>LR990116.1:15377500-18062500 GCA_905147225.2 Euproctis similis
TTTGGCTTTGCAGCTGTTTAAAATGCAGTAATAATATTTCTGTTTGATAGTAATAATGAAAAGTGCACATATTTGTTGTTTATAAAAAAAATAATGAGTTTTTTTAAGTATTGTTTTAATAACCCAGTTGGTGGTATTGGGCCACATTACTATAGTTATACATAATTGGACTAACTAACACTGAATAATATTAATAATCTCAAGAAAAGTCTCGGTGGTCCAGTGGTCGAGCACCCCGCTTCTAAATCAATATGTCAATAACAATATAAGTAATAATATATAGTATAATATCAATAACTCATGGGTTCAAATCCTGGCTCACACCAATGGCTTTTCGAAATTAATTTCGAAAGTTATATGTGATAAATATCGTCGACTGATAACTTTGTGCCCGGTGCATTGCAATACGTACGCCACCTATTCCATGTTAGACGTAAACATAACGGCGAGTCGAGGCTTAACAGCCACTGCCTACACTTTCGGGTAGAAAAAGGCATGAATGGTTAATCTCAAGACCTTTGCTAGATTAGAATATTTATTTCCTAGTAGGGCATAGAGTGATGTTGTTGTTGAATTATTAGCAGTTGGCAGTACTTGTAAGCGTTGTGAGGAGAACTTGCCCAGCTGGACGCTCAGCAAGGAAATCCTAATTCATAATACGTGGAGTCACATGCCACCACGGCCGTGACATTAGACGTGCAGTCGTGGTATTTTTCCCAATAACTATATTTTAACCGGGCGACATTTAAAAATAAATATACTTTTTTTAGTTGTTGTATTAAATCAGTTCCATTTCCATGTGCTGTGTTTGCCAAAGATTTGTTTTCAGTTTAGGAAGTGTTCTAGAATTTTGTTTTGCTAACAAAATATGTCGTCAGGTTATTTCTAAAGACTCTGAGAGTGGTAGAGCCAAGCAGTTCGCTGCATGAATGCGCCGGCTCGACCGGTGAAATACCATCACCTCTCAGAAGATCGACGTAAAGTGGCTCATGCCGCGTTTCGTTCGGTAAGAGAGGTACCCGGAGGCCCATCCCCCTTCCCCATCCCTTCCTATCCTACTCCTTTAAAGGTTGGCAACGCAACTGTAACACTATATGTGTTGCAGGTGTCCATGGGTGGCGTTGTTTGCTTACCATCAGGTGACACGCCTGCTCGTTTGCCCTCCTATCCCATAAAAAAAAGACCGTTCTAAGTGGATCAAAGTTTTTTTTCGAAGGTATTTTTGACGAATTTAAAAGGTTTCTATAAAAAAATGTGTATTAAATTTTGCCTAAATCGTCTGTTACATTAAAGTGTCAAATATGTTTCATAATTATTTAATAAGGTTGCAGAATATATCGAAGAAGATTGCGAGAGTAGTGGCCACCATGAGAAGAACCGTCAGAGAATCATGTGCCAAATACTCTTTTTTTTCTCATGTACCTAAATATCAATTATTATACAACTTACAAATTATATTTCTTTGACGGTTTCTGTTTTTATAGCGTTCTTTTATCGTATTTCAAATTGGTTTTGACGATTACAACTTTTAATTACATTTCGTGTGTTACGTTATTTTAATTGCTTTTCTATCGGTAATTAATTATTTTCCCTTATCTGTAAATTTGTTATTTTGAAAGTCCACTTGTATATAAGACGAATTTAAATTTATAACAAAGTTTCCATATATTAAAATAACGCCATCTACTCAAAGTTTCGGTAACTATGGCTTGTCTTGTTGAGCGCAAAGAGCTTGTACATAATTCGTACGTAATTATTATCAATAATTAATAAATATCTCTGACTCATGATATGTTTTTTAAACACGAACGGGAACTGAACCTAGACCTTTGAAAATTATTTACCAAGTAAATTTATATAAAAGCGACCTTAGGCTAATCCCCTTACAATCACTCAAGCGCCATGTTGTCCTACCAATTGATCTATAAATATATTAAAAAATGTCCAGATATACAGACAGACGTAACTCACCAGAGGATGTAACAAAAATATCGCGGATATATTGGAAAAACATGGCTGTTGGTAGAGAAAATATTTATGCCCCTAAGATCAATTGGCCAAAAGATGCTCTGAGGAATAACACAAATATTTGTCTTCTGTCTTCCTAGCGAAGATATTAATTTTAGGCAGTTCAGTAGATTTAACAGAGCAATTTCAATTTTGCTGTTACCAGTTATTGCCAAATGCTGTATTATTTTTATTAATCTACTAGCATTCTGCCTTTTTAATTTTTTATGGGATAGGAGGGAAAACGAGCAAGCGTGTCACCTGATGGTAAGCAACCTCGGCAACACATATAGTGTTGCCGTTGCGTTGCCGACCTTTAAGGACATTGGATAGGAAAGGATGGGGAATGGGGATGGGCCTCCTGGTACCTCTCTCACCGAACCAAACGCGGCATGAGCCACTTTACGTCGATCTTCTGAGAGGCCGTGATATTTCACCGGTCAAACCGGCCCAGTCATGCAGCGAACTACTTGGGTCTACCACTGTTGCCTTGCCGTGTTACTCGCGTACAAACAAAATGGCGATGATGGTGATTAAATCTTTTAATTATCTTTTGATTAAAATAATTTTTGAAATCAGTGCATCAGTTTTTGAGTTTATTCGTTACATACAAAAATACAAATATAGATTAGAACATTTTTGGAGAAGGATTAGAATTTATATCCTGCCTGATCAGTATCTCTGACTATTTTCTTCTTCAAATTCTTCGTATTGAAAGGATCATCATATCAATTTTAAATCTAAATAAAACGTGCATTGGTAAAACAATCGACTGCGGAATAGAGGTCGGCAGGGTCGATCCCCACCCGAGTACAACCAAATATTTAGAACAATTATGAATAATTGTATTTCCACTAATATATCTAATTATGTATTTACAAAAGTATAAGTGTATTAATAACCGTTGTCCCGTTTCCATAAAAGCATTTAGTTGCTTAATTTGGAACTAGAGGGCACTGTGTGGCTTGTGTCCAAGATATTTATTACTATTAAATCTACCTATTCACTCGAATCGTAAATAATATTAGATCACGTATCATATATTTTCCATTAACATCAAGTATTAATTTATCTGACGTAATCCGAAGTAAAACAAACGCGCGTAGAATCTTTCTATAAAGACTAAAACGTCCCTAAACTTTATCAGGAAAAGTATACGAATAAAATGTAGGTCGAGAAGCCTTCGATAGAGGCTCCGACGAAACTAAAAGTGGAGATAAATTTGTTGGGATCCAATGAGTTTCGTTAAAAAAACAAAGAGAAAAACTTAGAAAGGAGAAAACACGCATCAAGTACCAAGTGAACAGGGCTCATGTTTGCTTAGACTTGAAGTCTTCGACTGGTAATAAACGTATATATATATATATACACTTTTAGGCGACTTTTTAAATGTACAAAACATCGTAAAACATCAAGAAGTGACAAGAAGAAAAAAGGCGATATTACTTTTTTTTTTATTGAACGCCAATCAATAGATAATAACATACAAATCTGCGATATTTCTGCGCCCGTCTGTTCGTGACTTATTTTTGTGATATCTTCATAATTTTCTCAAGGTTATTATTTATAAGTAGACTCTTTTTATCATGGTTTCCATCAATATTTACATGTTTATACTGTAATATTATTTGTTACAGTAATGTCAGCAAGTAACGAAGAATGGATATCAACATATCTGGGTCGTAGTGTGTTTAATTTCTGACTGTACAAAACGTAATGCTTAAATTATTTATGGAATTTCTTATCTAAAAATAATTATAACTTAAATTTTGAATATTTATTGTAAGTTACTGTTTTTAATACTTATGTAAATGTTTTTGAGCATCATATATAAAGCTGACCTGGCGAACTTTGTTCCGCATCAAAACTATTAAATGAGTAAATTTTGGATTTATCGCTTTTATTTAATATAACATTAATTATAGATACAAACCCCGTTGACACCCTCTGTCTATGGAAAAATACCGCATCAAAATCCTTTGCGTAATTTCAAAGATCTAAGCATACAAGGGGACAGACAGCAGAAACCGACATTATTTTATATTATGTAATGATGACGACGCCATCTTGTCAGACACAAAAGTGGAAGACACCGAATACAACATATTCAAAAATGGTATTCACCACTACCCGAGTGAAGTCGATGGAAACAGCTAGCAATTATATAAACGTCAAAATTATTATTTGATTGAGCAGATCGTTTTAATTAAGCAAGATAGATGGGAAAGAGCTTACTTACCTACTTAATGTGAATAAATTTTCCGAAATTAAATTAATGATGTGGATTTTATAAGAGCCATTTTACTTTACGGATAATATATTATTTGAGGATTACGAAAGGTTTCCATTATAGGTACTATTATATTATTGATGAAATTGTATACGACCTTCAGATAAATGGCAAGAAAAGCTCTTATAATCGAAAATAGGAATTATATTTAAAATATAGCTAAAGATAAAAAATCTATTTATGAATTATTCAAATATTTTTATATATTTTTTAACAATATACTCCCACTTTTAATATCTAAAGGTATATATAGATAGGGTATACTTGTGTCATGATATAAAATAGTCTCGCGAAATAGGAATTGGTGTTCGATATAATTCGGATATATTCCACACTGCTAAGGATCGAACCCAATGATTTCTGAACCTTATCCCACAGTCTAGTGCTGACCTCCGAAGATACTGTTCTCACACTCACAAATATCCCTACCCCTTAAGTTATGAGGCGTTAATATATTTATGTAGGCAGTACATTATACGCATGGTACGGAGGCTTCCAGGCATATTTTCCAACAAAATAGAGTCTCACTATTATAATCTTAAACAAAGCCACCCTTGTCACGACGAAGGTCATAATGAGGAATGGCGGCCTATTTTAAGGTCCAAATTATAAGACGTAGCGAGTTTTTTTCATTTTTATTGTTATTATAATTGTGACTTTGATAAGAGTAGAACGCGTTTTCAAGACCGTAAAATTTTTTTAAACCGAACTAGACTTGGTTGCTGAATCCAGAGGTCGCGGGTTTGAATCCTGATACACACCAATGACTTTTCGAAGTTAAATAATTTCGAAAGTTATGAGTAATTAATATCGATGACTAAAAACATTGTGCCACAACATTGTGCCAATAGGTTCGCCATCTATTCCATTTAGGACGTAAACATAACGGCGAGTCGAGGTTTAACAGCCACTGCCTACACCTTTGGGTAGAAAAAGGCGTGAAATTATGTGTTCAGTAGGATTTTAGAAATTTCAGAACAAATAATCGACCAACTCATGATTTTTTTTCACTTTCACTCTTCATCAACACATATAATAATTTATTATTAACTAATTACACATAAAATGCACGAAATCTTACAAAAGCCTATAGACTAAACAGTGGTTGCGCCACACAGTTCTAATCGTCTCTTAAAAATTCGACTTAAAGTAATATATAAGTCATACCGCGTTTACTTGGTAAGAGAGCCTCCGGATCCCCACCCCCTTCACTGGGAGAGAAAAGCTTCTAAGCCGGCAACGTAACTGTGACCCACTAGCACTGTTCTCTAACCACCATGGTGACCATTCATTTATTTCATACCATAAAGAAATCTTATCAAAAAGAAATCAAATATTTAATAAAAATCGCTACAGTCTTTAGCCTAACACCACCCTCTTGCGGCTTCCCAAGCCGTGGCAGTTTGCCCAAACATGTGAGTCGTGAAGTATGAAGGTCAAATTAATTAATTCACCTAAGATTAATCGCGTATGTGTTGTCGGTTCGCGATAAAAGCCTCTCATGAGGCATCGCTGCAGGGGATCAAAAGGATAAAGATGGAATTGACCTTTATGGGATGAACTTGACAAACTTAGCAAAGGGGAATGTTACAGATTTTGTTACTGTTTATAAGGTTTTTTTTTAGGATAGGAGGGCAAACGAGCAGGCGTGTCACCTGATGTTAAGTGACCAGCGCCGCCCTCGGACACCTGCAACACGTATAGTGTTACAGTTGCGCTGCCGACCTTTAAGGGAGTAGGATAGGGAAGGGTAAAGGAAGGGGGGTGGGCCTCCGGGTACCTCTCTCACCAAACGAAATGCGACATGAGCCACTTTACGTCGATCTTCTGAGAGGTCGTGGTATTTCACCTGTCGAGCCGGCCCATTCATGCAGCGAACTGCTTGGCTCTAACACTCCTTAACTTCGCGTTAATAATACGTAAAGGTATGGGTAGCGTCAATTATGTATGGACACACTGGGTTGATTTTGTAGGTACTAAATGAAAGAAATTAAACGCCATACATAAGGCACAACATTGTTAGTTGTCGATAACATAACTTACGAAAAGTCCTTGGTGAGTGATTCGAGATTCGGACCTCTGAAATGGAAGTCAGAGTGCTGAATCGAATCAAAGAAATTCGATGTGTTACGACCACAGGTAACAACAAGATCAAGAATTAAAAGCGTGCAGTTTAAAAAATAACAATAATATGAAGGTCGCGAGACATGAATTCATTTGAACACAATACAATACATATTTAAAATAACAAAAATGTATAAAAAGCACACATTTAATAATTTCTGTGTATTATACAAAATGTCAAGCAAAACAATGTAATTTGTCAAGTTGAAATGCAATCACTGCATCTGGGTCAAGTGCAGTGGAAGTAAATTGTTTGGATTTTGCTTTTTTTTTGTCTCTAAATGTTGGCCTCATTATGAAGCTCGAAGTCGCTCAGCGTGCTATGGAGCGGGCTATGCTGGGAACCTCCCTACGAAACTAAATCCGTAATACGGAGATCCGCAGGAGATCTGGTGTGACAGACATAGCCCGAAAGGTTAGCACGCTGAAGTGGAGACGGGCAGACCACATCGCTCGACGAGCCGATAACTGTTGGGGAGAAAGGTTCTTGAGTGGTGACCACGAACTGATCGACGTGGTGTAGGACGTCCTCGGGATTTAGTGAAAAAAAAAACACGAATTGTGGATAGGATGTTTGCGCATTCGAATACTTACTAATAGTTATAACAAATATGGGTCTATAAATCATGTCTGGGATTTTTTCCATGTATTATAAATGTGTGTTTTGACGAGCCTCGTGGTGAATTGGTATAACTACCGACTGCGAGATCGAGTTTGGCGGTTTCTGTTCTCAACCAAGTACAAATATTTATGACAAGCATGAATGTTTGTATGGTATCTGGGTGTATTTCTATGTATTATAAGTGTATTTACAAAATTAAAGTATATAGGTATTATTATCCGTTATCTAGTTACCTTATCACAAGCATTTAGTTGCTTAATTCGGATATAGAGGGCGCTGTGTCTGTTGTGTCCAAGATATTAGATATTATTTTTAATTTAAGTCTGATTCCATAAAAACAAATTACTATTAATAAGTCAAATAATCGTTAAAGCTGTTGTTAACTGTCACGCTTCCTTTTACTGTACATCAGACATTTAAATTTTCGCAAAAATTGATCATTATTGGTTTAATTATTTCAAAGTGTCATGAACAAAGATTACGTAGTTGTAACTAAACATGAACAAAAATTCAATTACTTTTTTTTAATTAAAAGTTGTTTTCTTTGTCAACTCTCTGTCGTATGCCAGTTGTGACCCTGGCTGCCTACAACTTTGCATATAAAAGGCGTATAGTATGCAAAATTTGAAATCTTCTATAAAAGTCACTTTTCTCTCTCACTCACTCTTACTCTCTCCATCAAACATAACCAACTGTCTCATAGTTTGTCACTATTTCCACCCGCATGAGTTTAGTAACACTACTTCTATTTTTAGGTTTCATTTCTATTTCGTAGTAGAAAACAACAAAAATTATGTTCCAACTAAACCATGTCAGCGTTATCACGCTCTCTAGTCTATAGGAAGTTAAAATAACTCTAACATAAAAAAAATAACTATATAAATCTATAAAAAAAATAACAAAACAAATTATATTATTACTAATACTAAAGTAGAATGGCATTATTATACTATTTACATTTCATAACTTCACGCTTTTATACCCGAATGCATAGGCAGCGGCTGTTAAGCCTCGACTCGCCGTTATGCTTACGTCCTAAATAGGACCTATTGCCATACCGGGCACAAAGTTTTTATTCATCGATATTTATCACACATAACTTTTGAAATTAATTACGAAAAGTCATTGGTGTGAGCCAGGATTCGAACTCGCAACCTCTGGATTCAGAAGCGAGGTGCTTGACCATAAATAACTTTTCAGATGGTAAGTGCGATGCTATTTCATGGGCTGAAAAATATATGGCAATGATCGCTTCAATCAATCAATAATTTATTATTCACGTAATCCTGGGTATATATACAATACGGTGACAAAATATTATTATTATTAGTATCTCCTTTACTTAATATTATCCATGGACAAACTTTTTTATTAGCCAATAGTAGGTAACACTGCCCACACCTTTGTATTGACGTCGTGAAGGTTGTTAAGAATAACAATATTAAATTCGATATAGTTACTAGTTTGTTTAAAGACGTTAACAAATGAAACCAAACGTTTTTGGAGGACATACAGCCTTAACTTAGCCTGTCCTATTTATATCTGAAGCCCGTTATCGATCTGTCGCCCCACTGGCCCACAACCCACCCCAATCCCGGCACACGCAATCTTGAATATTAAATGTATTATTATAAAGTTCAAATTTCTTTGTATTGTACGTTTACATGAGTTTTAAATAGCGGACACGAGACGACTTGTGTGAAATCGAGTATTATTCTTACGTTAGTGTACGTTTTCCTTGTTTTCAATTGAATAATAGATGGCGCTGTTAAGGTTCAGAAGTCGCCGATATAAATGATTGGTTTGTTTTGTGTATCTACTACGGCATTTGATTATTAAAGAAAAAAAGATACTTATTTTTTATATGCGTTATTTTTTATGTGCCATCTGTTTGAAAAGTCCCGGATTCGAACTGTGAGTCATGTGTTACTATTCTAGGGCATACAATTATTCGTTTGATGAGATTAAGTAGCGTTTGGTGACATAAGCAATCAATAATTCTTATGTAAAGTATCTTTCTCTATTCGTGCAGCAGGACAGTAACGTTCGACAAGTAGATTTTGAATTTCTGCATTACCAACACATATATCGGCGTAAAGGCAAAAAGTCCAATTCTATCCGCTAGACTTTTGATTGCAATATAAATTTCCTTTTTAATAACTTTCATTCCGTTATCAAATAAGTCTATTCAAATATAAGATAATTCAAAATTGCTTCTCCTCCCAAGTGTTTCTGTCCAATTAATGAACAGCCGCTCAAATATTTTATATAGAACCTTCAATAATTTTAATATTCTATAGAAAATTGGTGAAATTATGTCAGTAAAAAGATCTTCAAGAACTCATTTCTTTACGTATTTTCGATTCAGCAAAGCGGCTGGCTCGTTATCGAAATAAAAAAAAACATTTAGGTTAGTCTTACCGTGGATATAAGGCCCTATAAATTCACATCTAAAGACATTTTTCTTTTCTTTATTAGGTCCATTTTTAGTCATTTAACTTCGTATATTAAATGTGAAAATTATGGGCCTATTTTTTTTGTCTAACGCCCTATTATGGGCTCGATATTTACGGCTTGGTAAAAGGTTTTGTGGCGTTTAACGCTAGACATATATATATAAGCTTCCATTTTTATGGATAATTAAACAGAAAACATACTGCGATATCTATATATTTGACTACTGAAAGTCTGTCTCGCAAAAAGTAATATATTTTTTAAATCATATATTAAATATAGAAATACCTACTCGGATTTGTAAGCAGTAGACCCTTCACTCACTTCTTTGACTTTTATAACTCTTGTCATACACGCTCGTCGAATTTTAAGTCTCTCAACATCTTCTTCTGCAAGGACACGTGTAATTCACTACCAGATATTTTACATTTTATTGTACAACGCGTTAATATAAAAAGCCAAAATCTTAGCACGCTGAATTGGAGATGGACTGGCCAGATCGCTGGACGTGCTGGTTCTCGAGTGGCGACCACGCACTAGTCGAGGTGGAGAAGGACGTCCTTAAAATAGGTGGACCGATGACCTGGTCAAGAAGAATCTCTTCTTCTTTACCAGGTCATCGGTCCACCTAATCTTCTAGTTCTGTCTCCAGAACTAGAAGATTATATTTCTCCGTTACAAATGCATGTGATAGGTACATCTATTTTGGCGTTAACGATGTGAAGTTTTAAAAAATATACTTCCATACAAAATGCTCTTAAAAATGACTCCAGAGTCATTTGATCACAAATTCTCGGAGTTAAAATCCATATAAATCAGATTAACTTCTCTAAGGCTTCATCGCACTTACAAACCGACGTCATTATTAATGATTTCTTATTTCGTTCAGACAAAATCAATGACATCCATATATACGGAGAGTAATTTGAAATCTTTTTCATTCTTAATCCTTTTTATTTGCACCACAGCAAGACAGATGGGTTGCATTCGTCTGAGTTACATTGCTCTCACACGTAACGATCTGATTTATCGTAGGAGCTTAATTATCTATCCACACCTTTTACGTGGGATTTGGTATCGCCATATTTCAGTATTAGATTTAGAATCCATTTCGTTTTCCGATCAAGCATTAATATGTTCTTGGCTGTTTTATCTAGCTTTTACAGTTCATAAATTACTTATATGGACGATGCTGCACACTTCAATGTTCTTATCGGTAGAATATACTGCATGTGTTGAGTTAAATAATAAAGAGATTTCTGATTATGGTTTTGTTTTAAGTATTCATCAATCATTCAATTTTATACTATTCTCTTCTTCTGTTGAGCGTTATTGTATTATCTTCCTTTGCGATCGACCCGATAGAGAAATAACATTTACGCAAATCTATGATACTCTATTTGCGTTTTTGTAACTTAAATTGGAATGTGAACTAGGTTCTACCAGTATTCACATGAACTACCTATTCATCTTTAGAGACGTCGTTATCGTCTTCACGTTCTTGTTATTAAAAAAATCCGTTAAAGTTATTTTTTTATTAGTGAAAATTGTAAAAAATAACATAAAAAATTTGTGCGGTGTCAACACATTTTTTTCAACACCATCCCGAACCTGAACTAACATTGAAAATGTGCACAGTTTTAAATAGAAATGATATGTACAAAGGGTCCCCTGATACGAATTCGTGTCACCCACTTTACATGTAAAAGCGTCGAAGCCGTGTGAGCATTCACCAAATTTGTACACTCCTTCTGCCTGTACCCCCCTGTATTTGCTTTGTAAATTATTTCTGTTTCCTCATCTGGTATTATTTGCGAACTCGCTTGTATGTCTATGTAACTGGGTTGAAACATCATTGCTGGCTGTGTGCCAGGTAATTGGTTTAAGTTGTTGACATGCTTTTGGAAGTTTCGCGATGAATTTTGGTTGTTCAAAATGAATACAAGACATGTTGTTAATTATTATTTTGTGTCTGAAGTGAGATCGAGTAAAAAAAAAACAAAACGCCATTTTATTTTTTGTTTTTCGTACAATCTAACGACAAAGTCTTTCAAGCCGTTGCTAGCAAATTATGAAATAAAAATGTATTGAGTTAAAAATATACAGAATTGATTCGTTTACCGTGTTAATCTAATTTATTTTCTTATGTTTGTTACAGGTTAGAATTTATATATATATTTTATAATAACTTAATAAGGATTGAGCCCTTGTGAGCAACCAGAAAGACTGGACAAGATAAAACTCTAATCCTACACACCTTACTTTTTCTTACCTTATCTTCGAATTTCATACCTCTTGTATACACATTTGTTGGTATTTAAGGCTCCTGATGTTGCCCTGACCTGAATGGTCATGGAGAGTATGTCTCATCCTAAATCCTTCCGCAGTTTTAAATACTATTTCGGAATTTAATATAATAAGGCAGATAACCCTCTAAACATTTACTAGGTTTTCAAATCCTAGGTATAAAAGCATACATAAATACATACACACAAAACAAAACACATTCACATACATTTCTTGCGCAATCCAATAAAAATACGTAGTACAGAAATCCATATAAATAATTGGTTTTTATTTTATCAAGTCATAAAATTGGTCGTCTCGAAAGCCGTCGATATAGTGGAAGGGAATTTTGAAGAAAGAAAGTGGGCATGCAAAGACATTGTTTAAGGAGAAACGTATTGGAGTTTTGTTAACAATTTGTTTGGTAAATCTATATAGGTACATTAAATTGTTTTTCGTTAGTTCGTTGCAAAAGCGAATTACGAAGATCCACACTCTATTGTTAGCTAAAATAACTTGACCTTTAAACTGGATTATATTATTGGATTAAATGTTTTGTTATATAAATTGAGGTAGGATGTTTGATGTACAACTCTGAACAATAGCCTTCCATTACACAACCTTCGAGGACATGGAAGTGACGCACATCGAAAACTATAAATGTATTTATTTTATAAATTCACGCCTTTTTTCTACTGCAAGGCTTAGACAGGATCGATTCTCAGCTTTTTTACGTCTCAAATGGAATAGGCGGCGAACCTATTGCCATACCGGGCATAAAGTTTTCAGTCATCGATATCTATCACACGTAACTTTCGAAAAGAATTTCGAAAAGTTATTGGTGTGAGCTAGGATTCGAACCCGCGACCTCTGGATTCAGAAGCGGGTTGCTCGACCACTGGACCACCGAGATTCACAAAAATAATAAAGAAATACTGTAAACTCTGTACGGTAATACTGATAGTAGTACTGAAAGAAATAACTAGAGACACATTATTATTATTAAATATCAAAACTAAGTTTTCTAATACAGACTTTTATTAGTTTAGTCGATCTCAGAATAAAGATGCTATCAAGTGCTTTGCACTTCGTGTACTCGTTATTACGTGCACATTGAAGAAAACTTTCAAGCGACCAAATTGTATTCCAGTTTTCAATTGGAAACTAGATTGAAGTTTATTTTATTAAACATACTAGAAACATTTTAATTTAATAAACTATACATAATTTTATCACAAAATAAATGACAGATTACTGACTACATGATAATAGGTTCCACAATCAAACCTATAAGACCAGGAATAGCTTACGGTGTGACTTAAAATTGCCGCTGTTTATACCTTCGAATATTTATGGCGTAAAGGTACAAAATAGACAGTATATAATAAAAATAATAAAATCATAGCGTTAAGAATATCAATCTAAATTATTAATCTTTTAACAGTGGTAGAGCCAAGCAGTTCGCTGCATGAATGGGCCGGCTTGACCGGTGAAATACCACGACCTCTCAGAAGACCGACGTGAAGTGGCTCATGCCGCGTTTCGTTCGGTGAGAGAGGTACCCGGAGGCACACCCCCTTCCCCATCCTTTCCTATCCTTCTCCCTTAAAGGTCGGCAACGCAATTGTAACACTAAATGTGTTGTAGGTGTCCATGGGCGGCGCTGGTCGCTTACCATCAGGTGACACGCCTGCTCGTTTGCCCTCCTATCCAATAAAAAAAAACAAAGCTGAAGCAATTCAGCTACAAGTATTTATGCATAAAATATTCTGATAGTAATTGTCAATAGAGACCAGACCAACATAAGATTTAGATGATAGAATACCTTTCCAGAGCATTCGACCTCGGAACTGAGATCACGTAGGATGACGACCATGATCACATAGTGTTCCACATGATCGGTTCGGATTACTGAAAAAAAGTACTTGTGAAGTTGAACAAAGCTAGTTAGATATGAATGAAATCTTAGACCTTAAAATATATTTACAGATATTTCCTTAAATACTGAATATTTGAAATAAGTGCTGCAATTTAACATATAAATATCTTGAGTTAGGTATTAAAATAATCTTGCCTAGTTGGCAAATGGTATAGCAATAAGTTCGCCACCTATTCCATTTGGGTCGTAAACATAACGGCGAGATGAGGATTAAAAGCCGCTGCCTTCACCTTCGGGTAGAAAAGGCGTGAATTTATGTTATGATAAGTAATTGGCAAATGAATTTGCTATTAATATTTCTGAGTTTGCTACTCAGGCTTATAGACGAGTGTTGACAACTCTTCTAAAAACTATTTTTACAACGTTATTAATACATAACATACAACTTTATTAATATTTAATAAAATATCGGTCTCCATTATCAGCTTAGAGCCTACAGCATATAGCCTCTAATTAAAAGGAACCTTGGTCATATTCCACGAGCACAACTCAACCAAAATCTGTGTTTCTTGTCTATTTTTACAGAGGAACTGTCTATAAGAAATTTTATTATATATCCAGTTTTATGCTGAGCGTACATTTTCACGTGTTCAGTAAATATTCATATCTATGTAGATACATAGCTATTAATATTTTTTAACACCAACTTTTTTAACAGTTGAATACAAGACGTCCAAACATGTTCATAAGTTTTCGAATTTATAATATTAGTAAATACATACGTATAAGTATACATTGACACAAGGATGTAAGGAAGGAAGTCGGATTGAAAGAGAGTGTCGGTCTAAAAGTAAGAAAGGGCATGCTCCAATGGTTCGGTCATGTAGAAAAAATGGATGATGCAAAATTGACCAAACAGATATAAAATGCAAGAGTCGTGGACGGCCAAGGCACACATTCCATGATCAAATAGAAAGTGTTCTGGAGGACGGTGATGTTAGGAGCGTGCGAATGTGTAAGAATCGTGCCTTATGGCGCTCTGTTCTCTCTGCCTAGCCCACAAGGTATTTGGCGTGAAGTCATTTATGTATGTACCATTATCCAATCAGGCAAAGGTCATCCAATTATCTCATTCAATCATTAACAGCCTGTTTGTGTTTGTCTAATATTTGTTGTCACCGCTGATCGTTAGCCTCTATATGTAGGTATTATTTATGAAGAGGCCTGATTGCCATTGTGTGATGGCTCAGTCAATATTAAATACTTAATATTTTAATTAATTTTATAGTCAATATTGCGTAAGTGAATTAAGTGTTTTGACGTTTCAAACAATTTATAATCTATCAATTTATGTTATTTCAGTAGGGCGTTGAATGCCTATTGAATAGCAGTTATATTTTTTACAATTTGGGTTAGAATTTTCAATTTATTTATAGGTCGTGAGTTCTAATCCTAGCTCACACCAAATCTAAATTATTTCCGAAAGTTATGTGTGATACATATTGATGACTGATAACTTTGTGCTCGGTATGGCAATAGGTCCGCCATCGGTTCCATTTGAGACATAAACATAACGGCGATTCGAGGCCTAACAGCCATTGCTGACACCTTCGGGTAGATAAAGGCTTGAAGTTATGTTAAATTTTCATCTCAGGAATAGAAATATGAGTGGATTTAATAAGCAATTATTTGAAAAGAAGTAATTTGATGTAACATAACATAAGTTCACGCCTTTTTCTAACTTTAGGTGTAGGCGTCCGCTGTTAACCCTCGACTTGCCGTTATGTTTACATTGCAAATAGCATAGGTAGGTGGCGAACCTATTGCCATATACCGGGCAAAAATGTCAGTCATCCATATTTATCACACATAACTTTCGAAAAGAATTACGAATTATCATTAGTATGAGCTCGTATTCGAACCAATGACTTCTCAATTCAGAAGCCGGACCGTTTTAATTTGATGTACCGTGTCAAATACCACCCGTTTTCATAACTATTTTAATCTGAAATATAACTCTAAAATTTACTATTTCTATCATCATTAGCCTTTTGAGGTCCACTGCTGGACATGGCCTCCCCCATAGAGCGCCACAACTGCCGGTCCGCTCAATCATGGGGGGTTTTTGCCATAATCGCCACGCTTGCCAGGCGGATTGGCGATCGCAGTAGGCTGTATTTTTTTGAGAGAGAATGCTGCTGCCCATTCTTCTAGCTTTTCCCTTAGTCGCCTTTTACTACACCCATGGGAAGAGATGGGGTGGCGGTATTCTAAGCCGGCGCCACACAGCTAAAGTATTCTATAGTATAGGTGAAACCTATGTGTGAAAACTTCACATTTCTAACTGTCAGCTGTCCAACCCACCGATTTTATCGTCACCCTCGAGCGGCTGCGTAAAACCTTTTCATAAAATCCTGAATCTAATCTAGAATCGCTGGTTTTTTCAGCGCCACAGCAGGGCTTGTTTTTTTCAGCTTATGAAATATTTTTCTTCGAGGGCAAAAAAAGGTCCGAGGAGTTTAATTTAAAAAAAAAAAGGTTGACCATTTCGTTTGAAGATAATATGATAAATGTACATTGAGCTTTTAAAATGCTTGTCGAGTTGACGCAGAATGTAGAAAGAGATTGAGCGATATAAAATAATGTTCTTAAGCAAGCCGCTACAAAAATATTCTATATATATATATATATATACTAGCTGACCCAGCAAACGTTGTCTTGCCGAAAAATAAAATTTAAAAAATAGGGGTTGATCGTAGGGAGTTGAAAATTTAGGGTTGCATGTATTTTTGTATCCCATTTTATAAAAAAAATAAGAAACAGAAATATGTCGAAAAATTAAAAAAAAAAATTGAGGGGTGGGCTACCCTTGTGATTTAGGGGGATGAAAAATAGATGTTGTCCTATTCTCAGACCTACCCGACACGCACATAAAATTTCATGAGAATCGGTCAAGCCGTTTCGGAGGAGTTCAATTACGCACATCTAGACTCGAGAATTTTATATATTAGATGATTCTTTGCTTTCATCACATATTACACATTTAACAAAAACTAATGGTTAAACTAAGCAGATATATCGTTTAAAAGCGGTAGAAGTTATTAGTCTTGAGTAAGTAAACGTCGTTCAAAACGTTTTGACCAACGTTTAGGTTAATATATTTGGTCTTAAATTGACTGACAAAAGTAAGATAAGCAATAATTGTCATCTAATTATATAGTATTTAGTTCGTGAGACAGCTAATGGCACACTTGAAATTTCAATTAGTTACATTGAGTTACTAAATGTAAACCTAATTAAAAAGTGAACCAGATCCTTAACTACTCATCACATTACTAAAAGGTATATTTCTACTACTTATTTATGAAGAGTTAGACCTTAGATATTAGTTGGAATCTTCACATTGGCTCACACCAATGACTTTACAAAATTAATTTCGTAAGTTATGTGTGATAAATATGGATGACTAAAAACTTTGTGCCCGGTATGGCAATAGATTCGCCACCTTTTTTTTTACGCGGGGCAAACTGGTGCGGAGGACCGGATCGTTCCGACCGGAGGTTCCACAGCACGGACCCCTGCGGAACCCCGCACGTCACTTCCTTCCTCTGCTCCGTCCAGCTCCGTAGGCTCGCCACCTATTCCATTTGGGACGTAAACATAACGGCGAGACGAGGCTTAACAGCCGCTTCCTACACTTTCGGGTAGGTAGGTATTATAAAAAAATGAAATAAAACTTGAATACACTTGATTCAGCCGAGATGTTGTCATAACAAAAAATAAAATATCTAAATAGATTTTTATATGGCAACATTTCGTATGACAATCAGGTAATGAGACAAGACTTTCCATCAAATTATCTTCAAAATGAAAAGAAAGGAACAAATTTAATTAGCCAAATATATTTTCAAAGGAATTTTCACAAGAGCACAGTCATAGGAGAGGGAACATAAATAAATGTAGCAAACAATGTACCTATAAAGGTTTCTGTTCTCTGAAGAGAAAGCCTCCTAATTAAATAAATTAATTTATGCTACGTTGGAATTAAATGTACAACATTCTAAGGTCTATTGTTATCCCTCCTAGTATTGGTCTCCCTTTGTAAGCCGCAGGTAAATATAAACTTGAGATGAAAAGGTCATCCGTTGAACCAACTTTCTGGTGTTAAACTCTTGAAGAATGGCCATCAAAATAAGCCTTTTTGTATATATATTTTACTGCTTTTTTTCCGGAGATGTAGGCAACTGTTGTTAAGCTCGACTCATCGAATTTGTGTGAGCCGGGAATCGATGCCACGACTTGTTGAATAAGAAACAGGGTGCCAGACCTCTAGACCACCGAGATAATCTTTAAATCTTATTCTATTGTTGTTCAGTTCTTTGTGCCTACCCTATAATGGTCTCTGTATAAAACATCAAATAATACATAGGTATTGGAAATCTAACATAAATACAGAAAAAAATAATAATACATACATTTCGTAATACATAGTTATAAAAAGAAATTTAAAAATTCACAATTCCGATTCGCCTACTTGAAGTCGGTTAGATAATGGTACGTATCCACTCTGCCTTTGCTTCTTGGTATTGAAAGCGTGAAGTTACATCTAAGTAAAGTTTTCAAAATAGCTGACAACCAAAAGTAGGTAGGTAGGGTAACTTTCGTTTGAAACTACCTACGTTAATAATATATTAACATAATATAGGCCCGTATATATTCGCGTTTCATGCATAATACAGTAATACCTTTGGGATATGGAGATATATATGTGAATATGGTTTGCTCTACAGCCGGCAGAACGCAATGTGCTCATTTATCCGACTGCTCCAGAAACGAGGTAATGTTTTTTGATTTGATATAAAACACGTTTGTATGACCAACTTGTACCTAAGTGTACAATTGAATCTGATGTGTGATTGAAATGTTTCCGGATGTCTTTTTGTATGGCAATATTTGAACCCTTGACATTGCAAGCAGCCGTCTCATATCTAGCTGTCTTATACTTCCTGTGTGACATAACCTCACGCCTTTTTTACCCGCTCGTTGCTGCGGCTGTTGAAGCTTCGACTCGTCGAAACGTTACGTCCCAAATGGAATAGGCGGCGCACCTATTGCCATACACCGGGCATATAGTTAACAGTCATCGATATTTATTTCAAATAACTTCCGAGAAATTTTATTATTGGTGTGAGCCCGGTATGGATCCCACGACTTCTGAATCAAAAGTTTAAGTTCTTCTTTATTATAGTCGCTTATAATATAAATTAGTGATCAAGTTGTTGATTTATCATCCTGGATTTGTTTAAATATTTTTTTTCCATTCTTATTTAGTATTATAACAAACGATAAATCAGTACCATCAGATTACTTGTTAAACTGTTTTAAAGTATAAATATTTTTGATAAATTTCCCCAAAAAGCAGGTAACTTTACCTATTTATATCTCGTTTCTTCGATACGGTCCTTTGATTACTTTTCCCAACTTGTTCTTAGATTACTTGTTTGCAAGTTAATCCATCTTACGGTACTGAAGTTTTGTTAATATTTATGATAATATTAAAAACAATAAATATTGTAATCATAAATTGTATTGTATTAGTTATCGTAGGAAATTGAAGGTCGAAAAAAGTTTTTTAAAATATGTAGTAACTTAGCATCCAGAGTTCTGTTATGTAATGCAGAACAATTTGCCTCACCATAAGAAAGTTGTAAATTCACCTAAAATATTATATACATACACACATACCTAACTTCACGCCAAATCCCTTGCGAGGTAGGCAGAGAGAATGGAGAGCCATAGGGCACGATTATTACACACCTCACTCGCTACTTTGCCGTTCATAACTCTTTTTATGCACGCGCGTCGATTTTTGAGGCTCCTAACATCACCTTCCTACAGAACACGTTCTATTTGGTCATGAGGACGGTGTTTCGTGGCCGTTCTTGACTCCTATTTCCATTTTTGCGTTGAATATTGGCTTATCTCATAATAATACTAGTTTTTTTTTATTTGGTGGATATAATAGTAAATGACGATATTTATACGTAATAGCAACAAGCCTATAAGATAACCTTCGAAATAAATGTCTTACAAATTATACAACTGCAATGATTTCATCCCAGTTCAATTATCACATATCGACTTATCTAGTAAACATTATGTCACAGTGTTACATAACTCATCACATCATCGGAGTCTGCAAAATCATTTATGTACTCTCAAAACTGAACTCGGGTCCTCTTGATGAAAGATCGTAGTCTCAAACCGCAAATAATTGAGACAATTCGACCAGACCAAAAGCAAAACAGAAGCACGAGTGTGTGAGTATATTGTCTTTTTCTCTCTGCCTACACTGTAATGGAAGTTGGCGTGAATTTAAGTAGTTGTAGGAGTAACACAAAATTATTATTTATAACATCATTTCTTGATTGTGTAATCAATTTTATGACGAAATAGATCATGGGACCTAACAGGACGTTAGAAGAAAACGATGCCAACATTTTCAGGTGACTTGGCGTGATCTACACTAATATTATAAAGAGGAAAGATTTGTATTTTTGTATGTAACGAATAAACTCAAAAAGTACTGGACCGATTTTAATAATTCATTTTTCTTTAGAAAGCTACATTATCACTGAGTAACAAAGGCTATATGTAATCATCGTCGTCATCGACATTTTGTTTGTACGCGAGTAACACCGTGAGGCGGGAAGCTACATACAATATAGCGGTACGAAGTTAGCGCGGTCTGCTATTGTATAGCATAGTATAGCATAATAAACATAAAATTTTATTTTATGTTGATGTTTAAATAAACGACCTACAATTTGTCATTAGCCGATTGCGTAAAAGGAAAGGGAAGTGACATCTTTTCCTAATGACTGCAGTGTAGGAAACAAGAAAAATATTTTTGTCATTGTATTTTGACTTATTTGTATCAAGACAGTTAATTTGTTACTGTATATTTAAAGTGAATTCATTTCATTCACTTTACTAGTATTACAAGTGTGAATAAATGAATTTTGTCAAGGACGACGAATATAATAAAATATCGACGGAATTACTTGTTGAATTTCAACCTTGTAGTCATCTTGAGCACCCTACTTCCGAAACAACTACTTCTGTCTTGGTTTCGAATGCTGATTTCACACCAATTATTATTTTGAAATATTTTCGGCTTTTATGTTTGATAAATGTACACTTTTGGACTTAACAATTCGTCTAGTCGAGGCGTTACAATCACAGCCAGTTGCAAAAAAATTAAATCATTCCTGTCAATAATATTTGCGTAGTACCTATTATTAATATTAGACTTATTAAAAAAACAAACATAAAATTCAGACACGTTGAGAAAACACATTATTATCAGCACAAAATAACTATCACGGTGTGATAATATATGATTCACGATCTAGTACGTCTCATATATATGTCCATATATAACAGCGTTCAAGATAAAAACGCCTCATTCCGTACTCGAAATGATATATTTACTTGAATGAAGATTTATATAATAAAAATGAATTTTATTACCTATATTTTTTTCGGTACCTAACATCTCTACAAGAGAGGTTTCTTCTACAAGGCGAGGTTATTAATAATAATACCCATTAGGTGTCATAGCAATTCACATGTTCAGTAGAGCAGTAAAATAGCTGCTATTTGCTTAGTAGGTTAGCATAATTTATGAAGCCCTAGTATTAAGTGACTCCGACATTATGTTTTTTTTAAGCAAGATTTAGTTTTATGAGGTATAAAAAAAAAACAAGAATTCGTTGCGAACTGAGTAATATCTGCGTTTGATATGCAGATACCAAGGTCTGTTTCAAATATTTTTTTTTTTGTAATTTCAAGTATATAACATAACATAACTTCACGCCTTTGTTACCCGAAGGTGTAGGCAGCGGCTGATAAGCCTCGTATCGCCGTTATGTTTACGTCCCAAATGGAAAAGGTGGCGAACCTACTGCCATACCGGCACAAAGTTTTCAGTCATCGATATTTATCACACTTAACTTACGAAAACAATTTCGATAAGTCATTGGTGTGAGCCAATGTCCGGATTCGAACCCTGGATCAAAAGCCGTGTGCTCGACCGAACTAATATAGTGACGAAAATGAGGTGTTCGGTTTGTGTGTCGATTAAATAGTTTAGTCATTAAAATGAAGAGTTTGTTAATTTAAACCGACTTACTCTCCTGAACTGTTAATCCGATTCGAGAGTTATTTTTATGGCATAGGTTGTCAACTAGCAAGTGGGTTATGTGATGGGTAACGATAAACGTTGCTCTTGAACAGCTGCAACATAGTGTTACAGTTGTGTGGCCGGCCTTTAGTCATTTAAGATGGGATAGCAACGCCGTGGAAGTGGGGTAGAAGGCAAAGAATTTTTAAACGATTATATTTTTGTTCGTGGACAAATTAGAGGATTTTTTTGACTGCAGAACATTTTTTTTGACTGCGACTACCGAATGCGTTGCAGTCCCTAATATCTACTTCCCATTCTATCCGGTAAGTCTTCTTTTATTCAATTGGCCTCGTTAATTCCTGGAACTGCAGTACTTTCCAGATTGTTATTACATGAAAAATAGGTTACGTTTCTGGGATTATTATAGAAAGATCTTAGCCCAGGATAATAGAGAATGATAATATTATGTCACTCAGTGGGCCAACATTTAATTCCGTCTGAAGTAATAATTCACAACCTAAATGTCTTACAATATAGGTTCGAGAGGGTGTTTCATCCGCCATCTTGGATAAGGTCTCTAGTGAGGTGACATATCAATAGTGATGTGACATGTTCAATTCGTTAAAAGTTTTTGTTTAAGTATATTATAATGAATTAATGTCAAGACTAATTAATACTTACGTTAAGATGAAAACTTCTTCAGGTAATTGTAATCAAAAGAGGTTTACCTGTAAGTAAAAATAAATATTTCATTAACAAATTGTACAAATGTGGTTTAGAGTCTAATGTTTACAAGGTCTCGGGTACAAAACCGCACACTTAAAAAAACTTTTTTTATAATTCAGTAAAAGTGACATTGATTTTGAATTTAAGTTAATAAGTTCTATCATTACTGTTTAATATTACTGATTAAAATTTAACTAGCAACAACATAACTATTCATAGCGTTGTACAAGTTTCGCTATTAATAATTGTGTATAAGGTTCCCCTGAATAATCCTTTGTTTAACGGATACGTTTAGTTAATGCACTTGTGCGTTTGTAGTACGACAAATGGGTAACATATTACATAGTTACATTTACAAGGCCTTTATATTGGCGCGTTTAGTTAATGCTGTTGACTATATTGTATGTATGTCTATGTACACTCTGCTTGGCAAAAATAATCTAATAGTATTTTTTTATTGATTGTTTATTTAATAGAATTAAAGATGAAATAATTTTAAAATAGAAAGGAAACCATTAGTAGGTTTATAATAACACTAGCTGACCCGGCGAACGTTGTTCCGCATTAAAAGTATTAACTACTGTCTCGCTATGTTAATACTGCAATATCTTCAAAAATATTTGTTTAAATTGCATGCTGTAAAGGGCCAGGATCATCTATATTACATGCACAATCGATTTAAGACACTTAATTGGATTAAAATTAATACTTTAATGTTTAAAATCGCTTCGTAAATAGGCCATTATTTTTCGTAAAAAGTAAAAAAATAAAAATGGTCATTGTGGGTTATCCCTAAGAGATAGACATATGCCCTCGCGGAGTTTGTCACTTAGGCAGCGTTTGCGATTAAATTTCTAAATCTTGAAAATTATCACTTTTTTTTACTACACTCTACATGAATTATAGATCAAAACCAGCCCGTTGACACCCTTTAACTATTAAAAGAACGCGCATCAAAATCCGTTGCGTAGTTTTAAAGACATGCGCATATAAGGGGACAGACAGCGGAAAGTGACTTTGTTTTATACTACTTTTTTTTTATGTATGTAATGATAGATAGGAATATAATCTGTGCATTTATTTTAGACCAATAAATTCCAGGTACTTACCAGGTACAGTTTTTGGTGAATTAAAAGTAGGTACTTAAGATACTTTTTTACTTCTTTATTTAGACTGCACATCATACTTTTGTAAATATCTTGGCAGCTCTTCACATTTTATACCCTTAATTAATCACCAGTTTAGTGATTAAACCGATATACAAAAATATAGTTTGTTATATTCTAATAAATATTACAGTAAAACTAATAATAATAACTAATATTACTAAAGTTACATATATAGTCCCGGTGGCGCAGTGGTCGAGCACACGGCTTCTGATCCAGAGGTCCGGGTTCGATTCCAAACACTGGCTCACACCAATGACTTTTTGAAATTTTTTTCAGAAGTTATGTGTGATAAATATCGATGACTGAAAAAATCCATTTGGGACGTAAGCATAACGGCGAGACGAGGCTTAACAGCCGCTCCCTACACCTTCGGGAAACAAAAGGCATGATGTTATGTTTTTTTTTAAATATTACAGTTGAATATATAAGTAAATTTAATATCTGGTATCAATAATAATAATAAATTGCAAACAAGATATTTAATCTAATACATTTGATGGATTACACGTGTTATCTCAGACTTTTAGACAAATATCTCTAGCTTGATGTTATATTATTACGAGATAAAATGATTGATGTACTGACAAATGATATGCAACTAGCTTACTTAAGATCTTAGTGGTTTTCTTAAATCTGCTACAAAATTTATTTAGTAAATAAGAAAATGTTCAGTGATAAATGAACGTTAATAGCTGAACATATAGGTTTTATGATGAAACCAATGCCGTAGGTAGGGAAAAATTAGGTAAAATATTAAGATGTTATTGGCGTGCGGCAGGAATCGAACTTGGGCAATTTAAATCAGAATTACAAGTACTGAACCTATTGATCATGGAAGACATAAGAGCTGGTAGACAAAGTATGGAAGCCTCTAGTCGCCTTTAACGACAGTCTCTGGAGAAGATGAGGTACCAGTATTCTTAAAGACAAAAACACGTAACACGTGATAATGAATTCTTGATTAATAAGCATCATTTTCCGGCTCTTATCCCACTTTAAGTAGGGCCGTGGAATCGGAACATGCCATACTTTCCAATTATCCATGTTGTCAAAAGGTTTGGCTGTTGTTTTAGGACCTATCGCCTGCCTGATGTCAAGCCTCCTTGGTAATGTTTCCTTTGGTGGAATAGGAAAGGGGGTGGTCCTTCGGATACATCTCCCACCGAGCATAACGCGGCATGAGCCACTTCGCACCGATATTCTGGGAGGTCGTGGTATCAGCTGGCGAGCAGGCCCATGCAGCGTATTTTAATTATTCATTATTAAATTTCAAAATAGCTTACAATATAAATGAAAACGACACAACCTTAAAAACGAACATCAAAAATGTATAATAGGTACGTACGAACGAGATTAAAAAGCGATTATTTTTCCAACAAAAAGGTGAACTTTTACATCATTTAATTGAATTAAAACAAAAGGGTTTGAATGTTTTCCGACGGCAGAGCTCTCACCCTTGTTTCGTATTCATTTGTAAGGTAAATATTTAATAAGGGTAGGTAGCGGTGTGTGTGCGGCCGACAGTAAAGTTTTATGTAATTAAAAAAAGAGCTTTTTAGATTTTGCTTTTGTATACCTGTTTTTAATCGTAAACGAACCGACTACCTACATACTTATTGGTTGAAATACCTCTAAAATATTAGTAGCGGATATTGGATGTCAATTAAATTCCCATGGCTATTGTTAATATGGAAGGCTTCTTACATTTCCATATACTGGGAACAGTAGTACTTTGTTGGTAAGTTAACAAAGTACTCTGTTACAAGTTACTCTGTAATTATTTAAGTTTCTTAAATTTACGCTAAATGCCTAGAGAGGTATGTAAAAATAATAGAACGCCTTAAGACGTCTCACTATTTTTTTACATAACTCTTGTCAGGTTCCGTAAGGACACGTACAATTTAGTCCTACTTTAACAGTACATTGTTCTGCTTTTGCACTGTATATGTGCTTAGCCAGTTTTGCATCTCCGATTCCCCTATTTCTAACTCTTCCTTACTTTAACACTAGACACTCACTTTCAATCTAACTTCTTGGCTTATAACAATGTTTTCTACGCAACCAAGGAGCGTTACCCTGATGCCTTTTTTTACATAACATAACTTCACGCCTTTTTTACTAGAAGGTGTAGGCCGCGGCTGTTAAGCCTCGCCTCGATGTTAAGTTTACCTATGTCCCAAATTAAATAAATGGCGAACCTATTGCCATACCGGGCACAATGTTTTCTGTCATCGATATTTATCAGACATAACTTCCGAAAATAATTTTGAGAATTCATTGGTGTGAGCTAGGATTCGAACCCGCGAGTTCTTGATCCAGAAACGAGGTGCTCGATACTGGACCACGGACTACTAATTTTAAATAAGCCAAATTTAATAGTCACGGTCTCAAACGATGACGATTCAACTTTTGCAACACAATACAATGCCGGTTTTATTTGACAGTGATGACGGAAGCTATGTGCCAATGCGTCCATGTCAAGGTGTTTCCCTATTACAGTTTTGACACGGGTGAGACCTCATTACTGGAGTCAGAATTGACCTGAATAATATTGGGCGTAGAGGATAGGTCCGGATAAAATGCTGCTTGTCTTGCTTTGCACTTTATCTGGTTACAAAATTAATATACATATTATAACTTTAATTGATGAAAAAAGAACATCTAGAATATGTAGAAAGAATGGATAGTGCTAGATTGACTAAGCAGATATAGAATACAAAAGCGGATGGATGTAGGAGTCGAGGACGGCCACGGCACATCTTTCATGATCAAATAGAACGAGTCCGGGAGGAAAGTGATGTTAGAAGCGTTAAAAATCGACGAGCGTGACAAGAGTTATGAAAGTCAAAGATAAGATAAGTGAGAGTGGTGTAATAATCGTGCATCGTGGCGCTCTGTTTTCTGTGTCTACCCCGCAAGGGACTTGGCGTGAAGTTATGTATATAAACCGTGTTACGGGACTTAATGAAATATTTGAACTCAACAGACAAGTATAGCAGTAACCCAGGTTTGAATCCAAAACCTCCAGTAGCCTTCAATGCTAAAATATAAAATGATATGCAGTGTAGGTAAATGTTATGTCGTATAGTTTTATTTTTAGTCATCCCACTAATGGTAATACTATTGATAAGCAATCCTTATCACAATATTTGTTGTAGGTTTACGTAAAAATTTTCCGACCTTGATACATTTTACATTCAGTCAAAGTTTTCCGATATTCATGATAAATATAAACCAACCAAGTTCTGTTCATAGTTTATTACTATTGAACACGCGAGAATATTACTGTCTATATAAAATATAATGGCTGACCCTGCGAGCTTTGGTTCCTCTCGAAAGCAATAAATAAATCAATATATTTTCTAAAAAAAGTAGCATAAGTTACTCCTTATTACACCAGTTACCTGCTGATAAAAGTCCCGTCAAAATTGGTCCTGCCGTTTCAGGGATTATCCCGAACAAACAGACAGGAATAAAGACAGAAAAAAAATATTAAAAAAATGTTATGAAAATTATCCTGAACAAACAGACAGACACACTGACAGACAAGAAATATAAAAATAATGTTGTTTTGCTGTATTTCAAAATTACAAAGAGATTTCAATTATATATAGTTATATAGATGCCTTTGTTAAAATGAAACTATACTAAACATGCCCCATAATGTTGTTTTAAGTCAAAAACACGCGGCTTAGGAAAGGCATTGACGTCAAAGTTTTCACATTAGGAAAGTTACTAGGTCTCGGTCGCCCATCAAAAATAACACGAAATTGCAAAAATAACACTTACTTCACTAACAATAAAGACCAAATTCCAATGATGAGAATATAACAGTGACGTAAGAAAATGGCACGAAACTAACCCCATAATACTTCCATGTTATCTGATGGTGACGCAAATTGTTCTGCATTACAACTACTTATATTGCTGAACAAATTTGAGAAAATAGGTCATTTTTATTATACAATGCAAAAGTGGAGGGATTTTGGAGTCGTGGACGACCACGATACACTTTCCATGAGCAAATAGAACGAGCCCTGGAGTTGTTCGATAAGAGTTATGAAGGTCAAAGAAGCTAGTGATGTGTGTAACAATCGTACCTTTTGGCGCTCTGTTCTCTCCGCCTACCCTGCAAGGGATTTGGCGTGAAGCTATGTATGTAGTTATGTAGTTGGTTCATCTGGACGGTCTACTGCCATAATACTCCAATTTTCTAAGAGATGATAGGTGCATGTGTTTGAGTGAGATAAGTCTCACCCAAATTCCAATTATTCTTTTTCATATTTTCCAATTCACAATTCCCTTTTGTAATTTGTTGGAGAGATCTTTCGAATGAGTTTGATGAGACTTTTCA
Source organism: Euproctis similis (assembly GCA_905147225.2). Taxonomy (NCBI): domain Eukaryota; kingdom Metazoa; phylum Arthropoda; class Insecta; order Lepidoptera; family Erebidae; genus Euproctis; species Euproctis similis. The sequence continues at coordinate 15,405,600 of LR990116.1, forward strand.
TCCGGCTGGTTTTGAGTGGGCGGGTACTTTTTGGTTACATATAATACATTATGTATAATGATAAGTGGTTGTTACGTCATTGTTAGATTAATAAAGTACTTTCAGAGTGTTTATAAAGACGTCAGAAGGGTTATTAGATTTACGACATGAAAAAATAATGTCATCGACGCATTTATATGGATGGGCCGTATCGACCCCGAAATACCTTTTGTACATGGTTCTTGTGGTTTTTAGGGCATTTCAGGAGGGATTTTATCAGGAGGCCCGGTCCCTTTCCATTTCCTTCCTACACCCATAATGGACGGCAACGCTCTACGGGTTTATGGGCGGTGTGTAGTTGCTCACCGTCAGGTAACCCACTTGCTCGGTTTGCCCTACTATCCCATAAAAAAACCCAACCTTAAGGTCGGTAACTCTATCTGTGTCTCTCTATCTTGTGCTCGTCTGCTCCTTTTCCAAAAAAATAAATGTTAATGGAAATCCCAGTGGTTTTGCACGCGAACTTCTGAATATTTGAAAGGTCCTGGGTACGAATTTATGACCCGTTCAATGACAACTTATTTTGTTTAAAGCATTGTTTAATTTGAAAATGTAATTTATAATCTAGTTTAAACCGGATAAAATTATAATTATACTCTAAATTTTATAATTATGTTCAAGATAAGATATTTTAAAGTATTCACTCGAGGTTAAGTACACATCATTTTGAAGTTATAACTCGAGAGATTATTACGATTTTATACGGCTTTAATATCCAAAAGTAGCAATAAATTTATCTGACTATGTGGGTTAAGAACTCATTTATATATATACTTATTTTGTATTTGAAAATTCTTTTATTACTGTTTTCTTAAATTTGTTTTTTTCATTTTTTTTTTACGTTTGTTTATTATTTAATACTAGTAGGTACTATTATAATTTACTGGCTCCTAAACCGTGGATTTTTTAATGGCGATATTTTATTTCATAGATAACAGATTTTTTAAATGTTTATCCCTGATGGTGGATAAACCATCAACGGGAACATTCCTAAGAAGGGTTGACCTCAGCCAGGTGGCCGGTCCTGAAACCAAAGCCAAAACTTTTGACAGTATAGTATAGATAGTTCAAAAGGATGACATTTTGCGCCGGCTCCATGTGGAGTGCAGGTGCGGGTTAAGGGCGGGAAAATTATGAACATATTTCTTAATGTGTCAGGGTTTATTATAAATAACTAGTATTGATAAATGATGATCAGTTTTAAGTAGTGTTTTGGAGATACAATCGCTTTATACAATCGTACCTATTATTGATGTTGTTATTGTTTGCTTTGTCAAATGACTTAGTAACTTAATTCCAGTCCTGTTCAAAAATATTTTTCTTTCTCTGAGACCAGACAGCAATATAAAAAGGAATATTTTAAACAGGTAAACGTCATGTCCAAATTTTCTCTCTAATTCATTTTTTAAATTTATTCCGTATGGAATGTTACCATCATATTAAACAACGTATATATATAAATATATCTATAGCAAAATTATATGACATTCCCTCCCCCCTCCCAAGGAAGTTGGGTCGACGCATCACGTCCATCTATAATGATTAATGTTCCCCATTTATATCTTGTATAGAACCTCCAAGGAAAAAACTTGATTGATGAAGGATTGCCGGAGGGGTTAGTGGGTGTATAATATTTTACTGCATTTTCCTCGTTCTAAATGTGGGTCTGTGGGTTATTGGTGCCACTGATGGGGGATTTATTTGTTGAGTGCTTGTTTTGTGTAATGGTGCGAATAGGAGGGATATAATTCTGAGATTTATAAATGTGTTTAATGGTAGCTAACTGTATAGAGAAAACAAATATTGTTGAAGTGATAACTTTTAATGGAAGTAAGCGCTTCGTTACGTAACGCGTTACAGCGCCAGTCTGTCAAGCTTCCCTTTCTTTAATTCATACAGCAGTGGTAATCAGGGTCGTGATCTCTCACTTTTAGAGTGAGAGCGATTACTGTATTTCGAACAGACGCTTAAAAATCCCAGTCATAAGTCTAATAAATGCATTTCTATAATCACTGATAAAGTTAAGTTGAGAGATTGTCTTTTCTGAGAAAGTCAACGTAGAACCTTCAATAATTTGTCCGTATTGAGTTCCAAAATAAATAGCTTTATTTTCGTAGTATTTCATCTATTTTACATATAAATTGAATTTAAATAACTCGTCCCATTTTCATGACAACACAATTACCTGCGTAAATAAAGTTTTCAGAAGAAAAACCTACATATATACATATAACTCAAGGTAAAAGGAAAGCAATATTTAGGAGAAACACGTATAATATATTGTAAATATTTTACCTTTTCCCAAGGCTCGTACGGGCAGCGCTCCCGGAGACGGGTGGGTGGGTAGGTCCACCCGTGTGGCCCTGATGCCAAAGGCCTCGTGAAATTATTTATGCAGCGGATACATACAAGAGAATGTTTATTTTATTAAATACAAACCATTTGCCCACAACTTTGTTCTGGTGGCATTTGGACTCCAACATCAATTGTTATTTTTACTGGTCTAGAAGGAGGTTGTGTTTTATACTGTTGGAGAAAGGGGACGGACATGTGAAGGCGGGGAGGTTGTTGTGTAGTTTTTGTGTTCATAATACATATGTAAGGGTGTGTGTGTGTTTTTTGGCAAGCCCAGTAGTGTGGGATGGGGGAATACAGTTTTAAAGTTGCCACTGGATTCGTCACAATTAGGCTACAATATTTGTTTTGCTCCCAACCTCAAAAAGTATTAAATGTCGTTATGCTTAGTTGGTTTACTATTTTTTTAATATTAGAAAATGAAATTGCCATTAAAATGAGTATTGCACTGTACTTATTTAAAAAGGGATCTCGTGTCCCTTTAGCTATTGTTATGAATCATACTGAGGTTTCTCTCAGATTTACAAAACCCTATGCAAAAGGGAGTGGACAAAGTCTATTGAAAGAGTAGATAAGACGCGTGTCATGCCAATGGTGATCCTGACGTAAATAGGTTGCCGTAACCAAGCGGTTACCTCACAACACCAGTATAACAAAAAGGACAACATTGCCTGAAAGTATAAACTTTCAGCCGATATTGTGCTGAGTTGTGTTTAATTTAACCATAATTTTATCATATTTAATGTAATATTTTGGACACAATACACACAACGCCATCTAGTTATCCAAACTATGCTATTAAGTTACTACAACTCTATAAAATAAAACGTTATCTAATTCCCACAATATAGATAGCGTCTAATTTTAATAAGCTTTATTATTAACTTTATTATTATTGTATTAAAAGTTATAATTAAACTTTATATAAAGGTTACGTCTGATAGCTGATGTTATTTGTATGTGAAACACGCAAACTGAAGAAAAAACCATTATCCCTTCAAATGAGTTGGCTAAAATAAGCTGGTGATTAAGTATAATAGACCAAATTATACGCATTTTCGTTTAATGGATTATACTCATATATATTAGTATAATAGTATATAGGTTTGAATAGAACCTTTTTAATGTACCATAGGTTAGTTAAATCGTACATAGTTTGTTTTTTTATTTTGATAAATGGCCTATTTTAAATGTATATAATATGTATAATTATTATGACCTGATGTACTGTATTTTTTTTTTGTAAATATACAATATAATTACATATGTATAGAAAAAAGTGCACAACGAAATATGAATGTGGCTCCAAATCACGGCCATCCGTACAGATGTCACCTATTTCATCACGGAGACCGTTGAAAAAAAAAAGGATTTTTATAGGATAGCGGGGAACACGAGCTGGTGTGTCCCATGGACAATACAAAAAGTGATACAGTTGCGTTGTCAACTTTTCAAATGGGATAGGAAAGTGGGATGGGAAGGGGAGAGAGTAAGGGATTGGGCCTCCGGAGACCTCTTTCACCGAGTGACAGCGATATGAGCAACTTTACGTCGTTATTCTGAGAAGTCGTGATAATTCACAGCTCGAACCGGCCAATTCACGTTACGAATTATTCACGGCTCTATCACTGTGAAATATGTAAATAATAATCCAAATCTACACTATACTACCCCAAGTCTCTTGCGGGATAGGCAGAAAGAACACAGCGACATAAGGGCCGGTTCTTACACCATCTCACTCGCTTCTTCATCTTTCATAACTCTTGTCTTACACGTTCGTCGGTTTTTAAGTCTTCTAAAGACACTTTCCGCCACATTAAATGTAGTCTTAATAAGTGTATACAGTATTTTATTTTTGAACAAGCTGACCCGGCGAACTTTGTTCCGCATCAAAAATAATGAGTAAATTTTTTTATTTAAGACACTTAATTGGATGACAATTAATGCTGTGATGTTTAAAATCGCTTTGTAAATAAGCCATTATTTCTCGTAAAAAGTAAAAAAATAAAAATGGTCATTGTGGGTTATCCCTAAAAGATTGACATATGACCTCACGGACTTTTTTGTAGACCTTCTGAAGGTGTTTAATAATGTAGAACATTGTTTTGATCTATCACTTAGGGTTCAGCCAGCTTTTGAAATTAAAGTGCTAAATCTCGAAAATTATCATTTTTTTCCTTACAACATCATATACGAATTATAGATCAAAACCACCCGTACAAAACATACCCTCTAACTATTGAAAAAACGGCATCAAAATCCGTTGCGTAGTTATATAAGGATATAAAGGGACAGACAGTGGATAGTGACTTTGTTTTATACTATTTAATAATGATTTACAAAATAAAACAAACAAAATTAACTATCATTATATGTGTAACAATACTGCGACGAATATTCCACAGATTATTTAAATAGTAAACTGTCATTTTAAATGCGATTATTCCACAGATTATATTATATAAATTACAAACTGTCATTTTTAAAAACAGAACGCATCTGTAATAGTGTCATCAATGTTGAAACGACAATAACGACAAGCTTCAGTTCGCTTGACTACACAACAACTGTGGGCCGTGACATTGATGAGGTCGAGCCGGCAATGCACGTCGAACAAGACAATCCGTTCGTCATAAATAGTTTACATTGCCTGGTCTGTATACGTCACAAGGCCACTGAAAATAAATAATCATTGGGCACTTATAATATCCATGTTTTAAAATAGTACTTTAATCTAGGAGATATTTTTTTTTATGTGAGAGGAATATGATCGTGGTGGTAAGCTTCAAAAGATTGTGAGGAGAAGGGACCATAAGAAGATACTCTGAAGTTTGTAACTATGTGATTTTCTGCAGTTTACAAGCGATTTTTTCTATCAAGTTGCTATAATTTAAGCTATTCTTAAACTCGCAAAAAAACGGTGACCAAATGTAAATGAGAAATGATAGTCTTGGTGGTCCAGTGGTCAAGCTGCCCATTTCTGATTTAGAAGTCGTGGTATCGATTCCGGGCTCACACGTATGATTTTTCGGATTTCTTTTCGGAAGTTTCGCAAACGGACGTAATAATAATATAACGATTCGGCGATTTGAAGCTTAACAGCCGCTACCTACACTTTCGGTAGGATAAAGTGTGAAGTTATGTTAATTTACAAATTGTTTTGCTTATGTTAAATGGAAATATTTGCAATATTAATATATTTGTACATATTTTTACAGTATTTATTTATAATTGACCAAAATGCAATCCACATTTAGATATAAATTCATTCACGGTTCCTATTTAACTTAAGCCTATACAGAGAACCACCGTCAACAGATCGTATAGTTATACTATTATATATTTATGATATTATTAAAGTGACCTTCACGATTTAAAGGTCATTTTAAGGCCACATTTGATTAGGACCAGGGTCATAATAATCAATAGCCGGTCAGATTTTTTTTTTCACCATCGGGTCGGTAATAGACGTTTACTGACAACCTTCGTCACCCTTGAGGGACGTTTTAGTTGTTGATAAATGTTTCCGATGTGTAAGGACCCTTATTTATATATAAGGATACGCGCACATTAATTATTTAGAGAAACTTCCGTAAGCGGGGTCTCTATAAGGCTATATTTTGTTTGGTGAATGTATATATTACGATTTAATAGTCTATAGATCGGAAATCACGCATTTGTAGCGGAAGCTTCGAGTTCAAGTCAGAAGTTATATGTGATAAATATCGATGCCTGACAATGTTGTGCTCAATTTATGGCCACCATTTTTCCATTTGGGACGAAAAAATTCGAATCGGAGTAGATCTGCTGATCCCTTCTTTTGGCACAGATTAAAGCCTACATTTTTTTTATGAGATAGGCAGGCAAACGAGCAAGCGTGTTACCTGATGGTAAGCGACCTGCGCCGCCCATGGACACCAGCAACACATATAGTGTTACCGTTGCGTGGCCGACCTTTAAGGGTGTAGGATAGGAAAGGATGGGGAAGGAGGTTGGGCCTCCGGGTACCTGTCTCACCGAATGAAACGCGGCATGGGCCACTTTACGTCGATCTTCTGAGAGGAATTTCTGAGAGGAAATTAAATGTCCTCATACGGTTGAGGCTAATATATATTTGACCGTAATTCCAATCGGCTCTTAGATGACAGCCGTAGGGCTGTCATCTAAGAGCCGATGTAGAGTTGTCGTCTGTAGAGTTGACATGAACACAAACAGTGAAGCGTGACACCGTTTTATTTATTTTTCCCACGACACATACAGACATACAAACACACACGCAAACACACACAGTCAAACCACGTGAGAGAACAAATGCACCGGATGTCAAAGGTAATATCTAGAAAATACTATGCTCTTGTATTAAATAAAAACCAAAGATTATTTATTTAAATGGGTTAAGGGGGCAAATGGGAATGTGGGTCTCCTGGTGGTAAGTGACTAGCGCCGCCCATGCACACCTGCTTCACAGATAGTCTTACAGTTATCTTGCCGGCTTTTAAGTGAGTAGGATGGGAAAGAAGTACACAAACAATACGCGCACTTTACGTCGATACCACGGTATCTCAGAATATCGACGTAAAGTGGCTCATGCCGTGTTTTGCTCGGTGAAATCTGGTATCTGGTATCTGGAGGCCCACCCCCTTCTCCCGTATTTCCCATCCTATACTTAAAATTAAACTCAATTTAACTTTAAAATAAGGTCAATTCTATTCTCAAAAAATATATTTGTTAAGATTTTATTTATTTTAAATTTACAAACAAAAGTTGAATGTGGCTTAATTGTCAGTGTTCCATGAAGCTGAAGTTTCTAAGCCTCTGTATCCTTGGAGGAATTAACGTATCGTATATCCCCTATGGGGGTCGAGTTAAGTAACGATCTGATCTTATTGACCCGGGTTAAAAGGGTCAATACATTTATAATAATACTTTACGGACAGATCACATTTTTATTTGACCATAACTGGGTCAGCATTTCTTGCGTAGATAGCGCCTTATTGGTATATAATTACTATGTTTCTACATCCAGGGTTTTCAGCATATGAAGCTTTGACTGTGAAATCCCGAATTCGAATCCAAATTCTAAGCAAAGTTAAAACTACGCTAAGCAAATAGGTTTCGTCGCATATGGCAAATAACTCAACGGATTTTTCTACCTGAAAGTGTAGGCAGTGGCTGTTAAGCCTTTTTGACCACCGCTTCATTGAATTGTCATAGATATATTAGACATTAAAAAAATATGATCATCATCTCGAGTTATGTAAACAGACATATGTTCGAATAGGCGATTTATTTTTTATTTATTACTATAAATACAGAATTTAATTATTTTTTAAGACAATAGATAGTTGACACTGATTTGTTTTAAGAAACTCATCATAAAATCATCATTTCTTTCGTCATTTGTGGTCATCAAACTATGAGATGAACCTTGACTCAATCCAAATCACGGTGCAAAGAACTCGTAAAATTCTGTCGGTCAGAGTCAGCTGTAGTCAGACATAGCCAGTTAGTTAACTAGGAAATTGAATAATGTACGATCTCAAAACTCATCCGGGTATGTTACTATACAAAAGGGGACAAACTTACAAACAATATCAAATAATATCAAATATCATAATAAAACATAACTTCACGCCTTTTTCTACTCGAAGGTGTAGGCAGTGGCTGTCAAGCCCCGACTCGCCGTTATGTTTACATCCCAAATGGAATAGGCGGCGGAACTTATTGCCATACCGGGCACAAAGTTTTAAATCTTCGATATTTATCAGACATAACTTTCGAAAAGTCATTGGTGTGAGCCAGAATACGAACCCGCCAATTTTTGATTCAAAAGTGGGGTTCTTGACCACTGGACCACCGAGACAATATAATATGACCAAGAATTTTTTTTTAATCAAAATTTATTTCAGATAGATATTAAAACCGTTTATACACTAGAAAAGTTTTATTTAAAATTCGGAATTTTGTAATACGAAAGTATTGAACGGAATCTTAAATTGGGCGACTATAGAAAAAGTTTTAATGGTCTACTGGCAGGGCACGTGATGATCAACGTCATACTTCCCCACGTGACGACTTAAGTAAATATCTCGGATCGATTTAATACACAAATATATATCAACTATTAATTTAGTTATTTTCTGACTTAACGCCGACTTGTATAGAAATAAGCTATTTATACAACTGCTATTTACTAACTTGAACACTATTTGGAATCATAAAAATTACTTAAAAAAAAAAGTTACCGACTTCTAGAAACGTAAACCACAAAATCTTTAAGTAAATGAAAACAGTACCTTCACAACTAAAAAGCGATAAATAACGAAACTTACACTTAGTTTAACTTAGTTGGATTGTTAAAGAGTGTCTGTGTCAAATTAAGAAAGGGCATGCTTCGATTGTTCGGACATGTAGAACAAATGGATGATGCAAGATTGACTAAGCTGATATACAATGTGAAAGTGGATGGATGTAGGAGTCAAGAGCGGCCTAGACACACATTCCATGACCAAATAGAAAGATTTTCTAGAGGAAAGTGATGTTAGGAGCCTCAAAAAACGACGCGTGTGTATATAAAGAGTTATGAAAGTCAACGAAGCGAGTGAGGCCTGTAAGAATCGTGCCTTATGGCGCTCTGTGCTCTCTGCCTACCCTGCAAGGGATTTGGCGTGAAGTTATGTATGTAGTGCTTTTAAAACTTAGCTTAGTAAAATCACGGTAAGTCGCAATTACGTTTTGGACTGCATAACTAATTTATGACCATTTCAGATGACCGTTGGTTTTTGCACACACTGATTAAAAACTGCTGCCTATCCCCTCAGAAGGTAAAGGCTTTATTATACCTTACGCTTTAAGTAGAGTGGACTGGACCTACTGCCTACATATAACACTCATAACTTTAGAATAGGATGCCCATGGAAAAGTTATTGATGTGAAATATAATTCGATCCCAAGACCTCTTGATTAAGAAGCGGCGTGTTAAATAGGACAGAACTTGAGACATAATAAATTTAATTAATAAAAACAGTTCAAACCTAACTCATTAAAGAATAATAGAGCTATGTTCTTATTAACCTTAACAAAATTAAAAGCTACAACATTTTAGGTAGAGCGACTAACTTGCCCGCAAACTATTTGAGATTTTATTGTTCTGAAATGGAGATTTCATTATTAATTTTACAGAAAATTAATTAGTTGGACATAGTTGAGACGCAGTATTTTTTTTTTCTGTATTGTAATATAAAAATGACATGATAAGAATTTTCCCGGAGAAGACAATCAGAAAAAGAAACTAATTTAAGAAAGTAATAATTACAAGTGGACCTAACTAAGAGGAAATTATTCGTTCAAAAAATGAAATCGAGCTTAAATTACTGTAGCACGAATCGGTCTTTTATTATCTGACTGCGCTGGAAGGAGGGTTAAATTTTATCCAATATACCAAATGATAATCAAATAAATAAACCATTAAAAACTTTTAGGCTTTCGCGTTGCATATTACCCAAATATAATGAATAATGAATGGGAATTAACGCGACACTTTTTTTAGGTAAAAAATAATTTATCTTTATTAGCTTGACGTTTCGCCAAAATTTAAAAATAATAATAGGTACTTATTAATGTCTCAAGGAAACCTCAAGTCATGTTGTTTCCTTCAATTACCTTGAAATTGATGTTTTATTTTTTGAAATATTATTGGCATCCATTATTTTGCGGAAAACCGTATATAAATAAGTACTTCACTCATAATAACTAACTATTTAATGATATTAAGAAACCAAAAATAGGAAATGACGTACTGATAATCTGTCATGACCTTGGCAGTTTCGCGCCTCTTTACACCTGAAGGTCTGGTGGTTGTTGACTCACCAAATCGTACCTGATCCTACTACATATATAAGCCCAAAGTTTACAAGTAATCGGTATTATTTACATATGGCTACCGAATAGTCATTGGTGGGAACCAGGATTCAAAGCCGCGATAGCTTTATTAAGAAGGGAGTTACTCAACGCCCAGACTTTCGAACCCAATATATAAATATTGACTACACTATACTGAGAATAATGATAATATTTAATGGTCTCGGCGGTCCAGTGGTTGATTACCCCGCTTCGGAATCAAGAATTCGCGGGATAGAACCTATGACTTTTCGACTGAAAACTTTGTGCCCAGTATAACAATAGGACGTAACCATAACGGCGAGACGAGGCTCAACAGGCACTGCCAACATCATTGGATAGAAAAAGGCGTGAAGTTATGATAAGTTATGTATATTAGTCACGACGTATCCGGAGCCCCAACACCTTCACCCTTCACCCTTCCTATCCCACTTCCGGCCCATTTTAAAGGCCGGCAACGCAACTGTAACATTATCTGTGTTGCCGGGTCGATAGATGGCGTTACTTGATTGCCATAAGGTGACATAATGCTCATATCTCGTGAAAAAAAAACTAATCTGAAGTAGTGCTAATAAACATTGAAAAAAAAATCATTCCGTAAAATCATCAAAACTACAACACCCAAGGGAGTGGAACAATAATAATGGATGTCGACTACAATAAAATAAATTAAAACAAACCGCAGCCGATTTTTGAAAGGTTATTTAGGTCGTCTGCGAAACTAAGGTAACAAAAGTTATATATATGTATTAAAATAAATAGCTCAATAAAACAATTTTTATTTGAAACATTTGACTTAATATCACGCTTGTTCTTTCAGTAATATAGATTAATGATGCAAGCGGACTATTGCCCTCATACCTGTGTACCAACCATGGGGTTTTATGGGACGCGGTAAATTTTATAAATTGAAGCTTATATTTTATTTTTCAATTTAAAAACGTCGAAAATAAGGTTTTATTGAAAGAGACTGTCGGTGTAAACGTAAGAGAGAGCATGCTGCGTTGGTTCGGACATGTAGAAAGAATGGAGAACGCAAGATTGACTAAGCAGATCTATAATCCCAATACTGATGAATGCAGGGATCGAGACCGGCCATGACACAATTTCAGTGACCAAATAGAACGACTTCTGAAGTAAGGAGATGTAGGGAGCCTTTAAAATCGACGCGTGTGTGTAAAAAGAGTGAAAGCCAAGGAAGCGAGTGAGGCATTTAAGAATAGTTAAATCGTTTTGTTCTCTCTGTGGGCGTGCGTCCGATGAATGTATCACAGACTAACAATAAGACAAGGACGCAGTCACCACGAGCCATTGCTCGTGGTGACTGCGTCCTTGTCTTACATCACATTGGATTACGTGTGTAAGGGCTATCATAAGAAGAACAGGGAAACGGATCTCATGTATCAGATACTCTTTTTAATCATGCAAGCTGTGTTTTATTATTGGGTGGGCAAAGACAATAATGCCTCGACAGGCCGTTTTTAGTACCCTGAACAGTTGAAGGTATGTGGAAACCTCACGAATCTATGTCACCTACATTTTAGTGTGAGAAATCACTTGCACTTATCTATGAATACCGACTTAAATCTCGAAAGCTATTCGAAATAGACCGACTTCAACATTTTAAAAATAAAGTATTCATTTCTTGTCATAATTATTTTGAGTTTAATTTAATTTACTTATAGTAAAGAGACTTTCGTTATTCTAAATATAAATGCGCTAAATAAAAAAAATAATTTTCGCCATACTTATATGTATATATTTTGGTGACAGCCGTTCAAAATGTTAAATATATGTAACGTCTTTAAGTTTTATTATTTTTATGTTAATTTTCTCATTAAGACGTTATCTTGTCTTCAATCTTTCGTCACCAATTAGTTTTGGTGACAAAGACTTGCGCGCAGTGTGATAATTTAAAATATCATTATTTATATATTAGGTTGAGCTCTCCCGCTTCTAAATCAGAAGTCGTTTCCAGGCTAAGACCAATGATTTATCGGAATTCTTTTCGAAAGTATAATATATGTGATAAATATCTATGACTGACAACTTTGTGTGTGCAAAAGCGGATGGATGCAGGAGTCGAGGACGGCCAAGACACACATTCCATGACCAAATAGAAAGTATTCTGGAGGACGGTGATGTTAAGAGATCGTAAACACAACGGCGAGTTGAGGCTTAGCAGCCGCTGCCTACATGTTCGGGTAGAAAAAAGGCGTGAAGTTATGTTATTTAGTATACGTACCTAATGAGATTATTTTTCCAAGATCCGAACACGAACGAACGAACAGCGTGCCGCGAGCTGATGTAGCGCTATCTGACTCAATTTAATTAAGGGCAATTTAAAGGCTACGGTGACATGGATCTCGCATTTTTTTGTTATGTAATAACTTTAAGAGTGAGTGTGAATGCAAAAATAACAATACATATTTGGATTAATCTTGAAATATAAATAGATTATAGTTTTGTAAAACGTGTAGACTACTATTATCATGTAATTAGTTTATGTCATCAATAATGAAATCTATTGAAGTTATTCTAAAAATACATATATTTTATACTTATAGATACACTGTATACTTGACAAAATACTAAGTAATTCGAAGTACATAATAATAACAGTCATCAAAAATTTTCAGTACATTTTCAGGCTCAGTATTTTAATTATTTAATTTCAAAGTGCTTCGGGACAAACTCCAAACGAATATTAATTTTGTAAAGTGTAATTTATGATGTTTTCAAGTTGACTTGATGGTACGTACTGTCATTTGATATTAATTTAGTTTTTTTATTTTTATGATGAAAATGTCTCGGTGGTCCAGTGGTAGAGCACACGGATTCTGATCCACAGGTCCTGGTTCGAATCCTGACACTGGCTCACACCAATGACTTTTCGAAATGATTTTCGGAAGTTAAGTGTGATAAATATCGATGACTGAAAGCTTTGTGACCGGTATGGCAATAGGTTAGCCACCTATTCCATTTGGGACGTAAACATAACGGCGAGACGAGGCTTAACAGTCGCTGCCTACACCTTCGGGTAATAAAAGGCGAAGTTATAATAAGTATTCTCGAATTACGAGTGGTATTTTTTGTGAGATAGTTTGTTGAGACAATTTTCAGTGAACCTATTAATTTGAAAAATGTTAATTCTTTTCATTTAGGTATAGCATAAATGTTAACCATTTATACCCGTAAGTATAGGTAGGGGTATTGTGACTTGAAATGCCTACGATATCCCATCTGTCAGAACCAGAACCGAGTGATTTGGATCTTCCTCGATCAAATCATCCGCACGGCTGGTGAATAGACCATATTATCTGCGTCGGTGTTCCCATGAATATGACGTAGGTCAGTAGGTATCTTTAAAAGTAGAGTGAATAGTAGAGTGTGTAGTGTCCTCACTTACCATCAAGTGAAGCGAAGTTAAGTGTTGGCCAGTCTAATATAAAAATAAAAAAAAAAACCAAGAATAGAGTTGTAAAGTGGCTCATGCCGCATTTCGTTTGGTGAGTTAGGTACCCCCCTTCCCCATCCTTCCCTATCCTCTATACCTTAAAGGTCGGCAACGAAACAGTAACACTATATGTGTTACTGGTGTCCATAGGTGGCGTTGGTTGCTTACCATCAGGTGACACGCCTGCTCGTTTGCGTCCTGGCACTTTAATAGCAAACGCTGGCTGTGCCTTAAGTGATAGATCAAAACAATGTACTACATAATTGTAGACCCTCAAAAGGTATACAAAAAAGTCCGCAATGGCATATGTCTATCTCTCAGGGATAACCCACAATCACCATTTTTATTTCTTTACTTCCGAGGCGAAACAAAGTTCGCTGGGTCAACTAGTTCATTATAAAGAGCATATTATGTTACTAGCTTACGTAAATTTGATTATGATACAACTATATATGATACCCATGAAAAATAGTACACAATATGAAACCCCAATAGTTATGTCATCCAACAAATATACACATTGCGTGTTTATCTACCCATCTATAAAACGTGTATCAAAAATAGCCATTGTTATTTTCATCAGGTAATAATTACGTCAAACTATTAAAATACCATTTATTTATACATACTGTCATATACATATATAGAAGATTACAAAAGACCTACACTAATTTCCCTAAAAGTTCACTTTACTAAACGATCGATATCTTTTACATCTTAAAACATTGTTATACATTTCTTCTTGCTTCTGAATCAGGAAGTCGCGGGTTCGAATCTTGGCTCACATCAATGACTTTTCAAAAATTCTTTATGGAAGTTATGTGTGATAAATATTGATGACTGAAAATTTTGTGGAATAGGTTTCGCCACCTATTCCATTTGGGATGCGAGGCTTAACAGCCGTCGCCTACATCTTTAGGTAGAAAAAGGCGTAAAGTTATGTTATTTATAAGATGCATACAAAATTACTTGATACGGCTACTTTGATACGGCAATATAAAGGTGGTAGGAAAATCAAGACGCGTAAGGAAAAATCCTTTGAGAATACGATTGCGTGACTTATCGTAGTATTACGAAGGTGTTATAAAATTAGGCCAGTAACATTCTGAACTGTCATAGCGTACGTGCCATACGTATAGGTAAAGATGACCTTGTCGTGACCAAGGTCATCAATTAATGGTTTGAAGGAGATTTGTATTGTTTGGTGGATGTCAACTTTTGGCGGTAGACCAGCTGGCGACAGATCTGTTATGAAATGCTCGGTGTACTTTGCCGTATCAGATGTATAATAAATATTAACTGTCAAGTAGTTAAATATCCTCAAGTTCACGTCTTTTTGGTGATGACCAGCGGCAGTTATACTTCGACTGATTGGATTTTTATATTGAGCACATATTGACCAGTCATCGAGGTTTCTTTTCAAACGGGTTCCGAAAAGTCATATTGCACGTTGCGTAGATTCAAATACGAGAAGTGCCTCAATCAAAGAGACTTTACTTGACTTTACTTTTATGAGAACATAATCGCTCATAGTTAAGATTTTTAAATTATCTTTTCTGCTTATTTTGAAACGTACGTTTCCCGAGGTGATGGCGATTTAGTAAAAATAAATCAGTATATTTACATTAGCTATAAGTTTTTTCATGGCTTGAACTTATTTATTTATTTTATTTGAGACGCCATTAAATGATGCACTCAAGAGTTACTTAAGTATTTAGTTTCATGACCGGTGCTCATTTTTTTATGGCACCCACAACTATCAATTAACAACTTCCACTATTATATGTTTATGTAGTTACAGAATCCACACTAATACAATACACCAATATTTACTTAAATTAATAACAGACATACTAATAAATCAATCAGTATCTTTCTGTGCATCATCATCATCTCATCTCAACTCAACTTACTCAACTTGCTCTTAAAATGTGGCAAAAGAATAAAACTCCGACAGTATAAAACATAGACTTAACTATATCAATTTTTTTTCGAGACAATTATCTATTAATAATTATTTTGGAAATAGTACGTGTTCTGGAGGAAGGTGATGCCAGTAGTCGCAAAAATAGACGCGCGTGCATGAAAGGAGTTATGAAAGTCAACGAAGCGAGTGAGGTGTGTAAGAATCGTGGCTTATGGCGCTCCGTTCTTTTTGCCTACCCCGCAAGGGATTTGGCGTGAAGTTATGTATGTACTGACAACTTTGTGCCCGGTGTAATGCATAGCAATAAGTCGCCTATTCTATTTAAGTCGTAAACACAACGGCGAGTTGAGGCTTAGCAGCCGCTGCCTACATTTTCGGGTAGAAAAAAGGCGTGAAGTTATGTTATTTAGTATACGTACCTAATGAGATTATTTTTCCAAGATCCTCAGAAGTAGAGCACATACTAAAAAAACGAACAGCGTGCCGCGAGCTGATGTAGCGCTATCTGACTCAATTTAATTAAGGGCAATTTAGAGGCTACGGTGACATGGATCTCGCATTTTTTTGTTATGTAATAACGTTAAGAGTGAGTGTGAATGCAAAAATAACAATACATATTTGGATTAATCTTGAAATATGCGAGTGAGGTGTGTAAGAATCGTGGCTTATGGCGCTCCGTTCTTTTTGCCTACCCCGCAAGGGATTTGGCGTGAAGTTATGTGTGTATGTATGTATTATTTTGGAGATTCTCGTCGAGCTCGTCGACAAAGACTTACTCCGTACAGAAAATAATTGATGGATTGTATTATGTATTTACAAGATTTTATCCAATAAGATAATGTGACCGTCACTTCCTGTTGCCATGAGACGCAAACTCATATGGCGTGTGCAGACCAAATTGCCGCTATCTACAACTACGCGTATTGAGTGCTTGAAGGTACAAAAAAAGAAAGAATAGTGTAGATGTTCCTTAATTTAGCCAATATAATTTTTTTTTATATCCTTAACGACATCGTTATGTAAATATGTGGATGGATATACTTTTTTGCGGGTATCAGATGACGAAAAAAAGGTCGGGGTATTGTGTCGAAGAATTTGAAAACCCCGTATTAAATATGAAAGATTTTCTTATTTCGCCTCCGGTTATAATGTAGGCGAGGTAATAATATATTTATTTTATATTGAATAAAATGTCTTTTTATATTATTTTCGTTATAGTTTTGGGAGTAAAAAAAGATATTTATGTATATTAAATTTATTCTATTCGGAAAATCCCAAATAGATATGATAACACGACAAGTACAATCTACAATGCGTGTCATGGTAACTCAGTTAAGTGTTTGGGATAAGATGAAAATATTAGTCATATTTTTAAACCGTATTATCTTTTTTTTCAGTAATATTTAGTGTAGTTACATTTTAACAGGAGAATTAAGTTTTTTTGATCAATTAATAATAATATACTTATAGATTTTTTTATAATTACGTGGGTATTAAGTGTCCAATTGTAATACTGAAGATCTATGCCGTTCTGATTAAATAATTAATTAATTCTAACGATTTAAGATGTTTTCGCTAATGACTGGCATTTAAATAACACTAATATTAATTGCATTTTTTTCATAACTTCACGTCTACACTATAGCGGCCGTTATGTCTCGATACGCGGACATTTCAGTTCCATAGAAAAAAATATTACCTACTATGCATCCGACATAATCCGGTCAAGCCTTCGATATTTATCACACATAACTTCAGAAAAGTTTTATTAAACGATTTGTATACTCTACCCATTCGAACCCGAGATCTTTCATTCAGAAGCGTGATGCTTAACTACTACGCTAAAAGACTTAAGACCTTATTTTATATAAAATTATTTATGGTACCTATATTTCACTTTTTTATTCGGAAGCTCGGCACGGTTTGCAGTATCCAAGAAGTAGCGCACAGTTTATTAATTTGACAGCAAAAAAAAACAAGTATGCAATTAAAAAAAAAATTCTCACTAACCATGAACTTTAGTTAATATTACTCCAAGATTTATATATAAAAGTTTAAAATTTTAATGCCACTATTTTTTGTTTCGAATGAAGAAAACAAAATTTCGACATTAATTTCATAATTTTATCATAACATCTAGAAAGTTTGTTTTCGTTTCAACCGTTCGATCTGGCAAACCCTGCAGATGTTATCTGGCGTTTTTGCTGGCATTTGCTGGCTTTGCCATCGGTCTGATGATTGCCAGATGATACGTGACGACACCTTGACATACTAAAGGCATAATTCATTGAAATAAATTAGGTCAAACTTTGAACTCATTTCTTATATAGAGTTTATATAATATTATTCTATCAAGCGACATCACCTTAAAAGGGTAAGACACCTTACTGTTTTAATTTTAGATTTTCTTTTCATGGGTAATAGGGGTAAACGAGCAAGCGGGTCATCATGTAGTAAGCAAATAGCATCTATAAATATCGAGAGGGTATATGCGTTGACGGACCTTAAGGAAACTCCGCCTTGGGACATCTTGCTAATAAAACCAAACGCGTAATGAGTCACTTTACGTTGATTTTCTGAGAGGTTGTGCTTATTGTTTCATAAAGGAAACTACCGTGGTATTATGTATAGATAATGTCTATAGACAATTCTTATATATTTAAAGTGTTAATAACAAGAATGATGTAGACAGTTAAGTTACTGAATATAGTAAAGATTTTTTTTTTAAATTATTTGTTTTTCTGTTTGTCTCTAAGTCATCTTGGGACTCAGAAACATTTGCATGGACTTATTTCTCTCTTGAGAACGTGGCAGTTAAATCTAATCTTCGTAAAAAAAGTTTCAAATCATGTCATCATGTCCCTTTTTTATAGTTTTTAAGTAACTTTAAAATATAGGTTTTGTTTAAAATATGCATTTTAAAAGTGTTTGTATTTTATTTGTGCTATTAGTGTTTTATATTCATATAATAAGTTTTTTTTTAATATGTGAGTTACATTTATTTAAAGTATAATGTTTAATTTGATGTTTTTATTTCGCTTTGATTTCATTATACATTTTGTTTAATTTTTAATTATTTAATAGTTATAATGGACTTGCTATTGTGGCTTCTTATACAAGTTTTAACTATAATATTTATTACAACTTGTAAATACCTCATTTACATGTATCATCCCGTAGGCATCGTACTATCTGTTTTTGAACTATATAAAATACTAATTAAACTAACCAATCACGTGTCTCAATTACTGCTGTGTTATTGAAAATAATAACTTTCAACCATTCACGCATCTCCATTATTGATGAGTTATTAAAACGCAGCGATCTGATTGGTCGCTTGTTACATAACGATAAAATAAAAATCTTGCTTACAATACACACACCATATTGCCATAATAAGTACTTTTTGTTTCAAAACGTATACGTTACGAAATTGGTTTTTACTATTGGGAATAAATATATTATTACTTTTATTTGGTTTAGATAGCAATATTCTGAGAATGTGAGTGATGTATATTACGAGTGAGGGTGTCACGGGAATTGTTTTGTTTTCCTTCATATATACTTAGAGGGTCGTCCATTAATCACGTTATCATTTTTAAGCATTTTCAAACGGTTTTATTCTACTTTTATGACCGTGATTAAAATGATAAGTTACAAAATAGCATGTTTGACGAAAAAATAAATACACAATGATATTTCGTGATTTTTGACAAAATCCACCCCCCTCCTTTCAAGCGTCGTGTGATTAATGGATGGGCCCTTAAAGCTTATAGCTTATATAGCTGATGGTAAAGTTTAGTCTCTGAATGAAATATTTTTTATGTCCCCGAGAAGGAAGGAAGTCAGGATGATTATTGAAATGTGCGTTTTTATGTTGGATCGACTTATTCCTGTTCTTCTCTTTCTCTTTAGAGGTCTCGGTGGTTCAGTGGTCGAGCACCCTGCATCTGAATCAGGAAGTTGCGGATTCGAATCCTGGCTCACACCAATGACTTTTCGAAATTAATTTTGAATGTTATGTGTGATACATATCGTTAACTGAAAACTTGGTTCCCGATGAATGGCAATAGGTTCGCCTCATATTCGCTATTCGTATTCTTAGCAATACGTGTACAACACTAAGGTAAATCTTGCAAGGTATGTATATCTTGGTGGTAATAAGGATATGATGGTATGCTTTCGAAACCAGAAGACCCTGCCACTGGTCCTGATGAGTACTTATTTTTCAAGTTTTTTCTTTGGTAACAGTCTCGGTGGCCTAGTGGTCGAGCACACGGATTCTGAAACCAGAGGTCGTGGTTCGAATCCTGACACTGGCTCACACCAATGACTTTCCAAAATTGTTTTCGGAAAGTTATGTGTGATAAATATCGATGACTGAAAACTTTGTGCCCGGTATGGCAATAAGTTCGCCACCTATTCCATTTGGGACGTAAACATAACGGCGAGACGAGGCTTAACAGCCGCTGCCTACACCTTCGGGTAACAATGGCGTGAAGTTATGTATGTTATGTTTGTTTGGTTTTCCTTTTCGAAGGTGAGCCAGGATTTGGACCCGCTACCTCTTGATTTAGCCCGCTGCCGAATAGTGCTCAACCACTGGAACACCGAGACCGAGACCCAAAAACCCTCTACGTACTAAGTTTCATGAATATCATTTAAGCTTATAAGTAGATTACGATTACTTAGATAAATATACAAAAAAAAGCGAAAAAAGTGTAACGAAATATACAAAAACGATTTTTTTTGTCGGTATATTTTCATCCAATATCGTTGGAAACTGATAAGAAACCAATAAATGTTTTAGTGGAAAAAATCTTTACGACATTATGTAGAGAAAACAATTTGTTTAAGTATACTTATATTAATTTATATATATTACTGAATGTAGTTCCTTCATATATATTGTTTTTACTTGTGTACCTATTCTTACGTATTTTCATATTTATTGCACTAGCTTTTTACAAAATATAGTGAATAATTACAAAAATACACTGATACTGATCTCTATCTTGATAGCCTAATAGTTATAAATTGTAAATATATATAAAAACTTGAGAGGTGTCAAGGGACACCCGGATGGAACGAAGTTCGTTTCGATTAATTAGTGAAGGAATTGTAATAAAATTTTAGAACTAAAAAAAAAACATATAAAATATATTTCATCATGGAAAATAAAACTTCAAAAAGAGTCCCGATACCAGGATTCAAACCCGAGCCCCCTGTATGAGAGTATCCCAGCCACTAGACCATTTGAGTAGTTATTCATTCATTCTAAATATATATAAGAGATTTCCACCTATATATGGACTCATCACGATATCTCTGGAACCATAAGGCGTAGCGACTTGAAATTTGGTAGGATTATTCCTTTCGCCGAGTAGAGGTCAGCTAAGAACGGATTTTACGAAATTCCACCCACAAGGGGGGTTGCGGGGGTGTTAACAATGGAAAATTCCCATTTTTAACCTATAGCTGCTATCGACTTCAAATTTGTCGAAGATATTGCAGTATTAACATAGCGGGGCAGCAGTTATTACTTTTGATGCGAAACAAAGTTCGCCGGGTCAGCTATCGACTTCAAATTTGTCGAAGATATTGCAGTATTAAAGTAGCGGGGCAGCAGTTATTACTTTTGATGCGAAACAGAGTTCGCCGGGTCAGCTAGTTCTAAATAAGCTGATACTTGAAAGTGCAGTTTGGCATGGAAAAAGTGTCGTGACAATTTTTTCCGTCTAGCCCCCTTTCACAACGCGCAATAAGGAACTTCGTTCCAATAATAAATTCCGATGCTAATCTCTGGACGTTAATCACATGTCAATGAATTTTCTTGAAAAATTCCCGAATCAACTTTCGCGTTCATTATTTAATGGGGACGAGAACTGCCTGAGACAAAAGTCATGGATTCAAATATATGACTTTCCGGAAGTCATATTTAGTTATCAATCGATATTTATTACAATATCGATGAATAACTAAATTATGCCAATAGGTTACTCTGTCTATTGCAGAATAAAAGATTTTCCGTACGTAGACATAGCATTGCTCATTATATTTTCCGATATTAAGTCTAAATATTTGAACTCACAATTCAAATATACAAATCAAAAATTTGGAAAATATATATCATATTTAATTTTAAACAGACATGTTGGAAATAAGATGAAGTGTGACATTTTTAAAAGATAAACAAAATAGAATGGATCACACGTCGCTTGAATGAATTCCCTGTCTGAACAGTTGCCAGAGAGCGCATCACACGCATTCAGAATTAGTGACCATTCTATAGGTCATGATCATATTCAAGATCAAAAACTTTACACACCTGGTAGTTACGACTTGTTTTATTCATATTTTTTATCCTTATTACATTTAATAGAGGTCATATAAAACATTAACAATAAACCATTGAAAAAAACACACAACTCATCCATTTAAGTGTTTAAATAATGGATTAAAAAAAAACAGTAAAATATTCAAGTCAATTTAAAAATAATACAGCCATAGTTTTTAGCGTTACCGCATATAAGGTTCTCTAAAAGTATCACAAAATTCACGAAAGCAATGATAACGTTTCGTTTTACGTGTGACCTATTAAAATACGATAACAGATATATCTGCTTGCATATACAATAGAAAATGTCAATAATAACATAGTATCATATATAATTACTCTTGTTACAACCATCGAACAATTGTCATGTTAGCTAGTAATTAGTTTTTGTAATTTCTTTTAATTTTTATTAAATAAGTTAAATTCATTTGGTTTTTTTTGAGAGCTGCCTGTCGGTCCGACATAATTAGCGTATATAGGAACGCAAACAAACGCGGCCTTGAACGTTAAGCAGATCGACTGAAAATATCACCGCGTCGATGGAAATAGCCGTCGTGAAAATACTAGCACGTGATAATTGTTACGGATAACGTACCTTATATACGAGTCGTATGGAGAAAAATCGATGATGCTCGTCACTCGACGGTCGGTGGCTGACTGAGCCAGTATGTCAGCGGAACGCGCCCCACCCGAGCCTCCGCCCGCCTGACTATCGCTATCACTAGTTTACAAATCGGAAAAATAAAAAAATACTTTTTTTTTTTCAATTTTTAAATTTCACAGTTTTCGCACTTTAATTTAAAAATATCAATATATTGCGGAACACTTAATTTTTAATTTGAATCAGGCGGCGTTCTGTACGGTCGGTTGTGTTCAGTCCGCGATCATCGGTGTATGATCGCGACCGGCGCGTGCTGTCGGTTCCGACTGGGGCGTTGGACTGATCTGTGCGAGGCAGCCAGCTAGCCGTCGAGGTGCCTCCCTGCCCCCGCTGTGACGTCGGCTACAGCCCGCGATGGTGGAAATTAGCAGCTTCCCGACCGAGGGTCGTCGGATGTAGGTCACGGGGACTGGGCTGCACTTGCCCACTCTACCGCGCTCACACACTTGACAAGTTTAAGGACATAACTGCTAGCCATTATTTTGTACTTGACTTATCTTTATACCTCCTATTATAGTGCTAATATTGGAACACCATGTAGCATCAGTCCTAATACTAAGTTCAATTTGCGCAACTTAAAATACAAAATAAAAATTCAAATCTCGCGAATGTAATAAGATTTTTTCGTAATTTTTAATTAGTAGAGACATCCTATAGAATAACTGGTATTCGTATTTCAGGAAAAAATTTTTCAGTCATTGATTATCGGGGGATGGGGATTATTATTTTCAATGAGTTATTGTTGTAATGTGTCGTAAGTCAAAAATAGGGTCTAAATATAAGTACCCCACTATCGACTATTAAGAAGATAAAGATCTTAGTTATATTATATTTAATTTAAATAAATTTAAATTAATTCTGTGATATATGAAACAACAATTTTATACAAAACAATAATAAAAAATAATCCTTTTGAGTATATTATTCATTTTAATATTAATAAATTAAAAAACGCTCTTTGGTTTTGTTCAAGTGTTAAATAATAACTTAAAAATTGTCATAAAAAACACACAAAGATAAGACGCGCTATTTTATCGTGGTCTTCAAGTTTTTTTTTGATTATATTCTACAGGGACCCGAACCATTTTCCGGGATAAAAACAAGCTTGTGTTAAATTTCCGGGTAAATTCTATTTCCGACGATCCAAGGTCTAAAGTGTTAGCAAAAACGTATATTATATTTATGCTTAAAACTTTATTTACTCTCAATTTATTCGAAATTACGTTGAAATTACCTACTGCTATATTACCAACGTACTTACAAAAACTAACGCCTGTATCCTATAGGGGGTAGGTAGAGACTTAACATTCACCAAGCTACCATCACGTTGACTTCGGTTGCTATGCAGTTTTGTTTTTCAATACAGACCATTTATTTGTAACATATTATTTATAACATAACATCACGCCTTTTTCTACCCGAAGGTATAGGTAACGGCTGTTAAGCCACATCTCGCCGTTATGTTTACGTCCCAAATGGAATAGGTGGCGAACATATTGCCATACCGGGCATAAAGTTTTTAGTCATCGATATTTATCACATGTAACTTTCGAAATTAATTTCCAAAAGTCATTGGTGTTAGCCAGGATTCGAAACCGCGACCTCTTGATTGAGAAGCGGGTTGTCCGACCACTGGACCATCGTATATCGATATCGATGACTGAAAACTTTGTGCCCGGTATAGCAATAGGTACCTATTTCATTTGGGACGTATACATTACGGCGAGACGAGGCTTAACAGCCACTGCCTACACCTTCGGGTAGATAAAGGCGTGAAGTTATGTTACATAATGATTTAAAACACGAATTGTTAATGAGGTTAGACACTTGTTGAATACAAATTTAACCAATTATCTTTATTTATTTGAACGCGCAGTTTACGTAACGTGTTCAAAATATGTCATAAATTTGATAAATTGTTTTGCCTTGTCATAATTTATCTTGAATCGTACTCGTTGCTTTTTTCTATATGTATAGAGGGTTACGATTGTTTAGCAAGAGTTAGCAAGTGTTAGTGAGAGATTGAGAATTGAACTCACTTTGACGTGTCAAAAGTTATGTAGAATTATGCCATGTTTATGTAAATTATTTGTAACTTAAACGGTATGTGTGGATTGTACGATCAGTGTCAAGCGAAGCGTGGTTTTGTGCTTTTGTATTTTAATACGTAGGTCGATCCAGCAAACGTTGTGTTGTGAAAAATATTAACTAGTTCAAAATAATAAAATTTATAATAAATTTTAAACTTAATTATATATATAAAATATAAATAAGTGAAAATTTAGGGTTGTTAGATATTTTTCTATGGTGTTTCATAAGAAAATTTAAGGTTTGCTTATCCTTAACATTTAGGGGCTGAAAAATTTTTGTTTTCCAAATCCCATAGGGGTAGGCAGAGACTTTGGCTTTCCACAAGCTACGATCCAGACACACATCTTTCGCCTCATCCACAGTCATACATATCGTCATGAATTCACGCCGGTTTCGGGTGCTACGCATTTTGCCTTTTTGAAAGAGAATGGTCTCTTTCAAAAAGGCAAAATGCGTATCACCCGAAACCCACAATTTGGTCGTGGTAGTTATATACGTAAGGTTTCTAAAATTGCGATACGCATTGTTTTAAAAACTATTTAGAATAAAATAAATAAATAAATAACATTTAATATAGGTAATATTATTTTAATAATAATAAGGCGTAAAGTTACGTAATTTGTCTGTATTCAAATAATGAATAAATCGAAATAATATTATCTGTATGTTAAGTTTGTTTGCATAATTTATTTCACCCACTTCGCTATTCATGTAGTTGGTGTTTGCAAATTTGCATATTGAATAAAATATGTGGTTCAAAGAAAATTTCAACAATACGTAATGATGAAATAACTTATAAGAACGTAATAATAAAATTGAAAGCCTAAACTTCATTTTCAATTACACTAGTTGTCGCCATCGACTTCGGCCACGTAATGCTAAGCCCAGAGACGGCACAGGCACTTCTTTTCGTAATAAAATTATCTAACATTGTTTCCCTGAAAATATTTTTATGTGAACTATAGTGACACGGGGTCAGGATGCTCGTGTACTTTATAAAGATCTTGCAAAGAGGCTGATCGAGGCCTCCTACCAACAGAGCGCGTTATTTTTCGCACAGAGGATTAACATTGCCATTCAGCGAGGCATTTCGCTTTTGCGGAAGGCACAGGACCGTGAGTTATGGCGTTCTATGGGGGAGGCCTACGTCCAACAGTGGACATCAAAAGGCTGATGATGTGGCATTTCAGCCAGTCTTTTAGGCACGCTGCCAGTAGAGCGAGATGTGGAGAAATTTGTATTTCGGTTAGCCTTTTAATTGTATATATTGTAAATATTAAAAACTATATATCCGTAAGCATTTAGTTGCTTAGCTTGGAACTAGAGGGCGCTGTGTGTATTTTGTCCAAGATATTATATAAAAGTTCATGTGAGTTTCAGGGGTCCAGTGGTCAAGTTCCCCGCTTTTGATTCAGGAGTCGTGGGAATACCAATGATTTCCCGGATTTCTTTTCGGAAGTATTGTGTGATAAATATTGATGACTGACAACCTTCTGCCCGGTGTATGGCAATATGTTATACCAAGTCTCGGGGGTCGAGTAGTGGGGTTCTCCGTTTCTGTTTCAGTAGTCGTGGGATCAATCCCAAGCTCACACCAATGATTTCCCGAAAATATTTTCGGAAGTAATGTGAGATAAATATTGATGACTAACAACTTTATGCCCGGTGTAACGATTAGGCGATTCGAGGCTTAACAGCCGCTACCTTCGGGAAGAAAAAGGCGTTTAGTTAAGTTATGCTATATACTAAAAGGAAAAGTTAGGGCAAAATCGTAATAGGGATTGAGTAATAACTATAACAGTGGTAGAGCCAAGCAGTTTGCTGCATGAATGGGCAGGCTCGACCGGTGAAATACAACGACCTCTCAGAAGATCGACGTAAAGTGGCTTATGCCGCGTTTCGTTCGGTGAGAAAGGTACCCGGAGGCCCAACCCTCTTCCCCATCCTTTCTTATCCTACTCCCTTAAAGGTCGGCAACACAACGGTAACACTACGGGCGGCGCAGGTCGCTTGCCATCAGGTGATCCGCCTGTTCGTCTGCCGTCCTATCCCATAAAAATATAAATAATATAAAAGTATGCTTATGTGAAGGAAGTTGTAGGATATAATATTTTTTAGGTTATGAAATGGTTCTGTAATTCGCCTTTAAAATAAAAAAATGTCAAACGTGAATGATAGACACGAGACTGACTAAGCAGATATACAGTGGAAAAGCAATGAGTACGTACGAGTCGAGGAAGGTGGAAATTTCGTATGATATATGTTGTGTAAGAATCGTAATAAACTACGCTCTAATCTATTCTGCTCACTCCACAAATCAGTTGGCGTGAAGCTGTATAACGATGTGTATATTTTTATATATTAAGATATATACTTCTAATTCCATTTTGTACATTGTCCCGTCAGACATATCTCATTTACAAAATTTGTTGGCAGTACAAAAGTTTCCTTGTAAGTAAGTGCATTAACGTCTCTGACGAACTCACAATATGGAGTCACACGGACTCACATCGTGTGTCTGATGTTTAATTTAAAAGTTTTTGATAGAAATATGAGGGCAATGTTCTCTGTAGGTACTGTGTGTACTTTGTTTCATGACGGACAAATTGTTTTTATTTATATTTTGCTAGTCTTTTCGGAGTTCGTTGATAACTTTTAACAATATCGCTAATCAGCTAATCTACACGCGGTGATGACACGATACATACATATTTAACCTCAGGCTAATTCCCTTGGCAGAGAGAACCGGAGCGCGATAAGGCACGATTCCTACATATTTATTACTAGCTGACTTGTCCAACTTTGTTCCGCATCAAAAGTAATAAATTAGTAAAATTTGGATATTGAATAGTTTGCGCTATTTATCGGAACGCGTCTTGGTCGGTACTTCTGCGCGACGCAATTGCTATGTCCCGCTATGTTAATACTGTAATATCTTCGTAAATATTCGTTTAAATTACATGTTGCAAAAGGCCATATTGATCTATATTATAAGAAAAATATATTCAAGACTTAACTGGATGAAATTTAATGTTGTAATGTTTAAAATCTCTTCGTAAATAGGCCATTATTTCACATAAAAAGGTAAGAAGTATATAATTATAATTGTGGGGTTTCTCTAAGAGATAGACATATGCCATCGCGGACTATTTTGTAGTCCTTTTGAAAGTGTATAATAATGTTTCGATTGTTTCGATCTATCACTTAGAGTTCAGCCAGCGTTTGAAATTAAAGTGCTAATTCTCGAAAATAATCTTTTTTACTTTGGTACATTATACATGAATTATAGATAAGAACCACCCAGTTGAAAACCCTCAATCCATTAAAAAACCAGCATCAAAATCCGTTGCGTAGTTTCAAAGATATAAGCATACTAGGGGACAGACAAGTGAGTGCGACTTTATACTATGTAATGATTCATTTTTTATTTTCATTGACTTTCATAACTTTTTCCATGTACGCGCGTCGATATTTGAGGCTCACAACAACCACAACGTCACCTTCTTCCAGAACACGTTCTATTTGGTCATGGAACACGTGTCTTGGCCGTCGTCGACACCTACATCCATCAGCATTTGCATTGTATATCTGCTTGATCAATATTGCATCATCCATTATTTTTATATTTTCGAATCGACGGAGCCAACCAACTTCCTTTTTTTCGTATTTCTCCAATATCTCCATTGACATTCACTTACCACTTACAATTGTAAGTGCTATGTGAAGAACATCATATTGAATTTATAGCCGGTATGGCAATATGGTTCGCCTATTCCATTAGGGACGTAATCATTTCTACCTTCGAGAAGGAAAGGGCGTGAAGTTATTTATGTATGTAATTATATAATAGTAATTACTAAGCTCTCTTATATTAGAAATTATTTAATACTGTCAAAGAATTGAAAAAAAAAAGTAGCTATTATTGATCCAAGGGCCTTATAACAGAGATCAAGGAAACATAAGATTACTTTTATCTTTTGGATATTATTTCAATAGAAGGAGAAGTAATTTGGGAACAAAGGAATCCGAACAAATGCCAAAGGTCAATTCGTTCCATGTTTCGGAACAAAAATAATGAAAAGCTATCGGATATTAAGAACCAGGTTATTGGAAATATAGCCTATGAAGATATTAAGAAATAAAAGTGTGATGTTTTCATTACTATAAGAAAGTAATTCATTTTTTTCCCGCGCTTATCCCACTATAAGTGAAGTCGACAAAAAATGTTATTCTTAGAACTATCCATGTAATTAAAAGAATTGGCTGTAGTTTTCTGACTTGCCCGACGTCAACCCTGCTTGAGAATGTTTTCGTTGCGGGGATAGGGAAGGGGTATGAAGTGGGATGGGAAATGGTTGTGTGAGACTTCATATACCTCTCTCACAGAACGAAATGCGGCATGAGCTACTTTACGCCGATATTTTGAAAGATTGTGGATTTTCATATGCCCATTCATGCAGCGAACTAAGTAGCTCTACAGCTACGTATTATAAAAAAGTTATTATATGTAAAAGTATTTAATAACTAGAAGAAGCCGAGATTATAATATTTTGACGTATTATTTTAAAACTTACCTTAAACATCTTGAACAATTATGTAGACTGCGTACTGTTTGAGCTGTGGAGATGCGAGTTTAAAAAAAAAACTTATTGTTTACAATAAATAAACAAAATAAACTAAGCCAGTGGTAAAATAACTCAGTAGTACTCAAACAAATTAATGTTTTAGACAGCCCATGACAGATGATACAGACTTAGCCCATTTACAGAATTGTGTAAGATATATTTTGTGAAGAAAACACATCAATTCTAATAGTTTTCATCTTTAATAATATCCAATACATTTCATCTTGAGGCTGTTGTGAAAATTCAGCATATAGCCTTGGTATACTTTCACTGTGATAGCGTTTTCACTGCCACAGAGTAGATAAGTAAACAGTACAATAATCATTATTTACGCTTTATTTCATGGTTGGGTAAAATTGCATCTCATATGTAGAGCGTAGAGTTACTGTGGTCTAATCGTCTAGATAAATGAAATAGGGGACAAACAACAGCTGCCCATGGACATCTGCTATACCAAGAACGTCACAGTTGCATTACCGATTTGTTTGATCTTTGGGATTGGGAGTAGGACTGAGAGGGCAAGTGGATGGATTTGGGCTATGGTGATCATTGATTTTCTGATTTTCTATCAGTATATTTCCTTGGTGGAGCCAGCCCATGAAAACAGCGCACTGCCTGGCAGAGATTTTCGCACTGCTTGGAAAAGATTTTTATGGTGTGGTAGAGTTAACGAGGTACCGGGTCGCCTGATGGTAAGCAACTACCGCCGCCCATGGACACCTGCAACACTAATAGTGTTACAGTTGCGTTGCCAAACATTAAGGGAGTAGGATGTGAAAGATCTTACCGTTTGAAACACGGTATAGTATTTTACTGGTAGAGCCGGCCCATTCATGCAGCAAACTGCGCGGCTCTATCACTGTCGTAAAGTATGATTAAAATGGAACTAAGCGGAAATGTAAGCGCCCACCATTAACACCATCTCCATCAAGGGTTGCTCACAGACTTCTTCGAAAGACAAATCATACATACATAACTTCACACCTTTGTTACCCGAAGGTGTAGGAAGCGGCTGTTAAGCCTCGTCTCGCCGTTATGTTTACGTCCCAAATGGAATAGATGGCGAACCTATTGCCATACCGGGCACAAAGTTATACAGTCATCGATATTTATTACACATAACTTCCGAAAACAATTTCGAAAAGTGATTGGTGTGAGCCAGTGTCAGGATTCGAACCCGGACCTCCGGATCAGAAGCCGTGTGCTCACCACTGCGCCACCGAGACTGTATGATATATAAGTATGATTAAAATGGAACTAAGGGGAAACGTAAGCGCCCACAATTAACACCATCTCCATCAAGGGTTGCTCACAGACTTCTTCGAAAGAGAAATCACTGTGCTTAATCTTCGGTCGTCCATTGAATACCGTTGAGAACCCATGCTATGTCGTATAACCAAGCTGGGGAGAACTACATACTTCTACCGAGACCTGGTCTGGTCTCCAGAAAACGTTGATCTTAAGGAGGGGGGCTTTTGCTACGCTGGTGTTTGTGCACTTCGGCCTTCTAATCCTTTGACCATGGACATAACCCACGAGAGCGACGAAAATTTAACAATTTAGGGTTCAATGCAAATTTATAAATTTTCATCGTATTTTTTAAATTAATTTAAGATTTTAAGAATCTGGATAGAAGGGTATTCATAATCTGGGGGAAAAGTTGTTTAGTAAAACGATCCATTATCTATAACAACCAGTAATAGAGCACGTTTTCCCCTTAGACCATTTGACTTGAAACTTTTAAAATGAAGGTATTGCTTGTATTTTCTAAGAAGATAGTAGTGTGTTCATGACCTGAACGAAAGTGGTATGCAAAAAACCCAACTTGGAAATATTACAATATAATATATTATATTGGAACTGCATGCATTAGAAACATTTAGAATATTGCATGATGCAAGAGTGACTAAACAGTTATACAGTTCTAAAACGGAAGGATGTAGTGATCGAAGATGGTAACGACATACTTTCCATATCATTAAAAGCCTTAAAAATCGACGGGCGTGTATATGAAAAGAGTTGTGCAAGTCGAATCAGTGAGTGAGGTGTGTAAGAATATCGTCTTATGGAGGTGTTATGTCTGCCTACCCAGCTAGGGGCTTGGCGTGAAATGACGTAAGTATGTATATTCAAACAAAATTAATGTTTAAAATAAAATAATGAATATTTGACTTTAAAATGAGCGTCCTCATTAATATTCCAGGACTATAAATTCTGGTACTTTCGACGCTTTCTTTAGGTCAGACAACCAACTGAAATTTGAATATAATTTATATACCCAGTTAGTATTCTCTGAAACCTCCTAATATATATATATACTAAAATAACATAACATAACTTCACGCCTTATCTACCCGAAGGTGTAGCAGCGCCTGTTAAGCCTCGTCTCGCCGTTATGTTTACGTCCCAAATGGCGAACCTATTGCCATACCGGGCATAAAGTTTTCAGTCATCGATATTTATCACACATAACTTCCGAGACGAACTTCGAAAAGTCGTTGGTGTGAGCCAGTTTGAGGATTTGAACCTGCGACTTCTAGATTATGAAGCGGGGTGTTCGACCACTAGACCACCGGATTTGGCAAAACTAAAATAATTAATGATTATATAATTATACATATAAAAACTACTTGGTATAGGATTCGATACTTGGTAGCACCACTTTGGGAGTATGTAAATACTCATGTAAAAAAAGAATCAAAGTTGATCCACGAAGTGCATAGTATTTTTTTTATTTCAAAAGGCAAAAGAGCAAGCTTGTCAGCTCATCGTAAGCATCTAGCACCTCAAATGGACATCTGCAATCTGCAACACCGAGAGTGTAACAGTTGCTTTGCCCTCCTTTAAAATTGGAGGTAGAAGGAAGATCAAAGGGGGCGGGTCTTTGGAGGTATACACAAACGTCATAGAACAATACACGGTATGAGCCATTTTTTTTAGCCATTAGATTAACTGAGTGGTGATATATTTCACCGGTCGAGACGGCCCATTCATGTAACGATCTTGGTCGCACTCCACTTCTAAAATATGTACATGTGTATAATAACGCTTAAAAGTAAAATACCAAAAAAAGTGACCATGTGAAGTAACCTCCGGTTACTGTAATATAAAATGAATGATTAATAAGTAAACTAAGAAAAAATATTGATAAGTAACTCACAACATAGAATTTATCATTACATAGTATAAAACAAAGTCACTTTGCGCTGTCTGTCCCTTTATATGCTTATATCTTTGAAACTACCCAATGGATTTTGATGCGGTTTTTTTAATAGTTAGAGGGTGTCAACGGGGTGGTTTTGATCTATAATTCATATATGATGTTGTAAAAAAAAATGAAAATATTCTAGATTTAGCTTTTTAATTGCAAACGCTGGCTGAACCCTAAGTGATAAATCAAAACAATGTTCTACATTATTAAACACCTTCAGAAGGTCTACAAAAAAGTTCGGGAGGGCATATGTCTATCTCTTAAGGATGACCCACAATGATCATTTTTATTTTTTTACTTTTTACGAGAAATAATGGCTTATTTACGAAGCGATTTTAAACATTACAGCATTAATTTACATCCAAATAAGTGTCTTAAATAGATTGTGCATGTAATATAGATGATCTTGGCCCTTTACAGCATGCAATTTAAACTAATATTTTCGGAGATATTGCAGTATTAACATAGCGGGACAGCAGTTATTACTTTTGATGCGGAACAAAGTTTGCTGGGTCAGCTAGTATAATACTAAGTGACCTGGAGAACTTTTCACCTCAGAAGCAATAAATGAGTAAATAAAAGATTTTATCTAAAATAAAAGTTACATAAGTTACTCCTTAAAATATCCCTGTGAAGACATCTCAACGATTACCTGGAATAGACATACAGTCAGACCAAAATTAAAAAATGTGATTTACCAAATAGAACGTGTTCTGGAGAAAGGTGATGTTTGGAGCCTTAAAAATCGACGCGCCTGCATGAAAAGAGTTATGAAAGTCATCAAAGCGAGTGAGGCGTTTAAGAATCGTGCCTTATGGCTCTCTGTGCCCTCTGTCTACTCCGCAAGGGATTTGGCGTGAAGTTATATATGTGTGTTATTTTGATGTATACACCATACTATATATATAAATATTCATATGCAGAAGAGGTTATTTCAACATTACAAACAGACACTCCAAATTTGTTTTATATGTACACATGACAAAGACGAAGATTAACTATAGAATCACATACTATATTCTAAGATTAAATCGTATGAACGTACAGCTTACATCTAACTTATTAATATGGCGGTATTCAGTTGTAATTTAGTCGTACTGAAATGTCATACAATCCATATAGAGTTTCTAAGACATGTATTTAACGTCTTAGCGAAAGGATTTCGGTTTTGACAAACAAAAGCAGGATTATTTCCTCAAGAAGATTATACCCATTCAAATATTTAAATAAACACAAAACACTGTACATAAATACCATCATTTTGCTGCAGATTAAAATTCATGAAACTTACAACTTCATACCAAAGTATTGACGTAAAATCATTCACGCCGCGTTTCGCTCGGTGAGTGAGGTATCCCCTTCTCGTCCCCATCCCACTTCTGACCCCTTCATATCCCATTGTAAAGGCCGGCAACGCAACAGTGACACTCTGTTGCCGGTGTCCATGGACGGGGTTAGCTGCTTGCCATCAGGTGAATAATCACCATATAAATATAAGGCATGATTCTTACATACCTCACTCGCTTCTTTGACTTTCATAAATTTGTCATAGTCGTCGATTTATAAGGTGCCTGACATCACCTCCCTCAAGGTCTACTTTTATTTGGTCATGGAAAGTATGTCGTAGCCGTACTCGACTGCTATATGCATCCGATTTTACACTGTATATCTACTTAGACAATTTCGTTTATATAACATCACACAGAACATAACCTCACGCCTTGTTCTACCCGAAGGTGTAGGCAGTGGCTGTTCAGCCTCGTTTCGCCGTTATGTTTACGTCCCAAATGGAATAGGTGGCGAACGTATTGCCATACCGGGCACAAAGTTTTTCAGTCATCGATATTTATCACACATAACTTCCGAAAACAATTCCGAAAAGTCATTGGTGTGAGCCAGTGTCTGAAATCGAACCCGGACCTCTGGATCAGGAGCCGTGTGCTCGACCACTGCGCCACCGAGACTGTCATATATACATATATAAAATATGAAGGTGATGGGAATATATTTTATTACTTTTTCGAAGTTCGAACCAATTTGAAATTGTGGGTGCCAACCAATCTATTCTCTGACGCTGTTCAATAAAATTATTGGTGCGGATGGAGATCAATTGATTTCTTATAAATCGAATATCTTTTATGGTCTTATTAGCTTTTCGAAGAGTTCGCGTGTGCGAGTATCCCTGGGGAGAAAAGTTCTCTATACAAAATGAGATTTCATAATATCCAGGTTCAAATTGAATATCAATTGTAAGATATATATTTCCAAGAAGATACGTGGGCGAAAGTTCACATTTACCTATTTATATACTCTAAATAAATCATTCATTCATTCACAACATTAAATTGGTAATGTTAAAAATCCTTGCAGTTTTAGATATTTTAGACAAAATTGGTACCAGTGATATTAAACAGAAGCTGAGATAAAACGATTATATCTTGGAATATATCTTGAACAAAACGCTCACAATCTTGTCTAGATACTTAAAATTATCATTTCACTACGTTCTATTCATACTTCTAGCGCAGAAGTTTTCCGAGAGCCATAGTCTAGGAGAGGATTTTAACTTTGAAATGATTGTTCAGCTATTAAGAAAACCGGTTGTGTTCTACGATTGGCGCAAAAAAGATATTTTTATTTTTTTTCCTTGCAATATTATAACTATTGAGGAAGATTTTGACTATTGATTGCTTTTGTTTATATAATTGAGTAACCCTTATCAGTAAAAATTTGTATTAGTTAAGTGTAAACACGTTCACACGCCCGAACAAATTATTTTTCTTTCATATTCTACGGACATAGAGGGCTAACGAGCAAGCAAGTCACCTGTTGGTAACCAAAGGTGGACCTCCGGATACCTCTCTCATAGAACACGGTATGAGCCACTTTATGTCGATTTCCTGAGTGAAATTTTACCGGTCGATTTGGCCCATTAATGCAGCCAACCGCGTGGCTCTTCCACTGCCTACTCTGCAATGGGCTTGTTGAAGTTATTTATTGTGTAATATATTTACCATTGTAACAGTGGTAGAGCCAAGCAGTTCGCTGCATGAATGGGCCGGCTCGACCGGTGAAATAACACGACCTCTCAGAAGACCGACGTAAAGTGGCTCATGCCGCGTTTCGTTCGGTGAGAGAGGTACCCGGAGGCCCACCCCCTTTCCCATCTTTTCCTATCCCCTATCAGTAATGCAACAGTAACACTATTTGTGTTGCTGGTGTCCATGGGCGGCGTTGGTTGCTTGCCATCAGGTGACACGCCTGCTAGTTTGCCCTCCTATCCCATAAAAAAAATCATGATGTAAATATATGTATGATATTAAGTAGCACTAAACAGCACCATGATTCATAAATAACATGTATTAAAAAAAATCTCTTAGTTGTACTTAAATGTAAATATTCAAAACGACATAATAGAAATATATACACAAAGAAACCGCAAAGCCTTATGTTAAAAGGTTTATGGGGTAGCACCCGTAAGGATATTTCATCGGTTTTACTGAACGCAAATGTTCCAGAATCTGTGGGTATATATAATGTTTCGTCATTAACTTTATAGCCTATTTATGTTAATTCTAATGGCGTAGACTTATTTTTTGGTGAGAAAGATGTAAAATATTTGCAGTTAATTTGAATATTAAATGGTTTTGACAACGTTAGTAAATCAGTTTGCTCAACTTAACGCTTAATCTATTAGAACTTTGTAATGATAGCCTCTTAATTTAAAGACATTAGTTGATGGATAGACCTTCGGGGTGCATTGTTAAAACTACTGTCTGCAGAGCTGAGGTTGGCGGGTTCCCTCCCCGTCCGAGTACAGATATTTATGACAAGCTTGTATGTTTATATAGCGTCCGGGTGTTTTTCTTTGTATTTTAATTATGTACATATTTACAAAAAAAAAATACATATATAAGAATTAATATCCGATAGTACGTTATCTGGTATCCATAACACAAGTATTTAGTTGCTTAGTTTAGAACTAGAGGGCGCTGTGTGTATTGTGTCCAGGATATTATTATGTTATATTATAAAGTCAAAGTCAAAGACAAAATAACTTTATTTTTATAGGTCTTCACAGACACTTAAAAATAGTCAACAAGTACAGATAACATTATGATTTAAAATTAATTAAAAAAAACAAACACGAGTGCTTGTGGAAAGTGCCTCCGTGGAACAAAAAAAGACACGGACGCAATCGCCACGAGCGGCCCGATTCCGAGTGTAGGGGCTATCATGAGAAGAATCGGGCAAGAAACTCATGTGCCAAATACTCTTTTCAAACCAAGCGGTGGAGCTACTCAGCTTGCTGCATAAATGGATCCTTTCAACTGGTAAAATAGCATCATCTCTCAGTAAATCGACATAAAGTGGTTCATGCTGCGTTTCCATCCATGAGGTGGAGTCTAATGGAGGCTCACCGCCTTTCCACTTACTTCCATCCTACTCCCTATCATTTTACAAATGCTGACAACGCAACTGTAGCACTGTCTGCGTTGCAGATGTGCAAGGGCGGCGCTAGGTGACTCTGCTATTCTTATCCAAAAAAACATATTGCTTAAGGTGATTCAAGTATTAAAAGATTAATATTACAAAATCAACAGTCTCGGTGGCCCAGTGGTCGAGCACACGGCTTCTGATCCAGAGGTTCTGGTTCAACTCCTGACACTGGCTCACACCAATGACTTTTCGGAAGTTAAGCGTGATAAATAACGATGTCTCAAAACGTTGTGCCCGGTTTGGCAATAGGTTCGCCATCTATTCCATTTGGGACGTAAATAACGGCGAGACGAGGCTCAACAGCAGCGGGTAACAAATGCGTGAAGTTATGTTATTACAAAATCCTGCTATAATTACAATTATTTCAGTATTTTATGGAACATTGTGTACTCTTATTGACACGGAAGAAATAAATTTATGCATTCTTTATAATAACAAATTCTTCTTAATATTTTATAAGTCGAGTAAATACCTGCTATTGTTGAAACTTACCTTCAAGTATTTACCATTTTAAGCGGCCAGAGTGGAAATAACGAAATTTGTTTTTGGGATATTTTAACATAATTACCCAAGAGCTATTTGAGAACTCCATTTTTCATTTATATGTAAAGCTTCGCTGATTGAAGTCGTTAAACGCTAAACGTTAAAATGTATATTATTGTAATGTCTATTGTAATTAAAACAGTCTCGGTGGCGCAGTGGGCGAGCGCACGGCCTCTGATCCAGAGATCCGGGGTTCGATTCCAGACACTGGCTCACACCAATGACTTTTCGAAATTGTTTTCGGAAGTTATGTGTGATAAATATCGATGACTGACAAACTTTGTGCCCGGTATGGCAATAGGTTCGCCACCTATTCCATTTGGGACGTAAACATAACGGCGAGACGAGGCTTAACAGCCGCTGCCTACACCTTCGGGTAACAAAAGGCGTGAAGTTATGTTATGTTATGTTATTGTAATGTTTTACTTGACGTTTTTTGTAATGTTTTCAGCGTGTACCAGGAATCGAATTCGAGATGTTATATATTAATAACTATACCATTATGCCAGTAACTTCTAGTATATTGGTTTGAGTACTATTATTAATTAATTTTCTAATATAACACATTAATGACCTAACTAAAGTTCACAATTTTGTCTGTCATCATATTATTTTCCTGAAACTAGTTGCTACTCGAACATGCATTCGAGCTCAGTATCATTCAATTAGATCTACGCGAATTAAATAGATTTCATGGACATAGAAAAATAAAACTAATCGCTGATATAATGCAGTATAATTTAATAAAAAATATGATTTTTAGTTGAGCGCCAACCTGCCATCTTGCCGTACATAAAGGGAATCACTGTCAAAATTTTGCTATATCTTAAAACATGCTTCGATATTTTTTAACATCAACTTTTTGATTTTTATTTCCAAAAAGTGGGTGCTCTCTGTATCAATGAAAATAGCTTTTGAACGACTACCATCTTTTTGTTCATCACTCGTGAAAATTATCTCTGTAAAGAGTTCGAAACGTCGGGAAATAAATAAAAACAAGTTCTAAATAAACGCGATATAATCCTGAAAAGTTTTTTTAATGTTCTAGAACATTTTCTTAACACAATATAAATTTAACCAGTTCAATGGTTCACTTATCAGCATAATCTAAAAATATCCACTACGTCCACGTTAACCGAACTGGAGGGTGCGAAATATTGATTTTCCATTGTTAGGCCACGGGGTAAGCGGTACAGCCTTCAGGAGTAGTGATTAATTGCTACATCGTGACGTATCAAATCAGAGCCTCGTGTTGCCAACCCGCTCAAATTGTGTGAGCATGGATGCCTTGCACTACGTGTTTTAAATTTATTATTTATTATGTAGAGTTTTATAATGTTGAAGCTTTATATACTAAATTAAAGAATAGATATATATATATTTATATAGATAGTAGATATATTTATATACTCTCAGTCAGCCGGGAGCGAAAGAAAAACATATGGCTGACAAGCTAACACAGCCCAACACCGAAGAATGGCGGGATAACCATTCCAAAACCTAAATGTTCTTAGAAGGGGCGGGCAGCAGCGTCCCTATCTTTAAAAGGTTCACTCCTGCGGTCTGCAACACGTATGCCCAGCGTGGGGACTATGGGAAAAAACCTCTCATGACAAAAGCGCAAATCCATCGGTCTCCAGTTCCCGGTGGTCCCACTATTCCCGGCCAACGGTCGTGGTAACGGTGGGACAGGTGGGGCTAGAATCAGATGTTGTGGCGCAAGTTGGGAGAGGCCTACGTCCAGCAGTGGACCGCAGCAGGTTAGTGATGATGATTTAAACATTATATCAATCGAAATCGAATTGAAAATATGTATTTGTAGAAATTTACTATTAACTATCATTAGCTCTTTGAAGTCTATTCGACGTAGGCATCCCCCATCAACTGACGGCCCTATGCCATTTGCAGCCATTGGTCCACCTGGCCCCACCAGAAGGGGCCGCCGACGGCCTACCTGGTACGGCCTACGGTCGCTACTCGAAAACCTTTCTACCGCAATGGTTATCCGTTCGTCGAGCTGTTAGCTTCCGGAATAAGAAAGTCTTTTTAAAAAATATTAATTTTATTTGCACGGAAGAAAATACAGTTTACACAATATGATATAGAACAAAGACAAAAGGAATTAGAAGATTTTAAACTTGACTGATCATGTCAGAGGTTGCACCCGAACTGAACTACTAATTGCTTAAGATCTAGTACATTGTGCATCAGAGGCTTCTTTCAGAGGCCTCTTGCTGACACAGCATTATGTAGCATATCTCTATACATTCTGGAGATATAACACCTCCCCCCTATAAGAGGGAACTCATTTTATATAATATGAGTTTCCTAAAATAAAACAAAATATAAAATCTTATGAAACTAGGACTTAAAATTAGAAAGATTATACAACAATAATTAATAAACTTAGTCTATACTAGAGACAGAGATTTCTTCAGGTTCCTTTGTTCTAGGAGGAGACCCTTTGAAATAGTAACGGAATTTGTTAAATTTTACATATATAAAATAAATCAGAAATAATAGGAATAGAATTGACAATATTATGGATATGATTGGGAAGCTAACATGATTAATAAAAGGGTTTACATTTTCCATTGTTCCAATATTTTGTAATATTTCATCGGTTTGTAATTCGATAGATTTTAACTTATCTAAGTTTAAAGTTTTTATTTTAGAGAATTGAACATTTGATTTAATTTTATGAAACATATTTAAATTACAGCAACTGTCATTAATAATATTGAAGTCGGAAGATATGGGAAGAATATTTAAATTTGGATAGGTTTTCGATACAAGTTTCAGATTTTTATAGAAACCAATACATTGGGGTGGTACATTAAGTACACCTGTACCCTTTAATGTATATTCAGAGACAGTGTTATTGCATTCTATAGACATCTTAGTAGGCTTGGTCTGTACAAAGATCCATTTATTATTATTAAGTTTATGCCAAATGTCTAGATTACCGAATATGATCCTATATGGACATATTTCAGGAATTGACGACAAAGTTTTAGTAATTAATTCTATTTCACAAGATGGGTTATTAAGACCAGTGTATATATCAGTAATTTCACAAAGGTAAGTTTGAGTCGGAATTTTCTTACAATTATTGAGGTCCTTTAAGTAAGTGTAACTTGATTTGTCTTTACTTAAAACTAACAATTTTTCTGAAGGAATTATCATAGCAAAAGAATTTGGCTTATCGTGTAAATGTGGAGTTGGTAAGGGTATGTTTCTATAAATGTTATATTCTAGTAAATCAACTAAAGGTAGCTTAATTATAAACATGAGCTTAGAGTCTAAATAATAACAAACTAGATCAGCGACATTTATAAGGCTATGTATATTATTTAAATCAAGGTTTACAGGGAAATCCTTATATTTAGGGATGACTTTAAGATTTTCTATTATGTCATTATAGATTTGCGTTGGAGTTAATAAAGATGGATGAATTGTGTTACTTTTTACAAATAAAATAGAATTTATTAAGTCTTCAACTTTGAAGGAAATGGTAAGTAAGTTTGATAACATTACATGTAGAACATTCGCTAATTTTGTATTAAAACTAAGTACATTTAAACTATTGGTTACATTCACAACATTTGATGATAGTAGTTGGATTTCATTATTTAATTTCCTTTGATTTTCGTCTAATTCATATAAACTTTTATTTACATTAGAAATAGCAGATTTAGATACTATAATTCCTTTTTTAATTGAATTCGCTAGTAGCTTATCGTTATTATATAATGCTTGAAGAGCCTTACTATAATTTTCAGCATCATCCTCATCTAATGTACCGAAAACGTGTTTAAATATTGAGCCAATACCTGAGAACCAGGCAGACCTTTTGATTGGATTACTGTATGTGAGAAATTGACTCAAAGTCTCTATGGATATCTTTATAAAGAGCTTCTAATGGTTCTAGTACAATTTCACATTGTGAATGATCTATTTCGGAGCTTTCATGACACTGAGACCGAGTTAACTTTAGTATTTCATAAGTATTTTCTAAGTGATCTTGGATCGGATGTATATCCACTGGAATAACTATATGAAATTGATCGTTGACTATACGCAATGTACCGATGGGATCAAAGAATATACCTGGGCTTTCGTTGATATATTGAATATTTTGCCTGTCGCTGACTGCAAGGGCGACGGCAGTGATTCTGGAAGGACGAGTGGTACTTACTATAATAATATCAATGATAAATAAAATATGTAAAATGTATATAAAGGAAATAATAAATTGATTTAATATTTACGAATGTGTTTCATGAGCTGGTTTTACTTGATCAAAGTGATGTTTTACATGCCGCCTGTTGATTAGTAATGAAAGTGTATTATTACCATGAACTTTAACAATTTTATAAGGTCCTTTCCAAATCGGCGAAAGTGCCTTGCGTAAACGTAGGTGATTTCTTAGGTATACATAATCGCCAGCTTTATATTTTATAGGACGAGACCGTTTATCATAATAAGTTTTAGAAATGGTTTTAGATTTATTAATATTTTCTATGGCTTTTTCTCTAGTTAAACGCAGGCGTTGCTGTAGAATTCTAACATAGCTATTATAAGTCGAGTCCAGTGTCGACTCGTAGATAGAAGAAGGTAATATAGGTTTATGACCGAATACTAATTCATATGGGGTAAAATTTGTCGTTGAATGAATAGTTGTGTTATAGCTTAACATTGCAGTGTACACGTATCGCGGCCAGTTTGTCTGATTTTCATCTACGAAGGATTTTAAATACTCTTTTAGTGTGGAGTGACTTCTTTCTAGAGCTCCTTGCGTTTGGGGATGATACGGGGTAGACCAAAGCTGCTTTATCTTTAAAAAGTTGCAAGTTTGTTTAAAGAGTTCGGAAGTTTCTTCTGCAGTGGCGTTAGGCATAGGGTAGGCTGCAGAGTATTTTGTCAAATCATCCTGTAGAGTTAAAATAAATTTTAATCTAGCATTGCCAACTTCTGGCAGTGGACCTACGATATCTAAGGCAATTCGTTCAAAAGGTTGAGTAGACGTTGAAGTAATTTGCATAGGTGCACGATTGCTTTGTCGTAGCGCTTTATTTATCTGACAGGAACAACAGTTACGAACATAATTTTCAATATCTTTTCGCATATTACGCCAATAGTATTTTTCTTTTATTCTATTTAACATTCTGTTAGCGCCGAGATGACCAGCAACCGGAGTGTCGTGGTTTTCCCTAAGTATTTTGCTTATTTCGCTCATGGAAGGATACATTATTATATTTTTGTAGATATGGACATTAGTATTATTATTATTAAATAAGTAACTTATTATATTATGAATTTTAATAAAAGCATGACTATCAAATGGGTTACGAAAGTCACTTATACTAAATTCTGTTATTCGTGCTGATATAAAATAGGTTTTTAAATTTTTTATGCTTTTAAAAATATCTTCGTATGTGACCTTGTCGAAATAGTAAACTTTAATGAATAAGAAATAGTATTTAATATTATCTTTTTCAAAGGTTAAAAATGAGTGAAGGGTTCTTTCTAGAACCATGAAATCTTGAGACTCAGATTCAGTCATATTAGCAAGTATTTCTTGAACGTAACGATTTGATTCGTCCATATCAATTGAGGTAGGAATCACAATATGTTTAAGTTTCGTTTTCAGAAGATTGTCATTATATTCGAATATTTTAGTATCAAAAACATTAGATTTATTATTAACTGCTTTGAGGCATTTTGTATATGTATCTTCATCGTCACTGGTTTCGTTGGAAGGTGGAGTAGGAATATTAAAGTCTTCGGGTAAGCTTAAAGAATCTGGTAACTCTAGGTCATCGGGTAGCTCCAGATTTTCAGGAATAAACAAATCATCTGGAGATTGAGGTAGGTTATTATTTTCAGGAATTATAATGGGTCGATTTTCAGATGGAGGATTTTCTGATAAATTTTCTTCGGGTTCTTGGTGTAGGGGATTTACTGGATATCGAGACAAGGCATCTGCATTTGTATTTGTTTTTCCTTTTTTATATTGAATTTCATAATCGTATTCCTCTAATTTCAGCCTCCAACGGATTAATCGAGAACCGGGATCTTTACAATTAAAGAGCCAATTCAGAGGTTTATGATCTGTCAGGATAATGAAACGGCGACCAAAGAGATATGGGCGGAATGTTTTAGTACCGAAAACGATTGCTAAGCACTCTTTTTCAGTTACACTATAGTTACACTCCGCTTTGTTAAGAGTTCTAGA
Source organism: Euproctis similis (assembly GCA_905147225.2). Lineage (NCBI taxonomy): Eukaryota > Metazoa > Arthropoda > Insecta > Lepidoptera > Erebidae > Euproctis > Euproctis similis. The sequence continues at coordinate 15,449,483 of LR990116.1, forward strand.
AGCAAATGCTATTGGTTGATCTTTTCCAATAGCACCCTGTGATAAAATAGCAGAAATGGCATAATTTGACGCATCACAAGTTAAAATAAACGGTTTGGTAAAATCTGGATAGATGAGCACTGGTGAATTTACTAATTTATTTTTTAGTTGTTCGAATGACAGCTGTTGCGTATTAGTCCAAATGAAAGGAACATCCTTTTTAAGGAGAGTAGTAAGAGATTTAGCATATTTAGAGAAATCGGGAATGAATCGGCGATAATATGAAGAAAGACCTAGAAATGATTTAATATCTTTGGCACATTTGGGCACTGGAAATTTTACAACTGCTTTGATTTTTTCTGGATTGGGTCGGACGCCCTCGTTGCTAATAATATGGCCTAAATATGCTACTTCTTTTCTCAGAAATTCGCATTTATCAGGCTGGAGTTTTAGTTGGAACTTTCTAAGTTTTTCGAAGATCAATTTAAGTTTTTCTATATGAGAAGGAAGATCATGGGAGTAAACTACAACGTCATCAAGATAAACAAAGCAGTGAACACCTTGTAGTCCCGACAGAACAGTGTTCATAGTTCTTTGAAAAGTGGCTGGGGCATTTTTTAAACCAAACGGCATTCGATTGAACTGAAAATGCCCTTCAGGAACAGTAAATGCAGTTTTCGGGGCGTCTTCTGGCGCCATCTGGATCTGATGAAAGCCAGAAGCAAGGTCTAGAGTCGAAAAATATTTACATTTGCCTAATTGATCTAGAATTTCATTAATTTGAGGAATGGGATAATTTTCTCCGATTGTTATATCATTCAGTTTCCTGTAATCTATTACTATCCTCCATTTCTTCTTTCCACTAGCATCGTTCTTTTTCGGTACGATCCAGATTGGTGATGACCACGGAGACCTCGATGGGGAAATAATATTTTGTTCTAACATTTTATTCATTTGAGATTTAACTTCTTCTTTGTGTATTTCAGGGAATCTATATGATTTGACATTGATAGGCGTCTGCGAGCTTGTTTTAATTTCATGTTTAATCACATCTGTACATGTTAATTGGTCACCAGGGAGATGAAATATATCGGAGTATTGATAGCAAACTTCTTTGAGATAGTAAAATTCTTCGTGATTTAAGTGAGATGTGCGTAAGAGTTTAGAGAGTTGTTCCGACCTTTCAATGCTGCTATGTGAACTAGTGTTATTATTCATGATATCCTCAGTAGTATCTATTGGGCTAAGTGTAAGCATTAAATTTGCATCTAAATGAATTTGTTCGTCTGATACATTAAGCACAGTTAAATTAATTCTATTATTATTTTTTACTTTTACAAGGCAATTTGAAACTAGAAGAGAATCAGAAATATGTTGGTCCAGTATAAGTCCTTCTTTTAATTCGGGATTTTTTACTGAACATTCTATTATAGTTTCTGTGCGAGGTTGAAGTATATATGACGGGTTATCGAAGCATAATTTGATATTATGATTTTGAATTTCTAGGAAACCAGATTTGTAGTTTATTTGGCATTGGTGCTGATTAAATAGGTCATTGCCTATTATGCCATCGTAAGGTAGTTCTAAGTTATTAAAAGCATGGAAAGTATGGGATATTTTGAAATTATCATTAAAATATAATTGGATCTCCAGACAACCCTGACTTTTTATAGTATCTTTATTAGCGTCTATGCCTCTAACATTGATTTGTTTATTTTGCAGTTGAATTGGACTAGTAATACTTTTGTTTTTTAATACACATACAGATGCACCAGAGTCTATCAAGAAAATGAGCGGGTTTTGATTAGCAGAGGTCTGTATTTTAATATGTGGTAAGTATCTATCTTTGATCATTATTTCATATATTAGGTCTAGATTAGTTTCAGTTTTCATAGATTTTTCAGGAGTTTCCATTGGTTTTGTTATTGGTATAGTAGGAGACAGTGATTGTTTAGTATAGTCATGTGACGATTTGGTATGATACAGTGTTGAAATAGAATGATACAGTGACGAAATTGAATGATACAGTGACGATATTGAATGATTCGGTGTTGAAATAGAATGATACAGTGACGAAATTGAACGATAAATTGATTGATTCAAATTATTCGGTGGTGAATTAGAAGAAACAGTGGAATTAGTATCGATTTTTCCTTCTAATGTTCCCGCACGACACTGAACGGGGAGGCTTGTTCGTTTAAATCACAATTATTAGAATCAGTGTTCTCAAAGCCGGATGAATTCATAGAATGTATTGGTTGCCAACTTTGAGGAGTGTTCGGATTTTGATTAGGCTTTGAGTTTTGTGTGCTTTGGTTTTGATTGAGCTTTTTGATGTTATTATTGTATTCGCGTTTGCGGCAATTTTGTATTGTGTGTCCTATATTTTTACAGTATCTGCAGAAGAGATTCTGCGTATTTTGCTCAAATTGTCGCGGCATCTGTGGCTTAGGAGGTGTATTGAAAGTGTTGTGTGGTTTTAGTGATTGGCGTTGTGAATGAAAAGTGTGTTGGCTACGTTTAGCAAAAAGATTTAGAATTTTTTCTTCTGAAATCGCAAGATTAATAGCATCGTTCAGATTAGAGGGATATTTTCCTCGAACAAGGTTGGAAATGTCGGGTTTAAGGCCAAGCAAGAACGTGTGCAGCGCTAACTCTTCCATAGCTGCGGTACGTCCAGCCAGCTCTGATTTCTTTTTATTTGAAAGAGTCACTTCAGTTAGCAATTTTGAAAGGCAGGTTTCTAAGCGCAAACCGAAATGGCTAACTTGTTCATTTTGTAACTGTCGGCATTCCTGTAAATCTGTTAATAAATGTGCATAGTGCTTCCTTTCACCAAACTGTGTCTGTAAGAAATTGCTAAGTTGGTCCCAGGAATCGAATTCCTTAATAGAGCAAGCTATTTCCGCCTTGCCCTCGAGTTGTGCTATAATGTATTTAATTAATATATTTTTTTGAGTTTCGGTCGCTAATTCCAGCGCATTGTCACAGTTGGAAATGAACGAATTTAGTTTTTCTCTGGTGCCATCAAATGGCTTTATAAACTTTAGTAGAACTGCAATAGGAATTGTGTCTACCTTTTCGGATTTAATAGTTGAATCTTTGACTGACATTTTTTTTATTTTATTTATATATATGTATTTAATAAAATATTAATTAAAATAAATGTTGAGAAACGCTTTGGTACAATAGATGGTTACTGAAGCTGATAAAGATACAAAGTGTAATGTGATAATATAAACGTCTGGCTGCAAGCCGTATTCTAAGAAAGGTTACAGAGATAAGCGTTACAATGTTGCAATGGATTCGTGTTTGTACAAATGAATTAAGAATAACTTATATTATATTATATAGAGTTTCTAAGCACACAATAACTTCACTTTCTATTGAAAACAAATTGAATTGCACTTTCACGAAATTTATTTTGAATATAAGAAGCACTTACAGTAGGACGTAGAATATATGCCGGTACATGGTCGTCATACAGGACACAGCATAAGCAGAACTGAGCACGGAGATTTTTATTAATTGTGATGGATAGAGCACTGAATTTATTGATCACTTTCACTTTAGAAAACACTGATCACTTGGAATTTTTGAATTTTCACTTCGGTTTGAATTGGTTTGATTTTGTTGTAATATAAAAAATGAATGTTAAACACTCTCGAACAGATTTTGGTATAATCGGATGGAGACGTATTCGGGGATACTTTAACCGTCGGTATCCCACCGCTGCCACCAAAACTGTTAGCTTCCGGAATAAGAAAGTCTTTTTAAAAAATATTAATTTTATTTGCACGGAAGAAAATACAGTTTACACAATATGATATAGAACAAAGACAAAAGGAATTAGAAGATTTTAAACTTGACTGATCATGTCAGAGGTTGCACCCGAACTGAACTACTAATTGCTTAAGATCTAGTACATTGTGCATCAGAGGCTTCTTTCAGAGGCCTCTTGCTGACACAACATTATGTAGCATATCTCTATACATTCTGGAGATATAACAGAGCGATGTGGCCTGCCCATCTCTACATCAGCGTGTTAATCTTTCGAGTTATGTCCGTCACGCCAAATCTCCTGCGGACCTCCGTATTTCGGGTTTTATCACGCAGAGAGATTCCAAGCGTAGCCCGCCCGTAACATTCAAAGACCACGTTTAAGTTCCGTATGTCGTCAGTGGCAACACACATTGGATTTAAGCCACTAAGGGATGACTCGAAAAGATTTCTCTTAGTTTCCCGAAGGCTGCCCAACCGAGTTGAATCCGCCGAAACTATTAACTAGTTCAAAACAAATTAAATCTTAGCTAATTATTAGTAATCATATAGAGGCTTAATACGAAGCCTCTGTGAGAGTACATAGATCAGCTGCTTACACTTTCAATTAATAAAGGTGTGAAGGCTTATAAAAAATGTAGGTCATCTCTAGACACATACCGGAGATAGAAAGCCCAATATAATCTTCAATAAACCGATCTTGTTTTGTCTTATGTATAAAGTCTAGAATTAAATTTACAATACAGAACATTTTATATTAAGTAATTCAGTTTATTATACTGTGGGTACAATATATCCCTCTTGTCATATTAGCTTTGAATAATACATCTTATAACATTAAAACGACTTTTTAGGATTATATCGCGTTTATTTATTACTTATTTTATTTATTTCCCGACGTATTTTTTTGTTCATCACTCGTGAAAATGATCTCTGTAAAGAGTTCGAAACGTCGGGAAATAAATATATATAAGTAATAAAAAATATGGAAGTGTAACTTCGTGTTGTAGAAAGGAAAATAAACAGGGTTAGAAATTGATTCAGAAATAGAGAAAAATAATCACTGCATGAATAGGCCGGCTCGACAGGTGAAATACCACGAACTCTTAGAAGATCGACGTAAACTGGCTCATGCCGCGTTTCGTTCGGTGAGAGAGGTACCCGGAGGCCCACCCTCCTTCCCCATCCTTTCATATCCTACTCCCTTAGATTTGCCTTTTATCCCATAAAAAATACCATATAAAAAATCCGAGAAATCATTGATGTGAGCCCGGAATCGATCCCAGGACTCCAGAATCGGAGAGCTCCACTACTTAACTGGACCACCGAGACTATTAATAATTGTTACTAATATATTATAGGTACTATTAAAAATGGGACTGATTATGAGAAATGGTAACTAAGTTCCTATCTAATATTTTATTTAAATTTGTGTATAAGAATGCAACATACTGATGAAAATTATTTGAACCGAGGATCATAAACAGATTATTATATAAAAGATTTTTTATAAGGTTACTTAACCATCACTATAAATGTGTATCATGTCTTGATTGAAGTTTATTAAAGTGAAACTTTTATTACATCGTCTCAAACTTTTTCGTCTGCGTGTTGCATGTCGCGTGACGGTGACGTCAAGGCGCTCGTCAGAGCGCCTTTCACGTCTATTATCGTTTATTTATATTAATTAATTACCCAAATATACACTTTATTTTTGTAAATAAATACCGTAAAAACATGTAGAAAAAACATGTAGAAAAACACCCCCAGACGAGGGATCGAACCCGCCCCGACCTTGTGTTATCGGTAGTGCGGTTTACCGATGCACCACGAGGGCCGTATGTATAATCGTCTAATTACCGTCCTCTTTATAGGTCCCGGCAAACAACTTGAGCATCGCGTGAGGTGTTTGCGCATGTACACTTATGTACAAAACCACTATCATTGAAAAACGGCATTTTTTTTATTATTGGCATTTTATTTTGTTAGCTAATAACTTTAGTTGGTGGTTTTATAAATTAACAATTAATTAAAAAAAATGCTCGCGTGTTATTTTAGAAAATATTTTATATTATATTTACGTAGCGGCAAAGTTTATCGTCTTATCAACAGTAAGATCTATGGAAATAATAAAATTAATTAGACTTATGATATACATAATATGTATATCATATGTCTGTTGTGTTGTAAATCATTTTGTCATATTATGACAAAATCTCAACGAAATGTGTACGTAATCATTGTGTGCACAAGCATATTTGAAAATTATATTTAAGTACGAATTACATACTAATAAAATAATGAAATATCAATAATATTTTTCGATCTTACCGACAGAATAATAAATATATACTAATATATACTATGTACTAACATATTATATTAGAAACATATACTTAATTTTTTGCAGTGATAAACTGTAATAAAAGCAAAGCAAACACACATTGACTTCGTGTTAGTTAACAACGCCATCTGCTGGAATAGAAATTTCATGAAAATCGTTGGAGCCGATTCCGAGATTCCAATTTTATATATATATATACACCGTGAATTTATAGTCGTTTTGGAAACGAAACAGGTGAATTTGGAATAACTCATAGAACTATTAAGAATGGATAAATTAATTGTAATACTTAATATTAAAAAGTTTTAATTTTAATAAATATTTTCACTCGTTCGAGTTAGGAAATAGTAACGCATCGCCATTTTATTCAAACACATTGTGAATGAAGCACGCCATAAGAAAGGACAACGCACCGCAGCTCAGCTGATACCTACCTACCTACCTACGGCGGCGCGACAGAACGAGCGAGCGAGTACTTACCTATCGTATTTCAAAGTTATTATTTAAAATAAAATACATAAAGTAGGTTCAAGTTTTAAGTAGAAATATTTAAATGTGATGTATGATAGAAATATTTAAAAAAGGAATTAATTCAATACACTAGTCCCTCAGCATAGAATAATCAACTTTTAAAATAGGAAAAAAAAACATAGCATCACGCCTGTATTCCTGAAAGAGTAGGTAGAGGTGTATTACACACCCACGGTTTCAATCAACTTTTACATACCTCTAACAGTTTGTTTACATTTCTCTGTATCGAAGCAACTGCTCGAAATGGAGTCCCCCGCGTTCAATACACAAACGTGCACGTTTTACACTGTTGTCTTTTAGTTTTCTCAATGTATTTCTATTGCTTTTAACTTTATCAAATGCGTCCACTATCGCTCTGCGTAACTCATCACGGCTTTCGTGTTCACGTGTGTAAACGAGTCTCTTTATTTCCGACCACAAGAAAAAATCCAGGGGTGTTAAGTCCGGGCTTCTCGGTGGCCAAGTCACAGGCCCGCCCCGGCCTATCCACCGATCACTAAACTGATTATTTAAGTATGTACGCACTGCACTTGCGTAATGAGCCGGACAGCCGTCGTGTTGGTAGTACATACCTCTTGTGTACGCTAACGGCACATCCTCTAGTAACTCAGATATGACTGTTTGTAACATCTCTAAGTACGAGTTGCCGGTTAGATGACCTTCGATAAAAATAGGCCCTATTAATTGGTCGTTAATAATACCGGCCCAAACATTTACACTGAAACGAACCTGATGGTGGTCTTCTCGGATCAAAAGGGGGTTAATAAGAGCCCAGTAATGTTCATTATGCACATTGTACAGTCCCACTCGAGTAAACAGTGATTCATCCGTCCACAGTATGTTGGCGTTTGTATTATTTAAAAACCACTGACAAAAGGCGATTCTTGCTGGTGCATCGCTGTTGTTAATTACGTGAGCCTTACGGAAATGGTACGGGTGTAGTCCGTGAGTATTTAATATTTTCCATACAAAATATTGGCTAACATCAAATTCTCGTGCCGCCATTCTCGTGCTTCGCCGCGGATCGCGCTCGAAGTACTCCAGAATATCTTCTTCAATCTCCGGCGAATAATTTAAACTTCCTCGGCCTTGCGCATGAGTCGGCGCACGGAATTGTCCATGGTCGAGAAGGCGCTGGGTTACAGCTAAGATGGTGGGCGTAGAGGGAACTTGAGGACTTTCAATTCCTCGCAGCCGTAGCGCATCCAAGTGCTCTGGCTGGGAATACAAACGCCGGGCCTCTTCTAGATTGTAGTTGGCAATAGCATACAGCTGTACCATTGCCAAGTACTCCACATTTGAGTATTCGTACTGACGACTCATTTTCGCGCGGAACGTAAACAATACAAGCGCGTCAACACGGGATTGTCACACAGTACTAAAGAGAAGGAAGAAAGGACGCCTGTTGTGCGGAAGTGCGGGGATGCGCACGAGTGGTGGTAGGTGCGTGATTGGCTGGCGGCGCCGACATAGCGGTGTCGGTGTCTTTAATGGTGAATTTGATTTTGTGTGAAAAATTGTGAATGACATCGATAGTAAAATACATAGTATTTGATTTACGTGAGATTGAGTAGCGTTACTACCGTTTCTCACTTTTTCACTATAAGAGATATGAATCTCGATGTTGATAAAATAAAGTATTTTTATTTTATGAAATTAACGTTATATATAGCTTCTCTTATTGATATATAATTCAAATTTTTCGTTTCCAAAACGACCTTAAATTCACGGTGTATATATATATATATATATATATATATATATATATATATATATACATACAAGAATTGCTCGTTTAAAGATATAAGATAAGATAGTGCTCTTTATATATGTATTTGTCACATTTTCATAATAAATCGAAATATCATATTTACTGGAGGAAAAAATATCGTTTTGTTTTGTAAAGATACATACATACATAACTTCACGCCAAATCCCTTGCGGGGTAGGCAGAGAGAACAGAGCGCCATAGGGCACGATTCTTACACACCTCACTCGCTTCGTTGACTTTCATAACTCTTTTCATGCACGCGCGTCGGTTTTTGCGGCTCTTAACATCACCTTCCTCCAGAACACGTTCTATTTGGTCTTGGAATGTGTGTCTTGGCCGTCCTCGACTCCTACATCCGTCCGCTTTTGCATTGTATATCTGCTTAGTCAGTCTTGCGTCAACCATTCTTTCTACATGTCCGAACCATCGGAGCATGCCCTTTCTTACTTTTACACCGACACTCTCTTTCAAACCAACTTCCTTCCTTACAACCTTGTTTTCTACGCGGTCAGCGAGAGTCACTCCGCAGATTTTGCGTAGAGCCCTCATTTCTACCGCGTTTATTCTACTTTCATGCACACTCTGCCATACCCAGCTCTCGCTTCCATAAGTTAGTGTTGGGATCAGGACTGCATTGTGGATTGCTAACTGGGCCTTTCTGCTAATATTTTTTGCGCCCAGGAATCTGCCCAACACTCCGTTTACGCTATTTCCTATCGCCACTCGTCTTTCTACATCCGCGGTGTACCTTCCATCTCTGCTAAAAGCGCATCCAAGATATACAATTTCATTCACCTGTTCCAGCACTACATCATCAACCATTATCCTTGCATCTGTTCTGGATTCCTCCCTTTCAAACACCATTACTTTCGTTTTCGTCGCATTCAACTGCAAGCCTTTAATCATGCAATCATCTTTCATAGTAGTGACTAGTGTTTGCAGGTCCGACGGCGATTCGGCTAGAAGCACGGCGTCATCTGCGTAAAGCAGGCAGCTCACAACTAGGTCACCCATTCGCATCCCTACATCCATCGATCTCATTCTCTGGAGACAACTGTCCAGGTACAGGATGAACAGTCGAGCGGACAGCACGCAACCCTGTCTGACGCCGATATTGACGTCAAACCAGGGGGACAAGCCGCCGTCAACACGCACACACGCTGTGCAGCCCTCATAAGTGGACTGCACAGCGCGCAGCAGTGCTCCGCTCACCCCGTAGCCCGGGAGTATATCCCACAGATCCTTTCGTAACACTCTGTCAAACGCTTTTTCCAGATCCACAAAACCGCAGAAAACCTTCCGGTTAACAGCCAGTTGTTTCTCCACGATGTTGCGGAGAGAAAAAATCTGATCCATGCACCCTCGTCCGCTTCTGAAACCACCCTGAGCCTCCCACAACACTCCATCAGATATCACCCTCATTCTCCTTTCAATAATTTTCCCATACACTTTTGCTGCTAAACTGATCAAACTGATGGCCCTGTAACTGGCGCACTGCATACGTGATCCCTTACCTTTATACAAGGGCACGATGACAGCGCGCCTCCAGTCCATGGGAACCTAACCCGACCTCCAGCACAGATTGCTCAAGGTCAGGAAAGCGTCCCGGACACAGGTTCCACCGTGTTTGATCATTTCAGCAGACATCATATCAATTCCAGCTGCCTTACCATTTTTCATACTTCGTATCGACCATTCAATCTCTTCCATAGTAATGTCCTCATCAGATGTTGGCGCAGCGGTGTCAGCCGTAGGCTCACTCGCGGCGCCCACATCCGGAACATACTCGTACATTTCCCCAAAATACTCACTCCACCTGCCCAATACATCGCTTGGGTTTGCAAGAATGTCACCAAACTTAGACATAATTTTGTCCATTCTGGATGTTGACGAAGAACCCCGAGACTTTCTAACTTCCCTCCAGAAGAGTTTGTTATTCGCCTCGAAGTTCTCCGTCAACCTCACTTCCTCATTCGCAACAAGTCTTTCACGCTTCTCTTTCACTAAGGCTTTGGTAACATTCCTGCAGCGGCGGTAGCTCTCATACTTTTTCTCTGTCATACTATCATTCTGATTCAAACTTGAGACATAATCCAACCATGCTTTTTTCTTTCTTTCGACGCTGGATTTCACATCCGCATCCCACCAGGCGTCACCTCTCAGAATCTTATGCCTCTTTGCACTACCACATACTTCTTTTGCACTATTCACTATACTTTCTTTCATTCTTTCCCAGCATTCTTCAACACCTAGGTCAGAAAGACTCGTCTCATTGAGTCCTTTACTGACTAGGCCTACATACATACTCCGTACACTTTCATCTTCTAATTTCTCACATTTTATCCTTTCAAGCTCTCCGAAATGGGTACGCACTCGCCAGTGTCTCCACTTCTTGAAAAGGCCCACGAATCGGCTTACCACCAGGTAGTGGTCCGTATCAAGAGTGGGGCCTCTGTAGGCTCTTGTATCCCTTAGAGTATTTCGGAGACGACTATCTATCAAAATCAAATCTATCATACTCTTTTGCTCATTCCGTCTCCACGTATACGTGTCTTGATGTGTATCTTGATGACGGAATAATGTGTTAGACACAAGGAGGTTCCGTTCCAGGCATACGTCCAATATCGGCTTACCAGCATCATTCACTCTCTTGTCACCATTCGGACCAAGGACAGCCTCCAGGCCGTCTCGCTTGGTTCCGACCCACCCATTAAGATCACCACACAGAATTATCCTTTCATTTTCCTCAGCTAGATCCAGAATATCCCTAACAGTTTCCCAAAACTCCTCGAGTTCGCGGGGATCCGCGGAGCTAACGGGAGCATAAGCTGCGACCAGGAAAACTCGCGTGATCCCCAGTTTTATTCGAACCCAAAGATGTCTTGGGCCTACCAACTCATAAGCTTTCACTAGTAGTAAAGATCCTTTGTTGTAATGTTGTTAACGTTTAATAGGTGTCGCGTTATCCCTAGTGCCGTAGCTGGAATACTTGTCGATTCGGGCGACATCTATCGATATAATACGATATTACGGCAGAATCATCAATAGTAGCAACCTAGTAGCGCCATCTAGGAATTATTGTCGTGACCACGTAAAATAAAAAACATTTATTAAACCCTATTAACCAATACAAGATGGCAAGTTAATTAAAATAGCCCTTATCGCACAATCCCCTGAAAGCCGGTGACGTCGGGTTCGATTTCAAATTAAACTAGTTTTCTCTCTCTTTGCAAAACTGCCACTGACTTGTAACTAACGAATTAGTGGAGGAAGCAGACTGCCTTTCTTACTTTACTTAAGTTTCCAATTCCAAAAAGTGTGCCAGGATTCGAACACGCGACCTATGCGATTCGGAAGCCGTGTGCTCGACCACTGGACCACCGGAACTACATATATGTGACACAGTTATGTTCGTCAATTTATTAGCGATAAGATAGTGCTCTTTATATATGTATTTGTCACATTTTCATAATAAATCAAAATATCATATTTACTGGAGGAAAAAATATCGTTTTGTTTTGTAAAGATCCTTTTTTGTAATGTTGTTAACGTTTAATAGGTGTCGCGTTATCCCTAGTGCCGAAGCTGGAATACTTGTCGATTCGGGCGACATCTATCGATATAATACGATATTACGGCAGAATCATCAATAGTAGCAACCTAGTAGCGCCATCTAGGAATTCTTAATCTTCAGTCGTTAACTTCCAAAGAACTTGAAAATGATGAGATTATCGAATTAATTGATTTAAATCTTTAACTTAAAGTTAAACGAAGCCAAAGCAAACTTTTAAAAAAATTGCTGTGAAGTAACTGTTTTACACTGTTGCACTCTAAAAAAATATAAATGTTAATCATTTTATCAGAATCATCAATTTAAAAAACTTACTAACTAAATTATTGAAAAATAATTATTGAAAATTATTGAAAAAATATTTTGTTTATGTATATTTAAAAAGTAGATTTAAAAATCAATAACCTAAATGTCTATAATGTGAAAAAAAGTTTCACTTTTACGGTGGTTTCATAAAACCACACAATTTTTTATATTATTATAATGTTTTATTCAATTCGGCCATAGAGGTCACTATTCGTCAATTTTAAATCGCGCTATGGTTTCACTCCATGGAGATTATATAGGTATTTAAGAACTTATTTGTAAGTTTTGGTAAAATATTAAAAAAATCAGTTCTACAACACTTAATTATCAATGTTAGGTATTTATTTCTTCAATGGATTTTAGAAATAAAATAATACATTCAATCAAATACAGTTTTAAAGGAATGTAGTTGACACTAAAGGCCGCGCGTCAATTATAGTACCTCCATACATCTAGTGGCGGGTGGAGGGTACTATGATTGATTTTAAAAATCAATTACAGTACCTAAACCTAAACTGATGTCTGTGTAGTAATGAAATTCAAGCTTAACAAATTGAACGGTAGTGGTGGAGCCAAGCAGTTCGCTGCATGAATGGGCCGGGTGTACCGGTGAAATACCACGACCTCTTGGAAGATCAACGTAAAGTGGCTCATGCCGCGTTTCGTTCGGGGAGAGAGGTGTACTCGGAGGCGCATCCCCCTTTCCCATTCTTTCCTATTCCTATTTCCTTAAAGGCTGGCAACGTAACTGTAACACTATATGTATTGCAAGTGTCCATGGGCGGCGCTGGTCACTTACCATCAGGTGACGCGCTTGCTCCTTTGCCCTCGTTTGCCCGGTATGGCCACCTATTCCATTTGGGACGTAAACATAACGGCGAGTGGAGAATTAAAAGCCACTACCTAGACCTTCGGGTAGAAAAGGCATGAAGTTATGTTACTATATGTGCGCGCAATACATATTTGCCTAAAAATCGAATACTTATATCGTGGATATTGCGATATCTTTTCAAAGAAATGTCCGAATTAAATAATTCAAAAAGTTCCAGGAAGCTATTAAATCTATCTTGAATTGTAAATAATTAATTATTTTAATCAGAATTAACACCACAGTACAAAATAAAAGGCTTTTAAAACATCATCATTCAAATTATTTTAAAAAATTAAATTAACATTTATTGTGAGATAACTACAATAGTTAGACACATGGTCTCGCGACCATTTGTGTAGACAACTATGTATTCTGCAAAGTTGTAGTACATTTTTTTGCTCTACAATTAATACTTTTTGCAGCGTACGCAATGTAAACATTTTTTTAGGTGATTTTTTTACACCTTGGGTTACATTATCGGACTTTTAGTAAAGATTCCTAATTGTTTAGAACATATAATATAACCTAAATCCTTCCTCTATAAATGGACTATTCACCACTGAAAGAATTTTTAAAATAGAACCAGCGGTTTCTGAGATTAGCGCGTTGAATGAAACAAACTATTATGCTTTATAAGTATTGAATGAGTGGTATAGTGCCACCACTAGCTACTAGATGTCTATGTACAGATAAAAATCACGCTTAAGCAATTCTCTTCCTGGATTTATATATAGACTGGTTCAAATTCGTCCTTTTTATTATTAAAGTATAATGTTTTGTGGCCGCAAGGGGGCGTTAAAAGCGTTAAACGGTTGCACGAGACATTAGAAGTTACACTTCAATAAACGCGATATAGTCCTGAAAGTTGTTTTGATCTATGAGTGGGATTCGCGAAAGTCTTAAAAATAAATATGTATAATGGATTTTTAGTAGAAGTAAAAAGATAGTAGAAAAATTTTTTTGATATCTTTCTGTGCTATATATTAAAAGTTGTTCTCCAGTTCCACTCCACCTTGAACTTTCAGCTTCTTTGAACATGACGGCACTTGAACGTCTCATGTTATAAGTTATTCAACACCCGAAACTTCGGCTACCTTCCGTTTTCGCAGGCGATTTGTCGGCTTCAATAAATTTGTTGCTTTGTGTAAATAAATATTTATATAAGGCAAAGAAATATCGGATATTGCTTTTCTTATTTGTCACGATAAATGATAAATATTCCCTTGCATATTAGATGTTGATTTTTTTATGGAAGACAGGGTAAATAAACTAACGAATTACCTGGTCCTAAGCGCATAGCCCGTGGATAGTTATTAGGCGACATAGTTTTGTTGCCTTTATGATAGGGGAAAGGGAAGAGGAAGTTAGTGGGGCTCCAGAATAGCTCTTTCCTCGATTGAAATGTAGCGGGAGCTGAATCGAGGTTCGATTGAGCCGGCCAATTCATGCATCTAGCTGATTGGGTCTGCCATTATGGGAAACGGTGTACCTAAAATTTTTGTTATAAAGTGCATTTAAAACTTAAAAATGTGTTAAGTATATGTTATGTCGCACTCACATCTTGAGGGAAATTTGGTATTTAATATTGTAGTAATTTAATGTGGAAATTCTATTTAATATGTAGTACCTATATCTATCTGTCTGAGTAGTCTTGTGGCTAGTAGCCCTCCGCTTCTGATTCAAAAGTGGTGGGATTGATTTCTGGAATTTTTTTCACCACCTGTTCCATTTGGGACGTAAGATTAACGATTTAGCAAGTCGAGGCTTGAACAGCCGCTGCCTGACCTTCGGGTAGAAAAAGGTGTGAAGTTACGTTTACGTTTAGTGGTCGTAGTTGTCAACCTGTATTAAACTTTGGAAAGTTTCAATTAAATTAATAAGCTTACACTTGAACATCGAAAGGCTTAAGCCGTGTTTCTGTAAACTAGTTTACTTAAGACTTATACAACCAGTATTCCAATATATCTGACAGTTAGTTTTCTTACGACAATAAAATTAAATTATTCAGACCCAACGAGCCATAAATGACCGCTATGTAGGGTACTCCTTTAGACATTAAAAGCGTGATCTTACAACTACTGTTCTAAATAATGGAAAAATATGACCATGACTGCTTCAATTGTTTGTTCATAGAACCTTCGAGGTGCACAATCATTGCATCGAAAGGACCAACTTGCATTTCCTACTTCCTGTTTGTTGCCGTGAGAAAAAACTTGATGAAAAACGAAGGGCTTCATGGTTAACAGCGCGGATAGAGACAAATAGGAAAATCATTTACCTTATTAAATTGAATAAGGCTTTTTTAGTTATTTACTGTTCTTTTCATTTGCCATAAGAGATCATTTTCACGAGTGATGAACAAAACATTTTTTTTTGTTCCTCACTCGTGAAAATGATCTCTGTAAAGAGTTCGAAACGTCGGGAAGTAAATAAGATTAGTAATAAATAAACGCGATATAATCCTGAAAGTTGTTTTAGTGTCATGAACGTGATTCGCGAAAGAGATAAATATGCTCTGTTCTTTCTGCTTACCGCTCAACATACATAGCATGAGGATATGTTGTTGTCAGCTCACTCCTCCTCCTCACCCATATTCGGTGGGGTTTCGGGAACACTTATAGTACTTTCGCGACCAAGCCTCAGGCCTTTTTCAGGAAGAAGTTACTAGCTCCCTAAAACAACGCTTGACGCACTCCGGAAGATGTTGCTGACCTGAGTTTGAACAAACTGATTTTCAATTAGAAAAAGTTATCTGTGAATTGGAAATTATTTTCGGAAGTTATGTGTGATAAATATCGATGGCTGAAAATTTTGTGCCCGGTATGCTAATAAGTTCGCCACCTATTCCATTTGCGACGTAAACATAACGGCGACACGAGGCTTAACATCATCATCATCATTAGCCTATTGCAGTCCACTGCTGGACATAGGCCTCTCCCAATGTGCGCCACAACATCCGATTCTCTGCCTTCCACATCCAGTCTTTTCCAGCAGCCCTTCTGAGGTCGTCTGACCATCGGGCTGGTGGGCGTCCTACGCCACGTTTACCAAGACGCGGTCTCCACTCAATGACCTTCTTACTCCATCTACCGTCGGTCCTTCGGCAGATATGACCAGCCCATTGCCACTTCAGCGAGCTTATTCTGCGAGCTATGTCGGTTACCCCAGTTCTCTGGCGGATATACTCATTCCTGAGTTTATCCTTTAGAGATACCCCGAGCATAGCCCGCTCCATAGCTCGCTGAGGGACTTTAAATTTGTGGACTAGCCCCACCGTGAGTGTCCACGTTTCGGCACCGTAGGTCATTACCGGTAGGACGCACTGATCAAAGACTTTGGTCTTCAGACATTTCGGTATAGGTGAACTGAAGACCCGACGCAGTTTGCCAAATGCAGCCCAACCCAGCTGAATCCTCCTTTCGGCCTCCTTCTCGAAGTTTCGTCTACCTAACTGGATAGTTTGGCCTAGGTAGACGTATTTGTTTACGACTTTGAGAACTGACCCTTCGACGCTTATCGGTCCGGGCACGACATGTTCATTGAACATGACCTTGGTCTTGTCCAAGTTCATGCCCAAACCGACACGCCGGGAGGACTCGTCTAGGCTGCGCAGCATTCCGCTTAACTGTTCCAGCGACTCTGCCATTACAACGATGTCGTCGGCAAACCGAAGATGTGAGATGTACTCACCATTCACGTTGATACCCTGTCCAGTCCAATCCAGGGTCTTGAAGACGTCCTCTAGAGCGTTGGTGAAGAGTTTGGGAGATATGACATCTCCCTGTCTTACACCTCGATTCAGCTCGATAGAGTTCGTCACCTGGTCCTGTATCTGGACAGCCATCGTGGCGGTGTCATACAAGCATCTCAACACCTCGATATAACGCCAGTCAATCCGACATCGCTGCAATGCATCCAGAACTGCCCAAGTTTCGATGGAGTCGAAGGCTTTTTCATAATCCACGAATGCCATACACAGCGGCTGATTGTACTCTTCGGTCTTCTGTACAATCTGCCGAACAGTATGGATGTGGTCCACCGTACTAAAGCCTTTTCGAAACCCGGCCTGCTCCGGAGGCTGGAATTCGTCGAGTCTTACAGCGAGACGATTCGTGACGACCCTCGAGAACAACTTGTAGATATGGCTCAGGAGTGAGATGGGTCTGTAATTCTTCATTTAAGGTTTTATCACCTTTTTTGAAGAACAGCACCACCGCACTCCTGCCCTAAGCCTGTGGTGTTATGCCCTGGTGTATGACGGAATTAAAAAGACTTGCTAATTCCTTTAGGATAGGAGTCCCGCCGGATTTTAGAAGTTCTTAACAGCTGTTTCCTAATCCTTCGAGTAGGTGAAGTTCTGAAAAAGCGTGAAGTTATGAAAAAATATAGATAAGTTAACATGCAAAACGAATTTTAACTTTAAATTTCAAACCACTGATTGTTATAAAATAAAATTCATTAGCGTCTGATTTTTTTTTTAAAGAAATGTGAAGTAGGAAAATGTATGTAATTATCCTCAGATTAGTATTTATTTCACCATGAGGTCGACAAGGTCAGGGGCAATCATGTGATCGACCTCGACCTTGTGCTATTAAAAGTACTTAGTAGGTTTCTATAGTAAAGTATAACAGGACAATGTTTTGACATTACGTAAAATTTATTTTCCAGATTTAATTTCATGTTCTATATCCAGTATTACACAAAACATAACATAATTTATGAAGGTGTAGGCAGTGGCTGTTTAAGCCTCGACTCGCCGTTATGTTTACGTCCCAAAAGGAATAGGTGGCGAATCCATTGCCATACCGAGCACAAAGTTCCAGTATTTATATTTTAGAAAATTAAAGACAGACTTCTTCCCAATACTAAGACACATGTAAAGACATATGGAGAATATTCGTATATCGTAGAAGAAAATTGAGACAGAGAAAATTGTATAGTTCGGAGAATTTATTAAATTCTCCAAGAAACTCTAAGATAATAATATAATAATGTTGTAATATGATCAATATTGTAATAAGTTAAAGTATTGATTGTGACATGTCTATTTCTTTATCTGTCAATATCTTGTGACATCACGAGAGAGATAATTTTATCTCAAGAAAAGAGTATTTTATGATAAAAGCACCTGAGATTGTTACGTAACAAAATATAACTTATTAATGAAAATAACTAGTAACAGAATTTAACAGTGGTAGGGTCTTGTAGTTTGCTGCATGAATGGGCCGACTCGACCGGTGAAATACCACGATCTCTCGGAATATTGGCGTTAAGTTGCGCCGCGTTTCGTTCGTCGAGAGAGGTATCCGGAGGACCCAGGATCCCTTTCCCCTCCTACTCCTTTAAAAACGGCAACGCACTACGATGTTCATGGGCGGTTAGTAGTTACTTACCATCAGGTGACCCACTCGCTCGTTTGCCCTCTTATCCCATTAAAAAGTTGAGAGAAAAAAATGCAGCGCCATCTAGTTTAAACATAAGCAACTAAAGGTTGTGTTACCCGGTTATATCTTTTTAAATGTTTCTATCGCGATATTACATAGCCACTACGCGTACTATTTACTACCCTAATTTTCTTCAGCCCAAAACTGTAGTAGATATTGTTTATTAAAAATAACAATATTCCCGTAAACAGGAGACTGAGTTTTTGATATTACATTCATTCAAAATTATTTAGCAACAAAATACCAAGTATCTTGTATAATTTATATATGAAAATTGTTATGAATTTGAGATATTTCCTCGTAATTTCTACGAGGAACCCGAAAGCCAGTAACAATGTATACAAACTTTTATGAAATCATTAAGGCCTGTTTATAGCTAATGAAGAGTTCTTTAGAAGCGCAAAACACCCATTTTGTGTATCTACACTAATATTATAAAACTGTGGAGTTTGTTTGTTTGAACGCACTTATCTTAGAAACTATTGGTTGGATTTAAAAAATCCTTTTTGTTTTGGGTAGTCCATTTAGCGAGGAAGACTTTGGGCAGTATAATATTACGCTATGATCAATAGGAGCAGAGCAATAGTGACATTAAATTCGCGTGGTAAGCTAGCAGAAAATAAAATATTTCAGGTCTTATGAATATCTTTTTCGTTACGATTCGTTTTAATGAAAATTAATTATAGATCTGTATAGCGGAGTGCGTATGGTAAAGTAAGATGAGCAGATATAAAATGCAAAAGTGGAAGTAGGAGAAGGGGTCTGTAATCGAGAACGGCTACGACACATTTTGAAAGATTAAATTATAGACTATAGTAGAAATATGTCAGGAGCCTTAAAAACCGACAAAAGTATATGACAAGATTAAGTAAAGTCGATAAAGTATGTGAGGTGTGCAGGAATCGTGCCTGTTCTATCTGCCTACCCCGCAAGGGATCTAGCGTTAAGTTTACTGAGTAAGTAAATTTCGTTAGTTATTACTATGATAATTATTGACTAATAAAAACTTCCACTGATACCACAACATTATCTACGGAACCGAATATCTCAATTGTAGATACGTGACCTGTCGCTGCCTATACCTCTATTTGCTAGAGGATTTTCACACGTGCGAACCCTGGGCATAATCTTGTATAAGATATAATATAATTTTCTTGATACGAAACATTTAATATTAACTGATATTGTAACATTTAACAGTAATTATATTTGTTTTGGGAAACACGACCTTGTATGTTATTATTACTTGCGTATGTTTTCTTTGTATATTATTAACTAGCTAGCCCGGCGACCTTTGTTCTGCATCAAAAGTAATACATAATACAATTTTGGATTTATCACTTTTTCTTAACCAAATCATACATGCATTATAGCTAAAAACCACCCTGTTGATTCCCTCTATCTGTTAAAAAACCGAATCAAAATCTGTTGGTAGTTTCAAAGATTTAAGCATATAGGGGACAGACGTCGGAAAGCGACATAATTTTATATTATGTAAAGATATGTTATACTAGCTGACCCGACGAACTTTGTTTCGAACATAAACAATAAATAAATGCAAGGATTTGTCTAAAAAGTAGCCTAAGTTAACCTTTATTACACCTGCTACCTACCAATAAAATTGGTCCAGCCATTTCGGAGATTACCCGGAATATACAGACGGACAAAACAGAAGGTGCATGTACCGTATATACATTCATATGAATGTAAGTAGAAAGCAGTTATTTTCATATTATTAACAGACACCCCAATTTTATTTAAATGTGAATGTGTCGATATTTTTAAAAATGTTTACTCCCAATATTAATAATTGTATCAAAGATTTTGGATAGAAAATGATTACTTTTTACGTTATTTTATAGATATTATTGCTATATAATAAATGTGCCCGTGAGTTCGTATGCTTAGCATTAAAATTAAAAAGAATTATTGCTTATTACTTCATGTGAGTGAAAGTCCGGTCAAATTAGGTCCTGCAATTTCAGAGATCAGCCGGAAAAAGAATAATAAGACCGAAAGACATAAAAACATCCTGTTTCTATGTACCGCGTAATTGTGTATTTTTAATTGCATTTTTATTTAATTTTAACAATACCAAATAATATATTCATTGAATTATTCAAGATTGCTTCTTTCAAACAATGGCTTCTGATGAGATTTAGTCGAGTATGTTAAACAGAGTTTGCGGGATTGGGATTCAAAATTAGTTTGCATATGTGAAATTCAAATGGAAGGTACTTCGGAATCCTTCGGGTTAAAGAGTTATTCTTAGGAATTCTGGGATATATTGTTAATAGGTCAACTATGTAGATAGTTACCACGAAAAGGGATAGAACTTTGCAATTGTCTAAACGTACATTGTATAGTTTGAGAACCGTAATTTTCCTGTCGCGTAGTATAATTTCTATCTATGATAGATCACAATTACTATGATTATATATATACATATTTTCTTCACTATTTCACTAATATTCTTTCTTTTTTTTTGAAGTGTAACTTCTAATGCGTCTTGCAAACGTTTAACGCATTTAACGCCAGGCCTCCTACAGCTAACGATGTAGGCGGCAGCTATATTTTTTTATCACATTTATTATTTATTTATTTGTGGAACTTTCATGGCCAATTTTGTTATTACATCGCTTCTCGTGGCTGTTATAAGAGATCTCGGACTTGGTGCTTACCGGTTCGTGTACTTTAAAACCAGATGATTTTCTGGTTATCCAAATTTTAGTTCAGGATGCTATCCCGGACAACACCGATCGATTCCCAAAAGCGTTATGTGTGATACATATGCATGACTAATAAATTAGTTTTCAATATAGTTGGCACCTTATTACATTTGACATGAAAATTAATTCAGTTTCTATCCTGCCTGCCTTCACGTATTGCAAGTTTGAAGTTATAGATTAAATTGATAAAAAGGGAAGATGATTTTACTGGAACTAGATTTACGCACTAAAACTAATTGTTTTAGCAGAAGTATATGGCAGATAAAGGCCTTATAATTTTAAGATACCAAAACATAACATAGCTCCACGTCTCACGCTTTCACGTCTTTTACCCAAAGGTGTTGGTAGTGGCTGTTAAGCCTTGACGCGCCGTTATGTTTACATCCTAAATGGAATAGGTGGCGAACCTATTGCTATATCGGGCACAAAGTTTACAGACATCGATATCTATTACACATAACTTTCGAAAATAATTTCGAAAAGTAATTGGTGTAAGCCAGGATTCGAACCCGCAACCTCTGAATTCAAAAGCGTGGAGCTTGATTACTGGACCACCGAGACTTCAAGATACTAATAGCAAAATTTTCGCTTTGTCTTATATTTTGTAATGGTTTTATAGCAAATTTGTTTTCAGTTACTCTGAAATAGGTGGTATTTCATGCTAGCTAGTTAGATGGGGCGGTTTTGAATAACTTAGACTTAATTATGTGGAACACTGGTTTTAATTAAATAGACTTTGCTAAAAGGATTTACCACTCCCACAAAAAGGGGACCCTTTTCGCGGCGGTGTTAAATATGTCGACTTTATACGTCGATATACTATAGGTCCAATAGATAAGTCCGCATTGGGTTTTGTTTAATCTACACATTATCACCAATTGTTGAATGTTTTAAAGTGGTAAGTTTCGACACCCAAACGAAAGCATTTTAACATTGCTGAATGAATGGTTTGGCTCGACGAGAGAAATACTCTACTCAGAATATTGACGTAAATTGGCTCATGCTGCGATTCGTTTAGCGAGAAAAGTATCTGGAGGTAGAGAGGTCGAGGTAGTCTCTTAATATCGGGTATGATGATGATGATATCCACTAAAAACAATAAAAAAGACACTATTAATACATTGTTCAAGATGGTGATGTCAAATGCCTTAACTTGATATGTATGCATCAAAAGAGTTAAAGTCAAAATAGATTTATTTTGCTAATTCTTTACAGATACTTAAAATAGTCAATAAATATAGAGAATAAATTTATTATTATAGTTAACGGAACGAACGGAAAGTTACGACCACTTAATTAAGGAGCAATTAAGTGATGTAATTTTAACTCTGATACTTTGCATCCTGCAAGAATTTTGATGTGTAGAATTTAAGAGTTATTACATAACATAACATTACATAAAATCACGCTTTTTTTACCCGAATGCGTAGGCAGCGGCTGTTAAGCCTCGACTTTCCATTATGTTGGCGAACCTATTACCATATCGGGCACAAAGTTTTCAGTCATTGATATTTATCACACATAACTTTGGAAAATAATTTTGATAAGTCATTGATGTGAGCCAGGTTTCGAACCCGCGACTTCTTAATTCAGAAGCGGGGGGACCATTGAAACTTTAAGAATTATTCAATGTTAAATAGAAAAAACAAATAGAAGGAAAGGTATAATTATATTATCAATCCTTATACTAAAGAAATGTATAGACTACAGTAAGATTACAATGTAAGTACTCCCCAAAAGTTTCTCTTCTCAAAGATTGACCTCTGAAACTCTCTAATTAAGTAAGAGGAGTAACCAAGGAAAGCCATGATCCCTGTTTTGTGTGAAATCTTATACGTCTTCCACCTTATCGAGTTTGAAGGACGTGATAATTGAGCCAAAAACTTTTCTAATTCTTTGTTACTTCTTCGCAGGTATTTGTATTATTTGGTTATTATACTTCGTTTATTTAATTATTTCATAATTAACACACTTTTTGACTAAAGTTTTAATTATTTTTGTGTTATTAAAATTCGAGATAAATTATTAACAAAGTAACACTTTAGACTGTATTTGAACTGTTGTTTGTTACCAAAGTGTTACGTGTTAAGTTCTAGACAAATTAAATGTTAACCGACATCAAATGATTGTTGTCTATTTTTTTGTAACTTGGCACAATTTTCTACCGCCTATTTGTCGCAAATAAAATAGATGTACCTAGATATAATCTATTCCAATACATCTAGCAGATATTTAAGACGATATAACTTCGGAAGTCTTTGGTGTGGTTTAGGATTCAAACCCGTGTTTCCCGACTAAGAAGTCTGAATGACGAGTATCCCTCTCGTCATTCAGACCAGAAATGATAATGATGACTCATAGAATTGCTCCGTCACATTTTGGATTCCGAATGCGGTAACTCTGTATCACAAGCCGTCGCTAAAACCACTAGGTCATTACAACAGCTATTTTAACGGATTTTTAGCAATATTTTTTTACTATCTGGTGAACTATAAATATTATCTTGTTTTTTTTTCAGTCGCATATAAAAGTGTAGAACGTTTTCATAAATTTCCCTAAGGTGCTATTGTTTAACAGTGTTTGCAATGCGTAATGTTATCAACTAGTTATTCATACTTGCGCAATAGGTACCTACTGTTTGTTGACTCTAGTTGTTATCGAGTTAACGCATTTTTATGTAACAGTGCCGTTTTGTTGCCAATGTCAAACACGAATGAAAAAAAAAACGAAAATTGAAAAATAAGAAATAAATTTAATCTTCAGTCTCTGTGGTAGTTACCTCTTCATGATTTAAAATAAAGTTGATTGTGCGGTCTGTCTGCTTGGATTGTAGATTGTAACTTTCTTTACGACTTTTACTGTACGAAGTGTAGGCTGTTACGCCTCGATTCACCGAATTTCACTTCTCAAATACAGTAGACGGTGGAAGCTTTTGTCATAAGTCGGGCACGATTATGTTTACCTATCGATGGTAATCATAATCATCATACAGAACTACCGAAAATTATTTGGAATAGTCATGACTGTGAGCCAGGATTTGAGCTTGAGACTTCTGATTAAGAAACGTTGTGCTCTACCTCCAAGCACATCGAAATTTTTATATGTTTTATTCACACCCCAGTATTCTTGTTACGAAACGAAAAGTTTACTTTTTCTTAAATATAATTATAAAAAACGTTGAATAAGAAAATTTAATAGATTATTAAATTTTCTTATTCAATAGAAATTTATTATTTATTTATTATCTTATAGAAATTAATAGATTTGAGCTTGAATCGTTAAAAAGGCGACGAGTTATATAATATTGGACAGAATATATAATTTTTAGTCTCGGTGGCCCAGTGCTCGAGCACCCCGCTTCTAAATCAAGAAGTCACGGGTTCGAATCCTAGCTCACACCAATGACTTATCGAAATTAATTTCGGAAGTTATGTGCGATAAATATCGATGACTGAAAACTTTGTGCACGATTTATGACAAGAGGTTCCGCCATCTATTGCATTTGAGAAGTGAAATTCGACGAATCGAGGCGTAACAGCCACTGCCTACACCTTCGGATAGAAAAGGGCGTGAAGTTGTGTTATGTTATATTTTAGAAATTTTTCAAAATTATTTTGACTTTCATTATGGAGTAAGTAAGCAAGCTCCACCTGATAAAATATGGCAAGCGTTTATGGAAATTAATACAGATTTGGAGCGAATACGTGAATGGAGCTATAACTATGGCCTTATTATCAACCCGTCGAAGACTCAGCTTATTGTTGTCGGCAGCTCCAGGATGATAGCGAGACTTAATTTCCAAATGTTGCCTAAGGTATGTTTTAACGGAACCGATATATCTATATCCACTAAGGTTAAAAACTTGGGTATCTATATTGATAACACGTTATCCTGGGGTCCTCAACTGCAAGAAGTAAGTCGCAAACTGTTTGCTTCTGCGAGGTCCTTACGAAGATTACAAAACTTCTTGCCTACTGCCACTAAAATCACACTCGCTCAATCTCTCTTACTACCTATTCTCGACTATGCCGATACCAGCTATCTGAATCTCACTGAAGCACAACTCGACAAACTTGAGCGTCTTCAAAATGTCTGTATCAGATTTATATTTGGTCTTCGCAAATATGATCACGTTTCTGAGTTTCGAAATAAGCTCAAGTGGCTTCCTATTCGTCTTCGCCGGAATACTCATATTCTTACGTTATTGTATAACGTTTTATTTAACCCTAATTCCCCTCATTATCTCAAAGATCGTTTCGAGTTCCTACATGACACACATTCGAAATATCTGAGGTCATCGGAAAATTTGAGGTTGACAGTCCCTAAGCATTCAACGCATTTTTATGGGCTATCGTTTTCCATCCAGGCAGTGCTGCTATGGAACGTACTGCCCGTGGAGATTAGAAAAGCCAAGTCCCTAACCCTATTTAAAACTCTTCTGATGCAACACAATGCTGGGTTACTGTAATCCTTTTTCTGTTTTAGTAATGTTTCTATTTGTTTGTGTATCCATAGTCATGTATATATTTATGTATGTATGTATTTATGTATGTTTATGTTATGTAAATGTATATATTCCTATTATTTATTTAAGTATTTTTTACTGTATTATATATTATTTATTTATAAAGTTATATATTTACAATTTTATTTAAATAAATATGTTTGACTTTTGTTTATTTTAACGCCTTCAACTACTCGTTTCTTCCATGCAATATTGTCCTTCCTAAGGTTGCCTGGAAGAAATTGCTTTTAGCGATAAGGCCGCCATTTGTTGTTAGTTTAAGGTATGCAAATAAAGGATTTTTATTATTATTATTAAGTAGGTTTGAAACGGTAATTGTAGTAAACTCTTGAGAAATTCTCAAAATAACCATACCTTTGAGAGCAATATACCCAGATTTAAACTTAACTTTTGTTTGTAACAAGGGTCAACCATTTCACAAAACATTTCGGGTATCAAAGCTGATATTGTAATATAACTTTGCAAAATAGGAGTAGATAGGATCGGCGTCTTGGTGGTCCAAAGGTCAAACCGGGTTCACTAAAATGATTTTTCAAAATTCTTTTTAAAAGCTATTTGTGTGTTATATAAACATTGATGATTGAAAATTGTGTGACCGTTGTATGGATGTAGGTTTTGCCGCCTACTCCATTCGGGATGTTAAAATTCGGGCTGAGGCTAAATACCAGCTTCCTGTTCATTCAGGTAGAAAAAGATATGAAATTATATATGCTTCTATTATACTTAAATAATATTATTTTACGTAAATAACATTTAAATAAACCATACCAGATTTAACACCTATCATTTATTTACTGAATGTTCTAGAATAGAACAAATATATAACTTCACGCCAAATCCCTTGCGGGGTAGGAAAAGAGAACAGAGCGCCATAAGGCACGATTCTTACACGCCTCACTCGCTGACTGTTTGACTTTCATGACTCTTTTCATGCACGCGCGTCGGTTTTTGAGGCTCCTAACATCACCTTCCTCCAGAACACGTTCGTAGAACAAATATTCTAGGAAAAGATGGTAAAATAAAATTAAATCCTCCTTATAAGAGAGCCCTCAAATATTAAGTCGACTGATGAACATTACACGATTGTATTCACAAAGGAGCGCTATTCCTTAGTTGAGATGAGTTTAGAAATTAATACCACTCTCAATTTGTTTTAATTAATCCATGAATATGTATAAGAGTTACGCAGATGACATAGTATAGGCAAGGGCTCGCAATTTAGTCTGTCAGTATAAATTTTGTTACTTCTAATAATATTCTAATAATATTATTATCATTATTGCTAGCACTGCTTACTAAACGAACCTTCTATTCGTGATGTATTGAAATTGATTGCCAATAGAATCCAGGAAATACTGTCCACAGTTTGAGTTTTAAATCAGACCAATGACTTTTTTAGCTAAATAGTATCCTATTTATGATATAAAACATCGATAAAATAAATAAAACTTGAAACATAAAATAAATGGCAAATTAAAAATATTATCTAAAGTCAGTACTGTCAGTTAGTCAGAACTTCTAGTCCACCGGTTCGAAGATCGAATCCAAACACACACCAATAGCACCTGATGCATGGAACATTTCATCGATATATATATATAATTAAAGGCATTCAATAAATGTCGTATAAAATACTTTTAAAAACTTAAACTTAAACTTTTAAAAACTTTTAAACTACTTTTAAAATAATGTCGAATTATTTGAAATATTATAAGCCCAAGCAAAAGTTGGAACATCTTGTGCCATTTCAATTTTAGTAACGTCATTGATATCCAGGTTCATCAAAATATTATATACCAAGTAGATAGGTATATACTAAAAACACAGCATCGTTTAAATTTAATACAATATTGGCTCAGGCAGTTGACCTGTCCTTTGGTTATCTGTGTAGCAAAATTTATGATAAAGGTACCAAAAAATTGTTACGTCAGCCCAGGTGTAAAATGCGCATCAATGTATTTCGTCCATCCCTTTTGATCGAGAGTAAACAGGTCAGACTAGGGTTTGCTGACATTTTGAAATACTTGTTACAAAACAGGCGGCTCCAGTGTGTTTTGGCGCTAAAAGGTATGTTTACTGATATTTTATATATGAAATTTTGTAACCTCTCAAAGTGATGGATGTAAAATGTAGTCCCATATTTTTTTATGGAGTAGGAAGTAAACGAGCAAGCGGATCACCTGATGATAAGCAACTACCGCTGCCCTTAGACACGTGCAACACGGATAGTGTTATAGTTGCGTTGCGGGCCTTTAAATGAGTATTATGAAAGGAGTAGGAGAAATGGGGGCAGGCCTCTGGAGACCTATCTCACCACACACAAAACTTGAAACTTGCCACGTTACGTCGATATTCTGAGAGGTAGTGGCATTTCAACGGTCGAGCCGGCCCATACATGCAGCGAGTTGCGTGCCTCTACCACTGTTAAGTACCATGTGCAGTAGGTTATAAAGGTCGTTTCAATCCCCAAGGTATAAACATTCTTCATCTTTGTATGTCCGGGATTTTTTTGTTCTTAACTATTTATAAATATATTAACTGTCACGGTGTTCGTCTGTTATGAGCTGTTAAGCTAATCGAAAAGCTGAATCGATTATAATTATATTTTTCAGTTTTAACACAAATTCATATAATTTAAAACTTTAAAAATAAGTTCGCCTCGGCAGCTAGTATACTATATAAAACCTATATCCGAGGACTAATACAAACTTGTATTCAGTGTAAAATATTAGTTTATATATAGGTACTTCGCACATATATACATAGATAACTTCACGCCGAGTCCCTGGCACGGTAGGCAGAGAGAGCTGAGCACCATAAGGCACGATTCTTACACGCCTTACTTGCATCTTTGACTTTCACAGCCTTTACGCATTACGTAGTTATAATAATTTTATCTTAATAATGGAATGTTGTTATCTTTCCAGCAGGCAAAAGTGAACATGGCATAGCAGTATATACGGCAATATGTACTTACAAAACAGAAATGGGCTCGATCTACTTATGAGGCCAAATAAACGAGTCCCGCGAGGCACAGCCTGTACATTCACTTGCTTATGAACAACATATACATAATGTACTTTATCTAAATTAAATATATCAAATAGATGAAGAACGTATTGTTAGATATCATCATATTCTTGCCCTGTTCTTTTTTTTTTTTTTTTATGGGATAGGAGGGCAAACGAGCAGGCGTGTCACCTGATGGTAAGCAATCAACGCCGCCCATGGACACCAGCAACACATATAGTGTTACTGTAGCGTTGCCGACCTTTAAGGGATAGGGGATAGGAAAGGACGGGGAAGGGGGGTGGGCCTCCGGGTACCTCTCTCACCGAATGAAACGCGGCATGAGCCACTTTACGTCGGTCTTCTGAGAGGTCGTGGTATTTCACCGGTCGAGCCGGCCCATTCATGCAGCGAACTGCTTGGCTCTACTACTGTTCTCATTATTTTGGGTCGACACAATAGGTTTTTCTATCATTCCCTATCATTCGCATCTTCCGCACAAACACCCTTCTTAATCATGTCGTCTTTCACGCAGTCTATCCATATTTTATTAGGTATTCTTCTTCTTTTATTTCCTTTCATAGTCAGGTTTATCATTCTTTTCGCATTTGTGTATCATCCCTCCTCTTTACATGCCCATACCACGCAAGATATATGATTATTAAATTAATAAATTCATTCATTCCAGCAGCTGAAACTAAGTATACTTTTATCTAGATTGAATAATTCGTAGCTTTTATATAAAAAATCAATGAATTTATCGTTTCTCCTTTGGAAAAGTATACACAAAAGGTAGTATATGTGGTTTTCCTCTGAGGAAATGAACTGAGATCAAACATATAAATAAAATATTTAATAGCGGTTAGGAAAGTCGATTCTTTTATACGCGATTATGAATCATGAAGAATTTCTTTTTTTTTGTATGAGAAGTCTGCTTCAATAATCAATTTTAACTGTTCGGAAATTATAGTGCATGATATATAAAAATATGTCAAATGAACGACATATAGTCATAGGAGGCTTAGTAATATGGTACGGAGCCTTAAAAAGGAACACAATGATTATAATCGACGTACAAACATACACATTCATTACCCCACGCAAAGTCCCTTGCGGGGTAGGCAGAAATAACTGAGAACCATATGGCACGATTCTTACACGCCTCACAATACACATACATTACCTCACGCAAAGTCCCTTGCGGGGTAGGCAGAGAGAACAGAGAGCCATAAGACACGATTCTTTCACGCCTTACTCGCTTGTTTAACTTTCATAAATTTTTGTCATACAAGCTCGTCGATTTTTAAGGCTCCTGAGATCACCTTCTTCTAGGACTCGTTCTAATTGGTCATGGAAAGCGTGTCGTAGCCATTCTCGACTCCTGCATCCATGCGCTTTTACATTGTATATCTGCTTAGTCAATGATGCACCATTCGTTCTTTCTACACATCGGAATCATCGGAGCATGCCCCATTTCTTACTTTTTAAGCTTGACGCACATTCAGAATTATCTTTTCATACTTGGGTCGTCAGTAAAAAGCAGTTGTTCCATTTTACAAGATAAACCTCAGTGAAGACAATGTAAGTGGCGGATAGTAAAGGTTTCTTCAAATTAAATAGTCTTGATGAATATCTCGGCGGCGTCTTTTGTATACAGAATTTGTATTTGAAGATGACCGCAAGGAGCCTCACTTTTGTGTTATAATACTGACTTCTATCCTTATCTGTTCTTAATTAGATGCTCGGGTAATTTAATTAATATAAAACAGCTCAGAACGAGAGGTCTGTTGAATATATTTTTAGAATGATGAATCCCATTGAGGCAGAAAATTTCTGCTCCAGTTCTTCCTTTCAATTAAGTTGACATGAAATTCTCCATATTAAAAACTTATTTAATAAGGAAATTTCTTTTTTATGTTTATATTTGTGTGGCATGACTCCAGGGTACAGTTTAGCTCTAGCTCTTTCATTCCTCGTTGGAGGCGATTAGACTTAAGGTGGGAGTAGCTCTCGTAAATAGGAAGGTATCGTTAGTTTCCAATTCTGGGGTACTGATTTAAACCATGTCAACTCACCATCCACTTTCCTGAAGTTAATTCTGATAGAGAAATTGAGGTATTTTCGAACTTGCAATCGAGGCCTCTTGCAGCTGGAGGGCTGGTTTATTCTTCGCACAGAAGATTGCATTGTCCTCCAGCGTGGCCATACGGCCAGTCTTCTGGGCATACTGCTAGTAGACCGAGATGCAGAGAATTTAGTTTTCAGCTAGTGTTTTAATTGCATATATTATAAATAATGTAATTTATTTATTTAATTAGCACTATTTTTTTTCTAAATATAATAACAATATAAATGGCCATTGTTATGTAAAAATCATATTTGATGAAATATTATAAATACAGTATACCCTTAAATATAATTTGTTTAATGTCGTTGAGATCAAACAAAATGTAATGTTGTACATATTAGAAGGCTGTATTGATCTGTAATAAATATTCAAGTACATATACTGGGTATTTGAATTTGCGATCACGTGCTGAAGGTTTCAAGAGTTCCTCAGTATATGACAAATGGATTATACGATAATTCTGGTGTTACTTTATGAAACCAGTAAATAAATGGGCTGGTGAAATACCACAACTGTCAGGATATTGATGTAAAGTTGCTCCGGTTACATTTAATTCGATGAGAGAGGTATCCGGATGTCTGTATCGAACTTTGCCAATTAAAAATGGGGAGAAATATATCAAATTAAAGTAATAAAGAAACCACGGTGTATTAAAATCTGTTCAGTAGTTTTGGAGATTTCCATTTTTAACACGATATTAAACGTATGCAGCAATTTTTTTGTGATTCAATTACAAACATACAGACAGACAGAAATGCTATAAACCGTGTTTCTCTGCTGTATCTAATGTGCAAATATAACTAAGTCATAATTTAATATAAGTCTAGATGAAGCTAGTGTAAATTATATGACTTTGCCCCTCTATGTTGGTGAAATATGTCTAAATCTTGAAGTCAACTATAAGTGCTTTAAGAATATTTAAAATAATTGCTTTTTATAATAAACTAGCTTTTTATATAGGTGTTACTGTCGTCAAACAAAATGGCGACGACGATGATGATGATTAAATGTAGCCTATGTTACTCTGGTTGAATGCCGCTTTCCAATGGTAAAAGAATTTTTGAAATAGGTCCAGTAGTTTTTGAGTTTATTCGTTACATACAAAAATACAAATCTTTCCTCTTTATTATATAAGTATACATAGATATTAGAAACAAAACGAGGATCGCATCAGAAAAAAAAATTGTAACAAAACCGGAGACAGATATGTTAACAGATGTGAAACTCCAAACTTTACATAGATCTCATTCTTGATAAATTAAACCGACCATATCTGAAGAAGCTGCGGTGAGGTCAACTTAAGTCAGATAAGTTCTGTACATCTAAGTTTTCCAAGGTGAACTTTCCATCAGATCACAATGCGGTGTCTTGTTAACGAAACTTTCACTGATTTTATCTATGTAATTAACGTACAAGGAGTTCGCTCGGAGCTTTCAAATATACAGGTATTAGTGAGATTTAACCTTGAACGCCGTTAATTTTATCACTGTATCTCGTTAGGAAAGTTCTTGTTGTTTCATATATGGGAGACGATTGTTTTAACTCTTTAGTAATACACTTTCAGCATAAAAAGCGTTTAACAGCAATTATGCTCCAATATTTTTAAGTCAGATATACAATGCAAAAGCGGACGGATGTAGGAGTCGAGGACGGCCAAGACACACATTCCAAGACCAAATAGAACGTGTTCTGGAGGAAGGGGATGTTAAGAGCCTCAAAAACCGACGCGCGTGCATGAAAAGAGTTATGAAAGTCAACGAAGCGAGTGAGGTGTGTAAGAATCGTGCCCTATGGCGCTCTGTTCTCTCTGCCTACCCCGCAAGGGATTTGGCGTGAAGTTATGTATGTATGTATTTTTAAGTCCTTCGTATTATATATCGGCACTATTTTAATAGATGAATCCCATAGGAGTAGGCAGACACTGTGGCTTTCCACAAGCTACGATCCTGACACCCTTATTTCGCCTCATCCATAGTCATAACCTGATCATGCATTCACATCGGTTTCGGGGGCTACGTATATTGTATTTTTTAAAACGACTATTTATTTGGTCGTGGTAGCTCTGTCTTGGTTTCCGGATCCCGATTCCATTGGTGGGCTTTTGGGCGACGTCCTCGGGAAGATATGGGGTGGAACACCTCATATCACACACCATAATCTGTTCTTCATAAAAAAAGGTACTTTGATATATATCTCAATTCGCTTTTATGCATTCGTGAAAGCGTTTTATTTAAATATTTTCACGCCTTTTTCTGTCTGAAGGTGTAAGCAGCTGCTGCTTGTGTATATTCTTAATGGAATGAATGGCGAAACCTGTTGCCATACATACACATCTGTTGTCAGTCATAGATTCAGAGAAGTAAGTGGCGTCAGCCCGAAATCGAACCTATGATTTTTTGATTCAGAAGCGAGGTTCTCATCCTCTGGACCACCAAAACAAGCTGTGATAATGTTCAGTATTTCAATTAATTTTAGCCAAGCAGATTTTTTTGTGTCGTGAGTCCCTAGCTGTAGGATAATCTTAGCGCTAATCTTGAACAATAATAAACACAGATTTGTTTCATAGTTGATTACTGCAATAATTATACGTTTAGGTATAGTCTTGGTGGTCCAGTGGTCGAGCACATGACATCTGAACCCAGACGTTGCAGGTTCGAATCCTGGCACACACCAATGACTTTTCGAAACTAATTTCGAAAGTTTTGTGTGATAAATATCGATGACTAAAAACTTTGTGCCCTGTATGGCTATAGGTGCGCCACCTATTCCACTTGGGACGTACGCATAACGGCGAGTCGAAGCTTAACGGCCACTGCCTACACCTTCGGGTAGAAAAAGGCGTGAAGTTATGTTATGTAATACGTTTAGGTGTAACGTCCAATTGGTGAAAAATGCGTAACGGGTCCTTCAAGGATCGTTATGTACAAATTGTGCTAAAACTCATTATTCCTGCTACAATCTTTTATTAATATTTAGATAGGTTTTTCATTTTTGTAGCCTATTTCGCAAGATAATGATACTCAGGAATAAGAAAAAGTTTCGGAGGGGCTTGTTGTAACACAATCTAGATTATGTTTTGTTTTCTTACTCTTTTTTATGGGATAGGAGGGCAAACGGGTAGGCGTGTCATCTGATGGAAAGCAACCAACGCCGCCCATGGACACCAGCAACACATATAGTGTTACTGTTGCGTTGCCGACCTTTTAGGGATAGGGGATAGGAAAGGATGCGGAAGAGGGGTGGGCCTCCGGGCACCTCTCACACCGAATGAAACGCGGCATGAGCCACTTTACGTCGGTCTTCTGAGAGGTGGTGGTATTTCACCTGTCGAGCCGGCCCATTCATGCAGCGAACTGCTTGGCTCTATCACTGTTAAAACTCTCTCTCTACATTAGCTGGTAAATAAAGATGATGACCAGATATAAGATACCGGTGAGGTAAAGTTATGTATCAGGGTGCCATGTGTACCATGACGCATTTTTTTTGTAATAGACGTGTCTAAGATGTTTTAAATGTAATATTCTAATATAAAATATATTTATTTAATATAGGTTGGGACAGATAGATAATTGGGAGAGGCCTATGTCCAGCAGTGGACTGCAATAGGCTGATGATGATGATGAATATAGGTTTCCTTCTACCAAACCGTTGTAAGACAAATTTAAGGAAGACTAATTGTTTTTTTTGTGGGTAAGCAACCACTTACCGCTGAACACCGTGGTGCGTTGAAGTCCTTTAAGGGAGTAGGAGGGGAAAGGAAGGGGAAAGAGGAAAAGAGGGGAAGGAGGACCTGACCGAAACCTGGTACAAGCCACTTCACGCCGATATTCCGAATGGTCGTGGTTTTTTACCGCTCGAGCCGGACTCTAACACTGTTGACTAATTGGTACAAATCAAGTGAACCATAATAAAGAAAAACATACAAGTAACAGCATTTTCCTTATTGAGTTATACCCCAAAATATAACACAATTTACTGGAATAATGCCCATACAATATATTATGCTTTCATATGAGTAATTGCCATTATTACTTGAGTGTATCTCCCGAGAAAAATATTTTTACCAAGTAACGCTTATTAATTTTCTTTGGTTCCATGGGAGCTATTGTCATATTATATACAAAATATGAAAATACATAACTATTTCTTGTATTTGATGTCATTTTATCACGTTGAAAGGTACGGGCATTATTTCTAAATAAATTATTTCTAAAGTCTTCTGTAATAGGTGGCTGGCAATTTTATTTGGTTATGAAAAACTATCTCGAATAATTGCTTTACTTAACTATAGTATAAACTCTTTAGTGAAAATCAATATTCGATCCCGAGAGTAAGTTTGACAAAATTTTAGAGGATGAAAACCCAACATTTTGTGTAAATACTAATATAAAATAGATTACAATTAAATAAAAATCTGTCTAAAGTTTCGCGAATACTACATATTATGATGACGCAATTACTAAGCAAATATACAGTAACAAAATGGAAGGTTATAAAAGTCGATCACGACCACGACACACCTTTGTTGACGGAATGGATCGTATCCTCGAGGAAGGTGATGTCAGGATCCTTAAAACCCGACGAGAATCTACTTATGATAAGAGTTAAGAAAGTCAAACAAGCGAGTAAGGTGTGAAAGAATCGTGTCCGATAGCCGCCTGTTCTCTCTCTCTGGCCCGTAAGTGACTTGGCGTGAAGTTATAAATGTGTAGAAGTATATTCTCTCTTAATGTATCCCCTGTAGTCCAATGAAAATTATAAATGACATACATTTGATAAATTGTTTTCTATAGCTCATGTAACAGAGCTTATTGTTGTATCAAGTTGCGGTTTTCAACAAGAGCCCACAGTCATGCTTGTAAATTGAATTAACTTCAAACTTAGCAAAGTCCACTCGCACTGTTTATTATAGTTTGTGATGAAATCTTTGCAAATAATTGTCTTGGCCGAAGTTTCTTCGGGAATATTCCGTAGTTGAGGGAATCACGGTGTAAAGTACGTACGGTACGTTTTGTCTCTGTTCAGTTAATCAGCTATATTTGCATAGTAAATTGGATATTTGGTATTAAGTTTTTCAAGTATTTCTAGTATAATAGTTACTTCTTTATGCCTAGTTTATATATGTACTACATAAGCTAAACGTAACGTAACTTCACGCCTTTTTCTACTCGAAATTGTAAGCACCGATTGTTAAACCTCGACTCGCCGAATCGTTATTTTACACCCCAAAAGGAATAGGTGGTGAAGCTATTCCATAATACACTAGGCACAAAGTTGTCAGTCATCGGTGTTTATCACACATAACGTGAGCCAGAAATCGATCATACGAGTTCTGAATCAATGGAGAACTTAACCTCTCAACTGGATACTTATTTACTACTTATTTTCTTAACCAAGGCTTATTTATTAAGCGATCCTAAATACTTATCCTTATCTAATTAAGTACCTTAAATACATTGTTTTTAATATAGAGCAATACTGCTCTTTACAGCATGTTATTTCATCATTTTCCTGCCCTTGTCCCACTCTAAGTGAGGTCGGCACAACATGTCATCCTTTTTCATTCTCTTCTACCACTCGTCGTGTTCACACTTACTCCCTTCATATTCATATCAACTTTTACTCATTCTATCCCTCTCTTTTTCGGCCTTCCTCTACTAATGTGTCCATCCATCCATCCACAGTCATTCTCATCGCTCTCCTTGTTATATGACTTTGGTCCCAATGAGTATTTTCGAAGAATTGGAGATTGAAATGCACATAGCGGCTATTCTTCACAGCCTTATTAATTTCGAAATCGAATATTTTTTGACTAGAAATAGTAAATTGTTTAAAGATTTGAATGTATGTGAATTGTGAAATTCAATGTACGTGTTTTCCAATTGTCTAGTTGCATAACTTTTTTTGTTCTCCGAAATCTGAGCTATTATACTGATTACTTAAGCTACTTATTAACTATTTCTATAATTACTGCTCAACTATTATTGCATAGTTACTGATTAGGTATTTTATATATATTTTTTCTATTTTCATAACTTAAGTGATATTTGAACAAAATATCACTTATGTTATTTACATTTATGAACTAATTAATTCCTGTAATTTACGCAACTGCTGATCAGGGTTTTTTTTTATTTAAGTGTTTTATTAATTCTGAAGAAATAATGAAAACTGTAATGAAATATACCAGTTAAATATTTGATTGAAACAGTATAAAAGATTTAGTAATTGTTACTTATAATAAACTAACTAATGATTACTAGTATTATTAGAAATGACCAGTTTTTAGTACCCAGTTGAAAACGAAATAACAATCAAGTCCGATAATGTTAGGGTTTTATATATCTAATATCATTTTACTACTTATAATAATGAATATTTGTTCATTAAAAAATTTGCCATTTTTCAGTTGAAAAATATTTTTAAGTTCAAAGTATGTGTCAACCCAGAAAATGATTTTGTAACACACAACTACCCCTTCATAACCCTTGTCATTTACAATTTAATGAATGACGTCGTCTATTACTATACATCTGACCTAAATTTATTAGCCAACTTTCAAAAATGAGTATTTCAGTTGGAAATCTCAAAGACAGAAGTTTGTTGATCATCGGCTATAGGACTGACGATATGTCCTTGCTACGTCATGGAGTGGAACGTTACTTGTGTCGACCCTTGCGCCTTCACATCTTCCTCGCACTGCCAATACTGCTGATGCATACAGAGAGACCCTCAACATACACAAATACATACCAAATATTTGAGCCGTTTAGAGTCAAAACATTTGGACCATTGTGTTCAAGCACATAAACGATCACAATGACCAGAGGATCGATGTATTCTTTGTACAGAAAATAAGCATTGCCATGTCAAGAATAGCAGATTCTTGTGGGCACGTTAGCTGTTCACAACGATGTGAAGGTATTCTTTGCTGCCTTTAATAAACCATTTTATATTGCTTTTTTCATCTATGAAATAAAATTTATTACTAAAATAGTTTATTTAACAAAAAC
This sequence comes from Euproctis similis, assembly GCA_905147225.2. NCBI lineage: Eukaryota > Metazoa > Arthropoda > Insecta > Lepidoptera > Erebidae > Euproctis > Euproctis similis. The sequence continues at coordinate 15,487,484 of LR990116.1, forward strand.
CTGTTATAGAATATATATCTATACATGACCGGTATATTTAGCTGACTGACCCAGCATACAATATTTTGCTAGAAAAATAAAGTTAATCAAATAAAAAATAAGGGTTATTCGTAGAGAGTTGAAAATTTAGGGTTGTACCTCAGTATTTTATGATGATTTCCATAAAAAATTAGGAATAGTTGTTGTGAGATTGTCAGATCCATCCGATAAGCATATAAAATCTCTTAAGTATCAGTTAGAAGCCATTTTGGAGGAGTATGATAACTAACACGAGAATTTTACATTTGAGAATTCCAAAATATAGTTGTCATATCAACGCCATATATAATATAAAAATACATTTCACGTGACATAATACGAATCAAACCGTATAATCTCCTCATCAATAGGGTGTTATCGGAAAAAGGTTCACAAGGCCGCTGCAGCCCAACGACAATGATAGATGACTAGCAGGTGATGAATTGCTCGCGACCATTCTGACGGCTTCATATTTTATAAATACATAGAGATTAAATCAACACACAAAAAAAATACACTTTATTTACAATAACAAACATAACTTCACGCCTTCTGTTACCCTAAGGTGTAGGCAGCGGCTGTTAAGCCTCGTCTCGCCGTTAAGTTTACGTCCCAAATGGAATAGGTGGCGAACCCATTGCCATACCGGGCACAAAGTTGTCAGTCATCGATATTTATCACACGTAGCTTTCGAAAATTTCGAAAAGTCATTGGTGTGTGCCAGGATTTGAACCCACTACTTCTTGAATCAGAAGCGGGGTGCTAGCCACTGCGCCACCGAGACGACCTTCTTATTATTTACAATAATATGAAGAAATAAATAAATTACATTATTTACAATATATACAATTAAAAACTACCTTTAATCAAATTTCCCCGCATGTCGGTCTAAAAATTATTAGATTTATTGATTAAATCAATGAATATATATTTTTATAAACAGTGTTCGATTCCCGGGTATATATTTATTTTTATGTCTCGGTGGTCCAGCAGTAGAGCACCCCGCTGGTGAATCAATAAGTTATGCGTTCTGTTACATCCCTCAACTGTATATGAAAAGGCCAACACATTGCCTAGTCAGCAATCTCGGCTATTCACCACTGGTAATAGAAACTGAGCCAGTCAGTCCAGTCAGAACCTCCGGGAAGACCACTCGCCCTTTCAAATTCCTAATTATATTTTAATTACTATTTCAATTAATATACAAATTCATTAAATAAATTTAATTTTCTTTTTTAAAAAACCAATTTTCAAGTTCCCGTATAACATTGGTGGCAGCGCAAAGGGATAATAAAATCCTGGTTCGCCTCTATCGCGTAAACGAACAGTTAAGTGGTGCAATAACGTGAAGTTTTAATTTGTGATTGTGTCATTTTAAATTAAATAATATCACTGTTTCGTGTATCAAATCCGCAAGAAGAATTCTACTGCCGTGCTGGTTGCTGTTTCCTGTCGCTGTGTGCCCTAAATCTACCTTTGAAACGAGGTAATTCACCAGAGAGAGATGAGACCCGCTCTCTCCGTAATCGCCGTGTTCCTGAAAGTGCTATCATAATAACATATTACTACTAAATCGTATCATATTGTGCAGTGAAAGTGTCAGTGAATAATATCGTGTACTTAAAATTAATTCTACATACATTCCTGTTGCCCGACGCGTGAACATACATAGTTTCGTTATCGCGTCCGGTCCAGACCTCGCGTCTTATCATTGTTTAGACTACAACTCACCAAGGAATTCAACATGCCTAAAGAAGAATGCCTAACAGTGACGAAAGAAATCGAATTAAATGTTTTAATTAAGTTTATAAATAGATTTGACGGCAACCGAGAAAAGTTAAATGCATATTTAAATAATTGTAGAAATGCAATTAATCTAGCTTCCGCATCTCAAAAACATATACTATTAACATATATTCTTAGCCAACTTGAAGGTCGAGCAGAAAGTGCATGTTCGATTAAAGAATTCGAGACTTGGGAACAATTAGAAGATTTTCTTAAATCACAATTCGGGGAAAGAAAGCATTACGCAGCATTACTATCCGACCTTCAAGATTGTCACCAATCTAGTAGCGAATCAGTCAATCAGTTCGCATTACGTGTCGAGTCGTGTTTATCAAAATTACTAACAGAAATTAATGTTTCAATTCCTACCAAAAAGAAAGGTGAACTGACTGGCCGTGTCGCTGCTATGCAAGATCTAGCTTTACACACATTTATTAGCGGATTAAATGCCCGTTTGTCTACGGTGGTTAGATGCCGTGATCCTGAAACTCTCAATGACGCAATCAACTTCGCTGTTTCCGAAGAAAAATTATTGCAGGCCTCTCTTAAACGAAATCTATCTTCGTTAAACACAAACCGTGCACCACAACGACAACCTCAATTTAATAGGAGTTTTGTTCAACACGGAATCACTTCACCAAGTAAACCTAATAATCACGTATTTCCCTCTACCTCTGTTCCTCCGGTGTGTCGTTATTGTAAAGCCATTGGACACACCATTGATATGTGTCATAAACGAGAGTATAGCAATAGAAAATTTAGTAACATGCCAAATCAACATAATCAAGCGCCGACAAACTTTCGGAATAATAATAAACCCATCCATGCTATTGATGTGACCAAAGAGACAGCCGTCGGCGACGATTTAAACGAATAACGGGCTCACGTCGGTGTCTCGTGAGACCCAAGCTACAACCAATTCAATTAAATTACAATAACGACACCCCTTCTATTCCAATCACTGTTTCTAATACATCGACTAACAAACAGGGTAACCAGCCCCAAACTCATAGTGGCCCAATCACTGTTTCCAATACATCCACTAACAAACAGGGTAACCAGCCCCAAACTCATAGTGGCCCAATCACTGTTTCCAATACATCCACTAACAAACAGGGTAACCAGCCCCAAACTCATAGTGGCCCAATCACTGTTTCCAATACATCCACTAACAGACAGGGTAACCAGCCCCAAACTCATAGTGGCCCAATCACTGTTTCCAATACATCCACTAACAAACAGGGTAACCAGCCCCAAACTCATAGTGGCCCAATCGTAACAAATATTGACTCTCTCGTTCATTCATACCAATACCCTTCCAAATCCTGTTCTGACACTGCACCTGTAAAAGAAAATGAAGATACGTCAATATATAACATTACTACAAATCCAACAAAAAAAATGCTTACCTTTTATAGAAGTCCACACCTCTGTATCCTCGAAACCCTTGAAATTGCTCATTGACAGTGGCGCTTCTATCAGTTTGATAAAAATGAATAAAATAGAGAAAATGCCTGAAATAATAGATCATTATGTGGCCTTCCATGGCGTAGGTAATACAAATGACGTCACGCGCACTCTCGGTCATATATTAATCAATTTTAATTCATTAGGCCATTATTTTCATATAATTCCAAACATTGAATTCCCCTATGATGGAATAGTCGGTAACGATTTCTTTTCCAAAACAAATTGTAAAATCGACTTTGTAGAAAATAAACTCATTGTCGATACCATAAAAATTAATTTAAAATTTACTAAACCAGTTTATACTATACCTCCTCGCAGCGAAACCATAATCGAATGTTCGGTACTAAACCCCGAATTAAATGAAGGCTTAGTTCTAGACCAAAACATAATTGAATCCTTATTAATAGCTAATTGTATCGTAAAAGTGAAATCAAATTCTAAAGTCAACATTTCAGTAGTAAATATTTCGGAAAAACCAATACACGTAACACCAGACAATAAAATAAAACTATTACCACTAGAAAGTAATTCAAAAGAAATTTATCACATTCACCATAACGACCCAAGCCAATTCGATACCCTGAATCGTACTGAAGAAGTTCTAAATCTATTAAGAGTACCCCATCTGAATACGGAAGAGTCTAATGCTTATGAACTCTGTTCCTCTTACTCCGATATCTTCCACCTTCCTAATGATCGACTGACAACTACTGACATCCTTTTTTTTTTTTTTTTTGCGAGGAAATGCTTTATGCACACTCCCCGCCTGGGGACGGCAGGGGGTAGTGTGGGACTCCCAAAACAGTAAACTGAAATCCGATCCTTGGGTTACCCACTAAAACCTCGCGGCGGCCTTCCTCCGGCGTTGGGGTGGTCCAGGATTCGGATAAACCCCTCTGGTCCACCCCGCCGTCGCCCCCCCTCCGTCACGAGGGGGTGCTCATCCTCGGGGAGCCTCGGCGAGACTCCCCCGGGCGGGGCGGCTCCGACCGCGCGCTGTAAAGAGGCGCGCGGCCGGCGGCGCCCCCGACGACCCTCCCCGGCCGCACCGGGGGGTCATCCTTCCCGGGCCGCGACCCGGGCGCACCCGCGGGGTGTGCACCCTCGCGGCCCGCCGGCGGCGGCGATCACTGAGCTCGCCGCCGCCGCCTTCGAGCGGGATCGGCTCTCTCCCGACCCCGCTCGGCGGCCTCCTTCTGGAGCATGACAGCTTCGCAGAAAGAGACCACAGCCCTCCACTCCTCCTCGCCCGCCAGCATTGCCGCGACCAACGCCGGCGGGGACAAGTCTCGCCCGATCCCGTCGACCAGGACTCGGCGCTCGGCCGCCCAGGCCGGGCAGACCTCCAGCGTGTGCTGGGCCGAGTCCAGGTCGGATGCGCAATGGTGGCATCTCGCCGTCTCTTCACGTTTTATTCGACTCAGATACTCACCGAAGCACCCGTGCCCGGTGAGTATCTGAGTCAACCTGTAGGTGACAGTGCCCCATTTACGGAGCACCCAGGCCTCGAGGTGGGGCAGGACGGCCCCGACGGCGCGTGAACGCGTACCGCCCTGGAGGACCAGCGCGTCGCGCCAGGACCCGCCGGAAGGCCTCCCGCCTCCGCACTTCGTGTCCCCGCGCGTCCCCCCCTCCCCGGCCGAGATCGTACGCAGCTGCGTACATCTCGGCCAGGATGATGAAGGGGGGATAACTCGCGAGGACCGTCGCCGCCTCGTACGAGATGGTACGGTAGCCCCGTACGACCCGTATGGCCATGATCCGCTCCAGGCTCCTCGGCAGAGCCTTGGAGCGGGAGGCCCCCGCGAGGTCTCGCGACCAAACGGGGGCCCCGTACAGGGCCACAGACCGCACGACGCCACCGTAGAGGCGGCGAACTCCCTCCCCCGGTCCCCCGAGGTTGGGCAGCAGGCGGTGTAAAGCGCCCGCCACCCGTCACGCTCGGGGGACCATCCGTACGAAGTGCTCCTCGAAGCTCCAGCGGCTGTCCAGGGTGAGGCCGAGGTACTTCATGTACTGCCCCACCGGGACAGCCGTGTCACCCACCCACCACCCACCCACCCATCCGCGAGGCCGGGGGTTCCCTGCCTCTGGTGAGGCGGTGGAACCACAGCGCCTCACTTTTGTGAGGCGCCACCTCCAGGCCCAGCCCGCGGATCCGTCTGACGACGATTGCCACCCCCAGCTCGGCGAACCTGAGCGTACGCTCGAAGTCGGGCCCCGTGGCGACTACCAGAGTGTCGTCTGCGTAGCAAACGACACTCACGCCACGGGGCAGACTGGAGCGGAGGACCGGATCGTATGCGAGGTTCCACAGCAGGGGCCCGAGCACGGACCCCTGCGGAACCCCGCACGTCACCTCCTTCCTCTGCTCCGTCCCGTACCGGTCGACATAGTCCACCCGTCTCTCCTGCAGGTAGGCCCCGATGACCGACCTGAGGTAGGGAGGCACCTCGTGGTATACGAGGGCCTCCCTGATGGCCGGCCAGGGGAGGGTCCCGAATGCGTTGACGATGTCGAGTGACACCGCCAGCGCGACCCCCCCCGATCGGACTGCCGGTTCCGACAGGGCCCGCACCCGACGCACCGCGTCGATGGTCGAGCGCCCCTGCCGGAACCCGAACTGGCAGGAACTACTGACATCCTACAACATGAAATTCCAACTTCAACCTCTGTTCCAATCAATACAAAATCCTATAGATTCCCTGAAATCCATAAACAAGAAATAGAATCCCAAATCACTAAAATGCTCGATCAGAATATCATCAAACCTTCAAATTCCCCATGGTCTTCTCCAATCTGGATAGTTCCCAAGAAGGCTGATGCCTCAGGAAAACAAAAATGGCGTGTAGTTATAGACTACCGTAAATTAAATGACATCACAATCGGTGATTCATACCCCATACCAAACATAACCGAAATTTTAGACCAATTAGGTAAAAGTAAATATTTCAGCACGCTCGACCTTGCTTCCGGCTTTCATCAGATCAAAATGGCAGAAAACGACGCTCCTAAAACTGCTTTCTCAGTTCCACAAGGTCATTTTGAGTTTACTCGGATGCCTTTTGGCCTGAAAAACGCTCCCACTACTTTTCAAAGATTGATGAACTCTGCCTTATCTGGCCTCCAAGGAATACAATGCTTCATATATTTGGATGATATTATTATCCACAGTTTTGACCTGGACGAGCATATTAAAATCCTTTCTAACGTCTTTAGTAAACTCCGCTCCTTTAACCTCAAACTGCAGCCAGATAAGTGTGAATTCCTACGTAAGGAAGTCTCTTATCTTGGTCACACAATTACAGACAAAGGAGTCAAGCCAAACCCAGATAAAATAAAGGCTGTCGCAGAATTCCCTGTACCAAAATATCTTAAAGACATCAAATCATTCTTAGGATTAGTCTCCTATTACCGCCGATTCATACCAGATCTATCCAAAAAGGCAAAACCACTTACAAACCTCCTGAAAAAGAATATCCACTTTGATTGGCAGAACGAACAGCAACTAGCCTTTGAAAGCTTAAAAAACGCCTTAATTACAGCTCCTATTCTAGCCTACCCAGATTTTAATAAACCATTTGTTTTGACCTGCGATGCATCTAATTTTGCAATTTCCGCTATACTATCCCAAGATGAAATAGGAAGTGACCGTCCTATTGCCTATGCATCAAGGACACTCAATAAAGCCGAATGTAATTACAGCGTAACCGAAAAGGAGTGTTTGGCAATTCTTTTCGGTACCCAAACCTTCAGACCATATCTTTACGGGCGTCAATTCAAAATTGTAACGGATCATCGGCCTCTCAAATGGCTATTCAACTGTAAAGACCCTAGTTCTAAATTAGTGAGATGGAGGCTAAGACTTGAAGAATTCGACTACGAAATAGAATACAAGAAAGGCAAAGTTAACAGTAACGCAGACGCATTATCCCGTTATCCCGTTAATCCGATCACTGAAAGCCAACCATCGACATCTCATACAAACAATGATGGTGACGCCAGCCCGGAATCTAAAATCCCTCAAAACGTCCTTGATGAACTTATTGATTTAGGCGTCCTCGATCCAAGCCCATCAAACACGCCAAATATAGACATTGATGCCTTAAGCCTCCCCACTCCAAACTCTCCTGCTATTTCCGAAACAACTCTTATTCCTAACGACGAAGATTCAGATTTGCTTAAATCTTTTGCTGATAAGAATGAATCCTATAACACTCAAATACGAGAACATAATGAAAGCCTTTTAAAAAGTAACATCAAAACAATCCTTGTCCCTACCTCTATCGACCTCGATGAATCTAACCCTTATATACAAGAAATCCTTTCTTCCTTAGATGATGAATCCAATTTGACAAATGGAGAAAGAGAGCTTCATTCCTTTAAGAAAATAATCTCTAGAGATATTACTTACTATATCATGTTTACAAAGGTTTATTATTTCGATACATGTACTTATCCTGATATATTTAAAACACTAAAAGCAGTAAGAGATGAGATTATTCTTACCGGTACTATAAATGAATTTGCTATTTCAGATTTCAAAAATCCATTCGAACAAAATTTTTTTGTCAAGATATATGGTATGCTAATGTTTTTGTTTAATAATACTAATATTGCACCCAATGTATACCATAATAGCATAATTTACCCCGTACCCTCGGAAATAAATAAAATACTTAAAGAAAACCATGACATTCCGATAGCTGGACACTTGGGGTCTAATAGAATGTACGACCGTATAAGAGAGCGTTATTATTGGAAAAATTTGAAATCAGAAATTGAAAGTTACGCAAAAAATTGTAAATTGTGTCAATCAAATAAGCCACTTCGTAAAATAAATAGATCACCTATGCAAATTACTACTGCTTCTACTCGTCCATTCGAAAAAATAGGCCTCGATATCGTCGGACCCTTACCTGAAGCTGGCCTTATAAAATTAAAATATATACTTACCCTTCAAGACGACTTAACGAAATTCTCCATAGCCTATCCGATCCCCAACGCTACTGCAGAGGAATCCTGCGAATGTTTAGTACACTTTATTTCACTATTTGGTATCCCTAAGTATATACTCACCGATCAAGGAACTAATTTTACCGCCGAACTATTTAAAAGAACATGCGAATTCCTGAAAATAAAACACATCTGGGCTTCACCCTACCATCCACAAACACAGGGTGCACTTGAACGAAGCCACTCTACCTTAAAAGAATATTTGAAATCATTTGTGAATGAAAACCAAACCGATTGGCACAAGTTTGTTTACACCGCTATGCTATCCTATAACAGTAGTGTCCACACAACAACAAGGTTTACTCCTTACGAACTAATCTTTGGTCATAAGCCATACATTCCTGACTCTGTCTTCGATTCCTCCACTAATATAACTTATCCTGAATATATTAAAATGCTTCAACATCGTTTAAAAATCTCCCGAGAAAAAGCACAGCAAAATATACAAAATTCCAAAGAAAGATCAAAGACCTATTACGACAGACACAGTCGTCCCGTCCAATATAAGGTAGGTGATTACGTCTATTTAAAAAATCACCTCAGACTGCGTAAGGCTCTTTCACCTGTTTGGAAAGGACCATACAAAGTTGTGAAAATCCACGGCAACAACACTCTTTCTCTATTAATTAACAGACGTCATGTAAAACACCATTTTGATGAAATAAAACCAGCACATGATTAATTTAGTTCGAATTAATTGCAGGATGGGCGCCGTCCACATTCTGGCAACTAGAAACAATCAATATCTAGAATACATTACACAAGGCCCCGGTTTGCTCTTCGATCCGGTCGGTACCCTAAAATTAATTAATGACCAATTCCATATAGTTATACCTATAGACGTATCTACTTTTAGAGAGCATATCACAAACATTCACCAAACATTCAATATCATTAGATTCCAATGCAGAGAAAATGAAGAAATAGACGAAAAACAATGTAAGAATTTACTACAACCTTTAGAATCCCTATATGCAGATGCCCAACGCAGCTATGACTCACTCTCACACATAGTACACAACAATATTTCGAAAAGATCAGCCTGGTTTTCTGGTGTTGGTGTAGTTTTTAAACACATATTTGGCACATTAAATGAGAACGACGCAGCAATATATAACGACGCTATTCAAAAACTGTATAAAAACGAAGAAAAGTATTATGGTTTCCCAATCTGCTATCAGTAATATTAATAACACTTTGCACGAACTTTACGTTAACCAAGCGAAGTTGAACGACGCCATTGATCAAGTGACTATGTCATCTAACAATATTTCTCAAATTATTATTTCTAGTAGTTTTAAGGTTAAATTAGATACAGTTCTGAATGTTTTACAGTCTCATCTACTTACAACTTCATTTAAAATTGAAGATATACTGAACTCCATCCTGTTTGTTAAAAGTAATACCATTCACCCATCTATAATTACACCTAAGCAACTGTACAGAGATATAGTAAATAATTTAAAGTTATTACCTAAATACAGAGAATTTCCTATTAGTTTAGAATTAAGTAACATTCATACTTTAATGAACATTGCTAATTTGATATGCTATTATACTGACGGAAAGTTAGTATTTGTAATCAAAATACCTTTAGTTAATATATTAGAATATCATTTGTACAACAATATACCATTACCTACTCCACTTAACAATAAAACACCTAATTCATACAGTATGATTTTACCTACTGAGAAATATGTAGCCTTAAGTAAAGATAAATCCTCATTTACATATCTAAAAGATTTAAGTAATTGTAAAAACATATTAAACAGAATGTACCTATGTGAATCAACTGATGTGTACATAACAACTGGAAATCTATTCTGTGAAATAGAGCTAATAACTAAAGCTATTGATACTTTACCTGAAAGTTGTCAAAACAAGTTTATTCATGGCAACATTAATATTTGGCATAAGTTAATAAATAATAAATGGGTATTTGTACAATCTAACCCAACAAAGCTAACCATCAAATGTGAAAAGGAATCATTATTCGAAACTGTAATATTAGGTACTGGAATCCTTAATTTACCATTCAATTGTATAGCTTACAATAGAAATGTTAGATTTGTAAGAGAAACTTTTCCTCACATTGACATACCAATTATAACTTCGAATTTTAATATCATTAATGATAACTGTTGTAATTTTAGCCATTTTAAGAATTTAAACATTCCTATGTCAAAAATCAATAATGTAAGATTAGATAATCTTAAGGATCTTAAGACTGTATCTAACCAACTTCTAAACGAGATGGACAACATAGATACAAATTATGATAACATTAACCACCATATTAGTTTCCCTATTTTAAGTGTTTTATCTATAATTTTATGTTTTAGTTTAATGATAGCATATGTTTGTAAAAAGGGCAAGTGTTCTAAAACCAGTAAAATAAACTTTAATGATGATGAACAAGATATTAATCCTCAAGTTGAACTCGGACCTATCACAAATCAACCTCGATTACGCGTTGAATAGTTTTCCGGAAACTTACGTTTTCCCTAAGTTTCCTCTTAAACGGGGGGTTGTTACATCCCTCAACTGTATATGAAAAGGCCAACACATTGCCTAGTCAGCAATCTCGGCTATTCACCACTGGTAATAGAAACTGAGCCAGTCAGTCCAGTCAGAACCTCCGGGAAGACCACTCGCCCTTTCAAATTCCTAATTATATTTTAATTACTATTTCAATTAATATCCAAATTAATTAAATAAATTTAATTTTCTTTTTTAAAAAACCAATTTTCAAGTTCCCGTATAACAGTTCGAATCCTGGCAAACACCAATGAACTTTCGAAATTATTTTTGCAAGTTATGTGTGATAAATGCACCGATAACTAAAAACTTTGTGCCCGGTATGGTAATAGGTTATTCACCATTTGGGATGTAAACATAAAGACGAGTGGAGGCTCCTACACATAGAAAAAGGAATGAAGCTATGTTCTATATATATATATGTATGTATATCGTAGAATTCTCAAGAATATCTCAACCGTGTTTGGTTATAATTGGACGAAGGAAGACGGGATTTTTTTGCACGGGTGTAACTGGGAGCCATTTGTATAAACTCCGTCATCTTATCCATGGGTATAAATATATGATCCGAAGTGTCGAGTAGTTAATTTATCGCTGCCTAAGTTTCCAAGTATTGAGTGCTTGAAATTACATAATGTTATACAAAATCTATACCTTACCATAACAACGTAATCTTTTAATTTTTCCTAATTGAAAGGACTTCAAAAAATAATCTGCACAATTACTTTGGGAGTAAACAATTTTAGCGTTCCCAACATTTTTCGCGAGCCGGATGCCTGTAAAAAATTCCATATTAATTAAAACGAAGGCTTTATGAGGAAATCAAAAATAAAAAAAAAATACTCCATCAACGGATATCTGAGTTAAGCCATGTTCGGGGAAATTTATTTAAAAAAATATATATCTGTCTTTATAAAACACACCGTGGTTTTAAATGTCTTTGTTTTTGTAACATCACTGCCTTTTATAGCCGAAAGTGTAGGCAGCGGCTGCTAAGACTAATTTAACGTCCCAAATAGAGAATCTATTCCTATGCTATGGTTAGTCGTCGAGATTTATGTCATATAACTTCTTAATTCTGAAGCCGGCCGCTCAACTTCTAGGCTATGACAATACTTCTACTTCTAAATACTAATATCCACCAGTGTTTTTCGAGTCACTGCTAATGATTATTAATAATTATTGCCGACAAAAAAATGTCCGCTATAAAGCAATAGACCCGCACATTCTCATTACATAAAACAAAGTCACTTTCCACTGTCTGTCCCCTTATATGCTTAGAACTAAAACTAGGCGGATTTTGATGCGGTTGTTTTTTTAATATATAGTGGTTGTTAACGGAATGATTTTTGTCTACGATGCATGTATAATATAAAAAAGAAAAAGTGATTAAAATAATTACAGATGAGAAACGAAGTTTGCTAGGTCAACTAGTTATTTTAAATATTTAACTCAGCGACACGGAGAAACGCTGAGAAGAACTTTAAGTTTAAAAGGTATGAATGTATTTAATCTCAAATTATTATTCATTAATGTTAGAGTTTCATAAAGACCTGACTTTTTGTCAGGATCACTGTTTGTGTCTCAGTATAAGTAATCATAATAAGATCTCTTTTTTAATAAATGAAGGTTTTTTCATATATTATTTAGTGGCGATTGTCAGTCAACGATATTTATCACACTTAACTTCCGAAAAGTAATCCGGAAAGTCATTGGTGTGCGACTCAGATTCGATGCAAATCGAGTCCTCAACATAATCGAAGTGGACGAATCGAAGTAAAAGGTTTTATTCATCAGTAATAGAAGTAATATTAGCGATATTATTATCGTATATAGAATTCTTTACTCCCACGAGTTTCCCACGTAGATCTTCCTCTTATGGGTAAGATATTTATTTTTCCAATTACATTCATGCCGTCGAATACACACATTTTCATTTTGCTCATGATTGAAAGGAACCATACGACAAATACATATATATTTTTACTTTTTTATTTAATATATAAAATTCTCGTGTCACCGTGTTTCTAATTGCACTCTTCTGTAACGGTTCCACCGATTCTCATGAAATTTTGTGTGCATATCGGGTAGGTCTGAGAATAGGACAACATCTATCTTTCATCCCCCTAAATGTTAATGGTAGCCCACCCCTAAATATTTATTTTTATTTATTATATGAAACAACATACAAAAATACATATAACTCTAAATTTCCACCTCTCTACGATTTTTGTTTTTATTTTTGGCGAGACAACGTTTGCCGGGTCAGCTAGTATACAGTATATATAGTAAATATAAACTATATATTATAGAAGTATCCATATTTAGATTGTCCGTTTCATTTCCTTCAGACGTGGGTATTAGAGTAAATTATTTCCTACTCCAAGTCATCTTATAGCCGCTCTTATAAACTGCTAACAATCTACATAAATTAGAAAACTCTTTACCTTTCAACAACTGAAAATTTTGATAGCCCCGAGCGAAGTTGAACTTATTAAATTTTGTTTGGGATACCGCTTGAATTTTTAGATTATTTTAGTTGAGTTTGACGACTCGTTTTTAGTGGATGAAAGCACTCGGTAGCTGATTCAAATCAGAATTGTGAGACATTAGAGCTACGTAGTCCGCTGCATGAATGGGCCGGCTCGATCGCGGAGATATATGAATATCGATGTAAAGTAAAAATCCCCCATGATGGAACAAACAAATATCACGTTGCACGGCAGTTGTGGCGCTCTATGGGGGAGGCCTACGTCCAGCAGTGGACCTCTAAAGGCTGATGATGATGATGATGTAAAGTGGCTTATGCCGCAGCACTCTCCATCCCACTTCTAAACCAATTCCTATTCTATTTTAAATGCCGCAATCCTACTATAATAATAGCTTTGTTGCAGGTGTACATTGGCGACGTTAGTTGTTCACCATCAGGTGATACGCTTGCTCGTTTGCCTCACTATTCCATACACAAAATGTAAAAAATCGGCATTTAGAAGCATTAATTCCGCACTTGGGGCCAGTTTACGAAGAAAGATTTGCCATAATTTTACAATCTCGGCAATTATTTAAATTAGCTAATCTGGCAACTATCGATTTTCTTTATCACGAGGTCAAGTAAGTGAGCTTTCTCTCAACTCATTGTGACAAGCCACGTGTCTCAATGCAGTCAGACTGAAAATAAAAGGATAAATGGTTTTTGATTTTTTTCAATATAACATGTATTTTATCGACATTTTATTGTATGTTTTTATAAAATTTATATAATTAATGCATTTTGTAAACTACAAAAATATCAAATGTCAAGTTATAATCGGGTTCTCGAGGTAAATGCGAGCGTCCGTGTAATTCTCCGACGGTAACTTGGTGTCTTTATGGGTCACGTCAAAGAGGTACAAAAAATCAGAAGTACATATACTAACAAATTGTTTGTCTGACAATAAATTACGCATTTCAGGAACGTTTCAGCAACGATGGCAGCAATTAATGACGAATTTTTTTTCATTTACTTTTTTTTTAATAAATTTTTTGTGCAATTTCCACTGTAGCACTTTAAGCCGATATTATGAGAGGCCCTGCTATTTCACAGGTCGAGCCAGCCCATTCATACAGCGTGCACTGCGTGGCTCGGCTACTAGAATGCTAAATTAATGGTTATGACGACAAATTAATTACCGTTTCACGTTCTATTATGAAGATAATGGAATGCGCCTCGTGGAGCATTGGTAAAACTACCGGCTGCAGCAATGAGGTCGGGAGTTCGATTCCCACCCGAGCACAAATATTTGTAACAGATATGAATATTTGTGTGGTGACTGGGTGTTTTTCTATGTATTATAAGTGTTTCTATGTATTATGTATTTACAAAAGAAAAGTGTATATGTATTAATATCCGTTAACTAGTATTCATAACACACGCATTTAATTGCTTACCTTGGAACTAGATGGCGCTGTGTAATAAAAAATTATAAAAAGGTACTGCTGGCCTACCACCATCTGTTAATGCGATCCATTTTAGATCCTAAATTGAATAGAATCGCTTATTCGTACCATGACGTCTTATAAACGTCTCAAATTCAGATTACTTTTTTGACAGCGATTCAGTTGAAAGTTGCTTCGCCAAATTCGATTTAGTTCACTCAATTCTAATAATATTTCGTACCACCACGTTATTTGAAGACCTCAACTGAAACCCTTATGTGTCATATAACGCGATTCAATAAAAGTTGCTATTTCACAGCCTAAATTGAAACGTCTAATTGATTTGTGTTGGTTAGAATACATTTACAACAAACTATTATCGTGAGTATCATATGAAGTGGTAGAACTTTGGCGTATTTCATTGTAATTATTTACAATAGTATCTACACAAGTTTTAATAACATTGTAGATGTCAGACCAATGGAATAAATTCGAGTTCTTAGAAGATGATTTTAGTGAGTCGAATATAGCACGAAAGCATCAGCGTCTATCGCTGAGGGTTCAAGCTGATGCTTTTGAACTCGAATAGCAACTACCAAGAGTTCATACGACAGTACCGGCTATCGAAACCATTAGTGCAGAACCTTTGTGAGGATTTAAGACCGATGTTTAGGGAAACAAGGCGGTCCAGTGGTATATCTCTAGAGACAAAGGTAGGACTAGGTACATCACTTATTTTGGAAATTCAATATGAACCTAATACACTATTTTACTGGAGACCTAATTAGGTAAACAAATTTGATTGGTATGTCAATTTTGAATATTTTGCTAAGCATTTATTCTTATATTTCAGGTTCTAACAGCATTGTCATTTTATGCCAATGGGTCCTACCAGAGACCCATTGGTAATATAAGTGCACATGCTATGGCACAACAAACTGTTTCTTCAGCTATAGCTCAAGTGACAGCATGTTTGAATTCTCCCATAATGAGACGAAAGTATGTTGTCTTTCCAAAAACACAACAAGAAAGATCTATTATTAGAGCAGAGTAAGTTAATTAAATTTATCTCTGTTGATTTTGAAGTTTGAGTGGACCATGATTTCATATAGGATAAGTTGTTATATCTCTCTAGCAAAGATATATATTTAAGTTCTTAGATAGCTACTTGACATGATAAGCTTATATAAAAATAAAATCATCATCATTGATTAGCCCACTGCTGGACATAGGTCTCTCCCATGACACACCACTTCACCCTATTCTGGGCCACATGCATGTCACTTCACATCATCTCAAGCTGTCCCAAACTTCTCAAATAATTTTCCCAACTGAAACACTTGTACAAATATTTCAAATGTTTCCCAGATTCTACAAAAAATTTAACATACCCGGGGTGATAGGATGTATTGATTGTACACAGATTGCAATAATAAGACCTTCATCACATGAAGAAAGGTATTTCTGCAGGAAACACTATCATTCCCATAATGTACAATTGGTGAGTTTCTTTGATACAATTTCTTTACTTGTTTAGTTTTTCATGTCTCTGTGTGTATTTCTATGCTTTTAACTTTATTAAAATTTAGTAACAGGGTAGGAATAAATTTCCTTTGGGATACCAAGTTATAGTATATAACTTGCAAGATAAATAAACTAAAATTTGGATAGCTGGTTATCCAGCTATCCATATACATAATTTTATTCAAATGTTTGGTATTTTAGCCATTTCGGTGAAACATAGACTAGCAGGCGGAGTTGTTATTATCATGCATTAAAGTGTGTGTGTGTTTAATAAAATGAAGACAAAAGCTACTACATTAAATATTATGTAGTAAGGTTTATGCCATTCATTATTGTGTTATTTAAATTGCAATAGTATGTAGGAGTAGTTGATTGTATGTCATGATGGATATCCAAAATAATAAAATTTATTTGTAAGTTTACACATTAATATCAAAAACAATATTTACACTACCCTAATAATATTAATTTTATTACAGATTTGTGATGCCAACATGGAAATTACTAGAGTAGATGCTAGTTATGGTTCCCATGATAGCTTCATATGGAATAGTCACCCCATCAAGAGTTATCTGGAAAGTCTAAATGAGCCTGTGTGGCTACTCGGTAGGCATTGTCATAACTTTATCTTCATAAATACATCTATGGTTGTCTTATAAATGGTAATAGGTATACATATATGTTTGTGTGTTTACTTTTTCAAGCTCAACTACTAATTGATTTTATTGAATTATGAATTTTCAAGAGACGAGGCTTAACAGTCGCTGCCTACACCTTCGGGTAACAAAAGGCGTGAAGTTATGTTATAAATTTTCAAACTTAGTGTTAATGCCAGGAATATACAAATACATAATATCTTTAGTAATCATAAAAAAAACAAACCAATTATTTTTATTGTACTGTTTTTACTATGTAATATTTAATCTATTTATCATGTATTCAAAAGAATAAATATAAAATTCTTATTATTTATGTTTCAGGTGATTCTGGATATTCTCCAGAGGCTCATTACACTGAAATGCATATCCAAACTAAGAATATTGTTGAAAGGACAATTGGACTCCTAAGGCACATTTTTGTTGTCTTCTTGTACATCGAGTATTACACTATTCTCCTAAAGTGGCTGCCTCAATTGTGAATGCCTGTGTAATATTACACAATATTTGTAAAAAGGCAAACACAGAAGCTCCACAACTGAGTGATGTTGAACTAGAACAAGAAGCTCAAATGCAATCAAGAGCAGAAATTAACAATCCTGGCGATAGAAATAATCCTGAATTACAACTTGGACAGGTGACAAGGGATGATCTTATTCAACGTCTGTGGCAGGCAAATGCAACCTAGAACAAAAATTTTATTAATTAAAAACACTACACCCCTGTAGTATAAAAAGGCGTGAAGTTATTTAACTTACTTAATAATAGAAATAATGTAAGTTTGTGGTTTCAAACAGCATCCATGGAGTTTCTTGCCCGTTGTTCTCCATGGGAAATTGTTTTTTGGAACATGGCTGTAGATTCGTTCATTTTGTGAATTAAACAGAATTTTTTAATATAAAATTTGTGTTTTTATTTTTGCTTAATATAATTCTTTTAGATGTGGTAAACATTAAGCCTTTACTCATTGTGAATTTTAAGTAAAAGCAGTACAATGAATTTGAAGTTTTTATATTATATATATCTCTTACTATTATATTTTTATATATCTCTTACCTAATACCCGCCTTTCCAATCCTTTGTGGCACCTTCGCCAAAAGAATTTAAATTTTCGGCAACTGCCTCCCACACTTGCCTTACTAATGCTCGGGCCCGGTTCCGACTTAACGTCTCCCAAAGTACTTCCAGCTGGCTATATGTAACTCTAAGACGAGGTCCCAAACTAAAAAAAAATACCTACATATTGAAAAAACAACCACTCGAAAGCGATATCAAAATTCCACGGATTTAAGTTTGAAACTAGAGCAAGAGTGGGCTGTAAATGAAATCTACCATACTATATCTATTAAACACAAATCACTATTTTGATAACATTACATATTTATTTTAAATACTTACGACATTGATATAAAGTAAAATCAGACTAAAATTCATTTAAAGACCGTGAATTTTAACGCACACACACAAGAGAATGACAGTGATAAACAAGGTACGTTTTGAATGCTTCAAAATTCAATCTCTTGACAAATGTATTTGAGAGTTATATTATGAAATAGTATCAGATAAATGGTTTTAATTTATTTTGGCGATAAATAGGTGGAATTTTAAAACATAATAGCGTTACGATAGTTTGTTAAAAGAGATTTAAAAAAAACTGTTTTTACCGATAGCAAATTTGTGTCCAAGATATTATATTATAACAAATTGAAGAGCGTTTTCGAACGCACTTCAAAGCGAGACACAGCATAGAAGTTTTATATAGCGTTATCTCTTTCGTTTCTAACATCAGATAGCGGACCAGCGATAATTTTCGTTCATTCAATTGATTCAAATGCGTTTTAGTTTAGCAACGATGGTGGTACGGATTCAAACGGTTCATTATAGGAACCTAAATTGAACTGAATCTAAACTAAACGTTTCGTAATAAGATGGTGGTAGGCCTGCTGATCAAGTTTTTCTTTGGTAGTAATGCATGTGTTATTCGAATACGAGATAGAAACTGATAATTTTTTTGAATCTTTTTTCATATATACACTCTTTTTTCATATATACTATCTTTTTTCATACTACAAACTAGTGTTACATCTAAAAGTTATGAGTTGTTAAATCTTTTTACTATTAAATATATATATACAGCAAGAATTTAATTCAATAAAAGAATCAAACTAAAGTTAAGCTAATTGTAAAAGTGATTATTAATTTTAAATTGTAATCAAATTTTAAAATGTGTCATAAAACTCTATTAGTCTTATTAAGATATTGTACTATGAATACGATTAGTAATTTTTTGAGTACTCCAAGACATATGGCTATTCGTGTTTCAAAAAATAACACACAGACATATTGCTATGAATATTTAAGAGTGATCAGATGAATCGTATTATAGTCATGAGTCACTGACTTCTTTTAATTAGTTAATAACCTACATATGCATAACATCACGCCGAATCCCTTGCAGGGTAAGCAGAGATCACAATAAGGCAAAATTCCTACACGCCTCCCTCGCTTTTGACTTTCATAACTCTGTTTACCCTTACACGCGCCTTAATTTTTAAGGCTCTTGACAACACTTTCCTTCAGAACTCTTTCTATTTGGTCATAGAACGTATGTTGTGGCCATCTTCGACTCTTACATCCATCCCCTTTTGCATTGTATATCTGCTTAATCAATCTTGCATAATCCATTATTCGTACATTTCGGAAGTCGTTCGGCAACATTAAAATTTGTTCTCACAGTCGCACTCCGCACCATTCTGAGAATTTTAATACCTGAGACAGATAGCAGCACATTTTGCCTCATCTTACCAAACACCACTATTTGACTTCTGTGGTGAAGAGGAGGTGACAGGCTGACCAGGAGCTGCAACTAATACAGCCGTAAAAGCCGGCTAAGAAACCTACTGCATAATTTTTTTTCTATTGGTGGGTTATGAACTGCCAACGAACTCATTCCCACGAAGGGTTGACGATATCTTTGGACAAGATGGATAGTTTGTAAGGATGACATGCTGTGCCGACTCCACTTACGGTTAAGGGCAGGAAAATGATGGTTGCCATTTTCATTGTTTGGTTCTGATTTTAGTGAAAAATAAATATTTTAATAAAACAGGTAGGCACATTTTTATATGGGATAGGAGGGCAAACGAGCTAGTGGGTCACTTAATGATAAGCAACTACTCACCACCCATGAACACCGTGGTCCTTTAAGGCAGTTAGAGTAAAGAGGAAGGTGAGAGAAGATCGGGCCTCGGGATACCTCTCTAACCGAACGAAACACAGCACGAGCCCCTTCACGCCGATATTGCGAGACAACATGGTATTTCACCGGTCAAGCCGGCACATTTATGCAGCGAAATACAAGACTGTACCACTATTAAATTATATGCTTATTATATTTCAGTTTCGAAATTTGTTCGGTGTTTAACGGTATATCGAGTTTTGACTCTAATGCTTACCTTAGCAAGGCTGTATTGCTACAGCATATCAATAAGGTAGTTCAGTAATGTAATGCAAATACTCTCTTAACTTTCTAGTCTTTGGAAACATCGATTTTCTAAAATATATTTGCAATGTTTGTGCTAGTCAATATAAATTATTAATATCGTATAGGTTTTGCCTTTGACGTAAAGGATAGTATGGTATGGTAGGATATTATTTTACTTAAATATAATTGAAATATGATCTTGATCTGACATTTCTTTTTTATTTTATTTTAAACTCAAAAGAAATATTCTTTGTCGCCCGAATACTGAACTGCCACTCAAATCTGACAATCATTAAAGTGCTACTTACTGCTCAAATTTCACGTATTCTGTCTAATGTGACAGCCACTTAAACGCTTTAGTAGCGCTTATTTATTTGAGTGAAGGTTCAGTATTCGGGCTTATGTGTGATAAATAAAAACGCCTGACAGAATTGTGGTTCTTGCACATAATTGCGTTTCCGCCATCTGTTAGTCCGTTTTGGAACAAGGACACGAAAATAAATAAGAGCGTGAAGTTACATCGAATGCTAATTTGTACTCTTGATGATTTCGTTAATTGTATTTGATTCGTTTATTTACTTATTTGTCTATTATTCACTTCGATTTATATCTATTTGTTTATTATGAAAACAACAACAACACACATATACACACTTCACGCCAAGTCCCTTGCGGGGTAGGCAGAGGGAACGGAGCGCCATAAGGCACGATTCTTACACACTTCACTCGCTTCGTTGACCCTTCATGCCCGCGCGTCGATTTTTGAGGCTCCTAAATTAACCTTCCTCCTGAACACTTTCTACTTGGCCATGGAATATGTGTCTTGGCCGTCCACGACTCCTAAGAAAACACAAGTGATACATTGATACCGTACTATTGGTAGTATTCTAAATAAAACATAGTGTAAGCTGAAAATGGATACAAACCTAATATTTGTCGTAAATCAATGGGAATACAGCGGAAGTAAGTAGTTAAAGTTACAGCGCTAACATAAATTGTACCTATCTATCGACTGTTTGGTATGGAGTAAGGATATCAAATATAGTTGTTTTCATAACTTCACGCCCTTTGCTGCCCGAAGGTGTAGGCAGTGGCTATTAAGCCTCAATCTGCCAGATTGTTATGTCCCAAATGGAATAGATGACGGAACCTATTGTGTTACAACGGGCTGAATGTTGTCAGTCTTGAAAATGTATCATACATAACTTCAGAAAAGAATTTCAAAAAGTAATTGGCGTGAAATCGGATTCACATCCACGTATTATTGATTCTAAATCAATAATACGTGGATGTGAATCCGATTTCACAGTCGAGTTCGAGTAGGGTTCTCGAACACTGGACCACCGAGATGATATTGTTGGTTATATTAGCGAGAAATGGTCATAATCATCGTATGGCCATCACCACATTATCAGTGGTAGATCAGTTCGCTGCATGAATGGACCTGCTCAGCCGGTGAAATACCACGACCTCTCAGAAGATCGACGTAAAGTGGCTCATGCCGCGTTTCGTTCGGTGAGAGAGTATCCGGAGGCCCATCCCCCTTTCCCATCCTTTCCTATCCTACTCCCTTAATGGTCGGCAACGCAATTGTAACCACTATGCAACACATATTGTTGCAGATATCCATGGGCGGCGCTGGTCACTTACCACGCCTGCTCGTTTACCCTCCTATCCCATATAAAAATCACCTTCGTGTCTCTACTAAAAATGTTGTGGTTTGGAACTTATAATTATTGGTTGCTTTTAAATATTATGCTCGATATTAACATATATAAATAGGCTCTTCATCCATTTCATTTTTACAGTTTCCAAATACCTAAGTACTTGTAGATTGCAAATAAACGAGATTGATCATTTTACTTCTTGAGGAATTTAAAAGGTCTCAAATTTAGAATTCACAAAGAACAATCTTAATAAAAAAGAAAAAATAATAACATAAATGTATAGACAGACAAAAATAAATAATTAAAATCTTTACTTTTAGTAAACGTCATTTTGAGTGTAGCTAGTAATTAGACAAATTAGAGCTGCAAAAAAATACTGAGATTTTTTAACATCAAAGCTATTCGTACACTGTATTTTGTTAACTTAAATTACTGATGGGCTAAATAAAAAAATAAATCTCCTGAACTCAAAGATTAAACGATGTTATTATCCTTATAAAATAATTTATACATAGAATACGTTGGGAATACGTTGGGGGTCATGTCAAGAGCGTGCGCGTCGCGATCCCTGCCGTCCCAGTGGGACGCAATCTTGACCAAAGCAAACTCAGCCGGACGGGCTGCTAGGGCGTGCCCCGCAAGCGACGGGCACCGATTAGCCCCCGTCGGTGCGGCTGCATGCGCATGCGGCGAAGGGGGCCGCCACCCTTCACGCAGCGCCAATCCTGGCGGGACGAGGAGAGGGGAGTGCCGTATAGGCACGTGGAATGTTAGAGGTAGCATGGCAAGAAAGATGAATGAGATGATGGATGTATTAAATGAGAGATGCCTGGATGCCTTATGTTTGACGGAGACAAAGCGGAGGGGGAAGGAGACCGAGGACCTCCCCGGTGGCATGGTAGCCCTTTGGTCCGGAGTGGACCCGGACGTCCGTGCCAGTGGGGGTGTTGGAGTCGTTCTCTCCTCCCGCTTTGCTTCCGGAGTGAAAGATTATGAGTTGGTAGGCCCAAGACATCTTTGGGTTCGAATAAAACTGGGGATCACGCGAGTTTTCCTGGTCGCAGCTTATGCTCCCGTTAGCTCCGCGGATCCCCGCGAACTCGAGGAGTTTTGGGAAACTGTTAGGGATATTCTGGATCTAGCTGAGGAAAACGAAAGGATAATTCTGTGTGGTGATCTTAATGGGTGGGTCGGAACCAAGCGAGACGGCCTGGAGGCCGTCCTTGGTCCGAATGGTGACAAGAGAGTGAATGATGCTGGTAAGCCGATATTGGACGTATGCCTGGAACGGAACCTCCTTGTGTCTAACACATTATTCCGTCATAAAGATATTCACACGTATACGTGGAGACGGAATGAGCAAAAGAGTATGATAGATTTGATTTTGATAGATAGTCGTCTCCGAAATACTCTAAGGGATACAAGAGCCTACAGAGGCCCCGCTCTTGATACGGACCACTACCTGGTGGTAAGCCGATTAGTGGGCCTTTTCAAGAAGTGGAGACACTGGCGAGTGCGTACCCATTTCGGAGAGCTTGAAAGGATAAAATGTGAGAAATTAGAAGATGAAAGTGTACGGAGTATGTATGTAGGCCTAGTCAGTAAAGGACTCAATGAGACGAGTCTTTCTGACCTAGGTGTTGAAGAATGCTGGGAAAGAATGAAAGAAAGTATAGTGAATAGTGCAAAAGAAGTATGTGGTAGTGCAAAGAGGCATAAGATTCTGAGAGGTGACGCCTGGTGGGACGCGGATGTGAAATCCAGCGTCGAAAGAAAGAAAAAAGCATGGTTGGATTATGTCTCAAGTTTGAACCAGAATGATAGTATGACAGAGAAAAAGTATGAGAGCTACCGCCGCTGCAGGAATGTTACCAAAGCCTTAGTGAAAGAGAAGCGTGAAAGACTTGTTGCGAATGAGGAAGTGAGGTTGACGGAGAACTTCGAGGCGAATAACAAACTCTTCTGGAGGGAAGTTAGAAAGTCTCGGGGTTCTTCGTCAACATCCAGAATGGACAAAATTATGTCTAAGTTTGGTGACATTCTTGCAAACCCAAGCGATGTATTGGGCAGGTGGAGTGAGTATTTTGGGGAAATGTACGAGTATGTTCCGGATGTGGGCGCCGCGAGTGAGCCTACGGCTGACACCGCTGCGCCAACATCTGATGAGGACATTACTATGGAAGAGATTGAATGGTCGATACGAAGTCCAGCATAAGACTCTGGTCAGAAAACTACATCACTATGGCATAAGGGGCATTGCTTTGGATCTTCTTACTTCTTACCTACGTAATAGGATCCAAACAGTAGATGTTAACGGAAAGAGATCACATGGATCAGCCGTAGCAATGGGGGTGCCGCAGGGCTCTATCTTGGGACCTTTCCTGTTTCTTTTGTACATTAATGATCTACCTTATCTTGTAAAGGACAATCATGAAATAGTTTTGTTTGCAGATGATACTTCTTTAGTTTTTAAGGTAAAGAGACAACTATCATTAATTGACGATGTAAACAATGCTCTTTCAAAGATAGTAAACTGGTTTAGTGCTAATAATTTGCTTTTAAATGGTAGCAAAACCAAATATGTTAGATTTTTCACAAAAAATGTTAAACAAGTAAAAACCAGTGTCGTGATGGACAACAGGAGACTGGAATTGGTCAATAAGGTTGTCTTTCTTGGGATAACATTAGACTCTAAACTACAGTGGGGCCCACATATAGAGACGTTATCTGGTAGACTTAGCTCAGCCGCTTACGCTGTAAAGAAAATACGTCAACTGACCGACGTTGATACTGCACGTTTAGTATATTTTAGTTATTTTCACAGCATTATGTCATATGGTCTATTGCTTTGGGGTAGTGCTGCGGATGTAGACTCGGTCTTTGTGCTCCAGAAACGAGCTATTCGTGCTATCTATATGATGAGTCCCAGGGATACACTGAGAAGTAAATTTAAAGAGATACGAATAATGACGTTACATTCACAATATATTTATGATAATTTAATCTATGTTCATAAAAATATAACTAAATTTAAGAAAAACAGTGATATTCATCAATTAAACTTAAGAAATAAAAACAAACTTGCTGTGTCCACTACTAGGCTCCATAAAATTTCTAACGCGTTTCCAGGTCAATGTATACGCTTTTATAATAAGCTTCCAAACGACGCGGTTGAATTATCGTTATGTAAATTTAAGAAATATGTTAAAAGTAGACTATATTCAAGGGCTTATTACTGTATCGCAGATTATATCAATGATAAAACCGTTTGGAATTGAATTGCTTCTCTTGTGTTATATTGTTTGTATTTGCTGTAGCAAAATATTGTTAATCTGCTAACTAAACATTACTGTTAATTAGTAGGATTGTGTGCAATATGACGTTTCTCACCGGCAAGCTTACTAATTTCTTTTTTTGTTTTGTCTGGGATCTTGAATAAGTCATGCTCACTGAAAAGTCCTTGCTTATAGCGGCGTCGTTGATCGGGTCGCCACCTTCCCTAAAATATGGCGAGGGAGGCGATGGCTGAGATATGGGTCATGCTCGTGAACGGGTGCTGTTTGTGGGGACTGGTCTGTTCAAGCGTCCAAAGAATATTAACGTACTGTGTCCTAAGTTTTACGTGAGGAACCTCATCTTGCTCTATAAATTATTCTAATAATTTGTAATTTAGTTTACTTAAAATTAAGTAAAAAGAAAAAAAAAAGACTCCCCTGAGTTTCTTGCCAATTCTTCTCAGGACGTGAGTAATCGAATTGGCGGATTGAAATTATTGACGTTCATAAGTGTCTTTAATGACCTAAACTGAATAAATGAGATTTTGATTTTTTTTTGATTTTGAAGTATGAAAAATGGTAAGGCAGCTGGAATTGATATGATGTCTGCTGAAATGATCAAACACGGTGGATCCTGTGTCCGGGACGCTTTCCTGACCTTGAGCAATCTGTGCTGGAGGTCGGGTAAGGTTCCCATGGACTGGAGGCGCGCTGTCATCGTGCCCTTGTATAAAGGTAAGGGATCACGTATGCAGTGCGCCAGTTACAGGGCCATCAGTTTGATCAGTTTAGCAGCAAAAGTGTATGGGAAAATTATTGAAAGGAGAATGAGGGTGATATCTGATGGAGTGTTGTGGGAGGCTCAGGGTGGTTTTAGAAGCGGACGAGGGTGCATGGATCAGATTTTTTCTCTCCGCAACATCGTGGAGAAACAACTGGCTGTTAACCGGAAGGTTTTCTGCGGTTTTGTGGATCTGGAAAAAGCGTTTGACAGAGTGTTACGAAAGGATCTGTGGGATATACTCCCGGGCTACGGGGTGAGCGGAGCACTGCTGCGCGCTGTGCAGTCCACTTATGAGGGCTGCACAGCGTGTGTGCGTGTTGACGGCGGCTTGTCCCCCTGGTTTGACGTCAATATCGGCGTCAGACAGGGTTGCGTACTGTCCGCTCGACTGTTCATCCTGTACCTGGACAGTTGTCTCCAGAGAATGAGATCGATGGATGTAGGGATGCGAATGGGTGACCTAGTTGTGAGCTGCCTGCTTTACGCAGATGACGCCGTGCTTCTAGCCGAATCGCCGTCGGACCTGCAAACACTAGTCACTACTATGAAAGATGATTGCATGATTAAAGGCTTGCAGTTGAATGCGACGAAAACGAAAGTAATGGTGTTTGAAAGGGAGGAACCCAGAACAGATGCAAGGATAATGGTTGATGATGTAGTGCTGGAACAGGTGAATGAAATTGTATATCTTGGATGCGCTTTTAGCAGAGATGGAAGGTACACCGCGGATGTAGAAAGACGAGTGGCGATAGGAAATAGCGTAAACGGAGTGTTGGGCAGATTCCTGGGCGCAAAAAATATTAGCAGAAAGGCCCAGTTAGCAATCCACAATGCAGTCCTGATCCCAACACTAACTTATGGAAGCGAGAGCTGGGTATGGCAGAGTGTGCATGAAAGTAGAATAAACGCGGTAGAAATGAGGGCTCTACGCAAAATCTGCGGAGTGACTCTCGCTGACCGCGTAGAAAACAAGGTTGTAAGGAAGGAAGTTGGTTTGAAAGAGAGTGTCGGTGTAAAAGTAAGAAAGGGCATGCTCCGATGGTTCGGACATGTAGAAAGAATGGTTGACGCAAGACTGACGAAACAGATTTACAATGCAAAAGCGGACGGATGTAGGAGTCGAGGACGGCCAAGACACACATTCCAAGACCAAATAGAACGTGTTCTGGAGGAAGGTGATGTTAAGAGCCTCAAAAACCGACGCGCGTGCATGAAAAGAGTTATGAAAGTCAACGAAGCGAGTGAGGTGTGTAAGAATCGTGCCCTATGGCGCTCTGTTCTCTCTGCCTACCCCGCAAGGGATTTGGCGTGAAGTTATGTATGTATGTATGTATGTATACATAGAATACACTTACATGTAAAAAAATCGTAGGAGAGTCAAAACTGGACATTGTATATTATATTTTTTTTAGAATACTTGGGACATGTTAACGAGATGAGCATGAAATTAGGATAAACGCGGTAGAAATGAGGGCACTGCGCAAAATCTGCGGAGTGACTCTCGCTGACCACGTCGAAAACAAGGTTGTAAGGAAGGAAGTTGGATAGAAAGAGAGTGTCGGTGTAAAAGTAAGAAAGGGCATGCCCGATGGTTTGGACTTGTAGAAGGAATGAATGATGCAAGATTGACTAAGCAGATATACAATGCAAAAGCGGATGGATGTAGAAATCGAGGACGGCCAAGATACACATTCCAAAACCAAAGAGTTATGAAAGACAATGAAGCGACCGAGGCGTGTAAGAATCGGCGCCCTCTTTTCTCTGCCAACCCCGCAAGGGATTTGGTGTGAAGACATGTATGTATGTACTTGGGACATCATCTACAATCTATATCTAAAATATGTTTTTTTAGAATTTTTGTCTATTTGTCTATATGTTTGTTACGGATAAACTCTAAATTTTCCATGAATAATGCCAAGAGATCGGGTCAACATATAGGCTAAATATTATCACGCTATCACTAATTGGAGGTGAGCAATGAACCCTTATAATGGCACAGGCATAGTATTTTTGCTGCTGTATGGCATTCAGGCAGATGGAGTCGTGGGCAACAGCTTATATAAAAGTATTTGAATACGTATCAATAATGAAACTTATATAGAAAAGATTTATAATTAAAATTGGGAACAAACTAAAGATTTTTTCTTTTGAATTCTTTCGGAAAAAAATAAAAGAGAAACTGTCGAATTGTCTTCCCAAAAGAAATATTTTCACCACAGGCTGCTTATTATAAATTATTCAAGAAAACACGAGCGGAGGTGTCAGGTAGAAAAATCTTCAAGCTTGTACGGGTTGCTGAACCCTGGGAAGGCTTCGTGAGCGGAATATCAATTATTTATCTATATCCAGTCAGGCTTGCTAAAACTTGTCTCTCACAAGTAAATGACATTACTGTAACTTACAAAGTACTATGTTATATCAAAATATCTTCCATAAAATATACTAATATCACAAATCTTGTCTATCACGACATTTAACATACTCTTGCAGGAAACAGATGTCCTGAGCCTTAAAAACCGACGAGCGTGTATGTCAAGAAATGTGGAAGTCAAAGAAACGAGTGGGGTGGGTAAGACTCGTGTCTAGTGGCGTTCTGTTCTCTCTACCTTCCCCGCAAGGAAATTGGCATGAAGTTTTAGGTAAGTAAATATAATTTTGTATCCACATCGACCGTGATATACGAATTATTTACCCACGCCGAAGTAATTACGCGTGCAGCCGTATATCTGCACGAGCTACCCCCCCGTTTTGTCATGTAAACATTATTTATGGCATTACACGCGTGAATACGCGTCTTTCATAATTTACGCAACAATACAGAGCGTTAACCAAATTTTTGTTAAAATATTAACGTTGGCGTTCAATTTGAGTTTGTTTAGTGTAATATTAACATTGTGTATAGATATAGGCGGTATAGTGAACGAGCTCGCCGCTCTAGATTCATAAGTTGTGGGATCAATTCCAGGCTCACACCAATGATTTATCGGAATTTACAGGAAAACCTTGTGCCTGGTGTATGGCAATAGGTTTCGCCACATTTGTGTCGTAACGATTCGGCAAGTCGACACTCAACAGCCGCAGCCTACATCTTCGGACAATGGTAGAGCCAAGCAGTTCGCTGTATGAATGGGCTGGCTCGACCGATGAAATACCACGGCCTCTCAGAAGATCGTCGTAAAGTGGCTCATGCCGCGTTTCGTTCCATGAGAGAGGTACCCGGAGGCCGATCCCCCTTCCCCATCCTTCCCTATCCCCTAACCCTTAAAGGTCGGCAACGCAACAGTAACACTATATGCGTTGCTGGTGTCCATGGGCGGCGTTGGTTGCTTACCATCAGGTGACACGCATGCTCGTTTGCCCTCCTATCCTGTAAAAAAAAGAAAAGGTGTGAAGTTATGTTGTGTATATATAAAGCCGTAAATATATTTTAATATGTGAATTTTTAAACACCTCCAGAAAAACTGGGTCGTCTTTTACTTAAAATGAAGGCATTTCAGCTGTGTATTATGTTTGTTGTTACACAATGGATTCCAGTAAAGTTTTCAGCAATAGAGTGATATGAGAGGTAGATTTTTATTTCTAACCAATGCACAAATATACATAAAATAAATAATAGTTTAAAAAAACTAAAAAACACGCTTTTTATAGAAAACCGAACTAAGAAATAGAAAATAAATTTTAATGAATTTAAATTAAGAAAATAGTGTTAAAAATTTCAATGAATATAAATTAAATAAATAATAGTTTAAAAAAACTAAAAAACACGCTTTTTATAGAAAACTGAACTAAAAAAAAGAAAAATAAAAAAATATATATTTTATTTAAAAAAAAGCGTGGGGTCCATGGTGTCAATAGTTATAAATATTTTATTGACAGATATGAGTAGAGTGATTATCATTTCGATAATATCTTAAAAAGCACCCCACGCTTTTTTTAAAATAAAATATATATTTTTTTATTTTTTAGTTCGGTTTTCTATAAAAAGCGTGTTTTTTAGTTTTTTTAAACTATTATTTATTTTATATTTTTTAGTTCGGTTTTCTATAACAAGCGCGTTTCTTCCGAATTTAAGGAATAGCGCCATCTGTGACTTATACAAGGAACTCGTTTCAAGTTGATAACGTAGACTTTCCGCTGATTGCCACTAGATGGTGCGAGAAGTGAACTATGAACACTAAAAAGAAGTCGGTTACAAAAAATCATATTTTGCAAATTGAAAAATGGAATAATTTTATCAAATTAGTGTATTGTCATCGGTCCTCAATAAATCTACAAAGTTTGAACGAAATCTGGCCGTTTAAAGTGGGTCAAAATCGCGCCCAAAGAAGTCGGTTACAAACAAACATACAAACATACAGGTGAAGCTAATAAAAAGCGTGGGGTGCATGGTGTCAATAGTTATAAATATTTTATTGACAGATATGAGTAGAGTGATTATCATTTCGATAATATCTTAAAAAGCACCCCACGCTTTTTTAAATTTATATTCATTGAAATTTTTAACACTATTTTCTTAATTTAAATTCATTAAAATTTATTTTCTATTTTTTAGTTCGGTTTTCTATAAAAAGCGTGTTTTTTAGTTTTTTTAAACTATTATTTATTTTATATTTTTTAGTTCGGTTTTCTATAACAAGCGCGTTTCTTAGTTTCGAATTTGAGGAATAGCGCCATCTGTGACTTATACAAGGAACTCGTTTCAAGTTGATAACGTAAACTTTTCGCTGATTGCCACTAGATGGTACGATTTGTGAACTATGAACACTAAAAAAGAAGTCGGTTACAAACAAACCTACAAACCTACAAACATACAGGTGAAGCTAATAAAAAGCTAATAAATAGGGTAAAAAATTGAACTAAATTGTTTTTTTCAGTAAAAGAACTTTATAAATTACTTATAAAGTGTGTAGCTTACAAAGGCTTTTTATAGACGAATGATAAAAAAATCATTTTCATTTGTGTTTTTGTTTTCTGTTTATTGATTTGGTGAGGGACTAATCCCGCCCATGGACTTTAAAATACTGATAGTGTTACAGTTGTATTGCCGAGAGTGCCGTCTTGCCTTAAATTAGTGGGATAGTAAGGCAGATATAGCAAACTGCGTGGCTACACAATAACAATATCCAAAACATATATTATAGTATTTTCTACCAATATAGCCTGAAGGTTTTACTTCATACAGTTGAATGTACTCTGAATTACTGCAGGACAAATGCATCAGTCGTTGGCCCTGAACTTGTGACGTCACCGGTCTCATGCAACCCTAGACGAACGCTATTACCTAATCCTATGTCACATCTAAGTATTTTTCACCATCTTTCGATTCTATTTTAGAGTTGAAGTAAGTATTTTTAAGAAAATTTATGCACATCTACTTACTACTGATTATAAAACTGTTTCTTATTCAGAAGTCGCTTAAAAATTTAAAAGGTAATTATTAATTTATAATAACCCGAAAAAAATTTTCATTTTATGCTTATTTTTGGGACCTTCACGCTTTGTCTCGGTGGTGCATTGGCGAGCACACGCCTTCTGATCCAGAGGTCCGGGTTCGAATCCTGATACTGGCTCACACCAATGACTTTTCGAAATTGTTTTCGGAAGTTAAGTGTCACTCGTGAAAATGATCTCTGTAAAGAGTTCGAAACGTCGGGAAATAAATGTAAATAAGTGGTAAATGAACGCGATATAATCCTAAAAGTTCTGTAGTAGACTCACCAAATTATGAGAACGCAAATGGAATAGGCGGCAAAACCGATAGTTGTACGTACATCGGGTACAATGTTCAGTCAGTCATCTATATTGCATCCGCAGGCCAAAACCCTCCCCTCTCCCCTCCTTATCCCACTTCCAAAATCTTCCCTATCCCACTAACAAAAATATTACCAAGAAGTATAGTCGTTAGGCAGGCGGCCAGTCATAAAACCACAGTCAAACCTTTGGACAATATTGATAGTTCGACAGGTTGACATATTAAACCGACCACCTTTAAAGTAGGATAAGCGTAGGAAAATGATGAACATAATTTAAAACAGTATATTTAACTTGATCATTACATTAAATTTAACATGTTCAAAAGCGCACAGAATCAACGTTGAACACACTGTCTTCTTCAGCACTTTCTAATTTAAACGAGATAATACAACAAGTAAAAACAGTTACTTTACTTACTTAAGGGTAGATAGATATATTCTTGATATAATATACTTACAAGTAAAGTAAAATAATATTTAACTATTTACTTTAGTTGAAACTTTGCTATTAAATAAGAACCAAGTTTAGCTCTGTTCAATGAAGCTTGAAATAAATTTATCTTTACTTTCATTAAAGTAGAGTGGCTTAGAATTCAGACTTCTGATTGACAAGTCAAAAGTTCAAATCTAGCAATAAATCGAAACATAATCGCCTCTGCTTACCACTTCGGGTATTGAATGATTGAAGTGAAGTGAAGTGAACAGTGGTAGAGCCAAGCAGTTCGCTGCATGAATAGGCCGGCTCGACCGGTGAAATACCACGACCTCTCAGAAGACCGACGTAAAGTGGCTCATGCCGCGTTTCGTTCGGTGAGAGAGGTACCCGGAGGCCCACCCCCCTTCCCCGTACTTTCCTATCCCCTATCCCTTAAAGGTCGGCAACGCAACATTAACACTATATGTGTTGCTGGTGTCCATGGGCGGCGTTGGTTGCTTACCATCAGGCGACACGCCTGCTCGTTTGCCCTCCTATCTCATAAAAAAAAAATGATTGAAGTTATATAAATACAAATTGTTTGACGTCAATACGAGATTCAAGAAAATAAGATTGGTGATATACTAAAACAAACATGTATAATAATGTATATCCTCATAAATATTGTAATTTTTACGTCCCAGCGCTTCAATTCTGTCTTGAGTAGTATGTATACCTAATATATATCCATAACAAAATAACATAACTTCACGCCTTTATCTACCCGAAGGTGTAGGCAGTGGCCGTTAAGCCTTAACTCTTCGTTATGTTTACGTCCCAATTGGAATAGGTGGCAAACCTATTGCCATACCGGGCACAAAGTGTTTAGCCATCGATATTTATCACACATAACTTTCGAAATTAATTTAGAGATGTCATTGCTGTGTGCCAGTATTCGAACCTGCGACCTCTGGATTCAGAAGCCGTGTGCTCGACCACTGGACCACCGGTCAATCAACTCAAGTAATGATTGAACTGTTTCATCTGTCATCCTGGATCATTCAGGGCCAGAGATAAAAATAAATTTAATAGTTAATATTTTCCTCGTTCTATATGGATATTTATCCATATAGAACGAGGATATTTATCCATATAGAACGAGGAAAACATTAACTATTAAATTTATTTTTATCTCTGGCCCTGAATGATCCGGGATGACAGATGAAACAGTTCAATCATTACTTGAGCTGATTGACCTGGTACAGCTGCAATAATCTCCTTCTGATCCGGATTCATTAGTCGCTTTTGATACAGCTTGAACTGACGTCAATGCAGATTGGCACATGTTTGAGCATGAATAAATTAGTTTTGAAGTTTGTAATATTACTGTACCTATATGTTTTCGGAGTTCGAATTTTAATGCGCATTCATGATTTCCCAAGTTAATTGTTAATATAACCTAGTCGCCATTGTCTAGTGGTCGAGCACCCGCTTCTGATTCAAGAAGTCGCGGGTTCGAATCCTCGCTCATATCAATGACTTTTCGAAATTATTTTCGAAACTTATTTGTGGTAAATATCGATGAATGACAACTTTGAGCTCGATATGACAATAGGTTCGCTACCTATGGCATTGGGGACGTAAACGTAACGGCGAGAAGAGGCTTAACAGCCGCTGCCTACACCTTTAGACAGAAAAAGGCGTGAAGCTATGTGAAAAAAATATCAAAACCTTAATTTACTTTATCTCAACAAGAACTCAAAAATTTTGTATCGCTCTCTTGAATCGGAAATCTCGGTTTAAAATTCTAGCTCATATGCTTTTTGCAATTCTTTTCAGAGGTTATGTAGGATAAATCGGTGTCAGATGAAAATTCTGCTCGACGTGTGGCAGTAGTTTACACCACCCATTATATTTTGGCCCAAGAGCCGGTGACCGCCAGCAAAAAAGCTACTTCCGTTATTTTATAATTAATGGCTTTTTAATAGACCTTCAGTATATAATTAGAATTATTTCATTATTATTGTTTTTCCATCTTTGGTACCCTGTACCTGCCAAAGTAACTATGATCCAAACTTAATAAATGGCCATCATTCGGTGTTGGGACTATGAGCTGACAAACATCCAGCCTTTATAAAATAACAAAGGTCTGGCTGTCACTGGCTCTTACTATTTGGGACCAACAAATTTGGCATGTGAATTCATAACAGTCATAACAGTGGCCCTTGCCAAATGTTTTAAAAATATCGATTTTCTCCTATCATTCACTTCTTAGTAGGTAGATATGACAATTTATATGATAAAAGTTATTATTAAAATAAAACTAACAAACAAAAGTTATTTATAAATTCGTCATAATATTCACTAACTATATGAACTTTAAAACTTTGCTAAAAGCTAAATTTTATAATATATTTCAAACAGTAACGTACAATAATATTATCGATATTGTTAAAATACAATAATTCATTCGACAAATTATCCAAATTGACAGGTTTTGTACGTCCACAGAGACAGTATCCAATTAGAGGGCGCTCGGTTCGTTTAAATAATCTTATAGATGATAATTACTCTATGTCATTATGTTTGGTTACACTATATCCTATTATTAATGTTTGTCTGAAAATTATTATCAAGCTCCTCAGGCTTTTCCGAATGATTTTATATGCTAATATAGGTAAATATTTACTAAAAATTAAACGAAATAATTAATTTACCAAGCTATTATTTTTTGATGAACATGGCGTGAAGTTATCTCCATGGCCTGGAGACTCTGACGCCTCGGCTTCTTAATCAGAAGTTTCGAACTTGGATCCCACCATTGAATTTTGGGAAATATCGATGACTAAAAGAATGAGACTGATGTATGGCAATAGGCAACGCCACAAATGACATTTTGGACTTCAAATTTGGCAAGTAAGCCATTATTTTCGCTTTCCACATCGTCGAATATCAAAGTTCTGAATCATATCAAGTAAGCTATTCGGTGGGTGGACAGAAAGACAGTGCATCTTCAATCGCTTTATGGACTTTTTTCCTTTTTGAAAACCATACAATAATACTGCTAGTACTCTGTTCCCGTGTGTGTATTAGACGAGAGGAGAAAGGAACTGCAGAACAGTGCCCAGATCATGAGTTTGAAATAGAAAATCTTGCTCCATGTCTACCAGAGTAGGCAATCTTGAGTAAGCTACTAACCACTAATATTCTTCTTTACTACGGTCTTCAATATGTTTTTCCTATGAATTTATGATAAAGGTGGGCAAACTACCAAGCGGGTGGCCTAGTGGTGAGCAACTTGCGCTGTTCCTGAATAGCTGCACCACTGAGAAAGAGAGGAGGGGAAAGGAAATGGTCCTCCGGATAGTTCATTCGCTGAATAAAGGGCGGGATAAGCCACTTTTCGGGATAAGACATTTTGGGAAGTGGGCGGCGGCCCAATCATGAAGAGAACTGCGTAGTTGTAACACTATTAAAATTAAAGATTAGATTACATAACATAACTTCACGCCTTTTGTTACCCGTAGGTGTAGGCAGCGGCTGTTAAGCCTCGTCTCGCCATTTTGTTTACGTCCCAAATGGAATAGGTGGCGAACCTACTGCCATACCGGGCACAAAGTTTTCAGTCATATATATTTATCACAGATAACTTCCGAAAACAATTTCGAAAAGTCATTGGTGTGAGCCAGTGTCAGGAATCGAACCCGGGCCTCTGGATCAGAAGCCGTGTGCTCGACCACTGCGCCACCGAGACTGTTAGATTAGAGTTTAGATTATATTCATCTAAAATTGGAAAAATCTTTTCACAGTAAATAAAACGGACGTTGGTATTCAATTAGTACTTGTTGACATTCAAAACGCCCACGATATCCGCCCACTATATCAACTACATACATATAAATACGTATATTGTGTCTGTATGTGTGTCACTTTTATTGACAAAGTTTCTGATATATATGGATTTGGAAGTATGTAATTGAGTTTACTGAATTATTTATTATAATTATGATGACATAAAAGTAAGAAAGGGCATGCTCCGATGGTTCGGACATGTAGAAAGAATGGTTGACGCAAGACTGACTAAGCAGATATACAATACAAAAGCGGACGGATGTAGGAGTCGAGGACGGCCAAGACACACATTCCAAGACCAAATAGAACGTGTTCTGGAGGAAGGTGATGTTAAGAGCCTCAAAAACCGACGCGCGTGCATGAAAAGAGTTATGAAAGTCAACGAAGCGAGTGAGGTGTGTAAGAATCGTGCCCTATGGCGCTCTGTTCTCTCTGCCTACCCCGCAAGGGATTTGGCGTAAAGTTATGTATGTATGTGTATGTATGTATGATGACATACAGAAAACTGTAATATAAATATATTTAGAGATATTAGTCAACTGTGTGATCCTACACATATACATGACTTCACCCCAAATTCCTTGCGGGGCAGGCAGAGACAACAGGGTGCCGTAAGGCATGAATATTACACGCCTCACTCGTTTCTTTGACCTTCATAACTCTTGTTATACACACAATTTTTAAGGCATGGTACCTATTTGATCATGGAAAGTGTATCGTAGCCGTCCTCGACTCCTACATCAACCTGTTAGTTCAAAGTATATCTGCTTAGTCAATCTTGCACCCATTTTTCCTACATATCCGAACCACCGAAGCATGCCCTTTCTTACTTTAACAACGACACTCTCAATCGTGTTATATCGTCTTTTTATAAATTTTAATTATATAATTATGAATGGCCAATAATTTCACCAAATAATTTAAGAATATGTCACCTTGTATGGAACATATTAAAAGTCACTACAGGTTATACTTATCGGCATTTGAATCCTAGTTTACACTAATAAATGAATTTTTTAGCTCTAATTGCTAAAGACTGAATATAACAAAAACATACCACCCCACCTATTCTATATAAACTATTTTTCGCAACTGTTATACTATCTGCGTTGCAGGTGTCCATGGGCGGCGGTAGTTGTTTATCACCAGGTGACCCGTTTCTAGTTGGTTAGCTTTATTAATTATAAGAGATAAGAGATTATACTGAGTACTTTCGGGTAGAAAAAGTCGTGAAGTTATAATTGTACCATGATTATGAGCAGTCATTATAAATATGAAAAGGTGACTGTTTCGATCAAAATCATTTTACCCTTACCCACAATAGGTACCCACAATTATTACACAAACCAGAAACTATAAAAAGTAAGAGACAAAAATATAAAAAAAAACCCGACGTGTGCACGAGGTTCCTCATTAAAATCTGTGAAAGTAACAAATCCTTGACACGAAATACGTTTTATCTAGATTTTACGTGGATATTTTTACATAGATAGACGTATTAAATATAGTAAAATATAAAACATGTACTGAAGTTATAAATTTAAGGATTAATTAGTAACGAGTCTTGGAAAATTTTCAGTCCGCTTTGCTGCTGAGTTCGATATGAACAGAATGTTTGTAAGTATTGTTTTGTTGGTAACATGTTGAAACCACCATTTTTTGCTGCTGAATTCGAAGGTAAGTCCTTTGATGTTGACAACTTTTCACAGTAACTGAATAGTTTTTTTTGAGCTGTGTAAAAGCATCTCTTTGTAGATGCTTTGTTGCAATTTGCAAAACCACAGTTAATTTCTCGATACATGACAAAGTAATATTTTCTTACTAAATTAGAAGTAGAAGAAAATGCTAATTTTAAATGTATCACTTTAATTTGGTATTTTTAAAAAATAATTTAAAATAAATTATATTCAAGTAGCATTCTTCGATCGGAAGGTGCTTTGTGATATTCCTCAACTCTTTCTCTGCCCATTTATTATTTTACATGTCCGATCTGGCCTAGAACAATAGATCAATTCGTGGGATGAATCGGCCGGTGCGAATAGTGTGGGTGTTCACTGTTCACTGGATGAGCGAGTTATCCAACCCTTACTTCTCTATTTCCGTAGCACTCCTTATCTCATCTCAAAATTCCTTCAAAACATAAAGTTGGTGACTATTTCAATCTTATTAATAAACATAACATT
The DNA here is from genome assembly GCA_905147225.2 of Euproctis similis. NCBI lineage: Eukaryota > Metazoa > Arthropoda > Insecta > Lepidoptera > Erebidae > Euproctis > Euproctis similis. The sequence goes on from LR990116.1 coordinate 15,525,822, forward strand.
TTAAATTAACCCGTATATGATACTTATAACTCAAAAGAAGTTTATAAATTCATAACTCAAGTATTAAATAATTTATTCCCTCATCAGCTGTGATGTACAACATTATTTACCAAAAGCAAAGTAATTACGCGTGCAAACATATCTGTACGAGTTGGCAACATTTGGTTATGTAAATATGTAATATCTGTAATGTTGTATGTATGTGTGAACATATAGCTTTCATAATTTCCTATGTAACACCTAATTATCTACTATTTCTGTACAAGTATCATAGCCACTCTATAACTAGTATTAGTAGCACATTAGTAGTTTAGTAAGAATATTATTGGGATAAACGCCATCTAGCGGTGTAACCAATAACCACGCTCATATTGAAACTATCGATAAAACATTGATTTGCAAGCGAGCAAGGCTCCCAAAGTTCCTAGTACTCCACAATACAAACTGTGGCCGTTAAACCTAAAGATGGATCTTTATGAATTAGGTTCCTAGAGCGTAGTCATTTAAATAGTTATTTTAGAACATCCCTAAAACAATTCCATAGACTTGTTTAAAATAGTTGTGTAAACATCGACCGTTCGTAATTGTCTAATCCTAAGTGTCGTAACCCAATATACATGATTATATCAAACTGCAAGTTTAATTCTCGTCGCAAAATTGTTTTGCTGAGTTAGTTCGTTTGAATAATTCCAACAAAGCTTTGGTTGGTAGGTACTCTTGCCAACAACAATACATTGAAATTCACAGCACCCGAATACTTCACAAAGTAACCGCTAAAGCTTCAACAAATTTTATGATGAACTGTGAATATAAATTTATTAGGAATATCCATGAAACCGAGCTAGAAATCTAATCGTCATTTATTATTGCAAAGTTTCCGACCGTACACTGACGTAGAACATCGTTTGCCCCCCTCCGAGTAACTGCCCCCCACCTAAGGGATATCAAAATCCACTCGGCAACTTATATTTTATTCAATCTTTCCTCAGGTATGAATGGATGGTTCATTATTTCTGAAAATAAATTTATACTATCTTATTTTCAGTTTTCGTGTTCAATGACCTTTATATGTAAGTGATAACTTTACTGGAAGCTGTTACAGGATTTATTTTTTATTTTCGGAAATTATATGTGATGAATATGATCGAAAATCTTGTGTCCGGTGTACGGTAAGAGATTCGCTAACTGTTCCATTTGAAACGTAAACGTAACGGTGAGTCGAGACATAACAGACGCTGCATACACCATCGGGTAGAAAAAGGCGTTAAGTTACGTGTTTAGTTTTAAAATCTTTGTATCTTTATATAAAATTACAAAACCAAATATAATTCAAATCCTGACACTGGCTCACACCAATGACTTTTCGAAATTGTTTTCGGAAGTTAAGTGTGATAAATATCGATGACTGAAAACTTTGTGCCCGGTATGGCAATAGGTTCGCCACCTATTCCATTTGGGATGTAAACAAAATGACGAGACGAGGCTTAACAGCCGCTGCCTGCACCTTCGGGTACCAAAAGGCGTGAAGTTATGTTATGTTAAAATATAATATCAATGTCTTTTAATCAATGTAGTATTAGGTTTTAGCGTTAATATAGTTGAATGTACCCCTCATTACTGTAAGAGGGATGCATCAGTCGTTGGTCTCGAACTTGTGATGTCACAGTTCTATGCTTAGATTAGACGAGGAATAACTAAACAAAGAAAATGCAGTTTTAATTAAAAGTATTGTTAATAAATTCTGAAGTGACATTTAGAACTAATAATTTGGTTCGTGTATTAAATCACGACTGTGGTTGCTGCAATAAGTTAAAGAAATAAAAATATCTGCATATTTTACACAGGATTTGCATATTAATTAACGTGGTTAGTTAATATTATTTACCTGGTAGAGCCACGGTGTTTGTGGCATGATTTGTGGGCCGGCACGACCTCATAAGATATCAACGTAAAGTGACTTATGTCACATATTGTTCAGCGTAAGATGTATCTGAAAGTCCGCCATTCTTCTCCCTGCCATTATACACCGCTCCCTATGCTAATTTAAACTTCGGTAATATAACTGTATGCAGCTGTATTTGCGCCAGTGGTACCTTACCACCAGGTGTACCCTTTTCTCATTCATTCCCTATTCTATTAAAAATAATAATAATTAGTGGCAAAAGAATACTCTTACCTTTAAAACTTTGAAGTATTTCTACATTCTTAAAGAACTCTTAAACAAAAGTTAGTATTTAATTAAATCTGAGTACTTCTTAAAATATCTTGCTCAAAATGCTGGTTATTAAAACTCATATCTTACTCAAGTTTGATTACATAGAGTAAAATTTGTACTAATTTGACGACAAATTATCTTAGAGTAAGTTTATTTTACGATTCATAGAATGTATGTAATCCCTAAGTTTTTTAGTAGTAATGAAATAAATTTCTACTAAAAAGGTAAGTAGTAATAATGTAATTTTAACTCAATTTTCCACTCCAGGATACATGATGTTGCAGCAACTCATTTTTCATTAAAATGTTAAAACACTAATTTTGCAGCAAAATTTTTAACGAGAGAAAGATTTGACTCGAAATGACAGCCACTAATTGAAAGGGGGTTAATGAAGCTTATATAATACAAATAATTATCCAGACACAGATGGATAAAATTAAAACATACACTTTTATACTAAAATAACCTCTATTTATGCATACCTATAGGTATACCACAATAATACATATTTATTTTAATGTTGTTTATCTTTCAGTTTATTCCGGCTAGTATCTAAAATCACTGTGCCAATTTTGACGAAATTTTTACTGCCTTATAGTGGATAAAATACGACATCATCTAGGCTACTTTTGTTTGTGAATTTTGGTGGACAAAATCGCACGCAGAAGTAGTGATAAATCGTTGTTGGGTCTATTTTATTTGTAAACTCAATTTGCAGCTTTAAAAAAATGAGTGTTCGTTACACCAAGGCATTAAGCACACACCTTTTTTGATCACACACAATTACTTATTTAGTCGTCTGGGACCCAAACCCACTGATCTGAAAAAAACTGGATTTTAAGTTAAAAATATTAACATTTTCTTATAATACATATTAAAAAAATATTTGTACTGAATCAACTCAACATTAAATGCGCTGTCTTCTCCAGCTCTATCCAGTTTTATCCAGTTCAAACGAGATAACATTACAAGATAGAACCGCCGCTATACATTTGAATAAGCACTCACAACTTAACTTATTATCCACCTGTGTCTGAAATAAAATGTAACTGCAAATTCTGCAGTTTGTTACTGCCGTTGAGTTTGAATAGACTTAGTTGCTAACAGGCTTCTCTGTGTTTACATTTGTTGTTTTTTTTACAAAACTAGTTACAACAGGTACGTTACGATCTATCCTTTTAATAATGTTATGAAAATATCATGTGGTCCTTCGGATTCGGATAATTTATTTAATTGGAGTCGGAAGGATCGCGGAGATTATAATATAGGCATGATCAGTAGTCCCAGAGATGAGCGCGCTTTAATCAACAACAACTTGTGTCTCGGTGGTCCAGTAGTTCCAGCACACGGCTGCTGATGGCCAATGGCTTTTCCGAAAGTTATGTCTGATAAATATCGATGGCTAAAAACTTTGTACCTGGTATAGCAATAGGTTTTCTATTCCATTTGGGACGTAAACATAAGCGCGAGTCGAGGCCTAACAGCCACTGCCTACTCCTTTAAGTAGAAAAAGGCGTGAAGTTAAGTTATTTTATGTTACGATTTAACTTCTGTGCTAGAAAAAATAATATACTATCTTCTGATCTCTTTTCTTTCATTGAAAACAAGATTTTTTGTTGTACATACATAACTACAGTCCTTTTTATACTCGAAGGTACAAAGTTGCCAGTCATCGATATTTAACACCCGTAACTTCCGAAAAGAATTCAGACCAGTAATTGGTTCTTGCCCAGAATCGATCCCACAACTACTGAATCAGAAGCGGGTACTCATCGATGAGTTTTGGTATAGGTTTAGTATCACGAAGACTATTAATTGGTGGCGTTTTTGTTATTATTGTGCAATACACCGTTTGATAAATAAATCAAAAATAGTGTTGTGTTCGGAATAGAGTAGCTCATTAAAACCGAGAAAGAATTACTAAAATCAGTTAAGATCATTCGGCTAATAATGTTTTCACTTTAGAATATCTTTACAAAGAAATAAACAATTAAAATTAATTTAAGACCTTTAGAGAAAACTTACTTTATAAAAAGCTAAATCACTTTGTTGTAATACGTTTAAAATTAGATGTGTGGACTCAAAGAAGAAGCGAGAACTGAAACGGTTACATAATACTGCAAGTAGCAGTAAGGGCAGTGCACTTAGGTCGCTGGCCCTCGGAGCAAAGCTCTCTCCATGAGAATATTACATTCCCTGCATAAAGACTTGCTTTGTGATATAAAAAGCGACGAACACAAGTCCGACTTGCATATCTGCTTCCATTATATATTGTTTTGTTTTTATTATTTAATTAATATCATCACGCTCTTGCTAAGTAAAGGTGTAGGCAGCGTTTAGGGTTCTTTAGAAATGCAGCAGTATAGTAAACTAATTACGTCTTCTCTTTTTATTGACTGTGGCATTTTGGAACTGGGATCTTCCTAGCTGAATTGATTACGCTATGGAGATAGCCAAATTGCACTTTTCAAACCAAATACTTATTTCAAGAAGATGTTTTTTGAGATACCGGGGCAAACGGAGGCAGGCGTGTCACCCGATGGCAAGCCACAAACGGTGCCTATGGACAACTAAACAAAGATAGTGTTATTGTTGCGTTGCTGAGTATGGGATATGAAGTGAGATAGGAAGGGAAAGGAAGGGGAGTGAAATGATGAGCCGCTTTACGTCGATATTCTGAGAGGTCCTGGTATTACTCCAGTTGAGCCGCAATGCAGCGAACTGTGTGGCTCTACCATTGTTAAAGATATACAAATTGGATGGAACATAGCCTCGGGTCATATATATTAATAATATATTGATAGAGTGGATATTAGATCACTGCTGATATGCCTCATTCAGCTAGTAACTTGAAGATTACGAATTTACAAGACTAAACTAGGTTTAAAATGACGGTTTATTTTTACATGTAACTGTAAATATCCTAAGGTTGAAACTTCTAGTTCAGTTAAAGTTAAACTAAATTGTATATTAGAACTACGTCACAGAGAATAATAAATCGAAAAAAGGTTGCCGTTGTTTGTATCTCCGAAGATCTTCCCTTCTCAATGCTAATAAAACCTAATTCACAGAACCTATTTTTTGCTTTGTATTAATAGTATGAAATATTGTTGATCCAGTGGTTGAGCACCCCGCTTCTGAATCAAGTCAATCCAAAATTCTTTTCGGATTTTTTGTGTGATAAATATCGATGACTGAAAACTTTGTTTCACTCATTTGGGACGTAAACATAAAGGCGTGTCGAAGTTTTTAACAGCCGCTACCTAGATCTTCGGGTCTAAAGGCGTGAAGTTATGTTATGTATTAATGGTAAAAGTAAATTCATCCAGCAATTTTCTAGGTATAAGTTTATCAACGAATACCGTTTCATTATATATAAGTATATGCACGATATCTGTCAAGAGTACGGCGTGTTTCAATCTTGTACTCACTCGGTCCCTGAATTCACTATCGGTCAGATCTTAGTTCCAACCCGTACCATTTTGTTCGAGGTGAACAAACGTTTAACTGACCCATAAGGGTGCACGATAGTTTGAAGTAGGAGCCCCACTATCGACTGCATCTACGATTGACTAAATGCATAGCGCATTTCAATGCTTCATATTGTATTTTTCTGATGGAAGGTCGACGTTCGGGAAATTATTCATTCGAATGTACAACTAAAAATGAGTGTTTTAGCTATACATACATAATTAAATATCTTTACGCCAAGTCCCCTAAGGAAAAGAGAGACAGAAAAGTGTGACATAAGGCACGATTATTAACACTTCACTGCAGCAACGAGGTCGGGGGTTCGATTCCCACCCGAGCAGAAATATTTGTGACAAACATGAATATTTGTGTGGCGTCTGGGTGTTTTTCTATATATTATAAGTATGTATTTACAAAAGAAAAGTATATATGTATTATTATCCGTTGTCTAGTATCCATAACACAAGCATTTAGTTGCTTAGCTTAGAACTAGAGGGCGCTGTGTGATTTGTGTCTAAGATATTCTTTGACTTTCATATATCTTGTCAAACACGCTTATTGGTTTCCGGTTCCGGTTTCCTGTCACCTCAATGCAAGGTTACAGTTTATTTGGTTATAGAAAGTACTTTGTGGGAGTTTTCGACTCCAAAACCTTCCGTTATTAACTATATATCTCCATAAATTATCATGTTTCATTCTATTTTCTTAAAGGAAATGCATATAGGAATAACAGTATATGTTTTATTTATTTTTTGAACCGAACATAATAATTTAAACAAGTATTTGGTTGAAATTCCAAAACAACAACAAAAAAAAATGTGCCAAGATATTTCGACAAAACCATTTCAGGTAAAACAGGCTTGCCATGTTCGTGTGTAACCCAACAAAGAGTGTGCCTCTGAATACAAAGAGGCGCACATTCCGAAAGAGGTCGCGGTGTACAGCTTTTATTTGAAAAACCTCTTTGTCACCGTGAGAAGAGGGAATTTTTCACGAGCACCACCTACCTATATTCGGAGGTACCTACCACTCACGGATGTGTCAGTTTTAAAAATTACTCTACATTTTGTCGGTTTTTTAAAATATATATATGTATATTATACTTATTATTATACTTATTTATATAAGTCTATATACATTTTTCGCACATTCAAAATGCTCTATTATTATTGTTAATCATTATGAACATAGATTTATCGATTTTAAGAACGATAGCATAATTATTTATTTTTATTATGTGCCAAAGGTTTCTCTAACGTAAAAATAAAAAAATAAATACCTGATTAGGTTCTATCTAATAAGGTGAGATATGTTATTAAACATTTTGCCTTATCATCGCGCTATTTTAAAAGTTTTGGAACCAGCTGTATTCCGTCATGATCCTGCAATCGATTATTGTGCCAACAGATAAGTAACATTTGGAGAAACGATAATAATTTGAAAAAATCGTTGGACATTGAAATACAATGATGGGTGGTACTAGGTTATGTTGGTGCCACCGTCAGAGCCTTTTAGCTCTTCAAATTCTGGGATTGAAAATGATTCTAACTACTTCTTGGGTAACCAATATTCGAGAATAAAAATAAAACTTACAAGAAAATTAGCTATAAGACTCTTTTATCGCGTACGTTGCGAAAAGTATGGATAATAGAACAAAAAAATGCTTTACAATATTATATTAAAGACCATATAAAAATAGATATTTGATTCCGTGGTATATGTCCAGACTCGTATTATCTTTAAAAAAGTTCACAAACCGTATGCTCAACTATTGTAGTTATAAGTATAGTTAGTTATTCCTATAGAAATCCTCAACAAAGGATTTTCCGAAATTCTACTACTAAGAAAGTGAAAGGGGGGCCAAAGTATATATACTATGAGAAAACGTGATTGCTTGTACTAATGACATACTAAAAGGCGGTAAAAAGATCGTCGGGTCAGCTAGTATATATGTATATATATTTAAATGTAAATCAATGACTGAATTTTTCTGTAATTTTACTTCCATAAAACCTTCTTTTATAAGATGAAAGTTGTTGACAAGGTGCATGACAATTGCTGTTTTACTACTAACAGATAGCGAGTACTTCGAAAGCTTTTATAATCATTATTGTATATATATATCCGAATTAATTTAAATTAATTCAATATACATTTATAATGGAAGATGTAAGACGCAGTAAAGTATCGATGACGGTGTTGCCGGACAAAAGTCAGTCGACAACGAAATCTTTGACGACCTTCAAGTCCCAAGGGAATTTATCAACCAGCAGATTGAAATTGAGGAGACCGTCATATGGTTTCCATGGAGTGCCTGGCATCAAACCCGTCGAGAGAACTTCACAGGCATGACGTTTTATTTATAACTATTTTTATTTAAATACGAATGCACTAAGATCGGTACTCGTGCACTACATCGTGTCTTACTGATTTGCGAGGTTTAGAGAGATCAGAACACCATAAGACATGATTCTTACAAATTAGTAGTTTCTATGGCTTTTATAACTGGTGTTTAACACGCTCATCGGTTTTTAAATGACATTTTTAGTCATTTAGTCATGGAAAGTCTGTCGTGGTCGTCTCCAAGATCTACCCTTCCACTTTTGACCTGTTTACAGGTCTATATGCTATAACAATAACCATTTTTTTCTATATTTCCGAACCATTAGAGTATGTTCTTCTTTGTAAATTATGGTGACAAGAAATACGACAGTCTAAAATCTATCATCGATTTGTAATTCAAGTAATGATACCCGGATTAGAGATATGGTCTTCTAGTGGAAAGGGACACAACTGGGACTTCCTATCATTGGAATGACCGACAATTCAATAAACCCACTGGTAGTCCTGGAATGCTGATGGCACAGGACTATGAGACTATGCAAATACAACTGTTACATTATATGTGCTGCAGGTGCGCATGGGTGGCGCTAGTTACTTACCATCAGGTTACCGGGCCTATTATTTCAGATTGCCATTGAATTCAAACGCCCGATGTTACTGTATTTTAATACGTATCAGTTGGATCCCCATGTGAGGTTCAACCCTGAGTATGTCTTGAAAGCCGCTAATGAAATTTTAGACGAAATGTTCACGGAACACAAATATAGCCCGCAGGTAAGGAAATATATATATTATATTACAAAGTACGACCTTTTCTATCACGTCCGTTTCTACCCGAATAAATAAAATAAGCGAAAAAATATATAAAAAAGCGAAAAATATTAGCCCTGCGTGCTGGTGTTGGACGAAGTGGTCCTAAGTTTGTATCTGCGTATGTAAACATTATTAATTTTATCGAGTACGAGAAAATTGTGCAATTTTTATTATTAAAAAACGACTGCTTGCTCTCTTCGATATTACCGGGACGAAATTACATCAAAAACTTATCTAATAGTTTGAGATAACTTCATGGGCGTTAAATTAATGTTTAATAGACAAATAGCTTCTATTGGCGGACCCTGCGAACTTCGTTCCGAATCAAAAGTATTTTTTACAGCGTTTAACTACTAAAGTTCTAAAACACTAACTAAATTATACATAAATTATACAGAAAAAAACCACCCCGTTGACACGTTGTTTCAAAGATCTTAGCATACAAAGGGACAGACAGCGGAAAACGACTTTGTTTTATACAATGTAATGATAGTGATGAGCCTTTTTTTAATATGCTTATATTTACAGGAGTCTCCTTTGCTTGCTATGAAGATAGCTGGATCTCTGATGAGAAGAGTGAAAGCCCTGAATTTCAATCGGTACCGAATCATATCAGTGGTGACATTGGCACAAAAGAGAGCGCAAAGTTACAATAACGCTATCTCTTTCCTTTGGGATCACGAAAGAGACGGCTATATAAATGTACAAAGGGAAGTAAACACGGCGTTTATTCAGGTCACTTTGTTCGGTGTATATCTTGATTGAATATAGTAAATACATTATTTAAGACACAGCATTTTATGGTATTAGTTTTTAGTGAAAACAAAAACGTCTGTTTTGTGTTGCGCAGGCCAAAGTGGCGAATGCGGAACCTATAGCGTTTCATTATCCAGCTGCATATTTGTGATTGGATGTATTTATAATATGTTTTATATGTACTGAATATTTTTAAAAATAACTGTTTTAAAAACAATTTATTAATTGTGTGATCCGGTAATGTTTATGTAAGATCTTAAAATTGTATTATTAAATTATTTATATGACTTAATTATTTCATTTATTTATTCATGCAAAATGATGTTATTTTTTTATACAGAGATAATTTACTTTATTTTGCACCTAACATAACAAACATAACATAACTCCACGCCTTTTGTCACCCGAAGGTGTAGGCAGCGGCTGTTAAGCCTCGTCTCGCCGTTATGTTTAAGTCCCAAATGGAATAGGTGGCGAACCTATTGCCATACCGGGCACAAAGTTTGTCAGTCATCGGTATTTATCACACATACTTCCGAAAACAATTTCAAAAAGTCATTGGTGTGAGCCAGTGTCTGGAATCGAACCCCGGACCTCTGGATCAGAGGCCGCGCGCACCTGAAATTTCAAAAATTATGAATTTTGAAAACCAATTCACTGATTTATTTTGGATAGCGATATTTTTCTTCTGTCATTGTTGGTACATATAATCTAGTAACTTAATATGTTTTGACATTTTTTTTTAAGAATCAATACTGCTGTATTTATTTTTATATACATTGGAATGAGTATTTAGTCATTATAGTACAGTTATAGTAATAAGTAATTACGCTTCAATCAAAGTTCAATCAAAGTTAAATTAGGGCAATTTAATACAGATGAAAAACCTAAATCTGAAATTCATAACCTTAAAAGTCTCGCCATTGTTGTGGCGGGTATTGAGTTCAGAAGAATTATTAAATGTATTTCCACTAAGGTGTCTTCAACACACCTTCAATTCTTATTGATATGTTATGTTATAATACGTGCTATTTTTAATGGGAACCTTTCGATTAAATTGTTTTATAATGTATAATATTTATGAAGATATTTTAAGGGAAGATAAAATAATACTTTTAAGGCGGTCGAGAAATGAAAATTTCAATTAAAATATATGAATGAAGCCGCGGCCAACAACAACAACTTAATACATATATATTATATAGAACTTTTGGACGCCTTCGAAGCAATACACGAGTAAATAAAAGATTTTTCCTAAAACAAAACTAGTCCAAAGTTACTGATTACATCAGTTACCTGCCAATAAAAGACTTGTCAATATTGGTCCAGCCTTTTCAGGGATTACCCAGAATCAAACAGCTGGCTAGACAGATAAAAAGGCAAAAATGTAAAATACGTTATTTTGATGTATAAACCGTATATATAGTATTCGTATGTAGTAAAATCGGTCATTTCAATATCACAAACAGACACTCCAATTTTATTTATATGTATAGATAATATATTGAATGGGTTGAGATCGTGCTTGTATGCTTGTCAACGACAGACATATCTCTTGTCTCTTGTCACACTTTTCTCTCTTCTCTGTTCTATAGAACATGAAATGGAAGCCTTTTGATATGAAAATTTATTGATTGCATGCGAATTAAGCTTGCGAGCCGAGAGGTTCCCAAAAAAATGCAAATTTACTTAGGGAACTAATTTATTAAGAAAATAATAACTACAATTATAACTTAATGCTAACAACTTTATAGCACGATGCTCAATTAAAGTGTGTCGTTGCGAAACCGATCGAAGGTTTCAGGTAGCCGTGGTAATGACGCACGATGTACACGTTCCGCTGTCTCAGCACTGCATGTCCATGGTTGGCAACGATTGAGTAAACGCCGGTCAGCACATTCCGTGTGTTATAGATATGTAACACCTCCCCCCTTACTTCAGCGATTATGTTGAAGTTTTCTTCGATAGAGTCGCTGAAATGTTACTATGTGGAGTTTTGATATTTCCAAGGTGATATCTTTCTTCTAATGTATGTTTCAGAGTAGACTTCAATAGGTTACAGAATGATTTTATCTTCTGTTTTAATGTTCGTGGATTGATTGTGACAGCTTCGGCACAATCTGTATGCTGATAATAATTGTAGCTGCTCCTAGTATAATTGTAGCTCCTAATTTAAAGTAGGATGGTAGTGCTCGATCGAATGTGTTACTTATAAGTGCTTGAGTCTGCATGGAGATTGTTCATTTATTACATGAAGATTTTCCAAGTTGATGGGGTTTAATCTGACAGGTGGTTGTTTCATAAGACATTCCATTTGATTTGGTAGTTCCAGTGTCTTCAGTAGGGATGAAATTGGAATTAGTACGAATCTTGAAGACTGATGGACCTTCGCAGAGATGCCAATTGTTTAACTTCGGGCATTCAGCCTCTATGTACATAGATTCTTTTCCAGAGATTGCTATAAAAGGTTGGGTAGGTAAGAATTGGGGATGATGGAAAGGTTATAAAGGGTATGTAAGGGTTTTAAGTTTATAGAGGTTTTTAAAGGCAGCGGAATAGGCAATCGGTATCTTATATACTATAACGATTATATTATCTACATAAAAGTAGCCTAACTGAATCGTATCATAAAATATCTAACTAAATAACTAGTATTTCTATAACTAAGATCGCATTATTACATTATAATGTTCTCATTTTATTTAGAATTTTATTTATATCTAATGTACTTGAAATGGAATGGGGAATTCTCCAAATACTTATAAAACTAAACTAATATCTAAGTTGCATATCATTTCGTATAATTCATATCATTATCATTGGATAATAATATAATTAAATGATATGTTATATTAGCAACGTCGTTAATGCATACGATATACGATACTGAAGTTAAATTCTTGTAATTTTATCGTGGTTAGTTATAATATCATTTCGCACAGTCAGCGGCAAAAGTAGTATCTTGTAACAAAACGGGGTTCTTTGGACTACGTTTTAATCGCGATTTAGCTACGGGACCACGTCTCTTTTTTGTAAAGATATGTATTGGCAAGTCAGCGAGAACCGTATCCTGCGTATAACGCGGGGCGAGTTTTTGTCGAGATACCATGGGGTTTTTAATGAAAACTTGTTGGTCCGGGCTATAATCTTTTTCTACTTCACGGTCTTTGTTTCGAGTTTCTGTTAACTTAGTCCTTTCGTGAAGAGAAGTCTCGTTAATTAAATCGTATACGTGAGTCATTCGGTTTCTATGTTCCTGTATATACTGCTGTAATAAATGTTCTGTCAGTTGTATGTCTATCGGGTCACGTGGGTCAAAATGTCCTGTGATTAAGTCGATTGGTCGGCATTTAGTAAAGCTGTGAATGGAACTATTATATGCTAATATCGCGTATGGCATGAGATTAATAACAGGTTCACTTTTCTGTTCGAGTTTCAGGATTCTTAAATGTTCAAGGATAGTCGAGTGAAAACGTTCAACTATTCCGTTATCATTCGGACTATGGGCTAAAACTTTGTGATGTTGTATTTTATGTAATCGTGTGAATTCTAAGAATAGTGCGTTAGTGAATTCCGGTCCTTGGTCAGTCACAATTGTCAATGGGATACCATGATGGGTGGAAAAAGTTAGAAGGGCCTGAATAACACTTAGAGCTGTACCGTCTCGGAGATGATATGCTTGGGCGTATTTAGAAAATGCATCTACGAATGTAAGGAATTTCTCGTTCTGAGCTGTGAAAAGATCTAAATGTAATATTTCGAACGGCTTAGTAGGTGGAGGTACGATGTGTAGTTTTTGTTTAATAGGGTGCCGGTCGTACTTGGCTTGACCGCAGATGGTACATTCGTTAATATACTTGGTTATAGTTTCTTTTAATTTAGGCCAATAATACTTTGAAGAGAGAGCTAGGAAACATTCAGTAATACCGCGATGGTTGGTTTTTCCTTCGTGGTACTTCTTAATTATCTCCTGCTGTTGAAGGTAATTTTTAACATTTTCAACCTCGGTTTTAGTAAGGACGAGGTTCATAGCCGAACTTTTGAATTTATTCTGTAAGATGGGTACAATTTTGTACATTGCTAACGGAGGACTAATAATAATTCCTGTCTTTACCTTTGGGTTAACGTATTCTTTTATGGCGTTTATAAGGTCTTCTTCTAAGTTTGATTCAGATAATTGGATAGTCGTTTTCGTATGAGTCTCAAAGGGTCTTGTAACTGTCGGTCGTTTTTTAATGTCGCCTACAACAATTAAACTTAACTGCTTGCTATATTTGTTAAGGGGATAATCGGTTATGGGTATATCTAAGATCGGGTTTTCGTCGCTAGTGTGGGCTGTCAAGGTACTTGATCCGTGAGCTGTCAAGGTGCTTGAACCATGGGCTGAAGCTGGTCTTTCGCTTTCAGATGGATTGACTGCCACAGAATTAGCGTCTTCGTGGTTAATTTCGATTCTAGATAAGGCGTCAGCATTAGTGTTGAGTTTACCCTGTTTATAGACGGGAGTGAAGTCGAATTCGCTCAGTTTTAGTCTCCATCGTGTAAGACGTGAGTTAGGATCTTTAACATTCATTACCCACTGTAGGGGTTTGTGATCGGTGATAACTTTGAATTTTCTACCAAAGAGGTAGGGGCGAAAGTACTTTGTTCCCCAAACTATAGCAAGAAGCTCTTTTTCGATCGTGCTATAGTTTATCTCACTAGTATTCAAAGTTCTCGACGCGTAAGCTATAGGCCTATCACTACCTATGGGTCCCTGAGATAGAACTGCTCCTATCGCATAATTTGAAGCGTCGGTGCTCAGTATAAAGTCCTTCGTGAAATCGGGATATTGTAAGATCGGGTCATTAGTCAGAAGCGTTTTACATTTTTCGAAACAGTTAATATATTCGGGGTTAGTAGGGGTAATTTTAGAGTCCTTCTTAAGACACGTCGTCATTGGTTTAGTAATACGGGCGAAATCAGGTATAAATTTTCGATAATACCCTAACAGTCCAAGAAACCGTTTGATTTCGATGGCGGTTTTGGGTATTGGGAAATTTTTTTATAGCCTTGATTTTGTCCGGATTAGGTTTAATGCCGTCTTTGCTGATTATATGTCCAAGGTAAGCCGTTTCCAGTTTGAGAAATTCGGACTTATCCATTTGGATTTTAAAGTTGGAGTCACGGAGTCTTTTGAACACTTTTTCTAAATTTACCATGTGCTCCTGTAAGGATACACTGAATACTATGATGAAATTAAGATATACTATACATACTACATTTTGAAGTCCCTCTAGGACATTGTCCATTACGCGCTGGAAAGTCGAAGGGGTGTTTTTCAAACCCATCGGCATACGAATATATTCAAAATGACCGTTCTCAACATTAAAAGCGGTTTTTGAAATATCGTCTGGGCTTATCTCTGTCTGGTAAAGGCCACAAGCAAGGTCTAACGTGGTAAAATAGTGACAGTTTCCTAACTTGTCTAGTATGTCAGTAATATTGGGTATGGGGTACTTATCATCGATGGTCTTATCGTTTAACTTTCTAAAATCTACAACAAATTTCCATTTCGTTTTTTCGGACGCGTCCGCCTTTTTCGGTACTAACCAAATAGGAGAGTTCCAGGCGGATTGTGAAGGGCGGATAATACCCTGTTCTAACATTTTGGTTACCTGGTCTTGAACCTCTTGCCTATGGATAAATGGATACCTATAACTTTTCGTGTATACTGGTACCTCGTCGGTTGTTCGAATATGATGTTTAATTTTGTTGGTGAATGTAAGGGGTTCACCATCAATATAGAAAACGTCGGCATAACGCGAACATAGCGCTTCTAAGTTAGCGCGCTCCTCTGGGTTCAAATGATCCATTCGTAAGCGCGATAACACTTCGTCGCTACGAGTAGTGTCATGTTTAGTACGTTTGCACTGGATATTGAATGACTGTGCACAAATCGGTCGATCTACTGAGAACACTACGTCGTGCCGAGAATGATTAGTCACTTCTACTATCCCACGATTCTGGCTTATGTTAGTCACACAATCTCCTATTATACAATTAGAGATATTTTGTTCAGGAATAAACGCTTCGCCGTTATGAAAATTTATCGGTAACTTAATTAATTTAGAGTTATTTGCAGGTATAATTTCCTCGTAGAGGTTACAATTTCGCGAGTCGTACATCTGTAACGGGTTGGTCGAATGTCTAGTTACTAAGGTCTTATCTTTTAAATTTATATTCGACTCCCATTTTTCTAATAGATCTAGTCCAATTAGTCCGTCAAAGTAGTCGTGGAATTTATAGATAAAAAATGTTATGTCATCTGTTTCATTAATTTCCTTAAAACATGGAACGGTAATGGAATAATCATTACGTGTGGTCGCGTGAATGTTAGTAACTTCGAACGGGTCATACTGACAAGGTATGTTCGGGTAAAAATAATCTACGATTTCGGGGCTAATGAATGATTGGTTTGCACCCGTATCGATAAGTAATTTAAGTGGTGGATTTGAAATTTGTAAAAATGGTAGTTGTCTTTGAGTATGAACATTAATTTCTATTTTGGCTTGTCTGACTGGCTCGGTTTCCGAAAATCCTCGTTTCGAGAAACGGTGTCAGCCTCGTTATCTTTAACTTCGTCAACGTAACTATCTGAGTAATACGGTTCCTGTTGGTCAGTGTAATAATAATAATCAGGGTATTCATAATTTTCGTAGGGGTTGTAATAGTCGGTCTGGTCATAGTACGAATTGTCAAATTGGTGATCGTCGTACTGTTGCTGGTCGTAAAGCTCGTTAAAATTCATTTCCCTACTCTTGAAATAATTGGATGGTGGAGGGTTACCAGCTCTACTCCAGTCATGAGGTTGACGTGATTGAAAAGGTTTAGGAGTATAGTGGCTAACTCCACTCATTGGCTGATGGCCATTAGAAGTATTACGTGGTCCTAAATTGAAAACGTTACTTTGGGGTCTATAATTCGGCGGCGGTGCAGCAAACATTTGTTGTGTCCGAGTTGGTCCTCTGAACTGAGGGTTCTGAGGCTTCCATGACGGAATGGGTTTCTGATACGGTACTACGGGTAGTCGCGGCGGTCCTGACATATTAAATGGTCGCGACGGCGGCATAGCGAATGGTCGCGGCGGTTGCGAGTTAAACGTTCGCGGTTGCAATCCGAACGGTCCCGGCGGCGAATACACAAAATTAAATTTATTTCTATCACTAACCTGGTGCTGCGGAGCCACCTTCCTTTCAGGAAGATGTGTGTTGCGCTGCTGCATGTACATGGTGTTCATTTCTTCATGAACACACTCTAATGCTTTTTCCATAGTATCAGGCCGCATGCAACGTATACGAGAACCAAGGGGGTCGTTAAGACCTCTTAAAAAGGCTTTAAGAGTAAGCTTTTTATAAAGTGCCCTTTTTGATTCTATTGTCGTATCGACTGTCTCATGCAGACTGATATATGTTATTAAAGTGGAGAAAAGATTTTGGCAAGTTTCATAGAATTCTTGAGGGCTTAAAGAGCCCTGGCTCAGTACCGCGAGATCGTTATATAATGATGTTTCATCCCGCTGGTCAGCAAAGTTGTTAATGAGAGCTAGCCTAATGCCACTCCATGTATCTGGGATACCGTTTGAATTAATAAATCGCGCGGCGGGCCCAGTGATTTTATTTAAAATTCCATTGAGTAAAGCTAAATTCGATAACGCGTAGTTCTCGTCACTGGAGGCATACTGCAAAACGAGTTGGTCACACAGGCGAATAAAACGCGTTAACACATTAGCGTTACCATCAAAGTCTGGTAACAAACGCAAGGCCTTAAATATAGAATCCATATGTGCGTCTGCCATCTCGTTTGGTAGTATTAAACTATCGTTACTAATATCTAATAAACTATTATCTAAATCAACGTCGCACAAATTCCTGTGGGCGTCTTGAAAGTTATTCCTATTACTATTAACCTAAGATTCCGAATTTGCCTTGAATGGAGAATTTTTGGAAATTATGGAAAACTTATAGGATAAAAAGGAAGCAACTCTAGATAGAAACTAAAGCACTCACATTTGCATCTTAGTTGGTCGTGATCGATTTCTTGATCCCTCCTGGCCGCTTGCTCGTAGATTCTGGATACTCGTCCGGTACTTGATAGCTACCCGGGTGGTTCGCGATTCTCGATTTTGGAGATATATTAACGAAACAACCCGCGAGTATCCTACCGACTGCGCCAATTAAGCTTGCGAGCCGAGAGGTTCCCAAAAAAATGCAAATTTACTTAGGGAACTAATTTATTAAGAAAATAATAACTACAATTATAACTTAATGCTAACAACTTTATAGCACGATGCTCAATTAAAGTGTGTCGTTGCGAAACCGATCGAAGGTTTCAGGTAGCCGTGGTAATGACGCACGATGTACACGTTCCGCTGTCTCAGCACTGCATGTCCATGGTTGGCAACGATTGAGTAAACGCCGGTCAGCACATTCCGTGTGTTATAGATATGTAACATGCGGTGTGTGATTGTAAATTTGGAATAAAATATATAAACAT
Source organism: Euproctis similis (assembly GCA_905147225.2). Taxonomy (NCBI): domain Eukaryota; kingdom Metazoa; phylum Arthropoda; class Insecta; order Lepidoptera; family Erebidae; genus Euproctis; species Euproctis similis. The sequence continues at coordinate 15,543,955 of LR990116.1, forward strand.
AACATAACGGGCCTCGAGGCGCATTGGTAAAACTACCGGCTGCAGCAATGAGGTCGGGGGTTCGATTCCCACCCGAGCACAAATATTTGTGTCAAACATGAATATGTGTGTGGCGTCTGGGTGTTTTTCTATGTATTCTAGGTATGTATTTACAAAAGAAAAGTATATATGTATTAGTATCCGTTATCTAGTATCCTTACCACAATCATTTAGTTGCTTAGCTTGGAAGTAGAGGGCGCTGTGTGTATTGTGTCCAAGATATTATATTGTTATTGTTATTATAACACGCCTTTTTCTACACGAAGGTGTAGGCAGTGGCTGTTATGTCTCGTCTCGTCTTTATTTTTACGTCCCAAATGGAATAGGTTGCGAAACTATTGCCATACCGCGCACAAAGTTGACAGTCATCGGATATTTATCACGCATAACTTTCGATAATAATTTCGACCAATCATTGCTGTGAGCCAGAAATCAGCGTCTTTCGGATCAAAAGCGGAGAGTTCGACCACCGGACCAATGTTTTACTCGTTTTGAAGCATTTATTTGTAAAAAAGAATTATGTTCTATGAAATATATTTTTATAGACAAAAACAAATTATATCTTATTTCCAGAAGGTCCCTGTAAAAAATAGCTTACGAATTAGCTACCTATATATGTCATATACGGACGTGCTACCTAACGCTCTCTTCATACCACCAGATACGATGGTTGTGAAAGCAAAAAAAGCATATTCCATCTAGCAAACTAAATTGAAGACTAAGTGAGTAGTAGAGCGAGACCAATTCAATTCAAAGCATCAAACAGGTTTCAATTTGAACTCTTTTAAAATTCATACCTTCGTTCCGAAGCATTCTCCATTCAATTTTTAAATGTTACAAAATGATGTAGAGTTTTCTGCTTTAGCTGTAAAAAACTGCTACTATTTTAATATAATACGTGTAAAATTATTGGGTATTTGAATTAGATTTCTTATTTTAGATATATAAAAAAAATGTTATTGTTCCAATGCATTTTTGCCAACGCAGTAGCAGTCCATTGGTGCATTTTTAAAGAAATCAGAGGGACGGGACGCAACAATTTCTTTAAAGGCATTATGTAGTTCCTCTCTGGTATTTATTTATTTTTCCGCCAAATTCTGGAGAAATTATGGATGATGGACAGCTTCTAACCACAGTTGTGCAATTTGGAGACCCTCTGCTATGCAGTATAAGTTCACGCGTTCTCGCGGAGGAGCAGCAGAGAGGAGCGATATACCAATGCCGGTTGGAGATGTGCCAGCTTCTCCATCACTGTGTTCAGTTCTTCAAAGTACACGTCTGCAGGAATGTTCATGCCGTTTGGTAAGAAGCTGTGATGAAAGATACCGGCACTGGACCTCCAAACAGTGACCATAACTTTTCTAGGAGTACGTTTTCGTTTAGGACAACCAGGATCCAATCAACTTGCCGAGCGCTTGGGGTTATCAAACAAAATTCCTTCTTTATCACAAGTATCAATGCGGTTCAAAATTCTTTCATTTGTGAGTCTGTTGAGCAGTGCGTACTTCCTGCTGGCGATCGTTGAGCGCGTGGGGCACCCATTTATCAAACTTTGGTACCTTGGAAATTTAACACAAATGGACCAATATTGTTTTGACGCTAATATTGAAAGTTACTGGTAATTCAGCTAAAGATTGTGTATCATCAGCTTCCACAATCGCCTTTAATTCGTCATTGTCGACCAAAGTCTTCGGACGGCGGCATTAATTACATTAGTTAAAATATATGCAATTTCAAGACTAGGTGAAATCAAATTTCTCCGCATCTTGGTCTACTGGCAACGTGCCAAAAAGACTAGTCGCATTGCCACGCTGAAAGGCATTGCTAATCTTCTGTGCGAAGAATTTCAAACCAGGCTTCTTTCTGGTCGCAGGAGGTCTCAATCAGCAATTTGCAATATATTTATGGAGTGCATGGGTGGTGTCGGTGGCGCAGTGGTCGAGCACATAGCTTCTGATCCGGAGGTCCGGGTTCGAATCCTGACACTGGCTCACACCAAAGACTTTTCGAAATTGTTTTCGGAAGTTATGTGTGATAAATATCGATGACTGAAAAACTTTGTGCCCGGTATGGCAATAGGTTCGCCACCTATTGCATTTGGGACGTAAACATAACACGGCGAGTTGAGGCTTAACAGCCGCTGCCTACACCTTCAGGTAACAAAGGCGTGAAGTTATGTTATGTTATGCATGGGCATAAATGGCTTAAAAACAAGAATCGCCGTTATGTTTATGTTCCAAATGGAATAGGTGGCGAACCTATTGTCATAAACCGGGCACAAAGACACACATAAATTTCGAAAATAATTCCGAAAAATTTGGTGTTAGCCCAGAATCAATCCCACGACTTCTGAATCAGAAGCAGGTAGCTCGACCACAAGACCACTGAGACAAAATATAAAAACATAAATTAATATATATTTGTAGATCCTCAATGTTCATTTAACACTAAAATGTACGTGGCTGTGATCTCAACAAATTCTCTATAAAATGAAAATAAAGAGGTGAACAATTTGTTTGTTTTTAATTTAATCTGGCACTCCGATAGGATCCTACGGACTCTGTATATTTTTATTAGCAGACTCAGCCGTCCACAGTTTAAAATGTCAATCGTGTCTTTGCATATCAACTTTGTTAAAATTTAACAACGTTTATTTTAATTTAACTATATATACATATACACTAGCTGACCTGGCGAACTTTGTTTCGCCTCGGAAGCCTTGGAATAAATAACAGCTATTTTTCTAAAAATAACTGTAGTCTAAGTTACTTCTTATTACACCAGCCACCTGTCAATAAATCTCACGTCAAAATCGATCCAGCCATTTCAAGGATTACACGGAACAAACTGACAGAAAAGCTGACAAAATTTGTTAAAAAATGTTATTTTGGTGTAAGTACATATTCATCTGAATGTAGTTGAAAGCAATTATTGCAATATTAAAAACAGACATTTCAATTTTATTTAAATGTTTAAATTATGCTCACTAGCCTTGGGGCATTAAAATTCTTATGATGTCTACTATGTAGGCACTGTGTTTGATCGTAAGCTATAAAACTTTGTTTGCCTAGCTTGTAGTATAGTGTTTTTAATGGACATTTTAAATTATATTTGCAATAACAAAAATATACACATATTTTTGTAACCAAACACAGTCTCAGGGGTTCAGTGGTCGAGCACCTCGTTTTAGAATCAAGAAGTTATTGGTTTCGAATTCGGGCTCACACCAATGACTTGACTTGACTTTACTTACTCTAATGAATTTAATATTGAAAATAATGTAGTATGATTTTCTGCACGGCTATTGTTCAGAGCTATCAGGGTGGGTTGATCCATTAGGAGTAGGTAATATACTAAATCTTGGTACATATCTCATTTATTTAACTTATTTATTCCTGTTGTTTCAGACGCTTTACAGCTTCCATTGTAACGTGTTATGAGAAGATGTTGTCCAAAATGTACTTAAAAAGGTTTTCAATATGGAGTTCGTAGAGTGTCCCAAACATGATCACATAATATTTTAAATGGTTGGTTCTTGATGACCTACTTAAAGTAGTCAAATTGCAATATACAAGCTGACCCGGCGAACTTTGTTCCACTTCAAACGTAATTTTTACAGCGTTAACAATTAAACTTATCACTTTTATTACACATACAAACCACCCGTTGACACCCTCTAGCATGTTTACGTCCTAAATGGAATAGGTGGCCCACCTATTGCCATACCGGGCACAAAGTTTTCAGTCATCGATATATATCACACATAGCTAAAAGCCTCTTGATTCAGAAGCGGAGTGTCGGACCACTGGACCACCGAGATATATTGGCCTTTAAATTCATAAAATGTGTTATTAATTTTGTAGTTTTATTACATACACTCTTTGAATTGTCTCAAACATTACTTTAGGTTGCAGTATTTTTATGATATTTAATCAAAACAAAGTTATAGTTAAATATATATTATGTTAAGTCTAGTCTCTATTGTTTCAGACAGTAATTTCGTATGCAAACGTACGGGTAGGTACAGGTATACGCCCCGGGTATATTGAGACCGAGTGTACAAAATTAGTTTCAGTTATTGACGGGAGATATTTACAAACAGTAAGATTGTATCTTTCGATGGATTTTAATTTGATTGTAAGTTATGCTTTTTATCAGAAAGGGGGGGCAAACGAGTAGTCGGATCACCTGCCTGGTGGTAAGCGCAGCCCATGTACACCTGTACACATATACTTTTACAGTTGCATTGCCTACCTTTAAGGCAGCGGAATGGGATGTGATGGAGAACGGGGTTGGAACCTTACATGAGCTACTTTACGTGGATAGTCTGAGAGGTCATTGTACTTTACCGGTCGAGCCAGTCTAGATCTTCCTGTCACTATCACCGTTACTAAAAGCTATGCACAATTTGTATGTGATCTGCGAAATGGATAAAAACGAAAAAGATTTAATAAAGAACTAATTACCGATTGTCTAAACTGCGAAAATCTAGGGAACATTAAAAAAAATATTTTAAGCCTTCATCATCATCATCATCATCATCATAAGCCCTTTTGAGGTCCACTGCTGGACATAGGCCTCTCCCATAGAGCGCCACAACTGCCAGTCCACGCAATCATGGGGGGTTTTGCCATAATCGCCACGCTTGGCAGGCGGGTCGGCGATCGCAGTAGGCTGTATTTTCTTCAGAGAGAATGCTGCTGCCCATTCTTTTAGCTTTTCCCTTAGTCGCCTTTTACGACACCCACGGGAAGAATTTTAAGCCTTAGATTCATTTAAGTCATTTAGATTACGGAGTTTTTCAAAAAACCCATAATCTCAAAACAAATGTGATCCATTGTTAAAAATGTAATCAGCAGGCCAGTGGTTGAGCTCCCCGCTGATTAGAAAGTTGTGGAATCAATACCAACAATATAAATATATATGACTGACAAATTTGTGCCGTGGCAATAGTTTCTGCCACTTATTCCATTTGGGACGTAATGATTCGATGAGTCGAGGCTTAACGGCCGCTCTTACACCATCGGATAGCGTGAAGTTATGGTATGTATCATTTTATCTGGAGAGCAGTTGGTTTTTAATAAATAGCACATTCGAAGTCAAAGTCAAAATAACTATATTTTTATAGGTCTTCACAGACACTTAAAAATAGTCAACAAGTACAGATAATGCTTGTGGAAAGTGCCTCCGTGGAACAAAAAAAGACACGGACGCAATGGCCACGAGCGGCCCGATTCCGAGTGTAGCGGCTATCATGAGAAGAATCGGGCAAAATCGCTATCTAATGAGTATTTAGTACCCTAAAATAGATTAACTAACACGTAACTAACACGACTTTCTCGTATATATAGATTTAGCATAAATATAGCCAAGAGGTCGGGTCAGCAAATAGGCTATTTATTGTCCTGCTATCTTTATATGGTGTCAGCAATGAACCGTTATTATGAGAAAGGCACAGGCAGAGGAACTCGCGAACAACAGCTAGTATGTTATATATGTTTGTGTAATTTAACAATACATAATAATAACCATATATTGTATAGTTATCGGTTTGTACGTGATTGTACTACTGGATATATTGTAATTATACTAACTAGTTATGAGACTTACGCCCGAATACTGAACCGCCACTCAAATCTGACAATCAATAAAGTGCTACTTACTGCTCAAATTTCACGTATTCTGTCTAATGTGACAGCTACTTAAACGATTAAGTAGCGCTTACATATTTGAGGGGCAGTTCAGTATTTGGGCTTTAGTTACATGTATTAAATTAGACATTTATAATATTGAGTTAAAGTAATTACTAACTACGATATTTACTAAAATTATTTTTATGACATAAATGTGAATGTCTTCTTAATTAGATACTTAGATGTATCGATACTGTACTATACTTTAAATTGATAATCAAAGTATAGTTGATTTCTTTAGACATTTTTAACACTACATACAGATGAAAACAAAAATTTCAATGTACTTGATTGAACGAGAAACTGAACTATAAATATATAAAAGTTCTAGCATCAGATTAGAAAAAGACAAAAATAGTACTGAATAGAATTTTTTTATGAAATCGAGAAAAATAACCTTAAAATATGCGTCTTCTCGTATTTTATGTTATTGTCTGTTAAGAAGCGATCGATTTGAAAACGAAAAGTACGTCAATGTTTTTTCCTACTCTTATATTGTTCCACCTCCACCTAGGAAACCTATTTGAGAATGCCTTTGCTTAACATCGATACACCTAATCTGTTTGTGATGTAAAAATCAAATCGAGGCGGTATAGCCTCTGCCTTACCATCGACCAAAAAGAGGTATGAAGTTCCAAAAAAGACAATCAGGCAATCTACTCTTTCAGACCATCTTTCTGCCAATTTTATCCAGATCTGTACTCTGCCAGACCCAACCATGTCTTTCAAAGTTAGCACTGGCATAATTACCATGTTGAATACAGCGAGATACGGCTTCATATGTAAGATATCATTTTATATAAAACTATGAATTACTATAATTGAAAGCAATTCAATTATCGCGGAGACCGTCCATAAGCTGAGGATTGTCATGGCGTTGAAACTTAAAATTATGGGATATATCAAGTAATTAGTAAACTTAATGAACGAGTGTAGACACGAAGTTATAAAACTTCAGTAAAATTGTCGTGACCATTAAAAATAATAAGAGTGTCTCAGAAAATCGACGTAAAGTGTTTCATTTCACGTTTAACTTCGTAAAATAGATCCGGATACCCATCCGCTTATCTTTCCCCCTTTTTTTCTATTCTAAAGAATGGCAATGCTGCTTCATTACAGATGTTCCTGACCGGCGCCAGTTGCATGATATGTTTGTCTCCTTTTTCGACAAAAATATGAATGATTTTAGTAAATCAGAATTTATGAATGATAATTTTTGTAATCTAAATGACAACTGTATGACTAAATTTGTACTAAGATTTAATTTATTGATAGCCAATGTTATTATTCGGGATGGCCAGAGGGAAGTAGATAAGGGTAAGGTATTATCCCTTTTCGTCCTATACACAAATATAGGGTGTGTTGAGTGCGACGGTTATTTGTAAATAGTTTGATATGAAATTTATTTATAAAATGGACAACGTCTCTTTTGTGCGACTTAATTTTCATATTATATCTATTATAGTTGTCCCACTTAATATTTACTTAATAGCCAATATTTATCCATTCTCCTTGTACCTTAAATATCTGCGATGCTGGAAAAAGTATTTTAATATTATGCCTCAATGACCTGAACTAGGACACAAAAATTTTATGATTTGTTAGAATATTATTAATATCTCCACTGAAAACTGAAGTTTTATATTTTAGTAGTACAAATTTGATTTGCATTAGATGCTCGGGGCGGTATTACAAATGACTCTTTAACTTTCGTACATGATGGCAAATACTAAATTAAAATAATATATCATAACTTCACGCATTTGTTATCCGAAGGTGTAGGCAGCGGCTGTTAAGCCTCGTCTCGCCGTCATTTTTACGTCCCAAATGGAATAGGTGGCGAACCTATTGGCATACCGGGCACAAAGTTTTCCGTCATCGATATTTATCACACATAACTTCCGAAAACAATTTCGAAAAGTCATTGGTGTGAGCCAGTGTCAGGATTCGAACCCGCGACCTCTGGATCAGAAGCCGTGTGCTCGACCACGGGACCACACGAGAGAAATTAAATTATTATAAGCTTTTTTCGTAATTATATATACACTAGCAGGCCGCGCGAACTTCGTACCGCCATATTTTATACATTTTCTACTAAAAAGATTATTGCCGCGATCATATTAATACCCCAAAGCTTTCCCCATAAATGGACAACACAAACACAAATATTTTTTTCAATTCCAGTTCCTGATACATACATAACTTCACGCCAGATCCCTTGCGGGGTAGGTAATATATATATTATATAGGTATATAGGTGCCATAAGGCACGATTATTACACAGCTGTTGATATTAGTGACTAACTACCTACCTATGATGAAAATAATAGCAGTTAAAATATTAAGCAGTTCGCTGCATGAATGAGCTGGCTCACCCGGTGAAATACTACGAATTCTGAGAAGATCGACGTAAAGTGGCTCTTGCCGCGTTTTGTTCGGTGAGAGAGGTACCCGGAGGCCCACTCCTCTTCCCCATCCTTGTCCCTTAAAGGTCGGCAACGCAACGGTATCACTATAAGTGTTGCCGGTGTCCATAGGCGGCGCAGGTTGCTTACCATTAGGTGACACGCTTATTCCTTTGCTCTCCTATCCCTTAAAAAATATTATCAACTTTTCGATTCATCTTCTTTTAAAATATAGTATTACCTTTGAAGTTATCAATATAATAGAACGATTTTGTACCGCAGAAATTAATTGATTAAATATTTCTAATTGCCACTAGGTAACGTAATATTTCAACAAACAATTAACCCAGATCATGACAAAACTAACACGTTCGATTCACTGAAAATAGCCCTATGGAACGCCAATGGGCTCTCACACCATATTCTTGAAATAGAAGCATTCTTAAAGATAAATAAAATAGATATCCTCCTAGTATCCGAAACTCACTTTACAAACAAAAACTATTTTAAAGTACAGAATTATTCCTTCTACCATACGATGCATCCAGATGGGACTGCGCATGGTGGGTCAGCAGTTATTATAAAGAATAACATCAGGCACTACGAAGCTGAACCATTTATATCGCCTATGATTCAAGCGACAAGCATAGTCGTTGAAGACTGGCAGGGTCAACTCACGGTCACTGCACTTTATTCGCCTCCTAAACACGCAATTAAGAAAGAAGACTATTGCCGCTTCTTCAAAACTCTGGGACCAAGATTCATCGTCGGGGGAGATTTTAATTCCAAAAATATCACATGGGGCTCTCGTCTGACAACAACAAAGGGTAGACAACTTCAGATTGCCCTGAATGAGTTACATCTCAATACAGTCTCAAGCGGGAAGCCAACCTACTGGCCAACAGATACAAGAAAAATCCCGGATCTAGTAGATTTCAGCGTCGTAAAAGGAATACCACGAGAATGTTTCAAGTGCACATCCAATGAGGACCTTTCATCAGATCACAGCGTCGTGTTGGTGGAAGTTTCCCGGAAATTTAAATGTACGGATCCTCCAGCAAGACTCCATAGCCGTAAAACTAACTGGGACATGTTCCGCACAATGGTAGAGTCCAATATAGACACCAACCTGCCCCTTAAAAATGAAGAACAGATTATGATAGCAATCGAACACTTCAACAAATGTGTTCAAACATCTGCCTGGGATAGTACTCCCTCCAGCAAGAACACTACCTCAGAAAACTGTTCAAAGTCCGTCCGCGAATTAGTAGCCGAAAAACGACAGGCACGCAAAGTATGGCATACCACTAAATATCATGGAGATAAGAATCGGCTAAACTACCTCACTGCAAAATTAAAGGACCTCCTACGATCAGAAAGGGACGAAAACGTGCAAAACCACTTGCGCAACCTTGATACTTCAGCTGGCAGCGACTATTCTTTATGGAAAACAACAAATAAGCTTAAAAAAACAACTAATTCCAAACCGCCGATTCGTAAAAAGGATGGGTCTTGGGCTAAAAGTGATAGAGAAAAGGGTGAGGCTTTTGCTTTACATCTCGATGAAGTCTTTATACCAAATCCCCCATCCAACCCACGTGATGTCAGCGACGACGAACTACTTAAGAGTCTCTACGAACCTCTTCAATTGGACCTGCCAATAAAAAAAGTTACAAAAGGTGAAACTATAGTGGTGATTAAGAACTTAAACAAAAAAAAGGCCCCCGGATATGATCTTATCACTGCCAAATTGCTCAGCGAACTACCAGATAAAGCAATTTTATTTCTGACTCAATTATTCAATTGCGTGTTAAGAAAAGGTATTTTCCCTCCACAATGGAAAATAGCCCAAATAATATTAATTAATAAGCCTGGCAAACCACCAGAAGAAGTCACCTCTTACCGTCCAATCAGTCTGCTACCAGTTTTGGCAAAAGTAATGGAGATCCTTTTCATGAGACGGCTAAATCCAGTGATGGCTAGAACCAATGTCTTACCTAACCATCAATTTGGATTCAGAGAAAAGCATGGGACCATAGAACAAGTACACCGGCTAGTTAAAAACATCCACCAAACCTACGAAAACAAGGAGTACTGCTGTGCTGCGTTCTTGGACATCTCACAGGCCTTCGACAGAGTCTGGCACGATGGCCTACTCTGTAAAATAAAGAGGATGCTGCCAGCGGATTATTTCGTCTTTCTGCGTTCCTATCTTGCCGATAGATTTTTCTTCGTCAAGCAAGGCGAATACTCAACCAATCTCCACAACATCTATGCCGGGGTTCCGCAGGGGAGTGTGCTTGGGCCGACTCTATATCTGCTATTCACTTCAGACCTACCTACGACAGACGGTGTAATAATGGGAACATTTGCCGACGATACAGCAGCCTTGGCTGTTGATGTTGACCCTTCAAAAGCAAGTCACAAGCTCCAGCTCTGCCTGGATCATATAACAGACTGGTTATCTACCTGGAGAATTAAAGCAAATGAGACAAAGTCGGTACAAGTAACATTTACCACCAGACAAGGTACTTGTCCTCCGGTAACACTGAATAAGATTGAAATTCCGCAAGCAAAAGAGGCCAAGTACCTTGGACTATACTTAGATAGACGCTTAACGTGGCAAAAACACATATTCACTAAGCGCAAAGCCCTAGGCATCCAATTAAGAAAAATGTACTGGCTGTTCCAAAGTAAATCGCAATTGTCATTGGAGAACAAATTGCTCCTATATAAAACAATCTTAAAACCAGTCTGGAGCTACGGTATACAGCTTTGGGGGACAGCCTCAAATTCAAACATAGAAATACTACAGAGGTTTCAGTCAAAGATGATCAGAATTATTACTAATGCACCATGGTTCGTTACTAACGAACAATTGCATAACGACCTCCGGATCAGAACCGTTAAGGAAGAGATAGTGCATTCGACAAAGAGCTACACAAAGCGACTAGATAATCACCCTAACATACTTGCAAAGCATTTAATGAGGAACGATTTCAGATTTACACGATTAAAGAGAAGAACGCCAATGGACCTACAACAAGGAGAGAAATAAGAGAGGCACATGTCACTGGACTGTTTGCCCTTCAAGACTAATACACATACATAACAATTTGCTGAATGTTGAAAGAACAGCTTGCAATGTGTAATTAAAAAAAAAAAATAAAAAAAAATTAACCCAGATTGATCAATTCTCCAACCATTATTAATGAATATATTGAATTCCTGGAACAATGGCCGCTTACCTAAAAAGGTATGGCAAAAGGTTTGCCATTCCATACCTATTACATTTGGGGCGTAAACATAACGGCGAGTCGAGGCCTAACAGCCACTGCATACACGTTTGGGTAGAAATGGGCGTGAAGTTATGTCATATCACTGTTCATGACGTAAAGATTTGGCAATTCGAGGCCCCACACCATAACAGCCACTGCTTACATTTTTGTGTAGAAAAAGGCGTGAAACTACTCTTAAATAAAATGTTACAGAAATTGTACAAAAAGTACCAACTAATATCTACTATAATAATGTATTTATTTTTATGCGAGGGACGCTATTCGCTAGCACTTATCTTTAATACAAATGAAGCCGTTTCGACTGGACGATGTTCAGCATAGAGTAGCTGTATGTTACAGAGACATATTATCAATTTTTATTAATATAGGAAAGTTATCATACTTTATTTCTTTATTTTTCTTGCTTCTTGACTTAATATTCACGCTTTAATACGCAAGAATTACTACTGAGGTACATCCCACTTTTGCTAAAGAAATTTCCTATCAGCATTATCCACTAAGTCATCACATACCTTTTACTTTTGCCCTGGCCTCTCCTTAATAATTATTTTTAATATCTTAAAATCCAGTAAAAGACGCACTCCAGACTCAACGATGGTAGTGCCACACAGATCACTGTATCAATGGGTTGACTCGATGAAATACCACGGCCTCTCATAATATCACATGACGGGCCTCGTGGTGCATTGGTAAGACTACCGAGTGCAGAATTCAGGTTGGTGCGTTCGAGTCCCACGCGAGTACAAATATTTATGACAAACATGAATGTTTGTATGGTGTCTTTTTTATGTATTTTAGATATGTATTTACAAAAGACAAGTATATATGTATTATCATCCGTTATCTGGTTTCTATAACGTAATCATTTAGTTGCTTAGCTTGGAACTAGATGGCGCTGTGTGTTGCGTCTAAGATCGACATAAAGTGGTTGCCACGTATCGCTCAATTAGAGAGATATACGCAGGTCTACCATCTCCTTTCCTTCCCTACTTCCTTAAAGAACGGCAACAGCAAATGTAAACACTATAGTTACAGATGTCCATGGGACGTTTGCCCACGATTCCAAAACAAAAAAAATATGACATTAGATTAGTCTGTGCCTTTCGAAGAACGGCTTTGCAAGAAAACCTTCGATGAGCTAAAAACTACATCTGAACTGAAATCATTCGCTTTATGTAACTAATGGATTTCCGAATGAATGAAGAAGGCGAGAGTGAAATATTAAAAAAAAAACTTATTTCCAGTTCGGTCCTGTGAATAGTTTTTAAAAATATGATTTATATTTTAGTAATACTACTTAATCAAATATATAAGACTGGTGTTTGGAATTTTGAGTTAATGATTTCTATTCGATTTAACGTAACATAACTTTTTACCCGAAGGTGTAGGCAGCGGCTGTTTAGCCTCGGCTCGCCGTTATGTTTAGGTTGCAAATGGAATACGTTGCGAACCTATTGCAATACACTGGAAACAAGATTATCAGTCATAGATAACATAACTTCGATAATTTCGAAGTCATTGGTGTGAGATCTGGATTCGAAGCCACGATCAGAAGTAGAGTGTTCAACCACTGGACCACGATCCGATGATATAAGCCTGAAGAAAAAAAATTAGTTAGAAATCGGATTTAAGATCAGATTTGTCGCATCGTATTTTTCATGGAATGAAGTCCCAAGTTCAAGTCCTATGTGTGATAATTATATTTTTCATTCGGAAAATATTTGATCCGGGTATAAGTAAGTTAGGAAATCGTGTTGGAAGAGATTAAGAAATTATTTATTAACTGTGTAAAGAAGGCAATATGGTCATAGGCCCCACTGAATACCTATACCACCCATGGATCCATATGCCAGATATGGATGAATCAAAGTAAAAATAACCTCAATGTAAATATATTGTCATAAAACAAAGGGGAAATGATTTTTCTTACCTGTAACCTATATGCACGAAAAATTTACTTATTTCGAATTATCTTTTCAATAGTTTTATTTTAGGTTTTATTTCATTGACTTTTTTATGCCATAAGTAGCGTAAAGTTATAATACCCGTTAATTGGTAAGAAGAGGGCTTTTTCTACGGAATAGGAGGAAAACGAGCAGGCGTTTCACCAGATGGTAAGCCACTAGCGCCACCCATGGACACCTGCTACACATACAGTATTACCGTTGCGTTGCCGACTTTTACGGGAGTAGGATAGGGAAGGACGCGGAAGGGGAATGGGCCTTGGGTACCTCTTTCTCTGAACGAATCGCGGCATGAGCCACATTACGTCTATCTTCTGAGAGGTAGCTAACTTCTTGGCTCTACCACTGACATATATTATTATACATGTTCACCCGGCTAACTTATAAAAAAACCGTATTCAAATCCGTTGCGTAGTTTCAAAGATATAATCATATAAGGGGAAAGTCAGCGGAAAGCGACTTTTTTATACTGTGTATAATGATAACTAGTAAAGAATGTCACAACATCGTTAGTTGAAAAGTAAAACCTTTTAATATCTACTTGTGACAGTATCAGAGAAAACATTGGCCGGGACAAAGAGCAGCGCGGTACTAGCTGGCTCGTGACGTCATAACTGCCCTGACGTCAGAGTTTGCGTGCATGTGGGTCAATAGAACGTCCCAGCCGCGGCCCGGGTAGCACCCGGCAGTTGGAAATAGGTCATACAGCTAAAAATACGCACCACTATTCAACAACCTTTTCCACTCGGTCACTTTACATCTAGTCAACTGCTGTATCATTGAACATTTATAAATAGAATCAGAACAATTATTAGTAGTAGTAGTATTATTTGAGGCTATTTATTCGCAAGGCAACGGTATTTAATTTTGTAAACACATCTTACCACTTCAATCGGATTTGAAGGGGTGGACATTGGGACATGGTGGACATTACATGCCGTCATTTTGTCTGTCTTAACATATAATACTTCATTGGTGTTTATCCGCATTCGAACTAGGGTACTCTCAATTAGGATTCGATATGTTGAAACCACAAAGCCACCGAAACAACAATATTATAAATAAACACAATTTATACAAATATATCCCACCATACGAATTCAAAGTCTCATTGAATGGCATTTCTATTCTGCTATTGAAAATAAAATCCTTTTTATTTGATAGCTTCAAATATATAGAGGCCTCACTCGAAATCTTACAGAAAGGATATACTATATAAAGAAAATTGTATACATTTCTATAATAGGTCGTGTAATGGAATTTCATAGAGAGTTTGGAACATAGATTTATCATAGACGTAGATGGCACATGTCAGTAAAAATGTACTACTGATCATCACTTACAGCGCGACCGCGAGTAAGCGATTCTTATAATGCTACCATACAGTCGAGGGAAGCGAGGGAAAGAGGCTGGGACGTAATGTGGCCACGTTACTCGTCATGCCGCGAATCATTCCGGCAATGTGAACGCGAGTGGCGGACCACATTATTCGCGCGATCGCAGCGCAGTCGGCTAGGGCTGTTTAAAATATCGAATTTTCGACATATCGATATTTTTAAATATATCAATCTATAAATAATATCTTACTTACATTACGACGGTGCATTGGTAAGACTACCAACTGTGGAATCGAGATTGGCGGGTTCGATCACCACTTGAGTATACATATTTATCGTGGTCAGGGTAGAATCTAGTAGAATATCTACAACCCTATTTTGGATGATATACCCTATTTGATTTCTAATGACGTAATATTATTTTTCAAATTACTCTCAACAAGTCCTATAATTTGATACCCGTACCGTAACCATGCTTTATAAATATCTGCTCCAACATATTAAATAAAAAGTGATGTCATATTATTTTTCGAGTTACAATAAGCATTTCATTTAAACCCATATTGCATTGGATATATCTCCGGATGACAGGTAGTGGTACTTCACTGGTCGAGCCAGCCCATTCATTAAGCGAAATGCGTGGCTCTACCACTAATAATATTATCACCCAAACTCAGCGTGTCTCAGCGTGTATACAATATTTCAGCTTAATCTTTTGAAGATATCTACCTCAAAATTAAGTTCTAAGATTCCAGAACATACACACTTACGGACATACAATGCAAAATAAAAATCACTGAGTTTATTAACTTTTTATCAATTATGAGTAGTATAGTACCACCACCTGTTCCTAGATTTATTATGTACTTTTTCGATACATCAAAGCCCGAAATTGATATATTTAAAAATATCGATATGTCGACTAACTGATATTTTGAAAAATATCGCCAGCCCCAATATCCAAGTTCGGCGCGTCGCGAATATTTGCGCGAATGTTCGCGTGAGTAGAGCAGTGTGTGGCCACAGATAACAACATCGCGGCAACGCGAACGTGAACGGCGAATAGCTGTGTGTGGGAGCGGTGTTAGGATGTATATAATACATCACATGAACAATAATTATGTAAAAGTTGGCACTTTTTATATAAGATAAGTCACTCACACATCAGCAACCCATTTATGGTCTCGTTGTTTGGGTGACTATTCATCATCATCATCATTTGCCTTTTTGAGGTCCACTGCTGGACATAGGCCTCCCCCATAGAGCGCCACAACTGACGGTCCACTCAATCATGGGGGGCTTTTGCCATAATCGCCACGCTTGGCAGGCGGGTTGGCGATCGCAGTAGGCTGTATTTTCTTGAGAGAGAATGCTGCTGCCCATTCTTCTAGCTTTTCCCTTAGTCGCCTTTTACGACACCCACGGGAAGAGATGGGGTGGCGGTATTCTAAGCCGGCGCCACACAGCAATTGACAATTGCAGGTGACTATTGCCAATCTATTATTCTTTAAATATATGGTTTTGAATAGGAGCATTTGTTTTTACTAGTGGTCAACTAGTAGTCGACACTCGACCCTAATTATTTTAGTTACAAATTTGAACACTATTAAGGTTCTATTGTGAAACGGACAGTTAGGTAGTGTCAATATTAGCCGGTATACGGCTACCGCCGGCTACCTCCCGGACTATGAATAAAACAAAAGAATATCTATGCATGTGTGTATAAATACACAATATATAAATCACGTATTAATAATAATTTACTTTTAGGTATAATGTAAAAATAATAGTTTAAAAAACTAAAAAACACGCTTTTTATAGAAAACCGAACTAAAAAATAGAAAAAAAAAAAATATATATTTTAAAAAAAGCGTGGGGTGCTTTTTAAGATATTATCGAAATGATAATCACTCTACTCATATCTGTCAATAAAATATTTATAACTATTGACACTGATCAATTATGATCATGTGTGATGTGTGATGGTGCGATTTGTGAACTTTCATAGTTCACAAATCGCACCATCTATCGGTCAAAAAAGCGTGGGGTGCATGGTGTCAATAGTTATAAATATTTTATAGACAGATATGAGTAGAGTAATTATCATTTCGATAATATCTTAAATAGCACCCCACGCTTTTTTTAATTTATATTCATTGAAATTTTTAACACTATTTTCTTAATTTAAATTCATTAAAATTTATTTTCTTTTTTTTAGTTCGGTTTTCTATAAAAAGCGTGTTGTTTAGTTTTTATAAACTATTATTTACATAGTTCACAAATCGCACCATCTAGTGGCAATCAGCGGAAACTAAAAAAGAAGTCGGTTACAAACAAACCTACAAACATACAAATATACAAACATACATACAGGTGAAGCTAATAAAAAGCTAATAAAAAAGCATTCGTCATTTCTTCTCTGTTTATACTAAGTGTGCCAAATGTTATGTCGTATATTTGGTTAGGGACGGCTGGTCTCGCTAAGATGTGTCGTGCGGTATTGATGAGGGGTGAGCGCACAACGCTTGTCTTGTTCATCAGACCGGATTTCTCGCTGCCCACCATCATTCTCGCCATGGTACGATCATATTTAGCGTCAAATCAAGTAACAATTTTCCAATTATGCGTTAAATTAAATGGATAAGTTATCTAGCTTAACTGCTAAGTAATTTGATTGGTAATTGTTAATTTTAATGTGTGCAATGTAGTTTTTTTTTTCAATGGAATCTCACCACACTAGTGATTTTATTGGACGTTTTTTACAGGATCAATAAATGTGTATTTATGATACTTGGGTGAAGTTACCTCCTGGGAAGTAATTATGTGGTTATCACTTAGAACCACGCATTTAATTTACCCAGGAGATAACTTGATTTTTCTGTAAGCTGAATCATATTCGCATATCAGCAGTAAGCTATTCAATGCCGTGATCGAACTACTAGACCATTCTCGATAGTTTTATTTTGTTTGGGATAAGTTGATTTAATTAAAAATAATCTTGTTTCCATGCTAAATTGCCCATAACACATCCGGGAAAATCTACTAGATATATGTGCAATCTGAATGCAAACAGAAGGCATTTCAATTCAATTTCATTCTTCGGATTCAATATGGTTATATCGATCATAACACGTATATTATAAAATAAATTTTGCACGTGTTAAAGCACTAAATGTTACGATATTTTCATTTTACAATTTAATTATGTTGAGCATTTTGTAATACGTTCACAAATCGCAAATGTGACGCGGCGTTATGACAATCAATGAGTATATATTATCAATTGCAAAATTGAATCAGGTATATGAATTCTTAGCTCGAAAATATTACAGAAGAATGAATATACTATTTTTCATGAAAATTGGTAAGTCATTTGATTTTTTGATTAGAATGCAATATGACGGCTAATTTTCAATTTGATTGAGGGAGTGACAAGTTATAGTTTCACACATTGTAGATATGCACATTCTCCTTTGGGTATATATTAAATTTTATGACTTTATAACAATAAAATTAAAAGTCTCGGTGGCGCAGTGGGCGAGCGCACGGCCTCTGATCCAGAGGTCCGGCGTTCGATTCCAGACACTGGCTCACACCAATGACTTTTCGAAATTGTTTTCGGAAGTTATGTGTGATAAATATCGATGACTGACGACAAACTTTGTGCCCGGTATGGCAATAGGTTCGCCACCTATTCCATTTGGGACGTAAACATAACGGCGAGACGAGGCTTAACAGCCGCTGCCTACACCTTCGGGTAACAAAAGGCGTGAAGTTATGTTATGTTATGTTATAACAATAAATAAATATTAATATTTTTATTGCATGTCTGCAGCTGTCATTTTTGTGGCCACCATACGTGCAAGTGAGAGCGTTTTGTATCACAAAAGAAGCGCAATCAGCGATACATCAAATGGATACAATTTATTACGCGGACTTAAGCTCAATTACGATAAGGAAACTTTAGGCAAGGATAGAGATACACCGAAAGATATAATACCGCGAAATCTTTTAGATCAAAATTATTACAGAGAAGGAAAAAATGGTAAATATGTTGAAAATGGTTTAGAGTTTGAAGAAAGCAACGAACGGAACATTTCTCCGTACAGTGGCGATTCCAGTGATAAAGAAGACGATTGTAGTAGCAGTCCTCAAACTTCTAAAAATGTAATCAAATCAAAGAAGAAATTCATATTAAAGATTCCAAAACTCATTGAAAATCTGAATTTAGTGATTCAGATACTAGATTTTGTCTTAAAATATCTTAAAAAAAATAAAATAATTTCATATAGTGACGATACCAGTAGTATAGAAGATGATGATAGTAACGATCCTCAAGCTTTGTCATCAAAAATAATAATCACTACTAATCCGAATAAAAAGTTTCCGAAGTTTCCAGAGTTTCCGGAGTTTCCGGAGTTTCCAGAGTTTCCAGAGTTTCCAGAATTTCCAGAGTTCCCGGAGTTTCCAGAGTTCCCAGAGTTTCCGAAATTTCCAGAATATCCAAACAGGCCAAAGAATCCAAGAAACCCAAACAGGCCGAAGAATCCAAAGAATCCAAGAAACCCAAACAGGCCGAAGAATCCAAAGAATCCAAGAAACCCAAACAGGCCGAAGAATCCAAAGAATCCAAGAAACCCAAACAGGCCGAAGAATCCAAAGAATCCAAAGAATATTTGGATTGTTTCAAAGGATCCGAAGAATTCAAACACTAAAATTATAATAAAGAATCCGAAGACATCAAAAAACTCAAGGAATCTAAAGAATCCGAAGAATTCAAAAACTTAAGTTATTATAAAGAATCCGAGGACACCAAAAATTTGAAAAATTCCAGAATCCGAGAAATCCTAAAAAATTAAGAGTTCCATAGAATCCAAAGTATTCCCAAAATCCACACAAAAAAAATCCAAACAATCTAAAACACATCCTTAGAAATATAATGTCCCCAGAATAATGTCTATAATAAATGATAGATTGATTACATCACATGATGATTTATAGGAATCCAAGGAGTCCAACAAATCCAAAGATTTCAAATAGTCCAAATAGTCCCAATATAAAAGTGAGTCAAGGCCTATTCGATTACATAAGCAGGTTGCAATGTTAAAATACGTGTCCCATAAAAAATAAAGTTTAATTTTTTTACGCATATCCTTTCATTTACTTTAAATGATTTCAAAACATTTATTTATACATCCCTAACATACGGGCAAAAAAACGTCTTCGTGATACTACAGCTCTCAAAAACTAGGTGCATCTCAAGGGTGTATTATTTTCCCCACATCATTACATAGTATAAAACAAAGTCTCTTTCCGCTGTCTGTCCCTTTATATACTTAAATCTTTGAAACTACGCATAGGATTTTGATGCGTGTTTTTTTAATAGATGGTGTCAACAGGGTGAATTTTATCTATAATTCATGTATAATGTACTAAAGAAAATATGATAATTTTCGAGATTTGGCACTTTCATTGCACATGCTGGCTGAAACCTAAGTGATAGATTAAAATAATGTACTACATTATTAAACAACTTCATAAAGTCTACAAAAAAGTCCGCGAGGACTTATGTCTATCTCTTAGGGATAACCCACAATGATTTTTATTTTTTTTACTTTTTATGAGAAATAATGACTTATTTAAGAAGCGATATTAAACATCTCAGCATTAATTTTCATCTAATTAAGTGTCGAATAGATTATGCACGTAACATAGATGATCATGGCCCTTTACAGCATTTAATTTAAACGAATATTTTCGAAGAGTTTGCTGTATTAACATAGCGGCACAGTAGTTATGTTGCACGCAGTAGTACCACAATAGTATAGATAATTAGCACAAACTGAACCTCACTATATTCAAAATTTACTCATTTATTACTTTGATGCGGAACAAAGTTCGCTGGGTCAGCTAGTTAAAACTAAAGTTACGGGAAAGTTCTATCCCTTAAGAGCATTTATAGCAACTAAGAGGGGGTTCAAAAGATCAAACTGCAACTGGTGAACTGATAACAGCTACGGATTTTTAAAATGGCCTTTAATAAATTCCGAGCTATATCATCATTTTTTTAAATTCTTAACTTATAAATTAAGAAGTTAATACGTGTTATATGGGGATTTTTCTAAATACATACCACAAAAAACATCTGGGGTTTACCAGTGATATATTGGCACCCTTCTCGCCAAAAATTTAAAATATTATATAATGACTAAGTCGGAAGCAGACAATGTTTCCTTAAGACTACTTTACAATTTTTCTTATTTAGTATGTAACGAAATTCGGCAGGCAGACCATTCAATATATTTGGCAACATGTAATCCCACGTGCTAGATCCGTAGACATTGGTATGTTTAGGTAATTTATACATTTGGAGATTTGAGAGCTAACGTAACGTCATGACTTATTTTTCAATTTAGATTGACAATGTTGTGATATTCCGCGCTCAGGACACACACATGCACCTTATCGAAGACATTTAGAACCTGGCAGTGTGTACACAAACCATCATAGTTGTTACAGTATTGTTGCTTTATTTTTTAGGTACAATTATATTTAGAATCCTTAATTGTAAGTTATAATTGTCCCTAACATAGGTTTTGTATGTGCGCCCATAGCTACTTAGGCCATAGCGTATTACTGAGTCAGCTAGTGATAGGTACATGGTTCTTAGCGTTTTATATGGTACTTTGCACCTGAGTGCGTACAACTTTAGATAATAAATCTAAGTTTGCTACAAACAATATTGAATTGAGGTCGCCAATTAAACCTCTATTTTTTTTTACGCGAGGAAATGCTTTATGCACACCCCCCGCCTGGGAACGACAGTGGGTAGTGAGGGACTCCCAAAACAGTTAACTGCAATCCGATCCTAGGGCTACCCACTAAAACCATGCGGCAGCCTTCCTCCGGCGTTGGGTTGGTCCAGGATTCGGATAACCCCTCTGGCCCACCCCGCCGTCCCCCCCAGTTACGAGGGGGGCTCGTCCGCGGGGAGCCTCCGCGTGAGGCTACCCAGGGCGGGGCGGTGCCGATCGCCTGCTGTTAAGAGGCGCGCGGCTGGTGGCGCCCCCGACGACCGTCCCCAGCCTTCAGATAACAAGAACAATATTGGAGGACCAGTGTGATGAATGTATATGCGTAAGTTTTGTATTTTTCGCGTTTATTACTAAGCTGATATCGTGGGCCCAGCTGCACAGTAGGTCGAAGCTACGTTGCATTGCTATCTGTGCTTCGGTAAATGTCTTCGGCGAACTGTACACGGAAGGCAAACTAGAGTAATAAATTATAGTGAAGTGTTTAATTGTAGTCAAGTAAGAGCCAACTTGTTAAATGGTATCAGTTAATAAATGACCAGTGCTATAGGCTGCAAGCCCTAAGTCATCTTTTAAGATACGCGACATTGTTCTAGGTGCTATCTTCATCTCCCGAGATAAAATCTTTTGGATGCGGACAGGATGTCTTCGCATTCTTTCCCTTACTGTTTTGACCACCTTTTTCGTACGAACACTACGTGGACGGCCAGGTCTTTTTCTGTCACAAACAGAGGAGGTCTCATTGTACCTATTAATAGCCCGCTACACAAACATTTTACTATTACCAAGTGTATGGAGAGTTTTAAAAATTGCATTTGGCTCCATACCTCCCACTTACTCTATTTGGAACTTATAAAGTTGGCGACTAGAGACGTTACAGCACTGTGCCTAAACCATCAGGTAGCAAAATCTCGATCTCATATTAAAGGTAATAATGCGATTATGAACCTTCAGTTACACGCACGTTACGAGCACACAAAGCGCCTAGAGTTTAGCGAAGTACGCCACCCATGGACTACCTATGGGTGGCGTACTTCGCTAAACTCTAGGCGCTTTGTGTGCTCGTTTGACCCCTTTTCCACTAAAGTTTTAACATGAAAGACGTGACTCAAGTAACATGTTGTTTATTAATTTATTACTAATGGCATTCTGAAACACAATTATATGCTTAGTTGAAATCATAGTTTGTCTATTGACGTACCTAATCTGATACTAAGAAATTTCATGGGTATTTTCTTCTTCAAATACTTGTAAATGCGGCCCTTATCACACTAGAGATTTTTATTTACGTTTTTGAGTTTTATAAAGTTTGCATTTATATGTACCTATTTTATTACAACAACAACATTTTTTTTTTAAATAAAACTTTCTATTCAAATGTATTTGTATTACTTTGAACACTGGTGGAGTCTTGAATGGGCCGTCAAAACCGGTAAAATACCACGTCCTCTCGTAATATCATCGTGAAGTGGCTCGTGCCACGTTTTGTTTGGTGAGAGAGGTATCCGAAGGACCATTCGACCGTCCTTTTCTCACCTATTCCCTTACGCACCACGGTGTTCATGGCCGCTGCGCAGTTAACCAGGTAATGAGGTGACCTATTTGCTCGTTTGCACTCCTATCTCATCAAGAAAACTTCATCGATCTATAGCATATACAGTCTATGTAGGACGATTTTGATATGTTCTATTACTTGCCAGAACAGCCACAGGCGCTGAAACATCAATATATGAAACATAATATTTAAATGGTCGACAGCCTCTTCTCGGGCGGAAATTAATAGTCATAGATTCGAAGAGACAGATTAGATATTACACACAGAGAGTGATTACATAGTTTAAAACAAAGTCGCTTTCCGCTGTCTGTCTACTTATATTATATCTTCGAAACTTCGCAACTGATTTTGATGCGGTCTTTTTAATAAATAGAGGGTATCAACGGGGTGGTTTGTATGTATAATTTTTGAAAGGATATAATTTTCGAAATTTGGTACTATAGTTGTAAACGCTGTAAAAAATACTTTTAATGCGGAACAAAGTTCTCCGAGTTAATAATAACAATTAATTATAATAAAACTTATTTTTTACACTAATATAAATATTATGTAGTAACAAATGTTTTCTGGAACTCTTGGATAACATTTTTGCGCCAGTTCAGTGATCAGTTTTTAGCTCGTAATACGCTCACAAATCGCTTGTGCGACGCGGCATTATTTCATACAATGAGTATATAATGTCAAATGTAATAAAATTCAAATGAGATAAATGTTTAACGCGGCATCTTCAAATTATCAAAACAGTATGACTCCATATATTTCCATGAAAATTGGTAAGTAAATTGTAATTGTGAAGTTTTTATTCATATTTCAATTCTTTTCTCACTTGAAGTAAAAAGAAACGGCTCTCTAATCGAATACCAATTTATTACCTATATTTTCTTTTATATTCTCGGTTTTATATTCATTATATTCATGGATTTACACAATTCTTATTCAATTTCAAACACATTCCACTAGAATTCCAGAAAGTTATCATTGAAATATGAAGGTGTAAGCAGCTGCAATTATGCTTCCACCTGCCAATTTTTCATCATAAGTATAAGCGCGGCCGGGGAACCCATGTCATACATCGGACACAATCTAAGCTAAAAGTGGTACAATAAACTTATTCGTTACATAAATGGGTCTGCACCACCGATTTTTCAAAAAAAATACGTAAAGTAGCTTATGCCTCATTTTGTTTGGTAAGACAGGTATCCGGAAGCCCATCCCTTTCCCCTATCCAACTCTATGCTATTTTAATGGGAACGTAACTGTGTTCCAGATATCCATGGTTGTCACCAGTTGCTTACCACCAAGTGAACCACCTGCTTGTTTGTCCTATTCTCACATAAAAAACCCAATAATCGTTTAATTTTATATGTTATTTTTTTCCACAGCTGTTGCTTTCATTGCTGTTATACGAGGAAGTTTATGTATTTCACTTGGATTAGATTTGGACAACGATTTAGATTTGTCTGATTTAAAAAATGATGTTAAAGATGATCTAAATAGATATAAGCTTGGAGGCATTAGTAAATTATCCCAAGAGAATCGTTGGAGCGAGAGTAGAGACACATTAGATGATATTACGAAACTAAAGCTCATTCTAAAGAGTGTTTTGTATGGAAACAATAATACCCTCCGAAATCATGACCTTAATATTATGGCTGACGGAGGCAATTGGGAGATTAGTGTGAATAGATTAAATCAAAGTATTAACAAACTTAGAAAAGTTATATTAGCATTCGTCGTAGGGGATGAAGATACAGATGAGTCACCAAAGATGCCTCTATCGTCAAGCAAGTATAGGAATAAAAAACAGAAGCAATGTTAATACAACTAAACGAGTACCATCTAACATTATTTCTCTTCTAAAGACGATAAGGAATTAATAATTTCAATTATATTTTATTATCAAAATCAAAATCTCATTTATTCAATTTAGTTGATTAAAGACACTTATGAAGGTCAATGTATACAATCCGCCAATTAAATTACTCACGCCCTGAGAAGAAGAAGCAAGAAACTCAGGGGAAGATGGGTCAAG
Source organism: Euproctis similis (assembly GCA_905147225.2). Taxonomy (NCBI): domain Eukaryota; kingdom Metazoa; phylum Arthropoda; class Insecta; order Lepidoptera; family Erebidae; genus Euproctis; species Euproctis similis. Next base: position 15,569,091 of record LR990116.1, read on the forward strand.
GGAAGGAGAATATGATAAAAAAAAGTTTGTTTGGAGGGGTATTTAGATTATTGACTTTTAATTTTGGCCTACTTGAACTGTCATCAATCAGTACGTATACAGTATTTATAGCTAATACCTAGAAATTATATTTTATGTAAATTAAACAGGCCTATGACATTGTCGGTTTATTATTTTGTCAGTTTCGAGGATCTTTCACCAGTAAGCTGTGGATTATAATATATGATTCACAGCTTACTATAACGAATAAATATGTGTGTTTATATTATATGATGGGTCGCGAGATGGTTTGATTGACCGCACGCGCGGCTTCCTTAGCGAAGTGCGAACTGTCTCTCCGCTAGCCATTCTCCATGCGCGCGCCTACTAACTCCATTAGGTGGCGCTGGCGTCCCGAAATTAGGTCGAATGCGACACGGGAATCATGATTGCATACGTCCTCGTGTGTTTCTTACCCTGTAGACAAACGATCCACGACAAAAAAATATTTCACTCAGTCACTCCTGACAACAGAGAATGATTTATAACACAGTTGGTAAATAGAGAAAATCTTTATAACTCTAAAACTTTATTATTTTAGTCTTTCAGTTTATTAAATATATTATCACTAATTACAAGTCCGATTTATATTTTTGTAATTATCATGGGTAGACCCAATAATACTGCAGCCTAAGTGAAGGCCAATCGTAGCCTGGAAACTATCGCAGAAAATAAAATAAAAAATCATTTTTACAGAACTGTGTCCTAACTCCTAACCGTATAAGAGTTCTGTAGCTTCATCATCAGCACAGAAGTATTAGACGTTGATTCAAGCATACCTCCCAAGCAACACGTTAGTCCTTTATACTACTAAATAGCTTCCATCGACTAACTGCAGTACTGTCTCCCAACTCTTAACCGAGAGTTCTGTGGCTTTTTCATCAGCATAGCTGCATCAGGTGTATATTCAAGCATACTTCACAAGCAACACGCTAGCACTACATACTACCAAGTAGTTTCTATCGACCAATTGCAGTGCAGTATTCAAACTTCTAACCTTTGAGGAGTTTTATGACTTATTCATCAGCACATCAGCATTAAATGTTGACACCAAAAAGGATATTCTTATGACATCACTATTACGTAACAAAAACACCATACTCGCATACAATTTTTGATGGATGCCTTCGATTTCTCCTAGTTTCCATCATCAGATGAAAAAGGTGGTGAAACCTGGTGAAAAAGGGACCATCTTGGAGGCAAACATTATTCACAAAAAAATAGAAATCCGTCCGTATAATTGTCGAAAATATCGGTGAACATACATAAAAAAAATTATGCATACAGATGAATTGAGAACCTCCTCCTTTTTTCGAAGTCGAAGTTAAAAAATAAAAATCCTTAGGGACAACGTAATTTTTTGGAATGAAGTTCCTTACGGCAGGCTAGAGGAGATAGGGTTTAGCTGCGCGGCCAAACTGAAAAAAAATGTGATTATAAAACCGTAAGAAAAAGTCTGTAAGTGGAATAAAACAGTTAAATGAGACCTGTGCTTGTTCGTTTGAACGCTCTAATCTCAGAAACCACCGGTTTGATTTGAAAAATTCTTTCAGTGCTATATAGTCCATTTATTGTGGATATAATAAATAATTAACAAATTTATTATAGCCTAAAGACTGGCTATATTATATGCTATATTATATGTTATGCCACGCACTATTCCTTCATGGAACCAGTTGCCGGCGACGGTATTTCCGGACCGCTACGATCTATCTGAAAGGCCGGCAACGCTGATGTGATGCCCCTGGTATTGCAGACGCCATGGGCGGCGGTGATTGCTTTCCATCAGGTGACCCGCAAGCTCGTTTGCCCCTTCTCCCGTAAAAAAAAATAATAATTTCAAATAAATTAAGGATCTTTACTATACGTCCAATAATGTAACCCAAGGTGTAAGAAAATGACTCGAAAAAAATCTTACATCGTGAACGCTGCGAAAACTATTGATTCTAGAACAAAACAATGTACTGCATTTTTACAGAACATATAATTGTCTACAAAAAAGGTTGCGACGCCATATGTCTAAATATTGTAGTTATCACACAATAAGTGTTTTTTTTAACTTTTTAAAACAATCTAATGATCTCCTTTTAGAATTTCGTTATTTTATATATTTACTTCTTTTCAAAATAAATTACTTCAAGAAATTGGTAGATTCAATACCTTTCTAGAACTTTTTGAATGATTCATCGATTTGAATGGTGCATCTTCTAATTCTAAAAGTCGAATGGAAAAAGAACACAAAATGGTATGAAAACTTCTGGAATCGGTGAACCTCTATTGGTCCTAGTCCTGATCGTATTGATCCTAATATTATTTCGATGTGTTTTGAAATCTTAGTAGTAGTTAAGGGTATCTATACTATAAATCCTTACAAGAAGGTTTAGTGCCTAAAATCTGGAAGTCTGCTTTTAGCACCCCAATCTTTAATAGTGGAAACAAAAATGGAATAAAAAAATTATAGACCGATTCCCAAATTTTGCATTTTTGCGAAGATTCTGAAACGTACCTACATACAATTACATAGTTGCATTATTTTGTCGTTTATAGACAGCATGCATAGGGTGGGGTGGTGATCAAGAAGACGCTGTTTTCACTGATTTCAGTTTCATTTTATTCTTTTAAAGAAATTACTTGCCGCTGGAATTCATCAATCATTTGTTTATTATATAAGATTTTGTTTTATGTTAGCTTTGATTTTACTTTTATTGCTACTTTTAGCCGTTTTAAATCTGTTTGTTATTGCTTTTATAAGTGACAAGTGTTTCTTAAGCTAAGCATTCTTAGTTTTCAAAATTAAATGAAACAAAACGAAACGAAATGAAATGAAATAAAATGAAATAGATAAAATAAACTTCACAAGTTACAAAAATACTCAACAGCTCCACAATTCTCGAGAAGAGCTTCTAACGCCGAGCCGACGAGTTAGCGCATTGCTCCCAGATCCGCCACACGAATCTTCCTGCGCATCCACAGCGTAGATCGCCCGTGTACATCACCACACACGATGGTCTTTCCAAACCCCAACCTCCGCAAGAGCTAAACGCGCACCCACGAACTCAAGAGAAACCGAGTTCCAACGGGCTACGTCTACGTAAGAGCTAATGGTACGGTCGAACACAATACGGCCGAGAAAGATACTCACTCGAGTTACTACCACTTAAGCTGGCTCACTTTCATCTAAATCGTTCATCTACGTACACTCCGACTGGTACTTGGGCGTCTGGCATCTTCCTTGATCTATAGTGCGCGTATTTGTACGCCTCGTACGCTTTGAATTTAAAGCTGATGATTATGATTGATAGAAGTGATAGAGATTTAAGAAGGCGATCGTTACCTTCTTAAATCTCTATCACTTTTATCGAGCCCTTATACTTTGGATATAGCTAGCTGACCTCAGAAAAGCTGCTGGAAAATACTGGATGCAGGAGGATATAGGAGCCGCCTCTAGCGTGTTCTGGGAAGCTCACGCTAGAGGTCTGCCCAGCCTGGCCGAACGGCCAGTCCTGGTTGACAGGATCGGGCGAGACCTTTTCCCGCCAGCGTTGATCGTGGACATGTTGGCGGGCGGTTTTGGGGCTTTAGTCTCCTTCTTAAAAGCTGTCGTGCTTCAGAATGAGACCGCCGAACAGGACCAGAAGAGAGCCGATACCGCTCGAAGGTGGCAGCGGCGATCACTGCTGCCGATGCCGCGAGGGCGCATCGCCCGCAAGTCCTGCAAGGAAAAATGACCCTCGGGTGCGACCGGGGACGGTAGTCGATGGCGCCGCCGGCTGCGTGCCTCTTCACAGCGCGTAGCCGGAGCCGCCCCACCTTAGGGAGCCTCATGCTGAGGCTTCCCGAAGACGAGCCCCCTCGTGAGGGCGGGGCGACCGCAGGGTGTCATAACACCTGGTCCACCCGCGCGCCGGAAGCAGGACGCCCGGGGCTTTTAATAGATAGCCAACGGATTAGATAGCAGAGTAGTGCTTTAGGAGAGTCCTTATTTAAGCTACCGCCTGACGTCCTCAGACGCGGGGTGTGCATAAAGCATTTCCTCACGTTATATTTGCTCGCTCTCCACAATAAAGAAAAATTAACAGCAAACACGTGATTCAAGTAACATGGTGTCTACTAAATCGTTACTAACATCATTATGATACACAATTAACTGATTAATTAAAATCATACTTCATCTATGAGGCTAGTCTGATACTAGGTAATTTCATGGGCAATTTCTTCAACACGGATTTCTTACGCGGCCCTTATCATACTAGAGATTTTCATTTACGTATTATGTACTTACTTTATGACAACAACAATAATATATTTTAAATTTAATATAACTTTCGATTCTGACACATAATATTAATCAATAACATTAAACTGTAGGCCACTACTCAACTGTCACTGTCACTTAGTGTATTAAGTGACAGTGACAGTTGATAATGATAATAATGATACTCGAGTCAAGAGTAAGTGTATTTACGCTTGACTTGAGTATCATTATTATCATTTAAACCATTCAAATGGCAATGCATTTCTTAGAGGATGCAATTTTATTTTCGGGGCATATGGGGGGGGGGCGATCTTTGAAACAATGCAACGGTTTTTGATGCGGTTTATATTAATATACAGAGGATGTTAACAGGGTGGTCTTATTATTTATTTCTCACTTTTCGCGAATCACATTCATAACATTCAAAAAACATTTTAGGCTTGTATCGCATCTATTTAAACGTCGGGAAATAAATTCTAAATAGACGCGATACAATCCTAAAAAGTTGTTCTAATCTTAGGGTGGTTTTAAGCTATAATGTATGTATGATGTAGCAAAAAGAACTATTATTTTCGAAATTTAGCACTTTAATTGCAAACTCTGGCTGAACTCTAAGTGATACTCCAAAACATTAATATACACATTATACACCTTGAGAAGGTCTACAAAAAAGGCCGCGACAAGCCCACAATGACCATATTTATTTCTTTTGAGGCGAAACAGAGTTCGCTGGTTCAACGAGTTAAGTATAAAACACACTATTTACACAAATGTAAATCTTCTCTTTTCTCAGTGGTCCAGTGGTCAAGCACGCACTCCGCTTCTGAATCAAGAGGTCGCGGGATTGGATCCGAATTTCGAAAGTTATATGTGATAAATATCGAAGACTCAAAAACTTTGTGTGCCCGGTATGGCAAAAGGTTCGCCACTTATTCCATTTGGGACGTAAACATAATGGCCAGTCGAGTCTTAACAGCCACTACCTTAGGCTAGCAAACAGCGTAAAGTTATGTTATGTTGTAGTAATCTATATGTATTTGTGGAAGCTTGGAATGTTGGACTACATTTTCATGTCAGTTTAGTGATCAGTTTTTAGCTCGTAATACGCTCACAAATCGCTTGTGTTTCGCGGCATTATTTCATGCAATGAGTATATAATATCAAATGCTAAATTGAAATGTATTAGATAACTGTTTAACGCGACATCGTCAATCATCAAACAGTATGACTCCATATATTTCAATGAAAATTGGTAAGTAAATTGTTACCTAATTGTATAATTTTTTAATATTTTTTTTCTCACTATTAGTAGAAAGAAAGTTGTATAAATAATACTTCTAGTTTATTTTTACAGTCGGTTATAAATTCATTTTAACACAATTCTCATTCAATTTCAACCAAGTTCCAGTAGAATTTCAGAAATTTATCGTTACACACGCAATGTATTCCCTTAAAATATTAAGGTGCAAGCAGCTGCTATTATGCCTCTACCTACCATTTTGTCGTCATAAGTAAAAGCGTGGCTGGGGAAATTGTCATATATCGGGCACAACATAAGTTTTATTGCATAAATGGATCGGCTTGAACGATTCTATTTCTGAAAAAAAAAATACATAAAATGGATGCATGCTACGTTTCGTTCGGTAAGCCCTGAAACCCATACCTTGCTCCTCTCCAACTCTGTTCCATTTTAAAGGATGGCAACACAGCTGTGAGCCTCTCAGTACTCCAGATATCCATGAGTGGCGCTCGTCGCTTACCACTACCACTTACCCGCTTGTTAGTCCCACTCTTACATAAGCAAAATGTTTCCGATAAATGGTTTAATTATGTTCGTTATTTTTTTCTACAGCTGTTCTTTTCGTCGCTTTCATACAAGCAAGTTTATGCTTTTCACTTGGATCAGATTTGGACAACGATTCAGATTTGACTAATTTAAGGAACGATGTAAAAGAAGATTTTAATATACATGATTTGCTTGGAGGCTCTGGTAAATTATCCCAAGAGAATCGTTGGAGCGATAGTAGAGACACATTAGATGATATTGCGAAACTAAAGCTCATTCTGAAGAGTGTTTTGTATGGAAACAATAATAATCTCCGCGATCGTGACCTTAATATTAAGGCTGACGGTGGTAATTTCAACATTACTATGAATAAATTAAATCAGAGTATTAAGCATCTTAGTGAAATTTTATTATCAATCGTCAAAGGGGATGAACATTCAGAGTTGCCGCCTCTATCACATAAGAAGAAAATGAATAAAAAACTGAATTTATGTTAATACAACTAAACGAGTAACAAACTGCAGATAAAAGTAATACTTAGTAAAGCAACATTTTACTATAATATGTGTGTAATGGCTTTTAATGAATTATTTTGGCCCGCTAAACTGGCATCAATCAGTGCATAAATATTGATTCCTTAGAAATTATATTATAATGTAAATTAAATGGGTTTATGAGATGGTCGTTTTATTATTTTATTAGTTTAGAACATAGTTATGGCATTAGACCAGATATAATGTAAGGTGTCTAAGGTCTCGGTGGTCCAGTGGTCGAGCCCCCCGCTTCTGAATCTAGAGGTCCCGGGTTCGAATCCTCACACTGGCTCACACCAATGACTTTTCGAGGTTCTTTTCGGGAGTTATGTGTGGAAAATATCATATGGTATGACAATAGGTTCGCCAGCAAAATGGATTTGGGACGTAAGCATAACGGCCAACGTAAACATATCTACCTACGGGTAGATAAAGGCGTGAAGTTATGTTATAATGTATCTAGAAACCAGTACGAATGATAATGGTTGATGATGTGGTGCTGAAGCATGTGGATGAAATTGTACCTATATCTTGGTTGCGTTTATAGCAAGGATGGTAGATACACCTCCGAAGTTTAAAAAATAGTGGCATAGCATAAATAGAGCCTTAGATACCATTTTGCGCCAGGAAGACACACAAAATGTTAGGCCATAGCTCCATATTCTAGCGTTGGGATCATTACACATCGTGTATAGCTGGGCAGCTATACACGATGTGTAATGATCCCAACGCTGGAATATGGAGTTGTGTATAGCACAGTGTGCACGGAAGTAGGAGAAACGCGGTCGAATTGAGGGCACTGCGCAAAATTGGCGGAGTGACTGTTGCTGACCGCGTCGAAAACAGGGTTGTAAAAAGGAAGTTGGATTGAAAGATAGTCTCGGTGTAAAAGTTTGAAAGGGCATGGTTCGGACATATAGAAAGAATTGATGATGCAAGATTGACTAAGTAGATATACAATGCAAAAGCGGATAGATGTAGGAGTCGAGGACGGCCTAGACACACATTCCATTACCAAATAGAACGTGTTCTGGGGGAAGGTGATGTTAGCAGCCGCAAAAATTGACGCGAGTGCATGAAAAGAGTTTTGAAAGTCAACGAAGCGAGTGAGGTATGTAAGAATCGTATCTTGTGGCGCTCCGTTCTCTCTGCCTACCCAGCAAGGGATTTGGCGTGAAGTTATGTATGTATGTATGTACTACATTATACATGAATTGTACTTAAAAACCACCGCGTTGACACCCTCTAGCTATTAAAGAAAACCTATCAACATCTGTTGCGTAGTTTTTAAGATCTAAGCATATAAGGGGACAGACAGCGGAAAGTGGCTGTGTTTAATACCATGTAATGATAGTTATTCCCCGCGAGGGGGTATTAAGCGCATTAAACGATTTTACACGAGACATTAGAAGTTCCTCTTCAAAAAAACATCTAAGAAGTAATAAACAAAATTGTACCCTGAGCACACATTGTTCCTCAAGCGCTCCGACCTTAGCAGGTACCTGTCATGACCGCCGCCACATCATGTTATTAAAACTAGCTGACCCGGCGAACGTTGTTTCGCATCTTAAGTAATTAATAACATAATGTAACTTCACGCCTTTTTCTAACTAAAGATGTAGGCAGTGGCTGTTAAGCCTCGACTCGCCGTTATGTTTACGTCCCAAATGGAATAGGTGGCAAACCTATTGCCATTCCGGGCACAAAGTTTTTAGATATCGATATTTAACATAAACGTAACATAACTTCACGCGTTTTTCTACCCGAAAGTGTTAAGCTGTAAAAGTAAAAGCTGCTAAGCCTCAAATCGCAGTTATGTTTACGTTCCAGATGGAAAAGGCGAACCAGTTGCGAGCACAAAGTTTTTAGTCATCGATATTTAATCAAACATAACTTTCAAAAATAATTTCGAAAAGTCATTGGTGTGAGCCAGGATTCGAACCTGCGACTTCTTACTTCGGAATGATCGACCACTAGACCACCGAGATTTTTAAGAAGTAAACACATCGATAGTTCTATTTTAAAACATTTCAAAGTCAAAGTTAAAGTCAAAATAAGTTTTATTTTCATAGGTCTTCACAGACACTTAAAAATAGTCAACAAGTACAGTTTTACTTTATTATTTTAAATTAACTGTTTAACACGAGCGCTTGAGGAAAGTGCGTCCGTGGAACAAGAAAACACGGACGCAATCGCCACGAGCGGCCCGATTCCGAGTGTAGGGGCTATCATGAGAAGAATTGGGCAAGAAACTCATGTGCCAAATACTCTTTTCAAACTATTAAACATAAACAACAATAATATTAATATCGCTACTGAAAACAAAGCAGTAGACTCGTGCATAAAAGGTGTAGCAGCCAGAATACTCGACCAAACATTTTGTTGTTGTTGTCATAAAGTATGAATGCAACATTTATGAAACTCAAAAAAACAATTGAAAATCTCTAGTCTGGCCTCATTTAAAAATCTATGTAAAAGAAATTACCCATGAAATTGCTTATTAACAGATTAGCTTTAAAGATAAACTATGATTTAAATTAAGCTGATAATTGTTCACCTGAATGCTATTAGTAACACATTAATAGACACCGTGTTACTTGAGCCACATGTTCTCATCGCTGCTCATACTCCATGTATAATTGCGCTGCTGACCCTTAGTAGGCGATGGAAACTTTAACCATTTTTTGGGCTCAATTTGTCAGACATGGATATTAAACACAGATAACTTCCGAAATTTTTTACTGTGAGCTAGTATTTAATCGTCGAGACATCTAGATTCAAAAGTGGGGTGCTCAACCTCCAGACCATAAAGACGTCTATTCTTAAGTTTAAAAGCTTCATCTTCATTTTAAAGGAATTACTGACGCTGACGAGCAATCGCATTCCTCCAAGATCCGTCAGATGGATCTTCCCGCGCATCCACAGTGTCAATCGTCTTGTGCATCACCATACACGATAGTCATTCAAGACCCCAAACTCCGCCAGATCTAAGCACGCAGCGCTCCCCCACGGACTATTTGAGTTGCCTCGAGAGAAACCGATTTCCACCGGGCTACGACTACGTAATAGCTACTGGTACGGTAGAACACAATACAACCGAAAGAGAGTTACTTGAGTTACTACCACTTTAGCTTGCTTACTTACATCTTGATCGTCATGTACGTCCACTTTGACTGGTACTTGACAAACTAGCATTTACCTTAATCTATCGTGCGCGTATTTGTACCTATGCTTTGAATTTAAAGTTTTTGTGATATAACGATCGCCTTCTAAAATCTCCATCACTTTAAAAGGGCCCTTATACTTTGGATCTGACTTGGTCTGATGTCATTCTTTTATTTGCAATAGCACTAAGTCACCAGCCGAAAAATTGAGAATATTTTCTTTGGCTTGGAGTCAAATCGAACTTTATCGCAATACGTGGCCCTTTTCATATTTTCAGAAGCACGCTTCCGTCTCGGTGGTCCAGTGGTCGAAGACATATGTTACCGATTAAAAGAATTTTTGCCCTCTAAGACAATGGTATAAATAAACTACTTTACGCTTTTTCAATGGATAGCGACGCGCTGTCGGAGCCGTCCTGCCCCACCTCGAGGCCTGGGTGCTCCGTAAATGGGGCACTGTCACCTACAGGTTCACTCAGATACTCACCGGGCACGGGTGCTTCGGTGAGTCTGCCCGGCCTGGGCGGACGAGCGACGAGTCCTGGTTGACGGGATCGGGCGAGACTTGTCCCCGCCGGCGTTGGTCGCGGCAATGCTGGCGGGCGAGGAGGAGTGGAGGGCTGTGGTCTCCTTCTGTGAAGCAGTGATGCTCCAGAATGAGGCCGCCGAGCGGGATCGGGAGAGAGCCGATCCCGCTCGAAGGCGGCGGCGGCGAGCTCAGTGATCGCCGCCGCCGGCGGGTCGCGAGGGCGCACACCCCGCGGGTGCACCCGGGTCGCGGCCCGGGAAGGATGACCCCCCGGAGTGGCCGGGGAGGGTCGTCGGGGGCGCCGCCGGCCGCGCGCCTACATACTACCAAGTAGTTTCTATCGACCAATTGCAGTGCAGTCTTCAAACTTCTAACCTTTGAGGAGTTTTATGACTTATTCATCAGCACATCAGCATTAAATGTTGACACCAAAAAGGATATTCCTATGACATCACTATTACGTGACAAAAACACCATACTCGCATACAATTTTTGATGGATGCCTTCGATTTCTCCTAGTTTCCATCATCAGATGAAAAAGGTGGTGAAACCTGGTGAAAAAGGGACCATCTTGGAGGCAAACATTATTCACAAAAAAATTGAAATCCGTCCGTATAATTGTCGAAAATATCGGTGAACATACATAAAAAAATTATGCATACAGATGAATTGAGAACCTCCTCCTTTTTTCGAAGTTGAAGTTAAAAAATAAAAATCCTTAGGGACAACGTAATTTTTTGGAATGAAGTTCCTTACGGCAGGCTAGAGGAGATAGGGTTTAGCTGCGCGGCCAAACTGAAAAAAAATGTGATTATAAAACCGTAAGAAAAAGTCTGTAAGTGGAATAAAACAGTTAAATGAGACCTGCGCTTGTTCGTTTGAACGCTCTAATCTCAGAAACCACCGGTTTGATTTGAAAAATTCTTTCAGACTTCAGACAGACAGGACTATATAGCAATATAGTCCATTTATTGGGGATATAATATATGCTATATTATATGTTATGCCACGCACTGTTCCTTCATGGAACCAGTTGCCGGCGACGGTATTTCCGGACCGCTACGATCTATCTGAAAGGCCGGCAACGCTGATGTGATGCCCCTGGTATTGCAGACGCCATGGGCGGCGGTGATTGCTTTCCATCAGGTGACCCGCAAGCTCGTTTGCCCCTTCTCCCGTAAAAAAAAATAATAATTTCAAATAAATTAAGGATCTTTACTATACGTCCAATAATGTAACCCAAGGTGTAAGAAAATGACTCGAAAAAAATCTTACATCGTGAACGCTGCGAAAACTATTGATTCTAGAACAAAACAATGTACTACATTTTTACAGAACATATAATTGTCTACAAAAAAGGTTGCGACGCTATATGTCTAAATATTGTAGTTATCACACAATAAGTGTTTTTTTTTAATTTTTTAAAACCATCTAATGATCTCCTTTTAGAATTTCGTTATTTTATATATTTACTTCTTCTCAAAATAAATTACTTCAAGAATTTGGTAGATTCAATACCTTTCTAGAACTTTTTGAATGATTCATCGATTTGAATGGTGCATCTTCTAATTCTAAAAGTCGAATGGAAAAAGAACACAAAATGGTATGAAAACTTCTGGAATCGGTGAATCTCTATTGGTCCTAGTCCTGGTCGTATTGATCCTAATATTATTTCGATGTGTTTTGAAATCTTAGTAGTAGTTAAGGGTATCTATACTATAGATCCTTACAAGAAGGTTTAGTGCCTAAAATCTGGAAGTCTGCTTTTAGCACCCCAATCTTTAATAGTGGAAACAAAAATGGAATAAAAAAATTATAGACCGATTCCCAAATTTTGCATTTTTGCGAAGATTCTGAAACGTACCTACATACAATTACATAGTTGCATTATTTTGTCGTTTATAGACAGCATGCATAGGGTGGGGTGGTGATCAAGAAGACGCTGTTTTCACTGATTTCAGTTTCATTTTATTCTTTTAAAGAAATTACTTGCCGCTGGAATTCATCAATCATTTGTTTATTATATAAGATTTTGTTTTATGTTAGCTTTGATTTTACTTTTATTGCTACTTTTAGCCGTTTCAAATTTGTTTGTTATTGCTTTTATAAGTGACAAGTGTTTCTTAAGCTTTTATCCATATTTAGCATTCTTAGTTTTCAAAATTAAATGAAACAAAACGAAACGAAATGAAATGAAATAAAATGAAATAGATAAAATAAACTTCACAAGTTACAAAAATACTCAACAGCTCCACAATTCTCGAGTAGAGCTTCTAACGCCGAGCCGACGAGTTAGCGCATTGCTCCCAGATCCGCCACACGAATCTTCCTGCGCATCCACAGCGTAGATCGCCCGTGTACATCACCACACACGATGATCTTTCCAAACCCCAACCTCCGCAAGAGCTAAACGCGCACCCACGAACTCAAGAGAAACCGAGTTCCACCGGGCTATGTCTACGTAAGAGCTACTGGTACGGTCGAACACAATACGGCCGAGAAAGATACTCACTCGAGTTACTACCACTTAAGCTGGCTCACTTTTATCTAAATCGTCATCTACGTACACTCCGACTGGTACTTGGGCGTATGGCATCTTCCTTAATCTATAGTGCGCGTATTTGTACGCCTCGTACGCTTTGAATTTAAAGCTGATGATAATGATTTAACGATCGCCTTCTTAAATCTCTATCACTTTTATCGAGCCCTTATACTTTGGATATAGCTAGTTGACCTCAAAAAAGCTGCTGGAAAAGACTGGATGCAGGAGGATATAGGAGCCGCCTTTAGCGTGTTCTGGGAAGCTCACGCTATAGGTCTGCCCAGCCTGGCCGAACGGCCAGTCCTGGTTGACAGGATCGGGCGAGACCTTTTCCCGCCAGCGTTGATCGTGGACATGTTGGCGGGCGGTTTTGGGGCTGTAGTCTCCTTCTTAAAAGCTGTCGTGCTTCAGAATGAGACCGCCGAACAGGACCAGAAGAGAGCCGATACCGCTCGAAGGTGGCAGCGGCGATCACTGCTGCCGATCTTAGGGTGGTTTTAAGCTATAATGTATGTATGATGTAGCAAAAAAAACTATTATTATCGAAATTTAGCACTTTAATTGCAAACGCTGGCTGAACTCTAAGTGATACTCCAAAACATTAATATACACATTATACACCTTGAGAAGGTTTACAAAAAAGGCCGCGACAAGCCCACAATGACCATATTTATTTCTTTTGAGGCGAAACAAAGTTCGCTGGTTCAACGAGTTAAGTATAAAACACACTTTTTACACAAATGTAAATCTTCTCTTTTCTCAGTGGTCCAGTGGTCAAGCACGCACTCCGCTTCTGAATCAAGAGGTCGCGGGATTGGATCCGAATTTCGAAAGTTATTTGCCCGGTATGGCAAAAGGTTCGCCACTTATTCCATTTGGGAAGTAAACATAATGGCGAGTCGAGTCTTAACAGCCACTACCTTAGGCTAGCAAACAGCGTAAAGTTATGTTATGTTGTAGTAATCTATATGTATTTGTGGAAGCTTGGAATGTTGGACTACATTTTCATGTCAGTTTAGTGATCAGTTTTTAGCTCGTAATACGCTCACAAATCGCTTGTGTTTCGCGGCATTATTTCATGCAATGAGTATATAATATCAAATGCTAAATTGAAATGTATTAGATAACTGTTTAACGCGACATCGTCAATCATCAAACAGTATGACACAATTTAAGCTAAAAGTGGAAGAGTCAAGATAAATTTTGTTGCATAAATGGGACGACATATCGGTGAAATTTCTAAAAAAAAATTACGTAAAGTGGTTCCTCTTACGTTTTGTTCTTTATGACCAGAAACTCATTCCTCACCCCTTATGTATGTATGTATATACCCTCCATATGTATCCAATCTTTAAGTATGGCAACGCTGTGACCCTCTCAGTGCTCCAAATATCCATTCGCGGCGCTTATCGCTTACTACCAAGTTACATGCTCGTTGGTCCTTATAAAAAAAAACCCGATAAATCGTTTAATTATGTTTGTTATTTTTTTCTACAGCTGTTGTTTTCGTCGCTTTCATACAAGCAAGTTTATGCTTTTCACTTGGATCAGATTTGGACAATTTAAGAAACGATGTGAAAGAAAACCTAAATATACATGAGTTGCTTGAAGGTATTGGTAAATTATCCCAAAAAAATCGTTGGAGCGATAGTCGAGACACATTAGATAGATGGATAGATATCTCTTTATTTGCACCATAAATATACAATTTCATTTAAAATAAATTACAGATAAGTCTTAAAGCTATGATTACAAAGGGCGGCCTTATCGCATAACGCAATCTCTTCCAGGCAACCAATGGAAGGACATAAATGCTTGAAAGACGGGTAGTAAAAAATAATTTTATGTATACAGAAATAAAACAACAAATAATTAACAAATTTACATACCTACAAAATAATAAATAAAATAAAAATATATACTTAAAATAAATATATACTTAAATATATATACATTCAATACATAAATAAATATCATAATTGATTTGATTATTGTTGTGATAGGTAATGCTGCTTGAGCTGTGATTTGAAAGTGTTGATGGACTTAGCTTTTCTTATGTCTTCGGGTAAAACATTCCACAGCAACACAGCCCGAACAGAAAAAGAAAGACCATAAAAATGTGTGGAATGCTTCGGAACTTCCAGTCTTAAGTTTTCCGATGACCTCAGAGACCTCGAATGTGTGTCATGTAAGAACCGAAAACGTTCTTTGAGATACTTAGGTGAATGAGGATTAAAGAGAACGTTATATAACAACGTGAGAACATGAATATTCCGGCGAAAACGAATAGGGAGCCACTTGAGCTTTTTACGAAATTCTGAAATGTGATCATATTTGCGAAGGCCAAATATAAATCTAATACAAACATTTTGAAGTCGCTCAAGTTTATCAAGTTGTGCTTCAGTGAGATTCAGATAGCTGACATCGGCATAATCGAGAATGGGGAGGAGTAGAGACTCTGCAAGTGCAATCTTAGTGACAATAGGCAAGAAGTTTTTTAACCTACGCAAGGACTTTGCAGAAGCAAATAGTTTTCTACTTACCTCTTGTAGTTGAGGACCCCACGATAAACTACTGTCTATGCATAGCCCGAGATTTTTAACTTTAGTAGTTACATTTAGGTTAGTGCCATTAAAATTAATTTGCGGTAGAAGTGACCAATTTATCTTGGCAAGTAGCCTAGAACTACCGATAACAATTAATTGCGTTTTTGATGGATTGACGCGAAGACCGTAATTAATACTCCACTCGCATATTCGCTCCAAGTCCGAGTTCATTGTCATCATTGCCTGCCACATAGAATTGAGTGGAGCTTGCGTATATAACTGCAAATCATCTGCATAAAGATGGTAGGAAGAAGTCAGATTTTTAGAAATTGAATTTATAAAGATTGCGAACAGAAGTGGGGAGAGAACGCCACCCTGTGGTACACCAGCAGTAGTGTTTGCCCAGTCAGAATATCTGTCGTCAATTCGTACACGTTGCCGGCGCCCAAACAGGTAACTATGAAACCAAGCAATTGCAGTTGGAGATATGTTAAGAGAGCGAAGTATACCCAGCAGGACACGGAAATCCACTGTATTAAAGGCATTGCTAAAATCGAGAAGAGATAGCACTGTGAGATTTCCGTTATCCATGCCTAAGCGAATATCGTCGGTGATATTCACCAATGCGGAGGAAGTGCTGTGCCCAGTACGAAAACCAGACTGGTAGGGATTTAGGAGTTGGTTGTGAGTAAGGAAGGTGCTTAACTGGGAGTAGACTAGGCGTTCCAGGACCTTAGACAGGAATGGGAGAATAGATATAGGACGGTAATCAGAGAAAGATACAGGTCTGCTTTTTTTTGGAAGGGGGATAATTTGGGCTTCTTTCCATTGTGGCGGAAAAATGCCGGAGGAAATGGAGTAGTTAAGGATATGACAAATTATTGGCAGTAATTCGTCTAGGATAGGAACAATCATATTGCGACTGACACAATCACTCCCAACAGCATTTGATGAAATCGCGAGTATGCTCTTCCTAACATCACAAGCTGCAAATTGTAGAAGTTCGAATGGTGAGCAATCAAGTGTTGGAAGTGAAGAAAGGTAGTTAAGAGTATTGGTTTTGTTAGCCCCATCAAAATCGGGCGAAGAAGAGAAATGCATATTAAGAGAATCAATGTTGATGTCCATAGAGGTAGTATCGTTATGTACCCTTCCAACACCTAAAGATTTAAGAAATTTCCAGATCCTGCCTGGATCTCCGTTTTCAACGGAGGCATGGATGTGTTGGCGTTGTGCATTCCTACACATTTTATTACAGAGATTTCTTGCAGCTATATATTTATCGAAGTTGTTGTTTGTAGGTCGGCACTTATAACGAGTCCTAGCAGCATTTCTTAACCTCATAAAGCCTCTTATTTCATCCGTTAGCCACGGGGCAGGTAAGTGTTTAATTTTAATTGAGCGAATAGGCGCATGAACATCGTAGAGATTCAGTAAAGTCTCATTAAAAATGCCTACCTTATCATTTATACTGTTTGCTGTTAGTAAAGGTTCCCAGTCGATGCTGCTGGAATCCCTGCGAAGTGCATCATGGTCCATGCCACTAAAATTTCGTTGCAGCAGAATCCTTCGATTAGCCTTAGGTGGGCAGATTTTATAGGAAAGATAAATTAAGTCATGGTAGAAAAAAGCATCAGCTGAGCACTGTCCATGAGTAGTAGCATGCTCAGCTGAAGAAACAAAGATGAGGTCAAGAAGAGATTCAGTGCAGTTGGGAAAATGGTGAGTGGGTTGTAGAGGTAAAATAGATAGATTGCTAGATTGGATTACAGATTTTAGAGCGAGAGCGCGAGAGTCATTTTTTAGCAAGCAAGTATTAAAGTCACCCATGAGGATAGTGTGATTATAGGAAAGAGTTAAATTTTCTAGGAGCTGTTCAAGGGAAAGGAAAAAGTCAATACGAGAAGAAGGAGAGTAGTACACACCAAGAAGAATTTTTGCATGGTGTAGTTCCACCTCCAAGAAAAGATGCTCGCCAGCATCCGACGGCGGTGGCTGAGAAGACACGCTCACAATAGAGTACGGTATATGCTCTCGTATATAAATAGCAACACCACCGCCGGCGGACCCCGTACGGTCATTCCTTATCAGTTGGAACCCAGGAATAGAAAAGGAAATAGAAGGTAAGCAAGGTTTTAGCCAAGACTCGGAAATAAGAATGGCGTGTAGGTTAGGACAGTCAAAATTAGCCAGCATATCAGGGTAATGAGCTGGAATACTCTGGGCATTAATATGGACTACATTGAAATTCTTTGGAGCATCAGAAAACTGAGACTGCAGAAAGTTATCGAGTGAAAGTGCGCTTGCAAAACTTTCATCACTGCTGCCAGCAGACAAGAAACTGTCGTCACTATTTACCGTTGTAGTCATAATATATATATATATATATATACACACACAAATATATATACTATAAATATAATAATAATAGAATATATAAAATCAAACAAACAAAACAAAAAATAACAATAAAAAAATAAAATAAGAAAAACAATAAAATAAACAAACACAAACTTGACAATCAGTAAAGATCACCCGCCTGTTGAGTGTTGACATCGTTTTACATACTCATAAATTTAACCTGTGGTTGACATAAGTGGTAGTACTCGTAGTATTAATCTGTGACACAGTTGCTGTCAAGTGTCAATTGTATCGAGTTGTAAATTAATGTAAATAAACAAAAACCATTTAAAAATTTGTAAATAATTTTCTACCGTGCTAATTAATATTATTAAATACCTTAAAATAAAAAAAAAAATAAAAAAAACTAAAATCAAGTGGAAAACAGTAAGCTACAGGTATATGTCCGAAAAGTATATGATGGTAGAAAAGTAAAAGTGAATCTAAAGGCACTAAGTATAAACAAACATTACTTTTTGGAAGCAGCAGTTCTTTTAAGCTTTGGAGCCACGGTCTTCGCTGTTGCTGTCTTCCTCGCATCTCCGTCACTGATTTTGTTTAGGTCCTCCATATTTGTGATGCAGTGACGGGAACCATCAGCTGAAATAAGAAAGACAGAACCATCCCGCGTCCAGCAGTTGGAGACCCCATATTTTTCACGTGCTGCCATAAAGACCGTGTGTCGTGTCCGTGTTAAGAACTCAGAGATTGTGATACCTGTCCTTTTTAGTTTAGATTAGATGATATTACGAAACTAAAGCTCATTCTAAATAGTGTTTTGTATGGAAACAATAATAACCTCCGAGATCGTAATCTTAATATTAACGCTACCGGTGGTAATTTTGACATTACTATGAATAAATTAAATCAGAGTATTAAGCATCTTAGTAAAATTCTATCAAATATCGTCGCAGCGGATGAAGATACAGATATGTCACCAGAGATTTTAGGCTTTTTAGCACCAAAGGAGAAAAGGAATCAAAACCAGAATTCATGTTAATACAACTAAATGAGTAACAGTTAATAATATTTTTTTGCTGCAGAACATAAGGAATACAAAGTAAAACAATATTATATCATAAATTGTGTGTAATGGCTTTTAATTATTTATTATTTTTAATTATTTTTTGTCGTATGAATCGTCAGATATTAGCGGCATAGGACCGGGAGTTATAGCGTGCGAAGAGAGGCATACCTGTCAAAAGTTGATTGTCTACCTACTTAACTATATTTTATTTGAACCCTCAATCTTCATTCTTGAGAATGAGAGATTTCATAATTAATTAGTTAGCTTAAGAATTTATTTAATTAGTATTGTTAAAGGAAGGAATCTAAATAAAAACAAATGATGCTAAGGAAGTGCGGGGTCTACCTGGCACAGGTATTTAATTCCTAAAAGGTAGCCACAACCCGGATTATGCGAAACTTTTTTTTTGTGCATAACTAAATTATTATTAAATCAATCAAGGTTTTGATTTTTTATTATTATATGCGACTAATCAGTCTTGTTGCTTCCAACGTCGTTATCTATACATATACATGCATAACTTCACGCCAAATCCCTTACGGGGTAGGCAGAGAGAACGGAGCGCCATAGGGCATGATTCTTACACATCTCCTCACTCGCTTCGTTGACTTTCAAACTCTTTTCATGCACGCGCGTCGATTTTTGAGGCTCCTAACATCACCTTCCTCCAGAACACGTTTTATTTGGTCATGGAATGTGTGTCTAGGCCGTCCTCTACTCCTACATCCGCGCTTTTGCATTGTATATCTGCTTAGTCAATCTTGCAACATCCATCCTTTCTACATGTCCGAACCATCGGAGCATGTCCTTTCTTACTTTTACACCGACACTCTCTTTAAATCCGACTTCCTTCCTTATAACCTTGTTTTCCACGCGATCAGCGAGGGTCACTCCACAGATTTTGCACAATGCCCTCATTTCGACCGCGTTTATCCTACTTTCATGCACGCTCTGCCATACCCAGCTCTCGCTTTCATAAGTTATTCGTTATTTATACGCATTCTATTTATAATTACTAAAATTAAGTTGCATAAAACAAATTATAATTCCTATAACACTGCGTTATGAGGTCGAATTGGTACATGCGTGACTTCTCGCTGGTGCGGCAGACAAAATCGCGTTCTTTTACTCTGTGCGGAAGACAGCTACGTTAACATTTCTACGAGTATAACCGAGACAAATATTCATATTTGATTCTCTCACGAAGCTTAGTCTGATGGCGTAGTTAGTACAATATGAGGTTAAATAGGCCACAAACGCACTGAATAAAAATAATTTCTGCTTATTGCGAAGGAAGAGGAAGGTCTAATCCGCCTCAAAAGTTGCAGGCCTCATAAACGCACAGAGCGAGGTGCGGGCGTCGCGAGTACAGCCCATTTTAGCTTAGTGTTGGGACAAGTCACGATAAATAACGATAAAGGGATTTTTTCAAATAACCTCTAGCCAAATATTCGCTGCCGTTTTCATACTAAGCATGACCTAAATATTTCACTACAGCAAAATGTTCTTTATTCTGCACAAATATCCTTAAACATGCACACATTCATAACATTTATACCTTTACACTGATAGAGACTGACGGCAAGTGTTTAATTCAGGATTTCCTCCTGGCAAATGAGCTGATCATGTGCTTCAAAAAGGTGGTCAGCGAAAGCGTTGCATAGGTTGCTATGACAAATTAAGGCGTACCTTAAATAGCAGTCAGGCAGCAAATTAAAAAAAAACTTTTTGTGTCCATCTTTTCGTTTATCTTGTTTTAATGAAAAATATTTTATTGAAAGTACTCCAATAAATATGTTTTATCTTAGTTGCAACTTCCCATCCCTAGTGTAGATACAAATCATACTTTCTTTCAGTGCTGTGTGAGGCAGAACACATGTCATATATATTTGTGTTGTTTAATCAATACTCAAAAGACGTAACTGAGGGCGAAGCCGGATACAATTTTAGTATATATTTATTTGTATGATGTAAAAGTTTCAAGCAAATATAGTCACATTTGGGGTATTTAAAGGTGTTTTAGTGAAACGATATTTTATGAGGCCGGCGAGGTCTCATACGCACTGCAAATAACTTCAACTGTACCTCTAAAACGCCTCATACGCACCTGCCGAAAGGCTATGAAAATTGGCACCGCAGTGAACGTGTTAAAATGAGGCTGTAGTCTGGAGGTCAAGCACTAGTCTGAATCTGAGGTCTCGAGAGTTAAATTCTGGCTCACACTAAAACATTTCGGAAGTTATGTCTGGTCAATATCCGTTTCTGTCAAATTGAGGCCAAAATATGGTAAAAGTTTCCACCACCTACTAAGGGTCAGCACCGCAATTAACCATGGACCATGAGCGGCGCTGGTCACTTATGATGCACAATTAACTGCTTAATTAAAATCATAGTTCACTATTGAGCTAGCCTGATACTAAGTAATTTCATGGGTTGTAATAGGCAGTCATTTTTTACAAAGATTTGTAAATGCGGTCCTTACCACACTAGAGATTATCATTTGCGTTTTTGAGTTTTATAAAGTTTGCATTCTTACCACTTACTTTATGACAACAACATTTTAAATTAGAACTATCGATGTCTTATTAATGTTATGTTGTATGTTAATGTAACTTAATAAGAAGTACAATATATTACTTAATAAGTTATCTTCTTTAATATGTTACTTCATCAACTGAAATGTTATAATCTATAACATATGATCTATAATATAACACAATTATATATAAACGTCCTACAGTCTAATGTTATAACATTAGATTGCAGGACGTTTGGACTTTGATATGTTCTATTACTTGCCAGAATAGCCACAGGCGCTGAAACATCTTCTAAGTATTCAATAATATACACAATATTAACATGGTTTTAGGATAAGAGTAAGTATAAAAAATACATATTTAAGAATTGTATATTATCCTTTAAAACTATATGTGTTCTGGAACCGTGGGATGTTTTTTTACATTCTCATGTCCGTTCACTCATCAATTGTTAGCTCGTAATACGCTCACAAATCGCTTGTGTGATGCGGTTTTATTTCATACGACGAGTATATAATGTCGAATGCTAAACTCAGATGTGTTGTAACTCGATATCTTTTAATCATTGAAACAATATGAAACCATACATTTCCATGAATATTGGTAAGTTAATTATAACTTAATTGTGATTAGTCAATAGGAATTCTGTAAGCCCATACTTACACAATTCCTATTAATTTTAAAAGAAGTCTCACTAATATTATAGAAATGTATCGCTTCCCACGTAACTTAACTCTATAATTATATGGAATTTTTTTTCGTCTCACATAAAAGCGGGGCCGAGGAACCCATTGGCATACAGCGGCCATAATTTTAGCTGAAAGTGGTAGAGTCAAACTGTTCATTGTATAAATTGGTCGTACGGGGTCTAATGGGTCGGTTCGGGGTATCCAGAAGTCTGTCCAGCTCCCTTCTCCATCTATATCCCATCTTGTAGGATGGCAATACAGCTGTAACCCCCTAACAGATCTCAATGGGTGCACATGCTTGTTTGTCCCACTTTTACATAAAAAATATTCCTAGTCAATTCGTTTTCTCATATATTTCTGCTTTTTTTTTCTACAGCTATTGTGTTCATCGCATTCATACAAGTATGTTTATGTATTTCACTTGGATCAGATTTGGACAACGATTCAGATTTGATTAATTTAAAAAATAATGTCAATAAAGATCTAAATATATTTGAGTTGCTTAAAGGCATTGGTAAATTATCCCAAGAGAATCGTTGGAGCGATAGTAAAGACACATTAGATGATAGTACGAAACTAAAACGCAATCTAATGAGTGTTTTGTATGGAAACAATAATAACCTCCGAGACCGTGACGCTAATATTCAGGCTATCGGTGGTAATTGGATAGTTAATATGAATAGATTAAATCAAAGTATTAACAAACTTCGAGAAGCCATATTATACATCATCGACATGGATGAAAATACAAATGATACAAATATAGTATCAACAAAGATACCTCTATCATCAAAGAAAAGGAATAAAAAAAAGACTCTGTGTTAATACAACTAAACGAGTACCATTTAACAATATGTCTTTGCTGAAGAAGATAAGTAAAACTTAGTAAAATACGATTTTATTTAAAAAAGTGTTATTAAACAGCTCGAATTGTTTCAGTTATTGGCTTATATTTAATTATTTTATCCCCTTTAACTACCATCAATCAGTACACATATATTGATTGCCATTACTTAGAAATTATATTTAAATGTAAATTAAATATTATGTGATAAGTATTCCTGGCACACACAATGTATTTTCGAAATTAATTTCAATAGTTATGTGTGATAAATATCGATGACCAAAAACTTGGTGCCCGTCAAGGCATTAGGTTAGCCACCTTTTTTTTTTTTTTTTTTTTTTTTTACGCGAGGAAATGCTTTATGCACACCCCCCGCCTGGGGACGGCAGGGGGTAGTGTGGGACTCCCAAAACAGTAAACTGAAATCCGATCCTAGGGTTACCCACTAAAACCTCGCGGCGGCCTTCCTCCGGCGTTGGGGTGGTCCAGGATTCGGATAAACCCCTCTGGTCCACCCCGCCGTCGCCCCCCCTCAGTCACGAGGGGGTGCTCATCCTCGGGGAGCCTGGCGAGGCTCCCCCGGGTGGGGCGGCTCCGACCGCGCGCTGTAAAGAGGCGCGCGGCCGGCGGCGCCCCGGACGACCCTCCCCGGCCGCACCGGGGGGTCATCCTTCCCGGGCCGCGACCCGGGCGCACCCGCGGGGTGTGCGCCCTCGCGGCCCGTCGGCGGCGGCGATCATTGAGCTCGCCGCCGCCGCCTTCGAGCGGGATCGGCTCTCTCCCGACCCCGCTCGGCGGCCTCCTTCTGGAGCATGACTGCTTCGCAGAAGGAGACCACAGCCCTCCACTCCTCCTCGCCCGCCAGCATTGCCGCGACCAATGCCGGCGGGGACAAGTCTCGCCCGATCCCGTCGACCAGGACTCGGCGCTCGGCCGCCCAGGCCGGGCAGACCTCCAGCGTGTGCTGGGCCGAGTCCAGGTCGGATGCGCAATGGTGGCATCTCGCCGTCTCTAGGTTAGCCACCTATTCCATTTCCGTAAACACAACGATGAGTCGAGGCTTAGCTAGCTACTGCCTACACCTTCGGGTAGAAAAAAGCATGAAGCTATGTTTATTGGTTATAATATGTAGTTGTTTATTTATTTTAATATTTTGAGGATATAACACCCGATTTATTGTTTATAGAAATCGCTACGAATGCAAAAATAACGGTATAAGATATGGTGCTGGAGCATGTGGATGAAATTGTATATCTATGATGAGTTTATAGCAGGGATGGCAGGTACACGTCGGATGTTGAAAAAAAAAAAGTGACGCTGCCAGCGTTAGGCAGATTTCCAGGCGCGAAAAATGATTTTTTTTTTATTTCTAAGACTGTCGCGTATCTCACTCATTGATTCACTCAATCATTATTAAAAATATAAATAAATAATAAATAAACGCGATATAATCCTAAAAGTTGTTTTAATCAATGAAAATAATGATTTTAGAAAAAACTCAGCTAGCGATGCACAGTGGGTGCTGATTCCAACACTGACTTACGGCAGCGAGAGTTGGGTATGGCAGAGTTTGCGTGAAAGTAGGACAATCGCGGTTGAAATGAGAGCACTTGGTAAAATTTGCGCAGTGACTCTCGCTGACCGCGTCGAAAACAACCTTGTAAGGAAAAAAGTTGGACTGAAAGTGTAAAGAAAGAAGCTGGAAGCTTGAACGCTCTCTTTGAATCCTATCCTTCCTTACAACCTTGTTTTCAACGAGCGAGAAATACTTTATAAATCATTTTTCGCAGATTTTTCGGACATGCAGAAAAATTGGACGACACAAGGTTGCATAAGCAGATATACAATGCAAAAGCGGATAGATGTATGGGTCGAGGACAGCCTCGATGCACCTTCCATGATGAAATAGAATGAGTTCATGAGGAAGGTGTTGTCAGTACCCTTAAAAATTTACACACGTGTATGAAAGTGAAATAAGCGAGTGAGGCGTGTAAGAATCGTGCCTTTTGGCGCTTCGATCTCTTTGTCTACCCCGCAAGAGATTTGGCGTGAAGTTATGTATGTATGTATAAATTATCTAAAAAGTATACATATATCGCCTAGAACCTACTAAAAATAGAATATAAAAATATGCCTAAAAAAAAGAATGCTACAAATTCTAACTTATCATAACTTCACGCCTTCTTCTACCCGAAGGTGTAGGCAGCGGCTGTTAAGCCTTATCTCGTCGTTATCTTTTCGTCCCAAATGGAATAGGTGGCGAACCTATATATTGGTATATACGGGCACAAAGTTTTTTAGTCATCGATATTTATCAACATAACTTCCGAAAATAATTTAAAAAAGTCATTGGTGTTAACCAATGTGAGGATTCGAAACCTGCGTGCTCGACCACTGGACTACCAAGACTTAAAATTAATTATTATTATATTATTAATTAATGGCTGATCCATAATATAATAGTTTTTATACTAATCTAGGTGGGTAAAATAATAAACAAAATATAAAGCTCATTTTTGGTGTCATCTTGCTATTTAAATAATTTCTTAATTTTTTGTTATTAAAAACATTCGCAATATTTCTTGCGAATGCGAATACCCAAAAACATGCGAATGTTCGCCAATGCGAATGCGAATATTTGTTACATCACTAATAGATATATAGGATCAAGATAATATATAAGAAGAGAACCCAGGAATATTTCCTGTATATCACAGGAAATATTCCTGGGTTCTCTTCTTAAGAACTTCTATAGTAGAGCCATCTCTTACCGAAAATGAAAGGCAATTCTATAACCAAACTGCGCGAGCAGTAATTCAGGAATCGTAACAACTATAGGTGCAGGGGCACAAAGAAGGAAAGATAGCGAAGTGCAACAGGGTTTATTTAAAGAAACAAGATATTCAAAACGTACAAGGATATGGGTCTCTCGACGTTGGCGAATTGGGACATAAATTTTATTGGGAGCAAAACTCGGAGACCTGGTCGTAGTTCCGGAGTCCATAAATGCTCTATAACTCTTTTTAAATTGGGCTAATCAATTTTTTAAACATAAAGTTAAACGTCTCGGTGAGGGGTTGAGTACCCCACTTTTCAATCAAGTTAAAACGCAATGATGACCCTTTCGGATTGGGCGGCACGGGTTGCCTAGCATCAGGAGGTCTGTGTACTCGTTGTCCTCGTTTACATAATAAAAAAAACAAAAATAATTTTTAACAGGAAACACGTGACTCAAGTAACAATAAGTTTATTAATTTATTACTACTAGTTAACACAATTATCTGATTAATTAAAATCATAATTTATCTTTGGGTTATTCTGATACAAAGCAATTTCATGGGTAATTTCTTCTACTGTAAATGCGGCCCTTACCACACTAGAGATTTTCATTTGCGTGTTTAAATTGTCCAAATTTGTTACATAGGATACATTAAAACGTAAACGTGTTTTATAACAACAAAAACAAAATCTTTTAAAATAGAACTTACGATGGTTTTACTTCATAATAAGTTGTCTTCTTTATTATGTTACTTCATCTACTTACTCTGAAACTTTTTATTAATCTATAACATTAGACTGTAGGACAATTTTGATATGTTATATTACTTGCTAGAACATCCAATGCCACTGTAGCATCCCCTAATTATTACGTGTACACAATATTTACATGGTCTTACACTTTAAGAGTATTGTGTATAAAGCACACTTTTTACAATAATTTATTTTTCATCCCCCCACCTCGGAAATGGAATTTTTTGCTATTCGATATCTGAGCGCAAAAGCCGTTTTTACCCGCTTGAGGTTAAAGTAAATTTGAATTTAGAACATCGCATGCACGGTATGTGATTTCAAAACATAATTAAACCTATTTACTTCCATCTCCATGGTACCGTTTTTATCGTACAACTTTTTTTAAATTTGTTATAATCTCAAGACTCCTTGGTGTACTTTTGTTTTTAATTTTCTTTACGCGCGCCATTTTGTTTTGATATCATATTGTTATCAATAACAAACTTGAAAACAAGTAAAAAAAAAACGAAAATGAGCCGATATGAAACACCCAACCATCGCCCTCTTTCGCCAACATTTACGCCAAGGGAATCCGTTGAATCGGAACAACTATTAAGTATGACAAATAGTTAACCAAAAAACATGACACAAGTCACTAACACCAACATTAAAGTGCCTAACAAAAATATTACATTCAACATAAGTAACTGTAGCAACGTTACTTTCAATTTTTCTTAAGCTAAGTATTATTTGTTGTACATAATAAATAAAATAAATATTTTTCTGTAATATTTACATATTTTAATGTTGTTGTAAATATCCAACTCTGACGTACGGGAGTGAGTGTTGGGTGTGGCAGACGAAGCATGAAAGTAAGGTGAATGCAGTGGAAATGCGTTCTCTGAGAAGTATGTGTGGAGTCACCATTGCGGATCGAATAAAAAATAGCGTGATAAGGGAGAAATGCAAGTTGAAGGATGATGTGGTGACCAAAGTGGAGAGAAGTATGTTAAGATGGTTTGGTCATATTGCAAGAATGGATGAAAGCCGAATGACTAAAAGAGTATACGAAGCGAATGTGAGTGGCAGGGTCGGGATCGGGAGACCAAGACGGAGCTACCACGACCAAATAAGTGGTCTGTTTACAAAAGGCAAAATGCGTAGCACCCGAAACCGACGTAAATGCATGACGAGATGTATGACTGTGGATGAGGCAAAAGATGTGTGTCAGGATCGTAGCTTGTGGAAAGCCAAAGTCTCTGCCTACCCCCATGGGATACAGGCGTGAGCTTATGTATGTATGTATGTATGTAAATATGCACCTACACTGAAATAAAAGTATCTTGTGATTGTAAATATTTTATTTTGCATTTAGTCATTTCCTCGCTGAAGGGGCATGAAAAGTTACGTGTTGCACTCGAGTGCAAAGATTTTTCACCTTGTGCTCTTTTGATTCCCTCGCTAACGCTCAGGATTCTAGTTTTTGAATTTTAGAATCCTTCGCTTGCTCGGTTATCAAAATTGATCACGCGGTTAAAAAGCAACTTTGCA
This sequence comes from Euproctis similis, assembly GCA_905147225.2. Lineage (NCBI taxonomy): Eukaryota > Metazoa > Arthropoda > Insecta > Lepidoptera > Erebidae > Euproctis > Euproctis similis. The sequence goes on from LR990116.1 coordinate 15,597,043, forward strand.
CTCTTGTATAACAAATAACTAATGTTGTCTCAGTGGCGCAAAGGCTAGCGCAAGTTACGTGTGATAAGTATCAATGACTAACAACTTTGTGCCCGGTATGGCTATAGGTTCGCCGCCTATTCCATTTGGTACGTAAACATAACGGCGAGACGAGGCTTAACAGCAGCTGCCTACAACTTCGGGTAGAAAAAGGCGTGAAGTTATGTTGTAACCTACATTGTAGTCTTGTGGTGTTAGAATATTTTTTCCTATCAGTTCAAAGATAAGCTTTAGTTTTAACTCGTAATACGCTCACAAATCACTTGTCTGAAGCGGCATTATTTCATACAATATGTATATAATGACAAGTGCTAAATTGAAATGTACTAGATAAATGTTTAAAGCGATATCTTCAAAACATCGAAACAATATGGCTTCATACATTGATATGAAAATCGGTAAGTAAATTATTACCTAATTGTTTTTTTTTTAAATTCACATTTTATTTTATTATTCTTACTTTGAGTAACCAGCTCTTTATTCGAATACCTATATTTTCTTTTAAATGGCCTGGCTTGAATTCGTTTACATTCGTTTTGAAATTGAATAGAATTGTTTAAATCCTTACACAATTCCTGTTCAAAAAATACAAACAAGTCTCACTAATATTTAAATTTATCGGTTCCAATGAAACTAAACGCTATTAATAAATTGACATTTTATCGTCTTATATAAAAGTAAGGTCGACGAACCCATTGCCATACAACGGAAACGGTTTTAACTAAAAGTGGTAGAGGCAACCTCTTCGTCTTATAAATTGGGGTCAGTGAAATTTCCCACAAAATAGACGTTAAGTGGCTTATGCTACGTTTCGTTCGGTAACACAGGATTCTGGAAGCCTATCCCTCTCCCCCCATCTGTATCCCATCTTAAAGGATAACAACGCAGCTATGACCCTCTTTCAGATCCCACGCGCGGCGCTAGTCGCTTACCGCAAATCTCAATCGTACATTAAATAATCCCAATAAATGGTTTAATTGTGTATATTATTTTTTTTCTACAGCTGTTGTTTTTATCGCTTTCATACAAGCAAGTTTATGTACTTCACTTGGATCAGATTTGGACAATTTAAGAAACGATGTGAAAGAAGACCTAAATATACACGAGTTGCTTGGAGGCATTGGTAAATTATCCCAAGAGAATCGTTGGAGCGATAATAGAGACACATTAGATGATATTACGAAACTAAAGCTCCTTCTAAAGAGTGTTTTGTAGGGAAACAATAATAACCTCCGAGATCGTGACGCTAATATTCAGGCTAACGGTGGTAATTGGCAAATTACAATGAATAAATTAAATCAAAGTATTAAGAGACTTAGCGAAATTGTATCATCAATCGCCGAGGATGACGAACCAACATTTCAACCGAAAAAAAAACAGAGGCTATGTTAATTGAAATAAAGAAGTAACATTACTTCTTTGAAAGAGAAGATGAGGAATGCTTAATAAAATATTGTTCTATTAAGAGATATTATTGGCTTTCAATTACTTATTTTGGCCCCTATATCTGCTATCTATCAGTGCTTATATATTGAAATTTGTTAGGTACTAAGAAACGATATTTATTTTAATGTAAATTAAACAGCTTTATGGCAGCTTTATTATTATTAGTTTAAAGGATATAACACCAGTTATAATATATATATTTACAATATAACATAACTTCACGCCTTTTGTTACCCGAAGGTGTAGGCAGCGGCTGTTAAGCCTCGTCTCGCCGTTATGTTTACGTCCCAAATGGAATAGGTGGCGAACCTATTGCCATACCGGGCACAAAGTTTGTCAGTCATCGGTATTAATCACACATAACTTCCGAAAACAATTTCGAAAAGTCATTGGTGTGAGCCAGTGTCTGGAATCGAACCCCGGACCTCTGGATCAGAGGCCGTGCGCTCGCCCACTGCGCCACCGAGACTTTTACAATATTATGCAACCATATAGAAACTAACGCGCGCGTACACAAAAAATCTAACATTACTTACATAAATAACTTGACGCCAAATCTATTGTGGAGTAGGCAAGCAAAGCACTATAAGGCATGGCATTACTGCCAAATCAGCTGCCATACAGAGTATGCCTTACTGCCAAATCAATATATTTATGTAAGCGGATACAAAAATCACAGAACAAGATTAAAGTAACTTCGTATATCATCAACAGTAAGACTGATCGTGAAAGGGACCGATGATAATATTAAACTTATAATTAACAGTCGAATTGTCTAAGATAAATAATAATATGCTGTTGGCGAATCATTTAATATTTTTTTTGCCAAAATTCCGATTACTACTACTAATATATTAAATTCGTGTCCCATCAAATCTGAAACTCGATAGACACAGCTAAGTGGTTAAGGAAAGTGAAGGCCAGTGCAACGTTTCTTTTAAATTTGAACATGTTGACTCTTTCGATATTATAAAAATGTTTAAACAATTAAATTCCAAATTGGCTGAATTATGGGGCTTTTCCGTGAAATTAATAGATTCTATTATTGCTCCAAACCTAGCTGTGATTTTCAATAAATGTGTAGATGTAGGTGTGTATCCTAATTTAATGAAACACAGCAAATTGATACCATAATTTAAAAGTGGATGTAGGAATGATTCAGCCAACTTTCGTCCTATTTCTATTTTGCCTGCATTCAGCAAAATATTTGAAAAAAATATTTCTCAACAAATACTAAGCCATTTTAATTTAAATAATCTTTTTCACAAAGAGCAACACGGTCGCTCTACAACCAATGCTGTGGCTGCTGTTATCAAACATATTTAGATGCTTGGGAGAACTCGCATTCTATGATCTCTCTAAAGCTTATGACTACGTGTAACACCACACACTTTTACGTAAGCTTAGTCACAACGGTATTAAGAACACAGGTAACAGTTTTTTGATGCAAGCGGAGTGAGATCATCGCGATCATCTATGTCTATGGGCGTTCCCCAGGGTTTCAATCTCGGTCCTTTGTTGTTTTTATTTTTTTTTCTGTTCATTATACACTAGCTGACCCCGCGAACTTTGTTTCGCATCAAAAGTAATAAGTAAGTAAATTTTGGATATCATGAGGTTCAATTTGTGCTATTTATCGACTTTAACTGCTATCCCGCTATGTTAATACTGCAATATCTTCGAAAATATTCGTTTAAATTGCATGCTTTAACGGGCCAGGATCATCTATATTTTCACAATCTATTTAAGACACTTAATTGGATGAAAATTAATGCTGTAATGTTTAAAACTGCTTCGTAAATAAGAGATAGACATATGCCCTTGCGGACTTTTTTGTAGACCTTCTAAATTTATTTAAGTAAAGCATTGTTTTGATCTATCATTAAGTGTTCAGCCAGCGTTTGCAATTAAAGTGTTAAATCTCGAAAAAAAATTACAAAATTTATCATTTTTTCTTTACAACATCATATATATCAATACCGCCAATAATTATAAATCAAAACCACCCCGTTGACACCCTCTGACTATTAAAAAACTGCATCAGAATCCGTTGCGTAGTTTTTTTTTTGCTGATTTGCTTATGACATGACACTTCAGTCCTCTCCAAGATAGACCGTAAAAAAGCAGTGTGTGTGTGTGTGTCTGTGTTTTTTTTTGCCAGAGATAATAAAATACGTTTGCGTATGTCCAGGGCTTAACCTGGGTATATTCCCTGTCCTAAAAGTGAAATTGTTTAATATTGAACGACCCCCCGACCTGAAAAGGTATATGGCCGCAACGTAACCGAAGTCAAAATGCGGGACCACAAGCGGTAGGTCTTGCCGCCGCTTCAAGCGTATAGCTCTTGATGGATTGTCTGGTTGGGTTCCGTAGCAGTATAACGCCTGCACACCGCGCGCTACGCCCGAGAGTTAGCTGACACTTTGATCCGTGCTTGGGACGCCAGATAAGCCGGCTACCAGTATTCAGATGGTTCTGGAGCTGTAAAGCACGCTCGCCTCACGTTGCAAATCCATGCAGCTACTTATCGGCCGAAGCCTAGCTGAAAGCTCAAAAATTTGACCCTGCGAAAGGCAGAGAAAAAAATGAGGAGAATTTTAGAAAAAACTGATTTTGACTTATTTGTATTTGAATTGTCCTAAAATTTCAGTTACATTTATACGTTCATATATTTAAGGTTCTCTGGCGATACACTGGTGCTAGTTTCCTTCATGCTTCGTGTATTTTGAGGGCATCAGCCCAGATACAGATTCCGTACTTCTTTGTGCCTCCTTTCTATCGGGTTCCGCGGATTTTGTCCTTAGCTGTTTTAAAAACAACGCTAATGGCATCCAAGGAAGATATCAGGTATAACTTTGACAGCAGCTTTTAGGGCAACGTTCAGAATTCCGTCTGGACCTAGGCCTTTGTTTTCTCAACTCTGGAGCATGCCTCGAACAGCTAATTTTCTGTAATCGGTGGAATCTCTTCTGGTTCACATTGCTCTATTTGGTGCTGTGGTACCATTTGGTAAGGAAACAGCGGGGCCATGATATTGTCCAGGAACTTGGTACAAGTGGGCGATGCTATTGGCTGGCTCTTCAGATGATTCATGACTACCTTATACGGTCTGCCCCACGGGTCATTATTTACCCCAAGAATCAGCTCATTCAAGCTTCGGTAATCCACTTCATCAGATATTTAGCCTGAGCCGCTGAGATTCAGTCTATTATTGTTATTCAGAAACGAGCTGGTCGAGAAATTTGTTTTTAAGATATACCAGATGAAAGAGCGGTCATGGTCGGAGAAGCCTAGAGTGGGAAGTTGGCCATGTGTACGGATGAGGGATGGGATAGGTAATCAACAAATCTCCCTTATTTTGTGATGTCCACACACCATGGAGCGCTTGTAGCCGAAGATTAGTTGACTCAATGAGTTTTGGTTGTAGACTTAACATAAAAGAACTGTGAGCTTTGTTAATTTAATATTTTTTGAAAAGTATATTAATTTATTTTAAATCTAATTATCTCTACGTTCATACTATGTAGATCTCCAATATTGTAAGTCTGTGTAGTATTTTCAAATTTTAATATTATTAAACCATTTCCACTAGCAATTTATTTTATTTAGTTGCATGATAAGGTGGTTATTCACAGCGGACGCAAAAATAATGAGGAATTCCAAAACAAAAACCCATTATTTTGATATGGAACCCACTTTTTTTCAAAAGGATACATTATTTTTAGATGGCACTTGACGAGGCTGAGCCTTTAGAATAACGCACCAAAAAATCTAAAAATCAAGTCAACCCCTTTTAAGAGTTACGCAAGTCTTTTTTTTTTTTTTTTTTTTTTTATGGGAGAAGGGGCAAACGAGCTTGCGGGTCACCTGATGGAAAGCAATCACCGCCGCCCATGGCGTCTGCAATACCAGGGGCATCACATCAGCGTTGCCGGCCTTTCAGATAAGAATAGGCTCGTTTCTTGAAGGTTCCTAGGTCGTAGCGGTCCGGAAATACCGTCGCCGGCAACTGGTTCCATGAAGGAACAGTGCGTGGCAAGAAGTGCCTGTTGAAACGCACTGTTGTCGATCGCCAACCATTCAGCCAATGCGGGTGGTAGCGTTGGCGCGTCGAACGGTGGCGGAAGTCAGCTGGCGGTATTAATCCGAACAATTCCTCAGAGCACTCCCCGTGGTATATGCGGTAGAGGATGCATAGAGATGCCACCTCTCTCCGCAACGCCAGAGGATCGAGCCGATCGGTAAGAGCTTGGTTGTCGACAAGCCGAACCGCGCGTCGTTGGATGCGGTCAAATGGAGTAAGCTGGTACTGGGGTGCCCCCGCCCAAAGATGTGAACAGTATTCCACGTGAGGACGGACCTGCGCCTTGTAAAGTTGCAGGCGATGACCTGACGCTAAATACTGTCCCGCTCTATTGAGCACACCAAGCTTTTTGGAGGCCAATTTGGCCTTGCCCTCCAGATGACCGCGAAACTGGACGTCACTCGACAAGTCGACACCAAGAATTCCGATAGCGGCTGAGGCAGGTAAGGGAGTGCTCTCAAAACAGGGAGCTACGACAAAGGGTGTCTTTTTAGCGGTAAACGCGCAAACCTGTGTCTTATTAGGGTTGAATTGGACTAAGTTTAGTCGGCCCCAGTCCGAAACCTGACTAAGCAGAGTTTCGATTTCAGACACAAGTTTGTTCCGGTGCTCGTCGACGTTTACCCGAGAAATACGCGGGTGGCCGGTATACAAGGCATCCCCGGTACTGTCATCCGCATAACAATGAAGATTGCTGCTAAGCAGCATGTCATTGATATGCAGAAGAAACAGCGTAGGGGATAGCACACAGCCCTGGGGGACTCCAGCATTCACAGGCTTTAAGTCGGAGCATGACCCGTCGACAACAACTTTAATGCTCCGAGCCGTGAGAAAGCTGGAAACCCAATCGCATAATTTCTCGGGAAGCCCATAGCATGGAAGCTTCGAAAGAAGTGCTTTGTGCCAAACCCGATCAAAGGCCTTCGCTACGTCCAAACTAACGGCCAGCGCCTCTCCTTTACTCTCAACCGCTTCCGCCCACCGATGGGTTAAGTACGCTAAAAGATCACCAGCTGAGCGACCTTGACGGAATCCGTACTGACGGTCGCTAATCAACTGGTGCTCTTCTAGATACTTAAGGAGCTGGCGGTTGATGAGTGTTTCCATTATTTTGGAGAATAGGGAGGTGATGGCGATAGGTCTGTAGTTGGACGGATCTGAGCGGTCACCTTTTTTAGGGATCGGGTGGACTAAAGCAACCTTCCATGATGCTGGTACAGCGCCGAGAGAGTAGGAGTACCGGAAAAGACGCGTTAAAACCGGTGCCAACTCTGGAGCACACATCTTCAACACGATTGCTGGGATTCCGTCAGGCCCACTCGACTTGTGGACATCCAGGGATAAAAGTATGCGTCGCATAGTACTTTGCCGGAAACGAACCTCCGGCATGGCGTGACCGCAATGTGGAATTGTCGGTGCGATGTTACCTCTATCGTCCAAAGTCGAGTTGGACGCAAAAAGAGTGCCAAGAAGGTCGGCTTTCTCTTTTGCGTCGTGGGCTAGAGACTGGTCCTCCCGGTGCAACGGTGGAAGAGACGGCTTACAAAAATTCCCAAGAACAGCCTTGGCGAGCGACCAGAACGCACGGGTTCCCGAGGGAAGGCAAACTAGTTTCTCGCCAATTTTGCCTATGTACTGAGACTTTGCTACGGCTATAACTCTTTTGAAGGACCTGGAGGCAAGGTTGTACCTCTTCTTAAGAGAGCCGGTGTCCGAGTCCTGGGACGCCACTGCTTTTGCCCAGGCTTGATAGCACTCATGCTTAAAACGTAATGCCGTTTTGCATGAGCGATCAAACCAGGGCTGGGATCTGCTGCCGATTGGCACCACTGAGGATGGAACAAAGAGCTCCATTCCCTGCAGCACCACATCAGCAACAGAGTCGGCAACGACGTCAGGATCATCCGGCGAGAAGCAAACTTGCCCCCATGGGTAAGATGCGAAGAAATTTCGCATCCCATCCCAGTCTGCTGACCTATAGTGCCACACACGGCGGCGGCTCGCAATGTGCGGTCGAAGTGGGCGCGTGAATGGCACTGTACTCCTTATCAGACAGTGGTCCGAAGAACCCAAAGGGGCGTCTACAGAAACCACATATCCGTCCGGATGGGAGGTCAGCAGAAGATCCAACAGGGAAGGTATATGATTATGAACATCTGGGATTCGCGTGGGTGCGGTAACCAGTTGTGTTAGATCATATGCTAGAGCAAAGTCATGAACAGATCTACCCGCGTGGTCGGTGGTGCGAGATCCAAGCCAATCGACGTGGTGGGCATTGAAATCGCCGAGGATAACGATTTCCGCGGATGGGACCTGTTGAAGTACGGAATCTGCAGCCGTTTGAATGTGGTCCATGAGTCGGTCAGTTTCGGTACTACCGCTATGGGACCTATAAAGACATGCGTAGATGCGGGGGTGGTCGTCGCTATCAACACGCAGCCAGAGGGTCGATAGGTCCCTTCCTTCAAGGCTGCCGAGGCGTCGAGCACAGATATCCTCCCGGACAAACACGCAAACTCCGGCCCGCGGTACAAAGGTATATTCCAGTTTGTATCCGGGGTATAGGAGATATGAGGTGTCTGCCGGAGAAGATATCTGTGTCTCTGTAAGGAATAGCAAAGCAGGCTTTGCCGTTTCCAGGTGGTGGTGAATGGCAAGCAGATTTGAGTGGATGCCCCTGATATTGCAAAAGTCCACGTTTAGCGTGGCAGGGGGAGTCGCAATGCCCTTACGTTTGCCCCGGACAGTTTTTAGTGACGAGCGAGATTGCGCCCTCCCCAGACTACGAGGGGCAGCTTGAGCGTCCACGCCTTGGTGAATACCAAGCCGTGGACGCTCAAGGGGGGATTCTCCAGTGCTGTGGCAGCTGGTACCCCCCTGGGGTAAATGATCTTTGAATATCGCTGCCATTAAGGGGAGGGTGAAGGGGATGGGCCTCCGGATACCTCTCTCACCGAACGAAACGCGGCATGAGCCACTTTACGTCGGTCTTCTGAGAGGTCGTGGTATTTCACCGGTCGAGCCGGCCCATTCATGCAGCGAACTGCTTGGCTCTACCACTGTCAACAAATTGTCAGACCCCTACTAAAACAATCAACACTATTTTACAGATCCGACGTTATTTTACATTTGAATCGATTTATAAATATATAAGTATATAATATGGATAGAAATATATAGGATATATATGTTACTAGTAGACCGCGCGAACTTCGTACCGCCATATTTTATACATTTTCCACTAAAAAGATTATTGCCGCAATCATATTAATACCCCAAAGCTTTCATCATAAATGGACTATCTAACACTAATATATATTTCAATTCAAGATCTTAATACATACATACAAAACTTTAGGCCAGATCGACCGGGGTAGGTAGAGAGAACAAAGGGCCATAAGGCACGATTATTACACACCTCACTTGCTTAGCTGTTGATATTAGCGACTAACAACCAAGACATATTATGGTGATAATATTATCAATTTCAATAAACACATTATAAGTAATATTAATAGAATGTCAGGGACTTAGTCCGAAGCTTTTTGTCAACTTTGGCCCACCCCCCTTTCCCCATCCTTTCCTTTCCCCTATCCCTTAAGGTCGGCAACGCAACAGTAACATTATACGTGTTGCTGGTGTCCATGGGCGGCGTTGATTGCTTACCATCAGGTGACACGCCTGCTCGTTTGCCCTCCTATCCCATAAAAAAATACAACTTTTAGGGTTTCGCGTTGCATATTACGGGAACGGGAAATAACGCCACACGTTTATGTAAACAAATAATCCAAAAATAATAGGTCGTTGCATAAATTATGTCGTATTTTAGAAGAGGATAAAAGTTTAATTTTTTAATATGTCGACATATTGTTGTATGATCAAAACCCAGTCTTCCCTCTATCTCTCTGCTAGTTATAAATGGGTCTTCCATTATAGTGGCCTTTAATTCATCTTCATTAAAACAAGAGGGTCGGCCGGTATGAGGTGCGTCTTGAAGGTTAAAATTTCCAGTTCGAAATTTTGTAAAACCACCTTTGAACTGTTCTAACATCTACCACGTTCTCCCCGAAGGTGTTGCACAAATTTTTGGTACCTTCAGTTGCATTACTGTCTTTTTGATACTCATAGAGTATGCAGTGTCGAAGATGAGTTTTATCAACCTCCATTTTAAGGACTCAAATTTTATAAATAACTAGATACAATTTTAATAACACGCGGTTTTAGAGACGCAAGTAAATACACTAGGCGACAGGAATAACCACATGGCTCTAAAAGTGTCGCAAAAAAAATTATGCTATTTCGAATTTTACCGAACGAAATACTACAGATATTTTGCAACAACCTAATATATAAAAATCTAATTTACGTGTCTTATTCGGACGACTCGGAAATCATCATCATTTAGCAGACCGCGTGAACTATGCACCGCCATATTATACAATATGGATTTTACTCTTATGATATAAACGAAATCAGATGTAGTACTAGTCCATAGGAGTCTCTTAAAAATAACATTTTAACTCCTGGGCGAATTTTAAAAAAATACAAATTTCAAACAAACTAAATCGCATTAAAATGCATCAAAACTAAATCACCCGTATAGAGAACGTACCTCTGACGGTGTGGCAACGTGTTAGTGTGGCACACGTTGCCACACGCACACACACACGCATATCACTGTCACTAGTTGATAGTAATTTGTCATTTTACGAATAGGTACCTACGTCTATTGTTAACATGAATTAATGTTAACTACACTGAACTAACTAAATTCCGTTAAAGCGGAATATGTAGGCATAAAATTAAATCTTCAAGTTTTCAAAATGTCCACCACGAGCAGCAATACATCGTCGCATTATGTTTCTGCGAATTTTATTAAATAGATTCCGTGCGGGATCGGAGGCCATGGCTATTAATTTGTCAAATGCGGTTCCGCAATTCGACTGCACTATTGAAAACTTGGAGTAAACTTCATTTTTAATGAACCCCCACAAAAAGAAATCAATGCCACACTCACCATACATAAGTACCATGTCCGTATATTCACTAGCGGTATAAAAATGTCGTGGCATTTTATAAAAGTTGCACAAAAGTGTTTTACTATAAATAACACTATAACACACACAAAACTCAAATAACTAAGTGTTAATAAAAAAAAAACAATAAAATAACTTAGACTAATAAATAATACAAATTCGAAAAGAGTAATTTGCAGGCGATACGTCACACACAAAGCGGAACAGGCGGTCAACTAAAAGCAAAATTATTGGTAATAAAAAATCTGTCGAAAATCATAGGTAAATAGGGTAAACGACCACATTTATGTCAATGCGCTTTAGAAAAATTATAATTACATTAGAATAAGAATATTTGTGTTATTACGATTTTAAAAGTTGTATCATAAAAGAAATGATAATAAAGGGTTTTTTCACGATTTATCTTATTCTACTATGTAATAAACTAAGGTACCTACCTACTGTCTATTTAGATTTGATTTGTCCAGTGGATATTTCCTTAAATAACATTGTCATAAATACAATTTTTTAAACTGTTCTCCTTTGTTCAGAAATATCATAACAACAAATAAATGTAAGCTTTTAAAGTTTTGTACTTTAGTTAGATATTTAGTCAATTCTTTAAAATGATTACAGTTATAATATTTCTGAAAATAAAATGTCGTAACTAAAGCTATAAATTCCATTAATTATAAATTGAATGAAAATCCCAACACATACCAACTACTTTAGTATTTTTTATTAATTTCTAAGGTGAGACGGACGATAATTGTTTCGTGCCCCTAATTTCAACCCCCCCCCCCCCCCCCCCCGTACTTCAAGCGGGGGGGCCACGCACTTCAACCCGCGCCCGCCTTATGCGCACACGTCGGCTTCTTTGTGAATGATTTTCGTTTATGACAAAGTCGAAGCGGCCTTGACAGGACGAACAGCTGAGAAGAGTTTATTCCAGTTCATACATTTATAGGGAGTGTTCAATTACATGAAAATGAAAACTGTCGTTATTGACCTAATTACTGTACCGATCGTCTTAATATTTTGTACAACGTTTACTGAAATTATGATCTACATCTGGTATCAATTATTACATATGAGTGGATTCCACCCTGTATACATTTATCACTAAAATTTATTGTCCCACTCTTATTAATAACTTAAGCTTTCCTCAATAAATGGACTCTCTAAAACTAATATTTTTTTCAATCCAAACCAGTAGTTCCTGATACATACATACATAAATTCTTGCCAAATTCCTTACGGGGTAGGCAGAGAGAACAAAATGCCATAAGGCACGATTGTTACACGCCTCACTCGCTTAGCTAGTATGTATTAGCGTACTGACAACCAAGACATTGATAATATTTACAAATTCAAAGAAAGATTTATTAGCATTCCCACTTATGAATAATGAATATAGCAATGAACTTGTCCCAAGTTTACCTTTAGTTTTTTTTAATACTACTTAAACAACTTTTTTTATTTGGTCACTATTGTTGACTTCAACGAAAAAAACGGGATACCATATGTTCAAACCAGGGTAGCTAACACACAGTGAGTGTTTTTTTTATAAGTCCAATGATGTCGGTTTTGCGATTAAGCTTATCGAAATAAATTTACTACATTTTAAAAGATATCACGATCTTAATAATGTAAAGCTTATTACATATATCTAGAATGTATTATAAATCAGTCACATGAGTCTCACCTCGCTGCACGAATGGTCAGGCTCGACCCGTGGAATACCACGACCTCTCAGATTACCACTGAGAAGTGGCCTTAGCCGCGTTTCACTCGCTGAGAGAGGTATTCGGAGGCCCAATCCCTTTCCCCCTCTCCTTCCGAAACCCACTCCCGACCCCACCCATATCCCATTGTAAGGGCCGGCAACGCAACTGTAACACTGCATGTGGTGAGGTGGCCATGGGCGGCGTTTGTAACTATCATAAGCCTGCTCGATTGCCCCTATACATTAAAAATGTATCCTACTTCTAATATATAAAATTCTCGTGTCACAATTTTCATTCCCATACTCCTTCGAAACGACTTGACCGATTCTAATGAAATTTTGTATGCATATCGGGTAAGTCTGAGAATTTTCAACCCCCTACGATCAACCCCTATTTTTTTAATTTTATTTTTGGCAAGACAACGTTTGCCGGGTCAGCTAGTAATATATAAATGTGAATGTAAGTTTGTTTGTGTGTTATGCTTTCACGCGATAACTACTCAATCGATCATCATGAAACTTTGTACACATATTCTTTGAGGTAATTTACATATATTTGAACCCGAAGGCAAAACTTATACAATAGTCTACAACAATATCCTACATACTCTTCTAAAATTGTTACAGTCCAAAATTATTTATTTTTGTTACAGAGAAATATATTTTACCTTAAAAAAATGTTGTTAGTTTTTTAAACGTCATTGTATGCAGTAATTTTAAAAATTTATAATTCCAGCTAAGCAATAAAACAGAGTTATCATATTGATTAACTTCTATAGTAATGATCTTTGATACCTATTTAATGGATTTAATGCGAGCGAAGCCGCGGGTAAAAGCTAGAAACTTTTATAAATAAAAATACCACAAAATACGATTAAATACTACAAATTTTAAATTCTAATGAAAGTATTGAGTGATATGAGGACAAAGAGAGAAACAACAACACAACATAACTTCACTCCTTTTCTACTCGAAGGTCACTATGTTTCCATCCCAAATGGAATAGGTGGCGAACTTATTGCCATACCAGGCACAAAGTTTATAGTCATAAATATCTAAATACACATAACTTCCGAAAACAATTTCAAAAAGTCATTGGTGTGAGCCAGAATTCGTACCCGCGACTACTTTATTCAGAAGTGGGGTTCTCGACAACTGGACCACCGATACCTTTTAGCAAGAAACAAACGTAAAAAAATCTACCTGTTAGCTGTCGCGGTCCGAGCTGTCCGAGTCGGATACATCATCCGTAGTGTAACTAAATATTTCCCTACGAAATGAATACTGATATTTTGTATTTTGCGATATCGTTTGAATTAAATGTCCGAATTAAATTATTCAAAAAGTTCTAAAAAGGTATTGAATCTATCTTTTTATTAAAGTAATTTATTTTAAGGAGAATTAATACCAAGGTACAAAATAAAGCATTTTTATAACGACATCAATTTCGTTATTTTAAAAAATTAAAAAAACACTTATTGTGAGATAACTACAATAGTTAGATATATGGCGTCGCGTACTTTTTATAGACAAATTTATGTTCTATAAAAGTGTCATCATCATCATCATTAGCCCTTTTGAGGTCCACTGCTGGACATAGGCCTCCCCCATAGAGCGCCACAACTGCCGGTCCGCTCAATCATGGGGGGATTTTGCCATAATCGCCACGCTTGGCAGGCGGGTTGGCGATCGCAGTAGGCTGTATTGTCTTAAGAGAGAATGCTGCTGCCCATTCTTCTAGCTTTTCCCTTAGTCGCCTTTTACGACACCCACGGGAAGAGATGGAGTGGCGGTATTCTAAGCCGGCGCCACACAGCAATATATAAAAGTGTAATATATTGTTTTGTTCTAGAATCAATAGTTTTCGCAGCGTTCACGATGTAAGAATTATTTTCGAGTCATTTTCTTTCACCTTGAGTTACATTATTGGACTTATAGTAAGGATCCCTAATTAATTTGAAAATATAATATAGCCTAAAGCCTTCCTCGATAAATGAACTATATACCACTGAAAGAATTTTTAAAATCGGACCGGTGGTTTCTGAGATTAGCGCGTTCAAACAAAAAAACAAACAAACTCTTCCGCTTTATAATATAAGTATAGATGTTAAGACGAAATATTCTTTGGTTCTCTTCTAAAAAACAAGCAAAGGCAAGCAGGGGTACAAAGAGTGAAAAAAGACGAATAACGACAGGGTTTGTTTAAGGGATCAAGATATATAAAACGCACAAGGATATGGGTTTCTCGATGTTGGTGAATTGGGACATCAATAATATTGGGAGCAAAACTCGAACAGATAGTCGTATTTCCGGAGCAAATAAATAAAACGGATACCCAAGTTTTGAAGGCATACGAGCTTATTAAGACGTTTTGCATTTATTGAGAAATATGTTTTTACAATTATGATTTTTATTATTATATTCAAGATATCAGTCTTGTTGCTTACATCTTTTAAATAAAGCTTGTCAACAAATTGATCATAGAGGTTCAGTACCCAACTTCTGCATCAAGTTAAAACGCAATAACGACCCTTTCGGATTGCACTCTATGGGCGGCACGGGTTGCTTAGCACAAGCCGTTCTGTGTGCTCGTTTGTCCCATTTCCCATAAAAATGTAACCTTTTAACAGGAAACACGTGACTCAAGTAACACGGAGTCTATTAATTTGTTACTACTAGCATTCTGATACACAATTTTCTGCCTGATTACAATCATAATTTATCTTTGAGCTAGTCTGAAACTAAACAATTTCATGGATAATGTCTTCTACAAAGATTTGTAAATGCGGCCCTTACCACACTAGAGATTTTCATTCGCGTTATTGTACAAAGTTTGTTACATTGTCATACGTACCTACTTCATGACCACAACAACAAAATCTTTTAAATGAAGAAGAACTTTTAAAAGTTACGCCGGTTTTACTTCATAATATGATATCTTCTTTATTATATTTTACGACGGTCTTCTGAGAGGTCGTGGTATTTCACCGGTCGAGCCGGCCCATTCATACAGCGAACTGCTTGGCTCTACCACTGTGAACCTTCCTCCAGAACACGTTCTATTTGGTCATGGAATGTATGTCTTGGCCATCCTCGACTCCTACATCCATCCGCTTTTGCATTGTATATCAGCTTATTCAATCTTGCATCATTCATTCTTTAATATGTCCGAACTTTCTTTTTTTGTTTCTTACTTTTACACCGACACTCTCTTTCAATCTGACTTCCTTCCTCACAACCTTGTTTTCAACGCGGTCAGCAAGTGTCACTCCGCAAATTTTGCGCAGTGCCCTCATTTCGACCGTTTATCCTACTTTCGTGCACACTCTGTCATACCCAGCTCTCGCTTCCATAAGTTAGCGTTGGGATCAGTATTCATTGAGAATTGCTAGCTGAGCTTTTCTGCTAATATATTTTGCACCCTGCAATCTGCCCAACGCTCCATTTATGCTATTTCCTAACGCCACTCTTCTTTCTACATCCGCGGTGTACCTCCCATCCTTGCTAAAAGCACATCCAAGATATACAATTTCATTCACCTGTTCCAGCACTACATCGTTAACTATTATCCTTGCATCCTTTCTGGATTACCTCTTTTCAAACACCAACAACTTTCGTTTTCATCACATTCAATTGTTAGCTTTTCATCGAACAGTTATGTTTCATAATAGTGCCTAGTGTTTGCAGGTCAGACGGCGATTCGGCTAAGAGCACGGCGTCATCTGCGTAAAGCAGGCAGCTCGTAACTAGGTCAATAATTTTACCAAAAGCTTTCGCTGCTAAGCTGATCAAACTGATGGCCCTGTAATTGGCGCACTGCATACGTGATCCTATACCTATAAATAAGGGTACGATGACACAGCACGCCTCCAATCGATGGGAACCTTCTCTGATCTTCAGCATAGATTCCTCATGGTCTGGTAAGCGCCCCGGGCACAAGGTCCAACGTGTTCGATCATTTCATCAAAGATGATATCGATTCCAGTTGCCTTACCATACACAGTATTACATTTTTATACACTATTCAAACTCTTCAATGTCTATTGTCTTATTGTCTATGACTATTCAATGTCGTCAGATGTTGGCGCAGCTGCGTCGGTCGTAGACTCACTCGCGGCGCTCACATACGGAACATACTCGTACATTTCCCCGAAGTACTCACTCCATCGACCCAATACAACCTTTGGGTTTGCAAGAATGACAACAGCATTAGACATTATTTTGTCCATTCTGGATGTTTACAAAAAACCCCGAGCCTTTCTAACTTCCCTCCAGAAGATTTTGTTATTCGCCTTAAAGCTCTCCGTCAACCTCGCTTCCTCATTCGCAACTAGAGTCTGGCCAACGAAAGCTGTCCATGTATTATTTTCAGAAGTTTTGATATGGCAATAATTTAAGACTGTCAAAATTGACACTTTGACGTTTCGTACTTGAGTCATCTTCTGTTTACGTTGGTATAAGTGCATCATATTTTCATTGATTTTGTTTAAAATTATGCCGAGAACAATTAAAAGTTCGACGAGGAAGCTTCTATTTACTATGATTGACAAATATAAAGACATAAAAAGTGATTTAAATCAGAAATCTGCAGAGAAAATACTACGACTGGATTCAATCCTTTCACTTTCAGGTTAGTTTATTGAATTTCTAATGAACCATTTTGATACTTTTAGACTATTTAAGACAAATCGCAATATTTTTCATGGTGTATCTACTTTTCAGGAAGTATTAACAACGAGGAGACAAAACTTAAAATTGTGGAAGCAGTACAGAAATTGAAAACTCTCGAAAAAAACGAAATGGCGACTTCTGAAACACATTATTTAGAAAAGATATCTTCAATGACAGGTATTACTTTAGAAATTATAGATTTTAACAGTTACTTCGAAGAGTTATATAAATTTATGACAATGTATGGATGGCTAAATTAAATAATATAATATTATGGTTTTGTAATAATGTCTTTGTATATTATTAAGGTTTTTGACTTTAATGACTAATAATTAATAATATACTGTTACATACATAATTTATTGTATTTGTTATCTTCAGATGTCAGTGTGAAGACTCTAAGAAGAATTAAAATTGAAGGGTCCAAAAATCAAGGACAGTGGAATACTCCGGGGAAAAATCGTCCACATTCAGCAACAGTTTCCAATTTGGATAATTTTGATATTTCAGCTATAAGAAACAAAATAAACGAATTTTATGGAGTTAGAAAACAAGTCCCAACACTGAGAAGCCTGCACAATGAGCTGAAGGAAGCAATTGAATTTAAGGGATGCCGTGAAACCCTTAGAAAATTTTTACACAAGAACGGGTTTGAGTTTCAAAACAATAAAAATGAACGGGCTTTACTTACAGAAAAATATGAAATTGCGGCATGGAGACATAGATTCCTGAGGACAATACATAAAAAGAGGCTAGAAGGTAAACAGATTATTTACCTTGATGAGACATATGTATATCAGAACTATAAAGTTAAAAAATCATGGCAAGGACCTTCAACAAGCGGTGTCACTACTAATATATCATCAGGAAAAAGACATATTATTGTGCATGCCGGATCGGAGGAAGGGTTTGTGCCAGGTGCATTATTGGTATTCAGCACAAAATCCAAATCAGCTGACTACCATGATGATATGAATGCTACCAACTTTATGAAATGGTTTGAGGAAATGTTGATACCTAATCTCACTAAACCTAGTGTAATCGTGATGGACAATGCAAGTTACCATGTGAAACAAGTAAACAAACCCCCTACTATGTCTGATTCTAAAGCTAATCTCCGAATATGGCTTCAAGAAAATAATATTCATTTCGAAGAATATCACACCAAAGCTGAATTAATGTGTTTGGTGAAAGATAATAAACCTGCCGTTGTTTACGAAGCAGAAGTGCTTCTAAAAAAACACAGTCATATCCACAATCACGAAATTTTGTTGTTGCCACCGTATCATTATGACCTCAATGCTATTGAGCTTGTATGGAGTCAAGCGAAGAGAAAAGTAGCAAGCAAAAATATAGGAATACCAGGGTCTGAAATGCAAAATTTAATAAAAGAATGTTTTCTATCCATAACTGCTGATGACTGGAAGAAGTACACTGATCATGTACTAAATGTGGAAAATCAGTACAAATTAAGGGACCATATTACTGAAAACGAACTTGAACCATTCATAATACATGTTGGGGAATATCAGGTGTAGAGTTTTTGGAATCCGATTTTAACTATGACTCATAGCTCCTATATTTGTACGGCTCCTCGGGGTCCTCGACTGTACATAAATAATAGATTATTTGAAAATAATAAAAAGACAGAATTAAAAGTTTAAAATCTTTTATTTGATATTCTTCATAATACAATCGAAAATTGCAACAACAGTTGTTAACAAAACAAAATTTTTTCAACTCGAAAAAAATGTACTTGCTGAAAAATAAATAGTATTAACTCCGTTTATGCAGTGTATAGCCAGGGTTAACAGCTCTTGATTTTTTAAAATTCCCGCCTTTTTTCTTGGACAGCTTTCGTTGGCCAGACTCTATCTTTCACGATTCTCTTTCACTATGGTTTTTAAAAGAATGAGAGCTACCGCTACTGCAGGAATGTTACATTCCTGCAGCAGCGGTAGCTCTCATTCTTTTTCTTTGTTATTCTATCATTGTGATTCAAACTTGAGACGTAATCCAACCAGGCTTTTGTCTTTTTTTCGACGCTTGATTTTACATCAGCGGCCCGACTGATTATATCGTAATCAGTCATCGATAGTGTCACATATAACTTTCGTAATTAATCTTGAAAACTCATAGGTGTGGACCAGAATTCGAACCCGCGACTTCTTGATTTAGAAGTGGGATTCTCGACCGCTGGTCCCCGAGTCTAATACATTGGACTGTAGTAATCTACAACAGTAGACTGCATTACAATTTTGATATGTTATGTTATTTGATAATATAAACTATATACTGTAAACTATATGTATAAACCCTTCGATTTTGGACTATTTTTTCCTATCAGTTCAAAGATCAGCTTTAGTTAAACTCGTGATACGCTCACAAATCACTTGTGTGAAGCGGCATTATTTCATACAATATGTATATAATGACAAGTGCTAAATTGAAATGTTCTAGAATAACATTTAAAGCGATATCTTAAAGATTTCAAAACGATATGACTTCATACATTGCCATGAAAATCGGTAAGTAAATTATTATCCAATTGTGTTTTTTTTAATTCACATTTTATTATTTTTTATTATCGGACATTTTTTACGTCTAATATAAAAGCGAGGCCGACGAACCCATTGTCATACAAAGGACACAGTTCTAGCTGAAAGTGGTAAAGTCAATCGGGGTCGATGGGTTGGTGAAATTTCCGGAAAAATAGGCGTAAATTGGCTTATGTTACGTTTCGTTCGGTAAGGCAGAATTAAGGAAGCCCATCCCTTTTCCCTCCCCATTTCTATCCCATCTTAAAGTATGGCAACGCAGCTGTGAACCTCATCTCTCTACCCGTGGCTCACTTGGTGGTAAGTGTACCACGAAGTGATCCACCTACTCGTTTGTCCCACTCTTACATATAAAAAGTCCCGATAAATCATTTAATTATGTTCGTTATTTTTTTTCTACAGCTGTCATTTTCATCGCTTTTATACAAGCAAATTTGTGTGTTTCACTTGGATCAGATTTGGACAATTTAAGAAACGATGTGAAAGAAGACCTAAATATACACGAGTTGCTTGGAGGCATTGGTAAATTATCCCAAGAGAATCGTTGGAGCGATAATAGAGACACATTAGATGATATTACGAAACTAAAGCTCATTCTAAAGAGTGTTTTGTATGGAAACAATAATAATCTCCGCGATCGTGACGCTAATATTCAGGCTAACGGTGGTTATTGGCAAATTACCATGAATAAATTAAATCAAAGTATTAAGAGACTTAGCGAAATTGTATCATCAATCGCCGAGGATGACGAAACAGAGTTGCCACTGAAAATAAAACAGAGACTATGTTAATATAAATAAAAAGTAACATATATATATATTTTTTAAGGAGAAGATAAGGAATGCTAAATCAAATTCCATTCAGTGTTAATAACAAATATTATAACATAACTTAACTTCACGCCTTTTGTTACTTTGATCTGAATCCGTGTGCTCTACCACAGATATTATTGGCTTTCAATTAAGTGGTTTCAATTATAACAGTGGTAGAGCCAAGCAGTTTACTGCATGAATGGGCCGGCTCGACCGGTGAAATACCACGACCTCTCAGAAGACCGACGTAAAGTGGCTCATGCCGCGTTCCGTTCGGTGAGAGAGGTACCCGGAGGCCCACCCCCTTCCCCATCCTTTCCTATCCTTTAAAGGTTGGCAACGCAACAGTAACACTATATATGTTGCTGGTGTCCATGGGTGGCGTTGGTTGCTTACCATCAGGTGACACGCCTGCTCGTTTGCCCTCCTAACCCATAAAAAAAAACTATTTTCGCCCCCTTAACTGCCATCCATCAGTGCTTATTTATTGATTGTTGTTAGGTAATAAGAAACGATATTTCTTTTAATGTAAATTAAACAGACATTAAAATCATTAATTAATTATGACTTTGTTGTTCAATTATTTTATTAGTTAAAAACGATATATCACTATAACATTGCAACAACATCATACAGACATCATTTTCACGATCATTTTCAATGATCTGTGTAAAGAGTTCGAAACGTCGGGAAATAAATAAATAGAAAATAAGTTCTAAATAAACGCGATATAATTCTTAAAAAGTTGTTCCAATGTTATTAATGTGAAATCTAAGAAATAGTATTAGTCAGAACTAATTAATTAAAATTATAGCTAAAAATGGTATAAATGATGCCGCCTTCAGTTAGGGCGATTGTGTTGTCTCATCCTGTAAAAAGTGTTATAAATAGGATTGCCAAGCCTACACGATTGCCATGAGAGCTAATGATGACAGTGACTCGAGGTGTAAGGTAATGATTTGGTTACAAAAGATATTCTGGATCAAGAAGCCAATCAAGGAACCAGAAGAGTTCGTAGCATCTGTCCTGCAAAAAATATAGGATGACAAGCATGTTTGTCTTGTGAGCCACAAACCTTTGTGTCTCGTAATGTACTGTGCCGTCAAGCACTGACTGCCATTATATATACGTTAATTTCCCGTTGTCAAAATTTGTATTAATTTGTTATCTGAAGCAGTTTTCTTATGTTTTTAGTTCCTTTAAATAGTATTTTTTAGAAAAAAAGATTAATTTTACTATAGGCATAAGTTTCTATCTATCTATCTTCAGTCTTCAGTACCTAAAGTTGTAACCTAAGTATATTGAAATCAAGAAGTGCCATGAATTTTGTTTTTTTTTATTATTTTACACATAACTTCACGCCAAATCCCTTGCGGGGTAGGCAGAGAGAACAGAGCGCCATAGGGCACGATTCTTACACACCTCACTCGCTTCGTTGACTTTCATAACTCTTTTCATGCACGCGCGTCGGTTTTTGAGGCTCTTAACATCACCTTCCTCCAGAACACGTTCTATTTGGTCTTGGAATGTGTGTCTTGGCCGTCCTCGACTCCTACATCCATCCGCTTTTGCATTGTATATCTGCTTAGTCAGTCTTGCATCAACCATTCTTTCTACATGTCCGAACCATCGGAGCATGCCCTTTCTTACTTTTACACCGACACTCTCTTTCAAACCAACTTCCTTCCTTACAACCTTGTTTTCTACGCGGTCAGCGAGAGTCACTCCGCAGATTTTGCGTAGAGCCCTCATTTCTACCGCGTTTATTCTACTTTCATGCACACTCTGCTATACCCAGCTCTCGCTTCCATAAGTTAGCGTTGGGATCAGGACTGCATTGTAGATTGCTAACTGGGCCTTTCTGCTAATATTTTTTGCGCCCAGGAATCTGCCCAACACTCCGTTTACGCTATTTCCTATCGCCACTCGTCTTTCTACATCCGCGGTGTACCTTCCATCTCTGCTAAAAGCGCATCCAAGATATACAATTTCATTCACCTGTTCCAGCACTACATCATCAACCATTATCCTTGCATCTGTTCTGGATTCCTCCCTTTCAAACACCATGACTTTCGTTTTCGTCGCATTCAACTGCAAGCCTTTAATCATGCAATCATCTTTCATAGTAGTGACTAGTGTTTGCAGGTCCGACGGCGATTCGGCTAGAAGCACGGCGTCATCTGCGTAAAGCAGGCAGCTCATAACTAGGTCACCCAATCGCATCCCTACATCCATCGATCTCATTCTCTGGAGTCAACTGTCCAGGTACAGGATGAACAGTCGAGCGGACAGCACGCAACCCTGTCTGTCTTTTATTATTTTAATTTTTTTAAAACATAATTTGGTTATAAAATTATTCTATTTTATTGCTAGACCGCATAACATTAATCAATCATCAATCAGATTTTTATAAAATTAAACTATTCCAACTAATAATTTATCATTTTGTTTAGTTATATGATAAGGTAGTTATTCACAACTGACGCATAAATAATGAATAATTCCAAAATAAAACTATCAGCTTAATATAGAACGTCTTTTAATATAAACAACTCTGTAAATTAACGTATGACATTCATAACATTAAAACAATCTGAGAAATAACTATGACATTCACTACGAACCATCCTTCCGCTACAAAACGTGTTATTTTGATATGGAACCAACTATTTCGTACCCATATAAATTATATATAGATGGACCTTTGACGAGGCTGAAGCGTGTCACCTGATGGTAAGCAACCTATGCTAAGCCCATGGACAACAGAAACAGATATAGTTTTACCGTTGCGTTGTCGACCTTTAAGGGAATAGGATAGGAAAGGATGTAAGGGGGACTCCGGCTACCTCTCTCACCGAACGAAACGCGGCATGTGCCTTACGTTGATCTTCTAAGAGGTCGAGCCGGCCTATTCATGCAGCGAACTGCTTGGCTCTAGCACTGATAAAATTATTAGTCATTTAAAACGAGAAGAGGCATTTCTTAGGCAAGCACGGCCACAAAGAATTAATGAAAGAAGGCGAAGAACGACAGGGTTTGTTTAAAGAAATAAAATATATAAAACGCACAAGGATATGGGTTTCTCGACGTCGTGTCGGTAAATTGGGTCATCAATTTTATTGGGAGCGAAACTCATAGTCGTATTTCCGGAGTCCATGAACGAAATACTCCAGTTTTGAAGGCGAAATTTTGAAGTTTATTAAGACGTTTAGTATTTATTGTAAACTATACATAACATCACTTCACGCCAAATCCCTTCCGGGGAAGGCCGAGAGTTCTTAGTTAACATGTAGGACGTTGATTTTAATTTGGTTAGATCTTAATTGTGATTGTCGAGTTCGAGTTTGCTACACCTTTTATTCACCAACCTACTGATTTGTTTTCAGTAGTAATTATAATCTTGTTATTTATTACAAATGGTTTGAAAAGAGTATTTGGCACACGAGTTTCTTGCCCGATTCTTCTCATGATGGCCCCTACACTCGGAATCGGCCGCTCGTGGCGATTGCGTCGATGTACTTTTTTGTTCCACGGAGGCACTTTTTCACAAGCGCTCGTGTTTGTATTTAATTTTAAATAATAGATAATATATCAGTGGTAGAGCCAAGCAGTTCGCTGCATGAATGAGCCGGCTCGACCGGTGAAATACCACGACCTCTCAGAAGATCGACGTAAAGTGGCTCATGCCGCGTTTCGTTCGGTGAGAGAGGTACCCGGAGGCCCACCCCCTTTCCCCAGCCTTTCCTTTCCCCTATCCTCTCAAGGTCAGCAAAGCAACAGTAACACTATATGTGTTGCTGGTGTCCATGGGCGGCGTTGGTTATTTACCATCGGGTGACACGCGTGCTCGTTGACCCTCCTATCCCATAATAAAAAAAATATGTTATCTGTACTTGCTGACTATTTTTAAGTGTCTGTGAAGATCTATAAAAATAAAGTTATTATGACTTTGACTTGACTTTGAGAGAACAGAGCGCCATAAGGCACGATTCTTACAAGCCACACTCGCTTCGTCAATTTTCTTAACTCTTTTCATGCACGCGCGTCTATTTTTATTGCTCCTAACATTTCCTTCCTCCAGAACACTTTCTATTTGGTCTTATGACATTAAATAAGAAACACGTGATTTAAGTAACATGGAGTCTATTAATTTATTACTAATAGCATTCTGATATACAATTATCTGCTTGATTCAAATCATAATTTATCTTTAAGCCAGTCTGATACTAAGCAATATCATGGGTAATTTCTTCTACAAAGATTTGTAAATGCGGCTCTTACCACACAAGAGATTGTCATTGGCGTTTTTGAACTGTACACAGTTGGTTAGATTATCATAGGTACCTACTTCATAACCACGATAACAAAATCTTTTAAAAGAAGAAGAACTTTCCGACGGTTTTACGTGTTAATCTATATCGATATCTTCTTTATTATGTTACTTACATAACAAACATAATATTACTTCACGCCTTTTTCTTCCTGAAGGTGTAGGCGGTGGCTATTAAGCCTTGGCTCGCCGTTATGCTTACGTCACAAATGGAACTGATGACTGTAACTGATGAATAACTGTGGGATGTACAAGCGGGATTTAGGAAAGGAAGGGGGTGCATCGATCAGATCTTCTCTCTAAGAATCATATCTAAGAAGCATCTAAGTCTAAAAAAGTATTCGTGCTTTTATAGAACTAGAGAAGGCTTACGATCGTGTAACTAGGAATGAACTATGGTCAACACTGTCGAGTACATACGAGTATGAAGTTAACGAGCGCCTAGTGCCGGCTTTAAATTTCCTAAACGAGAATTCGAGAACCTGTATCAGGATAAATGGGGTGCACTCAAACTGGTATAATATCTATAAAGGTGTTCAACAAGGATGTATTGCGTCACCATGGCTTTTCAATCTTTATATTGACAGCTCCTTGGCAAATCTGAAAGAGACCGAATGTGGTTTTAGGGTGGAACAGTTATGTGTCAAGTGCCTACTGTACGACGCTGACCAGGTGTTACTTGCTCCATCGGCGTCAGAGTTACAAGGCGTGCTGATCTTGGTGAATGCAGGGCTTAGAGAAAAAGGTATGAAAATAAATTTTAGTAAGATGAAAGTTATGGTTGTGGAAAGAGAGAAAGTGGTAACAGTGTGTGATATGGTTTTGGATTTCAAGAAATTGGAGCAAGTAAATGAGTTTGTATATTTGGGAAGTATGTTTACCATAGACGGAAAATGTGAGGAAGATATTGAAAGGAGAGTAACTGCTGGTAATAGAGTCAATGGTGCATTAGATGCACTGAAGCGTAGACAAGCTGTGTCTGAAAAGGCAGGCTTGACGATTCACAGAGGCGTGTTGGTACCAACACTAACATACGGTAGTGAGTGTTGGGTATGGCAGGCGAAGCATGAAAGTAAGGTCAATGCTGTGGAAATTCGTTCTCTGAGAAGAATGTGTGGAGTCACACTTGCAGATCAAATGAAAGATAGTGATAAGAGATAGGGATATTGGGAGACCAAGACGGAGCTTCCACGACCAAATAAATGCTCTCTTTTAAAAAAGCTTCCACCATCACAGAAGCGCATTGAACGCTGTCCAGTGCCACGCACTCGGTCAACATTTGCACAAAGACACTTTGATTATATTGCTCCGTACATTTATAATAAAATGAATTAAAATAAAAAAATGTTCAAAATTAGTAATCACCACTTTAAACTTGTCTTGGCTGATTGGCTCAAGCCTATGGACTATGATGATGTGGAGGCAATCCTACAATCGAACTAATTTATAGTATATTATATATGTGGCTCAAATATGGTGCAACCAGGCGTCAGCTTATGTGTGTATGTATGTATATCGTAACCTATATGACATGTGTTCTGGGACTTTGGGATGTTAGACTATTTTTTTCATGTCAGTTTAAATATCAATTTAATTTTAGTTCGTAATACAAATCACTTGTGTGACGCGGCATTATTTCACACAATGTGTACCTATATAATGACAAGTGCTAAATTAAAATGTACTAGATAAATGTTTAAAGCGAAAGCAAAACATCGAAGCAATATGACTTCATACATTGCTATGAAAATCGGTAAGTAAATTATTACTTTGTGTTATTTTTAATTCAGATTTTATTTCATTTTTCTTATCTTAAGTATCAGCCAGCTCCTTAGGTCGGGCTTGAATTGGTTTACATTTATTTTTAAATTAAACATTTTTTTTAGATTTTTATAAATACTTACACATGTCCTGGTTCAATTACAAACAAGTCTCACAAATATTTCAGAAATTTATCGTTTCCAACGTAATTTAACTCTATTATTATATGGAAATTTGTTTCGTCTTGTATAAATAGATATATATATAGTCTCGGTGGTCCAGTAGGCACACGGCTTCTAAACCAGAGGTTCGAATCCTAACCCAGTGTTAGGCTCACACCAATGAATTTTAGAAATTGTTTTCAGAAGTTAAGTGTGATAAATAAAAAAATAAATTTAAGAAATAAAATCAAACTCGCTGTGCCCACTACTAGGCTCCATAAAATCTCTAACTTGGTCCCAGGTCAATGTATATCTACGCTTCTACAATAAACTTCCAAACAACGCGGTTGAATTATCCATGGGTAAATTCAAGAATTATATTAAAAGTAGATTATATCAAAAGGCTATTGCATCGCAGATTATATAAACGGTATAAAAGTTTGGAATTGATCTCCTCCATTTGTGTTGTATTGTAATTATTACATTAGTTAAACTGAAAATTGAAAAGAGTCGGCCTAGAGTTTCTTGCCAGTTCTTCCCAAAAAGCTTTAACGCCGGAACTGGCACTCAGATTCGCTTTCACATTCAAAACAGTGTGATGAAAGAAATCTAAGCTCCGCGAATTTTAGCTAGTAGTTTTTTATGAAGATTCTAAGTACTTTGTAAAGTCTAAGGAACAAAGATATTTTGAATTTTGAATTTTGATGCGTCGGTGCAATTCTTCAAAAAATAGACAAACAGTAGCTTATGCTACGTTTCTTTTGGTAAGGCAGGATTCCGGAAGCTCATTCCTCTCCCCTCGCCATCTCTATCCCATCTTAAAGGATGGCAACGCATCTGTGACCCTCTATCAGATCTCCATAGGCGGCGCTAGTCGCTTAAGTACACCAAGTGATCCACCTACTCGTTTGTCCCACTTTTACATATGTAAAAGTTTTAATTAGTCACGATATAAATATACGATAAATGGTTTAATTATTCCTTTTTTTTTTCTACAGCTGTTGTTTTCATCGCTTTCATACAAGCAAGTTTATGTGTTTCACTTGGATCAGATTGGGACAACGATTCAGATTTAAGTAATTTAAGAAATGATGTGAAAGAAGACCTAAATATACACGAGTTGCTTGGAGGCATTGGTAAATTATCCCAAGAGAATGGTTGGAGCGATAATAGAGACACATTAGATGATATTAAAAAAATAAAGCTCTTTTTAAAGAGTGTTTTGTATGGAAACAATAATAACCTCCGCGATCGTGACCTTAACATTGCGGCTCACGGTGGTAATTGGATAATTACTATGAATAAATTAAATCAAAGCATTAAGCGACTCGGCAAAATTATATCCTCAATCGCCGAGGATGACGAACCATCATTTCAACCGAAAAAAAAACAGAGGCTATGTTAATTGAAATAAAGAAGTAACATTACTTCTTTGAAAGGGAAGATAAGGAATGCTAAATAAAATATTGTTCTATTCGGTGTTATTAACAGATATTATTGGCTTACTAGTAATTATTTTGGTTCCCTTAACTACCTATATATTGATTGCTGTTGAGTATTAAAATCTAACATTACATAAATAGCTTGACGCCAAATCTATTGTGGGGTAGGCAGGCAGAGCGCTATAAGGCATGATTCTCACACGCTCACTTCTTTGACTTTCATAACTCTTTTCATACACGTGCGTCGATTTTTAGGGCTGCTAACATCACCTCCCTCCAGAACTAGTTCTATTTGGTCCTAGAAGGTGACTCTGCAGATTTTACGTAGTGCGTTCATTTCGATGGCGCTTATTCTACTTACGTGAATACTCTGCCATACCCAACTCTCGCTTCGATAAGTAAGCGTTCGGATCAGTACTGCATTGCATTGTAATCTTACATTCCTCCACTTAAACATAGGCATATTTGAAAATTTCTATTTTATACGAGCTTAAGAAGAAACTAGAAGAAGAAAGTTAACAGTGGTAGAGCCAAGCAGTTCGCTGCATGAATGGGCCGGCTCGACCGGTGAAATACCACGGCCTCTCAGAATTTCGACGTGAAGTGGCTTATGCCGCGTTTCGTTCGGTGAGAGAGGTATCCGGAGGCCCATCCCCTTCACCCTCCCCTTAATGGCAGCGATATTCAAAGATCATTTACCCCAGGGGGGTACCAGCTGCCACAGCACTGGAGAATCCCCCCTTGAGCGTCCACGGTTTGGTATTCACCAAGGCGTGGACACTCAAGCTGCCCCTCGTAGTCTGGGGAGGGCGCAATCTCGCTCGTCACTAAAAACTGTCCGGGGCAAACGTAAGGGCATTGCGACTCCCCCTGCCACGCTAAACGTGGACTTTTGCAATATCAGGGGCATCCACTCAAATCTGCTTGCCATTCACCACCACCTGAAAACGGCAAAGCCTGCTTTGCTATTCCTTACAGAGACACAGATATCTTCTCCGGCAGACACCTCATATCTCCTATACCCCGAATACAAACTGGAATATACCTTTGTACCGCGGGCCGGAGTTTGTGTGTTTGTCCGGGAGGATATCTGTGCTCGACGCCTCGGCAGCCTTGAAGGAAGGGACCTATCGACCCTCTGGCTGCGTGTTGATAGCGACGACCACCCCCGCATCTACGCATGTCTTTATAGGTCCCATAGCGGTAATACCGAAACTGACCGACTCATGGACCACGTTCAAACGGCTGCAGATTCCGTACTTCAACAGGTCCCATCCGCGGAAATCGTTATCCTCGGCGATTTCAATGCCCACCACGTCGATTGGCTTGGATCTCGCACCACCGACCACGCGGGTAGATCTGTTCATGACTTTGCTCTAGCATATGATCTAACACAACTGGTTACCGCACCCACGCGAATCCCAGATGTTTATAATCATATACCTTCCCTGTTAGATCTTCTGCTGACCTCCCATCCGGACGGATATGTGGTTTCTGTAGACGCCCCTTTGGGTTCTTCGGACCACAGTCTGATAAGGAGTACAGTGCCACTCACGCGCCCACTTCGACCGCACATTGCGAGCCGCCGCCGTGTGTGGCACTATAGGTCAGCAGACTGGGATGGGATGCGAAATTTCTTCGCATCTTACCCATGGGGGCAAGTTTGCTTCTCGCCGGATGATCCTGACGTCGTTGCCGACTCTGTTGCTGATGTGGTGCTGCAGGGAATGGAGCTCTTTGTTCCATCCTCAGTGGTGCCAATCGGCGGCAGATCCCAGCCCTGGTTTGATCGCTCATGCAAAACGGCATTACGTTTTAAGCATGAGTGCTATCAAGCCTGGGCAAAAGCAGTGGCGTCCCAGGACTCTGACACCGGCTCTCTAAAGAAGAGGTATAACCTTGCCTCCAGGTCCTTCAAAAGAGTTATAGCCGTAGCAAAGTCTCAGTACATAGGCAAAATTGGCGAGAAACTAGTTCGCCT
Organism: Euproctis similis; assembly: GCA_905147225.2. Taxonomy (NCBI): domain Eukaryota; kingdom Metazoa; phylum Arthropoda; class Insecta; order Lepidoptera; family Erebidae; genus Euproctis; species Euproctis similis. The sequence goes on from LR990116.1 coordinate 15,627,069, forward strand.
TCCCTCGGGAACCCGTGCGTTCTGGTCGCTCGCCAAGGCTGTTCTTGGGAATTTTTGTAAGCCGTCACTTCCACCGTTGCACCGGGAGGACCAGTCACTAGCCCACGACGCAAAAGAGAAAGCCGACCTTCTTGGCACTCTTTTTGCGTCCAACTCGACTTTGGACGAAATGGGTAACATCGAACCGACAATTCCACATTGCGGTCACGCCATGCCGGAGGTTCGTTTCCGGCAAAGTACTGTGCGACGCATTCTTTTATCCCTGGATGTCCACAAGTCGAGTGGGCCTGACGGAATCCCAGCAATCGTGTTGAAGATGTGTGCTCCAGAGTTGGCACCGGTTCTAACGCGTCTTTTCCGGTACTCCTACTCTCTCGGCGCTGTACCAGCATCATGGAAGGTTGCTTTAGTCCACCCGATCCCTAAAAAAGGTGACCGCTCAGATCCGTCCAACTACAGACCTATCGCCATCACCTCCCTATTCTCCAAAATAATGGAAATACTCATCAACCGCCAGCTCCTTAAGTATCTAGAAGAGCACCAGTTGATAAGTGACCGTCAGTACGGATTCCGTCAAGGTCGCTCGGCTGGTGATCTTTTAGCGTACTTAACCCATCGGTGGGCGGAAGCGGTTGAGAGTAAAGGAGAGGCGCTGGCCGTTAGTTTGGACGTAGCGAAGGCCTTTGATCGGGTTTGGCACAAAGCACTTCTTTCGAAGCTTCCATGCTATGGGCTTCCCGAGAAATTATGCGATTGGGTTTCCAGCTTTCTCACGGCTCGGAGCATTAAAGTTGTTGTCGACGAGTCATGCTCCGACTTAAAACCTGTGAATGCTGGAGTCCCCCAGGGCTGTGTGCTATCCCCTACGCTGTTTCTTCTGCATATCAATGACATGTTGCTTAGCAGCAATCTTCATTGTTATGCGGATGACAGTACCGGGGATGCCTTATATACCGGCCACCCGCGTATTTCTCGGGAAAACGTCGACGAGCACCGGAACAAACTTGTGTCTGAAATCGAAACTCTGCTTAGTCAGGTTTCGGACTGGGGCCGACTAAACTTAGTCCAATTCAACCCTAAGAAGACACAGGTTTGCGCGTTTACCGCTAAAAAGACACCCTTTGTCGTAGCTCCCTATTTTGAGAGCACTCCCTTACCCGCCTCAGCCGCTATCGGAATTCTTGGTGTCGACTTGTCGAGTGACGTCCAGTTTCGCGGTCATCTGGAGGGCAAGACCAAATTGGCCTCCAAAAAGCTTGGTGTGCTCAATAGAGCGGGACAGTATTTCACGTCAGGTCATCGCCTGCAACTTTACAAGGCGCAGGTCCGTCCTCACGTGGAATACTGTTCACATCTTTGGGCGGGGGCACCCCAGTACCAGCTTACTCCATTTGACCGCATCCAACGACGCGCGGTTCGGCTTGTCGACAACCAAGCTCTTACTGATCGGCTTGATCCTTTGGCGTTGCGGAGAGAGGTGGCATCTCTATGCATCCTCTACCGCATATACTACGGGGAGTGCTCTGAGGAATTGTTCGGATTAATACCGCCAGCTGACTTCCGCCACCGTTCGACACGCCAACGCTACCACCCGCATTGGCTGAATGGTTGGCGATCGTCAACAGTGCGTTTTGATAGGCACTTCTTGCCACGCACTGTTCCTTCATGGAACCAGTTGCCGGCGACGGTATTCCCGGACCGCTACGACCTAGGAACCTTCAAGAAACGAGCCTATTCTCATCTGAAAGGCCGGCAACGCTGATGTGATGCCCCTGGTATTGCAGACGCCATGGGCGGCGGTGATTGCTCTCCATCAGGTGACCCGCAAGCTCGTTTGCCCCTTCTCCCATAAAAAAAAAAAAATAAAAAACTGGACCCTGCGTACCATAGAATCCTAAAGTAGGGTCAAGTGATACAATAAATTGCCGTAAGTCTATTTTATTTTCTATTTAAGATATATCTTAATATTGATGTTGGTATGTAAACAAACAAAATTAAATTATTTGTGAGATATTGCATTTATACATTAAATATTTTTCTGATTAAATCACTTCATCAGTAGACTCTTAAAACATTTCCTGCGCACCCATCGAATATCGCCGTATGAACATAACATACTTAACAAGCCTTTTCTACCCGAAGGTGTAGGCAACGACTGTTAAGCCTCGTCTCGCCGTTATGTTTACGTCCCAAATGGAATAGGTGGCGAACCAATTGCAATACCGGGCACAAAGATTTCAGTCATCGATATTTTTCACACATAACTTCCGAAAAGAACTAAAACATGCTCATCCCCACCTCGATCCTGATGCGTATCTAAATGAATTCTGTATAATGATCGGCATTTATCCTCATAGTCTCGGTAGTCCAGTGGTCGAACTCCCGCTTCGATTGAATTGTGAGATCAATTGCGTTGTCAGGCGAAAAATCCATGGTTACACCATGGATTTTTCGACTGACAACATTTTGCCCGGTGTATGGCAATTGTAGTTAATTAGTTTATTTGGGACGGTAACAGAATAGTATGACAAGTCGTGACGCTTAACAGCTGCAGCCTACTCCTTCCACAGCACTGGAGTATCCCCCCTTGAGCGTCCACGGTTTGGTATTCTCCAAAGTGTGGACGCTCAAGCTGCCTCTCGTACTCTGAGGAGGGCACAATCTCGCTCCTCACTGAAAACTGTCCGGGGCAAAAGTAAGGGCATCGTGACTCCCCCTGCCACGCAAAACGTGGACTTTTGCAATATCGGGGGCATCCACTCAAATCTGCTTGCCATTCACCATCACCTGGAAACAGCAAAGCCTGCTTTGCTATTTCTTACAGTGACACAGGTATTTTCTCCGGCAGACACCTCATATCTCCTATATCCCGGATACAAACTGGAACAAACCGCGGGCCGGAGTTTGTGTGTTTGTCCGGGAGTATATCTGTGCTCGACGCATCGCCAGTCTTGAAGGAAGGGACTTATCGACCCTCTGGCTGCGTGTAGATAGCGACGATCACCCCCACATCTTTAGCATACTTATAATATCAGACAAATTATATAGTTGTAATTGATGTATTTAGTTTTAGGCTTTTTTTAATGTTTGCTATACTTAAGTAGTGGTTAGTTTATTTTTTTACTAATGACAAAATAGCTAGATAAATGTTGTTGTAGGCTACTTTCCTACTCATTAAATATTTACATATACATATTAATAATATCATAATAAATACACAAATATTTATATAATATATTAAAACTTAAATTACTATAAACATTAAATAAATATATATTTTTAATTATATATATACGTACACACAAGTATACTAAAGTATTTAATAAACATTTCATACTTACTGTTGGTAATGGAACGCAACCCACATAATTTTCGTAGCTGTCACTCAGTGGCGGCAACTGTCAACTCTTCCCTTTCGACTACCATCTTTGTTCGTTGTCGCATGCATTATAATTGATGTTGTAATAAACTATTATTAAAGTTATAATCTGACTTTGTTATTCCATAAAAACCTTTATGGTAGCAGAGCGTGGTTGATATTAATAGCAAAGTTCGGAATTACTAATATTCGGCAAGTTTACCGGCAAATCAATTACCGAGTGCAAGTTGAGGGTAGAAAAAAACGGCTCGACGTGTGAAAATTTTCCAATTACTTTTATGATGAGCTCTAATAGTCAAATGTTTAACATAGAAAAACTCACTGGACGAGAAAACTTTGCTACATGGAAGTTTGCCGCAAAAACATACCTAGAACATGAAGATTTGTGGCAATGTGTTGAACCAACATCCAGCAAAGTTCTAGACTCATCCAAGGATGTCAAAGCGAAGGCTAAATTAATTCTACTTCTGGACCCACATATATACATACATGTGCAAAACTGCAAAACATCCAAGGAAGTTTGGGATAACCTGCTCAGAGCCTTTGATGATCGAGGATTGTCCAGAAAAGTCGGTCTACTGAGAGATTTGGTCAACACTTCCTTAGAGTCATCCAATAGTATTGAAGACTTTATAAGCAAAGTTATGACAACTGCTCATAAACTCAGAAACATTGGCTTTGAAGTCAACGATGAGTGGCTCGGAACCCTCATGTTAGCAGGCCTTCCAGATGTCTATGCTCCTATGATTATGGGACTGGAGAGTTCTGGTATAGAAATAAGTGCTGATCTTGTTAAAACAAAACTCCTACAGGAAATAAAGCCAATTGAGAACAGCGCCGCTTTCTTTATAAACTCAAAGAAGACCAATAACAACCAGAAGCCAACAAAATATAAGGGCCCTCGCTGTTTCAAATGTAACAAATATGGGCATTATGCTAAATGCTGTAAGAGCACTGAGAAGATACATAGAAAAGACAACAAAAATGAAAGTTCAAGTTTTGTTGCAGCTTTTTCAGCGACCGTTGGAGAGGAGAAAAATAAGTGGTACATTGACTCAGGTGCATCCATGCATATGACAAGCAGGAGGAGCTGGATGTACAATGTCACAGCGCCAACAGTAAACAGTATCAGAGTAGCTAACAGAGAACCATTGCCAGTAAAAGGACTCGGATCTATAGATATACACTTAGCACAGGGTGATAAGATTCAGGTAAAAAACGTTTTATATGTCCCTGGATTGGCAACCAATCTTCTGTCTGTCAGTACTATAGTTAAGTGTGGTTATAAAGTGACATTCCATGACATGGGCTGTGATGTTCATGATAAAAATGGCAAATATGTGTGTACTGCACTATTAAAAAATAAGTTATATGTTTTAGAAACCAATAATAACCATGAAATTGCTCACTTGACCTCTAATAGTGAAAATATTAGCAGTGTTCATGTGTGGCATCTCAGGATGGCCCATCTGCATGTATCAGCTGTAAACAAATTACCATACTGTGCAGAGGGTGTGACTCTGACTCCAGCTAGTAGTAATGTCACCAAATGTATCCACTGTTGTGAAGGTAAACAAGCCAGACTACCATTTAATAATACAGGTACCAGGGCTACACAACCTTTAGAAGTTATTCATTCAGACTTATGTGGACCCATGGAGAACTCATCACATGGAGGTATGAGATATTTTATAACTTTAATTGATGATTTTACCAGAATGGTACATGTTTATTTTATGAAAGATAAATTAAATGTCTTAGAAATATTTGAGAATTACAAGCTTAAAGTAGAAAACATGTTAAATCATAAAATTAAAGCTATTAGGACAGACAATGGAAAAGAATATTGTAATGTGCATTTTGAAAAATATTTATCTAACAGGGGTATAACTCATCAAACCTCAACACCCTACACACCTCAGCATAATGGGATGGCTGAGAGAATGAACCGCACTCTTGTTGAGCGAGCAAGGTGCATGTTGTTTTATGCTAAATTAAATAAATCCTTTTGGGCTGAAGCCATAGCTACTGCAGCATATGTTGTTAATAGATCTCCTACCAAGTCTTTAGGATACAGGACTCCCTATGAATTGTGGACTGGAAAGAAACCTAACTTATCCCATATGAGAATATTCGGTTCTGAAGCTATGGTACACATCCCAAAGGAAAAAAGACGTAAATGGGACAAAAAATCTAACACAGCAATCCTAGTAGGGTATTGTGAGACTTCCAAAGGATATCGTTTATTTGATAGGAAAACAAATAAAATACTCATTAGCAGAGATGTAATGTTCTTTGAAAAATGGCAGAATGACACTTTGGGGGCCACTGACATCAATTTATCACTGGATAATCACTCTGAACAGTCATCTGTGTCTTCATCATCTCACAGTAAGCTCAATACTTACTCTGACATTGAGAAAGCAAATGAAGACAACTCAAGTGAATATGAGACTGATGATGGTGAGCTTGATGAGAGTTATCAGCCGCCAAAGAACATTTCCCCACAAACAAGACATATGGTTCTAAGAAATCGTAACAAAGCAGATAAGCAAGTAAGTGAAAGTAGTATGTACTGTATGTTTACTAACATGTCAGACCCACAGTCACTGGAGGAGGCACTGTCGTCGTCACAAGCTACTCATTGGAAACAGGCCATGGATGAAGAATATAGCTCACTAATAAAGAATAAAACATGGACCTTGACTGATCTTCCCCTGAACAAAAGGGCTTTGCCTTCAAAGTGGGTATTTAAAACCAAGTCAGACCATGAGGGTAACATTGTTAGATACAAAGCTAGACTTGTAATAAAAGGATATGTCCAACAAAAGGGAACGGACTATGAGGAAATTTATTCACCTGTTGCAAAGTACACTACTCTGCGATACTTATTCGCTCTGGCTGCTAGATACAATTTCGATGTTGATCAGATGGATGCCGTGTCAGCATTCTTACAAGGGGAAATAGATAAAGAGATTTATATGGAACAACCAGAGTTATATAATAATGGTTCTAGAACTCAAGTATGTTATTTACACAAATCCATATATGGTCTCAAACAAGCAAGTAGACTATGGAACACGAAACTCAATAAAGTCTTGCTTGAAATTGGAATGTTGCAATGTAAAACAGACCCATGTATTTATTTTAATATGGAAAAGAATACATTTATTGCTGTTTGGGTTGATGACCTAATTCTCTTCACATCACAATTGTCAGTTAAGAACAAGATTAAAGAACAATTAAAACTTAACTTTGATATGAAAGATCTTGGGAGTGCCAGTCAATGTGTAGGACTGCACATAATAAGAAAGGAAAATGCAGTTATGTTGAACCAAAGGAAGTACATTGAAGAAATATTAGCTAGATTTGGAATGTCTGACTGTAAACCCACAAAAACCCCTGTGGAAGTGGGATTAAAGTTTTCTGAAGATGACAGTGTATGTGACCAACCATATCAACAGGCCATAGGATCACTCTTATATGTTGCACAATGTACAAGACCAGACATATCATTTATAATCAATATGTTAAGTAGATACAATAAAGAACCCAAGACTGAACACTGGATTGCTGTCAAAAGAGTGTTAAGATACTTACAAGGTACTAAAGACCTAATGCTAGTCTATACCAAGGATGGTGATGGTACAATCACAGGGTACTGTGATGCTGACTGGGCAAGCGACACGCATGACCGTAAATCGTGCACTGGCTATACTTTTATGTTACAGAGTGGTGCCATCTCTTGGTGTTCACGAAAGCAGCCAACAGTGGCACTGTCAACAGCTGAGGCCGAGTACATGTCCATGTCTTCTGCAACCCAAGAAGCCCTCTGGCTCCAGCAACTACATGGCGAGCTTGGACAGCAACAGACCAGTCCAATCATCATTAATTGTGATAATCTAAGTGCGATAAGACTTTCTAATAATGATTGCTATTTGCCTAAAAGTAAACACATTGACATAAGACATCACTTCCTCAGAGACCATGTCAATAAGTCTAAAATTAAATTTATTTTTTGTAAAGGTGGTGAAATGGTGGCAGATATTTTAACCAAGGGCACAACCTCAGACAAGCTCTTGTTTTGTATAAATAAAATGGGCTTGCGTTCAGGAGTGGATGTTGGTAATGGAACGCAACCCACATAATTTTCGTAGCTGTCACTCAGTGGCGGCAACTGTCAACTCTTCCCTTTCGACTACCATCTTTGTTCGTTGTCGCATGCATTATAATTGATGTTGTAATAAACTATTATTAAAGTTATAATCTGACTTTGTTATTCCATAAAAACCTTTACTTACCATACATTTAGTCGCCAGCCGGTATTGTCGATACTTGATAGTCGATGTTTACTAATTTATCGACTCGACCCGCATCCCTAACGACTAATTTTCTTACACTATAGCTATAGATATAGAAGACCGACGCGAGCGCATTGTGAAGATAAAACTAGTCGAGACACAACTACTATACGGAGCGCACGTTTCTCATTCGCTTATTTTTGCTCTCGCCATATATTGCTATTGTCCATAATTCGATGCTTCTTTTATGTTATATGTTCAATCTAACTTCTTTTCCATCTCTTAACTTCGTACTCTTAACTACTGACTCTGTGCTATTAACTCCGTAAACTGTACTCTGTGCATATTGCTAGTGTGTGTGCTTATACCTTTGTGCCTTCTAATTTTGTGTAAGGACGAATTATATGCCACCAGGAAAACGTGAGTGTTATTTACCTACCCACACATTCACCACCTCACACCTGCACACGTCACACAAAAGCGGAATTAGTGAAGAGGCTCATACCGTCAAACGAGAAAAAAATAAAACAACTCTTGATGCACGAAGAGCTCGGAGATCGCAAGCCTTCGCAATTTCTTCGCCATCTGAAAAGTCTCGCGGGCTTGGACGTCCCGGATATGGATAAGTCGCCTTCCACACGGAATACAAACAGTGCTTGCAGGTCAACCAGGTGCAAGTTCTCTTGAGGATTTGGCCGATTTAGCTGACCGAGTGAATGACCTCGCTTCTTCATCCCCAAAGGTCGCTTCAGTTAGCAATACAGTCACTAGCTCAGTTTTCAACGACCTCACGAGAGAAATATCTGAATTGAGGAGGCAATTCCAGAAGCTAGCATCGGAAAGAAATAGTCGATGACGCACTCGTTTCTCCGGAAGCACTCGCAGCATGTCGAGACAGCGATCACAATCCAGTTATAGATAATTTCCACATTGTTGGTACCACCACAAGTTCGGTGAAAACGCTAGCAAGTGTATTCGTCCCTGCGACTTCAAGTCGGAAAACTCAAAGGGCGGTCGCTAATGGCGGCTGACGATTGCCCTTCATCCACCACTGGTCGCCTGTTCGTCACGGACCGCTACTCGAAGACGCAGTTCCTGGAAGCGACCTCTGCGTCTTCCCACGTTCAGCGCTTCGAGATCGTCGTACTCAGACTGACTATAATTTATGTGCTGCAAATGGTTCCATTATTGCTACATATGGCTGTGTTAATTTAGATTTAGATTTTGGCCTACGTAGGTCTTTTCAATGGCGTTTTGTAGTTGCTGAAGTAACAAAACCAATTATCAGCGTAGATTTTTTAAACTTTTGATATTGTTGTAGATTGTCGCAATAAGCGTTTAATAGATAATTTAACTTCTGTCACGACTATTGCTACATTAGCCGATAGTAATAATATAAATTCTGTTAAAGTCTTGACTGGTGAGACTCGTTATCATAAAATTCTCTCTGATTTTCCAGATATTACACGACCAGCTGGCAGACATAACTCAGTACCACACAAAACAGTTCATCATATTCGTACGACACCTGGCCCTCCAGTCTTCTCTTCTCCTCGCCGTTTAGCTCCAGATAAACTCAAAATCGCCCAAAAAGAGTTCCAGTCTATGCTGGCCATTGGTACAGCTAGACCCTCTGAGAGTTCCTGGTCGTCACCTATACACCTGGCGCCGAAGAAAAACAACGGTTGGCGTCCATGTGGCGACTATCGCAAGCTGAACGCCCGTACCGTGCCTGACAGATATCCAATCAAGCACATTCATGACTTTACCCATAGTATAGCTGGATGCAAAGTATTTAGTACCCTATATTTGGAAAAAGCTTATAATCAGATACCTGTCAGTCCCGAAGACATTCCGAAAACCGCAATCACGACTGTATGAACGGGGTCTAATGAATGTTTGTTATGTGTCTCATAAACTAAATACTGTCTAATTTGATGTTAAAATTATGTACATCTTAATTTAAGTTATATTTATGACAGAATTGTACTTGAAAATTATGATTTTCTTTCAAAATTTAATTAAAACGACAAATACTTTAAATAATACTATTTTGTTCCTAACTATTCTGATAGTTATACATGACAAATGAATGCTCATATATTATCATACATGATACGGTTAAGCCGTATAGTCATTCATAGCCATAGAAAAACTACGTATAAACCACGTATGTGCTATGCATGATAATACATGATTCTTTTATCTAGACCTGGGTCTTTCAAAGAATTTATTATTCGTGGGATATAGCTTTACAGATTTCCTATAACAATTGAAACAAAACTACGACAAAATTTCTTTATTTCATTCAAGGAGCTTAAACAAAAAACTAATACATTTTCTAATACAATAAATTCAATAAATAGCAGGTTTCACATTTTTCTGATGATTTTACAATATCTAAATGTTCACACCATCCATTTACAGTCTTATGCAAATCTATGATAATATTTTTATAATAAGATGGAGATTTAATTAGAGTCCCATTGTAACTATCAAGTTTTGAACACGAAGATTCATATTTTTCAGTCGATTTCGAGAAAACTGATGTACTTTCATTATTATCTTGCGATTGAATAAATGATAAATTATTACATTGTTCTAATGATTGAAGTTCTTTCTTATGACTGCACACGCATTCTCTAAAATTAAAGTAATGATCGATATAATTGTGATAGAAGTTTTTTGATCCAACTTTCTTTGCTATAAAATCATCTAATCCAGTCGCAGAATTAAGTATTTTAACTGGTACTGAAAGATTTGAAACGTCTATATGAATAGGTTGTGGCGATATAGAATACTAGCAGACCGCGCGAACTTCGTACCGCCATATTTTATACATTTATACTAAAAAGATTATTGCCGCGATCATATTAATAGTAAGTATTAATACCCCAAAGCTTTCCTCATAAATGGACTATCTAACACTATTTTTTTTTTCAATTCAAGTTCCTGATACATACAACACGCCAGATCCCTCGCGGGTAGGTAGAGAGTACAAAACGCCATAATGCACGATCATTACACACCTTGCTTAGTTGTTGATATTAGCGACTAACAACCTAGGTATGATGAAAATAATAGAAGTTAAAATAATAAGCAGTTAGCTGCATGAATGGGCCGGCTCAACCGGTGAAAAACCAACTCCTCTCAGAAGATCGACGTAAAGTGGCTCATGCCGCGTTTCGTTCGGTGAGAGAGGTACGCGGAGGTCCACCTCCCATCCCCATCCTTTTTCCTTAAAGGTCGGCAACGCAACGGTAACATTATAGGTGTTGCCGGTGTCCATTGGCGGCGCAGGTTGCTTACCATCAGGTGACACGCTTGCTTCTTTGCTCTCGTATGCCATAAAAAAATATGATTAACTTCAATCAATAGCAATACCAGGGACTTTGTCAGAAGTTTTTTGTCAATCTTTAGTTTTTTTTTATACTACATGAACCTTTTTTTTAATTGGTCATTGTCGTCGGTTTAAAAAAAAACCTGGTCACCACATGTTCTTACCAGTATGGCTAACTCATAGTTAGTGTTTTTATTTTAATAATTTAAATGATGTCGATTTGGCACCTTGGTATTATTACCTTTATCAAAATAAATTCACTAAGTTTTAAAAGAGATCACGATATTAAAAATGTAAATATAGATGGGCAACTCTATGTGGTATATAGTCGTGCAGCAAACCCGCAGTCTTTATATTTTAGCAAAAGACGCCAAGATCGAGGTGCGTAGGCATTTCTTGCGCTTCCTCCATTTATATGAAGTTGCAATATTGTAAAGAATTATAGATAATATTATAATATCTGCGTGAAGCTTTGACACATGACTTTGGTTACTTAAGTATGAAAATATTTTTAAATATTTTAATATTCGCTTTGCATATTACATACATATAATGAACAAAAAATAACGCGACACATGTAGGTAAACAAATTATCTGTCTGGTTGTGACTACGGCCAGTGCAACCAGGCCGAAACGTCAAGCTAATAATAAAAGTAAATATTTGTTTACCTAAACGTGTCGCGTTATTTCCCCTCTTATTATACTCTTAAATAGATCAAATTCGAATCTATGTGTATGAATAGACAAAGGGTCACAGATGTTACATGTTCACATCACCTATTAAATATATATATACCCCAAAAGACGATTAAATACTACAATCTCATTAGGACAAAAAGACACAAAAAAATGTCTAAAAAAATTAAAAAAAGTGAAAGTGTGTGTGTCCGCTCCGACGCACGACTGGATTTTACTCCTCAAGAACGATTATAAAATAAAATAATAAATATTTACTGTCTACAAATATGAACACATTTCTTCGTAATAGAGAATGGCGTATCGCTATAAAGAGTGTTTCTATAAAGAGCTCAGGACATTGTATGGAGTGCCGACTCTTATTTATATGCTCTGTGACTATAGCGCATAACGCATTTCGTGTGACATGCTATACTCTCTAGTACGATTTTGGTCCCCATAATTTTCATACCCCGGGCCTATATATGTAAATCGATTCTTAAGGAGTAAACTCCAAAAATAAATTACCTGCCAGCTATGAACGGCGCTCAAAGCCGAGTCGGGCGGGACTCCCGATCATTTATATGTGCGGGGAATATTTGCCTAAGAAACGAATACTTACATTTTGTATTTTGCGATATCTTTTGAATTAAATGTCCGAATTGAATCATTCAAAAAGTTCTAGAAAGGTATTGAATCTATCTTTAAATTGAAGTAATTTATTTTGAGTAGAGTTAATACCAAGGTACAAAATAAAGATTTTTAAAAATACAAAAAAACACTTATTGGAGTTTACTCCTTAAGAATCGATTTACATATATAGGCCCGGGGTATGAAAATTATGGGGACCAAAATCGTACTAGAGAGTATAGCATGTCACACGAAATGCGTTATGCGCTATAGTCACAGAGCATATAAATAAGAGTCGGCACTCCATACAATGTCCTGAGCTCTTTATAGAAACACTCTTTATAGCGATACGCCATTCTCTATTACGAAGAAATGTGTTCATATTTGTAGACAGTAAATATTTATTGGAGTTTACTCCTTAAGAATCGATTTACATATATAGGCCCGGGGTATGAAAATTATGGGGACCAAAATCGTACTAGAGAGTATAGCATGTCACACGAAATGCGTTATGCGCTATAGTCACAGAGCATATAAATAAGAGTCGGCACTCCATACAATGTCCTGAGCTCTTTATAGAAACACTCTTTATAGCGGTACGCCATTCTCTATTACGAAGAAATGTGTTCATATTTGTAGACAGTAAATATTTATTATTGGAGTTTACTCCTTAAGAATCGATTTACATATATAGGCCCGGGGTATGAAAATTATGGGGACCAAAATCGTACTAGTCACGTGACTGTCACACGAAATGCGTTATGCAGTCACAGAGCATATAAATAAGAGTCGGCACTCCATACAATGTCCTGAGCTCTTTATAGTCACAGAGCATATAAATAAGAGTCGGCACTCCATACAATGTCCTGAGCTCTTTATAGTCACAGAGCATATAAATAAGAGTCGGCACTCCATACAATGTCCTGAGCTCTTTATAGAAACACTCTTTATAGCGATACGCCATTCTCTATTACGAAGAAATGTGTTCATATTTGTAGACAGTAAATATTTATTTTTGTAAATAAATACCGTAAAAACATGTAGAAAAAAACACCCCCAGACGAGGGATCGAACCCGCCCCGACCTTGTGTTATCGGTAGTGCGGTTTACCGATGCACCACGAGGGCCGTATGTATAATCGTCTAATTACCGTCCTCTTTACCAATTTCGACACATTTTCTAGGATCGGGTTTGTTTGTTTGTTTGTTTTTGGAGTTTACTCCTTAAGAATCGATTTACATATATAGGCCCGGGGTATGAAAATTATGGGGACCAAAATCGTACTAGTCACGTGACTGTCACACGAAATGCGTTATGCAGTCACAGAGCATATAAATAAGAGTCGGCACTCCATACAATGTCCTGAGCTCTTTATAGTCACAGAGCATATAAATAAGAGTCGGCACTCCATACAATGTCCTGAGCTCTTTATAGTCACAGAGCATATAAATAAGAGTCGGCACTCCATACAATGTCCTGAGCTCTTTATAGAAACACTTTATAGCGATACGCCATTCTCTATTACGAAGAAATGTGTTCATATTTGTAGACAGTAAATATTTATTTTTGTAAATAAATACATGTAGAAAAAAACACCCCCAGACGAGGGATCGAACCCGCCCCGACCTTGTGTTATCGGTAGTGCGGTTTACCGATGCACCACGAGGGCCGTATGTATAATCGTCTAATTACCGTCCTCTTTACCAATTTCGACACATTTTCTAGGATCGGGTTTGTTTGTTTGTTTGTTTTTTACATACATACATATACGTAAGTACGTATTGCAGGCGGAGAAAAAAAAAATTATATTATTTATAAATTGTGTTTTTATAAATTGTGTTTTTTGAAAATTATATTTAAGTACGAATTACATACTAATAAAATAATGAAATATCAATAATATTTTTCGATCTTTGGTAATGAAACGAGGGGCGCCACAGTAGCATCGCCAACATCGTACTCCTAATAAAAAGTGTGTGAATCTCGGAATCGGCTCCAACGATTTTCATGAAATTTAGTATATAGGGGGTTTCGGGGGCTATAAATCGATCTAGCTAGGAATCATTTTTAGAAAATTTCATTTTATCGTGTTTTATCGATAATTAACTTAAACATCAACTTACTTTTTTATTGGAATTCCTGACATCTATTGGCGAATGTGAATTATTTTAAATTGTGAGCACTTAACTTGCTTTAACGACAACAACACTAAAGCTATTCCAGCAGATGGCGTTGTTAACTAATTCTAAACTAATTACTATTTCTTTATTACTAAATTTCTTATTATATTACTATTTCTTTATTACTAAACTAATTACTATTTCTTTATTTCTTCTAAACTAATTACTATTTGTTTCTAATATAATATGTTAGTACATAGTATATATTAGTATATATTTATTATTGGAGTTTACTCCTTAAGAATCGATTTACAATATATAATAATAAGAGTCGGCACTCCATACAATGTCCTGAGCTCTTTATAGTCACAGAGCATATAAATAAGAGTCGGCACTCCATACAATGTCCTGAGCTCTTTATAGAAACACTCTTTATAGCGATACGCCATTCTCTATTACGAAGAAATGTGTTCATATTTGTAGACAGTAAATATTTATTATTTTATTTTATAATCGTTCTTGAGGAGTAAACTCCAGTCGTGCGTCGGAGCGGACACACACTTTTACTTTTTTTTATTTTATAATCGTTCTTGAGGAGTAAACTCCAGTCGTGCGTCGGAGCGGACACACACACTTTCACTTTTTATTTTATTTTATAATCGTTCTTGAGGAGTAAACTCCAGTCGTGCGTCGGAGCGGACACACACACTTTCACTTTTTTGTGCGATAACTACAATAGTTAGACATATAGCGTCGCGGACTTTTTTGTCGACAATTGCACGTTCTATGAAAGTGTAGTACATTGTTTTGTTCTATAATCAATAGTTTTTGCAGCGTTCGCGATGTAAGACTTTTTTCGGGTCTTTTTCTTACACCTTGGGTTACATTATTGGACTTATAGTAAGGATCCCTAATTTATTTGAAAATATAATATAGCCTAAAGCCTTCCTCGATAAATGGACTATACACCAGTGAAAGAATTTTTGAAATCGGACCGGTGGTTTCTGAGATTAGCGCGTTCAAACAAACAAACAAACTCTTCCGCTTTATAATATAAGTATAGATTTTCGTGCTTGAATAAGTTTTGATCCAGCTGCAGCATCATCTTGTAAGCCATTTAAATCATGTATTACTTCTGGTAACGCTTGGAAATCTGGAAAAAAAGAGACCCCTATCTTAACATGACCTTTCTAATACTGACTCCTTTTAAACAATTAAATGTATAACGATTAAGTATCTTGTACTGTAAATTAATTATAAAATTCACTTAATTAATTTATCATAGAATAATTTTCCATACTCACATGACACTCACATTCGTGGCTGTTGTATATACAACAGCCACGAATAAAAATACTACAATATTAAATGTGTTCATTATGGCTTCAATACTCGTGCGTCAATGAAGTATTATGGTACCCGTCAATTTTATTATTATATAGGGTTGATCCATACAAGTAAATGTGTGTATGAAAAACAACTCAATTATTCCATAAAAACATTTAGAATACACGTCATACGAATTAAATGAATCATAATTTATGTGTTTGTTTTTTTAGAACGGGAAGTTTCACATATTTATCTCTAAGATTTTCGCGAATCACGTTCATGACATTAAAACAAATTTTAGGATTATATCGCGTTTATTTATTACCAATTTTATTAATTTCCCGACGTTTCGAACTCTTTACAGAGATCATTTTCACGAGTGATGAACAAAAAGATGGTATTTGTTCAAAAGCTATTTTCATTGATACAGAGAGCACCCTCTTTTTGGAAATAAAAATCAAAAAGTTGATGTTAAAAATATGATTTTTACTATTGGTAACTCACATCAGACCATGAAACAAAAAATAAATATTTATTAACAAGATATATTTACTAAAGAAAAAGTTTGGTTTGTACAGATCCTTTGTTGTATGATTTAATAGGTAACAATTGTTATTTTTAATTATTAGCTAATTATCTTATTTCTTTTAAGTTAGTTGAGATCAGAGTATAACTATTATGAAATATTTATTGATTTTAAATTTAAAGGCAAGTATTTGTTAAAAAATCTACCGTCGCAAACGCGGCCAGTCCTGAGAAAGACCCAGCAAGAAAACTCAGCGCTGTTCTTCAAAACTGATTATTATTTCATTTTGGACGGGCTATTGATAGTACTATTATTTGTGAAATTGAGAAAAGAAACTTGGTTACCAAGTTAATAAAAAAAAATTACGACACATTAAATCTTGACGTCAAATACCTGACACCATCGTGTGCGAAACCGCCAAAACTGCATGGATTACCGAAAATACACAAAACAAACCGGCGAGACGTTTCGGCCAGGTTGCACTGGCCGCTAGAGTAACTCCGGAGTGATGCGTTCTGATGAACTGCTCACTTTCAGTGAACGAATTGAACTTGTTCACTATTTTTCGGTATTTTCGTTCCACAGTTCACCGGCTCATCGCTCCCGCACTTTACTTTTTTCCCGAACTTTATGTCCCGCGTTAGTGAATGCAATGGCAAACAAGTGTAAGTAGGTACACGAGCTGTCCGTTCCAGGCAATTTGTTTTAAAGTGAAACTTTTTTGTATAGTAATTCAAGAAAATAAATTTTATAATAATAATATATTTAAATACGCCTTTTAAAGTGAAAGAAACGCTTATTTTTTATTTAAATTTTTCACTTTAATTGTCAGTCCTAAGCCTGAAAAAAGTATGAAGGGAAATCGAATCTATTTTTATATATATTCAATGAACTTCATAAGTGTCATAAAAGTTTTATAACAGTGCATGAGCGAAAGGTCACACATCTTCCAACAAAGAGTATACAATAACTACGGTCTACGATTTAGTTCCGAATTCGGAGTCATTTGATTCTTTGCTATTATTAAAGTACCTACTGATTCAGGGAACGAAATGAACTGTGGAACGATTAAGCGGTACGAGTTCACTTGGCGGAACGAGATTTGATGAACGAAATCCACTAAGTGAACGACATTGTCCAAGTCTACTGGCCGAAACGTCAAGCTACAAGGTAAATATTTGTTTACCTAAAAAAGTGTCGCGTTAATTCCCGTTCATCATTATCACTGAGTAATATGCAACGCGAAAGCCTAAAAGTAAATATATCTTGATAGTAAATATTTAATTTTTGTTTCATGGTCTGATGTGGGTTACCAATAGTAAAAATCATATTTTTAACATCAACTTTTTGATTTTTATTAGCTTTACCTGTATGTTTGTTTGTAACCGACTCGTTTCAAGTTGATAACGTAGACTTTCCGCTGATTGCCACTAGATGGTGCGAGACACTTCTCGCACCATCTAGTGGCAATCAGCGGAAAGTTCCTTGTATAAGTTAGGGATGTGACATTCAACATAAAAAATCGATTTTTAATTAATCGATTAATTTATTACTATGAAAAAATCGATTAATTAATATATAATCGATTTTTAAATTTTTGGGTAATATGTACAATTGGCATTGCCAGATTTATTGTCAACATGGAAATATTGACGCCATCTACTTGTCGTCCTTTTAGTCGTAGACATTGTTCAAAAACAAAACCAAAAAAGACTTTTATAAACTTCAACAAAACTTTTAGTCACGAAAAACTTCGTTTGAAAAATGAAGTGTTACCAACGAATAATTAATGACATTATTGGAGTTTACTCCTTAAGAATCGATTTACATATATAGGCCCGGGGTATGAAAATTATGGGGACCAAAATCGTACTAGAGAGTATAGCATGTCACACGAAATGCGTTATGCGCTATAGTCACAGAGCATATAAATAAGAGTCGGCACTCCATACAATGTCCTGAGCTCTTTATAGAAACACTCTTTATAGCGATACGCCATTCTCTATTACGAAGAAATGTGTTCATATTTGTAGACAGTAAATATTTATTATTTTATTTTATAATCGTTCTTGAGGAGTAAACTCCAGTCGTGCGTCGGAGCGGACACACACACTTTTTTTTTATATTATAATAATGTCATTATCATCATCATCGGCTTTAGAAGTCCACTGCTGGACGTAGGGCTCCCCCATAGAGCGCCACATTTGCCGGTCCTGTGCAACCTGCATCCATCGGCCTCCCGCGGATTTCACAAGGTCGTCTGTCCACCTGGTAGGGGGACGGCCTACTCCGCGTCGACCAGTTCGTGGTCGCCACTCGAGAACCTTTCTACCCTAGCAGTGATCGGTTCGTCGAGCGATGTGGCCAGCCCATCTCCACTTCAGCGTGCTAATCCTACGGGCTATGTCGGTCACGCCAGATCTCTTGCGAATCTTCATATTGCGGATCATAACTCGCAGAGAGATTCCGAGCATAGCCCGTTCCATAGCACGCTAAGCCACCTTGAGCTTCGTTTTGAGGCCAATATTTAGAGACGACGTCTCAGCTCCATATGTCATCACTGGTAACACACATTGGTCATAGACCTTAGACTTAAGGCACTGTGGGATTTTGGACGAGAAGATTTCCCTTAGTTTCCCGAACGCTGCCCAACCGAGTTGAATCCATCGGTGAATCGCTTTTTTTTTTTTTTTTTTTTATGGGATAGGAGGGCAAACGAGCAGGCGTGTCACCTGATGGTAAGCAACCAACGCCGCCCATGGACACCAGCAACACATATAGTGTTACTGTTGCGTTGCCGACCTTTAAGGAATAGAGGAGAGGAAAGGATGGGGAAGGGGGGAAATGGGCCTCCGGGTACCTCTCTCACCGAACGAAACGCGGCATGAGCCACTTTACGACGATCTTCTGAGAGGTCGTGGTATTTCACCGGTCGAGCCGGCCCATTCATGCAGCGAACTGCTTGGCTCTACCACTGTTCTTCTCGAAGTTGGCTCTACCTAGCTGGACTGTTTGTCCTAGGTAAACATAGTGGTCGACAACTTCGAGGATCGCATCGCCAACAGTAACCGGTACTTGAATGACATGGGCATTGAACATTACTTTGGTTTTGTCCATGTTCATTCTGAGACCTACTTGTTGGCAAAATCTGGTGAGATCCTTGAGCGGTCATGGCAGAGTCACTGGAGGACCTTGGTATTGTACCAAGGTCCTCCAGTGACTCTGCCATGACCACAATATCGTCGGCAAATCGAAGGTGAGTGATGTATTGGCCATTGATGTTGATGCCTAGTCCAGACCAATCCAAGAGCTTGAATATGTCCTCCAATGCAGCGGTGAACAGCTTCGGGGAAATTACGTCCCCTTGTCTGACACCTTTCTGCAATGGAATGGGATTCGTACTCCCAGACCCAATCCGGACTGACATAGTGGCGTTTCTATACAAACACTGCAGCACTTCGATATACCGATAGTCAATTTGGCATCTCTGGAGGGACTGCAGCACTGCCCAAGTTTCGACGTAATCAAAGCTTTCTCATAGTCCACAAACGCTAGGCACAAAGGCTGATTATACTCCTCGGTCTTTTGTATAATTTGGCGTAGTGTGTGTATGTGGTCTATGGTACTAAGCCTTTCCGGAAACCGGCTTGTTCGGGTGGCTGGAAGTCGTCAAGCCTGCGCGAGAGTCGATTTGTAATGACCCTCGAGAACAGCTTATAGACATGGGTCAGAAGCGAGATGGGTCTATAATTTTTCCACCGGGTTGTATCACCCTTTTTGAAATATAACACCACCACGTTCCTGGTCCACGCGCCTGGCCCCCGAGCACGACAGAATTAAAAAGTTTCTGAAGGGCCTAAAGGATCGGTGTACCACCCGCCTTCAGAAGTTCGGTAGTAATTCCATCGTCACCCGGTGCTTTTCCGTTCTTTAGCTGCTTGAGAGCCATTCTGATCTCGTACAGACTGACGTCCGGGATGTCTTCGCTGTAGTGCCGAATTAGCTTGGATCTGGGATCTCGAGCCAAGCCGACAGCAGGAGTTTGTGTAGACTCATACAACTGTCTATAAAACTTCTGAACCTCTCCCAGAATCTCATCTTTGGAAGAAACAACGACGCCGTTATCCTTCTTCAATTTAGTCAATTGACTCTGCCCATAAGACAGATCTTTTGCGAATACTTTAGAGCCTTGGTTACGCTCTATAGCTTCTTGTATCCGCTGGGTGTTATATTTGCGAATATCGCGTCGTACACTTTTCGAGATCTGCCTATTTAGCTGCCTGAGTTTGGACCAATCGGCCGAAGACTGCGTCGAAATTTTTTGTCTCTCCTGCATGAGTCTGAGATTGTGTCATTAATTATTCGTTAATTGGTAATCGTTAATTTTAGCAGGCAGACATAACTAATGCCGAAATTAACGAAATTCGTGACACACTAATTAAGAAAAATTGTAAAATAGTCTTAAGGAACTTATGTCTGTAACCGACCTAGTCATCACATAATTGTTGTTGGCTTTTGGTGGGATGGATGATAAACCCCAGATAGTTTTTGTGGTATGTGACTAGAAAAGTCTCCATGTAATCTTTAGTAATTTGGAAATAAACAATAAAAGAAAACATCAACCAAATGTCAGCTAATAAAATAGTATTATTCATTGACTCCATCTAGTGAATATTTGATTAAATGAATAACTAAACTGTTTCAAAGGTATAGAAGGAATGCGGTCATAGATGGCGTTAAAAATAACATTATGGAGAAAGTATTCTTTAGTAGTTTTCGTTCCGGGCCAGAAGACCAAATTTAATATCGGGGCGTTGCAGATGAAAAAAAATCGGTAATATGTAATTGAATGATTAATAAAATAATCGATTATTAATCGATTACTCATATAAAAATATACGCTAATTAAAATCGGTTTTTTTCCTTTTAAAATCGATTTTTAATCGATTATTTCAATAATCGATTATTTTTTCACATCCCTAGTATAAGTCACAGATGGCGCTATTAACGCGCTTGTTATAGAAAACCGAACTAAAAAATAGAAAAATAAAAAAAAATATATTTTATTTTAAAAAAAGCGTGGGATGCATGGTGTCAATAGTTATAAATATTTTATTGACAGATATGAGTAGAGTGATTATCATTTGGATAATATCTTAAAAATAATAGTTTAAAAAAACTAAAAAACACGCTTTTTATTGAAAACCGAACTAAAAAATAGAAAAATAAAAAAAAATACTTTCATTTTAAAAAAAGCGTGGGGTGCTTGCTATGATATTATCGAAATGATAATCACTCTACTCATATCTGTCAATAAAATATTTATAACTATTGACGCCATGCACCCCACGCTTTTTTTAAATTAAAGTATTTTTTTTTATTTTTCTATTTTTTAGTTCGGTTTTCAATAAAAAGCGTGTTTTTTAGTTTTTTTAAACTATTATTTATTTTAAATTTTTTAGTTCGGTTTTGTATGACAGCGCGTTTTTTAGTTTCGAATTTGAGGAATAGCGCCATCTGTGACTTATATAAGGAACTCGTTTCAAGTTGATAACATAAACTTTCCGCTGATTGCCACTAGATGGTGCGATTTGTGAACTTTCATAGTTCACAAATCGCACCATCTATCGTTCAAAAAAGCGTGGGGTGCATGGTGTCAATAGTTATAAATATTTTATTGACAGATATGAGTAGAGTGATTATCATTTCGATAATATCTTAAAAAGCACCCCACGCTTTTTTTAATTTATATTAATTGAAATTTTTAACACTATTTTCTTAATTTAAATTCATTAAAATTTATTTTCTATTTTTAGTTCGGTTTTCTAGTCTAGAACTTTCATAGTTCACAAATCGCACCATCTAGTGGCAATTAGCGGAAACTAAAAAAGAAGTCGGTTACAAACAAACCTACAAACATACATACAGGTGAAGCTAATAAAAAGCTAATAAAAAGCACCCCACGCTTTTTTTAAAATAAAATATTTTTTTTTTTCTATTTTTTAGTTCGGTTTTCTATAAAAAGCGCGTTTTTTAGTTTTATTAAACTATTATTTTTATTTCCAAAAAGTGGGTGCTCTCTGTATCAATGAAAATAGCTTTTGAACAAATACCATCTTTTTGTTCATCACTCGTGAAAATGATCTCTGTAAAGAGTTCGAAACGTCGGGAAATTAATAAAATTGGTAATAAATAAATAAACGCGATATAATCCTAAAGTTTGTTTTAATGTCATGAACGGGAAGTTTCCTTAAAGTTGTGACAATTACCACAACCAAACAAACCCAACTTATGACATCATCCAACTCTTAATTTCAAGGTCATAATGAATTAGTATTAATAATAGCTCTAATAATGTTGTATGACAAATTTCAAACATTAAAACTAGGTTTAAGCTCAACTGTTTTACAAATTTTGTCATAATTCTAATAAATAAAACAACAAAATAGAGTAATAAAATCTTTATTTATTATATTTAATATATTTGTAAGCTTAAGGTTTATAAAATAGCACATTATACCCTAAAAGTTAAAAATATGACATTGTGAACCGCGTATGAATGTATTATCTGGTATATGGGCGGTTAAACACGTTTTTCACTGTAGTGTCACTGATTATCTGAAGCTGTCAGTTCATTAACACTCGCAGATTACGAAGATAATGATGGATTATCTCCAGAAGATTTTTCGGTTGATAATGTTTTGTCGGTATCCCAAGATATCAGGACGTCACCATTAATATGTTGACCAGCTAGATCGATTTTATGTGATTCGCCGTGGTGTATGTATTTTCCTCTTCCTGGTTCAAGTTTTGGTTCATTGAGTTTTTCTTCACCTTGTTGTAGAGCAGGTTTCAATGTACTTGTGCCATTTTCAGCTGTTTTTCTACTTAGCAGTACTACAGTGACACCTAAGAAAAAGAAAAGCTAATTAAGCATTTATATAATTTAACAGATGTGACGCTATCACCTGTTATCATAAAATATAATTAACTATCATTAACTATTGGAATTTTACTGTAGAATACCATACATTTAGCTTGAAGCTACTGTAAAGAACAAAGTATTACTGGGAATTTATTATGAATTCAATTAAAACGACATCTACCAGAGTTAATAGATAAAAAAAAAGTAAAACTCCAAATTTTACAATTCATTTGACAAATATTAAAAAAAAATAGGAGCTATTATCTACACAAACTCAATAAAATGTCTAACTCTTTGGATTGTTATGAATCTAATGTACTGTGTTAGGTATTTATATTATACATTATAAATACTTACTTATAACAACTGTAATTACGGCTGCCCCAACTATGATTCCAATACATTTAGTGTTTGCCATGTCTCTGTAAACTAATTTTCGACGGCGACTGGTTACTATAGTTGTTAAATTATTATTATTTATTTTATTTTTGGCAATCTGCTGATATGTTCAGCAATTACTGCCAGTGTCATGTAATGATTACTTATGGGATGAGAATAACAATGGGCAAATAATATATTTCAGAAAAGTAGGCCTAATTGGGGTTTCTCTAGAAAAGCCTGGAACAAACACAAATAGGAGTTAGTGAGTATATAAATATACTTATATTATATACTGTTTATGCACAAAAATCACATAATATGTTTATATTATAATTTTATATTGTTAGAATCTATAAATTTAATAAAAGCTTTAACTATATGAGCATTTGGGAACATAGAAAGTAAAAGGTGAACATTTACTGGTCTAGGGATTTTCAATTTGTTTATAATGTGGTCTAGAGAGTAAGCATTATTTAACGGGCAGTTCAGAAAAATGTGATCAATTGAACCCTCATCTAGGCCACTGTCATATATGAAGTGGTTCTAATGTCAAACATATTTTCTAAGTAGCCTTGTTAGTGAATAAGCTTACGTTAGAGGTTATGTGTCACTTGTCATCGAGCATTACTTGCATTATGTCGACCTGAGTACTTACTCGTTCATTAAATGTAATTCCCTAATTACAAGGGTTTCACTGAACATAATATTGGCGACGATGGTTGGAAACGTTACTCACGGATTAAAGGCAGTGAATTTTCACCAGTTCGACGCAAAATCGGAGGCGTGGGACGTATACATAGAGAGGTTAAAGTTTTGTTTTGAAGCTAATGGCGTCACAGAGGATTCGGCGAAGAGAGCAAATTTTTACACAGTATGTGGATAATGCACGTAAAGTCTCATATACTTGTACTCCACATACTGTGTAAAAATTTTCGCCAATATTATGTTCAGTGAAACCCTTGTAATTAGGGAATTACATTTAATGAACGAGTAAGTACTCAGGTCGACTTTTATTATTACACCAATAAAATCAAATGAGATTAATTTCATTAAAATTATTGAGGTCTTGACTAACCATTTTAGTCCGAAACCAAATGAAATAGCTACGTCATGTAAATTTTATAAAAGAGATCAACTACGCGGCGAATCAGCGGCTGATTATATAGCCGAATTAAGGAAACTGAGCTATGGGTGTAATTTTTCGGATTTAGAACGCATGCTGCGCGATAGATTAGTTTGTGGGATGATTAATCTAAAATTACAATACGAATTATTAAGCCGATTCGTGGGCCTTTTCAAGAAGTGGAGACACTGGCGAGTGCGTACCCATTTCGGAGAGCTTGAAAGGATAAAATGTGAGAAATTAGAAGATGAAAGTGTACGGAGTATGTATGTAGGCCTAGTCAGTAAAAGACTCAATGAGACGAGTCTTTCTGACCTAGGTGTTGAAGAATGCTGGGAAAGAATGAAAGAAAGTATAGTGAATAGTGCAAAAGAAGTATGTGGTAGTGCAAAGAGGCATAAGATTCTGAGAGGTGACGCCTGGTGGGACGCGGATGTGAAATCCAGCGTCGAAAGAAAGAAAAAAGCATGGTTGGATTATGTCTCAAGTTTGAACCAGAATGATAGTATGACAGAGAAAAAGTATGAGAGCTACCGCCGCTGCAGGAATGTTACCAAAGCCTTAGTGAAAGAGAAGCGTGAAAGACTTGTTGCGAATGAGGAAGTGAGGTTGACGGAGAACTTCGAGGCAAATAACAAACTCTTCTGGAGGGAAGTTAGAAAGTCTCGGGGTTCTTCGTCAACATCCAGAATGGACAAAATTATGTCTAAGTTTGGTGACATTCTTGCAAACCCAAGCGATGTATTGGGCAGGTGGAGTGAGTATTTTGGGGAAATGTACAAGTATGTTCCGGATGTGGGCGCCGCGAGTGAGCCTACGGCTGACACCGCTGCGCCAACATCTGATGAGGACATTACTATGGAAGAGATTGAATGGTCGATACGAAGTATGAAAAATGGTAAGGCAGCTGGAATTGATATGATGTCTGCTGAAATGATCAAACACGGTGGAACCTGTGTCCGGGACGCTTTCCTGACCTTGAGCAATCTGTGCTGGAGGTCGGGTAGGGTTCCCATGGACTGGAGGCGCGCTGTCATCGTGCCCTTGTATAAAGGTAAGGGATCACGTATGCAGTGCGCCAGTTACAGGGCCATTAGTTTGATCAGTTTAGCAGCAAAAGTGTATGGGAAAATTATTGAAAGGAGAATGAGGGTGATATCTGATGGAGTGTTGTGGGAGGCTCAGGGTGGTTTCAGAAGCGGACGAGGGTGCATGGATCAGATTTTTTCTCTCCGCAACATCGTGGAGAAACAACTGGCTGTTAACCGGAAGGTTTTCTGCGGTTTTGTGGATCTGGAAAAAGCGTTTGACAGAGTGTTACGAAAGGATCTGTGGGATATACTCCCAGGCTACGGGGTGAGCGGAGCACTGCTGCGCGCTGTGCAGTCCACTTATGAGGGCTGCACAGCGTGTGTGCGTATTGACGGCGGCTTGTCCCCCTGGTTTGACGTCAATATCGGCGTCAGACAGGGTTGCGTGCTGTCCGCTCGACTGTTCATCCTGTACCTGGACAGTTGTCTCCAGAGAATGAGATGGATGGATGTAGGGATGCGAATGGGTGACCTAGTTGTGAGCTGCCTGCTTTACGCAGATGACGCCGTGCTTCTAGCCGAATCGCCGTCGGACCTGCAAACACTAGTCACTACTATGAAAGATGATTGCATGATTAAAGGCTTGCAGTTGAACGCGACGAAAACGAAAGTAATGGTGTTTGAAAGGGAGGAATCCAGAACAGATGCAAGGATAATGGTTGATGATGTAGTGCTGGAACAGGTGAATGAAATTGTATATCTTGGATGCGCTTTTAGCAGAGATGGAAGGTACACCGCGGATGTAGAAAGACGAGTGGCGATAGGAAATAGCGTAAACGGAGTGTTGGGCAGATTCCTGGGCGCAAAAAATATTAGCAGAAAGGCCCAGTTAGCAATCCACAATGCAGTCCTGATCCCAACACTAACTTATGGAAGTGAGAGCTGGGTATGGCAGAGTGTGCATGAAAGTAGAATAAACGCGGTAGAAATGAGGGCTCTACGCAAAATCTGCGGAGTGACTCTCGCTGACCGCGTAGAAAACAAGGTTGTAAGGAAGGAAGTTGGTTTGAAAGAGAGTGTCGGTGTAAAAGTAAGAAAGGGCATGCTCCGATGGTTCGGACATGTAGAAAGAATGGTTGACGCAAGACTGACTAAGCAGATATACAATGCAAAAGCGGACGGATGTAGGAGTCGAGGACGGCCAAGACACACATTCCAAGACCAAATAGAACGTGTTCTGGAGGAAGGTGATGTTAAGAGCCTCAAAAACCGACGCGCGTGCATGAAAAGAGTTATGAAAGTCAACGAAGCGAGTGAGGTGTGTAAGAATCGTGCCCTATGGCGCTCTGTTCTCTCTGCCTACCCCGCAAGGGATTTGGCGTGAAGTTATGTATGTATGTATGAGCTATGGGTGTAATTTTTCGGATTTAGAACGCATGCTGCGCGATAGATTAGTTTGTGGGATGATTAATCTAAAATTACAATACGAATTATTGAAGTGCGCGAATTTACAATATAAGGAAGTCGTAGATGCCATGACTTCAGCTGAAGCCGCAGGGAACGACGTTCGAATGATTCAAATTTCAGGCCCGGGAGCTCCGGAAACAGTATATCAACCAGTGTCATCTTCACATATTGTTGAACCTATGTATATGTTGTAACCTATTGTATGTCAATGCAGTTACTGTTAAAACAAGTGATCGTTTATGTTATCGTTGTGGCCAGAGACATGGAGGTGAATGTTTATCGGTTTATCAATGCGATTTGTCATTACTGTAAGAAGAAAGGACACAAGAAAGGACACATTGAGAGAATATGTACAACCAAAAAAAGAAATAAGTCAAACAAAGTTAATTATACCGATAAAGAAAGTGAAAATGAATTAGATATAAATGGAATTTACAGTATAGAGAGCAGATTTGGGCGTGTGCCGGCCTATCAAGTAAGGTTGTGGTTGGAGGGTGTCCCAGTATCAATGGAAGTGGACTCGGGGGCTGCTTACTCCCTTGTCAATCTAGATACATGGAGGCGGCTTCGATCCAAAGCACAGCTTAGAAGTTTATCAAATAGATTATGTACTTGGAACAGTGCACCTGTTGTTGTGATTGGACAGACATCTGTATTGGTGAAATATAAAGACATTAAGTGTAAATTAGACTTAATTATAGCTGATGGGAAAGGTCCTTATCTTTTGGGACGAAATTGGTTTAAAGCTCTTGATATTTCAATTAATAATGTTAATTTGATATCTGAAGTTAATATGTCAGGGGTAGATTTATTGTTACTTAAATATATAGATGTGTTTAGGGACGGACTAGGTACTTACCGAGGGGATCCTGTTAATATTAAGTTAAGACCTGGATGCTTCACCTAGATTTTTAAAAGCACGGCCAGTTCCTTTTGCTATTAGGGCTCGTGTTGAAAATGAAATAGATAGATTGGTTAAGGAAGGTGTGTTACAGCCTGTATCTTTTTCAGAGTGGGCAACTCTTGTGGTGCCCATAATTAAGAAGAATGGCGATATACGATTATGTGGTGATTATCGCAGCACGGTGAACAGGGCGATTGAATCTGAAACGTACCCCATGCCGTCTGCGAGTGAAGTGTTTGCTACTATTGCGGGAGGTCAAGTATACACTGTCCTCGATTTGGATCGCTCATATTCACAGATTTTAGTCACTGATGAGACAGCACGCCTGTTAACGTTAAATACTTGCAAGGGACTTTTTACTGTACACAGATTAGCGTTTGGTGTAAAAGCATGTCCAGGAATTTTTTAACGATTGATGACGGCTCTGTTGGCAGACATACCTGGTGTTGCTGTTCTGATTGATGACATTTGTGTGAGTGGGCGCAATCAGTCCGAAATGGTTACGCCTTAATAAAAGTAAGTGTAAGTTCGCAGAGACAAGCGTTGAGTTTTTAGGTTTTGTCATTGATGGAGAGGGTATTCACCCTGCTAGCAGTAAAGTGGAGTCTATACATAACACACCAAAGCCAGCAAATGTTCAACAATTACAAGCATTTCTGGGCTTATATAATTTTTATGAAAGGTTTGTACCACAAAAGGCTACCATCCTTGAACCATTACATAGGTTACTCGATAAACAGAGAGAATGGAAGTGGACGGAGACAGAACAGATTAGTTTTGACACTGCTAAGCGAGTTTTGTCATCAGAATTGACACTAGTTCATTATGACTTAAATAAACCGTTAATATTAACTTGTGATAGTTCGGAATATGGCGTTGGAGCTGTACTGTCTCACATCATGGACAGGGGTGAGGAGCGTCCGATTGCTATGGGCTCCAGGACGCTTCACTTGCACGAACGACGTTATTCTCAGCTCGACAAGGAAGCAACCGCTATTTTGTTCGGAGTGAAAAAGTTTTATAACTATTTGATGGGTAGGTCTTTTCAGATTATTACAGATCATAAACCATTATTAGGCATTTTTGATCCTAATAGACCTATTCCTAATGTTTTGTCTCCTAGTTTGACTGGGATAGCGTTGACATTAGCTTCTCTGGACTACCAGATTGAGTATAAACCAGGGACACAGATTGGTCATGCAGATGGGTTAAGCAGATGGCCTCAACCGGTCCCAGAGGAACCTGAAAATCAATGCTATGACATTTTGTTGATGTCTGAAACACCTCAGGATTTTCCAATAAACTCTAAGCAAATAGCAGCAGTTTCAAAACGAGATAAAGTTTTATCTGATGTATATCATTATATATTATCTGGTTGGCCACCTAAGATGACTGATGGACAGATACGTCCATATTGGTTGCATCGTTTGGAGTTATCACTGAGTGAGGGTTGTATTTTGTTAGGCAATCGTGTAGTGGTGGCCAGAGTTAAATACGGATATCGAAAGGATGGTACAGAGTTGTGAACAATGCATACAAAACAGACATATGCCACCAAAGACTACTTATGAGTGGATTACTCCTTCAAAACCATGGTCTCGTATTAATGTTGACTTTGCGGGTCCTTTTCAGAATAATTTGTTTTTAATTGTTGTAGATTCCTATTCTAGATGGCCGGAGGTAGTCAGGGTCAACAATATGACGTCTACAGCAGTGATACGGCATCTTAGAATGCTATTCGCCACTCACGGATTGTGTGAGACAATGGTTAGTGACAATGGTTCACCATTTGTTTCTGCAGAAATGAAACAGTTTTTGGACTCTAATAATATTCGTCATGTCACAACAGCCCCATATCATCCTTCTACTAATGGCTTAGCCGAAAGAATGGTTCAAACTGTTAAGGATAAGTTACGTAAGATGAAGAGTTTGTCGTGGGATGTTAAGCTGCCCCTCATGCTTTTGGGTCTTCGATCTACACCATGTTCGGCTACCAACAAAAGTCCGGCTGAGTTGCTTATGAACAGACGTCTACGTACATTGTTAGATACCATTCATCCTGATAATCAGAAACGTATTTTAACAGAGGAGCAAATTACACGGAATGCTCAAGTAAAAAATAGGCAGTCAAATGTTGGACAGAGTGTCATGTTTAGGAAATTCAGTGGTGGTCCACGTTGGTTGCCAGGTACTGTGGTCAGTAAAGACGGACCAGCTAGCTATCAAGTGAGTTCAGCAGAAGGGACTATAGTCAGTAGACATATTGATCAGTTGATTAAACAGAGGCAGTCTAATCCAGAACTACCAGCAGCCGGGGATTCAGGACATGAAGCAGAGGAAAGAGTAGAAGAGGTTACTAGTGGGGAGGAGTTAGTTGGACAGGAAGTGGTTGAGATTCCGAGTTCAGATAAATGGGCAGAAATGTTAGGTATACCGGTAGAACCAGAGCCTGGGTTTTCTGGGGGTAAAATTAAAAATAGTTTTCTTCTACATGAGAAGACACCTTACAGTAGGCCTACTTTAGATTATATGGGACCTATGGAACATGAGTTAGGACTATAAGTTTCTTTAAAATATGTTAGAGTTATTAAAAGCCTTGTTTAAATATAAGTAAAGTTTATTATATAATTGGACAATGCTGAAATGTGATTTGGTTTTGTATGTTTTGTTTAATACATGCTTGGGGGGAAAGGTATGTCATATATGAAGTGGTTCTAATGTCAAACATATTTTATATGTAGCCTTGTTAGTGAATAAGCTTACATTAGAGGTTATGTGTCACTTGTCATCGAGCATTACTTGCATTATGTCGACCTGAGTACTTACTCGTTCATTAAATGTAATTCCCTAATTACAAGTGTTTCACTGAACATAATAGCCACATTCACAAATTGAGCTATCTCGGATCCTAATTTTGTGAAGGAAGACAGGGGAACAGCAGTGACCTAAACGGACCCTGCATAGGACAGATGTTATTAGTTTTGAAGTTTTTGGGAATTTCGAGAATCATGGTTTTAGGGGAATGATAGGTTGAGTTGCTGCATACATTCGGCCTTTACTCTTGCTAGAATCCGACCAGTCAGCTTGCCATGATTTAAGCATGTCAGGTTTCGAGGAGTGAAGTAAATCATATATTTGGATGTTGTAGTGTCTTAAATCAGCCAGGTCACTGGAGATTGCGTTTTTTGCCATGGCATCAGCATTTTCATTTCCTACTAAGCCTAGGTGACCCGGAATCCATACCAAAGTTATGTCAATATTCTTTATAGAACAAGAATGCAAACAGGTTCTGATGTCATAGATCATGGGACTTCGGAGTTTGTCCTTGAACGGACTTTTAACAATAGACTCTAGGGCACTTCTGGAGTCTGAGAAGATAACAGCTTTATTAATAGATGTGTGTGAAGATATAAATAAGCATGCCTCGAGAATGCCAAGACATTCTCCAGTGAATACTGATGATTGAGGAGGGCATTGAAATTGGAGGAAGATCCGTGAATTTTGGTAATAGACACATACACCTGTTTTACTATCTGAAATTTTGGAAGCGTCTGTAAAGAATTTATGATATTCCTTCCATTTAGAATTAACACTAAAAGAGAATTGGATATTGGCCTGAATTGAATCTTTGCTAAGTCCTATTGATGAAATATAATTGGGTTTAAATTTGGAAATCTCGTATGGAGAATCATATATGGGGAATTTAGAACACTGATGAATAGGGGCAGTGTCCTGAATTATTTGAATCTTTCTGAAAGAATTTAGAAATAAAGGGGGGTTTTTGTGCTTCCAATAGTCAGAAAGTCCACATAAGTTATCTAATTGATTTATTTTTGATAGGATCTTATGGTTTTTATTAAAAAATGCCTTGTATATGAACCTATCTGCCAGGAATTGCCTTCGAATGAGAGGAGGGGGGTCAACACATTCTACCTGAAGAGCATTGATAGGAGTAGATTTCATGCATCCTAATACAATTCTAAGGGATTTTGATTGGATCAGATTTAATTTGTTTATGGCTGATTTGTTACATGGTTCTAGTAAAAATGAACCATATTCTAGTAAGCTTCTTATTACTGCATTGTACACTAACTTTAAGGTATAAGGATGAGCACCCCACCAGACGCCTGCCAGGGCTCGCAGCATGTTAAGATGTTTTTCACATTTAGATTCAATGTAATTAAAGTGAGGGATGCCTGATAATTTTTGATCCAATATAACACCAAGGAATTTAACATTGTCTACTACTTTAATGGGGGAGGAATCAATTACTAATTGAATGTTGGGGATGATTCTTTTCCGTGTAAAAATTACCATGGAGCTTTTGAGGGCAGAAAGTTGGAGTCCATGAGATAAAAGCCAGATATTTAGAGAATTGAGAATTGATCCAATCGTTCCCAATCCAACATGGAGGTCAAAGAGGAAGAGCAAATAGTAAGGTCAACACAACTCTTATTCTGGTTAGGATAAGGAGTTCTAGTAGCTGACCCATCATTCAGAACGCACAGACCCGTTTCATGCAACAATATTACGAATTCTGAACCCCAGGTGTCACAATGTTCAGACCCCCATAATGAGTGGTGACAATTAAAATCACCTAAGAATATTAGTGGGCTGAATAAGTTACATACTTGTTCTAGATATTGAATACACAACCTGGAAGGGGAAGGAATGTAGACAGATATGAAATTGATGCCATTAATATTAACACCACCAGCATTGATCTCATCTCCATGAGGAGGGAGAGTAATGGGAGAGGATGGGAAAAATTGTTCACTAGAATAGCAGCACCGCCATAACCATCCTTGCGGTCATCACGGTGAGTACCATATCTAGGAATTATAAATTGAAGGTGAGGAAGGAGCCATGTCTCTGAAATGGCAAAGATTATAGGATTATATGTGTTTAATAAATAGATCAGTTCATGCTTCTTGGGCAGGACACTCCTGGCATTCCACTGTAGGATTTTGTGATCCATTATGGTGAGATAAAATCATTTGAATAATACTTTGGGCAAAATGGTCAGGTAAATTAATTTTTGAAAGGAGAGTAGTAAGTAGGATGATTAGGGATTGAATTTCTTTAGAAGAATTATTATCATGGTCGGATACATCATTATTGAAGGCACATCCATTAGTAGAGGGAGAATGAGAGTAATTATTGATAATGTGTTGATGACCTCTTTGGTCATATCCAGGAGCTTGACGGGGAGGAGCTTTTGGCTTAGAGTAAACTGTTTTCCTGTATGATGTTGAGTTTGGATAAGGATGGGTTTTTGATTTAGAGGGAGTAGTGGGACGGAGGTGAGAAGAATTTAATACCTCAGCATATGAGCGCTGCACATCAGGAAACAGTTTTGATGCTTCAATATAAGAGATACATTTCTCAGCCATAGATATTTTGATAGTTTTTTGTCTGAGATATTCTGAGCACTGTTTGTTATTTGCACAATGTGCACCGGAGCAATAAAAACATGTAGCTTCCTCACTAGTACAGTTATCCCCCATATGATCACCTCCACAACGGAAGCAACGAGGCTTTGAATGGCATTGATTTTTGGTGTGCCCATATTTAAGACACCCAAAGCATTGGATAACTGGAAGGAAATATAAATTAACAGGAAGAGAATTAAAACAACAAAAAATTCTTTTTGGTAAGGTTTGACCATCAAAGGTGAGAACAACAGAGGAAGTTGGCTTCCACTCTGGTACCCCATCATTAATAACTTTCCTCCTAGTGATGTTGTAAGTAGGGATTGAAGCTGAGTAACCGTTACTGCTCAATTCACTGTTTGATAAAATTGCATTAGCATCTTCAGCTGACTTTAGTTCTATAGAAATTCTATTTCTACCCACTTTTTTAATTCCATAAGATGTTTTTTATATTAAGTTTCAGTAAATACAGACCAAATTTGATTGGGTGGAGAGATGTATTTGGATTTAAGTCAGAGGAGGTATAAGATACATGGACCAGGAAGGGAGCCACATCTGTTGCTGAGTAACGAGATCGACTATATCTTTGAGGAGCTAGCTGGCGGATTTGTTTTGGAGCCGAGGTGGAATAGTCATTGTTCTTGCCAGAGTCTAGAGCTCGTTTACGATTTGTGGCAGATTCAATTAATTCGAAAC
This sequence comes from Euproctis similis, assembly GCA_905147225.2. Classification (NCBI taxonomy): domain Eukaryota; kingdom Metazoa; phylum Arthropoda; class Insecta; order Lepidoptera; family Erebidae; genus Euproctis; species Euproctis similis. Next base: position 15,661,328 of record LR990116.1, read on the forward strand.
TCGATAGGGGAGCTGTTAAAATGGAAGGGAACATGGAATTCGACATAGGAGGTTGAAAATCATTGTCAACAGGTAGTTTGGGGTCAGGGGGCGACCATGGTAATCGTTTTCCTCCATGGTCGTCGCACATTACCCAAATCGCGCAAAAAATAAAAATAAATAACCTTACCCGATACACGAATAGCACAAAAAGACAAACACACGTTAAGCAATACAAACAAATAGGCTACCAATAGAAACACCAAAATAATTTAATGCCCATAAAATACAGCCAGAAAAATATCCACATGTGTTCACCTTAAACACTCAACCGGATAGTTGATAATTTAAATTAGGACTGTTGATAAAATATCGATATATCGATATTTTTCCTTAAAAATATCGATATTTACCGCCGATATTTTTTTTCACGATATATCGATAGTTTGATATTGAAATGTACATATCGACTTTCGATATTTTTTATGAAAATATTTTTTTTGGACACAACAACTTAAATTATATCGTCATCGCAAACTTAAGGTTGTCTGGAAGAGATCGCAACATGCGATAAGACCGCCTTTTGTACTTGATCGACATTTACTATGTACTAATTACTTCCAGGTAATGTATAAAAATGGCGTACAATAAAGCGTATTCTAGTCTAATCTTAATATACTGTATTTAAAAAACTAATAAGCAATCGTCAAGTCATCCCATAAGCAATGACAAACAGCTCCCCTTTACGAGTTCAAGCTAATTCTTAACAATGAAAAATTTTTGCATCAAATTATAACTGATTAGTGTTTATAGGTATCGCGTATTGTTTTTTTTTTCTTAAAGACACTTTCACAGGGGCCCGCAGGGCTTATGGAAAACTCTTTGAACAACACCCTCTTTCTATTAATAGACGTAACATATGAATTTTCTGTACATGCATTTTTAGGAGTATGTATTTTTATATGTACCTACATAATTGATTAGTATCTATAATTTTAATTTCCCTAAATTATCTTATGTTATGTCATAAATACATAGTGAAACAATTGTCAATAAATGTGTTAAGCCACTGTTAACTATCACAACGATATAATTTACGTTTATATGTTTGCTGGACACAGTTGCGGCAAAAAAAAATCTATTATATGTATGTATTTTAAGAAATTATATTCAAGTAGTGTTTTTTGCACTTTGTCGTGAAAAGTTATCAAAGATGTGGAAATGCAACAAATTAGCAACCCATTTGAAAAGGAAATCCATCATGCATTTGCAAAACTATCCATCAGAGTAAGTATAAATACTAAGAAAATAATCACGAAAAATGCAGAAGGAAACTATCATAATGAGTCAGTCGTATAGTTACTACCACCAAAATCAAATATTGACCTTACTGACAACGATACCGAAAACTGAATACATGGTATATGAAAGAGAAGATAAATAGTTTTTTACGATCTTAATTTACTACCTTTCGTCCATAGATGTCACTACATCTGAAATGAAATCAATTTTACATCGGTAATCTTTAGAGTAGTTTTAGCTTATGGACATAGATGGCGATACGTTAGAATAAATGGTTAATATATTGACTGGTTAATTTACTGCCTCTATAACCAACGCCCATAGTATGTATATTGGACTCGCTGGTCTTCACCGATCACAAAGTTGGGCGTGGTAAACACTTGGATGAGTAACCGTTTTTATTTGGGTAAAATTGTTCACAAAAAATATTTTAAAGCATTGTAGTAAATACGATTAATTTAAAACGGCAGCAAACGGGGCGTTTAACGTTTGCATGTCGTTTAAGAAGTTTCACTTCAAAATATCGATATTTTTTTTCGATATATCAGACCCCGATATTGATATTTTTAAAAATATCGATATATCGAAAATCCGATATTTTTAAAAATATCAACAGTCATATTTTAAATTAAAAAAGGTCCGATTTGTCATCGCGACGTAATTAGTAATGTAACCATACGACTCGGTTCTCAATACTCACGACAAATCGATTCAAGTTTGTATGAGATTTTGATCGATTAGATTATTGTAAAGTATTTTGGATTAAAGTCAGAAAATTTTAATATTGTAGGTATTTTTAAATGATGCAATGGTACGAAAGGTCAATTTGTTTTTAATTTAATATTTTTAGTTAAGGAACATTCACTCAATCACAAAAAAAATCAAGAAAAAGGGAAATTCATTTAATTACTATCATTAAAATCAATCATTTTCTTCAGATGATGAGCCAAAATCGTCAGTTGAGCTATCGTCACCTGTAAATATAATTATTTCATTTTCAATTATATTATCAATATTGACGTCTCTGTCTTATTCATATTTTATTATTTTTCGAGTTTTTTTTACCACTTTTGCCCAGTCTTCTTTAGTAATTTTGGCACAAGCTTCTTTCAGCAATGTCATCATTTTCTTAGTGAAGAACGGCGGCTTTGTATTATGGCATGCTGCGTATCCTTTGACTTGAGCCCAGATCAACTCAATGGCGTTATACTGACAATGGTACGGCGGTGTTCTTATCACTTTGTGTCCACGCTGAAGTGCCAATTCGTCAATTTTATATTTTAGTTTTGCAGGTTTATTTTCTTTTACTAGTTCCAGCACTTCAGCTTTCAACAATTTCGGGTCAGCTTCAACGCCTTGTCTTTGTAGCCATGCCACTAAATCAGCCTTTTTGTTTGCTTGAGTAGGTGGTTTAATAACATCAGTGGGATTATATATATCCATGAGATCACCTGACTAAATGGAGTTTGCGCAGAAGGTATTTCGTGTATAAAAGTAATAATGAGCAAAGTATGTTGCTATGAATATATTGATGCGGCCAGGTCGTGGAATTTTTTTACCCCTTCCTCACCATTTAACTTACGTAAAATAATAAAACACAATGCTGTCTAGTGTCTTGAACCAAAGTGAAAGATTTATTCAACTGTATGTACATTTTGTATGTTACTAAAAAAGAACGCCAGGTGTTATGGGATTATGGGGATACTGGGATTATTTGTGTTACCATTAATTAAAAATATTTAACATCCTGGCCTAACCAAATAATTCCACACCCAAAATAAAATAAACAGTAGGTACACTTTTATAGTTAGGTACATGCTTATTATTATATGACCTCAGACATGCCTAAAGATTTTAAAAATTTACAATGTTTATTTGCACATAAAGGCTTTGCAAGGCTTTCGATAAAGTGGACCATGATTTGCTATTAAAAAAAATAGCCTTCAATGGCATACGTGGCAACTTACTACGCTGGTTTTCTTCCTACATCACAAATAGAACACAGAAGGTAGTAATAAACGGTTACGCTTCGAGTATTATTAGTGTCACTTCTGGTGTACCACAAGGCTCCATTTTAGGGCCGCTGTTGTTTATCTTATTCATAAACGACATAAACTACTGTTTCAAACATAGTAAGTTCCTCTTAGATGCCGATGATCTCAAAGTTTTTAGTTGTATTAGAACCGTTGAAGATTGTCACAGATTGCAGGACGATTTGGATCGTCTTTCAGATTATTGTGTAAGAAATAGGCTTCAACTCAGTACGGGCAAATGCAAGAGCATTACGTTTACTAAAAAGATTATTACTGTAAGTTTTAACTACTATTTACACTACACGCCGCTATCTTCAGTTACCGTTATACGAGACCTAGGCATATATCTTGATTCGAAATTACATTTAGATCAGCATATAAATCATATAACAAATAAAACCTTTCAACTTTATGGGTACGTTATGCGTACGTGTCGTTCCTTCAAAAGTTTTAGCTCTTATATTTATTTATATAAATCCCTAATCAGATCTCAGCTGGAATACTGCACACCTGTTTGGAACCCGTATTACACCAAATATTGTGACCAATTAGAAGATGTACAGCGTAAATTTGTTAACTATAAGTGTTTTAATGCCAAGTCGTCATACTCTTCTCTCATGTCCAAATTTTCTTTACCCAGTCTGAAGACCAGAAGATTACTTATGGATCAAATGTTTCTCTATAACACATGTCATAATAAGTATGATTGCAACGCACTCACTAACCAAATTTATATACGAATCCCAAGTCGCTCTCAACGAATACGTGATGCATATACACATAAATTGTTTGTTCCTAAATTGTGTAGAACTATTGCTGGTGAGCGCGTGCCGCTGGATCGAGCCATGAAATCTTACAATGACTATTTTAGTGATATTGATATCTTTGCCCAATCCAGTGGTACATATAAAAAGCGAATTTTTAATTGTCTCATGGAGCGTTGAGCTCGAGCACATATACATTTATCTTCTTTTTATTTTGCTATTTGCTTATTCTCTTCGTGTTTCTTTTTGTCTAAATATTTTTCATAAATTATAAGAAGTCACATAGTAACATGTGGGTAACGGTGCTGGTTACATTAATATTAGATTGTCTTATCATAATTTATCTCTTTACACTTTATTGTACAATTGTTTGTTATCCTGAATAAATAAAATAAAAATAAAATTAAATTAAACTCTTTGTGAATACATCAGCAGGCATTTCCGAAGCTGACACATATTAACTTCAATTTTACCTTCTGAAACACATTCCCTAACGAAATGATGGTGTATGTCAATGTGTTCAGTACGCTTATTGTGAAACAATGGATTAGTAGCTAACTTAATAGAGCCTTGGTTATCACTATACAAATACAGTGGCATACCATCTGATACAATCAATTCATTCAATACATGTACCTTGGTATATGGCTTCTTTGAAAGATTCTGATAGTACCATATACTAGGCTTCCGTACTGGATAGGGCGACTGTTTTTTGTTTTTTAGACTCATAATATATTACACCACCTGCCATAATAAAACAAAACCCGGTATAAGATCTTCTATCTAAAGTATAAGATGCCCAATCTGCATCTACAAAGCCATTAAGATTATAATCTTTTTTCTTGTAAACTAAACAAAAATTTATAGTTTTCTTTAAATATTTTAACAGATGTTTCAAATGTTTCCAATGGGTTTCATTAAAACAATTATTATATTGACTTAGAAAGCTAACACTGAATGCAATATCTGGCCTAGTAAGAACTGACAGATACATAAGACTACCAATAAACTGTTGATAAGGATACATTTTATTAATAAATTTTTCTCCTTTTTCTAGTTTTAAGTTAACTTTCATTGGTGTATCAGAATAAGAACAATCTTTGATATTAAATTTCCCCAAAATAGCTTCTATAAACTGCTTTTGATCAACAATAATACAATTATTTTTAAATTTAACATTCATTCCCAAACAATTCTTCAACTGAGCTAAGTCTTTAATCTTGAATTTTGCTTTTAACTCATTTATTAGTGTTTCATATGTTTTGTGACAGTTGTAGAACACAAAAAAATCATCTATGAATAGTGCCACATAAATCATAACATATTTAGCATTCTTAAAAAATAAACAAGGTTCATAGTTAGACTTTTTATACCCTAACTGTAATAAAGATTCTTCTACTCTGGTGTACCATGCCCTGGCTGACTGCTTTGTCATAGACAGTTCTATTCAATTTCAAAACTTTATTATTACAATGAGTTATACCTGCATTTTCTGGTACTTCCATATATGTACACTGTTTCATCTAGGAAACCATTTAGGAGTGCTGTGGGTACGTCAAGGTGATTAGACTTTAACCCTAACTCTACACTTAATGCTAACAATAGCCTCAATGTAGAATATTTTACCACTGGTGAGAAAGTCTCATTATAGTCTATGCCTTTTTTCTGAGTAAAGCCTTTAGCAACAAGCCTTGCTCTAAACCGCACTTCACCTTCACTATTAAACTTTTTTTTAAACACCCGCTTGTTTTTACCACCATACCATCCTTTGGCCGGTCCACTAGCTACCATGTTTGATTTTCATGAAACAAATTTATTTCTTCCTTCATTGCACACTGCCACTGGTCCTTTTGGTCCTCTCATCGCTTCACTAAGAGAAATATGATCACTAGACATCTTCACACACATGTTTGCTGTTCCATAGAAATCTGGTTTGCGTCTTAAACGCTTTTTAGGCAAATCAATATCACTCTGCCCCTGTACAACTTCTTTGTCTTCTGGTGCACTGCACATGGTGTAATCACTGTCATCTGTGTCACTAGATGAATTGTCAGGAACATATGTCTTATCATTCTGATTTCCCTCATTTATTGATGTATTGGGAAAATCCACATGAACTTCTTCACTGTCTGAGTTTTTCTCTTCAATTACAATAGATGTTGTTTCACTGTCATTTGTTATCTCCATGACTACAACATCTCTGGCTACAATGACATTATGTGAAGTAGGATTATATAAGCGATAGCCCTTGATATGCTCGGAGTATCCAACTAGGTACATTTTACTTTTTATCCCACTTCTTTCTTTTCTCCTTTGGTACATGGACCATCACCTGGCTGCCAAAAATCCGGAGTTGATTCAAATCAGGCTTTCTGCTTGTCCATATTTCATAAGGAGTAGCATTATGGTCTAATCCTGCTGCTGGTGATCGGTTTTTATGTACACAGCTGTATTGACCGCTTCTGCCCACATACATTTTTCAAAATGAGCATCATACAGGAGGCAACAAGCCTTTTCAACTACAGATCTATTATATCTTTCACAAAGACCATTTTGTTCTGGTGTATAACTGTTTGTTGTTTGATGAACTATACCACACTGCTTGAGATAATTTCTCATTTCTGCTGAACAAAATTCTCCTCCATTATCTGATCTTAGTATCTTTATTTTCTGTGACTGTTGATTTTCTACTAACTCTTTATACACCTTAAAATATCCAAGAGTTTCATCCTTAGTCTTCAAGAAATATACTATGCACAATCTACTGAAGTCGTCCCACAAATATAAAAAAATATCTCGCTTTTCCAAGAGATAAGTTTTCCATAGGTCCACACAAGTCAGTGTGTACCAGATCCAGGACTTTCTGACTTCTGGAGTTACTGTGAGGAAATGGAAGTCTACTCTGTTTCCCTTCACAACACACTGCACAATTTTCTTTGGTTTTGCTATACTTATCTTCAGTGTATGCCCTCAGCGGCTCCATTTTTCAACTTGTTTAGGTCATTGGCATTAATATGTCCAAGCCGCCTGTGCCAAGTTGTGCTTGAGATTTTAACTGCTGCTGCTAAGAGTTTTTCACTTTTTGAAACACTCAGTTTGTAAACACCATTGCACAGTTGTGCTTCACCAATGCATTTGTAGTCTGCGTTGTATATAAAACAACCATGTTCATTAAACTTCACTTGGTTACCACTGGCAATTATTCTACTCACCGACAATAAATTCGTGGTGAGGTTAGGTACACACAAAACATTGTTTACATTTATGATAAACTTTTTGTCTCCAACACGTGCTGTTCTGCAGATCTCCTGAGCATAGTACTTGAACAACTGTTTGGTTCGCAACAAATATTTCCTTTGTTTTTGGTTTATAACAAATATTCGACAGCATGTTTACATTGGAAACTATAAGAGTGCTTGCCCCGGAATCTAAGTGCCAGTCAGACTGTTTAAATTACTTTAAATTCTCTTGTTAGAAATACTGCACTAAACGCATCGGCAGTTGTCATTTTTTCTGTGCATTGATTCTTGAAATGGCCGATTTGTTTACATTTGTAACAACGAATTGTTGACGTGACAACGTCTTAAATTAGGTTGCGGCTGGGAGTCACTTATGAAAAAGTGTAACGCTCGGTAACGTTACGATGAGTCACCGAACGAGAGAGAGGCCCGCCGAATGCCTTGCGTCTCTCTCCCACTCAACTATGATCGGTCTGCCGCGCGCGCAGCACTAGAGAATTAGGCGCATTGAATCGGCGCATGCTTGTGTCTCTGTCTTTGTCTTTCTCGAACGTTCTTGGCGTTGGAAAAACAAGAAAGCGTCATAATACAAGTTCACACGTGTGGTTAAAGTATCGTCAGCTGTGTCTGTAGTGAAAATGTGGAGTGCTTAGATTCGTCATTTACAACAACTATAACAATAAAGGTAAATAATTGTACACTGATATTTCATTATCGTAAACTATGATTGATTGATTAATTGTTAGATTGACACAAAAGTTGAGAAACTGAGTTTATAGGTTATGTCATACTATTGATAAATGTTGATAGTGTTAAGTAAATTATTAGTTTAAAATTAATTAATTAATTAATTATTATTTTACAAATTTTCATTAATTTCAAATTTATTTAGCAAAAATTTGAACCTTCGATCTGAATAAATGTTTTGATTTTCGAATTGATTCTTTAAAATTACAAATATTAAGAAAAAGTGGCAGATATAAGAAAACTTGATTTAAACTGTGTTGAGCAAGAATTTTAACATCTAATTTAAGTAAATGTTTTAATTTTCAACTTCATCATTTACAATTACAAATTTTAATTAATTTCAAATTTATTTAGCAAAAATTTGAACCTTCGATCTGAATAAGTGTTTTGATTTTCAAATTGATTCTTTAAAATTAAAAATTCATCCATTCAATTTCAAATGTTCAACAGGAATCACCACTCTCAAAACAATGGAAACGGACGAGCAAATGCCTTCAACTTAATTATATTCATATCAATAAATATTCTACCGAGAAAAAGACGTTGTCACGTAAAATCTTCGCCCGTAAAACCGACTTTACAGGCAACCAGATTTTTTTTTTTTCCCCGCCATGTTGGTTTCACTATCACTGTTATATATGTAGATGGCGCTTTTGATTTTGACTTTCTGCCGCCGCAAGGAAGGAAGAACAAAACTCATTCGCAATATATTGCGAATGAGTTTTGTTCTTCCTTCCTGTATTACCAGTAGTACCAACGTTTCTACGGTGAAAATTATTGACTGCAAATGCACCTTCCGGCTTAACCTCAAAATTTGTACTCATGTCCAGTAACTTTGATTTTATAGCATCTGCACTTATAGCCATTCCAGAGTGCTCAATATTGGCCATGATCATTGGGCTAAATTTGTCTGGAAGTCCCGCCAAAAGTAGAGAACCGATCCACTCATCATTAATCTCGAAGCCTGTACCTTTTAATTTTTTAGATGTTTCCACAACTTGCGTGACATAGCTGGTCATAGACTCACATGCTTCCAAGCGAATAGAAATAAGATGGCGTAACAATGTGATCTTACGCGTGTAACCTGAGTCGTCAAACAATGATTTTAGTTTGTTCCATGACGTCATACTGAATTCAATATAGCGGATCATCCATGATAGATGAACAGGTTTTTTTAATGCATTTCTATAATATGGGTATCTAATGAAAGGGCTTGTTAATAGTAACTCGGAAAAAATATGACGTCATTCTAAATCCAATATGGCGAATATTCCATCATATTTGCATTTCTACAATATGGGTATCAAATGAAAGGGCTTGTTGAGAATAACTTGAAAAATAATGTGACGTCATTCTAAATACAAAACGGTGGACCATCCAAGATGACGGCATACATATTTTTGATGCATTTCTACAATACATACATCTTTGCTAAAAGCGCATCCAAGATATACAATTTCATTCACCTGTTCCAGCACTACATCATCAACCATTATCCTTGCATCTATTCTGGATTCCTCCCTTTCAAGAACCATAACTTTCGTTTTCGTCGCATTCAACTGCAAGCCTTTAATCATGCAATCATCTTTCATAGTAGTACTAGTGTTTGCAGGTCCGACGACGATTCGGCTAGAAGCACGGCGTCATCTGCTTAAAGCAGGCAGCTCACAACTAGGTCACCCATTCGCATCCCTACATCCATTGATCTCACTCTCTGGAGACAACTGTCCAGGTACAGGATGAACAGTCGAGCGGACAGCACGCAACCCTGTCTGACGCCGATATTGACGTCAAACCAGGGGGACAAGCCGCCGTCAATACACACACACGCTGTGCAGCCCTCATAAGTGGACTGCACAGCGCGCAGCAGTGCTCCGCTCACCCCGTAGCCCGGGAGTATGCCCCACAGATCCTTTCGTAACACTCTGTCAAACGCTTTTTCCAGATCCACAAAACCGCAGAAAACCTTTCGGTTGACAGCCAGTTGTTTCTCCACGATGTTGCGGAGAGAAAAAATCTGATCCATGCACCCTCGTCCGCTTCTAAAACCACCCTGAGCGTCCCACAACACTCCATCAGATATCACCCTTATTCTCCTTTCAATAATTTCCCCATACAGTTTTGCTGCTAAACTGATCAAACTGAAGGCCCTGTAACTGGAATACTGCATACGTGATCCCTTACCTTCATACAAGGGCACAATGACAGCGCGCCTCCAAATTCAAATTCAAATTCAAAATATCTTTATTCCATAGACTTTACAAAGTACTTAGAATCGTCACATAAAAAAACATTCACGGAGCTTAGATTCCCTTTCATCACACTGTCTTGAATGTGAAAGCGAATCTAAGTGCCAGTTCCGGCCTCAAGGCTTCTTGAAAAGAACTGGCAAGAAACTCAAGGCCGACTCTTTTCAAATATCCAGTATAACAAATAGTGATAAGTACAATCAATACAACACAAAAGGAGCAGTTCAATTCCAAACTTTTTTATCGTTTATATAGTCTGCGATACAATAATAAGCCCTTTGATATAATCTACTTTTAATATAATTTTTAAATTTCCCCATGGATAATTCAATCGCGTCGTTTGGAAGTTTATTGTAAAAGCGTATACATTGACCTGGGAACGAGTTAGAGATTTTATAGAGCCTAGTAGTGGGCACAGCGAGTTTGTTTTTATTTCTTAAATTTAGTTTATGAACATCACAGTTTTTCTTAAATTTAGTTTTATATTTATGAACATAAATAAGATTTTCATAAATATATTGTGCATAAAATGTCATAATTCTTATTTCTTTGAATTTATTTCTTAGTGTATCCCTGGGACTCATCATATAGATAGCACGAACGGCTCGTTTCTGGAGCACAAAAACTGAATCTGCATCCGCGGCACTACCCCAAAGCAATAAGCCGTACGACATAATGCTGTGGAAATAGCTAAAATAAACTAAACGCGCAGTATCAACATCGGTTAGCTGACGTATTTTCCTTACAGCGTAAGCTGCTGAGCTTAGTCTGCCTGACAACGTTTCTATATGTGGGCCCCATTGTAATTATCCAGTCCATGGGAACCTTACCCCACCTCCAGCATAGATTGCTCAAGGTCAGGAAAGCGTCCCGGTCACAGGTTCCACCGTGTTTGATCATTTCAGAAGACATTATATCAATTCCAGCTCCCTTACCATTTTTCATACTTCGTATCGACCATTCAATCTCTTCCATAGTAATGTCCTCGTCAGATGTTGGCGCAGCGGTGTCAGCCGTAGGCTTACTCGCGGCGCCCACATCCGGAACATACTTGTACATTTCCCCAAAATACTTACTCACTCCACCTGCTCAATACATCGCTTGGGTTTGCAAGAATGTCACCAGTCTTAGACATAATTTTGTCCATTCTGGATGTTGACGAAGAACCCCGAGACTTTCTAACTTCCCTCCAGAAGAGTTTGTTATTCGCCTCGAAGTTCTCCGTCAACCTCACTTCCTCATTCGCAACTAGTCTTTCACGCTTCTCTTTCACTAAGGCTTTGGTAACATTCCTGCAGCGGCGGTAGCTCTCATACTTTTACCAGAAAAACTCGCGTGATCCCCAGTTTTATTCGAAACCGAAGATGGCCCGTCAAAGAACATAATAAGGAACGTTTTAAGTTCTTACTTGACACATATTCAATATATGTGAGGTCATCGGAAAACTTAAGGCTGACTGTCCCAAATCGTATTTATCTAATTAATCTCATAATCGTATTTCTTTATATATGTCACATACTTCACGCCAAACAGTCTGCGGAGTAGGCAAAGAGGACAGTGCTCCTTAAGACACATTTCTTACACGCGTAAGAAATCATCATACTTTGATGACTTTCATAACTATTTTCATGCACGCGCGTCGATATTTGTCACTCCTAATATCACCTTTGGTCATAGAATGTGTGTCTTGGTCGTCTTTGACTCCTACATCCATACAGCTTTAGCATTGTAAATCTGCTTAGTCAATCTTGCATCAGCCATTTTGTCTACATGTCTTAACCATCGGAGCATACCCTTTCTTACTTTTACACCAACACTGTTTCGATCTAATTTCCTTGCTTATAACCTTGTTTCCGACGCGGTAAGTGAGGGTCACTCTGCAGGTTTTGACGTATTTACGTGAACGAGAAACAAAAATAATATTTATTACGTTGCGTACAAAAACACACCAAAGTATACTTATCCTCGCTGTAAAAAATACCTTAAAAAGGAAATTTAATTAATAATGCCCATCAAGTAATATTTTTTTAAAACACAAACTAAATATAATACAATACTATTGTTTTATTTACAAAAGAAATATTAAGTTAAATATTTCCCGGTTTTCATGCAAAGATATATTTTGAAAGTACAACATCAAGACATCACGGGTTATTGCTATATGATTTTAATAATATTTATTGTTTGGTTATCAGGATTAAATGGAAAAAAATTTAAGCCTTTCTCAATCTGTTAAAAATATCTTTGCCTTTATAGTTTGGTACACTCTAACCCAGTAGTAAGGGAAGAACTGCATAAAATCGATCGAGCTCACAGTCAGGGCCACGGGCTTTGTAAACAGAAAGGCTGAATGCAAGCGAAGTTCTATTTATAGCAAGCACGGGTACCCTACCATTTGTTACTAGTTTTCAGACAAAGTCAAAACAAAATGAACAACTTATATCATTCAAAATTCAATTCTCTATTTAGATTCCAACTATTTTAAAGATCAAAACTTAATTTATATAAATTGTCATTTTAAAATTATTCTTTTATTTTTTTAATAGTGGTAATGCCATGCAGTTCGCTGCATGAATGGGCTGGTTAAACCGGTGAAATACCAGAATATCGACGTAAAGTGGATTGTGCCGGGTTTTTCTCGGTGAGAGAAGTATCCGGAGGCCCAACCCCTTCCCCTCCCCCAATGTAATCCCCCATATCCCAATGTAAGGGCTGGCAATGCAGTTGTAACATTATCTTCTTTCTTGCCATCAGATGAAGCGCCTGCTCATTTGTCCATATTCCATGAGTCAAATTATTAAAAATGTATTTAACTATCACAATATCCAATCTAAATAATTATAATTAATCAAAACTAACTCGTTATCATATTTATTTCTCAGATTTTCGCGAATAACATTCATAACATTAAAACAACTTTTTAGGATTATATCGCGTTTATTTAATACTTATTTTTATTTATTTCCCGACGTTTCGAACTCTTTACAGAGTGAAAACTCGTGAAAATGATCTCTGTAAAAAGTTCGAAACGTCGGGAAATAAATAAAAAAAGGAATAAATAAACGCGATATAATCCTAAAAAGTTGTTTTAATGTTATAACTCGTTATCATTAAATTAATGCACATAAAATGATGATGATGAACGAATGAACAAAATATATTTTTTTATGCTTTCACTTAACCCTTCCGACCACGTTCGTGGCTCGACGACGCGACCTTCTTGGAGGATCTGAACAAAATCCTGCTTCTATGTTCCCCAAGCAGTATAATGTATCTTTTTTACGATAACTTCAGGGAACTTCAACGTGTTACTCTTGCTAACTACGAGCATGAAGTCGATAAAAAGAAAAACCGGTTTTTGATTAAGTTGTCATCTTTTTTTTTTATGGCATAGGAGGGCAAACCAGCAACACATATAGTGTTACTGTAGCGTTGCTGACCTTTAAGGGATAGGGGATAGGAAAGGACGGGGAAGGGGGGTGGGCCTCCGGGTACCTCTCTCACCGAACGAAACGCGGCATGAGCCACTTTACGTCGGTCTTCTGAGAGGTCGTGGTATTTCACCAGTCGAGGCGGCCCATTCATGCAGCGAACTGCTTGGCTCTACCACTGTGAGATCGGTGCGGATTTTATATATCTACGTAAGCGTTGACTATTACATAACTTGTTTTCCATCCTTCCAACCTTCTTTGGGAGAGCATGATGCTTCAATATTGTCAGTATTTCTTGTTTTTGTACATAACCGAACATCCGAACTAGACAGGTAAAAACCAGAGTAGGATGATTACTGAACCACTGCTGCATAAATAAGCTTGGTTTAAATATTTTTTATACCGTGAAATGAGTTTTAAATATAAGCAACATTTGCCTGAAACCTCGATGGTAAATATTTTCAAAGCTGTAACGTTAAACACAAAGAATAAATTATAAACTCGAATATTATTGAACATGTCTGCTACATCTCTCTCTATCCCTCTCTTTCTCTCTCACACACACTAGACCCTGGCGAAACCTGAATTCCTAGTGCACTTCTGTAACACAGATTTTGAATCACGTACATTCAATTTTAGACTCTATCGTTATAATATTTAAGTATGCAATAAACCATTTGAAATAACCATGACCTGCCTGCCTGTTGCGCTCCTACGTCATCGTTAACGAACCAATCGATATTTGTGTTACGTTACCTGCCCTGGATGCGTCAAGTAATGAAATATAAGCATTACCAATAACGTTGTTTCACGCCTTTTGTATCCAAAAATGTAGGCAGTGACAAATATGTGCATGTTGTCGGCTCGATCGCCGATTGTTTCTGTCTGCGAATAACTTTACCAATCGGATCTAATATGATTTATCAACTATATGTAAATAACTAACGAAAAAATATCTCAAAAGTCGTTAATATTGTGTTTAAATATATATATTACTTTGCACATGGTTTGTTTATTGATGCTAAACGATAGTCAAGTTTATTAATGTTAAACGATAGTTTTACACTGACGGGGAGGTATAGAATCAACACTAATTTCATTCACCTGTTCCAGCACTACATCATCAACCATTATCCTTGCATCTATTCTGGATTCCTCCCTTTCAAGAACCATAACTTTCGTTTTCGTCGCATTCAACTGCAAGCCTTTAATCATGCAATCATCTTTCATAGTAGTACTAGTGTTTGCAGGTCCGACGACGATTCGGCTAGAAGCACGGCGTCATCTGCTTAAAGCAGGCAGCTCACAACTAGGTCACCCATTCGCATCCCTACATCCATTGATCTCACTCTCTGGAGACAACTGTCCAGGTACAGGATGAACAGTCGAGCGGACAGCACGCAACCCTGTCTGACGCCGATATTGACGTCAAACCAGGGGGACAAGCCGCCGTCAATACACACACACGCTGTGCAGCCCTCATAAGTGGACTGCACAGCGCGCAGCAGTGCTCCGCTCACCCCGTAGCCCGGGAGTATGCCCCACAGATCCTTTCGTAACACTCTGTCAAACGCTTTTTCCAGATCCACAAAACCGCAGAAAACCTTTCGGTTGACAGCCAGTTGTTTCTCCACGATGTTGCGGAGAGAAAAAATCTGATCCATGCACCCTCGTCCGCTTCTAAAACCACCCTGAGCGTCCCACAACACTCCATCAGATATCACCCTTATTCTCCTTTCAATAATTTCCCCATACAGTTTTGCTGCTAAACTGATCAAACTGAAGGCCCTGTAACTGGAATACTGCATACGTGATCCCTTACCTTCATACAAGGGCACAATGACAGCGCGCCTCCAAATTCAAATTCAAATTCAAAATATCTTTATTCCATAGACTTTACAAAGTACTTAGAATCGTCACATAAAAAAACATTCACGGAGCTTAGATTCCCTTTCATCACACTGTCTTGAATGTGAAAGCGAATCTAAGTGCCAGTTCCGGCCTCAAGGCTTCTTGAGAAGAACTGGCAAGAAACTCAAGGCCGACTCTTTTCAAATATCCAGTATAACAAATAGTGATAAGTACAATCAATACAACACAAAAGGAGCAGTTCAATTCCAAACTTTTTTATCGTTTATATAGTCTGCGATACAATAATAAGCCCTTTGATATAATCTACTTTTAATATAATTTTTAATTTTCCCCATGGATAATTATATCGCGTCGTTTGGAAGTTTATTGTAAAAGCGTATACATTGACCTGGGAACGAGTTAGAGATTTTATAGAGCCTAGTAGTGGGCACAGCGAGTTTGTTTTTATTTCTTAAATTTAGTTTATGAACATCACAGTTTTTCTTAAATTTAGTTTTATATTTATGAACATAAATAAGATTTTCATAAATATATTGTGCATAAAATGTCATAATTCTTATTTCTTTGAATTTATTTCTTAGTGTATCCCTGGGACTCATCATATAGATAGCACGAACGGCTCGTTTCTGGAGCACAAAAACTGAATCTGCATCCGCGGCACTACCCCAAAGCAATAAGCCGTACGACATAATGCTGTGGAAATAGCTAAAATAAACTAAACGCGCAGTATCAACATCGGTTAGCTGACGTATTTTCCTTACAGCGTAAGCTGCTGAGCTTAGTCTGCCTGACAACGTTTCTATATGTGGGCCCCATTGTAATTATCCAGTCCATGGGAACCTTACCCCACCTCCAGCATAGATTGCTCAAGGTCAGGAAAGCGTCCCGGTCACAGGTTCCACCGTGTTTGATCATTTCAGAAGACATTATATCAATTCCAGCTCCCTTACCATTTTTCATACTTCGTATCGACCATTCAATCTCTTCCATAGTAATGTCCTCGTCAGATGTTGGCGCAGCGGTGTCAGCCGTAGGCTTACTCGCGGCGCCCACATCCGGAACATACTTGTACATTTCCCCAAAATACTTACTCACTCCACCTGCTCAATACATCGCTTGGGTTTGCAAGAATGTCACCAGTCTTAGACATAATTTTGTCCATTCTGGATGTTGACGAAGAACCCCGAGACTTTCTAACTTCCCTCCAGAAGAGTTTGTTATTCGCCTCGAAGTTCTCCGTCAACCTCACTTCCTCATTCGCAACTAGTCTTTCACGCTTCTCTTTCACTAAGGCTTTGGTAACATTCCTGCAGCGGCGGTAGCTCTCATACTTTTACCAGAAAAACTCGCGTGATCCCCAGTTTTATTCGAAACCGAAGATGGCCCGTCAAAGAACATAATAAGGAACGTTTTAAGTTCTTACTTGACACATATTCAATATATGTGAGGTCATCGGAAAACTTAAGGCTGACTGTCCCAAATCGTATTTATCTAATTAATCTCATAATCGTATTTCTTTATATATGTCACATACTTCACGCCAAACAGTCTGCGGAGTAGGCAAAGAGGACAGTGCTCCTTAAGACACATTTCTTACACGCGTAAGAAATCATCATACTTTGATGACTTTCATAACTATTTTCATGCACGCGCGTCGATATTTGTCACTCCTAATATCACCTTTGGTCATAGAATGTGTGTCTTGGTCGTCTTTGACTCCTACATCCATACAGCTTTAGCATTGTAAATCTGCTTAGTCAATCTTGCATCAGCCATTTTGTCTACATGTCTTAACCATCGGAGCATACCCTTTCTTACTTTTACACCAACACTGTTTCGATCTAATTTCCTTGCTTATAACCTTGTTTCCGACGCGGTAAGTGAGGGTCACTCTGCAGGTTTTGACGTATTTACGTGAACGAGAAACAAAAATAATATTTATTACGTTGCGTACAAAAACACACCAAAGTATACTTATCCTCGCTGTAAAAAATACCTTAAAAAGGAAATTTAATTAATAATGCCCATCAAGTAATATTTTTTTAAAACACAAACTAAATATAATACAATACTATTGTTTTATTTACAAAAGAAATATTAAGTTAAATATTTCCCGGTTTTCATGCAAAGATATATTTTGAAAGTACAACATCAAGACATCACGGGTTATTGCTATATGATTTTAATAATATTTATTGTTTGGTTATCAGGATTAAATGGAAAAAAATTTAAGCCTTTCTCAATCTGTTAAAAATATCTTTGCCTTTATAGTTTGGTACACTCTAACCCAGTAGTAAGGGAAGAACTGCATAAAATCGATCGAGCTCACAGTCAGGGCCACGGGCTTTGTAAACAGAAAGGCTGAATGCAAGCGAAGTTCTATTTATAGCAAGCACGGGTACCCTACCATTTGTTACTAGTTTTCAGACAAAGTCAAAACAAAATGAACAACTTATATCATTCAAAATTCAATTCTCTATTTAGATTCCAACTATTTTAAAGATCAAAACTTAATTTATATAAATTGTCATTTTAAAATTATTCTTTTATTTTTTTAATAGTGGTAATGCCATGCAGTTCGCTGCATGAATGGGCTGGTTAAACCGGTGAAATACCAGAATATCGACGTAAAGTGGATTGTGCCGGGTTTTTCTCGGTGAGAGAAGTATCCGGAGGCCCAACCCCTTCCCCTCCCCCAATGTAATCCCCCATATCCCAATGTAAGGGCTGGCAATGCAGTTGTAACATTATCTTCTTTCTTGCCATCAGATGAAGCGCCTGCTCATTTGTCCATATTCCATGAGTCAAATTATTAAAAATGTATTTAACTATCACAATATCCAATCTAAATAATTATAATTAATCAAAACTAACTCGTTATCATATTTATTTCTCAGATTTTCGCGAATAACATTCATAACATTAAAACAACTTTTTAGGATTATATCGCGTTTATTTAATACTTATTTTTATTTATTTCCCGACGTTTCGAACTCTTTACAGAGTGAAAACTCGTGAAAATGATCTCTGTAAAGAGTTCGAAACGTCGGGAAATAAATAAAAAAAGGAATAAATAAACGCGATATAATCCTAAAAAGTTGTTTTAGTGTTATAACTCGTTATCATTAAATTAATGCACATAAAATGATGATGATGAACGAATGAACAAAATATATTTTTTTATGCTTTCACTTAACCCTTCCGACCACGTTCGTGGCTCGACGACGCGACCTTCTTGGAGGATCTGAACAAAATCCTGCTTCTATGTTCCCCAAGCAGTATAATGTATCTTTTTTACGATAACTTCAGGGAACTTCAACGTGTTACTCTTGCTAACTACGAGCATGAAGTCGATAAAAAGAAAAACCGGTTTTTGATTAAGTTGTCATCTTTTTTTTTTATGGCATAGGAGGGCAAACCAGCAACACATATAGTGTTACTGTAGCGTTGCTGACCTTTAAGGGATAGGGGATAGGAAAGGACGGGGAAGGGGGGTGGGCCTCCGGGTACCTCTCTCACCGAACGAAACGCGGCATGAGCCACTTTACGTCGGTCTTCTGAGAGGTCGTGGTATTTCACCAGTCGAGGCGGCCCATTCATGCAGCGAACTGCTTGGCTCTACCACTGTGAGATCGGTGCGGATTTTATATATCTACGTAAGCGTTGACTATTACATAACTTGTTTTCCATCCTTCCAACCTTCTTTGGGAGAGCATGATGCTTCAATATTGTCAGTATTTCTTGTTTTTGTACATAACCGAACATCCGAACTAGACAGGTAAAAACCAGAGTAGGATGATTACTGAACCACTGCTGCATAAATAAGCTTGGTTTAAATATTTTTTATACCGTGAAATGAGTTTTAAATATAAGCAACATTTGCCTGAAACCTCGATGGTAAATATTTTCAAAGCTGTAACGTTAAACACAAAGAATAAATTATAAACTCGAATATTATTGAACATGTCTGCTACATCTCTCTCTATCCCTCTCTTTCTCTCTCACACACACTAGACCCTGGCGAAACCTGAATTCCTAGTGCACTTCTGTAACACAGATTTTGAATCACGTACATTCAATTTTAGACTCTATCGTTATAATATTTAAGTATGCAATAAACCATTTGAAATAACCATGACCTGCCTGCCTGTTGCGCTCCTACGTCATCGTTAACGAACCAATCGATATTTGTGTTACGTTACCTGCCCTGGATGCGTCAAGTAATGAAATATAAGCATTACCAATAACGTTGTTTCACGCCTTTTGTATCCAAAAATGTAGGCAGTGACAAATATGTGCATGTTGTCGGCTCGATCGCCGATTGTTTCTGTCTGCGAATAACTTTACCAATCGGATCTAATATGATTTATCAACTATATGTAAATAACTAACGAAAAAATATCTCAAAAGTCGTTAATATTGTGTTTAAATATATATATTACTTTGCACATGGTTTGTTTATTGATGCTAAACGATAGTCAAGTTTATTAATGTTAAACGATAGTTTTACACTGACGGGGAGGTATAGAATCAACACTAATTTCATTCACCTGTTCCAGCACTACATCATCAACCATTATCCTTGCATCTATTCTGGATTCCTCCCTTTCAAGAACCATAACTTTCGTTTTCGTCGCATTCAACTGCAAGCCTTTAATCATGCAATCATCTTTCATAGTAGTACTAGTGTTTGCAGGTCCGACGACGATTCGGCTAGAAGCACGGCGTCATCTGCTTAAAGCAGGCAGCTCACAACTAGGTCACCCATTCGCATCCCTACATCCATTGATCTCACTCTCTGGAGACAACTGTCCAGGTACAGGATGAACAGTCGAGCGGACAGCACGCAACCCTGTCTGACGCCGATATTGACGTCAAACCAGGGGGACAAGCCGCCGTCAATACACACACACGCTGTGCAGCCCTCATAAGTGGACTGCACAGCGCGCAGCAGTGCTCCGCTCACCCCGTAGCCCGGGAGTATGCCCCACAGATCCTTTCGTAACACTCTGTCAAACGCTTTTTCCAGATCCACAAAACCGCAGAAAACCTTTCGGTTGACAGCCAGTTGTTTCTCCACGATGTTGCGGAGAGAAAAAATCTGATCCATGCACCCTCGTCCGCTTCTAAAACCACCCTGAGCGTCCCACAACACTCCATCAGATATCACCCTTATTCTCCTTTCAATAATTTCCCCATACAGTTTTGCTGCTAAACTGATCAAACTGAAGGCCCTGTAACTGGAATACTGCATACGTGATCCCTTACCTTCATACAAGGGCACAATGACAGCGCGCCTCCAAATTCAAATTCAAATTCAAAATATCTTTATTCCATAGACTTTACAAAGTACTTAGAATCGTCACATAAAAAAACATTCACGGAGCTTAGATTCCCTTTCATCACACTGTCTTGAATGTGAAAGCGAATCTAAGTGCCAGTTCCGGCCTCAAGGCTTCTTGAGAAGAACTGGCAAGAAACTCAAGGCCGACTCTTTTCAAATATCCAGTATAACAAATAGTGATAAGTACAATCAATACAACACAAAAGGAGCAGTTCAATTCCAAACTTTTTTATCGTTTATATAGTCTGCGATACAATAATAAGCCCTTTGATATAATCTACTTTTAATATAATTTTTAAATTTCCCCATGGATAATTCAATCGCGTCGTTTGGAAGTTTATTGTAAAAGCGTATACATTGACCTGGGAACGAGTTAGAGATTTTATAGAGCCTAGTAGTGGGCACAGCGAGTTTGTTTTTATTTCTTAAATTTAGTTTATGAACATCACAGTTTTTCTTAAATTTAGTTTTATATTTATGAACATAAATAAGATTTTCATAAATATATTGTGCATAAAATGTCATAATTCTTATTTCTTTGAATTTATTTCTTAGTGTATCCCTGGGACTCATCATATAGATAGCACGAACGGCTCGTTTCTGGAGCACAAAAACTGAATCTGCATCCGCGGCACTACCCCAAAGCAATAAGCCGTACGACATAATGCTGTGGAAATAGCTAAAATAAACTAAACGCGCAGTATCAACATCGGTTAGCTGACGTATTTTCCTTACAGCGTAAGCTGCTGAGCTTAGTCTGCCTGACAACGTTTCTATATGTGGGCCCCATTGTAATTATCCAGTCCATGGGAACCTTACCCCACCTCCAGCATAGATTGCTCAAGGTCAGGAAAGCGTCCCGGTCACAGGTTCCACCGTGTTTGATCATTTCAGAAGACATTATATCAATTCCAGCTCCCTTACCATTTTTCATACTTCGTATCGACCATTCAATCTCTTCCATAGTAATGTCCTCGTCAGATGTTGGCGCAGCGGTGTCAGCCGTAGGCTTACTCGCGGCGCCCACATCCGGAACATACTTGTACATTTCCCCAAAATACTTACTCACTCCACCTGCTCAATACATCGCTTGGGTTTGCAAGAATGTCACCAGTCTTAGACATAATTTTGTCCATTCTGGATGTTGACGAAGAACCCCGAGACTTTCTAACTTCCCTCCAGAAGAGTTTGTTATTCGCCTCGAAGTTCTCCGTCAACCTCACTTCCTCATTCGCAACTAGTCTTTCACGCTTCTCTTTCACTAAGGCTTTGGTAACATTCCTGCAGCGGCGGTAGCTCTCATACTTTTACCAGAAAAACTCGCGTGATCCCCAGTTTTATTCGAAACCGAAGATGGCCCGTCAAAGAACATAATAAGGAACGTTTTAAGTTCTTACTTGACACATATTCAATATATGTGAGGTCATCGGAAAACTTAAGGCTGACTGTCCCAAATCGTATTTATCTAATTAATCTCATAATCGTATTTCTTTATATATGTCACATACTTCACGCCAAACAGTCTGCGGAGTAGGCAAAGAGGACAGTGCTCCTTAAGACACATTTCTTACACGCGTAAGAAATCATCATACTTTGATGACTTTCATAACTATTTTCATGCACGCGCGTCGATATTTGTCACTCCTAATATCACCTTTGGTCATAGAATGTGTGTCTTGGTCGTCTTTGACTCCTACATCCATACAGCTTTAGCATTGTAAATCTGCTTAGTCAATCTTGCATCAGCCATTTTGTCTACATGTCTTAACCATCGGAGCATACCCTTTCTTACTTTTACACCAACACTGTTTCGATCTAATTTCCTTGCTTATAACCTTGTTTCCGACGCGGTAAGTGAGGGTCACTCTGCAGGTTTTGACGTATTTACGTGAACGAGAAACAAAAATAATATTTATTACGTTGCGTACAAAAACACACCAAAGTATACTTATCCTCGCTGTAAAAAATACCTTAAAAAGGAAATTTAATTAATAATGCCCATTAATGTATGAAAAATTGACAGCTTCAATTCGGACGTTTTTTATTTGGTTCCGCGAAATAATTTTAATTTATTTCACTCTGAACTAAATTTTTTGGATTTTTGCAGGTGGAGCTGATGGCTGTGCTGCCTGGCGTCCACTGCAGGGTGGAGTGCGTGATCGAGAGTGCACAAAATTAGAGACTGTTTTTTTATCATACCGTGAAAAATTTTGACGTTTGTATTTTTCGGTCTTCGTAGTGATAATAGTGTTTATACTGTAAGTAATATTAGATATTATTTTTTATGAGCACCAACGAAAATCACGATGCGGAAGTAAGTCTAAGTCAACCAACCACATCACGAACTACTTTAGTTCGGTGCCCACACTGTTCCCAGGTACGATTTTTCAAAGGTGAACGGGGTTTGAAAGTACATTTTGGGAAAGTGCACAGGTCACAAAGTGTCTTATGTAATCCCACAGTGACTTCCAACTCCGTTCCACCATTAGATAGTAGTCAAATTCCTTTTTGGAAAACATTATCGAATTTGAAAAATTCTGTTCCGGTTATAAAGAGAATCCCGCGTGGTGCAAGACCTACAGTTGCCAAGAAATTGGTAGATTGTATTCATCTTGTCCTTCACGAAAATTCTACAGCAGCCTGGGAGCAGTTACTCACATTCCCTTACAGAGTTTTACATATTTCCAGAGATACATGTAATCAATCTTTGACCAATCAAATTAAAAACAATTGTAATGTTTCATTTCACGATTTGGATACAAAATTTAATCAAAATCCTAAAAAATCACTCTACCAACATGTGGAGTCGAAGTTAAGGGAAGGTGACATAAAAGGAGCATCGAAGTTATTGTTCAGTAGTGACGTGGTGGCACCTTGTTCTTCTGACACGCTAACGGGTCTAAAAGACAAGCATCCAAAGCCAATTGACAATCTTACTTTCCCAGATCCTCCAGATTTTTCGAACCAATCTTCTCATTTGATAACCACAGCTAAAGATGTACTTTCTGCAATTGGCTCCTTCAAGAGTGGTTCTGCCGGTGGCTTCGATGGTTTGACACCACAACATCTGAAAGATCTTGTATGTCCAACCGCCGGAGAAGCCGGTAATGCTCTTTTGAGGGAGCTTACTGCTTTAATGAACCTTATGCTGTCCGGCACTGTGAACGAATGCATAACCGATTTGCTTTATGGTGCAAATTTATGCGCCCTTTCAAAAAAGGATGGTGGCATTCGTCCCATTGCCGTGGGTTGCACTTACCGACGTATGGCAGCTAAACTATGTTGCCAATACTATAGAACATCTCTCGCCTCCAAATTTCAGCCTACCCAACTTGGTTTCGGGTCCAGAGGAGGCTGTGAGGCTGCCATACATGCTTTGGCCACATATTTGGGTTCTGGTGAAGGTGAGGTCGTTTTAAAGGTTGACATAAAAAATGCTTTCAACACTGTGAATAGGGATACTCTGCTGAGTCAAGCCAAAACAGAGACACCTGAAATTTTCAAATTCCTTTGGCAGTGCTATAGAAATCCTTCAAAATTATTATATAAAGATAACCTTTTGGAGTCAGCTGTTGGTTGTCAGCAGGGTGACCCTCTTGGACCAGTAATTTTCAGTTTAGCGATACATCCTATCATAAAACAGCTGAATTCAAAATTTAATGTCTGGTATCTAGATGATGGAACTCTTGGAGGTACAATAGATACAGTTTTAAAAGATTTGGCTATATTAAAAAGTAACTTTAAGTCTATTGGCTTGGAGTTAAATACATCAAAATGTGAAATCTATTTTAATGATAAAATAGATAAAATTTCGGCTTTGTCAAAATTTAATTCTTTGGCACCCAATATAAAAATAGTAGAAAACAGTTCATTACGCCTCTTAGGGTCTCCAATCTGTGAAGATGCCTACAAATCTTTCTTAGAGGAAAAAATTCAAAATTTTCATCAAGTTTCGGACCGCTTACTAAAAATTAACATGCATGCAGCTTTCACCATTATTCGTTATTGTTTGTTTGTTCCAAAATTTACACATACTATTAGATCATCACAATTTTTTAAACATCCGGCACTGTTAGAAAAAATAGATAATATTGTAAAAACCACACTCAGTAAAATTCTTAATGTATCGCTAAACGACCGGGCATGGCAACAGGCATCCCTACCAGTTCGTTTAGGGGGTTTAGGTATTCGAAAAATTTCTGATGTAAGTTTACCGGCTTTTCTGTCTTCAGTCCATAGCACAGAAGAATTAACCAGGAAAATTCTCACTCATACACTGGGTAATTCTGAAGTGTTATGCAAGACTGACGCAGTAAATGCCTGGAAACAGGCCTGTCCTAACTCAAATTTACCGACCAACCCATTTTCCCAGAGACAGTGGGACGACCCACTCTGCGCCATCTTAAAAGAATCACTTATTAGTGGTTCTGTAGGAGATGCTGAGCGCGCTCGTTTGCGGGCTGTGGGAGAGTGGGAGTCCGGTGTTTGGCTTGGGGCACTGCCATCGCCCAATATAGGAACATTATTAGATAATACGACTTTCCGTATCGCAATTTGTCTTCGTTTAGGTGCTCCCTGTGTTTCTTCGCATTTATGTCGCTGCGGAGAGGTGGTCGACAGCAAGGGACATCATGGCCTCTCATGCGCCAGGAGCGCCGGCCGCATTTCCCGTCACGCCAACATCAACGACATTATCCGTCGTGCTCTTGCCACCGCCGGTGTACCGGCCGTTCTGGAACCGAAAGGTTTGGTGCGCGATGATGGCAAGAGACCGGACGGGATGTCTCTTTTGCCTTGGAGGATGGGTAGGCCTTTGGTGTGGGACGCTACTTGCGTAGACACCCTTGCGCCATCGCATCTTCCAAGCACGGTGGAGGTGGCCGGTGCTGCTGCTGCTTCGGCAGAAAATCTCAAGCGGCACAAATACAGAAACCTTGTAGGTGACTATGTGTTTGAGCCGTTTGGGGTTGAGACTTTGGGGACATGGGGTCCGAGTGCTCGTGCACTTTACAAAGATCTAGCAAAAAGGCTGATCGAAACCTCTCGCGACCAGAGGGCTGGTCTATTCTTCGCACAGAGGATTAGCATTGCCATTCAGCGTGGCAATGCGGCCAGTCTTCTGGGCACGCTGCCAGTAGACCGAGATGCGGAGAAATTTGATTTCAGGTAGTTTTTTAATTGTATATATTGTAAATAATGTAATATGTATTAATGTCATTATAAAAATCCTAAAATTAATAAAATAATGCCCATCAAGTAATATTTTTTTAAAACACAAACTAAATATAATACAATACTATTGTTTTATTTACAAAAGAAATATTAAGTTAAATATTTCCCGGTTTTCATGCAAAGATATATTTTGAAAGTACAACATCAAGACATCACGGGTTATTGCTATATGATTTTAATAATATTTATTGTTTGGTTATCAGGATTAAATGGAAAAAAATTTAAGCCTTTCTCAATCTGTTAAAAATATCTTTGCCTTTATAGTTTGGTACACTCTAACCCAGTAGTAAGGGAAGAACTGCATAAAATCGATAGAGCTCACAGTCAGGGCCACGGGCTTTGTAAACAGAAAGGCTGAATGCAAGCGAAGTTCTATTTATAGCAAGCCCGGGTACCCTACCATTTGTTACTTTTCAGACAAAGTCAAAACAAAATGAACAACTTATATCATTCAAAATTCAATTCTCTATTTAGATTTCAACTATTTTAAAGATCAAAACTTAATTTATATAAATTGTCATTTTAAAATTATTCTTTTATTTTTTTAATAGTGGTAATGCCATGCAGTTCGCTGCATGAATGGGCTGGTTAAACCGGTGAAATACCAGAATATCGACGTAAAGTGGATTGTGCCGGGTTTTTCTCGGTGAGAGAAGTATCCGGAGGCCCAACCCCTTCCCCTCCCCCAATGTAATCCCCCATATCCCAATGTAAGGGCTGGCAATGCAGTTGTAACATTATCTTCTTTCTTGCCATCAGATGAAGCGCCTGCTCATTTGTCCATATTCCATGAGTCAAATTATTAAAAATGTATTTAACTATCACAATATCCAATCTAAATAATTATAATTAATCAAAACTAACTCGTTATCATATTTATTTCTCAGATTTTCGCGAATAACATTCATAACATTAAAACAACTTTTTAGGATTATATCGCGTTTATTTAATACTTATTTTTATTTATTTCCCGACGTTTCGAACTCTTTACAGAGTGAAAACTCGTGAAAATGATCTCTGTAAAGAGTTCGAAACGTCGGGAAATAAATAAAAAAAGGAATAAATAAACGCGATATAATCCTAAAAAGTTGTTTTAGTGTTATAACTCGTTATCATTAAATTAATGCACATAAAATGATGATGATGAACGAATGAACAAAATATATTTTTTTATGCTTTCACTTAACCCTTCCGACCACGTTCGTGGCTCGACGACGCGACCTTCTTGGAGGATCTGAACAAAATCCTGCTTCTATGTTCCCCAAGCAGTATAATGTATCTTTTTTACGATAACTTCAGGGAACTTCAACGTGTTACTCTTGCTAACTACGAGCATGAAGTCGATAAAAAGAAAAACCGGTTTTTGATTAAGTTGTCATCTTTTTTTTTTATGGCATAGGAGGGCAAACCAGCAACACATATAGTGTTACTGTAGCGTTGCTGACCTTTAAGGGATAGGGGATAGGAAAGGACGGGGAAGGGGGGTGGGCCTCCGGGTACCTCTCTCACCGAACGAAACGCGGCATGAGCCACTTTACGTCGGTCTTCTGAGAGGTCGTGGTATTTCACCAGTCGAGGCGGCCCATTCATGCAGCGAACTGCTTGGCTCTACCACTGTGAGATCGGTGCGGATTTTATATATCTACGTAAGCGTTGACTATTACATAACTTGTTTTCCATCCTTCCAACCTTCTTTGGGAGAGCATGATGCTTCAATATTGTCAGTATTTCTTGTTTTTGTACATAACCGAACATCCGAACTAGACAGGTAAAAACCAGAGTAGGATGATTACTGAACCACTGCTGCATAAATAAGCTTGGTTTAAATATTTTTTATACCGTGAAATGAGTTTTAAATATAAGCAACATTTGCCTGAAACCTCGATGGTAAATATTTTCAAAGCTGTAACGTTAAACACAAAGAATAAATTATAAACTCGAATATTATTGAACATGTCTGCTACATCTCTCTCTATCCCTCTCTTTCTCTCTCACACACACTAGACCCTGGCGAAACCTGAATTCCTAGTGCACTTCTGTAACACAGATTTTGAATCACGTACATTCAATTTTAGACTCTATCGTTATAATATTTAAGTATGCAATAAACCATTTGAAATAACCATGACCTGCCTGCCTGTTGCGCTCCTACGTCATCGTTAACGAACCAATCGATATTTGTGTTACGTTACCTGCCCTGGATGCGTCAAGTAATGAAATATAAGCATTACCAATAACGTTGTTTCACGCCTTTTGTATCCAAAAATGTAGGCAGTGACAAATATGTGCATGTTGTCGGCTCGATCGCCGATTGTTTCTGTCTGCGAATAACTTTACCAATCGGATCTAATATGATTTATCAACTATATGTAAATAACTAACGAAAAAATATCTCAAAAGTCGTTAATATTGTGTTTAAATATATATATTACTTTGCACATGGTTTGTTTATTGATGCTAAACGATAGTCAAGTTTATTAATGTTAAACGATAGTTTTACACTGACGGGGAGGTATAGAATAAACACTAAAAAACGTACTACTTGTTGGATGCGGCCTGGTATGGCTTATCAGGGCATGCGACTCATCTTACACAAAGGACACGTTATACAAGACGTGATGATGTGGTTTGGAGAGGGGCTTGAAGGGTGGGCCTGAGGGGCTCGAATCTAGACACTATTAAGTTCTGCTTATTTTTGCGGAATAATGAGCGGTTCCCATACTGGAGTGGTTTCAGTCGATGCCAAGCAACAAACGCCGCGTATTGACACCTGAACACAGTTGCGTTGATGGTCCTCACAATGGGATATGAAAGGAGTCGGAAATAGGATGGGACGGCGAAATGAGAAGAGGTTGGTCCTACGTATACCTCTCTCACAGAGCAATACGCGACATGAGCCAACTTGCGTCAATATGCTGAGAAGCGGTGGTATTTCACTAGTCGAGCCGGTCCATTCATGCAGTGGCTCTACCACAGTGGAAGCTGATTTTTTAAATATATGTCTCCATATCAATCTGAGATTTGTAGAGTTTCTAATGGACAGAGACTACATGCTTGCTTGCTAAATGTATTGGTGATTTATTTAGGTTAGTTTTACATTCAACTTACTAAAAAGAAAACCCTGTTGTGTATTTTTCGTTGTAAGAGGTAATATATTTTCATATAAACGAAAGTATACAATTCTCCCTCTATTTTCAGTTGGCTATTTAATGCCGACGCGATGAAGGGATTCTAATGAATTTTTCATGGGCTCCGGGGCTATAAAACACAAAAACTCATTATGACGGAGTATTTAAAAATTCATATTTAGGTAAGCAGCTTTATCTCAATAAGCTTTTTTATTTATTACTAATTATTGCACGCAGCTTCGTACACGTGAATTTTTGTTCGCAAGATTTCATGGAACAAACGAGCAAGTTGGTCATCTGATGGTAAGTGACTAGCGTTGCCCATGTACACCTGCCACACGCATAGTGTTACTGTTGCGTTACTGGTCTTTATGGGAATAGAATGCAAAGTAAATGAGAAGGGTGGGCTATACGTCTCTTAACTAATGAAAACCGGCATGAGCCACTTGATGTCGGTATTCCGATAGATTTAGCCAACCTATTCATTAAGCAAACTGCAAAGCTACCATTGTATGACTTGGCCCATTGCGTATTGCTCAATTTCCGCTAAATATCTAATAATAATATTATCATAGCTTTATTAAAATTACAATGAAATTGATGTTAATTCTTAAAATTTTATTTAACAATACAACAAATGGTGATAAATATTAATATCAGCATCTAATTGTACTGTAACACTTTTTTATGCTATACAGGGCAACGAGCAGGCGTATCACACGATGGTGAGCAGCAAACACCACCCAAGGATACCTGCAACATAGATAGTGTTACAGTTGCGTTGCCAGCCCTTACAGTGGGGTATGGAAAAGGTCGGGAGTGGGATAGGAATGGGAAGGGGTTGGGCCTCCGGATACCTCTCTCACCGAGCGAAACGTCGATATTCTGGGGGATCTGGTATTTCACTGGTCGACCCGGCCCATTGTGAACTTCGTGGCTCTGCGCAAAAAAATATAGCTCGAACTTTGAAATCTACAGATTTCATAGATTAAACCATTTTCCGTTGAGATTTAATAGACATTTCGGAAAAAAATGGAACCTATATATTTAAAACTAAATTACTCGTAATATATATGACGGAGAGAGATGGCAGTGAGAAGTCAGCACCACAACATGCCTGACATGTCCTGACATGTCACACGAGGACGTGTGACATGTCAGGACAGCCGTGTCGGTGGAAGCCATTGAACTAGTTGCTTGTTGATCATACGATAACGCATAACATTGTTGTTGTTAATCCTAATTGTTGATCGTAATTTAATTTTATACGATTTTACATTATTATAAAACCCCTAACAAATTTGTGATTATAAGAAAGATAGTGGGAAGTTAATAACTAGCTTTTGTCTAATTAATTACTGTTTAACGCATAGTGTGCATTATTTAATGTTTATTGAAATTGTAAAAGCTTCTAGCTTCTAATAACTTTTAATTTTAATTTACTCTCTACATTATAATTGTAATTTAAGTAATAACCAATCAGAGCAGAGTATTTGCTTGAGTGGGGTCGAGGCGCCATCTTTTATAAGGAATTCGACAGTTGTGACGAGGTCTTCTTGTCTTTAGAAATACAGACGGATCGAGTTGGATCCTGGAGTTTTGTTTGCAAGTGGTTTTAAAGATTGGAGCCTTGAACTCGCTGCTCAATCCAAATTATTCATTAAATAATTGTTTACTGATTTTAATATTGTATAACCAAGAATAAATGTGTTCGATAACAATTATCAATTGTTTGTGCTCGGATTATATCCTGATTGAGATTGAGAAGAGAATTGGCTCGATGAAATTCTGAACACAGTGGGAAATGACTGGTTAGAAAAGGCTTTAGACAGAGATCAATGGAGAAAAATGGAGGAGGCCTTTACTCTGTAGAGAGGTCCTTAATGATATTAATATAAATTTTTATATGCATGAAAATCAATTATTATATTATAAATTTCGAGATGTATATTTTTTTTATCCAAATTTTAAATTAAAATCTTGAATTGTTATTACAAATTTATATGTATTTGATATTGTACAAAAATTATGTAAAAATAAATAAACGAGGCTTCATTTATTATTTATTTATATCCTGATTTGCCCACAACTAATATCTTCAGTAAGGAATCGAATAAAAGACTCTCCGATATATATAAAAAAAATATAATTCACGTTTATGTAAAGATTTACTTAGCTTGGTTCGTAAATTATAATTAACGAACTTACACTTTAGCTCGCTTCATTTCCAAACGAGATGATCATAATTTAATAACCTCCCAATCTGAATTATTTGGCAATTTACTAGTTGTACCTACTACCTACACATTGTGTTGTAATCACAATGATTGCTTATGTTTTCTGGTGAAAGATTAACAGACAAATACAAAAAGAACCATTCCTATTTTACTCGGAATTGGCGCGGTTTGCGTTATCAGGCTGCAAGTGACGCTTAGCTATACAATTTGAGTAAAGGAAAGCGGTTCCGGAAAATGTTCAGGATAAACACATCCGAGCCAATGTGTATTTTTACGACTGCCATAAAGCCGACCGTTTCATACCATACAGTTCCGTTATCCATGTAACTGGCTGAACCAAGATTTGCTGGTTTTTATCTCTCCTTCATTTTGTTTTCACTGCTTCATTTACCAAAAAAAAAAACACGCGATTTCGTGCGAGGTCGTAAAAAGCAAGGATAAGCACAATGCAATAAATATGGCACAGTATTTTCAGTCAATGGATCGTCTCGTTGCAGGTGCTTACTACACCATCAATGACTTCATGACGGACAAGTCGTCTTGGGACCGTCAAATTGTATTGTATAGTAATCAACATTTCTAATTTTGAGTTTGCGTTGATGTTGTTTTGATAAATGCTACATATAAGTTTTATTATTTTACATACTTGTTGCACAACGTTACCACTCTAAATAGAAGATGTCGAGTCAATTGTCCTCAACTAATATCATAGATTAATATCATAATAGGTTGGGGAAAAAGTATTTTCGTATTTTTGTATGAAAAGTCAAGACATTTTTTTCAAAGTTTATTTACATTTATTTACAATATATATGTACCATTTTGTTGAATAACTTTCTGCCATTTTGTGGGCAGAGACATTATCCCGTTACTGTAGAAACTTTGGGACTTCTGATCAAAAAAACGGGACAAATAGTTTTGGCAGTCCTCTCTTGAGGTCAACCTTACAGAACCTAAAGAATTCTGAAGAGACCGAAACAGGTGAAAATCTGAAGGCGCAAGGTCAGGGCTATATGGTGGATGCACTAGGACCTCCCAGTCGAACTCTCTTAATTTTTGCTGAGTGGCTAAAGATGTGTGTGGTCTAGCGTTATCGTGATGAAAGACCACACCCTTCCTGTTGATCAATTCCGGCCGTTTTCTCTCGACTGCTTCCTTTAATCTCATCAGTTGCTGGCAGTAAAGATCAGAATCGATGGTTTTGCCGGACGGTAAAAGCTCATAATGAACAATGCCCTTCCAATCCCACCATACACACAGCATCACCTTATTTCGTGTTAGGCCAGGTTTGGCCACAGTCTGTGAAGCCTGGCCAACTTTCGACCACGACCTTTTTCGCACGTTCTTGTCGTACCTGATCCACTTTCCATCGTCAGTTATTAATCTCTTCAAAAACGGCTCGGTTTCATTACGTCTCAATAATGAATCGCAAATGAGTACACGGTTCATTAAGTTTCTTTGAGTGAGCTCGTGTGGCACCCAAATATCGAGCTTTTTTGTATAACCAGCTTTCTTCAAATGGGTCGAAACTGTTTTGTGGTCAATTCCCAGTTCTTCAGCCACATCGTAACTACTAATATGCCGATCTTGCTCCACTCTTTCAAAAATGGCGTCCATTTTATTCGTAACAGGGCGACCAGAGCGAGGTGCATCTTTAACATCAAAATTTCCGGACTGAAAACGTTTGAACCAAATTTGTGCTACTCTTACTGACACTGCATCAGGTCCATAAACATCACAATTTTTTTTCACTGCTTGAGTTGCATTTTTGCCTTTTTTATAATAAAATTTTAAAATGTATCGAATTTCTTCATTAGATTCACTCATTTTTACGGAGAGAAAAACAAATGAAAAATAGCGGGAAACAACTTTTTTTTATTTTTTTCTTTTCTTTATAATGTAACCTTTTTAATGTTACCAAAACCAGCCAGACACAAATAGTACAGTCAAAGAAATTTTATAATAAGTTTATACCTACGTTGCATATAACATTGTTTCCGACGCGGTAAGTGAGGGTCACTCTGCAGGTTTTGACGTATTTACGTGAACGAGAAACAAAAATAATATTTATTACGTTGCGTACAAAAACACACCAAAGTATACTTATCCTCGCTGTAAAAAATACCTTAAAAAGGAAATTTAATTAATAATGCCCATCAAGTAATAATTTTTTAAAACACAAACTAAATATAATACAATACTGTTGTTTTATTTACAAAAGAAATATTAAGTTAAATATTTCCCGGTTTTCATGCAAAGATATATTTTGAAAGTACAACATCAAGACGTCACGGGTTATTGCTATATGATTTTAATAATATTTATTGTTTGGTTATCAGGATTAAATGGAAAAAAATTTAAGCCTTTCTCAATCTGTTAAAAATATCTTTGCCTTTATAGTTTGGTACACTCTAACCCAGTAGTAAGGGAAGAACTGCATAAAATCGATCGAGCTCACAGTCAGGGCCACGGGCTTTGTAAACAGAAAGGCTGAATGCAAGCGAAGTTCTATTTATAGCAAGCCCGGGTACCCTACCATTTGTTACTTTTCAGACAAAGTCAAAACAAAATGAACAACTTATATCATTCAAAATTCAATTCTCTATTTAGATTTCAACTATTTTAAAGATCAAAACTTAATTTATATAAATTGTCATTTTAAAATTATTCTTTTATTTTTTTAATAGTGGTAATGCCATGCAGTTTGCTGCATGAATGGGCTGGTTAAACCGGTGAAATACCAGAATATCGACGTAAAGTGGATTGTGCCGCGTTTTTCTTGGTGAGAGAAGTATCTGGAAGCCCAACCCCATCCCCTCCCCCAATGTAATCCCCATATCCCAATGTAAGGGCTGGCAATGCAGTTGTAACATTATCTTCTTTCTTGCCATCAGATGAACCGCCTGCTCATTTGTCCATATTCCACGAGTCAAATTATTAAAAGTTTATTTAACTATCACAATATCCAATCTAAATAATTATAATTAACCAAAACTAACTCGTTGTCATATTTATTTCTCAGATTTTCGTGAATCACATTCATAACATTAATACCACTTTTTAGGATTATATCGCGTTTATTTATTACTTATTTTTATTTATTTCCCGACGTTTCGAACTTTTTACAGAGTGAAAACTTCTGAAAATGATCTCTGTAAAGAGTTCGAAACGTCGGGAAATGAATAAAATAAGTAATAAATAAACGAGCGATATAATCCTAAAAAGTTGTTTTAATGTTTTAATTCGTTATCATTAAGTTAATGCACATAAAATGATAATGATGAACGAATGAACAAAATATCTTTTTTTATACTTTACCTTAACC
This sequence comes from Euproctis similis, assembly GCA_905147225.2. Classification (NCBI taxonomy): domain Eukaryota; kingdom Metazoa; phylum Arthropoda; class Insecta; order Lepidoptera; family Erebidae; genus Euproctis; species Euproctis similis. Next base: position 15,696,210 of record LR990116.1, read on the forward strand.
CTTCCGACCACGTTCGTGGCTCGACGACACGACCTTCTTGGAGGATCTGAACAAAATCCTGCTTCTATGTTCCCCAAGCAGTATAATGTATCTTTTTTACGATAACTTCAGGGAACTTCAACGTGTTACTCTTGCTAACTACGAGGATGAAGTCGATAAAAAGAAAAACCTATTTATTAATAGCATCGTTTTTGATTAAGTTGTCATCGGTGCGGATTTTATATATCTACATAAGCGTTGACTATTACATAACTTGTTTTCAATCCTTCCAACCTTCTTTGGGAGAGCATGATGCTTCAATATTGTCAGTATTTCTTGTTTTTGTACATAACCGAACATCCGAACTAGACAGGTAAAAACCGGAGTAGGATGATTACTGAACCACTACTGCTTACATAAGATTGGTTTGAATATTTTTTATACCGTGAAATGAGTTTTAAATATAAGCAACATTTGCCTGAAACCTCGATGGTAAATATTTTCAAAGCTGTAACGTTAAACACAAAGAATAAATTATAAACTCGAATATTATTGAACATCTCTGCTACGTCTCTCTCTATCCCTCTCTTTCTCTCTCACACACACTAGACCCTGGCGAAACCTGAATTCCTAGTGCACTTCTGTAACACAGATTTTGAATCACGTACATTCAATTTTAGACTCTATCGTTATAATATTTAAGTATGCAATAAACCATTTCAAATAACCATGACCTGCCTGCCTGTTGCGCTCCTACGTCATCGTTAACGAACCAATCGATATTTGTGTTACGTTACCTGCCCTGGATGCGTCAAGTAATGAAATATAAGTATTACCAATAACGTTGTTTCACGCCTTTTGTATCCAAAAATGTAGGCAGTGACAAATATGTGGATGTTGTCGGCTCGATCGCCGATTGTTTCTGTCTGCGAATAACTTTACCAATCGGATCTAATATGATTTATCAATTAAATGTAAATAAGTAACGAAAAAATATCTCAAAAGTCGTTGATATTGTGTTTAAATATATATATTACTTTGCACATGGTTTGTTTATTAATGTTAAACGATAGTCAAGTAATTTTACACTGACGGGGAGGTATAGAATAAACACTAAAAAACGTACTACTTGTTGGATGCGGCCTGGTATGGCTTATCAGGGCATGCGACTCATCTTACACAAAGGACACGTTATACAAGACGTGATGATGTGGTTTGGAGAGGGGCTTGAAGGGTGGGCCTGAGGGGCTCGAATCTAGACACTATTAAGTTCTGCTTATTTTTGCGGAATAATGAGCGGTTCCCATACTGGAGTGGTTTCAGTCGATGCCAAGCAAAAAACACCTGAACACAGTTGCGTTGATGGTCCTCACAATGGGATATGAAAGGAGTCGGAAGTAGGATGGACTCTAAATAAAAGATGTCGCGTCAGTTGCGCTCGACTAATATATTTGCATAGTTTTTCTTTTTAGGACGTTGATGTTAATTTGCTGTTATGGTCGAGTATTCTGGCTGCTACACCTTTTATGCACGAGTCTACTGCTTTGTTTTCAGTAGCGATATTAATATTATTGTTATTGTTATTGTATGTTTAATAGTTTGAAAAGAGTATTTGGCACATGAGTTTCTTGCCCGATTCTTCTCATGATAGCCCCTACACTCGGAATCGGGCCGCTCGTGGCGATTGCGTCCGTGTTTTCTTGTTCCACGGACGCACTTTCCTCAAGCGCTCGTGTTAAGTAGTTAAATTAAAATAATAAATTAAAATTGTACTTGTTGACTATTTTTAAGTGTCTGTGAAGACCTATGAAAATAAAACTTATTTTGACTTTGACTTTGACTTTGATGGGACGGGGAAATAAGAAGAGGTTGGGCCTACGTATACCTCTCTCACAGAGCGATACGCGACATGAGCCAACTTGCGTCAATATGCTGAGAAGCGGTGGTATTTCATTAGTCGAGCCGGTCCATTCATGCAGTGGCTCTACCACAGTGGAAGCTGAATTTTTAAATATATGTATCCATATCAATCTGAGATTTGTAGAGTTTCTAATGGACAGAGGCTACATGCTTGCTTGCTAAATGTATTGGTGATTTATTTAGGTTAGTTTTACATTCAACTTACTAAAAAGAAAACCCTGTTGTGTATTTTTCGTTGTAAGAGGTAATATATTTTCATATAAACGAAAGTATACAATTCTCCCTCTATTTTCAGTTGGCTATTTAATGCCGACGCGATGAAGGGATTCTAATGAATTTTTCATGGGCTCCGGGGCTATAAAACACAAAAACTCATTATGACGGAGTATTTAAAAATTCATATTTAGGTAAGCAGCTTTATCTCAATAAGCTTTTTTATTTATTACTAATTATTGCACGCAGCTTCGTACACGTGAATTTTTGTTCGCAAGATTTCACGGAACAAACGAGCAAGTTGGTCATCTGATGGTAAGTGACTAGCGTTGCCCATGTACACCTGCCACACGCATAGTGTTACTGTTGCGTTACTGGTCTTTATGGGAATGGAATGGAAAGTAAATGAGAAGGGTGGGCTATACGTCTCTTAACTAATGAAAACCGGCATGAGCCACTTGATGTCGGTATTCCGATAGATTTAGCCAACCTATTCATTAAGCAAACTGCAAAGCTACCATTGTATGACTTGGCCCTTGCGTATTGCTCAATTTCCGCTAAAATAACTAATGTATACTCGTCATAGCTTTATTAAAATTACAATGAAATTGATGTTCATCCTTAAAATTTTATTTAACAATACAACAAATGGTGATAAATATTAATATCAGCATCTAATTGTACTGTAACACTTTTTTATGCTATACAGAGCAACGAGCAGGCGTATCACCTGATGGTGAGCAGCAAACACCACCCAAGGATACCTGCAACATAGATAGTGTTACAGTTGCGTTGCCAGCCCTTAGAGTGGGGTATGGAAGAGGTCGGGAGTGGGATGGGAATGGGAAGGGAAGGAAGCCTCCGGATATCTCTCTCACCGAGCGAAATGTGGATATTCTGAGGGATCGAAAATAAAGCTCGAACTTTGAAATCTACAGATTTCATAGATTAAACCTTTTTCCCATGAGATTTAATAGACATTTTGGAAAAAAATGGGACCTATATATTTAAAACTAAATTACTCGTAATATATATGACGGAGAGAGATGGCAGTGAGAAGTCAGCACCACAACATCACACGGGGACGTGTGACATGTCAGGACAGCCGTGTCGGTGGAAGCCATTGAACTAGTCGCTTGTTGATCATACGATAACGCATAACATTGTTGTTGTTAATCCTAATTGTTGATCGTAATTTAATTTTATACGATTTTACATTATTATAAAACCCCTAATATATATCTGAAAACAAATTTGTGATTATAAGAAAGATATACAGTGGGAAGTTAATAACTAGCTATTGTCAAATGAATTACTGTTTAACGCATAATATGCATTATTTAATGTTTATTGAAATTGTAAAAACTTCTAGCTTCTAATAACTTTTAATTTTAATTTACTCTCTACATTATAATTGTAATTTAAGTAATAAACAATCAGAGCAGAGTATTTGCTTGAGTGGGGTCGAGGCGCCATCTTATATAAGGAATTCGACAGTTGTGACGAGGTCTTCTTGTCTTTAGAAATACAGACGGATCGAGTTGGATCCTGGAGTTTTGTTTGCAAGTGGTTTTAAAGATTGGAGCCTTGAACTCGCTGCTCAATCCAAATTATTCATTAAATAATTGTTTACTGATTTTAATATTGTATAACCAAGAATAAATGTGTTCGATAACAATTATCAATTGTTTGTGCTCGGATTATATCCTGATTGAGATTGAGAAGAGAAAGAGAGGTAGACCAAGGGAGAGGTGGCTCGATGAAATTCTGAACACAGTGGGAAATGACTGGTTAGAAAAGGCTTTAGACAGAGATCCATGGTTATTACTCTGTAGAGAGGTCCTTAATGATATTAATATAAATTTTTATATGCATGAAAATCAATTATTATATTATAAATTTCGAGATGTATATTTTTTTTATCTAAATTTTAATTTAAAATCTTGAATTGTTATTACAAATTTATATGTATTTGATATTGTACAAAAATTATGTAAATCGATCGTTAAGGAATAAACGAGGCTTTATTTATTATTTATTTATTTATTTTATATCCTGATTTGCCCACAACTAATATCTTCAGTAAGGAATCGAATAAAAGACTCTCCGATATATATAAAAAAATTACAATTCACGTTTATGTAAAGATTTATTCAGCTTGGTTCGTAAATTATAATTAACGAACTTACACTTTAGCTCGCTTCATTTCCAAACGAGATGATCATAATTTAATAACCTCCCAATCTGAATTATTTGGCAATTTACTAGTTGTACCCACTACCTACACATTGTGTTGTAATCACAATGATTGCTTATGTTTTCTGGTGAAAGACAAATACAAAAAGAACCATTCGTATTTTACTCGGAATTGGCGCGGTTTGCGTTATCAGGCTGCAAGTGACGCTTAGCTATACAATTTGAGTAAAGGAAAGAGGTTCCGGAAAATGTTCAGGATAAACACATCCGAGCCAATGTGTATTTTTACGACTGCCATAAAGCCGACCGTTTCATACCATACAGTTCCGTTATCCATGTAACTGGCTGAACCAAGATTTGCTGGTTTTATCTCTCCTTCATTTTGTTTTCACTGCTTCATTTACCAAAGAAAACACACGCGATTTCGTGCGAGGTCGTAAAAAGCAAGGGTAAGCACAATGCAATAAATATGGCACAGTATTTACAGTCAATGGATCGTCTCGTTGCAGGTGCTTACTACACCATCAATGACTTCATGACGGACAAGTCGTCTTGGGACCGTCAAATTGTATTGTATAGTAATCAACATTTCTAATTTTGAGTTTGCGTTGATGTTGTTTTGATAAATGCTACATATAAGTTTTATTATTGTACATACTTGTTGCACAACGTTACCACTCAAAATAGAAGATGTCGAGTCAATTGTGCTCGTCTAATATCATAGATTAATTTTATATATTTCTTTCATTAACTTGTAGGACGAAGATTTCAGGTTGGTTGGGTCATAACTGTGATGGTCGAGTATTCTGGCTGCTACACCTTTTATTTACGAGCCTACTGCTATGTTATACGATTTTACTACTATTGTATCAATTTTAAATGGTTTTGAAACGAGTATTTGGCACATGAGTTTCTTGCCCGATTCTTCTCATGATTGCCCCTACACTCGGAATCGGGCCGCTCGTGGCGATTGCGTCCGTGTTTTTTTTGTTTCACGGAGGCACTTTCCTCAAGCGCCTGCCTGTTTATGAATTTTAAATATTATTTTAATGTTTAATACTTTTGTACTTTGACTATCTTTAAGTGTCTGTGAAGACCTATGAAAATAAAACTACTTTGACTTTGACTTAGACAATGTTTTAATACGCATAATTTGTATTAAAAAAAAACGGAAAATATATTCGCAGATTCGTAATCCAGATTAGACCTGTTAGTTTTTAAAAGCTTTTATTTAACTTGCACTGTATGTATGTATGTATGTGTGTAAGTATGTATGTTCGGTGGAATCTTGCAACTCAATTTTGAAGTAGATATCTGGCTCATTGAGACTAACTGAAAAAATAATGTGACGTTATTCTAAATCTAATATGGCGGATCCTCCAAGATAGAGAAACAGTTTTTTTTAAAGCATTTCTACAATATGAATATCAAATGAAAGGGCTTGTTAAGAGTAACTCGAAAAAAAAATGACGTCACTCCAAATCCAATATGGCGGGAAAAATATTTGCATTTCAACAATAAGGGTATCAAATGAAAGGACTTGTTGAAATTAACTCAAAAAATAATATGACGTCATTCTAAATCCAATATGGCGGATATTTCACCATATCTGCATTTCTACAATATGGGTATCAAATGAAAGGGCTTGTTGAGAATAACTCGAAAAATAATGTTACGTCATTCTAAATACCATACGGTGGACCATCCGAGATGACGGCATACATATTTTTGATGCATTTCTACAATTTGGCTATGAATTAAAAATCATCATTGCGATTAAATGGAAAAGAAAGCTCCAAGCTGAAATTGAATTAGATTAGATGATCTCCTTATTGAAGAGCTGGAGTGTTTGAAATAAACAGTAAACTAACTTGCAATAATGATGCGTTGAATGAAATGACACTAACCTAGCCAGCTATAAGTAAAAATAAAAAAAATAAATTAAAAGCAAAAACCCTTTTTAAAGAAGCTTTTATTTAAGCGCTCTAAAAATAAGAAAATAATATTTCGTTAAAAATTTCAAGTATCAACTTAGAGCCTCAGCCAATAACCGTCTATGAATATTATTCATAGACGGTTTTCCACACTTCCCTATTATTGGCTTCTTGCATACATACACCCTATTTATTTCTAAGACTTTCGCGAATCTCACTCATTGATTAAAACAACTTTCAGGATTATATCGCGTTTATTTACCACTTATTTATATTTATTTCCCGACGTTTCATCACCAATGAAAATAGCTTTTGAACAACTACCATCTTTTTGTTCATCACTCGTGAAAATGATCTCTGTAAAGAGTTCGAAACGTCGGGGGAAATAAATATAAATAAGTGGTAAATAAACGCGATATAATCCTGAAAGTTGTTTTAATCAATACATACACCCTTTTTAGGTATCTCTTCTCTTTTTTCCATAAATTTTCAGATTTATCATCGTTTCTGCGACATGTATATCTAATTATTAGACTAAAAGCAAAAATTACTAATTGACAAGTTCCTAATATTGATGTTGGTGAGTGATAAAAAAGTCTTTCAAATAACCACGTCAGAAATATAAACGGATACTCTTCATCTCAGACCACTAAGCAAAATTAACTTTCAAGATTATTTGGTCCACTTTGCATAAAAAAAAACCCACCGCTTACAATATTAAGCCTATAAAATTCTTTTTAATATTTATGAACAAATTTCATCTGAATTATGGAACATTATTTGGAACAAATTTTAAGCGTTAATAACCGTCTGTTTCTCGGTGGTCTGGTGATCGAGCACCCCGCTTTTGAATCAAAAAGTCATGGGATCAATTCCGCGCTCTCCATCAACTTTACTTCTCAGATTTTTTCCGGAAGTTACGTGTGATAAATATTGAAGACTTACTACATTGCGTTCGGTGTATGGCAATAGGTTCCGTGACCTTCGAGTATTCGGTTTGGCACGTAACAATTTGGCGAACCGAGGCTTAACAGCCACTGCCTACACCTTCGGGTAGAAAAAGGCGTGATATTATAACATAACGGGCCTCGTGGAGCATTGGTAAAACTACCAGCTTCAGCAGTGAGGTCGGGGGTTCGATTCCCACCCGAGCACAAATATTTGTGACAAACGTGAATATTTGTGCGGCGTCTGGGTGTTTTCCTATGTATTATAAGTATGTACATATGTATTTACAAAAGAAAAGTATATATGCATTAGTATCCGTTATCTAGTATCCATAGCACAAGCATTTAGTTGCTTAGTTTGGAACTGGAGGGCGCTGTGTGATTTGTGTTCAAGATATTATTATTATTACATAATATAACTTCACGCCTTTTGTTACCCGAAGGTGTAGGCAGCGGCTGTTAAGCCTCGTCTCGCCGTTATGTTTACGTCCTAAATGGTATAGGTGGCGAACCTATTGCCATACTAGGCACAAAGTTTGTCAGTCATCGATATTTATCACACATAACTTACAAAAACATTTTCGAGAAGTCATTGGTGTGAGCCAATGTCTGGAATCGAACCCGGACCTCTGGATCAGAAGCCGTGTGCTCGACCACTGCGCCACCGAGGCTATTTGAGGCGAGGCGAGGCGAGGCGAGGTGAGGTGTGATATTATGTTATTTTATGTCATGTGTTATTGTTATGAAAATATTTTTCTGGGATTTCAAAAACTAAAAAATAAAGAATAAGAACTATAATATATTTGAATCTTTGGTAGGCTTTTCACGATGTAAAATTTGAAGAAAGGGTAGCAGAAAAAAATTAAGAAGATTGCGGTGAAATTATGACGAAAAATAACTCACTTTATTAATAAAATTTCTGAAAGGAAATTTTAATAAATTATTATGGCCTCAGTGAGCTTTTTGAGCGTTAATATTAAAGCCACAAAGCCTAACTTACTTGGTGGATACTTATTACTATTTTTTAAGTTCGTGAAATTTCATATCTTACTTTCGCGCGTTTTGTATCTGCAAGTAGGCTGTAGGAATGGCTTGGAATGCCTTAAAAAGAGTATACATAACATAACATCACACTTATTTTCTATCCGAAGGTGTAGGCAGTGGCTGTTAAATTTCGACTCACCGTTATTTTTACGTCCGAAATGGAATAGGTGGCGAACCTATTGCCATACCAGGCATAAAGTTTTCAGTCATCGATATTCGTAACTTTCGAAAACATCGGTCTGAGCCAGGATTTGAACCCGCGACCTCTTGATTCAGAAGCGAGGTGCTCGACCACTGTGCCAGGATATCTCATACGGCCACAAATTAAAGAAAATAACATAACAAATAACCTAACATTCCCCTTTTTTAGGTATAAACTGGTTTTAGGTAATTTTACTCATTATAGTCTCAGGCAAACTTGTTTATATAATATATAAAGCAATTTACTAGGACCAAAGACTTATCTTTGAACTAGTTTCTGAAGTTGGGAGTAAGAGCTTAAAGTTGATGTTTCCGACGAAGTACCTGAGCCATGACTGTCCCTCTAATCTTTGGATTTGTTATTTCATTGAAGAGGATTTTGTTAAGTTGCTTAGTAATAATCTGTTAAGGGATTACTAAAGAGTTATTCAAAATCAAGTTATCCATGTATTTATTTTATACATTTACAGTGAGAGAGCCACGCAGTTGGGTACATGAATGTGGTGGTTTGACCGGTGAAATACCACGAGTTTTATTCTGTCAGAGACGTATGTAGAGGATCCCCTCTTTCTCTCGCGGGACACTTAATGGTAACCTTGCAACTTTGCCGCCTATTCAATAAAAAAGAAACACTTTTCTCGTTTTCTACATTGTCCTATTAGTAATCTGGACATCGAACAGCCATATGAATCAAGAAGTCGTGGGATTGGATCTTAGCTCACACCAAAGACTTTCAGATTTCTTTCCGGAAGTTACGAGTATGTGTGATAATAATTTAAAGAAAAAAACGTTTTTAAAGAAGCTTTTATTTAAACGCTCTAAAAAGAATAAAATAATTTTAACCTTATACATTATAACTATCAACTTATAACCTTATTATATACAATTTATGTGATAATAAAAGCTTGTCGCTATGTTTAATTACCATCAGTGGCTATCCATAACCATCTAGAAATATTTTTTTAGATTTAATGATTACTGTGACGGATCGCATTATCCAAATATATTTTTTTGGTTTATAACATATATATGGACACCCGAACACATATAGTGGTATAGTTCCGTTGCCGGCCCTTTCCATGGGAAATGGAAGGGGTCGGAATTGGGATGGGAAGAGGAGGGGGGAAGGGTTGGGTTGAACATAGCGACAAGCTTTTATTATCACATAAATTGTATATAATAAGGTTATAAGTTGATAGTTATAATGTATAAGGTTAAAATTATTTTATTCTTTTTAGAGCGTTTAAATAAAAGCTTCTTTAAAAACGTTTTTTTCTTTAAATTATTTTCAAGTTTTTAGTTATCGATGGGTAAGTTTCTCAGTCTCTTCATCTCATTCAAAGCATCATTGTTACAAGGTCATTTGCCAGTTAATTTCGAACAGTCCAACTCTTCAATGAGGAGACCTCCTAAAGTCTTTTCTCTACTTATGCTACGTATGCTTGACCAGCAGCAAAGAGTTTCGAGCCTAAGTAAACAAATTTTTTTGTTACTTATTTGTTGATTTTGCAACTTAATTTTGTTATGTGGGACTGTTGTTTAATAACAAAATATGTTTAACTACATGTGATGTGTAACGCCATCTGTTGTTTTAATCAGTACTTTATACTTGCTGACCTGAGTGTAACATAGGAGTGAGTTGTAATAAAAGTTATAGTTCGTTCCCACCATCCACTGTATTTAATTCTAATAATACCTATAACACCATTAAAATCCGTTAGTGTAGCAATCATGTTAAAGTTATTAAATCCTGTCCAATTTACGTCGGTATCCTGAAAGGGCATGGCATTACACCGGTCGAACCGGCCCATTCATGCAGCAGATTGCGTGGCTGACCACAATTAAAACACTGATAACTATTAAAACATAGGTCAACGGAAAGCCGTCGACTGTGATGGACTACCGCCTCAGCCGTAAAGTGGTCATAAGGTTCTCAATGTTAGCACTAACTCATTTTGATTATAAATTTGGACGCGCCGCTTAACCCTGTATCTTGACATGGTGATTTGGCATCAGTGACTGAATAGTAAACAACAGATTGACTGACACCGGCCAAACAAGCAGGCCACTAACATCTAGCCGCTCATATTGAAAACCTTATGATATATAATAATATAATATTTATACACATTCTAATTTGTTTATAACATTAATTAATAACATAACATAGCTCGACTCCTTTTTCTACCCGAAGGTGTAGGCAGCATCTGTCAAGCCTCAACTCGCCACTATGTTTACGTCTCAACGATCTTTAAGGGAGTAGGATGTAGGATATGAGAGTAGGAAGGGATGGGGAAGGGGAGTGGGCCTCCGGGTACCTCTCTCACCCAAAGAAGCCCGGCGTGAGCTGGTTGTAGTATTTCACCGATCGAGGCAGCCCATTCATACAGTGAATTGCTGGGCTCTACCACTGTTGCCATACAGCGAGCACAAAGTGGTCAGTCAAAAATATTTATCACACATGACTTTCGAGAGGAATTTCGAAAGACATTGGTGTGAGGCCAAATTCGCACCCAAGACTTCCTGATTCAGAAGCGGACTAGTTTACTGAACCACCGAGACATAGTTTTTGAAGTTCTCATATAATTCTTTAATGAAAGGGCCATTTGATACCCATATAGTAGAAACACAAATATTTATTCCACCATATTGGTTTTAGAATGACGTCGCACTATTTTTCGAGCTACTATCAACAAGCCCTTTCATTTGATACCCATATTGTAGAAATGCATTAAAAAAAACTGTTCCTCTATCTTGGATGATCCGCCATATTGGATTTAGAATGACGTCACATTATTTTTTTAGTTGGTCCCAATGAGCCCTTTCATTTGATACCCATATTGTACGAAAGCTTAAAATATATATATTCCTTTATCTTGGATATTCCACCATATTGGATTTAGAATAACGTCATATTATATTTTGAGTTACACTCAATAAACCCTTTCATTTGATACCCATATTGCAGAAATGCATTCAAAATATCCATTCTGCCATCTTGGGTCGTCCGCCATATTGGATATAGAATGATGTCATACATTATATCATGCATTGTCATCCAAAGTAAACGTGTATACAAAATTTCAGCTCAATCGGTTGAAGGTATCTACTTCAAAATTGAGTTACAAGATTCCACCGAACATACATACTTACATACATACATACATACATACATACAGTGCAAGGTAAATAAAAGCTTATAAAATAGCGATTCCAACAATATTGTGGCCCCGGTGTACGGCGTTAGATTCCGCCACCAACTTCATTTTCGACGTAAGTATTAGGTGAGTAGTACTATCTTCGTATAAGTTCTATATTCTAGGCTTGACTATAACGTGTTGTTCAGTATGATACAGTCTAGCGGCAACATGTCTAGACATGGGAGTGATAATGTTGAAAACAAAACACTAATATACATTTGTCATTGTGTTTATTGAGATTAGAATTGATTAAGTCGGAAAACTTTGTCATCGAACATGTTATTTCTAAAATATTCTTCTTATTAGTTAGATACTAGATTATTGCTAATTTTGTACTCATTGTACGAATATCTTTATGTTGATTTTAGTATTTTTACCAGTGGTCTAGATGTCGAAAATCCAATTTCTGAATCAAAAAATTATGGAATTGATTTTGGCTGTAACCAATTTCTATTCGAATGTGATGAGTAGTAAATTTCGATTTCGCTCGACAGCCGCTACCTATATCTTTGAGTAGAAATAGCCGTGAAGTTACAAAAAATAGCAATCCAATAATTTGTTTTTCAAGTTTTTTTTTATGGGATAGGAGGGCAAACGAGCACGCGTTTCACCTGATGGTAAACAACCAACGCCGCCCATGGACACCAGCAACACATTACTGTTGCGTTGCCGACCTTTAAGGGATAGGGGATAGGAAAGGATGGGGAAGGGGGGTGGGCTTCTGGGCACCTCTCTCACCGAACGAAACGCGGCATGAGCCACTTGGCGTCGGTCTTCTGAGAGGTCGTGGTATTTCACCGGTCGAGCCGGCCTATTCATGCAGCGAACTGCTGAGCTCTACCACTGTTAAAGGTAAACTTATAGGTATATACAATCTTAGCTTGTCTAGATTAATCAGGCTATATTAGATTCTCTAGAGTGTCGGTACAAGTCTAAATATTCATCAATATTACTTTGAAAAATACAGATACAGAAACTTCCTTCGTCGCTATAAGCTGTTAGTATCTATCGAAAATACGAATCTTGTCTGTTATAAAACTTGCATAATCCTCCACTAAGAGTTATTTGACAGGGGACAGACTGACTTATTTCCAATAAGAAAAAATTTAGCTTATATAAGTCGTTGGGAACACGTTGTCGTTTATTTCTAATCAACGTACGAATATAAAACTTTGGGCTAAGTATATTTCATGACTATAAGCCTGAAGTTCAGTGCTAGGATGGAAAGGATTTAATCTGTGTAATGGTCTTATGGAACGATGTTGTGCTAACACTATTTGCGACTAAGTGAAAATGTAATAAATGTACTTACATACTGTCGTATTTTCAGGATTCCTTATGTCAACTTCTCAAAAATTCAAAAACGACTAATAATACAATAAAAATACGACAAAAACCATTTATTTTAATATTAGGTTCTTCAGGTTTAGAATCAAGTATTTGTTTCTTAATACATTTAAATATTTTCAAAAATAATCACCAAGAAAATAGACGGTTATTGTTCAGTGTTTTTTGTAATAAAAACAATGGTTTTGAAATATTGCTAATTGTATTTAAAGAACTTCATTGTTTGACATAAGTTTATTGAACACCATGATCATCTTCCTGCCCTGTTGCCATCATTTTGGGTCAACAAAATAGGTATTCTTTTCCACACTTTCCTATCATCCGCTTCATCCCCACTAACGCCTTCTTAATAATTACTTTTCACACAATTCATCCAAATGTTTAGGGTGCTCTTATATCCTTCCACATTCAGGTTTAACATTTTACTTGTGACATGTATATCCTCCATCCTCGTTAACTGCCTAAACCACGTAAGGCCGATCTTCCTTTCTTCTCAGTTATTGGTGCAACTTTCAAGCTGTCTCTTACGTGAATATTCATCTAAGGTAATTTTATTGAACATGTTTATTGTTGTTTATTGAAACACGCAAGGAACCCTCTGTGTATCAGTCCTGATCGCACTTTGCTATATTTTAAAAGATTCAATTATACCATTATCGTTGACAGTAGGTAGGTATATGGACACAAATATTCTTCACAATAGTCGTTGTCTCTAGCAATAATGTTAGGGGTAATTTTCAAAAATGAAATCGTCGAAATGAGTCGTTTGATATTCCAGACATTGGATGTTCCATGCTTGAATGGCCCGGCTTGTCAACTGAAATACCACGACCATTCGGAATAACGTCCTCAAGTGGTTCAGAGGCCCACCGCCGTGCCTTCTTCCTTTCCATCCCACTCCCTTAAAGGCCACAACGCCTTTATAACACTATATGTATTACAGATGTTCACTAGTCACTTACCACCTGGTAAATCGGTTGCTCGTTAATCCCCTATCCAACAAAAGAAAATACCCCTAAAAAGGTTAGGGCCCCGGTCTTACTGATCATGGCGTGATTATATATATCCTACATTTACCTCAGTAAATAAACTATGGAATATATATTAAAACACCCAGACGCCATACAAACATTCATGCTTGTCATACATATTTGTACTCTGGTTGGACTCCAACCCACCAACCTCGATTCTGCAGTCGGCAGTTTTACCACCACGAGGCCCGTGAATGTCAAATGTGATAAGTTTTTGGTGTTTGTTCTTTTTCTACTATGCTCTTTATAATGACTATTTGCAATACGCCGTTGTATGGCAAAATGTATTTAGGACATTTTTTTTGTATAACATAACTTCATGCCTTTTTCTACCCGAAGTTCTACACCTTCCTACGCAGCGGCTATTAAGTCTCGCCGCTATGTTTACGTCCCAAATGGAATAGGTGACGAAACTATTGCCATACTGCCGTATGAAATAAATTTCGAAAAACCATTGGTGTGAGCCATTGTGAGGATTCGAACCCGCGACCTCTAGATAGAAGAAGCAGCGTGCTCGACCACTGGACCACCGAGATTATCAACTATTTGATTTGTATCACCGATTTTACGTGTCATTATAAATATATGCAAATTATGGGCAAATATTTTTTTTATATCAAATTATACCCTCTTTCATTATCATCATAATAATTTAATTAATTCATAATAATTTTGCATCAGTAATTCAAAGGTACCTGTACTTCCACGATGCTAATTGCCCAACTACACGAGTCAAATAGTTGCGGTTTCACAGTATGTGTAATAATACAGGCATCGAACGTTTATTTATGTTTCAATTCCGAAATTAAATATGTTGGTTTGTTATTACCTAAATGTATATCAATATTTTTAAATATAAACCAAATAGTTATATACGAATGATACCAAATTTATCCGATTTTTGTACCATAAAGATCACTAATACATATACTTCCGTAATTTATATTTAATTCAATTCAATTTTTTATGGAATGGGGTGGCAAACAAGCAGGCCTGTCACTTAATGGTAAAGAACTAACGGCCGCCCATGGACGTCTAAAACACAGATAGTATTACAGTTGCGGGGCAGGCTTTTTAAATGGAATATTAACTCAGAAGTGGAATTGGAAGAGGTTAGTCCTCCAGATACGTCTATCACCGAGTGAAACTTGGAATGAGCCATTTTACGTCGATATTCTGAGAAGCCGTGGTATTTCACCAGTCGAGCCGTCCTATTGATGTAGCGAACTACGCGGCTCTACGATTGTTAGGAAAACTGTATAGGAAACTAACATATAAGTCGATTTGCAAATGGCTTTGTAAATTCACGTCTTTTTCGATTTATATAAATATAATACCCGTTTAAAACAGTTTTTAATTTTAAATACATTTAAAATCATCCTACAAATTATAGAAAATATTGGTATCAAATAAATAAACTACCGATGATGTAAGACTTAAATCAGCTTAAATTAATAAGCGGATTTAAATAGGCTCAAAATTTAATGAATAATATATTATATGAATAAACAGCACTACCTGTGAGCTGGAAACTATAATAACATATATAATTTTTAATGTTCAGGTAGGTTTTTTAATATATTTACTTATGCACATTGCATTACTATTTGATTTATTTCTGTGCAGTACTTTACTTTTGAATATTTAAAATCTTTACTTAGGTTACAACGCTTTACTTTTGAATATTTAAAATCTTTTGATTTTAGCAGCTGGTGACTCTGTGGTCGAGCGCTAAAAAGGAAAAAAAATCAACTTCCAATTTTAAATGTAGAAAAGAAATAAGATATTCAAGCCGTTTTTATATAATAATCATTACATAGCATAAAACAAGGTCGCTTTCTGCTGTCTGTCCCCTTATACGCTTATATCTTTAAAACTACGCAACGGATTCTGATGCGGTTTCTTAGATAGGTGTAAACAAGGTGGTTTTTATCTATAATTCATGTATGATGTAGTAAATAAAAAGTGATAAACTTAAAATTAACTACTTTATTTACTTTTGATGCGGAACAAAGTTCGTCGGGTCAACTAGTTAAATAAATATTTGAATAAAACGCCTACAAATGCATAATATATGTTCGTTTCTTAACGCTTAGTTTAGAACGCTGTGTGATTATTACAGATAGAAAAAGTACATTATTAAACTTTCTAATATTTGCATACAGCATCATCTGTTTCTTCAGATATAAGAAAAAAACACATTCCAACAATCTCAAATTATTCACTTCATTAAACAACGTAGAGCCAACTTCTGTAAGGAAAATCTAACTGCTACCTGTAAAACAAATTACGCAGAATTAATCAATATGCTTGACCTGCCCAAGATATAATGAAACAGCATCATGAATTCATACAATGATAGATTAAATAGCGTAAAAACCAATGCCCACGTTCATTTGCACACACCTGTAATTTAGTTGCGTCAGTAAAATATTAAGCTTATATATAAATAGGGTAGTGAGATGTGTGAATACCCTAATACAAGCAGATAGTTGAAACTGGTACAAATACCGTTCTAACTGTGTTAGTGTGCTGTAAAGCTTGCGTATGTATTGAGCGCTGCGTGTCTGTGTGTGTTCAAAGTTCGTAGGGTTGTCAGCTCACGATTATTATTCTCGGCGTTAGACTATTTAAGATGAACCTTGAATATTGTCAACATTTAAATGTTTTCCTTTGAAATGAAGAATGCTATTGGCTTACATTTTATGCTCGCGGATAATATATAACGCAATAAGACTTTGTGTGAACATTTCTCACATTTCGAGGGGAATTACTTACTTAAAAAAGAATAGATATATGTAATCTTGAAGTCGAGAGTAAAAATTATATTTGCACAGATGTACGAAGTTTAATATGTTCATGACCGGCCCTCGGTGCGAACGAGGCTGTCTTTCATTTAATGTCAGGGGTCACGATCGATGTAGCACCGCCTACATCAGCGTCCGCATCCCTGGCCAGGGTCGAGTTATGAGAGCCGCGCGGATAATAATCTGCGGGTAAAATTATTTGTTTGACCCCAAGATTATCACTAAGTAGGGATGGCCTATATATATTTCCTAATATTGTCGCAGTTGTCCTTGATATTTATAAAAGGTATACTAGAATAACAATTCAATATATCTTCTGAATTATCTGTTCTGTAATTCTGGGCATAAAATACGTAAAACTATTTGTTTTCCCGAATGCTAACACGAAATCTTACTTTCTCTCTGCCTACCCCGCAAAGGATTTGGAGTGAAGTTATGTATGTATGTACTATTAAGAGAGGATACCAATTTTACTTTTTTAATTTCCACCGGCAAAGAAAAAAGAAGTTGTTTGAGGTATATTTTTGTGACATTCTTTACCAAAATACCAGACCAAACTAAATATTATTATGCTTTAATAAAATTTCAAATTCACTATACACAATAAATTGAGTCATAAGTAAGAACTGTAACAAGTAAAATGTACAATATTTGTCTTGAATTTACCAAACAAATCCTCTTCCTTCTTAAACTAAACCTACATACTCTATTCTCACACTCACATGCTATGGGATTACCCTTGCATAGGTAAATTTCAGTAAACCACTATAGGTGCTGATTCTATTTACCCAGCATCTAAAATCTAGTAAATCTTCTTTCAATAGTTCATTGTTTATAAGATATATATATATATATATATAACAAAACTCATAAATTTCATTCGACGACATGGTGAAAAGTTGACTGCTATTACCGATATTATAGGCGTGAAGATACGGCTTATAATAATACTAAGAAATACATTTGGCTTACAGGTGACTAAATTTTATTACGCTTTCAAAGTGTTGAAAGCATTAAACCCACCGGCGACATCAATTTTAATATTATCTGTATGTATCCGAAGGCGAAATGTTACTTTTATATCTTTTTAAAGAGCATTTTACAATATTATCTGTAAGAATATTATTGGAATATATAATTAAATAGTTGTTACATCTTTAAGTGGACATAAAATCTTTATATTTGACTAGAAAACGAATTAGAATCTATTCTATAGATACCAAGCAGATATTCATTCAAAAAGCATGAAAGACATAGTTTATCGTATTCTACATACATACAAACATAACTTCACGCCAAATCCCTTGCGGGGTAGGCAGAGAGAACAGAGCGCCATAAGGCACGATTCTTACACGCCTCACTCGCTTCGTTGACTTTCATAACTCTTTTCATGCACGCGCGTCGGTTTTTGAGGCTTCTAACATCACCTTCCTCCAGAACACGTTCTATTTGGTCATGGAATGTGTGTCTTGGCCGTCCTCGACTCCTACATCCATCCACTTTTGCATTGTATATCTGCTTAGTCAGTCTTGCATCAACCATTCTTTCTACATGTCCGAACCATCGGAGCATGCCCTTTTTTACTTTTACACCGACACTCTCTTTCAAACCAACTTCCTTCCTTACAACCATGTTTTCTACGCGGTCAGCGAGAGTCACTCCGCAGATTTTGCGCAGTGCCCTCATTTCTACCGCGTTTATTCTACTTTCATGCATACTCTGCTATACCCAGCTCTCGCTTCCATAAGTTGGGATCAGGACTGTATTGTGGATTGCTAGCTGGGCTTTTCTGCTTCTTCGTATTCTAAAAATAAATAAATTTATCTTTCTTTTGAGTGAGTCGTGGACAAATTTTATTTGCACTATATATATTAAGAACAGTAATTTCTAATTAAGAAAGAAAATAGTCTTGCCGATAGCTTGATGAATTAGTACGTGAAGTTATATTTGGGAAGTTCCATGTTCGAATCCTGATAGATCAATAACTTTTCGGAATAATTGTGTCCGATATACATTACCTACAATGCAACTCATACCATTTAAAGCAAAATCACATTCGTAGAGAAAACACAATGGCGCTGTTTATACCTTTGTGTGATATTGGCGTGAAGATACCAAAAAAGTAAAATCAAATTAAAAGGCTCTCGCAAACTACACCCATTCATTTACAACTAATTACACCAGTGGCCATTACTTAAAAACTACCAACAAAGAAAGTTCTGCCGGTAGGTAGGTGGGTGTTCCAGCACTGGTAAAGTTATACGCAGTGATTTTCAACATGAGGAGATTTATTTGTTTGCTCGTAAAATTACATAATACCGAAACTGGAACGCACACTGTTGACTAAAGGGAAAACTCCTTAGAGACATCCAATTAAAAGCTGGAGACGGAGAATTAATGAATGCCTGGCATTTACTTGGCCCAGTTTAAGATTTCTATATTGAAGCTTGACTTTTTTTCTTTTTCTAAAATACCTTTATTCATGAGTATAATATTCATGTTTAAATTTCCGTATAATACCTTTTTATAGAATCTCTTTTTGAGTGTGTCGTAAGAAGGTTTTAAAACGGGTATTTAGTAGGTATTAAAACTAGTGATTTTCGCGTGATAATACTCTACCTTAGATAATACGCTACAGTGGGGCCCACAAATTAAGTTTTTAGCGGGAAAACTTAGCTCTGCTGCTTACGCGGTTCGAAAAGTTCGACAGCTTACCGATATTGTAACCGCCAGAATAGTTTATTTTAGTTACTTTCATAACGTTATGTCATATGGTATATTGCTATGGGGCAGAGCAGCTGAGATTCAGTCCATTTTCGTTATTCAGAAACGAGCAATACGGGCAATTTATAATTTGGGTGCTAGGGTCTCCCTCAGAGAACGTTCTATGGAAATTGGCATTTTAACGGTTGTCTCCCAGTTTATATATGATAACATCATGTTTGTGAGGAGTGAAGAGAAACTTAGATAAATATAAAAAACATAGCGATGTACACAATTTTAATACTAGAGGCAAGCATAAGCTTGAATTACCGTATCATCGCCTGCACAAGGTACACAAGTCTTTTTTGGGAATGGGTGTACAGTTTTATAATAGGTTACTTGCACATATTCTGGATTTGTCTTATAATCGCTTTAGGCGGGCTGTGAAGAGTCGTCTCATTGGTGGTGCATACCACATCATCAACGACTTCATGACTCACAAGTCGGAGTGGGACCTTCAAATTGCTTGCTCAACGCGGATTTTGTAGTTTGTGTGTGGAATTTGTTCACTTTTTCGGAATGGAGGCGTTCTGTAATAACTTCTGATAGCTTTTCAATTTTAAATTTGCCTTGATATTGTGTTCAATATGTAATACTTAAATTTTATTATTGGTCACAATTGTTGCACAACGTTACCACTCTAATTAAAAGATGTCGCGTCAGTTGTGCTCGACTACTGTGATGGCATAGAATTTCTTAGTTAACATGTAGGACGTTGATTTTAATTTGATTGGATCGTAATTGTGATTGTCGAGTATTCTGTTTGCTACACCTTTTATTCATCAACCTACTGATTTGTTTTCAGTAGTTATAATAATATTATTATTTATTTCAAATGGTTTGAAAAGAGTATTTGGCACATGAGTTTCTTCTCATGATAGACACTGGGAATCGGGCCGCTCGTGGCGATTGCGTCCGTGTCTTTTTTTGTTCCACGGAGGCACATTCCACAAGCGCTCGTGATTGTATTTAATTTTAAATAATATGTTATCTGTACTTGTTGACTATTTTTAAGTGTTTGTGAAGACCTATAAAAATAAGGTTATTTCGACTTTGACTTTGATAAATATTGGCTTTAATATTAACGCTCAAAAAGCTTACGTCGATGCTTAAGAGTTCGGGTAGAGCTACACCTTCGGGTAGTAAAAGGGGTGAAGCTATGCGATGTTACATATAGTAATAGGTTTTGCTACCTAGGCCACAGTACACTTGGAACTATAATCCGCCGTGTCGAAGAATAGTTGGCTCTTGATTCACCTTCAAATGAACTTAATTAAGGGCATGAAGGTATAAAAATAATCACCTCTATGTGTCGTGGTAGCCATGTTTTAACACGGTACTACAGTTTATACAGAATGAAATAAAACTTGTTACAAAAGCAATGTAAAAAAAAAACAAACTCAGATGTAAAACGTTTAATTTAAACAGGAAAGGCACAGTTTTAAAAGATGTTTAGGAGACCCGAGGCTTTTCAGCAGTTAGTCCTAATTAGTACCAACCGTGGACGGCGTTTGTTAACCTAGAAATACCGCCAGTCTCTCTGCACTTTACACACAGTTTCTTTTGAAAACACTCTAAAAGTTAACGAAAGCCTTCATTAACGTTTCGAAAATAAATATTATAATGTTATGAAATTACATAGGTTTTAAGGTCTCGGTGGTCCAGTGGTCGAGCACTTCGCTTCTGAATCCAGAGGTCGCGGGTTCGATTCCTCACATTGGCTCACACCAATGACTGTCAGAACCAATTTCGTAAGTTAAGTATCATAAACATCGATGACTGAAAACTTGGTGCCCGGTATGGCAATATGTTTGCCACCATTCGGGACGTAAACATAACGGCGAGAGGAGGCTTGCCGCTGCGATGACCAGATCTTCGAGCCTCCAACCAGAATGACTTTTTCTCTTAGATAAATCTTTTTACTAAATCTACACTAAAACCTTGGAAAACGTATTCAGCTGGTTCATAAAAATACATAATAAATATTAGGTCGGGGAAAAAGTCTTTTCGCATAACGTAGGTATAAACTTATTATAAAATTTCTTTGACTGTACTATTTGTGTCTGGCTGGTTTTGGTAACATTAAAAAGGTTACATTATAAAGAAAAGAAAAAAATAAAAAAAAGTTATTTCCCGCTATTTTTCATTTGTTTTTCTCTCCGTAAAAATGAGTGAATCTAATGAAGAAATTCGATACATTTTAAAATTTTATTATAAAAAAGGCAAAAATGCAACTCAAGCAGTGAAAAAAATTTGTGATGTTTATGGACCTGATGCAGTGTCAGTAAGAGTAGCACAAATTTGGTTCAAACGTTTTCAGTCCGGAAATTTTGATGTTAAAGATGCACCTCGCTCTGGTCGCCCTGTTACGAATAAAATGGACGCCATTTTTGAAAGAGTGGAGCAAGATCGGCATATTAGTAGTTACGATGTAGCTGAAGAACTGGGAATTGCCCACAAAACAGTTTTGACCCATTTGAAGAAAGCTGGTTATACAAAAAAGCTCGATATTTGGGTGCCACACGAGCTCACTCAAAGAAACTTAATGAACCGTGTACTCATTTGCGATTCATTATTGAGACGTAATGAAACCGAGCCGTTTTTGAAGAGATTGATAACTGGCGATGAAAAGTGGATCACGTACGACAAGCGAAAAAGTTCGTGGTCGAAAGTTGGCCAGGCTTCACAGACTGTGGCCAAACCTGGCCTAACACGAAATAAGGTGATGCTGTGTGTATGGTGGGATTGGAAGGGCATTGTTCATTATGAGCTTTTACCGTCCGGCAAAACCATCGATTCTGATCTTTACTGCCAGCAACTGATGAGATTAAAGGAAGCAGTCGAGAGAAAACGGCCGGAATTGATCAACAGGAAGGGTGTGGTCTTTCATCACGATAACGCTAGACCACACACATCTTTAGCCACTCAGCAAAAATTAAGAGAGTTCGACTGGGAGGTCCTAGTGCATCCACCATATAGCCCTGACCTTGCGCCTTCAGATTTTCACCTGTTTCGGTCTCTTCAGAATTCTTTAGGTTCTGTAAGGTTGACCTCAAGAGAGGACTGCCAAAACTATTTGTCCCGTTTTTTTGATCAGAAGTCCCAAAGTTTCTACAGTAACGGGATAATGTCTCTGCCCACAAAATGGCAGAAAGTTATTCAACAAAACGGTACATATATATTGTAAATAAATGTAAATAAACTTTGAAAAAAATGTCTTGACTTTTCATACAAAAATACGAAAATACTTTTTCCCCAACCTATTATACAAGGAAACAAAATACAAATAAATATTAACTGTGTCAAATATTTTGATAACTTTAGATTTTATTTAAATGAAATCATAACTTATCTTCACGCCTTTATCTACCTGAAGGTGTAGGCAGTCAATGTTAAGCTTGACTCGCCGTTATGTTGACGTGCCAATGTTCCCATAACGGGCACAAAATTTTCAGTTATCAATACTTATAATCGGAAAATAATTTCGCAAAGTTATTAGTGGGAGCCTGGATTCGATTCCATGACTTCTAGATTCAGAAACGGGGTGCTCGACCACTGGACAACTGAGATTCATCATTCATCATCATTAGCCTATTGCAGTCCAGTGCTGGACATAGGCCTCTCCCAATGTGCGCCACAACATCAGATTCTCTGCCTTCCGCATCCAGTCTTTTCCAGCAGCCTTTCTGAGGTCGTCTGACCATCGGGCTGGTGGCCGTCCTACGCTACGTTTACCAAGACGTGGTCTCCACTCTATGACCTTCTTACTCCATCTACCATCGGTCCTTCGGCAGACATGACCAGCCCACTGCCACTTCAGCGAGCTTATTCTACGAGCTATGGCGGTTAAATTAAACTACTTATAAAATGTGTATAATACAAAAACCTGATGTGAAATGAACTAAAACGAGTAGATACGTACGCGGAATTTTTGTTGGCAAATTTTAGTAGGATGAAATAAATTACATCTGTCGGTACTTACATCCCTTGGGCCAGATATGGCAACCGCTCGTCTTCTTCTCATGCTATTCACACATATCACTGTCCTTCTCACACCTTCTCTCTTATTCTGCAAAGGCCTATAATATATATATACGTAGTATATAGTAAGCATATTTTTATTTACGACAACATAGGTACTTGGTAACTTTTATCAAAATTATCATTGTTCCGGTGTTGAATAAATACTTTTTTTATTTGTTTATGCATAACATCACGCCTTTTTCTACCCGAAAGTGTAGTGAGCAGCAGTTAAGCCTCGTCTCGCAGTTATGTTTACGTCCCAAATGGAATAAGTGGCGAATCTATTGCCATACCGGGTACAAAATTTTAAAATTTTCAGTCATCGATAATTATAATAAAATAATATCTTGGACACAAATCACACAGCGCCCTCTAGTTCCAAGCTAAGCAACTAAATGCTTGTGTTATGGATACTAGACAACGGATAATAATACATATTATTATATACTTACTTAAAAACACCCAGACGCCACACAAATATTCATGTTTGTCATAAATATTTGTGCTCGGGTGGAAATCGAACCCCCGACCTCGTTGCTGCAGCCGGTAGTTTTTTACCAATTTTAACTTCCGAAAAACAAATTTCGAAAAGTCATTGGTGTGAGCCAATGTGAGGATTCGAACCGAATGGATTCAGAAGCGGAGTGCTCGACTACTGGACCACTGAGACTTAAATAATATGTTTTATTTAATAAGCATATTTTAATTTACAACGGCATATATATATAGGTACTTGGCAACATTTAGCAAAATTAACATTGTTCTTTTTTTTGTTTATGTAATCCGTTTAGACGCTTTTATATTTTATACTTTTACTCCATACTACCTGATGGGGTGGGTAGTATTGTTTTTAGGGCGTTTTATATTTTAGGGTTCAGTCAACTTTTGCAATTAAAGTCCTAAATCTCGAAAATTAACACTTTTCCTTTAAGACATTATACATGAATTATAAATATAAACCACCCCGTTGACACCATCTATCTATTAAAAATACCACATCAAAATCTGTTGCGTAGTTTTAAAGATACGCATTTAAGGGGACGGACAGCGGAAAGCGACTTTGTTTCATACTATGTAATGATGTAAAAATTAGCACAAAAAACAAGTAGCCTGGCGTGGATATATGCAAAATTTAATAATCAATAAATTAATAAATCTACGGAGTTAAACTATATCGCAAACTAAACCTTACTCGTTACTATTCACGTTTACCCTAATTTTAACTCAAACCTTTCCGGAAACTACATATTAGATAGCCGGAATAAAACTAAATAATCTGTATGAAAATCAACATAGACTCAAATTAAATTTTATTTTCAAACTTTTATTTTTTTCTATATATTATATAGATAGGATAAATATACTAGAAAACGTACAATATTATGCCACTATCTTATCAATAGCAACATTAAATAATAATTAAGAACTTTTTTTAAATTACTCATTTCAGAACCATCTATTTATGAATGAAAAAAAAACTAAATTCTTTCTTACTTTAATTACGTCAAATTGATTTTTTTATAGCTTCGTATCAATAATCCTTGCAGGTATAGGCCGACATTAACCTATAGATATGACCACTAAAAAGTATTTGAATTATACCTTACTTAAAGAATGTAACTAAACAACCTTTCATTGGGTAACTGCCAGTAGCGAAACTAGCAAAACTTACTGAAGCCTACATTTCAAATTCTCAATCCTGATTGACACCTGTCAGATATCCGCTGTGACTGGGACTTTGCATAGCAAGTATTTGTAAATTCATCTAAGCTTTTTCTATTTGGAAACGAAACTTCGTACAAATATGTAGTTTAGAAAAAAATATTTTTTTTTATGGGATCGGAGGGCAAACAAGCTAGTGGGTCACCCGATGGATAGTAATTTCTCACCGCCCATGAACACCATGGTGCGTAGCTGTCCTTTAAGGGAGTAGGAGGGAAAATGGGATCGGGCCTCCGGATACCTCTCTCATTGACAGGTCGTGGTATTTCACCCGTCGAGCCGACCCATTCATGCAGCAAACTGCAAGACTCTACTGTTGACTTTTTTATTATTATTTGTTTTATATTCGTTAAACTACACGACTACCCAAGGGTTTGTAGCCCAATTTTTACGTCCCAAATAGGATAAAACAGGAACTATGTCAGTCATCGATAGATACACAACTTTTGAATATCTTTATATCGGAGCGTGAACACAGTGACGCCATCTTTAGAGTATTCGTGAAATGCTCTTGGTTCCGTTGCTCATTATAGTATGGGTAGTATTAGCTAATATGCAGTTGCCAGGCGTGTTAATCTCATGAGCCCAGAATTTTCAAACCAGTCTTGCCGATTAGGCGACGATTATAAAAAGAAGGATTCGCAGTTGCTTGGAGACGCGCTTCTGGTAACTGCGGTGAGGTGGACGGAGAGTCACTCATATACCCACCGAAGTTAGTAGGGTATTGTCGTTTAGACGCGATAATTAATACTGGTGTCGTAATATTGCACACTACCATATTTTACAATAATAAATCCACTGGTAGTCATAGTTTTGTCACATAATTTTGCAAACTATACTGGAGCACGGTGGTCACCACCCCTTGAGCCAGTTGTGACACTCTCATGCTTTCTCTATTTCCGACTTTATGTGGGTAACAGATAAAAGCAAAAGTGATGTAGACTCCTACTTAAACCCCTACTCCCCAGCTTTATTAGAGCATTGGGAACGTTAAGTTATTATAATTATTGCCTGCTTGTATGTTTATATTATTATGCACTTCAGGCAAAAAGACTGCATTTTAAATACTTAGTTTCCAATTTTCGCCGTGAATATAATTTCATAGCGTGTTAAAATCCGGGATACTATGAAAATACTACGGGGGTTTTTATTTAATATAATATTAACTTCAAAGGAGAGAAGACGACTACTACTCAGTACGATAAGAGGATTCATATTTTCTACTTTGTGCCTTTGCCTTTTTAATACTTGAAGGTGTAGGCAGTGAAAATTAAGTCTCAAAAACCAAAAGAAATTAATCAGCTATGGCTGCCAAAAGGTGATGTTACCTATATTGTATCCGCAATAGAATTATTTTATCAGAAATCGGAGTGTGACGTAGCTCATAGAGACAGCTGTTACCATTCAAGAGGCTTATAATAACGTTATCTGTGACGTCATAAATTTCATTTGATCATCACACTTCCATAGCAGGTGGGAGAGTTATTGAGGAAAAACAGGAAACTCTGAGGGTACACCATTTATCTTGGCCATTGTTCCCGAATTGGGGACGCTTGGGGAAAACGCTTTTGTACTACGTAATCTCGACCCAGTTATACTATTTCTACCTACCCACGTATTTCTTTCATTGTTTGCTGGAATTCTCTCTTGGAGTGATAAATTTGAGCGCGAAATTAGCAACAATAATATTTACCGTTTTGCCCGAGAATATTCGACAGCCTTTTCTTGTTCAACACGAAATTGTGTTCACGCTCGTGATTACTTTTTTTGTATTTACTGCTTACTTATAATAATGGTTTATTATAAGGCGTTATATGAGTTAAATAGTAAATAAATAGTTTGTATATACATATTAGATAGATAGATAGATAGATATTTCTTTATTTGCATCATAAATACCTTTGAAGATTTTCACCAAAGGTTAATTAGATAGCACTGTGTCATTTCTATAACTGATAAACTTGAAGGATTTAAGGTGAAATCAAGTCAAAGTAGCTTTATTTTCATAGTTTTTCACAGACACTTAAGTACTCAATAGATATAGGACAGTAAACGTGTTATCAATTTACGTGTTAAATTATATATTAAGACGTTAGAGGAATATACCTCTGTATAACATGAAAACACGACTGCAATCGCTACGAGTGGTTCTATTCCGAGTTTTAATTTTAGGAGAAGCCGAGGCCTTTAGGAGAAGAACCGGGCAAGAAACTCATGTGACAATACTCTTTTTAAATAAGTAGAAAATCTAAGATTCCAAAACAAGTTCTTGGTTCTTTTCAAATCCTAGCTATATTAGGATTCGAGACTTAAAATAGATAGTCAGCATCAGGTCAACTCATTTAGTCGACTCTTACGACACCCATTATTATTATGAACCAGTATATCACTAATCTCGGTGTCAGAAGACAAAAGTCTATTGCAAAGTTATAGTTCTCATAGATATGAATAACACATAAACTAGTATTTAAAAAATGAATAATTCAGGTAAGTTTATTCCTTGTTCATATCATTTTTATTAGCTTTTTATTAGCTTCACCTGTATGTTTGTATGTTTGTTTGTAACCGACTTCTTTTTAGTGTTCATAGTTCACTTCTCGCACCATCTAGTGGGAATCAGCGAAAAGTCTACGTTATCAACTTGAAACGAGTTCCTTGTATAAGTCACAGATGGCGCTATTAACGCGCTTGTTATAGAAAACCCATCTAAAAAATATAAAATAAATAATAGTTTAAAAAAACTTTTATTTATTTAGTTGTTTAAAAAAACTTTTATAGAAAACCGAACTAAAAAATAGAAAAATAAAAAAAATATATTTTATTTTAAAAAAAGCGTGGGGTGCATGGTGTCAATAGTTATAAATATTTTACTGACAGATATGAGTAGAGTGATTATCATTTCGATAATATCTTAAAAAGCACCCCACGCTTTTTTTAAAATAAAATATATTTTTTTTATTTTTCTATTTTTTAGTTCGGTTTTCTATAAAAAGCGTGTTTTTTAAAACTATTATTTATTTTAAGTTTAGCACTTCGCATTTATATACACAAGCAACTAGCTCTATAGCTGGATACATTGGAACTGCGATAAATATTTGACAACCTTTAATAAACACACACACATAACACAAATTCACGTCCTTTTCTACCCGAAGATGTTGTCTGCGGATATTAAGCCTCGTCTAGCCGTTATGCTTACGTCCCAAACGGAGTAGGTGAACCTTTTGCCACACCGGGCGCAAAGTTTTCAGACGACGATATTTATCACACATAACTTTCGTAAGTAATTTCGAAAAGTCAATGGTGTGAGCCAGGATTCGAACCCACGACTTCTTGATTTAGAAGCGGGGTGCTCGACCACTGGACCAACGAGTTAATATATTTTTGTAAAAGCCATATTTAAATTAATTGTCTTCGAGTCGAGTTTCGTCTTATAACTACGCCAACTTCACCGTAAGCCACACGGAAAGTAATAAAAACTTAAATTAACTGTAACGTGAATGAGATCCTAAAAAGCATTAACTTTTATAAAGAAGTTTTTATATAAATAATTGAGGAAGTATAATCCTTTTGAAACAATGAAAAAAAAATTGAGACCGCAAGAGGTTCTTTTTGTAGGCTACTGAAATCGGATCGTTTTAAATAGACGTCCGAAGATTTTTGTTCTTTCAGACAAAAGGTATTATTTTAAACTCGCTTTTTTTATTACAGTCGTTTATCTCTTAAATATTAAACGAATCCCTGAAATATTAAAATCTATTTGTGTATTGCTAAGGGAGGGCAAACGAGTAAGAGTATCACGTGGTGGTATAGCCCTGCACATTGATATCTGCAAAACACGGCATGTGTCACTTTAAGTCGATATTGTGAGAGGTCGTGGCATTTTTCAGGTCGAGCCGTCCCTTTCATGTAGCGAACTGTGTGGCTCTACCACTGTTTTTCTTGTAGAGTCATACCTTTCCAAAGCTGTAAGTTATTAAGCTACTAACAATACGAATAAATAATTTAATATTATAAATCTTCAACTTCTTCTAACTTAGTATAAATTAATTTTATCCATAAAAGAAAAGCACTATATGAATAATATCGTTTGAAGGAACAAAAAGGATTTTTTTTTTGAAGCAAAATGGAAATGCTACAAAATTCAATAAAGTTATTTAATAAATAGATAATAATAAATAGAATAATAGAGAACTGACAAAATATTATTCTATGTTGAGGCTCCACATAGAATAATATTTTGTCAGTTCTCTCACTGAAGCTTTTTACCTGAAAATTGTAGCGATAAACCCCTTTCGATGTTAGATATTGTATTTCTTTTTTGAAACGGCCAAAAGCCCGGGTACGGTATTTTAGATTTTTTTTGTATTATGAGTTTTAGCACCTACTCAGACTTGACTTAATGTCCTATAAGCCCTAGATGGTGCAAAGAGTGTCAACAGTATGTCGCCAGCACGCCGTATTGTAGGCGCCTTATGAAGGCCTGTAGACTATACGGACTATATCATATTATTAATCAGGCAGTATCAAAAGATACATCTGCCTACAAACTTAACAAGTCTTACAGTAGTGACCCATTGACTCATCCGAGTCCAAATACTTATGATTTTAGTATGCCATATAATAAGTAAGTATTTATATGAAGTTATGTGTGTATTGATGACTGAAAACTTTGTGCCCGGTATGACAATATGTTCGCCTCCATTTGGGACGTAAACATAACGGCGAGTCGAGGCTTAACAGACACTACCTACACCTTCGGATAGAAAAAGGCGTGAAGTTATGTTATGTTATGATATAAAAAATACAATAAAATTCCTTGTTAGTAAGTTTACTTTAATGGTTTTATAATAATATACATTTTCAATTCATAATATACAAAAACAAATAAAATGCAAAGTGAATATTCCTCATATAAGTAATTATATTTCAGTCAACAGTAAATTTGATATATTCATTAAAAACATATTCCGGGTATTTTATTAATTAACATTTCCCGTGAAATCGGCAACTCAATTTAAAATTTGTAAACTGTAAATTGTGTTGTGATATTCAATCGCTTTTAAATACACCCGTAAACTGAGGCTTTATTTGGTTAATTAATAAGAAAAGCCCTGAGCAAATACTACAAACGAAGTGGTTCTGACCAAAGGATTGTATAGTCAACACACCCCTAAAGGTTATTGAACTTAAACATTTACGGAACTTTGAACAACTGCTTGAGGTTCTCAGAATTGAAGACCATGAGATTACATTGGGATTAAATGACAATTTAAACATTTTGTTTTTATATTTACGTAACTGTACATTTTCTCGTGCTATTAAAACAAAAATTATTATCACACATAAATAAAGTCACGACAAGTCCCTTGCAGGGTAGGTAGACCAAACAGAGCATCATAAGAAAAGATTCTTAAATATGACAGTCGCCTCTTCGACTCTTGCCACAATTTCATCGATTTTTAAGTTCCTGATATCACCAAAACAAGCAGCAAAGATACAATAAATTTGGTCATGAAATGTGTCGTGGCCGCTCTCGACTCCTACATCCCTCCATTTTTGTACTGTAAATCAAAGGTGATAAAGAGCAGAAAGAAAACAGGAAGACAGGATAAGAAAATAATACGTATCTAGTGCCCAATTAACAATTACAGCAACCAATCTAAAGTGCCCATTTCCCATCGATTATTATTTACCTATTTAGAAGGTGAAGTCATGCAACAAGGTGCAAATTATATAATAGGTTGGGGAAAAAGTATTTTCGTATTTTTGTATGAAAAGTCAAGACATTTTTTTCAAAGTTTATTTACATTTATTTACAATATATATGTACCGTTTTGTTGAATAACTTTCTGCCATTTTGTGGGCAGAGACATTATCCCGTTACTGTAGAAACTTTGGGACTTCTGATCAAAAAAACGGGACAAATAGTTTTGGCAGTCCTCTCTTGAGGTCAACCTTACAGAACCTAAAGAATTCTGAAGAGACCGAAACAGGTGAAAATCTGAAGGCGCAAGGTCAGGGCTATATGGTGGATGCACTAGGACCTCCCAGTCGAACTCTCTTAATTTTTGCTGAGTGGCTAAAGATGTGTGTGGTCTAGCGTTATCGTGATGAAAGACCACACCCTTCCTGTTGATCAATTCCGGCCGTTTTCTCTCGACTGCTTCCTTTAATCTCATCAGTTGCTGGCAGTAAAGATCAGAATCGATGGTTTTGCCGGACGGTAAAAGCTCATAATGAACAATGCCCTTCCAATCCCACCATACACACAGCATCACCTTATTTCGTGTTAGGCCAGGTTTGGCCACAGTCTGTGAAGCCTGGGCAACTTTCGACCACGACCTTTTTCGCACGTTCTTGTCGTACGTGATCCACTTTTCTCCGCCAGTTATCAATCTCTTCAAAAACGGCTCGGTTTCATTACGTCTCAATAATGAATCGCAAATGAGTGCACGGTTCATTAAGTTTCTTTGAGTGAGCTCGTGTGGCACCCAAATATCGAGCTTTTTTGTATAGCCAGCTTTCTTCAAATGGGTCAAAACTGTTTTGTGGTCAATTCCCAGTTCTTCAGCTACATTGTAACTACTAATATGCCGATCTTGCTCCACTCTTTCAAAAATGGCGTCCATTTTATTCGTAACAGGGCGACCAGAGCGAGGTGCATCTTTAACATCAAAATTTCCGGACTGAAAACGTTTGAACCAAATTTGTGCTACTCTTACTGACACTGCATCAGGTCCATAAACATCACAAATTTTTTTCACTGCTTGATAAGTTTATACCTACGTTATGCGAAAAGACTTTTTCCCCGACCTAATATATAAAAATACCGCGTTCGTGTAATTACGAAATCATCAACAAACTTACTCAACCATTAAAAATAGTAAACTGCTTACAAATAAACATTCATGTACCTAATTTGCAAGAACGATAGTCCCTAAATTAGAAGAAATTAGAAATTTATCGCAAAAATAATTGCATAAACCAGTATCAAAATATGTACCAAGGTGATGTTAGGAGCCTTTAAAATCGACGCGCCTGTTATGAAACGTTACGCACGAAAAGTGTTATGTAAGTCAATAAGCGAGTGAGGCATGTAAGAATCGTGACTTATAGCGTTCTGTTCCCTCTGCCTACCCGGCAAGGGAGTAGGTGTGAAGCTATTTACAAAAGCAAATCCGGGTACTTGTTTCAACGAAGCCTTGGAGGCTCATCTAAAATTACTACACGACCATTAATCCATGCACGGAAGTAAAAAAGCAAAATTACAGTAAATATGCTGCAAAAATTTCGCTGTACCCTTTTTTATGGTGGAAAAGATTTGATTGATGTGTCCATTACGAAATAAAGATAGGCCTCTCTTCCCCTTCGGTGTATTTTACGAGAATTTATGTACACTTTTAGAAAGGTTCAATGTTTTTGACATCTAGTAACATACAGTAAAAATTTAGGTAAGTTTGTGGATTTTTTATGGGACGACGAGGCGAACGAACAGGCTGGTCACCTGATGGTAACAACTAACAGCGCCTATGGATACCTGCAATAGAGATAGTGTTACAATTGCGTTGCCAGCCCTTAAAATGGGATGGGAAATGAGATGGGGAAGAGAATGGGAAGGAGTTTACGCGTACTTCTCTCACCGGGCGAAACGCGGCATGAACCACTTTACGTCAATATATCGAGTTTCGAGAAATTATTGATGTGAGCCCGGAATTGATCCTCGATTTCTGAATCGGAAACAGGGAGCTCGACCACTGGACTACCGAGACCTTTTAAACAGATAGTCATCGACGCAAATTAGCATTATATACAAAATATGGTTATTATACGAACAAAAGACTTAGATGCAAAGATCGCTATTGAAAATCAATGGTTGGCAAACGATGCTTAAGATATCAAGTACATACTTATGAATTCTGCTTAGTCACAAGTACACTTATACTTGTCGAGTATACCCAAGTGCCTTTGTGTAAAATCTACACTGTCAAGTTTATCTGAATGATAATATCACCTTGACAATATAATTTGGTTGGTCACTTTATCTGGCTAGGGATATTAATGGACAATGGTCACAAAAAACTTAAAGTTAATGAATGCAATTCATATCATTGATATTGCCTACTAATCTTATTGAATAATAAGTTAATATAAGATTACAATGCAAAAGCGGATGGATGTAAAAGTCGAGGACGGCCAAGACACACATTCCATGACCAAATAGATCGTGTTCTGGAGGAAGGTGATGTTAGAAGTCTCAAAAATCGACGCGCGTGCATGAAAAGAGTTATGGAAGTCAACGAAGCGAGTGAGGTGAGTAAGAATCATGCCTTATGGTGCTCTGTTCTCTCTGCCTACCCCGCGAGGGATTTGGCGTGAAGTAATGTATGTATGTTATCTTGAATGTATATTCTACTGGAACATTAACGTCTTCGTCATGTAAGAATTAAATATCAACGGGTAATGTAAAACAACATTAGACACACGCTCTTTAAAAACACGTAGACTTTGAATAGTAAAATAATAATATTATCATGAGTAATAAAATATACATGATTCGAGTCCCTTTGTTACTAATGCATACTATACATCCTCTACAACTAAATCAATATCCAGTCCGTTCTCATCGTACAGAGTTATATGAAAGACGGTAATAAAAGAGAATTATTAAAAAAGGCTCATTCCTTTTTTTAACGACCTTCGTCTATACCCGAATTGTTCATGCAAAATATTGCTTCATCTTAATCCTGGATTAGTTTTTCTTTGTTGTTGTTGAAAGGAAAGACTAAGTAACATGTTAGTTTGGATAGACAACCATTAATCTTGTTGTGTGTTGTACTAAAATTACTTATATGTATATTTTTTTTAGCCGCTAGAGTTTTTAGGTTGATCCATTCTCAAGGAGACTAAAAGAAAAGCTGAAATTTTGATTGGAGAATCAATAAAACATATCATCACGCCTTTTTGTACCCGAACGTGTAGGCAGTGGCTGTTAAGTCTCATCTTTCCGTTAAGTTTACGTCCCAAATGGAATAGGTGGCGAACCTATTTCATTTTCCGGACACGCTGTTTTCCGTCATCGATATTTATTATTACACATAACTTTTAAATAAAATTTCGAAAAGTCATTGGTGTGAGCCAGGACTCGAACCCGCGGCTTCTTGATTTAGAATCAGGGTGCTGGACCACTGGACCACCGAGACCTTAAAGAAGGACATTCAATAATTTCTTAATATGCACGAATAGTGCCAAGCAATTTATGCAAATATGGTGCTTAGGACAATACTAAATCCGAATTTTACCAACCGTCGTCAGCATCATCCTCGTCAGCCTTATGATGTCCACTGTAAGAAATATGCCTCCACCATGAAACGCCACAACTTACGATCCTGTGTCTACCGCATTCACTGGCTGGGTCGTCGGTCTACATAGTGAGGGTCGTCCTGCTCCACGTCGTTCAGTTCGCGGTCGCTACACGAAAAATCCTTTTTTTTTGTACATACATAGATAGATAACTTCACGCCAAATCCCTTGCGGGGTAGGCAGAGAGAACGGAGCACCATAAGGCATGATTCTTACACACCTCACTCGCTTCTTTGACTTTTTACTCTATTCATGTACGCGCGTCGATTTTTGACGCTCCTAACATCACCTTCTTCCAGTACACGTTTATTTGGTCATGAAATGTGTATGTTGGTCGTCCTCGACCCCTACATCCATGCGCTTTTGCATTGTACATCTGCTTAGTCAATCATGCATCATCCATTCTTTCTACAGGTCCGAACCATCGGAGCAAGCGCTTGTTTTGTTCCAGTCATTTTAGGTCAAGTAAATTTCATACCAATATTTGTCCAATTCACTATAGGTTCAGGTTAAAATGGTTTTTATTTTACTAATGCGGCGACACAAAATAAGTTTGTCTAATACGTGTTTTTCAAAGGTACAAATATTAAAATTACTGCCAATTCCTAGTGACGCGTGCATCAGCTTTATACGAATCAAACCAGAAATCGATGCGAAACACTTGGCATTCTTCCAAATGTGTCTGTAAAGCCAAATCGATCGGGAGTTCGCGCTGTGGCAAAGTTCAGTAAAGTATAATTGTGAAGGCAGAAACTTTTCTACCGATGAAATATTGATAAAATATGTTAATTTTGTAGGCAATTCGTTTTCAGAATTATAGATAAACGATATAACTTTAAAAATACTTTGTTTCTAGTTATTGTTTCAAAAGTTTTCGATTTTATTAACGAAACCTCTAGACTGTAAAATATAAGTTTTAGTTTAGTTTATTGATGGATATTCATTTGAGATCTCATACTGTAACTTTACATCTTTAAAATCCAAGACATAGACAGCGGTTATTGTATTTCGACTAGCAGATTTAGATTGAATTTAGATTAGCTTTTACAGAAAAACAAGGGAAAACAGATTTTAGAATTTTAATGGATAAAAACTACTTTGATAATAGTTATATATTTCATAATATAAAAATATCGAAATCATTGAATTTTAATACATCAAAACGACCAATTTATTTGTAAGAACGCAACAAAACCCATATTCACATAAAAGTGTTGATTGAGTTTATTGAATAGAAAACAAAAACAGGTCAACACAAACAGAAAAAAAATTGTGCCAGAATAATAAATATGCTAAAGCCGAATCAAGTAATTCATATTCAGGTTAGCAGCGATAAAATTAATATGTAAATATAATAATATTGCCAGTGATTGTTTATCATACGCCTCAACTATTTCACAACATGAACACAATTGGCTTGATTCCAAATAGATATTATGTTGTGTGTCTCAATAATAATTTCAAACATGTCTCACTTAGCTAAGAATGTCTTGGCTAAGTGAGACATGTTCAAATTATTGTTGAGTTAAACAAATAAATTGTTTCAAAGTAAATATGTTCATTAACTACTAAAATTGTTGGGAAAAACGAAGGCTTATGTCATAAAAACATCCTCATATTTTGTTATTTGTCTGATATCCATACGAATACTAGAACAAGAAAGATCAAGAAAGGAAAGAATGCAGGGAAACTATAATTTAAGCATAATAAAGTATAAGTATCGATAGGATAGGAGTAGTAAGTAGGAGCGTTGGGCAGATACCTTGCCCAAAAATGTAAGCAAAAAAGCCCAGATTACTATTCACG
Organism: Euproctis similis; assembly: GCA_905147225.2. Lineage (NCBI taxonomy): Eukaryota > Metazoa > Arthropoda > Insecta > Lepidoptera > Erebidae > Euproctis > Euproctis similis. The sequence continues at coordinate 15,732,706 of LR990116.1, forward strand.
ACGCGGTACTGACCCCAACGCTAACTTATGGAAACGTGATTTGGGTATTGTAGAGCGTGAATGAAAGTAGGGTAAACTCGGCCGAACTGAGGTCACTGCGCAAAATTTGCGGAATGAGGCTCACTAATTGCGTAAAAATAAAGTTTTGAGAGAGTGTCGGTTTAAAAGTATGAAAGAGCATGCACCGGTGGTTTGGAATAAAAAGACTGGGTTAAGCAAGATTGACTAAACGGTTACACAATACAAAAGTGGAAGGATGCAGGAGTCGACGATGACCAGTACATAACTTTCATGACCAAATGATACGGCTCCTAGAAGAAGGTCATGAAGAATCTTAAAAACTGACCTGCGCGTGTGACAAGGGTTATGAAAGTCAAAAAAGCGACTGAAGTGCACAGAAATCATGGCGCTATGTTTTCTCTGCCTACCCTGCAAAGAACTTGGCGTAAAGTTATGTATGTATATATTATAATATTAATAATTAGTTACCTACTTTATTTGGCTGCTACGGACACCTAATCTACGGAAACTTTTCTAATATAATTTTGCATACAAAATATTTGCGACATCATTGAACTTGAAAGATAATCAGTTCATGGCTCTTATTTTTTAAATTCATTCATGGAAATATCTTATTTTCTTCTTTATAGCTTAGGCTTCTGATCCAGAGGTCCGGGTTCGATTCGAGACACTGGCTCACACCAATAACTTTTCGAAATTGTTTTCGGAAGTTATGTGTGATAAATATCGATGATTGAAAACTTTGTACCCGATATGGCAATAGGTTCGCCACCTATTACATTTGGGACGTAAACATAACGGCGAGACGAGGCTTAACAGCCGCTGGCTACACGTTCGGGTAACAAAAGGCGTGAAGTTATGTTATGTTATATGTTCTTCTTTAGAGATACGATATATTTGGATTGAACTAGATTCATCCAAGGAAAGGTGGTTTGCGTATGTTTTGCGTTATTCGTGCGTGATTTGAATATGGACCGATTGACGTAGGCGTACTAGATAGTTGGGTAAATGTAAGTTTTTTGTTTATAAATTACGCAAAAAGGTTTACTCGCTACCTGAGAATGTAAGTGTATGTGCAAAAGTCGAAACAGAGGGTTAGTATTTATATAAAATAAATAAGATTTCCTTGAAAAAGAGATAAAACTTTTTTGTCAGCTAAGGTTTTTTGTAAAAAAAAAGATGTAGGTAGCGCCCGTTACAACTCTATCTCTATTGATCAAAACAACTTTTAGGATTATATCGCGTTTATTTATTACTCATTTATATTTACTTCCCGACGTTTCGAACTCTTTACAGAGATCATTTTCACGAGTGATGAACAAAAAGATGGTAGTTGTTCAAAAGCTATTTTCATTGAACAGAGAGCACCCACTTTTTGGAAATAAAAATCAAAAAGTTGATGTTAAAAATATGATTTTTACTATTGGTAACCCACATCAGACCATGAAAACAAAAGTTAAATACTTATTTATAAGATGTATTCATATTTTTTTTTTGTAAAGATCCTTTGTTGTATGATTTAATAAGTAAAAGTTGTGATTATTTAATTATTAGAAAATTGTCTTATTTTTCTAAGTTGGTTGAGATCAAAGTATAACTATTATTAAATATTCATTGATTTTAAATTAAAAGGTAAAGTATTTGTTAAAAAATCTACCACTGGGTCAAAAACGCGGCTAGTCCTGAGAAAGACCCAGCAAGAAAACTCAGCGGCTGTTCTTCCAAACTGATTATTATTTCATTTTTCATTGATATTGCTATTATTTATAAAATTTTTGAGAAAAAAAGAAAGAAACTTGGTTTCCAGGTTAATAAAAATTTAAATTTTTTTGATTGTATACTTCACTACTCAAAATTCTACATTATTTTGGTTTCTGATGTGGGTCTGACCTGCAAACTATACCTACTAATAGTATCTCGCTGTCTTGAACTGTTTGATTGTGGGCTGGGTTGGATGAGACTTATGACTGGGTTCCAGCTAGGTTATCGTTTCCAGCCATCTTCTCTATCGAAATTCTTTGGATGTTTTTTTTTTATCTCTATTGTTATACATCGCGCATTATGTTGTACTTCATCGATATTTAACATACATTACTTCCAAAAAGTCATTGTGTGAGCCAGGATTTGATCCCACGACTTCTTCTAGGATATCTCAAATGTTTACTGTTATTTACCTATGTATAATTCAAAAACATTGCAACATAAAAAAATACATCAAATATTCTCCCAAGTTGATCATATACTTTAGTGCTCCGAATTCTGCTTATTAGATTCTGAATTCCAATCCACGCCTATGTTGAACAGAGTGACGAGCTATTGCCGCTGCCTACGTCTCTATCACTAATAACGTGAAAGTACAAAATAAAATTAAACTTTCATAGACATTTCCCACTTAATTTTCTTAGTGCCATGGTTTCCTGTTAGTACATAATTGATTCGTTCATTTAAAATACATTATGGTGCTTGGGCACGATTGAACCCTACAGCAAAGGTACGAAGGTAATTTCCGACATTGTACGGTTAACCGGAACTCGAAAACGGTTTATGTAGCTACCTAATAAACCTAATGATGCGTGGATACATTAATTAATCCGATATAACAAAATCACTGTGATTTTCTACATTATTTTCTCAATATTACCAATTTTGATATGGTAAATAACCACGCAGTTTGCTTCATGAACGCGCCGGCTCTACCACGACGTCTCAGAAAATCGATGTAAATTGCTCATGCCACGTTGGCAGACCAGTTGGATGCGAAAAACATACAGTCCCGATTCCGAAGAGAAGGTATTAGAGTAATAAATTATATTTGACATTTAACATACAAAATATGAGACTGGATAATACTCGTATATAAATTTGATGTAATAATTGTTTAACATTGTTATAAGTCCAAATGTAATACTAACAAAAATATGGATCAATAGTTATCTGAAATTAATGAAAAAAAAAACCAATTTCGGTCCATGTAAAAGGCCAACAAAGCAACTGTAACACTATCTGAGTTGCAGGCGTCTTCGCATGCTAGTTTGCCCCTTATCACATAAGTAAACTTATGCCTGCACGTATTGTGACCCTAAAGGTACTCTAAAAATATTTGGATATCCAGAATTATAAAATATAGCATCTTAAATTATAATCATGAACTTGTTGATGTTATAAATTCGTGTTAGACAAGGTCGATGTAGACCTGCAGCATTGGCAACGGTCTGCAGTTTTCAGGGACGACGGGGGAACATATTCAATACTCACGTTCTGTTTTAGAAAATTTTATAACAATTATAAAAAACTTTTCAAATATTTTGGCGACAACAGACAAAATTGTGACCCAAATGACATGTCTGTGAATGGTCAACTACATCCATTGGCCTAAATTTAAGACGAATACAATAGTCCACCCAGTCTCCAGCAATAAAATGCCCCTGATCTGTAGCGACTTTGCCCACTCAATAGCAGGTCATAACAACGTTATTTGTCAAAGATATATTCGCTAAGACGAAGCCAGAATATCAGTTGACTTGTTCCATTAGATCAATAAATCCCAGCAGAAAATGGCCTACTTCTTTTAAAACTGGTCGACGTGGAAACTTTGTTACTGTTCTGAGTGCCTCAAATCCACGTGATTAGGTGACCATATTACTGTAAATAAGGAGGCAAGTTTGTATGAAGTGAATTCACAAACCGTTGATTGGATTTCGAAAATTTATTCACTTGAAATAACCTAACATTTTTGAGAGATAGACTTCATTTTGATGTCCTAAACAATAATTTTCAGAACGTAATTATTAATGAAATCTATGTCCTTTTTTTAACTTAAATCAGTCAGTTGATCAGTACTTTTATATACCTGCACAAATTTTATACCGCCAAGACAAAATATGTAAGTGTGCCCAGAGAGAACGGTTTTAAATTTCATAAAAAAAATATCTAATCACTATCTATTACTGAAAATACCGTCAAAATCAGTCCAGTAGTTTCAGAGGTTAACTGAAACAAACACTCAGACAAACAAACAATATTTGTGGAAAAAGAAATATTCTCTGCTACATGTATTGTGTACATCTCAGCTACATCTATATGCATTTAGAAAACAGGTTAATCTTATTTCAAAAACAAACACTCCAATTTACTTTCAGATTAAAACAAAAACTGATTTTTAACATAACCATGTGACACCACTGGTGTTGCGGAAGTCCATGGGCGGTGGTGGTCGCTTTCCATCAGGTAACCCGCATGCGTGTTTGCGTCTTTATAACATAATAAAATAACCCTTTATATTTATTGCAATACGATATAATAGGTATTAATTATAAACTGTTATTATATGGACATATTTAAGGAAACAAAATCCCGCTGACCAGCTACAGGAATAACAATGAACACAGGCTTTCACAGTTCAGAACTATGCCTGTGAAGGAAAATATGCAAATTAATGCAATCTGGTCTCTAGGACGGACTGGAGGCTCTGCATAATACCGTATGGTAATGAAAAGATAGCCTCTCATGATTTAAACGTTCACGTTCGCGTTGTAAATTAACAAAAGCCTTAAATGGCATTTGGTTTTAGAGTCATTAAAATAATACACGATCAATTAAATTATTTATATTTTATACTATTCAATTAAGAGTTATATTATATAGCCTGAAGTCGCTTGTGGTAGAACTAAACAGTTCACTGCATAAATGGGCCAACTCGACCGATGAAAATCGAAATAAAGTGGCTTCGACAAGCCTCGTGGTGCATTGGTAAAGCTACCGACTACAAAAGCGAGGTTGGGTCGGGGGGAGTTGGTCGGCTTCGATTCCCACCCGAGAACAAATATTTGTGACAAGTATGAATGTTTGTATGGAATCTGGCCGTTTTTCTATATATTAAAAGTATATATTTACAAAAGAAAAGGATATATGTATTATTATCCGTTATTTAGTATCCATAGCACAAGCGTTTAGTTACTTAATTTGGAACTAGATGGCGCTGTGTGATTTGTGTCCAAGATATTGTTATACTCCGTTTGGTTTGGTGAGAGGTATGTAGAGGTACATCTACTTCTCTATCCCATCTTAGAGGTCGACAACGCAATTATAACCACATTACTGTTGCAGATGTCCATGGGCATCGCTAGTAGCTTGCTACCAGATGACAGACCTGCAATTCTGCCCTCATTCTCATTAAAAATAAGATCACTATGGATCTTACGATTACTGGAATAATAATAATTTCAAAAGTACTTACTGCCTAACCTGTAAGCGTGTCGGTACTTAACTATTTTCTACTAATTTCCTAATAAATATTATACATAAGCCTGCATGTCAGTTAGAAGCATATGGCTCAGTAAAAAGGCAATATAGATAAAACTCCAAAAACAGGGAGGAAGTAATATCGCCCATTGTCATGGGGTAAGTGAGGCCTACATTGTTATAACCGGATACGGATTACGACCTCAAATTTATTAACTTACTATCTCTGCGACACAGTTTTTTGAATAGAAGGGTTGAACCTTCGTACATGTCATATGTAGTTTATAGCTAAAGCCTGTTTTACCTTTTTCTCTACTTGAAAGTGTAAAAACGTTTGTTTCGACTCGACTCGCCGAATGATTTTTTTCTTTATTTTTTTTTTGTTTTTTTTTATGGGATAGGAGGACAAACGAGCAGGCGTGTCACCTGATGGTAAGCAACTAACGCCGCCCATGGACACCATCAACACATATAGTATTCCTGTTGCGTTGCCACTTTACGTGGGTATTCTGAGAGGTCTTGGTATTTCACCGGTCAAGCCGGCCCATTCATGCAGTGAACTGCTTGGCTCTACCACTGTAGAAATGATTGTACTGTAGATTATGTCCCTAACGGAATAGGTTACGGAACCTATTGACATGCACCGGGCACAATGTTTTCAGTCAGAAGTTTTATTTCACTATGATACTTTTATACACACTACACGGCAACGTTAAGCGTTAAAAGTAACCTTTTTGGAGGTGGCATTACAAGTTTCACTTCAAAAACTTCTTTAATATATATGCTAATGTGATATTAAAATATTAAACCAGTCCACACCTTGTCTCTAGATAAAAAGGAAATACTTTTAAATGAATATCCACTGAGAAAGTTACGAAGCGATATTTACGCAGATATTCATTAGTCATTTTGTATAGCACCGAACTAGGTGCTTTGAACTAGTTGACCTAATTTGAATTTATGTGAATACTAGGAGGATTTAATAAAACAACCTGTATCCTGATCTGATTTGAACTAGTCCTGTGTCAATCACGATTGATCGAATCAAAATGATCGAGTCGCAACTCATTCGCGGGTAATTGAATCATCAATCTCTAAAAGACTCGATCTTTTCGTAATCCGTCGATTGCAGTTATGCGATCCCGTCGCGCTTAGTCGCGAGGCGCGACTCGTGTAATAGAACGAGACGGGTTATAATTTATATAACCCGTCTCGTACTATAGTCGCGCGCGGTCCGTGTTTGGCGCATGCGCGCGCACACCTATATGCAGTGTATTGGAACATTATTGGAACTCGCGAATGCGATCGATTCGATCAATCACAAATTTCAATCAATGACGTAGTTACCTCTGACAAACGACCCGCATTTGGAACTCGCGAATTGGATACGTGTTACGTTTAAGTAATTACATAGGTAATAATAATATAAGTGTTTATTGTTGTTATTGTCTTGGTTAAAAAGTAACAATTATTTGGTTTAATTAACTTTTAAATCCTTAAAACTCGCTTTAGTATTCGTTAAATCGTTAATGGTATTGGCTAATGGCTAATATTTTGTGTGTATAGAAGTTAATAAAACGACCGAATACCCGGCTGTGATTCCATAATCAACGGACTGAATACGTCAAACGATCGAATCTTTATGACCCAATCACTTCACCGGTGGGTCGTGATCGACCCGGGTCGCGAGAATTGATCGATCGACACAGGTCTAATTTGAACTATATTGTGGACATGTATAAACATAGGTACAATGATCTAAATAATAGTTATAGCTGATTCCTCTTTCTTAATGCTAATTAATGCTAGTTAGTAAGTAAATACAGAGTTACAAAGTATAGCGTGATTCAGTCGTCCGCTACAGCGCCATCTAGATTCCGTCACCTCACTTCACTTAATCACATCATGATAGCTAAACTTATTCGATACTTAACATACCGCCCGCCAAGGACGATATTGACAAATCGTCCTTACACATTACATGACTACATAAAACATGAGTTCATTGGACATGATTACAGTTCAATACTTGGTTTACATTAATATACAATAAAACATGCTTCCCTTCAAATTTTCTTATAAAAATAACAAGTACCAGATGAACAAATATATAAAATGTGCACAGTAAAATCTAATCAAATATGTTTTATAGATGTCTTGCCATCAACAAATAGCCAATTCATTAATGTGCTCTATAACATGCGTATACTTTGATTATTAAATTAAGGAATTTAGATTGGTTTCAAAATATAAACTTATACCTATGTTGAGCACCAAGAAGGTGCTGAAAGAAGGCTTGAACTGATTTGTACTAATTTGAACTTAAGTGAATACTAGGTGTATTTAGTAAAACGACCTGTATCCTGACCTGATTTGAACTATATTATAAACCCCAAACATAGGTATAAGTGATCTAAGTAATAGTTCTAGATGATTTCTCGTGCTCACTGTCTTGTTTGTCCTGTTCGTCCGGTTTGTCCTGTGTCCCTTTTGTTCTGCCTGTCCTTTAATTGTGTGTCCTCCCTTCTAACGCTTTAAACCTATTTTTCAATCTGGCGCGCGAATTTCCTAATGTGGTATAAGGAGGAGATGAATTCCGAAATGGAAACTTAACAATGTACCTACCATCATCGCCTTGCTTAGTAGTTTCCTTGTCTATTTGTATACTTGGCGGTAATATTTTCCTTTCATTAATTTTCTCTGTATCCCAAAACTTTCTTAAAATATCCCCTTCTTCTATATGTGTATGCATTACTTTAATATTTACCCTATCATGATTTACCCTATCTTTAACTGTTTCATTACAAAAACTAAGTACTCCCGACAGTATCCATCCTAGCGACGAATTCTGAGCAATAAGTGCTCCGGTAGGGTTCTTTATGATACCGTCCTTTAAAATATAACTATATACATCTGCTCCTAATAACAAATCAATTTTATTACATAGATTGAAATTTGGATCTGCTAAATGTAATCGGTTTCGATCTATCCAATTGAATGTTTCGACACTCACGCTACGTTCTGGCAACAATGAAGTTATCTTTCGCATAACATAAGCCTTTATAACTAATTTAAAGTTTGGATCAGTTCGCGACTTGATAGTAAGTTCTACCATGTGTTGGGCACGCGTCGCCTTACTCTCACCTACGCCTGAAATTATACCACGTACAGGAATCTTTTTTAAATTCAGTACTCGCACTGTAGACTCGGTTATGAAGCATGCTTGCGAGCCCTGATCGAGCAACGTCCGAACGACCTGGGTTCCTCCATTCCTAGACTCAGCCTTAATTAGAGCCGTTGGTAAAAATACCTGTTCTGGTTTGGTAACATTATCTGTCGCTAGACCTGATACTATCGGATCGACACTGACAGAAGAACCAGTGGATTCCATACTAGGTGTCGCTAAGGTGTGCTCTGATTTACGACCTCGATTTCCATCAGAGTGTAGTAATGAGTGATGGCGTTTATGACACACTCGACAAGTTGTAGGCTTTCTGCAGTCATCTACTGTGTGATTGCTACCAAGACAATTGTAGCATAGCTTATTTTTATTTACGAAATCCCGTTTGAACTGAATAGACTGATTTGCAAATTTCTTACAAAAACACAACTTATGCTGATCGGAACAAAATTCACAACGAACTGTGTAAGATGAACTAGTCGCCACGAAAGCCTTTGCTGGTAGACTGTGGTAATTCTTATTGCCTGAATAACGCGTCACTTTAGGTTGAATACATTCTAATGCGCGGAATCGCTTTTCAATAAAGGTTTTAAATTGGTTCAAAGTCGGCAATTCGTTATTGGAATCTATATTACTACTTAACTCCCACTGTTTTCGAGTCTCCGGGTCTAATTTAAATGTTACAATTTGTATCACTATAATATCCCAAGTGGATACGTCTATATTGAGGTTCAAAAGCGCAGCTAAACAGTCGGTCGTCGTATCTAACAATGATTTTAACGCAGTTGCAGATTCTGATTGTACGTGTTTTTGAGCAAATAAACGGTTTAAAATACAATTAGCCAAATACCTTTTATTGTTATAACGTTTAACTAAGACATCCCAACATCGCATGTAATTGGCGTCAGTGATAGGTGTATGCCTTACAAGTTGCTCGGCTTCGCCAGTTAAATGACCCTTAAGGTAATGTAATCTTTGAACATTATCAAGTGTATTGTTGTTATGGACCAGCGAAACAAACAAATCATGAAAGGTTGTCCATTCCTCATAGCTGCCGGAAAACATAGGTATTGATATTTTTGGCAGTTTCACATAGTTATAAGGTTTACTGTTACAAGCAGCTATTTGTTTCGTAGTTTCACGGCTATCTTGAAATTGTTCTAACATAGTTTTTAAGCTACATTTATAAGTTACATAGGTTTCCTCCGTACTATCATGTATATCTTCTACCTTTTTTTCTAGATTTCCTAATTTAAACTGTTCACATAATTTTGTATTCGTATTCTTAAAGGTTATCCAGTCCTTTTCTAATAAGTCTAACCTAGTTTCTATATACACTAATGTGAGCCTGTCTTTAGGACTCTTTTTAAAATTAGTAAAACCTCTGGTAATTCCCTTTTGTATATCTTCTAAAACGTTAATTAATCCTTCCATATTTTTTCTAAGTTATGTATTTAAATGATATATATATAAATGTACTGGAAGTTTATAAACGATAATAGTATCTCAACAATATGCTTTGAAACTATGTTCGTGAATTGTATAAAACAACACAAAACAAAAAACTAAATTAAGTTTCACGAAATGTTGTAAAAACGTCTAAGTGTTTGGAGGAAAATTAAAAATCGGGCATAGGTTCCCCGTTCCTTCGTTTTTTCTAAATTTATTCTAAGTTAATATTACCATGCACACATTTAACTAACTAAATCACAATTAACATATAACTTACAATTTTTATAAATCTTAAATGTCATCAATAACAAAGTAAATTCCACTAAAATATTATAAGTCGAATAATCTTCGATAAAAATTAAAGTTAAATTGTTCTTGTATATTATTATAATGTTTGCTTGACACTGACTCGAAAAGATTCTTCAAATATTGGAAACAATTTATAATGTACTCACTGATGTACCACTGCTTTCGCCTTAGCTTTAATTACGTGTATCCGAATGTTGACGTCATGTGTTGTGACGTGATCCAATCTTGATACTGCAGCCGCCACTGTCTGGCGTCTGTATTTGCTGAACTCCAAAATGAACCTTGTACCGTTTGCTGCAGCGATCCACTGCGTACAAGTGGTGGGCCCCTCGGGCTCCGTTGATTATCAAAAAAGACTGTTTCGGTAGCCCAATCCGGCTCGAAGGACCAATGTATAGCACCGAACTAGGTGCTTTGAACTAGTTGACCTAATTTGAATTTATGTGAATACTAGGAGGATTTAATAAAACAACCTGTATCCTGATCTGATTTGAACTATATTGTGGACATGTATAAACATAGGTACAATGATCTAAATAATAGTTATAGCTGATTCCTCTTTCTTAATGCTAATTAATGCTAGTTAGTAAGTAAATACAGAGTTACAAAGTATAGCGTGATTCAGTCGTCCGCTACAGCGCCATCTAGATTCCGTCACCTCACTTCACTTAATCACATCATGATAGCTAAACTTATTCGATACATAACACATTTCAATTTTACATTTTTCAAATAAATAATTTATTAGATATTATGATGGAGAGGAATTTGTGAGTGAAATGAAATTCGTTACAAATGCTTTAAGTATGAATATCTTTTGGAGGTCGAAAAGATAAGATGTTTTATTTTACTATAAAAATATTGTATTTATACCATATATATAATACTAAGTATATATACATATTGACCAAAACAACTTTTAGGATTATATCGCGTTTATTTCTTACTTATTTATATTTATTTCCCGAAGTTTCGAACTCTTTGATATATATATACATATGTAAATATTTTACTCGATATTATAATTCTGACATAGTTCAGCAAAAACAATATGTTTACATCAGCTGCTTGCCAAATATGTTAAGTGTTAACGTAACAATAAATTATGAATGTAGCTAATAACGAAAATTCATAGAAAGGATACTTAAAATTTCTGGAAAACTTCAACCAGAAACAAACTTGGTAACTAATTAAACTTTCGAAAATTAACATTATCTTTGAGGAAGTCGAGAATTTTGCTAATCCTACAACTGTATATAAATATCTCCATTGGCTAGTCAAAACTTTTCGAATCGAATGAACGAATGAAAGATTTAAATGAAGGACAACTAGTCGAGATTTTGATTTTGACCAATTTTATTAACCAGTCGCCTGTCAGTCGCTTCTATGCCGCGCTTATGTAATAGGATTGTACAAAACTGCTTAAGCGGCACAATACCTAAAAATCTTTTCCTTTACCTACCTATTTATTAAATAAAAGTAATACCAATAATATTTATAGCCGCGTGAGACCCAATAAAAACAAGGTCATTATTTATAGAATAAAAATACGATATATGGGAGAAACCAGCAAATAAATTTGATATTTGGACAGTTATGTTATGTTGAACCCACTTGATCTTCGAAATATTCTGAGACACTTTCTTTCAACAAAGCCAAATGTAACTAAATTTTAAATTTTTACCTGATTTTGCAAACGAGACTTTATATGTTTTATATAAGTAGAAATGATATGCCGTATATAATATGTAATAGGTGTAATATGAATAATATTAATTGGTTCTATTCATCTTTTAAACCAGCTTGTAAACCAAATATTGAATTTGTGTAACAACCGTCTATACAGAGATATTTGGAAAGAAAGTCATTGGAGTATGGAGTCAGTGGAGTCAGTCAATGGAGTATGTAGGGTTTTCAATATTGTAAAAATGCTTTTAACGACTGATAAAATCATAGAAAGATCAAATCAAACAAATGATCATAGAGGCAATATCTGTAATTTTTTTTCTAAATTGTGATATTAAACCTCCTAGAAAGCATTCAAAATTTCCAGATTCCAGAAAGTACTTTATTATCTTTATTCAGAGAATAGAATTTATTGCCTTAAACCTTAATATATAATCAGGCAGTAGTTAATTATAGTCCTGTATTCATGAGAAAAAATAAATTGAACATACGAGGACATACATCCAATACAATAAGAATGAGTTAGCCTATATTCACCATGTGAGCTACATTACTGCATAGATCATTTAGCAAGAAGACCTATTTACATTTCTGGTTGCCTCGCCATCTTATTATTCGGTAACACTCGACTATCTTTTTTTATTCGGCGGCACTCGATAACACTGTATATACCCTCAAATATTAGAGCCGTAAAGGTATAAAAAAGGAGTTTATAATCTATTTCTATCCCTAGAAACTGTGTCTAGACACAATCCACATTTACCAAAGCTAATATTAGATAAGTGAAAATAAAGTTCCCCCGCTAATAAAATCTCCAGCAGAATCTGAACAAAGCGACAATGGCACAACTAGGCGAATGCTGGCACATCCGGGAACGCGGGCGGGTCAAGGTCATGGCCCGCGGATCGATGCAGCTACAAGCCCGCGCCACGTCCCGCCACACCCCGCCACACCGCTACGCCACTACACCGCTACGCGACTACACCGCTACGCGCCTACACTGCTACGCGGCTACACCGCTACGCCCGAATCTCCAAATCCGCAAGTTCTCTCCCGCAATACTTTTTAAGCTCGCAATTTAAGAAACCTATTTCATAATACTCTTATATAGACATCAATATCTTTCGATCGATACAAATTTCGGTCATATTTCCTTTATGTTATAAATTTGGAAAAGTCGAGCGTTGGAACTTCAACTGTAATGATCCAATATTAAGCATTAACTGTATTTGTAATATTGGACTTAAATTGATCCATATGCTAGGATAATACATTCAAAACTAGTGATTACAAAATTAGTGATTATTTATCAAAAAAAAATGGCGTCATGATCGAGACACAATTGAAGGTAGCCAATAAGATTAAAGCTTTCTGTTTGTAAATATAACTAACAATTATGAAGCAGGTTTGTAATAAATGTAATACTACAAATTCTATAAATAGCTGCCTGACCCGGCACTGGTAGCCAAAAAATATAGGTCGCTTAAATGCCTACTCTACGAAGATTACGAAGTTACAGAACTGTTATTGGTCAAACATGTATGCGACTATTCATAAAAAGGCCGTGAAGCTACAAAATATAAAAAAAAAGAAATTTATTTAATACTTTTAGCCGGTTTTAAATAATAAATGATCCAGTTTACTTCGTTGACGTTCCACAAACAGCTGTCAAATATTTTGTTAGACAGTAATCTTGTTTTGTACCCCCAGATTGAATTGAATAATTTATCTTATTATGCTTACTGAAAAATACCAACCGATTAGCGAATGCTTGGTTACACGTGCAATTTCAACTATTTAAAATACAATAATATTATCCTGGAATACACAGGGTATCATTTAATCAAGTTTTTTACTGTGCTATAAAAAATTTAAATCATAATCAGTAGTTGGAAGTGTCAGCAGTCTCAAAGTGACCGAGTGTTTCAGCACTGTTCGGTCTAACTCACGGGTCTATTTTTTTCCATAAACTTAAACACCGATGATGTATGTATTTCAACAAATTAGCTACCATCAGGTAATACCAAAAAACCTTATGATCGTGTGCCAGAATAAGTTAGTAAGAGTAAGTAAATAAACATTACGTAGTTACAAGTGAACATATGAACGGACGAACGAGTATTTACAATATAAATACATACACGTAAATCAAACACATAACACCCTTTCTAACTCTCGCTCGCTGATTGTTAAAATATTCGAGATGTTGTTAAAAATAATTGGATAAAAATAAAAATGTTCATTCCAACCAAGGCGTAAATTTATCCTCTTAGACGATAATAACCACGTAAATACGTTTTATTTCAATTATATAAAGTAAAATTTGACGTATTGGCCTTGAGAACATCTTTTGTCGCTTCAATGAACGCCAAAACCTCGGTGATATGAACGGTCACGGTCGACCTTTGCATTAGACAGAACATGTCTGCTCACATCCGAAGCCGGCGCCCGTATGGCCTTCTAGATCGTGAAGCTACTGTGGGGTGGATGGGGGTATGTTTACCCACCTATTCGCTACCACCCGTGCCAGCTGAGCAGCGGCACGCTATATTTAGGTTGCGCTGTAAATATTCGGTCCAAGTACGGAAAGACTCCCGCCACCCACGCGATGAGATGAGAGAGAGGGAGTCATAGGTACGCTCTCCCGCTACATAAGCGGGTAAAGTTGAAAGTTCACCATCACCCCGGCACACGAACTCACGTTTGTTAGAGGAGAACGCTTCTTCTTTATTTAAATTCTATTGCAGTTTGTTTCATCATTTTAGTTTCGGTTGAATTCTAAATGGCGACTCTTATTTTTTTTGCAGTGCTCGAAAAGGCACAGTTTTTTTTTCAATACTCAAACCCAAATTGTCTTTTTTTCCTCGATTTCAATTTCGCGGAGTTGAGTTTTCGACAAGTGTCCGAATGGGTTTTACGGTTATTGCAATTGTGGTCCAATTTGGACGAAACAAGCTTTGCAAATTATAATTTCAGTTGGAATGGCGCGTTGAACCCCACTTCTCTCCAGGCTTATTTGCTAACGAATGATTTAATATATAGATATGTAATACTTTTCAAAAACTTGATTCACTTTATACTGTGAGATTTTCAAAACTATTGGAAATAATTTTCATAGAAATGGTCACATACTACATGGAAGTCGGACGTTAGGATTCGGGTCAAAATGCTTTATATGCTTTGTTCTAGAGGTGAATGTGCGCAAGAGTTATACAACCTGATACCTCCATCCCCATTCTATTGCCAACTGCCCGACGTACTAAGCGCTTACGCCCGTACGTTGTAGATATCCCAGCTGTAAGAACTAAGCGATTAGGATCTTCCGTTTAGGAAGACCTCTCCGCACAGCTGGTGAATGAACAAACTACATGCGTCGGTTTCTCGTTGGTTAGGCCTCTTCAAAAGGAGAGTGAATAGGCTACTAACTGGACAGTGCATTTTACCCTCGTCGTCATTTACCATCAAGTGAATCCAAGTCGAGCGCCATCCAGTAAAATATATATAAAAATTCTCTCAAAAGCAAGTATTAATGAACCAAACGTAGTGATATATTACATGTTTATTTAGTAAAAAATATTCCATTTGTTTTTGTAGCCATTATAATAATCTACTTTTAATACATCCACTCGATACGGTAAACTAAAAGCTTTTACCCTCCAGATATATAGAGTATATCCATTAATAAAACAAAGCTTGGGTTTTTTGTATACGTTATAATTAAAACGAAATTCTTTGAAAATTTATAAAATATCTATAAATTAATGTAATAAAAATTATAATAACTATTCCTAGTTGAGGTTTACAACACCTATATTATTTTGGAAAACCAAACAATTTTTTTATTATATACCTTCATATCTATAATAATCAACGTATTGATTGTCGATGAAGGCAAAATTTGAGCCACATATAGAGGAACATTTTTTCAATGATTAGCGACGATAAGTGTCACACTTAATTACGGAAAAGACAATGAGGATCAAAAGTTAATTATAATAAAATCTGTAAAAATAACAATCTCTGAAACCTGTAAATGCTTGAGGTTTAATCCTTAGAGCATGTTAAGATTTCAATTTGTTTTCAATAAGTGATTTTGCTGTGCTTGCATTAGTTGAAACCGAAAATTGAGACAGTGTGTCCATCAGGACGGAAGTCAAAGGTGTCTGAGTTGAGAACTTGTCGTCATCCAAGCAAACATTATCTGGTTTCTGATACACGAATTCGGGTTCACGATACACATCATACAACCCCTTCTCATGTTTGGGGTCGTGGAAAGCGACTATGGAAAGTGCCGGATGGGTGCCACCAAATGCGATGCGTTCCTGATGACTTGCTATTGCAAGAACGGTCCCGGCTGCTGGGTAGGAACAAGTAATATATCTGTTGTGGAGATTTATTATTTCCACGCAGTTTGTACCGCTACCACCAATGATACCATATTTTCCTTTGCGGTTGAACTGAAAAGAAATATACATAACATAACTTTACGCCTTTTATACCAGAAGGTGTACGAAATGGCTGCTAAGCCTCGTCTCGCCGTTATGTTTACGTCCCAAATGGAATAGGTGCTGAACCTATTGCCATACCGGGCACAAAGTTTTCAATCGTCGATATATATCATACATAACTTCCGAAAATAATTTCGAAAATCATTGGTTTCCGCCGGGATTCGAAACAGCGACTTTTGGATTCAGAAGCGGGGTGCTCGTTGGAAAAGAAATATTGAGATATTATTAATTATCTTCTTAATTTATTCCCAATAATAACAAGAGAATGATGCAGAAAGTCGGGTAGAAAGAGAGTGTCGGTTTTAAATTAACAAAGGGAATGCTGCCATGGCTGTTTAGATATATAGAACGAATGAATTATGAAATATTGACAAAACAGATATACAATACAATACACGGATATACAGTACAATAGCGGAAGCATGTAAGAATCCAGTACATCCTCGACATACTTTCCAAGATCAAATTGAACGTATCATTCTGGATAGGGATGTCAGGAGCCTTAAAAATCGATGAACGTATATGACAAGAGTTATGAGAGATGAAGAAGTTAGTAAAATGTGTAATATTTTTGCGTTCTGTAGCTCTATTCTCTCTATCTAACCTGCAAGCCACTTGGCGTAAAGTATGTATCAATTCCCATTATCCATAGAGTTGACATTTAGTCATGACCCTGATTTTATTTGCTGCATTATATAATCCAGGACAACAGATCCAGAATCCAGAAAAGATGCAAGGATAATGATTGATGATGTAGTGCTGGAACAGGTGAATGAAATTGTATATCTTGGATGCGCTTTTAGCAGAGATGGAAGGTACACCGCGGATGTAGAAAGACGAGTGGCGATAGGAAATAGCGTAAATGGAGCGTTGGGCAGATTCCTGGGCGCGAAATACATTAGCAGAAAAGCCCAGCTAGTAATCCACAATGCAGTCCTGATCCCAACGCTAACTTATGAAAGCAAGAGCTGGGTATGGCAGAGTGTGCATGAAAGTAGAATAAACGCAGTAGAAATGAGGGCACTACGCAAAATCTGCGGAGTGACTCTCGCTGACCGCGTAGAAAGCAAGGTTGTAAGGAAGGAAGTTGGTTTGAAAGAGAGTGTCGGTGTAAAAGTAAGAAAGGGCATGCTCCGATGGTTCGGACATGTAGAAAGAATGGTAGATGCAAGACTGACTAAGCAGATATACAATGCAAAAGCGGATGGATGTAGGAGTCGAGGACGGCCAAGACACACATTCCATGACCAAATAGAACGTGTTCTGGAGGAAGGTGATGTTAAGAGCCTCAAAAACCGACGCGCGTGCATGAAAAGAGTTATGAATGTCAACGAAGCGAGGGAGGCGTGTAAGAATCGTGCCCTATGGCGCTCTGTTCTCTCTGCCTACCCCGCAAGGGATTTGGCGTGAAGTTATGTATGTATGTATGTATGCATTATATAATTCATTTAAAAAAATGTCTCGGTGGTCCAATGGGCGTCAGAGCGGGTTCAAATCTTGGCTCACACCAATGACCCTTCGTAATTCTTCTGGAAAGCTATGTGTGATAAGTATCGATGACTGAAAACTTTGTGCCATTTGGGACTGCCACTGCCTACACCTTCGGGTAGAAAAAGGCATGAAGTTATGTAATGTTATGTTCATTATAAATTTTTATAAATGGCATTTGTGATAAGATGAATACGTCGCTATTTAAAGGTTTTCTTTTTACATATGTAACTATAGTTTGATTTTTGTACCTCCACACCTATAATGTAGGCGTGAGGTCATGAAAAGGAACTTAGAAAATGGGGACCAAAAATGGCTACCATCTTAGTTAAATCTGCCCTACAGAAAAGGCTATAGTCCATTCTAAATAAAAAGTCGGTGCTGATATCACAGGAACTCTCCCGGGAAGTGCTTAATGGGGCTCTTTGTGACAATATTTCAGCGCCATTTATCTGTCTTTTCGTAGACTAGATATTTTTTATATAGGATATAAAAATTTTAGTACCCCGGCTATATTGTGTCGTATGAGAATATGTATTAAATATTACTTGCAACTTGCAATTCAGGTATATACGTAAGTTCTATCAAATAAGGCAAAAAAATAAACTCAATGTTTATAAAATTGGCTGGATGAAACCTAAGATAATAACCTAAGAGAATACCCCTTTTTCCTAGAAAATGCTGCTTTGCCTTAATAATCCGGATATTTAACGACTTTTACGATTAAAAGAGATAGTGATAACTAAACTAATCAATCCCAATCATTTTTGCCACAGGGTATAAAAGCATAAAAAAGTTGACTATAGATTGATCATCATGCTCGTTTGTAAAAATAATTATTCATATTATAAAGAAAACAACCCGAAATAGCCCGCAATATGATCGAATTAATTTTACGGAACATTTTCCTGGAAAGCTTTCTAAAAATACGTAAGAGGTGCGGTGTGGAATACAAAATGTAAATGGTAGGAGGATAATTTTATTTGGTTGAGATTTTCTATAAGGCGGGAGATATTTGCGGAAGAATCCACATCTTATAGCGTCACGATTGTAGGGTTGCCACATAGAAACCGACATTATATCCTAACCAATTCTAGCACAACACGGATAGTAAAAAACAGAAAAACATTTGAGCTTGCAGGCCATCCCTTAAACTTTACGCTAACTTTAAATGGTTATGAAGGTGAAGGAATGAAGGTTTATGCACGAGTCTACTGCTTTGTTTTCAGTAGCGATATTAATATTATTGTTATTTATGTTTAATAGTTTGAAAAGAGTATTTGGCACATGAGTTTCTTGCCCGATTCTTCTCATGATAGCCCCTACACTCGGAATCGGGCCGCTCGTGGCGATTGCGTCCGTGTTTTCTTGTTCCACGGACGCACTTTCCTCAAGCGCTCGTGTTAAGTAGTTAATTTAAAATAATAAAGTAAAATTGTACTTGTTGACTATTTTTAAGTGTCTGTGAAGACCTATGAAAATAAAACTTATTTTGACTTTGACTTTGACTTTGAAAGAAATATAAAATAAATATTCCGCGCTCTTTTTTAAGTATATTAATTAAAACTCTGAACTGGTGAGCGAAATCTTACCCTCGCCCGCTGCTACCGTTAAGCCAACTATATAATTGGAAGCTTGTATATTTTTAAAGCTACTAAATTTGACGTATCTTAATCTATAACTTTTAATTATGACAAGAAAACTATGCGCAAAAATTAAGGAAATTTCGAGTATTATTGGTATTCTGGCAACCCTACATGATTGGTGTTGAGTGTATTGCTTACCCTTATATGGAATTGAAAAATATATTATATAGAAATATACGATCATACTTGAGTGCTGATGAAGTATTCTCAGAACTAACAAAGCGTTGCTTGCTTTTACAGATAATTATAAAATTTCATCATATATATATATATACTAGCTGGCCCGGCGAACTTTGTTCCGCATTAAAAGTAATAAATGAGTAAAATTTGGATTTTAAAAAGTTCAATTTGTGCTATTTATCGGCACGCGTTTTGGCGCGTAACGCAACTACTATGTCCCGCTATGTTAATACTGTAATATCTTCGTAAATATTCGTTTAAATTACATACTGTAAAGGGCCATATTGATCTATATTAAAAGCACAATCTATTTAAGACTGGCACTTAGTTGGATAAAAATTAGTGCTGTAATGTTTAAAATTGCTTCGTAAATAAGCCATTATTTCTCGTAAGAAGTAAAAGAATAAAAATGGTCATTGTGGGTTATCCTTAAGAGATAGACATATGCCCTCGCCGACTTTTTTGTAGACCTTTTGAAGTTGTTTAATAATGTAGAACATTAATTTCATCTATCACTTAGGGTTCAGCCAGCGTTTGCAATTAAAATGCTTAATCTCGAAAATTATAATTTTTTCTTTACAACATCATATATGAATTATAGATCAAAACCACCCCGTTGACACCCTCTAACTATTAAAAAAAACCGCATAAAAATCCGTTGCGTATTTTTAAAGATATAAGCATATAAGGGGACAGACAGCGGAAAGTAATGATATATATATATAGATATTAATATTAATATATATATACATATTTTTATTAATAGACTAGTTTTTGCTGCACGTCTTTTTCTACTCAAAGGTGTAGTAAGTAGGGAGTTTTAAGCCTCGACTCATTCGACTACTCGACATTTTTCGCCCCGAATAGCTGGAGGAACCTATTGCCATACACCGGGCACAATGTTGTCAGTTATCGATATTTATCACACGTAATTTCCGCAGAGAATTATGAGAAAGTGATTCAGAAGCGCGGTTCCGAATCACTCCAGACCACAGACTATAATCTATTCATCAGTCTGGTATTATATTTATAGGCACTACAACACTCACTTCGGTAGACCGCCAGTATCGGCACGCGTATATATATTCCCCATCAACGTCCGGTCTTCGATTCTGGACTCGTATGACATTCAGTCTCTTTTTGGCTGTCAAGTCCCACACAGACAACGCTTCGGTTGTCTGCCAACTGCCAGTTATACACTGTTCTCTCTGTAAAATATACAAAATTTATATTAATAACAAATTTATTTTTGAGATATGATACCAGCTGAAGAGAGTCATAGAGGATAAAAAAGAAAGTTAAAAACGTCTGCCTATTGACTATATATTAAGTGAAAGTCTTCTTTACACTGCCGATTAGAATATTAAACAAGCTACGGAGAGAAGGAAATAAGAGACAGAGAATTGGGCTCCTTTTACCCCACAATCGAAGCACGAAGACACAGATTCAACAAAAACACATTCATCAAATGCTGTCCTTAAAAAATTGCGTCGGTATTTTCGTATATAATAATAATAATACATCACTACTACAAATAACAATATCGGCGATTTTTATTGTCAACATTTTTCCTTGTATCACAAATAAAGAGGACGGGAAGGGAGAAGGAGAGGGATGGATAAGAATGGATAACAAAACCTATGTCCCAATATTGTTCTCACGACTAACACAATAAATATGTTAGCGCTGTCAGAAGGGATATTTAAGTAGCTGACTGTTTTCCTTAACTTTGCTACACCATCTGATAAATGTGACGGACCTTTATGTAGTGGGGACTCTCTCTAATGAACATGTTGTGTATATATTTAAGTTATGAGTAGCTTCAATCTTTTAAAACAAGAAGGTATAGACTGCTAAAATTATGCATAGAGACGCCGAGTTTTTTATAATATCACGTAACAGTTGGCTGACCGCTTTTTCAGTTATAAAGCATGCCAAAACTTCCAAGAAGTAAAATTTCAAGTTCAGTTTGGAAGTTGAGACTTCTGATTAAAAAGCGCAGTGCTATGTTAAAATATATGTTAATTTTTTATAAAGAACATGAAATCTTCACATCAGAAAAAGCACAAGGGCAGTACAAGTTTGCAGTTGCTTGATAGTGTAGTGGATTATCACGCGGATTCGCGTTGTGGTATCTATGACTGATCAAATCAACTGATTCATGGCAATAATTTTGCCGCATTTTCTAGATACAACACTCCTTAAATGTACAGGTACCTATTAAAAGTGTGACATTACAAAATAAACAAAAAAGTGTATACAAAAACAGTAGATTAGTAAAATTTGTAATATGGTCTCGCTTTACTTTGGGTGAAACAAAACCTCAAATAAGTGGTCGGTATAAGCCTTCAACGTTTAGTCGGACACCCGCAGCAGCTCTCAAACACAAGTCGCTATATATACATTTTTTTTTAATTAAAAACTTGCCTTTGTCGCGCTATAAGTTGGCGGTGTTTCATTTAAAGCTTAGTTGTGCTTATAGCTCGTTGCTCAAAGTTCAATGTTTCTCCACACTTTTACGTCTTCTTCACTTACCTTTGAAGCGCATTATTACAGCCAATATTTCTACTTTGCCAAGTGATACAACTTTGTCTGAAACTCTTTGTACGTGGGTGTAGCTCTTTTAGTTTTTATTTCTCCACCCGTATTTATAAATATATACTTAAATTATAAACTAAAGTCACTGAGCGCGTAGTATTATTATTATTTGTTTATGAGATAGACAAATGAATATGCAAGCCCCATGAACACCTGCAATACAGATAGTGTTACATTTGCGTAACCGGCCGCGAAAGGAATTGGATAGGAAATAAGGCGGGAATTGGAGTAGGCCTGCGGATGCCTTTCCCTCCAAACAAAACGCAGGATGATCAATTTGACGTCAATTTTGAAAGAGGTCGTCGTATTTCTCCGGTCGTGCCGGCCCATTCATGCAGCTAACTGCGTGGCTCTATCACTGTTATAGTCTAAGATAAGTCTGTCCTATCAAGTCAATCAATTGGCGTTAATATCTATGCTACGTCACATATCGTTAACATACCGCGCGGGAACAATAACTGAATTGATTTCCCGAGTTGGTAAAATGAGATATAAAAATAGAATAATGTTTCATTAGGCTATATAAAAGTACCTACTACATTATATAAAATTCTCACGTACAAATTTAATCAGAAAAGGTATTTGTTGCCATGGTAACATGATCTTGAACGTATTAATAAATGATGTATACGATGAAAGAAAAAATCTTTCCATATGTCTAAACATTATGGCTTTTTCATTAGATTTCGTTGCATTTTTTTATTACAAATTTAATTTAAAGAATATTTCTTATTTATTAGAATTTAAATGATGATTGCATTTGTGTGGTAGAGCCACGTATGTGAGTGGTAGAGCCACGCAGTGAGCGGTAAGCCATGAATGGGCCGGCTCGACCGGTGAAATATCACAATATTCACCGGTTGAGCCCATTTATGCAGTAAGTTGTGTGGCTTTACCACTTTATATACTATTTTACTCAGTTGGCTATAAATCGTTCCTGCAATAAACTAAAATTTATTGCATTTGTCAGAACACAGGGTTTTTTTATGAATAATTATTTATATTAAGAAAGTCAAAAAGGTCTCGATGATCCAGTGTCGAGCACCCCGCTTCTGAATCAAGAGGTCGCGGGGTCGAATCATGGCTCACACCAATGACGTTTCGAAATTAAATTCGTAAGTTATATGTGATAAATATCGAGGACTAGAAACTGTGAGCCTGGTTCGCCACCTATTCCATTTGGGACGTAAACATAACGACGAGTTGAGGCTTGACAGCCACTGCCTACATCTGCGGGTAGAAAAGGCGTTAAGTTATGTTTTCTTAAGTTATGTGTGTGTGTTGGTTATATATAATATTTTTTTTGGAGACCTACATCCCTCTAGTCACATACATACTACAGAGGTTATAGAGAGTAAGGAATTGACAGAAAAAAAAAATGAAATAAACTCAAAATTATCTACAAAAAACTTAAAAATTTACTTTAAAACTTGATATAAATTTTCAAAGTATTAATTATTTCGGGAAAAGAGATGAACGCCTTCACTGTAAGCATTGAAAGAGTAAACAATGTTCTATTGTTCGGCTTCAGGTTGTTACTTCAACATTTACAACCTATTCTGTAAGGGCCCACTCTTCCAGACACCTATTGTTGTTTACCATCTAGAGATTTTGCTTTATTGAAATAATTAAGAGTTCAAAGCTACGACCATTTTCTTTGGTAAAAAAAAAAAGATTGAATGATTGATAACAACAAAATGAGCGGGCTTTATCTGTTTTTCTTCTATGTAAAATATTGCTATATCATGACCATTACATAGTATAAAACAAAGTCACTTTCCGCTGTCTGTCCCCTTATATGCTTATATCTTTAAAACTACGCAACGGATTTTGACGCGGTTTTTTTTAATACATAGAGGGTGTCAACATGGTGGTTTTTATCTATAATGTATGATGATGTAGAAAACAAAAATTGAAAAATCTAAAATTCACTTTTTTTATTACTTTTGATGCGGAACAATGTTCGCCGGGTCAGCTTTTCTTAGATAATCCTAATAAGCAGCTAGTATATAATTATTAATAGAGTACCTTGGTACTCAATAATTGGACCCAATAAAAGGTACTCTAAAAGGTAAGATAGATTTGTTTTTACTTACAACGCCCTCTAGTTTTTGAAGCTAAGCAACTAAATGCTTGTGTTATGAAAACCAAATAACAGTTATTAATAACGTATATATACATTTCCTTTGTTAATGCATATTTATTGTACATAGAAAACATCCATCTATGCTCATCACAGATACATAATTATACTCGGTTAGGGATCAAACCACCCCACATATACTCCGCAGTGGGATAAGGTACCAATGCATTACGATGCTCCTAAAAAAATATTTTTAGATATATGGTCCAATGGACCCATTTCCCCGCTTCTCAATCAAGAAGTCGTGAGAGTTCGAATCCGGGCTTACACCAACGACATTTCGAAATTCTTTTGGGAAGTTATGTGTGATAAAAACCGATTTCTGACAAATTGTGCCCGGTGTATGGCAATAAGTTTGCCACGTTATGTTTAATATACCTAGATTTACTTACTAGAAGATCAATACTGTCGCTGCAAATGTTGACACCTTCAAAAGTCATGACACATCCAACTTGGCATCTCACGTCCCAGATCTGAAAATATAGGTAAAGGGGGAAAAAAAGGATAAACAGTGAATAAAAAGGATACATTTGCAATAAGTATCTAAAGAACCTTCCATTACTAAATAGGTATCTAAAGAAGGTATAAATCACGATTTCATTAATAATATTAGTTAATAATATGGCGACTTTGATCCGATATTTATGTATATTTTAAAGTAATATTCTGAGGAAATACAGCAGTCAAACAAGACAAGCGAATAGCAAACAATTTTAAACAGAGTCGCAGTAAAATAGAACAGTATTTTATATTTAAAAATGTAAGATAAAAGTGTAAGTATTCTAAAAAATATACATATTAATATTACGGGGTTCAAAGTATTTTCCAGAAAATATCAAAGGTCTATGAACTCGGTTAATGAGAATAGCGAACAATTACAAAGAACAATGAAGAAAGTTATGTTGGTATAGAGAACTTTTATAACTTTTTTACTTATAATGAGGGAAGATCCTTCCTTATCTTCGACGTGTCTATCTAACAATCTTTAAAATAAAAGTTCTGTCTTTTCTAATTATCCATTACTTCTTGTTCGACCAGAGACCTTTAAGCAACAAGGTATTACGTATATCAAGGTTAATTGATTGCTTCAAGTCAAGTCCCTTGCGTGGTAGGCAGAAAGAGCAAAGCGCCATAAGGCACTTTTCTTACACACCTCAGTCTCTCCTTCGACTTTCAAACATCTCATCACACACTTTCAATTTGGTCATAAATATATCCTTCCGCTTATACAGCACTGAATATCTGCTTAGTCGATCTTACATCATTAATCCTTTCTTCATGCAAGAACATGTTTCATTCTGCAGGTCTTCGAAGCAAAATGCTGCGGTAAAACGCTTAACGGAGATGAGCAAAAAAAATAAACAAAAAACACAATGCCCCGCGCTATTATTTGAAACATGCTCCTTATAAATAATTTGAAGAGTTAACCAGAGTAAAATAAATATTTTCATCTGGATTGCGATGAGTGCGGGGCTTTGAGTCTGTCCGCGGTCGTTCCCCTACATATTTTATTCAGTTCATGTTTACTATCTACTATGTAGACAACATACTCCTGCACCGTGTGTAGGTACACTAGGTACTTATTATTTATAAAGTAGTTATCAATCGCATCCCCAACCGCATGGCTTCCTTAACTGTCATTTTATTTCCAATGAAACAAATGAATGATGCTGATAATACTAAGGAAACACAACTTAGGTCATTATTGCAGAGGTAATTCCACGCAATCTGCTGAATAAATAAGCCGGTTTGACCAATGTGATCCTGATCCTTATTAAATCGAATTCGGTGATATTGTTAAACTGGTAATTGAAAAGAGTAGGCCTTGCATACTTCTTCTTGCATCTTCTCAAGCAGCCTGGGATTCGCTTTCACATTCAAGACAGTGGAAAAGGGAATCTAAGTTCAAAGTGGAATCTAAACTCCGGCAAAGTTTAGATAGTAGATGCTAGTATATAGTTATAAGTCCTTTTGTATGATAATTCTAAGTGCTTTGAGAAGTCCGAGGAAGAAAGATAATTATTTTGAATTATTATTTTATTATGAGAGGTATCTCGTATCTGCCCGTGTTATAAGCAGACAGCCCGCGTGGGTGGAGCTGCCGGCAACTATAATATATAATGTAATTATTTTTGTCACTTTTATTCAACAAACAGTATTACTAACCCTCAATGTCTTATCATAAGCGCCGCTGGCAAAAATATGAGGTTTGTCCGGGTGAGCCCGCAAAGCGACAACTTGACCAAAATGCATACGCTGCAATTTCTTCGGAATAAATTGCAAACGAAGCTTGTGTATTTTGTATGTTGTGTCAACCTGAGATATTAAAATTTTGCATCACACAATAATCATTATTTGAATAAATAAATGGTAACCATTAACGCCTTTCAAAATGTACTTCAGAAAAGTTTCGGGAAAAGTTATTAGGAGCCGTTCAAAGTTTCTCACAAACAAAAAAAGTTATTCCGGTGAAGTTTTTAATATCAAAAACATCAAAATATATAAAATAACAGACCAATCCAGCAACGACAAATTTATTGCTACAATAAACCCAAGATTACGCCGTAACCTTTTATAGAAGGTTACATTTTACGCATACCCGTAATATTTAGTCGGCTTAAGATTAAAATATTTATCTTTTGAAACGAGCTCTTTGTCACATAAAGTTCGTCGATGCTAATGAAATGTTTATGTCCAAGAATTCGAGGAATAAATTTCTTAAAGAGATTTGTTGCTTTTTTACAAAGGGGGCATTATTTATTAGTAGATTATTTTCTGCAATAGAAATTCTAAGATTAAAGCTAAGAGACTACAATTTATTTTAGGACATCGAAGATGAATTATGAGTCTAAGAACCACGAGACTCATATTTTCTACACAAATATTTCTACATGGATGGGAATCAAACTCATCTCTGCATAAGTAAGATAAAAGAAGAAGTAGATAATTGTCACAAGTCACTCGGCCGTGAAGTCCATCATCTTAATGTTAAATTAGGTGCCTAACTATAAAACTCTTTTAACGAGTGCACGTGTGAAAATAAAGAAGACCAATTGATATTTAACAAAGCAAATTTTGTCACAATATAAACTTTATTTACTTCCTGTGTTTCCATATCGTATAGTCTTATTGCTGTATCAGCATAACCAACAGCCATTTTGGATTGGTCTGATAGAATTCCCAAAGAGAGTGCAGCCGTCCGTTCTGATGAAGAACAATAATTTAATTAGTAAATAAATTGTTTGTGTAAAAAATATATAGACACAGAAAGTTAAAAAACTTTATTTTAAATCCAACGTAAGGAGTTGCTCATCTCTCTGGACTACATGAAGAGTTTAGTTTCAAAGACACCAAAAGTCTATGCGAATAAAGATTTTTAATCTGTTATCTTTACTAGTCGTAACTACTTAATAAATAGGTGATTACTAATGATTATGTGTACCTATTGTTTAATACAAAAAGTACACATGAAAATCTTGTAGTGATAACTATTTAATACTATTTATTTTCTTTGGGTTAGGTTGATATAAGTTTGCCTGTAAAGGAGCTTCGGAAAAGTGATTGAATTTTCCATCTACAGGGAATAGGTATATATCTGAAATTTGAGGTTATATTTGAGAAACATATTTACTAAAGAACATAAAACCCTTCACCCTTTTCTACGCAAAGGTGTAGGCAGCGGCTGTTAAGCCTCGACTCGCCGAATAGCAATGTTACGGCCCAAAATGGAATATGTGGCAAACCCATCTTCTGCCATGGACCGGGCACAAAGTTGATAGTTATCACGAATAACTTCCAAAAAGAATTTCAAAAAGTCATTGGTGTGAGCCCGGATCCGAACGCACGACTTGATTTAGAACAGGGGTTTTCGACCACAGGACCACCGATACTTAAGGTTTTTTATGGTAGAAGGGGACAAACAAGCTTGCGGGTCATTGATGGAAAGCGACTACCGCCGCCCATGGACATCTGCAACACCTTCGGCATCACGTTACCGGCCTTTAAGATGTGAATATGCTCATTTCCTGAAGGTTCCTTTGTCGTAATGGTCCGGAAATACAGAACAGTGCGTTGGTAGAAGTGCCGATGGAAGCGCACGGATGTCGATCGCCGACCATACAGCCAATGCAGATGGTAGCATTGGCACGTGAAGTGATAGCGAAAATCAGCAGGCAGTATTAATCCGAACAATCCCTCAGCACCCGTGGTATATGCGGTAAAAGATGCATAGTCATGCAATATACATCGGGAACGCCAAAGCATCTAGCCGATGGGAAAGAGCTTGGTTGTTGACAAGCCGAACCGCGCGTCGTTGGATGCGGTCAAATGGAAGATCCTGGTACTGGAGTGCCAGCTGTTTTGTTCATTGAATTATGGTTGCCTTGCAAAAACCACATCACAAAGCAAACAATTATGTCATTTTGTTTTATAAATACTATATTTTTGTACATATTAAACTTTAAAAAACATAACTTCACGCCTTTTGTTACCCGAAGGTGTAGGCAGCGGCTGTTAAGTCTCGTCTCGCCGTTATGTTTACGTCCCAAATGGAATAGGTGGCGAACCTATTGCCATACCGGGCACAAAGTTTTTAGTCATCGATATTTATCACACATAACTTCCGAAAACAATTTTGAAAAGTCATTGGTGTGAGCCAGTGTCAGGAATCGAACCCGGACCTCTAGATCAGTAGCCGTGTGCTACACCACTGGGCCACCGAGACTATAAATTTTAAACTTTTTTTTTTGTAGTTGTGAAATAATTATGTATACATACATACATACATAACTTCACGCCAAATCCCTTGCGGGGTAGGCAGAGAGAACAGAGTGCCATAAGGCACGATTCTTACACTCCTCACTCGCTTCGTTGACTTTCATAACTCTTTTCATGCACGCGCGTCGGTTTTAGAGGCTCCTAACATCACCTTCCTCCAGAACACGTTCTATTTGGTCATGGAATGTGTGTGTTGGCCGTCCTCGACTCCTACATCCATCCGCTTTTGCATTGTATATCTGCTTAGTCAGTCTTGCATTAACCATTCTTTCTACATGTCGGAACCATCGGAGCATGCCCCTTCTTACTTTTACACCGACACTCTCTTTCAAACCAACTTCCTTCCTTACAACCTTGAAATAATTATGGCTTATAGTAAATATTAATATATATTAATTTATTATTATAAATATTATCAATATTAATATATTGGCAAGTGTCGTGGCGTAAAGATATTTTATGATACCTTTGGACCTATAAACTATTAAAAATTACCAATAGTTTAAGCAGACAAAACGCACTAACGTGTAATAAATGGAGTGGCATACGCAGACATTCCTGGACTACCGTAAAACTGGGTTGTAAGGCTTTCCAGCAACGGATCAGCTCGGATTGACACTCCAGGTAGATCAGTAGCTGAAGCATCTATCTAAAAAATAAATTTCGATTCAATATACATAAAGTATGTGTCATATAATATGTTGTTTGTCCGCGATGGACTCACAAACTAGCTAACCGATTTCAGTCCAATTTGCACATTGTGTGCAGTTTATCCATCTTAAAAGATGGCATAGTTCATTAGACGTTTGTTATAAAACTCCAAGCGCAATAGGACATTTAGAAAAAGGTTCGTTTTTAAGTGTGAAACTTGATAAAAAGATTCTTCTTGGTGTGAAATTAATCACTAACAAATTCAACCGAGATGGCTCGACCAATTTTGATGATATTTTGTGTGCATATTAAACTAGAAAGGTCTCGGTGGTCCAGTTCTTGAGCTCCCCGCTTCTGATTCTAAAGTCAATTTTGAACCAATGATTTCTCAGAATTGTTTTCGGAAGTTATGTAAGTATATAAAATATCGATGACTGACAACTGTATGCCCGGTGTATGTCGACAGGTTCACCACCTATTCCATTTGGGAAGTAACGTAACGATTCGGCTAGTCTAAGCTTAACAGCCGCTGCCTACACCTTTGGGTAGAAAAAGATCTGAAGTTATGATAAGTTAGTTAAGTAAACTTGATGCAATTATGCAACATAAATAAGTACGAAATCAGAGCAATTTCTCGCATGCCAATTCCACCGCCCGTTTCTCTGCCCCAAGGGAACGATTCCTGGTGAAAGGTTATCTACACAAACCGCCGCGCCTTTGGGAATAGCTGATAACATTTTAATCTTGGTTATTCCCAATGATCCCAACGCAGCGGAAATTAATACGGCCCGCTTTTGTGTTCCTAATAAATAATTCCATCTGATGAATGGAATATGTACCTACAAAGCGAATTATTTGTACAGTAATAATAAAAATATAGGTATTATATTTTTTCGTGCAGATATAAAAATATGAATCTAAATGTTACAAGTAAGAGGATTTCATTTCTTTTATGAGATAGGAGGGAGCACGAGCGGGGGTGTCATCTGATGGTAAGTGATCAGCGCCGCCCATGGACACCAAATACCAACACATATAGTGTTACAGTTGCGTTGCCGACCTTTAAGGAAGTAGGATAGGAAAGGGATGGGGAAGGGGGCTTCCGGGTACCTCTCTCACCGAACAAAACGCGGCATGTGCCACTTTACGTCGATCTTCTGAGAGGTCGTGGTATTTCACCGGTCGAGCCGGCCCATTCATGCTGCGTACTGCTTGACTCTACCACTGTTCATATGAATTCATACTGAATATACATAAATAAAGAATAATTTGATGTCTGATTTCTGATATTACGATGTGTCAAGAAGCGTGCTGTAATTTCCCGATTCTAACGCCTGTTAGTACAGGCAACGGGAAAATTGGCATCAAACCTGGTACCCACACAACGGAACAAATTATCATTATCAATCATGCATACATTTAAATTCGGAAACATTTCTGAACAACATAACATAACTTCACCTTTTTCTACCTGAAAGTGTAGGCAGCGGCTGTAAAGCTTCGTCTCGCCGGTATGTATTTACGTCCGAAATGCCGGAACGGGGCGAACTTATTGCCATACCAGGCACAAAGTTTTTGGTCATCGATATTTATGACACATAACTTACGAAATTAATTTCGAAAGTCATGGTGTGAGTCGATGTGAGGATTCGAACACGCAACCTCTAGATTCAGAAGCCCGCTTCTGAATCCAGAGGTTGACCGCTTGACCACTGGACCACCGAGACCTTAAACTTCTGCACAACAATGAACGGTAGCCCAGTGGTCAAGCACACGGCTTCTGATCCAGAGGTCCGGGTTCGATTCCTGACACTGGCTCACACCAATGACTCTTCGAAATTGTTTTCGGAAGTTAAATGCGATAAATATCGATGACTGAAAACTTTGTGCCGGGTATGGCAATAGGTTCGCCACCTATTCCATTTGGGACGTAAACATAACGGCGAGACGAGTCTTAACAGCCGTTGCCTACACCTTCGGGTAACAAAATGCGTGAAGTTATGTTATGTTATACAACAATGAAGAAATGTATTTTAATAACTAATACTTAGCTAGGTACTATAGTAGGTGAAATGCAAACAAACTCTAAAGCATAACACACAGCCTGAACAGGAACATTTACAATGAAACACTAATTCATGGATCACGTACGTGAGGTATCTCAATGCGATATACAGCGCCGTCCATACAAGCTGCGTAACAAACATTCTCATCAATTGGACTGTACTGCAAAGCGTATACAGGTTTCGGTGGAAACTGGATATTGCGAAGTGTACAGAGTACACCGCCTGTAATGCCGTTTCGCATCTGGAACAAGAGGGCGAACTATCAGTTTCCAAATTTGAAATAACATAGCTCTAACTTTTGTTTAGCTTATTTATATCTACATAGATCATCATTTGCCGGTACTTATCTCTCTATAAGTATAAGTGGGGTCGACACAACATGTTATCTTTTTAACTATACATGTTGTCTAAAGATTTGGCTATGGTTTTATGACCCACCTCCTGCCTGACGTCAACCGTCCTTGGGGATATTTGCGTTGGTGGTTTATCCCCCACCAGTATTTAATAAACATATTATTCGCACATGCAGTTTGCCATAAATAAATAATATTATTAATGCCCTTTATTTCTGGCTAAACTGATTGTATTAATATTACTTTGTCAACAGTCTCGGTGGTCCAGCCGTCGAACTCGCGCTTCATAATCAAGAGGTCGTGAGATCGATTCTGCGCTTGCACCACTATCTTTTCGGAATTATTTCCGGTAGCTATGTGTGATAAATATCGATAACTGAAAACTTTGTGCCCGGTATGGGAATAGGTTCGCCACCTATTCCAATCGAGTCGAGTCGAGGCTTAACAGCCACTGCCTACACCTTCAGGTAGAAAAAGCTGTGAAGTTATATTATGGTAAATAGGTACACGCCGAGGCAGAGTCAACAGAACGCCTAAAGACACGATTCTTACACACTTCACTCGCTTTTTTGACTTCCACGCTCATGGTTTTGAAGGCTGACTGATGTTATGCCTCGACTCGCCGAATTTTTACGTCAAATATAAAACAGGTGGCGCCACCTATTTCCATACATCGGATACTACGTTGTAAGTAGGTCATTGATAGAATTTATCACACTTAAATAACTTCGGAAAAAAAGCCCGAAGTCATTGGTAACTGGAACTCGACATTCTTTGATTTAGAAGCGAATAATCATTATCTGTTTTAAATACTGAACTGTACTGAACAAAGACCTTTCTAGCAGATGGTTGGTATTTAAGTTTTTTTATACCTCAATTAGACCTGACGAATGCCCAACAATAATGTGTTTACCATCATTGGAATATTGTAACGAAGTAATAGCACCAGCTTCAGAGAAAAACCATTTGCTAAATAAAAAAGTATTTGGTGTGTTTTTCAAATATTTATCGTGATTTTTGGATACCCAATCGAGGTTAATCATCTTTTTGTAACTGCCACGATAGAACATTGGATACCACAATTTCGGATGTTTTTCATTTGTATAATATTTTTTTAAGTTTTCCGCGTATTTGGAAATAATTATATGGGAACTTGACATTTTTTATGTGACCAACGTGTTTCGTATCTACTTATATTAGGAATAAAGTAGGATCCTAATGATTTGTTTTTTTTTAATGCACCTCCTGGTTTTCAACGTTGGATATTCAAACGTTCCATTTTACGTTTGTGCATACGGGACCTCGACTAAAGACTTCTAGTAAAGAGGTATATAATCTTGGCACACTCCAATTACCATGTACGTAAAGACACGATCGATTTAGCTATATAAATCGTGTCGTGACCTTCCTGTAATGTATTAAAGAATTGAGAAAAGTCGTACTGCCTAATGCAAAGTTTAACGAGATAAAACCACCTACTTGAATCAAACCACTTGAAAAGCCCAAGATAAGTTTTTCTCCATTCTTACTGTATATCATAGACAAAATATATCCACATTCACGTAGATAATACTCCTCAACTAACAGCCCATTTGGAGTATCTTTTAGAAATCTTTCTGTGTTATCATACAACCATTCTTGATCAGTTATGCTGAGCTTTTTCTTAGCGAAAGACACAAATTGCGCTTTCCCCCAATCGTCTTCATATTTCAACCGTTGGAGTATCCTATCTCTGTATAATTTGACAAAACCAGGTATATCTGACAGCACTTCAGACGTATTACATTGTGTATAGTTAGATTTTTGTTCGCTTGAGGTATTGATAAGAGACGCCATTTTTAAATCAAATTAGACATTTATGAATTATACTGACAACAAAGAATAAATGCCACAGAACCTATTTACTTTCCTCTATGATTTATAAATATAACTCTAACGGGACTTCAAGTTAAAAAGATGGCTAATAATCTCAACTAGAGCTACTAACTAATTTATGTAACTCAGTAGGTAGTATGTGCGATAAAATTAGATCCCAAAATAAAACAATTAAGTATTTTTTTATGGTTGTACTGCCTAATTTAGATGATAGTGATCAAGTTCATAAATAAAGTGTCTCATCATTATCAATAGATACATAGTATAAAACAAAGTCGCTTTCTGCTGCCTGTCCACTTCTATGCTTATAGCTTTGTAACTACGCAACGAAGGTGTGAAGGGGGTGGTTTGTATCTATAATTCGTGTCATAAATAAGAGGTGATAACATTCGAGATTTCCGACTTTAATTGCAAACGTTGACTGAACCCCAAATGACAGATTAAATTAATGTGCTACATTATTAAACACCTCAAGAAAGTCTATAAAAACGTCCGCGATGGCTTAAGTCTATCTCATAAGTACAACCCACAATTATAATTTTTATTTCTTAACTTTATACGTAAACTAATCGCTTATTTACAAAGCGATTTTAAACATTATAGTATTATCTTCCATCCAGTTAAGATATGTAGATCAATGTAGCCCTTTACAGCATGTAATTTAAGCAAACATTTACGCAGATATTAGATACTGTATTAACATAGCGGGACATTTTTCGTTAAATAGCACAAATTGAAATTTTCAATATCGAAATTTTACTCATTTATTCTTTTGTCTACCGGGTCAGCTAGTTTATTAATATAACGCAGGTACGGGTTTGTAAATGATTGCAAGTAAGCGGTTTGTAAACTTAGAGAATCATTCCAGAGCAAAGCTATAGAAAATGTTTGTGTCATGTGGTGTTGAAAGCTGTGTGAAAAAATTAATTAGCCAAAAGAATGATGACATCATATGATATGATATTGAAAGGTTTCCTGGAAAAAATTGCTTTTAGTGATAAGACCGCCATTTATACCTTAATCTTCTACAAAATTTTATCATTATTGTATGTTTTCTTCTTTGTCATTTATAAGGTTCAATTAAAGAATTATCTATCTATAGTTATCTCAGAATAGCAGTGCATATTACTCATCTGCATAAATTAATTAAAGTTAGAGTCAGAATGGACAGAATGATATAAAATATTATCTGCGTGAAATGAACCGTAAGTTTACTTGGTTAATGATGCGAGTGGCTGGCAACACTGTTATTTTGATGTTAGAGTGAAATAGACTTATACACTTGTATCGAATAGGAAAAAGCCAGCACTATAGCCATTTTGTACGGAGCCCACGACAATGAACGAAATGAATAGAATGAAAGTCGACATAATCCGCCATATTGCATTGTAATGTCAATTTTGTAATAAATTTACTGTGCGTGTATTACTAAGTTACTGGTGTAATTTAAAATTTATAAATTGTTTGCGGCTTAAAGTAGCCACAGTGAGTATTTATTGTAACACAATTATATATCAAATGTGTACAACCGGTTAAAATGGGGCAAAGTGTATATAATATATATATATATATACCGAATGTTTACGGGGTCGGGTGTGGTATCAATATTCCTAAGGTTTTCATTATTGTTTTGATAATGCATTACTTTAAGTGAGACAAATGTTTCACACGTCTCAAAGACATGGCTGTGTGGAAGTTTAATCTGTAACTACATATAACTATCGATTAAGGCTACGTTCAGCCAATATAATCCAATTATTGTATTTTCAACAGGCTTAGGGTGCCATGATACCATCTTCTCAGAGCCGCACGAGTAAGTATTTATGAAAATAAACACTTTTGTTGATGTATAAGTCGTGGGATGGTTGGCGGATGCTTTTTTCGAATGTTTCTATGGTTTCTGAGTTAGCTATTGTGCAAAATATTAGTGATTCTGCAGTGAGTCACACCAAAAGAATTTGCTATTTTCTGGGAATGTATGTAAGCTTTCCAATTTCATTGTTTTATAGAAGCCTATTCATCTAAACTATGGATGTAAAAATAAACTATATTTGATACTGCATATTATTTGATGTTGTATTAATTAATTTCTTTCACAATTACCGTTAAGTGGTTATAGTGCTTAATGGCCATTTAATATCAATTTAATATGATGATAAGACTAGATATTTCTCAAAAAACATATTTATTGCCATTTACAATAGGTACATAATTTTCAGATGATTCTAGTTGAAATTTAAGAGATTTTAAAGATTTAAGTGAATGTTTTTTAAATTATTTTAGCTGTTGAAATGAAGGCAATTTAGGCAAACAAATGTAAATTTTTGAAAAGATACATTAGAATGTTGTTATTTTTTATTCTTACATTTCATTGTTATTTATTTGATATTATTGTTTTAATCCCTCATTGGAGGAAAAAGGCTTCCACCAACTTTTTCTATAAATATCTTTTTTGCTGTCTATATTATATCATTATATTGGCCTGAATTTTATTGGTCTCTTGTTAAGTGCTTACAATGTGAGTGATGTAACATATCATAGCTTCATGCTTTTTTGTACCCGAAGGTATAGGCAGATGCTGTTAATCCTCGTCTCGCTGTTATGTTTACGTCCCAAATGGAATAGATGGTGATTCTATTGCAATATTGAGCACAACGTTTTCAGTCATCGATATTTATACACTTAACTTCCAAAAATAATTGTGGTTAAAGTTTTTTAGTCCTTAACTCTGATCCACTTGAAGACTAATTTATGAAAGAAATATTAATTGGCAAGACAAAATCAAGATTCTTTGTAATATTATACATATTTTCATTAGATAAATAGAATTTTACCTTATTATATCATTTGCCGTACAGTTTTAACTAATGGGTAAAAAAATTATTTTCTTTATTGAAATCTAAACTGGGCTTTTGTAAATCTTAAAATCTCAAAAAGCACAAACATAGCATACATAAATATTGCTTAACCCTCAGTATGTATGGTGACTAAAACATATGTAAACTGTAAGGTGGAGACCCAGGGACTCCATAATTCAAGTTAAGGAAAAAAAGACTTAGCTATAAAAGTGATATATTTTTTATTTGGTAAGATAGTATGTTTAATAAACTATTTATTACAAACATAAAAAATCAGAATGTGGATTAAAAAAAGTTTAATACTTCATTTTTACAATAAAGTCTTTAAAATCACATATAAATTGACATAACCATTTTGTACTTGTTAATCTTATAAAAAAAAATTAACAATTTATTTTTAGTATTTAAATTAAGTAAACATAACAGTCTTCTTGACAAATAACAATTAAATAGTTAGAAAAACAATCATATAAAAAAATGTGCAATGATTTAATCTCTAATACGTGCAGTACATTGCCTGCAGAACTTTTTCGAACGAGACAAACATTGGTTTGCCACATAAATTAGAGACATAAGCATTCTTTCTTTTATTTTATATTTGGATAAAGATGACAATTATTTCTTTGTTCTGACCATTCGGGACGTGATATATAAAATCCTCTTCATTTTCTTTCAGATGTTCTAGCCAATCACTTACAACTGAGGCCGCATTTTCATTTAGCGCATTGATAAATCTTATATTGCGACTGTTAGAACCTATTTCGATAATCTAGAACAATATATATTACTAAAGTACACAAAAAACATAATACAAGAAAAACGCTTTATGTTACTTAAAGAGTATGGTGGAGTCCACTGGACTCCGCAAGCGTCAATTACTCACCTTCTGTGATGCGCCGGCACATGAACTCTCGCCTCCCCGTCTGCCGCGGCAGTAACGGAAGGCACAGCACCGTATCCGCGTATTGAATAATATTATTAATCAAAACAGTTTTGTATGGAGTCCCTGGGATGTACCATACAAATTAAGGGAAATTAACCATTTGGGAAATAGGTCACATTTTGTAATATAAATTTGAAATAATCTTAGTATCTTTTTATTATTTTCCAGTGTCTCATAGCACCTATGCTGGGTCAGATGTGCCAATGGCACCAAGCAAGGAGCAGCAGACTCTCATGTGGCAGCAGAGCTCCTATTTGGTGGACTCTGGCATTAACTCTGGGGCTGCCACTCAAGTTAGTATATATTCTCTGTTTTAACTTTTTGATAAAAAAATCATCATTATATCTTTGTATATGAAAGAATTTAATAATTTATGAAATTTTTGTAGGTACCATCACTTACTGGCAAGGAAGATGATGAAATGGAGGGTGATCAGCTTATGTTTGATTTGGATCAAGGGTTTGCTCAAGGTTTTACCCAGGAGCAGGTTGATGGTAAGTTTTAGTAGGTCCATATTTCACTCTACTTTTATTTTCTCAATCTCAGAATAATCAGATACATTTCATAAGCTTGCCAGTAGCATTTTTAAAATACTCAAAATTATTTATGATCCCGGAAATGAAACTTATTGAAAATTTGGGATTTTTATGACCATTATGTGAGATTTTTTCTGTTTCAATTTATCTGTATTGAATCATTTCACAGAAAATTTAAATACATCTACAATAGTCGATTATAATTTGCAAATCTTTATAGACATGAACCAGCAGTTGTCTCAAACACGTTCGCAGCGTGTTCGTGCTGCCATGTTCCCTGAGACTTTAGAAGAAGGTATTGAGATTCCTTCCACTCAGTTGGACACTGCTCAGCCAACTGCTGTTCAACGCCTTGCTGAACCATCTCAAATGCTCAAGCATGCTGTGGTCAATTTGATCAACTACCAAGATGACGCTGATTTGGCTACCAGGTGCATATTTATTGTGATTTTTGTTAATTGACACTAATAGCCATAAAAATATCAAATATGTATCAAATATATTATAACATTTCTAGACAATGAGAAATTATATTTTTTTGTAATCATTTAATGATCTAATCAATGGTACTACAAGACTTCACTTATTGTCTGTCTGTAATATTACAGCATGTATGCAAAATATGCAATCTTTAGTACTTTCTAAGTGTTTTGTGAAATCCAATGAGCAAACAAACAAGTTTGTTTTTGAACTTATGTTTGTAGTATAATATTCCGTATTCTGATTATGGATTTATACAATATTATAATAAACACTTCAGTAATTAAATATTTAATAAAATTTCAGAGCTATACCAGAGTTGATCAAACTTTTGAATGATGAAGATCAAGTAGTGGTCTCCCAGGCTGCCATGATGGTTCACCAACTCTCGAAGAAGGAGGCATCCCGCCATGCTATTATGAATTCACCACAGATGGTTGCTGCTTTAGTACGTGCCATCTCGAACAGCAATGATCTTGAAACAACCAAAGGGGCTGTTGGAACCTTACATAACTTATCACATCATCGCCAAGGTTTACTAGCCATCTTCAAGAGTGGTGGAATACCGGCTCTTGTGAAACTATTGAGCTCACCTGTTGAATCTGTGCTTTTCTATGCTATTACTACTCTTCATAACCTACTTCTACATCAAGATGGATCAAAGATGGCCGTTCGTCTTGCTGGAGGTCTGCAGAAAATGGTGGCATTACTCCAGAGGAATAATGTAAAATTCCTTGCAATTGTAACTGACTGTCTGCAAATCTTAGCGTATGGAAACCAGGAGTCAAAGCTTATTATCCTGGCTTCTCAAGGACCTATTGAACTTGTGCGAATTATGAGATCATATGACTATGAAAAGTTGCTGTGGACTACCTCCAGGGTTCTGAAAGTAAGTCACTTCATATTGTTATATGACTGGCTTGATTAAACCTTTACTAGTTTGGCAGATTGTCTAATGCAATGGGTTTTCAATGCAGATTAATGTTTGTTTAGAGCTATGAAGTTGGATTGAAAGAGAGTGTCAGTGTAAAGGTAAGAAAGGGCATGCTCTGATGGTTTGAATGATCTAACATTGGCTAAGCAGATGGATATGGAAGTCGAGTATAGCCAAGCCACCTTCCATGACCAAATAGAACGTGTTCTGGAGGAAGGTTATGTTAGCAGTCTTAAAAATCGACGCACTTACATGAAAAGAGTTATCAAAGTCACCAAAGCAAGGCCCTGTATGGAATTTGGCGTGAAATTATATATGTATGCTTCAAATGTAATTTCAGCTGGGGCTGTGGGCTGTTGTACCTCAAATATGAATTGTCTTTAACATTATTAGGTTTCCCCCATAGTAACAAAATAGATTATTGTTAGAAAATGTATTCAATGTATGGCTAATTAGCTTGCCATTCACTCCATGGCACCAAATAATTTATTTCTCAAGTCTGTGTGCTGCTGAATTAATAACCATCATTATATGGCAGGTATGCAAGTAGAATAAACCAGCATATTTTGAGCAGAAGCTGCTGAATTATAAGTTGATTTATTCTGTAATTGGGTCTTTCTGAACTCTTTGATTTCCTATTTGAATAAAAAACCTATCTCATTGCAGGTACTATCAGTATGTTCCAGCAACAAACCGGCTATTGTGGAAGCTGGTGGTATGCAAGCCTTGGCTATGCACCTTGGTAATCCTAGCGGACGCTTGGTACAGAATTGTCTGTGGACCTTGAGGAACCTTTCCGACGCTGCGACCAAGGTAGATGTGAGGAATCAACTGGTTTTTATTATTTGGTATTATTGGTGGTGGCTTTGGTTGTGGTTGGTAAAAGTACAAATTTAATTTGTTAAAGAAATATTTTAGCTCCTAAATTGCTTTGAATTATCCCACTGATGATTTAACTTCGCTACTTGTTTTTGAATGACTAATTTTCTTTCATTTATTACATTCCCTATTAAACATAACCTTAAGTATCATAATAAAATGTAATTATTAATACTTATGAAACAAATAGTCAGAATGAAATAAACAGTCTCGGTGGCCTAGTGGTCGAGCACATGGATCCAGAGGTCGTGGTTCGAATCCTGACACCAATGATCACACCAATGACTTTTCAAAATTGTTTTCGGAAAGTTATGTGTGATAAATATCGATGACTGAAAACTTTGTGCCCGGTATGGCAATAGGTTCGCCACCTATTCCATTTGGGACGTAAACATAACGGCGAGACGAGGCTTAACAGCCGCTGCCTACACCTTCGGGTAACAATGGCGTGAAGTTATATGTTATGTTATGAAACAAATAATTGATTATTTACTGTTACAAATGCATAAAAATACTTTTTGTTCACAATCACTTATTTTTTGTGAATATTTTAGAGGCTAGTTATTTGACATGGGTATGTGT
Organism: Euproctis similis; assembly: GCA_905147225.2. Classification (NCBI taxonomy): domain Eukaryota; kingdom Metazoa; phylum Arthropoda; class Insecta; order Lepidoptera; family Erebidae; genus Euproctis; species Euproctis similis. The sequence goes on from LR990116.1 coordinate 15,774,092, forward strand.
GGTGGGTATGACGATGTGGATAAAATAGAAGTTTTTTAATGTTATCGGGTTCGAATCCTGGTTGTTTTATTCATTAATATAATTTAGAAGTTGTCAAACAGTATTTATCGATACATATATAAGTTGTTCATTAGTGTAACTAATTTTTGTATGAATTTAAACGATGTTATTAGATATATATATCAAGTCAAAAGTTTTATACTGCTGCAGGTGGAAGGTTTGGAAGGTCTCCTGCAAAGTCTGGTGCAAGTTTTAGCTTCTACCGATGTGAACATCGTCACCTGCGCCGCCGGGATCCTCTCCAATTTGACGTGCAACAACCAACGTAACAAGGTAATATGAATTTTTTGGTATTTTTGGTATTTGGTATTGGTTTCTTTGGTATTTGCACAATCATAGTTAGAACTAGTGCTCTCAATGCCACCAGTAATCTATTCTTTTTATTTTATTGTTGCTAAGATTAGCCAGAGTATATTATGCAGTATATCAAGAGTCTCCAGATACTTCTCACACCTAACGAAATGTGGCATGAAGCGGTTTATGTTGTGGTATTTTTTATATTATGTGAGCCGGATCATTCGTGCAGTGATTGTTTAAACTTTTATATGTGTGCAGGTTACGGTGTGCCAGGCGGGCGGAGTGGACGCGCTGGTGCGCACCGTGGTGTCCGCCGGGGACCGCGAGGAGATCACCGAGCCTGCTGTCTGCGCGCTCAGGCACCTGACGTCGCGCCACCTGGACAGCGAGATGGCACAGAACGCCGTGCGCCTGCACTACGGACTGCCGGTCTGTACTCACAGCACTACACTCGCAACTGTCATTTTATTATACTCTCTACAATAATGGTTTAGATAAGCAAGTTCTTGAATGATTGTCCCAAAATGTTTTTATGGGATAAGGGGAAACGAACATCACGCGATGGTAAGCAAATATCGCTGCTCACATCCTTAGTACAGATACTGTTACAGTTGCGTTGCCGGCCTTTTGCGGGAGTGGGATCCGAAGGGAAAAAGGGTGAACCTTCGGATACCTCTCTCACTGAACGAAACCGGACGTGTTTCACTTTACGTCAATATTTTGAGAAGTCACAGCGGTGGAGCCCACCCATTCATGCAGCCTACTGCGTGGCTCTACCACTGTCATTTTCATTTAAACCTTCAAATTGCAGGTGATCGTGAAGCTTCTGCAGCCGCCGTCACGCTGGCCGCTCGTCAAGGCGGTGGTCGGTCTGGTCAGGAACCTGGCGCTCTGCCCGGCCAACTACGCGCCGCTCAGGGAGCACGGCGCCGTGCATCATCTCGTCAGACTCCTGATGCGCGCCTTCAACGACACCCAGAGAGTGAGCACTGTGACGTGTATGTGGATGTTGAGTGTGATGTGTGCCGTGTGCTAACGTGTGGCGGTGCAGCAGCGGTCGGGCGGCGCGGCGGCGGGCGCGGCGGGCGGCGCGTACGCGGACGGCGTGCGCATGGAGGAGATCGTGGAGGGCGCGGTGGGCGCGCTGCACATCCTGGCGCGCGAGGCGCTCAACCGCCAGCTCATCCGCCAGCAGAACGTCATACCCATCTTCGTGCAGCTGCTCTTCAACGAGATCGAGAACATACAGGTACACCAATCAAAGTCACGCCAAAATCGGTCCAGCCGTTTCAAAGATTACCCGAAACAAACAGAAACTGACAAAACATTATGGTGTATGTATATGAATGAATGTAATAGAAAACAGCTATTTCAATATTATGAACAGACACATACATTTTATTTATATGTATGTATAGATGTAAGTTTGGAAGTTTGTCGAAATCTAAAGTGTAATTTATGACCTTAGAAAATTTTAAATCATGACTCTAAAAACATCAGCTTTAACATAACATAACTTCACGCCATTGTTAGCCGAAGGTGTAGGCAGCGGCTGTTAAGCCTCGTCTCGCCGTTATGTTTACATCCCAAATGGAATAGGTGGCGAACCTATTGCCATACCGGGCACAAAGATTTCAGTCATCGATATTTATCACACATAACTTTCCGAAAACAATTTCGAAAAGTCATTGGTGTGAGCCAGTGTTAGGATTCGAACCACGACCTCTGGATTCAGAAACCGTGTGCTCGACCACTGGGCCACCGAGACTTCAGCTTTAACATCATGTAAAAATTTCTAAATACTCATTAATGATACATAGTTTATTTTATTTTCCAATGTTTAAACATTTACATCTCACCCAAAAATCTTTGTTTATAGTCTATCTTCATCTAATTTACAGCGCGTTGCTGCTGGAGTACTTTGTGAGCTGGCCGTTGAAAAAGAAGGTGCCGAAATGATAGAAGCTGAGGGCGCCACCGCTCCGCTAACTGAACTTCTGCATTCTCGTAATGAAGGTTGGTATGAATGTTATCTGACTGATCATCATCAGTCTCCAGCAAAAAGTCGGCAATTAGGTTTCTCTTTCTTCATATATATATTCTTCATATTGATATATGATAAGAGTTAGAGAAACATTTCTTCTAAAATGAAGCTTCTGTACAACTTGTCAGTGCAAACATCTCTAATACATATCATCCAAGTAGAGATTATCAAAATATTGCTATTTATTATGTATAATTTACAGGCGTAGCCACTTACGCAGCTGCCGTGCTGTTCCGCATGTCCGAAGACAAACCTCATGACTACAAGAAGAGACTCTCCATGGAGCTCACTAACTCTTTGTTCCGTGATGATCATCAGATGTGGTCCAACGATCTGGCCATGCAACCGGATATACAGGTATAAAACAAACATTTTATGATTGTACACTAAATCGCTGAATTCTAAAGATGGTGTAATCTTAATATTGTCTCACGAAGTTTCCGGTTATGAAGTATTGTAAATTTTAGAAAAAATATCAGTGGTTTTTTATACTAAGCAAAATAATTCCATATCTGAATTATTTTGCTTAGTATAAAAAAAAATATGTAGGTTTGTCACTTCAGTAAAATATGATAATATTTTGTGTACGACCAAATATAGTCATTGTCTGTTACAATTAAAACAAAACTGGTTAATTTTAAAATGAGTTATATGTATATGCTAAAATCAAACATTTCTTTGCCTTTAGTAATAATATTATCGTTTTTGATGTGCTTTTTCCAATCAATGTGTTTTGTTCAATTTGCATTTTTTATTTTATTTGAAAGATTATATTGAATCTAAATGTTTTATTTGTATCCCCCTATTATTTTTTAATTTTGCAATATCCTTACTTTATTGGTTTTTTTTTATCGTGTTCCCTATTATAAGGATATGCTGGGACCGGAACAAGGATATGAAGGACTGTATGGGACTCGACCATCTTTTCACCAGCAAGGTAAGCATTGAAATAATGCATGAACCAAATCTTGACTGACTAACACAGTAGTATAGACATTAAAACACCTTGCTATTATAATAATTTGATATATATTTATATTTAAATAGTTTTATTTCAATTCTAAACTATCTTAATTTTTCTTAGCTTATTGTTTTGTATGTACCATATAATAGAATAAACTGCCGTAATTTATGTATACAAAGCTTCTTCAAATGAGTAATTGTGTTTACAAGACGGCTTGAAGCTGAAGCCAGATCTAAGAAAAGCTAAAAGATTCTTAGCACCTGTGTCAGGTTTCATGGTTGTGGTTGATTAAAAACAATGATAAAAATTTCCGGAACTTGTCAGATTATTTAAAAATTAATGCAGTATAAAAATCTCAATAGTATTATTAATAATATTATTCAGATTGTTATCTGATAAACGGGTCACAATTAATATTCATAATACACGTGCTTTAAATATCTATATACTTAAACATAACTTCACGCTTTTGTTACCCGTAGGCGTAGGCAGCGGCTGTTAAGCCTCGTCTCGCCGTTATATTTACGTCCCAAACGTAAATATAGGTGGTGAACCTATTGCCATACCGGGCACAAAGTTTTCAGTCATCGGTATTTATCACACTTATCTTTCGAGAAGTCATTGGTGTGAGCCAGTGTCAGGATTCGAACACGCTATGTCCGGATTCAGAAGCGGGGTGCTCGACCACTGGACCACCGAGACACCAATCTATATATAAAATGTATTATTTTACATCTGTTCTTTAAAATAAATGTTATTTATGACACATTAAAGAGGATGATGATAGTAATAATAATATCTTGGACACAATACACACAGCGCCCTCTAGTTCCAAGCTAAGCAACTAAATGCTTGTGTTATGGATACTAGATAACGGATATTAATACATATATACCTTTCTTTTGTAAATAAATACTTATAATACATAGAAAGACACCCAGACACCACACAAATATTCATGTTTGTCACAAATATTTGTGCTCGGGTGGGAATCGAACCCCCGACCTCATTGCTGCAACCGGTAGTTTTACCAATACGCCACGAGGCCCGTCATTTATTACATTCATTTCTCTCGTTTCTAAATTACTTCTAAAGCATGCGAGCACTTTAGCATATTATTAATACTAGATTATTATTTACCAATAATATGACGCTGCATCCAGTTACAATTGAATATTTTTTGTGAAATACACTTAACACTAATGTTTTCAAATGCACTATTAAACTTTTTCTTATTATTTTTAATAATTTAATTACAAGTGCATATTTTTTTCAAGAATATAGTATAGTTCTACAATATTCACTCACAGCTGTACAGGGAATCCTGAAAAATAAACTAGTTTATCTACGACAAAATTCTAGTATTACATGTAATTGTGTATTTGTAGTACATTTTGTATGATTTATATAATTATTCAATTAAAAAAAAAAATGTGAAACAAAAAAAGAACCACACGCAGGATTTGTTTCAATCAAAATTTTATCTCCGAATACATGACGTTTCAATTTCGGTATAACTTCTTGATGTATAGCTATATAGGAGTCCGAACCTATTGTTATACGAATGGTCTCCGTTCTGGTGAAAGAACCCTCGCCGGTAGAGGGCGCCATCCTTCGAGAACTCAAATTTCAATCCGGTTTTACATTAGTAATAAGTATCGGTAGCCCGAATACTGAACCGCCACTCAAATATATAAGCGCTACTTAAGCGTTTAAGCAGCTGTCACATTAACAGAATACGTGAAATTTGAGAAGTAAGTAGCACTTTATTGATTGTCAGATTTGAGTGGCGGTTCAGTAATCGGGCGGGTGCTAACGCAGAAATCTTAGTTCTAGCGAGAAAAAAGATCTCAGTTTATTATTGGGTACATTAATAATACTATGGAAAAGCCTACATCGATCAGACTCCTATGTATCTATACTTAGTGGTATTACTAGAGCAAAAGTTTTGGGTTCAAATTCAATATACATTCAAAATGTGCTTCTCGTTTCTAAAATTGCACCGTATTCTTGTGATAAGACTATAATGTTTGTTTTTTGTACTTTGTATAAAACCTGTTTGTTTCTTCTTTCCACGCAGCTTAACGCGGGACCTATTTATCACTAAACTCAGGTGACGGGAATATTATTTATATTGTTTTCTTTTTTGTGTTTCAAATATTTCTTAATCATATGACTTAACACATTTGTGGTTTGTTAATTGCTATAGCATGTCACCATTATCCAATTAATATAGTATCTGCTTGGTGAGTGATCGGTTTAGGTTTTAGGTACTAGGTTTTTAGGTTCCTTTGCTTCCTATTTTACAAGTAATTGATAATATATTCATCATTTTATATTAATACATAAAGCAAACTTTGGGTCTTAGTGGGATCGGGTTCGACAACATGATATTTTTTGATGGCTTAATTGAATAAAACACTTTGACACTCCAAGTACCCCAAGTACTCTCTCTAAGAAACGCAACCAAGTCCTTTGCGGGGTAGGCAGTTAGAACAGACTGCCGAATATGTACTAATAATACTACTTAATAGGTATATGTGCTACAGTTAAGACATTTAGTCTTTTAATATTACTCCATTAAATATCATCTAGCTTTCATTTAACTGTGAATTGCAACATTGTGTGGACCCTTGAATACTTTTGAATTATAAAATTTACATTGTTAATTACAAAGTTACTTTTAGTTGGAATATTTTTCTCTTCTATGACCAAAAGGAATATTTATTGCCAATACATTGGACAAACGTTATTCTATGGCATTTTTTACTTAATAAATATTCCCATCAAAGTAACTCGGTAATATGTATTTAATAATTGCCTATTGAGTATAGGCATCTATATGTTGTAAATAATAATACTTTTGTTGTCTGATTCTCAGGTTATGACCAAATAATACCCATAGACTCAATGCAGGGTCTAGAAATTGGCAGCGGCTTTGGTATAGATATGGATATAGGCGAGACTGAGGGCACGGGGGCTCCTGCTGAACTATCTTTCCCGGAACCTCCACATGACAACAACAACTTGGCAGCATGGTACGATACAGACCTCTAGACAACTGTTTGAACGCACAGCAATTTACTTAACATTATGTTAAAATATGTTAACTAAATGGTACTTCAAAAAATTTAAATTTATTATATTTCTGTGCACACTCTTATATATCTTTGTAGAAGTATATTATATTTAAATTTTGCGAGTCCGATGTGATTGCAAATTATGAGTTCTTCCTTAAAAATAATTCAAATTTTGTTTTGTGTATGACTCTTATTTACATTTAAAATTGGCTCTCAATATTTGAGGGTAATGTATTTTACCAGTGTTTTTGCCATTCAGTTTCCAATCCTGTACTAAGTCAGTCTTAGTTTGGAAGGGAGACGGTAAACAGCAATAAAGAACTTATTTTTTTAAATATATAATTTATGTTAATTCTGTGATTAATAAAGCAGCTAAATATTTTAATTGCAGCTTAAAAATATAAAATTTCAATACTCTTAATCTCAGCTGCTTCATATAGACTGCTGCTTCCACAGTCGCTGAGGTTTTTTTTTTTAGTGTTATGACTTGGAGGCAATGTATTGTGTGTTTATAGAGATTTTTTTTTCTATAAAGAACAGTATTATGGAAGATGGGGAAAAATATTAATACTTAATGTATTAGTTTCAAGATAAAAATCAATGAAATCAATTTATTTTTATTGGCAACTTAAATGACGTTGATCTGCTGTCGGTGTGTTTTGGACTGAAACTTTATTCTATTTATAGTTTTCAATAACTTTTTATATATCGCTAAATATCATGAAACAACTGTCATTCTGACAGTTGTTTGACAGTTTATAATGTCAAAATATTTGACACTGTTACTGGCAAAATGTATCAACAAAAAAAATACTGAGGCCATTTTAGTGGTTAAGTGAAAATGAGGTATGCGTGTTATGTTGGTGAAGCAAATTTAATTTTTAATTCAATGACCCTGCATTGAATATGCGTTCAGTTTGACATGCGTTTTATCGGAATATAGGGTAATTTGATAGGTTAGTTTTTTTTATAGGCTTTAAAATCCGTATAAAAGATAATTTCCACTGGACACTTTTCCAGATGTTATTAGCCGAAAGACATGATCATTTACATGATTTATTTATCATACAAGATTATGGCATTTCTTTTTTTTTAATGAATGGTAATGTTTTTTTTTTGTTTGGTTTCTGTTTGACATTGACATTATTTAATTAATTATAAGACTGTATGATTGAATAATTAACGTATTGAATGTTTTTTTTTTTATAATTTTTGACCAATAAAAAATATGTTTTAATGTGCTAACAAAAAGTCGTCGATTGTCACTGTAATGGTATCTGTTGAAGAATTGATTCTCCGTGTAGTTTAGTAATGATGTTGAGTATTATAAAAATTATATGCGACATTATTTAAAATTTTGTGAGACACTTGGTACCTGGCCTAACATTTTTTTTTTATTAGACAATTTAATTTCTAACGCATTTCAATATGTGGTACTTAAAATTGAGTACTTTTCACTTCATGTAATCGAATCTTGCACTTTTCTACACATAATCCGATGTTAGATATCTAAATGCACTTAAAATTAATTAGAACCATCATAATCTTAGATTAATGTAATCAAATTAGTGCTAAGGCTTATAATATGATAGTTTCGTTTAAGTACATAATATTTGTGAACATTATTAAAATTGTCACAATTTGTGTCCGTTTATGTATGGAAAATAAAGGAAATTAAAAATTTGGTATTCTTTTATTTCACCCAAATGTTGCAAACGGTGGACACCCAGAAGGGGGGGGGGGGAGACAAGGGTGGCCCTGTCTCCCCAACCCCTAATACATGGATTCATACAGTGGGACTGATTGAGATAATAGTTAATTAGCGGGCAAATGGGCTAGACGAGCCGAGCGAAACGCGGTATGAGCCACTTAACTTACTGAAAGGTTTGTGATATTTCATCAGTCGAGCGGCCCCATTCATGCAGCAAACAGTGTGGCTCTACCACTTAAAACGTCGTACAGTACATTTCTATTAACATGCTATGTTGCTTGAACGGATTTTATATTGGATTGCTACCCCATCTCTTCCCGTGGGTGTCGTAAAAGGCGACTGAGGGAAAAGCTAGAAGAATGGGCAGCAGCATTCTCTCTAAACAAAATACAGCCTACTGCGCCAACCCGCCTGCCAAGCGTGGCGATTATTGCATAAACCCCATGATTGCACATGACCGGCAGTTGTGGTGCTCTATGGGGGAGGCCTACGTCCAGTAGTGGACCTTAAAAGGCTAAATGTATGAACATGGAGCTCTGAATAAGTTTATAGCATGATACTCATTAGGCACAATCAGATAGATCTTAATATGTTTTTCCGTATTAGTGACAGTGATAAAGACACCACTTATTAAGTGGTGCTTTATCGTGTCCAAGAAAAAAATAGGAATCGTGTAATGATGATTATTAAATGTCTACTTGTCTAATAGGTCTAATTTTATTTATTTATTTATTATATACTTTATTGCACACAAAAAAAAGCTACATAGTAAAAACCTTAATATATAGAAGTGCAAAGGGCGGCCTTATTGCTGTAAGCAATCTCTGCCAGGCAACCTTAGGATGGACAAAAAACGCAGAAGAGTGGGCAGTAACGTTGTTTACATTTTTATTTATTATTTTTTTTATATTATATATCTATTTATTTTATTAACAATAATACATAATTAGTATATTATATATACATACGAACAGCTACATAATACACACATTAACAATATATACATATTTACACACACGTACATTCATATAAACACATACATACACATACTTAAAACATACATAAATATAATACGAATGATTAATAACTTAGATGAATAAACAGAGGTATTTACGGTAAATCATTCCAGACAATGTTCTTGGACCATTTTTTTGAAGGCTGATTAGCTTTTAGCACGTCGAATCTCTATCGGCAGGTAATTCCACAAGCTTATTGCTTTACCGGTAAAGGATTTGGCAAAGAAGCTTTTAGAGTGTTGAGGAACCTTAAGTCTGAGATTGTGCGAAGATCTAAAATTTTGGCAATGAGTGTCATATTTTGTATAAAACTGAAAGGATATGAGCATTCCTAGCCAAATATGAATCTTATGCAAAAATGCAAAATAATTGTAACTTTAAGTCAGTTCAAAAATAAAAATTAAGTTCTCGTTGTAGTCCTGTCCAAGCTAATATCTTAACTGTTGGGTGGTCGAGTGATCGACTTCACGATGGAGCGCAACATGGGCTTTGTTAATCTAATTTAACTATATTTGTAACCTTTAATCGACGCAATACCTAATCATCATCTTCCTGCCACAATTCCATTATCAGGGGGTCGCCACAACAATTTTTTTCTTTTCCCCATTACCATATCAGTCGCACCTTCCACACTAACACCCTTCTTAACCAAGTCATCTTTCTCATAATCCATCCATATTTTTGACGTGACAACGTCTTAAATTAGGTTGCGGCTGGGAGTCACTTATGAAAAAGTGTAACGCTCGGTAACGTTACGATGAGTCACCGAACGAGAGAGAGGCCCGCCGAAATAAATAAATGTCATACTATTGATAAATGTTGATAGTGTTAAGTAAATTATTAGTTTAAAATTAATTAATTAATTAATTATTATTTTACAAATTTTCATTAATTTCAAATTTATTTAGCAAAAATTTGAACCTTCGATCTGAATAAATGTTTTGATTTTCGAATTGATTCTTTAAAATTACAAATATTAAGAAAAAGTGGCAGATATCTATAAGAAAACTTGATTTAAACTGTGTTGAGCAAGAATTTTAACATCTAATTTAAGTAAATGTTTTAATTTTCAACTTCATCATTTACAATTACAAATTTTAATTAATTTCAAATTTATTTAGCAAAAATTTGAACCTTCGATCTGAATAAGTGTTTTGATTTTCAAATTGATTCTTTAAAATTAAAAATTCATCCATTCAATTTCAAATGTTCAACAGGAATCACCACTCTCAAAACAATGGAAACGGACGAGCAAATGCCTTCAACTTAATTATATTCATATCAATAAATATTCTACCGAGAAAAAGACGTTGTCACGTAAAATCTTCGCCCGTAAAACCGACTTTACAGGCAACCAGATTTTTTTTTATATAGGTATTCCTCTTCTCTCATCTTCATCCACATTTGGGTTTATCATTCGTCTCGCAACATGTGTATCATCCCTCCTCATTACATGCCCATACCACGGAAGGCAATTAAGTCTTATCCTCCGAGTTATTGGCGTAACCCACACTTCCTCTAACGTAGGTACCTATTTACTCATTGCGTATTTTATCCATTATCGTCATTAAACTCATTACATACCTACATCCATGTCAACATTCGCATCTCAGTAGCATGTACGTATTCTTTTTTCATCCCTCCCTTTTATGGTTCAACATTTTGATTCAAGCGTGACGACAGGTCTGATAATGGTTTTGTATAGTTTACCCTTCAAGTTGAGAGGCATTCGGGGGTCGCAAATAGTACCTGTCGCCACTTCTTCCATCTTGCCTTAATTCTTTGCAATATGTCACCGTCGATGTCACCATCGCTCTGCACTTTAGATCCCAAGTATTTAAAGTCAAACCGCCATAATCGCATAATATCTTCTTGGACACAAATCACATAGCGCCCTCCAGTTCCAAATTAAGCAACTAAATGCTTGTGCTATGGATACTAGATAACGGATACTAATACATATATACTTTTCTTTTGTAAATACATACTTATAATACATAGAAAAACACCCAGACGCCGCATAAATATTCATGTTTGTCACAAATATTTGTGCTCGGGTGGGAATCGAACCCCCGACCTCAGTGCTGCAGCCGGTAGTTTTACCAATGCGCCACGAGGTATTCTGATTTGGTTCTGTTCATTAATAAGCCCACACTTTCCATCTTCCATTTCACCAGTCTACTCCAGCATGCACCAGGGTGCCTCTTCATTGGAATTAGTCTCACATACTTCTCGAGCACAGATTTCTTAGGGCCCACCACAAAACCTTACGAGGCATACGATCTTTTGGCCTTTTCAATGTCGATGAACACCATGTGCACCATGAGCCATATTTGGGTTTGGGATACCTTACATTCTTCTTTCTAGCACTTTAATCGACATAATCTTTCCATAGTTTAAAACAAAGTCGCTTTCTGCTGACTGTCCACTTATATGCATATCTTTAAAACTACGCGCCGGATTTTGAAGCGGGTTTTTTAAACGGATAGAGGGTTTCAACGTGGTAGTCTATATTCAAGGAAAAAAATGGCCCGAATCCCCCGAAGGGCTCAGTCTACCTTATATAACAAAATTTATAGGTACATGTACAGTAGATACAATAGATTTATGTCTATACTATATTTCAAAAGTAATTACATGTCGAACTTTTGTTCATAATTGCTCAATTACCTACATACTGTGACTATGAAGTTAGTGTAAGATTAGTAAGTAGGTACCTACCTCCTAGCTAGTATATGCCATGGTCTAAGTCCTAATTGTGCATACCGGGACAAAGGTGGCACAAGTTGCGTGGCAGTGCGGTTTCTCCGCTCTACGACAACAATTTGTGGTCTAGCCAAGTTATGTACGGTAGGTAGGTAGACTACGCGTCTTTTGCTGATCCCGTCTTACTTCGAAGCTTCGAGAATATGTGTTTTCAAAGTTTCATATTGATCTAAGGAATATTACAACCTAATTATTATGTCTAATATATTAAAGTCTGAAAAGACTAGGTACTGTAACGACTTCGTTCTCTCGGCTTCCCAATCTATATGATATTGGTAGAACCAACGTGAGAACCACTATAAAATATAACTCAGCTCAGTTATTCATTCCTAGGGTATTTAGGAGCTCAGTGCATGTGTATCAAATAATAATGTCAACAGATTAAATCATAGTATATATATTAGTTAATTAATTTACATGACCTTTTATATTTATTCTTTCCTTTGTCCATTGCCCCACATCAGTCTTCTTCTAATTTGTAGCTCTGTCATTTGCACCACATCAGACTTCTTTTATATTACAATTCTAAATGATACGCATAATAATCTCGCTATTCTTCTTTGGTATTTTTCACCACCTCTCCTTAAAAGAGTCAATCTCTAAGTCCTCTTTTTTATTTATTGACATTCAAATCTTTTTTAAAATTCAAATACAAATTTCGAAACACACGTATTAAAAATATCAAAGAGTTTATATCTAAAAATACCAAAGAGTTTACAGTACCTACTTTGGTATCTAGGTTGGAATATCAGAACAAATAAGTATCTATATATAAAATGGTGTTAAATACCTATGTATTCTGATCAAAATGATCTTAGAGCATTAAGGACTTGAAGTAACAACGAAAAACCAAAATTATATAGTTGCCAAATATGCTAAAGTTCTTATTTATTGTATTATTGGCTGGATTTAAGTTAAAGTAAGCGTTTTAATATATTAATTTATTTTTTATGTAAAGAGCGGGCACACGAACAAACATATCACGTGATGGTGAGCGACCAGCGCCGCCCAGTTCTACTACCAAGTACCAACGTTACTTATCATTACATAGTATAAAATAAATTTGTTTTCCTCTGCCCACTTATATGCTTAGGTATATCTTTGAAACACCCCAACGGATTTTGAAGTGGTTTGTTATATGTAATAGATGTAGGGTGTCAACGGGGTTTTTTTTATCTATAATTCATATAAGATGTAATAAAGAAAAAGTCTATCTACAAATCTACAATTTATTTATTTATTTGTTGCGGAACAAAGTTCGCCGAGACAACTAGTAGGTACTCTTAAATGTAGAGAAAATCAACAACAATTCACAGAACATTTATAAATCACAATTTAATTGTAGACAACTAAAGATTTAACCCTATCATTAAATTCACTAAAACACTCAATAATTTTGTATTTCAAATTAAATACTGTATGCTAGTGTCTTCTAAGTTCTCGAACGACAATTACCGGCAACAACGCACACTCCTCAATAATTACCTATGGATTTGAACAACCCATAGACAAGGTAAACTAAACTTTAATACGATGCATTAGAGCTAAATTAATTACTGTCAATTTAATTACTACCTACTGATTGTGAAGGGGAAAGACCAAGAGCCATTTAGCTTGTGTTAAACATAGATGACTAGAATTGTTATTAATTGTGGGTTTACAAGTCGTGATTTGAAAAGTTATATGTGAATATAATATATTATTTCCAGTGTCTCACACTAGTCCTTTGACTCCTGTTTCAAAGTTCTCTAAGTAGTACATGCCTGTTTATACATTGTGTAGGTACCTACTTTATGAGGTACCCAATAATTAATTACAATTTTAAGGATATAGTTCTTGAGATACGGTTCATTTTGATTAAAAAGAAGCTATTTGAATTACTATAAAAAATATTTAATATTATATTTATTTGGCTTAAAAATTCGTATAGACCTAATATCATCGCCATGTTTAGTAAGGATAGAGAGTTTAGATAATATTAAAATTCACATTTGAGGATACTTCGAGGGGGTGGTATATAGCCGATATTACTTTTAGTGCGAACTTTGTTCCGCATTAAAAGTAATATAAGAGTAAATGTTGGATTTATCACTTTTTCTTTAGTATATCATACATGAATTACAGATACAAACCACCCCGTTTACACCCTCTATCTATTAAAAAAACCACATCAAAATCCGTTGCGTAGTTCCAAAGATAGCTAAGCACGTAAGGGGACAGACAGCGGAGAGCGACTTTATTTTAGTTATACTATGTAATTATGCAATGATACTCTGATTAGAAATTCTATTTGATTTTTAAATATTCTATGAAGTATGCATGTAATGAGGAAGGATGATACACATGTTGCGAGAAGAATGATACATCTGAATGTGGAAGAATATAAGAGAAAGTTATGACCTAAGATGATAGGAATGGATTGCGTGAAAGACGACATGATTTCAGAAGTGTGTTAGTGGATGATGCGAATGATAGGGAAGTGTGGAATAGAAAAACCTGTGGTGCTGACCCCAGATAATGGGAACAGGGCAGATCAAATCAAATCAAAACTCATTTATTCAGTTTAGGTCTTGTCAGACACTTATGAAGGTCACTTTTTTTTTTTCTTCCGCCAATTCGATTACTCTCGCACTGAGAAGAATTGGCAAGAAACTCAGGGAGGTTTTTTTTTTATTACTATCATTTACACAACAAAATGCACTAACAATTCAAATTGTTACAAGTGTAAGAAGTAATGAGCGGTTTATTTAAAAACTTTGTCGTCCTCCAAAAAATCGTTGATACTATAATAAGCTTTGCTGATGAGACATCTTTTAACATACGCCTTAAATTTAGTAAACGGCATCTCAATTACATTTTCAGGAATCTTATTAAAGAAACGTACACAATTACCCATAAAAGAGTTATTAACTTTTTTCAGACGGAAAAACGGCGTAGCAAGTTTATTTATATTTCTTGTATTAAATGAGTGCATATCACAATTTTTAGGAAAAAGATGAATGTTTTTCTTAACATGAAGAATATTATCTAATACGTATTGCGAGGCAACGGTGAGAATATTAATTTCTTTGAATTTCTCTCTTAGTGATGCGCGAGATTTCATTTGATAGATAGCTCTTACTGCGCGTTTTTGTAAGACAGAAATTGTTTGTATGTCAGCTGCTCTGCCCCACAGCAATAATCCATAGGACATAACACTATGAAAATAACTAAAGTAAACAAGCCTGGCCGTTTTAACGTCTGTAAATTGACGAATCTTTTTGACTGCATATGCGGCTGAACTAAGCCTGCTTGATAATCCCTCAATATGGGATCCCCATTGTAGCTTACTATCTAATGTGATACCCAGGAAGGTTGTACTATCGTCAAAAAATAAGTTTTCAAGTAACATAAATTTAATGCATTTCGTTTTCTTGGCATTCAGCAATAGATTATTAACATTAAACCAGTCTACAATAGTTGCTAACGCGGTATTTACTTTGTCATAATTATCTTCTTTCCTACCTATATTAAATATGAGTGATGCATCATCCGCAAATAACACAATATCATGTTTCTCCTTCACAATATGAGGCAGATCATTAATGTAGACTAGAAACAAGAAAGGACCTAATATAGAACCCTGAGGAACGCCCATAGCAACAGGAGATCCGGATGATTGTACTCTGTTTATTTCTACTCGCTGAGTTCTGTTTGATAAGTACGATACGACTAGATTTAAGGCGCAGTTTCTTATTCCATAGTGGCTTAATTTACGAGCTAAAGTTACATGATCGACACAGTCAAACGCTTTAGATAAATCGCAAAAGACCCCTACTGCGTCCATAGACCTCTCCCATGCGTTAAATATATTTTGTAACAATTTGATACCAGCGTCAGTTGTGGATCGGCCTTTAGTGAATCCAAACTGATTATTATGTAAGAGTTTATTGATACTAAAGTGAGTTAAGAGCTGGTTCAACATTATCTTCTCGAAGATTTTACTCAGGGTAGGAAGAATAGAAATAGGCCTGAAGTTTGTGGGGTCTGTTTTTACACCTGATTTGAAGAGTGGAACTATTTTACTACATTTCATCAAATGTGGGAACACTCCAGCGTCAATACAACAATTAAATATGTTAGCTAAGTAGGGTGCGATTGAAACAATGATCGCGCTAATAACTTTAGTAGACACACCCCATAAATCTTCTGTCTTTTTGATGTTAAGCATCTTAAAAGTTTTGATTATAGTTGTGGGACATACATAGGAGAACTGAAAGCATATGTCACAAGCATCTACATTATTCCTTAAATGTGATACAGCATCGTCAGGAGAAGATCGTATGGACCGAGTAGTTTCTAGAGGAATATTTGTAAAGAATTTTTCAAAGGTACTTGCAACTTCTAGTTCATTCGAGACTAGTTTATCATTAATCAATATGTTAAGTTTTGGGTTTCGCTTCTTGGATTTACCCGTCTCACCGTTAATTATTTTCCAGACTGTTTTGATTTTATCTCGCGATTTCTTAATTTTATTAGAAATAAATGCGGCCTTGAACTTTTTTGAACACTTTTGAATAATTCCTTACATATTCCAAAAACGCAGTGTCGCGGGTACTAGTCCTTTTCTCATACAAATCATACAGACGATTTCTGCTTCTGTATATACCACGCGTAGCCCAGTCGCTAAATACTGATTTACTCTTTTGTTTTATATTTTTTAACAAGAAACATTTAGAGAATTCTTCTTCTATGCATACAAACAATGCTGAATACATTATGTCCGGGTCCTTTTGCGGTAAAGTGAATAAATTTAGGCGATCCAATAGACGTTTACTGAACTTTTCTAAGCGGAAATCTGTAATAGGCCGGTATACTATATCAACTGGCAAGTCACTGGAGTCATTAGGAAACGACGCCAGTTGCCCACAGTGATCAGAGCTTAATTTATTCAAAATACTTTTATGAATAGGATTTAAGTCACAGAAGATGTTATCGATGCAGGTAGCACTAGTATCCGTTATTCTAGTTGGTTCCAAGAATAGATTTACTAGGTTATACGATTTAAATAAGCTCTTGATCCTTAATACATTAGGTAATTTCTCCAGAATATTTACATTAAAGTCACCACATACTACTATCGATTTAGAATTATTTGACACTTTGCTGCTTCAAACAGGCTGTAGTCTGAAGAAGGAGGTCGGTATACACATATAAAAATAAACCGCAACAGAACAATTATAACTAATTTTTGTTCTTTTTCTTTCTCAATATGTCTTAGAAAATTAAGTCACAATAATACAAATATGCTTGTTTTAGAAGGTATTACTAAAGGTTAAAATGTGCAACCCTCGTCTTTTGTGTTTACGACGGATTAATAAACCTCGGTGGTGGAGCAGGGTGGGGATAATATATTTTTTACGGTTTACATAGAACGTACATCTGCAGGTATGACTCTTGAAGGCATACATAAAATTTTAGGGGATATAATTATAATTAATGTTTGTATCCGAATAACAAATGTTAAGTAGTTTGTAGGTTATTAAAAATGGTATCATTTTCCTAGTATAGACTTATCCATGGGCTGAATTTCCTAAAGGACAACTGTTCTCATAGCTCTTTTCATTAATCACTAGTTGACCCGGCGAACTTCGTTCCGCATCAAAAGAAATCAATTAGTAATATTTGGATCTTAAAAAGTTCAATTTGTGCTATTTATCGGCACGCGTTTTGGCGCGCATACGCAACTGCTATGTACCGCTATGTTAATACTGTAATATCTTCATAAATATTAGTCTAAATTACATGCTGTAACTGGCTATATTAATCTATATTAAAAGCACAATCTATTTAAGACACTTAATTGGATAAAAATTAATGCTGTAATGTTTAAAATTGCTTCGTAAATAAGCCATTATTTCTGGTAAAAAGTAAAAAAATAATGGGCATTGTGGGTTATCGCTAAGACATAGACATATGCCCTCGCGGACTTTTTTATAGACCGTTTAAGGGTGTATGATAATGTAGTACATTGTTTTGATTTATCACTTAGGGTTTAACCTGTGTTTTCGATTAAAGTTTTAAATCTTGAAAATTATCATTTTTTTCACTACACTATTCATGAATTATAGATCAAAACCACCCCGTTGACACCCTCTATCTATTAAAAAAAACCCGCATCAAAATCCGTTGCGTAGTTTCAAAGATTTAAGCATACAAAGGGACATAGGGACAGAGAAAGCGACTTTGTTTTATACTATGTAGTGATTAAAGAAAAACATTGCTCTAAGTCGATATAAAATTAAAATTATATCAGCGATTTTGCTGCCTATAACACACTTGATCTTATTTCTTTGAATGTATACTTCAATAAGAACCCTATTTAACAAATAATATAATAGGATACATTAAAAAAATAAGTGCTCAACTACTTATGTAAAAGAAAAAAATGACAGATTATTTAAATTTCGAACGCCGGCAGAAGTTTCTTAATTATTATAATAAGGCAAAGGCAAAAGCGGTTATTGATCCAGTCTCACCTGCCAACTGTTACCCGAGTACAGAGAGTTTTTACTACTTTTTAAATGCCTACATCCACATTTTTTATGATCACATCGGCATTATCTTTTGCCGGTTTATGATACCTACTATATATAGAATAAGTTAGGTATGTTTTTTTTTTGCTAAATACCAAGATAATTAATGGGTTTTGGTCTCACTTTTAAGTCCCTACAGAGATACGAAACGTAGTAAATTTTATACGTCCTGTTTCTTGCCACAACAGGTAAGGTATGATTCTTGCACATTTCTGTCGCTTTTTTGACGTTCATAACTCTTGTCATACACGCTCGTATCACTTTCCTCCAGGACCTGTTCAATTTGTTCATAAAATGGTATAGGGTAGGTATAGCTTATGGTATATGACCATATACTTTACAGGTCGGAGGGTCGTTCACTATAAACAAAAAATCTCTAAAGGCAAAGGGTAAGTGAAAACTGTGTTGTGGCCGTCCTCGACTGCAATTTTGTTTTTAAATTTTAATTGTATTTGTTAATTAAATTTCACTTTTAACATTAAGAGTAGTTTATACAATTTGCTTTGACGTGTATGTTACCGAAAGAGTGTCGTTTAATATTCCATCGCTATATTTTGACAGTAGTAACACTGGAGTAGGGTGACCGTGCCTGGAGCTGACAGGCCGCAATTAGGAGACCATGTCCACTCGACCACTCCGCTCCCCGGAATGTTAATTAAATTCCTCCACGGAACGCCGAAGAAACTTTAACCATTTCAAATTTTCTATTGATATACCGTTTTCTTTGATTGCCATTCAGTTTTTTTTTCAAAATTAAATATCAATAAATCAATTTTATGGAGCTTACGAATGTTTTCCGTTTATGATAACAAATAGTTAGGTAATATTTAGGAAAATGCTCTTTATTGTGTCTGAAGAAGAGATAAATAATAATTTTAACTTTTAAACTGCATGGGTTGTCCGATAAATAACCAGAACAAACTTATTAACTCTTAGACTAGGTATCTATTGTATTTAGCGAGACCAACATACCGGTATTAGCGAGCTTACATTAACGCAGCCTACACTATCCGCTATTAAGGTCGTGAAGTTACATAATTACATGTAACAATGATAGGGTTACACAGATTGATGGATGAATGAGCCGACTCGACCGGTGAAATGCGACGACGTCTCAGAAAATATTTTTAAAGTGTCTCACGCCAGGTTTTATTCGATAAGAGAGGGATTTGGAAGCTCCTTTATTCCTCTCGGTGTTGCAGATGTTCACAAGTGGTGCTAGTTGCTTCAGTACTATGATGTAATTTTCTTTTCCTGAAAAAAAATATTAAGACCATTATAAAACTTCTTACCTTTGGGTCAATTCAAATTTAAGTCTCCCTGAGTTCATGAAAACGGCACAAAAACATCCCGAACATCAATCGTAAAAAAAAGTTGAATTAAATTAAAGCTAATCCATAAAGGTCGTTTATATAAGATATTTATATTAAACTTTTCACGTACAAATCCAATATGTCTGCCGAGGAAAATTTTATTCTCCCAAAGAGCTAAATTCAAAAACGTAGCACATAATTTTATGTTAATATATTGCGCTTCTCATAATTTTATCCCGGTAATATTGTAACCGAAAAAACATTCAATATTTAAGAATCATATTGAAGAAAAATCCTCGCAAGCCTTATGATATGTACCTATTTACCTTATTGCCTTGGTGAATATTAATATGCTTTTGAAAAATAGGAAAAAAAATAAACTGTTGATATTCTGCTGTGAAAAACGATTACTCGAGTAAAATAATGGCTGTTTTAGTTGACTGAAGCAAGTCTGAATATATTGAATTGTTTATTAGATAGTGGTAGGAATAGGTGGCGCGCGCGGAAGTGGAAATCTCTGTACATCAGTAAGTATGCTGGAATCACAGACTAATCGCCTTTTGGACTACTTAAGCGTCCTTTAGGACCTGCAAAAAATAACATATAACTTGATCAGTTTGGTGCAACGTCTATAATTTTAATTGTATATGCCATTATCATTTATCAAGAGTTAAGCATTCCAAATTTAATTTAGCACCAGGTCTTGATGTGAAAGTATCCTGGGTTCGTATCTTGACCGAACCAATGACTTTTTTATGGGATAGCGGGGCAAACGGGCAGGCGTGTCGTCCTGATAGTGTTACAGTTGCTTTTCCGGTTTTTATAATGGTATCTGGAAGAGGTTGCAAGTGGGATGGGAAGGGGAGAGGAGAAGGGGTTGGCCCTCCGGTTACCTCTCGACACGGCATGAGCCCCATTATGTCGATATATTCTGAGAGGTCGTTGTATTTCGCCGGTCGAGCTGGACCATTCATGTAGTGAACTGCGTGATTCTACCACTTCTAGGAAATTGTGTGTCACAAATACATATAGACATATATTTTCTAATAGGTTTCTTACATATTCAGCGGACCAAGTTAAAGAAACTTATGATGTCTAAAAATATCGATATTTTTTCTTTCTAAATAATCCAAAACTTAAATCCAAAGATATACTTTATATTTCTTATCAATGTGATGAATTAAAAACTTGACTAAAAAGGTTGTCTCCTCTTTAATAAGTGTAAGCTTCCCTGCGCTTTTAAATAAAAAAATATAATTCCCCAGCCTTTTGAGATATAATTATCTAACACCTAAAATCAACAGTACTGTTCCTTTTCCCATCTTAAATTTATGAGCGCGGAGATAAAGGAGATAAATAGCCAAGAATAACGCTTTAAAAATAATCACCATTAAATTGAACTTTGAACCGAACAAGAATTGAGCAGATGCGACTTATATAGAGAACATTTTTAAATAAGTCGAGAGAAAATTGACTTGAGATGAGGCGAGTAATATGATGGTTTTATTGTTAAGGTGTATTTGATTTTGCTGAAGATAAATAAGGCATATCTAGGCAATTGACTAGATCATTGGGGAGATATAGGATCTGTACTTCATATTATGAGAGATCAAGTTCTATTCCGCATATGCACCGATAAATATTTTCGCGGAAGTTATGTGCTATTATTTCCGATGATTGAGAATCTGATGAATCGTATACATTATTTAAATATGTTGGAAATAGAGCCACCACAGTGCTCTAGTATAGCTTTTAAAATAATGTGGCATATCTACAACAAATGGTAAAATTTGGCAGTGTGCATTATTACGACACTGATAGTTACTGTCGCGTCTCAACGACAATACTCTACTACCAATGCAGGTCCAAAAAGAGGAGCTTTGGTCTGCTTGGGTGGCTGGAATCATAAATAACATAACAGAATGAGAAATAAATAATACTTACATACATAACTTAACGCCTTTTTCTACCCGAAGGTGTAGGCAGCGGCTGTTAAGCCTCCTCTCGCCGTTATGTTTACGACCCAAATAGTATAGGTTACGAACCTATTGCCATACCGGGCACAAAGTTTTCAGTCATCGATGTTTATCACACATAACTTCCGATAATAATTTCGAAAAGATAGTGCTGTGAGCCAAGATTCAAACTTGAAACCTTTCGATTCAGAAGCGGGGTTTTTGTCTACTGGACCACTGAAAACTTACATACATAAATCATACAAAATATTATTAAATGTTCAACAATTTAAATGTACGTAATATTCATTGTATATATTTATATAAGATCTTGTTTACATTCCAAGAAGTTACTTAAAATCATCCATTCAGCTGGATCATAACTGCATAGCACTCAATTCAAATTAGGCGCGAACAATAAAAGAAAATGAGTTTTTTTTTTTCCTTTTTACCGAGAGCGAATTGTTTTTATTGGCCAGAGCGAAATTCGTGCCCCTCAAAACCTGATTAGTTCATTTATTTTTCTTGAATTTATTATGATTTCTTTGCTTATAACGTTGCTGTTAACTTTTATTTTCGTAATATCAAGCTATAATTTAATATATTATAGCTTAGCAGTCGAATCCCGACTTCAGTATTAGAGGTCACGATTTCAAATCAAGTAAGTACGCGCAAGTGTGTTTTGGAAAATTATGTTATATAAAGTTGATATAATAGAATTTCCAATATAAAGGTATAATAAACTATATAACTTTTTATTTAATTTTAGCACTGAAAGTATTTTTAAAATCGGTATGTCATTTCTGAGCTTAGCCGGAACAAAGAGAGAGACATAGCAAAGTTATAAAAGTGTCTATTTTATATTTACGCATATTATATTTAGTAAAACGTGATCATTATAATATTAAAAATATAAAATTATATATTATTTATTCCTATAGATATTAACAACAAAATCTAAACTTACCTAAATTTTACTGGTATTTTCTAAGGGCCTAATACTTACTACTTCTGAATGCAGAGGGCTAATTTTTCCATCCACTTGACTAAGCATAATGAAGTTATCACTGAACAATCGTAGCGTAAGCAAATTCCCTGCTCGAACCAATTTACATGGCCACCGTAACCCTCAAGGCTTCAGGGAAAACAAAATAGCGTGGTCTCGATCTTGCAAAATCATATTTTATTACCCTTACAAAAATACATTCATCGTAAATTTATGGGCTTCCCAGTTCGAATTTCGATTTGATTAGTTGTATATAAGTATTATTTTATGTATAACAATTTTTTTGACCACACAAGCCGAGTCCTTCAATCTACATGTTTTGCTTTTGAGTATAGCTGAATAGGTGAGTGACTAATATTAAGTCAATACATATTTATCATCATATTTTCGACAAAACAATAACAATATGACGCTAACAAACCCAATTAGGCCAGCCATTCTAATAATAACAATATACTCATAGAAAGCACTCAATCACGGAGTAATGAGCCACCAGATTAGATAAAACGTTATACCCGAGTAAACTCTTCGAGACAAGGGCCAATAAATCTCTCAGTACCAATTACTTGTGTATGATTGTAGGGAGTACGTTCACGAGACATCGTCCACCTTTGAGAGAGGCCGGTCACAATGGCCCTACTGGGATATAGCATTGAGGGTTTAGATCAACCATCGCGTTGTGCATTCGTAGCGGGGATAAAATAACACCTTATTGTTTATATTCGATATTGTAATTAATGTGTTTTATTATAGGTTTATAAATTAACAGAAATCTTAGAATTATTTTAATTTTATTTTTATTTTTTAAAATTCGCTATTATTTTTACATTTACATTGTGTAGATGGACTCATAATGAGATGTACTGAAGTAGAAACTTTCCAAAAAATAATCTGTCTATATTTATTGCGCCACGTGTTCTAGACTCCGTATGAAAAATGGTTAGTTAAAAACAACACTTGGAACAGATATCAAAGGTTCAATAAATGTGGTTTTAAAATAATTAAATCTGGACAAAAATATAACCGCAGCCTGCTTACACTATCCGCAAATGTTGAGTCGGTTAAGACGAAAGAGTAATTTTCAAGTTATTCCTTACAAGCCCGGAGGCCTTTGAAAGTTATTTAAGTCGCGGTCGCTCACCGCATCAAAAATACACCCTTTTGCAAAATACGAAATGTCTTAATCTAATAACGGGAGAAGTGATTCCACTTGCGGTTTACCTACCAAAAGTTTTTGTAGGGATTTGCTTTTAAATATTTAGTGAAAGGGATGTTTAGGTATTGAAAATAAATATTTTAATAGCTACCTATTTGCCGACTAGTGCCACGCAGTTTGCTGAATGAATGGGCTGACTCGACCGGTGAAATACTATAAACTCAAAATACAGATGTACAGTGGCTGATGCCGCATTTGTTACTAGAGATAACTAACCTCAGGCAAAACCGCTTCCTTTTTTCTCTGGACCCACTTCCGATCCCTCCCCTATCGCATCTTCTAATCCCGCAATGGAATTGTCACACAACTCATTTCGACCGCATTTATCCTACTTTCATGCACACTCTGCCATATCCAACTTTCGCTTCCATAAGTTAGCGTTAGGATCAATCCCCAATTGTGGATTACTAGCTAGGGCTTTCTGCTAACATTCTTTGCGCCCAGGAATCTGCCCTTTTTCGACATCTGCGGTGTACCTACTATCTTTTACTCTTGATTCATTCTGGTCTCTTCCCTTTCGAACATAATCCCTTTCATTTTCATCACATTCAATTGTAAACCGTTCGTCAAGCAATCATGTTTAGATTTATTGATTTTATTTTATTTTTATTTATAAACAACAAAATAAATATTTCATCTATACTTCTATACTAATATTATAAATGCGAATGTAAGTTTGTTTGTTACGCTTTCACGCAAAAACTACTGAACCGATCATCATGAATCTTTGTACACATATTCTTGGGGGTATTAGAAGTAATATAGGATACTTTCTTTTTTCTTATTTCTCTCTTTAATTAACATATATTTGCACCCTAAGGAGAAACTTATAATATAGTCTACAAAAATATCCTACATTATTACTCTGCATTTATATCATATAAAATTGTTAAAGTCCAAAATTATTTATTTTTGTTACAGAGAAATATATTTTACCGTTTGTTGTTGCATTTTAATAAAGCATATTGTGAGATTTTTAAACGTCATACCTAATGTTGTAATTTTGAAAATTGATAATCCCAGCTAAGTAAGAAAATAGAGTTATTATATCTATTGATTCAATTCTATGGTAATGATTTTGATACTTATTTATTGGCTTCAATGCGAGCGAAGCCGCGGGTAAAAGCTAGTCTATTCATAAAATTATAAATAAATTGTGGCATAAACAGTTCACCGCCCACGGCGAAGATTAGATACGGCCTTCTGAATTTTCAGGTCACATTTTGTATCATAATTAATTTGTTATGTGCGTATTACTTGTAAAGGTAAACATTCAAAATATCTTTTTAAACGTTCACAGAAGAGATATTGTTTAGTTTAACCAGTTTAATAATAGCCATATCCTTATTTCTGCGACGCAAAGAGCCAAAGCGATTTTGATATGTATCTTTGTCCGAGTTGATAGTAGTAGAGCCACGTAGTTAGCTACATGAATGGCCCGGCTCGACCGGTGAAATACTACCGCCTCATGCCGCGTTTCGTTCTGTCAGAGAGGGATCCGGAGGCCCAATCCCGTATTCCCTATCCCACTTCCAACCCCTTTCCTATCCCTTTTTATAGGCGCAACGAACAAACTAGAACGAATGCAACTCTAACAATGTCCGTGTTGCAAGTATCCAGGGGCGGCGTTAGTTGCTTACCATCAGGACACATATCGCTCGTTTGCCCACCTAGCCCCTAAAGAAGATTACTTACATAGCGAACACGGATGCTTAAGCTACAAAGTCAAAGACAAGTCACAAAGCTAAGACAAGATTGGTCGTATAATTCTTTGATTGATGTTTATTATAACATTAAAACAACTTTTAGGATTATATCGCGTTTATTTATTACTTATTTTTATTTATTTCCCGACGTTTCGAACTCTTTACAGAGATCATTTTCACGAGTGATGAACAAAAAGATGGTAGTTGTTCAAAAGCTATTTTCATTGATACAGGGAGCACCCACTTTTTGGAAATAAAAATCAAAAAGTTGATGTTAAAAATAATGATTCTTACTATTAGTAACCCACATCGACCATGAAATAAAAAAATTTAATATTTATTTTTAAGATACATATACTCAAGAAAAATGTTTGTTTGTAAAGATTCTTCGTTGTATGATATAATAGGTAACAGTTGTTATTTTTAATTATTAGATAATTATCTTATTTTCTACTAACTAACTAACTGACTTATAGTTGAAATCAGAGTATAACTATTATTAAATATTGATTGATTTTAAATTTAAAGGGAAGTATTTGTTAAAAAGACCTACCCACCTACCTACCTTATTTTTGACCCAGTAGTAGATTTTTTAACAAATACTTACCTTTAAATTTAAAATCAAGCAATATTTATTAATAGTTATACTCTGATTTCAAATAACTTAAGGAAATAAGATAATTATCTAATTATTAAAAATAACAACTGTTTACCTATTCAATCATACAACAAAGGATCTTTACAAACAAACATTTTTCTTAAATAATATATATAATTTAGATAAATATTTATTTTTTTTGTTTCATGGTCTGATGTGGGTTACCAATAGCAAAAATCATATTTTTAACATCAACTTTTTGATTTTTATTTCCAAAAGTGGGTGTTCTCTGTATCAATGAAAATAGCTTTTGAACAACTACCATCTTTTTTGTTCATCACTCGTGAAAATGATCTCTGTAAAGAGTTCGAAACTTCGGGAAATAAATAAAAATAAGTAATAAATAAACGCGATATAATCCTTTAAGTTGTTTTAATGTTATGAATGTGATTCGCGAAAATCTTGATGGTTATTGGCAATACAAACCAGGTAATCGTATTTTTAAAGCAATAAGCTTTGTTTAGTAGTCTCGGTGGTCAAGCACACGGCTTCTGTATCCAGAGGTCGCGGGTTCGAATCCTAGCACACACAACACGATTTTTCGAAATTAATTTCGAAAGTTAAGTGTGATAAATATCGATGACTAAAAACTTTGTGCCAGGTATGGCAATAGGTTCGCCACCTATTCCATTTGGGACGTAAACATAACGGCGAGTCGAGGCTTAACAGCCTAAACCTTAGAGTAGAAAAAGGCGTGAAGTTATGTTTACGTAGGCGTTTTTACTTATTTTATGGGTCCAAAAATAGTTGCATCTAAGGCATCTATTACGACGGCCTTAACCTGAGGCTGTTCAGAATTTAAAGGAAATTTCAACATTAATTACCACTGCTTTACGCTTACAGTGAGTGTTGAGAGGAAGAAGTGGCTTTATTATATTTCACAGTATGTAACTTCTCATGTTTCGCACGCAAGATGTCTATTGTGTAGTTCTCGACACAGTTCTGGCTGATCATCGTGTCATAGTGGCTACGATTATTGAAACCCGATCGGTACAGGATGTTAAAGCTAGTATAATTAATAAGAAGAAAATTATTTATTAGAAGAAATTAATAGGAGCTAGATTTGCCAATTGTCATATACAACTAAATAAAAACGAGTCTACATAACTGTTATACTTACTTAAACCTTAAATAAAAAATTTATCAATCTAGCAACAGAAGAAAACCATGATTTACAACATAAATAATAAATAAATGTAACCATGTGCATATTTTAAGAAATTTCCTATCAATCGTATAATTAGAATATAAAAAAATAAGTCAATGTAACAAACGAATAGAAAAAATTAGGAAGTTATATTATAGTTAATAATTGGTAACTAAATCCATACATTTTAGTAACATCCCTAGGGTTATAGTTATTGGTTAACTCATGTACTGATGCTTAGGTCCGTGCTGTGACGAGCGCTTATTAAAAACAAATCTACCTGCTGTTTGGTTTTTATTAACTTTTGTTTGTTACTACTTATTTTACTTTACATACATTAAACATAATTAATTATTACTACACGGAATGATACATCAAACACAAACCTAACTAGGTTTTTATGATGTTTATTGTTTTAATTTGTATTTTCTTTTATGTATTAAATAAATAAAAAAAAAAATAAAAAAATCTGCAAACGTGCAGCTGTATCACCTGACGGCAAGCGACTAACAGCACCCATGAACACCCGAACATATTTTCGGATAACTCTACTACTGAACGAAACGGAACGAAAATGTGCTTAGTATTCCATCAATCCAGCCAGCCCATTTATGCATGCATACAACCTTCAAAATCTTTACAAAATGAAGATACCAAACTGTCGGATAAATATCCAAGTGATGGAATAAATATTAACCAAGCGTGGACTAATTAGCTTTTCAGTATAAGTCACTATAAGTCAAGAGAGTCGTGACCGTGCCACTACACCTCATATTATGACTAAATCCTTTTAAATGCATAAATAATTTAGCTGACGGTGGATTAGTGAAGACTTCTCTCACACGGTAACGTGCTGATAGATATACATTCTTCTCTAATTAATGTTTCATTTTATTTTTTGTTTGTTTATATATGTTTTGAATAATCTTTGATTACTGTGATTTTTAATTGTTATTCCTTGAATAACACATACACATAATATATTGATATTAAACTTGATAAATTAATTAAAATTGGATAACTGTAAGTTCTACAACAGTAAAAATTGTTTCAAATAACATTAACCTATCGATAGTTCTCTTTATCTCTGCAACATTGCCTTATATAGTTCAGAACTGTCGAGGTTCTGTTTGATTTGCGTTACGCGTTTAACTGGTTTTGAGTTGTATGTGACTTGGGGAAACCCCAATGTTTTAACTATTGCATTTTAGAGAGAAACAATTATTCTTGGTTTGATGTTGCATAAATACTTGGAGAATTCACTTCTAAATACTTTTTACATTATTTTTTAATAAGACAAATGTCCTTACCTACTTATTAATTAAATTTTAAATTGTGCAGTATAGGCCAAATGACACATGTACCAAATAATTAAATCAGCTATCATATGTATTTCAAAAAGTAGAATTTCGTAGAAGACAAAAAATATCCAAGTCGATTGAATGCGCTTTTAGCAGTGATGGAAGGTACACCGCGGATGTAGAATGACGAGTGGCAATAGAAAATAGCGTAAATGGAGCGTTGGGCAGATTCCTGGGCGCAAAAGATATTAGCAGAAAAGCCCAGCTAGCAATCCACAATGCAGTCCTGATCCCAAAGTTAACTTAAGGAAGCGAGAGCTGGGTATGGGAGAGTGTGCATGAAAGTAGGATAAACACGGTAGAAATGAGGGCACTGCGCAAAATCTGCGGAGTGACTCTCGCTACCTCGTCGAAAACGAGGTTTAAAGGAAGGAAGTTGGATTGAAAGAGAGTGTCGGTGTAAAAGTCAGAAGGGAAAGTAAGAATAGTGGCGCTCTGTTCTCTCTGCCTGCCCCGCAAGGGATTTGGCGTGAAGTTCTGTATGTATGTATGTATGTATGATTTTACTGTCTGTTTGTACTTAAAAAAATAATTACACCTGTGATAATCTTGTCGGCGTTGATAAAAGATTGTTACACAACGGTGTGATACGTTGCCATAATTCGTATGAGACGTGGATACGACCCTCGTCTTCCATTCTGGCTGCATTGAGTAATCCTCTTAATAGATTCCAACGGACTAACATCACGACATAGGTACCGAGAACACCACCTTGATATACCAATATATGATGCTACAATATTTGCACGCAGACTGAAAACTATTAAGTTAAGTACTGCCTGACTTTGAAAATTTACGAGGTTTTTGTCCTGAATCTTAGCGTAAATGCGGAATACCTAGATTAGGGGTAGCAAAATTGGCTGTTTACTAGTCTAGCTGATGCCATATACAAGATTTAATTCTTAATATTTGTTTAAAATATAAATGGTATAAATATTGTTTGGCATTTTTCAAGTATTGTTTACTTTAAAGATAGAAGAGTAGAAAATTATTAATATTAAGTAAAAAATAATTATGAAAATGAATCTTTTACAAAATAAACTGTGTGAAATATTTATTTTTAGTAAGGTTAGATTTATATAGCGCTCCTACTTAAGGGAGCTGAATCAAGTTTTATACCATTTACCGATACCTACTGAAGCAGTATAAAAATTAGTTAAAAATATACAGACACACACATGGATTCTATTTCCGATGGGGGCCCAAGACCCAACCCCTAATGTTAAATAATTAATTAACATTTAAAGAATATAATTTTAAATGTAGCATTGAACACGGTCACTGAAAGGGTTAAGATTGTCACTTGTCACGAAATAAATGTAGGGGAAAGCCGAAACGTGTCCAATTAAATGTAATTATTTATTGAATGAAATAAAAATGTTTTAAACTGAATTATTTAATCCACACGACGCCGTTGGTTTGAAGAATCTAAATTACTTTTACGTGTTTAAATGCCAGGAATAAGCCATAACTTTAGACCCTATCGCTGTAGTCGGTAATTAGTTCTGTTTCCTGAATATTTAGGTTATTTTTTAAATGTTACTTAATTCGACACATCGACGTCCAACGAAATAAAACTTTTTTTTAGCGCTTTGCGTTCATTTTTTTATTAACAGTTATAAGCTAGTTTTCGATTTGGTTGTGGAAATTAACATAACAAACATAACATAACTTCACGCCTTTTGTTACCCGAAGGTGTAGGCAGCGGCTGTTAAGCCTCGTCTCGCCGTTATGTTTACGTCCCAAACGGAATAGGTGTCGAAACCTATTGCCATTCCGGGCACAAAGTTTTTTAGTCATCGATATTTATCACACATAAGTTCCGAAAACAATTTCGAAAAGTCATTGGTGTGAGGCAGTGTCTGGAATCGAACCCGGACCTCTGGATCAGAAGCCGTGTGCTCGACCACTGCGCCACCGAGACTGACTAACTAAACTAAATCGACTAGCATCATAATAAATAAGTGTTAACATTGGTAGGATTCATGCAAAAGTTCGCTGTATGAATGGGCCAGCTCGACCGGTGAAATACCACGACTTCTCAGAATATCGGCGTAAAGGGGCGAAGCGTTTCTCTCGGTGAGGAAGTCCTCTTTCCTTCCCTATCCCACTTCCGACCTCTTACCACTTTGAGTATTGCAAGTATCCAAGCGTTACTTGCTTTCCATCAGGTGACACGTCTGCTCGCTTGCCCCTATCTCATAGAAATCAAGTTTGTTTCTGTTCTCTATAGTAATCTATTTTAAGCTAGTTTTCAAATCTTTAGTACATTTTTCATATCTTCTCCTATATATATGATATATACAATATGATAAAAATAATAAATTTTTAATAAAAATAATAATTGATTAACTCTTAGTTTTTATTTGTTAAAACAAAAACTTTATTATTTGGGAAAGACAAAGTTTGCCGGGTCACATAGTTCTAATAAAAATAAAAATACGCCCCTAAATGTTGGGAAAAGCCATACCAAGTAGATAGTAAATAACTTTTTTATGATATTGGGAGCCAAACGACCTGATGGTGAGCAACAAAACGTCACCCACGGACCTGAACAGAAATAGTGTTACAGTTGCGTTGCCGGCCCTTACAATGGGACATGGATAGGGTCGGAAGAATTTTTTTAATCTTTGTATCTTTTAAAATCTTCTATACAGTATACAAACCAGCTCTCAACTAGAAGAATCACAATAATATAGAATGACGAAGCAGATATACCGTGCAGAAGCGGAAAAATGTAGGAGTGGCGGATGGCTACGGCATACTTTTCTTCACGTGACGTTTTACGAACGTGTTCTGGCAGAAGGTGATATCAGAACCGTTATATACCAGCGAGCATGTATGACAACAGATAAAATCCATTCATTCCGCTTACACCGTAAGGGACTTGCCGTGAAGTTAATTAAGTGAGGAAATAAAATGAAATCATAGTCTCGGTGGTCCAGTGGTCGAGCAAACGGTTTCTAAATCCAAAGGTTGCGGGTTTGAATCCTGGCACACACCAATAACTTTTCTAAATTAATTAATTTCGAAAGTTATGTGTGATAAATATCGATGACTAAAAATTCAGTGTCCGATATGACAATAGGTTCGCCACCTATTCCATTTGGGACGTAAACATAACGGCGAGTCGAGGATTAACAGCAACTGACTACTCCTTCGGGTTGAAAAAGTCGTGAAATGTAGTAAAATGAAAAAAAAAAACAAACTACCCTGTAGTTACAAAGTTTTAATTAATAACTTTGTTCATAATC
This sequence comes from Euproctis similis, assembly GCA_905147225.2. NCBI lineage: Eukaryota > Metazoa > Arthropoda > Insecta > Lepidoptera > Erebidae > Euproctis > Euproctis similis. The sequence goes on from LR990116.1 coordinate 15,806,221, forward strand.
ATGATTATGGCCATGAATAAGATTACGAAGACAGACATAACTCTTAACAAACATCAAGAGTTTGGTTAACTTATTTATGTAGTAAAATACTTGTTAATACTCTAACCGGAGAAACAGTGTGAAGAAATCGGCCTTCTCTATCTACCAGCGATACTGGACTTATCGGCCAACTGGGCGAGCGACTCTACAATCCAATATATTAAGATCTTCGAGCTGGTATTTCTTCATGTCCACTCAGTTTATTGCGAAGGTAATTGAGAGGGGGGTGGTAGCTCTTGAAGTTTTGGTGATGAGATTTGTTTGTTCTTAACTGTATTTATAGGTATTTTTCTTTATAAAAGATGTGTCGAGAATAATGTTATTAGATTTTTATAGGTTCTTTTTTAAATTGACATTTCTTATATACAGACTTTGTTTTGTTGGTTTAACTAAAGATATATAGAATAATGAGCCAAATTACTCATTTGAATTTTTTTATAACTAAAGTGAACTTATGCAATTTTAACTTTATTTCGCCAAAGATTCACTATAAAAATGAACCTAACTAATCTGTCAAAACATTGTAACTTCGTTCCATACTCGTTTCTTACCGATATTAAAAATCAATGAATTTTAAAAACAAATCATTCAATATTTAAAAACATAATTTATACTTTTAATAATTAGTGTCTCTATTTATTATAATACTAACACTATTAAGAAATCTATTTAATATGCCAATACTTTTAATCAGAATATTATTTACGCCTTCATTATTAATAAATACATATTCGCGAAAACCTAAAATTGTGTAGCTGGAAGGTTCCGGAAACAATGGCATGTATCAAACAAAGCCCTTTCAGTAATTGGTAATAATTCCATAACCTTAATACGAGAAACGGTGCAAATGAATTTAAAATAATAGGCTAAATATATCCAAAAAAAATCCTAAAAAAACAAGAAAAAAGTATATTAAATCTTACACAAATTACACAAGTAACACTTCTAACACTAAAAATAAAATAACATAAAATTTAAATAAAGCAAAATTACTTGAAAAAACAAAGTTTTAATTTGAATTTGTCCAAAGATACAGTAAAGTTATTAAAGCGGACGGAGGGTGCAGAGTGTCGGCAATCTTCCTCATGTTGCAGTGCAAAATCATATTTCTTAGTAAGAGCACATCGCAAAAACTTTGTCCCAAGTTAACTCCGCGAACTGTTTCAACTCGATACTCTGTAGTTAGATATTGCGGCTACCGTTTGTCCGCTCTAACAAAATTCCGCCGCTCGCTTCAAGCTCAGTCCACGCTCAGACACCGACAACGATCTGCTTCTAACAAACAAACGGACAAGTTTTAATGTTTTACTCACAAAGTGTATGATTAAACGCGGAGAACGGTAGAGAGAGACTCGGCTGTAAGTTATTGATTTTCTCGAACCCCTGTCGACAACGCGACTCGACGTCTGCTAACAGAGCTACATCTTTGTAACACTTTTTAACTATATTCAAACATACAAATAACCATTTTAATAAGTGTCAATATACTTTATATAATATTTTAATATGTGTAGTAAACTTTTTGTTAAATAAAATAAGTGTTAACAAGTTTTTTTGGTTAAGAGTTTTTGACGTGAAAAGTTAGTGTATATGGTGCGCAATTGTTGTGCGCCGTGGACTAAAATCGCGCACCCAACAACTTCACGCCGCCCCTACGTACCGAAGTCATCGCAAAGTTCCGCCATTTTGGAACATGCTCACAACCCACTTGTTTTATAAAGAAACTTTTTATTAATTCCTGTGGGCCGCGGAGTGTCAGTAAGATGTTTTTAGGTTATACTGTATAACGAAAGACGGTATACTGACTTGATAAGTGATGTTCATGTGTTATATTGACTTCGTCCAGTCAAGATAAAGATGTTTGTGTTCATTTGAGATGTTGTTTTGATGTGTAAATCGTGTGACGTTTGTCTGATGCTCTTGTAATTTGTGTTTACATCTGTTATATGCGAAGGAGACGCTGCGAACAGTTTTTGACCTTGCGTCTATGGCCCGGGCAATCGGATAAGTGACAGGTAATATAAATAAAACTTTGTTTCAATAGTTTTGCATGACCTTTAGAAAAGTTGTGTGAGTGTGAAAAGTTTTGAAGCGAAAAGTATTTATTAGTTTCCATAACTATTAACGTATTTGTATTATGTCATTGGAAACTGTAATGTTGTCGAAGATTACTTCTGAATACAAAGGAAACAAACTGTTTTAGATATAATTTGATGGAAATAAATAAAGGTAAAAATGACATTTGCACATTATTTACTTATTATTTAGAAAATATAAAACTAGTTTATCATATCATAGCATCAAGATGTTAAAAAATATAATTTTCCCATTCAAGTAATGTTTTAAATAAATATATTAATATATCAAAGTGTTTTTTCGGAGTATAAAAAGAGAAAATCAATTTTCTCAGAATTGTATAAATAAAAAATAAAATAAATGAAGCTATCGAATCAACCTTTTTGGAACCGGAATTATAAAATCATATCTGACAAGGAGTGAGTAACCTTGTTATGAGGTTAAAAATATATATGGAATACATTTCGATGTACTAATATTTATTTTATTAAGTATCTCTACTGATTTTTTTTTTGCTATTTCGTTCATTTATGATAAGTTAATTTCAATATAACTAACATTGAAATACAATTATTTGAAATCTAATATTTACGGAAAGTGTTTTTCAAAGACTATTTCAATCTTAAAAACATTTAGGTTATTAAAATCTGCAGTGGTAATATGTAAGTCTCGGTGGCGCAGTGGTCGAGCACACGGCTTCTGATCCAGAGGTCCGGGTTCGGGTTGACACTGGCTCACACCAATGACTTTTCGAAATTGTTTTCAGAAGTTATGTGTGATAAATATCGATGACTGAAAAACTTTGTGCCCGGTATGGTAATAGGTTCGCCACCTATTCCATTTGGGACGTAAACATAACGGCGAGACGAGGCTTAACAGCCGCTGCCTATACCTTCGTGTAACAAAAGGCGTGAAGTTATGTTATGTTAGTAATATATAGTAATAGGTGGCGTATACCTTTTCATTATAACTTTAATTGAATCGTCAAGTTTATGTAATATAAGTCTAACTAAACCCTATTTTTATATTAAGACATTGAACTCATTTAACCGTACTGAATTATTACAATCAATAAGTTTATATCGAAAATAAATAAAGAATGTATTACAATAAAACAAAACAATATATAAATATATATTTAACCAACAAATAAAAACATTTGTTTAGTAAAGAAATTTCTGTCCAACTATCTCATAAATAAAGAAAAAAAGCCCACGTTATTGGGTCATTTTATTGAGAACGTTATTACAAAGTCATTTCAGCGACCGGTCCCAGTCTCAGTCCATTGTAGAAGGAAAATCTTTCTACAGTCACGGCTCTCGATGGGATAACGCTGAGAGTATTCAATTTCATAACAGCACACATGCAATGACGCTCCCGAACGATTTTCAACTGAATTTCCAAAGTATAAAGTACAAAATCGTACGGCCTCCAAGAAAGCTATGAAACTTTGTTAAATAACTTTTCAGATAACTTAAACTCGGCGTATTTGCACAAAGTTATAAGTGGAGTTTCCCCTCGCGCTAATTCAATCTGTACAACGCTTGTAATAAATGTTGTTTTCGCTCAATGCCGATTGGGCGAGTTACTTTATTCAGTCGTGTGAAAACTTTTGGACTTCACGAAGCAAAACGCGAACTTTTGTAGAACATTTCAGTGTAGTTAGTACAATGTTATAATGGAAATAAGCACTCCAAAATGGCGTCTTGTGCAGATATGCTTATAAATGTGGGAATCGATTCGAACGGAATCGTTTTGATGTGATTGATGACAATCGTAATTTTGACAGTTACTCGATTGGATTTGACAATAATAGTGATTTATTAATCGGATACAGTAGCCAGAAGGTACTAAATGACAATTATAATTAAAATGTATACTCTCTCAGTTCAGAAGCTTGCGTAACGTATATACATTTGTTTAGGGCTGTTTCTTTTGTTTAAATAACAATGGAGATTAGACTCTACATTATTTGTTACTGTTTTATTGTTTAATTAAATGTTTATTTACTAAACTGGAAATAATTTTACACATTTTATTTGGGAACAGTAAGCGTTCGTTGTATTATATGGGTATACATAATTTAATGGTCGTATACAAAAGTTTTCGACATAAATTTTCAATATTGTATGAAACGTATTCATTTAGATTGTATAAAATTATTTGTGCGTTCCAAATATTTGTTTTTTTTAGACAATATTATGTATTTAAAAACTTACTAAGTAGAACTGTATTTCTGTCATTAATTTGTAGGAAATCGATTTTAATTTGATGGGGTCTTAACTTTGAATGTCCGGGTATTCTGGCTGCTACACCGTTCATGGACGAGCCTACTGCTTTGTTTTAAATGGCGATATTAATATTATTATGAATTAAATCTTGATTGAACAGAGTATTTGGCACATGATACATTTTACAGTGGTCGAGCCAAGCAGTTCACTGCAACTCTCAGAAGGTCCACGTAAAGTGGTTCATGCTGCATTTCGTTCGGCGAGAAAGGTACCCGGAGATATTAGATACTATTTTCAAATGCTTTGAAAAGAGTATTTGCCACATGAGTTTCTAGCCCGATTGATGCCTCATTATAGCCCTTACTCTTGGAATCGGGCCGCTCGTGGCGATTGCGTTCGTGTTTTCTTTTTCCACGGAGGAAGTTCTTTCCTGAGGTCATTAAAAATAATAAGCTTAATCCTTGTATTTTTTTCATAGGATAGGAGGGCAAACGAGCAGTCGTGTCACCTGATGGTAAGCAACCAACACCGCCCATGGACACCAGCAACACATACAGTGTTACTGTTGCGTTGCTGACCTGTAAAGAATAGGGGATAGGGAAGGATGGGGAAGGGAGGTGGGCCTCCGGGTACCTCTCTCACCGAACGAATCGCGTCATGAGCCACTTTAAGTCGATCTTCTGAGAGGTCGTGGTATTTCACCGGTCGAGCCGGCCCATTCATACAACGAACTGTTTGGCTCTACCACTGTGAAAGTATTTCTATACTATTTCTAAGTGTCTGTGAAGTACAATAAAAATAAAGCTACTTTGAATTTGAGTGTAAAATTAAAATATTTACAATATTTTTTACTAGAGCGTCTCTACAAATGTAATAAACGAAATGTAACTTTAAAATTATATCTGGTGCTGTTTCACACCTAAACTCATTCGATTATCTTTATGCTTTGTAAGTATATTACCTAAAATAAACATTACAAAACTTTTGTAATGCTATCAAAGGAAAAGTTATGTTAGACAGCCGAGAAAACTTAAAAATCTGAATTCATTTGAGAAAATTTCCTTTTTTCTTGAGTAGATAATAAACAGCTATTATTTTATAGATATATAATATAGTTAAGTTTTGTTATGGGTATGTAAAACAAGCCCGCAAGCGTATCACCAGGTACAGTATACGGATCGGATAGGCAAGGGGGTCGGTATCTCTCTCATCGAAACATAGTATGAACCACATTACGTTGTTTTTTTTTAAGTGAATTCATGCAGTGAACGCAGCTAGCCACGCATTTTTCTGCATGAATGGATCGGCTCGACCGGTGAAATAACAGTGCCTCACTGAAATGTCACCGCAAAGTGACTTAGGCCTTTTTCATTTTGTGACAAAGCTTTCCAGTGGCCCACCCCACTCGGGCACGGTCGGCAACTGTGTCACTATCTGTGATGTTTAAGTTCACGTGCGGTGCTAATTTGTACAAATACATAAAAACAAACCTAATCATTACATAGTAAAAAACTAAGTCGCTTTCCGGTGTCTGTCCCATTATATGATTATATCTTTGAAACTACGCAACGGATTTTGATGCGGTTTTTTTAATATACAGAGGGTTTCAACGGAGTGGTTTTTAGCTATAATGCATATATGATGTAGTAAAAAAAACGATAATTTTCGAGATTTAGCACTTGATTTGCAAACGCTGGCTGAACCCTAAGTGATATATCGAAACAATGTACTACATTACTGTACGCCTTCTAAAGGTTTACAAAAAACAGGCAAAAAAATAGGCCATATGTCTGTATCTTAGGGATAACCCACAATAATTTATATTTCTTACCTTTATAATTTAATTAATTTAACTAATATAATTTTTATTTCTTACCTTTTTACGTAAAATAATGGCTTATTTACGAAGCAATTTTAAACATTATAGCAATAATTTTCATCCAGTTAAGTATCTTAAATACATTGTGCTATTAATATAGCCCCTTAAAGCATGTAATTTAAACGAATATTTACGAAAATACTTATACTTATAGTTTATAGTATATTATACTTATACTATAAACATAGCGGGACAGAGCATTTGCGTCGCACAGTAGTTACGGCCAAGACGCGTGCAGATAAATAATAGCACAATTTGAACTTTTGAATATCCAAATTTTACTAATTTATTACTTTTGATGCGGAATAAAGTTCGCCGGGTCAGCTAGTATTCATTAAAATATTAACAACAATCAACCTAGACTTCAAAAAAGTAAGCTTAGAACCTAATTTATTCTTGAGGATTAAAATTAGCGTAGGACTTATTTTAGCTACTTGACCTCAAACTTTCCTAAAGCCGAGTTAATCTGTTTCAACTTAATGTAAGTATAATGAAATATTTACGTCGGCGTGTAAATTTTAATATTTTATTAGTCTTACATCAATGACTTTTCGAAGTTATTTTCAAAAGTTATCTGTGTGTGATAAATATCGATGACTGAAAACTTTGTGCCCGTTATGGCAATACGTTCGCCACATATTCCATTAGGGACGTAAACATAATGGAAAGACGAGGCTTAACAGCCCCTGCCTAAACCTTCGGGTAGAAAAAAACGTGAAGTTATGTTTGTTATGTTGTCATTCAAATAGCGACAAAGATGGATTGGAAATAAGCAGTAGACATTCCTATACCTATTCTAAAGGTATTATCGAATTTGATATCTTATATATTGAAACGAGCAATTCTTGAATTATAATATAATTGCAACATAATTATTTATGTGTAAATAATTGGAATCTCGGAATTGGCAGCAACGATTTTCATGAAATTTAGTATATAGGGAGTTGCGGGGGCGATAAATCGATCTAGCTAGGAATTATTTTTAGAAAATGACATCGTGTCGTATTGTATCGTGTTTTATAGTTCATATTTTTTAACCGACTTCGAAAAAAGGAGGAGGTTCTCAATTCGTCTGTATGTATATTTTATTTGTGTCTGTTCACCGATATTTTCGTCAACTATGGACGGATTTCAAAAAAAATATTTTTGATTGATAGTTGTAGATGTAGTAGGTTTAGTCGACCGAGTATGGTGTTTTTTTACGTAATAGTGTTGTCTTAGGGATAATCTTTATGATGTCAATATCTGATGCCGCTTTGCTGATGAAGAAGCCACAGAACTCCTCAACGGTTAGGAGTTTGAAGACAACACTGCAATTTTCCGATAGAAACTACTTTTTCTAATTTTTTTTTTATGGGATAGGAGGGCAAACGGGCAGGCGTGTCACCTGATGTTAAGTGACCAACGCCGCCCATGAACACCTGCAAGACATATAGTGTTACAGTTGCGTTACCAACCTTTAAAGGAGTAGGATAGGAAGGGATGGGGAAAGGGGATGGGCCGCCGGGTACCTCTCTCACCGAACGAAACGCGGCATGAGCCACTTTACGTCGATCTTCTGAGAGGTGGTGGTATTTCACCGGTCGAGCCGGCCCATTCATGCAGCGAACTGCTTGGCTCTACCACTCTTGAATACCCCTACATACTACTTGGTAGTATGTAGGGCTAACGTGTTGCTTGTGAGGTATACTTGAATATACGTCTGATGCTGTTGTACTGATGAAGAAGCCACACAACTCCTTAATGATTAGGAGTTGGGAGACAGTACCGCAGTTAGTCGATGGAAACTGTTTGGTGTTTGCTTAGTGTTACTTGGGAGATAAGCTTAAATCCATATCTGATACTGCTGTGCTAACGATGAAGCTACGGAACTCTAAAACGGTTAGGAGTTTTTTTTTCAGCAATATTTTCAAGGCCTTGGTCTTCATTCGGGCTGCAGTGTTATAGTCTATCCATGATAATAACAAAAATATAAATACTTAACAAGTATTATCAAACTCTTTTAGCTTAGTACTTATTAATAACAATTATAGCTGCCTACAGTCTCGGTGGCGCAGTGGGCGAGCACACGGCCTCTGATCCAGAGGTCCGGGGTTCGATCCCAGACACTGGCTCACACCAATGACTTTTCGGAAGTTATGTGTGATAAATATCGACGACTGATAAACTTTGTGCCCGGTATGGCAATAGGTTCGCCACCTATTCCATTTGGGACGTAAACATAACGGCGAGACGAGGCTTAACAGCCGCTGCCTACACCTTCGGGTAACAAAAGGCGTGAAGTTATGTATAGCTGCCTAAAAATATCAACCATTTAACAAACGGACTTGTAACAAGTGTTAATATACTCTCGAGAGCAATGAATCCGGGTCACTTAAAGAATGTTAAAAATCTCGGAAACTAAAAATGATAGGTTAATGCAATAAATTGTATTTAATAGACAATGTAATACTCCTTAAATGAAAGTAAAAAAAAATATGAGTCACCATACATTTTATTAACACAAAATTACATAAAGAAAAAATCTGCTGATCTCTCCTTAAAACAAAAATAGGAAACATGAAATTTTTGAACTTTATTACGATTTTCTTGAATTTTAATACTTCGTATTGCCTCCTCGTGCTTCCATTACTGCGTTTACGCGGTTTGGCATGCTGTACACCAAGTTCCTTATACGATTTTGGGGAATATTCTCCCATTCCTCTGTGAGAGCAATTTTGAGCTCACGAAGCGTGATTGGGGGAGGGTTTCGTTGTTTTACGCATCTGCCTAGCTCGTCCCAAGCATGCTCGATCGGGTTGATATCCGGGCTGCGCGCTGGCCACTCCATACGAGTAATGTTCATCTCTTGAAGGTAGTCATTCACAATCCTACCTGTATGAGGTCGGGCATTGTCATGCATAAATATAGCATCCTCACCTAAATTGACCATAAATGGACCAACGTGATCATTGAGGATTTCTTCCACATATCTTACGCTAGTTAAAGAGCCGTTTTCTATGATCACCAGCTCTGTGCGACTTTCAGAAGAAATTCCGGCCCACACAAGTACAGACCCACCACCGTAGGCTACTTTTTCCTCGATGCATGCTTGCTTGAATCTTTCCCCTGGTCTTCGATACACTCTGTGTCTTCCATCGTGCTTGTAGAGCATAAATTTTGATTCGTCGGAGAACATAACTTTTGACCAATCTTCAATACTCCAATTTACGTGGCTCTGGGCATATCTTAGTCTTGAAATACGATGCCCACGCTCCAGTTTAGGGCCGTTTGCAGGTCTAAGGGGTTTTAAGTTAGATTCAGCAAGCCGACGTCTTACTGTCCATGCACTTGGGTTACTTCCTCCGAGGCGTCGAAACTGATTGGTGAGTTCAGTTCCTGTGAGAAAGCGATTTCGAAGCATGGTGTTCACCAAGTATCGGTCTTCTCGTGCTGTGGTATACCTGGTTCTGCCCGTTCCTGGTCTGCGTAGGTTAGAACCAGTTTCTTCGTAACGTCGGAGAACTCTTTGTACTGTTGACAGCGACACACCAACAGTCCTGGCTGTATCGCGCTGACTCCGGCCGGTTTCCAGCATTGTAAGTATTCTGGTGCATTCTTCAGGCGTAAGCGACATAATTTCAGCTTGAATAATGAATATAGAGCACTATCAACATGGTTTATGTACCCACATAAATGACAGATTACAAACAAAAGCAAAACCAAATGCTGTAATTTCGTAGTTCCATCTTCGAAAGTGGCCCTTTTTCAAATTTGATTTTTTTATGATATAACTTTACAATAACTAAGAAGTTTTAATACCTTCATTTAAGGAGTATTACATTGTCTATTAAATACAATTTATTGCATTAACCTAGCATTTTTAGTTTCCGAGATTTTTAGGATTCTTTAAGTGACCCGGATTCATTGCTCTCGAGTGTATTTAATAAACTGCAAGCAATGTAAATGAACTCTCATTACTATTACTAAAACTCGTAAAAAAAAAAATACTTAAAAAAAAAGTTAAACCGACTTCTAGAAACGTAAACCACAAAATCTATATGTAAATGAAAACAGTACCTTCATAACTAAAAAGCGATAAATAACGAAACTTACTAATTTGTATACTTAATACAATATACAAAACGTAATACTTTTATAAAGTAATCTTATTAACTATTATAATATTTACCAATGTCACTTATTTTTGGAGTCGGTGCAAGCTCGTACGTACTCTATTGTGTTGCACCGACTTCAGTAATAAGTGACAATAGTAAATATTATAATAGTTATAGTTACAGTTAAGTTTTCATTTACTGAAAGATTTTCTGGTTTACGTTTCTAGAAGTGGGTTTAACTTTTTTTTTAAAGTATTTTTTTTATTATCCTGTCGGTAAGATTGAAAAATATTATTGGTATTTCATCATTTTATTACTATGTAATTTGTACATAAATATAATTTCCAAAAAACACTATTAATAAAAAAATACCGATAATAAGCTCAGTCATCCAGGTACTTGGTATTATACGAGTACCACACTTTTTTTATGGCATAGGTGAGCAAACGAGCAGGTCTGTCACCTGATGATAAGCAACCAACGCCGCCCATAGACACCAGCAACACATATAGTATTACTGTTGCGTTGCCGACCTTTAAGGCATAGGGAATAGGAAAGGATGGGGAAGGGGGGTGGGCCTCCGGGTACCTCTCTCACCGAACGAAACGCGGCATGAGCCACTTTACGTCGGTCTTCTCAGAGGTTGTGGTATTTCACGGGTCGAGCCGGCCGATTCATGCAGCGAACTGCTTGGCTCTACCACTGTTGAAATCAAATAAAAAAATACCACAAATCTGAATGTCCTTTGTACAAGGTATTTAATTGTGTAGAATGTTATTCATTTCAAAGGATTCTGAATTTACGACTTGATACTGGATTAAACCTCAATATCTTTTCATATGTAAACTGTATCAAGAGACATATGAATTCTTAATACAAAGTAGACTTTGATTCCATAGAGGCAAGATTGATATTAACCTGCTCCTGTTAAGTTTTGTGCCCATTTTTGTAAGTCGTTAAATGCTCTACTTCGGTTGTTATTTTTTATTTACTTTGCGCAATAAATGTTTCTTGATTACATTGTCTTATATGTACACGGGTTATTCCAAATTATTTTGGGAGTCAACAAACGGAGAGATTTTTATGGAGTTAATTGAAAAGCTATTATTGTACAGTCTCGGTGCGGCAGTGGTCGAGCACACGGCTTCTGATCCAGGTTCCGGGTTCGATCTCTGACACTGGCTCACACTAATGACTTTTCGAAATTAATTTCGAAAGTTATCTGTGATAAATATCGATGCCTTAAATCTTTGTGCCTGGTATGACAATAGGTTCGCCACCTATTCCATTTGGGACGTAAACATAACGGCGAGTCGAGGCTTAACAGCCACTGCCGGGCACCTTCGGGTAGAAAAGGGCGTGTTACTAAATTGTTTCATTTGGCTTCTGTTTCTACAAAAATACAACTCTATTACAGTTTTAATATAAGCTTATATTTATAATTCATTTCGCATAAAAACCTTTTAAACTATTTGTGGAAATTTCAAATGCGAATATTCTGAAGGGCTTTTCAATTACAAATCTCTTTTCGATACTTAATTGGAGTTCGCTTAAGTGGGAAACTTTGTATCGATTTCCCCTTTGAATCGACTTCGTAACGAGATATTCAACGAGATAGTTGATATTTCGACAACATCCGCCTATCGAGTTTTGACAGCGATATCGTTCCTTTGTGTTATATTTATTTAAACTAGCTGACCGGCAAACTTTGTTATGCATCAAAAATGATTTTTACAGCGTTTACAATTAAATCTTTACTACATTACTCATGAATTATATCTAAAAACTACCCTGTTGATACCAGTATCAACAGGGTAGTTTTTCAAATAAAGTCAGCCATATATTAGTCAGCTATATATTAAAAAAACCGCATCAAAATCCGTTGCGTAGTTGAAAAGATCTAAGCATGTAAGGGGACAGACAGACAGCGGAAAGTGACTTTATTTTATACTAGCTGCCCGCGCGAACTTCGTACCGCTATATTGTATATAGCTTCCCGCCTCACAGTGTTACTCGCGTACAAACAAAATTTCGATGACGACGATGATTACACATAGCATTGCACATAGCCTCGTGGCACATTGGTAAAACTACCGACTGCAGCAATGAGGTCGGGGGTTCGATTCCCACCTGAGCACAAATATTTGTGACAAACATGAATGTTTGTGTGGCGTCTGGATGTTTTACTATGTATTATAAGTATATATTTACAAAAGAAAAGTATATATGTATTAATATCCGTTATCTAATATCCATAACACAAGCATTTAATTGCTTAGCTTGGAACTAGAGAGCGCTGTGTGTATTGTGTCCAAGATATTATTATTATTATGTTACTCAGTAATAATGTAGCTTTCCAAAGATAAAAGAATTATTAAAATCGGTCCAGTACTTTTTGAGTTTATTCGTTACATACAAAAATACAAATATTTCCTCTTTATAATATTAGTGTAGACTATGTAATAGTATAAAATATAACCAAGTAAAAAGTTAGGTAGATTGCATGCGTGGGTTTATACTGATACATTAAATTTTTTTCACATTAAATCTTGGTCTTACGCCTTCACTCAATGTCAATCAAGTAAAAATAACGCCAATAACATATAAAAGTAAAAAGGGAAAAACATCTATTCTCATACAGTTCTTGACATACTACCCACATCATCTAGTATACTTTTTTGACATGAGCATCTTTACGTTGATTTTCTAAGAGGTCGTGGTATTTCACCTGTCGAGCTCTACCCCTGTTCAGACATCGTAATATAACATTGAAGTTAAAAAAAAAACTAGACTTAGGCTTATTCTCAATGCTCCGATGCCTTACAACTAACATCGGCCCAGATGTTTTTCTGCCTATAATTTCTGTTCATCATTCATAGAATAAGAAATATTCTTTTATATATATGTTAGACAACATGATGTATGGAATTCATATATTAGGTTAGCGAAAAAGTGTTTTCGCATGTTATTTTAAAAAAATCCAAATATCATAACATAGCTTCACGCCTTTGATATCCAAATGTGTAGGCAGCGGCTGTTAAGTCTCGTCTCGCCATTCTGTTTACGTCCCAAATGGAATAGGTGGCGAACCTATTGCCTACGGGCACAAAATTTTCAGTTACCAGACCTCTACAATTCCTTGAATTTACATTTCTGGCGCAGGCTATGAGAATTCAAGACGAATTGTGATAGCGCGTGATCTGAATGTTTTAGCTTGCCATTTGAAGACTAATGTCAATATTTACTTTTTTTATGGTATAGGGGGTAAACGATCAGGCGTGTCACCTGATGGTGAGTAACAAACGCCGCCCATGGACACCTGTTACAGTTGCGTTGCCGGCCCTTACAATAGGATAAGGGGGAGAAGGGGAAAGGGGGCAGGAAAGGCGTTAGGCCTCCGCATACCTCTCTCACCGAGTGAAACGCAGCAAAAGTCACTTTACGTCAATATTCAGAGAGATCGTGCTATTCCAGCGGTCTAGCCGGCCCATTCGTGCAGCAAACTGCTTGACTCTACCACTGCCTAACAATAATGCTTGTGTTTGTTTTGATGTGTTAATTTATATTAAATAAATTAAAAAAAAAACAGCTATACTATAAGCTTCTTGCCGAAAACTATTAATTAAAAGTACCAATATCTGAATATAATTTAATGTCTCCTATTTACAGACACGACAGAACATAACGTAAGTAAACAACTTACGCAAACCTACAGAATTATTTGTTTTAAAATATCTACTACTCAACAACTAAAATATTTGGTTTTAACAGTGGTAGAGTCTTGCAGTTCGCCGCATGAATGGGCCAGTTCGATCGGTGAAATACCACGACCTCTCGGAATATCGGCGTAAAGTGGATCGTGTCGCTTTTCGTTCGGTGAGAGATGTATCCGTAGGCCCGTTCCCCTTTCCCCTTCTTTTCTTTTCTTGTTAGTAATGTCGTCTATGCTACACTCGCCTATTAATTCAAAATCCAACTCTCCTTTCATTAAATTAAAGAAAATCTTACTTCAGTAATCAAACAATATGAAGACCTTTACATTCAAAAATATTAACTCTCCTTCTGACAATGTCAAGTAGAAATAACTATCTAATACAAATCAAAGGAAATTTAACATATACAATAAAATAAATGTTCTCATCAAGTATGCGCATGTGTAGCCTTTCTATCGATAGGTTCAAAATCCCTAAGAAATATGTGAACCTTTTACATTAAAAGTTAAAAGGTTGATATCTCCAGAGAATTTTTATTCGTCAACATATTATTTATATCATATTTGTATATGTATTGTTTGTAGTTACGTAATCATTACAGAGTATAAAACAAAATCGCTTTCTGCTGACTGTCCTCTTATAAACTTAGATCTTTGAAACAACGCAACGGATTTTGATGCGTTTTTTTGTTGGTATAAGAGCTAGCAACGTTTTTGAGCGACGAATTTAGGTCGGCAGGTTTTAAGATATGTTATTGCTCATACTCTCCAGAACGTAACACAGACTGTCTGGCAGGCTGTACTGGTTGCGTTCGTTTCTGCGCTGTAATCTATAATTTACGCAGCAAAATTAACCTCGAAATATGTTTTCTTAGTTCTTAATACTATATTTTCAACAATAAACACCGCATTGTTATAAGGTTTTGCCTATGTGTTGTTCTGATGTTTATGGTGTATGTTGTAAAGTTTCATTAAAATTCATTTAGTAGTTTTTACGTGAAAGAGTTAGAAAAATGCATAAATCCATACTTACAAACTTTCGCTTTTTTAAATAAGATTTTCATAGTTGAGATTGATCATTATCTTAAATTTCTACAATAATGTATTATTACTTTGAGACCGTACTATACTATTTATTTCATTGTTTTCAATCCTTTCTCTGTAAATTATTCGACAACGATTGCTAGACAAAGCAAAATGATCCACATCACTTTTCACTTTTGGATGCGTCTGGCAGAAGGTTAGCAACCAGATACCGGTCTGGCAAAATTAATCTGGGTTTTAAGATACTCATACAACATCATAAAAAAAGTTCTGCCATACTAAATCGATTTGAAAAATCAAAATTTTGTCCATCTAAAATTGCGTCTGGTACAGCTTTAGCAAAATCAGAACGGTCTGGCAAAATTAATATATGTTGCAAAAACTTCAATAAACATAATGTAACAAACAAAAATCTTCTTAAAATGATTTGAGAAATGTATATTTTACGTCTACAAATAGGCTGCGCTGAAACGAACGCAACCACCACAGCCTGCCAGACAGCCTGTGTTACGTTCAGGAGAGTGAGAGGAATAACATTTCTTAAAACTGGCGGACCTAAATTCCTTGTTTTCCCGACGTTGCTGGTTCTCGTACTATGTGTTTTTATATTTTAATAGATAGGCGGTGTCAACGGCGAGGTTTGTATGTATAATGTAGTAAAGAAAAAGTGATAATTTTCGAGATTTAGCACTTGAATTGCAAACGCTGTAAATCTTACTTTTGATGAATATCAAAGTTCGCCGGGTCAGTTAGTGTATTTATAAAGTTTGAAATATTTTATTCAATTAGGTAATTATTACAAAACTGAAATTCTCAATGTTGGCATAAGGATAAATCTTTGATCTGATGATGTTTTTGATTACGAGGAAATATTCACGCCAAGGCTAAAAAAAAAGTGGAGTAGCTAAAAAAACAGAACGATACGGTTCTCATTCTTCGACTGTTGTAACTTTTGTCTTATAAACTTGTTGATTTTTAAAGAAATCGCCTACCTTAGTCCATTTCAACACTGATAGTCCATTTCAACTCAAATTATTCATTACTCTCACCCTGTTCCTGAAAAGATACAGGGTTTTGTAACCGGTAAACTCTAAAAATCAAAACCCGTTGTAGATCTTATTTTCGCTATTAAAATGCTACTAACAATACGTGAAATATCTAAATAAAAAAGTAGTTAGCCTAATTTAGTGATAACTAAAGATTAATTAAACAAAGATTCCATAACTTACAATAACAAATTACTGGATTGATTACATTACAATAGTTACAAAAGCAAGTACCTACTGCTACTTAACTCGAATACAAATAAATCTCAATCGCAAAACTATAATCAACTTTATAACTTATAGCATAAAGTTTAGTTTTGTCTGAACTGAATAAGTTTATCAAAGTTTGTGGGTAGAATTAGGGAGTTTGTTGCAGAAACGACTCTATTTGACTTTAAATAAAGTATATTTTATGTATATGATTAAGGACACTTCAGTATAGATCCATAGTCTACTTTGTTATTGTGTTTAATGAATATAAATGAAAGTAAATATTATTTTAACATTCTATTTTAAAGTTCATTTATTAATTAAGAATAGATCGCCTCGATCGATTTATTAATTAAGAATAGTGTTTTGTCGGAAGTTATGTGTGATGCCTATACCTTTAGTTATTAAAGGTATTATGGCACAGAAACAGAAATATGATTACAAAGAGTATTTTTGAAATTAACTTTTTGGGTCAAAACTAAGTAATATTATTTACTTTGTTTAGTCCAGTCTGCTATTAAAAATCGTCCAAGTGGTAATGATTTATTTGTCCGTTAAATTTTTTAGTCACAAACTTAACGAATCGGCTTAATGGAGCAGAGCTTGACTTCAGATTGGAAGGTTCCTCGTTGGAATACGTCTACACATCTATGACGTTATGCCCAACAAATAGGCTCAAGCTTAGGTAATTGTCCTGAGGACCGAAATGGAGAATGATATGAGTTTAGAAGACCGACAAACTTTTTTTGGCTTGGAGTATTATGTATTTTTTAGATTTGCAAGTAATTTTCATAATTTCAACTATATGTTTTTTTTAATAGAAGGGCAAATAAGCCAGTGGATCACCTGATGGTAAGCAATTACCGCCACCCATAGATATATAGTCAGCAAAACAGTTAGTGTTTCAGTTGCGTTACCGACCTTTAAGGGAAAAGGGTTTCGAAAGGCAGGAAAAAGGGAGGCTATAATATCTCAAAACGGCATAAGCCAGTTTACGGCGATATTCTGAGGAGCCATCGTTTTTCGGCGGATGAGCCAGCCTATTCATGCAGAAAACTGTGTGGCTCTACGACTGTTTTAGTTATGTTTAAATTATCTATGTAAAAAAATTTTTTCAGTCTTTGATTAAAACAACTTTTAGGATTTTATCGCGTTTATTTCTTACTTATTTATATTTATTTCCCCCGCCGTTTCGAACTCTTTACAGAGATCATTTTCACGAGTGATGAACAAAAAGATGGTAGTTGTTCAAAAGTTATTTTCATTGATACAACTACCATCTTTTTGTTCAAGTTGTTTGTGAAAGTTGTTTTAATCAATGAGTGAGATTCGCGAAAGTCTTAGAAATAAATATATTTTCAGTCTGCCTACTCCGTTATGGTTTCAAGCATTTTGCAGTACACCAACATTACTATTATAACAAAATCAAAATAATCGACCCGTATATAATAAAACATCGACCAAACATCGACCCGTAAACTACGAACTGTTATAGACATACAATGTACCCCTTTTGGCCATCCCTGCACTCCACTATGCTACATCAGCATTTTGCCGCTATGTCCGCACAGACCGTCCATCCACACATCAGTCTCATTCCAACTTCCTAATACGACGGCTGTCCTAATTAATAATCAAGTCTTTCAATTTCTTTTTTAAAAAACCATTTTCCTAGAGGCTCATAACATTTGGTGGCAGCGTAAAGGGATTGAAAAAATAATCCCCGGAACGTCTCAATTAAAATCGACGCGTGTGTGTGACAGTGTCTCAAAGTTTTTCAAAATACATAAAACTTTATAATTTTAAAAAAAAAAACGACGCAAGTGCGTTGTGCGTGTTTTCCAAACAAAAACATTGTGTGTTCATATTCAAGAAGATTATTGTGGAAGGCCCATTGCTGGGCATAAACCGTGTATAGCCAGCTCCCAACTAATTCCAAGAATATTATCCTACTGCCGCGTAATTGCCGATACTGTGACACGACTCCTTCAAGAAACTGTGGTCGCGGTGATACGGCACCTACGCAGATACAACTGCAAAATTCTACGAAATCTCCGAGACAGGATGAAGACTGTTATCGCGCTATCATTCCTGTGAGTTATTCTTTATTCATACTTGGTCATTGCAATCATTTTACTTACATACTTTGTACTTCTACTTTGTAATTTTACTTTGTACTTTTACTTTGTATTTTTGCTTTGTATTTTTATTTTCTTTTGTGTACTCTGTTTCAATTGACGTGTTTAAATTCAAATTTATTTATCATTTAATTTATTATTATCATTCTACTATAAATATTCAAAATGGCTGAGAGATCACAGAGTCCTAAATTCGAAAAGCCCGAATTTATAATCACGGCAGACACTGAGGAGGAGGACCAAACTCACTGTCCTCCACCACAGGGACCAGGCACTAGATCTAAGAAAAAAATTATTGTATCCAAATTAGAAGTCGATTTGTCTACACTATTAAAGTTCATAAAACCTTTCGACGGGTGTAGAGAAAAACTCAATTCATTTTTAGTAAATTGCAACAATGCTTACGAGTTAGCTTCCGAGTCTCAAAGGGACATTTTGTTTAAATATATATTGTGCCAATTAGAGGGCAAGGCAGAAACTGCCTGCTCTATTAAAGAATTTAGTAACTGGCAACAGTTAAAAGACTTCTTAAAAATGCAATTCAGCGAAAGAAAACACTACGCACATCTCCTCACGGACTTACAAGAGTGTAAGCAACAAATTAACGAACCCGTAAGTCAGTATGCTCTTAGAATCGAGACATGCCTATCACAACTATTAACAGAAATATCCTTAACACACGGTAATAAAAGTAGAGAAATGATAGGAAGAACCGCAGCCATGGAGGAACTAGCCCTCCATCATTTCCAAATGGGTCTAACACCCCGCATTTCCGATATAGTTAGATGTAAGCCGAATAAAACGCTAAACGAAGCTATTAACATAGCAATTTGCGAAGAAAAGATCCAGCAATCTCTAGCTAGGCAACGGTCAGGCCCATCTATACCTCAACAAAGGACAGCTTTTCCGAAATCAAATAACAACTCATTTACACGCCGAACCCAAAATCAATCACCGTCCGCGAACTCTAACCAAGCAAACTCCGGCATAAATTCAAACCGTTCATATAATAATAACTCCTCGAACCTATTTTGTAGATATTGCAAGGCCCCCGGCCATACCTTAGAACAATGTCGCAAACGTCAATACAACAATGAACGGTTCAGAATCGAACAAGGTCCTTCAAAGACACCTCAACGAATCCATGTAATCCACGATACCCCTGATGACCAGAATTATGTAGAAATAACTGACGGCTACGACACCGTCGACTCTGTAACAAAAAACGAGTAACCGTCTCGCCTAGGTGTCGGACGGGACCTTACAAACTAAGAAACGACACCCCAAATCTTATCGCTAAACCCAAACTGACCCCGCTACATGGGCGTCAACATACGACTCTCTCAAATCCAGTGCAGCCATCGGTACATGATGAGCTGCCAAAACTCACTGAATCCAGGCAAGGTACTAGTTCGCCAATATCCACTGTATCCAAGCAGAATATTAAACTGCCAAAACTCACTGCATCCAGGCAAAGTACTAGTTCGCCAATATCCACTGTATCCAAGCAGAATACTAAACTGCCAAAACTCACTGAATCCAGGCAAAATACTAGTTTGCCAATATCCACTGTATCCAAGCAGAAATCTGAACTGCAAAAAATCACTGAATCCAATGTATTCGAAATAACGAATAATCCTGCAACGATGTTACTGCCTCATGTGCTCGTTGATTCGGCTGTATCCGATATTCCCTTATCGTTACTGGTAGATTCAGGTTCATCAGTAAGCTTAATAAAACACTCTTCCTTGCAGAAATATCCAAAGCTAGTTAATAACAAAATCCAATTGAAAGGTATAGACTCCTCTGAAGAAGCTATAGAAACCAGAGGTCACTTTCAATTAAAATTGCACCTACCAAAATCCAACATAGCACATAAATTTCATGTAACTGATAAAATATATCTACCTTACGACGGAATAATAGGCTCCGATATGCTCAACGCATTTAGCTGTAACATCGACTACACCCATGACCTACTCCATCTCGGTAAATCATCCCTTAAATTATATTTCCATGATCCTGCATATTTAATTCCTCCAAGAACTGAAACCATTATTGAATGTTCTGTCCGTAATCCCGAACTAAAAACAGGACTAGTTCTTGATCAGAAACTCTCCAATACCCTCTTAATCGCTAATAGCATTGTTCAAGTAAAAAAAAACAACAGGATAAACATATCGGTTGTAAATACTTCAGAAAAACCTTTCACACTAAATTCAAACCTAAACTTGGAACTTATTCCTATTACCTTGCAACAATTCCCAGAACACCTTCCTAACACTAGTTCCTTGAATCATATCACATCTAACTGCGCTACTAGAACCGACGAAGTACTAAAACAATTGCGTGTTAGTCACCTGAATAGCGAAGAGAAAGACGCCCTTTTCCAACTATGTTCTGAATTTTCTGATATCTTCCACCTACCTGACGAAAAACTCACCTTCACGAATGCGCTCAGGCATGATATTAAAACTACAACCGACATACCTATCCACACTAAAACTTACCGATTCCCTGAAGTCCACAAAACCGAAGTGCGAAACCAAATAGACAAGATGCTTCAACAAAATATTATTGAACCATCAGACTCTCCATGGTCGTCCCCTATATGGGTCGTGCCAAAGAAACTTGACGCATCAAACACGCAGAAATGGCGTGTTGTGATCGACTATCGAAAACTAAACGACATTACCATTGGTGACACTTATCCTATACCTCCGATCACAGAAATCCTAGACCAACTAGGTAACAGCAAATACTTCTCCACCCTAGATCTCGCATCCGGATTTCATCAAATTTTATTAAATGAGGCCGACAAATCCAAAACTGCTTTTACTGTCCCAGAAGGACATTTTCAATTTACTAGAATGCCATTCGGTCTCAAAAACGCTCCTTCAACGTTTCAAAGACTAATGAACTCAGCTCTGTCGGGACTGCAAGGTACCAGATGCTTCGTCTATTTGGATGACATCGTATGCCATGGTTTTGACTTGCATTCCCATATTTCAAACCTTAAATCTATTTTTCAAAGAATAAGAAACCACAACCTGAAACTACAACCCGACAAATGTGAGTTTCTCCGTCATGAAGTATGTTACCTAGGCCATGTCATAACCGAACAAGGCGTAAAACCCAATCCTGACAAAATCCACGCAGTTACTAGATTCCCCGTACCAAAATCACCCAAAGATATAAAATCATTCCTTGGACTTGTTTCCTATTATCGTCGTTTCATACCTGATTTTTCTAAAACAGCCAAAGCCCTTACTAGTCTCTTAAAGAAAGATGTAGCCTTTAAATGGGAAAACCAGGAACAACTCGCCTTTGACACTTTGAAACGAAAACTGACAACTGCACCCTTATTAATATATCCCGACTTTACTAAACCCTTCATTCTCACTTGTGATTCTTCAAACCATGCTGTGGGAGCCATCCTCTCACAGGGACAAATCGCAAAAGATCAACCTGTAGCATATGCGTCACGAACTCTTAACAAAAGTGAGTGCAATTATAGTACGACAGAAAAGGAACTGTTGGCTATACTTTACGGCTGCAAAACGTTTCGTCCTTATCTCTATGGAAACAAATTCCAAATCGTCACTGATCACCGACCACTAAGGTGGCTCTTTAACCATAAAGACCCCAGCAGCAAACTCCAACGCTGGCGGTTAAAACTAGAAGAATATGATTACGAAATTGTCTACCGTAAAGGCAAACTAAATTCCGCTGCTGACGCACTCTCTAGATACCCCGTAAACCCTATCCTTCCTGAAAATAAAAATGACCTCAATCCTAATATTATCGATGACGCTCAACCAACCTCTACAGAATCTCCTCTGCCAGAATTTTCACAGGAGAGCCTTGAAGAAATTTTAGGTACTGCCTGTAGCCCAACTGATGACCTAAATATCGATCTCAACCTACTAGACGACTCAACTCCTATAGAACCTGTACGACCTGTTGACATTCCTTCGACATCAATAGAAACGCAAACTGAAACTGAACAGCATCAAACAACCTCACCAGTCCCTTCACTACCAAATATAGAAAACCTTTCAATCACAGAAATCACACCTTCACACGATGACACATATAGTAAATTCTTAAAGTCACCTGAAACATCACGAAACACTTTTATCACAGAACACAATGAGCATTTACTCAAAGGGGCGCAAAACTTAGTAATTATACCTACGTCAATAGACATGGACGAGTCCATGCCCTATGTACAAGAAATCCTCGATAACTGTCCAATCAGTAAACGAGAGGAATTCCTGAAACAAGAAAGATCTCTTCACTCCTTTTTACCACTTAATATCGAAAATAAAACTTTTCTTTTCCTTTTTACTAAGGTGCACCATTTTGATGACCATTCTTACCCTGATATATTTAAATCACTGAAATGCGCTCGTGACGAAATTATTATGTCCTATCCTACGATTCATGAGATCAGTACCTCTGATTTTAGAAACCCTTTTGATAAACACTCCTTCACTAAAATATATAATATGTTCAGCTATTTATTCGACAGAACGAATATAAATATCCATATTTATCATAACAAAATTATATACCCCGCTCTAAATGAAATACCAAAGATTCTCAAAGAAAATCATGATATTCCAATAGCAGGACATTTAGGAGCAATAAGAATGCTAAGCCGCATCAAAGACAAATTCTACTGGAAGAATATGCGTAGCGATATCGAAAATTATATAAAAAAATGTTCTTCCTGCCAAACTAACAAAGCTCTACGCAAAATTAACAGAGCCCCAATGACAATAACGTCCACTTCAACTTCCCCGTTCGAGAGAGTATCTATCGACATTGTAGGGCCATTACCTGAATCCGGCACTGCAAAACTCAAATTCATTCTAACCATGCAAGACGATCTCACGAAGTATTCTGTAGCCTACCCTCTTCGAAGCACCACTGCCGAAGAATCAGCCGAAAGCCTCTTACATTTTATAACCGTATTTGGAATACCCAAACAAATTCTCACCGATCAAGGTACAAATTTCACAGCCGAACTTTTTAAAAGGACATGCGACTTTCTAAAAATCAAGCAACTCTGGTCGACTCCCTATCACCCACAGACGCAGGGCGCTCTCGAAAGATCGCATTCTACTCTTAAAGAATACCTAAAATCCTATGTCAATGAAAATCAAGATAACTGGCCGAGATACGTGTATACTGCCATGTTGGCGTATAACACCGCGGTACATTCTACTACACATTATTCACCTTTCGAGTTATTGTTCGGACACAAGCCACGAATACCAGACTCTATTTATAATGATTGTTCGGAAACCACATATCCAGAATACGTAAAAATGTTAAAACACCGTCTGAAACATACCCGGGATAGAGCTGTGGAATTTATTCAAAAATCGAAAACATACTCAAAAAATTACTATGATACCAACACTCGCCAAATTGTGTACAAAGTAGGCGAGTACGTCATGTTAAAAAATCATCTTAGGCTCCGCAAAGCCTTATCACCTCTTTGGAAAGGCCCGTATAAGATCGTTAAAATACATGGCAACAATACGTTATCACTACTCATTAATAGAAGACACGTAAGACATCACTTCGACGAAGTGAAGCATGTAGAAACATAACAAAGCCTGGACAAATCGCAAACTGAGTTATCAGTTTATATACCTATATATACATTTATTTACAAATGTTTAGTTTAACGAAACAAATTTATTATATATTATTTTATTTTAAAAGTATATACATTTAAACTTATTAATATAATTATACACTTCGTTTTAGTATAAGTAGTGTAGAGGCAAATATTATATAGGCATACATCTCCTTTACTTGCAGCATACTGGCACAGGGTCGCTCGGAATTTACCCAACAAATCAACACCAGCCCTGGCATATACTTTGACCCAATCGGTGAGCTCAAAATTCGCGTAAGCAACTTAGATATAGTCACATCATTCGATATATCACATATCGAACACCATATACAAAATATCAACTCAGTATTAGGCACACTACAGCACATATGCAATCAAATTGAAATCGAAACTTCAAACGAGCTCGAATGTCATAATACTCTACAACCACTAACTGTGAGATATCAGGATATCGTTTCCGAATTTTCTGCGATATCACACTTAGTCGATAAGAGGTTCAAACGAGCCGCCTGGATAGGAGGTGTTGGCACTCTCTCCAAAACCATATTTGGTACTTTAAACGAAGATGACGCTGTTAAGTATGACAACGCCATTAGAAACATTGAAAATACGCAAGAAAGACTGGGCTCATTAATGAAAGAAAATATTTTAGTGACTTCATCAATATTATCAAAATTTAATACCACGTTACACGAAATGAAACTTAATGAGGCCAGCCTCAACCAAGCTATCGACAATCTCTCGCTAAAATTAAAAAACTTTACAATCATTTCTAACGAATTAATTATTAAAACAAATATGAATTCCATTTTAAACAGTTTAGAAGCTTCCATACTCACACTTTCATTTCAATTACAAGATATTACGAATGCTATCACTATGTGCAGTCAAAACATCCTGCATCCGAGCATGTTATCACCCACACATTTGTACCAAGAAATTGTCGATAACTATAGATATTTGCCTGTAGATATTAAGTTACCTGTAAGTCTAGCATTAAATAATATTCATATACTTATGAATATTTCTAGATTAGTATGTTATAGTGTAAACAATAAGATCGTTTTTATTTTGAAGATACCTTTAGTGTCCCATAAGGAATACAATTTATTTCATAACTTAGCGTTACCCATTCCACATGACAATGTAAATCCATCTTCCTTCAGCTTTGTAATACCAAGTAATAGATATATTGCAATGACCAAAGACAAAACAGAATACTGCAACCTTGACTCACTTAAGGAATGCATAACGATAAGCCGATACGAGTACGTCTGCGACGTCCCGTCGGTGTTCCCTACGAGTGCGAACCCGAGCTGTGAAAGTGAATTAATATCAAAAGTGATAAGTGTTTTACCAGTGCAGTGCAAAACCGATTTTATTCATGGATACATAAACTTGTGGAAACCACTCCATAACAATAGTTGGATATATATACAATCGCAAAAAAGTAAATTACATATTGAATGTCGTGATAAAAGGATAAATGATTTGAACATCATTGGCACAGGAATTCTAAGTATTCCGAATAATTGTATCGCGTATTGTAAGAACACAAAATTGATACCTAAATTTAATAGTATAAAATGGAACATAACTGTTGTCCATTCTGACTTTAATTTAATAAACGATTCATGTTGTACGTTAAGTAAGTTTAGCAATAAGTTAACGAGTAATGAGCCCCATTTGAAGTTACAAAATATCGATCTAGATATTTTTACACAAGATAATTCTAAATTAAAATCCTTGTCTGACGACACAAACAAAATTTTAAATGAGCACACTCTAATTAAATATGAGACTCATTACTCCATCGTAACATTAATAATAATAATTTTGATTGTTCTATTTTGTATGTATAAAATATTTTTATGTATTAAATCAAACAGCCGTCTCTCCCATCTGTTTCCCAAACTCTCCCGCTCAGTTTCAATAGATTCACCATCTGAACATACTCCAGATCCTGAACCTGTAATCCCTGTCAAAATAAACAAACACCCCATAGAAATGGAAAATATATCATCTCCCAGCATCAGGAGAAATGTGTAAGCTTCCGTAGAAGTTTTCCTAAACATCGATGATCAACCCCGATGTTTAGTCTTACCCGGGGAGGTGTTATAGACATACAATGTACCCCTTTTGGCCATCCCTGCACTCCACTATGCTACATCAGCATTTTGCCGCTATGTCCGCACAGACCGTCCATCCACACATCAGTCTCATTCCAACTTCCTAATACGACGGCTGTCCTAATTAATAATCAAGTCTTTCAATTTCTTTTTTAAAAAACCATTTTCCTAGAGGCTCATAACAGAACGCACATTGGCGAAATTAAAATGTGTATACTTATACTTAAATCTATTTTTTCTTTTAAGTATAGTGATCAAAATTGGAAATTAAAATTTTCCCGACTCCTCGCAGGCAGTGTTAAATTAAATTCGTGTTCGTGTGTGTCGTGTCTCTCGCGAGGACGACAACCAATTACGTCTCTCCATCTTTCCCTCAACTTTTTCTTCCCAATAACTTGTTAAAATATATATTTTTTTGTATGTTGATTTTTTTTATTTTCCTCCCTTTTGTACCAGCAAAGTTTTCAAAGTGCGTGATAGAAAATATTTAATAAATGCTGTCTGATTCTCTCGGGTCTTCTTTATCGATAACAAAATTATGGCGAAAGTTAATTTTTTGGATATATTATAATAAATAGGTTAGTTAATGTAGTTTAGTAGTTTATTGTTACTTCACGCATTCAATATCTGGAAGTTGTAGGCAGTGAAAATTATGCCTTGATACGATTTTGTCGTTACAATATTA
This sequence comes from Euproctis similis, assembly GCA_905147225.2. Classification (NCBI taxonomy): domain Eukaryota; kingdom Metazoa; phylum Arthropoda; class Insecta; order Lepidoptera; family Erebidae; genus Euproctis; species Euproctis similis. The sequence goes on from LR990116.1 coordinate 15,833,163, forward strand.
CCAGTAAAATTCTTTATGTCCTCGTCCGGGTTTGAACCCGAGGCTTTTAATTTAGAAGATGAGTCCTGAACCACCAAGTCACTGAGATGATAAACAATAAATATTAACAATGCACCTAAATATAATACCAATAATTAAAAAGATTACAGCATTACGGTTCAAGTAATATTACATACATATATATATAACTTGGCTTTTCTACCCGGAGGTGTAGGCAGTGGATATTTAGCCTCGACTCGCCGTTATGTGTACGTCCCAAATGGAATAGGTGGCGAACCTATTGCCATAACGGGCACAAAGTTTTCAGTCATCGATATTTATCACACATAATTTACGAAATTAATTTCGAAAAGTCATTGGTGTGAGCCAGGATTCGAACCTGCGACCACTTAAATAATATTATTTGTCTTTGACCAAGTTTTTTTTTATCTTTACAGAATGTCACGCAACTCCCGCCAGGGGTACAGTATTCGGCATCTTCTGCAGCTGCCCAATGCGCCCCGTAGTCCACCGTCTGCTCCGCATCCTCCAGCACCATGTATTAAGGTTGGTAACTGAAATAAAGTACTATAACAAGGAATCTTTTTTTTTAGGTCTCCTATTTATTAGTGACTAGCGCTGCCTTAGATATCTGCAACACCGACAGGGAAACAGTAGTAGTACATACCTACTGACCGATAGGATATGAGAGGCGGCAGGGATGGGAGGGGCAAAGACGTGGGCGTGCGGATATCTCTCTCTGTCATCACCAAACGAAACTTGTGCCACTTTACGCCGATTTTGTACGTCACGTATTTCACCGGTCGAGCCGAGCGAACTGAGTGACTCTTTCACTGTTTAATTATTATGTTTAACCTTATGTATGTAATTTTTGACGTATACAGATGAGTGGATATATTGGAAATATCTGCGTCAGGTTGTGCCTAATGTATGACGGTGGCCTATGCTACTCTGTAATCCATCTCTACTTTAAAAATAAAATACTTTAAACAGAGATAACAGTAAAGAACCCTTCGAACTGACAAAAAGTAGAATGTTCCAAAACTGCCTTTAATGGGGATCGACCTGTAACGCCCCTGGCGGTGACACCAAGAAACAATATACTTATTCAAAATATTTTTGAAATATAAATACGTACACCTTATAAATAATAATAATATACTTTATATTATATTCAATTAAATACCCACAAAGTTTATTGATAATTAAAATTAATTAGTCTTTAACTAAGATTAATCTTAATATGAACTAAGAAACACATCAAACAGTACAGCGCTCCTAGCGGATAAAATCCAAGGCAAGTTTCTACACTAAATACAAGTAAAGACATGACTATGTCATGTCATTCAGCGATATAAAAATATAAAATAATTAATTATAGGTATTTTAATTTTAAGGTATTTCAAGAAATATATATTGTTTAAGTTTAGTCTTATTTTTTAAAGGAGTAATTTCATGGCGCACTCAACCGTCACAACATTTAAGGTTGGGGTTCAGTTAGAGGAGGGTTGTAAATGAAGGAAACGTAAGAGCTATGTAGTTTCCACAGTAACATCAAGATGGCGCTAATTTTAACATAGAAAGGGGTACATTCTAAATTATTAAATTGTTCTTCAAAAGTTTTTAACACTGAAATATAAAGTAAAATATGTTTGGTAAATCATATAATAATCTTGATATTATCACAGTTTACTATGACATTTTAAATTTTATTTTTATAATATGAATAAAAAAAATACATCAACTGTTTTATACAAAATTCCTTTCTATATAATACCTTTATATATTATTTAATATCCTTTGTATTTAATAAATTTGTTTATTTATCATTTGAAATACAGCTTATATTAAATTATTTATTTTTAATTTCAAGTTATTTTTTTCTAAATTGGAGGTAGTTAAATTGGCGCCTATGAGTCACCATCTGTGATAATTTCATCTTATGTGATCTGCATCAGTTCAGGCAGATTGGCTCTTCACAAAGGAGTTTGCATGTTGATATGACATTAAATAAATATACATTGAGTAGAAACAACTATATTTAACCATCAAAAAAAATCTGGTTGCCTGTAAAGTCGGTTTTACGGGCGAAGATTTTACGTGACAACGTCTTTTTCTCGGTAGAATATTTATTGATATGAATATAATTAAGTTGAAGGCATTTGCTCGTCCGTTTCCATTGTTTTGAGAGTGGTGATTCCTGTTGAACATTTGAAATTGAATGGATGAATTTTTAATTTTAAAGAATCAATTTGAAAATCAAAACACTTATTCAGATCGAAGGTTCAAATTTTTGCTAAATAAATTTGAAATTAATTAAAATTTGTAATTGTAAATGATGAAGTTGAAAATTAAAACATTTACTTAAATTAGATGTTAAAATTCTTGCTCAACACAGTTTAAATCAAGTTTTCTTATATCTGCCACTTTTTCTTAATATTTGTAATTTTAAAGAATCAATTCGAAAATCAAAACATTTATTCAGATCGAAGGTTCAAATTTTTGCTAAATAAATTTGAAATTAATGAAAATTTGTAAAATAATAATTAATTAATTAATTAATTTTAAACTAATAATTTACTTAACACTATCAACATTTATCAATAGTATGACATTGACATATGGCATTCGGCGGGCCTCTCTCTCGTTCGGTGACTCATCGTAACGTTACCGAGCGTTACACTTTTTCATAAGTGACTCCCAGCCGCAACCTAATTTAAGACGTTGTCACGTCAAAAGATTTAAAATAGAATTTCAATTCAAAATAAATTATTTAGTTCTGGCTAGTTAGTTGAACCTCCACCCTCAGACGCATTCCTGCTGGAAATATCCGAATCCTTTATTTATTTACGAGGCAAATAAACTATTTACTTATTGGGCGATCGCTTTGATCGCCAATGGCCTCTGACAAACATACGTATGTTAAACGAAAGAAAAGTATGGATTTAAGCAATTTGTTAAAGCTGGAATATTTTTTATCAAGCTTTACCAAAAAAATGGACGTTTCTTTTTTAGTATTTCTTTTTATTAAAAAAAAATAATTTCAAGTTTCAAATATATTCACTGATTAATAGGTTGGAGGGAAAGTCTTTTCGCTTATAGAATGTAAGAACTTCGAATAAAATACCTTTGGCTTTAACGTTTATATTTGATTGAATGGTTTTTATAATTAAGAAGTTTTAATTTTGTAGAAGACAATTCCAAATTAAAATTAGGAAAATGTGTTATTTTAATTTGATTTTCTTATTGTTAAAATAAGTGAATGTTACGAATAAATTTGATACATTTTAAAATTTTACTACAAAAAAGCTATAAAAGCAAAACATGCCGCGAAAAAATATTGTGATATTTATGGAACTAATGCAGTATCTGTGAGAGTAGCGCAAATTTGGGTTAAGCATTTTCAATCCGGGAAAATTTAATATCAAACTTTTGTAACGAGCTCATTCACATCTAGAAACCTTCAAGAAACGAGCCTATTCTCTGATTATCTGAAAGGCCGGCAACACTGACGTGATGTCGCTGGTATTGCAGACGCCATGGGCGGAGGTGATTGCTTTCCATCAAGTAACCCGCAAGCTTCTATAATAAAAAAAATATCAAAGAACTAAGCAAGAATTTTATAACGAGCTCATTTACAATATTTTTTAAATCAACCCTCAAACAGATTTCTTTAAAAAAAGCAAATATCACCCTTCTACGAACCCAATTCATATATTATTCTTAAGCCGTCTTATCCATACATCAGCTAACGTTACATAAAAAGGGTTTTCTTTCACGGTCCACTGTCAGTCCGATGGGTCGTTCCTCTCATTCCTCATTCTTCGAAGAATTAATGTCTTTACGGGGTTCGAATTCTCTTGTGTCTGCTTCCCTTACGAATGTTCACGTCGTATGTCGCAAAGGAAATCTGACTGATTTAGTTGAACGTTTGAATATATTTCTTAAAATAAAATATCTTTTGATGTTTTTATTTGTTACTAATATTAGGCTAAATATGCATCAATTATTCAAAACAATAAAAAAATCTTAGGGAGTCTGGAGATGGAGAGCTCCGCCTCTAAATTTTTTTGATATTTCGTAATTCTTTTCGAAAGTTATGTTTGATACATTGTATTTATTGTACCCGATATAGGTAATTAGGTTCCGCCACCACGTTACAAATGTACTGAATAAAACAAATATTGATCTAAAACCTAACCTAGGTTATATAGTTTTTAGATTTAAGTCGATATTATAAATAATAGGCCATATTATATTTTAATATCTATATTAATTATATAATTATAATGCATTTAAATATTATTTATATTTTAATCATATTCTGGTCTTTTAAAATAGTACACGTTCACAATAGTAGTTTCATATTTTTTATTAATGTTTCAGAACCTAGATAATTCAGTAAATTTCTATCATTCAATAATAGTTTATTAAGTATTTTCAATAAAAAAAATGCAAAAGATTAACATCAAATAACTAGTTAGTCTATTTAATATTACAAAATTAATAATATATATATATTATGTATTATTATTTTTTTTCTACATAAACCACATGTACTCACCTACGCTCGGTTTTTTATCGTCCAGTGTGAATAATGAGTAAAAATATGGATGGTATTTATCTAAGTATATTTTGAATTTAAATAACCATATTATGTTCTGTTGTGTAAGCCAATGGTGTCCCATAAAAAGACACCTGGCCTCTTTAAAACAGTTTTTTTTTAACCAGCACTGAAGCAAATATATCAATATAACAATTTATAAACAATTTTCAAAAATAAAGCTTATGTTCAAATCATTAAAATTATAAATTATTTTATAATTGTTACAATGTATTCTTACATTTTAATCATTAGAAACATTAACGTTAATCACCGTCTCTTATAAATGTATTTTTCTTTCCGTTAGTAAACCCCTGGCCATATTTACACAATAAATTTCCCGTTAATCAGTGAGTGCTAAGTGATTAACAGCTCAGCGGGCGGTCGAGGGTCTGGTCTCTTGCACACCGATTTGTTAAAACACTCGGCAGTTAAGTAATGTTGTGCTTATTACAATCGATAAAGATTAATTATATGTACTGTACGAAATAGACTTGTAGCATGCTACGTATGAATGTTCGTAGCGGAATCGTAGCCGTGTGCTACGTTCATGTAGACCATCTACGGGATCATTTGAAATTTACATTTATTTACATTATTTACAAAATACAAAATTAAAATAAACTAGCTGAATTAATACTAATTACTTTATGTGTGTTACATATTTTTCGAGTCCTAGTTTTTTTGACCTAAATTTATAGTATAGTAATGAGGGTTACAATATAATCTGCTGAAGTAGTTTTTGTTTTTATTGATAATAAAATAATATAATTTTCTCGCTTAGTTATAATTATCACTCACTTATTTTTCTAATATTTCACATACATAACTTTACGCCTTTTGTTACCCGAAGGTGTAGGCAGCGGCTGTTAAGCCTCGTCTCGCCGTTATGTTTACGTTCCAAATGGAATAGGTGGCGAACTTAATGCCATAACGGGCACAAAGTTTTCAGTCATCGATATTTATCACACATAACTTCGGAAAGTCATTGGTGTGAGCGAGTGTCAGGAATCGAAGGACCTTTGGATCAGAAGCCGTGTGTTCGACCACTGCGCCACTGAGACTCTTTTCTAGTTTCCTACTATTTTAATTAAATATAATTTAATAAAAAAGAGTTTTTTTCTTCTAGAAAAACTTCCTTTTTTATTTTTCCAATTAAAATATAAAATATATTTTATCGACATTTTAATTAAGGTTCAAAAACTATCGATACATGTATCGTCCCATTACTAGCCGGAACAAGTACAGTGGGTGTTGACAGCGATATTTCTTTCGTCCGGTGGTGCTCGATAATTTACCGCCCTCTGGCTACCGACCGATTGAAAACTAACGACTAATTCTTATTTATTACTGAACATAAAGAATATACTGCACCTCTAAAGGGTAAGTACATTTTTATTTGTATTGTCGCAGTCTTCATATGAAAGTTACCAATTAAAAATTATATTATTTAATTTACATTTAAATTAAGTATTTTTTAATTTCATGCGGATTTTATTTATATTAAATAAAACATAACAAGCTATTTTTAGTTGGTCAAGCTTCGAATTCTGACACTGGCTCACACCAATAACTTTTCGAAATTGTTTTCGGAAGTTATGTGTGATAAATATCGATCGACTGAAAACTTTGTGCCCGATATGGCAATAGGTTCGACACCTATTCCATTTGGGTCGTAAACATAACGGCAAGATGAGGCTTAACTTCCGCTGCCTACACCTTCGGGTAACAAAGGCGTGAGGTTGTGCTATGTTATAGTTAGTATTGTATTTCATACACATTCTAAATTATCTTTGAACGTTCTGAAAGTGGAACTGCTCTGGGAAGTGATTTCCCTCCTAATAACCCCATTGTAAGTCCGTGGGTTTCATAAGGTTCAGGGATGTGATCTGATAATCACTATCTCTCGTGTTATAGCTAGAATAATAGGCTCTCAATCATGACTTTCCAGGCGTTGCATTGGTCTGATTAAGAGCAATAATTACAAACTGGAAATATTGTAAACAACCTGATGAATGACTTATAAGTTGAACTTGACTTAGAGGTATTTGTTTGAATGTCTTAAATTAGAGGGACTCACACATTATTTCCCTGCATTTCAACAGAAACAATAATTAAAAGATTATTCATCATTCATTGTTTTACAAATAATTGTCTTAATAATGTTCAAAGCGTTAAACAAACATTTAAGATTCTTTATGGAGACAAAGATTACTAATATATATGAAGTAGCAATTTGTAAATATTTATTATTACCTATATATAACAATATAAGCGCAATCAATTACATTTCCTCGGCGATATAAAGTGTACAACATCGCAATATATTAGAATCGCGCGTTCGGAACGCGATATTGTTCCCGCGTGAGCAATTGGCGATAAACGTCACTAACGCTTGCGGATCACGACACTCTTTGTGTAGTGGAATCACCTATTTTTCTTGTTAAATTGATAGCAGTGTTAGTGTTATTACTAGAGTGTGCATGAAAATAGGATACACGCAGTTGACATGAGGATACTGAGCAAAATTTGAGGAGTGACGCTCGTTGATTGCGACGAAAACACCGTTGTAAAGAAAGAAGTTTGATTGAAAGGGAATGGCGGTTTAAAAGTCAGGAAGAGTTCGTTCTATGGTTCGAGCAGGTGGAAAAATTTGATGACTCAAGAGTTTAGGACGGCCATGACACACTTTCCATGACCAGATAGAACCAACCACTAAAATAATTTTTCAAATCGGACCGGTGGTTTCTGAGATTAGCGCGTTCAAACAAACAAACAAACTCTTCCGCTTTATAATATAAGTATGGATTTAATAGGATATATTAAAGTTGTTTTTTAATACCAGTTGAAAATAAATCCTAAATTATTATTGTACTATGTGTTAGTTATAACTGTGTATGTTAGTAAGTTTATTTAAACACGTTGGTAGATGGCAGCACCCAAAGTTGTATATAACATTTTGTCGTGAAGCAGCCGCGGCCTTGCGACGTGACCCACCACCACACTTCACCACAGAATGCCAACCTCCTAACGAGTTTTTGAAAGCACCCCCTGTCAAGGAACGCCATCTTAAAGGGATTTGCACTTTGTAACTAAATTGTCTTTGAGAAATGGATATGACCACGCTAAGGCGAGGTTATCTTAAGTATTGTAGCTTCTTTATTTTTTTTATGGATTTTTATGGTACATTTTCTTATATATTTTTATAAACATATTAATCGTACTTTTGATGCAAACCCTATTTTTTTCGAAATGCATCAAATCAAAATCGCAAGCTTCATACAATATTGGTAAAATAATTTAGTCGTTTTGGTAGTCGGGTGGCCGAACGTTCCGCTTCTCAAATCAAAAAGACTCCAGTTTGCATCCCAAGTTGCTCCTAGGTAGCTATGAAATGGCGATCAATTCTATGGCCGCAGTCATGGCATACAAACATGCATAGGTGAATTGACTGACGGTGTAACTACTAACACAGGAGCTGTCAATCCTATATCTTATGAAAGGTAATTGCTTAAGAATTAACGTGTTCATATTATATGAGCTTGCCGACAGAGATTTGTCCCACCTACATTTATTATCAGACATGTCAGCATTTCCCGATCCATATAAATCCATGATGATCCATCCATTAAGTATTCATCTCGCGACATTAGTAGCTGCCGTTATTAAAACCACCTGTAAATCCCACACTTGCGACTTGTCGACGCTCCACACGTACCAGGGAGCTGGCTGTATAGGGGGGTGAGTTTGCGGTCCCTTCCGCCCTTGTGACTTTTGTCTCGAATCTCAGCGCACGTCTTGGACATCGGGGACACGTCTTACAGAATTAATAATAAGCTAAGAAAGCGGGTGCGGTTCAGGCCACAATGTGCCGAAATTTCTAACCCTCATTAAGAGCCCTCTGCACTCACCGCGCGCACCAAAACTTTAGACGTTCGCGCTCGCGTTCGCCCGTTGTTTATAGATGTTGGCAACATTGCGACGCTTGTAACGGGTTCTAATAGTCAAATTAAGAATGTTCTAAGCGTTTGTGATGTGATGTTGGCGCCGTTCAGGTGATTTGTTTCATTTTCCCGCTTAAATTTCACGACACATGCTCCGCTAGAGAAACTGTTGTCTGTCTTCGAATACAAATGAGTATTGAATATTATTTTTTATACCATAAATTTAAACAGGAGCAGGTATTATTTTAAAATACATTACTACAAAAGTATGGAATTCCAATTGTTAAAAACTATGTGAATGATAGCAAGATGTTGCGAAATGCAAACAGTATTGTCAATTTACTTAAATATGTTGTCAACATGAGACATTATGGCAAGGGTTTCGTTGACAATGTCTTGTCACTTCGGGCCCGGGGCTATGATAGTTGAGGGAATAACATTCGTAACATTCAGAATGGTAGATAATAATGTAAATGACGACCTTCAGCTTATGGGCTATTGTAACTGACGACATTTGTTTATGTCGATGTTGATTACAGTTTCGTGTTATTGTTTATAAGGAAACTATTGGAATAATAATAATAATAATAATATCTTGGACACAATACACACAGCGCCCTCTAGTTCCAAGCTAAGCAACTAAATGCTTGTGTTATGGATACTAGATAACGGATATTAATACATATATACTTTTCTTTTGTAAATACATACTTATAATACATAGAAAAACACCCAGACACCACACAAATATTCATGTTTGTCACAAATATTTGTGCTCGGGTGGGAATCGAACCCCCGACCTCATTGCTGCAATCGGTAGTTTTTACCAATGCGCCACGAGGCCCGTCGTGTAGTTATGTTATGTTATTAGTTATAGTTACTATGTCGGAATATAACTCTATTTTTAGTTTAGCACAGGTTTAGGTAAAATGTCTGTCAAAAACATCAGAGAATCACGTACATTCAACTATAAATTTGTTTGTTAAGTACATTAATAATAATAAAGATTTATTTCATATTCTTATTATTATTTATTTCATTTACATTTTGAATATAATTATCACATACCATCTAGACTATTTTTCCTTTGAAACATGTATTTATCGTTTACTTACCTAAAACTATATTAGCCAATGCAAAATGCCATATAAACGGTATAAATTAATAGTACTTGATGATCAAATTGTGAATGTAAATAAAATAAATGGGCTTTATTATTATTGGTCAGTGGTAGAGCCAAGCAGTTCGCTGCATGAATCGGCCGGCTCGACCGGTGAAATACCACGACCTCCCAGAAGATCGACGTCAAGTGGCTCATGCCGTGTTTCGTTCGGTGAGAGAGGTACCCTGAGGCCCACCCCCGCTTCCCCATCGCTTCCTCCATCCTACTCTATCCCACTCCCTTAAGGTCGGCAACGCAACTGTAACACTATATGTGTTGCAGGTTTCCATGGACGGCGCTGGTCACTTACCATCAGGTGACACGCCTGCTCGTTTGCCCTCCTATCCCATAAAAAAAAAATATTTTTTTAATTATTATTGATTATTGTGTTCTTCAAACGATAAGTAAATATAAATTTCAATATTTCACAAGCCTCAACTGTGTCAGTTCGATGAGGTAATTGGGATTATTTTTAACCTACATCCATAACTTCATGCCAAATCTCTTGCGGGTTAGGCAGAGAGAACGGAGCGTCATAAGGACGATTCTTACCACCTCACTCGCTTCGTTGACTTTCATACCTATTTTATGCAGGCGCGTCGATCTTTGAGATTTTTTATTTCTTCGTCAACAGTTTTGTTTTTAACTTATTGCCCGAAAAAACTAAAATGCTGATAGCAGATGCTACTATGCTATTAATAAAATAAAGCATAGTTACAATTAGAACAATTTAAGGAAACGTAATCCATCAAGAAATTTGAAAATCCACTGTATCCAAATGAAAATACATTTTACATTTCGATTTTGGACGTTTGTATCTAAACTCTTACCATCCATTAGTGCAATAAGAAAATATTTATTCCCTATAAAGTCGCTTTACATGAAAAGACGCGCCTTTAAGACTCTATCCCTTCGGAAAGGCAAGTCATAATAATTTCCTAAGGTAGGCAGATATATGGGGAGGGGGATGGGGGGTACACAAAATCGAAAATCAAGTTTCAAATTTCAATTAGTTATTCGTATAAAGTGTACGTATAAGGAAATGAAATAATGCTTAAATTTTGATTTACGTTTGAAAATATTTGTATTATTTATGAGTTATTGTTCTGCGTGCGCAAATGAAGGCGCTTTGTACTCTTATGCACGTGTGTCTATACAATATCATGTTTTAATAATTATTTATGTGTTCTATATGTATATTTATATTGTGCAAAAGTCTATTCAAATAATATTTATGATAGACACCAGAGACAATACGTACAAGTACAAGTACGCGTGATAATACTTAATAATACGCGTGATAATACGTAATAACTTAATTTAATTATTGAAGTTATTCAATGCTACTGGACTATTGATACCCTGGTCGAGCACCACGAGCTTCTGATTCAAGAAGTCGCGGGTTTGAATCCTGGCTCACACCAATGACTTTTCGAAATTATTTCCGGAAGTTATGAGTGATAAATATCGATCACTGAAAAATTGGTGCTTTGTACGGCAATAGATTCGCCACTTACTCTATTTAGGACGTAAACATAACAGCTAGTCGAGGCTTGATAAAACACTGCCTACACCGTAAAAACAGGCGAATATAATATGAATATTTTTTTTGACATTGCTTTTTCTTTCGGAATTTTCACTTGTAGACCCTTGTCTCGCCAAATTTTTAATTCTGAAATGGAAATATGTGTTGGAATCTATAGCCATACAACAGGCACTTTTTTATCAGTCATATTTATTATTTAACTTCCAAAAGAATTCTAAATAATCTTTATGATTTGTCTACCAGTTAATTACCAACACTAAAAACTATTTTTTTCCGAACAATTTGAATCTTCACTTAAGTATATTGTAACAACTTTTATATATTCATTAATAAATGTAATTGTTTGTATATTACACCTGTATTATTTGGATAAGTATTGTACAGATTGCAACAAAACTTCAGGACATTTTTGGAACTAAACTGTAGTTACAAAAAATATAACTGAAGAAAATTCTCAGTTTTTATGATGTACAATAAAATTTATAATTTCCCATCCGGTGTAATTTAGACGTAATCTTGATGGTCTTATAAAACACCTACAGGCCGGGTGGCGGCATAAACAAACTGTATTCCGCCTACGTCCGCGCACAAAAACAAAATACAAAACTTGGGCGTTCATCTTGGAAGCCCGCCCGTGAATTTATACCGTAGACCAACAAGAAAACAAAAGTAGAGTCACGCCGAAGGTACATTATCTTAACAAAGTACAGCAATTAGGTACACGTTCTACATCTGACTCTAATAATTTAAATATGATAAAACAAAGTGAGGAGAAGACAAGAGCGAAGTATAAGGCGGGCCCACGGTTAACTTATTTATAAATTCTTCGTTTTGCCGAGACGTTACGGCACAAGCCAACCCTTCCCCTACGCGGTAATGCAATGAAAGGGGCCACTCATATAAGTATCGCGGTGATAAAGCCTAATCCACCTTTAAAGGAATCGCTGATTTCTATTTGTTTAGTTATAACTAAGTTTTCTAACATCAAACAAAACACTGAAATTGATTTTTGAAAATGCTATTCGTCAAGTTTTGTTTCGATCGCAATTGGAATTAAGTTAACATCATTTACGTTGTACAATTTACCAAGATATTTGTCTGTATAATTATTATTTTTATTTTATTCATTTTATAGGTCTAGTGTAACATATTTTATTTATAGTAATAATATTAGTTATTCTTTCAAAAAACGATGATTGGCACTGTCAATAATTCGGATATTAAAGATGCTAACTTACGAAATATATGATGATTTAAAAAGTTTTTTTTTTGTATTGTATTCAAATAATATTATCTGTTTAAAATAGAAATTAATTCCTTTGCTTTTGCTGAGCATTTGGCTGATTATCTGGTAAAAGTCGTTCGCAAATCTTAGAAAGTAATGAAGAAAGCTTTAGCGATAAGATCGCATTGTATTATGTCTTCACCAATTATGATGTAGTTATTCACAAAATTGGAGCAAGTGGATCAAACAGCTTTGTTCTCAGTTCAGCCGGTACTTATGAACAAAAACATTGAAGTAAAGATCAATAGGCCACAATCTTTAGACGTTATAGAAGCGGGTAGGTATAAAATTACAGATCAGAACTCGTATCGAGACGTTGGCCTTTATTCGGAGTCAGCAGAGCGCGCTATCAAAGAAAGTGGGAGTTAGCGTCTTGGGTCGCCAAGTTTGTTGGCAAGGGTTACGGATGCGGGCAAGGGCGTAAGGGTACGTTTTTGAATGTAAATAGTGGCGTAGGGTCTCGTATGAATTAAATTTAAGTAATTAATGGGTGCCGCGCGGTCGCATAGAGGTCGTCTGTGTGCCATTTGGATAATGTATGAACTTATGTATGGGATTAATTTTGATCTTATTTATTTTTTATTAAGATGTCGTAATAAGAGTTCTAGGTAAAATCTGTGGAGTGAGGAACTCCAATTGTGTCAAACAGAAATTTCTAAGGTAGTTTTGAATATTGATAGTGTTGGTCTTAAAATGAGAATAAACAAGCTCCGTTGGCTCTTACCTTAGAATAATAACGCATTATTATTTTAAGGTTCTTACTTAAAAAAAGAATGAATAGTAAAATATTAACTTAGCAGATGTACAGCACAAAAGCAGAAGGATGTAGGAGTCGAGGTCTTCCACAACACAATGACTATACTAAACTTGTCAAATGTAATGTTAGGGGCCTTAAAAATATGAAAGTTAAGTAAAAAATTGACAAATAACTTAAAATGAGTAGATTACCTATTACCTGTTAAGTGTGTCATCATGACCATAATTTAATTATATAATTTGTATTTCGTGTCCTCTGATACTATTATTCTTCTGCTGTACTTTTTATTCAAATATTATATTTAAAAGAAACTTTAAGCATATCAAAAACTTCTTACGTAATTAACAATGATGATTTGAAACTTCAAGAAATTTCTACGCAAAGGAGTTTAAGGGTTATTTTCTTAACCCACTACTGTGTGCACAAATTTCATATTAATCTACTTCGGTCCAAGGGACCGTGTGGGTCATTTATTAATTATACGCTACCTCTAGGGTGCAGAGGGGGGTGAGGCTGAAGAAGGACGCATATATTTTAAGACGCCGTCATCTGGCATGGTATGTGTTGTGTACACTCGGCTTAGTATTTATTACCGTAAGTATTACGACCTATTATCTAATCCGCAAATGTGTTGCTTTATATCTTAATAGATATTTATATGTCTCTAATTACCAACTCTCTTAGCTATGCGATATTACAGATGCTTTATTAAAATTTGACAGATCTCTTGTCATACTTTTCATGAGAAAATGTATGCTAACCAGTACCTGATCAAGATAAAAATAAAGGTTTAATTAATACCAATAATTTAATGGTATCTAAATAACAATTTTAATAATTCCATAATAATTACAATCTAATTTAACTCATATTGCTTTTTTGGATTAAACGGATCCCCTTCAAGTAAAATCCTCCTTCAACGACTTCCATCGATCTTTATGTCTTGCCAAAGACGTCCAAATTATTCCTGCTCCAATCTTTCCCAGTTTGTCTGTCCATCTACCGTATGGACCTGATAAAAAAGATCATATATTTCGTCATTGAATTTGAAGACAATCTCTGATATTAGAGTCGTTAAAATATAATATCTATACAATATGTATAACTAAAAATTCAACCTCCTTCTTTTTCAAATTTTTTTAAGAATAATATTAAAATTAAATTAAAATATTAAACGATATACGTAATCAATCATAATGATTTGAAACTTTAAGAAATTGAAACGTAATGGAGTTAAGGGTTATTTTCTTAACCCGCTACTGTGTGCACAAATTTCATATTAAAGTTTAAATAAAAAAAAATAATAAGTTTAAATAAAGTTTGAATACATACATCCATAACTTTACGCCAAATCCCTTTCGGAGTAGGCAGAGAGAACAGAGCGCCATAAGGCACGATTCCTACACACACTCGCTTCGCTGACTTTCATAACTCTTTTCATGCAGGCGCGTCAGTTTTTGAGGCTCCTTACATCACCTTCCTCCAGAACACGTTCTATTTGGTCATGAAATGTGTGTCTTGGTCGTCCTCGACTCCTACACCCATCCGCTTTACTAATACTGTACTTGAAGAATATTGTTAATATTATTATATTAAATAAGTTAGAAATATTTAATTATTTTATTACAATCTAATTGAACTGACAGAATATGTACGGAATTGAGTCAAGTCTGTTAGCGATTGTAAAAACTTTTGATGAAATTTATTAGCATGTCTTCCACTTACTCTGGAAGGATTAAAATTTAAATTATGTTACTCAAAATGTTTATTATAATTACATTTTTGGTTTTGAGTCAATATAAAATATCTTCACGCCTTTTTCTACCCGAAGGTGTTAGCAGTGGCTGTTAAGTCTCGACTCGCCGTTATGTTAACGTCCCAAGTGAAATAGGTGGAGAAACTATTGCCATACACCGGACACAAAGTTTTCAGTCATCGATATCTATCACACATGACTTTTGAAAATAATTTTGAGAAGTCATTGGTGTGAGCCAGGATTCGAACCCGCGTCCTCAGGATTCAGACTTTACTCGACTACTGGAGCACCGAGACTTACACCGGTTTTGAGTCGGTTGATGGTAATTAGTTAATATAAGTATTAATCATTTGTTTTCTTCAGAGGATTTATTATTGATAGTGCAGACAGAGTTATCTTAAATCTGACAAATGATTACTATAATAAGGCCAGTCCAATATTTAATAACTTCAAGTCTGTATCGATTTCAAATCTGCCTCACTCTCAATGTCTTTCCGGAAGTTATGTATGGTAAATATTGATATCTAACAAATATGCGGTAATTTGCCTATGGAAGCACAGTGGGGCAAACGAGCAGGCATATCACCCGATGGCAAGCAACAAACGGCGCCCGTGGATAGCTGAACACAGATAGTGTTACAGTTGCGTTTCCGCCCCTTACAATGGGATATGGATGGGGTGGGGTAGGAAAGGGAGTGAGGAAGGGGTCTGGCTTCCTGATACCATTCTGATACACAGGGTATAAGCAGTATAAGCCACTTTACGTCGATATTCTAAGCGGTCGTGGTATTTCACTGGTCGCGCGAGTCCATTCATGCAGAGAACTTAATATTGTTAAATCATAAAATAATTCATTATCAAGCATCATTGAGAACAGCGGAAAGACAGATAGAAAAAAGTAACTTTTCCTTTAACCCTGCGTCTTTCTTTTTCCTCTATCAGATATATTAAAGTCTATTATAGTTACATCGTACCAACATAGCGAATGTGAAACACCATTTGTTACTCTTTAAATATTCAAAGAACAAGACTGGCGGGTCTCAGGAGTCGAAAAGACCCCCGGCAGGCTACGGGTTAACCCGCCAGCGCTCATGCGTCCCTAATTTCCGATTTGTCGACCGAAGGGTTGACTGATTAGCATCTGACTTGTCACGAAGCATCACACCACCTTTGTTGTTGTGATGTGTCCTCGCATAAATCATTTGTGTTAGACCAAATGTGAAATTACTGATGGACAGATAACGGGACAGAAGACATTTCTAAGGACACATCTCACACCGTCTGATTTTGCTTTTCGCTGATTTTGCTTCGATTTTGATTTTGCTTTTCGTTTCGATATTTATAGTAGAGTCATTTTAGGTCTGTAAGATACTGATGTGAAAATTTAAATTATTCAATAATTATCTATTTAGTTATTTTTTATTGTATGGGTAGATAGTCTGTACTTAGTCTTGATGGTCCAGTGGTCGAGCACTCCGCTTCTAAATCAAGAGGTCGCGGGTTCAAATCCTGGCTCACACCAATGACTTTTCCAAATTCTTTTCGAGAGTTATGTCTTATAAATATCGATGTCTGAAAACTTAGTGCCCGATACATCGATAGGTTCGCCACCTATTCTATTTGAGATGAAAACATTCGTGTACAAAAAGGCGTGAAGTTATGTTATGTTATAAGTAGTTAAAAGAATAATAAATATACAAGAACATTTTATTAAAATCACAACATAGTTATTAATTTAAGTTTATATTTCTCCACAAGTATTCAATGCAATCGATTTCACATATCAACTTTCGATTTTTGATTTTATATCCTTAGTGCTTATATAAAAAGTGTACAACATTGTAACGTCGTTCAGTTCATTAGATCAGAAATTTTAAGAATTTTATAAGTATAAGTTAATCGTAAAATTACTCGTATTGGTTATTACTACAATAAATACATAATCGTAATTGAAAAAAGTTAAGCAATGTGCAGTTATAAAAAAACTAATTAATTTATTTTATTTATGACCGCAGTTACAAGGTTACGTTGTTAAATTTTGCTGAACTGTTAAATGTTAACTATTAAAATGACTCGACTTTAAGTCTGCTTGTAGTGACAAAAATGGTGGTCCAAGTGATCTCTGACTAATAACTACCGCTGATACTGCTGATATTATAACTACCGCTGATACTGCTGATATATAACTACGGCTTCATAAGTAGAAATATCAATTGCTATTTTATAACAAAATTGTTTTACGTAAAACATTGGGAAAGCATAACATGACATAAGTTCACGCCTTTGTTACGAAGTCGAAGGTGTAGACAGCGGCTGCTAAGCCTCGTCTCACCGTTATGTTTACGTCCCAAATGGAATATGTGGCAAACCTATTGCCATACCGGGCACAAAGTATTCAGTCATCGATATTTTTCACACATAACCTTTGAAAAGTCATTGGTGTGAGCCAGCGTCAGTATTCGAACTCGGACCTCTGGATCAGAAGCCATGTGCTCTACCACTGGACCACCGAGACTATTGGAAAGCATAAATTCTTAATAAATAAAAGTTTATGGGTAAAATTCCGACATATGCAACCCTTGTAGTTGAAAACAAACCCATTCTCTCAGGTATTTTTCTTTAGAATCCCACGTACAAGTTTCAAAGTTATTAGCCTTCTGATAGCGAGACAAGCAATTGAATATTTCAATGTGCTGGAACATGTTTTTCGGAAAATGTGACATATTTCCATGTAAGGATCTTTTTAGATAGTAGTAATATGTTATTTCTATGCTTTCTTAGTGCCCAAACTGTAGTTTAGTTATAGTATGGAATATACAGATAGGTTAAAATTAAAATTAAATTAACATTAAATGAAATGAGTTTTAAAATCAGTCTGCATATTTTACTTTCTAAAGAAATATAATAAAAAAACAATGTTTATTATTAAAATAAAACAGGATTATCCCGTCTACGATTTGTTAACGTATCTATCTATTTATAACCCAACTTATTTTTGCTCGGATATTCGCGTTCAAAGAATGAAAATAAACTCTCCTACCTACCCCGCATAGAAATTTAAGTAAGTTTGTAATTAACTGTGTGGAAGTGTAATTATATTTTTTTACCCTATCTTTTTTTCAATGGCAAAATAGTTATTAATTATTTTAAACTTCACATCATTTTTTATCAATTATAGCTACTAAAAACTTTATATTTTAATAACAAATTTAAGTAATTTTCATCTTCATAATTATAGGTGTTTATATTTCAAATTAACCTCACATTTCAAATGGTCAAAAATGAAAAAAATATATCTTCAAAAAAGTGAACTCTTAAACAACGTCCTCATATTGCGTTGAGTTGTTAATGACGTAGTAAGAACTGTGCGTCACGCAGGGGTCCGAAGGCTTCCAGGGCATTTGCCACCAACGACACATGTGATCCGGACTGAACACCTCATGAATCTGTCATTTATCATCACGGCTTTGTCTACCCTGTTTATTTATTTATTTTTCCTTTTTTTTCGTCATATCATGATGAATTTCATGGTTAGAAGTGTTGTTTATGATATTGTTATCGCGAATCAAAAAGGTTTTATTCGAGTATATACATATACAACTCAATTAAAGGTTAGTAGTTATGTTTAAGGTCTTTCTTTTCACTTAAACTAGCCCCTAAAAGAGTTTAAGTAAATAATGATTGTATGCGTGTAAAAATGTAGTATATGAAATAGTGTTTGACATAGTCATAAGTGTACTTATGCCAAACCATCAGGTCCAACTATCGGGTTTAAAATGTTGTACCTACGTATTTTTAATACTTACTTATTTTCAAGTTGTAATGTTGTGTGTTGCTGTTAATTGTTGGCAGAATATACACGGCACAATAAGGCATGATTCTTTCACACCTCACTCGCTGCTTCGACTTACATGACTCTTGTTGTACACGCTCGTCGGTTTTAAACATTTCTGCCATCTTCAACTTTGACAAACTAAAATAACTATAAAATGAAATCGCGAAAATCTTAGAAACAGATAAATGAATTTTTAATATTTATCACATTGGCATATGGTCGATATCACGATGGTAAGAGAAGATTAAGAAATGCTCCTTTGTGGATTTGTAGAACCAGTTTCCGCCAACGGTATTTCCGGACAATTACGACCTTAGGAACCTTCAAGAAACGAGCACATCCCCACTTTAAGGGCCGGCATTGCTGATGTGATTTATCTGCTTTTGAAAAAGTCTATATGCGGAGGTAATCGCTTTCCATCAGGTGACCTGCATGCTCGTTTTACCCCATTTTACTATTAAAAAAATGCTGTGCTTGCTTATAATGAAAGTTCTCGTTGGATTGGTTTCTGTTTAGTAACAGCAGTGACCGTCGTGGTGGTCTGGCGACATATCTGCTGTCACATTATTGCACTGCTGGTATTATTATCAAAGTTTTTGAAGGGTCTCCGGTCGCCGGCGTGACGGCTAGTGCCCACCCCGTCCAACCAAAATAAATATGGAATACGCTTGTGTGTAAAAAAGTTAGACAATTTACTAAACAGTCCATTATTACTACGGTTATTGAGATCATGTTGATAGTTATTCTTTGATATATTATTACTAATCTAAATATGAATAAAACTAGGTCCAATAATTATTATAACACTATAAGTTGTGTTATATATTTATTATGCATATTATATAAAATATTATAAAATTCATATTTGTATATTTAAATGTATCAATAAATATTAAGATGGACTTATCATATGATTGTAATAAGACACAAGAATTCTCTAATATAATTTGTGAACTGTAAAACTAATAAATCAAGTGTAAGCAATATTCAGCCACACAGTGTTAAGCCCACACAAATGTAGCTCATATTTGCAAATACATATTTGCGAGAGAGTTTTTCGTTAGATCATGGTGAAAAGAAACTGTAAAAAATAGATATTTCAATCGTAAAATATTTTATGTTAAAGCTTTCTCCATACTTATACCGCCGTGTCCGTATTCTTCCGGGCGCATATGGTAATTTCTTATTCCAATAGGAAATAGAAGCGGTCACTGGCAATAATCCATCACTGGGCATTTGTTTGTCCGGACAGGACGGTACAGGACGGAACAGGACATGTTTTATGTCATTTTACGTATTCCTTACAGGTTTTTGATAAATATTTGTTTCGTTACACTTCGGTCACGCCACAAATTGAATATCCGGAGTCTTACGCGGAGGGTTAACTCATTTTGGGACTCTCCTCTACCAATGTGTACATATTATTGCGTTTTAGCTCAAGTTTAGTGGACGTGATGTATTTATTTCTTTATTGAGCCGGCTCGACCGGTGAATTACCATGGGCCCTTAGAATACCGATGTAATGTGGCTCATGCCCCGTTTCGCTCGATGAGAGAGATATCCAGAGGCCCAACACTTTCTCTCCCCTTCCCATTCCAATTTCGACTCATTCCTTATCCCATTCTAACGGCTGCTAATGCGACTGCAACATTATCTGTGCGCAGGTGTCCATGAGCAGCGTTTGTTTCTTGCCATCATGCAGGCATGCAGACATGTCGGCTCGTTTGTGCTCCCATCCCATAGAAAAAACATTTTTTTCTACTCGTATTTAAGTAAGCGTTTGAACTGCAATAATTAAGAACGTATTTGTTTATATTTTTGTTTATTTATTTTATAATAACGTTGATTTCTCTAGAAAGCGACGTTTAATATAATATGTATAGTTAAGATGTATATAATATAAGCTAAAAAGTGTGTGGCATACTTATTCCCGCGGGTCCGTCGTCATTATACCCACGCAGCGAGGCTAAGGATCGCATGCATACAAAATCGGGGCCTTATCAGTTATGCATAATGTGGAGACCCCAAAGGTGGGCAAAATATTGCAGCACCAGTAGACAACAGCTAGCTACATGATGGTGTTTTATTAAACATTTATTAAACATGAAGAAATTATTAACTTAACACTAATAATTCACTATTTAAAGAAATAATTATTCGCTATTGATATGATAAATGAATGATATGATAAACTTTAAAATAATTCCCTCTTAGAAAGGAAGATAGGTTTTAGAATGTTTTAGATAGTGTCTTGTCTTTTAACATCAATTCTTAACGGATTTTTCCTTCTAATTATTTTTTTCGGCAATAGTTAAAGTGAATGTGGCCACTACAAGTTGGCACGCCCACCAGC
Organism: Euproctis similis; assembly: GCA_905147225.2. Classification (NCBI taxonomy): domain Eukaryota; kingdom Metazoa; phylum Arthropoda; class Insecta; order Lepidoptera; family Erebidae; genus Euproctis; species Euproctis similis. The sequence goes on from LR990116.1 coordinate 15,854,404, forward strand.
CCGATGGGTCAGACGACCTCAGAAAGGCTGCTGGAAAAGACTGGATACGCAAGGCAAAGAATTGTATGTTGTGGCGTAAATTGGGCGAGGCCGATGTCCAGCAGTGCACTGCTATAGGCTGATGATGATGACGAATGATGACGTGTTAATGGTAACATTTGTAAATTTGCTCTTTTTTTCATTTTTTTAATTTAATTGAAGAATATATCTTCAAAAATTTTTATATCTTTAATACGTAAAGAGATTGCGATCAAATACACAAACAGACGTTATAAGAAACAAAACTTTATCGTATGCAATCACCCTGTATATACAAACAGCGCATGTATCCACGTCGCACATGTCACTCTGATGGATTTTGTTCTCCGATTCTATTATTTGTTTTTTTTTTATTATTATTTTTTATCTGACGGCCGCTCGTGGCCATGAATATTTATGTACATATCTAAAAACAAATAAATAACAATTGTGTCCATTTGTATTGTCAAAATTACAGTTTTCTCTGTTATAATATACGTAAATGGTTGACACAGCGAACTTTGTTTCGCCTTAGAAGCAATAAGTAGAAATTAAAATGGTCATTGTTGGTTATTCCTAAGAGATAGATATACATCACTCAGGACTTTTTTGTAGATCTTTTGAAGGTGTATAATAATGTAGTACATTGTTTTGATCTATAACTTAGGGTTCTGCCAACGTTTGCAATTGAAGTGCTAAATCTCGAAAAATATCACTTATTATTTACTATATTATACATAAATTATACATACAAATCACCCCGTTGAGACCTTCTATCTATTAAAAAAAACACATAAAAATCCGTTGCGTATTTTCAAAGATTTAAGCATATAAGGGGACAGACAGCGGAAATGCGACTTTGTTTTATACTTTGTAATGATTATATATCTGTTGATTCCGAGTAATATAAATAAACATAAACCTGATTTCACAAGGACATTCAATTAGATCATATAAAGTGTATCGTAGGCGTCTTCGACTCCACTCTATTTAGCACTAAATATCAAAATATCTGCTTAGTCATTATTTTCTTGCATCATCCACTAATCATACATGTCCAAATCATCGGAGTATGCCTTTCCTTGGTTTAAAAACGACAATCTCTTTTAGTCAAATTAAAATTAAGTTGGCCAACATAATTTATTTTGCTTAAATTCAACTATTGCTAAATACTTATTACTGTAAAAAGATACGGGTTATGATGAATTTCTTAAACAAATCTTATTTATCACAGTCTAAACGGAGGACTAAGATCTTTAATAAAATAAAAAAGGGAAAGGAGAGGAAGGATCAGATAATCCTTACACTTACCTTGGAGCTGTGAGAAATGACTGTCATTACCTAAAGTGCGCGATCCGTCAAATATGTCGTCGTGTTTGTATGTTTTTCGATACAAATGCCTTGAATTAATTATACGTTTAACACGTAATCTAAATTTGATGAAAATTACCGATAGTAGAAATGGTAGAAAAAAAGCAGGTTTTTATTCCTTATTTCGCACTAATCTCTCAAACGGCTATAACCAATTCTAATTCAATTATTTCTGCATGAGATATAAACACAAGATTAAAAATATTTATTTGAAAGTATGGTATGAAATAGTGGATATAACTTCAAAATTTTTATATCCCACCGACCATTGCCAATAGACCATATTATTTTTGGAACTGTAGGTGATACATGTGATATTAATGAGTTGAAAAGTGACCAGATCAAGAGTGTCCATTAACGAAGAACGTGTATAAAAGAGATAATTAACATGGAGGAAGCATGTTTAAGAGTCATATTAACTATGTTCAAAAAGTTTAGTTTTTGCAATACTAGATGGCGCGGGCGTCAAATTGGTTGCGCTATGGTTGCGTTGTCACCTGCTTAATAAGAACAAAAATATTGTGTTTGTATGACAGATATCGGTGTGACCCACCAGACCTATAAACGTCTATCCATTCAGCAGTTCATTAGTTTTTTTTATTACAACTAGTGATGTGCCAACTCAGAAAAATTCCAACTCGAGTTGACTCGAGTTAAAACACACGTAGCTCGCAAAAATGGTCAAGTGCGAGTGGTACTCCCACGCGAAGGGTTCCGTATTTAAGTTTAAATATTCCTATAATAATAACGAAAAATATTACATTAATTGGCCTTCTAAACTAAATAATTCATTTTAATTTGGAACGGCGAAAACTTTTGTTGCATCTTATTTACTTACTTTATGTTACTTTATTTAAAGAGTAAATTAAATTAAAAATTGTGTGATTATTCATGATTAATTTATCTATCTGTCACTGTTATTAGTATCGAGAAAGAAAAGGTAAAAAATCAAATTTGTTTTATGGGAACTTCCCTTAAATATTTTTTTATGTTAGTATTAGGTCGGGGAAAAAGTCTTTTCGCATAACGTAGGTATAAACTTATTATAAAATTTCTTTGACTGTACTATTTGTGTCTGGCTGGTTTTGGTAACATTAAAAAGGTTACATTATAAAGAAAAGAAAAAAATAAAAAAAAGTTGTTTCCCGCTATTTTTCATTTGTTTTTCTCTCCGTAAAAATGAGTGAATCTAATGAAGAAATTCGATACATTTTAAAATTTTATTATAAAAAAGGCAAAAATGCAACTCAAGCAGTCAAAAAAATTTGTGATGTTTATGGACCTGATGCAGTGTCAGTAAGAGTAGCACAAATTTGGTTCAAACGTTTTCAGTCCGGAAATTTTGATGTTAAAGATGCACCTCGCTCTGGTCGCCCTGTTACGAATAAAATGGACGCCATTTTTGAAAGAGTGGAGCAAGATCGGCATATTAGTAGTTACGATGTAGCTGAAGAACTGGGAATTGACCACAAAACAGTTTTGACCCATTTGAAGAAAGCTGGTTATACAAAAAAGCTCGATATTTACTCGACTACGACTCGACGCCCGTGTACTCATTTGCGATTCATTATTGAGACGTAATGAAACCGAGCCGTTTTTGAAGAGATTGATAACTGGCGATGAAAAGTGGATCACGTACGACAAGAACGTGCGAAAAAGGTCGTGGTCGAAAGTTGGCCAGGCTTCACAGACTGTGGCCAAACCTGGCCTAACACGAAATAAGATGATGCTGTGTGTATGGTGGGATTGGAAGGGCATTGTTCATTATGAGCTTTTACCGTCTGGCAAAACCATCGATTCTGATCTTTACTGCCAGCAACTGATGAGATTAAAGGAAGCAGTCGAGAGAAAACGGCCGGAATTGATCAACAGGAAGGGTGTGGTCTTTCATCACGATAACGCTAGACCACACACATCTTTAGCCACTCAGCAAAAATTAAGAGAGTTCGACTGGGAGGTCCTAGTGCATCCACCATATAGCCCTGACCTTGCGCCTTCAGATTTTCACCTGTTTCGGTCTCTTCAGAATTCTTTAGGTTTTGTAAGGTTGACCTCAAGAGAGGACTGCCAAAACTATTTGTCCCGTTTTTTTGATCAGAAGTCCCAAAGTTTCTACAGTAACGGGATAATGTCTCTGCCCACAAAATGGCAGAAAGTTATTCAACAAAACGGTACATATATATTGTAAATAAATGTAAATAAACTTTGAAAAAAATGTCTTGACTTTTCATACAAAAATATGAAAATACTTTTTCCCCAACCTATTATTTGTTGTTATACCGGCAATAGAAATACGTTATCTGTGAAAATTTCAACTTTCTAGTTATCACCGTTCTTGAGATACGAGGTGGTGACAGGCAGAGAGCATAGTCTTAGTAAAAGGGCCCCGTTTTGGGTACGGTATCCTCAAAAGGACGACAGAGGTGCTACACTGATCTACTTGACGTAATTTTGGCTTGTCACTCGAATTAAATTTCTTAAAAACCTCATTTGTTCTAGACAAAGATGAATCATCATCTTAGCTAGAACACGAACCGACAGTTTAAAGTTTTGTTATGAAAGAAACAACAAACTAGTCTCCGTGTCAGTGTAAGTACTTCAACTCGAGTTGGATATAAGCAACTCGAGTTGATTCGTGTCACGCCCAACCCACCTCTAGTTCTAGGCTACTGGCTAAACTAACAAAGCAAGAAATAGACTAGCAATAAGTTGTCTCTTCCTACCCACTAAGAAAATACGCGAGATTGTATTAATATTATGTAATAGCTGACCCAGCGAACTTTGTTTGGTCTACTACTAAGGCTAAACAAGGTTTATAATTTAAATTATAAGAAGAAATAAAAATGGTCCAAATAAAAATTACCCAGAAATATACACCTTCGCAGACTTTTTTGTAGATTTTTTGAAGGTTTATAATAATGTGGCTCATAGTTTTGCTTTATCACTTAGGGTTCAGCCAGCGTTTGCAATTAAATTATACTATGTAATGATTATTTATTAGTACGTCTTTAAAATGGGCCCAATGATCGTTTTAAAAGTAGTTCTTGACTTTATGACTGTTTTAGTAATAATATGACTAAATTACGTGGAGAAATGCTCTTGAATTCGTAATTATGCGTGATACAACGGGACTTCCCGGTATTTTTATAAACTACGATTTTTTTTTTAAATCTGTGTCTTATTAACTCCGAAACAACAGTCTGTCTATCCACCCTCAGAGATCGGTTTCCAATTAACACGGGCCCAGTACGGTCTCATTATATTTTTAATTTGGGGGTGGAATCCTAAATTAAACAGGCCGACGTCAAAGGACATCGTCGCTAACGATTAGAGCTAAATAATTAAAGTGCTCCGGCGTCTTCTCAGTCAGTTTACCGAGCTTGAAGAATCCGATAACTTTTTAATTTTAATTCGGGTACTACGTCACGATAAACTTTTTTTTTTCAAAAAGTTTGTATATGTTATTTTTTCTTTTAAATGTGATTGATCGTAGTTTTTAAAAAAGGAATGCATTAAATCTTTTTTAGAAATTTAAAAAGTAAGAGAATGTTCTTAGTCAAATTTGTTTTACAAAATATAATGATTATATTTTTAAAATGTGTAACAAGTATGTGTATAATGACAACTTAATTATAATTAAGCAGATATGGGTTTAATTATTTAAAATAAATAATGATTGTAGTTTTTGAAATCAGGTAAGTAATATATATAGTTAAGTGCATTCAAAGAGACAAACACACTGAATTATACAAAAATGAATACGAATTTTCTTTTAGCTTATAAATATACAGGTGCAAGATCAATGAATGTATAATATATTATAATTTGTTGCTAACTTCATGTTTTGTATAAATTTAATCTAATCTAATCTAAAATCTTGACGGCACATCATAAAACATTCAGTTCCATCGCAGAGGTGTCGTTTGCGACAGTGGGTATTCAGACGGAATAAATCCAGATTCCTGGGGTCTACGGGACCCGTGGGAGTCATCCCGACAGAGATGACCGCTCTGAGGTTCTCGACACTTAGATTAGACGCTCTTATTATAAAGTCGGTGTAGACGAGCGGTTTTCATAGAACTTATTTTGTTTTTTTTTTCTTTCTCTTTCTTACAGATCTTCTTACGATCAATAAGCGAGTATGTGATTTATCATCAGAAAGTTTATTGGAGTGTATGGTATTTCGATTAGTTTCGAATAACAAATCAATCACGTTTCATAACAAATCAATCACAAAATAGTGGTCTTGAGACGATGCATATCACAACTCTACATTTTTTTTTTATGGGATAGGAGGGCAAACGAGCAGGCGTGTCACCTGATGGTAAGCAACCAACGCCGCCCATGGACACCAGCAACACATACAGTGTTACTGTTGCGTTGCCGACCTTTAAGGGATAGGGGATAGGAAAAGGACGGGGAAGGAGTGTGGGCCTCCGGGTACCTCTCTCACCGAACGAAACGTGGCATGAGCCACTTTACGTCGGTCTTCTGAGAGGTCGTGGTATTTCACCGGTCGAGCCGGCCCATTCATGCAGCGAACTGCTTGGCTCTACCACTGTCAAATAATTTTATATCAGTGCTAGTCTACATTAGGTCAAAGTATTGTATTAATACTGTGCGGCTAGATGAAAATTTTAACCTGGAGGTGTTGGCAGCTGCTGTTAAAACCGATTCGCCGTTATGTTTATATCCCCAATGGAATAGATAGCAAACCTACTGCCATACCGGGCACAAAGTTTTCAGTCATCGATATTTATCACATACTATAACTATAACTTTCGAAAATAATTTCTAAAAGTCATTGGTGTCAACTAGGATTCGAACCCGCGACTTCTTGATTCGGAAGCGGGGTGCTCGACCACTGGGTCACCGAGACTTGTTTATTTTTTCAAATTAATTTAAGTTGGCATTTTCTGATTAAAATTTATTTCTGATTTCATTTTTTTGGCAGTATTGTAAAACAAACTTATATTTCTTAGTTTTAGTAAAAGTTATTCCAACAAAACATAATTTTATTATCTCTATATAATAAATGGCCTATGATGAATGGTTGTGATGAAATGTTCTGATAGTGATGGCAAATAGGTTCAAAAATATGAAATTTTATGGAAAAAATAGTGATTAGTTTTATAAAATAAGAAAAGTTTGAATCAAATTCTGGTGTTTTGACATTTAAGCATAAATAGTTTAATATAATTCGCAGTGTTTTCAACAGCAGGTATTCTTTACAAAAACGCGGCGTTTGAAACGCCCGTCTGCTTACAATTTTAATGTCACAGACAAATGACGATTCGGCCTCACGGTGACTTGTGGGGCGGGGTTAAGGGGCTATGTTTACATTTTAATGTAAGAACACCGCCGGTGTTCACTCGTTAAAGGGTTAACACCACGTGTTCGTGAAATTACTTTTTTTTCTTTCTCTATTAATGAGCACTGATTTCATTAAACTTTACTGGAGCCACAATTTTTTCAAGGTGTTTATGCTCTTTTTTGTGTGTGTTTTGTTAAAACTTTTATCCTCGAAGGAATGGCTTCAAGACTAAAGGTATAAATTTTCAGGTGGCTGACAAATTTTATAGTAGGTTTTCATTTATAATCTGCCAAAAAATTACAAACAATAGTATTTGTTAATTTTAAAACATATATAATATATATATAAAATTTTAAATATAAAATATATTAAAAGCAATCACCTCGGGAATCATGAGAATCTTCGACTACAATTTCTTTACGATTATGTATTATATATCTGCTTGGTCATCATTTCGTTTCATTTGTAGTCTCTATTCTCCTCTCAAGCTCTCCCTACCATCTCGTTGATTTTATTTTATATTTGTAGTTACTTTTTATTATACTTATATATATAGTTCAGAAATCGTATTAAGAAAAGCATGTTACTTTACTATAATTAAACAAAATGAAATAAAATAGTCGTTACATACATACATAACTTCACGTCAATTCTCATCTACTTCTTACATTTTTTAAACAAAATTATTTTTAGATTAAAACAACTTTTAGGATTATATCGCGTTTATTTATTACTTATTTATATTTATTTCCCGACGTTTCGAACTCTTTACCCGTTAGCCCGTTCAAAATGAAATAATAATCAGTTTTGAAGAACAGCCGCTGAGTTTCCTTGCTGGGTCTTTCTCAGGACTGGCCGCGTTTTTGACCCAGTGGTAGATTTTTTTAACAAATACTTTACCTTTAAATTTAAAATCAATTAATGTTTAATAATAGTTATACTTTGATTTTAACCAACTTAGAAACATAAGATAATTTTGTAATAATTAAATAATAACAACTTTTACTTATTAAATCATACAAACAAAAAAAAATATTTTCTCTGGTGAATACATCTTATAAATAAGTATTTAACTTTTGTTTTCATGGTCTGATGTGGGTTACCAATAGTAAAAATCATATTTTTAACATCAACTTTTTGATTTTTATTTCCAAAAAAGTGGGTGCTCTCTGTGTCAATGAAAATAGCTTCTGAACAACTACCACCTTTTTGTTCATCAGTCGTGAATATGATCTCTGTAAAGAGTTCGGAACGTCGGGAAATAAACATAAATAAGTAATAAATAAACGCGATATAATCCTAAAAGTTGATTTAATCTATGAGTGAGATTCGCGAAAGTCTTAGAAATAAATATGTAAAATTATTTTTTATAGTAATAAAGTATTATTTGCTTTGTTTTGAAACAAATAATTCAGTATAACAAAATAATTGATCTGTGAGATTCGTTAGTTGTCCGCCGTTATTTCCAAACTAACAATTAAATAAATATTGATGCTATGATAGAATAAACTTCATCCGCAGACAAAATAACCAAAACTAAGTAGACAATAACAAAAACAACATTGTTCGAGTTGAAACAATTCAAACAATTATATTTAACACAAACGAAAGCGTTCAAATTTTATTGATATTCAATTCGTAGCTAAACTCTTTCGTATAAAGGCAATAAAAATATTAAATTGTTAGGCAATAAATGGGTGGGGGGGGGGGGCCACTAACAATTTCAGTTAATATTAATCGTTTTTCTTTGTGGACCCTTCCTGAATGGCGATTTGCTTTATTTTCCCTTTTATATGTCCCCGGGGGATAACTATGATATATTTATTATTACTCGGAAGGCTTGGAAGACACTCGTGAGATGTATTAAGAGGTGCTTATTGCTACAATAAATTGTTTGGATTTGATTAATATGAAACATATTTGACTAACGTAAAACAATATCTCTATTTAATATATATATATTTGTACTAATAATATATGAAGTTCTTGTAGAATATACCGTGTTCGAATCTTGTTACACGCCGGTGGCTTTTCTCAGAAGACTAAGCTGAAGCTTAAGTAGCATAGGTAGATACAAAATAATCATACATGATACTTATCGAGGCGGATAAGATTCAGCAGAATTGCTTTACTTCCAATTAGATTTGTTTATCGACTTAAAAAAAATAATTAAAAAAAAGTGTACTTTTAATAGTAGTACCTGTATCTCGAGATACATCGAATCAATATAATATAAATAATAAAAAAACAAAGTCTTAAAACTTTTAATTAGTGCATCTACTTGCTCGGATTTATGATTAAAGATCCTCTTAACGATAAAATCCCATCCCTTAATGTGTTGTCAGCTATGACAAAAATAAATTGACCGTTCCATTTAGATTTTGATATGATAAAAATATTGAAATTAATCATTACAATCAAACTGCATTCAATGTCAGATCTCATATTTAAACGGATTAAAAAAACATGTAGATTCTATGTATACTTTTAGTATGAAAATAACATAATTAAAAAGGGTTTTATTCATACTTTTTATCGACACGGATACCCTTGAAAATAAAAAAAGAATAAAAAGTATCGTTTCAAATCGTCGCTAACGACAAAACTGCGTTCTAATCACGCCACGTCAAAAATGGATATTGAAAATTGAATTTGGAATCGTCTTTTTTTCTTCTTTCCTCAAATTCAAAGGGCGAGGGGCTCGCTGTACAAATGGCTAGATCAACTCAATAAGGGGTATGTCGACGTGTTTACCCGGTATCCACAAACTGTGCGGGCACTTTTTTACATTTTTCCAAAATAAAAAGTAAAAACGTCTATTTACCCCCCGAGTCGTGAAGGCATTGTGATTCTGGACAATGGTGTACCATATATCGTGTATTTTATTTTTTAAACTGATTTTTGTTCTTTTCGCGTTCGTTGATCGTTTGTTTTTTTCGTATTCCATTTTCGAATTTTACAAAATGAAGTGTTTTACGACTACTACGAATTATGAGATAAATAGAATTGTTTTATTAAACGGGACTGGCTGAATGATTTGTGTTTTACTTTTTTAGAACTTCTTTTTTTTTGGAAGATGTACGACGGTTAAACCTCAAACTGCCGATTTTTTACGCCAAGATAAGATGGATGCGAAACGTATTGCCATACACCGAGCACATAATCATCACCTGGCACATGATCATCGCCGGGTCATCGATATTTAATAAAAACAACAACAAAAAACTGAACTTAACAGAAATGATTAAATATTAAATCTTGTAATAATATATAGTTACACATATAATGTAAACTAAAAACCTAGTACCTTTTTAGGTAGCATTTTATATATTTTTAATTATTTTTCTTTATTTGGGATAGGAGAGCAAACGAGCAAGTGTATACTGTGGTACATTGCCGTCCTTTAAGGGAGTATGAGGAAGAGTGATCGGGCCTCCGTATACCTCTCTCACCGAACGAAATGCGGCACAAGCCACTTCGCGCCGATATTTTAAGAAGTCGTGGTATTTCACCGCGCCAGATAATATTCTCTAAATTATCTGGAACTCGAATGGGCTGGCTCATTTTAAACTTTTAGTCACACAAAAATCAACCAACCATTATTGCTATAAAGTAATATATATTTTAATGCATTAACTATTAAAACTATTTACAATATAATATTCGGTAGCGAGGTGACGAGGAACAATTACATTACAGCAGGTACGCGACACGTGAACGGAAAACTACCGCACTAACATGTTTATGCAAAGTAGGTTTAGTCTGCCCCCTATATTTACACTACAAAATGAAATAGTTAAATGAACTTGCTTATGATTGTATGTCAATATTTAATGAATATTGTATTGTACGGATATTAATAATAGCACAAGTTGTAAAACTCTAAAAGACTAGATGGCGCTGTAAAAAATATGACCGTGAATTTACAATCGTTTTTGAAAATATCAAACACGACGCACAGTTGTTATTAAATATTTGCGGGAAAAAGTGGGACTTACCATTTTGCTTGCTAAAATAAAATAAAATAAACATCTTTAAAAATATCATCACGCCGCTAAGTCTGTACCTAGGTACTAGTGTGATTTTATTTTTCAAAAGGCTGGCTCGCACCAATCACTTTTTGAAATTCTTTTCGAAAGTCATGTGTGATAATTATCGATGACTGTAAACTTTGTTCCCGGTATGGCAGTACGTTCGCCACCTTTGGGACATAATCGTAACAGCGAGACAAGGCTTAACAGCCCTTGCCTACACCTTCAGGTAAAAAAAACTTGAAGTTATGTTTTGTTTGTAAAAACTTACCGTCACTATCACAATAAAATTCTATATTCTCATGGCAATTGTCTTGGCAATACCACCTTCTCATCAGTGCAAGCAATCAGTCATTATTTCACAGTACATTAAGCGCGTTTTATTTAGGGGTACGGTAGCACGGGAACATTTTGTTTCCAACCTTAGGGTACCGGTACGGGGCTGGTGATATGGATAGGAAGTACGGTGTCATTGTACTGATTGGTATTGTATAAATGATGAATTTTCTTAATGACAAAATTGTTAATCGTTGTTTAATTATTTTACGTTAATGTAAATTCAAGCTCTGAAGGTATAGGCAGAGGCGATTTTAAAAATATTTCCCCTAATGTAGTCGTCTGCTGTTGTGATACTATTTCGTCATCAATATTTATTACACATTGTTGCTATCCAGGACTCGAACTAATCACCCTTTAACTTGCATACAAGACAGATTGATGATAATATACTAGACTATCTGAATTTATACTTTCTTTATATTTATTAAAGAAAATAAATATAAATTCGTTTAAATTTATTAGTGATTCGTCTTAATCAATATTTTTTTTATTTCATAAGCGTTTACCATCTATTTAATACGTAAAAAATTGTCTAGTACCTACCATTAAATGATATTTCAACATACACTCGCTTCTGACCGCGATTTCGTTTTTTTATTTGCAATTTATTTCAAATTCCATAATAGAGCCTTTTATGAGAAAAGTGTGTAGAAAAAAACGGAACGAAAAACGGATTTTCAATCGTAAACTAATACTAGTTGATAGCGGTGGCTTGGAGAGGCAACTCACCAACCAGATATACGACGAGCAATTAAAATCTATTTTAAAATCTCTCTTTAATAATAAAAAAGGCAGTAAAGACCTTCGTTCGCAGTCGTTTTCAATAAACACCTCTATCGATTATTCAGTCCGTCGTCCATACTTACAAGCTCGAAGCTCCGCCATAGACAGAGAGTTGGTAAACTAATTCACGACACAGGCATAGCTTGCGTCGGGTGGTTGTAGGTGGTAGCCAGGCGATAGCCGGTGGCCGCGGGTGTGGAGGGCGCCTCGTGCCCCGGGAGGGGGGTGAGAACTTCGCGGGGCGTATTCACCGCTGGGCGGTACCGACCAATCGTCGCAAACCACCCACTCAAACCCGCCCATCTCACCTGCGCCTCACCATTAAGCCTGGTTTCCTCGCTACTTTTTTTTACCACGGACCACGCATCCGTTCGCTGGCGCCGTCTTTATTTTATTTTCTCCTTTATGCCTCCTTCCAGACTTACCTCCTATTTTACGCCCGCCGCCGGGCGTAGGTAGAAAAACCTTTTGTGAATACGAATGCTGAGCAGGTATTACGCTCGTTAGTTTACGGGTTCTGATATGTAAAGTAAATAAAGGCTTCTTTTTAGCAATATTATTAGGTACAGAGAACAAAATTACGCAGTCTAGTAATATGATGATAATGCTTTGGCTAGTATCTAATTAAAAGATAAGGGTTGTCCATGTTCAGCGGTACGGCTCATCAACAAAGACAAAGTTTGCTTTATGATTCGTGTCGGGAAGGTTTGGCTCGTAATAAACTTCCATATCGACCCGCAAAAAGTTCCGGACGAAAGTAATCTCTGCCAACCTTGCTCCACATTTTGTTTCAATGGCCCGACGCGGCTGGTGCCGTATGCAAGTGTCCCTACCAGGGTGAACGATCCCCACATTCGATGGAAGTTTAACTGAACTTGGAAAAAAACTTGGTTAAGGAAACTTTGTTCGCGCCGCGTGATTAGGAAGACTTAGTTTTGAAGTCGAGTCGTTCGGAACTGGTTATTTTTTTTTGCAGTTTTGAAAGTGGGTGGCTCAGTTTATGATCAGGGTGAAAGTCGCCGCGGATCGATGAACTTTGGGCCGGGGTCAACCAGCTTCATCAAAGTTTTGGAGACTAATAACCGAATTTAATAATGGAAACTCGTCGGCTGCACTTGGATCACATTTATGTAGAGATATCACATGACCTACCCAAGAATTTAGTTTTAGCACAAATCATCCTGTACAGAGGTGCAGAAAAATAAAGCAAAATATATACACGAAATAGATTTTTAGATGGATATATATATACATAACTTCACGTCAAATTCCTTACAGGGTAGGCAGAAAAGATAATACTTAGAAAGTTGTTATAAATAGCTTGTGGACCTAAAACAATTATTATCAATTAAAACATAGGTGTAACATGAAATAACTCAGGTCTATGAAGCTTTTCAAAAACTTTTGTCCACATTGTGAGGGATAAAATAAATCAAATCAGCATTATTGAGAATTTAATTGATCAAATTTTGACACCAATCAATCTTTATTGAATCCACCATTTTTTTCTGTTTTGGTATGGCGATAATGATGAGTATATCAAAAGAAAGTAGATTTCTTTCAATAATTTAATTGAAGCAAATAAATAATGATAATAAACAAAGAAAAGTGCGGATAAATGATGTTTTTCTACCTTCTCCGTTTTCTATATCTCTCATCTGTATCTTGTACTTGAAACTTGTTGAAAGTTCGACAGCATTTTGAGAACAAAATCGATAGTTCACCATTGTTTGTTCTTTATTATAAATTATAATAAATGAACAGTATTACTATATTTACAATTATATTCTTTTTATTTATGAAGTTTCTGATAAAATTCTTTAAATACAGTAGCAATATACCTACATACATTGAAGCAACAAAAAAAGATATTACTTGTGTGTTAACTTTTACAAACAACATTCATAATAATAAGACACCCAAGATTTGAATAAATGCGATAAAAAACATAAGTTTGTAACTCATTACAATATTTTTCGACATCTTCAATGATTAATAATATATCTTGAATAAATTATAAACAAAAATAATATGTTTTGTACATCTGTTATCATAACTAAAACCACTAGAAATGGTATAGACACGAAACACGTCTCGGTGGTCCAGAGGTCGAGCACATGGCTTCTGATGCAGAGGTCTGCTTTCGAATCCTGACACTGGCTCACACCAATGACTTTTCGAAATTGTTTTCGGAAGTTAAGTGTGATAAATATCGATGACTGAAAACTTTGTTCCCGGTATGGCAATATATTCGTCACCTATTCCATTTGGGACGTAAACATAACGGCGAGACGAGGCTTAACAGCCATTGCCTACACTTTCGGGTAACACAGGCGAGAAGTTATGTTTATGTGACAACAAAAATAGTAGATTTTATACACATGTTATCATGACTAAATCACTACAAATAGTATAGACACGAAACACAAGAAATGTACAAGAGAAATAAATAATATATATAAAAGAACAAAAGAGTGATGAACAAAACAGTTTATCTGCGTATCGCCGCAACATGTCGCTGGAACATTATCGCTAACGAGCAATCGCAATAAATAGCGACGTACAAAATGTGACACGCGAACCACGAAATTGTGAGCTTATGGAGGTTCTGTTTTATATTATACTAGCTGACCCAGCAAACGTTGTCTTGCCGAAAAATACAATTTAAAAAATAGGGGTTGATCGTAGGGGGTTGAAAATTTAGGTTTGCATGTATTTTTGTATCCCGTTTTATAAAAAAAAATAAGAAACAAAAAATATGTCGAAAAATTAAAAAAAAAATTGAGGGGTGGGCTACCCTTATGATTTAGGGGGATGAAAAATAGATGTTGTCCTATTCTCAGACCTACCCGACACGCACATAAAATTTCATGAGAATCGGTCAAGCCGTTTCGGAGGAGTTCAATAACGCACATCTAGACTCGAGAATTTTATATATTAGACTAATACAAGTAGGTGCAGCAAACTTCATTCCGCAACCAAAGTAATGAATGATTATATTTTGGATTTATCACTTTTTCTTTCTTTAATACATCATACTTGAGTTATAGACAAAAAGCTCTCTGTTGTGTTATATCTATAAAAAAATCGCATCAAAATTCATTGCGTAGTTTTAAAGATACATTTAAGCGTATAAGGGGACAGAAAGCGGAAAGCAACTTTATTTTATACTGTGTAATGATTATAAACGTTTGTGATGATGTTTAGATTTTCACCTAATTCTGTTCAAGCGTTGAAAACAATTATGTAATAATTAGTAACTGGATAACTTTTAAGCCTTTTTTTAACAAAAATTTAGTCTAAACAATATTAGTAAAACGCACCTTAATAAAACATTTACAATACCGGTGATGAATTCTCCTCATATAATAGGCAATTTATGATTTTTCCATAATTATTTTTGAGAAACTGTGTAAATATCGAAAATTGTAAGTTTTTCTTAATTTATAGGCTTTTGCCTCATCCAATATTAATAACATGCCGCCGGATTATTGGATAGGCGTATTAAGGCATAATTTTACTACTGAAGTTTTATATATTTGTACCTAGATTAAAACGCATACCTACGTACGATCCAATAGTCGTTAAGGATTTACAGATACTTTTTTACCCAAAGGTGTAGGCAGCGACTGTTAAACCTCGACTCGCCGTTATGTTTACGTCCCAAATAGATTAGGTGGCGAACCTATTGGCATACCGGGCACAAAGTTTTTAGTCATCGATATTTATCACACATAACTTTCGAAATTAATTAATTTGGAAAAGTCATTGGTGTGTGTGCCAGGATTCGAATCCGCCATATCCGGATTCAGAAGCCGTGTGCTCGACCACTGGCCAACGAGACTACATCGTTAAATACAAATAAACTAAATGAACAAATTAAATTAATACATGAGTGTATATTAGCGAAGTACCGCATCCACAATAATCTGAAGTTTCTAGTTAGTGACGAGTCGCCCCCGTTATGAGTCAAGTGCAGTCCTTATGAAAAGTGTTGGGCAGATAAGAAAACTTGTTTGGCGCGTCAGCTGAGATGTATCGTCAGATCACAGATTAGCTGAATACAAATAATAAAATGTTTTTGGCTTTTGCTTTATTGCTTTTTGGACTTAAATTTGGCCTCTGATGAGAAAAAAAGTAATGATATAAATATTTTTACTCTGCTAAACACTATAGTATAAATAATATTATTTTAAAAACGATTGTGTAACTAATGTCCTAAGTATAAAATTTTATTTATTTCTATGTGATCAATACTAAGATGTCAAACTGACGGAACATTATAAACGCTGATACTTGCATAGTGTAAGTGTAGACTGCTACAGAGACGTACTTTATGATTTAATTAATTTTAATTAAAAACAAGATATTATTTTCGGAATTTATGTATGACAAATATCGATGACTGAAAACTTTGTGCCCGGTATGGAAATAGGTTCGCCATCTATTCCATTTGGGTCGTAAACATAACGGCGAGACGATATGTTTTCTACCACGCTATGTATTCTAGCACGCCTTTTCTACCAGAAGGTGTAGGCAGCGGTACGGCTACACCTTCTGGTAGAAAATATCATATCTATCACAGCTTATATTGTAAAATATCGATGAGTGCATCAACTGTCTATCCTTGATTTCAACTACTAAATTTTAAATTCAGACCCATAATCTTACGATTTCAACTCTCATATGTTAAGTTAAACATATTACATTGAGTGTTTCTGTATTATTTTTCACAAACACTAAACTATAGTAAATCTACAGATAGTAAACTATAATTATTATTCACTTAATGAATATAGCCTAAGTTCGTCCCTGTACGTCTAAGGCGCTCGACCGCAGGCCCACATAGCTACAACTATTGTTTTGAATATATTACAATCAATTATGGGCTAGGTAAGTTGAATAGTTCCTATCTAATACCTTGTCAGCCCTTTGAATATTCAGACCACAGCTTTGAAGTGCTGACTAGTAAGATGTTAAACATTAATACAAAGATATATAGGTACTTAGTTTTATGTCTTGGTTTTTTTTTTTTTTTCATTTGATGGGAGGGCAAACGATAGCAAGCAACTACTTACCTTCCATAAACATCGTGGTGCGTTGCCGTTGCCGTTAAGGGAGTAGTAGTGGAAAGGAAGTGGAAAGGGAATCGGGCCTCCGGATACCTCTATCACCGAACGAAATGTGGCACGAGCCACTTCACGCCGATATTCCGAGAGTTCGTGGTATTTCACCGGTCGAGCCGCTCTTTTCATGTAGCGACCTAACCTAAAAGTTGTAGAGACCACTGAAACACTTAGTAGAGTCACCTAGGTCCATAATCGATTTTTTTTTATTGTTGGTTCATCATCCCAATTCTGATTAAATGATTAAAATTCGAATTCGAATATGGAAGGATATTTCAGACATTTTTAATAGAGTTATAAGTAATAAATATTGAAATCGTTTCGTAGCGCAAAATGCTTCGCCGTTTATTAAATAGGACAAAGGATTCGGAGAAATAAATAGTAAAATTCCACTTCTTAAACAAATCTCTTGAAGTAAGAGAATGCCGGTGTAAACGTACACTGGCATTCTCTTACTTCAAGAGATTAGCATAAAAGTATAGCAAGTATTAAACGATGGGAATATACAAAATGGTTTTGTATCAAAAGCTATTTGGCCAAATATACTACGGATATAATAAACAAACAATAAATTACAAACCAACAAACAAATCAATATTAACAAACAAATCGAAAACAATAAATTACACTTCACATGAGTTATTTGTAGTTTATAATCTCTTGTCGAAGTTTCTAAAGGCTGTGTAAGGTTCTATAAATCATAGGGATAGTGGTGAAGCTCTTCTTATTAACCATTGTCTTGGCGGTCGGAGTAATTAAACCGTGCGGCCCGATAACCATTACGGCCGGCGAGTAGAACCTCCTCGGCTATATTGATCTAATAAATAATACCTACGTATGCTCCGAGATTATTGAGAATTAGCTATTGAGGTAAACTGTTTATAACATTGTGTTTGTGCAGATATTTCACCTGTTATGTTGGCAACAGCGCAAATTTCATTGGCGCGCTTTGGATTCTTTTTTCTTATTTTTTTTTATGAACATGGATACATAGTTTGTTTTTTTTTAGGTCAGAATCGGTGTTAAATTATTATAATCTAATGTCCAACTAGATTAACAGATGCTTTTATATTTTATTTGAAAACAAGATGGCATCATTAATTTGACTTTTACTAGATTTGTTGCCAAATTCCCTAACATGTCGTCGTTAAATGACTTTGGCAGTTTTATCTTGATAATCGTATAATGATTTGATCTTCATTCCGATTAACGATCATTCTAAATAACAGCCTAACATGGTCATATCTTGGAATTTGGAATATCGCTGTAGATTAAGCATTGTTTGCCAGAAGCAGAAATAACGTACACAGACCCGTTTTGAGTCCAACATTTTGTAATGTCACGTGCGAGCAAATTAAATTGTGTTTGGAAATTCTTTAGGGTTACAATGGTAAAAGATTTGAAGGCAGCAAATTCCTCTCTTAGACTTAACAGATCAGCAGGGCTACTGGATTTAGTTTGTAAGTCCGCTTCAAAACTGGCCATCCGCTGCTCAAAGTTGTACTGCATATCCAACATGGTGGTTTTCAGTGCTGACTGTACAGATTCCATTACTATAAATATTCGGTGTAGATACAAATAAAAAGTAAAGATTATAGTCAACCAGCAGGCAATCACTATTACGCATAGATCTTCAACATTTAATACTCAAAATTAGTTAAATAACTATTTTTATTTACGATTTTATTAGCAGAAACAAAAACTTAGTATTGTTACTCCGACTACCCACACAGAAAAAAGATGTCAGATACTTTTGTACCAAAAGGTGTAGGCAGCGACTGTTAAACCGTTATATTAAACCGTTACGTCACTTTCGCACAAAGTTTTTAGCCATCGATATTTATCACACACAACTTTCGAAATTAATTAATTTCGAAAAGTCATTGGTGTGTGTGGCAGGATTCGAATTCGCCACATCCGGATTCAGAAGCCGTGTGCTCGACCACTGGCCAACGAGACTACATCGTTAAATACAAATAAACTAAATGAACAAATTAAATTAATACATGAGTGTATATTAGCGAAGTACCGCATCCACAATAATCTGAAGTTTCTAGTTAGTGACGAGTCGCCCCCGTTATGAGTCAAGTGCAGTCCTTATGAAAAGTGTTGGGCAGATAAGAAAACTTGTTTGGCGCGTCAGCTGAGATGTATCGTCAGATCACAGATTAGCTGAATACAAATAATAAAATGTTTTTGGCTTTTGCTTTATTGCTTTTTTGGACTTAAATTTGGCATCTGATGAGAAAAAAAGTAATGATATAAATATTTTAACTCTGCTAGACACTATAGTACAAATAATATTATTTTAAAAACAATTGTTTAACTAATGTCCTAAGTATAAAATTTTATTTATTTCTATGTGATCAATACTAAGATGTCAAACTGACGGAACATTATAAACGCTGATACTTGCAAAGTGTAAGTGTAGACTGCTACAGAGACGTACTTTATGATTTAATTAATTTTAATTAAAAACAAGATATTATTTTCGGAATTTATGTATGACAAATATCGATGACTGAAAACTTTGTGCCCGGTATGGCAATAGGTTCGCCACCTATTCCATTTGGGACGTAAACATAACGGCGAGAGGAGGTTTAACAGCCGGTGCCTACACCTTCTGGTAGAAAAGGACCTATCTATCACAGCTTATATTGTAAAATATCGATGAGTGAATCAACTGTCTATCCTTGATTTCAACTACTAAATTTTAAATTCAGACCCATAATCTTACGATTTCAACCCTCATATGTTAAGTTAAACATATTACATTGAGTGTTTCTGTATTATTTTTCACAAACACTAAACTATAGTAAATCTACAGATAGTAAACTATAATTATTATTCACTTAATGAATATAGCCTAAGTTCGTCCCTGTACGTCTAAGGCGCTCGACCGCAGGCCCACATAGCTACAACTATTGTTTTGAATATATTACAATCAATTATGGGCTAGGTAAGTTGAATAGTTCCTATCTAATACCTTGTCAGCCCTTTGAATATTCAGACCACAGCTTTGAAGTGCTGACTAGTAAGATGTTAAACATTAATACAAAGATATATAGGTACTTAGTTTTATGTCTTGGTTTTTTTTTTTTTCATTTGATGGGAGGGCAAACGATAGCAAGCAACTACTTACCTTCCATAAACATCGTGGTGCGTTGCCGTTGCCGTTAAGGGAGTAGTAGTGGAAAGGAAGTGGAAAGGGAATCGGGCCTCCGGATACCTCTATCACCGAACGAAATGTGGCACGAGCCACTTCACGCCGATATTCCGAGAGTTCGTGGTATTTCACCGGTCGAGCCGCTCTTTTCATGTAGCGACCTAACCTAAAAGTTGTAGAGACCACTGAAACACTTAGTAGAGTCACCTAGGTCCATAATCGATTTTTTTTTATTGTTGGTTCATCATCCCAATTCTGATTAAATGATTAAAATTCGAATTCGAATATGGAAGGATATTTCAGACATTTTTAATAGAGTTATAAGTAATAAATATTGAAATCGTTTCGTAGCGCAAAATGCTTCGCCGTTTATTAAATAGGACAAAGGATTCGGAGAAATAAATTCCACTTCTTAAACAAATCTCTTGAAGTAAGAGAATGCCGGTGTAAACGTACACTGGCATTCTCTTACTTCAAGAGATTAGCATAAAAGTATAGCAAGTATTAAACGATGGGAATATACAAAATGGTTTTGTATCAAAAGCTATTTGGCCAAATATACTACGGATATAATAAACAAACAATAAATTACAAACCAACAAACAAATCAATATTAACAAACAAATCGAAAACAATAAATTACACTTCACATGAGTTATTTGTAGTTTATAATCTCTTGTCGAAGTTTCTAAAGGCTGTGTAAGGTTCTATAAATCATAGGGATAGTGGTGAAGCTCTTCTTATTAACCATTGTCTTGGCGGTCGGAGTAATTAAACCGTGCGGCCCGATAACCATTACGGCCGGCGAGTAGAACCTCCTCGGCTATATTGATCTAATAAATAATACCTACGTATGCTCCGAGATTATTGAGAATTAGCTATTGAGGTAAACTGTTTATAACATTGTGTTTGTGCAGATATTTCACCTGTTATGTTGGCAACAGCGCAAATTTCATTGGCGCGCTTTGGATTCTTTTTTCTTATTTTTTTTTATGAACATGGATACATAGTTTGTTTTTTTTTAGGTCAGAATCGGTGTTAAATTATTATAATCTAATGTCCAACTAGATTAACAGATGCTTTTATATTTTATTTGAAAACAAGATGGCATCATTAATTTGACTTTTACTAGATTTGTTGCCAAATTCCCTAACATGTCGTCGTTAAATGACTTTGGCAGTTTTATCTTCATAATCGTATAATGATTTGATCTTCATTCCGATTAACGATCATTCTAAATAACAGCCTAACATGGTCATATCTTGGAATTTGGAATATCGCTGTAGATTAAGTATTGTTTTTGAAATATAATTGACGATTTACCACTTATACAGTTATACCATAACCTAAATTTCTTAGCTAACCGTGGTCTACATTTTTCAAATATGGCTTACTGGTCTCCATCAAACTAATTGAATACAAACTACATAAGCTCACGCCAGTCTCCCATAGAGGTAGGCAGAGACTTTGGCGCTCCACAAGCTACAATCCTGACACACTTCTTTCTCCTCATCCACAGTCATAAATCTCATCATACATTCACGCCGGTTTCGGGTGCTACGCATTTTACCTTTTTTAAACAGACCATTTATTTGGTCGTGGTAGCTCCGTCTTGGTCTCCCGATCCCGACCCTGCCACTCACATTCGCTTCATATACTCTTTTAATCAGCCGACTTATTAGTCGACTACTTGAATAAATTCGGAATAATGATTTATCTGCTAGCACAAACCCCTGCACCTCTCTCTGACCACAACCTCTACGGCAACACCGTAGATACAAGACAGTAAAATCTTGCAATAAAACTTGCAAGACATTCTTGTTGTGGAATGCCCGCCGTCCGTTCCCGAGAATTTACACCACTAAACGCAAGACAGCTTTAAAGGAATTACTATAGTGTATTTTAATAGAAATCTTGTGGACATACTTGAAGCGGGAGTAGAACTTTGCCTAATATCTAAGATCTATTTTATCAATACAACTGGACATTAAACTTAATCTTTATTAATGTAATATTTTGAAAGAAAGTTTTAGCTGGCGAAACTCTTGTTGTTTGACGTTTTGTTTTTATTTTTATGCATAGGGGGCAAAAGAACAAGTGATATACACCTGATGGTAGGCAATTTGTTTTACAGTGTTAAAGGTGCGTTGTCAGCCTTCTAGATATAGGGAAGGAGACCAAAGTGCGATCGGAGAGTGGGGCAGTGAGCATATATTGCGCCTCTACTTCTTTTACAGACAAAAACGCGACATGAGCCTCTTCACTTCTACATTCTGAGAGGTAGTAGTGTTTCACCGGTAAAGCCAGCCCGGCTTATTAATGCAGGGAACTATTTTTTACTGAATATCGAATGAAATAATGTTGCAGCAGTTATTAAAAAGTCGATAAAATACTAATACTGCTAGTAATTTAAAATGATAATCCTCGACGAATCATCGTAATGTTTGATAAGACTTAAAGAAATACATGTTAAATTAGTCTAGAGGGAGACACTACAGCATTTTGCGATGGCGACTTTCTAGGTAGTGCCACATTAGACACTAATTGCTTTACACAAATGTCTGGCGGTGTGTACGGACACCGGGCCAAGTGGACATTACTATGTTTTCGCAGACCCTTTCGTATTAGGGTTGACACAAAATTTTAATATTTTCATTGTTTTAACCATTTTTTTTAAACTATAAAATGTTGTAACGTAGTTTCATATTATTTTGCAAGGAAATTCGATCGATAGAGTGAGGTGTATATAAATCGTGCCTTAATAAGTTCTGTTTTTTCTACCTACGACAAAAGTGACTTAATGTGAAGTGCGCAGGTGTGGTAGAGCCAAGGTCGCTGCATGAATGGGTCGGCTCGATGGGTGAGATACCACAACCTCTCAGAAGATCAACGTAAAGTGGCTCATGTCGCGTTTTGTTCCACCTTCCTGTCCTATTCTTTCCCATCCACATCATGTGAACACAATGTAACACTATATGTGTTGCAAGTGTTCATGGGCGGCGCTGGTCACGTAGCATCAGGTGACACATTTGCTAATTGCCCTCGTCGTCAACAAAATTTTTAAAATTTATTTTCAAAATAATTCTCAATTAATCTTTGTTGAACATAAATAACAATACCTACCTACATGATCATTCATTAATGTTCTAACATCGCTATCTGATCTCGTTAAAAGCTTTTATGTGATGTTAATAAAAACCACTTTATTTGCGGTCACGTTATATCGACTCTCCAATTCGATGATATCTAAAACTACTCACGAGATAAAACTAAAATAGTGACAGCCCTAGCTGTCTCAAGATCCTCACACTATAATAGGGTACAGATTAAATGCGTCGAAGTTAGTAATGCCCCTCTAAAAGGGAATTGTAGTCAGCGCGAATGGTTTATAATATTATTATCGTGATGTCCAGCTTAGATTAAGAGATACTTTCGTTCGGGCGTTGCCTCTGAGAAAGGGGGTAAATCCACTCTCATGGGGAGGGGGGTCGAAGTATTAATGGAATCAGGACGCGGTCACTTCGTATAGGAAGGCTATCGCTTCGCCGATACGAAAGGATTGCCAGGAATTTGAGATTTCACTCTAAAGTGGTCTGTTCAGACTTCCGAAAAGCTTTTGGGTTGAACTTAATTCCACATTTCTGATGTCGAAACAGTGTGGTCTAATAATATTGTTGGCAGTATTCGTTTCGGTAAAGTAATTTTGTATACTATTTAATATGCAACTATATACAAGTAGTTGCCCGTGCTGTGTGTGTGTGGTTCGTCGTGTGAAAAATAAATAGGTAAAAGGATAATGAGTCTCGGTGGTCCAGCGGTCAAGCACACGGCTTCTGATCCAGAGGTCCGGGTTCGTATCCTGACACTGGCTCACACCAATGACATTTCGGAAGTTAAGCGTGATAAATATCGATGACTGAAAACTTTGTGCCCGGTATGGCAATATGTTCGCCACCTATTCCATTTGGGACGTAAACATAACGGCGAGACGAGACTTAACAGCTGCTGCCTACACTTCCGAGTAACAAAGGCCTAAAGTTATGTTATGTTATGTTATGTTATAAAGGAAGGAAACATAAACTATCCTGATTTTCAAGTTGCATTAACCACACGGTGTATAATATATTTTTTAAGGGTAAGTTAATGTTAAATTGGACTACCATGAACTTCAAACCTACTTGGTTTGAAGTTCATGGTAGTCCAATTTAACATTAACTTGAAGATTTGTTCGTATGAACTTCCTAAAACAATTCTTCTTCATCGACAACAGATTTTACTAACATAAAAAAATGAAAACCTAATAAAATTATTTTTATGAAGTCCTCCAAACGAATTGAAAAATATTAAAAAAAATTACAGCTTATTAATTTTATTTCACAAACGTCTCAAGTAATGTACCACCTTAAAGTTATAACATCTATTATAGATGACCACACTCACCCGAAAAAATCATTCTCATGTCAAACGAAAGTCAAAAACAAAATTTAAATTGTTAAATTATCATTGTCAGACACAAACAATGCCTATATCACTTTACACTAAATAAAAGTTAACATCAATACGTTGTTTTTAGTAAATGTAGTGCAAAGAGTAGGGGGTAGAAAAGGTTTTTACTCTAAAGGCAAAGTTTTGAACACAATTTGTAGGCGGGGGATGGGCGAGCGGGTCCAAATCAAACACATAGCTCCTTTGAGAGAGAACACACATATCTAGTTGTGTTGATATGCCCGCAACCCGCTGACTGTTTGAACTGAATTCTGATGATTGCGTTTCAATTTAAATTAAAGTTTTAGCTTTCATATTATATAATTGTATGAAAATTGTATAAATCCTGTATTCAATACGAGTACTGAATTTAAGAAAATGTAATGATGAAGTGACAAAAAAGTGTTTTAAACATAAACATAGCTTCACATTTTTTCTACCGGAAGGGGTCCCAAATGAAATGGTGGCGAACGTATTGCCATACCGGGCACAAAGTTTTCAGTCATCGATATTTTTCACACATAACATCCGAAAACAATTTCGAAAAGTCATTGGTGTGAGCCAGGATTCCTACTCGCGACTTCTTGATTCAGAATCGGGGTGCTCTACCACTAGACCACAGAGACCTTATGTCTTTTTTTTTATATACACCTCCTGCGTGCTTCGTTTGTCTTAATTTTATGGGGCATACTTTTCACTACATAACATAATAACATAACTTCACGCCTTTTGTTACCCGAAGGTGTAGGCAGCGGCTGTTAAGCCTCGTCTCGCCGTTATGTTTACGTCCCAAATGGAATAGGTGGCGAACCTATTGCCATACCGGGCACAAAGTTTGTCGTCAGTCATCGATATTCATCACACATAACTTCCGAAAACAATTTCGAAAAGTCATTGGTGTGAGCCAGTGTCTGGAATCGAACCCCGGACCTCTGGATCAGAGGCCGTGCGCTCGCCCACTGCGCCACCGAGACTGTTTACTTACTTTTCACTAAACATGATTTATCTCAAAAAAAAGGTCGAAAGATAAAATAATCGGTCTACGAGTATATTCTCTCACGACTACTATTGTAAGGGTGTTGGACGGCCCGTTAAATAATATTCTTGAAAAATATGTACACTCACATGACACATGGGTTTAGACGTGGACTATCAGAAAGTCCGATTATTAGTTTAAAATAGGTAGTCCAATACTACACTGGTAGACGTACGCGCGTATACGAGTGCTTCTTTCTCTTTCCAAAGATTTTGACCTTTTGGAAGCATGTACCTGAGAGAATACGCGTGTTTTAGGAAAGAAGTCAATGTTGTCAGATGGGGTAGTCTCTCTCTGATCGGCAACGCGCGTTGACCTCACCCAAATTTGAGCTTGTATATAGATGACCTGATTGTTCGACACAGGGGCATCAGGTAGGCTGTTGGGTTGACAATGTAGCTGTCAATAACCTGAGCTATGCGGACTACGTGCTGCTACTGGGTCTATGACGGTCCCTTTGCTATCGGCGATTTCTTCCAGACAACCTTTTAGATACCCGTTTACTCAACAAATACTTTGAAATAGTTTTAAGTTCAGCTAAAATTATTATAATACAATTACATATATCAATATATATGTACATATGTAAGCAATGTCTCCAAATATTCGTGCTGTGGTTGCCACATGTGACATGTTCGTTAGAAAACTCGCCTGCCAAGAGTAGCGGACTAACTCGTTTCATTCATCGTCTTATACCGCGCTTGATAGTCTTGATCTTTGTTATTTCATATAAATAATATATTGAACTGTCAAATTATTCATGCTTTTTTGTGTTTCGATTGATCTAACATATGGAGCTACTAAACCAATTGGTACTGGGCTGAGCTGACGGTGAATCTAACAGCTCAAATAATCACAATGATTCTGGAGCGAAATATCTATAGTGAAGTTCTATTTACTATGACCATATTAGTAAGCGGAAATCTACAGAAAAATATCGGTCTATAATCATTGTTCAGTAATACATTGAATCATATCGAATCGATAACGTCAAAGAACTATTTATTTAGAATGATCACGAGGTCTACTTACTTAATCAGAGATTTTTTTTTTAAGATTAAGTGACAAATAGAAAGTATGTTAAAGTCGAGGATGGCCACGGGACGAAGGAAGGTGATATCGGGGGCCTTCGTGAAATTTAAAGAGTTCGAGTTAGAAAGGTGGAAGAAGCACGTAAGGTTTAAAGGATCGGACCTTATGACGCTCTATTCTCTCTGATAACCCTGTAAACGATTTTGCGTGATGTTATGTATGTGTCTATTTATTAACAAAATCTCAAGAATATTCGCGTATAATCAGTCGGCGTATTATACACGAAGATGTCCGAAGCGGCGTGCAGGGGGGAGGTGTCACGGCTTGCGGGGGCTGAGAACAGCGGGCGGTGGAGGGGTGGAGGTTTCAAATATGACATATCTGGGAGCCGTCAGCACCGCAACACTGTACCAGAACTTGGTCTGCGGCCAGCACAGATGTGTACGAGCGTCTGTACATAAGTACACCAGATACTAGATACCAAAGTTTTACAGTCGCAAGGGAAAACCGCCTTGGGTGATTCGCGCCTACACTCCTCCACGTTATTAGTGGCCATTGAGACACGACTATTTACTTACGAACAGCGAGATATCTCTTAAGTTGCGTTTACACCAGTGGCTATAAGATGCTATTCTTTATAAAAATTGGATAAATATAGTTTTTTATTACTTCACGCATGTTTTTACCTGAAGGTGTAAGTACAACGAATACATACGAATAAGTGGTGGAGCTTATTGGTAAAACCGGGCAAAATGTTGGCAGGCCACCAATACTTATCACACAAAACATACTTCTGAAAATAATTCCAAGAAATCATTAGCAAAAGCCTGGTTTTGGTCCCACAATATCTGAAAGAAGCAGAGTGCTCTAGACGTAGGAACGGCAAATAGGTATGTCTTCAGTTTAATGTAAAGATGGCAAAGATCTGCTGCGGGTTTTTTGCTATGGGATAAGAGGGCAAACGAGCAAGTGGGTCACCTGATGGTAAGCAATTACTCACCGCCCAAGAACACCGTGGTGCATTGCCGTCCTTTAAGAGAGTGGGAAGGGAAAGGGACGGTAAAGGGAACTGGACCTCCGGATATTTCTCTCGACGAACAAAACGGGGCACGGCCTTTGATTTTTTTTGCCTCAAAAATACTAAAAATTATGTAAATGTCTTAAAGTAAATGTACAAAATATATGTCCAGGCTTCTATATAGAAACTTTCGTCCAACACGTGACGTTTTATTGAAGCGAAAAATATTCAATAAGTCCGCCATCTTGTATTATGTATGCACCGAAAATTTGGCGGCGTAAAATTTTCCGCACGTCACTGGTCCCCGTACAATTTTCAATAGCCAAACATTTGGACAAGTTGAAATCAAATTTAAAAATATGGATATATTTATGTAGATTCGTCCCCTCGGTCCGTTGTGGGTGACAAGTGGGCATAGTGTTATAGCCCAAGGCGAGGATCTATTGTGCAAGTGGACCTATTCAATTTTACTTTTGTCCAAACGCGTGTCGATATATTTCTATTGTGATCGCAAATAATTTATTCACATAATAATATATTTCTCGAATTATGTAAATAAAGTAAATAAAAACCAATATAACATAACATAACTTCACGCCTTTGTTACCCGAAGGTGTAGGCAGCGGCTGTTAAGCCTCGATTCGCCGTTATGTTTTAGTCCCAAATAGGTGGCGAACTTATTGCCATACCGGGCACAAAATTTTCAGTCATCGATATGTATCACACATACATACATACATACACACATAACTTCACGCCAAATCCCTTGCGGGGTAGGCAGAGAGAACAGAGCGCCATAGGGCACGATTCTTACACACCTCACTCGCTTCGTTGACTTTCATAACTCTTTTCATGCACGCGCGTCGGTTTTTGAGGCTCTTAACATCACCTTCCTCCAGAACACGTTCTATTTGGTCTTGGAATGTGTGTCTTGGCCGTCCTCGACTCCTACATCCGTCCGCTTTTGCATTGTAAATCTGTATCACACATAACTTTCGAAATTAGTTTCGAAAAGTCATTAGTGTGAGCCAGGATTCACGCCGGCGACCACTTGTTTCAGAAGCGCCTTGGTCGACCACTGGACCACCGAGACTTTATAATTATAGTTTTATTTTTATAGTTTAATACAAATATAATATTATTAAATTTCTCATTTCATTACAATATTATTTACCTTCGATATTTTTATTTTTTTTTGTAAACAACAACACAAACTATAAATCCGGTACAGTTTCTTGCAAAACTTTTCGCACAGAAGAATAACCCCTAAGGAAGGACCAATGATTCGAATTTATGCTTTATGCAGTGGAAAATGATAAATTTATGTAAGTCCAGTTCCTGCAGAGACACGGATGGTAGTAGAAGATGATGTGCTGGTGATTTTGATGGTTATTGTGGCACATTTACATAACGCCTATCACTGTGTCGTCTCTGTGGTGACTCTTTTTGGGATTTAGTTTTTTATTGTTCACTCAAACTATTTCACAGTATAGCTAAAAAAAGTTTATTTTAAGGGATCCAGGTTCTAATACTGTCAAATTGTTTTAGGCTAATGAAGTTGCTGATGTGAAATAGCTATTTTCTTATATTTTAATATGCAATCCAACGTGTTTTTTTTTTACTTTATACATTTATCTTGGTGGGGTCTTTCATTACTGTGAGTGTAATTCGTGACAGCTTATTTTAATTTTTGACTCTGTGAATAATCTTTCAATTTTTATATAATGATAAAATTTCCAATCATTCTATTTGGGTCTATTTGATATAATGCTAAAATGAATATATATTTATTATGAGAAGATAAAAAACTTGGACCTAAAAAATAGAAAGACTTTAATATACTTTCTGATGTAAAAAGTAGAAGTAGAAATTCGTAAATATACGAGAGATAAACAAATTCCAGTCGGCTGAAGACAGATGGCGCGGTGGATCACGTAGGACGAACGCAGCTCGCCTTCGCCTCAACTCAACCCTTCCTGGATAATATCTTTAAAAGTTTCCCTCAGCCTCAGTATCCTTTAGGGGAAAACGATCACTTTAATTTATTTTACCAATCAAATGTTTTATATTCTAGGAATAAAAATACATGTCTTTTATTCAATCTTAAAAACATGTATCAGAATTAAATTGTTGGTGGCGTATGAATAATATAAAGACTTACGGATAAGGTATATTTTTCTTTCACTCCCTTACTATATTAGTCTAGCCAGCATTCTGTTGTACTCGTATCAGTTAGAGAAAATTGTGGTCGTCTATGGTAGCAAGTCCGTCAATTTTCTGGCAATAGCATAAGAGTTATTAGTATGTATTAAGGATCGAACCCTGGATCTTTGTAAAGTAGCACGTGTATGCAGAAAATCTCAATAACCTAGTGATTTGATGACAAAGAACCTGAAGGAAAATTGATATTAAACTCCAAACTAATGTTTTAAGTTTAATATTATTAGCTTAATGCATAAAAGTACTTTATTTTTATAAATTTATTATTAATATTTTTGTGAGCTATAATCCGTACACAAAATTTGTCACAAAGATATCAAACTACATCCAAATAGTAACTGAGTTGCCTTTTGCGTAATCCAATATAAGTTCAGTTGACAAGCAAGTCGCGCGAATATCTCAAATTCTATACCCAAAAGGCTATCGAGTTCAAAGGCAAAAGGCTATCCAACATCTCTCTCAATTCGTTTAAGAGGAGAGAGTATTTAATTCAAAACTTAATTTCATTGAAAAGATTATACACCACGGAGGATGGATGAGGATGATTGATCTAATTATACCACTCCTAAGACGTGTCCTCTCTCTCTTATAATTACGCTTCATTACTTAAGCATCGCTTTATACTTACTAATTACTTAATAGAAGTAACGAGTTATTTCCATCACAAAGTTGAACCCTGCAAGAGGAATGTAATCAACATTAAACGGGGTCGGAAACGAATTATATAGAAGAGAAAATAAATAAGATCGAAAGACCTTGCAGTCTTGTTTGCTTCAGATAATTCAGCTTTCTCCATCTTAATGTACCTGTTGTTAGTAAGACATCGGATTGATTAATGACTCTACTTAAGTTATTTACGTTACAGGAGAGGATTGTATTAAAATTTTTCGATTGTAATTAAATACAATTTGAAAATGAAAATAGATGGTAATGCTAAATTGTTTATTTCTCACTTCACATAGGAAAACAAAGAAAAGTATTACCAGTATAGGCAGAAAGAATACAGCTCCATGAGGCGTTTCTTATCCAGTTCACTTGCTTTTTTTCTTTCATATCTCTTGAACACCGGGACGGCAACGACGAGCGTATAACTTCCCATACGTTTGTCAAAATTTTTACTTATTTTCCATGTAAAAGATAGTTATAGTCTTGAAGTAAACAAGAATATTTGTATCAGTTATAATATTCATACTATTTATTAAAAAAGGAACTAGTCAGGATGGTTTTTGTTTTCTGAGCATTTTGATGTCCACTGGCAAACGTAGGCCTTCCCTGTGGAACGCCATAGTATATAGCCTCAAATAATAATAATATATAGTAATATATACATACATACAAAACTTCACGCCAATTCCCGTGCGGGATAGGCAGAGAGAACGGAGTGCCATGAGGCACGATTCTTACACACCTCACTCGCTTGGTGGTCTTTCGAACTCTTTTCATGCACGCGCGTCGATTTTTGAAGCTCCTAATAAGGAATATAATACGATATATTATAAAATACATATTATATACGTGATATATCATTCAAACATATATAATCATTCCATACGACTGCTTATCGAGAACATAAAACGACAAAGTTGTGTATCTTCAAGGATATGCTCAATCGATATTGTGAGAGTTACTGCGATAACTCAATAATTGAAGACCGATGTGGCTGTAGACGTGTTACTACATAAGTCTGTATGACCCGACGCCATCTTGGATTTATTTGAGTCCAAGGATATATAAATATTTATACCACAGCCATATAAATCTATGCTATGTGTAAATTATATTGATACTTTCTCCTAATCTTTGTTTTTATTGTCAGTAGATGTTTGCAGCAATAATTTTGCTTTGGTACCTGCAATTTAACTATCTGTCTCGTAAACTCGATCACGAGGCTTACAGTCGCAGATTTGTTTGAGAATATGACAACTCACTTAGTGACAGGTCAGGCAGATTGGTGATTTGAAAGCTGAGTACCAAACCACTAATTAACTGAAACTCC
This sequence comes from Euproctis similis, assembly GCA_905147225.2. Taxonomy (NCBI): domain Eukaryota; kingdom Metazoa; phylum Arthropoda; class Insecta; order Lepidoptera; family Erebidae; genus Euproctis; species Euproctis similis. Next base: position 15,886,339 of record LR990116.1, read on the forward strand.
AAACTCAGGTTTTATATAATTTAAAAAACACTTGTGCAATCTCAAAGATTTAAAGATGATTTATTCGTGTTATTCGACGTCTAGAGGAATTATTATCCAAATTTATATTATCCATGTAAAAGAAACAGTTATAATCGTGTTGTACTAAATAAAAATACTTTCAACTGATAAAGTTTTTTAAAGTTTAATGAAAATATATACATAATACATATTATTATACTATAAAAATAGATACATTTATTTGTCTTTTATTTATAACAATAAAAGCCTTGTGATCTGTATTTTAAAGGCTCGCAAAAATAAAACAGTTCAAGCTACCGCTACCTACAGTGGATCATCTCGAGGAAAATGGGTCATCGGACCCCTTCATCATGGGGGCGCCATGATAAAAGTTTTGGAAAACTTTTGTTTTGTGCACCTTAGATGGAGAAGTTACTATGTAACAAAGATATTTCTGCGAGGATATTACAAATCCTTGGGTAGCCAACATTCCTTTTGTCTATTATTTAAATAAAGTAACCATATTATTTTTTATAATTTATCTTTAAGGTGGCGAGCTGATGTGGTGGTGAGGCACATAATTTACTATTATTATGAATGATTTTCACGTCTACATACATAACTTCACGCCAAATCCTTTGCAGGGTTGCCAGAGAGAAGAGAGCGCTAAAAGGCACTTACATACCTCACTCGCTTCGTTGACTTTCATGACTCTTTTCATGCACGCGCGTCAAATTTTGAGGCTCCTAACATCACCTTCCTCCAGAACACGTTCTGTTTGGTCATGGAATGTGTGTCTCGGCTGTCCTCGACTCCTGCATCCATCCGCTTTTGCATTGTATATCTGCTTAGTCAAACTTGCATCATCCATTCTTTTTACATGTCCGAATCAGCGGAGCATGCCCTTTCTGACTTTCTTACTTTTACACCGACACTTTTTCACATCTAACTTCTGACTACTATTCTTCTAAACTTCATATTATTCTAATCTATCTAATAAAAATCAACCCCATCATTATCTAAAGACGTCCAAGATATATAGGTATATGTTGGAGAGTGAGAACACAGTGAATAATCTTGAATTAGAGTAATCGTAAACTTTTCTCTTTGGAAGTGTATTGGTAGTAGAGTGTTGCCGTTGAGACGCGCCAGTAACTATAGGTGTCGTAATAATAGATACTGCCATATTTTACAATAATAATTCTGTTGACATGTTTGTCACATTATTTTAATGCTATACTAGAGTACGGTGGCTATACATGACCGTTCGGGCTAGTTTTGGAATATCTCACGCTCTCTTATTCCGACATATATTTATCTGTAGAGATTTCTTCAGATAATGATATCTATATGTATACTAGCTGACCCGACGAACGTCATCTTGACAAAAAGTTAAATTTAAGAAATATGGGTTGATCGTAGGGGAATGAAAATTTAGGGTTGTATGTATTTTTGTATCCCGTTTTATAAAAAAAAAACAGAAATATATCGAAAAATTAAAAAATAATATTGAGGGGTGGGCTACCCTTAAGATTTAGGGGGATGAAAAATAGATGTTTTCCTATTCTCAGACTTACCCGAAATTTCATGAGAATCGGTCAAGCCGTTTCGGAGGAGTTTAACCACAAACACCGCGACACGAGAATTTTATATATAAGATTGAGTAAAAATATTTACATTCATACATAAACATACACACTCTTTTCAACGCAGTAGAATAAAAAATCAAAGACAAATCATACGCAAGACATAAATGCTACAAACCTAGAAAGTAAGGACCTAAATATGATTTTGATTCCAGCTACAAAATTCTTTTCTACAATTAACCAATATATTTTTAAACATTCAAATAGTGCGTAGAATTGTGTTTTATAGCGCTCCTTTTTCTCTGCCTACTCCGTAACGGAATGTATTATATATGTGTGTACATAGTTCGTAAAAGGCGCCAGGCAATCAGTTACTTTGTTATCCCCTGGCCAGTGGTTGTGCGCAAATAGGTGGGGATAGGGGGCATAAATGTGAATGGATGTTAACGTGTTTTTTATGACCCCGGGTCAACATATCGTGCTGTTTGCGACCGCGACCATATCTTTATTTCCCCGTTTCACCCCAAAAATTTGTAGTACCTTTTTGTATCAGAAAAGGGGAAAGTAAACATTTGAGATATATATATATATAGGTTTACGATCGGTTTTCTAAAACCGGAATCGAATTGCTTAATACAAGATTGCACTGCAACTTGCTACACACTTTTAGACATTGCCATTCAATCTATCGAGTCTAATTTTCTTGTTTTATTTTTCATTAACAGAAATTAAACTATATAATATTTAACAAGTCCGCTTGGACCCTTTGTCAAAAAAGAAGACTCAGAATAACCGGGCAAGAAATCACAGCCTCACTAGGAGAGTTTCCTGATACCAGTAAAAGAAATATTTAGGCCCATGGAATATGGTGATTTTACCCAACCAAATATTACGCTGCGTAGTTGAGAATTATCATGCTTTTTACCCATTACTAAGATGGTAGAATACCAGGAATAGTTCAAACCATATCCACGTGATAATTTAATGGCTCCATTGAAATAGCATATTATTGGCTTCCACTAATAAAATAATATCAATGCAGAAGATTGACAAAGGTAATTTATTTATAAGATTTGTGTGTCGATAGAAGAGGGAGATCGAGTCAAGGCAAAGTCAATATTGACTGGATGTCGAACTGTTTGTACAGCGGTGGGGCCAACGTATTCTTTACAACTGGATCAATTGGATGAACGCGACACAATGAGTAGGTATTTTTTTTCTTCTTTTTTTAAACAAAACTTTATTTTGCAATTGAGTACCTTTTTGTATGCGGCCAGCAACTATAGGTACCTAAATTTATATTTGAATAAAAACGTTTTGCGTCTATATATAAATTGTTAAATGGCTTTTTGCTTATATAGGCTAAATTATTAATTCACCTACATAAAAGAGTTATATGCTTTTAAATTATTATTTAGGGTTGACTAGAAAACAATTACGATTTGCGTCAATATACATTAGCTATATCAATATCTAACATATTTTTATTGGCCAAAACATCGATATCCGACAGGCTTGGAGCCGGAGGCCGTTGTCATGTCGCATTACGGTGGATCGGATCATAACTCCCGATAATCTACTTTTATTGGCTCCACTCACTGCTTTATTACACCCAAACATAACTAATACCGTACTCATGAGACGTACATTTTGTTTTTATGTAATAATATATAGTATATTTTTAAGAAAACAAAGCTTTTTTGGTTTGTTAAGGATCTGTAGAGAGCTTGCGGATTTTTAAAAATAGAAAAGATTCAGGGGATTTGAAGATTTAAGAACGAAGCAGACATGCAGTATTATATATTTAGGAGAGATTTGTCGTAAAGTTACATTCTTGTAATCTGATGATGAATTTGTCAATGTCAAAGGAAAACATATTTTATATGTACACCGAGATAAAAAAATTAACAACATTACTAAAAAAAGTTAACATCCAATTAAAATACTTCCTCTTAGAGAAATTCTATTAAATATCTTCAGAATTAAACGCATTAATACGTGTAATAGTTAATTTAAAGATAAATAACATTATTTTTAATTTTCTATTCCATTTGGGACGTAAACATAACGGCGAGACGAGGCTTAACAGCCGCTGCCTACACCTTCGGGTAACAAAAGGCGTGAAGTTATGTTATGTTAAAGAAAAACTAGAAAAAAAATAACTATTTCAATCAATGTTTAACTCAAGAAACTGTTGGCGTGCGCAAAAAAAAATTGATGTAGTTTTCAGTATAGTAAATGAGGCTTTATTCAGTCCGGTTAGATTATTGGCAACCAGTTTTTTAGTGTGTCCATTCTGTAAATCCTGGCTCATACTGATGAATTTTGGGAATTTATTATAAATATCGATGACTGACAGAATTTCACCTGACTTATAGCAATAGATTCTGCCACCAATGTCATGTCTACACCTACAGATACAAGAATAGGCTTTTCACGCGCGAAATAAAAAAAAACTGATTAATTCTCTGAATCTATTCTAAACTTTATCTAAATCAAATTAAACACATATAACGACAAAATAATTGTAATTTGGACACGAAACTGTACAGAGCAATAATGATTTTATGAATTTGATCCTATTCATGTTGAACAAAAGCCTTCTAGCCAGTAGCAATCACGACATTACATTATACTAAAGACAATTCATTATTAAAGTGCTATTACAGAGGCTATAATAGGCTGTTATCGCCGATTTTATAGGAGATTTTACGAGGGAAACTATTCAGCCAAGAAACGTACCCATTCTTATCTCCTTAGATCCTTTTATTTTACCTAATTATGTACACTATTAATGTTACACATTAGCCATTTATTATAATATTTTATTTATTAGTAGTAAGTTAGTAGAACAATCTCTAATTATATAAAAATTTGTTTATAGAAAATAACTATATGAAATGTTTGTTAATTGTAGAATATCGTGGTAAAATTAAATTTAAATTTATTAAGAGGCAATTATTGATTACAATCGAATTTGAAGTTAAAATTATATATCTATCTACTATAAAAAATCAGCATAATTACTGTTCTTGTGGGAATTCAGATAAATGATATTGCACGGTGTAATAATATAATTCTCATTCAGGCACAGTCGGTTAACAAAACAAAATTACCAGGCGAATTGATGAGACAGACGCGGTATCCAATATAATTTCACCGTGGAAAATGTAATAAAATAATAAAACAACCCATAAACAGGTACTGGGTTACCCTATTAACTTGTAATAGTTGTTTACTGGCACCACTCGCTGTGCGCTTTCAATATATTACGAACTTGTTGGCAATAAAAAAGGGGTAGCAGGCAAGCGAAAAAAAAAATGAATAAAGTACAAAAAAAAAGTTAAAATAAAAGGCGGCCCGGAATATATACGACTTCCTGGAGGAAATAATAATGCTGTTTGCAATTCATTTGGCCCGCTACCTGGTTACCCCGCGTCTTTAGAAAACAACGAGAGGTATTCCTCTTTTTTTTTCAGCCAGCAACCCCTCCTTGGCACGATTTTTCTTGGAAGGGTCGCGATTTTTATGTTTAACCCTTTCGGCCTTTTTACAAATCAAAGCTCAATCGCGTCGAATTAGCAAAATGGTGTATGTGTAATTTTTTATTGTATTTAATTTGTCATTGTGTATTTTTGTTGTGTGATGCAAAAAATTTATCAAATTTATCTTTAAAAGTGTTTTCAAAAAAGAATACAAATGGACAACGGGTTATTTGTGTGTTTGAAAACATATATATATTTTTATTTCGAATTCCATGGCACTATTGAGGTGAACTTTAAGTTTATAAATTTTCCTATATTTAGTTAGAATATCTCTAACTAGATTTTGGGAAAATTTATCAAATCGTCCATCGAGATTTGGACAATGATATACTTTTAATTAAATTTTAAATTTAATTAATTAAAGTTTATCGGTAAATTACTATATTTTATTTTAATATTTAAAATAAATCATTGTTCCAGTTTCAAGTAAATAAATCATCAACATTAAATGAAAATATTTAATTTTTAGCAAAGAAAGCTAGCAAAAATATATTCCAAATAGAACCTGTAACATTTTTCACTTGCAACGTTTTCTTTTACCACTCAGCCCTGACAAATAGCGTGTCGCACAAGAAAAATCAAGGCGTAACAAGGATCCGGCTTGCTTACATTTAAAAACATAATAGTAACTAAACCACCCCACTTTTATTAATTTAACTCATTAATTCCCGCCAAGTTCGTCGACGTCACGTGGCTGGATTTTTTTTTCATTAAATATACACGATTATTGCCAGTGCCATTTCATTTCGTATACATTAGAGTATTTATTTGATTTAATTTCGTACGAGTTAAGACATTTAAATTTGGAATGATTTGATAAAGCTGGTGGTTTCCAAATATACATTGGATAAATTAGTAATTGAGGGTCAAAGGAGGTTTTTGTTAAAGAAATTAACCTCAAAACATTTGTCGCCTCGTTGCCATATAAAAAAGAAAAAAATACAGCAGTTGCGCAGTTATCATTAGTCTATAGATATAATCGACAGTCACGGTTAGTGAATATTTAAGAAGCTGTTGAGTGAGTCTCAAGAGTCTCCCGGAGTCACTTAAAATACTTGATGAGCAATCGAGTTACAGACAGGAGCAATTTATAAATTTGAAATGTCGAGGAGAACATCAAATTACAAAATATTATAAGGTTTTGTGTTGATTAAATAATTCATTTAGGATAAAAAATTTATATCTCCTCGTATTGATAGTTCGACTTTTGTTTTAGAGTTACTAATTTTGGCTTACTTTTTTTTAAGTCACACAAAAATGACATTTTTGAAATGATTTCGGAAGATAAGTTAGTGTTTCGCGACTGTATTTTTTTTTTCATAAGCAGTTGATGCAGTAGTCGATAGTTATAATTATTATTGTCTACCAATTTGAAAAAAATATAGTAGTCCATTCAAATGACGATACAGATGTCAACATATCAAAATTTACGTAGCGGAAGGGAATAAATAATAAAATCAAAACGATCACAAAAATGAACATCAAGGGACTCCCTCTTTCAGACCATCAAACGCTGCACGAGAGCCCGCCGAGTTGGGACGCATTCCTTCCCGTTCCGTCTGCTGGCGAGATCTTTTTTTTATTTCAAATCTCGGTAACAAGCCAATAAATCCGTGCGCATTTTTTCCTCTCTCTCTCTTTCTCACATTCAACCTCACAGCCCTTCATCACCCGGATAAGGGTTTACTACGATCACATCCAAATTTACTTAACACCTTACATATTAAACCGGTTAATAAGGCTTAATGCAATTTTCTTATCCGTCGGCTATTTTGATGTGCTTCAGACCCATTATAATAGGATAATTGTAAAATTGGGTCGTGAATATTCTGTTACGTGAATTTAATTTTATTTCGAATATAATTATTTATTAATGGACAATAGATTTTGTTATCTCTCCATACATGTTGTGGCCAGTAACGATACTCGCATGTGTTTTTTAATGACTCTATTTTTTACTCGATGGTTAGACGACCTCAGAAAAGCTGCTGGAAAAGACTGAATACGGAAGAAAATTAGATGTTTTTGCGCAAATTGTGACAGGCCTATGTCTAGCAGTAAACTGCAATAGGCTGATGATGATAATGATACATTTTTTCCATGATATCAGATTGAAACAAAACAAATCATAAATCTACAGAGTAGATAGGTAGAAACAAATCCACCAAGTAAATTCGGAAAACCTAAAAATTTTTGATGCTGACACACGAGATTTCTTACTGGTTTTTTCTAGCAAATCAAAGTATTGTAGGTTATATTAAATTGTGAACGGTTCAATTTTGTAATTAATCTTATTAGTAATACTAATGTTATTAATGTTATAAACAAGGACGCAGGTAAACACGAATGGCACTGAACTGACTCTAGCTGGAGTACTCTTTTAGTTAATTAAGTATATGCGAGTTGAGCAGTCGTAGTACGCATCTGTACTGCGCTGATTAGCTGCTGAAAGGGGCATGTTGAAAGTTGTTAAGTAAATAGAAAAAAATAGTCTTGTTGTTAATTGAATTAATTTATTTAGCTTACACAAATACATTGCTCACAGTTAGTATATTCCCGACTGCAGTGAAAAGAAGGTAATGTTTCTGATTTAGAAGTTTGTTATTGACACATCCTATTAGCGATTTCCCGGATTGGAAACAGTTATATTAATTAAATTCATCTTAACTAGACTGATCTAGTTAACTATGTTATGTTAGTTGCATAGGTTGATTTTGTATTCTGAATTTTAAGGGTTAAAAAAGAAGGGATTCAAGGGAAATAAATTTGACACGATATATTGGATTCATATTTATCATCTAGAATAACGCATTGAAGTAGACTGCCGTAAAGCATAAAAGTTGACAAATCTCGGAGTCCAGGGCCAGTCAATGAATCTTCATACAAATTCTGACGGTATAAATGTTGAGCAATTTGTAAAACGAATTTGGAAACAAGAGAAAACCTTTGAAACTAAAAATATAATATCGTTATCAATTAATTTAGCATTTTCCGACCCGTAGCGTTTAGCCATAAAAACTTTTGGGCTTCCACGTTGCATGTTACACAAATATAATGAACGGAAATTAAACGCGACACGTTTAGGTAAATATTATTTACCATGATTTAGTTCACGTTTCGGCCAGGTAACACTGGCCGTGGTCACAAGCAGACTGTCTGTTTGTGGCGTTTGATTCCCGTTCATTATAACATAACATAAGTTCACGCCTTTTGTTACCCGAAGGTGTAGGCAGCGGCTGTTAAGCCTCGTCTCGCCGTTATGTTTACGTCCCAAATGGAATGGCTGGCTAACCTATTGCCATACCGGGCACAAAGTTTTCAGTCATCGATATTTATCGCACTTAACTTCCGAAAAAAAATTCGATAAGTCATTGGTGTGAGCCAGTGTCAGGATTCGAACCCGGACCTCTGGATCAGAAGCCGTGTGCTCTCCCACTGGACCACCGTGACTATGCCGTTCATTATATTTGTGTAATATCAATTGATCCAAAAACATCATTGAAGATTCTGAAATGAAATGAAATTTTTTGAAAGAACACATTTATATAAGTACGAGTATGTCTGTACAATATATAAATATATGTTGCAGATGTAGCCAGAGGGTGAGATTTATTACGCGATATACATTTGCACATGTGTCTTAGATAATGGGTGGTATTTATCCCACCGCCACTTACGTTATTATTACAGATTTGTCATACAGCAGTGGCATGGGATGGCCCACAGCTTTAGCGCTCGGATTTCTGATTTAGAGGTACCGTATTTGAATCGAAGCATACACTAATGACGTTTTGTAAACTTTTTATAGAGTTATGTAGGATAATAATAGTCTAGTAATAGTAGTTATTAATCTAGATGGTCCAGTGGTCGATCACCCCGCTTCTGAGTCTCGGTCACGGCTTCGAATCCTGGCCCACACCAATGACTTTTCGAAACTCTTTTCGTTTGCCACTATGGCGGTATGGCGATAGGTTCGCCACCTATCCCATTTGGGACTTTAACATAACAGCGAGTCGAGGCTTAACAGCCACTGTCTACACTTTCAGTTAGAAAAAGGCGTGAAGTTATGTAGGATAATTATCGACGATTGATAAAATTGTGTCCAGTGTGTGGCAAAACTCAAATAAGAGGGCTGAAATAAATTTGGCGTAGTCATCGATATACTTTTCCGGTTTTAAAACGGCGATTTCAGGGAATTGGCTGGACTATAATTAAGTCATTTTATGTCATTTATATAAGTTACTTATTAATCAATCATAGGGATCTACAATCTTTGTTCTTAATAAGCATCGATCATATTCTTTGTCGAAATTAATTTAACAGTGGTAGAGCCAAGCAGTTCGCTGCATGAATGGGCCGGCTCGACCGGTGAAATACCACGACCTCTCAGAAGACCGACGTAAAGTGGCTCATGCCGCGTTTCGTTCGGTGAGAGAGGTACCCGGAGGCCCAGCCCCTTCCCCATCCTTTCCTATACCCAATCCCTTAAAGGTTGGCAACGCAACAGTAACACTATATGTGTTGCTGATGTCCATGGGCGGCGTTGATTGCTTACCATCAGGTGACACGCCTGCTCGTTTGCCCTCCTATCCCATAAAAAAAAACTGTAAATTTAATTGTGTTTTTTGTACATCTCTGGTGGATAACAATAATCCATGTTTTAAGATTCGCCTTCTACGTTTTTCCTTCTTTTAGTAAAACCAACATACATACATAAGATCACGCCAAATCCCTTGCAGGGTAGGCAGAGACAACGTAACGCCCTAAAGCATGATTCTTACACACCTCACTCGATTCGTTGACTTTCATAACTCTTTTCATGCGCCCGCGTCGATTTTTGAGGCTCTAACATCACTCTCCTCCAGAACACGTTCTATTTGGTTATGGATAGTGTGTCTTGGCCAACATAGGGCCAATTTTGGTCTCTTTCTCTCTCTCTCTCAAGTTATGCGTGATACATATCGACGACTGAAAACTTTGTGCCCGGTATGGCAATATTTTAGCCACCTATTCCATTTGGGACAACAAAAGGCGTGAAGTTATGTTATTTTATTATTATGTTATGTTAGTCTTTTGAACTATTCAGAAGACTCCCGCAAGATATATAAGTATCATTTATTATTCATGAACTCGTCTATATTACTAATTCGGTACAATCCAAAGCGAAGCAAAACTTACAACCTTACTATTCAAACTAAATAATTTATTGGAGGGTGACAGGACAGTCTTAAAATTTTGGGGGTCTTATTACAAATTCACTTTCGTGTTCGCTCGGGTCTCGAAATAATCTTGGCTATTAGTAAAACATTTCGTAGTGAATTCGTCAGAATTCGTAGTGTGGTGGTGGTTGGTACTCGTAGGTAATTACATTCCCAGTAACAAGCTGTCATTCGGTCATTCAGTCATTCGGTCACTCAGATCGAATGAGATCGGTTAGGTAATAAGGTTTTCGCGGTCGGTTGAATCAACAACGGTCAGTTGATCCGGAAGATTGATTAGTGATGAAACCGACCCGGTCACCGGATGTTTTGAATACCTTATCGGAACCTTTGAGGCTTTATAAATGCAATTATATGTGTAGGAAGTAATTAATAATGTTAAAAAATCTAATCAGTTTTATTTTCAATAAATTTATTAACAAAGTACATATATTAGATTTTATTAAAACTCCACGCCTTTTTCGCCTGATGGCGTAAACACCGGTTCTGAGCTTAGCCTCATAAATCGACGTGCGTGCATGAAAAGAGTTATGGAAGTGAACGAAGCGAGTGAGGTGTGTAAGAATCGTGCCTTATGGCGCTCTGTTCTCCCTGCCTACCTTGCAAGGGATTTGGCGTCAAGTTATGTATGTATTTATCACTTTAGCACAAGTTCAATCAAATTATAAGCAAATAGATGGAAATATTTATACCAATGAAATGGTACAATAGCAAGAGTTTTAACCAAATTAATTACTACAAACTAAGTTCCGTCTAAATACTTAGACAAAATTCCATTAGTCACTCAATATTCATTCATTCATTTATAATGTCTTCAAAATTTGTCCTCACAAATTATTAATGTACTATTATATCATTTCGCACAGTTTTAGTAAAGTACCTACCACAGCACATGTGTCGTCCCCCTTCTTCATTCGACAACTGTGAACCACAAAACTAATAAATTCACATCAATATAAATTATTCAATATCCATCATTGGACAACCGGTATTAATTATTACTAGTGGCAACACTAGACGTTGGCGATTAGTAACGCGTCACCAGTAAATATGGCAACACTTATTCTACAACATAATTTATATGCGGGAGAACGGGGGTAATGGTGACATTAAGTAATAAATCTGAGTAAAGTGATTTTGTACAAGGCAGCAGGGCCCACATTGTAAGCTCGGATCGGCCAGAAACATCCATTGTGGGCCGAACACCCACGGAATCCGATAATGCCTTGGAGATTGTCCCGCCTTTACTTTAACACCTCTGAATACTTACCGTCCGCTATGTGAACTGTTTCACTAATATTACCTATATCGCTCGCGCTTATCTGTAATTATAATTACGGTAATGATTTTACTAATCATTGTATTTTTGGTTAATTGTTTGTATCTTTGGATCAATATTTAAATCAAAAATATTAAGTTTCAGTTTCATTACAGTCTCGGTCGTCCAGTGGTCGAGGACAGGGCTTCCGATCCAGAGGTTCGGGTTCGAATTCTGACACTGGCTCACACCATTGACTTTTCGAAATTGTTTTCGGAAGTTATGTGTTATACATATCGATGACTGTGTACAACAGTGGTAGAGCCAAGCAGTTCGCTGCACGAATGGGCCGGCTCGACCGGTGAAATACCACGGCCTCTCAGAATTTCGACGTGAAGTGGCTTATGCCGCGTTTCGTTCGGTGAGAGAGGTATCCGGAGGCCCATCCCCTTCACCCTCCCCTTAATGTCAGCGATATTCAAAGATCATTTACCCCAGGGGGGTACCAGCTGCCACAGCACTGGAGAATCCCCCCTTGAGCGTCCACGGTTTGGTATTCACCAAGGCGTGGACACTCAAGCTGCCCCTCGTAGTCTGGGGAAGGCGCAATCTCGCTCGTCACTAAAAACTGTCCGGGGCAAACGTAAGGGCATTGCGACTCCCCCTGGCACGCTAAACGTTGACTTTTGCAATATCAGGGGCATCCACTCAAATCTGCTTGCCATTCACCACCACCTGGAAACGGCAAAGCCTGCTTTGCTATTCCTTACAGAGACACAGATATCTTCTCCGGCAGACACCTCATATCTCCTATACCCCGGATACAAACTGGAATATACCTTTGTACCGCGGGCCGGAGTTTGTGTGTTTGTCCGGGAGGATATCTGTGCTCGACGCCTCGGCAGCCTTGAAGGAAGGGACCTATCGACCCTCTGGCTGCGTGTTGATAGCGACGACCACCCCCGCATCTACGCATGTCTTTATAGGTCCCATAGCGGTAATACCGAAACTGACCGACTCATGGACCACATTCAAACGGCTGCAGATTCCGTACTTCAACAGGTCCCATCCGCGGAAATCGTTATCCTCGGCGATTTCAATGCCCACCACGTCGATTGGCTTGGATCTCGTACCACCGACCACGCGGGTAGATCTGTTCATGACTTTGCTCTAGCATATGATCTAACACAACTGGTTACCGCACCCACGCGAATCCCAGATGTTGATAATCATATACCTTCCCTGTTGGATCTTCTGCTGACCTCCCATCCGGACGGATATGTGGTTTCTGTAGTCACCCCTTTGGGTTCTTCGGACCACTGTCTGATAAGGAGTACAGTGCCACTCACGCGCCCACTTCGACCGCACATTGCGAGCCGCCGCCGTGTGTGGCACTATAGGTCAGCAGACTGGGATGGGATGCGAAATTTCTTCGCATCTTACCCATGGGGGCAAGTTTGCTTCTCGCCGGATGATCCTGACGTCGTTGCCGACTCTGTTGCTGATGTGGTGCTGCAGGGAATGGAGCTCTTTGTTCCATCCTCAGTGGTGCCAATCGGCGGCAGATCCCAGCCCTGGTTTGATCGCTCATGCAAAACGGCATTACATTTTAAGCATGAGTGCTATCAAGCCTGGACAAAAGCAGTGGCGTCCCAGGACTCTGACACCGGCTCCCTTAAGAAGAGGTACAACCTTGCCTCCAGGTCCTTCAAAAGAGTTATAGCCGTAGCAAAGTCTCAGTACATAGGTACACCTCCCTATTCTCCAAAATAATGGAAACACTCATCAACCGCCAGCTCCTTAAGTATCTAGAAGAGCACCAGTTGATAAGTGACCGTCAGTACGGATTCCGTCAAGGTCGCTCAGCTGGTGATCTTTTAGCGTACTTAACCCATCGGTGGGCGGAAGCGGTTGAGAGTAAAGGAGAGGCGCTGGCCGTTAGTTTGGACGTAGCGAATGATTAAACCAGTAAATGCAGAATCGATCAGAAAAAATTCCCAATTCCGGTAGACTAAAACAAACGCCACAAATAACACATTTTAATAAAAACCTCTTTTTAAAATTGTTTCCCCTCTTATATGTACTAATATTTCGAGTTAATTAATGATTCATTAATAAAAGATACCAATATTTTGTTTACAAATCATTGACTATATTCTACCATGTGCGAAGGGATTTTAATATGTTACCAGTGTTTGGAGTGCGCCGGGTGTATACGATCCACCCGTACAGAACTTAATCTATAAATCAAGAAGTAAAACTATTTAGTAATTAGATCGCATTTAGGACGGGGTACAACACCTTCCTTTGCTCCTTGAGAACGCCTCCCAAAGGGTCTGGAAAGGTACAGTATCCAATGCCTCTCAAGCACCTCTTTATCGGCTAATATCCCCGGTAAATGGATCTCAAATATTTTGCCCAATAACCATTATACCAGAACGATGTTATCATGTTTATTGCTTTTCGGTACACTGACTACGCGAGAGATTTTATATTATTGCTATTAATAAATCATGTTTTATCATGAGAATTACTTGTACGATAACATTTCGGAACAATAAGGTAATATATTTTGTTGAGAAAACGTATTCTTTTATTGTTAAAAAATGAAAAAAAAAATGGATGAAATCCTCTTAGCAAAAAGCGTCATTCTTTCGTTCTGCAAAAATGCTTTTGATGTTTGTGTTGGTAGGTACTTAGTATTTATTAAGTTGATCCTATTACAACGGACAGGTAGAGACGACGTCACAATGGAATCACCGGGACGCTAACAAGATTATAACTTTATTTTGTAAATTAATAAAAAAATGTATATGTATTTATTTATGTGTTCCTCGTTGCCCCTGCACACTTTCTGGCCGTGTTGTTCATGATTTTTGAAGCATATTTTTATAAGCTTTTGAATGAACTTAGAGTATAAACTTTTGTTTTTTAGATCTCCGTCTTCTTTATTTATAATTGTCAACATATACAATGAAATCAAGTATTATTAACTGGCCGATAGATAGAGGTTTGAGTTATCGCTACCGAGACTTACTTATTTTATAACCGAATTCTATATACTAGAATTGAATAGAAAACCCAATTCTAATATGTGAATATTACCCAATTGAAATATTCACATATTCACATATTGGATAATAAAATTATAAGCCTTAATAACATCAACACCAGTGGACATCCAGTGGTCGAGGTCCCCGTTTCATATTTAAAAGTAGGATCGCTTCTGGGCTCACACCAATCCTTTCTTAGAATTCTTTTCGGAATTCTAATGTCGATTCGACACTTTGTGCCCGGTGTGTGGAAATTGGTTCTGCCACCTATTCCATTTAGGACGTAATGTAATGATTCGGCACCTCGAGGCTTAGTAGCCGCTGCCTACAGCTTCGGATAGAAAAAAGCGTGAAGTTATGTCAAATTGAGTATAACTTACACCGTAAATACGAGAAAATATACATTTCCTCAGGCTGTATTTTTACCCCCGGTGATGTCTAGGAGCTAATAAACAAAATTGGTTGTACAAACAAGTTGTGGACACTCGGAGGCTCACATTTTATGACCATGCACCCTAATGGTCTAATCTTGGGGGTAATGCTTAACACCAGTGCGTCAGATATTCTTGTTAATAATGTTAGCTACCTTTTTTGTGACTTCACGCTTTAATTCCACGAAGGCATAGATAGTAGTAATTATGATTTCATTAGATAATGTTATCTATTTCGGACGAGGATTACTGATAGAACTATATCAGTCATCGATATTACAAATAACTAATGTTTGCGAATTGGTGCGCGATTAGATTTGAACTCGTCACTTACGATTCAGAGTCCGTGAGATGAACCACATGCACTATTGCACCGAATCAATTATTGATGGATAATATTTAAGTAATGCATTATACCACATATACTGCTTTCATCTTTCTTTAACGCAATTGCAAATAATTATGTATTTCTAAAAATAATTATATACAATGCAAAAGCGGATGGATGTAGGAGTCGAGAACGGCCACACACATTCCATGACCAAATAGAACGTGTTTTGAAGGAAGGTGATGTTAGAAGTCTCAAAAATCGACGCGCGTGCATGAAAAGAATTATGAAAGTCAACGAAGCGAGTGAGGCCTAGGGAATCGTGCCTTGTGGCGCTCTTTTCTCTCTGCCTACCCCGCAAGGGATTGGGCTTATATATGTATTTCTAAAAATTCATTTATTTCTTCACGGAAATGGTGTCATAGCCGCCCTGAACTCCTACATCTATCCGCTTTTGTATTATAAATCTGCTTAGACAATCTTGCATCATCCATTCTCTCTAGATTTCCGAATCAAATTGTCAAAAAAAAATGTTTAATAATTAAAACCAATTTTCTTACTTCTATAAACACTGAATATAAGTTCATTGCACAAAACTAATAGTGATACATTTGTGAACAGATGTCGGTGTGATCGATCAACACGTGTTTATTATTAGGCCCCCAATACACGGAGTCACCCAGTTAATGAGCGTGATGAGAGACCCCTAGCAAGCAGTCACGGGATTACCACTTACTTACTGTTGCTTTTGATAAACATTATTTTGTATATAAGTACCTCTGTCAGTCATGTAGGATTATATTAGAAAGATATTGACGGGCCTCACGGTAACAACCGACTGCGGAATCGAGGTTGGTGGGTTCGATCCCTACTCGAGTACAAATATATATTTCGAAAACTCAGTGCCAGGAATCGAACCCGGACCTCTGGATCAGAAGCCGTGTGCTTGACCACTGGGCCACCGAGACTATATATATACTATATATATATTATTATAAAATATTAAGTCTTAATAGTCTGAATGGGCCGGCTCGACCGGTGAAATACCACGACCTCTCAGAAGACCGACGTAAAGTGGCTCATGCCGCGTTTCGTTCGGTGAGAGAGGTACCCGGAAGCCCACCCCCTTCCCCATCCTTTCCTATCCCCTATACCTTAAAGGTTGGCAACGCAACAGTAACACTGTATGTGTTGCTGGTGTCCATGGGCGGCGTTGGTTGCTTACCATCAGGTGACACGCCTGCTCGTAAATTTGCAAGGAATTTATGTTTGATTTTCACCCTGTCAAAAAACGAGGGCATTTGTAATTTTTAACCATACAAATTAGTGTATTGATGTGGAAATCTAACACGTTCCGGTCGGTCATTCTATCGAGCCGGCTCGATGGGTAATATATCAGAACCCATCAGAATATCGACGTGAAGTGGCTCCTGCTGCCTTTCACTCGGTAAGAAAAGTATCTGGCAACGCAACTGTAATACGGTAGTTGCTTATCACCAGATGACCCGCTTGCTCGTTTCCTTCCTATTCCATAAAAACAAGTGTAGCACCAAGAAAAATATACAAGCTAGCTGTAAACATTTTGCTGGTCCGTCTCGCAATTATATTACAGTAAGTACTTAGAAGGTATCTAAAGAAGAACTGTTAATATCTTGGACACATTTCGTATTTTGCAGATTGCGACACTGTCTTGAATACAACTAATTTTTGACAGGCTTTGTGAACTTGTCACATCCCATGGGATACAATACATTAAGTATAACTTTATAGACGATCTCCTGCAATAAATACGGATCCTTTAGAGTCAAGATATGAAACAAAGTGATAAAATAAAAATGTGATTGCATTTGACCCTGAACGGACTCACTTATAAATCTAAACCATCTTAGAATCCACTAGAATACACACAAAAAAAAATCATTCGAATCGGTCCCACCGTTTAGAAGGAGTTCACTGTCAACAAGCGTATAGAATACACACACCCTATACACCATGGATATGTGATACTTCAAACTCCTGTTACAGCTGGTTTACCGGCCTTTAAGGAGAAAGGGGAATTAATTAGCGTCTGGCTACCAATCTCACCAAATGAAACATCAGATATGAGTTACGAGTATTATTTTTTTTACTAAATTATAATTAATTAAAAAGCTTAACAAATGGCCAGATATGAGTGGAGATTTTCTAGTAATTGGTGTCCGAATGCTTTGAAAGCTTTGTCCAGCAAAGGTTACCAAGGTATACTACCAGGTATTAATTAAAATAGATACAATCTACCTGGGTACTATTATCCTATTAGTAAAACCCTTGCCCGAGTTATGATCGCCGAATCAGCAAGATAACGTTTCGTATTTACTTTGATTCTCGTCGTTAAAAGTTCGGGGGCTGACGGGGGCCAGTCGTTAGGGCCTCCTAATGGCAACCATTTGTCTTGCCCGGCCCGTAGTTGTGCCCCCGCTAATGAAATTATTGCCGTAACTATACTAAAGGTTATAAATACAACCGTGAGGCCGGACGGCACCTTGTTCCACACTAATGGACCGGTCAAACTGTAAACTGTGTTATCAATGAAATTACAATTAGTGCCGGATAAAAATGAAGAAGGGTCGGATGTTGACTCTAACCGCTTTTGTTTACATTGTGGGCACGAGTAAAATTAATATGGAATATTATATTTTGTAATAGTTTGAATATTGTTTTCATTTTTCATATTTCAGCAAAAGTTATGTAATGCTGGATCTTTTCATCGTTGATCTCTCGTTTGAGTTATTTTTCCAAAAAAATGACATATAAAAAGAGTGCTAGTTTGTACTCAGATATGGTCTATATCTGAGTACAAACTAGCACGCTTTTTATTTGAAAAATGTTAAATTTCGCAATTGATGGACATATTATTATTGGCCTAGAAAAAAGTAATTTATTAATTTAAATATATGTATCAATATCAACCATCTTTTAATCGTTGATAGACAAATCTTTTACCAAAAATTATCTACAGTATTTCTCTCATTGATTTAGCATAGACTATAATAGATGGCACATCTCAGCAAAAATGTTCTAATAGTCATCACTGACAGCGCAACCGCGTATAGATTTTCAGGATATTTACATTTCAACACATGAACATTATCTATGTAAAAGTTGACACTTTATGATAAGTCACTCACACATCAACAACCCATTTTTGGTCTAGTCTCGTTGTTTGGGTGACTATTGGCGATCTGTTATTCTTATATCTATGATTTCTCTGCTATTCAGTCTTGGTTAGATATCACATCAGTTTAGAAATGACGCGTAGTATAAACTTATACGACATAATACACAATAAGATGTATCCACACTCTTCAACAATTCGTGGAATGTGTTGACCAAGAATGCCAACTTCCGGGAACAATCAAAACTTTAGCGCAATGGAATTTTCTGCTTAGTGGTCCCTTATATTGGTGCGGACAGCTCGCCTGTCCTGGACATTGGACGTTACAACTAAAGTACTGGACAGTCTGTTATGAGATCATTATATAAGTTTGGAACACAGAATGTTTAATATTCTATATTTAACGCTCGTTTTCTATGTTCAAAATTCTGCTTTTGTTTTCTATTAATCGTTTCATTTAATGTACAAATATTAATTTATCGAGTATAGTTAGTGGAAAATAAATAGTAGCAATGGCGGTTTAACGTTCGCTAGTCTACTAGATACCCTTTATCGTTTAACCTCATATACTCAGTAATTCCATATATATATATATATGCAATGTTTCAATTTTTTTGGAACTTTATTAAAATTTTCTTTTTACTGGTCTATTTTATAGTATTGACAAATTAAATTACGTCATTTTCATTGTTCATCTTTATTTAAAAAAAAATAGGTCCGGTTCTACAGTCGAAAATTGGTAAATAGAGCTGCCAGTGTAATACATTTAAATATAATAATAATAATAATAAATTTTATTATGAAAAATATAAATTACAATACATTGTGGGATGCTCTGACACCCACGGTTGTTCAAACTGTGTTGCGGGTGTCAGTGTCTTAATTCATAGAAAATGACACCTTTTTTACATAATAAGTATAACACTGTGTGTGGGTGTGTATGAGTGTGAGTGCGTGTATGTGTGTGGGTAAGTATGTATATGTGCGTGAGTGTGTGTGTCTGTGTGTGTGTGTGTTTGTGCATGTGATTAAGTTGCTTAGTGTTAGAACTACGCACTTATTTAATTTAACTGTAGCATAGCATCATTGTAATCCATGCTCTTAAGCCAATTAGCCAAATTCATTTTAAACTAGTTATTTCTAACTTTGAATTGATTTTTATTTTTATTGTGTTTATTATATATATAAGGAGCCATAAAATCAAATTGTCTACGGGCAAATGTCGACCGAATGTGTGGCACTGGACAGCGTTCTACGCGCTTATGTGCCGTGGTAGATTTGGTACATTTTTTTATGGTATCTTCTTACCGTTTCGTAAATGTACCAGTTTCTAACTGTCTATACTCTATTTCATCCCTTTACGATCTTGCCAGTGTACAACTTGCGCTTTCGTGACATGTTTGTCGCCAAAAAAAGTTTTTTTTTTTGTTCCGAATTTGTTTTTGCATTGCTTTCTGAGAATTAATCTTTACTAATTGTTTAGTTTTCCAATAAGCTTATGATTTGCCGGCCTACAAATGAAACTAAATACATATATTTATATATAACAAACAAAAAATATAAAATCATTACACATATATACAGCAAAGTGGTCACATAAAAAAAAATCAACTGCAAACAGTAGGCAACACCACAAAGGGGATCCTTTGGTTATTGACGTACCATTGTTCTTTTTATTTCAGTGAAAAATGCTCATCTCAAATGGGCTAATCTTTCTACATCAAACGAATACAAACGCTGATATTACACGCATCATTTGAAGTCTCAAAGACATTCCCAAGCCGCAAAAAAAAACAAAAAAAAAACGCTGCACAATGGCGCGGGCGTGTGACTGATTTGCGGGATGCCACCAAAGATTGTACTTAAATTAAAAATTCCTTATAGAATTTTATATTTTCATATTTTCAATACATGTGTATGTTGTTTATTTTAAGCAGTTTCACTTAACCTACTCCGGACTTCATATCAACAGCTTACTTGTCATAAATAAAATTGATAATTTATTTCTGAAGAAGTTATCAAATTATTTAATAAAATTTTCGATGTCATTGTCAATGACCATGTGTATGGAGAAAAAAAAACTTTCAAAATGAACGCAAGATTTTCTAAAAACAAATTTAAAAATCGAACTCCTATGACTTATTACGTATAATGGCATATGATTGCAATAACATAGACTGAATGGAAATAGTATACACAATGAGAACTTCACTTCACTCAGTAAGGTGAGAACGTGATGGATCAATCTGGCTTTCTTGACTTTCCAAACGGTTAGCTTCGAATGCGTGCAAACACTCGCAGGTTTTTGAACGCATTTTGTGGACCATTAGTCGGAGTGAAAAGATCTGAAAGAGCCTATGATTATGATTGATCGTCCACACAACGTCTGACTTGTTGAACGAATACCCTCACGTTTACGATAAAATTATTTATTGTAAACTAAAACGATTGTTTAAAATATTTTGTTTTCATTGCAGTCGAATCTTTTTACTTTCACGGTTTTTTATTTCAATATTAATGTTTAAAAATATAATTCCATTTTCCAATATATGAAATGTGATTTAGTATGAGGAATTTTGTTGCAGATGTTTTTGCAGGTTTGTTGCAGGCACGTTCTATGAACTTTTTCTTTTAATTTTTTATTCTATGAACTAATAATCATTAACGTTATCTGCCGAAGGGCCTATGGTAGATGGAGCAAGAAGGTCATCGAGTGGAGACCACAGATTGGTAAGCGTAATGTAGGACGCCCACCAACCCGATGGTCAGACAACCCCAGAAAGGCTGCTGGAAAAGACTGGATGCGGAAGGCAGAGAATCGGATATTGTTGCTCAATTTGGGAGGGCAGTGGACTGTAACAGGCTGATAATAAAAATGATGATGAAGCATTACGCTTCGCGTGGCTTTTTAACTTCTTAGAATAGAATGATCAAACCAACAAAACGTTTCTTTTTAAGAATATAGGTAGAGATATATATGTCTCTGGAGCATAAATTGAGTTTAATAATAAAACTATTGATATAGCACAAATTGTAAGCGGTATAAAATACTATTCAGTATTGGAACTTGGAGCGAGTGTATTGTTAGCGGGCCGACTTCGAGCGATTGCATTGGGAGCAAATGGAGAATGAACACAGATTAACTGGCGAGAACTTGCAGAAGCTAAGACTACTCGCTATTGAATGGATAGCTTTAATACTTAAGTTAATATATATATATATATATATAGAGGCAATAGATAACATTGAATTGTTACTGGTATTATTCGGTGACGATAGCTTTTAACATTTATGAGCTTTTAATAAAATAAATCGTAGGACACGAGATTAAGATTAGTTTTTAAACAATGAGCATAAATTAATATAATAGTTTTGAATTCCAAAGTACATACAAAAATAACATAACTTCACGCCTTTTTCTTCCTGAAGGCGTAGGCAAGGGCTGTTAAGCCTCGTCTTATCGTTATTTTTATGTCCCGGATGGAATAGGTGGAGAACCTATTGCGATACCGGGCACAAAGATTTTCAATCATTTTCCTAAAAGAACTTCGAAAAGTCATTGGTGTGAGCCAGTGTGAGGATTCCAACAAAAATAACAAAAAGAAATTTGGAACTTGATTATTATCTTCGAATTGTCGTAATTTTTTATTTTTAATTAAACCCTTTTCTTAATCAATCACTGACATTGATGTTTTTTTTAATTCTTAATAAGATCTCATTCTATATTCCTGTGAACACACAATACAGGACACAAGAATCTGAATATGAATATATAAAACTGTAAAAAAAGTATATAACATCGGATCTCTTTAACAACAATTACCCAGTGAATCAGTTTGATCACAGATAATAAAGATAAAAATTATAGAACAATATCAGCCAAAACAATCACAAACAGGCTCATCATCAAGCAAATGATTTTTGGAAAATCGTGGTATTTTATTGTAATTCTCTGTGACGGAAGCAATTATGGTTTTTTATTTTATCGACACGCACGAACGAGCGGGGTTACCGACGAGAGAGGTACTTGGCGTAGGGGCGGGGGGTAGCTGGTAGAGTCGACACCGACGCATTGCACCCGCGGGACCACGAAGATAGTGGAGACAAAAAAAAGGAGATCTAAAGGGGGAGAAATGTATATTTGGTTCTATCCAACGCTGTTTACAAAAAAATATATATTAGGTAGTATTGTTTAAATCTCCGTAAATACTTCAATAGACACGAAACAACAATGCCCTATATCTTTGGATATTAAGAACGTAAAAATGAAAAATAGTGCTTCTAAGACAGGAAGTCATGTGATCGAATCCGCATTCAGACTTAATTCTCGGAAGTTACATGTTTATATCAATGACTGACAACTTTGAGTTCCGCATGTTGCAATAGGCTGCGCCACTTGGGATGTTAAAATCGTCAAGTCGAGGCTTAATAGTCGCTGCCCACGCCTTCTGGTAGAAAGAGGCGTTATTTTATTTAAAAAAAATAAGTTCCAAATATTTGTCACAGTGTTCGGCACAATACTTACAATTACTCCAGTAACTTGTCAACTTCTATTACCTATTACTTAGTAACTTCTATTCTGCTTATAGTGAACGCTTTCCTCATATTGTAGATTATATCCAAATACAAACACATCTTTATTGCTATTTGAATTTAATCATATTAAAATTGGCATAAACAAACTATATCCACCTAATTTCGTACATAAAAATACGAATCATTTAACAAAACTTTGTACTGAACATAAAATTTTATTAACCCATATATGATGTAGAGAGAACAATCCGAACTGAGCCCAGTTACCGAGTCATTTGATACGTTTTTATTACACAAAGACAATAAACATGTCGTAAGCGATCGAGTGAAAACATCCGTGGAATTAGTTCCCTTCCTATTCGATTATTACTATTATCGTAATCGATTATATCCTATACTATCGATAATAATAATAAATAGGTCTATTAGTTAAAGTACTTAATAGTTATTATTATGACATTGCAAGAAAAGTAGTCATGATTGAGTATTGTGAGATACGGTTCTTATATACTTCAATCAATTTTGCAACTTTCATACGTGAGAAGTTTTTAGGGCAACGACGTCACTTCCTGTTAGAACATGGTTAATTTTATTATGAAAAATTTGGTCTATATCTAACGCTTTTTAAAATATAGACTATAATAGATATTTTAAGTGATAATTATTTTATTTTTTAGTTAATGAAAATCCTTTTAAAATCAGTCATGAACGACTATTATGAAAGTAGAGTCTTGCAGATATGTACTGTCTTGTATGAATGGCTGCCTCAACCGGGTATCACGACCTTTTGGAATATCGGCGTGAATGGCTCATGCCGCGTTTCGTTCAGTGTGAGAGGTATCCGGAAGCCCTTCCCCTTCCTACTCGCTTGAAGGATGGCAATGCATCATGGTGTTCATGGGCGGTGAGGGTTGCTTACCATCAGGTGACACTTACTCGTTTGCCCTCCAACCCCATAAAAAAGAACTGAATTAATTTATCTTGAAATATGTTAAAAACAATATAATAATGAAGTGACATAGACATAATTTAAAATTTGAAATAAACAAAGACACTTTCTTATAAATAAGAACACACTTTATTCCACACTTCCTATAAAATCTCACTGGAATTAACTTCGCGCAAATGTCACAAAGTAGGTACACCCAAGATATTATTTATTGCCGACAATTTTGCTTACACAAGGGAAATATTGCTGTACATTTTTCTCTAGGCAAGCGCCACTCGAGAAGTTCCTAATTTCTAATGGCCCATTTGCCACTTTGTCAATTGCGTCGATAAATCTGTTGAGGCTCTCGACTGCGGGCGGACTGACTTATCGCTAACGTCGCAACCTAAATTTCTTCACATTCTTTTGTTTTGTTTTAAAAAAACAACAAACTACGTAACGGACAGCAGATATAGGTAAGTACATACTGACATTTGACAAACGTATTTTTTTTAAAACTTTACTGCTCTGGAATATTAAGCATTGTTCAAGAAATATTACCATTTAAAACTTTCAGGTGTTTAGTTCCGTTCATATTTCTTAAGGTTTTTTTTTTATTCTTATCATTATTATTACATAGTATAAAACAAAGTCGCTTTCCGCCGTCTGTCTCCTATATGCTTAGATCTTTGAAACTACGCAACGGATTTTGATGGTTTTTTTTTTCGAATCTTCTGGGATAACATGGATAACAACACATTCATACAAACCTATGAATAATGTAGTAAAAAATGAAATGTGATAATTTTCGAGACTTAGCTCTTGTCATAGTTGCAAACGCTGGCTGAACACTAGGTGGTAAATCAAAACAATGTACTACATTATTATACACTTTCAAAAGGTCTGCAAAAAAGTCCGCCAAGGTATATGTCTATCTCTTCGGGATAACCCACAATGACCGGTTTTATTGCTTCTTATTGCTTTTTAGGCGAAACAAAGTTTGCTGGGTCAACTAGTATAAATATATAATAAAAAAATGAAAGTATCTAAAATTTTGACATTAAACTAACATGTATGGTTATTATAAGTTAATAAACGACCTTTGAGAACTCCTTCAATAAGCACCTGATGGTACATGGAGTTGTATAAAACGATCAAGAACGCCTTCAGCTGATATGAGTAGTATCCAGTGCTATCAAGAGGTAGCAATTAGTTTCTGGGGGATGGTGAGTGCACTGGATCTATATCTTCCAGTACCGCAAGTAAGAGTTAGTTCAAAATATGATTTTTCAATAACAAATATCTTATTTTTGTAATAGCAATGATTCATTCAATAAAAAGAACCATTTTATTATATTTTGCTACGAACTGCACTCATAACTGTCTAGACTCGTATGATTGTCATCAGTTTTTGCCAAAATTTATTTTATCACAATACCAACTGCAATAAATTTTAATTTCAATAAAATTGATTGCCCATAAAATAATCAATTAGCAATATTATTGCCCGACGCTTTTGGCCTATAACTAATGGGCTTTAACTCTGGCCGGTTGAAAGCAAAGTTTGAAAATCGTATTCTATTTTTGAATTTTAACAGTTGTAACTTTTTAAATGGATAAACTATATTGTCGATAGATTTAAATCGATTCCATTTTTGTAATTGCTAATAAATGTATAGATATTTTTACAATCACGCTTTTAATTCCGAAAACGTAGGCAGCTTTACTAAATAGATATATAGATACAACGCTCTTGGTTTTCAACTGATAAGACCACAATTTATTCAGACGTCAATATTTCAAACTTATATATACATGCATAACTCCACGCTAAATCCCTTGCTGGGTAGGCAGACAGAACGAAGCGCCATAATGCACGATTCTTGCACCCCTCACTCGCTTCGTTGCCTTTCATAACTCTTTTCATGCACGTGCGTCAATTTTCAGGCTGCTAACATCACCTTCCTCCAGAACACGTTCTATTTAGCCATGGAATGTGTGTTTGGCCATCCTCGACTCCTACATCCATCCGCTTTTGCATTGTATATCTGCTCTGTCAATCTTGCATCGTCCATTCTTTCTACACGTCCGAACCATCGGAGCATGTCCTTTCTTACTTTTACACTGACACTCTTCAAACTTATAATTTTCTAAAAACCTTGTTATCAACCTAAGATTTAAGATTCAGAATTGCGATGCTTGACCATTAAACCTGGGAAACTTTAATTATAAAAGCCGAAGGTGTAGGCAGCGGCTGTCAAGCTTCGTCTCGCCGTTATGTTTACGTCCCTAACAGAATAGGTGGCGAACATATTACCATACCGGGCACAAAATTTTCAGTCATCGATATTTATCGCTCATGACTTCCGAAAACAAATTCGGAAAATCATTGGTGTGAGCCAGTGTCAGAATTCAAACCGCGACCTCTGAATTCCGAAACGGGGTGCTCGACCACTGGACCACCGAGACTATATTATAGCAGCATAATAGATTCCATTAAAATAAATTGTAAGCAAAACTCGAAACAAATATGGTTTCACCGAGTTGATGTTTATTTCCAGAACAACATTCCGCTCTAATTCTGTATTGAAACTAAAATCCTGGGCTTGTATATCTGGCCTACCCGTTGTCGAGTGTACGTTTGTTGGACATGTGGACATTCTGCTTGTCTTTATACCTTGAATTTTGAATGGGGTGTGACGTCAAGAGTTGGTCGGCGGTTTTGCTGGTAGACAGAATACGGAACTAAGGTACGTACTGCTGGAAAGTTAGTTTAGACTTTGAGTACCAACACGTATCATGAATTATACCTGTCATGATATCTAAAGCCTAGTTTATATTTAGATGATACTGTTCATGCATTGTATTGTAAAATAGAAAATTGTTTTATCTGTAGAGAGTCGTTAGACGGAAAATAAATATGTTTTCCAAAAATGTCACTGTAAAAATGACAATCTAAGTCAACTTTAAGCACTAGGCTTTTTAGTAGTTAACAAGCTTCAATGCAGAGAGCGAGTACGGAAATTTGTTACAGAAGGATATAATTATTTTATATCGAAAATTTAATCTAGAATTAAAATCTAATAGTTTGGTTGTTTTAATAACAAATTTTAATTATTTCGCTTTTCAGGCGAGTTTAAAAAAGTTTTACTTGTCTTAATCCACAAATGTAAATTAAAAATCTTTTTATTTTTATATCTGAACCCTTATTATAATAGGTTGGGGAAAAAGTATTTTCGTATTTTTGTATGAAAAGTCAAGACATTTTTTTCAAAGTTTATTTACATTTATTTACAATATATATGTACCGTTTTGTTGAATAACTTTCTGCCATTTTGTGGGCAGAGACATTATCCCGTTACTGTAGAAACTTTGGGACTTCTGATCAAAAAAACGGGACAAATAGTTTTGGCAGTCCTCTCTTGAGGTCAACCTTACAGAACCTAAAGAATTCTGAAGAGACCGAAACAGGTGAAAATCTGAAGGCGCAAGGTCAGGGCTATATGGTGGATGCACTAGGACCTCCCAGTCGAACTCTCTTAATTTTTGCTGAGTGGCTAAAGATGTGTGTGGTCTAGCGTTATCGTGATGAAAGACCACACCCTTCCTGTTGATCAATTCCGGCCGTTTTCTCTCGACTGCTTCCTTTAATCTCATCAGTTGCTGGCAGTAAAGATCAGAATCGATGGTTTTGCCGGACGGTAAAAGCTCATAATGAACAATGCCCTTCCAATCCCACCATACACACAGCATCACCTTATTTCGTGTTAGGCCAGGTTTGGCCACAGTCTGTGAAGCCTGGCCAACTTTCGACCACGACCTTTTTCGCACGTTCTTGTCGTACGTGATCCACTTTTCATCGCCAGTTATCAATCTCTTCAAAAACGGCTCGGTTTCATTACGTCTCAATAATGAATCGCAAATGAGTACACGGTTCATTAAGTTTCTTTGAGTGAGCTCGTGTGGCACCCAAATATCGAGCTTTTTTGTATAACCAGCTTTCTTCAAATGGGTCAAAACTGTTTTGTGGTCAATTCCCAGTTCTTCAGCTACATCGTAACTACTAATATGCCGATCTTGCTCCACTCTTTCAAAAATGGCGTCCATTTTATTCGTAACAGGGCGACCAGAGCGAGGTGCATCTTTAACATCAAAATTTCCGGACTGAAAACGTTTGAACCAAATTTGTGCTACTCTTACTGACACTGCATCAGGTCCATAAACATCACAAATTTTTTTCACTGCTTGAGTTGCATTTTTGCCTTTTTTATAATAAAATTTTAAAATGTATCGAATTTCTTCATTAGATTCACTCATTTTTACGGAGAGAAAAACAAATGAAAAATAGCGGGAAACAACTTTTTTTTATTTTTTTCTTTTCTTTATAATGTAACCTTTTTAATGTTACCAAAACCAGCCAGACACAAATAGTACAGTCAAAGAAATTTTATAATAAGTTTATACCTACGTTATGCGAAAAGACTTTTTCCCCGACCTAATATTACTTATGGTTAATAGGAGTATTTGTTTTTATTATTACGAGTATTATTATCTATACATATAATAAAATTGTTGGAAAGTTAAAATTTTACAGTATTTTGTACATGATCTACAATCGATACCAAACCCAAAAATATATTTTTTAGAATTTTTGTCTGTTTGTCTGTATGTTTGTTAAGGATAAACTCTAAAATGCTTTACGCATGCTTTTACGTCAAATTTCGCATAAATATAGCCAAGAGGTCAGGTCAACACATAGGCTAAATATTATCACGCTATCACCAATTGGGGGTTGCTCACCGCCGAGGTTTGAGGGTTGAACCCTTATAATAGGACAGTACACAATATACAGGCACAGTATTTTTGCTGCTTCGTGACGTCCACGTAGACGAAGTAGCGGACAATATCTAGTAAATAATAAAGTACAAATTCGAGCTCAAGATAGCAAACCAAAGTTGGACCGATAAACTACTAAACCTAAGAGATAATTCTGATAATATTAACTAATTAGTCTAAATTACAAATAATTCACTTCATAATTAGTGTCAGTACAAGTTAACACCACTTACGTTACTAAGAGATTACTGGTACATAAAATTTAATTAAGGCCAGTCATCAGTCACCACGAGGTTTGGGCGGCCGTCACTGTTAGTGAAAGATAACGCTGGGTCAGACGTTGCAACTAACCCAAGTCCGCCACCACCTCTGACGAATGTACTAATGGACCTCAAGTATGCCACTGTTTAAATAACCCATGTAATTAATTGGGGATAGTGGTAGACAGCTCTGGTTGTGTGACGAAGGCACAAGAGAATCGATTCATCTTTAAGTCACTATGATAACTTATGCGGAATATTATTCATAAGTTTTCCTATTCTCTCTATCGCCATCTCTATCCGGCGGACGGTCTAGGTTCAAATACAAACAAACCATATTTCTTAGTTGATAAATCATTCATGAAGTATCCATATTATTGAATAGCGGTTGTGATTGAGTACTGGACGGTTTAATTATTGGATCCAATTAGATGACCACTGGTCATCAGATTGAGGTCCAAAATTAATGAGACACCTGAACCGATATCAAGGATGATGGTGAATGATTTGATGTCATTTTACTAAACTTGGTTGTGTAAAACATTACTTAATATAAAACAAAGTCGCTTTTCGCTGTCTGTACCCTTATCTGTTTAGATCTTTGAAACTACGCAACGAATTTTGATGCGGTTTTTTTAAAAGATAGATGGTATCAACGGGGTGGCATGTATAAAATGTAGTAAAGAAAAAGTGATAATTTTCGAGATTTAGCACTTTAATTTTAAACGCTTTAAAAATTACTTTTGATGCGGAATAAATTTCACCGGGGTCAGCTTATAATATTATATACTGAAGATATTAGTCTAAATTACAAATGGGGTAATAATGGTAGTCTGGGTGTTTTTCTATGTATTATAAGTATGTATTTACAAAAGAAAAGTATATATGTATTATTATCCGTTGTCTAGTATCCATAACACAAGCATTTAGTTGCTTAGCTTGGAACTAGAGGGCGCTGTGTGATTTGTGTCCAAGATATTATATGGACATTAACAGTATTGATGATCTGGTGGTCAAAACACCACTTCTATAATTTTCCGGTTCTTCCAAGTTTA
Organism: Euproctis similis; assembly: GCA_905147225.2. Lineage (NCBI taxonomy): Eukaryota > Metazoa > Arthropoda > Insecta > Lepidoptera > Erebidae > Euproctis > Euproctis similis. Next base: position 15,916,528 of record LR990116.1, read on the forward strand.
ATTTCAGGTTCTTTAATTATTGAACGAGACCAAAATGATTTTAATTGTTTTAAAATTGTTTCATTCGATTCCAATATTATTATGAAAAAGTATTTAAAAAGGTTCTAATTGGAGACAAAAGATACTATTTATTTTTAAAACTACATTATTATTATTATATTACTTTTATTATAGCCTCGGTGGTCCAGTGGTCGAGTACACGGCTTCTGATCCAGAGGTCCGGGTTCGAATCATGGCACTGGCTCACACCTCACTTTAAGAGTGGTAGAGCCAAGCAGTTCGCTGCATGAATGGGCCGGCTCGACCGGTGAAATACCACCACCTCTCAGAAGATCGACGTAAAGTGGCTCATGCCGCGTTTCGTTCGGTGAGAGAGGTACCCGGAGGCCCATCCCCCTTCCCCATCCCTTCCTATCCTACTCCTTTAAAGGTTAGCAACGCAACTGTAACACTATACGTGTTGCAGGTGTCCACGGGCGGCGTTGGTCACTTAACATCAGGTGAAACGCCTGCTCGTTTGCCCTCCTATTCCATAAAAAAAAACCAATGACTGTTCGAAATTGTTTTTGGAAGTTAAGTGTGATAAATATCGATGACTAAAAACTTAGTGCCCGGTATGGCAATAGATTCACCACCTATTCCGTTTGGGACGTAAACATAACGGCGAGACGAGGCTTAACAGCCGCTGCCTACACCTTCAGCTAACAAAGGCGTGAAGTAATGTTAAATTATGTTATTACTTTTATTTTCCGACAGTAGAGGTTTCGATCGTGAGTTAGTGCTGTGTAATTATTGAAGTACTAACATAAAACTGAACGAAATAAAAATATCCTCATATAAAACGAAAATTATACAGACCTGTTCACAATATGAATATAATATAATATAATATACGTATATTTATACATTATTATTATAAGTTCCATCTAAATTACCTTTTATAATTGTAACACGGGTATGTCAGGCGAGAACATTGTCATCATTATTGAGTAGCTCTACGTAGATTTGAGTAGCTCTACGTAGATTTTGACAAATTATATTTCACACATCATAACTTTGCATACAACATTGTGATATATATAAATATGAGGAATATAAATATAAGGAATATTAAAACGTCCATACAAAAGGCCGCGATACGTCGTTACACGAAACGCGATTCTACCTTCACACTCCTCATTAAAATTTGTACGACAGCATCTAAATTTTCTACCAGGAAAAAGTGGAAGAGCGATGTGTACGGAGTACCGAGCCGGGCTGGCAAAACTTTTGCCACCCGCCCTCAGCCCACAGTAAGGGGGCAAAAAGTGTTGCCGACGGGTGAGCGGTAATACTTATAGCTATGTCGGGGAAAAGTTTTCCGTGTTGCGGGTTGGGGTTTGAGGGGTAGGGGGATGACGCATGCGCGCGAATTCCACCGCAGCACCGACCTACCAGTCCTGTACAGGACTCTACAATGGATGCAAGGATCCTGCCGGTTATTAAAATTACGCCGCTAGTACGTAGTTCATTGCGTAGCAATTTCTCATATATACACATATAGAATTTTTAACATGACTATTCATTCTTCATAATTATTATTATTCTACAATAATAGGCTTTATTTTGCAAAAATCATAAAAAAAAAAAACTTGGTCTGTATTTTGATACATATATAAAAATATATCAATAATAAAACGAGCTAGGTCATGTTAAGGGTAAATGGGGGATAATCGATACAAATCCCCACACCTAGGGTGTTGAGTTGAGGCTGGTCTTTGGCACCGCTTACGCTGAAGCTGTAATCTTTAGTGCCGACCTCGATACTTTGCGAACGAGCTGAAAAATCTACGTAAATACTAAAAGCGCTTAAGCGATTACTATGACACCATACACTTTAATCATTATATTGTCTTAATTATAAAAGGTACTATTATTTTTTAGTTCAGAAACAACGCAACAACACAATGTCAGTACTACAGTAATTATCTTGCATATATGAACGTTCAAAGGTACTTTGTTTTCCTTTTTTTAATAATATTTATCACTTCACTTCACTTGAAATCAAATATTATTTCACGTGAAGCAAGTTAAGTGCCAATTATATTATAAAATACTTTTCATATAGATTTATTTATTACAAAACATTATTTCAATTATATTTTCAATGTAGATATGCATTTTGGTTTCTCAAATTATTTTTGATGTATTTTGTCACGGACGATCACAGCACACTTTGCGAGACCAAATATAGAAAAGCGATGTCCAGGAGCTTTAGAAATCAAAGAGCGTCTATGACAAGAATTATGAAAGTTGAAGTAGCGAGTGAGATGCGTAAGAATTGCACCAGATGTTCTCTCTGCATAACTTGCAAGTTCCTTGGTGTGAATTTATGTATGTGTGTTGTATTGTATTATTGTAGAACAGAGACGTCTATGCTGAACTTGAAAACGACTCGCGCGCAACTTCCTCAACTGTATTTGTTACGACTTGTTGTTTGCCATGTTTGTTGGCAAACTAAATTTGAGTTTGGTTGAACTAAAGTTGCAGATATTTAAAGGGAACTTTTTCCTCGGAGTCAACGCCCGAGCCCCGCTTAGTCCGTCACCCAGTTTCGGAGTACCAACAGAGTTATGGCAGTTGTTCGCAAACTACTTGGACCAACGGGCAGGGAGGCTGCAGTTGGAAGGTCATGACGCTAATTTGACCTTGCCCACAACTTGCTGAACATAATATGGACGCCACCAAACTCATAGTTTCTAATTACTTCATATTCATTGTTTGACCGTCTTTACATTTATATTCAGACAAAATCGACATTTTGAAATTTATATTTGGCAGCCACTCGTGGGCGTTTTGATTAAAATTTAACTATTGAAATTACTCCTACGGATATTTCAATTACACTGATTCAAAACTAATCCATTGTTCGATAATAATTTTATCAACAAAATCCATTCTTATCCCCCGATATCATCATCATCCTCTCGAAAATTAAAATCAAATTAATTAACTGAAAATTTCAGTCGTCAAAGGTTTTCCAAACAAATTGGCCACGACAAAATAATGCGGTAGATAATGGGCATTTAGATGGGCCGGGTCGAAACACTGGCGTAGAACCGCTTGAGGGCTGACGTACCACCAACCAGCACCTGGATAACAAAATTAATTACAGCCCAATAAGGAAATATTAACCGGCCGGTTAATAAGCTTTCGAGGATACTCCACAATTAAATTTTCGAGGGCCTTACTTACAGACATTATTTATAAACAATAATATATCAAATGGATATTTTCAAGATGGCGTTTGTGGCTATGCTATAATATAATAAATTTATAGACTCTCTCTCTTGAACAGATGTAGAATTATTTAATTGTATTTAAAATAGATATTTCTACATTCAAAATATGATAACATTAATCAAATTAATAGCTTTGTTAATTTGAATGGAATATTAAAATTAATTTGTTCTATTTGTCAAATTATATTATGTAATAATAATAGTTACCCTTATGGCTTAGTGAAGTAAATGTTCACAGCTGCTTATAGTTTTGATACGATCTTTACACGAATAATATATGATAACTTTAATTTTATTCGGAAACTAAGCTTTAAGCTTAAAAACCGAAAAGCGTGTATGTTAAGAGATATGAAAGTCAAAGAAGAGAGTGAGGTGTGTAAGAATCATGCCTAATGACGTTCTAAATTCTCTGCCTGCCCTGGAGACTTATGTATTTTTATTATATTTATAAAAAAAAATATGTATAAAATTAAATCTTATAAATACAAATAAGAATGGAAGCACGTTTTTTTATGTGTAATGTTCATAATTCAATGAATTGCAAATTATTAGAAGCAAAATAAGCAGTAGGTCGATGTCTACAGCGAGCAAAACACGGGCGTATACCGTATTTATGGTTATATGGCGCAAAACTTTCCGAGCGTAGGAGCTAAAGCCATCGATTTCCAAAACTTTTTCATGGAAATAAAGCTACTTTCGTTGTGTACGCAGTGTTTGTATGTGTGTGTGTGTCAGAGCCTGGGCCACCCACACAGATACACGGGTGGAGGTCACGTTTTCAATGAATTAATAATTTACACTAATACACGTATATCACATTGATATCGCTGTTTACACAGAGATATTTGAATACAGAATAACACGTTCGATTTTTTTTTTGTTTTCTGTAACAGGCAACGGGAGCAATAAGTTGACAGCCAATATTTATTTATCAAAATAAGAGTTTTTTTACAAATGCTTCTTAAATTTTAACACAATTCAATCTAAGTCATATGTGTTTATTTATTTATCAATCTATTATTACGGTATCAAGGAACCATCGACCATTTCCATCGAATGAACACACACACATACAAAGTCAACGTACTTATAATGGGTCCGCAAAGAAAACTTTTTAAAACTTTTCCACTGAGGCAATATGGCTCGTGTTCCTAGCCGTTATGTTTTATTTAGGCAACGTAATGCTGCCTCGCTCTTTCACGCAATATTACCATTGGAAAGAGAGAGAGAAACGGCACTTTCAGAGTGAAGTTTCAGTTGAACTGGCTGCCTTGCCCGGGATACGATGTAATTATTTCTATTCTGTCATTGCCGTGTATTTTTTATGTGCTGTTTGTCATTTCGTAGGTTGTAACATAGTTAGGTATTAATACTCCAACACAACAGTGTTAGATACACTAAAATATTACAAAGAGAAACAAACAGCGGGTACACATACACCCACTAGTACGTTGTCACCTTCGTACTTTGTACGTGGCTAATATTTTTTAGATCACTTCGCGCATTTACTACCTCAAGGTGTAGACAGCGACGTTCCAAATACAATGGGCAGCGAAAATTATTTCCATCAGGCATAACGTTGTCAGTCATCGATATTTATCACACATAACTTCCGAAAAACTACTTCTTGATTCAGTTATTTGTTTCAATATACAAGTATGTACATTTCTAATTATGACAAGTATGCACATGTAACAAGTGAATCTAATTTTCAAGCTATATATATACATACGTAAATTCACGCCAAATCCCTTGCGGGGTAGGCAGAGAGAACGGAGCTCCATAAGGCACGATTCTTACACACCTCACTGGCTTCATTTCGACGCTCATTCTTTTCATGCACGAGCGTCGATTATTGAGGCTCCTAACATCACCTTCCTCCAGAACACGTTCTATTTGGTCGTGGAAAGTGTGAATTCATAAATATGTTCATTTTAAAAGAAAATAACTGTATGTATGTACAGAGGAATAAAAAAACATTCAGGTTCTAAGAGTTGCAATCTCACGGCGATCGTTTATCAAGATCGGCGTCTGATTGGGGGCGAGCTCAGCTGCGTTTTATTGTCGGAACACGGAACACACGCCTATTCAAAATTTTAATTTATATTTCCTTTCCGACGTTCAAATTGGAATGCAATTTGGAAAAAAAACAAACACTTAACGTATTTCCTGTCAGACGATTTATTATTCAAAGCTTGTTTTTATTATGTTGGTATGACATGGTTGTCAACAATGTATGAGAATTGCTGCTAAGTAAATATAAAAAAGACAAACAAATATTATAGATATTAATTGCAAAAGCAGATGGATGTAGGAGTCGAGGGCAGCCACGACACACCTTCCATGACTAAATAGAACGATAGAGGAAGGTGATGTCAGGAGGCTTAAAACGACGTGCTTAAAAAGAGTTATAAAAATCAAAGAAGCAAACGAGGTGTCTAAGAATCGTGCCTTATGGCACTTTGTTGTCTTCTTTGGCTTGAAGAAAGGATTTTATGTATTATATTATGTAGTAATTGATTTCTCTGTGTACACTTGTTAAACTCGGAAATATTTTATTTAATTTTTTTCACATCTTCTATGTATTGGTTGAGCTCAGTTTGCAGCATCTATGAAAGAAGTTGTCGTTATAAAAAAACGAGCTGAACAGCGGGCAGCAACTAGTTAAATTACAATATTCCCTGGCCCCATAACAACGCCATAACATTTCCCTTAATCTTAACGTTCATTTTAAAAGCTGGGGCATTATCAAATAGAAGTAGGAGAGATGTAAGCGGGAGTGCTCCAAGGAGGTTTTCTCGGCCTCGTAAATTAAACAAGCTCTTTGTTTTATACTTTTTCATTAAATAGATCATTCTAAAGGGCCCTTGTATAAGCATTATGGATTTATGTTTTGATACATAAGTTACCTTTATATTTTATTATGACGTCAGGCTGTGAGCTATTAAAATTTAACTTTATTTATTAGTAATTTAATTTGATAAGGATACATAATAAACTTATCAATACAAATAATTGTATTACAGTTTCAATTCCAGATGTTTTTAAACAGAAGTTGACAGTTCAATGGGTGATTTAGTTTAATGATAAAAACATATTTATTATAATAAATATGTTTTTATTGCGCGATAATTATCGCGCAATCAACTCGTTAAATTAAAGGCATAGTAAAAGCCGTTGTAAGAAAATTGTATGACATTCCTGCGTTATCTGGCGAATCAATTAACGCTGGTGGTTCAACTCGTGCCTGGCGCGGTGCCCCTGGAATCACTAAGGCCTGTTATAATTCGTAGCTATGTGGCGATTCTTGGGTTATGTGAATGATTTAACATTGGAGTATAATCAATTTCTTTCTGCCTTCACAAATTACTTTTTAAATATATAATGTGATCCTTAAAGAGCTTTGAGAAATATTTATATAAATTATGTGTGATAGTTGCCAATTGGTCTGGTGTCTTATTCTTTGAGACATAAAACAGTAGTAACTTAAAAAGAAATTTTGCCTTGACTTTTAGGTAATAATAACAGTGGTAGAGCCAAGCAGTTCGCTGCATGAATGGGCCGGCTCGACCGGTGAAATACCACGACCTCTCAGAAGACCGACGTAAAGTGGCTCATGCCGCGTTTCGTTCGGTGAGAGAGGTACCCGGAGGCCCACCCCCTTCCCCATCCTTTCCTATCCCCTACCCCTTAAAGGTTGGCAACGCAACAGTAACACTATATGTGTTGCTGGTGTCCATTGGCGGCGTTGGTTGCTTACCACCAGGTGACCCGCCTGTTCGTTTGCCCTCCTATCCCGTAAAAAAAATAGGTATTGAGGATGGAGTCATCTATACTCTAAATAAAAACGTCACTTCCCGCCTCTTTATACCCGAAGGTGTAGGAAGCGGCTGGTAAAGCATCGAATCGCCAGTACGTTACGTTCCAAATGGAATACGTGGCGATTCTATTGCCATCCACCAGGCACAAACTACTGAGTCATCGATATTTTTCACATATAACTTTCGAAAAGAATCTACTAACAGTAAAAAAAACTAAAATAAGAACAGTTTACCCAGTGACAGTGAAATTTATTTTTAATGTCATTGGATACCAAGTTTATGTAATTTTCATAGAAGATAATGTGAAAATATGTCTATTACTTTACTATTTAATCGATATAAGTATGAAATATATTAACGCTATCGATGTTGCCATATTTCCTAGTGTATGTTAAGTGTATTATTTATTCTGTGAGGCGGCACGGATGTGGCAATCGTGGGACATCCGGAGTCGGACCAACAGCCAGGCCGCATCCGCTCGCCACGCCTCTGGCTTCCAATCCTTCTACATTACTCCGCAAACTCCATATTTGTTATTTTAGGGATTTTCGCTCACGTTGAAAGCATTATTATGTTGGTTTTGATTATAAAATTATTGTTTCACTTGAACTTCATAATGGAATTTGGATTTTACTCTCGTACATTTTGTATTCTGAAGGTTCAGTCAGATTTATATTTATAATATTTTTTTGTTTTATTTGTTTCAGGTACATTTTATTTTCGTTGAATGCAGTAATAATGAGTCAGTCAGTCAAGTCAGTTTGGACAACTTTTTTATGTATAATTTCTGTGCCCTTTCCAAAATATACTGTCCCGTTTTAGATTTGAAATTTCATACCAGAGTATTCACTACGATTGTGCTTTTTGATACATATATTCAAATCCTTTGCCAAATGGTAATTGGCATGTGACATCGTTCATAATCATTTTTTTATGTGATGCCAACGAGGTAACGTTTCACCTGGTGGTAAGTGAATAGCGCTACTCATGGACACCTGCAATACTGATAGTATCACAGTTGCATTACCGGCATTTAAAGCAGATGAAAGCGAAGGGGAAGGAGTAGAGAAGGCTTTAGCAGACCTCTTTCACCGAACGAAATGTAGCATGAGCCACTTTACGACTATATTCTAAGTGGTATTTTACTGTAGCTATTTCATGCATGCCGCGAACTGCATTCTTCAGCTAATTTTCTTACATTTTCGGATATGTGATAGACATGTCATAGATGTCTATCACAAATAACTTCCTAAAAGTATTTTTTTATTCGGAAGTTACTGTTGTTACTACTACTACTGTTATTTTAAAAAAAATTTTTTAAAAGCATTGTAGCAAGAAATTTACATCGTTTGAAAATTTATGTGATATCGTTAAATTTATAACACAAATAAACTTTAAGTTTAATTTGTGGAACTGAAATCCGCGAGACTGCACCATCGTCACGTGCAAGAGAATGGTACTTACTGTTTCATATCTTTATTAATGTCACTGAGTTCGATACCTATACAAATTTTAAAAAAATACTTCCGCGATTTTTAACGCGAATATAACATTTAAGTGAAATACATGGTAAATAATTTAATTAAAAAAATCAGCTGGTTAGTAGTAATTTTTGTTGACCCACTTTTCCAAACGTCGAAACATGAGGGCCTCTTTGATGAAACTATGCATTTTGTAGGACAAATTATTTTTCCCAAAATACAATATTTTAATGTTTAAGACTAGCCGAGATCAAATTTCTCCGCAACTGGGTCTACTGGCAGCGTGCCCAGAAGACTGGCCGCATTACCACGTTGGATGGTAATACTAATCTCCTGTGCGAAGAATAGACCACACATCAGGTCGAGAGAGGCCTCGCTCAGTCTCTTTTCAAGATATTTATTGAGTGCACGAGCATTCGGACCCCATGTCATTAGAGTCTCAATCCCAAACTGCTTAAAAACATAATCACCTACAAGCTTTCTGTATTTATATATACAGAAACCTTATAGGTGATTATGTTATGGTATTTATGATGAGCGGCATACAGGCACCGACCACCGCTATCGTACTTGGAAGGTGTGATGGCGCAAGGGTGTCTACGCATATAGCGTCCCGCACCAAAAGTCTATTCTAATATCTATTCGTTTACAATCTACACTTTTTTCGTGATTTTACGCAGTATATCAAGGGTATCGAATGTACCAACATTAACTAGTATAGTCGTACTGGTATTTATTTAGTAGATGTCGTGGCAGTATCAAGGCACCGGCGCGGTTGCAGTCACATAAATATCAGTTGTAATTAGCATTCCACCTTGTTTTCTTTGTGGTGCAGCCTTAATTTTTGTATCACGTGACATTAAAATAGAAAATGCAGGTATTCTGAAGTAGTTTCAGAACACAACTGGATTTTTTTTAATGAAATAGGAAGGCAAACGAGCATGCATTTCACCTGATGGTAAGCAACTAACGCCGCCTATAGAGACCTGCAACAGATAGTGTTACAGTAGACAGATGCGAAATAGGAAAACATATTATATGTCCTGATTATTTTTTATTTTAGCACGTATATATTGAAGTGATATTATCAAGATTACCCATTGTACAAAATTGTTTTACACTTTTTCATATGAAATGTGTTTTAGTTTGCGTTTTAGTTCTTTAAACTACTTTTTTTTCTTTTAGTGAATAGCCACCGGAATAATAATAATAATAATATCTTGGACACAATACACACAGCGCCCTCTAGTTCCAAGCTAAGCTACTAAATGCTTGTGTTATGGATACTAGATAACGGATAATAATACATTTATACTTTTCTTTTGTATAATACATACTTATAATACATAGAAAAACAACCAGACGCCACACAACACAAATATTCATGTTTGTCACAAATATTTGTGCTCGGGTGGGAATCGAACCCCCGACCTCTTTGCTGCAGCCGGTAGTTTTAACAATGCGCCACGAGGCCCGTCGAATATAAAATGCTATTATTTTAACACAATAGTATATATCAATGAATTTATACAGAACAAGACGAAATTATTACCATAGAAGTCCTAATGAATTTGTTGTAAGCCGAGCGCCCGACTAGCTTTATCTCTCTTACTCGCATGTGAATATTGAAACTTCGCATGAGAGTAAAAGAGATAGAGCTAGTCGAAACGAAATTATTGCGTCCTGGTTAATTTAATCAGGATAAACGGATGATTTGAATAAAATATTGCATTGTCATCGGTCTTTGACAGGTGTGCACAGATTAAATAAAATCGATTCGTTGAAAGTAAGAGAAAATTTTGCTCATAAAAGCGTATTAAAAAACCCAAATTGAGTTATAATAGTTTAGAACTAGCCTTGAAACCTTTATATACGACGTAACTTTAGCGATTTAATTCTGTCAGAATTGTATATATACATTTCGCATGATCACCGAAATAATATAATTTTCTATAGTTTACGATACATTAATAATAGAGCCATAATTCTATTCACATGATAAATACGCACAAATTATAATAAAATTACAAGCGGAAGTGAACTGGGACATTTAGAATCACGTGCGTTGTGTAACTGTCGTTCATTAGATAGTGTTGACAGGGCATGCGTGCGCGCCGCTCGCGCCTGGCACCACCCTATCTCACCACCATCGATGACTAATACCACTACCACAAATCTAATAAAAAACACACCAACACACCTTATCATCAAAGGTATAAAGCTTTTTTTAACCCATCTCAACTGTAAATACCAATTGGCTATGTCGTAATCGACTCTACCTACAACAAACTTATAATTTACATTTGATCTTTATCTTATCGTCTACACATTAAGGTTTAATTTTCAAAGAAAATAATACGGATATTGTATATGTATCAGTTATAATCGTGACCACTTCTAGTGAACACTTTAGAAGTTCGCCCCCAAAATTGAGCGGTCCGTGCTAGAATTATGTACGTAGCGGATAGGCAGTGATATCGAGGCATAATCTATATATCTTACACAGGATATTATTATATCTTTATAGCAGATAATACTTCTGAGTTGTTTCTTTGAAATTACTATATTATAATACACCTACCTCTATTATGGTTTTTTTTTTTTTTATGGGGTTTTTATGGGATAGGCAGGCAAACGTGCAAATGGATCATCTGATGATAAAGCAACTACTCACCGCCCATGACCACCTAGGTGCGTTGCCGTCCTTTAAGAGAGTAGAAGGTTAAAGATAAGGGAAAGGGGATCGGGCCTCCGGATACCTTTCTCACCGAACGAAAAGCGACACAAGCCACATCACGCCGTTATTCGGAGAGGTCGTGGTATATCACCGGTCGAGCCGATCCATTCAGGCAGCGAAGTGCACGACTCTACCACTGTTAAATATAACTTCATATAACGCATAGATATATAACAAACATTTCGTATAACTTCATTTAATTATATTTGAGAACAGCAATTTATACAACGATACGTATTTTTTCTTTATCCCCAAATGTCCAATTATGAATAAGCATATTGGACACAATTTTGAAAGCTATCGATTTGTATCACACAAAATTTTTCTGAAAATTCATTGGTGCAACTGCGAACCAACATTAAAATTCGGTATATATGGAGGCCTTTCTGCCTACCCCATAACAATCTGGCCATGTGTCATAGTTTGTGAGCATGTATATAGTTCTACAAATGAATTAAAGACTCTGAAGAAGTTTAAATATTTATCTAGGCGTCTAAGATTAACCAAGTGTTCTAAACTCTTTAAGTTTTTATCTCGAGCACCGGTCGAGCACTTTTAAATTACTCATTTTGCAATAGCCCCGGGCAATTAAAAACCGAAAGGGGACTCCATCATTAACCGGGAGCGGTGACTGTCTTAACAAGAGTATAACGCAATTTTAAAAAATAATCCCCACACCAAAAAAAAAGCGAATTAATGCAGGCACCTAGCTAGATTCCCATTTTATCTCTTTAATTGGTTTTCACATCTTACACTTTAGAAAAGCACAAAAAAAATATCGTGTTCTTTGTAATCTCGGGCGATGTTTTAATAAATATAACGAAGTGAACCGAGTTGGAGAGGGTGGTTGGAAAAAAAATATTGCAGCCCTTAAATAAAGGTTCACACTTGAGAGATCAGCGCGGGAGGATCGACGAAACGATTTATTGAGAAATAATTATGATGATTATATGGGGTATAATAAATATTTTAGAAAAATAATTGACGAGCCTCGTGGTGTATTGTTAAAGCTACCGACTGCAGTATCGAGGTTGGCGGGTTCGATCCTCACCCGATTACAAATATTTGTGACAAGCATGAATGTTTTGTATGGAGTCTGGGAGTTTTTCTATGTATTATAAGTATGTATTTACACAAATATTTGTATTCATATCCGTTAACTAGTATCCATAGCACAAGCATTTAGTTGCTTAGTTTGGAACTAGAGGGCGATGTGTGCATTGTGTCCAAGATATTAAGATAAGTCAGTAGTATTATCGTCTTGATAGCCCGAAGATTATGCACCTCGTCTGTGATTTGGAAGTTTTTTATTTAGTCTATTACAATCAATAAACTAAATAAAAAATAAACTACAAAAAGATATCAGAAACTATGTTTTTATGTCGATTAGAACAGGCAACAATTGGTCATCATAAATGAACACTTATTTAGTATATTATTTTGTTTATTTGGCACTTGAAGTTGATCAAAAATGCTACCTAATATACTATTTCCATAATTCTAGTGCGTTATATTTTTATTTCTTTTATATTACATAAAATTTGTATTTCCCATACTCATATCTGGCTTTTTCCATGCAGTCTCAACTTTTAGTCAATACTCGTACATAAGGATTAGTATGAGCACGGCTCTAAAGCCTCCGGGCGTGCCTTTTCACTGCACCCAGAAGCCAAAAGCGCTCTATTCATTATGTTTTCAGCTAATTCACTATACTTTCTGTGCCATTAATAAATGTACCCATGTATTAAGGCACTTTAGATTTTGATCAATTTATATAAAAAAATTAAAGTTTTTTTCTTAGAAGATACTTAAACTTACCAGTTAATTAACTTATTATTTTACTAAGTTATAATTATTATATTTAATAACAACTTAATGGCTGTTTAACAGCACTAATGACATAACTTCCTGCCAAGGTCTTATTTGACATTATTATTTGACAGAAATATTTGAGCTCCATAACTCACAATTTTTACATTCTTTTCCTATTTTAATTGCGTTAAATAAGGCAAAACATACTCTTTACAAAGAATACAAGATGAAATAATAACAATGCAAATAAGAGCAATGACTTTTCGAAATTTATTTCGGAAGTTATGTGTGATAAATATCGATGACTGAAAACTTTGTGCCCGGTGGATGTCAATAGGTTTGCCACCTATTTTATTTGGGATTTAAATTTATTTTGGGAAACACAACGGCAAATCAAGGCTAAACAGCTGCTGCCTCCACTTTCGGGTACAAAAAGGCGTAAAGTAATGTTATTTTATGTTATGTAATATTATAAGCTTATTAGAGATAGGCGACACAGTTCGCTGCATGAATGACCTGGTTCGAACTGTGGGACACCACGGCTTTTCACAATATTGACGTAAAGTGGCTCATGTGGGGTTTCATTCGGTGAGAGAGGTAGTCGGAGCCCCTCTCCTCTTCCCTACCTTTCACATCCTTTTCCCTTAAAGATCGGCAACGCAACTGTAACACTATTTGTGCTGCAGTCGTCTGTGGGTGGCGTTAGCAACTTTTGTGTCTGGTAACCCATATGCTCATAAAAAGATACTTGATCCAGATCTTTCTGTACCCTTAAAATTTTCTCTGTATAACTCAAAGGTCGACAGGTAGGAAATTAAGTCTACCTTATGTACCAACCCTGCACATGAAGAATAAATAAATAAACAAATAAATTTATGAGGACGGTTAGTTGAAATTATGTCGAATATTTGGATATCATCATTGTACTAATATATATATATATTTTAATCTATCTAATAATAGGCTAAAGCTTTTAAGCCATACTGCTTTGTCTGACGTTATTTTTTATTATGAAGTAATGATGATGAAGATGATGATGAAACTTAAAACTAACCTAAACTAACCTAACCTAATCATGTATAAAGTCGTGGCTCTTTATGCATGATGTTCCGAGGGAGTCCTGACGAAACTGTAGGAGAGCACACTAAACACGATATTTACACCATTCCCCACATTTGCAATCATATACGGACACTTATTAAATAAAACGCCACGAATTTTATCCAAATAATATCCATTGAAACACAAATCTGAGAAAATAATGCAAAAACGGACATGACTCTTCCACAGTCCCGCCAAAACTCCTGTACTAGTATAAATTAAATCACAACACTTTCAATGCAGTACGCAAAGTAATGTAATCCACTCATCAAGCCGGCAGTAATCCTTCCACTCGGCAGTACTGTCGTGTCATCAACGGTAGTCGAAAATTTTAATCACCACCGTCCCTCCTCTACCTCTCGTATCAACCCTCTCTCGCCCTCGGGCTGTGGACGACCGCTCCTTACACGATATTCCCATTACTTAGTCCAGGGCGATAATAAAATTTAATATAATGCCACAAGGAAACGGATGCGACCACAATGGAGGCTTCACCGTGAACCGTGGACGGATGTGAATGATGAACAGTAGACATTTTGAAAATGTGCCCATTTTGTTATTTATTTCGACGAATACTCGCATTCAAATAGAGTTCTCGCCTTCATCTCTTTCTCTCTTCATTATAAACAGAAATATATAATTGAACGTGTAAATAGAACGTGTCCTGGAGGAAGGTGATGTTAGGAGCCTTAAAAATCGACGCGCGTGCATGAAAAGAGTTAGGAGTGTCTATACAAAACAATTGTACATCTAATTCAAGAAACTGTAATAAATGTAACCTACTTAAATTCTGCTGCATAAGCTTTTTGCTTGACTTTGCCTGTGGAAACGAGAGTAACTAAATAGTTTGCTCATTATTTCAATATTTTTAAAGATATCGTGTCTTTTTACTAAGTTAATACTTGAAAATGTACTCGTTTTTATCCCCCATATGCTGGTAAAAGTCATCGATGTCTACCTCATTTTCAACCCAGACTCTTTCAAACAGAGAGCTGAATAATGAACCGTAAATTGAAACTCGGTTTTTTTAGCTATTATACAAAATTAAACAATAAACAACTATGAAACAGCAGCACGAAAAAAAGAGAATCATAAAATTTTGGAATCAAGATATAGTACTTCAGAAAGCAATAAAATAACACAAGTGCCTTACATCGCTACAGGCAGTTGAAGGGTTGCACCCACTACGCCGATGGAGTCCGCGGTCCAAGAATAAAAGGGGTACGTGCAGGGTGAAATTGAGAAATGGACCGGCTAACGTAGTTATATCACCCCGCTGTAGTGGCGGGTTGAATGAAAAATGTTTTGTTATTGTAAATTCCTTTAAACAACCTCCTCTGAAACTATGAAGATATTTTTTTTTTAATTCCATATCGGGAATACTACTTAAAACTAGATCTTTTATGTAAATTACCTCTTAACAGTGGTAGAGTCTTGCAGTTCTCTGTATGAATGAGCCGGCTCGACCGGTCAAATACCACGACCTCTGGGAATATCGGCGCGAATTGGCTGGTGCCGCGTTTCGTTCGGTGAGAGAGATATCCAGAGGCCCGATACCCTTTCCCCTTCCTTTTATCTCCTACTTCCTTAAAGAACAGCTCACCATGGTGTGTCATGGGTGGTGAGTAGTTGGTTACCATCAGGCGAACTTGCTCGTTTGCCCTACTATCCCATAAGTATCATAGAAGACCTTATTGTTGTTTCAACTGTCCATATATATTTGTCTCTCTGATACCCTGTAGTAGATTTCAGTTTGAGAGAGGCTTTGTTATTCACTTCTTAAACTAAAGATTTATCGAGTCTAGTATGTTTTGGTATAATCAAGAAGTCGTGGGATCACACCAATGACTTCAAAATTCTCTTAGGTAGAAATGTGTGATAAATATCGATGACTGACTACATTGTGCCCGGTGTATGGCAATAGGTTCACCACCTATGCCATTTGGGACGTAAACATAACGGCGAGTCGAGGGTTAACAGCCGCTGCGTACACCTGCGTGTACAAAATGGCGTGAAGCTATGTTATGTTTCTAGTTCGTTCCAAATATTTATTTCTCTCGTCTCTCAAATGAAGCAACACTCCAGTACCTAACTCTCACAAACGCTCACGGTCAAACTTTAAAACAGTAAACTTATTGAAGTATGAAAAAGCAATTTAAATATTTTCTATGCCAGTTGAGAATTGGTTGGAGAAGGCGAAACGAAATCGTGGCATTAATTGCCAACAACTGTGGCAAAGGTTCTGCCCGGGGGCGCCACAACTCGTGCACTTTTAAAAACTTATCGACCTGAGGATGCAGTAAACTCATTAACCTGAGTGCGGGCACTTATTAGACAAGGTGTAGTGCCTGTGAGTGAGGTACCGCTGATACTCAGTGACATGAACACCAGGGATCCAACAATATTTTTGAGTAAAAAATAAATATAAAACTCTTGTCAAAATTCACAAATTATTTTGTAAATTTATTTGCATTGCAGCCGTGAACTGCATTAAATTTTTTTAAATGAGTTCTTGCGAATGTTCCACTCACCTAATTATAACTTCCCAAACGGAATAGGTGGCGTAAGCTATTGTCTCACTTTGGGCACAATGTTATCAGTAATCAATCACGATAGAATGATTCCCAAAAGTACCGGGTTTCAGTCAGGATTCATTCCCACGACTTTTTGATTTAGAGGTGTAATTCGAACATTGCAATACAATTCTAAACTTTTTTTTTTCTTAATATACGATATACTTGTAAACACCTGACCTCTATGTAGATGACAATACTCTCATTCAATATACCAAAGGGTTTATCTTATAAATAAAAATAATATATCGGCAAGACAAGCGTTATATCCGTATGTCTCCTAACTACCATACATGTCTTAAGGATTCGTTTCAGCCAGGTTGCCTCTGGCTAATACAGACGAAGCAAAACTAACTTAACTCTCGACTAATGAGAATATATATAAAGGAACACTAGATTCATCCACAATGTCAGTTTGCTCCATTTTTCAATGGCGTGGGTTGTCGGGCAAGAGAATTAAATACTCAGCGTAGCAATTAACAAAATATAATCGTTGTCTCAAACTATGGTTAATTATAACTCTTAATTAAATAACACTCCACCGAACACGTAGCGCGTTATCAAGATGCGACTCGATCCAGTTCTCCTCAAAAATGTAATGTCTCCCTTCGGTCGCGCCTGCGCACTAGCACCCGGTGTTGCGTCTGAGTGACATTTTATTCGACTGCAAAGAGGATATAAATGCTCGAGTGGAGTCAAATATCGTACTCTAAAATAATTGTTAAACGCGCCGACACGGCCAGACTGACATTAAGCACGTCCTCGTGCGGCTCCATCTCTATAGGTCTGCTAATCTGTAAAGATAAGAAAAATGTAGGGAAATCACTTTCATATTGCTCGTCCTATCCTGACATTACGGATATTCTCGGATAACCATTCTCTTCGTTTCTCTTCATTCTTTTTCATTTCTCTTTTTTGTACACGCTCTCACACAATAGCACCCACATAATGTACAGTGCTACAGTTTGACCTCATGCAAACAAATAGCCACTATACTAGCAGACTTCATCCTCTCACCGCCCATAATGTACAGTGCTACAGTTTGACCTCATGCAAACAAATAGCCACTATACTAGCCGACTCCATCCTCTCACCGCCCACAATGTACAGTGCTACAGTTTGACCTCATGCAAACAAATAGCCACTATACTAGCCGACTCCATCCTCTCACCGCCCACAATGTACAGTGCTACAGTTTGACCTCATGCAAACAAATAGCCACTATACTAGCCGACTTCATCCTCTCACCGCCCATCATCATCTCATATGATGACAGGTTAGGTACACGTCATCATCTCATATAATGACAAGTTATGTACATGTCATTATCTCATATAATGACAAGTACTGATCTTACAGTGTCAGCGTCCCTTCGACCGATCATCATCTCATATGGTGATTCGGACCGGACATTCTGACAGTATACTCTCACAATAATACTTCTTTACTCACATCTTAGAATTCTTCGCGCTCTGAAGCTGTGAGGGTAGCCGAACACGGGTCACAGAAAGTGAACTGTCACTGTCATCATCTGATGATACCCTCCCCTCTATCTGACCCTGGTCCGCCGTCTCGGCCCCCTCTTCATCATCATTTAGTAAAGTATTAGCTATATCTACTAAGCCCTCATGACCCCTGGGTACTGCACGTAGGTTTTCGTGAGCGTATTTGTACGTGGCTAAGAATCTGTGCATTACATTTTATCACGTTATTTTGTCCTATACCCTTGAGATATACCAAATCACTATGTACAGTACCCCCTAAACTGTCAGCCAGGCTACAGATTACTAGCAAGCAGGCGGATCCACTGTCAAAACGAAAAGAAACGGGCTCACCGGAGGATGTCGTGAAGGTACCGGTTGTTGGTCTGCGTCCACATAAATCGACCTCTTTCACCGCAGCATGTCCATCGCCCCCTTTGCGCTCTGGGCAAGCTGACGCCACATGGCCCTGATGACCACAAACGAAGCATATGACAGGCCTAGAGTAGTTGTGAGTCTTCGCTGGCTGGACAGGAGTTTTCGAAGTTGGTTTAGGTGTTGGCTCTTCGCGAAGTTTACGGCAGTCCACTGCTCGATGCCCTACCACACCGCAGCGATGACAAGTTCCCGAAAAGCGTGTGTCGGGCCGCATCCTTTTCGCATCAGATTCACTGCAATCTTGTATGTCTCAGTCTTCGTTTCAATGAAATTCTGTTAAGGACCCGAAAGAGTTGAATTCGAGTAGACACATGGCAAGATTGTAACTCTCGACGTACGGTGCCATCCTTTTGACATAATACCGAAGAAACGAATCCCGTGATAACATCATATGACATTTCAGTTCGAGGAATGCGTTCTATTTTATGCCAAAGCCGAGCCGCGGCTTCACTTGCGGTTTCATTAGTACCTATTTGGAATCTCAGAATTTCGTCGAAATAATCCTGTGGCTGCATAGGCGTACCAAATTTCGCTAGCAGTACTTCTTTTATATGCTCCCATGTTAGTTGTGAACTTTGAAACTTGGTAAGACATGTTGCTGCCCGACCTCGCAAGGCGTGCGTGAGGGCTAACAAAAGTTCGGCGCCCTCTAATTTTCTGCTATTCACCACTATTTCGGTTATCTTACACCAACCTTCGATATCCGCGTCGGTATCATCTGGGTTGAACCGTACCAACTGCGTCGTCATGTTGTTGGTGGCTTGAGACGCCGACGATGATTCTAAAATTCCTGATAACAACGATTCCATGCTTCGTAAAACGTTATGCGCTGACGTATCGTGGCGAGTTTCATTATATTCTCTTGGTGGATGCCCTCTGTATCCCACTTCTGATAAAGGAACACTAGATTCATCCACAATGTCAGTTTGCTCCATTTTTCAATGGCGTGGGTTGTCGGGCAAGAGAATTAAATACTCAGCGTAGCAATTAACAAAATATAATCGTTGTCTCAAACTATGGTTAATTATAACTCTTAATTAAATAACACTCCACCGAACACGTAGCGCGTTATCAAGATGCGACTCGATCCAGTTCTCCTCAAAAATGTAATGTCTCCCTTCGGTCGCGCCTGCGCACTAGCACCCGGTGTTGCGTCTGAGTGACATTTTATTCGACTGCAAAGAGGATATAAATGCTCGAGTGGAGTCAAATATCGTACTCTAAAATAATTGTTAAACGCGCCGACATATATTTTAAAATCAGCACTAGTTGCTAACAAACTCGTTGGCACTTCTAACTAGACGAAGCAAATGTTATGCTGAATTTTAATACTGTTATTTTCATATACTATAATTTATTAATAGTTTTATATGAATCTTTTAATACATAGGTTTAAATTCAAAGGTCCAAAGTTCGATTTTTATTTTCAACCAATAACTTTGCATACGCTATGTATAGTAAATAGGGATAACTTACGGAATTGTAGCAAATGTGTGACATTAATGTGTCGACACTATTTGGAGCTAGAAAATTCATCTGTGTTGCCGCTGCCTTCAACTCGGTCTACTTAAAGGTGTGAAGATACAGTACTCCCAACATAAAATTATAAAACATCATATATTAATCAGAACACAGCAATAAATTTTAATACAACACACATCGCCGTTGCAGTGGTTGTACTTGCCATCTTACGCCATAAATCACCCGGGTCGCTCATCCGGTAATTAACCGTATGACTCGGGGTTTTACACGAAGTCTCACAGCACCACCCCTTGGTACCGTCACTCGCTTCTCTACGCCAAGATGGTGATTGTTTTAATAACCTGTACTTATATTATTTTGCACTTCCATATATAATATAAACATATTTAGAACTTTTTAAAGTTTTTGGATTGGAAACTAAAATATTCTGCATGAATGGGCCAGCTCGACCGGTGAAATACCACGACCTCTCAGAAGACCGACGTAAAGTGGCTCATGCCGCGTTTCGTTCGGTGAGAGAGGTACCCGGAGGCCCACCCCCCTTCCCCATCCTTTCCTATCCACTATCCCTTTAAAGGTCGGCAACGCAACAGTAACACTATATGTGTTGCTGGTGTCCATGGGCGGCGTTGGTTGCTTACTATCAGGTGACACGCCTGCCCGTTTGCCCTCCTATCCCATAAAAAAAATTGTTTTTACGTATGCTTCATACACAAATAGTACTTCTCTGGTATGATTAAATCTCAGATCTGATGTGATCAAAAGTGTAGATCACTACCATCTACCGATAACTACAAATACTATGAGATCAATATATTTGGTAGACATTTATTAAATTATAACGTTTTAGTCTCGGTGGCCCAGTGGTCGAGCACACGGTTTCTGAATCCAGAGGTCGTGGTTCGAATCCTAACACTGGCTCACACCAATGACTTTTCGAAATTGTTTTCGGAAAGTTATGTGTTATATGACCTCTCAGAAGACCGACGTAAAGTGGCTCATGCCGCGTTTTGTTCCGTGAGAGAGGTACCCGGAGGCCCACCCCCCTTACCCATCCTTTCCTATCCCCTATCCCTTAAAGGTCAGCAACGCAACAGTAACACTATATGTCCATGGGCGGCGATGGTTGCTTACTATCAGGTGACACGCCTGCTCGTTTGCCCTCTTATCCCATAAAAAAAAAAATCTAAAACTTTGTTCTAAACTTCAGAGCTATTTTGGGTATAGTATTCAAAAAACACTAACAACTATTTAAAAAAAAAACGTTAGCTTATTTAAAAGTCAATAATCTCCTACACTTAACAATTCTGAAGACATCTGTATTCATTACTTTCTATTACAATGTCTCTAGAACATCTAATTTCTGAAGGCTAATAAACTGAAAGCTAGTACGTTGCATGAATAAAATTATAATGAATTTCAACGTACATTAACTTTGAGATTATCAAATGTGGCTTCGCGTATGCATTGGATGCACCGGAAAATGCATTTGGGATGTCTGCTCCGCCGCAATCTTGTTTTATTACTAAAGGTAAAACTATATGACATATTATTATATCTAAGTATTGAATACATACGTTTTAAATTCGTCTATTATAACTAACTCTTTTAATATTGGTAGGACCTGAATGGTAGTATCTGAATTATGAATCAAGCGGTGAAATATCACAACCTTTCAAAAAATCTGCGTAAAGTGGGTCATACTGCATCTGCATTGTTTGGTGAGAGAGGTATCTCCACTCCTTATCTTATTTGGCAATGCAGCAGTGACTCTCTTGGCGCTAGTTGAGGCACCAAGTGACCCTTTTCTCGTATACTAAATTGTATTATTGTATACTCCATGCCATAAAAACAATTTAGTCTTTGAATGGGTTTTACTGGTGTCTCCCACAGTCTTCTGTATATCTTAATTATAAATTATCTGTGCCTGTGAATCTCACAAGTGTGGCATCACTAATAGAGATCCAAAAGAAACTCAAACACCTCTCTCTATCATGGGCCCGGGCTAATCGCTTAATCAAAATTTATTCCGCACTTTGATTTTAAATTTGGAACGCAACATTTATTACTTGGGCCCCATCGGAGGCAACCCTTCGCGGGGGCCGCTTCATTATCGCGGATTAAGGCTGCGGGTATATTTTATCGATCGCATCGGAGGCAGTATTCATTTTCAATTAAACGCCAAGTATTTTATTAAGTTTGAGCGCGGAATTGATGAGTTTCGCGAACTAATATTTACAATGGGTGGCATGCGTGGTACGGGTGGTGTCTCGCGCCACCTGAACTTGCGGTCTCTCATATTATTCCTCGCGTAGACGCTCTGGATAGATAATAGTAGTCTTTAACAGTCTAGACATGATCTAAAATCATATTGTGTCAGTAATTGTTTTAATCGATTTGTATTCAAATACAAGATGCGAGGGTTATCTCGGAGAGTTTCTATGTATAGAATAGAATACTCTTTATTGTACACCGAATAAAAAACATAACAAAAATATACATATAAAAAAAACATTATTAAATTCAATTTGTACAATTGGCGGTCCTATCGCACAGGGCAATTTCTTCCGGACAACTACTGGACGGAAAGAAAGTAATAAGAATTAGCGGTTATCGGCGGTATACAAAACATAATATAAGCTACATCATCATAAAAATAAAAAAAATAAGGTATTTATAAACATACATACATATTGATACAAATATACATACATACACATACATAGATACATACATATTATTACAATTAATACAAGCACGATAGTGTTATTTTTTTTTCTTTTGTTTTTTATGGGATAGGAGGGCAAACGAGCAGGCGTGTCACCTGATGGTAAGCAACTAACGCCGCCCATGGACACCAGCAGCACATATAGTGTTACTGTTGCGTTGCCGACCTTTAAGGGAAGGGGATAGGAAAGGATGGAGAAGGGGGTGGGCCTCCGGGTACCTCTCTCACCGAACGAAACGTGGCATGGGCCACTTTACGTCGGTCTTCTGAGAGGTCGTGGTATTTCACCGGTCGAGCCGGCCCATTTATGCAGTAAACTGCTTGGCTCTACCACTGTTATAAATGTTAATGCAAGAGTGTAGTGCTAAGTAATGTTCTTTTAGCCGTGATTTGAAAATGTTCACGGACTGCGCTTTTCTTATATCAACGGGCAACTGATCCCAAAGCAGTACAGCTTGAACAGTAAATGATTGTCCAAAAAAGTTGGTGGAATGTCTTGTAACTGATAATTTTAGATTTTCAGATGACCTCAAACACTTTAAATGTGTGTCATTTAAGGACACGAACCGTTCTTTGAGATAATGGGGTGTTATTGGACAGAATAAAATGTTATATAACAAAGTGAGAATATGATTATTCCGGCGAAAACGAATTGGAAGCCACTTGAGTTTTTTACGAAATTCGGAGATGTGATCATATTTGCGAATACCAAATATGAACCGTATGCAGACATTTTGAAGACGCTCAAGTTTATCTAGTAGTGCCTCATTGTGATTTAGATAGCTGACATCGGCATAATCGAGTAAAGGAAGAAGTAGACTCTGGGCAAGTGCAATTTTGATAATATTTGAATTATATGTGAAAATAACTATAAAAAATTAACTATAAAACTTTTCCTATACAACATAGAGTAAGTAGATATTTATCGTGGTCACAGAATAAATATTTGGACTTCTTATGTACATATAAAAATAATGTAATAAATCAGAACCTGCTATGCATAGGTTAGAGGAACCGATCTTTTTTCATTTGTGTAATGGTTAAGGTTATGAAATTTAGTTGTATCTCATATATGATAATGCGCATGAATGCCAAAGTATATATACATAACTCAACGCCAAGTACCTTGCGGGTTAAGCAGAGAAAACATATCGCCATTAGACACAATTCTTACACAGCTCACTCGCTTCTTGGAATTTCATAACTGTTTTTATACACGCTCGTCGATTTTTGCAACTCCCGACATCACCTGCTTCCAGAACTCGATCTATTTTCTCATGGAAAGTGTGCCGTGGGCGTTCTCGACTCCAACATTCATTCGCTTTTGAATTGTATACCGGTTTTTTCAAACTTGTATCATTCATTCTTTCTACATGTGCCATCTTGGCACACAGGGTTACAGAACTTGTACCATCGGTGCAAACCCTTTCTTACTTTTTACACTGACACTCTCTTTATCCCACTTCCTTTCTTGTTTTCGACGCGGCAAGCGAGAAACACTGCGCAAAATTTTTCCAGTGCGCTCAATTCGACCGCGTTTATCTTACTTTCTTGCACACTTTGCTATAAATGCCAATAATACTTTCACTTTGCTTTCACTAAATATTAAGAAAGACATGATAATCTTTTTTATAACTCCACGCCTTTTTGCACCTGAAGGTGTAGGCAACGGCAGCAAATAGAAGAAGCTGCGTAACCTTGTGCCAGGCACCGGGAACATAGTCAGTCAGTCATCAATATTTATCACACATAACTTACGAATAGTCTCGGTGGTCCAGTAGTCGAGCACACGGATTCTGATCCAGAGGTTCGGGTTCGAATCCAGAGGTTCGGGTTCGAATCCTGACACTGGCTCACATCGATGACTTTTCGAAATTGTTTTCGGAAGTTAAGTGTGATAAATATCGATGACTGAAAACTTTGTGCCCGGTATGGCAATAGGTTCGCCACCTACTCCATTTGGGACGTAAACATAACGGTGAGACAGGGTTAACAGCCGCTGCCTACACATTCGGGTAACAAAGGCGCGAAGCAATGTTATGTTATGTTTTGAACAAAAGTGGTGCAAAGACTTTGACAATATTTCAAACTATGCCATCGACATTTCAATATTTAGAATATACCTGGAATTTCTAAACAATCGTATCTGTAATTTAATATACAACAAAGTCGAATAACTGAGACAAAACGAATCGATATTCAATTTATACGAAACGATTGCTTCGAACAACTCGCAGATGAATTAAACGTTCTTTCCACAAAGCATTGTTTGTACGTTGTATAAGTGAGGTGACTTCCAATTTCCTGGTAGCGACGGCACTTCCGCGGGCCTGGCGTCGAACGTGGAACTTTTGAAGGCATCATCGACGAATCTGATGCACCTATGCGCCTGTGTGCCTACACACTTGTAAACAAAGAGACTATCACTTTAAGTTCACACTGGCGTTTTAATTGTTTGAATTTTGATTACAGAATACATGCATTTATATAGGCTTGGGTCGTTGAAAAAACGTCGAAGTAAGCCTTTGCACCAATTTTTCTTATCTCTTCTTCTCTTTTTACCATACCAGTGTCCTATTAATAGGGCAGTACATAAATTTGCCCGCTACTTCATCTGCGTGGATGCTATAAAGCAGCAAAAATACTGTGCCTATGTATTGACCCTACCTCTTAGCTATATTTATGCAAAATAGGACATAAAACATGCAGTACTTTTAGAGTTTGGCCGTAACAAAAAAATACAAATGAGCAGACAAACAGATAAACCATATTTTTTGTGTTTGGTATCTATTGTAGGTTATATCCCTTGTATTATAAAAGAGAAATATTCAACAATAGTTTTAACTTTCCTACAATTTTATTGTATCTATAGATAAGCATCTCGGGCCTTAAATGATAAAATAAGTCAGTACTAAACTCTGTATCATATCATATTAGGCATCATATAATTTTCGTAATAAAAGTAATGGTAGAGCTTTGTATATTATGTGCGTTTCAGACGCTCGTCTGTTCATACACTTTTGTAAATAACTAGAATAGCTTTGAAAGTACCACAAGCGGCTGCGCTGGTTGCTTCTAATGCAATATCCGCTTGCAGGTGTACACGATAATGCAGCCGTGTCAATGCATCCTCTTTTTCAAACTCGTTAATAGTTTAATAGTAAGAGTTAATTAACTGATTAAAAGTATTAAATTCAGTGACTCTTTCTTATCGTTTATATCTCGGGTGTAAGTTATTTAACAATATCTCCACCATCGCGTCGCTTAAAGTAGGTAATCTTGACTATTGACAATTTTTTCCGTATAAAATAAAAAGTTATGTCGTCTCAATTATCTGGAGGTCGAACAACCCACTTTGAAGTCTTAGGTTCAAATCTAGGCTTTTCAAGATTCATTTCAAGATTTAGGCATGATAAATATCGTTACTGACGAAATGAAAAAAAATTAAAAGTGACGCCTATTAGCCGAATTTTTAGGTAATAAACCTAAAAATTCGGCTAGCTGAGTCGTAACTATTAAAATTTTGATTCCATTTATTTCACTGCAAATATTGTAAAATAAATTACTTTAGATATTGTTCTATTGTAAAAATTTAATTCCACTTACTTCATGGAAGAAGCCTTTACAGGGTTCAGATAATGCTCTTAGATTATGTTACTTCAATACATTGAACTGCACGACTATCTATTGTCTGGGATAATTCCTTAGCCTCCTTAGCTATTTTGTATAAAGTCTACTTCAATATTTTATTTATGTTTCAGTGGTCCAGTGGTTGAGCACCCCGTTTCTGAAACTAGAGGTCGTAGGTTCGAACCCTCACACACATAGCTCACAGCAATGACTTTTCGAAGGTCTTTTTGGAACTTATGTGTAATAAATATCGAATAGCCGCTGCCTACACCTTTGGGTAACAACAGGCGTGAAGTTATGTTATGAATAGGAGAGTAACATTTAAATCAGATAAGTCGTTTCAAAGTTGCATTAGTTGAGGCATATAGAGTCTTGGATCGAAAAAATGAGGCAGAATATTATAATTAAAATATATATAAAGAGTATATAACTCATTTAATGTCTATAACCCTCAAATTAAATAATGGACTGTAGTTATAGTCGACGTCGTATGGAATAGATACGATGCGTTAGCCCCTTTATTATGATTTTCTGAGAGATTGTAGTACTTCCACCAATCTAATCAGCCAATTTCTTTATCAAACTGCATATATCACTGTCAGTGGTAATAACATGTAATCTACTGAATAATACAAACATAACTTCACGCCTTTGTTACCCGAAGGTGTAGGCAGCGGCTGTTAAGCCTCGTCTCGCCGTTATGTTTATGTCCCAAATGGAATAGGTGGCGAACCTATTGCCATACCGGGCACAAAGTTTTTCAGTCATCGATATTTATCACACTTAACAACCGAAAACAATTTCGAAAAATCATTGGTGTGCCAGTGTCAGGATTCGAACCCGGACCTCTGGATCAGAAGCCGTGTGCTCGACGACTGGACCACCGAGACAATAATAATAGAATTAAAATATGAAAATAAATATTATATTATCATAATTATAATTAAAAATGGAAACAGTTTCAACTCAAACTCAACGGGGGTTTAGTGTGGGCGCATTGTCGACGGAATTGCGTCCGCCTTCGTTTAACGAAAACTTTTCCGAATACTCCGTTGGTCCGAGCGTTTATTAAAACCGTACGCTCGCGTATTGCATAGCTGACAGCAATAAGTAAGGCAAACCGCCTCTTCTAACCGCAACGAATCCAATATACAGACAGAGATAGAGTGAGAGAGAGTTGGAAAGTTTTATTATTGCGGCGTAAATATAACGAGTGCAGGTGAGGCAGTTTTGTCTGTTGGGATTTACAGGCGGGCTATTATACAGATGCTCATAAGACAGCCAGCGCTGAAATTAACTTATACCATAAGCACCCGCTTAAAATCAACCGTTAGTTTTCACATTTCACAGCCGACAGAAAGTATTATATACTTAGATATAGGCAAATATTCTCGTGTACTAGAATATTATTTTCATATTTCTATTGTTTTAAATAAATTAGACTAAGATATTTTCTCTAGTGAAAACGATATCAATTTCTAGATGCTGAAACGAAAATATAACCTGACTAAATTAAAATGTCGTCTAACAATAAACCATAGATATATAATTTACAATTTACATTTAATTACAATCGGACAATGAAGTAATCCTTGTCACTTGTTACGTTACAAGATTTCAGGAGAATTTCTTTCAAAGACTTACATACATACAGGTTACACTTACATACATAGGACTTACATATATACAGGTCTTGCTAAGCCAGTGGTCGAGCTCCTCCCTTTTGATTCAGAAGTCGTGAGATCGATTCCGGGCATACGCCAATGATTTATCGGAAGTCTTTCCGGAAGTTGTGTGATAAATATCGATGACTGACAACTTTATACCCGGTGTATGGCAATAAGTTCGCAACCTATTCCATTTGGGACATAACGTAATGATTCGGCAAGTCGAGGCTTTCACAACCACTGCCTACACCTTCGGGTAGAAAAAGGCGTGCAATTACGTTCACAAGCATGAATTGTAAACATTTTTAGAGGGTTCACACCGTATTTAAGTCGTGTGTCCATAGAACATGGTAGCAGCTAACTATTGTGCAAGCCAAGTACTTGTGTCCACCATTGCGTATAGGAAATACTTGCTTACTGAATAGCTGTATATTTTGTATAAACAATATTATACAAACAGTGTTTGATAGTTAATGGGCTTGTAGAAATCCACAGACCAAATTATCTACCACAAAGCCGGTGCCAGGAACAAGCTTAGGAGTGTAACGAGCTTATAATAAAATTAATTTCGGGTCGCATGTATGCCGTTTCATGGTCTACCTTCGTCACGTATGCAACATGGCAATGTCGCAACGTGGCGGACTCCTCAAATACCAGTTTCTGTGTAACTTGACTATGACCGATTTTAATTTTATTAGTGGTTAATAAAGTTTAATTATAACTACAGATGTAGAGACACGTAGTTCGATTCTAGATAAGGCAGGGTGTACCGGTGAATTATTAGGACATCACAGAAAATCCTACCTAAAATTATGTTCATGGTTTGGTGAGAGATGTTCCCGTAGGAGTCGGCACCTTATTCCCTGTTCTTTCCTACCTCTCCTATCATAAAGGCTGGCAACGTTGTAACACTACCGATGTTGCAGGTGTCCTTGAGTGGCGCTGATAGCTTACCACCAAGTGGCCAACTTGCTCGGTTGCCTTTTAGCTCATAAAATAAATCTAAAATGAAAATTTACATTTAAAATTCTGCCAATGACATTTTTAAAATTTGCTATTATTACCTAGCTAATCTATAAATCATTACATAGTATAAAACAAAGTCGATTTCAGCTGTCTGTCCCCTTATATGCTTTGATCTTTGATACTACGCAACGGATTTTGATGCGGTTTTTTAATACATATAAACAGGGTGGTTTGTATCTATAATTCACGTACAATGTATTCAGAAAGAAGTGATAATTTTAGAAAATTAGGAGTTTAATTGCAAACGTTGGCTGAACCCTAAGTGATGGATCAAAATAATGTACTATATATTATACGTCTGAAAAAGGTCTACAAAATTTTCCGCGATGGTGTATCTCTTAGGGAGCTTATCCCTAAGCAATGACCATATTTATTTCTGAACTTTTTCGCGAAACAGAGTTCGCAGGGTCAACTAGTATTAATATAAAAACATGTCCCAATAAAACAAAATTTTCACGATAACTGTATTACAAGTACATAGTTCTTCTCTATATTCTGAGTAAACCAAAATTACATTTGTTTTTGTTTTATCTTCCATACCCCTGCACCTTACAAGACACCGAACATTATTTAATGCAGATCTCCGTCACATAAATCACTGGGACCCACGGTGAGCATATTTCATACTTAATTCTTTCAAACATTGCGCCTCCTTGGTTTATGAGGCTTCAGTATTTAGCCAACCTGATGTTGCACCTGTTTATGTTTTTTTAGATACATAAAAATTATAGTTAAAAAAAATCTCTAGTTTCTTGTCCGTTTCTTCTCATGATAGCCACTGCACTCTGAATCAGATCACTCGTGGCGTTTGCAAAAGCATTGTTCTCAATTTAATTATATTATTTAGTTTAACAAGAAAATGATGTAATTACCTCAACAAAAAAAAAATCGTGCGTGGAGTCCCGCCGCGCTAGAGAAGTGAAACGCACGCATGCTCGTTTACTCTCCTGTACAATAAAAAAACACGTTTAATTTAAAAAGAGCACATCTTACATTAGGACGGGCCTCGTGGTGCATTAGTAAAACTACCGACTGTGCAAAGCATTAAAGCATTAAAAAAAAGAAAACAAAAAAAACAAAAAAGCATTAAAACTATCTCTGAATGAGAGGTAGTGGTATTTCCCTTGTCGAGCCGGCCCATAATAACATCCAAACTTAGCGTGTATAAAAACTTCAAAATGGAGTTCTATGATTTAAGAACTACATAATACATTTTTATTACATACATAATATATACATACAAAATATATGACACATACATTGCAAAATTAAAAATGTCGATTTAATTATCTTTGTAATATCAAATATTAACAGTACGGGACGCGTCCGCCATGGCCGGCACTCGCTTCGTAACTACTTGATGTTACTATTTGATGTTAAAAAAATTACATACATATAGTATAGTACAGATAGCACAAAAAGTAATATTAGCACGAAATTATTTATTTAGCCCATTTTTGTTTCTATGCCTCCTTCTATGCCCTTAATCATAAGGTTCTTTCTGTGTATCTATTATCTCTTGTGTACAATAAAGTATATATAAATAAGTAGATAATTAAGACAAATCAAAATTTAGTTTTTATAATACTGTATAAATAAAATTTTTGACAAACATTTTTTGTAATTACATTGCTTAGTTTATTGACATATATAGACTTTTTTTATTTTTTTGTTTGCAGACAATTTTCTAATAGCTATGACATTGTTAAATTATTATTTATTATTATAATTATTATTGACATGTTACATGTAATAATTTTATTATTTATTGTATATTGACAACTGCACGTACATATCACACGCCTTACCAGGCAAATTTTAGAGATGCATACTTACGTCATGTCACCATACTGCAAATACCCAGAATTATGTGAATAAATGATTGATTGATTGATTGATTTATACTGAATTAGTTATTATTCCTGTGCTTGTATGTATATGTACTTCTATTATGCAAAATTCCCAAAGTTAGCTTTTCGGTTATAGCGGCGTCAAACTAATTGTTATTTGTTATTATTATAATATTACATTCAAAAATGTTCAAACAAATGTTTTGTTTGTATATTCCTAATAATATTTAAATTATTTAGTTTATTTTAATTTTTGGTTGCATATAAATTTAAATATTAAAAACAATATTTTTTATGCAGTTAGTACTTTAGGGGCATGGTGCGATACAAACAGTGCCGCTACTAGCTACTAGATGTCTATGTACTGTTTTTAATCACGCTATGCAAATTCTCTTCCTTGGTTTATATAAACCGGTTTAAGTTCTAGTCTTATATATTATCTATAATACCCGCGAGGGGGCGTTAAATGCGTTAAATGCTTTCGCAAGAGACATTAAAATTTCCACTTCAAAATAAAAATTATAATATCAAAGAAAATAATAAAATTTGTCACAACGGACATAATAATGAAGGTTTTAAGCATTATATTATAAATCAATTATTTAACGAATGAAAAATGCTAGATAGAAAAGAAGTCAGAAGAATTAAGAAATATCGGTCAAAATATCTTTAGCCTAATGTCAAT
This sequence comes from Euproctis similis, assembly GCA_905147225.2. Lineage (NCBI taxonomy): Eukaryota > Metazoa > Arthropoda > Insecta > Lepidoptera > Erebidae > Euproctis > Euproctis similis. The sequence goes on from LR990116.1 coordinate 15,948,321, forward strand.
ATACCTATTAGATTCTAATCACTATTAGTGTTCAATTTATAGTTTTAACTATTTAACTTGGATTTAAATAACACTTTGAACGGAATATGTAATAATATTATTATGAAATATATGTTACAATTCGTACTCAGAGGTCGTAAATCTCCTTGTGAGAATCTCAGCTGTACAGCTGTACGCGGCTCCCACAGCGGCTATATATCGCGATATCAAGACATCTTCTAGCATTACATTAGAGTCAAGCCACTTTTACTCTAGCCAGTATCACAAAGCTTAAAATCACTTACGTTGAAAATGTTTGATACCCCTGATATTAAAATTCTTTTTTTTTTTAAAACTAAATCCACTCTATTCCTCACATATATCTCTCGTATGAATGCACAAGATATACAGAATTACTAGCTTTGAAATTTCACTTTCGAGTGACGTCCAGTTCCGCGGTCATCTGGAGGGCAAGGCCAAATTGGCTTCCAAAAAGCTTGGTGTGCTCAATAGAGCGGGACAGTATTTCACGTCAGGTCATCGCCTGCAACTTTACAAGGCGCAGGTCCGTCCTCACGTGGAATACTGTTCACATCTTTGGGCGGGGGCACCCCAGTACCAGCTTACTCCATTTGACCGCATCCAACGACGCGCGGTTAGGCTTGTCGACAACCAAGCTCTTACTGATCGGCTTGATCCTCTGGCGTTGCGGAGAGAGGTGGCATCTCTATGTATCCTCTACCGCATATACCACGGGGAGTGCTCTGAGGAATTGTTCGGATTAATACCGCCAGCTGATTTCCGCCACCGTTCGACGCGCCAACGCTACCACCCGCATTGGCTGAATGGTTGGCGGTCGACAACAGTGCGTTTTAACAGGCACTTCTTGCCACGCACTGTTCCTTCATGGAACCAGTTGCCGGCGACGGTATTTCCGGACCGCTACGACCTAGGAACCTTCAAGAAACGAGCCTATTCCCATCTGAAAGGGCGGCAACGCTGATGTGATGCCCCTGGTATTGCAGACGCCATGGGCGGCGGTGATTGCTTTCCATCAGGTGACCCGCAAGCTCGTTTGCCCCTTATCCCATAAAAAAAAAAAAAAAAAAAAAACTTACATATAGGTATACTGTCAGATTGAAGTTACATCTACCTATTAAAAGTGTTAATAAATTCCTCTATAGCAAATTTGTATTATAATCTCATGAGAGGTTTTAGTCAAAATTATAATTTAAAATACTAAAGTTGATTTATTTGGAGGTGGTATGCATATGTGCATGTGAGACTGATTAAATACGAGCTGAGAAGAGAAAATAAATCTTAATTTACTAAAAGCAGTACTAAAGGTAGAGAGAGAGAACCGAGCGCCATAAGTCACGATTCTTATACGCCTTAGCTTCTTTGCCTTTCATAACTCTTATCATACATGCCATTCCATTTTTAAAGCTCCTGACATCACCTTCCAGAAGAACTTGTTCAATGTGACATGGAAAGTGTATAGTGGCCATCCTCAACTCGTACGTTAATACGCTTTTGCATTGTATATTTGCTTAGTCAATTTTGCGTCAATGGGCGTGCCCTTCCGTACTTTTACAACGACAACTAACTTCCTTATAACCTTGTTTTCGATTAAAATTATTATCGACAGCAAAAAAGTTTGACGGCACCTGTATTCATTTCGTTACAAATCACGACACACCCACCACAGGCAATGTTATTAAACACGTCAAACTGTTCACTCATCAAATGCTCAAGTTGAGAATGAGTTAGTATTATTGTGTATAGGTGGCGTCCCATGTAAATGATGGACCATCACAATAGACCTATAGAGAGTGAACAAGTTCCTCTCCGCAGCATCTCTTTGATTTCCAAATTCACACCCCGTTTTACGCTCACTAATTTTCTTGTTCGGACACAATTTCGTCAGCCCGCGAACCCCTTCAAATAATAATTCCGTCGGGAAACTATTATAGTGGATCCTCCTCACTCTCTCTCTCTCTAGCCAGTAATTAATTTCTCCATAAACTGGCTCAATTGAAGCGTAAAGATTTCGTGTCGGCCTGACTCGACGCAGAGTTTTGTGAATGATAATAATAAATTAATTTCCAAACCAAACCAAAACCCACCAAACCAATAACCAAGCTCTTGTATTTTTAGGGAAGTTCTAATAAATACTGTTGAATAAATTGAACGTTTCTGACGAATTAAAATGTGGTCCAACTTTAACTGTGTATGTAATATTATTGAATATATATGGCATTAGGAAATTTTATATGAGGATTGTCTGGGTATCACGTCTGGGTTTTTTTTTATATCGCTGGCCATCTAACCTAACTTCATACAACTCTGTAACAATGATCGTGAGTTCACTGAGTTTACCTATTGTGTATTAAGAAATTTTCATTGATATAGGTAGCGCTGCGTTGTGTTACTAAAATCACGTGTTTGTCCCGGAAAATAGACAGCAACACACATTACCGTCTCACTCTTATTTACCATAATTTATTTATATTATTTCTTAGATATATGATTAATATGATATTATAAATACTAGAAAGAATTCTGATAAATTTAGATTATCTAATTAGAGTACCTATAGAATCTTGATATAGTATTACCTAAACACCTCATAAACTGAATAAACAGTCTTTAGAAGGAGACGGGTTAATATTCTTAGTAGATAAAAATAACAATTATTATATAAATCATAATATATATAAGTCAAACGGTAAATTTAAAACATTCATTGCGTTGCATAGCCAAATTAAATTGAGGAAAATTGTAAAAAGGCGCAGAAATAAAATTAGCTCTGGTTTTAAATTCCATCAAAATGGTGATCGAAGGACCATCAGGCACAACGTCAACAACACAAATACATGTCTAATAGCACAAAGTGAGTATTACCTTCACGGATACTATATGCAATAAGATACAACACAATACGGACGAAGTTTCGAGAACAAAGCCACAACTCGCGTCCTCCAACTTATATACTAGAAGTACCTACGTATTCTGGCACTGTCGTATTCACTTAAACCTCATGACATACTGCTATTTAAATGTACTAACTGTTTTTTTTTCTTTTTTGATAACTTGAACATTTTTAGATGATGAATGAATTTTCTTGGAAATAATAAGATGACTATTTGTGTTTATGTATCTAGTTTATTTATGGTCCTTCGGGACGGATTTTGATGACAAGTGCGTTTGTGTGTCTTTAAAATTATATTGGGAGGTTAGAGGTGCCATTAGACTGGGAAAACCTTGTCGATTAAGTCTAATGATCCATTAAAAGTATGAAAATGTTTTTTTTATAAAAAGTGTCAACATACTAAAATGAAACCTTGCTTTGTAAATCAATAAATTGTAATTATTGATATTTTAACCAAATATTGAAGTCGTGTGAAATAAAGATTTTAATCGATAAACTTATTTTTTAAAGCTTAGCTTATTTTTATTATAATTATCATGAAATCGTATATAAACATAAGCTGGATGGCAAATTAGTGAACATTGGAAGACAAATAACAAAATCTTATCTACAGTAAAGTACGTTAACATGATAGCAGTGTTTGTTATCTTTATGTAGCTATTCGAGCTATTCAAAGTTAGTATGCAGCATTATTGGCTCGCGGGCAGCTCACATGTCTAGCCGGCTCTCTCGTCTAGCACATTCTCACCTGGGGCCCGGACTTGCTAAGACTTCGCAACTTTGACGTGAGCCGTTGAATTACTGAAAAGCCACAATTGACGCGTGCACTTGATAAATTATATCGTATAGAAAATATTAAATAACAGTCTAAATAATGGAAGTCATAAAATAGGAGCGTTCTGTTAAAGTGGTTTCAGGTTTAAGGCTTAGCATATACCAAAGACTTTTTAGACAAAAAATTAAGGGAGTTATTTTTATATGAGGTGAATTGAAAATATTCTATTCGACGAATAAAGGGTGGCGTTCTTTTATTCCATCGTGGCAAATATTGTATACAGTGACACAAAAAAAAAATGCTCACTTCACTTTGCTCGATGTCAAACATAACCTACTATTAGCGTTGGTATGTAAACTTAGTGAATATGATATAATTAATGTAAATTATAATATTACGAGAGATGAAAATCATTAACAACTAATAATTATGAAAATATTATAGATTTGCAATATTTTCTCATACTAATTAAGTGCACGGCGTTTCCGGCGAGTAACAGCCACGTTCTATCATAAATACAGCAAGAAAATCGGGAACATCCCCATAAATTCCTCTCGTAAAAGGCTCTGCGATTATGTTAGAGGGTGGTATTAGCAAAGTTTGTCCGATCATACAGGGGGTCTGCCCCCTTCCTCGAATAACCCCCCGCCCCCCTTATAATACATTTTTCGTTGATGTAACACGATTTCTCGTCGAGTCTCGGTTACGTGATGGATTAAAGAGCGGCTTGTTCTTGCCACCATCGGATTAAGACGAGTCTTCAATATTTAGGGCATCGCTAGCCTAATATACAATGTTTGCTTGTCGATAGACTTAACTGGTAATGGAATGATGTGATGGGTGAAGGAATCCTCTGGTGTTGAATGTACGTATAACTAAGTGCATGAGCATAGGGGCAGAGGGGAGAGGATTTCTGTATAACTTTATTGATGAAATCCATGGTATGATTATAATAATAAAATTAGTATTACAATTCATGTGTCAACGTGATCAATTTTACAATGTTTTGTATATCATTTTAACATACATAGCTTCACGCCTTTTTCTACCCGAAAGCAGCGGCTGTTAAGCCTCCTCTCGCTATTATGTTTACGTCCCAAATAGAATAAGTGGCGAACCTATTGCCATACCGGTCACAAAGAGCCAGTGTGAGGATTCGAACCCGCGACCTCTAGATTCAGCAGCCGGGTGCTCGACCACTGAACCACCGAGACTTAATCATAAGACTTATATTTTAAAACTTTATTTAATACATGTTATGTTTAAAATAATAAGATCAGTCTTGAAAATCATTTGTTACGGTGGGTAACTTTTTCAGAAATTAAGAGAAATAAAGCACAGAAGTAAAGCTTGTACTGCTGTATTATTAAATTGTTGTTTTTGATATCGTCAAAAATGTATTTCGCAGAAAAATAATTTCATCAGCCAATAAGATACGACTGAGATAAGTTCATAATAAAAATACCTTTAACATTTATTGTTGCATTATAAAAAAAAAATGGCTCATGAAAATGGAACTATTTTCACCTGTTACAATCTCAATCTCATAATCATCTCAATTTAAACGCAAGGACGTATATAAACTGTAAAACTGTATTTTCTATCTTGATAAAAGCTAGAACAATAATCATAAATACATTACGCACGATCGGATATGTTATCCAGCGAGTAAACAGAGCACCTCGCTCCCACACTCTTTCTAACTCTTTATTGCCTATCTAACTTTGTAGGATTTTAATAATGCCGCCATCTTTATACGCTACGCTTCAAATCCAATTACATTGCGTGTATTTGAAATCAATTTGTGTGTTACGCACACTTATTAAATGATAAAATAGCTTTTGGAAAAAATCTATTACAAAATTATTACAATTTCATTTCTTTTTTAAATAAAAAAAAATGCAAAAGAACTAACTAATTTAAATTAATATATGGAATGCACTTCAATAATGTCAAACGTAGTCAACTTCAAGCCGGTCGTTCGAAATTCGAATAAATGAGTGAATTCCAAATTCAAATCTCTGATATGTTTACTTACGACGATTTATATAATATATCTAACTGTTTGATGGATGCTAATTACAGCAAATTTTACAAAATTTCCTTACATCAACCGACGTCTAGAGACGAACGGCAGCCCCCTGAACGTATAAATACTGAATAAGCAGTAAACTGTATTACTTCGGCGAACCCTTTTCACTTGGCGAATTAGTAAAAAGCTACCGGGGAGTGAAAATTTTAACTTAAATGCGTCCGTAAGCCTGTACCTGCGAGTGTGTTTGACAGTCCGAAGTGATTACATTGCATACCCTTCCATTTGTTTGTTTTGATTTGGCTTAATACGACTCGTGACATTTTTCACTTACGCCACACCGTGAAACGATTAAAATTGTGTTAATTGAAATGTAACTTTCTTTTGCGATGTGCGCGCGTATATCTTTTGCGTGTGTTTTTTTTTAATTAATTTTGCGGCAGTGGATTTTCTGTTATGGCATGTCATTTTCAAATGTTGCCATATTGAAGGGCAAATAAAAATACTGGCCACTAAATTTAACGGTCAGGAAAACAAAGTTTTTTATAAGTATTAAATAAAACTAACTTATGGTTACGCAAATCTCGATTGTGGAACTATTCAGCACTCCGACTATCAGTTCATAGATACTTAGTATGAAATAGGCATGTTGAGGCATAATAGCCGCTATCTACGAAATTTAATTCCCGAAAGTTTAGATAGTCCTAGTCCTAAGTAAGTCGGTCGGGAAGTTACAGTTACTGTATACCAATAAAAAGAAACCTATACAAAAGTATGTGTACTTTTCTATTTTCATTGTCATCCATCATTCTCAATAAAGAAACACTCAAGCGAATTAGGCAACATTGTGGGTACTAACCCAGGCAGTATGTGTAAATATCCGTTAAATAGCGTCCCATCGGCACAAGGCCCCGTTGTACATGCCAGACAAAATTATAGGGTGTAATTAAAAATGCCAACACACTCGCAGACGTGCCCGAGGTGCCTGTCTAATTAGGAAAAAGTTAATAAACAGTAACAGTATGTGCTTGACAGTGACAGGCACCCCGTGAAAATGCCAAGATGAAACACGTTTAATTTGCATACTCATACAGTATGAGTGTGTCGAGGTTATGTGGTGTACAACGTGACATACGGACGGATAAACAAAATTCTCTTAATATGTATAATGTATATATATATATTAGAGACTTATTAATAATAATATCTTGGACAGAATACACACAGCGCCTTCTAGTTCCAAGCTAAGCAACCTAATGCTTGTGTTATGGATACTAGATAACGGATATTAATACATTTAAACTATTCTTTTGTAAAAACATACTTATAATACATAGAAAAATATCCAGGCGCCATAAAAACATTCATGTCACAAATATTTGTGCTCTGGGGGGAATAGAACCCCCGAGGTCGTTGCTGCAATCGGTCGTTTTACAAATACACCACGAGGCCCCGTTAAGGCTTACTATCGACACATATGGTGTAGTTGAGATTCTTCTGAACTTCCAATGGCATCCTAACACGCTAATGACTAAACTTGTTAAGATTTTTACGAATCCGGTTGATGATCATAATTATAAAATTAAAAAGTTGTATTCGAAATCTTCTGCGACACAAATTCAATTGTGCATTATTGCTGCATACACTTTTTATTAAGGTGTGAAGTACCTAATATTAGATATTGTACACGACCAATCGAACATTTCAATTAATTATAAAATAATTATTTAATTACTCGTAACTCCGCAATGTAGGTTAATTATTGTTACACGAGTTTATATTTCTAGCTTGAATATAAAAAACATACACATACATACATAACTTCACGCCAAATCCCTTGTGGGGTAGGCAGAGAGAACAGAGCGCCATAGGGCACGATTCTTACACACCTCACTCGCTTCGTTGACTTTCATAACTCTTTTCATGCACGCGCGTCGGTTTTTGAGGCTCTTAACATCACCTTCCTCCAGAACACGTTCTATTTGGTCTTGGAATGTGTGTCTTGGCCGTCCTCGACTCCTACATCCGTCCGCTTTTGCATTGTATATCTGCTTAGTCAGTCTTGCGTCAACCATTCTTTCTACATGTCCGAACCATCGGAGCATGCCCTTTCTTACTTTTACACCGACACTCTCTTTCAAACCAACTTCCTTCCTTACAACCTTGTTTTCTACGCGGTCAGCGAGAGTCGCTCCGCAGATTTTGCGTAGAGCCCTCATTTCTACCGCGTTTATTCTACTTTCATGCACACTCTGCCATACCCAGCTCTCGCTTCCATAGGTTAGTGTTGGGATCAGGACTGCATTGTGGATTGCTAACTGGGCCTTTCTGCTGATATTTTTTGCGCCCAGGAATCTGCCCAACACTCCGTTTACGCTATTTCCTATCGCCACTCGTCTTTCTACATCAGCGGTGTACCTTCCATCTCTGCTAAAAGCGCATAAAAAAAATATATATAAATAACAAATTGTGTTTTTAAGAAATCTCTCATATAAATATTTAAAATATTTCAAATTTGCTGTTTTTATCTGCATAATTTAATTAATAATTTAATTAATTGCTTTGTTCTCTCTGCCTACCCCGCAAGGGATTTGGCGTGGAATTATGTATGTATGTATGTATAATTTAATTAATTAAAACTAGTTTTTGCCATTCAGATGTGTATTAAATAAATACTTGCCCATTTAATAACGATAACTTTTATCACAGAAATCAGATTTTAATGCAAGTAAGTGAATTTTAAAAATTTATCAATTTAAAAATCTCTGTAAACCCAGTAGAAATGTATCTAACAGTTTCGGAGTTAAGTTTAAAAAAAAACATTATCGTGTTTGCTACTCTCTCGTAGAAACAAATTATTATTTATATAAATTCTACTAGTCTATTATAAGTTATATGATCTATTTCTAAATGTAATTTATTATAATTCATTTCTAGTAGCAGTTATATTAAATATCCCTATGGAACTGGAGAAACTTAAAGGCACTTTAATATATTCACCACCACGACCTGAACTGCGTTCATTAGGTTGGCTACCAGTCTTTTGTGAGTCAAATAAAGGGTGATGTGATGCTCAAGGGTGGAAGTACCTATATTTTGATAAGTCTTACTCACATACAAATTTGACTATTCCCTAATAATTTGCATGCAATCAACCGTTACATTATTCCCAATTTTGCTCGTACTATACTGACAACATATGTATTTTCTAAATACAATACTTAGACTCAGTGGTCCAGTGGTTGAGCACCCGCTTGTGAATCAAGAGGTCGCTGGTTCGAATCCTGGCTCAGACCAATGACTTTTCGAAATTAATTTCGAAAGTAATGTGTGATACAAATCGATGACTGAAAACTTTGTGCCCGGCATGGCAATAGGTTCGCCACCTATTCTATTTGGGACGTAAACATAACGGCGAGTCGAGGTTTAACAGCCACTGCCTACACCTTCGGGTAGAAAAAGGCGTGAAGTTATGTTTATGTGTATAAATATTTTCTATAGCTGAGCGTTAATAATAGAGTCGATTTTCACCTTAGCGAAAAGAATAAACATATGCTAATTAGTTACTTTACCTATAAATATGTAAGTTATGCACAAACTCACTAAATGAACAAAATAAGTATCAACTCATATTTTTTAGAAGTAGAAGTTCATATAAGTATTGAATTAATTCTTAGTACCTGAAAAAAATTTCAGAAAATATATTAAAATATATTGAATTGCCTGCTGAAATTCAAACTCTACGATACTGATAGTATTATTTAGTTATATATATATTTATAATGGTGAAAACAACTTGTTAGCTTTAATATAATACGACTAATAGACAAAATACAATTTCAACTAACTCTACAGGTCATTAGAGTCACTTCAGACTAGAGAAGACGTACGGCCCACACCATCGATCTGTCAAATTAGTTGATCGAGATCGAAGATGCTCTCAGGTGCCGAAGATGGACGTAACAAAGCCAATCAGAGGCACACGTTGCCCTTACGGATAATCTATCATAATGACATCGATTTCCCATCTGTCGAGGCGCGTGACGAGACGGCTTGGATGCATCTTGAGGGTTCTACAAGTACATTGCAGGACTTAAGTAATTGGGAATGTTATTTACGTATATGAAAATTTCAAATATCTCTTAGTAAAACTTTTGCATTTTGTTGAATTTATTTTAATAATCATTGTTAATTGTTGTCAGTAGTATAACAATATGTAAAGATTTCTACTTGGCAATTAATAAAATAATTAGTAATTATAAGTAATTTTTTATATTTTTAAATTAGGGTGGAATGGTTATCAGGACAGGTGTATATAAATCTACAATGTGTAGGTGAAATATATGTGCAATATGCTTTTTAGTCTTTGGGATGATTGAGTCTCTTTTTTCAAATTAGTCAAATTAATCGTCAGAATTCGCAATAAACGTCTAGATGGAAGTAATAAAATTACACGTAGGTACATTCCGTCGTCAGTATCACATGTGACGTGAGGATGTTACCGGTGGTACGCCTCGCTACGTGTCTAATAAGACGCTCTGTGGCCGCTCGTTGCGTCGACGTCAACGTCGCACAATTAACGCGCGCCCGTCTGTAGGGTGCTTTGTAATAATAATAATAGCAAGTAATTGCTATCTCTTTTCATTCACCTTCAATGATGACATATCGACTGTTTCGTAATCAATAATACAAATCTCATTTAAGGTCCGTTATGCCTAAAAGTATTTTTGACTTCATTTTTTTATGGGATAGGAGGGAAAACGAGCAGGCGTGTCGCCTGATGGTAGGTAACCAACGCCGCCCATGGACATCTGCAACAAATATAGTGTTATAGTTGTATTGCCGACCTTTAAGGGAGTAGGATAGGAAAGGATGGGAAAAGGGGGTGGGGCCTACAAGTACCTCTCTCACCGAACGAAACGCGGCATGGGCCACTTTACGTCGATCTTCTGAAAGCTCGTGGTATTTCATTGGCCGAGCCGGCCCATTCATGCAGCGAACTGCTTGGCTCTATAACATTACAAAGAGTAAATTAAAATAGTAAAGGGAGTTACTTAATTTTTGTTTTAGGATTGCATTTAAAGCAATCAAATTCTTGCTCATGGATTACGTACGCTGTAACACGCCACCTGACAGATGCCAAAGAACTTGAATGCAGATGTTATAACAAAAACTTAAGTCGCCCAAAACAAGGTCACATTTTTTTAAGTGATAACATTTTTATCAGGGTTAAATTGGCTGCGTAACGCGTTACAGCGTCAGTCAGTTTGGTCGTCGTGTGATCATATCACACGGCATTAGTAAGTACGTTTACCTATGAAAATAGATTTCTTTGAGACAAACTTTTTCAGATTACGAGTATAATATGGAATTAATTAATAGTCCTATATATATATTAATTCCATAAGAAAACACACTCATTCCATCCAAATCAAATTCCACGCCACCTCTTATTTATTTCCGAAAACAAATAAACACAGTCCTATAGTTTTGAGCAGTTCTTCGAGTTCTTCCTTCATTTGAACGTATGCAAAGAGATACCGTACGTTCTGTAAACAAGTACTGTTTACATAGGACTTAATTAAAGATGCCGCGTAACGTTTACGAATCCGTCAAAAGAAACTCCTCGCTTGGTATTTATTAATTTGTCAGCAAATATTTGTTTATAATAATCAGGCTCATTGAGTGTTTGAAATGTCTGGATGTTTGTGTTATCATCGACTCTGATTAACGTTGGTAATGTTTTATGCGATATTTAATTTGTTATTTGACATATATCTATATTTATTGATCACGTTATTCTTGTGCCGATAAAAGAGTAATAATTACAAAAACTATAATAGAAATAGTTGTGTTGAAATGCTTCACAAGCAACCAGAAGTGAAAGTCCCACCTTGCTTTTTTTCTTGATGACATTAAAACAACTTTTTTCTTTACTTAAAATAAGATATTTATTTGAAAATTAAAAAGTGTTTCGTCTATGTTATTAACAATAAAATTACTCATACATCCATAATAAAACGCACAAATACATTCAAATATTGCAAAACAAAATTCTTCTGGATCACAAAAGAAAATACGAGCGAATGAGAAAAATATCGATTTTAAAGCAGATATTAAATTGTAAACAAAAGGAGTTATAATTACATAGAAAAACATTGTTAACATAACACATAGGTAACATAAGTTCACGCCTTTTTCTACCCGAAGGTACAAGCCTCGGCTCGCCGTTATATTTATGTTCCAACGGAATAAGTGGCGAACCTATTGCCATACCGGGCACAAAGTTTTTAATCATCGATATTTATCACACATTACTTTCGAAATTAATTTCTAAAAGTCATTGGTGTGGGCCCGGATTCGAACCCGCGACCTCTGGTTTCGGAAGCGGGGTGCTCTACCACTAGACCACCGAGACTAAATGATTCACAGAACGACAACTAAAACATTGTAAAGATATCACTAAAATTATCCAATACTTAATATTATTACTCGTATATATAAGTTGCTGTTATTAAATATCGCATCTTAAGGAAACCCACTACACGATTTCCATAAACTTTCGTCTAAAACTTCCCGAATGTAATTACTTCGGGCGTCACCTGTGAACGAAGCGTCTCTATGCAAATCGGAAAATTTCTGCACCTTATTATAAGAATACGCCAGAATGTAAGGATAGGGGATTCCCTCTCAGATAGGTGTCGTTTCCTACTGATAAATATGCCTTCTCAATTTCCGCAAGTTCATACATTCGTACCGATATAACATTCGCCGTGGAAAATATTGGGCATTACTAATTTATTTGTTAATAAAACTTGGGTTACATTAACAGTGTATTAGCGATTTATTAACGAAAATAACCTTGAAATAAGCGGTAGTTAAGGTTGTCAAATAAATTGAAAAGGGAACTTTCGTTCTAAGCGCTCGTTGGTTTTTAAGGCTACTGACGTCAACTAGCTCTAGAACACTTTCACTTCCAGCAAGAGTATTCCTGGACTTTTAAAACCCCTTAGGCCTCTAAAGCTTTTGTGTAATATAACTGATCTTTCACTAACTTTCTGCCTTACACCCTCCTTCAGGAAGCAGGTTAGGAAGGGATGGCCCTTCCTAACCTGCTTCCTTAAAGGTTGGCAACGCAATGGCACACAATATGTGTTGCAGATGTCCATGGGCGGCGTTGGTGGCTTACCATCAGGTAACACGCCTGCTCGTTTGCCTCCTATCCCATAAAAATAATCTCTCCGGAATACTTATTCAGGAAACCTCATCTCTTATGCAATTTTTGTCTAATTTTTAGCCATGTTCAGGAAACTTAACACTGTCGAGTGTTGTTGTCTACAAAAAAAAAAAATATAAACGCCATTTTTACGGTTCATATTTGGCAAATGCAATGATGAATTTTCGAAATATGAAACCAAAATCGCTAGTCTCAAGTCACTGCGCACACATGCTAACTCACTTAGCTAGGGATGTGAAAATGAAGGCATGTGCACAATATATTTTAATAACGCATTCTCAAGGGACGTACTTACCCCCGTACCCGTAATACAGATAACGAAGTTGTAAATGCGTATTTTTACTTACCCACGGTTACCCACCAAATATTCGTTACGGAAATACCTGCCTTTGTGTTATAAATTTCAAATATTAAAAATAAATATATATATTAAAATTTATTGAACCTTTACGCCTTTATTACATGAAAGTGTAGCCAGTTTTGTTAGTGTTCGGCGAATAAAATTTATTTAATATCGAGTAATTAGTTGTAAAGGTTAAGCGCACGTAATGGATGATAGAGAAATTTATTAATCACTAGCTGACCCAGCGAACTTTGTTCCACATCAAAAGTAATAAATGAGTAAATTTGGGATTTATCACTTTTTCTTATTATATCAAACATGAATTATTAATAAAACCACCCTCTATCTATCCAAAACAACTGCGTCAAAATCCGTTGATAGTTTCAAAGATATGAGCATATAAGGGGGCAGACAGCGGAAAGCGACTTTATTTTATACTATGTAATGATGTTGAAGTACTTAGCTAGCGAGATGACAAACTTAAAACTATTGATTTAAATTAATAATAATATCTTGGACACAAATCACACAGCGCCCTCCAGTTCCAAGCTAAGCAACTAAATGCTTGTGTTATGGATACTAGATAACGGATACTAATACTTATATAATTTGTAAATACATACTTACAATACATAGAAAAACAACAACAATTGAACTATTTTAATCAGTAAAAATCAATTTAACGACGAAATATTTCTATTATAGCATAACGCAGCCTCCATAACTTCAATTAGGAAACAAAACTCAAACGCACAAATCGCCTAGTTTAGTTGCAAATAAAATGATATATAAAATTCATTTAAAAAAAATATATTTACGTCATACCTATCTTCTACCTGGTAAGAGATCTATTATCGCCACGTTACATTTCGCAAAGGAAATATGAGTTTGTGCCATTCTGCCATTCCACGGTATCAGCGGGCAGGTCGCCGGAATGCGCGACACCGCAGATTGGATCGAGCTAATTTCACTCTACAAACAAATTGACAAAGTTTAGAGCGGGGCATATTTCTTCGAAGCGACCACCAATCCCCCTGCTACTTCTTCTCTCCCCCCCACAACTCCGTTGACAGATTCCCGCGCAACGGAAATTAAATTTCACATCAGAACAAGAACGGGAACAGTCGCCACGAGGAACATGTGTCGCGAGACATGTTGTGGTAACTCATAATACTTCTATTGCATCACAACGTTAATATAGACTGATCTATCATATTAACTACACTAGTTTTTGACCGTGGCTCTTTACATGAAGAATTTGTTACCAACATCAACTCTATATAGTTTTACCTGGCTTGGTTTGCAAAGTTAACTCTGTAATACCTGTCGTCAAAATTATAATCAAAATATATAATGTTTATTAGCACTTCAAGAAAACTTAAACAAATGAAAATGTGTAAAGTTATTTCAGAGATTCTCCTTCGAAGAGTGTTTGCCTATATTATATTTGTCTTATAATAATATCCATAGTAAGTTATAGATCCATTGACTTGGAAACTATGTCTAAGACTAAAACTAGAAACAGGACAGGACGTCAAAGTTCATGAAAGCCACATACTTCTCATGACCAAATTATCGGAATATATGGAGGTAAATGCACAGGAGAGGGTGCATGCTAAGAGCTTCTAAAAATCAAGGAAATTAGTACTATTTGTAGGCTTATAGTAATGAGTTACACTCAGGCCTAGGACCTACATAAATAAACTTACGCCAAATCTCTTGAGGGATAGGCAGAAAGAACAGAACGATTCGTACTGATCCCACTCGTTTCTTTGACTTTCATAACTCATATCAAATATCAGCTCGTCGATTTTAAACGGACTTTGGATTGAATTTGGATGGACTTCAGATTCTGCAATGGGCTTGACATGAAGCTATGTCGTAGTTGTAAAAAGTAATAACACACATAGACGATATTTGCATTGTTAACATAACATAACTTCACGCTTTTTTTTATTCGAAGGTGTAGGCAGTGGCTATTAAGCCTCGACTCGCCGTTAAGTTTACGTCCCAAATGGAATAGGCGGAGAACCTATTGCCATACTGCGCACAAAGTTTTCAGTCACCGAGTGAGCCAGTTTTCGAAAATGCGACCTCTTAATTCAGAAGCGGGGTGCTCGACACCTACCACCGGGAATATAAATTTGCAATGTAATTTACTTTTAACAAAAGTATTTACAAGTAAACAGCTTAATCATGTCCAAGTTTTAGATACGGCCCCCTATAATTCACCGAATGGACATACACTACAAAATTAATCCGCTGGTTCTATCAAAATTGCAATTATAAACCCATTTACGGCGATGGCCTGAGACAGTAGTTGGGGGTCATCTCGAGAAAGGACGCACGAATTGGCCATTAGCGGGCGCTTTGGACCTTGTTTACACCGCGCTTGTCCTAATGACGACCTTTGCTCTGCTTCCCTTCGTTAAGGCGAGCGAAAACCTCACACTAAAAGGCACGGGTCCCCGGGCTGGACCCTCGGAGACTGGCGAGAGGGAGGCATACAACAATCGGCAAGTGTGAAGAGGACAATGGCTGATGGCTTTCGGATTAATGTCCATGTACACGGTTGTTAAAAGGCTAGCCAACTCGCTGGGCGCATCCAGGGTTAACAAGGTTATTACGGGATGATCCCGACTAACCGCCGCCGTAAAAGTGTTAATTATGTTTTACAAAATTATCCTATTGTCTTTTGACACATAGATAGTAGGTAACAGCAGTTTCTTAAATTATAATCGTGGTGAAGTTTATTAGTAAATAATAAACAAGTAAATTAGTATTAAATATATAGTATATATATTTAACAGTGGTAGAGCCAAGCAGTTCGCTGCATGAATGGGCCGGCTCGACCGGTGAAATACCACGACCTCTCAGAAGACTGACGTAAAGTGGCTCGTGCCGCGTTTCGTTCGGTGAGAGAGGTACCCGGAGGCCCACCCCCCTTCCCCATCCTTTCCTATCCCCTATCCCTTAAAGGTCGGCAACGCAACAGTAACACTATATGTGTTGCTGGTGTCCATGGGCGGCGTTGGTTGCTTACCATCAGGTGACACGACTGCTCGTTTGCCCTCCTATCCCATAAAAAAAAAAATTGAGCTGCTACAATAGTGTATATACAAGTTTTAAGGTGATTATACATACATATATAAATAACTTGCTAGTTTTAAGGTGAATATACATACATATATAAATCACGCCAAGCCTTTACAGGGTAGGCGGAGAGAACAGAGCCTCCATCGCTTCCTTGACTTTGTCACTTAATCTTCTGATACACGCTCGTCGATTTTGTATGCTCCTGACGTCACCTTCCTCCAGGACTCGTTCTATTTGATATTGGTTTTTATCTATTGCATGTATGATGAGGTAGAGAAAAAGTGATAAATCCAAAATGTACTTATTTATTACTGATGCGGAACAAAGTTCGCTGGGTCCAGGTAGTTGTAAAAAAAATTAGATGACCGCACGAATAAAAAGAATAATGTCCCACTCTTATTTGTCATAGCATGATGATACATGCCCTTAGCCTTTAGCCTTGATCAATAAATGGACTTATCAAACAGAAAAATGTATTTTTTTCAATTCCGACATACCCTTCAGCTTTATATAAACAAAATTCGCTGGATCAACTATTAATGTTATATAACATTAATAGTTGATCCAGCGAATTTTGTTTCACCTCACAGGAAATAAAAATAGTCATTGTGGGATATCCCTCAAAGATAGACAGTATACACTATTGCGGACTTTTTTTATAATAAATATGTAGAACATTGTTTTAATTTATCATTTAGGTTCAGCCAGAGTTTTTAAATAAAGTTATCACATTTTTTTCACTTTTTATTTGCTACATTATACAGGAATTATAGATACAAACCACCTCATTGACACCCTCGATCTATTTAAAAAACCATATCAAAATTCGTTGCGTATTTTCAAAGATTAACCATTTATGGAGAAAGACAGCGGAAAGTGACTTTGTTTTATACTATGTAATAATAATAATTATTATTATAAAAAGTAGTAAAAGTAGTCTCGGTGGTCCAAGTGGTCGAGCACACGGGTTCAGATACAGAGGTCCGGGTTCGAATCCAGATACTGGCTCACACCAATGACTTTTCGGAAGTTAAGTGTGATAAATATCGATGACTGAAAAACTTTTTGCCCGGTATGGCAATAGGTTCGCCACTTATTCCATTTGGGACGTAAACCTAACGGCGAGACGAGGCTTAGCAGCCGCTGCCTACACCTTCGGGTAACAAAGGCGTGAAGTTATGTATGTATGTTTGTATGTATTATTATAAAACTGATGTAGAACTCTAATCTTTACGTATTTTTTTTTATGTTCAGTAAGTACGGAATAAAGAAATCGGAATGGCAATACACATGGAAAAATTACAAAACTTTGTCGAACCTAAATGGATCCCATTGACATAAAATGTTTTATTCAATCGGTGGTAGCGCCAAAAACAAAAGAAAATATGTACCTACTATTCATCGTTAAGGTGAAGATAAACTTTTTGCATTTCATTCGTTCAAAAGACCAGCTCTTTTAAGAGTTTTACTTAAACAAAGAAAATAAATAAATACCAATGTACTTTATTACATTTAAATATATAAATGTGGCTGTTGTTCGCATGATAAATACTGGACTTTGATTTTGGTTGATATTCATTAGAGAGTAATTTATTGCGCGGGACCTAAAAATCTTTCTAAATACGTATATCCTTTCTCTTATTTCCACTTATATTTTTTCATCCATAACTTTCCTTCTTTTTCTATCCGATTTTTTTTTATGGGATAGGAGGGCAAACGAGCAGGCGTGTCACCTGATGGTAAGCAACCAACGCCGCCCATGGACACCAGCAACACATATAGTGTTACTGTTGCGTTGCCGACCTTTAAGGGATAGGGGATAGGGAAGGATGGGGAAGGTGGGTGGGCCTCCGGGTACCTCTATCACCGAACGAAACGCGGCATGAGCCACTTTACGTCGATCTTCTGAGAGGTCGTGGTATTTCACCGGTCGAGCCAGCCCATTCATGCAGCGAACTGCTTGGCTCTACCACTGTTGAAGGTAAGCAGTAGCAGTTCTAGATCAAACCGAATGGCGGAACCTATTGTCATACACCAGGCACAATATTATTGATATTCATCGCATACAACTCTCGAGAAGTCATTGGTCTGAGCCCGGATTAATGGGTGATTCAGAAGTGAGTGACTCGACCACTGGACCACAGAGTCAACGCATCTACGAGAATACCTAAAATTTTTATTGACAAATATCGTAGCTATGTGAATAAAAATTACCTCATAATCGATCCAGTCGTACCAAGGATATAAAAACATATGTGTAATTAATTACAAATACTTAAATTGGAAATATACCCAATTTAAGTATTTGTTATTAATTACACATACGTTATGATGTAACTGATAAAATAGATATTAATTAATGTTAAAATATTTAGTAATATTACAATAATGTATTAATGTTCAAATACAAACTAAGTGAACCGTTTCAAACTACTTAGTTGATTACTGTACACGCACCACGTGTGCAAATTTACTATAAATCCAAGCGTTTAGGTATAAAAGCCTTTCATTACTTAAGACCCATAAAACCCCTTATCCCATAACGTTAATAACACAATTACTATAAATCTATCATCGCTGTGCAAACAGCCAGTTCGAATCCCAGCCTAAGCTAATACATTTTGTCCACACCCGTATTCATACTTAACGGTTGTAGGGTAGTTGTAGTATTTGCTAAGCACACACGCGGCGCCCGCACGAGCGCAATATAACCTGGAAGACGGCCCGGGTCGTGCCCCCGGGGTCCTTCCCCAACCCCAAGAGGACAGTAATTACGGTAGGCAAATTAAGCAGTATAACCCCCCCCTCTCCGTCGGAATACGCAACAACGCCACCCATGTCCATCTTTGTATATCGAAACTCGGCTCGACGGTTTATTTTAGGTTATTTCCACGTCTTATTACAATGTAGCCACCGCCACCCCTGCGGCGTGCGCTCACCTACGAAACTGATTTGGAAGCGCCCGACATCAGAGTTTCATTACGGTCTGTCGAAAACAATCCACTCTAAATATCTATTCTTGGGTGCCGCTCCGTTCTGGAAATTACATTAGTCTGAGGTGGCGATGGAACTCGACTCAATTTTGTTTGGTCGGCAATAACCGCCACGCTATCAGGTTATATCAAATGAGCTTATTGTTAAGGGCGAATCGTCGGAGAACTGTTTCGCAGTGTCTGCTCAATTTTATAGTCGGTATTAACTTATGACCGTATATTATTTACTTGTACAGATATAGATCGTGATGTATTACTTTAGAAGTTAGGCAAGCTTCCGTCGAATCTTTTCGTTGGCTTGTTGAATTTAGTCGTAAATTTTCACAATTGAATAGAGTTCGATAGTAAGTTTAAACTACTCGTGAAAGTTTTCTGAGCGTGATGTCGATACGACCAACAAAACACCTCAGTTCACATGCGATGTTTGCGTGACCCCCCCATAAGACTTTAAAGGGCCGTACCACTTTGCACAATAGTCGACCGCGCACGATCCCACTGGGAATTTTTGAGTAAATATAATTTGTCCATTAAAAAAGAAATCAACAACCGTTGACCACACTCAGCTTGGAGATGGTCACAAAGCGTCTCGTTAGCGTCCGTACGTGACGCTTGTCACACACTTCAGTCCATCGGCCCTTCGTAAATAATGAGAGGGTGGCCCTGGGTGGCCTTGGGTAGCCCTTACGGATCAAAGACACACAATAGCTCATCCCTCGGATAAGGTATATTCTATTGTAATTAACAAAATATACAAAACGTATTTCTCAACAGCTCATCAATCGTCACGTAATAAGACAAAATGTTATCTAAAATTTTTTAATTACTGACTAAATATTTTCTACGTCTATATAGCTAATGAAAGAAATATTTTGAATGAAACTTGGTCATTATATTATTAGTATTTTGTAGTATTAAAAAAAGAAAATATATATTTTTATTTGCATAGTATTAAAAAGAGTTCCGAATCTGTGTTGCCAGATCCGAATTTTCTCACCTCCAAGCCTCTAGGGACTGTAAGACCTATGTGGGCAAACCTTCGTCGACTTGTCGCTGGCTAACCGAAGGCTGAATGTCTCTTAGATTGCATCCAAACTAAATATAGCTCAAATAAGCAGCCCACTGTATCCGATTGGGATTGAATATGTAGTAAGATCTTGTGGGTTAGGGGAGTTGATGCGATTACATTCACTTTATCTCAATGTTAAGTAAATGACATAGATGTTTTCGTACATTAGTAACAAAAGTGATGAGTACTATTAATTAACCTATTTAATACTAATTACGAATCATTAATCTGAAATTTCCAAATAGTTCCAGAGACACAGAAATAATTGTTTAAATACAAATAGAGAACATACTGACCTCCAAAGCAAAATTTATAATTATATCCTCAACAAAAAATTAAATTAAATCACGTCGAAAGTTTTGGTCTCATGGCTAGCTGAAACTATTGTCATTAGCAGTCACCATTTTTTCTATCATCAATGTATATCTTATATAAATTCCAAAAATATCTCCTATAATCTCGTCAATATGCATTAATATTCGCACTATATATTTTTTTATCATATATTTTGAAAAAATATTCATACACAAATAAAATAAATGTCATCAAATGTAATTACCTAATCATGTTTCGCGTCTGCTACAAGTTGCTGACCAGAATTCATAAAATTTAGAAGAAATCTCTCAGCGTATCGGGAAGCTATTTACATGAATTAGTCGACATTTATGCGTCTGGAGACAAACCGCAGCCGCCACCTGGTGGTGGAGAATTATACGCTCGTTACTCGCTCCGACGCGCACTGCCTTCAACCTTGCTCTCTTAAACTTAGTTTTATACTGGGATTTATTGTAGACTAAAGTTGCAGATGAACTACTTATATATAAGTAGCTGTCTTTAACTATGTTGCCGTTCATCTTCAAAGTATTGTTAAAAAAACCTTTGAATTACTACCCAGTTCGAAATTTAAAAAAAATGTCAAAAGGTTAATTTAAATAGTTAGTCAAGTTTTAATTATCTTAACGTGATACAATTTAGAGTTAAATATACGTGTCTGTTATAGGTCCAGTGGTCAAGGTTCAATTCCAGACTCACACCGATGATTTCTTGGAATTCTTATCGATTATATTGATTACTGACTATGTTCCCAGCAATAGGTTCACCATATATTCCATTTGGTACGTAAACATAATGGCAAATTGAGGCTTAACAGCTGATGTCTACACCTTCGAGTAGATTAGGCGTGAAGTTGTGTTATGTTATAAATGACATGGAAGATATTATAACAATGTCTCTTCCATCCCCCACTCCAGCCCGGCGCCGTTTGTCTCCAGCGCACCTCGACGTAGTCCGATTTATGGCACAGTTTTGTGAACTCTTAACCGTTACGTGATCTGCTTCCGAATCCAATTTATGCCCTCCATGGGAAAAGTTCCTGGAACGGGAGCCTATTCTTTACGACTCATCGGGATGTCGCGCGCCAGATCCAACTTGTAATGGGACAGATATTGTTTTTATTTGGCGGTACTGAATACTGAATTTATTATTTTGGACATGATCGTATTTTTTTTCCAAGTGATTCATATAACTTTATTAACATTTAAAATAATACATTTGTTGTTAGTAGAAGTAAGAAGTTTAAATATTTTGACGTGACAACGTCTTAAATTAGGTTGCGGCTGGGAGTCACTTATGAAAAAGTGTAACGCTCGGTAACGTTACGATGAGTCACCGAACGAGAGAGAGGCCCGCCGAATGCCTTGCGTCTCTCTCCCACTCAACTATGATCGGTCTGCCGCGCGCGCAGCACTAGAGAATTAGGCGCATTGAATCGGCGCATGCTTGTGTCTCTGTCTTTGTCTTTCTCGAACGTTCTTGGCGTTGGAAAAACAAGAAAGCGTCATAATACAAGTTCACACGTGTGGTTAAAGTATCGTCAGCTGTGTCTGTAGTGAAAATGTGGAGTGCTTAGATTCGTCATTTACAACAACTACAACAATAAAGGTAAATAATTGTACACTGATATTTCATTATCGTAAACTATGATTGATTGATTAATTGTTAGATTGACACAAAAGTTGAGAAACTGAGTTTATAGGTTATGTCATACTATTGATAAATGTTGATAGTGTTAAGTAAATTATTAGTTTAAAATTAATTAATTAATTAATTATTATTTTACAAATTTTCATTAATTTCAAATTTATTTAGCAAAAATTTGAACCTTCGATCTGAATAAATGTTTTGATTTTCGAATTGATTCTTTAAAATTACAAATATTAAGAAAAAGTGGCAGATATAAGAAAACTTGATTTAAACTGTGTTGAGCAAGAATTTTAACATCTAATTTAAGTAAATGTTTTAATTTTCAACTTCATCATTTACAATTACAAATTTTGACGTGACAACGTCTTAAATTAGGTTGCGGCTGGGAGTCACTTATGAAAAAGTGTAACGCTCGGTAACGTTACGATGAGTCACCGAACGAGAGAGAGGCCCGCCGAATGCCTTGCGTCTCTCTCCCACTCAACTATGATCGGTCTGCCGCGCGCGCAGCACTAGAGAATTAGGCGCATTGAATCGGCGCATGCTTGTGTCTCTGTCTTTGTCTTTCTCGAACGTTCTTGGCGTTGGAAAAACAAGAAAGCGTCATAATACAAGTTCACACGTGTGGTTAAAGTATCGTCAGCTGTGTCTGTAGTGAAAATGTGGAGTGCTTAGATTCGTCATTTACAACAACTACAACAATAAAGGTAAATAATTGTACACTGATATTTCATTATCGTAAACTATGATTGATTGATTAATTGTTAGATTGACACAAAAGTTGAGAAACTGAGTTTATAGGTTATGTCATACTATTGATAAATGTTGATAGTGTTAAGTAAATTATTAGTTTAAAATTAATTAATTAATTAATTATTATTTTACAAATTTTCATTAATTTCAAATTTATTTAGCAAAAATTTGAACCTTCGATCTGAATAAATGTTTTGATTTTCGAATTGATTCTTTAAAATTACAAATATTAAGAAAAAGTGGCAGATATAAGAAAACTTGATTTAAACTGTGTTGAGCAAGAATTTTAACATCTAATTTAAGTAAATGTTTTAATTTTCAACTTCATCATTTACAATTACAAATTTTAATTAATTTCAAATTTATTTAGCAAAAATTTGAACCTTCGATCTGAATAAGTGTTTTGATTTTCAAATTGATTCTTTAAAATTAAAAATTCATCCATTCAATTTCAAATGTTCAACAGGAATCACCACTCTCAAAACAATGGAAACGGACGAGCAAATGCCTTCAACTTAATTATATTCATATCAATAAATATTCTACCGAGAAAAAGACGTTGTCACGTAAAATCTTCGCCCGTAAAACCGACTTTACAGGCAACCAGATTTTTAATTAATTTCAAATTTATTTAGCAAAAATTTGAACCTTCGATCTGAATAAGTGTTTTGATTTTCAAATTGATTCTTTAAAATTAAAAATTCATCCATTCAATTTCAAATGTTCAACAGGAATCACCACTCTCAAAACAATGGAAACGGACGAGCAAATGCCTTCAACTTAATTATATTCATATCAATAAATATTCTACCGAGAAAAAGACGTTGTCACGTAAAATCTTCGCCCGTAAAACCGACTTTACAGGCAACCAGATTTTTTAATAACTTCACGCCCTTTCTACCCGAAGATGTAGGCAGCGGCTATTAAGACTCCGCTTGCCATTATATTTACATCCTAAATAGTTGCCATACGGGCACAAAGTTTTCAGACGACGATATTTATCACACATCACTTCCGAGAAGAATTATGAAAAGTCATTGGCGTGAGCCAGAATGCAAAACCGCGACTTCTTGATTCAAAACCGGGGTGCTCTACTACTGGGCAACCGAGACATTAATCAACCGAAACAGTAATCTTAAAAGTAACCTTGTATTGAATTGATTTTGTTCACTTTTTATCGAATTATCTATGGTTAAATCCGGAGGCAATTGTATCTCTAGAGAACTAAATCCGAAACGTCGTCGGGAAATAAACAAAATTAGTAATAAATAAACGCGATATAATCCTAAAAGTTGTTTTAATGTCATGAACTAAATCTGAGTAAAATATTATCTAATCAATTCTTCTTTCAATGTTGTACTAAAAAGTATTAAAATGAAACAAAAATAATTACGACGAAAAATATATTTGTATAGACGCAATAGAATAATCATTCCGTAAATATATTTATGTACATCGCAAAACACGAGGTTTTCTGATTAAGTACATAAAATGTAATCAAAACAAATCAAGTAGTCCCACAAATGACCCAAACAAATGTTTGTTGGCCTTTGTGTCCTAACATAATAGGACCCAAATAATTGCCATCGCAAATTCCAATCGAGACGTCGCGTCCGGCTCCGGTCATTTGTGGATTTTGTATAAATTAACCGAGTCAAAAAACGTAGGAGGTTATTAATGCAGATGTATACTTTCATTTGGACATGACCTCTCAGAAGATCGACGTTAAGTGGCTCATGCCGCGTTTCGTTCGGTGAGAGAGGTACCCAAAAGCCCACCCCCTTCTCCATCCTTTCCTATCCTACTCCCTTAAGGGTCGACAACGCAATGGTAACATTATATGTGTTGCTGGTATCCACGGACGGCGCAGGTTGCTTACCATCAGGTGACACGCTTGCTCGTTTGCCCTCCTATACAAGTGTGCCATTTAAATAAACACTCTCAAGCATTTTCTTACGACAGCCTTAGTTTAATCGCCTTAGATACCGGGCACTACAGGACATGGCATCATATAAACTTATTATAAATATGAAAATAAACTTAGTTATACTAGTTTCTTTTTTGCATCTTTTTCTGCGTATTGCCTACTTTGTAAATTTATGGACTTAAATAATATGATGTTATATCACCGAACAACCTAACACGGCATGAGGTAATTTACGTCGACTTTCTGAGATGTCGCTGGAGTCGAAGCATTCATGAAGCGTTGTAAGTGGCTCAACGAGTGCTGAAAACTTTATATTTCCAAATAAAATCTGTATTTAACTTGATAGTTACAATTGGTATTTTCTTTATTTCGCGCCAGATCTTTTGTTGGATGGATTCACGTTCAATGGAAAGGAAGTTAGTACGGGGAGGTGCGTTCAATCGGCCGTACGGAGCAATCTCTGTTTCCTATACGCCAAAATAAAAATAACTCAACCAACCTTACAAAATACATTTGTACGTATTAGTATATACCCGTTCGGCTCCAGAAAACATCGGTCCATAGAAGCAGGGTGGGTCAACTTGTGTTGGTTCTTTTGTCATCCAGAACAGAAAGACCCCGTCCACCCTACCACTAGACTGGAATGTGAATAAATCAGAATCTAATTCCCTGTGACAAGGTCGTCAGAAATTTTCCGAGTTATTGGTTCGCTTTTCGCGATAACCGGAACAAACAGACTTTTATTTCACCAGTAATAAAGAAAAAAAACAACTAAACATTTCTTGGCAGATTTAGTAGTAGAAGACTCAACTCTGAAACTATTATACCGAACATGACCATGTTTATTTACCCTCTATCAAGTCGTAGTCAGATCACGTGGCTGTCATCAGAAGAACCGGGTAAGAAACATATGTAAATTTATCTACTAAGGTTTGTTTACTATCAATTGTAATTTAATTAGATACTGCCTATTAGTTTAAGCTTTTATTATTATATAAATTGTACATAATAGGGTTATAAGTTGATACTTGAAATTATAAAAAAACGTCTTTTAGAGGGTATAAATAAAAGCTTTTTTAAAAACCGTTTTTTACTTTATTCTATCTTTAATTTAATAAATTTCTATATGATGATAGTTTTAGTATTTGTTTTTGATATTCTAATTAACTTAAAACATCCAGCCAATGCACGGTCATTAAAATGCCTTAAATGAGCGTTCTTAAAAATAGCTTTGAGCATATGAGCATTAGTAATTCTAATTAGAGCACTCAGACCGCAGGCGATAAGATGTGCTGCAGAGCATGAAATAAGACCCTTCACATACGGTCTCTGCATATCTCTACTTGATGATATGAATGAGTTTGCATAGACTGTATATGTAAACTCAGCCACGCGATCTATAATTTTCCCTGAAGCAAAGATATGAAGGATGACTGGACTCTTATAACTAAGAGTCAAGTCCTGTGCGTCAGGCAAAAAGTGCTGGGGAACACCAGACACGATTCAGTCATGTCTCAATCAGTTCCGGGAATTTCATAAATTCATCATGGTCATGGCGTACGTCGTAACATACATACACAACTTCAGGCCAAATCCCTTGCGTGGTAGGCAGAGAGAACGGAGCGCCATAAGGCACGATTCTTACACACCTCACTCGTTTCGTTGACTTCCATAACTCTTTCCATGCATTCCATGCGTCGATTTTTGAGTCTCCTAACATCGCCTTCCTCAGAACACGTACTATTTGGTCATGGAATGTGTGTCTTGCCCGTCCTCGACTCCTACGTCGTAACCTGCTGTTTTATTGTTTGTCTGTTTGTTGTTTTCCATTATTCAAACCACCTATTCCCATATGGAATAAGTGACAAACCTATTGCCATACCGGGCACAAATTTTTCAGCCATCGATATCTACCACACATAACTCTCGAAAACAATTTCGAAAAGTCATTGGTATGAGCCAGGATTTGAAGCTGCGACGCCTTGAAGTTGCTCAGGGTGCTCGAACACCGCCGAGACTATTATACATTAGAATAATATAATTAACAAGCATGCTCCGGTCAATAAAGATAATTACCGTTTCCTTGATGAACCGTATTCGCTCGTTGATTATTTGAAATACTCTCACGTAGAACAACAAAAACTTACAACTAAATATCTGGGGGAGGCCGGGCACGGTTCGGACAGGGGTCGGGTGCGGGATACAAAAAGTACGGTACCATCCCGCACGTACATAACCCCGTATAGATATGATAATCGTGGCCATGTAAAATAGTAAAATTTCAGGTTTCTATATGTTGAAGAATTGTTCTCATTTCTATACGAGAATTATTCAAATGCAGACCTTTTATTCTGAGCACACTCGGCATATGGGTCGCCGAACTCCAACGCCACCCATTTGTATTTCAATAAAACATCTAAAGCTATCTAAATAGACTTGCAATTTTACTATCAATTTCAAGAAAGGCTTCCATTTTTTCGCGTATAATTTAATATTATTACTAGCTTCATAAAGCAAAATATTCTTTATTCATTATTTTTTTAGCAAGCCTTGGAGAAAAGATAATATATCTATTTGGAATTCAAGTTTCAATTCACTAAAAAAATTATATATTTTTGATATAAACACTAAATGTAAGATAGAACAACGCAATTCGCTGCAGGAATGGGCCGGCAGGTGATACTGCCTTTCAGAATATTGACTTGCATAAAAATAAAAGCGGCTCGTGTTGGGTTTCGTTCGGTGAGAAAGGTATCCGGGGGCAAAGATGATACAAATTATAAAACATGAAGAACGTAATTTCTACAAAGTAATGAGATTACATTGATTGTCAAATATGAAATTTTAGTCTCGGTGGCGCAGTGGTCGAGCACACGGCTTCTGATCCAGAGGTCCGGGTTAGATTCCAGACACTGGCTCACACCAATGACTTAAGTTATGTGTGATAAATAACGATGACTGAAAAACTTTGTGCCCGGTATGACAATAAATTCGCCACCTATTCCATTTGGGACTTAAACATAACGGCGAGACGAGGCTTAACAGCCGCTGCCTACACCTTCGGGTAACAAAAAGCGTGAAGTTATGTTATGTTATGTTTTGTCAAATATAAATTAAACTGTATAAGGATGTTACCGTTCTTGCATTCAACGCGGACCTTATAAAAACCATTCTTCCTGTCTGATATGCAGCTATATACTTATATATAGCACATAGTATCCTCGTTCTCAAAGGTTTTACATAGCGTCGAAAAGTTTACAATCACATTCAGCTCATCAGTTGGTGAGCGGGTGGGGTGGGTTGGCATAATAATTCTTCGTTCCATCTGCCATCTTCCTGTATCTACCCCAATGTGGAGAGGACTTTTTGTAAGGGTCCGGCCGGCGGCGTCGTACACGATACATAAATTTTACACAAATGGTCATCCTTTAAAAACAAGTTCATCTCTTTATCCGTACACTTCGTACGCAAAGAAAGGATGGTGCGTTAGTTAACCCTCCGTATCGTTACGTATTCAAATTATTTGCAATCTTGTTTTTGCATTAATTTGTCTATCTATGGTGTAGGTGAGTGGGTACCTATCTATTGTTCATCACACAAGCTCTATAGGTATAGATAGTAGGTATAGATAGAGTAGGTAGGATAGATATAGGTAGGCTATATTTGTAATGTTTGGAAAATTATTACTAGCGGTTAGTAGTAATTGTTACTAATTTAAAGCGTAAATTTTAGCGTGATGAAATTTAGTCAAAAGCCTTCCTCGATAAATGGACTATCTGACACAAAAATATTTTAAAATCAGAACTAGTACTATAAAAACTTTTAGGCTTTCGCGTTGCATATTACTCAGTGATACTGATGAACGGGAATTAACGCGACACTTTTTTAGGTAAACAATATTTACCTTGATTAGCTTGACGTTTCGGCCAGGTTGCACTGGCCGTGGTCACAAGCAGACTGAAATGGCGCCCTCACGACTCCGTAGATGAGGTAGATGTTTGTATATCTACCCTCATCGCTTGGTGCTGTTTTTCCTTCGTTTTTCTAGATACCGTCACACTACACTTATAACGTCCCTATTCTGTACGCCCTACGACGCGTGTCTATTCTGATAGATTAGCCGACTGTGAACTAAAGCGAGGTGTTACTATTTTACTAATCACTGGATTCCATGTTGCGGAGAGCTTGAATCCATCTTCCCGATTGAAATTCTTGTATTTTTTAATTTCAATCGCTTCACGCACAGCTCTTGGATAATAGTGGCGATCATTGGAGAGGACTTCCGGATGGTCGAACTCGATCCAGTGATTAATGCCGCCGAGAATTATGTGCTCGGCTATCGCTGATTTGTTCACCTGTCGGTTCTTCACTGCGGCTTTGTGTTCCTTGACCCTTTCAGCTATTGTTCGCTTAGTCTGGCCTATATACGAACTACCACAGCCGCAATTTATCTTGTAGACCCCAGGTGTTTGTAACGGCAAGACATCCTTCGGCGTGCCCAAGATATTTGTTACCTTTGTCCCTGGTGTGTATACTGTGGGGACTGAATATCTTTTCAGTAGTGTGCCTATCTTGTCTGTCACTCCTTTGACATAAGGCATGTAGGCTGGCTGTCGGTTCACTTCCGGATGTTTGCATCGTCTCGACCGTCGTTTGTTTCGTCGGTTTACCTGATATCCGTTGTTCCTTAGTACCTCCTGAACATGATCAAGTTCTTGCTGTAAATGTTCAGAGTCACAGAGATCCTCGGCTCTATTCTTCAAAGAAGTCACAACGGATTGCAAGTGTCGAGGGTGATGGTGTGACGAGGCGTGTAGGTACCTATCAGTGTGCGTGGGTTTCCGGTATACACAGTGAGATAAGGACCCATCAGATTTCACACTGAGCCTGACGTCTAAGAAGGGCAGCGACCGGTTCACCTCCATCTCATATGTAAACTTTATTTTAGGGTGAACTGAATTAAGATGTGTTAGGCATTGATCCACTTCATCTTTGCTGCCTTTGATGATACAGAAGATATCGTCTACATATCTTTTCCAGAGTCTGACCGTCTTTGGGCCGTGGCTTAGAGTTTTTTGCTCAAAATGTTCCATCCAGAGGTTGGCAAGCACTGGAGCTACGGGGCTTCCCATTGCGACTCCATCTATTTGAAGGTAGTATTGACCCTGGAAAAGGAAGAAATTGCCCTCTAGGCAGTGTTTCAGCAGATCAATGTAATTCAAAGGCATCTCGTTGTCCCTCAATTTGTCGGCCACAACCTCCAGGCATTCCTTAATTGGCACGTTGGTGAATAACGACTCCACGTCAAAGCTCACCATTATTTCATCCGGTTCCAATTTGGTGTTTTTGATTATCTGGATGAAGTGGCGTGAATCCTTCACAAAAGACGGTGTTTTTCCCACTAATGGCTGCAATACCGACGCAACGTGCTTCGCAAGGTCGTAAGTAGGCGATGCTATCTGACTGACGATAGGCCGCAGTGGCACGTTGCATTTATGAATTTTCGGCAAACCGTATAACCTAGGTGGTACCCGTGCTTTAGGCTTGTACAGCATGTCATACTCGTCTTCTGTGAACAGGTCCTCATTTTCCTGGATCAGTGTGCGTATTTTGCGTGTCACTCTGGCCGTAGGGTTGTATGATACCGGTTTGTACACCTTGTCATCACACAATAATTCCCGCATCTTATTCTGGTAATCAGACTTGTTCATCACTACGGTGGCGTTTCCCTTATCGGCCTTAAGCACTAAAATATTCTGGTTGTCCCGAGTAGCTTTCAGTGCTTGACGCTCTGCTGTAGTAATATTACTCACAGGTGGTCTCGATTTTCGCAATATTACCGCGACATCCTGTCTAAGGGTATCTGCGTCGCTGACCGGTATTTTATTACGAACTATCGTTTCTTCGATGCTGCTGATTACTTTTTCATACGGTATTCGCTTTGGTGTTATAGCAAAATTCATCCCTTTACCCAAGATATTTACTGTGGTGTCGTTTAAACAGGCGTCGGAGAGGTTTATGACGGTATTCTTCGAGTTGTCTGATAAAACAGGTGACGTCTTATTTTCCGTATACCGGCGGTTCAATTCCTTCTCGAACTTTCTATCATGGGTGGCACTACTTAATTCAAAAGTTCGACTCGCTTGTAAAAACGTAATACGATCACATAGTTCATAATCCTCCGAGATAACACAACACTGCACTTGAGATGTAAATTATATAACTCACACTGTATATTATCCAATTCACTGTGTTTATTTCTAATTAATTGTCTCAGGAGACGAACACTCGCGTTTGTTAAAATCTTACGGGAAAATGCGATGTCACTACGCGGCTTTTTACGAACACACGCAGGTATTAAGTCCCAATCGCGACATTTAACTAGATATATCAACGATGTTTCCACTCGCGCTCGTTTTTTCCGTAAGTATTCTAGGTGACGTAATTGTTTTGCAATTTCCGACCCGTAGCGGTTAGCTATAAAAACTTTTAGGCTTTTAGTTTTTATAGCTAACCGCTAAACACAGTGAATTGGATAATATACAGTGTGAGTTATATAATTTACATCTCAAGTGCAGTGTTGTGTTATCTCGAGAGGATTATGAACTATGTGATCGTATTACGTTTTTACAAGCGAGTCGAACTTTTGAATTAAGTAGTGCCACCCATGATAGAAAGTTCGAGAAGGAATTGAACCGCCGGTATACGGAAAATAAGACGTCACCAGTTTTATCAGACAACTCGAAGAATACCGTCATAAACCTCTCCGACGCCTGTTTAAACGACACCACAGTAAATATCTTGGGTAAAGGGATGAATTTTGCTATAACACCAAAGCGAATACCGTATGAAAAAGTAATCAGCAGCATCGAAGAAACGATAGTTCGTAATAAAATACCGGTCAGCGACGCAGATACCCTTAGACAGGATGTCGCGGTAATATTGCGAAAATCGAGACCACCTGTGAGTAATATTACTACAGCAGAGCGTCAAGCACTGAAAGCTACTCGGGACAACCAGAATATTTTAGTGCTTAAGGCCGATAAGGGAAACGCCACCGTAGTGATGAACAAGTCTGATTACCAGAATAAGATGCGGGAATTATTGTGTGATGACAAGGTGTACAAACCGGTATCATACAACCCTACGGCCAGAGTGACACGCAAAATACGCACACTGATCTAGGAAAATGAGGACCTGTTCACAGAAGACGAGTATGACATGCTGTACAAGCCTAAAGCACGGGTACCACCTAGGTTATACGGTTTGCCGAAAATTCATAAATGCAACGTGCCACTGCGGCCTATCGTCAGTCAGATAGCATCGCCTACTTACGACCTTGCGAAGCACGTTGCGTCGGTATTGCAGCCATTAGTGGGAAAAACACCGTCTTTTGTGAAGGATTCACGCCACTTCATCCAGATAATCAAAAACACCAAATTGGAACCGGATGAAATAATGGTGAGCTTTGACGTGGAGTCGTTATTCACCAACGTGCCAATTAAGGAATGCCTGGAGGTTGTGGCCGACAAATTGAGGGACAACGAGATGCCTTTGAATTACATTGATCTGCTGAAACACTGCCTAGAGGGCAATTTCTTCCTTTTCCAGGGTCAATACTACCTTCAAATAGATGGAGTCGCAATGGGAAGCCCCGTAGCTCCAGTGCTTGCCAACCTCTGGATGGAACATTTTGAGCAAAAAACTCTAAGCCACGGCCCAAAGACGGTCAGACTCTGGAAAAGATATGTAGACGATATCTTCTGTATCATCAAAGGCAGCAAAGATGAAGTGGATCAATGCCTAACACATCTTAATTCAGTTCACCCTAAAATAAAGTTTACATATGAGATGGAGGTGAACCGGTCGCTGCCCTTCTTAGACGTCAGGCTCAGTGTGAAATCTGATGGGTCCTTATCTCACTGTGTATACCGGAAACCCACGCACACTGATAGGTACCTACACGCCTCGTCACACCATCACCCTCGACACTTGCAATCCGTTGTGACTTCTTTGAAGAATAGAGCCGAGGATCTCTGTGACTCTGAACATTTACAGCAAGAACTTGATCATGTTCAGGAGGTACTAAGGAACAACGGATATCAGGTAAACCGACGAAACAAACGACGGTCGAGACGATGCAAACATCCGGAAGTGAACCGACAGCCAGCCTACATGCCTTATGTCAAAGGAGTGACAGACAAGATAGGCACACTACTGAAAAGATATTCAGTCCCCACAGTATACACACCAGGGACAAAGGTAACAAATATCTTGGGCACGCCGAAGGATGTCTTGCCGTTACAAACACCTGGGGTCTACAAGATAAATTGCGGCTGTGGTAGTTCGTATATAGGCCAGACTAAGCGAACAATAGCTGAAAGGGTCAAGGAACACAAAGCCGCAGTGAAGAACCGACAGGTGAACAAATCAGCGATAGCCGAGCACATAATTCTCGGCGGCATTAATCACTGGATCGAGTTCGACCATCCGGAAGTCCTCTCCAATGATCGCCACTATTATCCAAGAGCTGTGCGTGAAGCGATTGAAATTAAAAAATACAAGAATTTCAATCGGGAAGATGGATTCAAGCTCTCCGCAACATGGAATCCAGTGATTAATAAAATAGTAACACCTCGCTTTAGTTCACAGTCGGCTAATCTATCAGAATAGACACGCGTCGTAGGGCGTACAGAATAGGGACGTTATAAGTGTAGTGTGACGGTATCTAGAAAAACGAAGGAAAAACAGCACCAAGCGATGAGGGTAGATATACAAACATCTACCTCATCTACGGAGTCGTGAGGGCGCCACTTCAGTCTGCTTGTGACCACGGCCAGTGCAACCTGGCCGAAACGTCAAGCTAATCAAGGTAAATATTGTTTACCTAAAAAAGTGTCGCGTTAATTCCCGTTCATCAGTATCACTGAGAACTAGTACTCTTTAAGATTAGCGCGTACCAAACACAAACAAATTCTTCAGCCTTATAATATTATGAAATTAAAAAAATACGTATTTTCATAACAATAATAACAGTTTCGATGGTCCAGCTCGCGCTTCTGAATCAAGTAGTTCTGAAATCGATTCCGAGGTCACACCAACGTCACACTGAAGTTATGTTTTATAAATATCGATTGACGTATACTTTCGATGTGCCCATTGTGCCCAGGGTATGGTAATAAGTTCTGCCACATGTTCTATTTTGTGACATACAAATTCAGCGGGTCGCGGTTCATAATCCCGCTGCCTACAACTTCGGGTAGAAAAGTCGTGAAGTTATGTTTCAACAGCTGAGGCTACACCGTCTGGTAGTTATATGTGATGTTATGTAAAATAATTTAACAGTTTTACGCTGGTCGATTCTAGGAACAGATTTCCTAACTTTTAGAAAAACATTCATAGCGACAGTAGTACTAACAAACTGTCAACTACATCCAATTCAATCCTAATCTCTATGTATCAAGTATGTGACTGTGTGTTGCATACGGCATTCAGGTGGCCGCTGAAAACTTTCAGTCAGGTTGTAAGATAAAGCGTGGTCATGCATGCGACACACGTCGGGCTCTTTACAAATTCAGCTCTGACACGATCCATTCAATGGGTAAGTTTCGCGTGCTACCGGCTGAATGCACTGATAAACCACCACAATGACTGTCGTGCTTTAATTCTGAATAGCAAAATTTCAATTTAGCTATTTGATACTAGTACCTAGGATTACCCGTGGAACAATATCAGTTCCGAAGAGTTCAGTTCTTGCTGGTTTTTTTTCTGCAAGTCGGCAAGCGGGTCACCTGAAGGCAAACCGCTAGCGCCGCCTAGAGTTGAGTTGCAGATGACTAACTCAGATATGATTATAATTGCAGTGTTATCCTTTATGATAGAAAATGGATATGGGGAACGGGTAGAAATTGAGGAGGAGCTACCGATATCTCTATCACCGAACGTAGCAATAGCCACTTTTCGACGTTTTACTGAGAGGTCGCGGTATTTCACTGGTCGAGCCAGAAATCAAAAAGATATAGATTAGTAATTAAACTTTAATTAAAACATAATAAATGTCGGATAAGACTGGACAAAACGGATCAAATATATTAAACATTTTGATTTGAAGAAACCCAAGAGTTTAAAAAATCTATTATTTAACTAGATATATGATTCAAAACTAATGAGTAAACATTTTATTATGCATTATTTACATAGTATAAAATAAAGTCGCTTTCCGCTGTCTGTCCCCTTATATGCTTATATCTTAGAACCTAATAGATAGAGAGGGTGTCAACAGGATGGTTTATATTTATAATACATTTAGGATATAGAAAGAAAATGTGACAAATCGAAAATTTACTAATTTATTACTTTTGATGCGGAACAAAGTTCGCCGGGTTAACTAGTATATTATATTGACTGTTTAGCATCGATTAAAATATAATCGTTGTTTCTGTATTAGTTATAGAATTACCGATTATACGATCACTAAGCACATAGCTCGCCACCAAATAAATTACTGTCGCTTCAATTAATGGCATAAATACAATACCTATTTACACCGTGTCACTGGGAACAATTAAAATTGTTGGGAAGAACTATAAATCATTGGTAGGAGAGAATGTTAGATCACGCCAGCCACGGTACACGTTGCAATAAATTCACCAATTACTAAGGTAATTTCGATACCACCACTGATGGGTGAGAAGATGATATGAAGTTAATTATTTGGGACTGTTGCAGCTTCAAGCTTATAAGCGGATGAGTTACTTTTTTATGGAATAGGAAGGAAAACGAGCAAGCACGTAACCTATTGGTAATCAACTACCACCGCCTCTAAGAAGGGTAGGGAGGGGAAGGCGAGGGTGAAGGGTCTTCGTTTAGCTCTCTCACCTAACGAAACGCGGCATGAGCCACTTTACATCGATATTCTGAGAGCTGTGACCCGCTGTTTCACCGACCGAAAGAAGGCACAAGCCACTTCACGTCGATTTTCCGAGAAGTCGAGATATTTCACGGATCGAGTCGGCCATACATGCAGCGAACTGCAAGACTCTACCACTGTTACATGCTTGTTCGTTTGCCTTCCTATTCCATAAAAAAGCTTACATTAAGTTTTAATTACTAAGCACAATGTCAGTAGCTTAGTGATTCAGTGCTTCAAATCTAGAAATAAGGAATAGAAAACACATAATTATGACTATTTGGAACTAAATCGTAATCAGCGCTGGCAACACCTGCGCGTCGTAAAAGCCTTAAGCAAAAACAACATATCTTTTTCTTAAATATCTTATTTCAATGTCTTTATACATTATTAACATAACACATAACATAACTTCACGCCTTTTTCTACCCGAAGGTGTAGGCAGCTGCGGTTAAGCCTCGACTCGCCGTTGTGTTTACGGCCCAAATGAATTAGTTGGCGAACCTATTCCCACTCTGGGCTCGAAGTTTTCAGTCATCGATATCTATCACACATAACTTTCGAAAATAAATTTGAAAAGTCATCGGTGTGAGCCAGGATTCGAGCCCGCAACTTCTTGATTCAGAAGTGGGATGCTCGACCACTGGACCACCGAGACTCTATAAAGATACATCATAAATTATATAGATACATCATACATTTATAATAAATAATTATTTTACTTTAATTATCAAAGAGTGTGCCATTGTTATGACATAATTACATACACATTTTGGCACTTAGCGACATCAATTTGACTATGACTATTTGTCATACAAACACTGCCATGTGACGGATAATTTAAAGATTGCTCTGAGCGTCTTGAGGGTTACTTATTATGGGAGCATGACTAGCAGTTCAGTATGAAAGTGACATTAAATTATTTTAAATAATAATAGGTATTATTTATTTATTTATTGCTCAGATTTTTGCGAATCACATTCATAACATTAAAACAACTTTTTAGGATTATATCGCGTTTATTTATTACTCATTTTTATTTATTTCCCGACGTTTCGAACTCTTTACAGAGATCATTTTCACGAGTGATGAACAAAAAGATGTTACCTATTATTTAACTCAGAAGCCGTGTGCTCGACCACTGTACCACAGAGACTATAAAGATATGTCGTTTCTATAGTAATTTAATAAAATGATTTAAATTCAAACATCAAATTGTAGCTTCAACACTCCAAACAATATAATATAGTGAACAACGATATTGTATTCAAGTTCGGTTTGAAAATCGCAACAATGGTTCCACCGCGATAATTGGATGTGGCCTTACTGAATACGCGCTAGACGAGACTTAATTGAGGTTTTAGAGTTGGGCTAATTCGCCCACCTTCGATCAGTTCTGCACCCCTGGTCGGTCCCTACTTTGAGGGGCTTCGTCTGGCGGTTACCAAGAATAATACCGCCGGGTTAAACGGTCGGTACTATCTGTTCATGTTAATTCTGAACGTGATTATATGTTCATATATCATCATTGTGTGATAGAATATATAGCCAGAAATCGATTTAATCTACAAAATAATATTGATCAAAATTATCGGTAATCGTATGGATAGACGCTTCCGTTAAAAAAAAAGTAGGTTTTGAAAATAAAATACGTTGTGGTGAAAGTCTAAATTGAGTCAAGAGTCAACTATGTTAAAGTTCTTTTAAAAATTGAAATAAATAAGTAAATTTTGGATTTATCACTTTTTCTTTACCTACATGAATTATAAATAAAAACCATCTTGTTGACAACCTCCATCTATTAAAAAAAACACACCAAAATTCCGTTGCGTAGTTACCATGATCTAAAGGGACAGACAGCGGAAAGCGACTTTGTTATACTATGTAATGATATTACAATAAACATACTTAAGGCAATCTTTACGCCTTTACTTCTTAGATAAGCAGTATTAACTAGTTTTTCCAAACATTTGTTAACTATAAATAAAAGTATTCAAAATGGTATACCAGTAAGTAAGAGAATTAGAACATGGTTTGATAAAAAGTAACCCTCCAGCTGGTCCACTTGGTCTTCGACAAATATAATAAGAAAAATAGAAAAGTAATAAATATTATAACATCGCTAACATATTCAAACATAACAAAAGGTATTATCAGTTGATAGTAGACATCATGTCGATGTCGCATTACGAGTAAAAAGCATCGAACTCACGACCGTCAAGCGGAAAGCCGAAACTGGGAAGCATTTCAAACAAAACCTTTAGGAGGGGGAGGCCAGTGAAGCGTGGAACGGTGATTCATGCAGTTATTCAATAAGCCAAGAACGCTTGTACAGATTTACGGCACCGTGAAACTACGGATATGCAGCTACAATAGCCTAGCTATTCATAATTAAACCAAATTCTAAGCAAAATGTAACATTTTATTTGAAAACTTATATTTTTTTTATATAACTAAAATATCATTGGACACTATGATAGTAGGGAAACTAATAAAGGAATGTTTGGCACATGAGTTTCTTGCCCGATTCTTCTCATGATAGCTCCTACACTCGGAATCGGGCCGCTCGTGGCGATTGCGTCCGTGTTTTCTTGTTCCACGGACAAACTTTCCTCAAGTGCTCGTGTTAATTAGTTAATTTAAAATAATAAGTTAAATTGTACTTGTTGACTATTTTTAAGTGTCTGTGAAGACCTAGGAAAATAAAACTTATTTTGACTTTGACTTTGAATCTTAATGTATAATATGGATGTTTTTCGCAAGTTATGTGTGATATATATCGATGACTGACAACTTTGTGCCCGGTGTATGGCAATAGGTTCGCCACCTATTCCATTTGGGATGTATACATAACGGCGAGTCGCGGCTTAACAGCCGGTGCTTACACCTTCGGGTAAAAAAAGGCGTGAAGTTATGTTATATTAATATAATAATATTTTAGTTTAATATAACATGATAGAAGAGAAACTAATAAAAGAAAAAATATGTCTTTACAAATATATTTTGACACACAATAAAATGATGAATATTTTTGACTATGTCACGAATTTTTTTCTGATTTAATTTATGTGTTCTTATATTTTTATATTTATTAGATTGTGACGTTACATCAAAATTAAAGAATTGAAATTTTTCATCGAAAAAGTTTTTCACGAGTCTCGCGTTCCATTAAATAAAAAAAGCGCACGTTTTAAATCGACCACGTGCACTGGACACGGGTACCGAAATACACAAATCATGCCACATATTTCTTCTGCTTCAATAAATAAATGTTTTTGAACAATATACTCAGTATCCCATGGTTTACTAAAAAAGCGAAAAAAAGTAAACAAATAAATGTGTAGCCAACTACCTAGCCGATAATTACCCACATACTTTATTTTGGTACATACGTAAAAAAAAACCCTGACGCTATAAACACATCCATGCTCATCTTAAAAATTTATACACAGGTGGGAATCGAATGCCGATGACTGCTCCACTGTCAGTTGTTAAATCAATGCACCACAACCTCCTAAAACATTGAAAACAGATTTAAAAAAAAATAAAAAACACGACAGAAATTAAACTTAAATACATACAACATTAAACATATATAATAAATTTAAAGTAAGTAAAAACACTGCAATTCTAATTTAAAAAAAAAAGAAATAAAAAAACAATAAAACAATCGAATAAAAATTACCGAACAGCAATAAAAAAATATTAACAGTTTTACGATGTCGACAATATAATTATATAATCGTAACGGTCTTCCATGGCACGTTGAATTGCCCAATAAATCTTCCTCGGGTCATATTGCCCGTAGTCCTCTTGGCAACACTTTAATATCGAGAAATATCATCTCGATAATCGAACGTACTGGCCGCTTTATATAAATCATCTCCCCGCACTGGCTTGCTGTATTTTTTTTTCAGACTTTCCATTTCCAAATAAACTCCCTGAGCAACGGGCCAGTACTTCCTCTTTCCGGGGCGGTATTTAGGTGTACGAGTATGATTTGTCGGCTGCCCGCCGTTTCCCTTAATATTGTCAATATTTCAAATATTAATTGTTATAAATCAGAAAAGTTTTTTTTTATTTTATTTTTTTTTCACTCCGATTTTTATGGCGCATTTTCGGGATTGGATTTTTTTAATACAACAAAATTAACGGTAGATATGATTTTAATATGAACGGAGTTTATAATTTATATGGCGGTTTTGTTTTATTCATGTTATTGTCGAATGACTAACACGTTTGAGGGGCAACGTGTTAAATTATTTAGGTACACTTAGCGTGTCAATCTAACGCACTACTTTGAAAAAGTTCCGCCCATAAAACATTAACAAGCACTCAAGAAAATTCCCGGGCGTGTGCCGTTCGTTAAGTAGTGTCAGTCGGTAGTTTTTCCCAGCTTGGGTTAGTGTAGTGTCCGTCCAGTGAGGTCGGAGGGTAGCTGTCATCGCGATTGGCGACTCGATATGTCCCTGGAGTGCCACCCTTCGTCTGCGAAGGAGCTTCAGTGCTAAGATCATTGCAAAGCCCACAATTAGTGACAAACACGTTGGCCCTTGCGCGTTCAATTTTCACTTGTCTCTCCTGATTTTGTACGGTGACAGTTGGCACGGGTCGGCCAGCTCATGGGAAATCGTCTTATTCCCAACACTCGGAGCTTCTAAAGTCCATAATTTGAAACGAATTTATATTGTCAATAGATAAATCTCAATTTATGTAGACTATTTTTTTAATGATTATACAATATGTTGAAATATTACAATTGTATTGTATTACAAAATTATCATACTAATGCATATAGATGACTTAAATATGTCTCTAGAATTTTTAAACATAAATATTTATAAGAAAGTACTACCCGCATCAAAATTATTTTACAGCGTATCTCGAAAATTAACACTTTTTCTTACTGCATTATACATGGACTATCACTTAAAAACCACCCAGTTGACGTTCTCTATCTATTAAAAAAAGCGCATCAAATTCCGTTGCGTTGTTCCAAAGATGTATGCATATAAGGAGACAGACAGCGGAAAGCGACTTTGTTTTATACTATGTAATGATGTACACTATTGTTGAATTCTATATTAAACACAATCAATGGGACTCTTTCAAAGGAGTCTTGTATAATCATGTTCTTATTTAAATACGATAGTCTTGTTTCAATACATTTGCAGAAAAAAAAACTTAATTTGTAATAAATAATAATTTAAATGGATGTTTCGACACGGACGAAATCCCTCCTAGTAAATATTGTCCGGTATTTTCGTGAGGCTGGAAGAGCGGCGCTCGCTCGACGGCGCGCTATCGATCCCCGGCCAGGGGGGTGGGGTCGCGGGGCACAGGGGGGCACAAATTTGGGAAAACTTTGAAAGTTTCGCGTCTAATTCAGGCGCACGCACACACTCACACAGAGAGCTTCAATTCTAACATCGCAAACAGCCACGTGCATGTGTGTGTGTGTGTTCGTTTCCTCATCGTTTCGTTACGTGATTCGTGTTTACCAAGCGTCACGTGTCTAAACCTATATACCTAAACCTATATAAAAATAAGTACAGTCGCAGGGCCACGCAGTTTCAGGCTCGACCGATGAAATACCACGACCTCTTAGAATATCGACGTACAGTGGCTCATGCCGCTTTTCGCTTGGTGGGATAGGTAGGCAGATGATAGGGATAGATAGGAGGCAGGCTCAACCCCTTTTCATCCCACTTCCAACCCCCTAAGTGCAAAGGGCCAGCAACTCTACTATAATACTGCATAAGTTGAGGTGTCCATGGACGGCGTATGTTGCATGCCATTGATGCATTTTATCTTCCTATCACATAAAAAAAATTGATACTGTCTACACTTTTGAGCATAACGGTCGTGATGATATATATAATACATAAGTACGCATTAAACACCTACCTTTAAGTAATTTTCTATTATTACTAATGAAAAAAAAAAACTGAATTATTTTCGTGAGTACCAATATAACAATATCGAATTTGGGTCACTCACGAAACTTGTCCTTTGGCATTAAGGTAATCTGGCTGATAGTGGTACACATGATCACGCAATGATCAAAAGCCCTCATTACCTATTGTCAACTGAGTGCTCTGAAAGAAAACAATTAAGAAATGAGATGTGGGGGTGGGAGACAGCCGGGCCGGAGACAGGCAGTTCCGTCACACGATCAAACGTTGGCTTTCAGCTTTATTTACTTTTATTTACAACTGGTTAATAATATGTTTTAAAATATATTACATCTTATACGAAGAAGTCACGAATTGATCTCATGTCGTTTACAGGGTAGGCAGAAAGACATGATTCTTACGTACCTCTTCACACGCCTTTTGAGCGAATATTACTTATTACTAGGATAATAATAAGTTATCATTCTAATTGTCTGTTTAAAAGTCTCGGATGTTCAGAGGTCGAGCACCTCGCTTCTGAATCCGTAGGTCGTTGGTTCTAATTCTGGCTCTCACCAATGACTTATCAAAATTAATTTCGAAAGTTATGTGTGATACATGACTTAAAATAATGTGCCCGGTATGGCAATAGGTTCGCCACCTATTCCATTTGGGACGTAAGCGTAACGGCGAGTCGAAGCTTAACAGCCGCTGCCTTTAACTTCAGGTAGAAAATGGCGAAAAGTTATGTTGTGTTATGTTATTTTTCTTATACTGTGAACCTTAAACCTTCAGTTATAAAAATCTGGAGCTATAGATAAAACTATTTTTTAACCCCACATTAATCAGTACACTTTCCATAAATCTGAATGGAATAACTCTTTCAGGCTTTTTAATCTACAAAATGTTTTTCATTTCATCGCAAAATTTATCACTCGCATAATTTGTAAGTCCTTTGTACTCAGTGGTTGTTAGTAAACAGGCTGTTTCTGGCTGAATAAAAGGAATGCCGTTGCCGCTTTAACGCGCCATGAAAAAAAATAGTACAAAAAAAATAAAAACAGAAAGCAATTAGCGTGATTTAATGGCCATTTAATTAGATTATAATTAATGTGATATTTTACGATGAAGACAGTTTTGTTGTTGTTGTTGTTGGGGACGCTTTCAGTCAGCGGGATATTGTTTGTTTTTAATAACTTTACGACTCTTAAAACGTTAAAGGTATAGACTGCTGCAACTACGCATTGATACGTCAATGAAATTTTAGACTCAAATGTAATAACTAACAGGCGTATTTAAATTAATCGGGCACTATTTGCCAGTTATCGATATGGATTCCAGATATGAGTTACAAAAGGAATTCCAAGTTTTCATTGCGAAATTCGAGAACCCTACAGTATTGGAATCAGAAGCAGGGTGCACAACATTTAAACCAGCGAGACATGAATAATTATTACTGTTGCTTTCTCAATTCTAGGACCATTTATTTCTTACAATTTATTTAATACTAGTTGACCCATTTTTTTTTACTACATTATACATATGAACCACCCCGTTGATACCCTCTATTTGTTAAAAAACCGCATCAAAATT
Source organism: Euproctis similis (assembly GCA_905147225.2). Lineage (NCBI taxonomy): Eukaryota > Metazoa > Arthropoda > Insecta > Lepidoptera > Erebidae > Euproctis > Euproctis similis. Next base: position 15,991,833 of record LR990116.1, read on the forward strand.
CATTCCGTAGTTTAAAGTTTTGAACCATCACTACATAGTATAAAACAAAGTCGCTTTTTCTGTCCCTATGTCCTTTGTATGCTTAAATCTTTGAAACTACGCAACGGATTTTGATGCGGTTTTTAATAGTTAGAGGGTGTCAACCGGGTGGTTTTGATCTATAATTCATGAATAGTGTAGTGAAAAAAAATGATAATTTTCAAGATTTAAAACTTTAATCGAAAATGCTGCCTGAACCCTAAGTGATAAATCAAAACAATGTACTACATTATTATACACCTTTAAAAGGTCTATAAAAAAGTCCGCATGGGCATATATCTATGTCTTAGGGATAACCCACAATGACCATTATTATTTTTTTACTTTTTACGAGAAATAATGGCTTATTTACGAAGCAATTTTAAACATTACAGCATTAATTAAGTGTCTTAAATATATTGTGCTTTTAATATAGATTAATATAGCCATTTACAACATGTAATTTAAACTAATATTTACGAAGATATTACAGTATTAACATAGCGGTACATGACAGTTGCGTTTGCGCGCCAAAACGCGTGCCGATAAATGCCGATTACTAATTTATTTCTTTTGATGCGGAACGAAGTTCGCCGGGTCAACTAGTGTTTTATAATTAATGAAATGAAAATAATGAAAATCCGAGTCCAAGAGCTTGTGTATTATTTTAGATACGAAATCACTAGACTAAAAATATTTAAAAAAATATAAAATAAATCAAAAACAAAGCGTAGAATAATATATTTATTACTACGCTACCACTGTCAGTCTGCAGTCTGTAATTAATATACGAGCTATTAGTTAATTAAAACAATCTCTTTCAGAGAATAGAGATATATTAACATGGCGATGCATATGTACTTAATTTAAAGTTGAAAATATTATTTTGTTTAAATTTTAAGATTTATTATTGCCTGATAAATGGAAAACTTCAATCATATACTTTGCGAAGTAGGCAGCGCCGTAAAACATGTATCTTTTATAACATTTAACAAGTGACACATCTATACCCGGAGGATAATATATATATTTTTTTATGGGATAGGAGGGCAAACGAGCAGGCGTGTCACCTGATGGTAAGCAACCAACGCGGCCCATGGACACCAGCAACACATATAGTGTTACTGTTGCGTTACCGACCTTTAAGGGATAGGGGAAAGGAAAGGATGGGGAAAGGGGGGTGGGCCTCCGGGTACCTCCCTCACCGATCGAAACGCGGCATGAGCCACTTTACGTCGATCTTCTGAGAGTTCGTGGTATTTCACCGGTCGAGCCGGCCCATTCATGCAGCGAACTGCTTGGCTCTACAACTGTTAAAAATGTATAATAATTGAATATTATATCACACAAAATGTTAATCATAAAAAATCATGATAAAATCATCTCGCTCGTCAAATACAAAAACCGATCTTAAGCCTCTTGTAGTAAAAAGTGCTAAGTAAACAAATCAATGTTCAAAAAAAACATACGAGAATATTATATTAGATATTATCAATGTTAACACGATAGGTACATTTCAATTTTACCGTGTCGGTTTTATCTTTAATGCCTGAGTGGTAATTATGCTTCCAGACAGTGGGATTCCAACCCCTTTTTACTTGATATCGGCTACTTGTCTATATATGTATCGCCGTACGTACTAAATAGAATTTAATTTACCTGCTATTTAGGATTGAGCAGCTTCATGAAATTAATTAGCTATAGATAGTGTTTATTTTCTTATCTATTTTGTACTTTAGTTTAACCATATTTTCAGATGTTATTCAGATTTTGTTAAGAGTGGTAGAGCCAAGAAGTTTGCTGCATGAATAGGCTGGCTCGACCAGTGAAATAACACGACCTCTCAGAAGATCGACGTAATGCCGTGGAATGCTAATGTCGCGTTTCGTTTGGTGAGAGAGGCACCCGGAGGCCTACCATCCTTACGCAACAGTAACACTATATGTGTTGCTGGTGTCCATGGGCGGCGCAAGTTGCTTACCATCAGGTAACGCGCTTGCTCGTTTGCCCTCCTATCCCATTTAAAAAAAAACAAGATATAAGAATATATAAGCCTTTTTCTACTCGAAAGCATAGACATCTGCTGTTAAGCCTCGACACGCCGAGTTTTTACGTCCCAAATGGGTGGCAAACCTGCGCCATACACCGGGCACAAAGTTATCACATATCGATATTTATTACACGTAATTTCCGAAAAAATATCCGAAACGTCAGCCGAGATTCGATGCCATGACTTTTTGTTGCAAAAGCGGTGTCCTCAATCTCTACAACATCGAGACAATGAATTCAGATATAAGCTTACAAATAAAAAAATCCTTTCACTTGTGAGCAAGACCGGTAATCTTAAACAGCAATTAGTTATCAGTCTTAATATTCTAAAGTTACTATTAAAAACCGGTAGTCTTTTAAAATTTAATAATTATGCAGTTAAATAAAATATGTGGACTAAAAACAGCCTTAAAGGCTAACCTACACCTTCGGATATTGGTCACGTAATATAATGTAAGTTATTTTAAAATAATTTTGAGCTTAATGGTTAGTTCCCATAAGTAATTGTGACTGTTTTGTTAAATATAATAAAAACCGTTTGATTTAAGGACCTTTTAAAAGATATAGTAACAAATAAAGTTGTTAGCTGTGAATCAGTAGTCGGGTCACGATCCGGGATCAAGTGCACTTGCATTGTGCTACACATGAGAATATATATCATCGAATATCGTATTGGTCAGTTTTGTATGTTTGTAGTTATCACTGAAATTTGTTGTTATTGAAATAACTCAGTTTATTTAGGCTAACAAAGGATTAGTTACAAGAGTTGAACAATAATCTTTTAATAAACATTATAGAAACCAAATCTTAATATTTTCTTTGAGCTGCAGAGATACCATTGTATCACGTATGTATTTTTTTTAACATCAAACTTATTGAAAGTTAATATCGATTTTGTTAATACGATTTCTTTTGCATAATTTATATTCTTGGATTTTTGTAAACACTTGTTTGATTTTTGTATGCTTGATGTTTTTAAACGCTTGTTAAACACTAGACGACAGAGGAACTAAGAAAAAAAAACTATGTAAAATAACTTTTTCATAAGAAATAAAATTAACGTCCATACATTACAACTGTAGAGATAAATACATATATATGTACCATAGTGGGAAGAGCTTATTTATAATCTATTTTTATAACATCATAGAACCTCACCAACATGTCATCGGATATATCTCGAGTCTTGATCTCACGTGTAACAGTACGCGTACATCTCACAAGAAAACCGTAGTGAACTAATAAGAAAAGGTAGAAGTGCCCCATTGAATGATAACGCCGAGTCCTTTGTCTCGCGTCCGTCTTGACGAATCGAATTAAAAGGCTTATTGTGTCTACGTGACAGGCTGGCCCCTCACCAGTCGCCCGACACTTTTTGTCTTAGAGAAACTAAAATATTACGGGCAATTCACTAAATCCATTCCCCCTACGACCAGGGGGAGATTTGTTACTCGAATTTGTACTCAATTTTTAACAGGGAACGTTAATTAAGAGAGAGAGAGTTGCTCTTTATTGGCAAGAGAAATCTTAATGCGTTAATTGTAGAAATGCAATCGCGCCAATAAGGGTAGAGGGGGGACGGGTGTTTTTAATAAATTCAACGTTCAAATTTTAATTTTACTTAATGTTGAATCGTTCTTGAGTGACATAATTGATGAATTTTAATTTTAAAAGCTGTGATAAATGTGTTTTGTTGTAGATACCCTTTTTGAATTTAGTTGTTTTTATTTACAGGCCTCCTTGAGACAACGACTGCCATCTACATCCGATCAAGGTATGTATCTCTAATATATAAAATTCTCGAGTCTAGATGTGCATAATTGAACTCCTCCGAAACGGGTTGACCGATTCTCATGAAATTTTATGTGCGTGTCGGGTAGGTCTGAGAATAGGACCATCTATTTTTCATCCCCCTAAATCACAAGGGTAGCCCACCCCTAAATTTTTTTTTTAATTTTTCGACATATTTCTGTTTCTTATTTTTTTTATAAAACGGGATACAAAAATACCAAAATGCAATGCAATGCAACCCTAAATTTTCAACCCCCTACGATCAACCTCTATTTTTTAAATTTTATTTTTCGGCAAGACAACGTTTGCTGGGTCAGCTAGTAGTTTACTTAAAGTTTTATCATACACTATTTCAAAGTGTTTAACCAAAATTAAACTTTTCTAGACAATATAAAGTCTGATTATATTTTTTTTTGACATTTTGAAAACGATGAAGACTATATAGCTTGTGCAATTAAAACTAATCGAACGATATCTCAACGGGAAAAATATAACCTGCCATTTAACGCAGCTGGGTAGAGAAAAAAAATAAGATGCAACGTCCCAAGATGTTCAACGTGTCATACTTATAGCCTAGCCATTTTGACAAGATTACTCGAACCCGTCTTTATTTTGTCAAACGTGGATCTTGAAGGAGCGGCCCGGCCACTTTCCCTTTTATAACATGTCTTAATTATTCATTACATCCCACAAGTTGCAGACGACCGACCAAAAAGCGTATCATAAAAATATATACTAAAAACGAACACGCACATTAATGAGGGCCGTGCAATATTTATACACAAGGAACCCTAATTGCTAGGGTGGAGAGTGGAAAAAATGGGCAATTTCACGTAATGTAATATGTATATTTAAGGTGAGGTTCCGCCGAACGCAGTACGCCCTGGAATTTTGTCGCCGTCGTGGTACTTATTACACAAAACCACTTCAAACGTCTTTCCGCGTCGGCTTTACTATTACAAAAGGAAAGTTGCTCTACATAGAGATTTCGGTCCGCGATATAACTTAATTTTGCTTTGATTATCAGTTGGTTTATCATTGTTTCAGTCAAATATTTGACATTTGATTTTGTAGCATTTGTTGCAAAAATGGTTTGATCCTGTAATATATATTGGTGAGGTTATTGCCAAATACTAGGCGGTGTTTGCCCGTACATCAACAACTGTCACTTAACATAACTATTGAATTTCTCAATAAAACAATACAGGCACAAGAATATGAGACTAAACAGAAACCTTATTAAAATATCTATTATGAGTAACATAATATCACCACCCGCTACACATATATGCACAGTTTTCGTTATTCTATTGACCGATTTATTTTCTACTGTTATATTTTACCCGCGTTAAATGCGTTAGTCGATTGCACGCCGCATATTAAGTTCGACTTCAATAAGAAGTATTTTAATTATACTCTTGTAGTTAAAAGATATCTTTTTGAATACCTGTTCATTATATAATTTAACTGAATCATAAATGTATATTTAAAAAGCTTAAAATGTAGTTTTAAATATCAATCCATAGAATTTAATAAGAAGTAGAGTAACATTATGTAGTGTAACGCAATAAGTAGCCAGGATTTTTATTTTTTCAATATGTTTAGGTGGTCGCTCTCCCCTCGCCACCACAATTTCCTCTTGACGGAAGCCCTCAATCTAATGATATGGCTGTGTTAAAAAAAACACAAGGAAATTTAATAACGCCAAGAGTCCACAGCCCACGAGAGGAAACAAAGAAAATTTAATTTCGACGACGAGACCGATTCCCACATGCTCAATATCTTATAGAACTTATGCACTTGTGCGAATATTAAAATCAGAATAAAACAAATAAAATGACAATGTCCCAACCGTAAAATTTACGATTTTTGAATGTTCATGATTCATAGTAATCATATTTTGTTAATTGCCATATTAAGTTTAGTAAAACAGTAATGTTTTTTTTCTTAATTAGAGAAATGTATTAACTGATTAATTTTAACGCTATATGGTTACTATTATTTTATTTTTGTTTCAAATAAGTAGGATTTGGACTTGTAGGGTTGGGTGACTTAAGTCAAAAATGTTGATTTTAAACATAAGTTACCCGATCCTACAAATTTATTACAAAATTTTAAAAGCAACTTTTTTGTAAATTTCTAGTTTCCAGTCCAAGTGAGGTAGATTAAATTTTGAGTGATTTCTTGTATAGATAAAAATGTTGAAATTATCAAATTGTGATATCACAGTTTGATAATTTTCGGTCAGTTTTTCATTTCTAATTCATGTTAAAATTTGTATTACTACTAAGCTTAATACGTTCTAAAAGCTATAAAACAATCAGTGAAAAACTTCATTTACCCGTTACATTCAAGGGTAACTTCGGAAAAACCAACATGTGACCCTGTGAAAATCTGCATATCACGTTACAGGAACGGTAACCCTTACAGTAATTATACGGGACAAAGCCTTAAACATTTCAAAGGTAAGCAAATTAGTTCCGCACTTAATGATCCGACAAAGCGCGTAAATCTTTTTAAAAGTACCGTGGGCCCCCAAAGTGTTTCCTCTTCCTGTGGGGGGTAAAGTAAACAGTACGTTAAAAATATATGGATATTTGCATAATCGCGGGGCACGTATGCAAATCCGTTGCCGTGTAGGGAAAAGGCGTTGAAAATTTGTATTAAATTGTTAACAGCGAACACGTGGGCTTTGCAGACAATTTGTCAAACGACCAATTATTAATATGTACCGCTACATAATCGAATAGCTCACAATATTAGCTGATATAATACTGTCAGATATTTACGAAATATGTCCTGCCATTCTCATATTTAATATCTTTTTTTATATGACTATGGAATCTGCAACATGACCGCTACAACTGACCTTTAAAAATCGGTAAACTCGTTCAGAACTTACGATATGCCATAGACAGATTCATAGTTATGTCAAATTTATAACACACTATTTTTGTTCGAGGCCCAATTCAATTTTACTTACTTTAATGACATTATTTTTATTAGTTTGTAGTGTTATCTCTTCTATTAGATTTCATTTGAAAACTTTTTTATACCGTGATATAAATAATAAGTTTATTGTTATCATCTTATTGAACTACGGTTATTTTACAAAGACTGTTTTTGTAAAGTCCCGGGTTTGAATTGTGTATGCCATTCAGTAATTTTAAACTGAGCTAATATTTTATTTGGCGACACGAAACTTGATGTACTGGTACGTCTTTGTATATCAATGTCATTAAGATGACTATACTAGGCTTAATTATATCTGAAAAAATCCTGCATTTACAAACAAAATAATAAATAAAATCCAGAAGAACATACACAAATATCCAATTCAAAAGCTTGCTGTTAGCACTAGCTAAACCATTTGACGTACAAAATACACCAATCGTGTATATTCCCACGGTTTTCAATAAAAACAAACCATTGCAAATGGGTGGGTTGGTCTCGCATTAAGCCGACGGGCCCATCAGTGGCCGTCCGTGCAGCGGCGGCCCGTCCCGACTGAAAAATGTTATACACCACCTGTGGCTCTCCATGTAATCGTATGCGTTTATCTCTCCATACCCTCAACGAATGCGCTCTACCTTCACTACCTACTACATAATAAGATACTTTAAATATATGTGTATTTATATTAACTAATGTTGATGATTTAAACTAAAATACATTTCAAGATGGAGTTGAATTTAAGGTTACTTTGATGAACTTTTGATTGCTATTATTATTGTTTTGATTGTTAATCATTACCCATAATAACTCAGGCAGTGATAGAGCCAGGCAGTTCGCTGCGTGAATGGGCTGGCTCAACCGGTGAAATACCTCTCAGAAGATCGACGTAAAGTGGCTCATGCCGTGTTTCGTTCGTTGAGAGAGGTACCCGGAGGCCTACTCCCCTTCCCCGTCCTTTCCTATCCTACTCCCTTAAAGGTCGGTACCGCAACTGTAACACTATATGTGTTGCGGGTGTCTATGGACGTGCTGGTTACTTACCATGATATTCTATGATCCATAGTTTTGGAAACATCACCGGGATATAAACCCAGTCTTATCAAATACTCAATCTCAATTACAAGTTTAACAAATTATTGTTTTAAAATAAAACGTCCTCGTTGTAAGTTGACCAAGCACTGAGAGAATCTTTTTTTTTTCTTTTTTTTTGTTTCTTTTTTTATGTACATATGTACCCAATACACTTTTATTCCTAACACAAATGAATTTCATATCAAAAATCAATAAACCAATGAATGAATGGTACCAATTTTAGGTAATTATCATTTTCACGCAATGACTGCCCAGTGTCGACTCTTCACATTCAGCCCCGGACGACAGGCCCGATACATTCCCCATCACCCAAACCAATTAAAACGCCCATTGCACATCCTGCCCAATTGACCGAACGATTTATTGACTGGACCTTTTTTTATTATTTATTCGACAAATTTATACCGAATATTTTCACCATCGACAACAGTTTATTTTTCTTCTCCATTTTCCCACGCTTATAAGGTTATAATAGTAAAGAGCCGAGTCCTTTATGAAGCCGAGCGGACACAATAACGATAAAGGTGAACAGAAAATCCGGACAATAAAGCTGGTATAAAAAAAAAAGAGAAAAGCTAGTGCGGAGCAAATAGTTCGTGAAAATTTGAAGGGTGGTTGTTCAGAGGGTAGTGGGTAGAGTGGACACTTTACGACGGACCTCCGAGTTAACCCAGTCGTTATGTTGGGTTAAGGGATCGTCGTACTTCAGTTATAAAGATGCCGAATACTAAGATTTGTTACCGGTTTACGGATTTAGAAGGGTTGTTGTATGCAACTGAGGGTATTATAATCATGTAGACTCGAGTGGTACGTATCATATTCACGAGTCAACACGGCGGACATGATTGAGGACCTTCTAGAGGGCTTGGAGGAACGAATATATGAGATTGGTGTTCGATGAAGTTTTTTTTCTACACAGATATGAGTTTTTTTTTAAGACTGGCAGGTTACACAAGGACTTGTGTCTTTTTATTTTTCATATTTCTTTTTACTTGTTTTTTTATAGAACGTAGTTTCTTAAAGATTGAAATTTATACTAGCTGCCCCTGTGAACTTTGTACCGCGTAAGATTCGATTTTTTTTATTTTTTTTATTTTTAATACTTACTAGTTGACCCGCGTCGTTCCGCATCAAAAGAAATAAATTAGTAATATTTGGATCTTAAAAAGTTCAATTTGTGCTATTTATCGGCACGCGTTTTGGCGCGCAAACGCAACTGCTATGTACCGCTATGTTAATACTGTAATATCTTCGTAAATATTAGTTTAAATTACATGCTGTAAATGGTTATATTGATCTATATTAAAAGCACAATCTATTTAAGACACTTAATTGGATGAAAATTAATGCTGTAATGTTTAAAATTGCTTCGTAAATAAGCCATTATTTCTCGTAAAAAGTTAAAAAATAATAATGGTCATTGTGGGTTATCCCTAAGACATAGACATATGCCCTCGCGGACTTTTTTATAGACCTTTTAAAGGTGTATAATAATGTAGTACATTGTATTGATTTATCACTTAGGGTTCAGGCAGCGTTTTCGATTAAAGTTTTAAATCTTGAAAATTATCATTTCTTTTCACTACACTATTCATGAATTATAGATCAAAACCACCCCGTTGACACCCTCTAACTATTAAAAAAAACCGCATCAAAATCCGTTGCGTAGTTTCAAAGATTTAAGCATACAACGGGACATAGGGAAAGAGAAAGCGACTTTGTTTTATACTATGTAGTGATTCTACAATTCACGACGCCGAGTCGGTGTGTAAAAAAAAAATTATAAAACAGCTGAGGTTGATTGATAATGATTAATTTTGATATTATAGGTGGGATAATTATTAGTATAAGACATACAACCAAACCAAACGACATACAAATATTTATGCTTGTCATAAATATGTGTACAAGGATGAGGTTCGAACACGCTGACCTCGATCCCACAGTTGGTTGTTTTTACCAATGCACCACAAGGCCCGTCATCAAATATTCATTAAATGGTAAGATTCTGTTAATTACAATTAAAATTACAATTTATCATAATCTACTAAGTTTTTTTATGGGAGAGGAGATAAACGGGCATGCGAGTCCCCTGATGTTAAGTCACTAACGCTAACCATGGACATCCGCAACACCAGAGGGTTTATGTCTGCGTTGCTGGCCTTTTCGGTCGGAGTATGCTTGTATTTTGAAGATCCTTAACTTGTATCTGTCGGGAAATACCACTGCCGGTAACTGGTTCCATACGGGAATCGTGCGTAAAAAAAAACAAAAAAAATATTGAAACAAATTAAAATTTACTAAAATTGAAATACATACAAATTTCTCAGTCAAAGTTTATTTTTTAAATTACAAATTAGTGGCTGCAACAATTCTTTTATAGAATCATACATACATAGATAACTTCAAGCCAAATCCCTTGCGGTGTAGGTAGAGAGAACAGAACTATAAGGCATGATTCTTACACGCCTCAGTCGATTCTTCGACTTTCATAACTCTTTTCATGCACGCGCGTCAATTTTTGAGGCTCCTAATATCACCTTCCTCCAGGACACGTTTTATTTGGTCATGGTATGTGTATCTTGGCCGTCCTCGACTCCTAAATCCATCCGCTTTTGCATTGTATATCTGCCAAGTCAATCTTGCATCATCCATTCTTACTACATGTCCGAACCATCGGAGCATGCCCTTTCTTACTTTTTCACCGACACTCTCTTTCAATCCAACTTCCTTTATAGAATATATCTTTATATATAATTGTTCATCTTTTATAAAATCAAGCTTCGAAAATCTTTCTAAAGCTTTGGAGGGTTTATTTCAATATTCTAACATTTTCTAGAGACCACAACAAATAATCCTCATCCATGCGCAGTCGGGTAAGAACCATGTCTAGAATTACGTCAAAACATTTTCATCTCAATCTCCGCTAATTCCGAGGCACATGAATCCTATGATTACACATATAAGGATCAAAATATTTCAAATCATTAGCAGACCAGTGTAAGCTGTAAATTGGTTTCCAGGTGAGACATATGAGGTTAATTGTACAGGGCAATCGGGAGTCCAGTTCAAACAGAAGTAGATGTAAAGGAGCTTCCAGATGTTTGCCAACAACCCCCACGTAAACAACAGCAGACACTCAGCTACCTGGTGTCAGGCAAACTATTATGTGTCCAATTTTCACTTACAAGTATATGACAAGAGCTAGATAAAAGCAAATTTATTCCTGATACAAGAAATACCCATTTTAAAATAAAATAAAATTAGCGCATTTAAAATTACATTCAGTCACTTAAATTTAATTAATTATCAAACATAACATAACATAACTTCATGCCTTTTACTAACCGAAGGTGTAGGTAGTGGCTTTTAGGCCTCGACTCGCCGTTATGTTTACGTCCGAAATGGAATAGATGGCGAACCTATTGCCATACCGGGCACAAAGTTTTTAGTCATCGTTATTTATCAAACGTTAATTCAAAATTAATACGAAAAGTCTTTTTTTCATAAAATAGATTGCAGCAAATGTCCAAACTATGGTACTACATAACTAACTATTAATCAAAATAAAAAATATACAATTCTAATTTCAAAAAATCTTTTGGGTAGTTATCAGGGTACTAAAACAAAAGTTGGCAGTATCATAAATTGAAGTTTTAAGGTTGTATACCAAAATAAACCGCAAAGATGAAAACGTTCGTTCAAAAAGTGAATGTGGTCAGGGAGCGAGTAGGTTGTGGTTAATACCACTGACGTAGACACGTCCCGGTCAATCCTTTTGACACTCCCGTCTCTCGCCGTGTGAGTCCAGACCTTTTGACTCTCACCTATGACCGCAAACGTTTATATAATTCTGTGCATGGCGAATTAATTTGGAGAGCTCGGGTTGAATATATTTTATAAACACTAGTTTAACACTATCTTTATTTTATTTTAATTGAGAGTGTTGGTTTTTTAAATTAAAAACGTGTCTGTCTATGCTCCGTTATAAAGTGACATCGAGAGTTTTAGTTTTAGAAAATCATTACATTGGTGGAGTGAAGCAGTCGCATAGATGAGGTGGCTCAAAAGATGCAATACTATCTCTCAGAAAATCAAAAGGAATCATGGGCCCATGCTGTGTTTCTTTCGGTGTGAGAATTCCATATTTCCTATCCTATTCTAAGAGAATTATGAGTCGGTGTTGCAAATATCCATGGGTGGCGATATTCGCTAATACCAGGTGATATGCTTGCTCATTTGCTCCTGCAAAAAAATGAGTGATGTATATGTCTAATGGCGCTGTTTTCTGCCTACCCAGCAACAAACTTGGCGGATAATTGTGTTATATTTGAGACACTACATGCAATCATCATTATCGTACAAAAACGAACCATTCGATCTAAACTGTATTGAATTGTTAATTATAGAAACATAGAAATATTAGTATGTAATATTGAAACTAGTACGTACAATTGTAAAGTAGTCCCCTCGAACACTCGTATTGCGCTAGCTTTAATTTCATTGTATGAATACGAGCTACTATTTGCCATCCATCCATGTTTGCACTGCACCTCATTCATTCCGCGAGACGTTGTGATATTTTCCTTTTGTCTAGACGAAATCTTAACGAATATGTAAGTAGTAGTGTAAATTACATATTAAGTTGGTGTATTACCTATATATATATTTACCCCTTTTTCCACCTCAGCGGCTGATATAGCTCGACTTATCAAATTTTTAAGTCTCGAATGGAATACCAGGCGGATTCTATTTTGCCATACACTAGACACACTGTTGTTAGTCGTCGACATTTATCTAATATTATAAAGAGGAAAGATTTGAATTTTTAATGTGTGTAACGAATAAACTCAAAAACTACTGAACCAATTTCAAAAGGGCATTCACCCAGAGTAACATAGGCTATATTTATTCATCATCGTCATCACCATTTTCTTTACACATGAGTAACACCGCAAGGCGGCAAGCTAGTCATATATAAATTCTGAAAACAATTCCATAATGTCATTGGTATAGGCCAGGATTCGATTCCACCCTACGACTTAGAACCTGATTGCTCGACCACTAAGCCACCGGTGCGCTTAAATAAGCACTCAAAATTAAGAATATATCATATATAAGTTTGTGTATAATGAACTAATATAACTTTGGAACGATGTTTGGTACCACCGAAATTGCTCATGTAAGACAAAATTAACCCTCGCCCACATTAACACAGATAAGTCGGCGAGCTCATTTGCGAGCCTTCCGGCTGGCGCTCGTTATATCTTGATATTCTTTACCCCTTCACCGATACCCGTACCACACGAGCAATAAATGGCGCGGAAGGAGACGCTATCGCACCACCCGATATCTTCCATCCGAATTAATTTCAAGAACGTCTCCGACTCAGAGGAACGTAACGAAGAACTTCGCGGCACTTGTTATTTCTGCACGAAGCCGAGCGTACGCGACTTCTAATCGGGAAGAGTCGCGAGATAAAATGGCGACCCGCAATTACCATAACGCGCTATTCGAAGATATGTGGAGAATCTTAATGGTACAGTGGTTGGGTAAATAATGGGCCTCTTATGGGTAACTTGGTGTGAGGCACTGTTTCGTGTGTAATTTTAAGGGTTTCCTGGCTCACGTGCTTTTTGAATAATGTGCTAAATACTTGGGAGCGAACTCTAATGACGTTCACTCCTTCGTTTTGATATAAACTTAGACAATAGATTCACATTTGTGTGACGCCCGCCGTCCTCTTTGTACATTTGAATAATTTTAATATCAAACGCTTACACTGTGACTTACTAACATCGGGATATGTATGATATATTCAAAAATCTCAATTCTAGATATATACTTGATGTTTTTAAACGATATTAAAGTAAGTGAAACTTCGAATCTAGATAAATTGGAACAGAATGAACGGCTTAGTTAAAACACAAAGGGTGTAGACATTTGTCTAGGAGTTCGTGATACATTAGATGAACATTGATGCTTGTGATGTATTCTGATGTAACTTCACGTCTTTTACTCCCCGAAAGTCTAGACAGCGGCTGATAATCCTCGACTCGCCGTTATGTTACGTCACTAAAGCGGCAAAGGCGAACCTATTGCCATACCGGGCCCAAGGTTTTCAGTCATCGATATTTATTACACATAACTTCTAAAAATAATTTTGAAAAGTCATTAGTGTGAGCCCGGATTCGAACCTACAGCTTCTTGATTCAGAAACGGGGTGCTCGACCACCGAGACTTTAAAACATTTAATTACCCTTATATAAAAATTTAGTGAAATAAATTTCAACCAGTTGGTTTATTGTTTACTTATAATAACTGTTCTATTTATGAATTAACTTAGGTCCTATGACGCAGTGTGTCGTCATTTCGCTCTGTGCTATACATTTGGTTTGAATTCAATCTTGCCAATAGCCCTCTCTTTCCTTCTTCCGTGGATCATACGTTTGGTGTATTTTGTTCGACCACGTTTATGCTGTGGCAAGAAAAAAGTCTTATTTTTCTTTGTTATTATTCGATTTCTATTAAATTGTGATCTTTGAAAGAAATGGTAGTGTAATTATTGAGTTTAAATGTATAAAGGTATAAGGGTGGTTGCACACAAAGCGCTGTGCATCACGCTATCACCGGCAGGATGCGGCGGTGTCGCAAGCGTTTGCGATTACACTTGAATTATGAGCTACTTCTGAATTGTGGTCGCCCGCGGCGCGCACTCCACCTATCTACCGCGGTATGCCGTCGTCTCGCTGCTTCTTTCATTACACCACAATTAGCCCTTTAATTTTAAATATAAAACACATACATGTAGCCCGAAGGTGTACTAGTCTTTGATATTCTATAGAGACAGCGTATTTGATAATATTTTTCAAATTTAATTTCATTTATAATCTTTACAGTGAGTATAGAGTTATTGGACGGACTCGACTGTTGAAATACCATTGGTGAACCATCTGAAAATCGACGTAAATTTGCTCGTGCAAGAAGCATGCGACATATACCCACTTCTTTTTCACGCCACACCACTTCTTTTTGTCTTAAAGGCAGTTGCATAATCGGTATTGGTTGCTTATCACCGGGTTCCATTTGCTAATTTTCTACAATAAACTTCCAAACGACGCGGCTGAATTATCCATGGGTAAATTTAAGAATTATATTAAAAGTAGATTACATCAAAGGGTTTACTATTGTATCGCAGATTATAGAAACGATATAAAAGTTTGGAATTGAACTGCTCCTTTTGTGTTGTGTTGATTGTAATTATTACCATTTGTTAAATTTGAAATTGAAAAGAGTCGGCCTTGAGTTTCTTGCCAGTTCTTCTCAAGAAGCCTTGACGCCGGAACTGGCACTTAGATTCGCTTTCACATTCAAGAGAGTGTGATGAAAGGGAGTCTAAGCTCCGCGAATTTTATCTGGTAGTTTTATGTGACGATTCTAAGTACTTTGTAAAGTCTAAGGAATAAAGATATTTTGAATTTGAATTTAATTTCATTTATAATCGTCAAAAAGTTTTTTCAGGTGTGTAGTTTTTACAACCGTAGGCCAATGTAAGTAATTGAAAAATCAGAATGACGCCATAATAATACAATATGTGTAAATAAAAACAATAATTTAAAGAAAAAAACTTTTTTAAAGAAGCTTTTATTTAAACGCTCTAAAAAGAATAAAATAATTTTCACCTTAAACAATTTCACTATCAACTTATAACCTTATTATATACAATTTATGTGATAATAAAAGCTTGTCGCTATGTTTAATTACCTATCAGTGGCTATCCATAACCATCTAGAAATATTTTTTTAGATTTAATGATTACTGTGACGGGTCGCATTATCCAAATATATTTTTTTGGTTTATAACACATATATGGACACCCGAACACATATAGTGTTACAGTTGCGTTGCCGGCCCTTTCCATGGGAAATGGAAGGGGTCGGAATTGGGATGGGAAGAGGAGGGGGGAAGGGTTGGGTTAAACATGGCGACAAGCTTTTATTATCACATAAATTGTATATAATAAGGTTATAAGTTGATAGTTAAATTGTTTAAGGTGAAAATTATTTTATTCTTTTTAGAGCGTTTAAATAAAAGCTTCTTTAAAAAAGTTTTTTTCTTTAAATTATTTTCAAGTTTTTAGTTATCGATGGGTAAGTCATCTCATTCAAAGCATCATTGTTACAAGGTCGTTTGCCAGTTAATTTCGAAAAGTCCAACTCTTCAATGAGGAGACCTCCTAAAGTCTTTTCCCTACTTAAGGCCACGTATGCTTGACCAGCAGCAAAGATTTTCGAGCCTAAGTAAACAATTTTTTTTGTTTTTCAAATTTTTTAATTTTGCAACTTAATTTTGTTATGTGGGACTGTTGTTTAATAACAAAATATGTTTAACTACTTGTGATGTGTAACGCCATCTGTTGTTTTAATCAGTACTCTATACTTGCCGACCTGAGTGTAACATAGTAGTGAGTTGTAATAAAAGTTATAGTTCGTTCCCATCATCCACTGTGTTTAATTCTAATAATACGTATAACATCATTAAAATCCGTTAGTGTAGCAATCATGTTAAAGTTATTAAATCCTGTCCAATTTACGTCGGTATCCTGAAAGGGCATGGCATTGCACCGGTCGAACCGGCCCATTCAAGCAGCAGATTGCGTGGCTGACCACAATTAAAACACTGTTAACTATTAAAACATAGGTCAACGGAAAGCCGTCGACTGTGATGGACTACCGCCTCAGCCGTAAAGTGGTCGTAAGGTTCTCAATGTTAGCACTAACTCATTTTGATTATAAATTTGGACGCGCCGCTTAACCCTGTATCTTGACATGGTGATTTGGAATCAGTGACTGAATAGTAAACCACAGATTGACTGACACCGCCCAAACAAGCAGGCTGCTAACATCTAGCCGCTCATATTGAAAACCCTATGATATATATAATATTCATACACATTCTAATTTGTTTATAACATTAATTAATAAAATAACATAGCTCGACTCCTTTTTCTACCCGAAGGTGTAGGCAGCATCTGTTAAGCCTCGACTCGCCGCTATGTTTACGTCTCAACGATCTTTAAGGAAGTAGGATATAGGATATGGGAGTAGGAAGGGATGGGGAAGGGGAGTGGGCCTCCGGGTACCTCTCTCACCCAAAGAAACACGGCGTGAGCTGGTTGTGGTATTTCACCGGTCGAGCCAGCCCATTCATACAGTGAATTGCTGGGCTCTACCACTGTTGCCATACAGCGAGCACAAAGTGGTCAGTCAAAAATATTTATCACACATGACTTTCGAGAGGAATTTCGAAAGACATTGGTGTGAGGCCAAATTCGAACCCAAGACTTCCTGATTCAGAAGCGGGCTAGTTTACTGAACCACCGAGACATAGTTTTTGAAATTCTCATATAACTCTTTAATGAAAGGGCCATTTGATACCCATATAGTAGAAACGCAAATATTTATTCCACCATATTGGATTTAGAATGACGTCACATTATTTTCGAGCTACTATTAGCAAGCCCTTTCATTCGATACCCATATTGTAGAAATGCATTAAAAAAAACTGTTCCTCTATCTTGGATGATCCGCCATATTGGATTTAGTATGACGTCACATTATTTTTTTAGTTGCTCCCAATGAGCCCGTTCATTTGATACCCATATTGTACGAAAGCTTAAAATATATATTCCTTCATCTTGGATATTCCACCATATTGGATTTAGAATGACGTCATATTATATTTTGAGTTACACTCAATAAACCCTTTCATTTGATACCCATATTGCAGAAATGCATTAAAAATATCCATTCCGCCATCTTGGGTCGTCCGCCATATTGGATATAGAATGATGTCATACATTATATCTTGCATTGTCATCCAAAGTAAACATGTATACAAAATTTCAGCTCAATCGGTTGAACGTATCTACTTCAAAATTGAGTTACAAGATTCCACCGAACATACATACTTACATACATACATACATACATACATACAGTGCAAGTTAAATAAAAGCTTATAAAATACAATTATTTATGAAAGTAGGTATGTAATTTAATTAATATAGTTTTTAGAACAAAATATTTCAAATACATATACAAACTCCAAGCTAGCTAGACATGAATAAAATAATTTATTTATTTATTTAATATAAAACTAAAGACCGAATAAATACGACATTTAATTAATACAGTAAAATAATATACAATCCCTTAACGAGATGTAATCCCAAACTGAACACGTCTACACACATAATTCTCATACTGAATTAGTTACTGAAAACAGTTTCATTTTCCTTTAAGAGCACTGCAGCTAATACTGTCTTGTGGGTAAAATGTGCAACCTTACCTGTGGGGAATAGACCGGATATAGTGTAATTGTTGAATATAGTAGTGTCGTTTAATCTGGTATATTCGTGAATGTAGCCAAGATTCTCAGGCTGTACGCGGCGGAGTTGGCGACGAGCCTAACACATAATGCAAGACTTAACATCACTTTGAACTTGCGCATTCTTACCGCCCTCTATCTGGCGTTTAACAATTTAATTGGAGATGTATTTTCAAATCTCTAATGAAATTTTAAATACGAGTGTATACTGTCTGTATGTGTTCAACTATTTCACGCTATGAATGAGGTAATGAAAGTTGATTATGGAAATAATTTTGTACTATTTGAATTTTTATAATGTAGACTATTTATATTCTCAGTGATCAAGTAGTTGAGTTCTGCTTGTCCGTTTCTGAATCAAGAAGACAAGGGTCACATCCATGACTTCTTGGAGGTTTTGTCGAAAATATTGACTAGGTTCGGCTACCTTCCATTTGAGGCGTTAAAATTCGGCGAATCCAGGCGTGAAGTTATATAAAAGCTCTACTTCTTTATTTCTTTATTCTTCTTCTTCTTCTATATTCTTCTTTTCTTTATTTTACTATTTCTTTATAAAAAAAAATTAAATATCTAGGTAAATTCCAAGAGTGAATGACTAAGGTACGTGTTGTATGAAGAACAAAATGTCACGAAGAGGCGGGTGGTGGACAACGGCTTGTATTAAATATTCGTTTTACTTTCAAAACCCTTTTAAATCGGTGAGATATCCCCCCCTTCATCCTCCCAGAAACGCTGCCAGAAACTCGTGCAAACAGCAAACATACAACACTGCCGTTGATGGAAATTGCAAAAATGTAAAAGACCTGATGTTTGCTCACCTTAAACCCCTTCCCGACCCACCGACGTGGCGGCGTGACGAGCCGGATAAAAGGCTTTAATACACCCTCATCCCTTATTACGAAACTTGAAAAAGACAACAATATAGATCCAATGTGTCGCGGGCGCGGGGCAATCATACGCGCATCAAAAGGTGACGCGCCACGAAGTTAGCCAAGTGTAGAAAGGGCTTTATTTGGAGGTCCTTGTTTTGTATCACCATTCCATATGGAAATGGCAGAGTCAAAGAGCGTTACAGGCGTTATGAGATCTGGAACAATATGGATTGTGACAATCCTGTTTCCTTTGTTAGAACAGGAGATATCATTAGAATGTTTAATGAGAAGTCACATTTGTGTATTGGCTTGTATGTGTATGTTTAATATGTATGTCTTTGAAATGTCATCTGTATGTAAACTAGTTTATTGATTTTTTTAAACATATAAAAATTTAAAATTTATAAAAATGCGTAAAATTTT
The DNA here is from genome assembly GCA_905147225.2 of Euproctis similis. Classification (NCBI taxonomy): domain Eukaryota; kingdom Metazoa; phylum Arthropoda; class Insecta; order Lepidoptera; family Erebidae; genus Euproctis; species Euproctis similis. The sequence goes on from LR990116.1 coordinate 16,011,422, forward strand.
TGTCTATAGATACATATAAAATGTATATCATATAAATCTTCAACTAAAGGATTTGGTTGAAAAGTCACAATAAATAGATTTAAAAGTATGTAGGTCTGTTTCACTATATGTCCTCTTTTAATTTAGTAAATGTTTGAAATACTTTTATTCTGTCAGATAAATATTAAATAATATATTGACTTTTTTTACTAAATTATCTAATTAATATTTAGCTCTTAAACAACTTTCACGACTGTTTAAAAAAAATCTAAAAAAAATAACACAATTTTACAAAACCTATTGCCATACATTCGTAGCTCACAACGCATCAAGCAGTCATTACCGCCCTCTGAAAAATCTCTGCGCGCTGCTTTGCAAGTCAAAACTCCTTCGGTACTCAGGGCACACGAGATCGGATGGGAATGGAACGCGTGTGAACATTTTTCATACTCAGCTTACAGATACAGGTGATGTGTTAAATGGCGCGATTTTTAAAGATTCAAAAAAGAACGAGGGTGTTACCGTGTACACATTCGTATGGAGGCAGGTGCATGTCACGTGGGAGTGGAATTAGCGCGAATTGTGACGTATCTAATACTGTCAGCAAAGAAAAAAACAAATCTGTCATTGTTTCATGACGTTTTATATATTCAAATAAAGAACCGTGACTCAGACTGTAACTTAAAAAAATAACTAAATTGACATATTTTGACGTCGTTATAAATATTCAAATAAAGAAACTATTTTTTTTAATTAGGCTATTCTTTTTATAATCACTCAAAAAGTATATAAAATCTTATTTTACGTGTGCAATCTTTCCAAGGAGTATTTATTTTGTTCAAGTAACCACTGAATTATTAAATATTGGGTATGTTTGTATGTTTTTTTTTGGGATTTGATCTCGTTTAACAAACGCAATTATTATTATCCATGAAGTTTATGGGACCGAATACCACATGTAATGAGTTTGAAAAGATTCTGCTTACACTTCATTATATTATTGAGCGTAAAAAAAAAAGAAAAAAAAACGTAAATTCTTCACGCCGCCACAAACGGTGTCGATAAATCTCATTTTGATCCGATGCCAAAATCGATTCAACATATGTCGCTAACACATCGTTAAGGCTACGTGTACACCATCACAAGAATTATAACTATATACGCTATATATACACATGACGACAAATTGTTATTCAATCAATGTACCAACATTGTTTCCCTATCAATACTTATTGGTAGCAGTAGGTCCCGTAACACACGCTCCCGATATAACCACCATCAAAATGCAATTTGTTTATGAAAATTTATTGTATATGCCATTACCGTGGATTCTTTTCCCTTGACGATCTCGCGGAACGAAATCACCTTATTCAATTTCGGTTTTTTTTTTTCTTTTTGCATATATCAGACACGGTGTTCTTCAGTTCTCCAGTGGAGGGGGGAACACAGACGGTACCGCTGTCTGAACATGTGAATCGCTTTTGAGAAGCATGTTCGCGTCTTATTAGCCCTGATTTCGTTGGAGGTTTTTCATATATCGCCTGAGGATATAATTTTGTAGAAAATTTTATACTTAATTATGGGCACATTAGGGTTAATTTTGTGTACAAAGTAAAATATGAATAACTAGTTTTGCATAGAGAAAATAGATAGGTATTAAAAAAAATATAGTCTCGTTGGTCCAGTGGTCGAGTACACTGCTTTTGATCCAGACGTTCGGGTTCGAATGCTGACACTGGCTCACACCAATGACTTTTCGAAATTGTTTTTGGAAGTTAAGTGTGACAAATATCAATGAATGGAAACTTTGTGCCCGGTATGGCAATAGGTTCGCCACCTATTCCATTTGGGACGTAAACATAACGGCGAGACGAGGCTTAACAGCCGTTGGCTACACCTTCGGGTAACAAAGGCGTTAAGTTTTGTTATGTAAAAAAATATATAATTTCGAACATTCCAAATAGAAAACGCTTTTTGTATTGTAACGATTACAAATTAATGTCAAAATTAATCTTTTATCTAGTTTTAGAGAAAAAAAAAGTCGTGAAAATCTTGAGTTGAATCGATTAACTTACACGCCATTAATTATTCGAATATTTTTTTCGGAACACTGTGTAATATTAACGTATATTTAATCATTATTACCACTGCCAATACTTTCAAGTATGAAACTCACAAAATCACAACAAAAAAAAAACAGAAAAAAAAAACAACTCCCAGCTGAGTAAAATAATCGTTTATCAGTATAGAATTAGCTGTCACGAGAAGGTGTCGATGAGAACAAAGCAAGGCACGTACCTCTCTTCTCTTCTATCACTCTTCACTAGAAGCTTTACGAAAAGAATTGTCGCATATATCACCGTTAATAGGGTGAGGAGGAAGCACTGCTGACAAGGAAACACGGTGCGCCCAAATACATACATATCCAGAAACTTGAGGAATTTCAATGACAATAAATATCTGAATGGATGCAGCGAACTCCAGTTTTCCACAGAAATATGAGGATTATGCCTCTTACATAATTCATTTCTCGTTTGTGCATTGATTTCTTACTTACTTTTTTTTCTAATAGTAATATATTATTAGCTTTATATGGTTCTAGAACGATACTTAAAAATCTGTTGACAAGTTGTAATGACGTGTCCAATAAGATTTATTACCATAGTAGACTCATTTAAAATGTCATAAAGTAGAGCCACGCAGCTAGTTGTATGAATAACGGCGTAAAGTGGCTCATGTCGCGTTTCATTTGGTGAGGGCGGATACCTTTGTCACCTCTTCTTTCCAGTCCTACTCCCTTAAAGGCCGACAACACATAATATAAAAAAAAAACAAACATAACTTCACGCCTTTTGTTATCCGAAGGTGTAGGCAGCGGCTGTTAAGCCTCATCTCGCCGTTATGTTTACGTCCCAAATGGAATAGGTGGCGAAGCTATTGCCATACCGGGCACAAAGTTTTCAGTCATCGATATTTATCACACATAACTTCCGAAAACAATTTCAAAAAGTCATTGGTGTGAGCCAGTATCTGGAATCGAACCCGGACCTCTGAATCACAACTATAATATTATCTGTATGGCAGGCGTCCGTGGGTAGCGGTAGTTGCTAAACGTCAATTGCATTGCCATCAGTTGCTCTTCTATTCCATGAAAAAATATTTTAAAAGTATTTGAATACACAACCTCTAATTGATATAAAAAGCATAAATCCTTGTTACCTCAGTAGTTGGAACTAAAGACTACAAACTAAAGGCTTGATTCGAATAGAATTTCTCTATAAGATTTTTTTTATTATTATTACAGACATAAAAACATGGTAGAGGAATAACTCCTTTTTTCAGGGAGTCTGCGACGATACGAGTATTGACTGTCTTCTTTCTAATAGAAGTAATAATATCGATCTAATACGGCGGCATTCTTATAAAAATACACTAAGCAGCCGTTATGCTGTGACATAACAGTATACAGGTGGCGTTGTCGTAAATATTTCTAAACGGGACTTCGTTAAAAGCAACGACATCTGTAAATATGGACAAGAAACGACTGGCGGGAGCGAAGTGTCTGGTAAAAAAGGCTGCAAAACATCATCGATCGACGACAAGTACTAACATTCTTGAATAAATAATGGCGTCTGTACTAGTCTTTAAATTCTGTAAAATGGATGAAAAAATTCCTTGTGTTTCAGAAAATTATTAATTATGAGGGGTTTCAATCAAGTGTCCACGAATTTAATATTATTTCAAAATATTCATTTCACCTTTTCCAGCCAAGAAATCTTTATCGTAAACTCACTTGGTACGTCCTTACGGTTTTGTCATAGAAGGTACAATTTCTTGATTAAGCGTTTACTAAAACTCTACCCAAGGACTTGCACATTCACATAAGCCAATCATCATGGCAGATACCAAGAAGAATATGTTGCTTAAACAGTAGTGATAGAGACGCGTACTACACTGCATGAATGGGCCGGATCAACCGGTCGAACACCACGACTTTTCAGAAATCAACGTAAGAAACGGATGAGGAAGATATTATAAGGGCAATTAATTTAAAATCTCAACGCAGTGAGATCCTCTCTATCTGGCAAGTGCTTACCACTAAGTGACCCAATTGCCCATTTGCTATACAGTTCCCATAAAAATATTTTCTATCATCCAAAGGTTATTCTTTAAACATATATTATTTAACATAACATAACTTCACGTCATTTTCTATCCGAAGGGATAGGCAGCGGGTGTTAAGCCTCGACTTTCCGTTTCCGTTTACGTCCCAAATGGAATAGATGGCGAAGCTATTGCCACACAGCGGGCACAAAATTTTCAGTCATCGATACTTTTATCACACATAACTTTCGAAAAGTCATTAGTGTGGATCTGGACTCAAACCCGCGACTTCCCGATTCAGATGCGGGGCGCTTAACCACTGGACTACGGAGATTTTATATTATTTATATTTATATTATTTTATATTGTTTATAATATTAGTATAATCTACCATATTTCATCACCAATTACGAACATGAGCACGTATTTCACAGTGCTGCCAATCTACCCCCCCAAAATTTTTCACCAAATTTCCCCCCACAAAAATAATAATAATATGTTTTTTATCTTCAAACGACGCTACCTCAATTGATTATGTAAAGTACCTACTACAAAGTATGCATATTATGTTATATGTATATATATTAGATATTTGCATACACAACTGGATATAGTTTATCAAGCGCCCCCTAGCTAAAAACCTTTTTACATTTTCCAACACATGATTATGTAAAAGAAGTCTTAAGATTTCCACGTACGAGGGCATGAAAATGTGTGTACTTCTAAGACGAATAAAGTAAGACGTTTGGAGATTTGCATTTTTACCACTTCTGGGCGGGGTGAATTTTCTCACGATAAAAACGTACTAACTGGTTTTTTTTTTCAGTTCGGGATTTTATAAATCACATACATCATTATTTATTATTGTAATTAGAATATTATAAATTTATTACTAGCTCCGCCCGTAAATTTGTCAGCGTGGATTTTGATAATATATTTTGATATTTTTTTAGGGCATAGGAGGGCAAACGTGCAGGCGTGTTACCTTATGTTAAATGACCAGCGCCGCCCATGGACACCTGCAACACATATAGTGTTACAGTTGCGTTGCCGACCTTTAAGGTAGTGGGATAGAAAGGGATGAGGAAGGGGGGAGGGCCTCCGGATACCTCTCTCACCGAACAAAACGCGAAAAGAGCCACTTTACGTCGATTTTCTGAGAGGTGGTGGTATTTAACCGGTCGAGCCGGCCCTTTCATGCAGCGAACTACTTGGCTCTACCACTACCACAATTAATTAAAACTAAAATACCCTTACGTTACTTCTGTATGTCATAGACTATCTACTGGCTTCTAGTGCATTAAACACAAAAAAATGCTTACAACTATTTCTTTACAAACTCTTAACTGAGAAACACACAGTCTTCTTCATCATATCAATAAAATAAACAAAATCAAGCAGAATTAAATAATTCTCCTACTTTCAAAAACGATTCATTACAAAAAAATTAAACGGTGCAAAAACAAAAATGGACCTATCCCGCTGGAGACCGAGTTGAGTCATTATAATTATTATTTAAATCTTGAAAATTAGTCTACAGAACTGCCTTATACAGATATAAGTCAGCAATAACCCATTTGGTAGGATAAGAAAAAGGGATTATAGTCATTTGCATATAATGACAGTAATTAAAATATACAAATAGAGCTATAAAGATGGGCCGGCGTTGAAGGGTGGCTGGTTCATCATCCCCGGCGTGAATTTATACATAGCAAATATTTTCACTGCGGCTTGAGGCTCAAGATTTTAAGAAACGGTTGTTTAATTTATTAATTAACTAGCTGAGATGATGGCAATAACGATTAAACTCGGGTGAAATTGCTGCTTAAAATAGATTATGATATTTTTAGACGGTCTTGTAGTTGTTTTAGCAACAGTTTTCGAATTTCAACCCACCAACTGTGAAATTGAAAAATCTTTTAAATTCCCTATAATTTATTTACAATAGTAAGAAAAGATAAATTATTTACAATATATACAATTAAATAAGTAACTGAAATCAAATTTCTCCGCATCTCGGTCTACTGGCAGTGTGCCCAGAAGACTGGCCGCATTGCCACGCTGAATGACAGTGCTAATCCTCCGTGCGAGGAATAGACCAGACCTCTGGTCGCGAGATAATAATATAATAAATGTGTTTTGGAAATATGCTTTTGTTTATTTTCTGTATTAATATCGGGACTTCGATGCGACGTAACTGCAGACAAAAAAGTGAACAACAAAAAATGACACTAGCATTAGGTATCAAATATTTTATTTGTCAAGACAAGTAAAAGTATTAGAGTTTAGCCAGGACATATAACAAACCCTTTTAAACGTGCTCGTTAACATTTTGACCAAAGTTTAAAATGTACTGACACCCAATGTAGTACACAATTTTTATATGCAAATTATTTATTTGCAACAAAAACACATATTACTGGATTTTGGATATTATTATTTGCTAACAAGTAAAACTTTAGACATGATCACCCATAAATCAGAAAACAAAAATCTCAAAATTATCCAAACAGAAGCGTATACTTTATTTCAATTGTTATAACTTCACTGTCATTACAAATAGCTTGGTGCTGTTCCATCATACGATGATGAGCGGAAGGCTTTTGCTTGAATAATTTCAATTCATTTCTCGTCCTCGCCACGCCGCCTCCATAGACAATGGCGCGGCTAATTACGAGATGTAAGGCTTTATTAACGCAATCGCGTGGTTATTAACATAAAAAAATAATATTTACTGGGCCCCGCGCCGGCGGAAGTGCTTAATTTACGAATATAGCGAGAGTTTTGCGCCGCGTCACAACCCCTTTCCGTCTTACAAATAATTTTCAGTGATGTTACTGCCTTGAGAAATGGGATAAGCCCTGAAATTAAAGCTCATCACAGTTTGTTACGATGAATGAGATTTAAAATGTAACATCATAATTCTACTAATGCCCGCGTGGATATAATATTGTAAAAGAAATTCATATTGATATTCCAGTCGCAAATTTATAATTTAACTTTTTTGCCTAAATAATCACGACGCAGACTAGACCTATTGATATTTTAATGGGAAGAATCTTCCATCGGTTTAGAAATTTCAATATTAACATATAAATGGTGGGTGAAATATGACATCGACATCATTATTTTCGGTATATAAATATATATATATAATGAAATGATTTACAAATTAGCGGGTAAGAAAACCGCCAAGGAAGCCTTAAGAGGGTCGATCTGCCCGCAGATGTTCTATTTAAATGTAAATTTTACACCGACACGTCGATGACTGGGATAAAAAAAAAATATAATTTGACATCGTAACATTACAAAAACGGGTACATCACAACTGCGGATCCCTAATATTATGGATGCAAAACTGACTCAGTCATATTTCTGCGCTAATCAGATTGAAATGAAATTTGTTTTGGTAATAGTTTGAGTCCAGAATAATATAGTCAATTATAGCCTGTATCTGTAAATGCCCCTCATGAGTTTCTTAGTAAATTATTACCGAGTTTATTAATGAGAATTAAATCTCATAAAAATGAACCATAATATATTTATTTCTTATTATTTTCGTGAATTAGATTCATAACATTGAAACAACATTTATGGATTATATCGCGTTTATTTAGAACTAATTTTCTATTTATTTCCCGACGTTTCGAACTCTTTACATAGATCATTTTCACGAGTAATAAACAAAAAGATGGTAGTCGTTCAGAAGCTATTTTCATTGAAAATAAATTCTGAACGACTGCCATCTTTCGAAACGTCAAATCTCCCATTAACAAAACTAATAGGTATATCAATATTTTTTAGTAAGTCAAGTAACATCGAACCATGGTGAGTTGTATTGCGAAGTTTGTATACATTGATACACAAAAAAAAGATTAAACTTCACCCGCAGGAAGGGAAAATTAACAAAAATTTGACAGCGGTGTTTAATCAACGCTAGCGACAAACACTACCGGGAGGGTGACAATTGCAGAAACCGGATAGGAAGGAAAACAAAAAAAAAGTATTCTTTTCAAGAAAAGGGCAACAATAAAATAAAGAATTGCCGCGCGAAAGGACCGGAAATGGAAGTGACAGATCGCCGACAACGGTGGAAAGTCACACCTCTTGTTTACGGCACGTCGAGCACTGGCGCTGAATTAGCTATCATTTACTTAAGTACTTTATATAATTAAGTGAGAAGGCCATTAGTGTCATGACAGGGGTCGCCATATTCTTTTCATTGCCACCTCTAATTGCAACTATTAGAGAGATAGAGAGTCCGGCTCGTGTGTGGATAAGAAGGACCATAATATGAACGTGACTTTTAGTTAATTCATCCTTTAAAATCTTACAAACAATTTAAAAGATCGCATATCAATATATTATATATATAATAGTCATATCGCTCGCAAAATAATGTGTCGTCTTTATTAAAGCTTTTCTGATGGGAACATTAAAATTGGACATTGCCATTCGCATGGAGTATATTCGAACTCCAAAAGCAAGTATATGAATTTCTTTGAAATTGTAAATAGTCTTACCAATCCTATTATTAATATGTTTCTATCTAATATAAATCCCTCTTTGCATTTTAAATTAGTGAGTCGATCATAATTGATTAAGTAGGTACAACATTCGGCTAAGGAGTACCGCCACAAAGGAGTCCATTCGGACCGGCGAGGAAAACAAAAACATGAATCCCTCCCCCCAACCGTTTTTTGACCGAACAGCGAAAGCGAAATCTCGCTTTGTTCATTTGCTCGGTAAACCGATAATTTCATTAAACAACAAAGTGGGACTCGTTGGGGGCTTTGTAAACACGCCAAGAAGCCACTGTCCCCTAAGACGGGAGATTCATTTGGAGTAAAAAAAAACGCAATGGAACGAATCGTGAATCTACAACAACCTCGCTCGTTTTTTTTTTTAATTTAGAATTCTTATTTAAATTTCAATAATCAACTGTCATTTATTTTAATCATTAAAATAGTTAAGTTAGTGATCTAGAGGTCTTGCAACCCGCTTCTGAGTCAATATGTCGTAAAATCTAATCCAAAATCACACCAATGGATTCTCGCAACTATTTTTTGAAGTTATGTATGACAAATATTGATGATTTCTAACCACGTTGTGATCTGTGTATAGCAATACATACAGCCACCTATTCCATTTGTGACCAAAAAATTCGGCGAGTCGGGGCGATGCAGTCGCTGACTGCACCTTCGGATAGAAAAAAGCGTGAAATTAAAAAAAGCATAGTCAAATAAAAACTCATTTTATGTAATACTATTTGATATACGTAGGAGCTACATATAATATACGCTCCGACCTTCTTTTTGAACAATTCAGTTAATTGTATAAGGCGTAACCTGAAACGGGTGCATTCCGCGCGCTAAAAATATTGGAGCAATTTAAAGCATTTTGTTAGGGCCAGTCGGGTTAAAGTTTTTTAACGGGAGCGGGCAAATTAAGCCTATCCCCCCGATATATTGCGTTTGTTCTTTTGATATCGCCGGTGAAGGGTTAAAGCCCAAGAATGCTTTGCTTTTTACAGTAAACTCAATAAACAGAGGGCCGAAGTTGTACATGTGATGGATGTTACTTTTTGGTAAATAATGTTCCCGCTAATACTGGCTGGGTTCGTTAAATGAATTTTCAAAAAAAAAACGAGTTTCATCATAATTCATCTTAGTTAAGATTGCGTTGTCGTTTAAGAAGCAACATGTAATTAATCCGTAGTCTATCTTAAACTTAATTTACGTAAAGAAAATCGCTTAAATAAATAATTCTCTTATCAAAAAACTGTGATACTATTTGAAAAAAAAATAATTAAATATCACAAAAATGCACTTAAAAAAAAAATATAAATGTAATCAAATTTAGCTGAGTTTTAAAGTAAATGTAACAGATATTAAAAAAAAAACGAAATCGTATCAAATTTATCCAAGCAAGTAAGTAATTATAGCATGCGTTATTGTTTAAAATCATTATTTCTTATGTACGTATATTAAATTGATAATTAGTAAAGTTTAAGAGCTTTTATGAATTTCTGAACCGAAAACGGTCTACTAAGAACTTTTCATTAATTTTGATTCTGCATTGCAGATCTTGTTTAGAGTATGTAATTATAGATCGCGAAATAAAAAAATTATAAGGTTTTATTTAGAAAATAAATGTTTTACATATACATAAACTCATGCCTGTACCCTATATGGGTAGGCAGAGACTTTCCGCAACTACAATCAAGGCATGCTTCTTTGCCTTAGGCCACAGTCATCTGGCATCTCATCATACATTCTCTTCAGTTTCGGGTGCTATTTATATTTTCTTTTTGAGGTTGACTATTTATTTGGTCATGGTAGCTCCTAATTAGTGTGCCGATTCTGACTCTGTATCCGCGTCCACTTCGTATACTCATTTAGTGTTCTTGCAATATGACCAAACCATATTAAGATTGCTAATCCTCCATCTCGGTCACCACATTATCTTTCAACTTGCATATCTCCCTGATTACGCTATTTCTCATTAGATCTAGGGTGACTCCACACATACTTCTCAGAGATGGGGTTACGGTATTTATCCTATCTAAATGTTTTTTCAGCCAGTTATGAATAAACATAACAAAATTTCAATTCTACCCGAAGTTGTAGGCAGCGGCTGTTAAGCCTCGTCTCAGAATAGGATGGAATAGGTGGCAAACCTATTCCCATACCGGGCACAAAGTTTTCAGTAATCGGTACTTAACACACGTAACTTCCGTAAATAATTTCGAAAAGTCATTGGTGTGAGCCAGGATTCAAACCCGCGGCTCGAACGCTGGTCTACCTGGAGTTAAATTTTAAAATATATTACGAAATTAACCTATAAATTCTATCCAATTTGGTATCGTACCTGCACATATGAGTTTCCCGAGCAGAGGGTATCAACATATATTCGATAAACAAACCCAATGAATTATACCACAGTGAGGTAATTAGACCGAAAATACCATTAAATTAATAAATAAAAAACAGGTATCCAGGACCCCATTGACTCGCGGAACGACGCGTGGGGCCCCTCACAGAGGAATAAATTTATGTAGAAATTTTCATTAATATTTTTTGAGGCTGGCCGTCCGGCTCGCCCTTTGGGAGTAAAAATCGAGTTCGCGGTGGCGATGGAAAAATGCAAACCGAAAATTATGGGGTCCCTCGACTTGTATTTGCTTATGAATACCGGTAACCGGCCCTCGTATCATGAAATATAAATATATGTATATAGATATACAATACGAAATATACAAATTAATATACAACGGAAACACATGTGTACCACTTTCGTAACGACCTGACGACAAAATATATCTTATTCTGGATAGTTTTTTCTTTGCCCTCGACCTTTAAAGCTCAAATGCACAGTATCAAAAACGCCCCTCGCGTGGATCTTTGGAGATTATGAAAGATTTGTGAGTCCTGGAGTGGCGCCCGCGGCCAGTCGAAGTGAGCTTAAGAGATTTAAATCGCTCGCTGGCCCGGAATACCCAGATACAAACAGATTTCTTACTGTCCCGCGTTAGTAGAAATGATATCTCGGAAACAAGTGTCCTCAACTTTAGGGTAGATAAGCGAATGGCTGTATGTTTTATTGCTCCTTTTAAGTAATATATTCTTTTGGAATTTTTCTCTTTTATTTTTAAAGTGTTTTCTTGAGACATCTATAAAAATAAGTTTGCAACAGAATTATGGAAAGCCTTCAAAAATATTAAAACAGCAAGCGTGTGTAATAAGGTTTATATAATATTTACTCTTTTTGTTACTATGATTCGTTATTAAGAATTTACAGATTGATAGAATTAAGCGCCATTTTGGATATCGCTTCTTTTTTCGACGGAGCTACCAACCCAATAATTCTATCTGTATTACATTCATAATTTTGGTAGCACTGTAAGTGTTAGTTCCTATATTTTCTCATAAAAATATACTAGATTTTGGTGTGATAATATAGTAACCCATACACGCGCAATGCTACTAAAATCAGCAAGTTAAATCTCACTGCGAAACCTGTAAATCTTTCAGTTATTTTTATATTCGCCGAATTCACCCCCAAGTCTGAGGGCTAAGCAGGTCGCACCACCGTCCCGAAGATTATATCTTGACACATGATGGATGAATGGTTATTGGATCTCAACATTTTTATCATTTTGATACAGTTGTGGGTCTGAAGGTGCCTTGTATAGTTTAGTGCCTACTATATAGGAGGGGACATAGCTTAGTAATACCATTCTCATAGTGAACCTTTAAACGGGAAACTCTTATGTTATATACTTGTTGATATGTATATCTATCTAATCTGAATCTAGAAAACGACTAGAAAACGGCGTTAAATACATCTTGGCAATTCTCATAATTGTTCTGTCTAAGATCTTACGTATGGCAATGAAAAAATGACAGAATTATGTCACAAAGCTGAAAGAGCCTAGCTAGTGTCCCGATAAATTATGTTTTGAATTCCATGATTAGCATTATAAACAGCACTTTTCCCATCACTGGAAACTAAGGCAAAAATGTTGATTGGTGGCTGGTTACCACAAATATTTGTAGTAACCAGCCACCAATCTTCATTTTTAAACCTCCACCAAACCACTTGTTAAACCTCTTTGTCCAAATCTATTATTGTAATATTTTTGTAATTAAGATCTATTGGTTAAATATGAACCAACAGCATACAAGCTTTAAGCTTATTTACTCAGTTGTCTCGGTGGTCTTGGTCAGCTTCTGAATCATGATGTCATGGATCGAATCCGGGCTCACACAAATCTATGTCATAAATATCGATAGCAGATAATATTATTATTATATCCAGTGTATAGACATCGCTTGTCGCCATCGATTCTATTTCGTACGTAAAAACTCGGCAAGTCGAACCTTACTACCGCTGTCTACTCCATCATGTTTCTGCCTTTAACCCACTCTAAGTGGGGTCGGCACAACGTCATTTCCGCACTACCTCCTTTCATATTCGTATCAGCTCTATCATATACAGTCCATCCATATTTTTTTCGGTTTTCATTTCCAATGACTACATCTTCGTGCAAAATTCTGGATTCTGGATAACCAAATTATTTTTATAAAAATTACTAACTAAATTTGTGCGAATTCAAGGAACTTAGTTCAATAAATATGTTATGAAAAGTATGAGTCAGTACCAATACTTCAATTGGATATCGATATTAATAAATCATATTGATATATGGGTTCATGATGCAGAGTCTTGTCTGGTGTAAAATACGTAAAATTGCCAATGTTCTTGGCGTGCAGTGGAGCTATGGGCGGCTGACACTGCGTTCCGATCGTTTTCACTCTATACTATCTCACACTTCCTATCTCGTATTTCATATGAGTACGGTTTTCAAAAAAGTTAACGAAAAAATTAAGGGTTCCAACATTCAATAATTTTCATTTGACTAACTGTAAGTGGTACGGTAAAAAGATTATTACTATAAAATTGCTGGTCACTGGATAAAAAAGTTTTTTATGTAATCTGAATTAGCCATGTAATTATTTAAAAAGAGATTATTTTATTATAAAGAACACCAAATTAACTAACCAAATAATATCAAGTAAACGTTAAGGTTTTGTTGAGATCCAAACCAGCTTAATAATTAATAAAACAATTTTCTTTTTCCATTTTCAACAACATACTACCAAAAACCCAATAATAGTTTCAACTGTCTCTCAAATAAAAAACATATAGATTACAAAAAATTTAAAAAGTACATTTTCCAAAAAAAAATTCCGGAAAGGTATAAGAATCCATCATGTATAATTTTGACAACCCTTTCTGATTTTTTTTTCCTCTAACCGTACAATGAGTTTTCCGAACGCTTTAGCGCGCATCATAAGTGATATGTTCCGAAAAAAAAAATGCCGACCGCCACCGTCACCGTGCCGGTTAGCGGCAACATATCAATTCAATTTGAGCCGAGGTGCTCTGATATAGGGCTGCCACCCGTTAAATCATTGCAAGTGAGCGCGATAAAATATAGGGGGTAGGGTTTTTATTATGACACCAGTTTTATTTTGTTAATATTTTGTTTGTTTTTTTTTTTGCCCCTCGATATTTTACTGTTAGCATTTAATAGATTTTACAATAACAGTGATGCTTTCTAATCTTGTTCTAACAAAGATGTGATAGACTTTGATTACATAAGTAGAGACGTATTGAATTGATCTGAAAATTAAGTCTAACTAACTTAGATATTTTTACTGCCTTGATTTTTTATTTGTTTTAAGAACATACTATACTACTTTAAAGGTTTATATCGTATCTTTCTAATCTGGTATATATCTTACTAACATAACGTAACGTAGCTCTTTATTTTAATGCATTGAGCAACATATTAAAAATAAACCTTTATTTGTTTAAAGGTAAATATCGTAGTTTTTAAGGTATTTTTTCCTTGTCAAGACCTTAGCAACAGACTAATCCTAAAAAGACACCAGGGCGAAAGTCATCTAGTATTTAATCATTATATCTTACGAAAATTTTCTAAATTTATGGGAGTGACAAAAAAAAAGAATTGCTTACTTCCTAATTATATTGTTTGCATAAATTTATGTACACCTCGATATTACAAACAAAGTAACGTCCCCATAGCTAAAAATTCATAGCGTCATCTACGCCTCAATGGATATAAAAATTAAAAATGCACACTCGACCGCAAAGCCTCAAGGAAAATATGGTTCAACCGGGTGAAAACTTACTCAAAATTTAAAAGCATCGTCCTCTTCCCTGTAATGAGCTAAAGTATTTTTTTTCTCTTCTTAAATTTTAAATAAGGATTCACTGCACCTTATATTTACGTTTTGTTTTCTGCCACAAGTGGACCGAAGAGACTTAATATAAGTACTTATCAAACTCCCATACCCAGTAATCCCATCCACTCTTTTCATATTAACATATTTATATTATTTACTTACAGGTGATAGATTTCATTTGTTACATATATTAGAAAATTTGAAAAAAAAAATACTCCATAAAAATGTGTACTTAAGTAACTCTTTTAAGACCTGCTATACATTTCAATTTAAAATAGGTACTATAATACTAGCTTAAGAATAGCCAGCAACTTAGTTTCTCAAAGATATACTGACATACTTAGGTATACGTATATATTTTATATAGCTTTAGTATAATTGTATAAACTTTATCTCGGTGGTTTGGATATCAAGCATCCTCTTATTAATCAAAAAGTCTCCAGTTCAAATTCGGGTTAACACTAATGACTCTGATTATGGACTCTGGATTCTGTTCATAAAAAAATTGTGTCCAATGTATCGCAAGTTATCCCATTTCCGGACATACAAATTCGGCCATAACTAATAAATAACTAATTTAATTACCTATCAGTCAAAACAACATAAACGGAATATTCGTTTTCATCCAAATTCGTTAGAAAAAAAAATTGTGAAGTAACAAGACAAATACCTGTACGAGTACATAGCTCCCGCGAATTTAATATCGCACTCATAACTGAAGTGTACGTTCTTGCAAACCCATTACTTCGAGCTCCTAGACTAGGCTGACGAGGTAATGAACTCACATTATAAATGCAACGAGGCATCCCCGACTATGTTTCGATGCTCCGATGCTCCGATGCGCTGAACACTATCACGGGAAGAATTAATACATTTGCATATAAAATTTCATGATTAGAGACGCTACTTTAGATCAAGAATATAATATACAATGCATGCATCTTTAGTTATGCGTGATAAGTATTATATGGGTTCAATATTTTGATTGAAATCGTGTCTGCAGCTTTTTTAGCATCAGGAGTTTTCTTTGGAAGACTCGGATCGAATACCTTGTATGATACATAAATTTATTTACCGCAACCGGCTGGTCACCTGATGGTAAGCAACTACCGTTTGATAGCGTTACACTTGCGTGGCCAGCCTCTAAGGGAGTAGGATGGGAAAGAAGGGGAAGGCGGGTTGGCCTCCGGATACCACTTTACGTATTTCAATTTATTTCATCTTATATTAAAAAACATAACATACATAACTTTACGCCTTTGTTACCCGAAGGTGTGGGCAGCGGCTGTTAAACCTCGTCTCGCCGTTATGTTTACGTCCCAAATGAAATAGGTGGCAATAGCCATACCGGGCACAAAGTTTTCAGTCATCTATATTTATCACACATAACTTCCGAAAACAAATTCCAAAAGTCATTGGTGTGAGTCAGTGTCAGGATTCGAACCCGCGACCTCTGGATTCAGAAACGGGGTGCTCGACCACCGAGACTACATATTAAAAAAAAACATATAATATAGACAGCGTAGTAGCTTAGTCAAGAATGATATTTTACAGCTGAAGCCTTCAGAGACACATGTATTAGTCGGTAACTTTTAATGGTGATCTCGGAACCCTCGTTTCAATCTCCTAATTCTATGTGCTCAAGTCGAGCGCTTTTTACAGACACTCTGACTCTCATTCTTACTCTCTCTCTAGAGGACGATGGGATGTTACGATGACGTGAATTTGCCAAAATGAGCTTCGTTGATTGAAAGCTGAAAGTGGCCTCGGAGATTTTGTTAAATTTCTTATTCGACACAAGAGAGTACAACAACAAATGTTTATTGTTGATTTTGTAATTTCAGATGGAAGTTGTACAATTCGTTCTTTTATTTCAAATATTAAACAATAATGTGGTATAATATATTAAATTACTTTTTTTATGATAAAGTAGCCAACGAACTAGTGTGTCACCTTATGCGAATGCGGTGAGCGCGGTTGAATCTCTTAATACCTCTCTCATAAGCCACTTTACATCGATATTTTGATAGGTTGTGGTATTTCACCGGTCGAGCTGGCCCGTTCAATCAACGATCTGCGTGGCTATGGTCTTTAATATGTTGTTTGTGTACGTATTTAAATGGCTTCTTTAAGGTTATATTTTATTTCTATTTTTGAGATGTAGAGTTTTTTAAGCTTTCGCGAACAACACTCGTAACAATGAAACTCGAACATTATTGCCTCGCGGGTTGAGCTGAGGGCAACAAGTAGTTCAGAACAAAACGACTGCGTCGACCTCATTTTTCTTTTTGTTTTTCCACTGGTTTGATCCGACACTACCATGAAATAAGACATTGCAGATAATAAAATAAATTAAAGAGGGTTTTACACAATAGACGGATACGCAAATAGCAGTTCCCGATGAGAGTTAGACAAAAAAAAATACTCAGCACGTGATCGCCCCCCAGAGGGAGAGAGCACTTATCATTGACATTAACTTTTTTTTTGTTGTCCATAACATTTGCATAACTCTTAAACTCTGTATCGGTACAACGCCTCGAAGCCTCCAGGCTACTACGGGGAGTGTCTACACTTTGTAAGATCATTTTCAGACTTTGTCTAATATTGTTCGCCTCTTCTGGGCACCATAAAAGCGTGAATGTCATTTGTAAATTATCTATAATGGCATAAAAATTTGCTTATCGTGCATATTAAGAGCAATATTATTGCTGAGATATGTATTATAAAGACGTGTTAATAAATATATAAAATGTGTTCAGTGATAGTGTAATGTTTTATTTATCAAAAAATATTATCATATTAAGAACCTATTAACTTTTATGGGAAAAAATGCCTTTCAATGTGATCATGTTGAATTTGATGGTTGTAATTGTGTCGTGGCCTTGCTCGACTCACTTTACTCCTTTTATCTTCCTTAACAAGTGGATCATCCGGCAAGAATCTAACGCCTCCCTTGGACACCTGCAATACAGATAGTATCCCAGTTGCGTCGGATGATTTTAAGATAGAATAGCGAGTGGGATGGAAAGAGAGAATGAAAAAGGGTGGGTTTCCGGATACCTTTCTCATCGAACAAAACTACCATGAGCTGCTTGATGTGCATATGTTTATAGGTCGTGCTTCACCGGTCGATACAATCCATTCAAGCAGCGTATTTCGTGGCTCTATCACTGTTAAAAATAAAATTGTTATTTCAAAATAAATAAAAACCTGTTTCGAGGTAAACATTGACAGGGGTAATTGGCATCAAAATGACTCCCTAATTTATTTTGAGATTATAATTTAAAAACATGAGCAGGTTTGATATAAAGGTATCTCTGCGTAGAAGGAGGCTGTAGTGCGCTCGATGGCTTAATAAGTAGGTATCACTGGCAGCAGCTGTTATGATACTGGCCGAGTGTCGCGTTATTCACCCTTAAAAAACGGGGAAAAGTATGGAGATGGACTATTTAAATTAAGTATTTTTACAAAAAGTCAATGGCTAACTAAGAGTATTAAGTCGCATTGAATATGTTTTATTATTTAACTGTCGTATTTTGGTTCAGACATGTCGAGTATAATTTTTGTTTTGTAATATTAATTCAACACATATATTTTAACACAAAATATAGTTATAATTATTCACTAACCCATAACTTTACGTCAAGTTACTAGCGGGGTAGGCAGAGAGAACAGGGCGCCATAAAACACTATTCTAAAACACCTTATACCCTTCTTTGGCTTTCATTAATCCTGACGATTTTCATTACGTGACGTCACCTTACGCAATAACATGTTCCATGTGGTCATGGAAAGTGTATTGTGGCCGTCCTCGACTCCTACATCAATTTTGCTTTTGCATGTATATCTACTTAGTCGAGTAAAAAGAGTTATGAAAGTCAACGAAGCGAATGAGGCGTGTAAAAATCATGCCCTATGGCGCTCTGTTCTCTCTGCCTACCCCGCAAGGGATTTGGCGTGAAGTTATGTATGTATGTATGTATGTATGTATTCCACTAAATATGTATAGAAAAGGCGTATGTAAATTTTACTAAGAAATCAAATAGACTATACGTACTTATAATTACACCGGCCCTCAATTTAATGTTGCCGTTCAAATGGACCCCGAATTTTATATTTTTGAAATTTTTACAACACATTCCATCTCCATATTTTCTAGAATCTTACAAGCGATCGCCTTTTTTTCTCGCCCCCAACCTTCGGGAAAAAAAATAGGGGAGATTTCTATCTTGTCGCTTCTAATTTACTTATTCCTCTTTTAAAGACTTATTTACCTTCAAAATCCCATTGTGCCCGGGTCGGGTCGAGCAAAAAGTATAATGTTGGCGCTAGACGTGTCAAACGAAGATTGTCTTAAAAAAGCAATAACAATTTACATAAACAGTTGGTGCTATTAAGCAGTTAATAAAGGAAACAATGTCCCAATTGACGGGCTCTCAAATAAAAAAAGCATTTTAAATTTAAAAGCTACATTGTTCTTACAAGATCTATTTAACAAAGTCATCTTATGAATATTTATTTGCATGAAGAAGTATAGAAATACCAAAAAAAACACAATGGGTAAATTGGGTAAAATATAGACCAAAAAGGTAACTAACAATCAGGTACATGTTTTATACTTTAGTTAATTTCTTCACCAAGAATTTGAACCCAGGCCTCCTGAACCAGAAGTGGGATTGCTAAACCACAGGAATTTGAGATTGTTCATACAAGAGATGGCCCGCATCAGGTCAAATCCCCGTTACGACACCCACGGGAAGTGATGGGGTGGGATTATTCTCTAGAGCGGGACCACACACATATAAAACATTAGTCGAATGAGGAAAAGGTTTTATTTTTCATATGTAAAAGTAAAACAAAACTATTTAAATCTCGGTAAACTAAACTTTAACGTCTCGGTTGTCCAGTGGTCGAGCACACGGCTTCTGAATACAGAGGTCGCGGGTTCTATTCCTGGCGCACACCAATGACTCTTCGAAATTAATTTCGAAAGTTATGTGTATTAAATAGCGATGACTAAAAACTTTGTGCCCGGTATGGCAATAGGTTCGCACCTATTCTATTTGGGACGTAAACATAACAGCGAGTCGTGGCTTAACAGCCACTGCCTACACATTTGGGTAGACAAAGGCGTGAAGTTATGTTACTTTAGAAAAAATAACTAATAGTACAATATCTTTCATAATTTAATATTGATAACCACACTTGTTTTTATTTACGGCTTTAATTACGTACATATACTCCAGATGTGGTACTATTTTCCCACTGAAATGCATCACCGAAATTACTGTACATTTTATGATAAATACCGTTTATTTTAAAGTTAAGAATAAAGATTTGGAAAAAATACAATTCAGTCGAAGTTGAGGTAGGGTACACATTACTAAGATGTAGATTGCCTATATAGCCCAAATGTTTAAATATTTTTTTTACTGTCTATATATTAATTATCATTTAAATTCTGTTTAATGTTTGACCCCTTATTGAGTAATAAATATTCAAACCTCATAACAAACTCTCACACATAAGATAAGGTAAATTAAAAACCACACCAACTAACACAGAACTATGTTCACTTAAAAAATATATATAATAAAATAATAATATATCAATGACAAGTGAACAAATTACATTTACTTCTGCTATATAATCTGTTTATTGAAACCGAAAAATCGCAATCTCTTTAAAATTTATATTCAATATGGGTACAATATTATATTCATTTACATATTTAAAAAAAATTCATGTTTAAAAATATCAACCGAGACAAAATCTTCAACTCAAAATGGTTTTTGCAATCAACATAATTTATAATAAAGATGCAATAAAATTTTCCTTATAATTTGCTTAACTACTATTAACAAAACAGCCTCCACTTAGTATTCAGCATGTCGACTTCTATCTCATACAATATCTGAAAACAATCAAATGAAATTCGTGCGTCACTAGCGTTACAAGTAAGTGTTGTGACCACAATGACCCAAATACACTGGAAGTTACGGAATTGTTTCATTAAAACCCGTACCCAAAAGTTTGATGCCGACCGCGGCTGGGCGCTCTTACCCATCCACCATCGATCCATGGTTCATCGTACTCTATCTGCAAATATAAAACGTGTATTAAACAAAATCAAGGGGATACCAACCCCCTAATCAAAAGCAAAATATCCCCATCATATTCACCCTTAAGTTAATGACTAACTGTCGGCCGCACATCAACCCCCTTCACATTAAAATAAAAAACTTCTAGCTGTTGAAGTTCACTAATAGTAATCTGAAACAAAGAGGTCAAACGGTTCAAGGTCGCAATTTAAAGTTTTTTTTTTTCCAAAACTTCTTTTCCCGTTCACTTCTTTTTTTTTATATAAGTATATAAATCTTTTTGTCGGCGAAGTTTTCCAAAGTTTTTGGCCCAGATTGTCATCGATTTTTGTTTGAAGAGTTTGTTTTTCAGTGTTCTTCTTTACTTGTTTGACGGTTAATTCATAAAAAAACTTTCCCGCCTGCGCGATCGATAGATAACCAGACACCCTGATTTGTAAACAAAAACACGCCAGTTCTGCTCTACAAAAATGCGCATTTTACAATAATTAGGACAACATAACTATGATCTTACTAGTTTAACAAGGCTATTTCGAATCGTTGCAGAGTAAATTAATCAAAATTCGACCCATTCACTGCAATTTGAGATTACTTATTGGTTTTTCATCAAATAAACTCTAACAACAAATCTGCTCTTCAACAATACCTACAAATAGATGATTAAACTAACGTTTTGAAAATAAATTTTCTACCAAGAATAAACGTAGAACAAAATAAAAGACGAACCATTATCAAAATAATAAAAGGTAAACATTCCCCTTCATATACAGCACTATTACAGTTCTTCCATAAATATAACGTTTTTCACGCGGCTTGTAAATATTTTTCCCGTTATAAAAGGTTATGCATACATTCGCCGTGGGGGTCTCATCATCACATCGGCTCCTGAATATTTTCCATATGTAAGAGACCCTCTGTCTCAAGTTATGTAAATGCCCTAACACTTTCTGCCGTTTTTCTCCCGTCTACCTACAATACAGGGCAATTTGAAGGTGGATCCTGACATTATTCGCACGGGGGGGCTCACAATTTCACCTTGCGATTCGCATGGATTCACAAATGGATATTGCTATTGGAAGTTTATTTCAGGGATTGACATGGAAAGCTTCTCAGTGCATTATGTCTTCAGTATATGTGTCTATTAAAACAATACACTAGCAGTCAAGGAGTAATGTTAAAAATACTTAATAAGAGGCAAACAACTCGCAGTATGAAGGGGCCGGGCTTATGAAATATTTAGAATATCGTGGTAAACTCGCACATCTCAGACCATCCCGTCCCAATCCACTGCATTAAAGACCAGCAACGCAGCACTAACACTGTTTAATGTATTTATGGGCGGCGGTAGTTGCTTATCATTAGGTAACCCGCTTGCTTGTTTTTCCCTTATTCCATAAAATAATAATATATTAGAAATTAATATAAAAACAATGCGTGAATGAAAATATCAACAAAGATTTTTGATTCTTTTTAATTTTTGTTTTTTAATCGATACGCGCCTGTCAGGCAAAGGGGATCGTAATGAACAGAACAGCAGTCCCCACTGTCCGTCCCGGCTGATTTATTTCATGACTTTTCGGATATGCAAATAGCATTAACATTCAAAGACGCAGTAGGTATAGCCGCCCCTTGGAAGGAATCCGCGCCGACCGCAGAATGATGCCAATCCCGGATGAATCTTAATATTTTTATGTTGTTTTATTCCTCTTTTTTTTCTGCCGTCGTGATATTATTATTTATTTCCTCGCCGAGAATGAAGTTCCCACTTTGGCGTGTAATAAAAAAAAAGTAAGAATTATTGTTCATCTTTTTTATTGCGCGACGTTTTGTTGAGTTTTATATTATTGCGATTGGAGGAATGTCAATCAATTTATTGTGAGAGTTGTTGTAAATATATTGAGAATTGATATAGAGTCAGTTACGATAAATTATTATTTTATGTAGTATCTTAGATATCTGTACATATTAGAAACACACTCATTAGAAAGCAGAACATTAGAAATTAATAAGCTAGATCCTGGTAACATTTGTAAACGACTATTGGTTGATTAACATACATACGAGTACATAAAACATAAACATAACTTGACGCCATTTTCTACCCAAAGGTACAGGCAGCGGTTGTAAATCCTCGTCTCGCTGTTATGATTACGTCCCAAATGGAATAGGTAGAATAGTCCCCAAATAGGTGGTTAACCTATTGCCATACCGGGCACAAAGTTTTCAGTCATTGATGCGGTTTATATTGATATAATGGATATCAATCAGGTTTTTAAAAACACGTATTTTTTTTAAGTAGAGTGATGGTAAATAAGCCTGCCTAGTCATTACTATTTTTTATAGACAACTGAAATAGCGACGGCATCTTACTTATCTGAGCGTGCGTAAAATATGATGTAAAACTAGCAATATTTGGCAGAATTTAGATTCTACACGGCAGAGTAAGTTGCACAAACTAGGCATTTTGGTCAAGATTTGGTCAAGATTGTCAAGATTTTCCAGTTTTTAGTTAGTTTTTCAAATTTATTTATACTTCATAATATTTATAACATACGACTACATATGTATATAGACATTCTTGATTCGCATTTAGTTATAATTTAAACTTATATACGTTATTAGTGGGAGAATCGGGATTCAGAGACTAAGATGGAGCTAACACGGCCTAAAATAATATGGACTGTGTAAGAAAGGCAAAAGCGTAGCACCCAAACCGTCGTGAATTTATAATAAGATGTATGACTATGCATGAGACGAAAGAATCATGTCAGGATCTTAGCACGTGGAAAGCAAAAGTCTCTGTCTACACATAAACATACATATAACTTCACGCTTTTGTCACCCGAAGGTGTAGGCAGCGGCTGTTAAGCCTCGTCTCGCCGTTATATTTTACGTCCCAAATGGAATAGGTGGCGAACCTATTGCCATACCGGGCACAATGTTTTCATCAGTCATCGATATTTATCACACTTAACTTCCAAAAAGTCATTGGCGTGAGCCAGTGTCAGGATTCGAACACGGACCTCTGGATCAGAAGCCATGTGCTCGACCACTGGACCACTGAGACTATTAATCTCCGTCTACTTTTATGTATAATAATAATATCGACATGTACTCCTACTTCTGACATATCCATTGAAAGTTATGTCATAAGTAATGATCATCCCCAATGTTATGACACATCATTCCGTCATTTCCCGATTGATTAACAAGTCCCTGAAGGTTTGGTGGGAAAGAGTGCGAAAAATCATTGTGGCCAAGGGAGTGATCGGCGCTATGATTGATCGTTGGACTAATTGGATGACGGATGATCCACACTGGTATGACCCTATGCACATATATTCGCAGAATTGGTTATAGATTTTTAATGTTAATCAAAATTGAAATATTTTGTGTTCTGACACCGAATAGCTATATCATAATCATATAAATGCCAAACACGATATATAAAATCAAACGCCAGTACAGCGGTTGCAGGTTATACCAAACGAATAGGTTATTAAACCAAGTAAGAAATGTAATGTGTGATAAAATATTATGTAAGACATAACATAACATAACTTCACGCCTTTTGTTACCAGAAGGTGTAGGCAGCGGCTGTTAAGCCTCGTCTCGCCGTTATGTTTACGTCCCAAATGGAATAGGTGGCGAACCTATTGCCATACCGGGCACAAAGTTTGTCAGTCATCGGTATTTATCACACATAACTTCCGAAAACAATTTCGAAAAGTCATTGGTGTGAGCCAGTGTCTGGAATCGAACCCCGGACCTCTGGATCAGAGGCCGTGCACTCGCCCACTGCGCCACCGAGACATTTAATAATTATGTAAGACAAATTATATAATATTTTTGCCATTCTTTAATTTATAATAACATCAACATTTCAACACACAATTCGTTATAATCAATAATGTTTCATTTTATCCAAAACGTCTGGTCTGTTTTGGATGGTTATTTTTTGTGTGTTCAGGTTCAAATATGGATTCGAGTATGGTATAAATTCGCAAATCAATTGTGACTTTATACCATACTCGAATCGTCTTGAACACACAAAAACGTCAATAAATAAACACACCATAGCAATTTCTCTCAAAAACTATGCTTATTATTAAAAAATCTTATTCCAGCATAGTTAGCTAAATATGCCTATAATATATATAATAGTATTTTTTTTTAACTTTTTAAATTTTGTTAGCAATTTCACGGTTCCTAAACTGAAAAATGCGCCAACAATATCTCAGCACTTCGGACAAACGAAAATCATCAAATTCCACATAGAGCTTATACCACGGTATCGAGCTGGAATTTTCCAAACAAAACCCATTAAACCAAACTAAATAAACATACATATGTCTTAAAATCAAACACATATTACATACATATAAGTATATATATAATAATACATATACCTATATATATACCTACATACGAAATAATCAAATAAATAGGTGAGCCCGCTACGCAGCAAATTAAACATCAAGAATGTCTTCTCCCATCCATCACAAGCTAATGTGATATTTGGCAATTGTAATTAAATTCTACATTAACGTACCAAAAGCAGAAGATACGGCGGCGGAACCTAATTTTCATAGCTGATTAGACGTACCCCACATGGGGATCACACGATTACGTCCGACGCGCTGTTCCGCAACCCCGTTCCGTTCTCGTTTATGTATGTTCATGTTGAGTGACGTCATCGCTGACGTCAGACACATCCTAGCACAGTACAATATATTAGGAGTCGTTATATTTTATACTAAGTAGTCTAGCTTGCTTTAGTATCTGCGTATTAAATTGAAATCATACAACCATAAAATTCATTGTTAAAAATCTCCGTAATTATTTCTAAGATTTTCGCGAATCACGCTCATATCGTTTCGAACTCTTTACAGAGATCATTCTCTGTAAAGAGTTCGAAACGTCGGGAAATAAATAAAAATAAGTAATAAATAAACGCGATATAATCTTAAAAGTTGTTTTAATGTTATAAATCTCCGTGTTACTAAAAGATTAGGCTGTAGTTTTACGACCGGCCGTCGGTCTAACGTCAATCATAATTGGGAAGGTTTTCGTTGGTGCTATAGAGATCGGGTTGAACCTCCAGATACCACTTTCACCGAGCGGCAAACGTGGCATGATATGACGAGGATATTCTGGGAGATCGGTGGAGCCGGCCAATTTATGCAGCAAACTGAGTGGCCCTGCCACTGTACATAATAATATTGATTCATTCAATAATACTCGTCTTAAATTGCGATGGCTTGTATCCTCGAGTTGATGCTACCCCTATCAACTGTCCGCTACACGCACATCTCGCCGATAATCTTCTAGATGAATTATAACAAAATGAAAAACGAACAACAAAAAGCAACCCCTGCTTACTGCTCACATAATTATGCTGTCAAATTCGTTAAAATAAATAAACATCATTTTTTATAATAAAAGCCATTTTTCAAATTAATTTCACATTTGCTTGTTTCGTAATTTGTTATTCTGGAAATAGAGTTACTTGATTTATAACAATGTTTATGAATGATAGAAATATTCAAAGAATTTGGTTTAGTATATTATAAGGTTTACATTTCCAAAGAATATTTCTTTGAATTACATTAACACTCTTGTAGAGTGTATATTTTATACCTTCATGCCGTGTCCTTGCGGCGTAGACAGAAAGAACTGAAAATACCTAACACTCTTCTCTGACTTTCACATTACCTTTAACACATTTAGCTATATTTTACTGTTATATATTAGTATAAAAAATTCAGTTAACTGACAAAATTATGACTCATTATATAAATATCCCAGGTGAAGTAGCCTTTTTAATGGCTGGCAATACTTTTAGGCAATATAAAATGGATATAAGAATAATAGATCGGCAATAGTCACCCAAACGACGAGACCAAAAATGGGTTGTTGATGTGTGAGTGACTTATCAATGTGCCTCTAAGTGTCAATATTTGCATAACTATTGTGCATTTGTTGAATTAAAAACTTCCTTAGAATCGCTTACTCGCGGTCGCGCTGTCAGTAATGATTAGTTGTACATTTTTACTGGCATGTGCCAGTCTATGCTAAATCTATGCAATATAAATATTTCCGAAAGAAACATTAGCGATATGCAATAAATTTAATATTATTTAAAACAAGACAACGTGTACAAGTGTAAAAACATTCCATCGACCGCTATACTTACTACAGCTCAAAGAGTGGGTGCATATAAAAGCTGTCTAGAAAGTTTTCTGTCGCTCCACACGGATCGATACCGCAGCGAGGTACTACCCGCGTCCGGGAATTACACCCGGGGTAATGAACGCAACAATAAGTTAGTTCTGTAATTTAGGTTATTATGTCATTTGGGGACAGAGCCAGTAGTTTTGTGAGTGTAGAAAAAAAAAACATGAAAATGACACTTTTACTTGTTTTTTTTTTAGTGACCTATCATCACTCAGGGTTTTATCTCGTCTCGTCTTTTGGCCACAGTCTGATTGCTGTTACTTAATCGTCCTCCGAATTTTGATTGAGATGTATATCGTTTCTATGATGGAAGAAGGCAAACGAGAAGGCAGATCAACTGGTGGTAAGGCAATAGCGTACTCATGCTCATTCATCTACAACAACATGCTGTCAAGTTGCAGTTGCGCTTCGAGCCTTTAAGATGGGGTATGGATGGAGGATGGAGTGGAATGGAAGGGTGTGGGTTTTCGGGATACTTCTCTTACCAAGCAAAACGCGGCTTGAGATGGCCGAAAATAGCTGTCCTTAGATGTAGTAATTGTGGTCGTGTTGTAAAGCCAAGCACATCTGTGAAATCACCATAGCGAAATGCGTGGCTCATGCTATGCTATTCTGACAAATAGAAATCTTTTTCAGAATATTTTTGAGGTTATCCGGTGATATACATAAAGTATACGACGATAGATAGTCTCGGTAGTCCAGTGATCGAGCACCCCGCTTCTGAACCAAGAAGTCGCGGATTCAAATCCTGGCTTACACCAATGACTTTTCGATAGTGATGTGTGATAAATATCGAGGACTGAAAACTTTGTGCCCGGTATGGCAATAGGTTCGCTACCTATTCCATTTGGGACGTACACATAACGGCAAATCGAGGTTTAACAGCCACTGCCTACACCTTCGGGTAAAGAAAAAGGCGTGAAGTTATATATGTATGATGTATTTATGACTGGAAGTACTGAATTAAACTTATATGAACATTTGATATGGTTACAATAAGCCACCTTCGTGCCAAGTCGGATAAGAACACATTTCGTGCACATTATTATTAGAACCGACGTTTAATAAACTGGAGTTAGTTAATAAATAAATAAGCCATCCCCCCAATACTTCCCTTTGAGTTTACCTCGTATCGGTTAATTTCATTAATTTCTGGGCCGAACACGCTCTAAGAAACCTGTCCTTGCGTAGCAACCTCCGGTGGGGATTTGTTCCCAATTATGTATTACCAAAACTTATAGCTATACCACTGACATGACATGTGCCCAATCCCATGAGGTATTATGAGACGTCCGTGTATACACTAGGATTGAAAGTAAAACCATTATTAACTTCTAACACGTCAATGATCAATAAACTTTCATAATTGTTTGCAAGGTACACTAACTTTTTTTTTAATTTCTCGTATAATATCCTATATATATTTGTATAAAAATAATAATAATCAAATGTAATAACATCACATTTGAAACGTAAAAAATCAGCGAGACGCGACGTTACAGCCGCTATCTACACATTCCGGCAGAAAAAAGCGTAAATTTTCCAAAAACGATTTCAGCTTTTTTCGATGTAACTTTTCTTTTAATTTTTAAAAATCATTAGAATATTAATTGAAATGTCAAACATTAACGTAAAAAATGGAGGAAGTATCTGATTGTAGGTTACGGAATACGTCACGTAGTCAGTTATTGTCGGATAATCCGTAACGTATAGTACACGTGGCCCGACAGTCGGCCGTTCGTAATATATAGCTGTGAGAGAGTGTGTCCGCACCTTTGCCCCGGTCTGGTGCTGACATTGCCGATTTATAGGCTCAGTGTGAACTACGCCTAAATACCCACCGGTGTGTAAGGTGTTGAAATTTTAATTTATACGCACAAAAGGTTGTATATTCGAATGCCAACTTTTAAATCCCTTCCGTCGTAAAATAATATATAGGTAATACTAGATATATTTGATGAAATTCTAGTAGTTTTCTTAGTAATCACATATCTCTATAGATAAGTCTTAAGATAGGAATCGCTATTTAGAAGGATCAGAGTTGGAATCTTACTTTAATAAAGACAAGAAGAAAAATTATCACAATGTTTTTTATTCTTGTTTTTTTTTTCGTATCTCCAAAATCAAAATAGAAAAGAGGCAACGATATATACATACATACTAATTATTTATCTAAACATCATAATTCTTCTTTTTCATCTTAACATAAATAAGTATCTCATTTTATTAACAAAATAGCACAATTTCTCTTCTCCATGCATTGGACAGCGTTTACAATTTTCAATGAACCCAAACTTCTGACATAGTTCTGATTACACTACTCCACTTCAAGCAACCAAACGGGTTCTTTTCAACAAGTACTAAACAGTTCTGGTAGTGCTCTTCTATTTTCTCTACGTAATTAAACTGCTGTTAAAACTTCTTGCAGCAATGTTTACCGTACACCTGAACGTACTATGAAAGTTGTACGGGTTGCCTTGCTTCTTTGTTTGCCCGCTAATTATCTCGGTTACCATTCCGAATTCAGTTTCCAAAATGCTGACTTGTAGTTGAACGGTCAAACGAGATTTTAACCCTTTCACATTGCTCTATTCAAATAGGTCTTCATTCCGAACTGCCCTGTAACCATAGTGACCGTTTACAGAGAGCTATTATTTCATTGTATCAACATTCATATCGGCACCACGTGTAACGTAGGCTCGATTAAACGAGGGGTGGTTCGTTGCCAGATTTGTCAAGTCTCCATTCAAATTTGTTGCTACAGTCCATCGTCCGGCAGTGACAGAGTCCAGGGCGGCGTTTAAAATCAAATGCGCAAAAGGGTTATATAATCCGGTACCTTTTTGCGACGCGACTTTTGTATGTTTGTGTGGATGTCTCATCTTTTGTCACGTATTCTTAATTAATGCCAGCCAGCTGGCGAGCCATTTCCCCCTACTTCCCTCCACTCGTCACATTTTCATATCGATTGTGAGAGGGTACTCAGTTATTGCCGTGTATCGTGGCTATAAATCTCGATCGCTTAATTCGTGTGCTATTTTTTTATCTTTTTATTGTTGTAATCGGAAAATGCGACACTGAAAACGAATCTACGTATTATAAAAACGCACCGCCAACGCCCCTTCTGTTTGCGAATCGGAAGTAAAGCCTAATAAACCGACGCTTAACCTCTCGCGACAAAGCCGATACAAAGTGAGTGACATCCCGTCTGTAAAGAGATCTTCGCGGAAAAAAATCCGGCGGCGCTGACGTGTCAAAGACACCGCATCGCGACGAGAGAGAGGGTCTCTTTGTTGCCTATCGAAATATTTTTTAAAGCTTAACTCCTTAGTGAATTGAGAGATTAAGTCTTTTTTGAAGAGGCAACCGGTCCCCGGGGTCGGGCGTGATCATTCCTTCAGATCTCATTTCCGCGGATGCTCTATTTGATTGTTATTTTTTATTCTCTTCCCATTTTTTCCGGACGCCAACGGGATTTGAAGTGACAGTCGACGATTTGCACTCGAGCGCGATAAGTGTTTTTACACTCGTTTTTTTTTATTTGTTTCATTTATTTATTTCATAAACAGCTTTGTTAGAGTTATCTTGTTTTCTGGCTTTTTTTTATTCCGTAAATTGTCAATTATATATAACGGGATAGCAATTTCGTGAACACTCGAAATAACATTTTGAATTAACAATTGGAATATTTTAAAATAATCTAACTTGACAGTATTTACATCGTTTACAATATGAGTAAACAAACGTATTTATTATTTTATTATCATATTACAGTGTTTTAGTTTAAGCTATCCAATTCAAATTTAATCATTTTAATCACAGTCATCTAAGATCGTCTAAAGCACTCTATGGAACATATTCAGTTTCCACACCAGCGGGCAGCGAGTATAATAACGCCACAAGAAAATATGCAAATGTGTGTAAGTCAGTAGGTAACCGTTCATAAGCCGTGTAATTATTCACATCGGATTTACAAATCTAGCCTGAAGCGTTCCGTTTCCGCACTCGCACATTACAACTCAACTGACCCTCTTGAGCGTATTTAAATCAAAACACATGTGCTAGCCGGGACGGGCTTAGCGGACGCTGATTTTCAGATGAGGGCATCCCCTTTTTGCGGGTCCCTGCGTCGATTCCTTAGCGGGGCGATGATCGATACCCCTCCCCCGCCGCCGGCCGCGACCCTCCCTCCCTCACTCTTAATTAGGACTCGGAATCTGCGGCGGACACCAACACACACACATACTAACACACACGCGTCCTCACTACGACGTACATAGAATAATGTTAATCAACTTTCATTATGCACTAAGGAATTATATGGGTACGTCGGAGGAGTGATTATCCGCGTTAAGGCACGGTCCCCGACCAAGAAGTCATACTTTATTATGATCATTCCCCGTTCGGTGAGGTTTTACGGCCACACCTCGCAGCTCTCCCCCGCAATACATATCAGAAAAGCACCTCGACTATGTCTATTATCATTTTAACACTTAGCACGTTAGCAAAAGTAACAAAAAAAAAAGCTTGTTTTATAAAATAATCAGTAAATTTATTTCGTAATATCTATGCCGCGTTCGGGTTAGACAGAAAGAAATAGCATGTAATAAAACCCTATTCTTAGACACTTTACTCATCGCTTTCGAGTTTCCTGATGTTATTTACTTCTGCTAACTTCTTTCGTATTCGCATTATCTTCTTTCATCTACTGTTCTTTTTGTATGCCTGTACTACCAAAGTATACCCATTTACACCCATACAATTACGCTCTCTTTCTTACAAAACAACCATTTATAAAGCGTAAGATTAGCTTCGTATAATAAATAAATAAACACTAAGCTTTTATGCAGTAATTAATTTTATTACCTACATGACAACAGACACTCATCTATGAATATATTAGACCTGAATTCTCAAAGGAGTTACTCCTCATCTACTAAGGTCGTCTTAACCACACAACCTATTCAACAACGTAGCGTAATTGTAGGCAAAATATTATTTTATATATTACACAATTTAAGATATGTTTCGTTAATAAACACAGAACTATGTTTTCTAATTTAGTTAGTCTCGGTGGGCCAGTGGTCGAGCTCCCCGCTTCTAAATTAAGAGGTTGCGGATTCGAATCCAGGCTCACACCAATGACTTTTCCAAATTCTTTTCGAAAGTTATGTGTGATAAATATCGATGACTGAAAACTTTGTGCCCGGTATGACAATAGATTCGCCACCTATTCCATTTGGGACGTAATAATAACGGTGAGTCGAGGCTAAACAGCCACTGCCTTCGGGTACAAAAAGGCGTGAAGTTATGTTTTTTTATATTTACTTTATCATATATAATTTTAATATCTTTATTCTTACTTGTGTTTGTTAAATTACATTTTTTGATGGCATTTAATGAGATTTTATACTTTTTATTAATATTTGCAGCTAAAACATTACACACATTATATAATTGTAATCTAAATCAAATACTTTTATCTGAATCGAGAACCTTCTCGGTTTTATTTGGTTTGGCTTTTAACAAATGACGTTTCAAAGTCAATACAGTCATTCACGACTTAATATGAATATTTTCAAAAAAAATAACACGCTAAATATAAAATATTATTATTTATATTTGTGTATCTTGTTTATTAAGAGCCCGTCTAAATACATTCATAATAGTAAAGGATACATTCACCCAGTCGACCCCAAGAAAGGCCTACGACTATCCGTATTGAGAACACCCTTTAAGCTACGGTTATGAGGATAAACCTCCAATAAATCTTTCACTTAGAGAGCAGTTTAATTAACGCATGTAATAAAATTTAATTGATCAAAGCGAAATAGTTCGCCAATAATTTATGGGACCTCCTTAGACTTAACCTTTATGTTTGGATGCCTATTATTGCAAGTATGTTTCACTATGCCATGATATATATATCAAAATGTTTATAATTTGTAAATATAACATTATATATCATAAATATAACATAACATTAAATAGTAAATATAACATTATATATATATATATATAACATTTACAGTGGTAGAGCCGGCTCGACCGGTGAAATACCACGACCTCTCAGAAGACCGACGTAAAGTGGCTCATGCCGCGTTTCGTTCGGTGAGAGAGGTACCCGGAGGCCCATCCTTCTTCCCTATCCTTTCCTATCCCCTATCCCTTAAAGGTCGGCCACGCAACAGTAACACTATATGTGTTGCTGGTTGCGTTGGTTGCTTACGCCTGCTCGTTTGCCCTCCTATCACATAAAAAAATACATTATTGTTTTAAAAAGAGGTTTTCTGTAGTAATTTTGATCTTTTTCGTACATAATAATCATTTTTTTGTACATAGTATTATTACTAATTACAGATGAACAAAATTATTAGATGCCATGTAAAGATACATGCTGATAATATCTCTAGATTATTATAGGCTTATAGGAAACTTTATTATTCAAATCTCCTAAAGTTATACTAAAAAGTTCTAATAACTTTGAAGCTAAGGTGTTATTGCTACATATAAACGAAAGCAAAACGTAAATAATTCGGATAATACATTAACCTTTATAGGAATAAAACAAATACCAAAAAATAAACATGAAAACTAAGCATAGCGATAGACATTGAACCCGGAACCAATTCGATAAGACATAAGTAACTGCTATTCCCATACAAAATAATCTCAAATCAATCATTTAAAACAGAAAGTTCGACCATGGTTTGTGAAATGAAAATTTTGATACTTAATTTTCTTCGCGAGCAATTTTGTTTAAACTCTTAAGACTGTATGACGTGCGTTCCATTATAAAATGATCTTCTAGAATGTTCTAACTCAACAGCGTACGTGGAGGTGCGATAAATCACATTATATTGGTCTTATATTCACATACCCTTATACTAATTTAATAGATTAGGTGTTCAAATTAATTACAATGCATGTCAGAAGCAGTTCGCCGCCATAACACAACAGCAAATTAATAAGATCATTAACTCTTTCTGACAAGTCATTCTTTTCTATGAAAAACAACTTTAATATATGGTCAATCAATTATGTTAAGATGACAACCCTATTTTCAATAATCAATCTTATTTTCGTAACACAGTTCGTCTCACTACTGTCTACGATTTTGGTTATTAAAGGCGTAAAGTTACAGGAAGTCGGGTTGAACGAGAGTGTCGGTGCAAAAGGATGGATCATGCAATACTGACTAAGCCGATATACAATGCAAAAGCGGATGGATGTAAGAGTCGAGGACGGCCTAGACACACATTCGATAATCAAATAGAACGTGTTCTGGAGGAAGGTGATGTTAGGAGCCTCAAAAATCGACGCGAGTGCATGAAAAGAGTTATGAAAGTCAACGAAGCGGGTGAGGTGTGTAAGAATCGTGCCTTATAGCGCTCCGTTCTCTCTGCCTACCATGCAAAGGAATTTAGCGTGAAGTTATGTATGTGTATGTATGTAAAGTCACAATACGAGGTCACCGTAGGTTGTGTTGGTTAAAAACAGACACAACAGTTAATACATACTTCAACTAAATTATGTCATTTATTGTCTTTCAAGCTATTCTAAGTTCTTATAAAAAACTTAATATTGTGACGGATATCAAAAGTATTTATATTTCTAAATGATTTATCAATAAAAAAAATATACAAATTGTAACAACCCTTACACGAAAAACTTAGCGTGGCATTAATCAAACAAAAAAAATAGTCATCTAAAACAAGCTGTCTCTAACAAGGGTTGCCACATGTGATTGATTGTTAATGAAGTGGCCGGGGCGATATAGTTATTAATGACGCGCGGCTCCGCCCGGACCGAACGAAACCATTTCTTTATTTACCCACAAACACCTATTACCTAACCTTCCGATACATACCACGATATATCATCCCGACATGAACGTATCAATCAATTCACGATAATATAACGTGTTACACTAATACACCCTTTTATTTTGTACGACTAATATTTGTAATAGCTGATATATTGGATACCAAAAATAATAGTGATATGTTGGGTTATTGCAAAATGTATAGTAAATTTCCTTGTATGTGTGTTCTCTTATAAAATACATACATAATTTCACCTCAAGTCCCTTGCAGGGTAGCTAGATACATCAGAGTACCACTATTACTTTGTACTATACTAATATTTGTATCAGCTAATATTATAGGTACAAAAAATAATTGAAGTTTCTTAGTGGTGGCGGTGTTTGCAAAATATTCAGTAAATTCTCTTACTCTTTCAAGATACATACATAATTTCACGCCTATTCCCTTGCGGAGTAAGCAGAGACACCTAAGCGTCATAAGACACGATTTTTACACACCTCACTCGCTGTTTTGCCTTTTTTTAAGGGATAGGAGGGTAAACGACCAGGCGGGTGTTGATGGAAAGTGATCAGCGCCACCCATGGACACCTGCAGTCACATGTAGTGTTACAGTTGCGTTGCCGACCTTTAAGGGAGTGGGATAGGAAAGGATGGGGGGGGTTTGGGCCTCCGGGTACCTCTCTCACTGAAAGAAACGCGGCATGAGCCTACGTCAATTTTCTGAGAGGTCGTGGTATTTCACCGGTCGAGTCGGCCCATTCATGTAGCGAACTGCTTGGCTCTACCATTTGCCTTTCATAATTCTTGTCATACACTCTCGTCTCGTCGTCTTTTTAAGGCTCCCCACATCACCTTCCTCAAGGACTCGCACTCTTTGATGAAAAGGTGTGATTATTAAACAAAAACCGCCATAATCGATCAGTTCTGGTTCCGTTTCAATAAAGTCCCATTCTTTCCTATAAATAATAAAATAAAATATAAAGCCTTTATTTGACCTGTTACACAAAATGAATCTTAATTACAATATTATTTGTATTTTTTGCTTATTTTATTAATACGGAATTACTTGACTTATTCCTATACTTGTATCTATGTATACTGGTTATGCAAGGTCCCCATGTTGGGTGCAGGCCTTCTCCAAATGCAATTTTATCTTATAAAAAGGTTCCAGTATTGTTTGTTGCTATAGGTATTTAATGACATTATTCTGTCCACTAACATATGTATCTGG
Organism: Euproctis similis; assembly: GCA_905147225.2. Classification (NCBI taxonomy): domain Eukaryota; kingdom Metazoa; phylum Arthropoda; class Insecta; order Lepidoptera; family Erebidae; genus Euproctis; species Euproctis similis. Next base: position 16,047,675 of record LR990116.1, read on the forward strand.
TGATCTTTTCCTCTTGCTGTTTGTTGGTATAGTTGGCATTTGGAGGGTTGTGGTCATATTCTTCCACGGTGACCAGCCGGGTTGGAAGATCAATTGTTTGTTGTTCATTTGTCTCTTAGCTCTATGTCCGAAGAGGAGGGGCGCTTAGATGCTAGGTTTTGTTTGCTTTAGTTATATGGTTTTTTGTGGTATTCTTTACTACATAGTTTAATATTCCCTGTTTTATAATTCCCTCTGAAATACTGCTAGACTTGTTGACTTCTTTATCTAATTGGTGTATTTTATTCCTTTTATTTAATCGTGTATTGTTCTTAAAACTGGTTGCAGTAGCATTTTGGAATGAAGTCGAGATTTTACGTTCAGAATTATTTTTCGATATTATCAATTTATCATATATAATTCTGGCTATGTTACCCTTTTCTTTTTCTAGTTGTAGCTGTCTTTGTAGTTCCCTTCTTCTCTCCAATACGTATTTTGGAAAATCTTCTTTAATGTAATAGTTTGTTTCTTTTAGCACTCTTTTTTGCTTCAAAATTTTTATTTTTGTGCCTAGAGATAAGAAAGTTACTACTATTGGGCGTAGTCTATCTTCCTTCTTCCCTATTCTTTTAATTTCTTGAATGTCGTTGTAACTTATTTTTATGGAGAAATGTTGTTGCAACCACTTGATAAAGTTTAATTGTAAGCCCTCGTAAGATTTTTCATTTTCGTCGATGCCAAAAAATACTAAATAATTTTTCCTGACCTGTCTTTCTAAACTTTGTAGTCGTTTTTCCTGATTTTCAACTTGATTCTTTAGCGCTTCATGGTTTTTATCTATTTCTAAAAATTTTCCTTCAAACATCTTGCAAATATTTTGTGTCACTTTTTCCGTGACAATCTCTCCTGTTTCCCGAATTTCTTGTCTTTGGTTATCCAAATCATTTTTTATTGTTTTTAGCACGTTCAAAATTTCGTCCATATTTTTCAAGTATCTAATAGTACACCTAACGCCCACCGTCAGCACTCTTGTGGATATTATGGATTATTAGAAATGAGCAAAGAGGTTTTGCTTCTCACCACTAGATGGCGCTGCTTAGTGTATCGCTTGTTGACTTTGGTATTGTTTTTTTTTTTAGTTCAGATTAAGGTTATAATTTATGTTAGTTTCTTTTAACACTTTTACAAGTTATTCATCTATTAGTAACAAAATCTAACCTTCTTAACTTCTTTATGGCTTGTTTCTTCGTCTTAACGATGAAATTCGTTCTTGGCGGTTATTTAGATTTTATCGTGGAAATAGCAAACTTGCATAGCTAATATCATTTAAATCGTAGGTTTAGCACTATCTTCATCATTTAAATGACAATTTACGACTGTTTCGGCACTTTTATTATTTTTAAACACAAAACATTACAGAGTGTATGAAAAAACGACAGTACAAACACAGTAGCGCCCTCCTCCCCTTACTCCTCCACTCCAAATTCTTTCCTATATCTGTATTTAATCCAAAACCTCCTACAACCATGGTAATTGGTTCAAATGTGGAGAGAGATATATGGTGCTTTCGTATTTAAAATATTAAATAGGAGATCCACCATGAAACTGACATGCTACTCCCTATCTCGACTTAAAAGCTGGCATTGCTACTATTATCTTGGTGTTGCAGATATTCGTGACCAGATGACTACCGTTTGTTCATTGGTTCCTATAAATCCGAAATCTAAATATTATTCCTGATAACATATTATCAGTAGTAGTATAACGTGGTAGTGTCACGCAGTGCGAATGGGCTGGCTCGACGGTTAAATAAAATGACCTATGAGAATATCGAAGGAAAGCGACTAATGCCGGGTTTCGCTCGATGTGAGAGGTATCCGGAGGCTCAACTCGTTCCGTCTTCCTCCCCATCTCATTTCTGATCGCTTCCCTATGACATTTTAAAGACATATCAGACACTATCTGATATGTAACAGCATCTACTTTGCAAGTTTTCTTGAGTGGCGTTGGTTGCTTACCATCAGGTGACACACCTGATTGTTTGTCTACCTATTCCATAAGTTAAAAAAAATACATGCAATCAGAAATCTAGTAAGACTTTTATTGAATTAGAGTTCCCTCAAATAAAATCCACTCAAAAGATTTTGTTTTATTTCAATTACTTGGCAATCACAAAAGAGTTGAGAATCAAGTACTGTCACTATATCGTCGACGATTCCAGCAGATGTCGTGTTAAAGAGGTCCTTTGGAATATTCGTTACGAATTTAAATTGCAAATTACTGCGGTGGCAGGTGCAGTTCCTACAACCGATGTTGCTATCCCTCTCGTTTCATACTAAAACTATTTCCGTTTCACTCGCACACGTCTTTCAAAATAATGTATAAATCTACGACAACAAAATAACGAACTCGAGCGTTACTAATTACGCTGAGGAGAAAAAGAAGAATTAGCAAACGAAGTAAGATTATTCTGGCACTCTATTTTTGAAGAAGAAATATTACTCACAGCTAATGATGTTAATTTTAAAAGAAGGAGATGACTGGGATTTTTTTCTTTTGAGGCCTCGTAACTTCACGACTCATGATTTATTGATGCAAACACTGATTTTATCTTTTATTCCCTGAACCTAAATTTGCTTTCAAGACCGTATCGGAAATCAAATTGTATTTGAATGTTACTTTGAAACTTAAACTAGGACAAGTCGATACTTTGATCGAATTACGAAATTACTCGACGGCAAAATCGAAAAAACATATTAACTGGTATCACAGTCTTTATGTTTTTTAACGTCCATAAAAAATAATTTTAATACTACTAATATTATACGTTATGAAATTATGGTTATACACCTTCCAATTTTGAAACAGTGACAATTAATTTCGAAGGAACTATTTTCGGAACAGACTGTGAAGCCAAAATATTAATTAGATATTAAAATTTAAGAACAGTGGTCGTTTCAAATTTAGACTAGTCAATGATAAGTTGTTACAATACGCTACGCTATTAACTACGGTGATGCCAGTCAATAAAACTTAAATCTCAATTTACAAATTCCAAATTCAAAATGTCCCTAAAATAAATTTAAAGAGGTTTTAATAAAATGACACTCACACACACATACAAACATGAACACACACGTCCTATTTCTTAACTAAACAAAGGGTCGTATTGGTTCATTATGAAGGAGTGCTAGCAGGTACCAGCGGTCTCTAAATTAAAGTTTTACTCTGTACAATGTAGTGACTACTCTGGCAGGCCGATCACGAAGCTATGGTGGTGGCTTAATGAATGTGGAAATTTCCAGAAAGCCCCTCACACACACTTCACTCTCTTCTCTCTAATCTCCCCAAATCTTGTATACAAAAATGGATGTTGTTATACGAGATTGATAGAGTCCAATAACATTTGACCGATCGCCATGAAGCATATCATATTTGAATTTTTTTTTGTTTAATATTTTGATGATAAATCTGGCTAGCTGTTTAACGTATTTTGTAAAGATCAACTCGATTAAATATCATATTCATAAGTGCCAAAGTCAAATCCTGGCCAGCACATATGAATGATATCATTTAATTTGGAACTAGAGGTTGCAGTTGGCAGTACTTTTAAATATTGAGGGCATGTAGTTGCAAGAAAGTTCGCTAACTAAAACAAGCCGATAGTTATATACTAAATTTTAAGCTATAATAGTTTGAGAATAGATGGATTTTTGAAGATTACTATTTGACTCCCGATTTTTGTTTCCAACGCATTCCAGTGTCTGAGTAATTAGTTTTCTAATTTAAAAGGGAGAGAGACTACGCTCTGTGGCTCCCGTCAATCCGCGCCCCTGCCCTGCTCTGCCGTGCCCCGTACTGAATCGATAATAATTAATTATTTTTGACATAATCACTGGCAAAATCCATTCTGTTTTTCGCTAATTCATGTCCCTAAAATAAAATACGGACGGACGCTTTTAAGACTCGTCCGAGTGAGATTGATAAAAAAATAAATAAGATCGGGCCATACAACTTTTAGCTAAGTCAAACAAAATTGGTTGATAGCTTACAGCGTTGGGTGAATGATTAATAATCATTTGCATTTTCTTTGTTGCTTTAACTTTAAATGTAAATCTATATTATATCCAGTCACGGTGGTCCAATGGGAGAGCACACGGCTTCAGATCCAGATGTCCGGGTTCGAATCCTGACACTGGCTCACACCAATGACTTTTCGAAATTCTTTTCGGCAGTTAAGTGTGATAAATATCGATGACTAAAAACTTTGTGCCCGATATGGCAATAGGTTCGCCACCTATTCCATTTTGGGACGTAAACATAACGGCGAGACGAGGCTTAACAGCCGCTGCCTACACCTTCGGGTAACAAAGGCGTGAAGTTATGTTATGTTATGTTATTTTATATACAATAGTTTTATTATTTTTAAAGAAATAGAATCAGCATATTCGAACGCGAATTACCTGAGACAATTGAAAAAGAAGTGCACTGCTCCAACCATTGTATTATCGAAGATTTAAGTATTTTATATCATCCCTATATTTACGAACGTCTTAAATACTTACTTAATGAAAATATTACTGATGCCAAATGTCCAAAGATCTCACAAAATAATCGACAATTAGTTATTTGCAGTGTCATCGGATCCTTGATTGAAATTCTATTTGGGTTTCTCTAAAAATGCAAAACTATACTTTATTCTATATAATATGGTAGGCAGAAACAACTGTATGCTATGACCTCAGATCTTACAAATCCCATTTACTTCCAGAACTTTCATAATACTTTTCGTATCAGCTATGTGTAGCAAGTGTAGTTATCCCTATATTATTTCTTTAGCCTCGGTATCAGCTTGAAGTCAAGTCAATTGTCATAGCTGTGATTCTGGCGTGGTTATTTTCCCAAAAATAAACATCAAAAAGTACAATAGTTTTTGTATAATATTTTTTTATTTAATATTGTTTAAACAACAATCTATACATACTAAAGGAAGAACATATCAAAACCGATGACATATCCGGAAGGTATATTCATTTGTGATGATGAGGGATCATTGTGAGTGGTACAACTGGTGGGACGCCATGTCAATATTGGACATGTCAAATAATAGACAGGAGGCTGTGAACGTTTGTACTCGTACACAATTACCACCCAATTGTCGGTGGACCTACGACACGATACGCTTCATATGTTCCTATCAACTGTTTACATCGTACAACCCTTGTAACTGATCAATATACTGTATTCATTTATCATATAATATAACTTAATTACTAGAACTTGTTTTATAAAAAGCTACTGTTTTTTTCTTATTTAGAATCGATAACAGTCTCGTTGGCGCAGTGGGCGAGCGCACGGCCTCTGATCCAGAGGTCCGGGGTTTGATTCCAGACACTGGCTCACACCAATGACTTTTCGAAATTGTTTTCGGAAGTTATGTGTGATAAATATCGATGACTGACAAACTTTGTGCCCGGTATGGCAATAGGTTCGCCACCTATTCCATTTGGGACGTAAACATAACGGCGAGACGAGGCTTAACAGCCGCTGCCTGCTTCGGGTAACAAAAGGCGTGAAGTTATGTTATGTTATGTAGAATCGATAACTTTTGTCTGATCTTAGAGTTATGATTGCTGGCACAACGCTTGGTTTGCTCATTGATAAATGGACGACTTTTTAAAAATAACAAGTCTATGTATGGGTATTCCTTCTGATTTTCAATTCAACAGTAAAAATTAAAAGTAAACTGTAGTAATTTCACTTAAATAGAAAAGTAAAACCCAAAGAAGGTTGACATTAGGAAGGCTGGTCATTAAACTTCAGCCAAATAATGCCGACCCCACTTAAACTGGGTTAAGGGCAGGGAAATGAGAAAAAAGACAACACTCTAAAATCGATACAGTATAACCTATCAAAAAGTAAAACTGAAAAATACAATGGTATGTCTTAGGTCAATCCAACATAGACATTCCAAACCATGTCGGCGTGGCAGCACAAATGTGTGATAGGTACTTAAAAATACATAGTGATAACATTAGCTAAGCCCGAGGTGGGGTCGTGCTGTTATTAAATCCAGCGAAGCATACGTAACGAGACCGTTATGTTTGAACGCTTGCAAATACTTTCAAAGTTGGTCCGTAGTACGGACAGCGGTTGAGGCAAGCTCTGCTACACCTGTGCTTGTATAGCGTACTGTTTAGATTGCCCCTATTGATACTGTTTGCTTAGGATACTGAACGACCGCGATTCTGAACTGATTATAATACATTAATAATATCCAATAACACATAAATCAATCTTGAATGAATATTAATAAAAACTTCTAAAGAAGGTAAAAAGAATTTATGTGAAATGTCTGTTTCAAGACAATAAATAAGATATAATAACATTTTCTGTCTGTTCTCTCTGCCTACCCCGCAAGGGATTTGGCGTGAAGTTATGTATGTATGTATGTATGTAACATTTTATATCTCTGTCTGATTGTCTGTATAATAGAGAAAAACATGAATATTTCCAAAGCAAATAAAATCAGAGTCCATGTTACAAATAAAATACTCTCGAGAGCAATGAATCCGGGTCACTTAAAGAATGTTAAAAATCTCGGAAACTAAAAATGATAGGTTAATGCAATAAATTGTATTTAATAGACAATGTAATACTCCTTAAATGAAAGTAAAAAAAATATGAGTCACCATACATTTTATTAACACAAAATTACATAAAGAAAAAATCTGCTGATCTCTCCTTAAAACAAAAATAGGAAACATGAAATTTTTGAACTTTATTACGATTTTCTTGAATTTTAATACTTCGTATTGCCTCCTCGTGCTTCCATTACTGCGTTTACGCGGTTTGTCATGCTGTACACCAAGTTCCTTATACGATTTTGGGGAATATTCTCCCATTCCTCTGTGAGAGCAATTTTGAGCTCACGAAGCGTGATTGGGGGAGGGTTTCGTTGTTTTACGCATCTGCCTAGCTCGTCCCAAGCATGCTCGATCGGGTTGATATCCGGGCTGCGCGCTGGCCACTCCATACGAGTAATGTTCATCTCTTGAAGGTAGTCATTCACAATCCTACCTGTATGAGGTCGGGCATTGTCATGCATAAATATAGCATCCTCACCTAAATTGACCATAAATGGACCAACGTGATCATTGAGGATTTCTTCCACATATCTTACGCTAGTTAAAGAGCCGTTTTCTATGATCACCAGCTCTGTGCGACTTTCAGAAGAAATTCCGGCCCACACAAGTACAGACCCACCACCGTAGGCTACTTTTTCCTCGATGCATGCTTGCTTGAATCTTTCCCCTGGTCTTCGATACACTCTGTGTCTTCCATCGTGCTTGTAGAGCATAAATTTTGATTCGTCGGAGAACATAACTTTTGACCAATCTTCAATACTCCAATTTACGTGGCTCTGGGCATATCTTAGTCTTGAAATACGATGCCCACGCTCCAGTTTAGGGCCGTTTGCAGGTCTAAGGGGTTTTAAGTTAGATTCAGCAAGCCGACGTCTTACTGTCCATGCACTTGGGTTACTTCCTCCGAGGCGTCGAAACTGATTGGTGAGTTCAGTTCCTGTGAGAAAGCGATTTCGAAGCATGGTGTTCACCAAGTATCGGTCTTCTCGTGCTGTGGTATACCTGGTTCTGCCCGTTCCTGGTCTGCGTAGGTTAGAACCAGTTTCTTCGTAACGTCGGAGAACTCTTTGTACTGTTGACAGCGACACACCAACAGTCCTGGCTGTATCGCGCTGACTCCGGCCGGTTTCCAGCATTGTAAGTATTCTGGTGCATTCTTCAGGCGTAAGCGACATAATTTCAGCTTGAATAATGAATATAGAGCACTATCAACATGGTTTATGTACCCACATAAATGACAGATTACAAACAAAAGCAAAACCAAATGCTGTAATTTCGTAGTTCCATCTTCGAAAGTGGCCCTTTTTCAAATTTGATTTTTTTATGATATAACTTTACAATAACTAAGAAGTTTTAATACCTTCATTTAAGGAGTATTACATTGTCTATTAAATACAATTTATTGCATTAACCTAGCATTTTTAGTTTCCGAGATTTTTAGGATTCTTTAAGTGACCCGGATTCATTGCTCTCGAGTGTAGTAGGTAGTTATAATAATTATAGACATAAATAACAATTCTATAAAAATAATTACACGATATTTGAAATGTACTCGTTATAAAATAATATTTTGAAAGGATTATTAAGGTATCGCGGGTATTGCAGACACATGTTAATGCAAGAAGTTTTTAATTAAAACAGCCCGCCGATAAGAGGCTGCGTAATGGCTGATCCTCAAGAGGGATCCAATATTGGGTGCGTACGGACAAAGTACAAATACAAACATATTTAGGTCCGGTAAGCGTAGTGCTCGCTGGCTAATCACCGGCCGGTTGTATGAAGACCTTGTGTACACAATCCCTTAGATAGGTACTCAGTCTATCCAGAGATAATATTAATAATGAAATTATTCTCCCTTACAGATGCACGAGACTGCAGCAATGAAGACAACACCCAGGTAAATAAAAGTTTCATCAAATTTAGATATATTTTTTTATATTTTCACTTTTATATTTACACTTTTCTTTTTTCTACCCGAAGGCAGCGGCTGTTAAGCCTAGACTCGCCGAATTATTACGTCAAAATTAAATAGGTGGTGAGACTTATTGCCACCGGAAAATGTTGACACAGTGTGATGAATATAGATTACTATATTCATCACACTTATCATAACATAACGATGGCGAACCTATTGCCATACCAGGCACAAAGTTTTTAGCCATCCATATTTATCACACATAACTATCAAAATTAATTTCGAAAAGTCATTGGTGTGAGCCAGGATTCGAACCCGCGACCTCTGGATTCAAAAAGGGGTGCTCAACCACCGAGACTATAAACACACATAACTTCTGAAAATAATTCCGAGAAGCCAATGATGTGAGCCCGGTACCGATCTCATGACTTTTTGATCCGGAAGCTGGGAGCTCGATGTTTAAAATTTAGCAAAAGCTAAAAAAACAAGATCAGAACTGAAGTGGGTACTTCCGGTGGAAGCGCAATTCAAACTTCACCGACATGTTTATGGCCCCTGTGGCCGCCAAAAGTCACTGAGGAAAAGTGCAAGCTTGTTTACACATATATCAGCGGGTCGGGTCGATGTTACTTTCCGATAAGGCCGACTCCCCCGCTGCCAATAAAGTGATTAAGTCACAAATCGTTCTGCGACGCTCTTTACGGGCAGCGGCGCTATGATATATCGACGTTCTGAGTTTGCGGAATTGCTTTATTATTTGTTTATTTATAACCGTTCAGTTTAGATTCTCTTAAATATATGTGTATGTAATATAAGCCTTATGCATTTCCTATTATTTTCAATGATCTTTTTATAATTAATTTTGTAAACAAAAACCTGTAAAAAATGTTTTCGTAGACTGGACTTGAAATGATATCTATGATAAAAAGGTGCGTCAAGTAATGTTTACTTAATACTTAATACCAATATAATAATCATCTAATTAGTGAACGTCTCGGTGGTCTAGAGGTCGAACACCTCGCTTCTGTATCAAGTAGTCATAAGATCGAATCCGGGCTCACACCAATGATCAAAACATGATGGATTATGTGTGAAAAACGTCGCTCGTCGATGACTGACAAAATTGTGCCTGGTTCGGCCACCTATTCCATTTTAGACATAAAATATCAAGGGTTAGCAACGGCTGCCTATATCTTGGAATTAAAAAAAAAGCGTGGAATTACAAAAAAAAATCATCTTATTAGTTGAGGTACTTGTTTTTTTTTTCTGAAGTCTCACGTTTGTGATAGTGAGTCGCTCGACCCCGAGAACGGAACGGTTCTATTACAAATAAATTGGCCTTCGAAAACGGTTCCGCGTGTTATAAATTTCATACGTGCTGAGAAATGACATACGGTATTATTTATTACGAATCGTTTTTTTTTCTTTATTTTCTTTTTTTTTTGGGGGAAAAACACAAAGAAGACATTGTGACGTAATTGAGCCGGGTATTATTATTGGGGCACGCTACACTATTATACAATACTAAGGCAATTTTATACAATAACATAATGATATCGTTCAATTATATATTTGAAAAAGTCAAATCAAAATATATCGTCTTATTTCTGTGTTATTATTGAATACGACATTTTCTTGAAATAGTTTTGTTACTACCGGCATGTGCATTATTTACCTGAATTGGTAATTGGTGATAAATCACCAACTGTTCTCAGAATATAAGCTTAAAGTGGGATAGCTATCCGGATTCAAAAATAAAACAACTAAAATAAACAACATTGTAATGATATAATAATTATTTAATACCAATTTATTATTTTCAGAGCTTATCGATTACAAACAAACAAATCTTTTCTCTCTTTATAATTGTGGCTCAGAAATAAGTAAATACCGAGCGAAAGCCGACTCGTAGAACTAGGTTTCGCGATATTCTCTTTAAATCAAATCTATTTTTTTATGCTTTTATATACTAAAATATATATTTAATCATACATATATACATTTTAATTAAATAATTCCGCCTTTTCCTGAAAACTGCACTAAAATCCATTGAATAGTTTAAAAGGTTTAAGCGATCAGACATCTAAAGCGTATTTATGCCTTATTGTATACTGTATCTTTTACCCTAATAATTTAAATACGTTCAACTCAACTATCAATCTGTAAATCAACAAACAGCCTATACATCTGTATTTGGGGGGTAATTAAAGTGTCAGGAAGAGCCTTCAATTCCAAACCCCCCGATCTCGTGTTTACACGTTTTCAACACGAATTTAGCTTACTGCCACCATTATTAACCCTACAAATGACACTAAAATGAAATCTATTCATTTCCTTTGAGCCGAGGAGTCAATCGACGTTTTGATATTGTAAGCTTTCACGCGATACACGCATTACCGGATAAGATACGTCATTTATACCCTCAACGTGACTGGTTTATTTTAGGAAATATGTCTGTCTGTTTGACAAAAACGATTTTTTTTATATAAACAATAGTACCTACATAAACTGACTTCTAAATTTAAAAAGCCGAGTAGTGTATCTGTCAATCAGTGTCAAACATTCACATATGTTTACATACTTTTGCCTTTTATTATGTTATCATTGGTAAGTTATTAATGCCAGGTTTTGTTTACAATATAATCCGTTTGACGAGAAAGTTAAAATTTTAAACACAGTTTCAATCATAGAGCTCATGAAAAATAGTAAATATATTTTAAAATTTGCTCTATATGTTGATATAAGAAAATTTTAGAGAATAATAAATTTAATTTATCACTGTTTCTCTTTCTTTATTATGCATGTTTTCCGTGTATTCCTTTTGAAACCGCCTACCCATTAATAAAAACCACTTCGAATACGTTGCATAGTTTAAAACATCTAAGCTACACGGAAGTACAGCAAAAAGCGACTTTGTTTTATGCTTCGTCTAGTGATTCTAGTATTATATACAAATAGTATACATTAAAGTGTAAATAATTAAATAAAACTTGATGGTTTGAACAACCGTGTAGGTGTCCCTATTCCATGGTTCAATAGAATCAGTTTAATCAATGTCGTCATAGGGTGTAGATGTCGCGATACGGCCGGTCCTGTATTCAAAGCCTACAGAGTTAATTTGTAACGATGTTTATCGAAAACAACCGTACGCATTTGTTTGACACAACCACCGGCAGTGGGAGGGTTAATTTTGACGTCTGTCAATTTGTCGCGACATGTGACAATTGGAAAATCGTAATTTGTTTTTTTTATTATTATTTCAGATTTTACGTTATAGTAATCCAAACAAACAGAAATATTCTTTTAAAATCATAGAATATTACGACTTTGTTTCTCGATTATTCCAAAAGGTATTGACAAAGTTACTTATGCCAGTGTCTAGTTACTACCAAAAGAGATCGGATTTATATTACTAAAATAAATAAAAACGCATTTATACCATTCCAATGTCAGTAATAAATTAGTAACTAACTAACTAACTTGTATTGTAAGTATTCATAAATAATTTCTAAGTTTTTTATATTTTCTATACTATCGTATTTTGAAATGATTTTCAAGCAAAATAAAGAGTATAAGAATACAGATACGTATCACTACATAGTATAAAACAAAGTCGCTTTCTCTGTCCCTATGTCCCTTTGTATGCTTAAATCTTTGAAACTACGCTACGGATTTTGATGCGGTTTTTTTAATAGTTAGAGGGTGTCAACGGAGTGGTTTTGATCTATAATTCATGAAAAAAAAAATGATAATATTCAAGATTTAAAACTTTAATCGAAAACGCTGCCTGAATCCTAAGTGATAAATTAAAACAATGTACTACATTATTATACACCTTTAAAAGGTCTATAAAAAAGTCCGCGAGGGCATATGTCTATGTCTTAGGGATAACCCACAATGACCATTATTTTATTTTTAATTTTTACGAGAAATAATGGCTTATTTACGAAGCAATTTTAAACATTACAGCATTAATTTTCATCCAATTAAGTCTTAAATAGATTGTGCTTTTAATATAGATCAATATAGCCATTTACAGCATGTAATTTAAACGAATATTTACGAAGATATTACAGTATTAACATAGCGGTACATAGCAGTTGCGTTTGCGCGCCAAAACGCGTGCCGATAAATAGCACAAATTGAACTTTTTAAGATCCAAATATTACTAATTTATTTCTTTTGATGCGAAACGAAGTTCGCCGGGTCAACTAGTTTCATAATAAAATATAAGTATACGCTAAAACTGTTCTGCACGTGATAGATATATTCAAAAATATGAAGTTTAATTATTGAAATAAGTACGGTTAAAAATGTGTGTGTCGTTTTTATAAATGTCTACTTACATAAATAAGAGAAATTTTAGAAACTATGTAATGAATTAGGTGAGATTTTGTGACTTGTAGGACTTGTAATTTGGAGGGTAGATCTCATTTTATGTTGTTTATTTGTTGCTATAAAACGACGTGTATTCATTGTATTGATATACTTATTGTGAGCGATCGACGCAGACGGAACTCTCAGTCTTCTACTACATAAAGTGAATTTATCAAAATAAAATTTAATTAAATATTAAATAATACATAACATAAAACAACATAACTTGACATGACATAACTTCACGCCTTTTGTTACCCGAAGGTGTAGGCAGCGGTTGTTAAGCCTCGTCTCGCCGTTATGTTTACGTCCCAAATGGAATAGGTGGCAAACCTATTGCCATACCGGGCACAAAGTTTTTCAGTCATCGATATTTATCACACATAACTTCCGAAAACAATTTCGAAAAGTCATTGGTGTGAGCCAGTGTCTGGAATCGAACCCGGACCTCTGGATCAGAAGCAGTGTGCTCGACCTCTGCGCCAACGAGACTTAAATAAAATAAATATTATTAGATAAAAAAATAATAAATATTAATATTAATTGAATAAATAAATATTACCAAGTAAATACAAATTAATAAAATAATAATTAAATAAATTTAAATGGTTTTTTTTACAAAAATAATTGAAATGAATAAATTACTAATACGATTCACTGATATGTGGTCTTGTTACGACCTGACTTTTAGTAAATATAAATAAATAATAATAAATATGTAATACTATCTTTATCTTTTATTTTATTAAGAAATATATAATAGGTTAATCTATCACACGCATGCCAATCACAATTATTAAAAAAAAAGAACTTTGTTCCTTGAAGTGACGTAATTTCAAATTTGACACAAGTTAGTAACGATAATTTGAAGATACTCGGAGGCTTTGTAAGACATATTTTTCATTGTCACCAATAACGATAAAGAAGAAGAAGACATATTATTTCATGTCTTATTATTATAAGAGACATCGCTCATTAATAAAATATCGTGACTCGAAAGGATGTCTTCTCATCTTAAAGTACATGACCTTGACTGAAGTAAGATTGATAATACTTAAGGAATGCTCGTTAGCGATCCTTTGTTGAGGACCATCGATTATCAATTTGAGGATTACAATGCTTTATAGACAAATTGTGGGTAACACCATCCAGAATGGACGATGACTGGACATCGTGAATTACTTATACGAAGCAAATAGTCGTTAATTTAAATTTAATAAAAAAGGCAAAAAGCTACGACACACATTCCATGACCAAATTGAATGAGTCCTTAAGGAAAGTGATGAATTAGAGCCTTAAAACTATCGAGCGTGTATGACAAGAGTTATGAAAGTCAAAGAAGCGAGTGAAGTTTGTAAGAATCTTGCGTTATGGCGCTCTGATCTCTCTGCCTAACTTGCAAGAGATAGGGGATGTAGAGTTAGCAGAAATAACTGAGCGGGAACAGGAACTAGTCCTTATATGCCACACTCGCTTTATTGACCTTCATAGATAGATCTAGTCTAACATTATTATTATTTTACAAGTAAATACATAAAAACTATAAACGTCATTAATTTTAAATCATTATAGCACTTTCCGAAAACATGTGGAATCTATTTAGCACCTAATTAATTCCATTGTCTAATACCCGGTCGTTTGAGGTAGACAGTAAGTTTCAATACGATTTTCGAGTATTGCACGAACAATGGTTTTGGGAAAAAAAAATCTGTTAAATCCATCTGGACTCGAGACTAACTCCAAAAAACTTGAGAATAACCAAAGAAATGGTTACACCAAAATATCCTAATTTAGATGAACCGATCAATTCATACCACAGAAGTCAGATACAACCCTCGTAAAGCACATAAGCGTCAATTTTAATAGTTGGCTATTACGCAAATCATAAAAAAAACGGCGCTTTAACAAGAGACTATAGAGATAAATGGATCCAATTGGATTGGAAATTGTCAACGAAATGACACGTCTACATATGTAATTTACTACAAACTTATGAAATTAACTACACGTATCCACCCCTATGGCATGGTATTAACAAAAATTGGCTTTATTATCAAACTATTCGCCCACCAGTTAGTATCTTGATCAAATAAAAAATTAATACACCAGCCATGGTTACTTTAACTGAATGGTATACGTACAAATTTCTTCAATAAACGTCCTGGTCAAATTATTCTCATAGTCATAATAAAATGTCAGACATTACATCACTAGTCATGAACAATGAACAATCGATTTTTATGTGATTATTTGTAAAATTTATAACGATTTCAATTATTTCATTAATTTACTCTATACCATTGTTTATCACTCCATTTGTTTAACAAAATTATTTCAGTGCTCAGTGATGCTTAACCTTTAGGTACAGACGAAAATAAATTTACTTATTTCTCTTAATTTCGAATTTTTATACTTATGTACTCATTCTCTATAGGGATTTTAGCCACAACTATAGAATTCTAAAGGCTTCTCATGAGACAAATAAGAAGAGCCAGTGGTAGAGCAGCAGTGGTCAAGCAGTTTCTGCATGAATGGGCCGGCTCGACCGGTGAAATACCACGACCTCTCAGAAGATTGACGTAAAGGGACACATGCCGCGTTTCTTTCGGTGATACAGGTACCCGGAGGCCCACCTACCTTCCCCATCCTACTCCCTTTAAGGACGGCAACGCAACTTTAGCAATATATGTGTTGCAAGTGTCCATGGGCGGCACTGGTCACTTAGCGCATGCTCGTTTTCTGTCATATCCCATAAAGAGCATTTTAAGAAAACCTTGTCCATTAATAATGACCACAAGTTTTTGTCTTCAAAAGACAAATAGGGCTGTCTAATTTATTATATATATTTTGATGCACAAATACTTATATTTTCTTACTGAAAATAAAATTATACAAACATAAATTCAATGTCTTGTATCTGCATATCTTGTAAATAACATGAATTAATGATATCTCGCCAAAATTTTGCAAAAGAATCAATAAATATATTCAATTATCTTTGTTTCAACAGAAAAAGAAAATTATTCATCGTCGAGATTTTATAAAACTCGACGTAACGCTCGGCCAGTCAAAAACAATACTTATTCAAATGAAACAAAAAGCAATTAACGGCGGAGATATCCCTCCACCATCCTCGGAGGATACAACAGAAGAGAGATTATTGAAAAAATAATTAATAAATATTTATGGCGGGCCACCTGAGGAACGACACTCAGATAAAGAGAGATAGAGAGAGCAAGAGAGATAGATCCAATTTTTATCCAGTGTTCGAGTACGCATCTGCAGCGTTATAGGGAAAAGCGGTTTATTACAAATGCAAAATTTTCCATTCATATTCAAAATTTTATATCCCAATGTGGCCGGGAGAAAGCTAATTTATACGGAGGGCGAGGCTAAGGAGACGGTCCCAGCACCTCGAGTCTTGTGGGGGATTAAAGAAGGGTTGAGCGCTGCGAAATTGACAGGTGCCTGTCAAAAATTACAATTAATAATTGAGACAATTGTGAACGCGACTGTTACTGTCGCAACAGCCCACAAGTGGCATACGAAATGCGTTCATTGTGACAACCCTAATTACCAAATATGACTTAATAGATTTTTAATAGACAAATTATTTTATTCATAAACGGAACTTTTAACAAACAAATGTAACTACAGAAATAGTAAATATTTAATTTAAAATAATAAAATAGTCAGGGAATTTCCTCTAGTATTTATTTAAAAGATCTTTGGTCTTTCTTTTTTATACAAAAATCTTATAAGACATCGCTGTCAATTGTGGATCCATTTTCTGCAAATAAACTACGTATATTATAATATTATATACTTTATATTATTATAGAAAAACAATATTAGTTACATAATACTGTTTAGCTATAATTATGTACGTAGATCATGTACATCAAATATTCTCTGCATGATGTGAAAATTTTAGATACATGCATTTAAGATTTTGCAAACAATCAATCTAATAATAGTACAAAAAATAATTGATAAAATAAACAAGATATCTAAGTCTTAGAGATAAGTAAGCTATCTACAGTTAAAATCTGCTGTCTAATAAAGTTGATCACCCGCACCTATTTGTACATATTCGAGTGCAATTAATTTTAAAATCGATATCAAATCCAAAGAAAAACGTTGATAACGAAGCACATCACTAGTGTCCCTCCTCGTCCACATAATAGACAACAATAAACATCGGGGGCGAGCATCGATCACTCGTTTTACAACCGCCGCACCGGTTAATGGCGGTAATCCACCACTAACAACGGTTTACTACATTGTTATTGGCGATTAAATCCACTGACGTTTCAGCTATTAGACCACTGTAAACAATTACAGAAGCATCATGATATTTTGTCGACAATATAACGATTAAAAACTTCGGTTTCTAGTGTGACTGAACATTAATGTTAAGAGACTTAGAGATAGAGACTTCCTCCCTCCGAACGAAACGTGGCGTCATGTCTCCCCTTCCAATTTCTATCTGTATCCTATTTTGAAGTCCAGCAACCCAGCTGTGACTCGGTGTTGCAGATGTCCATGGGCAGCACTAGTCGCTTAACATTAGTAATCCGCTTGCACATTGTAACCTCTACATGACCTCTAAAATAAAAGAAGCTATCAGGTGACAGCTAGCAGATGTGAGAAAACAGTACAAAGATTAGAAAGAAAGTAAAATGTGACATAGCTTCACGCCTTTTTCCACCCGAAGGTGTCGGCAGTGGCTGCTAAGTCTTGGCTCGAAGTTTTGTTACGTCCCAAATGGAACATGTGGCGAACATATAGCCATACCGGGCACAAAGTTTTCAGTCATCGATATTTATCACACATAACTTAAGAAACAAATTTCGAAAGTCATTGATGTGAGCCAGGATTCGAAGCTGCGACCTGTGGATTCAGAAGCGGGGTGCTCGACCACTGGACCACCGAGACTATTGAATTGACTATTATTTTTTTAATTATGTAGTATAGTGACAACTAGTAGTATATTATACAGGCAACAAGAAACTATAGATTTCGTATAATATGCCGTGGTGAACTTTCGCCACTGCCTCGCTCGCCACGACAATCATGTTTACCTGCACCTATAGATATTTCACAGTCAAAACTAACAAATCCATTATAAGAATGGTAGATAATATCAGGAACATATTCACTACTGCTGCTCCCCATATATCACATCACAGTATTTGGCAACTGTATCACATGCATTCGTGGTGCAATCGAAAGATTTGACAAATGGGCGGCTATTTGTCAAGTGGTCGGGTCAGTAAATGTTTCCGTGTACCATCTGTCAGAATTAATAACCGCGATATGTTTCACAACTATATGCATATCCCCACTGATGGAAAGCAGATTAGTTTTGTCGATAATATATCGAGGCTATGGATATTTGAAATACACGAAGAAGGGAAGAATAGCAGCGTCAAGCTCTCCGCTTCTTCACCAATTAAGTGTGATATATTAGGTCGGGGAAAAAGTCTTTTCGCATAACGTAGGTATAAACTTATTATAAAATTTCTTTGACTGTACTATTTGTGTCTGGCTGGTTTGGGTAACATTAAAAAGGTTACATTATAAAGAAAAGAAAAAAATAAAAAAAGTTGTTTCCCGCTATTTTTCATTTGTTTTTCTCTCCGTAAAAATGAGTGAATCTAATGAAGAAATTCGATACATTTTAAAATTTTATTATAAAAAAGGCAAAAATGCAACTCAAGCAGTGAAAAAAATTTGTGATGTTTATGGACCTGATGCAGTGTCAGTAAGAGTAGCACAAATTTGGTTCAAACGTTTTCAGTCCGGAAATTTTGATGTTAAAGATGCACCTCGTTCTGGTCGCCCTGTTACGAATAAAATGGACGCCATTTTTGAAAGAGTGGAGCAAGATCGGCATATTAGTAGTTACGATGTAGCTGAAGAACTGGGAATTGACCACAAAACAGTTTTGACCCATTTGAAGAAAGCTGGTTATACAAAAAAGCTCGATATTTGGGTGCCACACGAGCTCACTCAAAGAAACTTAATGAACCGTGTACTCATTTGCGATTCATTATTGAGACGTAATGAAACCGAGCCGTTTTTGAAGAGATTGATAACTGGCGATGAAAAGTGGATCACGCACGACAAGAACGTGCGAAAAAGGTCGTGGTCGAAAGTTGGCCAGGCTTCACAGACTGTGGCCAAACCTGGCCTAACACGAAATAAGGTGATGCTGTGTGTATGGTGGGATTGGAAGGGCATTGTTCATTATGAGCTTTTACCGTCCGGCAAAACCATCGATTCTGATCTTTACTGCCAGCAACTGATGAGATTAAAGGAAGCAGTCGAGAGAAAACGGCCGGAATTGATCAACGGGAAGGGTGTGGTCTTTCATCACGATAACGCTAGACCACACACATCTTTAGCCACTCAGCAAAAATTAAGAGAGTTCGACTGGGAGGTCCTAGTGCATCCACCATATAGCCCTGACCTTGCGCCTTCAGATTTTCACCTGTTTCGGTCTCTTCAGAATTCTTTAGGTTCTGTAAGGTTGACCTCAAGAGAGGACTGCCAAAACTATTTGTCCCGTTTTTTTGATCAGAAGTCCCAAAGTTTCTACAGTAACGGGATAATGTCTCTGCCCACAAAATGGCAGAAAGTTATTTAACAAAACGGTACATATATATTGTAAATAAATGTAAATAAACTTTGAAAAAAATGTCTTGACTTTTCATACAAAAATACGAAAATACTTTTTCCCCAACCTATTATATCGATGAATGTCAACTTCGTGACCGGTATATAGCAATAGGTTCTGCCACCTTTTGGATTTGGGATGTCACGAGTCGAGACTAACAGCTGCTGCCCTACAACTTTGGGTAGAAAAAGGTGCGAATTCATGTTTGTATGTATGTACGACGCTTCGGTTTCTTGAGTCCATAAGTCTTAAATACGTCTATGGTTGCAAATAAATTACATTAAATTTTACAAAATTAAATGAATGTTTGATGTTGTTTCTAGAGTATTTTTGTAACTAAATATAAATTTCAATTAGAACAATTTACATTCTTCTCCATTATTCCATTATTATTTGTATAAAAAATCTTATTTCATTTATTAAATACATACACAGCTGCATAGATATACTACAAACAATATTTTGTAAAATAGCTTTAATTGACAACTTATGCTGAGGGCGCAGGAGTGCCAACCTAACAATCCATCAGACATCGATAGGCAAAGGGAACACGTCTGTTCTGACCGATACTGTGTTATTGATGGTGAACGTTTCTCACTGGCGGCCTCAGGCGAGCACTCTGTCTCTATTACTGCTACCACAGATATGTTTGTAACCACAATGAGTTATTGGATTCACATGAGTACATATTTGAGACTGTTATTGTTTGCTGTTGGAATTTTATAGTCACTTTTCAATTCTTCTGAATTCACATTTTGGAATCCATTTCGAAACTAATGTGCCGCATGTATGGTAATAGGTATAATCACCTATTCCATTTGAGACTTAAAATTCAACCAGTCGTAGCCCAACAGTCCAAAGGTGTTGCAAAATCCAAGATACAAAACATTAATGAGAGATATACAGGAAGATGCCCCTAATAGTGAGTTGTTCAAGGCGTTTTTCTTGGACAGAAAAGTTTCTTTCTTTTTAGGTTAGAAATCTTTTGAGCTAAAGTCTAAACAATTATAAATAAATTTATATAGGTAGCTATTGAACAGAGAAGTAATTTCATAAATACAAAAAGACTGTTAAGTAATAAGCTACTAGTGATCACTAATAATAATACAAAAGCCTTTCATAAGATAATCTCAATCTCTTTAGAAATAAATTTTACGGAAATAATTACATCCCGATTTCTAATTATACAAAATATATAAAGATTATAGGAACCTTCATGCAGAAATATTTCAATTCTGCAATTTCATGGTGGAACTTTCATTTGGGTACTGCGTCATAAATATTTTGTCCGATAAACCGTTCGTTCGACAGCCGCGAGGCGTAAGAAAATGTTAATTAACGTATCCATTGTTTTCCCGCCCGGCGGCACCAAGATGGTGCCGCTTCCGTTTCCGGCGGGCCTCTCCTTCTTTATGTGCGTTTCCCGCTTATTTTTACGTCAGTCGGGTTGAACGGCGGCATTGTGGCGCGTAGATGCGGGTGCGCGCCGGAGTATAATGATTTTAATTTCCTCTAATCAAGAGGCCTTCGGCAGAGCTTAAGAATTCAAATCATGTGCCGCTAAAACCGCTTCAGCCTCAGCCGCAGCCAACGCCAGTGGCTGACAGAAACATCACCACTTATTCTGATTGCGTCGAGTGTGGCGCTGAATAATTAATATCTCTTTATTTTAAGTAATACCCTCGCATCAAAACAATGAAACCGCCGAACAATACTTCACAGAGTTTTGTACATATTTAGTATAACATTCTGTTATATGTGTACCAGTGGATACATTTATTTACAAGTCGCTTGTATAGACAACTTTCATTTGTACAAAACTTTAAAAAAAAACTGCCTTGCATCATTGAATTAAAATTCGATGCTTTTGACTTAGATACCCAACCTATTGGGCTCCTATTCTTATTTATTGATTATCTTTTTTTAGTAATGATTATACGTATGGCAGAGTTTTCAGCTTCAAGTTATATCCTAGTATATATTTTTTTGGTTTTCAAATATTTTAATTTTTAAAATAGTTTCTAGACGGTATAATGTCTATTCTATCGTGGTGATATTTTTTTTTGCATAAATGTATCACAGAGTTAATTTTAATTGTGTAAGGGTTGCTTGCCGCCACCCTTTCGTTCAATTCTCACTAACGACCACATTTTAACCGTCTAAATCACGACAACGCCACTTGCAATTAATTTTTTGACTAATAAAACCGAGTCTACCGTGATTGCTTTTAATGCATTACGGCATTTTATTATCTTTTGCTTTGTACATTCATTTTATATTATAATAAGAGTTTTTTTGTTAAAAATAATACCTTAAAAATAAATGTAAATATAATAATAAATATTAAAAAAATGTTGCAAAAGAATACTACTTACATATTACAATTTTATTTGATTAATGGTCTTGATAATTAAATAAGCCAGAGTACCCTTTAAATCTAATTATGTAGCAATAGCCCATAAATTATTCCGGTCTGTGTGGCTTATTCGTATTTGTCAATTAAAACACATAATTTACTTCACAATACAGTAATTGTAACTAAGAATATATTATTTTTAATAGTATGTTTATATTTTTCAGTAATAGTATTTAAATTCTATTAATTAAAATAATTTTAAAAATCAAGCACAATTCGATTTCACACAATCTACTCACATAGATCAACTGCAGGTAGCTAAAATTTTGTATAAATTTGATCTTTATTATGTGTAAATAATTAAATATCATACGATAATTATTATTCTATTAATACATGTGTGTGCGGAAATAGGTCGGCTGAATAATTTAATTATTATGTATTGTATTTATATCTTTATATATATATATATTGAAATTATGTATTGTAACTATGTATTGTATTATAACTTTATATGTATTTATGGCCCATGTTGCCTGAAATAAATGATTATTATTATTATAATACAAAGATTTTATTCATATAAATAATTTGGTTAGAATAAAAAATAAATAAAAATGAATTGTTTAATTTTATATTCTTATTACGTAAGTGAAAATAATCACCTAAACATATCGTCAAAACATTTGAACATTGTCTTCATGTTGAATAGAATGCAGAAGCACTGTCGGTGTTTGGTGTGTGCGGTCCGCGAGGAGTGCCACACAATTAACGGAACCCTTTCAAGACTCCGCACTTAGCATTCTAATCACAAGGAACAGACGCCACCCGCCCACAATACAATGCTTAACGCCGCAAAATTAAGTGTGAAAATAACATTCCACCCATCGCTAGAAGCCCGCCTTGAATTATGTCTCGTACAAGATTTTAATTTTAATTTTTATATATACATAATTTAACAGGCAAGTCTCGGTGGTCCAGTGGCCGAACACACGGCTTCCGATTCAGAGGTCCGGGTTCGATTCCAGACACTGGCTCACACCAATGACTTTTCGAAATTGTTTTCGGAAGTTATGTGTGATAAATATCAATGGCTGAAAACGTTGTGCCCGGTATGGCAATAGGTTTGCCACCAATTCCATTCGGGACATAAACATAACGACGAGACGAGGCTTAACAGCCGCTGCCGACGCAAAACGCAAAACCGACGCGCGTGCATGAAAAGAATTATGAAAGGCAACGAAGCGAGTGAGGCGTGTAAGAATCGTGCCTTATAGCGCTCTGTTCTCTCTACCTACCCCGCAAGGGATTTGGCGTGAAGTTATGTATGTATGTATGTAAGTTATGTTATGTTATATATGTTATAACTTAACGGCAAGTTCTTTTTGGGGTAGGCAGTGAGAACAGAGCGTCATTAGACACGATGCTTTCATACTTCACTGGCTTCTTTGACATTCATAACTTTTGTCACGCTCGTCGATTTTTAAAGACACGTTCAAAGATTTGGTCAGAGAAACTGAGTGTATAAAATTATTTTTTATAAATTTATAGTGTTTTAATATTATAAATATTAATTTCCAACGATATATGCACTCAAACATACTAATATTAAAACCACCCCGCCCTTTATAAAGCAAATAAAATACAGCGAAAAAACCGATTAAGGTTCAATGGTGCGTACCATGCCTAACGTTTTCCCTACTCATAGCGCAAATAAAGCCAAGTACACACTTCAAATATGCTTTTTTCTTAATCGTTCTCATAAAACAAAGATCAGCCGCTCGCGATCTACCCCTGGCTGGCGTGCGGTGGAAAAAAAAAACAAGTAAGTAAAAAATCTCCCGTTGCTCCTCACATCGCTTTTATCGGTGAGGATATTTCCAACCACAAATTGTTTCCCTTAAACGCAACCCTCGACTACCAATATTGTTGGTATCGATATTATTGTTCGCGAAGTTATTATTGAGTAAAAAATAATATAAAAATTATGGTAGTTGTAATATTTTAGGGTTAACCAGAGCAGCTGTTAGGCCCATATATATAAACAAGGTTGACTAAGCAGATATGTAATGTAGAAACGAATGGATGTAGAAGTCGAGAACAGCCTCGAAACACTTTCAATGACTAAATAGATCGAGTCCTTGAAGAAAGTGATGTCAGGAGCCTTAACAATTGGCGTGCGTATATGACAAGAGTTATGAAAGTCAAAAAGCGAGTGAGGTGTGTAATAATCGTGCCTTATTGCGCTCTTGTCTCTCTGCCCACCCCGCAAGGGATTTGGGCGTGAAGTTATGTTTGTATGTACATTTTGTACTATAAGTTTATTTTTATTTAACTATGTGTAATAGATATTTGTTTCTAAGATTTTCGCGAATCTCATTCATTGATTAAAACAACTTTTAGGATTGTATCGCGTTTATTTATTATTTATTTTTATTTCCCGACGTTTCGAACTCTTTACAGAGATCATTTTCACGAGTATGAACAAAAAGATGGTAGTTGTTCAAAAGCTATCTTCATTGATACAGAGAGCACCCACTTTTTGGAAATAAAAATCAAAAAGTTGATGTTAAAAATATGATTTTTACTATTGGTAACCCACATCAGACCATGAGAACAAAAGTTAAATACTTATTTATAAGATGCATTAATACATCCTGCCTCTAAAGATCCTTTGTTGTATGATTTAATAAGTAAAAGTTGCCACTATCAAACCACTACAAATTATCATACTTTCTAAGTTGGTTGAGATTGAAGTACGACTATTATTAAACATTCATTGATTTTAAATTAAAAGATAAAGTTTTTATTAAAAAATCTACCACTGGGTCAAAAACGCGGCCAGTCCTGAGAAACAAATATGTAAACCAATACGGAATAAACACCGCTAATCAAATTCGACAACTAGAAGGTCTGAAAACTAAGCGCGCAAGATATTTAACATCACTAAATTTCTTGAAGAGATGCCGTGACCATAATCTCA
The DNA here is from genome assembly GCA_905147225.2 of Euproctis similis. Classification (NCBI taxonomy): domain Eukaryota; kingdom Metazoa; phylum Arthropoda; class Insecta; order Lepidoptera; family Erebidae; genus Euproctis; species Euproctis similis. Next base: position 16,072,614 of record LR990116.1, read on the forward strand.
TTCCTACGTGTGTTAAAATCTCACCAAAATGGAACATACGGGGAAGCGCGAAGATCTTAAACAAAGCTAGTGAAAAATTGTTACGGAGGGTAATCCAACAAACTCGGTACGACCTATTTAAAATCACGCAAACAATTGAGAAAACGTCCAGGAATATTCAATTAGTTTTATCGACAGCTGATTTTAGTACCTGCATGGAGAGGTTAAACAAGCGTGAAACGTTTAAATACGAAACATGCAAAAATAATCAAATAACCAAATACAACAAATTACTCCAAAAAAGATCCAATGTTGTTAACATCTCACAACATGAGAAAAATAAAATCGGAACGCAACCGGTTACCACTACACAGACTAATACAGCGGTCGTGAACTTGTCATCACAAACCTTGGACGAAAACACCATACAGGTACTTAGCAAAGGCCTAAATTTCGCCGTAGCCCCGTCAAAAATTCCTTATGAGGAAGTAATCTGTGCTGTTGAAGATGTCATGGCCAAAAACAACCTAAAATCAGAGGACATGGAAACCATACGACAAGATGTTTCATCGGTTTTACGTCGTAATCGGGCACCAAAACCTAACCTGTCCAAACCACAATATTTAGCGTTGAAGAACTTACGCAACAGACCAGACATTACTATTCTACACGCAGACAAGGGAAATGCTACCGTGGTCATGGATACGTCAGATTATAATGTTAAAATGGAACAACTGTTGTCGGATGAAAGTACTTATAAAACAGTGAAAAAAGACCCCACTGAGAGTATTTTAAACAAGACCAAGAAACTACTCGAACGACACTCCAGTACATTAAATCTTGACGTCAAATACCTGACACCATCGTGTGCGAAACCGCCAAAACTGTATGGACTACCGAAAATACACAAGACAAACGTACCCCTACGCCCAATTGTAAGTCAGATTGATACACCGACTTATAAATTAGCTCAAACTTTGGCGAAAGTCCTCTCACAACTTCGAGGACATTCAAGTGCGTTTGTAAAAGACTCATACCACTTTGTCAGTGAGATTAAAGATCTACACCTCGCAGACAATGAAACAATGGTCAGTTTTGATGTTCAGTCCTTATTTACTTGCCTACCGGTACAGGACTGCATTAATATTATATCCAAGAAGCTAGCAGAAAATAAAATAGCCAAAGAATACACTGAACTATTAGAACACTGCCTCACATCTGGCTACCTACTGTGGAAGGACAAATTCTACAAGCAAGTAGATGGAGTGGCCATGGGCTCACCGGTCTCTCCTGTCGTGGCCGACATATTCATGGAGGACTTCGAGGAGACTGCTTTGGTGAGTTCACCTGTTAAACCCCGTTTCTATAAGCGGTATGTAGATGACACTTTCACAATTTTACCATCTGACAAAGTAACTGTATTCTTAGACCATCTTAACTCCATAAATCCCAAAATACAATTCACAATGGAACTGGAGTCTAACAATTCTCTAGCATTCTTGGATGTGTTAGTTATTCGTAACTCTAATAACACCTTGAGTCACACTGTGTATAGAAAGAAAACCCATACAGATAGATACCTTAATGGTGAATCTCACCACCATCCTTCACAGTTAGCTGCCGTGTCAAAATCTTTGTTTCAGAGAGCACGAGGGATTTGTGACCAGGAACACATAGCAGAGGAGATTCAGCATGTGAAAAAAGTCTTACATGCCAATCAGCTTAAAGTTCCCAGAAATCATCACAAAAACCGAGTGAAGCAAGCCACAGTTGAGCGCCAACCTGCCATCTTGCCGTACATAAAGGGAATCACTGACAAAATTGGCTATATTTTAAAACGTGCTTCAATCAAAACATACTTTAAGCCATCCAAGAAAGTTAGTCAATTTTTACCATCTGTCAAGTGCCACATCCCCTTGCAAGACCCAGGAGTATATAAGCTGGACTGTGATTGTGGATTCTCTTATATCGGACAAACAAAGAGGTCCATTAAAACCAGGATCAAAGAACACATAGCGGATGTGAAGCACAACCGCTATAATAAGTCTGCTGTTTGTGAACACTGTAGGAAGGGCTCAAAACACTACATCAGGTTTGACAAACCACAAATCCTCGCCAAAGAACAACATTATCGTCCCAGGATGATACGCGAGGCTATTGAAATCAAAAAACATCCAAAGAATTTCAATAGAGAAGATGGCTGGAAACTATCACCTAGCTGGAACCCAGTCATAAGTCTCATCAAACCTAGCCCACAATCAAACAGCTCAAGACAGCGAGATACTATTAGTATAGTTTGCAGGTCAGACCCACATCAGGAACCATAATAATATAGAATTTTGAGTAGTGCAGTAATAATCAAAACAAAATAATTTTAATTTAATTTTTATTAACCTAGAAACCAAGTCCCTTTCTTTTTCTCAAAAACATTATAAACAATAGCTATATCAATAGCCCGTTCAAAATGAAATAATAATCAGTTTTGCAGAACAGCCGCTGAGTTTTCTTGCTGGGTCTTTCTCAGGACTGGCCGCGTTTTTGACCCAGTGGTAGATTTTTTTAATAAAAACTTTATCTTTTAATTTAAAATCAATGAATGTTTAATAATAGTCGTACTTCAATCTCAACCAACTTAGAAAGTATGATAATTTGTAGTGGTTTGATAGTGGCAACTTTTACTTATTAAATCATACAACAAAGGATCTTTAGAGGCAGGATGTATTAATGCATCTTATAAATAAGTATTTAACTTTTGTTCTCATGGTCTGATGTGGGTTACCAATAGTAAAAATCATATTTTTAACATCAACTTTTTGATTTTTATTTCCAAAAAGTGGGTGCTCTCTGTATCAATGAAGATAGCTTTTGAACAACTACCATCTTTTTGTTCATACTCGTGAAAATGATCTCTGTAAAGAGTTCGAAACGTCGGGAAATAAAAATAAATAATAAATAAACGCGATACAATCCTAAAAGTTGTTTTAATCTATGTGTAATAGAATTCAAATAAACAATATATCTGGTTATCATTAACCATCGCACTTGTTTAAATTCTACCAACATTCTAACTTGGTAAACTTTTAAACAGAGTTGCGCTAAAGAACTTATTTATTGACCATGTGCCTACATTTATTCATTTCATTAAATAAAATATTAATCATATTATCTTATAACTTAATTGAATAAATAACATTATTATTTTAATTTAAGTGCAGAATTTTACGATTACATTATGGATTAGGATACAATTTCATTAAGACATTTCGAAATCTTACAACTAAATACTTGGCAATTTATATTTTACGTTAAAATTGTCTCAAGGAAAAACCATTGCCAACCATGGTATCAGAGATGCTCCAAGTTGAATTGGCTTAAAACCTCCCGGCGGATGTGTCATTATAATTTTGTAAGGGAGAGATGACGGATCCATCGCTCGCAGCAGCGCGCCCGCTCACAAATAATAATACCCTAAAGCTATTTTAATCTTAACTTAGTTAAAAATCTTTGCGTCCAAACATTAGCATTAATCACTTTTGACAGACGCCGTAATGGATAGTGTAATTAATGTGTTTTAAATTTCATAATTTCATTCACGAACGTAAGGTAATCTGCGTGATGGCTCGAGGTAAAGGAAAACAAAAAAAAAATTACGTCGTCAAATTTTAATTTTCTTTGTTTACTTATATGCATGTATTTCTTCTGATTGATCAAAATAAGCGGTACTCCAGTATGATGAAAAAAAAAATAGTTTGATTCTGTGTGAAAAATCCGCGGGAAATCTAAATCTAATCTAAGGAGGTCTTATAACATATAAACCTCTTTGGTGTAATAAAGTGCAAAAATACCTATATACATAACTGTCAATAGCTAAAATCTAAATTATATACACTCTTCAATGATTTTAGAATTTCTAAATTTTCTTAGTATCCTTTATAATAATTAAGTCTCAATATAAAATTAATTCATTAGATTGGAAGAAACAAAAGCCACGCCGCCATTAAGAATAAAATCTCTAAACTTAATTGAAATTCGACATTGTGAGATTTCAATTCAATTACTAAACCATATTTAACGAAATCCAATCCCCTTTCCCTCAAGAAATAATATTATTTATTCACGAATAAAAAAAATACGAAATAAGACGAAACGCGGTTACGGCGAACGCTCTGTTGGTTCAGCGGAGATCAGCCGATGTAAAAGTTAGGTAGCGGAGTACGGAGGCAGCCAGAAAACTTGGATAAGCGAAACCCTCTAAAAATGATTGATGCCCCCGACGCTAAGGAACGAGGGCGGAATGCCACCGTTCGATTTTAAAACGTATAAACGTCGAACCTATCAAAATTTGAAAATAGAACATCATTAGCGCATTATATTGCCGTTACAATATCTGCTAATCATTATTACTCGGGAAAATTCCATTCATTCATTCGTTCCTTTTTAAAATAATTGTTTGTTCTGTTCCACGTTGACCGGAAAGTTAGATTTCATAACCGTCAATATTGTACAACAAAAGCTCTCGAACTAACTAACGGTGGCGTTGCAATATCGCATATCGCCAATTTCCGAACGTATTGAAAATGTCGTGTGATTGTTTGAAGACATGTTATTATATGGCGAGCGTTTAGCCTAGGAGCTAACAACCGCTCTCGTCATTAGTATCTGCAGGTCTTTGTTCGAAATATAATAATTAGGTAGACAAAGGCACCGGTCGTAGCCGGCACGTTATCGCCCACCGTTCCTGCCGGGACGACACAATGTCTAGTGCTACAATGTACACTCAATATCTTTATTCTACGCCGTGGTGAAAACCGATGCACTTGAATCAGCTTGTTTAAGTGTGAACCAAAATATGGAGTGACACAGAATAATTTTGTGAACAGAGGATAAATTCGCAATTTTTAAACTTTACGCCCTTAATAACCGTAAGTGCTGGCAGCGGTAGTTATGTGTTCAGATGCCGGAAGAATTTTCAAGTCTCAAAAACTGTTGTCAAATAGGTATTATCACATGTAACTTTCAGAAAGTGATTCATGTAGTCAAAGATCCGAATGCGGGAGCTTAATTTAGTAATCAGAAAGCTGAAACAGAAGGCCATAGAGACATGTGATATAAAGTCTGCATCAAGTTGAAAATCTTGGTCGCGTCTTACGTTTACGATTCAGTGTTGACAGCGTTAACTTATTTTACACAAGAGAATAATAATTTTCATGGAATAGATGGCCACATCCGATCGCCAAAGAATACATATAACTTGAAAACAAAAAAAAAAACAAAAATTGAAGTTCGTAAAATGAACACTGTTTAAATTCATCGGTGATTTATAACTCAATCGTTCATCGTTCATTCTCACGTTCGTTCTCGTGTGTAACTACTCTATGGCGGGCTTGGCGAGACACCTTCAAGCATCCCGTGACGGGCTTTTGTGATGTCTCCTTGTACCTCCGGCCGTCCCTCACGACCATCGGTATGAATGCACATTTAATGTCTCACCTACACGACACGCCAAGATAACACCGTATGTATTGTGAAGTGAAACAAAATAAATATTCTATCTGAAATTCGCTTTTTAACTGTTAAAAACTAATGGCTTTCTTATTAATTCACTAGCTTTTTAGAACACACGACTTGATTCACATTGAAAACTTAAAATAAACATCTAAATAATATTATACACTATTTTCTCTACCTCAAAAAAAGATATGGTATGGCATTTCTAACCGTTGGGTATATTTGTAAAAAAAACATCACGATAATTTCACTGTTAACGGGTAACAGATATTTGTTTTAGATTTTTTAGGTATAGTGTATTTTAACTAGGAGGCATGAAAGTACAATACATAAACTTTTCTAACATTTAATAAGAGATAGCAGCTAATTATAATTGCATTGATTATAAACTAGTTATTGCCCTCATCTCTGGCTGACAAATTTGTGCTCTTTGTGTTGTAAATAATATCAATGTCTTGGTTGTCAGTACGCTAATACATACTAGCTAAGCGAGTGACACGTGTAATAATCGTGCCTTATGGCACTTTGTTCTCTCTGCCTACCCCGCAAGGGATCTGGCCTGAAGTTATGTATGTATCAAGAACTTGAATTGAAATAAATATTAGTGTTAGATAGTCCATTTATGATGAAAGCTTTGGGGTATTAATATGATTGCGGCAATAATCTTTTGAGTGGAAAATGTATAAAATATGGCGGTACGAAGTTCGCGCGGTCTGCTAGTATATCTATAAATTCGTCATTACCACATTTAGAACTAAAAAAATATCCGAAATGTCGAGAAGTTGCCGCTGCCTACACTTTAACGATGTTAAAACGCGTGAAGATACAAAATAGAAATGACATATGACAACTCACACTATATCGGATAAACATCGAGCACATACTCCACAAATGTACTTCAATAAAGGTTTACACACAAATACATTTATTTGTAACCGGGTACAAATCAAATACAATCACAAATGTGACTGGTGACACGGCAATGGCTTTGAACATGTCGACACGCCCGCAAAGCGTTTAATCGTATAAAGAGCTAATTGTCTGTGGAGGATTCCAACAGGTAAACAAATACATACGCAACACAACTACTTGTTACTTACAACGTTTGGTTACAACTCGACTAAAATACAAATACAAATATAATTTATTTGTGTAACATAATTATTTTAATGATATTAATGTGGCTTAAGTTACACAATAGATAATTTATAACTAACTTCACGCCTTTTGTTACCCGAAGGTGTAGGCAGCGGCTGTTAAGCCTCGTCTCGCTGTTATGTTTACGTCCCAAATGGAATAGGGGGCGAACCTATTGCCATACCGGGCACAAAGTTTTCAGTCGTCGATATTTATCACACATAACTTTCGAAAATAATTTCGAAAAGTCATTGGTGTGAGCCAGTGTCTGGAATCGAACCTGGACCTCTGGATCAGAAGCCCTGTGCTCGACCACTGTGCCACCGAGTATATGTATATATATATGTTTGTAATGGTCTATAGGTTTCCAAATAGCGCTTCTGATAAAAAAAAATCTAGTTTCGATGACTTAACGTGTTTTTTTTATTATTTATAGGTGAGTAAAATTTTGTCCAATGTATTGCTATAAGCTCCGGCACATTCATATTTCATGGGACAGTAATTGCAGCTTCACTCCTTTTGGCATATTATAACTTTAACGTATTTTTTCTGTTCTACTATTGTAGAACAGAAAAAATACGTTAAAGTTATCATGTTTTCCAATTGATTGATTCATTGAAATTAACTGTCTGTAAATATCTGTGAACCTCATTAAAAAAAACAACACTAATTCGCTGTTATCAATGGCAGTTCTTATTAACAGACTATAAAAATAAGTAGAAAAATATTTTTATTTATTGTTTCCAACATCTCGCGAATGTAGACGGCAAATACCATTTTTTGTCCGAATAAAATCTATTGCAAAAAGTTTTCATTCGTTTTTTTTTCTTTTTTTCTTAATAAGAGTTACAATTTTTTTTTTGTTTCTTGGCTCACTCGGCTTGAGTATATGCCACTGACGTGTTAAACAATAACATTATTAAGTTTAAATTTCGAATGCTGTCAAATCACACTGCACAGAGCAATATAGCTAGTGGTTATAAAATTATCATAGAACAAGTGCGAGGCAGTTAAGTCAACACAGTATTTTACAACCGTTCTGGGGGTATTTTTATGTGACAACGGAGGGGGAGGTGGTGAGTTTAACAAAATGAAAACACAAGAGCTCTCTCGCATGGCTCTCTATGAAAATCTGAATTATGTTTTATAGTGGACGTGAGGAGAATAAGGGCGCACGGTTGTAACGTGCCGCTTTGCTGTGACGAATATGTACATGATATTGTAGAAATATTCGAAATTCTCTGCTTTTGTTTTTAATAATTAGTTATGATTGGTACCTTTAAAAATCTTTTAGTTATTAGATCATACTCTATGGACATTTCGGTTAGTAATTTTGTTTTCATATCAACTGGCACGTCAGATTTGTAATTTATCGGATGTCAAATTTGAGGAAGCATACAAAAAGATCCTACAGTGTAGGATTCTTTATTTTCAATTAATGTTTTATAAATATAACATCTGCTATTTATAATTTCACTATAAACAATTATTACAATAAATTGTTAAACGTCATTACAAAATTATTTAGACAGTTATTGAATCTTATATTGACCAAATAGAACGTGTTCTGGAGGAAGGTGATGTTAGGAGCCTCAAAAATCAACGTGCGTGAATGAAAAGACTTTTGAAAGTCAACGAAGCGACTGAGACGTGTAAAAATCGTGGCTTATGGCGCTCTGTTCTCTCCGAAAACCCCGCAAGGGATTTGGCGTGAAGTTATGTATGTATGTATGTGTACGGTTATTGAACCCGTTGATGTCGTAGTATTTACGACTAAAGCACCAAAGCACTTTTCAAACCTCGAAAACTAATGTGTATACAATTTTTACCCTTAGCTTTATTTTGTGTGCTATTAATTACATGTCTATGTGTGTCTTGATATTCCTTAAGAACGTGTGAGTGTGTGAGTGGGATATATTTTTTCTTTTTTTATATTTGTGTCATTCGTCGTAGCTATTCGGCAGTGCGTCGCGTCTTAACGTCGTCGTTCAGCAATTCTTTATTATTCATGGGCCGATCTTGCTCGCGGAGTGTTTTATATGAGCGACGATCGAGTATCAATTTGTACCCGAACAGGCCCCTATTAGCATATTCCTTGTGGGCCCACAATGTTACCCACTACGGGGGTGGCATACGTGATCGTGACATTCTTTTGTTGTATTTACAAGTTTTTTTTTCTTTTTTTTGGGTCAAATTTTATGATGAAATCCATGATATATTATTATTATATTATTGTCTTCTTTGTTGGTCTCGGTGGCCCAGTGATCGAGCTCACGCTTTCTGATCTAGAGGTCGGGTTTGAATCTTGACACTGGCTCACACCAATGATTTGTCGAAATTGTTTTTCGGAAGTTAAGTGTGATAAATATCGATGACTGAAAACTTTGTGCCCGGTATGGCAATCGGTTCGCCACCTATTCCATTTGGGAAGGAATCATAACGGCAAGACGAGGCTTAACAGCCGCTGCCTACACCTTCGGGTAACAAAGGCGTGAAGTTATGTTTTATGTCTTCTTGTACACGTTTTTTGTAACAAATTATTCAAAATTCATGCTTGCAAGCGATTTATATTGAAATCAATACGCCTATACATATAGTAAGTGACCATGAAACGAATAACTTTAGGAATTATAAAACTGGTGGCCACAGACTATTTTCGAAATCCGACAATATTCGAATTTTATGGTCACTTTCCGATAACAATCTTTTTGGTCACATTGTTTATACTCTATATCTGCTTAGTCATTCAGTTCTTTCAAACTATTTACCATTAAACGCAATAATTTTAATAAAAATAGTTTGCACAAACAAAAATGTGATAATCAAATTGGAATCCGCTAAACCGCTCTCGCCTCATTTGCGACTTCAGAGAGAGCGTTCACAAACGTCTCCAAAACACAATACATTTAGTAGTGCGCTTATGAGTGTTCATTAAAGATACGATAAAGACGGCTGAGACGACTCCCCGACTAAATTGGCTGTTTCTGACTTCGCAACCAAATGGCGGAGTCACCTATTAATGTACTCACAAATAGACAAATATATACATATATTATTTGGCAAGATATGTATCGCAAATGAAAATAGAAACATAAGTTTCGTATACAGTTATGAAATGAGATATATTTAACGTTTTTTTTTGTAAGCCCGGCAATAGTTGGACTTTCGATGGTGTTATAACCTGACACCGATCTGGCTGGTATATAGCTATTTTTTTTTATTACGATTTTTTTTTATGGGATAGGAGGGCAAACGAGCAGGCGTGTCACCTGATGGTAAGCAACCAACGCCGCCCATGGACACCAGCAACACATATAGTGTTACTGTTGCGTTGCCGACCTTTAAGGGATAGGGGATAGGAAAGGATGGGGAAGGGGGGTGGGCCTCCGGATACTTCTCTCACCGAACGAAACGCGGCATGAGCCACTTTACGTCGGTCTTCTGAGAGGTCGTGGTGTTTCACCGGTCGAGCCAGCCCATTCATGCAGCGAACTGCTTGGCTCTACCACTGTTAAAACGATAGCTGTCATTTGTAAACTAAATTATTTTTATTGTAACCTTGGACTCGAGAATATTTTTAATTTGTATAGATGCGTATAATTGTAGATCTAATGACATGCATTATTTTCGTATCGAGAATTTTAAAATGTATTTGATATATGCACAAAAATGTCAATGAGAAACGTTCAAGCCGTTTCGGAGGAGTTTGGCAACAAGATTTTTGACCTATAAATTGAATCAACATATTGAAAAAAAATATATATTATCTAGAATGAAATATTGGCTTTGCAAAGAAATTATAATACAAACAAATACAAATACAGTTCGTTCAACTGGTACGATAGTTCCACACGGATTTTCGCTTACCAAATGTAACTACATTCATTTCATTGCATATGTAGTATAACATAGTTCAACTAACAAGGGGTTGTTAATTTAAATTTAGTATCTTAGCATCGCCGTAATGAACGGGAAGGTGATTGTTATAATGGCATTGTAGAATTTGTATTCCGTGAACATATAGGAGTTATTCTATCTCAACGAAGTTATTAATACAATGTAATATGGTTTAAATGAACTTATATATAAAATATTAATTTGGTTCATTTGATTTTTTTTTATAGCTTTGGCGGTTTAATATTCGAAGATGTAGCTCGCAGGATTTTTAATTCTCAAATGAAATAGGTAGCAGAACCTATTGCCATACACCGGGCACAATACTTATCACACATGACTTCCGAAAATAATTGCAAAAAGACTTTGGTGTGTTGGAATCAATCGACGATTTCTTGATTCAGAAGCGCGAGTTCGACCACTGGACCACCAAGACTGTGACTGAATTAATATTAATATCTAAGTCTATTAAAAGTAAGTGCCCAGATTTATTTCTACTGTGATAATATTTCAAAACTTATGATATTTCAAGGGTTAAATTAGACTGTATTAATTTTTAAATACAGCTACTATTCAATGGAAGTAACGTTTTTGGAAAACCACTACTGAAATATTTAATATATTATTAACCACAGACTAATTCATATCTTTCTTGTTTAAGGAATATAAAAATAGCTGCTTATAAAAATATATTCATCCTTTAACTAAAAAGCACTCACACCTAAATATTAGGAGCGCATCTTTACGATGTTCTCTAAGATTTTTAATTACCAGTACGTCTGAGCATCTGTCTAGAGAGGGTTTTGTAAGCATGAAGCTCAGCACACCGAGGAAGTGAACCAGGTGACAACGCGACGCGTCAGGAACAGTTAAGTGTGGCATTTTACCTCCTTTATGCATATTTGATGGCGTCGCCATAATCTCTGCAGAGGGGGAAGGCTTCACCTGTATTAGTTATGAATTGCCTTTTGAGTATTATAAAAATTGTTTGTGACGATGTTGTATGATTGTTGGTTGTTGATTGTGATGATGTTGGCATGTCGTATCTTTTACATATTATTATTGTTTAAGGTCTTGTCTATTTATAACGATAATATTCTAGAATGTGTTTAAATTAGAACATGTTTTTCTTTATAGCAGAGTTCAAGGAAACTCAATATTTCTGAACTTATCCGTATCGAGTCGTAATTACTTAGTCTGTAAATGCGTTATAAAAAATAATTTGTAAGTAAATAAGGATAAGATATTTCCAAAATAACTATTGTAACATCTATATTTGTGCTTGAGTTGTGCATTTTTGGTGAAAAAAAGCGGGAGAATATTCGAAATTTGAAATTAGATTATTATCTATTACAATGACAGCACATGGTCTTTTTGACATTACGTGTTCGAAATTCAAGTTTGAGTAAATGAAATAAAGTCGATCAAATTAAATTTTGGAAACACGAAACCTAAATAATCCATCGTTTAAAATGTAAAACCGATGAATTTGAAAATAATGACAGGTATTAGAGGCCTGCTAAGAGGGCTGTATCAATTACTGGGCAAAGCAAACAGGGTATTACGTGATCAATATTAAAATCAAATTTACGTACCGCCCCCGTCCGGGCCAGGAATATGGTGACATATGGAATGTGCGCCTTACATACTACGGACAGCAGAAAAGTTGCTATTCCGTTAAAAAAAAATTGAATCTTCACACCTTTACTTGCCAAATGTATTGGCAGCGCGTATGCATCATCTCCACCAAATAAAATATTTAGTCTACGCAAAATTTAACCATTTGTACTGGTGCTGAATTACCGCTGTCAACAACTTCTTGTTATTTTCTTGAAATAGTAAGAAGAAATTAATTAAATTCATTATTAACAATACAAATAGAAATTGGATTTCGAGCCAAAATCAATTTTTTCCGCATCTTGGTCTACTGGCAGCGTGCCCAGAAGACAGGCCGCACTGTCACGCTGGGTGGTATTGCAAATCCTCTGTGCGAAGAATAGACCAGTCGTGACATTCCTCGATCAGTCTTTGTGCAAGATCCTAATGGAATTAAGTTTTGTTTTTTTTTTCTTCGTTTTTCTGTCTCTAATTTTTGGCTATCAACATGAAACTTCAGTAATTTCAATATGCATAAAACCGATTCATATATACTTTTTTAAATACCTACTTATATATTTATCTCTAAGACTTTCGCGAATCACGTTCATGACATTAAAACAACTTTTAGGATTATATCGCGTTTATATATTACTAATTTTATCTATTTCCCGACGTTTCGAACTCTTTACAGAGATCATTTTCAGAGTTCGAAACGTCGGGAAATAAATAAAATAAATAAACGCGATATAATCCTAAAAGTTGTTTTAATCTCACCTACTTATATATTTATTTCCTACCTTATACCTACTAATATAAAAATATCTTGACGCCATAAAACAATGAATGGTTGTATAGCTCATTTTAGATTTTCAGTCAAGGATAGGAATAAAATTTCGACAATCGATTTTTTTTTAACAAAGTGCCGTCTATTATTTTTTTACATTTCTTTTCTATGGTTAGTCAGTATTAGAGAAATTTTCTTTCTCTATATATATTATAAATACAAAACATTATTATATATAAATGGTGTTGAATGTTGTCGGTACATATTAGTGTTTGTTTGTTCAGCAACATCAATTAAAGTCGCATTTTGATACGGCTCGGACACGTAATGTCGTCATTTCCATGTAAGCACCTATCTGATACTAAAACAGGGATTATTTTACAATCCCACCCGTTTCAGACCACCACCCCGGTACAGTCAAATGTGTACATAATAGTTGTAACATTGTAAACATATAAATATGTGTTTTATGCATAATTTAATTCAAAAATGTAACGTTTGGTACTAAAAAATGTCTGTACATGTACTAAAAAAGTATATATATAACTTTACGCCCAATCGTTTGCAGGGTAGGCATGGAGCACCATAAGATAAGATTCTTACAAGTCACTTGCTTCTTCGAATTTCATAACTCATGTCATACACACTCGTCGGTTTTGATGCTTCTGATATACATTAAATAGTACAGACATGAAAATACAGGAGAATTGAGTACAGACATGAAAATACAGGAGAATTGAGTCTCATAAGATCATAACTCATTTTTGACTATCATAAAAAGTTGATTAAAACTCCTAGCGATGTAAATTTGTACGTAATATCATGCCTCCTCTACCTAAAGGTGTAGGCAGTGGCTCTTAAAGCCACGACTCGCCGAATCGTTACCTTATGTCCCAAATTGAATAAGTGGCGAACATATTGCCATACACCATACAATCGATGACTGAGACAAAGTTGAAAGTCATTGATTGTATGGTGCATGACAATATGTTCTTCTAAATCAAGAAGTCGTGGGCTCATCGATCAAGAAGCCTGGCTCACATCAATGACTTTTCCAAATTAATTTCGCAAGTTATTTGTGATAAATATCGATAGCTGAAAAGTTTGTGCCCGTTATGGCAGTAGGTTCGCCACCTATTCCATTTGGCATGTAAACATAACAGCGAGACAGGGCTTAACAGCCGCTACCTACACCTTCGGGCAGAAAAAAGCATGAAGTTATGTTATATAATCTATAAAAAAAATTCGTTAAGATATTTCTTATCAAATATTATAAAATTTGTGATGCAAATAAATAAGTCGACGCGCGTGCATGAAAAGAGTTATGAAAGTCAACGAAGCGAGTGAGGCGTGTAAGAATCGTGCCTTATGGCGCTCCGTTCTCTCTGCCCACCCCGCAAGGGATTTGGCGTGTATGTAGTATACAAATATAGAAAAAGTATTCAACACATGAGTTTCTTGCCTGGTACGTCTTGTGTTGGCACCTACACTTGAAAGCGGGATGCTTTTGGTGATTAAATCTGCGTTTCTTGTTATTTTATTTTATTTTCTTTAACACCTGTTATAATATTTCTATTTAAAGTGTCCTTTAAGGCTTACCACTTCAAGAATATTTTGATTTTTGAGAATATTATTAAGTATTAGTTTGTTTGTTTCAGGAGACTGATCAAATAACGCACAAGCTTTTCCGACCATCGACTTCCAAACTGTGAGTATATATTTAATATATTGCCTTCCATTGGCCAGGTTATTAGATAATTATGAAATAAAAACTATAATGACCTGAAAGAGTTTTCAAACCAAATGTCTTTGATATACAATTGTAAGAGACCAAACGTTTGTTTATCTATAATGGTTCGTATCAAAATTAAAAAAAAAATACTTAAAAATAAGGTTTTATAATTTTAAAATTTAAAAAAAGGATAAAAAAGTAAATAAAATAAAACATAAAATTAGGCAAACTAGAATTTGTAATTTAGACTCTCCAAAATTAATAATAAATTCTTCAAAATATCCGAACAAAATTTTTGTTACCATAAAATGGCGAGGCTATTATATCTACCACAGCGATCTCTAAGCAGAAAATAAATTAACTGTAATCTCTTCTTGAAATAAATGATAAAACTTCGTTAGCTCCCAATGATTTCTCAGATTTTTTTCGGAAATCATGTGTGATGAATATCGATGACTGACAACATTGTGCGTGATGTATAGCAAAAGCCTCCATATTTCATTTCAATATTGACATTACAATTTGACGCATCGTGGCTTAACAACCGCTGCCCATACCTAGAAAAAGGCGTGAAATTGCAAAACAACTACTAAAAACTTCATCAGCCACCAGTGAGCATCAGTGGTGAGTTAGCAACTCATATTTTTTTATGATATACAAGGTTCAAACGAGCAGGCGTGTCACCTGATGGTAACTAACTAACGCCGCCCATGGACGCCTGCAACACTGATAGTGTTACAACTGCGTTATCGGCCTTTAAAATGGGATAGGAAATGGGTTGGAAATGGGATAGGAAGTGGAGAGGGAAAGATTTTGGGCCTCCGGATACCTCTCTCACTTACCGCGAAACGCAGCATGAGCCACTTTATGACGATATTTAGAGAGGCCGTGGTATTTTACCGGTCGCGGCTCTACCATCATTTTTCTAATGCATACATCAAATACTTCAAAGATACCTACAGTATGTTCTAATATTATTCCTAATACATTTAGGCGTGAAGTCATAACATTGACTCTACATTATAACGTATGCCCTCCAGCAACAGTAATAAAGCTTGCAATTGTCGTATGCCATATTCACTAATTTACTTGCACATATTTATCGTGTCGAACATAAATATGTGCGTGAGGAGGGACGTGATCCTCCCGCCATCCGCGGTAATTATTGCGCGACTTATTTGCTGGAGGAAGATAACACGTACTTCTCGACCATATTACAATGCTCCACCTAAATTGTTACAAATACTACAATCATACACCATCATGTTTAATAGATAAGGGTGTACGACAGTTCAAAATATACTGGTCCAAAGACCATAGCTCCGAGGGTTTTGGCAGCTTTATCTCTCCATTTGACTGTTGATCGTGACTCTCCGACTGAGATTTTGTTAATTGCACTTATTATTGAGGTATTAATTTTTCGTATACGTGGATACTATATACGTTGTTTACAGACTAATTGCTTCTAATAATTATAGAAAGTTTTAATTACTTTAAGGATCTTACAAAAGTTTAAAGTGTAACTGATAATGTATCATTAACTGTTATTACTTAATTGTCATTAACACATGAATGGGCCGGCCCGACCGGTGAAATATCACAACCTCTCAGAATATAGACGTAAAGTAGCTTTTCGTTCGGTGAGACTGCTATCCGGAAGCCCACTCCCTTTCCCCCATTCCTTCACATCCCACTCCTTTAAAGGCTGGGAACTCAGCTTGGCGGCAGTGGTTTCCGTGGCTCGCTTGCCGTTTGCCCCCCAATCTCATAAAAAAACAATATTTAGATTATATATTAAATTGACTAGTTTAGCGTAAGCGACAACTTTGTAATCAACAAATCTAGAATATCTTCTTGGCTGGGTTATTAGAACTACTTTACTTCTTAGACATTAGTGTTGGGCGGGCTTTCTGATGTAAAAAATATTTTCTCAATCGCAGTAGATTACGATATTTGTCTTATCTAAATTGAAGGTGTGTGTTCTTCTTCTATGTGAATTTCTTGATAGATTGAAACCTATGTACCTTTCACTGTGAAAACCATATCTCTCATACCTCAAACGATCTATCCGTTAAGATATAGGAATTGTACAAAAATATATAATTACGTAGTTGTACATCTATACATATAATAAAATTGTAGAAAAGTCAAAACTGTACATTGAATATTTTTTAAAAAGAATACTTGGTGTGTGATCTGCAATCGATACCGAAGCCAAAAATATACTTTTTAGAATTTTTGTCTGTTTGTCTGTTTGTCTGTTTGTCTGTTTGTCTGTTTGTCTGTATGTATGTCCGGGATAAACTCAAAAAGTACTGCATGGATTTACTTCAAATTTGGCACGAAAATTATTAAGAAGTCGGGTCAACATATAGGCTACATATTATCACGCTATCACCTACGAGGAACGAGCAGTGAACCTTTATTTCTTCAATGTATTCTGTAGCAACGTGTAATCTAACGACGCATATTTGTATGTTGTTATGGTGTTATTATGTTAATAACCATGCTTTAATCTATACATATAATAATAATAATAATATAATATAAGTTAGCTTCACATTTTAATTAACTTATGCCGTTAAACATAACAGACAATTTTAAAACAGTGCCATCTATGAGATTTACAAAACAGAAAACATTAAGTTGAATTACACGTGTAAGCACTTTTTGGTTTTAGATATAAATAAATCTTTGAGATTTTAAAAACATCAAGTCGAATTACATGTTTAAACACTTTTTGAATATAAATAATTGAAATTTCATCATGCGCTTGCGGTCAATAGATGTTTTTAAGAGTCATAGATGGAGTTGTGCATTTTCTTCTTTAAAATTGTATCGTTAATTCTTTTCAGAGATGAGCAAGACAATTAAAAAAATGTATTTGTATATGCTAAAAACTGTTAATATTTTTGTTCGGTATTTATTGGTGTAATGATTGCTTCGTAATTTTATAATTTTACACCATTAAAAAAAAATGTTTCCTATTCGCTAACTAGATGGCGTTGGCGTCGAATCGAAAATTGAGGGGAATGAAGTGGTTTACACCTCTATAAACACTGTCATCGAGCAAGATGATGCCACACATTATCCCGTGGAATTTCTGAACTCTCTGTCAGCAAGTGGACTTCCAGCGCATACTATCAAGCTGAAAGTCGGTGTCCCGATTATGCTTCTTCGGAACCTATCTCCTCCGAAGTTGTGTAACGGGACCCGCCTTAAAGTCATCTCGCTCCACAGACACAGCATTGAGGCGGAAATTCTTACGGGTTGTGGCGTAGGCGAGGCAGTATTTGTACCACGCATTCCCCTCATACCTCATAACTTCCCGTTCCAGTTCAAGCGCGTACAGTTCCCCGTGAGTGTTTGCTTCGCGATGACCATCAATAAGTCGCAGGGGCAGACACTGAGAGCAGCGGGTGTCGACCTCAGGACGAGCTGCTTCTCACACGGGCAGCTGTACGTCGCTTGCTCCCGCGTCACCAGTCCTGACTCTCTTTACATTTTGGCTGCGGAGAGCCAAACCAGCAATGTTGTTTATAGAGAAGTTTTATAAGTATATATTTTTATCCTTTTCTATATTTATATTTTCTTATTCATTATTTTCTACATTTGCTTCAGTCGCAACTTATTACTTAATTCAGCAGAATCACCATAAAGTCATTTATTCAAAGCAGACTGAAAATCAGCACTTTTGAAGTTCAACAATTTTACAAAAGACAGTCTCCCTCTGTTACTGTACTTTCTGTATTTATGAAATGTAAAGAAGTAACGGGTAAATAAATGTTATTTTAAAAGGTATAATCGTAGGTATTTTTGGTGCTGTATAGCGTTCAGGCAGATGACGTCGCGGGCTACAGCTATACTACAAAAATTCCTGTTAAAATGAAAATAAACAATGCGGGCAACAACCATTGCTACCGCAATCTGTACTTATCCTACCAGTTACAATTTCATTTTAGAGGTAATTACTTCTCAACTGTCTATGTAAAAATATAGCTATCTGATCACAAATTCCACGCGTACGAAGTCGCGGGCACAGCTAGTATATAATATATTCCTTCTAGATCAGAAGATCAAAAAGTTATGAATTATAACACTTATTGTAACTGTATAAAGATTTGATATGTAAAAAGTAAAAAGTAGATAGCCATTGTGATATATATATATGTAGCTCATCTTAAAATCACGAATCAGAAATGTTTTAATTTATAACTTACACAGTATAAAAATGGACTAAGTTGACAAAATTCTCTTCGGTTTCATAGCACGAATTAAACAATAACACTCATTTAACCCTGTTGCGAAGTTCGCGCCAATAAAACAAAGTTTCAGAACAAACGAATGCATTAAAGTCACCACCCGCAAAACTGATCCAATCGTAATATCGCACTCCCAGACATCGAAAGTTAGTATGCATTGACTTTGAAAAGTCGTCCAAAACTAAGTTGGGTTATGTTTATGAAACTATTCGGATGCGAGGTTGTGCCGCCAATACACATGCAAGAACTCGCGCCCAACTCAAGGCATAGTTCGCTAAGTGGAACAGCTGTAAAACAAAGTAGCGAAGGGTCTAGGAACTTAGTGTGTACGTTGGGACAACTATTCGTCGACGCTGTACGAACATATGTCGTCAGATACGCGCCGCGACAAGGTTATACAAGTTCCGACAGCGCACAAGCGCCGTCGGTCAGATACTCACAACTTTGACAGTTTAATAATTCGTCCAATAGGCACGACCAGCAGACGAGCGACGTCACTTTGTAAATAAGTTAAACTAGGTTTTAAAACTAAAGTATTGCGGTGGGTTGATAACGAACCAGGCGCCTACGTACCGCCCCGCGGTCCCCCTCCCGCGCGTACCCCCCGTGCAGATAAACTTTTAAAATGACTTTGGAAGCTTTTGAGCTTTTAATCGGTAAAGTTGTACAGACAGACAGTTCGGGCACAATCCTTGAACCGCTTGCGCCGGCGACGACCGCCACCGAAACTTTGTTTTACAGGACTACTTTTCTTCTTGTTTCAAGGTTGGACTCTTAAAACAAACTCCGGTAGCGGCGGAGTTCGCG
This sequence comes from Euproctis similis, assembly GCA_905147225.2. NCBI lineage: Eukaryota > Metazoa > Arthropoda > Insecta > Lepidoptera > Erebidae > Euproctis > Euproctis similis. Next base: position 16,092,316 of record LR990116.1, read on the forward strand.
AACTCGGGCGCGAACAATTTACAAATTTCTCTCTTTCATAACAACTAACTGCCGCTCGGCGCGCCGGCGAAAGTTGTCCTGCTTAGATCTTAATCGTATTGTCTGCGCTCGCGGCGCGAACAGCTGACTGTCGCTGTGACGTCACAGTTTATCGAACTTTTACTTCAATACGTACTTGAGCACAACAACAACAGAACAACAAACTAGCGGCTATAAAAGTCAACATTAACACCAGCACGGGGTGCGGGCAGGGGAGGGGAGTGGTTCGTATCTGCGTACAAAGATACAAGATGAATTAAACGCGACAAGAATAGGGATGCAGTATAACTGACAGGGGTTTTGGAATATGTCGGCCGATCAACTCATGGACATACAGACATGTGGATGCAAAAAGCCTAACAGATAGATACCAGACGCCCTCCGACGCTTTTATTCAATTCGTTTAAGTGACATCGATAGTATCGGTTGCGGATAAAAAAAAAAGAAACTCGTCTGCCAAATTTGACGGGAGTCCCCCCTGGCCGATGGCGACCGGCGCCTTCTTTTTTTCAGTTCACGCCTCACCTGCCCGAGGCCAAAAGTGGCATCGCGTAAAGTATACTGATTGGCATTTAATGTTCAACCGTCTGCCTTTTATTTGACCGATGTCGGAGCTCTTAAAAGCTTTTCATTTGAGAGGGCGTACATATTCTTTACACGATATATATCTGTATATGTTGCAGTAATACAGGTCATGTTTTTACGCTGATGTATCCAGTTTTAGCCGGTTATAATTTGTGATCAATGATATGTCATTATTATTTTGTTAACGCTTATATTTTAGAGACATATATGGTGGTAACATAAGCTAAATGCAGTATTGGGTATTGCGCGTAAATTTTACGTAACTAGAAATAAATAGGTTGCGGGTGTGTGGGGCGGGGCGGTGTGGGCGGCGGCGTGCGCGCGCACCCCCCCGCCTGTCCCGCCCCACCCCGCCAGTCCGACCCGAGTGCTACCTCCGCATAGTCCGCGAATAGCGCCCCACGAACCACCCGCTCCGTACTACGAGCTCCAACATTCACATCGGTCCGCTACGTAGCGCTACGGATAAACTTTTCCAGCGTAGACGTTCTACGCCGTGCCTACAAATTATGCTACGTAGTATTCAAACTATTTAGTATTGAAAGTGAATTTTTAAGTGAAGTGCTTTTAATTTTTTTTTATACTTAGTGTATCCGTGTTTAAATAAATATAGAATAGAATAAATAAATAAAAAGTAAACTGTAGTGCGCGATGTGGACTCGCCCCTCCGTTTTATAGCAATGTCGACCCTCGTTCGACCCATGTGGTAAGTGACAACATATAAATTTTATTTTTCGGAAAGTTTTTTTTAATAATAATTCGTCGTGCGTTTTTATTGCTTACTACGGTTGCGTCGTTAGTATTTGCACGTATATTATTATATTACATAAATAAATACGGCATTGTTCTTTCAGCGGTGTTATCGTCGGTGAACAATTTTCAGGAAGTTTTGAAGAATTTAAAATTTTATATATAAAAAAAAAATCGTTTACGCACAAATCCCACGCCAGTAAAACCATTTCACGAAATGCTTTCATAAATAATATTACTTATATATATAGGTATTATATATACATACTAATGTTACAGTAATATATAGTTTGTAAATGAGTTAATCGGATGTGATTGAATGTGTTTGCTTTGGGGTTGATTATTCCTCCCTCGTTTCGTCATATCTGCGGTAATTTAATCACCTCAATGTGATGAGAGATTCAGCAAATAACCGCGACATTAGGTACAAGACAGAATACGTAATCGCGCGACACTAATACTATTAAGTTCCCGTATTCGCGCACAAGCGACATTTACTTAAGAAACATGTCATTTAAAAATCTAATTTCGTTGACTGTAGTTTAAAATTGACGTTGTATTTTATTTGTAAGTTAAAATAAAGAAAAACATCTGATATTTGTAACGATTACATCTGTATTTTTTTTACATCAAAATTTTAGTTAGTTAACTCGTAAAAATGTAATTAGATATATTAATTCAACCAAACAGTATCTGACTTTTTTAAATATTTGAAGTACAAGTATTGTTTATTCTATTTTATTAATTTACCTTCGATTTTATGATAGTATAGGTTCGGAAAAAAATGTTTTGTTTAACGAAAGGTATAATTAGATCGTAAAAGTGAAGTTTTGAAAGTCTTGCAAATAAGAGGTAAATGTATTTGAATAAATGTTACACACTTTTGTCTACCATAAAGTATTACTGAATCTACCGTACCATAACACCATATTAATTTAGATTTTATTGTCTATATAAAATTAATAGGTATAAAAAAATAAAAAAGAAGAGAAATTTTTATATGTATATTTAATCGGAACTTCATTTTCTTTGATTTTCGCAAGGATTTAAACGAGATTTTAGAAGAGAAAATTATTAAATTGATCAAACAAACTAAAACATCAAATAACAATTTGACCACAAAAATAAGATTATAAGGACGTCAAAATACTAGTTTTTCTATATCATCAAAATAACGGTTCCAGCACCTCCGTTTGTTTTTAAAGGTGGTGTTACCTCTTATCACCGAGTTAAATATTTGGTTAGTTACATCGATCAAAATTATTTTTATCGTCGAAAATTATTATCACATAGTATTTTCTAAAATATTTCCAAATTACTCGTATGTGCCAGGATTTATATCTTGATTTTTTTTTCAAATATAAGCCTCAACCTCAACGTAAAATTAGTTTCAAAAATTAAATATACACCTAATTTAATAGTATAATTGAGGTTTTTTGGTATTCCCAAGTTAATATAGTAATAGTTTACTCAACGTGTTGTTTTAATCAAAAAGTATTTTACGGATAATCTCCGTATATTATTAGATGAACATAAAATTTGCGGACAAAAGATATCGCTACTCAATTAAAAGAAATGAACATTATATTTAACGCAATACTTTAGAGAGGAAAGATTATTATCTCGATAAATAAGTATGAAAATAGCAAGTAATTGTTAACTTTTTAGCAACGTGAAGAAATCACCAATATAAAAAATATATTTGACGCAAAACAGCTACCAAATTAGAAACTCGTAGTCAAAAAAATATATAATAAAATATTTATTTCTAAGACTTTCGCGAATCTCACTCATTGATCAAAACAACTTTTAGGATTATATCGCGTTTATTTATTATTTATTTACATTTATTTCCCGACGTTTCGAACTCTTTACAGAGATCATTTTCACGAGAAAATGATCTCTGTAAAGAGTTCGATAATTTTCTCGTGAAAATGATAAATAAATAATAAATAAACGCTTATATAATCCTAAAAGTTGTTTTGATCAATATAATAAAATAGTCAAGTTAATTTATTAATTAGTCAAATCGAGTCGGTAAAACGTCAAACACGTTAATGACCTGTATTAAAAACGTTAACCATACCGTGTAATTTGTGTAAACGTTTAATTCAGGCAGAGGTGAGAAAGGCTGATTCACGTGTAGCGCCTTCCGCCCATCAGATAAGGGCTAAATTGTTTCCACTCCGCTTATCTGATAGGACGGTAACGTACCCCGTTACACTCGGTAGGTAGTACTTTATTTTCAACCGGATATATCCGGTGCGGAAAAACGTATGTTGATTTTTAATTCACATAACCCTTACACCCTTTCCGGAGCGTGAGAACTTTTTACGTGTATCTTTTTAAATATTTTTTTTTTAAGTACTGAAAAGGATTGGTTTACTTTTAACGCAGTTTTATAATATACAGATTGTAATATTAATAATAATCGCTTTTTGTGTAATCACGCTCTTAATTTTCTACGTGTAGGCACGTTTACGTTTAATGTTACGACTTTAGGTTTTTATTTCGAACATTTTTGTAAAAATACTCAATGGCTAACAAATTATATGCGGTGCGAGTTAGCCTTCGGTCTCATGAAATACGGGACGTATTCGTTTCTAACTATAGAGTTCTGCCGAGTGATAGACAAGAATTAATGGTTTTAATACACAAATAATAATGGTTTTAATATACAAGTTTAATAGTTATGAATATTTATCGCACAAAGATAATAAAGTAGTAAAATCTTTTTTGGCACACTGGATTCGAACAGGATACAACTACTGCTTGTATGCAACCTAGCCACTCTTCATTTGATACTACAAAACTATCATAACTATATTTCACTATTTTTTTTTATATATTTTTCTATCGAAAAGCACTTTGTCATTATTATTACGTTGAATTTTTTTTTTAAATTTTGCCTCAATTTTTATGTGTACCGCGAAGCGTGACGGATAAAATAAGTCTCAATTATTATCTCATCGTAAAACTAAAGGGTGCATATTTTATATAATAACGATCAATATTGCCTTTTAAAAGTATAATATTATGACAATATTCTGGGTTAAATATGAAGGGTAGTTGTAAAAATTAAATCACGTATTTTTGGTAGAAAATTACTGAACTATGTGTCTACTTATACTTTGAAGAATATATATTATAAAAACAAATAAGAGTATACTTTTTTAAATATACTTACAAGAAAAAAATATGGAATAATATTTATTACTATCTCAAGTATTAAATTGATATTTACTTCAAATTTTTCCCTACATTCGGCTAAACACCGACTCAAAATTCGTAACACAGTAAAACACGTGGCAAACGAATACGAAAGGGCAGCGTGCATCGGGTGGTAACCCTCTGAAAACGAGCTCTTAACTAAGGGCTGTCACAAACTCTTGAAAAAAAATATTGCATTTTTGTCTCAGGATAATTGAAAAGATGAAATGAAAATTATTATGTTTAAATATAAATAGTGTAGTGATTATTTTATGGATAAATTGTTGGATGTATTACTGATGAGTATAATAAGATCAACCGGTTCAGTTTTAGGCCCAAATATTCATTAATTACGAGTTTGAAATTATAAAAAATCTGAATTTGTCTGTTCGAATGCTCGAACATTCCTACTAATTGCACTTGAAGAATCGCTTTTTGGGTTAGATATGTATTTGTTAGAAGTGAAATAAAAAGGTTGCATTAAATTTATAATTTATATACTTATAGCAGGAAACATTGGTATAACATAACATAACTTCACGCCTTTTGTTACCCGAAGGTGTAGGCAGCGGCTGTTAAGCCTCGTCTCGCCGTTATGTTTTCGTCCCAAATGGAATAGATGGCGAACCTATTGCCATACCGGGCACAAAGTTTGTCAGTCATCGATATTTATCACACATAACTTCCGAAAACAATTTCGAAAAGTCATTGGTGTGAGCCAGTGTCTGGAATCGAACCCCGGACCTCTGGATCAGAGGCCGTGCGCTCGCCCACTGCGCCACCGAGACTGTTGGTATACTATATTATTATATAAACATTGGTATAATAATTATTAATAAATAAATAATAATAATTCGATGGATAATATTGCTTTAACTGATTATATTAACAATTAAAAATATGGATATTGAAAAAGTATAATTCGCCAAATCTTTAAAACTAATAAATAAAAAGACAGCCGCCAAATTTGTCTGTCTGGTTATTCATTTTTGAGTTACCGGAAATATTTTTCTACCTAAATATTTCTCTCTCTAAGCATATTGATTAACGCAGTTTAAACTACTAACTGTAGGAAATTAAGAACACAAAACTAGGATCACATTCAACAAAACATGAAACAACCATTCTGCCATTATTCCTTAATTAAAGTTATTTAGGAAATCGGTCGTAAAATATTTTTTGTCTGATTCTTGTATCATTACATAGTATAAAAAAATCGCTTTCCGCTGTCTGTCCCCTTTTATGCTTAGATCTTTGAAACTACGCATCGGATTTTGATGCTGTTTTATTAATAGACAGAGGATGTCAACGGGGTGGTTTCTAGCTATAAATGCATAATGATAAAGTCAAGAAAAAGTGATAAATTCAACATTTACTTATTTATTACTTTTGATGCGGAACAAAGATCGCCAGGTCAGTTAGTTTTACTATCAAGCAGAAAGATTATATATAATACATCAGACGAAATATTTTTTTTTATAAAAAGGTTTGCGTGTATCGTCAACCCTAGCCCTTTTCTACCGGGGTTAGGGAGCGTACAAGGTTGCGCGCAACAATGCACCGCGCTATACTATTACCCCACTTATTTAGTCACTTTAGACATAGTGATATTGATTTTTGCCATTCACACACGTACATTCAACCCCTTTTCTATTTTTTCGAGTCTCATTGACAATATTAGTAATAAGTCGTCTCGGTGGTCCAGTGGTAGAGCACACGGCTTCTTATCCAGAGGTCCGGGTTCGAATCTTGACACTGGCTCACACCAATGACTTTCTGAAATTGTTTTCTGAAGTTATGTGTGATAAATATCGATGACAGAAAACTTTGTGCTCGATATGGCAATAGGTTCGCCACCTATTCCGTTTAAACGTAAACATAACGGCGAGGCGAGGCTTAACAGCCCTGCCTAAGCCTTTGGGTAACAAAAAGCGTGAAGTTATGAACTATAAAATTAAATGTTTTTTCTCCAAATCTTTACGTTTTCCCGTGTAAACTAAATAAATTATTGTCTCTTAAATTGCAATAGACGAATCTAGAAGTGGAATCAAAAGTATCAAACTAGGCCTTCAAAAGAATATCTTTATTAAAATAATAAAAAATGAAATATAAAAAAGTACTAAGCAAATAAAAAAACCGGTGAGCTTTAAATGTATAAACAAGTAATATATTTTATTTCGTAATCTCGGTGGTCCAGTGGTTGAGCACGAAAGGGCGCGGGTTCTTTTCGAAATTACTTTCGGAAGTTATGTGTGATAAATATTGATGACTGACAACTTTGTGCCCGGTATGGCAATAAACTCGCCACCTATTCCATTTGGGACGTAAACGTAACGACGAGACGAGGCTTAACAACCGCTGCCCACACCTTCGAGTAGAAAAAGGCGTGAAGTTATGTTATGTTCTATTTTCTTTAGAATACACAAGCCTTGAATGTTATTGTGTTTTTCGTAGAGACAAAAACCAATTTGGAAAATGGCTAAACTTAAATTGTCTTATTTTGTAGATTGATCATAAAATTATTTCTGATCTGACGACAGATGACGTTATTCTGAGGTCACTTTTGAGATATTATCGGGCATGTAAACTATCTTAGCGTGCATTTGTTTGAATTATTTATTGGAATTAAATGATCTATAGAGAAAATTTGACAATTATCTTGTGGATTTAAGTGGAAAAAGATATATTACTTAAAATTAACTGATTTATAACAGTTAACATATAACAGTTGTCGTAGTAATCTTGCTTACTTGTGCTACATATTTTAAGTATTATTTAAATTTTTATGTTTCGACATTTGTCTTTAGTCCTTTCGTTAAATTAAAATTTGTTGAGCCAGAAGTTTGTGAAAAATTTTGACACTATAAAATCTCTATGGTCTCGTTTCGACAACAGTTTGCATGGAAATAAATATTTCACTAACATCGTCGGTCCAATTTAATCACCGCCACAAATTATATTACTTAATACTGTTACGTATAGAAAAATAATAGGTATCTATTTTATTTCATAAAAATATTTAATTACGCAAGACACATAACTTCATAAAAGTCATTGGTGTGATTTGAACGCGGGATCTTCGAAATAAATCACGCTAAATATAAAAAACTGAATTGGGCTAATTAGTTAAATATAATTTTTTTCTTGATTCGAGTTAATGTGATAGAACCTTTAGTCATTTCTTTGTAATATTTAAGATCGTTTAAATACAGAAAAAAATACAGCGTTATTCAAGAACAAAAAAGAATTGCACCCATTTGCGAAAAGCCATCTGCAATCTACACTATAATAATAATCTACACTAATATTATAAAGACGAAAGATTTGTATTTTTGTATGTAACGAATAAACTCAAAAAGTACTGGACCGATTTTAATAATTCTTTTTTCTTTAGAAAGCTACATTATCACTGAGTAACATAGGCTATAAGTAATCATCGTCGTCATCGACATTTTGTTTGTACGCGAATAACACCGTGAGGCGGGAAGCTACATACAATATAGCGGTACGAAGTTCGCTCGGTCTGCTAGAATAAAATAAATAGAAAACAAGCGTTAATCACTACAGAAGTAAAATGATAGCTTCTTTGCTCAACTATTGCGTATACAATCCATATAATATGTCATCTTTGTGGCTATGTATGATAACTACAACTGATAATAATGTGCCCGGTCTAAGGCAATATGTTCCGCCATCTATTCCATTTGGGACGTAAAAAATCGACAAGTCGAAGCTTAATAGCTGCTGCCTACACTTGCAGGTAGAAAAAGGTCTGACGTTTTAGAAAATGTTGGATAAAATACAATCACAGTAGACATAAATAGAACGTTTTCTGGAGGAAGGTGATGTTAGGAGCCTTAAAAACCCGACGCGCGTGCATGAAAAGAGTTATGAAAGTCAACGAAGCGAGTGAGGCGTGTAAGAATCGTGCCTTATGGCGCTCCGTTCTCTCTGCCTACCCCGCAAGGGATTTGGCGTGAAGATATGTATGTATGTACAGTAGATATAGGTCAATCCTTAGCTTAGTAATTTCCCTATTAAATGCATGATGTGTGTGGTGGGTTCACACGTATGGATAAGGATATTTTAGGTCAATTATTATCTATCCTTGCTATTTAACGGTTCAGATGTACAAAAAGGAGATATTATAGAAAAGAACACAACACAACCGGTGACAGTGGTAGAGCCAAGCAGTTCGCTGCATGAATGGGCCGGTTCGACCGGTGAAATACCACGAACTCTCAGAAGATTGACGTAAAATGGCTCTTGCCGCGTTTCGTTCGGTGAGAGAGGTATCCGGAGGCCCACCCCCCGTCCCCATCCTTTCCTATCCTAGTCCCTTAAATGTCGGCAACGCAACGGTAACACTATATGTGTAGCTGGTGTCCATGGGCGGCGCAGGTTTCTTACTATCAGATGACATGCTTGCACGTTTGCAATCCTATCCCATAAAAAACAACCCTATACAAAAAACGTGAATCCGTTTTCAAATTAAAATTAAGTGGTAAAGTAAGTACATAATAAGATTTTAATAGGTGTATGTATTTTCTCTATCTCGTCATCCCTCCACAAATATAGGATAGATCCTGTCTTTTAGACATTAATTAGCGTAGACTATGGGCCAAAATAAAATTAAAATTATAAGGATCAACATAAACAGGTTCTAACCATAAATTATATCTATCTACAATTTTCTTAACATAAAAAGTTTATATGTTTTAATTCTCTTCAAAACACACACTGATCATTTATCATCCAAGGCCAGTTGTTATAATACGTTGTTAACTTAACTAAACAAAAGTACCTACTGTTCGCTAAACTTTGGATTTAGATCCATTAAATGTTGAATAAAGCATCGGAGGCAGTGTTAAATCTAAATTGGGAAACAGTATTTATCTTTTGCGTGGAGTCGATTTAAAAGCAAAATCTGGAGAGCACACGCCATTATCGCCGGCGCCCGATCCGCAGGCCGCGGCAACTCTATGAATCTAATCCGGAGGATTTACCCGCTGATTTACAACGGAGTCGGGCCGCGACTGTTCAAAAGAAAAGTGATAATGTCTTAATCCTACCACATTCGAGTTCTCCAAGTACCTATACCCCCCCTTTTCATAATTTTATGGTCGCCCGCGCAGACGGCACGTCGTGATTTATGATTTCAATAATTAAGAATTCTAAGGTGCAATTTGAATTTTGGAAGCCGCCCACGTCAGAGGGGCCCGCGGGATGCCGACGCGTGTTTGTTATTGCTGAAGGGCGGGAAAGGGTCTCTCACTGCCTTACCGTTCACCTTCTAGTATTGTACGATTATAATTACTTCAGTAAGAGTTCTGAGAACATTTAATCTTCAACTACTTTTGGATATGAAAATTTTAAATTAAAATTATTACGTTTTGTTGACATTCTTTTATATTGATATCTTGTCTCGTCTGTCGCTATTACCTGATTGCCTAACATCTTAGTTTAATTATATTTATTAGCAGCTATTACTGAGGATTTTGCCAGTTAGTTATCAGACAAACAAACATTTTTAGATTGTTGGATTCGTAAAACGAATCTAACTTTAGAGACTGTGATAATTTCAAGCACATTATTGCCTACTAAAAGGAACTTCTGAAGAAAATAATAACTCGCTGTTCCATATCTAGTTGTCACTGTATTTATTATGTTTTGATTATTACATTTAATTAATATAATTTAATTTAAAAATATATATTAACTTTTTTCAATCCATATAACATTTAATAATGTCTCGACACATTCAAGTATTATTTGGTAAATTTATGGAAGCTTTGAAGTTCTCTGATCATTGCAACAAAATTAAAATTAGTTATTTATTTAATTATTTATGGGACAATCCTATACAGAAGGAAGACATAGACAAATTTAAATGTTTTTTATGGGTAATACCATTTGAGTTATATATGAACAGTGTCTGATAGGATTCTTTTCCTTATATTTGAAAATATTATTAGTATATAGTATTAGTATTTTTTATATAGATTTTATAGATTCCAGATAGATCTATTATATAGATTATATAGATCTGAATTACCAGATATTTACGTTTATTTATAAATATAATCTAATTAACTACTGTACTATAGGTTTTTTTTATCTTTACCTTTTTAAAACCTGAAGATATATTGACAATTGTGTATCGACTAGCCGAATTTAGTCAGCCTTGTAAAAGGTGTCGGAGCCTTTCTGTCGGGCGAAATTCAGTCACCAATTGTTATATAAAACTTAAATATATTTGACACTAAAACAACTTTTAGGATTATATCGCGTTTATTTATTACTAATTTTATTTATTTCCCGACGTTTCGAACTCTTTACAAATGATCTCTGTAAAGAGTTTGAAACGTCGGGAAATAAATAAAATTTGTAATAAATAAACGCGATATAATCCTAAAAGTTGTTTTAGTGTCATGAACGTGATTCGCGAAAGTCTTAGAGTTAAATATATTTCTGAAAATTCATAAGTGTTTGGTCATACTCATAGTCGGCATTCTCTATCAGAAGAAGTGCTTAATTATTGCTTACTCGTTGATTGATCGAGAATATGAATAGTTCATTCTACACAGAATTGTATTAAAAAATGATTAAAAGTAGCAAATATATAAACTAAACTAGTGATCCGCCGTAATATAAATATTGACAACCGAAAAAGGCTACTGTTATACTATAATGATAGCGTGATGATATATCAAATAGCTTAAGGCCAAACTACACACTGTAAACAAAAATAACACGATGGGGCCAAGTAATAACTTTTTGTCATACCAAATTTGGCCCCGTTAAACTTGCTTTGAGGTAGAATTTTGAAAAATCCAATGATCCGCGGCTTAAGCTGTACGTTGATCAAGTCAGTCAAATATTGAGAACAAAGCATTTTAGGTAAATAATCGATTTTATATATTTTGAATTGAATTATGCTTACGAAGTAATTTATTTTTCTGAAAACCAATACAGACGTATAAATAGAGTGACTGATTGGCATTTTAACTAAATTTTAAAATGAGTAAAAGCACCTATATTAACGTGACTACAATAGTTGGACAGTGGTCTCGCCATTTGTTTGTAGATATTAATATGTTATATAATATCGTAGAACATTTTTTTGTTCTATCATTCATATATTTCGCAGCGTCTGCAATGAAAGGCATTTTATCGCATATTTTGAACATTACGTATAAAACCTTTATAAATTATAGCCTATGTGTTATTCTGATGTATAAACTATATTATTGCAAACTTTCAACAAAATCCATACAGCAGTTTTTACGTGAAAGAGTAACAAACATACATTTTGACACACTCATAGACAATCGCGTTTGTAATATTAAAATAGGCGTAGCAGATCCCGCAAACTTTGTACCGCCATATTATATATCCTTAAAACGAGAAGAGGCTAATATTTTACTCATATTAATAGTAACATGATAAGTATGTTTATAGCAAAAACAGAATATTTCCAAAATTTTATTGTTAACTTTGTGAGCAAAACATGCATTGTCAAAATTCGCTTTACTTATACCACAGTCACGTCTCATCTCGGCATCTTTCCTAATCCTGGTGTGTTCGTCGGTGGCATATATATTTGAACCTTATATCGCGCCTTAATCTTGAGGCATTACAATTAACGCAGCCCCAAGATAACCCGCCACTCGCCACCGATAGAGGTCCGCACGGGAACCGGTTTAAACCGGTTAAGCATCCAACCGCCCTCAGGGTTTTATCTAATTACCCTACGCCAACATACTAACGTTACCCCGGTTAACCCGTAACGTGAAAACTGAACTTACGTACTCCAACACTGACACCCCGAAAACGTTTCACGTTTACGTAATATCGCTTCGCTCCACTATCGACTTAAGGGTTTGCGGCACGTACATAAATGTTTCCCGGGGTATCTTACTATCTGTATATTCGGCCTTCCGCTGGTCTCTCCCCTGAAGTACCTTCAAGTACCATCCGATTACAATCTTGAGTAGAGTCGGACGCATATTGCACAACTTCGTGAGGAGAGAGAGTATTGCCGATCAATAAATCAGAGGCGATCGCTTCATAGACTTATGGGTAGCTCGGTTATGGGTTGCTATAGGATAGTGTTCAGACAGAGGAAAACAGCGATTTTATCGGTTGTTAATATTGGCTGTTGAATTTGAGATATAAGTTTGCATAAATCTAAATTGCGATATTTGATTAAAATATATATATATATATATTGAAGTTATTTTTGTTTGTGTGTGTGCGTGTGAGTTGCTTATGATTTCTCGTTTTTAAAGCATGATATATTGACAAGCGATTAAATAAATTAATTATATTAAATATAAGTTATATGAGAGTTGCTATTTTTATATGACATTTTTTTTAATGAAAATATTTTTACTATCAATCAATAACACTCAAGACTCTCAATAACATCTAAGATCTTCATGCTTATATATTTTTAATGCTCCCTTTATATCCGAGAGTGTAGGCAGTGAGAATTATAACCTAGCACGCAAAACGTAGCGGAGAATAAAGCCATACATCTGATACAATTTTGTCAGTTATTTTTCAAATACTAGCTGACCCAGTAAACGTTTTCTTGCCAAAAAAATAAAGTTTTTGATAAACAAATAATAAATGGGGGTTTATCGTAGAGCGATGATTTTGTATGCTGCTTTATAAAAAGATTAAAAAAGAAAAAATACCTCTTAACATTGAGGGTATGAAAGGGGTTTTCCGATCCTTAGTCCTATTCGATTCGCAAAGAATCGGTGAAGCTGGAATAATTTAACCACAAACACCATGATATGAAATATTTTTATAATATGTAGATATAAATATTGAAAAAAAATTGGTGAACAGTAAAAAATTGTGCCCGGATTCCAAATCGAGACTTATAAATCTGAACAAACAATTATTGCTAAATGAGGATATTGTTTACTGTAATGCAGAAAATAAAATTAAATCAGTAATCAGAAAATACCATGAAGCTACAAATTCAAATTTCTATAATTCTAAATTTTCATCATATTATTATTTATACTACAAACTATACACTAAAATCTGAGTAAACTTTTAGAAAGAAACACTTGCAAACCAGGGTCCTTAAACCTTCGGGTTTAAGGACCCTGGTTTCAAGTGTACATTATTAACTTTAAATAATTTTAATTCAAAATTAAATGATAGTAGTTATCATTTTTTTTATTAAATTAAATAATCTATTTTACTCCTACAAGTTAATATTAGTTTATGATTTTTGGGACTATATCATAAAACGGACAAATATGGTGTAAATTTAGTCAATTACAAACATTCTGAAAATTTAAATATTTGCTAAGACATTTTGCAATATTTACTACCTATACAACCTATCAACATTGACATAAATACGCATAGATAACTACGAATATCTTTAAAAAAAATAGAAATGAAATTGACATAAATACTTCACAAAGTTATTGGAAACTTTTAGAAAAACTTTAATCACCACGTAATGAAGTTTAAAAATGAGGTAATATCAAAATAAAATAGAAAAAGAAGCTATTAAATAAATGGCGGAGACTTTTTTAATTATATCGGTAATACTTATGCAATATTAGAATGTAACTCTCAACGCAGGTGCTAGCTTATAAGCTAGCAATAAGCTAGCTTTAAAATATTATTTTTCAAATATTAGTAAAGCATTTAAATATACATACGTTTAATCAACGATATTTAATATTTGGTCTTACGATTATTAATTATGTCAAAAATTATCATTTGGTCTGAAAGCTCTTGAGTGAAATGGTTTTTTTTTACGTGGGAACGATTTTTGTGCATATTTGCAAAAACAACCAAACAAACAAAAGTGTTTTTAATGTGATCACGTCGATTGGAAACGCCGAGAATCATTTCCGCGTAAAAATATTTTGTATGTGGATGAAAAATCGAATCGCAAGTACATTTACTTAATTATATTAATATTTTCTGTGTATTTATTACTTTAGATTCGATTGGACTTGGAGGAATATTCTGAAAGTGAACATTGTTTCAGGACTGTACCGCTGACTGCGCACCCATCGCTATCTCAAATTAGCAAAAGAAGACTGGATTTTGGCGTGAATTTGGACACGTTTAGGCCTAACATCGATAAGCGATTGGAGAGGATAAGTAGTGAAGGTTCCATGGAGGAAGAGGAGATTGTAGGCAAAAGGAGACGACGACTTTTAGACGATGAGAGACGAGATGAAGTCGACCGACGTCGAGCTATACCAATGCATAGACCTCAAGCCGCAAAACACATAGTCGACGAAGATGAAACTCTGCTTCGTGATACGCAGGCTGCTTTCAAAAATCTCTCTAGTAACTGGAACCGAGATCCCGGAGCTCAATGTGCTGATGAAAACGATGAACATAGTGGATTTGAAAATCTTTTCGAGGATAAACAGTCTGATAAATTATTACAATCATCTCCATCGCCATCGTCAGAGAGTGGTACTTCTCAAAAAAGTTACATCATGGGCAATCACATAGACCATAACGTAAATGGTAATTCTCAAATGGAGAACAAACGGATCCGATCAGAGAGAGAAATAAGTGCCGATTACGAAAGAAATAGCAGACATTCAAGTCACTATGAAACGCCAAATTTTGATGAACTGATAGACTCGTCTTCCAATGATTTAGAAATAGACATATCTGATAGATGCGACGATAAATATGATGACAGAGATAATAAGCAAAAACGTAAAAACGAAATCAATTCTGTCAACAAACAATCTTTGTACAACGCTTACAAAGCGGCAACTGCTGGACTACCGTATTCTACACAATCTGCGTTCAAACCTCCTGCTGAAGTTAAACATAGACTTCACAATACTTCCCTTCCTAGTGAACCTTTTGGAGGGTATTCAAATGATCATGAGAAGAGTTCCTTTCATAAAGGAACGAAACAGTACACTGTATTACAACCGGCGGGAGTTGGGTCTCGGGCAGCCACGGCCCTGCAAGAGGCCAGGACTGTACCTTCAGCACAACCATCGCGCGACTCTCGTCCTACCAACCCGCTGTCTCCGCCGGCTTCTCGAGGTACCGGCCTACACTTAGTTGGAAAACCGATTCCCAAACTTTCATAACGACTTACCCACAACTGACAACTCAACTGAACTTCAAGTTTGTTTCAAGTTCATTCCTCTGTATAACACTACTTATCTTTGACATTGATCCTAATAACAATTCTACTAATATTGTTTAAGTATACATATTACACATCAATAAAACTAAATAGTCTAGCTGTTTAATCAAGTTACATATCTCCATACAGACTTACTGATTGTTCAAATTGAGAAAAAAATAGACCTGATATTAATGCTTGTTTGAAAATCTGATTCTAAATCATTTGTCATTTACAAAACGTCTCTATTATTTAAAGGTCACAAAAAGGTTGTGCTGCGACCTAAGTCGATAATGTATATAAGATACCTAAACATTTTCTTCGTGTTGTTGGTTGATAGCTAGGCTTACATCAGTACGAAAGGCAATAAAAACGGGTCAAGTTAAGCGATGGGCGGAGCTAACGGTGCGCCGCTCTTACGCTCCTGAAAGAAAAATGTGAAGTCCGCGCACACTGGCTGAATGTTCTTTATTTTTTCTTTTAAGTTGTTGGGCTAGGGGTGTGAGTGGCTCGGGGCGGGGCTGCGCAGGTACGCCCCCGTGCGGCACGCCCGTTCATATCGATCGATGACGCACGCCCCCGACCCGGTCATCATGAAAATACTAATTTGTGCACTGCTCGATTTGTTCACAGAAGGCAACAAGTGTCCTACACCCGGGTGCAATGGGCAGGGCCACGTCACCGGCCTATACACTCACCATAGGAGGTGAGCTTATGGATGCAATCATTTTCAGTATAAATAACATCAAATACACAATATGCGTAGAAAGCTCTGAGACACGAAATTTTAGAATAGTCACCAGCTAACGACACAAGTTGAATATAACTTACAAATAGGCCAATATTAATTGCAAGCTAGAAAACAATAACTTAATATATACTTAAAATAACTAACTCTTTTGATTATCAACAGTTTTTGCTTAGAATTCATTGAATGAAACTAAATATATAATGATTTTCTTATAACTGGCGATTTCGTTCCCTCAGTCTGTCAGGATGTCCAAGAAAGGATAAAGTCACACCTGAGAGTAAGTAGCACGATGATAAAATAATTAAGTCTTTATTAAAATATATGTTTTATTTCAGTTAAAACTTTATTTATTGAAAATTTGTATTTTTATGTTGAATAGTGATGATTTATTTAAATTTTAGTTACTATTTGCTGTCTGTGTAGTATTAGTAATTGAGTTACGTGTTAGTTAGTTAAAACAGTAATAGCTTCGTATTGAAAAGATATAATTGTTCAGTAAGAGACAGTACAAACCGAAATAAAAATAATTGGATTTTTTGGATTTCAATTAAAGGAGCTAGATCTTTATTTATTTATTCTAAATGGACTTAATAAAGGAAGAAATAATACCTAATCTTGAAGAATGGCGTTGAGACACATTGCTGTCCCCCAGACAGCTACGAGTATAATAACTTTATCCTTTCAAAGCAACGTCATATTCCCATAATACCCTACCATATCATATAATTTACATGTTATACAGTAATCAGCTCATCAATTGCTACTTTCCAAGAATATGAATTTTAACACCGTATAGGTAATTGTTTAAAACCTATTTTTACGACGCATGTAATGAATTGTATTGTATATACGCTAATGTCGTTCTTTTAGAAATTTTAATCTAGTGAATACCCGAAATTTTATCCCACGGGAGCTGTATATTGTTCAGAATTGAAAATAACCTACAAGTAGGCAATGAGCTATAACAGAATTTAATGATTCCTCTAAGTGTAATAAAGATCTGTTCCGCCGTAGTTGGAATCCTCACACCACATCTAAAACCCAAAAATGTAGCTTGAGGGTTTGCTCCGCTCTGATATGATTTAAGTAGCTCTAGCGTAGTAAGGAACATTTAATGTACAGTATTGGCGTTGCACGAGACGATATTGAAGTGCCCCACACCGGGGTGCAACGGGCGCGGTCACGTCAGCTCCAATCGAAGCACTCACCGATCCCTGTCAGGTTGCCCCACTGCTGCTGCACGGAAAGCAGCTGCCAGATCACAACGCTCACGACCAGTCAACGGTCAGTTCACAACAGTTTTAGTGACGATTAATTGCCTGGACTTAATTAATATAAGGCTATCTAGACATTAAAGAATTATAACTTATCTATATAAATTATATTCATGGCAGCTAGAAACGATGGAAAAATTCCGCTTATTAAAGATTGTAATGGGGCTTAAAAAAATTAACACTGTTTTTTGTGCTCAAAACCCGTTTAAAACGTCATTCTTCGTTATAACCTACAAATAATTCGATATGATTTGAATATATAAATAGGTTACCGGTCAGCTTAGCAAATGTATGTGGGAAGGCTTTTAGTTTTTAGCTGGGTTGGTAACAATTGTCTAAATATCTGAAGCAGTAACCCACTCGTCACTGCCGGCTCCCTCGACCGCGGCATCCGAGAGTGCTGCTAGTTCGACGACCAGCGTGTCAGTGCGCGAGGCATCGCCTCGCAGTCCAGGTGTGAAACGCGAGTCGAACGAGCTGCTGGTGCCGAAGCGAGAGGCGGCCGAGCCCGAGCGCGACTCCCCCACCATGGAGACGCGCCACGCCGGCTACGGCGCGCCGCCAGACCAACGGTCCCCATACGAGAGACCACCAGACGATCATGTGCGATCATACAGGTGAACACCAAACACTAGCTTAGAATATGAGTGTTCATCAATGCTTCTCTACGTAACTTGTCACAAAAGCAGTAGCAGAAGTAGTCGTGGAAGTAATTAATAATTGTATATTAATTACAACATTATCTTGCTAGCCAAATGAACGAGACGCGCTACGGCTACGAGGCGCGGTGCTACGAAGGTGCACCTGCATTTGAACGTTACGACCCGCAATGTCCACAGCGGCCTTATGGCTGGGACGAGGAGCGCTACCACGACCCCCACCTACCGACACCAATG
Organism: Euproctis similis; assembly: GCA_905147225.2. Classification (NCBI taxonomy): domain Eukaryota; kingdom Metazoa; phylum Arthropoda; class Insecta; order Lepidoptera; family Erebidae; genus Euproctis; species Euproctis similis. Next base: position 16,110,970 of record LR990116.1, read on the forward strand.
AAAACTGATCAATCCGAACAGGAGACCAGTCCTGGACCTATATATCCTAGGTAGGTTTTACATTTTAGCTGTATGTTATATATTTATATGTGCCGTCTAACACACGTATATGTGGTAAACGGGATGCTTCGATTCTTGGTTGGCTGGTAAAATCATCGCAATAGTTTTTTTTTTACGAAAATGTTATGGAAACGCGTTCTCCTCCCAGACCAATGTACCACTACGAAGCTGGTAGCGGAGTAGGTGCCGTCAGCGCGATGGGTCCCGGCGTCCCACCCGGGTTCTCTGCGATCAACCTTTCGGTGAAGATAGCCGCGGCGCAGGCTCAACGACCGCGCACTCCGACCCCAAGAGACCCGCGCGACCCTCGCCCCGCCATAGATCTTTCCACTTCCAGTGGTAGTCCACAGGTGAGGTTCGAACTTGGGAGTAGAATGTCAAAAAAAATACGAACTAGGCCCGTTTTAGGATATTAAAAATATTAAATAAATTTTGATAACAGGGTCCATATGCATCGCCGGTGTACACAAGCGCCGGTGGTGGTGGCGGGGGCGGAGCCCGAGGTAGTCCGCAGCCGGGAGCTTCGCCCCAGCTGACAGCCAGCCCCCAGGTGCCAAGTCCTCAGGGACAAACCCTCGACCTTAGCGTGTCCCGTTTACCACATAGGTGAGGCACTGTTCAATAGATTGTTTGTTAAATATTTATATTAGTATATGAACTGCATGAATTGTTATTCGGTAGTCGCAGTTTTCCTGGGGGAGTATCGTACAGTCGAGAATCAACTCCTGACAGCGGCGGCAGCCATCCTTACCTCGAAGCCTATCACCGGGACACAGCAAGTGAGTATTCTTCAATGTCAAATAACAGTTATATCAATGTAGTCCTCATAACGTCTTTGAAGTACAATGATTTAGCACGAGGATTTCTTTTTAAAAGATTCCGTCTTAATATTTTGGCAGCTATATCTTTCAGATGTAATATTTGATAACTATCGATTATTCAACGAATTAAGACTCAATTTGGTTCCCCAAGGAAATACTATCTGTCCTTTTAGGTATACAATAGTTAGTTCAATATTCAATTAAATAACAGAAAATTTCTGATAGAACACAAAGAGCAACCAGTTGAAGTAATTTCTCGTAAACACAAACTTCTAAAATATTGTTAAATACACAAACATTTTTTATTTGTGATTAGATCGGAACCCCAATACCTCGCTTACAAGTCGGTACATTTATCCACTGCGCCATGAGACATATAAAGACGAGGTCTTGTAAATACGGAGTACAAACAAGTAGGGGTTGCATACACGGAGGTACTATAAAACGCGCAGTACAAATTAAAATTGGACCGCCGCTAATGACTCGCGTACTCAACGGTTACTGAGCTGATGTTCCCGCTGGCAGTGCGGTTACATGCCGCACCGCGGTTTTTGTGGATTACTGTATACGAAGGTTTAATTAAAATTTATAATAGCCTAGCTGCGAAATTCTCACGCTTACTCTGTGGTACACTGTGTTACTCTGTGGAAGAAACGCACACACACACATATTTTGACACACGAGTTTTGGCGGGATTGTCAAAGAGTCGTGACTGTTCTTTGCATTCTTTTCTAAAATTTGTGTTCGATCATATCCATTGAGGAAATGATTGAATAAAATATGTGGCGTTATATTTGACAAGTATTCGTGTACGAGTACAAATGTGCAAACGATTCTATATGTCGACAAAATTTCTTTGTAACATCGTGTATAAAGTCCCGCAACTTTATGGTTGATTACATTAGTTAGCTTTTTTATTATTAGCTTAAATTAAGGTTAGGTAACTAACCTAGTAATGATACTTAAATGTTAATAATGATATATATATATATATATAAATAAAAGAGATCCGACTTAAAGGTCCTAGTAACTGTGTCGTTAAATCCCAACAAAAGAAAACCCACAAGAAACACACACATATACAGAGGCCGACTAATTTGCTAATGCGCTGCAAAAGTGGAACATGTAACGCGATCTCACAATGTGCTGTTATAAATATTTTAATTACAACTCGCAGTTTAATATGAAATATTATATTACTTACAGACGATAATAATAATATATGAAGTTAATTTTGTTGGCTCGCAAAACTGTTGGCATTGCAATTGTCAATGTATCTCCTAAATCATACTCACAAATACGTACATTATTTTATATATTTATATACATACATAACATCACACTATGACCCTTGCGGGGTAGACAGAGAGAGCACACCGCCATAAAATACTATTCTTACATACCTCACTTTTCCGACTTTGATAACCCTTGTCGGTCGTTGGTTTTTAAAGTCCTTAGTTATAACTTAACTTAATATAACTTTTTTTCTACCCGAATGTGTGTACTAAGAAGTGTCCTTAGGTCCTTACTATTTTACGCTTAAGATCCTCCACCGATAAGATAATCAATATACTGGTCCTGAAAATCGATATTATACTACCCCACTACCCCACCACCCCAAAAAAGATCTGATTTTTTTAGGAAGATAATAATTGCTGGCTGTTAGTGTTTTTACTATGCATCATTGTCAAACAGGCTATGGCGGCGTGAGTCCACATCCTGTAGCAGGGTATGGATTAGGACAACCAGATTATGCGGCAGCAGCTGCAGCAGCCGGTTATGGCGGTTACCAGTACCAGTGTGGCGCGTACCCCCCACCACCAGCATACCCACCCCACGCGCCACCTTACTCACCACCCTGTTATATGCCGCCACCTCACGCACCACATGACAAGCCCAAGGACAGCAGGTAAATATAAAAAATAGTACTCAGTCGTTTCAGTAGCCCAGTGGCTGGAGTCATAGCTGGAGACTATGAAAATGAAAAATAAATAAATATATATCTTTATTAATTGAACTTCTTAAAATCGTCGAATCGTCATACAACTGAAGTATACTTATATCTATCTAAAATACCCAGAGCTTAGATTCCGTTTCATCACGCTGTATTGAATGTGAAAACGAATCTCAGTGCCAGTTCCGGCGTCAGGGCTTGTTGAGAAGAACTGGCAAGAAACTAAAGACCGACTCTTTTCAATTGCCAGTTTAAGAATATTGCTTTAGTAAATACAATCAACATAACACAAATGGAGTAATTACAATTCCAAAAGTTAGTTTTTTATCATTTATGCAATCTGAGATAGAGTAGTAAGTCCTTTGATGTAGTCTAGTTTTAACATATGTCTTAAATTTACCCATCAATAATAATTTAACCGCGTCGTTTGAAAGTATAATAAGGAAACGTTTACATTGACCTGGGAACGAGTTACAAATTTTATGGAGCCTAGTAGTGGGCAGAGCAAGTTTGTTTTTATTTCTTAAATTTAATTATTGGATAACAATTGGATAACAAAACCCTCGAAATTGAATCTGCATGATACTACAGGAAGTTTTCGGAAGTTATATGTAAATGACTGACATAATTGTGTACGGGACGTAAAATATTAAAACATTCAATATTGGTTATCCTGTAAAATTAACAGCTTCAGTAAGTGCGCCTGATGGATAAAGCATAGCAAACTATATTCGCATATGTGTACCTAATTCCTGAATGCAAAGCTGAAACTTGTGTTAGTGAGAAAATTGCAAACTATATAAGTCTTGGTGGTCCAATGGTCGAACACCCCGCTTCTGAATCAAGTGGTCGCGGATTCTATTCCTGGCTGACACTAATGACTTTTCGAAATTTATTTTAGAAGTTATGTGTGATACATATCGATGACTGAAAACTTTGTGCCCGGAATGACAATAGGTTCGCCACCAATTCCATTTGGGACGTTAACATAACGGCGAGTCGAGGCTTAACAGCCACTGCCTACACCTTCGCGTAGAAAAAGGCAAAATAGCAAACTAATTAAAGGTTATGATTTTTATTATATCTTTTAATGAATTTGTCTAACAGACACATTGAGAAAAAGTGTAGAGTTTGACCTTATAGTTCAAACTAGGCATACTTTTAAAATATAGGCTATACTATTTAGACTGATAACTTTTAATTTCAGTGATTTTCATCGCGTAATTAGGCGTGCTTTACATTTGAGAAACTTTGAGACTTCATTTGACATTTCGACAAATTTACTTCATCGTTCTAACTGTAACTTACTTAAAACTAAAAAAAAACAACAAAATAAGTAATTTCATCGAGTTACAAAATTGCTTTATCTGAACTAGAATCAATACTGCGAGATTTTTTATGGAATATAAGACGAACGAGCAATTGGGTGACATGATGGTAAGTGACTACTGCCGCCCACGGACATCTGTAACATAGATAGAGTCACAGTTGCGTGGTCGAGTTTTAACATTCTTCGGGCACCTCGTATACCTCTCACATTTTACGAAATGCGGCATTAGCCAAATATTACGATAATCTAAAACAATTTAAGAACATTACTAAACGGTAGTTTAAGTTTTTAGAATATGCATTTCTTAATTCTTCGGTCTTATCAAAAATCAAACCTTCTTATCTAATGACAACAAAAGCTATAAATATTGATCAAATAACGGTAAATATTGTGTTTTAGAAATATTTATCTACAAATATCACAAATTAACCAAAAATGGAGTCAATGACTTTAGTACTGTTAAAATAATATCTTAGATTACTTCATTAAAGACGTTAAAACTGTTGCTGAACGAGATATGGCTCATAAACACGTAGAAAAACTATAGTAATAAATTTACTGAAACGTAAATTATGCTCTATTTAAATTATATACAACTTATTCAAATTTTTGTTCATAACGTTCTAAAACATTGCCGTCGCTATATAAATGTAAATCGAAAATTGACAGCATTAAAAAATCAAATTGTAGGAAGACATCTAAATTTATTGAAATCAACAACAAACTGTACTTTATAAATAAATTGAAATCAACACGTGTACAACAGTACTAGATATAACACGCTCTGATACCCCATGTAGAGTCCAGCGTATCATAATAAATAATGCGAGCTGAGTAAAGTTATTTTAGGTTAGGAATATGTGTGGCGTGTTTTTGAACGCAACAAAAGTCACACACGGTGCATTCAGTCAAGAGTCAGAACAGTCAGTCTCAAATCTAAATATAACGGCGACGGCCGCGTGCGCCTGCCGTGCCTCGTCTCGCTCGCACGCAAGCCAGATAATATACTCATGCACGATAAGATACAATTAGCATAAATTCTAAACGTGATATTGAACAAACACCACACACATCACTGAAAACACGGATATGCGGCGAAATAGGTGAGAAAAATAAAAAAAAAGTTATCAAACTCTTGAGCGCGTTCTAAAAAGTTTGTAATAGTTTTTTTTTCTTTTACTATAAACATACGTAAACACAACAACAGCCAGTAGTAGTAAGTGGTGGCTAATAATATCGACTTGGTAAACATTCGAAGACTCGCTTCGCCTAGATAACGTTTTATGTTCGAGGTAAATTTTCACATAATTTTATATTTATTATTGTGTACTATCTAGGTGATTAAATTAATAATAGTTGCGGAACCGTTCTCATTGTGATAAAATTTCATTTGATTATTTTTTTTTTGTTTGAAATTAAACTGTCACGTATGTATTTATTTATTGATGGTAGCTATCATCGCGAACGCGACGACTTTTATGGGAAACTGTGTTACCGGATACGAGAATCGAGGGAGCTGATCCAGTGTCCGGTGGAGAACTGCGACGGCACCGGTCACATATCTGGAAACTTTGCTACACACCGCAGGCAAGCGGCAATCATAAATGATGATGCCCAATAGTTGGGAAAAATACGATATCCCAGACGATACTTGCTGTACAAATTTAAAACATCCAACTGTTATTTTTTTTTCAGATCATGTCACTAGCTATCTTGCAAATTAGAATAATCTAAAATACAACTCTATAAAATGTACGTAGTTACATACTGTAGAGATTTTATTATATAATAAAATTTTCCTTTTTAGTTAGCATGTTCTTAATATATAAGCGCAGATATTATATGCGCAAGGAAAAAACTAATTCAGATTACAAACAAAGATACTATAAATAAACAACTGTATAAACTTGTGTTGAACAACAAAAAAGTTTCAAATCAACTATCCTTGTAAATGTAATTCATAATTTTTTTTTTTAAATAGAACAGTTTGATGTTTGAACATTTGTACACAGTCGCGTCCCGTGCCCGTGAACAATAATTTACGCATTTCCACGCCAATTGGCGGCGTCCCACGGGATTTTGATGCAAACTAACTGCATGCTTGGACAAGTATCGTGATATAACATTTATACGTCTGCATATATATCTAACATTATGAATGTCACTTGTCTGTGTGCCCGTGTATTTAATTAATAATACTAAACAAATATTAATATCAAGCTGTTACATACTGTGATAAATATATTAGTAATACTTATACTTGATAGTAGCGCGCTACACGCTCTATTATCATTCTATCGACGTTATATTATCGTTCCAATTTTAAAAATCGGTTGCTTTAAAACTGTTTGAACTACAGTTTTGTGGCTAATACGCAAACCGCGTTCGCCATAATAAAAAAATTACGCGAAGTCCCTACGCGCTACTGAAGTGGAACTTTTTAACAGACGAACATTTATAACACGCTTAATTTATAAAGAGCACAACTTACATTCCACAGTCGGTAGTTTTACCAATACACGGTAAAACTACTGATAGTGGAAATGAGATTGGCGGGTTCGATCCCCACTCGAGTATCCCCATCTTAAGGTCAGGGTAGAATTTGGTGACTATTTTATTTAGGAGGTTGTGCCATATTCGACGTCGCATTGTTCTTTGATTTAGGTACTCCCCCAAGCTCAAGCCCATTCGATACCCATATTGTAAAATGCATTAAAATACTTATAGCATTGGATTTAGAATGACGTCACATTTTCAAGTTACTATCGAAAAGCCCTTTCATTTGATACCCATATTGTAAAAAAGCATTAAAACTATATTTGAATGAGTTTTTTTATTTAGGCGGTGGAGTTTCACCGGTCGAGCCAGCACATTCATGCAGCGAACTGCTTGGCTCTACGACTGTTAATAATATTATCCAAACTTAGCGTGTATAAAAACTTTAAAATTGAGTTCTAAGATTCAATACATTATAAATATTTATTACATACTTATTATATACATACTTAGATACTTACATACATTGCAAAATAACAAATATCGATTTAATTATCCTTATAATAACAAATATACGTGTTGGCATGTTCGGTAGCCGCTTCGTACCTACTTGTGTTACAAAAAAAAATAGAGATTTACAAAAAAAAATACTAGTACAGATAGCACAAAAAGAATTAATTAGAAAGAAATTACAATAAGGTAAAAATAATTAAGACAAATCAAAATTTAGTTTATGTAATGAAATTAAATACAAAGAAATTAAAAAGCCCTTATTTTACTAGCTACATATTGCATTTTAATAACTATACTAGTTGTTGCTCGCTACTTCATCTGCGTGGACGCAAAAAAGCAGGAAGAATACTGTGCCTGTGCCATTATACGGGTTCATCGCTCACCCCCAGTTAGTGACAGCGTGATAATATTTAGCCTGTGTTGCCTCTTGGCTATATTTAAGCAAAATTCGACGTAAAAGCATGCAGTACTTATACAGTTTATCCGTAACAAACATACAGACAAACAGACAAAAATTCTAAAAACTATATTTTGAGGTTCGGTATCGATTGTAGATCATATCCCAAGAATTATGCAAATGAAATATTCAATGAAACTCAATGAAATATTCAACTTTCCTACAATTTTATTACATGTATAGATTATTTGGCGGCACATTAGAAAGAAATTATTTATTTTACCCATTTTGTTTTTCATACTTCTTAAACGTATTTGTAATCTAATTGTACTTTTGTACATGTGCACTAATGGTTGCAATAAGGTAAAAATAATCAAGACAAATTAAAATTTAGTTTATATAATGAAATTAAATACAGAAGTAAAAAAGCCATTATTTTACCTGCGATCTATTGCATTTAAATAACTATATTATTTATTGACTAATTACTAAATGTTTTACAATTCTAATACTGAACTAGTTGTGTTACTCCTGTGTCTGTATGGATACTTTTTATTAAGGTTCCCAAGGTTGGTTTTTCAGTTATAGCGACGTCAAACTAATTATTATTTGTTATTATTCTTATTATATAGCATAAAAAATGCCTTGTTTGTATATTCCTACTAATATTTGAATTTATGTTTTGGTCTTTTTTTTAAGTAGCATATAAATTTAAAAATTAAAAACAATATTTTTTATGCAGTTACCTTTGAGATACGGTGCGATAAAAACAGTGCCGCCACTAGCTACTAGATGTCTATTTACAGTTTTTAATCACGCTATGGAAATTCTCTTCCTTGGTTTATATAAGCCGATTTATGTTTTAGTGTTTCATATTACCTATAATACCCGCGAGGGGGCGTTAAAAGCGTTAAACCCTTTTGCACGAGACATTAGAAGTTCCACTTCAAAAAACTTCAGTAGATTAATATCTGTACCTATCAGGTGATATATCTACGTTTTTATGAATAAAAAAATGAAAGCAATTGCGTGAGATTTAACTATAATATAAATTATATTCATTTTAGCCCGGATTTGATTCGATTTTTACACTTTCCTTTGTCATAACTTATATCATTTTTTAAGAAATACTGTGATATAAGTATGCTATTGGGAGTAACAATACTTGTCACGTAACATACTCTGAAGAATATAGAAAGATATTGGGAATTGACGGTTTTCACTGAGTCAAAATCAACCAGAACTGCATTTCAAATGTAACTAATATTTCATATTAGTTTACCTATTAAATGCTTTATTGAGGCAAGATTTAAGATGTCATTTTTTTTTATTTTACTTAATTACGTGTCGTATAACGTAAAATTGCTACACAAAAAATATAGGTCTTGGGTTAATATAGGTTAATATAGGTCTTAATTTATTTACATCGGCCGGTACATGCGTCTTTGCGAATTTATTACGTCACGGAGCACCCCGTTTCTGAATCAAGAAGCCGTAGGCTCGAATCCAGGCTCACCAACGACTTTTCGAAATTCATTTCCTATTTCCTACCTATTCCATTTGGGATGTAAAAATATTGGCGAGTCGAGGCTTAACAGCCGCTGCCTACACATTCGGGTAGAAAAAGGCGTCAAGTTATAATAAGTTAGAAATAATAAAACAATGTTCCGACTCTATGCAAATCTATACCAATATTAAGTAGCTACATTCATGGGGGCAGATTTTAAATTCAAATGCAGACCGGTCGAAGAAAAAATTAATATTTTTATAAATATGATACTCCCAGTTGGTCTTGTGGTATAATTTTGAGCTTGTATGCATTAATAGTCTCGGTGGTCCAGTTGTCAAGCTCCTCGATTCTGATTCAGAAGTCCTGGGTTAAATTTTGGACCAATGATTTCTCGGAATTCTTTTGCTCATGTGTGATAAATATCGATGACTGAAAGCTGGCCTGTGTAAGGGCAATAGCCACCTATTCCATTTGGGAAGTAATGTAACGATTTGGCGAGTCGAATCTTTAACAACTGCTACCTACATCTTTGGTTAGAAAAAGGTGCGAAGTTACGTTTTTACGTACGTATATATATATTCTTGTAATCTAAGATTTTTTCACAATATTTCTATATACGTAAAAAACTAATATAAGTCAATTTAAGTAGAGTCAGAAAGGCCCGTAGTAATTCATTTTCTTTGTAAAGAACTATAAAAAATGTTCACTTATCATTATGCTAATCTAACATTCAACTCTGGTCATAACATAACATTATTCCAAAGTCTTTGCGGGGTAGGCAGAAATGGATTAGCATAGTTAATATAAGCATAGTTTACTCGTTACTTTGACATTTTCACTTCTTGTCGTGCGTCAAACGACAAGAGTCATAAATATTAACAGTTATGAAACAATTTATATTTACTGCCAACTCTGCAAGTGATTTAGCGTGAATATATATTGTATTACGTAATATTTAATATATATAGTTTATTTACCGCATTCCAGTTCTAAAAATCTCCTTACTCTAAATATATGTACTCGTATCTCGATGAAGTTACAACTGTACGATGTTCGGTCTATTTTTACCTTATTTGTAGACTAACACGTTTAAACGGAGTTGTACTAAATTTTGTTGGTTTATTCTTTTTTTTTTCTTTTTTAAAGAGTATCTATATTTATGTTATTGTCTTGAAGTCCTACCCTTCAAGCGGGTGATCTTTTGTTTGAAGTTAAGGTCCCAAAGACTGGTACTTATCAAGTCATTTTAAAAACTTTCTCGGAATTTATTTGTGACAATAAATATTTATCGATGACTGAAAATATATATACACATACATACATAGCTGTCATGTCTGGTCCACTGCGGGGTAGGCAGAGAGAAAAGAGCGTCGAATATTTTATTCTTCGAAATAGTTAACACTGGTATAACAGTGATAGAGCCAAGCAGTTCGCTGCATGAATGGGGAAGATCAACGTAAAGTGGCCTATGCTGCGTTTCATTCGGTGAGAGGGGTACCCGGAGACCCATCCCGCTTCCCCATTCTTTCGTATGCTACCCCCATAAAGGTGTGTTACGGTCAGCAACGCAACTGTAACACTATATGAGTTACAGATGTCCATGGGGGGCGCTGGTTATTGGGCTGGTACTGGCCATCAAGTGACACGCCTGCTCGTTTGTCCTCCTATCCCATAAACAAAATGTTCTGTGAGGTCGTGGCATTTCTGATAGACCCTTCTCATTCATGCAGAGATCTCTGCGTAGCTCCACCGCTATTAAATTAAATTAAACTAACTAAACAGTGTGGTAATTATTTTGTAGGTATGACAAAAAAAAATACTAAGCTCCAATAAAAAAACTAACTATGATTTTATACTACAATAATAAAAATGGAATATGATTAAGTTTTGAAATTCCATATTATGAATTAATATTGTATGTATATATATACCTAAATTATTGTTCAAATAGACATTTAAAAATGAATTTTAAGCTTTTAGTGTAATTAGTAGCGGTCCAGTGGTCGAGCACCCGCTTCTAAATCTAGAGGTTGCGGGTACGAATCCTCACACTGGCTCACACCAATGACTTAAATTATTTTCGGTAGTTATGTGTGATTGATATCGATGACTGAAAACTTTGTGCCCGGTATGGCAATAGGTTCGCCACCTATTCCATTTGGGACGTTAACATAACGGCGAGTCAAGGCTTAACAGTCGCTGCCTACACCTTCGGGTAGAAAAGGGGTTTGAAGCTATATTATACTAGTATATTTATTGCATTGCCAATGTTAACGAGATGTGTTAAAACAACGTTATTGTTCTTTCACAAGACATAGGTAATAAAATAATATTTGAAAATGTCGTAAACGCTGACTTAAGTCTTAGTATTTATAATAAACTTGAGTACTTTTAATATTACGCAGTAAATTACTTTGATTCACATAGCGAATCAGCCTTGCCGCATAGTCGCCTGTATTGTACTTAATACATATATGTTTTTAATAATTTAAAACATTAAAATTAAATTGAATTGTCTCGATTGCCTAGCATGTCAGCATCACGCTTTTGTATCTTCAGAATCCGAAGTCTCGTGTTCGAAATGGCCACTTACATGAGACTGAAAATAAGTAGGCATATCGAGGCATAATTGTCGCTGTCTACACTGTCAGGTGTTTGACGCGTGAAGTTATAATAAAAATAAACACCTAAACTAAACAAATATGAGTAATTATGATTGTTTTTTACCGTTAGCAACACAATTCACTCTGAGAGACCGTAATATTTACGGTGATGCTTGAATATAATTTACAATAATAAAAGACAGCAAAAATTATTACTAACAATATTTAAATAAAGTGGATAAATTTACTTCATTAATATCGGAAGGTATAGGCAGTGGCAACTGTGGTAGAACCACGCAGACCGGTCTCTCAGAGTATAGATTTAAAAAATCTAATTATGGTCATGCTTCGTTTCGGTGAGAGAGATATCCGGAGGACCAATCCCTTCCCCTCTCTATCTCACTTCCGACCTCTTACTTATACTATTTTAAAAACCGGCAACGCAAATGTAAGACTATCGGTGTTGCAGGTGTCCATGAGCTGCGTTACATGCTTACAAAGAGGTCACACGCTTGATCCCTGTGCCATAAAAAAGACATGGCGATTTTTTTCTTGTCATGTAACTAGTAGTGCAGCCTATTGTCAACAACTGACACAATTTTGGATCAGTCATCGGGGTTTATGACATATGACTTCCCAAAATGAACTAGCATGTCTAACTGCATCGAACTTGATACTCTTCGTTCAGTAGAGTGCTATAGAACCACTAAACTATAGAGACCGCAATCTATCTTATTTCTCAAACAGCACTCGCATATTAATTATTCAAGTATTCATGTTATGATTATTAGATACAGTTATACGTTAACTAAAAATTAATAAATTTTAATTACTCGAAAAATTTCAAATATCGAATGGACTTTCACGAATTCATAACTTTTTAACAGATATTGACGTGATAAGAAAGTCGTTGCTTTTTTTTCTACTTTTTTAAGCGTGTGATATTATTAATACTGCTTCGAATGCCGTTATTGTATTTTAATGCTATAAGCAAATTTATATACACTATAAGTTATAGTGATGTGCACCTCCTCACCATTGTAAGCAGTTTGTTTATGTGCAGTCTGTCCGGATGTCCGCGCGCTGATCGATCGCAGCTCCAACCACACTCGCAAGAGCTCAAGTGTCCTACACCAGGTTGTGACGGATCCGGTCACGTAACTGGAAACTACTCATCGCACCGTTCACTGTCCGGATGTCCAAGAGCCAACAAGCCCAAGAGCAAACCCAGAGACGGACAGGACTCTGAACCACTGAGGTAAGTTGAGACCAATTATAATGCCGGATTCTTTTTTCTCCTGTTTTGTCACCATTGTATAATATACATTTGTAATAATCATATATTCGAAACTCGTAATTTGGATAAAGGGTTACGCAATTGGGAGTATACAGAGTAGGGGACTTAAAACGACAAAATGAATATGCCACTTTTTTTTGTTCCTAAAAGGTTTGATTAAATGAGGTTAGAATTCCGGTAATGGATGTGATGGTGATGAAGGATGGAGAAATAAAAAATACTGTATCAACCGTGTTTATCAACTATCGTACGAATTGTGGAATCATTTATGCACTCACAACATCAACTTTGAGTGTCGGATTATTTATTTGCGATCTGATCTGAACTGATCTTAATGATGAAGAGTATGATAAATGAATTGATAATGATTCTATGGGTATACTGTCCAATATTCTGGGTCCATATGTTATGTATCATGTCATTGGATTTTCGAATTGTAATGACCTCAATACAGTAACATTACAACTTTAAATTACCCATACATTCAATTCAATTATCCTGGTATAACACTTGATCGAAAATCATGATGGTGATTTCTTCCTCCAAATAAATATTCGAGAATCATACTGCAGCATGATTTTGCCAATGACAATCGTTTTCGTAATGGAACAAAATATACTTATACTGCTATAATACAATAAGTTTCTTGGTTATTTCCACGCTGCTTAGATGCCCTATACCGGGCTGTGATGGATCTGGACATGCTACAGGGAAATTCTTGTCACATCGAAGGTAAGAACAATTGTCTGTGGAAGTAAATATGTACACTCAGTTGAATAAAAAGCCGTAGAAAGTATTTTAGAAGGAGATTAGCGTTAAAAACGTATTTGTGTTGAGTTACTGATTGTTTTATTTCTTCATTGTCATCAGTGCCTCGGGATGCCCGATAGCTAATCGAAATAAAATGCGAGTGCTAGAAAGTGGTGGTACCGTGGAACAGCATAAAGCAGCGGTAGCGGCAGCAGCTTCAGCAATTAAATTCGACGGTGTGAACTGTCCAACACCTGGATGCGATGGATCTGGACATCTGAATGGATCTTTTTTAACCCACCGGTCACTTTCCGGCTGTCCAATAGCTGGTGCGGCAACACCGACGCCACAACCGAAAAAACCAAAATACCCGGATGATATCACACCTTTATACCCTAAACCCGGTTATACAGGTCAGTAATTGAACTTGACATACTTCTTTAAGATCTAACTAGCATTCTAAACTTATATATGTAATCAGGCCTTTTTGCCATGAGGATGAGTCGAAACTACTTCTTTTTACTCGCTACAATCCTGTCACAAGTCGGTTGCAAAAACTCTTCATCTGGCCGGCCTTTCTCTAAAATATCACTGATTTGATGAACATTGATTAGTCTGAGTCGACTGCCAGACTTCCATTCTTTACAAAAAATATGTATTCCAGGTATGGAAATGAACATGCAGACTGGCAACAGCGAAGATTTAATGACCTTGGAACAGGAGATCACTGAGCTGCAGCGCGAGAACGCTCGCGTCGAATCACAGATGATACGACTCAAATCCGACATTAACGCAATGGAGACACACCTTTCACATGGAGAACGGGTAAAATATATTTTTAAATATTTATGTACAATTTAAACTAGTAGAAGATTCGTTTTTTAAATATTTAAACAAACAAAAAAATGTGGACTGTCGAAAGGGAATGTCAGTCTGCCTAGTTTCTATGTCTCTGGAATTAGAAACTATTGAATTAAATCTACCGTTTTGTTCGACTTAAAATGGAGAATGAGCATTATTGTTCCATTAGATGGTAGGTAATCATTAAAGTAAACAAATCGGATGAATATGTAGACGGATATTTAATGTAGCCAATTATTTATTAACAATGTATATAATTACATACATACAAACTATTGTTGTTAAAATGTAGAGTTAGTTTGTTTTTTCGAATAGTCGATATTCGTACACATACATGAAACAGAGATAAATAAAATCATTGTAAGTAATAATAAACCTAATTAAGTTACCTCCTACTTTTGAGTTGAGATTTTTTCTTTTAAATCTAGATGGCGTTAATTGTCGTTCACAGACAGTAAAATGTTTCACGCAATATAAACTATGAAAGTTTAATATATAACCCTACAATTTTTCTCTGACAACTTAGATCGTACAGTCATGGCTTCAAACATCCAACTTTGAGTGCTACTAACTACTAACATCGTCCCTTTGTGAGTACCTAAATATTTTACACTCATTTGGTACCACTAACTCAGTAGCCACTCAAGTCCAAACACGTGTCATAGTTGTCATAAATCGTATGTCTCAATTGATTAATACTTTTCTTTCAGGAAACTCAGACCATGATCCAGCGTAACAACAATTTGAATGAATATTATGAGAGTCTACGTAATAATGTGATCACATTGTTGGAGCATGTAAGAATTCCGGGAGGTGGTACGGCACCAGGAGCCACTGCTGGTGGTACACCTGGCGCGCCACCTCCACCTGGACCAGGAGAGAAACCGGCCCACGACAACTTCGACTCATACCTGACCAAGTTACAGACGCTTTGCTCCCCAGATGGCTACTGCCCAGACGAGAATCGGCCAATATACGAAACAGTCAAAAACGCGCTTCAGGATTTCACAGTGCTACCTACACCCATTTAAGGTTCACAAAGCGCCGCCGAATCTGAGCGACAGTGAACTGTAAAAATTTAAACTGTTTTATCGGCGGAGCTTAACCTATATACATAGTGATACGGACCGAGTGATTTGTTTAGTAAACTTCATTCATTCGTTCATTTGAATGTTGAAAGTTGAGATTTGTGTCAAACTTTATGACAATTATGTGAACTGATTGAATTGTTTCGAATAATTAGTGCAGCGGAACCTGTACGTGCGGATTTTCGGACTGATTTTCGTGTTCTAATATTTGAATTAAACGATGTCTGTTTTGTAAACCGTTGTATACGATGTATGACTTCTTTATGGCATCATGTTAACACTCGATGATTTGTTCGATTTTAATATTATTATATAAGCTGTGGACTATATAGACGTAATATAAATTTTAAAAAACTGTTACTCATATGCTTATATAAATGTAATTGTTAGGTCAGAAAAAAGTTTTTACTATTGTATGTAAGCGGTTTTAACCTCCACGCAACGCATAAAATCAATTGTGTAAATATTGTATCTAAGTACATTTCAATATATAGGTATATTTAAATTATAAATTATCATTTAAATCACAGACACAGAAAAGAGCCGAGATCAATATAATTTATTGTTTCATAATATATAGATCAGAAAAAAAAACATTAACTGTTTCGATCTATCCTTCATAAATTTATTAAACTCTGGGAATGTGCCAAATTCTTGAGATACACATCAGCTCCCAAACGCTGACATATTAAGACTAAAATAATGAGATAGAAGAAGTATGAAAAAAGGTGTAAACAAAAAAATAATAAATAAATAAATAAAATAATAAACTCCTTAGAGGACTTTCTAGTCAGTTTGTAAATAAATAAAAAAAATGTGAATAACGTTAGCGGTGACGTCATCGGGACGTTTTTATTTGTATTAGATGATTAATGAGATCTCATTAGATCGTGTAAGTTAATAATTCAGTCACTAAATTAAATAATCGATTTTTAGGTATTAAATTTAATATCCTACTTTCTTTGTTAGCCAATGTTCCCTTTGCTGTGATTTTGTTACGTTTATTGTTGTCATTTAAAAAAATATGTGATAGCTTAGTTAAATTGAGGTTGGCATTGATTTGCGTTATATTTAATTTAAAATGCTTTTACATAGAGCACGTGCAATTTTTATATTTTAGATATTTGTTTTGTTTTATCTGAATTATAAATTAATCTTTACACATTTTTGACAGTACCACCGGTATTGTAGGTACACAGGAAATAATTATTATTATTCCCGTCTAAATAAAACCTATTACTATGTTACTAATCTGATGTCATATACGTTTCTGTAAAATATTGAGTATGTGTTGTTAAAGAGAATAAAAATAATAAATACCAAGATTATTCAATTGATTTTCATTTTCTTTTAGCTAGCCTACTTTGTATCGCACGTAACTAATAGTATGAGTACCTCATATAGATTCTCAAGCTTCGTGGTGCATTGGTGATGCTACCGACTGCAGAATCCTGGTTGGCGGGTTTGATTCCCACCCGAGTACAATATTTGTGACAAGCATGAATGTTTTTATGGCGTCTGGGTGTTTTTCTATGTATTATAAGTATTTACAAAAGAAAAGTATATAATTTCTATTAATATTCGTTATATAGTAGTATCCTTAACACAAGCATTTAGTTGCTTCGATTGGAACTAGGGGGCGCTGTGTGTATTGTGTCCAAGATATTATTATTATTTTATGAATGGGCCATCAAATAAAATCGGCGTAAAATGGCACATGTCGCGTTTTGTCCGGTGAGAGAGGTATCTGAATGCCCACCAGCAGTTGATAAATGATAGTGACGAGGCAGTTATTATACAGTGTATTTACGGTCCAAAGCGGCCAGCTCAACTCTCTAATCGTGCTACATAAATGGTTCTAATACTAAATGAACACGTGATTTTAATAATTTATGATTTATTAAAGTTTTGTGAAAATCACGAGTAATTGTCATTACAAGTATCAAAACTGATCGCTTATGAATAATTAAACAAATTGTGCTGTTAATGATGGTATGTTACTATGTTCCCGTGTATATTGCAACTCATAGATCGCATTATGCGCCATAATGTTTATAGTTGAATGTTTCAACAACAGCAACGCTTCGCACAATCAAGCACTCTAAAAGTAGTGCTTTCGCTTGATCCGTGCAATGTATCAACTCTGTGACAGATAATTAACAAGTGTGTTTTCTTTATGTTGACATTGCTCAAAATGTTTTATTTATTACATAACATAATTTCACGCTTTTTTCTACCAGAAGTTGTAGGCAGTGGCTATTAAGCCTCGACTCGCCGTTATGTTTACAACCCAAATGGAATAGGTGGCGAACCTATTGCCATATTGGGCAGAAAGTTTTCAGTTATCGATATGTATCACACATCACACTCAAAATTAATTCCGAAAAGTCATTTATGTGAGCCAGGATTCGAACCCGCGACCTCTTGATTCAAGAGCGGGGTGCTCGACCACTGGCCCACCGAGACTTTTTAAAAGTTGTTATATTATCTTTATATAGTAATATTATTTATTGTTGAAGACATTTTTAAAGCTTTCGCGGCGTTGTAGGTTTTTAGAACTTGTTAAAGTTAATTTAAATACTTTTAACAAAATAATAATATAAATATGAATGAAGGTACAAACATTAACTTTTTTATATTCCTACTCCCATATATTAACCATAATGTAGCATTGTGCGGAGTGGCACTATGGTCTGGAAAAACTTCCTCTGTGTTATCTCCATTGGTTCTGAAGGAAGGACTTTGCATCCAGCATCATAAATAAAAAAAAAACATCTCCAGCTGCATTCTGTCAATAGTGTCAATCAATTGTCATTCGGTCATTGTTTATGTAGGGTTATGTTGTGATTCGGAGGACTCATGTGGTGTTTTTAATTTTTTAATCTAACCTACAGAGAATCTGTAAACATCATGAAGACCCCTAAAAAAGTAAGTACAAAACAACAGTAGGTCCTATCATGGTCACCTGTTTTTGCAATTTTATAATCCTCACCACAACTGTTGTGATGAGGTTATAATGATCAGTGGTAAAATTTCAAAAACTTTTTAACAATTCATCTTGATAAATGATTTCAATCTAGAAGGTGGAGCAGCAGCTAAGCCTGGTGAAGTAATTTAACTTTGAATTAATTTGAACTTATAACTTGCAGGTTGTACGATATTTTTCTGTTGATAACGCTGTAAACACAACGAACAATGCAGAGCAAGAAGTGGAAACATTTAATATTAAAATTACTCCTGCTTCAATAAGGGCGAATAAAATAAAGGTAGTATCTTGTTGTTACCAATCCTTTTAAAAGTAATAATAGTAAAAAGTAATAAATGAAACTCCTCATTTTCAATTGAGCAAGTATGTGACAATGATTGTGTAGTAAAGAGGTTGAATTTGAGTTCTACAAGGATTTTAATATACAAATGTCGAAATATTACTTATTTTTACCTCTAATAATTTAGTAATATGACTTAGCTCTCACAACTGGAATGACAATAATCAGTAAGATAATGTAATTTTCAGAATAATTTTAATAACCATTTTAAAAAACCAAAAAACAATAAACATAAGAAGTTCAAAGGTAAAGCTCCTATTGATAAAGAAAAGTTAGAAGTGCACTCTCGAGGGGAGGGAGTAGGCAAAGGAGTAAGACACCCGTTGTATGCTGCAAAATTAAAAAGAAAAGAGAAGAAAATCAACTATGCTCAGGAGCAAGCAGCCAGGGCAGAGATATTATTAACTGAAGAACAAGGGTAAGAATTATATGTTTTGTCGCTCTGGAACTTATTAATAATACATAACTTTACTCCAAATCCCTTGCAGGGTAGGCAGAGAGACCAGAGCACCATAAGGCATGATTCTTACATACCTCAATAGCTTCCTTGACTTTCATAACTCATCATCATGAGGCTCCTGACATCACCTTCCTCCAGAACACGTTCTATTTATAGAGATATATAATTTTTTTTATTTACTTCTTTCACATTCCATTATTTGCCTTCTATCTTTCAGAGTCACATCAAATTGTTTAAGTGTATTAATCAATAGGTCTATTCTGAATATTTAATAATTATGTATTTGTAGATTCAATTAGGATAATAATTTTCAGAGCTTTAGAGGTAGATGAAGACAGCAAAACAACATCAATATCACAAAAGATAATTGCAGATAATGTGGACATTTCTGCCGCATCTAAGATATTTGAGTTAAATTTAGAATTTGGTCCATATATAGCTAAGTATTCAAGAAACGGCAGACATTTGCTGCTGGGCAGTAAAAAGGGACATGTGGCAGCTTTTGACTGGGTCACCAAGAAGTTACATTTCGAAATGAATGTGATGGAATCTGTCCATGATATAAGGTCAGTGGTTGGCCATCTCGTATTTACTTATCATCTTCTTTCAATGGCTTCTGTAACTTATCTATATTTTTAAGGCTTTTTTATCATCAGTGATACTACAATTACTTTTTCAATAATTATAATATCTTGGATACAATACACACAGCGCCCTCTAATTCCAAGCTAAGCAACTAAATCCTTGTGTTATGGATACTAGATAATGGATATTAATACATAATGTATACTTTTCTTTTGTAAATACATACTTATAATACAGAGAAAAACACCCAAACGCCACACAAATATTTGTGCTCAGGTGGGAATCAAACCCCCTACCTCTTTGCTGCAGCTGGTAGTTATACCAATGCGCCACGAGGCCCGTCAAAATTGATCAGAATGTAGCCAACACCATGTAGTTTCTTGCATTAAACAAGACAATTAATATACTATGTTTAGTTTTTTGTAAATAAGAAACATAACTTTACGCCTTTTTTTTAAAATAAGTGGTGAACCTATTGCCATACCGGGCACAAAGTTTTCAGTCATTAGTATTTATCACACATAACTTTCGAAAAGTCATTGGTGTCAGCCAGGATTCGAACCCGCCCCTTCTTGATTCCACGGGGTGCTTGACCACTGGTTGACTTTTTGCTTGACTTCAAAATTATTTTCTTGTTATATGTATTTCATTTTTTAACCAAATTTTATAGCTGGCTGCATGTAGAAACTATGGTAGCTGCAGCTCAAAAGGAATGGCTATACATATATGATAACACTGGCACAGAGATTCACTGTATCAAGAAAATGGACAAAATATTGAGGATGGAATTCTTACCTTATCACTTTTTGCTAGCTGCTGTGGTAAGTATACATTTATTTTTAATACCTTATACTTGTTACAGTGAAAAATATAAATATGGCTACAAATATGTTAATCAAGTCAAGGAGAGTCAGATTATGTTTATATATAATATATTGCTTAAGTATATAAATATAACTTCACGCCTTTTTCTACTGAAGGTACAAGCAGTGGCTGTTAAGCCTCAACTTGCCTTTATTTTTACGTCCCAAATGGAATAGGTGGTGAGCCTATTGCCATACCGGGCACAAAGTTTTTAATTATCAATATTTGTCACACATAACTTTCGAAATTAATTTCGAAAAGTCATTGGTGTGAGCCAGGATTCGAATCCGCGATCTCTGGATTCAGAAGCAGGGTGCTCGACCATTGGACCACTCAGATTTTGTTTAAGAAAGAAAATAAATTACTTATTTATTAGTATTAAAATATGAAATAATGTATTTATTACAGAATGAATATGGTTTCATGTCATGGTTGGATATATCTATTGGTGAAATAGTCGGACACTACAATAACGGTCTGGGAAGAACATCAGTTATGACACAGAACCCTTACAATGCTACACTGTGTATAGGTAATTCAAAAGGAGTTGTGTCTCTGTGGGCACCAACAGTCAAAGATCCTTTAGCAAAGATACTGTGCCATAAAACTCCATTGACAGCCATAGCTGTTGACAACAGAGGATTGTGAGTTAATATTTAAATTCTTAACTATGAATAAAAATCTTATATTCAGTCTAAGTATTTATGGTCCAATTCTGCCGAAACAGGATCAAGCTATCTCATTGCTATATTTTGTATTAACTTTCTATTTATTTTAAAAAACTATTCTTATGAACATAACAAATACATACTTCTTAGTAAAGATGTAAAAATTATCATAAAAAAACATAATAAATATACCCAAACATCTCTCAAGTTCTCTAAGTGCTTTTTCTGACATAATAGTTACATGGCAACATCGGGTGTGGATCGAAGTATGAAAATTTGGGACATCAGAAACTTGGATGGTCCAGTGCAACATTACAGACTGAGGAGTGCTCCGGTAGACCTAGAGTTCTCACAGAAAGACATGCTTGCTGTTGGACTGGACGACGTTGTAGAAATATACAAGTGAGTGATAATTTAAATATGAGTTTTGCTTTGGCTATAGCATAATTCATAACATTGAAACAACTTTGTATGGATTATATCGCGTTTATTTAGAACTTATTTTCTATTTATTTCCCGACGTTTCGAACTCTTTACAGAGATCATTTACACAAGTAATTCGTAATAACGTATTAAGTTCTAAATAAACGCGAATATATATATAATAAATTTGGCGCAATTTTGGGGTGATACTAAACAAGGTGATCACACATACTGACTTAGATCATTACACAGTATAAAACAAAGTCACTTTCCGCTGTCTGTCCCCTTATATCTTTAAAACTACGCAACGGATTTCGATGCGGTTTTTTTTAATAGTTACAGGGTGTCCACGGGGTGGTTTTGATCTATAATTCATATATGATGTTCTAAAGAAAAAATGATAATTTTCGAGATTTAGCACTTTAATTGCAAACGCTGGCTGAACCCTAAGTGATAGATCAAAACCATGTTCTACATTATTAAACACCTTCAGAAGGTCTACAAAAAAGTCCGTGAGAGCATATGTCTATCTCTTAGGGATACCCCGCAATGACAATTTTTTTACTTTTTACGAGAAATAATGGCTTATTTACGAAGCGACTTTGAACATTACAGCATTAATTTTCATCCAATTAAGTGTCTTAAATAGATTGTGCATGTAATATAGATGATCCTGGCCCTTTACAGCAGGCAATTTAAACGAATATTTTTGAAGATATTGCAGTATTAACATAGCGGGACAGCAGTTAAAGCACATAAATAGCACAAATTGAACCTAATGATATCCAAGATTTACTCATTTATTACTTTTGATGCGGAACAAAGTTCGCCGGGTCAGCTAGTATATAACATGACGAGAAAGCAGTACTGTAATTTTTTTGCGTTGAATTTCTGATTTGACAGTAACCTAATATTTTATTTAGAACTACATATTTTAATACGTTTTTTATGCCTTTTCTAGTAATTGCTGCTCTCAAACAACAGAGAAACCATACTTGAGACATAGGATGGCGAAAAATATTAGTAATTTCAAATTCTGCCCATATGAAGATGTTTTGGGTATAGGAACTAGGAGTGGATTTACAAGTATTTTGGTTCCAGGTGAGATATCAATTTAATATACTCTTTTTTAATTCTTTTTTTTTCATGTACATTCGTGCATGAATGGGCCGGCTCGACCAGCGATATAGCACCTCTCAGAATGTCAACGTAAAGTGGCTCACTCCGTGTACGGTCGGTAGGAGAGGTATCCGGAGGCCCAACCCTTCCCGCACCCCTTCCTATCTTACTTCCGATTCCCTCCATATTTGAGTTCTTTTTTTATGGGATAGGTGGAAAAACGAGTATGCGTGTCACCTAGTGGTAAGTGACTAGCGCCACCCATGGACACCTGCAACGCATATAGTGTTACAGTTGCGTTGCCGACCTTTAAGGGAGTAGGATGGGGAAGGGAGGTGGGCTTCCGGGTACCTCTCTTACCGAACGAAACGCGGCATGAGCCACTTTACGTCGATCTTCTGAGAGGTCGTTGTATTTTACCCGTCGACCCGGCCCATTAGTGCAGCGAACTGCTTGACGAATAAGTATTTAGTAATGACCACAAAATTAAATAGATCAAAACACTGTACATATTATCTCTGTATAAAAACTGCAATGAGTCAAAACTTAACATTATGACGTCACACTCGCTCGGGTTTGTTCGGGATCTGTCGGCGTGTCTTCGGTAGTGAATTCAAAATCTGAATTTTATTTTGATATAACTTTTGAAATAATAATAATTAAATAACTTTGTTATTTAATTTATATATGATCTTTCCATTTATCTTTTTTTTTTGCAAAAGCCGAATTTGATTATGTAATATATATTGTAACCTGTATATTTAATATTATTTTATAGGCAGTGGTGAGCCCAACTTTGATGCATTGGAAAGCAATCCGTTCCAGAACAAAATACAAAGGAAAGAGGCTGAAGTTAAAGCTCTGCTCGATAAGATACCGGCAGAACTTATCACTCTTAATCCCTTCGATATTGCTGAAGTGGATGTTCCATCTTTGCAAGAACAAATGGAAGCAAAGAAGAAACTATTAGTAAGTGTAGTAATTAGACTAAAATAGTTATTGTCACAGGAACATAGGACAAATAAAATAATAGTATACTAAAGGGACCTTAGCAATAAATTTATATTACATATTTCAAAAGTCTAACGGTTCTATAGATTCTACAGATATATACAATACAAAAATGTAGTATGGGGTATCTTTAAAACGACTATGTATTAACTTAACATAACTTCACGCCTTTTTCTACCCGAAAGTGTAGGCAGCGGCTGTTAAGCCCCATCTCGCCTTTATGTTTACGTTCCACGTGGCGAACCCATTGCCACACCGGGCACAAAGTTTTTAGTCATCAATATTTATCACACATAACTTCCGAAAATAATTTCGAAAAGTCATTGGTGTAAGCCAATGTGAGGAATCGAACCTGCGACCTCTGGATTCAGAAGCAGGGTGCTCGACCACTGGACCACCGAGACTGATACAATAATAATTATTAATTTAAGTAATAATAATACTGCTCGCAGATTTTAAAATAAGTATCCTGTGTTTGCAATAAGGTATAAAGTGACCAGCCTTGTGCTCAGTCTAAATATCTATAGCTCTCAATCAGCCGGGAGCGAAAGAAGAACATATGGCTGACAAGCTTACATAGCACAACACCGAAAAATGGCGGGATAACCATTCTAAAATATGGGTCAACCTAAATGTTCTTGGTAGGGGCGGGCAGCAGCGTCCCTATCTACAAGAGGTTTACCACTGCGGTCTCCAACCCGTTTGCCCAACGTGGGGACTATGGGCATAAACCCTATGGGCGCACATTAGGAGAGGCCTTTGTCCAGCAGTGGACTGCAATAGGCTGATGATGATGATGATGATCTATAACTTATGTCCTACAAAATCGTTATATAATATTTGTAGACACGTTAACGTAGTTATCATAAATATTTAACCAATTCATATACCATTTAGATTTAAATTTGAGCATTTACTACTAGTATTTCCGCACCTATATTCTAAAGTTTAGATTTTCAAAGAGTTAAAAATAGTTTTACAATCTATTACATATTATCACATGCGGCATTCGAGGAAAATGTTAAGTATTGTTTTTTTTTTCAGCATGTAAAACCGAAGAAAATAGATTTGACACCGCGGCACAAGAAGAAAGGCAAAACGCTCACCACAAGAAAGAAAATTATTAAAGAAAACGCTAGAAAGGTATGGTGCCAGTAAAGACACATTAGTTATTCTATATATATAAAATTCTTCTGTCACAGTGTTTGTCCTCGAACTCCTCCAAAACGGCTGGACCGATTTTAATGAAATTTGGTATACATATTCGTTAGGTCTGCGAATAGGTTTTTATCTATTTTTCATCCCCCTAAATCACAAGGGTAGCCCACCCCTCAATATTTTTTTTAATATTTGCACAATATTTCTGTTTCTTATTTTTTTTATAAAACGGGATACAAAAACACATACAGCCCTAAATTTTCAACCCCCTACGATCAACCCCTATTTTTTAAATTGTATTTTTCGGCAAGACAACGTTTGCCGGGTCAGCTAGTATTATTATAAATGTGACTTGCATTGATTGCATGTTAATGCATAATTACATGCATGATATACGTAATCAATCTTCAAGTGTTTTAAAGAGTCAGCGAGTACTAGTTTTCAAACATTTTTCCTTTTATTCCGTCAGCTGACGGTCTTTCTAAGGCTACCCAAACAGCTGACGATGTCTTTTCAGGTCGGTACAACCAAAACTTATCCCTGAAAATAACGGACCATGTCAATGACTCTTCCTTTAAATTTGTTCTTAGTACTGCTCATGCTAAATATCAATTTAAGGTTTGTACAATTCAATTAATTCATTATTTTTTTATTCTATATTGTTTCAGGAATTCATTGAGCAAACAAAGGAAGTCGCAAAACTCCTTGATCAACCACAAGTGCAGAAAGCCAAAAAACAATCTTTTGGTGTATTGGACAGATTTATTGCTAATCCTAAGACACAGAAATAAAACCAATTTAATATGTATAAAATTCTTATTATTTTTCCTACGATTTTTTTATTTACAAATTTATAATACTTTAACATGATCAAAACTTAGTAATAAAATTTTCTTTCTTTACACATGATACAATAATTATTACAATAATATTTTTTATACATATATGAAAATTAAAATGGAATATCAAACAAGTCACACAGTCCTTCTGTACCGTGTAAAGAAAATGCAAAGTCATATTTCGTAGGGGGTGGGCTGAGTCTCAACAGGTAATCTGAAACAAATAATATAAAATTGATTGAAAAAAAAAAAAACTTTTTGATTAACTTATGGAAAAGAGATTTGGGTATGGCAGAGTGTGCATAAAAGTGTAATAAGCGAAGCCGAAAGGCGAACCGCAGCGTAAAATTTCTCGAGCGACGGGACGACCGCGTCGAGAACATATTTACAAGAACCGGGTGTTGACCGATCCATTGGTTTTGGATTGAGGAATTAATGGAAAAAACGAGAGTGACTAAGCAGATACAGACATTAAAAATGCACACCTTCCATGACTAAATTGACATTACGAAAGTCAAAGAAGCTTGAGGAGTGTAAGAATTATGTCTTAAGAAATTAGCCATTTGAGTTCTCTCTACTAATGCTATTTTAAATCAGCCAACAAGAAAACTATTTCAATAAAGTAAACTTACCTCTATATAGTCTACTGGGGTCAATGTCTTTACAACTTTGAACTTCACTGTCCTTGTCATCATCCATCTCCTGAGAAAAAGAAAGATTAATAGTTTTAAACATACTACTATTTTCACTCACATCAGTATCTAACCATTAATATTAATAATAATGTCAGGGACAAACAATAAGACATTGATAAACTGCATAAATTTTACAAAAAACTAAAAAATATCTTGATATTAAATTAAACAGTAGCAAGGTTACATTAATGTCATGTGCAATGGCGCGCCATTACACGAAAATTTGCATATTCTTGTCCCTGTACCATGGACAGGCATATGCAAAGTTTAGTGTTATATCAAATACAGGGTAATCAGATATTTACCTCATTATCTTCTCTGTCTGATAGAAATATTACACCAATAGATTCATTTGATTTCACATGCAAAACAAATTGCTTTTCTGTATCCTGAAAAACATCATTATATCAATAACTAGCTGACCACCTGAACTTTGCTTTGCTTTAGAAGCATTTAATAAAAAAAAATCCTAAAAAATGTAGCAAAAGTTACACCAGCTACCTGCCAATAAAAGTCCCATCAAAATCGGTTCAGCCATTTCAGAAATTACTCATAATAAACACAGAGACAGTTGTAAAAATTGTTTAAAGTTATCTAAATATTACACACAGACTTTTTATTTGCATGCATAGATTAAAGCATTTAGTGCCAAAGTGAAATAGTTTATACATTAGGTACATTTAGTTCAGTTATTGATTAGTTTAGATATTAAGATTCAAACCTGGTGAACTTTCCAAGTAATTGAGCTATTGAATTAAACTTTTTATTTCTCATGTTAATAAGTAATCAAGATACCTTTGTAGGCACAGTGCCCACTGATAAATTTGCACCTAAAGGAGCTTCTAATACTAATACTTGTTCATCTTCAAAACAGTCATGTATATCTTTGTCCGACACAAAACATAGGTCCTGGTTATCTGTATCATCCATTACATTTTTTATACTCTGCCCAATCCAATTTAATTGCCTAAAAAATATACATGCAAGGTTATGTAGTAAATAACAAACTAAATATCACTATTGACGGGCCTCGTGGCTCATTGGTAAAACTACTGGCTGCAGCAATGAGGTCGGGGGGTCCGATTCCCACCCGAGCACAAATATTTGTGACAAACATGAATATTTGTGTGGTATCTGGGTGTTTTTATATGTATTTTATGTATGTATTTACAAAAGAAAAGTATATATATATTAAAATCCGTTATCTAGTATCCATAACACAAGCATTTAGTTGCTTAGCTGGGAACTAGAGAGTGCTGTATATATTGTGTCCAAGATATTATATATACTCAGTCTTAAATTCACCCGTTACTAAATTTGATCTTAATAAATTCATGTCTTCATATAGATTTTAATGAAAAATACACTGTGACATGTTTCCAAAAATAATTACCCCTAGCATACTTTTATCGTAACTACACTATTTGATTTCCATGTCAACAAATGGTCAAGTGTAATAATGTATTAACATACTTATCAAGCAGCCTCTCTTGTTCATCAAGCCGACTAACTTGTTTCCTCAACTGTAATACCCTTTCACCGATATCATTTGTATTGCAATCCGGGCCTGCACCTCTGCAACAGAGTTTGATTATTTTTATGTAGTGAATAATATTCCCAATAATTAAATGCCTTGTGTGTAAATAGACAATTACACAAACACTTACTTCCATTGTATACAATTCTTACTCCTTTTTTCAATTAAACCAATCCCTTCCAGGACATTAGTAATATCATATATTCTTCTCTTTTGCCTAACTGCCAATAATTTACTAGCCTGAAATCATTACACAAACATTGAAATTGAATTTCAAATTTATTCATTTTCGTGCCGATTTTCATTTGACAGATCTGAGAGTGGCAAAACAAGCAATACTTACAATTTTTAAATCTAAAACACCATCCTGTGCTTTTTGAAGTAAAGAAACAAATCTTGTCGTCAACAAACCAAGTGATTTTTCATAACGTTTATATTTCAAGTCCGCCATTATAGAAATTTACAGAAAAAATATATTAATATAGAATCTAGGATTTTAAGGAAAAATAATTCTTCAACAATTTTGCGTCGCGGCGGGATATTATGTTGGCAGCAATGGATATATATTTTTTTATTAATACAGATTACTGAATCGTTAGCAAAGTTGGTGTTTTTTTAACTCACTGAATTCATACATTTTCCATCAATTTAATATTCTGATAGATGGTTAAATTAGGTTTTGGGAAAGAATAATAAAACGATAGTAGGCTCCTAACATCACCTTCCTCCAGAACATGTTCTATTTGGTCATGGAATGTGAATGTGAATGAACTCTTACATCCATCCGCTTTTGCATTGCAAATCTGCTTACTCAATCTTGCATCATTCATCCTTTCTACATGTCCGAACCATCGGAGCATGCCCTTATTTACTTTTACATCGACACTCTCTTTCAATCCGACTTCCTTCCTTATAACCTTGTTTTCGACGCAGTCAGCGAGGGTTACTCCGCAGATTTTGCGCCGCAATGCCCTCATTTCGACCGCATTTATCCTACTTTCATGCACTTTCGCTTCCATAAGTTAGCGCTGAGATCAGTGTTACATTGTGAATTGTTAGCTGGGCTTTTCTGCTAATATTTTTTCGCCCAGGAATCTGTCTCCATTTACGCTATTTCCTAACGCCACTCTTCTTTCTTCATCTGTGGTGTACCTTCCATCCCTGCAAAAGCACATGCAAGATATATAACTTCATTCACCTGTTCCAGCACTACATCGTCAACCCAATAAATTTTAAAATTTCTGGACAGCTTCATTATACGATCTTTGTAATTATAACAATTAGGATTAACAATAAATAAGCAGGGCTCAACATCTAAGTCATACAAATAACTATGTTAATGGCAAATTCCATAATCGAGAGATTGATTTTGTACTTCGAAGCCTGTCCAACTTGGAAATACAATTTTTATTTGTAAACAACAATTAAACAACAACAAACATACGTATATCATAAAAGTTACAAAGAGCATACTGCGATGAAGCATATCTAACAGTTTCCAAGTATTTGTGTATTAAAAGGCAGCTGTGTGCAACTAATTAGTAAACATAGCTAACAGCCTGCAGGTCTATCTTAAAGCGTGTGCTTAACGAGTGTGTTGATTTTCCGCACCAAATTAAAATAATAAAGCATGAATATAACTTCCTTAGAAATGTATAATCTAATATTTATAGCTATTTTCCCTATACCCGGAGTCTACATTAGTTTTATATCCAATTTGAAATGTATTTGTTTATTGTGAATGAAAGGCTGCATACAAGACAATCCTGGAACTCCCTCACTGGCTAAACTCGAAGCCTTCCTTTAACAGAAAGTGGCAAGTCGTATCAGCTGGTATACAAGTCCGATAGAAGAAGAAAGCTGCATACACTTATACCAATCTAAATAAGACAAAATATTTTTTCGAAATGGATAAAAATAAACTGATCTTGTTTTTATCTGAAACTGTACATAGCAGTAGTGATGAGAGCCTATCAAGTAATTGGAGCGATGTTGCTAGCCCTATGTCAGAACATAGTTTAGATGATGAATGTGATAGTGATGAAGACACATTATTCTTCCCATTAATGCATTACCTGATTAAGTTGAGACGAAAAAGAATTGATGACTATTTACACTTTATTGAGTCATGGACAGACACAAAATTCAAGAGTAGGATGAGATTATCAAGAAATACAGCTAATCAGCTTATAGGTACTTCTTGCATTTACTTATTAACATAATAAAATAATGTAAAATATTTATATAGTTGAATTTGTTTTAGGTGAATTAGAGAAATCTGGATATATTGCATCACATAAATTTGGATTAAAACCCCTAGAACCTAAACTGTGCTTCTATATATTTTTATCATTTATTGCCAATACTGAACCACTCACTCCAATTGCAAATAGATTTGATATATCTATATCATCCACATTTAGAGTTATAAGGAAGATAGTAGCATGGATTTTAACTAAATTAAATGATGCAGTAAAATGGCCGCAAACAATTGAGGAAATCCAAAACAAATGTGATTCATTTTATGCGAGGACTGGAATTGTTAATACTGTTGGAGTTATTGATTGCGTGCACATTAAAATAGAGAAACCTAAGAATGCAAGAGAGTATTGTAATGCCAAAGGCTATTTTTCAATTAACCTACAGGCCACGGTGGATGCAAATTTGAGATTCACCAGTCTATTTTGTGGGGAACCGGGCTCTTCTAATAGTGCAAGAGTTTTAAAAAAGTCACCAATATACAATATAGCATCACAAAGTCCAGAAATATTATTTCCACATAACACATTTCTTGTGGGACATTCAGGATATCCCTCCTTAACATGGCTTCTGCCACCATTTCGTGAGAACAAAAGATTAACACATCAACAAAGAGAGTTCAATTCGTTACATATGACAACTAGAAAATTAAGTGACAAAGCATTTAATCTTCTAAGAGGAAGATTTAAGCGAATAAAACTATTTTCTGTATATAGAAATATTGCATTTATTACTGATACCATTGTAGCAGCTTGTGTTCTTCACAATTATTGTCTAGATGAGAATGACCACCTGGAAGAAGATTAGACAGATTTAAATTCACTTTAAACTTTATTCGATACCTTTGTGTACATAATATACTGGTTTAACTCATAAATCTCTGGATAAAACATTTTGATACATAATGGTTATATACCAATAAAATTATGTCTTGAATTACACCCAAACATGACATACATAGACTATTATTTCTTTTAACTGCATTAAATAATAATGAATAATTAATTATCATATGTGTAGTTTTTATTATTACTAGAGATTGAGAAGTTAAGATTATATCTTGATATATCTTTATAGATTATAAGAACACCTACCCCGACTCGTGAAAATGATCTCTGTAAAGTGTTCAAAACGTCGGAAAATAAATAAAAATAAGTATAATATAATCCTAAAAAGTTGCTTTAACGTTATTAATGTGATTCGCGAAAATCTAAGAAATAAATAACACCTACCAAGATAGATTTGACTGAGGGAAATAATATTATCACTTGAATAGTCTTTTCTGCCTACACCACAAGTTACGGAGATATGTATTTATGTAGAAATCTTGCAGCATCACCTAACTTTAAGTTGTAATGTATGTGTATGTATGACAAGGGACAATACATATATATATATATATATAGCATATATTTAATCAATTTTATTATCTATACTTAGACCATTCCTTCAGATTTTTGTTGTTTAGTCTTTAGTGACTAATAATTACTGGTCAGTTTTCTATTTAATTTTCCAAATGCTCATGCTATGTGTAGTGTAATGTAAAATTGATTGAATTATTTATGATTCTATGACTGTTACATAAATAGATGCAATTCATACAAGTTTGACTTCTATATGAGTAATTTAATATACCTTTAGATTAATCCTTCTATGGCATTATATCTTGAAGTCCTAACAATTTTCTGAGTAGTGCACATTTTTCTCTCTCAATTTTTAACATCTCTTCATGTTTTTTCTCTTTTAGTTGCAATTTCTTTACAGCCAATGTTTGTTTTATTTCCAACTCCTTTTTTCTTAATTGCAACTCTTCTTCCCTCAGCCTTAAATTTCTTTCATACCTTTCATCTCTTATTTGTTTCTGTTCTTCTTGTCTTCGCAAATAATCTAACCATTGATTATCTAATTGTATTTTTGCTCTTCTTTCAACTCTTAACTTTCTAAAGGGTGGTGAGGTTTTGGTTGATATATTTGTCTTGTTTCTGTCTTTGTCTTCATCTTTTTCGTGCATTATACTGGAAGCTAATCGGTATGTACCAGTATTATGTGTGTATCGCCCTAAAATTTGGTGCATTTCATTAAAATATTTGAATGCATGAGCTCCTTGTCCACTATCAATACAGTCTTTGTATTTTTTTGTAAGGGCATTTATTTTCCATCTAACTTGGTCTGGTGTTACCTAAAACAATCCATATACAGATCTTTATGGTAAAAATTTTACAAAGTTAAATATAAAATTCCATTATTGTTAAATTATTAATTGCACTCATAGTAGTTTCTTAGTTTTATTTTAACGACTATGCTTCAATACACGGTTGATTTGTAGGTCTAAATTTATTACTGGTAAAATCAACATCCACACTTAGGGCATTAATTTAATTTACTATTTATATAATTATTAAACTTTTTAAAGTAGATTTTCCACTGATTGAATAGCTGAGAAGCATCAAATACTTTGTGAAGATATCGAGTATAATGTATAAAAAATACCATGATCATTTTTTTTTTACCTCAATATTTAATACTTTCAATTCTTCTGCCATAGAGATCCACATTTTTGATTTCTTTTTTGGATTATCCAACATACTTATTTTTGTTTCATATAAACTTAAAAGCATCAGTGTGCTATTTTTTGTCCAAAGAATATCTGAAAATACAAACATTTGAAAATGGAATTCTACCATCAAAACTTATAAATTATTATTAGTCATATATACATACTTTGTTTGTTGGTTTCATTACCATTTGTCTCTTCTTGTGTCATGGTTTGGGTATGATTATAGCTTGATACATTTATATTCGCCTTGTAGGCTGTTGCTAAAATAAGTATTACATTCAGTTACAACTTCACGCCAAGTACCTTGAGGAATAAGCATAGAGAACAGTTTTATTGTGTCTAATTACTTTTCGTAAATATGCTATAAGATTCCAATAAGAAAAACACACATGATTGATAGGAACTCAGTATTAAGATGTTTACTCACATGAATTGTCCAACATAGCTAATACCGCCACATTGTTATCAATACTTTCATCCATGTTTCGGTGTTGTGATAAATAAGACACAAATATTTACTACATTTGCAACCTAATCCAATAAAATAAAGCCTAAATAATAAATTTGGCAAAATAAATTACTTTTTTTATAAAAACAATTTTTGTTTATTTCTATCTATTTTTTTATTTATTTCACTAGTGATTTAAGTCCTTTGTCCTAAGCCTGCTTATGCCTAACTAAAAGATACTGTTACACATGCTAAAAAAGAGCATGCTAGAAAAGCATACTCATTATGAGCATGCTCATGAACTGATAGCACTTGCTACCAATGAGCATGCTAGTTTCAAACATATTACTAGCATACTCATTAGGCAAACCTGTTCATACGTGCTAAAAGTGCCCCCCTTCCACCCGCGCCGCAGTAAGTATGCTCATCGGCTGTCGATTTTTGAGCATGCTCGAAATTAGCATGCTCATTACTAGCAAGGTATATACACGCTTTTGTGCTCTTTATTAGCATGCGTAACAGTAGTGTATGAGATTCCCATGTAGAACTGTCGATAAAATATCGAAATACCGATATTATTTTGTTTATTTTTTTTCTGGCTACAATGATTAAAATTAGAATCACAAACTTGATATATATACTCTATTTACAAAAAAATGAAAATGGCCAACTAGACCCTAAAAAACGTTTCTCAATCAATCGCAGCAACACCCAGCAACACGCTTCGCTTCGGCTTAGCTTATATGACATCAAATAAAAAATAAGACAGAATGCCATTACTATGTGTGTACTGTGATCCGATTTTTCCGGTACCTAGTACCGGAGATAGGTCGCCACCTTCCCTAAAATATGGTGAGGGAGGCGATGGCTGAGATATGCGTCATACTCGTGAACGGGTGCTGTTTGTGGGGTCCGGTCTGTTCAAGCGTCCAAAGACCTTTTATTAAAGTACTGTGTCCTAAGTTTGACGTGAGAGACCTCATTTTGCTCTCTGTATTTTCTATTAATTTGTATTGTTAGTTCATATGTTATGTTATGTTAGTGCATAGTACTGTTAAGTAAATAATAAAAAAAAACCTCCCTGAGGTTCTTGCCAATTCTTCTCAGTGCGAGAGTAATCGAATTGGCGGAAGTAAAAAAAAGTGACAAAATTCCATCTTCGGCGAGATCTTCGTCTTCAGCCGGATTCTGGCCCGAAGCCGAAGCTCCCGCCGAAGGACCGAGAACAGTCGGAATTAAACGAACTATTACGAAAGAGTGAGTGATTGACGGACCGGACTGCACTTAGTTCAGTGCGGATACCTCTATCACCGAAAGAAAAGCGGCATAAGCCACTTTACGCGGATATTCTTTTTTAGTCAGTCTCGGTGGCGCAGTGGCTAGCACCCCGCTTCTGATTCAAGAAGTAGTGGGTTCAAATCCTGGCACACACCAATGACTTTTCGAAATTTTCGGAAGTTACGTGTGATAAATATCGATGACTGACAACTTAGTGCCCGGTATGGCAATGGTTCGCCACCTATTCGATTTGGGACGGAAACATAACCGCGAGACGAAGCTTAACAGCTGCAGCCTACACCTTCGGGTAGAAAAAGGCGTGAAGTTATGTTATGTTATATTTCCTCTTTAGCTGTGGATAATTTTGAAGAAAATTATTAAATTACTAATAGTTTATAAACCTTCGGCTTCGGCCGAAGGTTGTGGAGATTGCCGATTAATCGGCTTCGGCTTCGGCCAAAAATAGAGACATCACTCATTTAAACTTTCATTGACTTTTACTTTAGCTTCATGGCTACGTAGCACAGCACTATCATGATATCATTCATGACAAGAAGACCAGGGAGTTTTGGCGGGACTGTGAAAGGCACATGTCCGTTATATGCATTATTTTCTCAAATTTGTGTTTCAATGGATATTATTGAATAAAATTCGTGGCGTTTTGTTTAATAAGTGTGCAAATGTGGGAAATGGTGTAAATATCGTGCTTAGTGTGCTCTGCTACATTTTTGTCAAAACTCCCTCGGAATATCATGCATAAAATGGCATGACTTTAGGTTAAGCTATAGGTTTAGGCTAGGTTAGGTTAAGAATGAAGCTATTCATTAGAATAAAAAGACTCGACTTAAAGGTCCTAGCAACCAGGTCGTTAAATCACAAAAGGCACAAGAAGACCAAATTTATATACTCTTTGGACCAAATTCCAGAACAGTTCATTCAATCGCGCGGGCCAATGGCTGTTCCGGGATTGCCAGTGATTGTACTGACCTCTGATGCAGTGCTGCCAATCCTACTGTTTTAACAGTAGATTTACTGTTTTTCCATTGATGTGCCTGTTTTTTGTTTTATTCTTAATTTTTATTGTTTTTTCAATTAGGGTACAGATCACCTATTAACTCATGCTAATATTTTACTTTATTATTTCTAACATTGAAACAACTTCTTATGGAATATATCGCGTTTATTTAGAACTTATATTTTTATTTATTTCCCGACGTTTCGAACTCAACAACTCGTGAAAATGTGTAGACTGTAACACTGTAAAGATAAAATAAAACTGTAAAAATAAACCATAAAAAGTTGTTTCAATGTTATGAATGTGATTCGCGAAAATCTAAGAAATAAATATTATTATTTCTATATAATAAACCGCTATGTCACTAGATATTTTAATACACGCCGTTTGTTAGTGACAACTACAAGTTGAAACTTTATTGAAGTCATAATAACTTAGAAAAATTGAATTAGTTCAATATATGTATATCTTTATTTATATTAAAAAATAAATAAAATTACAATGACTATTGTCTCTCTCGTCGTATTGTCTAGAAAATGGTAGAGCCACGCAGTTCACTGGGTGAATAGGCTGGTGATCGGTGAAATACCAAAGCCTCTGCGAATATCGACGTAAAGAGGCTCATACCGCGTTTTGTGTGGTGAGAGAGGCATCCGGAAGCCCACTAACCTCCCCTTCCAACTCCCTTTAAGGGCTGGCAGAGCAACTGTGACACTATCAGTGGGCGGCGGTAGTTGCTTACCATTAGGTGACACGCTTCTCGTTTGCCTTCCTGTTCCTTTAGGTTATTTTTATTAACATTGGTTATTGTTTTAATTAGAATGTATGAGGAAAATATAAAATCTGCCTTTTAACTCACCTACTGTTTTCTACTTTTTTTCATTGGGGATTTGTTGTTTTTGCGTTTGTTGGGGTTGGCAACTATGCTCTGATGACATGTCTAAAGAGTGACGATTACTGACGATACTGACGATTGGATGGAGCAGTTGACAGCAGTTGTAGTGCATTGAATTTTTATGGTTAATTAGAAATCCAATTAAATAAACATAAATGATTAGTAAATAAATATATATAGAATAATATATTAGTTAAATTGAGTTTACAAAAATGGCCAGCTGCGGTGACTTTATTAAAAGTCAATTTCCACTAATAGACGATGAACTAAAGAAATATGTGGAAGGTAAAAGTTTCAGGTTATTTATGAGCTTAATATTTCCACTTTGTTTGGCATTATTAAATAAATCAGTACAGATGTTGGTGTCTAAATTAATAATTTGATTGTAATTTTAATTTCAATGTGCAATATAATATCATTTTATTATATTCCATGTTTTTTTGTAGATATCTTAGACGGTAGTGCTGGAGAGTTTGAAGACACAGAAGAGGTTTACGAAGCAGTTGGTGAAGTCCTTCAGGGAATATCAGAAAAATCTGAAAAAGATATAAGGTAGGTAAAAGTTTTGAGACATCTTATTGGGCAATGGCAAATAGTGCAAACAGCACATGTGCATTGTTAAGTTAAAGTGGTGTAATTGGTTGTTATAACCTTAATTATTCATTTTAACAGAGATATATGTGAAAAACTCTTACATATGCTACAACCAGATAAACCAGGGAACAGTGTCGGCCCCCGAAAAGTATTAGACGCACCTATACATTTAGCATCTATGACAGCACCTGTTAATGAAACTGAGGAGCTCAGAAGTATATGGATACAAAGCAGGGATGATAATTTGGTAAGTTTTATTTTAAACCAAACATTATAACACTTCCACACTCTTCTGATTTGCTTAATTAATAGGAACAATAATTCTAATAGGAATCATATAAGTATTTTATAATTGTAAGTGATTAGAATTGCTATAATTTACTCCTGACACTTCTTGGAATCAACTGTCTTCTTTAGTACATTTATTTCTAAAAGCCAGAAAGTATTTTTCATACTTCTGTGTATAGCAGAATCAATATAAACTGAGGTTTTTATATTAATAAATATGAAATTATAGTGACTAATATATAATTAGTTCATAGATCATCACAGAGCCCCCATTACAAGTATCTCAATTTTCTTAAAATAGCTTGCTCTCTTGCACAATGCCAAAGAAGAATTGATGAAGAGTGTTTTAAAAGTTACAGTTGCCTTTAGTTTATGTTACCCATGTCTGATATATTTAATCTCTTTGCAATAATGATTATATGAAAAACTATATTAATGAAGCTCACAACCATTTAAATCACCGGTTTTCATATATTTTACTTTTTCCAGAAAGTTGATGCTAAAAAATTGGAAAAGGCCGAAGCAAAACTACAGCAGAAACAACAAAAACAGAAAGATGCTAAGTTGCCAGTAGCAGCGCCAATTCTCCAGACTGCTACAGCATCACAGGTGACATCTAAAAAGGACAGCAAACTGGAAGCAAAAGGGACAAATAGAACACAGGATATAAGGATAGAGAACTTTGATGTAGCTTATGGTGATAGGTAAGTTACTTTGAAAATAACTCTTTAGAAAACCTTTTGGAATAAGGCCTGACAAACTTTCATGACTTTTTGATGTAACAAAATTAAAAAAAAAAAAGAATTTTGCTAATCAGGCTGTTTGTATATGAACGTAATGAATATAAAATAAAGCAAAACAAAAATATGTTCTCTTGTATATCATTGTTAAAATTATAACTTTCACTTAAAATTTTGTGAACATTTAACGTGTTTTTTAATAAGACTTCTTAATTATGACCAATTGTCTATGTCTACATGCATACATTAAGGTCTCAGTGGTCCAGTGGTATAGTTCGAGGGTTCGAATCTTGGCTCACACCAATTACTTTC
This sequence comes from Euproctis similis, assembly GCA_905147225.2. Taxonomy (NCBI): domain Eukaryota; kingdom Metazoa; phylum Arthropoda; class Insecta; order Lepidoptera; family Erebidae; genus Euproctis; species Euproctis similis. Next base: position 16,149,721 of record LR990116.1, read on the forward strand.
GAAATTAATTTCGTAAGTTATGTGTGATAAATAAATAAAAGGTTCGCCACTTATTTCATTTGGGGCGTAAACATAGAGGCTTAACCATCGGAGCATGCCCTTTCTTACTTTTACACCGACATTCTCTTAAAAACCAACTTCCTTCCTTATAACCTTGTTTTCTACGCGGTCAGCGAGAGTCACTCCGCAGATTTTGCGCAGTGCCGCCATTTTTACCGCTTTTACTCTACTTTCAGGCACACTCTGCCATAATCAGCTCTCGCTTCCATAAATAAGTTAGCGTTGGGATCAGGACTGCATTGTGGATTGCTAGCTGGGCTTTTCTGCTAATGTTTTTTGCGCCCAGGAATCTGCCCAATCTGATTCCTTAAATTTATATCCACAATTATATATAAATCCTTAATAAGTAATTTGCAGTTCTCAATAATTCAGGATTTCCTAAACTATATATGACTTTCTATTATTATTATTATTTGTTACAGAGTTTTATTACAAGGTGCAGATTTAGTACTTGCGTGTGGAAGACGTTATGGTCTAGTTGGCCGGAATGGTCTGGGCAAAACCACACTCCTTAGAATGATCTCATCAAAACAGTTAAAGATACCATCACATATATCGATATTGCATGTTGAACAAGAGGTGGTTGGGGATAATACAGTTGCCTTACAGAGTGTGTTGGAATGTGACACTGTAAGAGAGAGTTTGCTAAAACGTGAGAAAGAGATCACCTCAGCTCTTAACAATGGGTGAGTATGCATGTCATGTGGTGTTTAGTGAAGAGTGGTGTCTAGACGAAATCTGGTAGGAAGATACATATGGATAGGGATGGTGTTGTGGCTGAAGTGTGGCAATAGGTTCCGCCACCAGTTCTCTTTGGGAAGTAATAGGGTAGAAGTAAAGGCAAGTGTAGGTGTAATACCTTCTGCCTACACTGGTTTCTACTGTCTAAATTAATGTATGTTATAACCTTACAAGCTGGTGCAGTCACTTACTGTATACAGAACTAACACAATAAGCAAAGGGACCAGTTTAAATTAAAGTTTTGTGTCAGGTAACTTTTTTTTTTTTGTGGGATAGAAGGGCAAACGAGCAGGCGTGTCACCTGATGGTAAGCAACCAACGCCGCCCATGGACACCAGCAACACATATAGTGTTACTGTTGCGTTGCCGAAATTTAAGGGATAGGGGATAGGAAAGGACGGGGAAGGGGGGTGGGCCTCCGGGTACCTCTCTCACCGAACGAAACACGGCATGAGCCACTTTACGTCGGTCTTCTGAGAGGTCGTGGTATTTCACCGGTCGAGCCGGCCCATTCATGCAGCGAACTGCTTGGCTCTACCACTGTAACTCCTTAGTAGAAATAACTCCTGAATTTTTTATTTTATTTACAGTGCAACAGACCCGGCCATGTCAAATGAATTAACAGAGATATACGCACAATTGGAGACTATAGAAGCAGATAAAGCACCAGCGAGGGCGTCTATCATTCTAAGCGGTTTGGGTTTCACACCAGAAATGCAAGCGCGCACCACCAAGACATTCTCCGGTGGCTGGAGGATGAGACTGGCGCTTGCGAGGGCTCTGTTCTCGAAGTGAGTGCTCTTCATATACCAGCTTCCAAAAATAATACCAACAGTGTAGTGTAGAGCCACGTAGTTCCCTGCATAAATGGACCGGCACGGCGGGTAAGATACCACGACCTCTCGGAATATCGGCGTGAAGTGGCTCGTGTCGCGTTTCCGAGAGAGCTATCCGGAGGCCCGATCCACTTTCCTCTTCTTTTCCCCTCCTACTTCCTTGAAGGAGGGCAACGCACCACGGTGTTCATGGGCGGTGAGTAGTTGCTTACCATCAGGTGACCCACTTGCTCCTTGGCCCTCCTATTCCATAAAATAGATGTATATGGAGTCCAAACATCTTCCCCTCTCCCCTTCTCATCTAGCTTCCGACTCTTTCCCCCTATCCTATTCTAATGGCTGGCATGTAACTGTAACATTCTGTGTTGTAGGTGTCCAGGGGGTCGCGTTATTTGCATACCATCAGGTGACACCACGCCAGCTCCTTCGCCCCCTATTATAAAAAAGTCTTTTTACATCTTGCTGATCTCTATTATTTACTTATTTATAGAAGAATCTGCTAAACATGTATATACTTTACTAGCTGATCTGGCGAATTTCGTTCCATACCAAAAGTAATAAATGAGTAAGTTTTGGATATCATGAGGTTCAATTTGTGCTATTTATCGGCACGCGTCTTGGCCGGTACTACTGCGCGACGTAACTGCTGTGCCGCTATGTTAATACTGCAATATGTTCGAAAATATTTGTTTCAATTACATGCTGTAAAGGGCCTTGATTATCTATATTACATGCACAATCTATTTAAGACACTTAATTGGATGAAAATTAATGCTTGAATGTTTAAACTCGCTTCGTAAATAAGCCATTATTTCTCGTAAAAAGTAAAACAATAAATAAAAATGGTCATTGTGTGTTATCCCTAAGAGATAAATATATGCTCTTGCGGACTTTTTTGTAGACCTTTCTTGTTGAATAATTTAGTACATTACTTTGACCTATCACTTAGGGTGCAGCCACCGTTTGCGATTAAAGTGCTAAATCTCGAAAATTATCATTTTTTCTTTAGTACATTATATATGCATTGTCAATGAAAACCACTCCGTTGAAACCCCATATCTATTTTTAAAAAAACCCGCATCAAAATCTGTTGCGTAATTTCAAAGATAGTAAGGGGGGACAGACAGTGGAAAGCAACTTTATTTTATATTATGTAATGATGACTAAAATATGACGAATTTTTCAGACCCGATCTGTTACTGTTGGACGAGCCTACAAACATGTTGGACATAAAAGCAATCATTTGGTTAGAAAATTATCTACAAAATTGGCCGACGACCCTACTAGTAGTATCTCACGACAGAAACTTTTTGGACACAGTACCCACAGATATTATGCACTTACACACACAGAGGATAGACACATATAGGTAAGAATTTGTATAATTCTTATTAGTTTGTGTAATATTATTGGAACGAAGTTCCTTACGGCGAGCTTGGAGGAGGTAGGGATTTTGCTGCGCGACCGCACTAAAAAAAATGTGATAGTAAAACCATAAGAAAAAGTGCGTGGAATAAAACCGTTAAATGAGACGAGATGACAGTCGTATACACAAACGAGTAGTGTATAATACCTTTCTCTTTCTCCGATTGTCGATTCTACATTAGCCGAAGGAACTTCGTTCCTGCCTGGTGTCCCACAACACCACATCTTTTTTTTATTTATTATAAAACATGCGGATAGAATGGACTATTGGACGTTGCAATATTGACTAAGCAGATAAAAAACCGGAAGAAAATAGTAGCCAGAATGGTGTAGGATAGCCATGATACATTTTCCATGATCAAATTCGGAGCCTTAAAAACCGACAAGCGTGTATGAGAAGAGTTATGAGAGTCAAAGAAATGAGTGAGTGTGTAAGATTCGTGCCTTATGCCAATCTGTTCTCTACCGAAGCGTGGCGTGAAGTTATGTATACATGTATGCAAATATTTCCAAATTTGATACAAAGTTGATGTTTAATAATGTTATTATATGTCTTCAGGGGTAACTACGATCAGTTCCACAAGACGAAAACTGAGAAACTAAAGAACCAGCAGCGTGAATATGAGGCTCAGCAGCAGCATCGCGCGCACACGCAGGAGTTCATTGACAGGTTCAGGTACAACGCCAACCGCGCCTCCTCTGTACAGAGCAAGATTAAAATGCTCGAGAAACTGTGAGTACCTTTTCTTTTGGGCACAATACACACAGCGCCCTCTAGTTTTCCAAGCTAAGTAACTAAATGCTTGTGTTATGGAAACTTGTTAACGAACATTATTAATACATGTATTTTTTTGTAAATACCTATTAATATTTGTCGATTTCAGCCCTGAATTGAAGCCAGTCGAAAAGGAAATTGATGTAGTTCTAAGATTCCCCGAGACTGAGCCCCTGTCACCTCCCATACTGCAATTAAACGAAGTTGGCTTTTACTATTCAAAGGATAAAGTTATATTTTGTGATGTGAACCTCGGAGCGACCCTGGAGTCCAGAATATGTATTGTAAGTATCGTAATGAATAAAATAATTAGGGCTCATATGAGTATTACGTAAGCAGATTTATTACAATTATTTCCCCCCCCCCCCCACCTCCATGTCAGCAATGTAAGCGAAGCCCTTACCCCCTCCCCCATAGTTTTCAAAAAAATATTCTCAAGATACCATTTACAAGATTGGTCCAAGGGCTTTTTTGGAAAATTAAATGACTACTGATGACGTAATAATTATCTGGACTCCCCTACCCCCGATGTCATCCAAAATAAACAAAGCAAAATGTTAAGGGCCCCACCCTTAATTTTTTATTTTAAATTTTATATAAGTATATTATTAGACACCGCATTCAAAAATACATAAAATCTATGAATTTTCATGAACCCCTATTTTTTATTCGTTTTTAATAAAAGGTCCGCTAGTGTCTTATTAAATATAGGTACCATTTTATTGAAAAATATATTTTCTAAAGTCTATCGGGCATCTCCTATACCCGACACACCCATATAAATTTGAACTTATCCAAGAGTAAACATGTACCTACCTCAGCGCCATCTATCGTTCGTCTTCACTCAAGGTGGATTGTTTTACAGGTGGGCGACAATGGTGCCGGCAAAACGACGTTATTAAAAATTATTATGGGAATCTTGTCGCCCACGAGCGGCATCCGGAGTGTACACCGGGGTTTGAAGTTCGGCTACTTCTCGCAGCATCACATCGATCAGTTGGAGATGAACGTGAACTCAGTGGAACTATTACAGAGGAGCTATCCAGGTATTTACTTCATTCATCAATAACTTTTAACATTGGTACATATTGGTATAGCTGAACGAATGGACAGGCGCGACTGGTGAAATATTACGACCTCTTAGAAAGATGTCATGGCCATGTCGAGTTTTGTTTGGTGAGAGTGGTATCTGGAGCTTCGCCCCTCTTCTTGACGCTTGCGATTCCACTCCCTTAAACGCTGGTTAGGAAGGTGAAACACTGTGTTGCTGGTGTCCATGGGCGGCGCTAGTCACTTACCATCAAGTGACGCATTTACCCCTAAAAAGCTATTTTTTTATTAATATTAACATATTGTAATTTTTTTTAATATACCTGCATGCTTAAATGTAGTGGTGATATTGTTTTCTTTTTATCTATACTGTAGTGCTGATTCCGCATAGTTCTATGCTTCCGGATCGAGCGAAACGCAGCATGAGCCACTTAACGTCTTTATTCTGAGAGGTCGCGGTACTTCAGCCTGTCCATTCTAGACTTTTCTTAAGATGACCAAAATTTTCAAACTACATGGGATATATATTTTTTTTCTCATTATTCTCATACCTTGTTACCCCGTTTCGGCTTGACGTTGAGTTCTGGAATATCCTGTGTATTACTGGGAATTATACAGAATGCGATGGACAATTTTTCATAATGTACCAATTGATCTACAGGTAAAACGATAGAAGAGTACAGAAGACAACTAGGTAGCTTCGGAGTGAGCGGTGATCTTGCTCTACAGACGATTGGCAGTCTCTCTGGAGGTCAGAAGTCGAGGGTTGCGTTTGCGAGAATGTGCATGGGGAACCCTAACTTCTTGGTACTCGACGAGCCCACGAATCATTTGGACATAGAGACGATTGAAGCGTTAGGGAAAGCTATCAATAAATATACGGTAAGACGTTTTAAATAGACTGTTCACAGACGATAATTTTATGTAATAACCTTCCTTGTCCTCTCTGCCTATCCTGTAAGCGGCTTGGTGCGAAGTTATGTAAGTGTATGTAATATCACAACAATATGCATTTAGAATTTAATTGATTTATTTGAATTGTGATAAAAGTAACGAAGTATGTCGTAGAAGAGCGCTCGTTTCAGACGGAACATTACAATGAGTCGTGCTTTTTCGTACATACATTGGGTAGGCAGAGACTTTGGCTACGATCCTGGGACATTTCTATCGCCTAATCCACAGTCATGCATTTCTCATCATGCATTCACATCGGTTACCGGTGCTACGCATTTTTCTTTTTTAATTAATACGCTTTTATTAGTTTACTTTGAGCTCGGTTTTCTACTACTTTGAACGATCCGATTTTATTTTAACTCTGTAAAATAATAATTATGAAAATGCTGTGGCTTGGGACAAGCAGATAGTAGCTCATTCTTACAATGGTTGATATTTTATGATATTTTGTTCAAAACATCCTATTATCCTGATTACATTCGCCAGGATTCAACAGTTTGTCTCCGACTAGCTCTATCTCTCTTACTCCCGTGCGAAGTTTCACGATTCGCGAAATGATCATTTATTTGGTCGTAGTAACTCTGTCTTGAGCTCGCACACTGAACCGCCACTCAAATATATAAGCGCTACTTAAGCGTTTAAGTAGCTGTCACATTTTTTTTTTTATTTATTTATTCAGATTAGACAGAATACGTCAAATTTGAGCAGAAAGTAGCACTTTATTGATTGTCAGATTTGAGCGGCGGTTCAGTATACGGGCGTTGGTCCCCCAAACCGACATTTCGTGTTATAAACGTAAAAAAATATTAATAGTTGTCAAATATATGAATGAAAAGTCTCGGTGGTCCAGTGGTTGAGCACCCCGCTTCTGAATCGTTCGAATCCTGACTCACACCAATGACTTTCCGAAATTAATTTCAAAAGTTGTGTGTGATACATATCTATGACTAGTGGTAGAGCCAAGCAGTTCGCTGCATGAATGGGTCGGCTCGACCGGTGAAATACCATGACGAAACGCGGCATGAGCCACTTTACGCCGGTCTTCTGAAGACCGGCGTAAAGTGGCTCATGCCGCGTTTCGTTCGGTGAGAGAGGTACCCGGAGGCCCACACCCCTTCCCCATCCTTTCCTATCCCCTATTCCTTAAAGGTCGGCAACGCAACAGTGACACTATATGTGTTGCTGGTGTCCATGGGCGGCGTTGGTTGCTTACCATCAGGTGACACGCCTGCTCGTTTGCCCTCCTATCCCATTAAAAAAAAAGAAACTTCGTGCTCGGTATGGCAATAGGTTCGCCACCTATTCCATTTGGGACGTAAACATAACACCGAGTCGAGGCTTAACATCCACTGCCTACACCTTCGGGTATAAAAGTCGGGTATAAGAGGTGAACTTATGTTGTGTTAAATATATGAATCTGTCAATTAATTTGTAATGTATTTCATTGCAGGGAGGTGTTATACTGGTATCTCACGACGAAAGACTAATACGGATGGTGTGCAAGGAGCTTTGGGTTTGCGGGAACGGTTCAGTTGCCAGTATAGAGGGTGGTTTCGACGAGTATCGTAAGATCGTCGAGAGAGAACTAGAAGCGCAAAATAAGTAGACCAATAATATTTATATATATATAGGTTATTACAACATACAAAATAACCGCAACATGTATACACAATATTCATGTAAAAAGTAATCTTAAATTATATCGTTGTAATATATTTTGTTGTTTTATTTAATTTTCAACTATTTTCGAAATTAATAATGTCTCGGTGGTCCAGTGGTCGAGCACCCGCTTCTGAATCTGAATTAGAACGACAATAGTTTCTTCAACAATCTTTACACTAAGTCTCTGTGGGGTAGGCAGAGAAATCTTAAATCCCTAACTTCTTTGACTCGCTCGCTTGGTTTGTAAGACTCTTGGCATCCTTAACATTTCATAAGGAAACGTTTAATTTGATCATGGAAAGTATGTGGTCGCCCTCATCCGCTCCAACATCCTTCCGCTTCTATACTGTACATCTGCTTAGTTCAAGATTAACTAAGCATCAATCATTCTTTCTACTTGTCCAAACGATCGGAGTCGGGAGTATGCACTTCCTTAATTTTTACGCTCTTTTAAACTTTGCTTCCTTATAACAATTTTTGAACCTCATACCGCAAATTTTTCGCAGTAACCTCATTTCGACTACTTTATCATTAATTTTAATTACCCTCTGCCATGCCCAACTCTCTCGTTCTCATAAGTTAGTGTTGTGATCAGTACCGCACTGGAATAGCGATCTGGGTTTTGTTGCACAGATTGTTTGCGCCCAGGGGCTTATTATGAGCTCTTAATTCCAGCCAACTAACGCGCTGCCTAGCGAATTCGTATTACCAACGACTAATTTCAGCTAATCGTAGACTACTCCTGACTGACTAGCTGAAATTAGTCGTCGAAAATACGAAATTGCAAGGCAGCGCGTAAGCGGGCTGGAATTAAGAGTTCATAATACGTCAGCAGGCAGCTCAACGCTCTATTTACACTGTTTTCTAACTTACTCTTCTTCCTACATTTCCGGTGTAAAAGTAATTTTTATTATGAGATGCTGTACCACTCACCTCGAGTGGCACAGTCACGTAGTTCGCTGCATGAATGGGTTCGACCCGTTAAATACGGTCGCGTTTTGCTCGATGAGACCTACCTGGATGGTAACCGGAGGCCCAACTCATACCCGTCTCCTGTCCTCATTCCATTTTCAACTCCTATCCCACTAACGAAAATATTCCCAAAGAAGGAGGGTTGACGTCAGGCGGCCGGTCACAAAACCGCAGAAAAATCTTTTAACAACACGAATAGTTTGAAAGTATGACATGTTGTGCCGACCCCATTTAAAGTGGGAAAAGGGCAGGAAACTCATGAAAGTGATGATCATTTTTAGTTAAGTAGTACCTCAAGAGAGATTAATGATTCTTCTGAGTACAAATACAAAACAAAGTATTAAATAGTAATATCTCAAAATAGCAAGCAGTTCGCTGCATGAATGGGCTGGCTCGACCGTGAAATACTACGGCCTCTCAGAATATATACGAAACTCGACGTAAAGTGTTTCATTCGGTGAGAGAGGTATCTAGAAGCCCAACCCCCTTCCCTCTTTTCCCATACTACTTAGTTAAAGCCGGCAACGCAACTGTAGGTATCTATCTGTGTTGCAAGTGTACATGGGCGGCAGTAGTTGCCTAGTGTTTTAGAAAAATGGGTTCCATATTTCAGCTTCCATATTTAAGTAAATATATAAACAGGTAAATAAAAGTCATCTAAATCAATGCAAATTTTTATTTTATACCTTCAACCTCACACTCTCACTTTGTCTCCATTAAATACTTTCAGCATACATAAAACACATTGTTCGTAACAAACGAAAATATCAATGGCAATTAAAAAAAAAAACACATATCATTAACTTAAAATGCATATTTACAAATCAATGATCGAATATATATAAATTTATGAACATATATATTATTATACAATTAATATAAGTAATGACTAAAATATGAAGAAATTAAATTATATAGTGAAGTTTTCTTTCTTTTTTTATTTAATTGAACTCAAATGTCGGACAAGTACATAAATACTCTTTCGACAAATATCTGTAGGTGCTCTATTTTATTTTTTTAAATGCATATTCTTTTACAAGGAATGTCTGTTCGTGATTTCGGAGGGAAGGATACCATAGATAAATATATTTTACTTTTTTTATTAGAGAATTTTCAATAAATTATTGTATTGAAGGTCTATTGACGATATACATACATAAATATACTGGTATATCATAACTATACCGGTTTATTATGGCAATTTATGATCGTGAATATATAGGTAAAAATTAATATAATTACGCGCTACCAGATCACAAATACTAAGCTAAATAACTTATGTCCAGTTGGCAAAGACAGATGGCTGTTTGTAAGTTCGTCTCTTACTATGCAAGAGGGGTCTACAGTTTAAAAACATACGCAAGGTAATTTTTATTGTTGCTTTTTGCGCCTGGTTTTAGATTTGTCAGCGTTTCTTAATACTTCTGCGTAGGAGAGCTCCAGCTTTCTTAGCTTGTGAATTTCCTGTGATGCAGTGCTCTGTTTGATGTCCCACGAATCAGTCTCTGAGTTCCAACCTTGATAAATCTTACCAGTGCGGCCGCTCGCGCTTGGAGACGGGGAGTTCATGTTCCTGTTGTAGAACTGCAACGTGGATCCGTTCCACTCTGTTTCTGCAGTTTTTACCAATGGACTCACCTCAATCGGCCTGTAGTCCCTTCTTTTCTTGCTCGATGATTTTTGATAAGTAATTTTAGGCGGAGAAGGGAATACAGGAGAGTCAGCGCCTTGGCGTTCTTGGCTGTGTTTGCGATTACGATGTCTGGACTTCTTCCTGGTGGCCGCTATATATTCTAGTGGTTGACGCACTAAGGGTGTCAGTACACGCTCCTTATCTTTTTCTTTCTCCTTGTCATCTGTTTCTTTTTGTTCGTTCTCTACCTGTTCCTTCTCCTTCTGTTCACATTCCTTAGGTTTACTTGATTTAGGCTTTTCTGTAGTGCTCTCAGGCACTGGTTTATTCTCCTTGTTCTTACTCTTTTCCTCTTTCTTTACAACTTCCGGTTTAGGCTTTTCTTTTTCTTTTAATGTTGGCGTATCCGGTACGGTTATATCGGATACTGGAATTGATTGCTCAGACATGACAGATGATAATACACTTTGTGTATCATCGGTAAAATGGCCTGGAAGTTCCTCGGTTGCGGGTGTGACTGGAGGTACTTTTCCTGTCGTAGTGTCATCGAGGAGTGGCAGCTGTTCTCCTTCGTCTTTATTCTCTGCCGCTTTCTTGAGAATTGTGAAGATTTCTTTGAATAGCTCTCTGTATTCTGGTCTGTTACGGAATCGGCTGTCCATTGGACTGACGTCATCATAAATACTGAAGCGATAGTCTTCTCCATCAGCGATAGTGCACAGGAATGAACCAGGCCGCTCGCGTTCTGTTTGTGTTGCTTTGTTGCTTGTCTCATCCGAAAACCCGGAGCTTGAAGTCTCAGCTTCCGAAAAGTCTGGTGTTTGAATAATCTTCTTGCGAGAATTTTCCACTTTTTTAGTTGAATTGATTCCTTTTTGCGCTTCCTCACCATGGCCGCTTTCCTCATCTGTGTCCTTCACATTAAACTGACTGTAATCATTAGACGATTGTATTTCGTGCTGCAAGCACAGAGGTTCAGAAGGATTCACACTGGGCAAAGGGGTCTTGTTTTTTCTTGTGTTCTTGCCTTGTGATAGTTGAACTTCTAGCAGAGCTTCATACTTCTGCACTAACTCTCTGTAAGGATTATCATGACCATCTTCTTTGTTTGCCCATATACCTTGCAGTAGTTTCTCCTTAGCATTCTGTAAAATCAAATACATTTTTTTTACTATAATCCTGACGCCTTAATGCTCTGTACCATTAATTAGAAATAAGGACAGGTTTAATTGTTATAAGAATGGCTGCTTTTTTTATTTTAATGAACTTTCGTATTTATAAAGTTTTAGGTAAGGCAAGATTAAAACAAAAATCTAAGGTTCAAGGTAAGAAACGAGTAGATAACTTATAGAATCCTGTGCATTATCCTGTATTTATAAGAAAAACTTAAAAAATAACATTACTTAAATCTATAAATAAATGATATATGCTACAAAAGATTGTAATTTGTGTTTATCTCGAACCTTAGATCGATAGAAATGAAGAAAATGATTTTGTAACTTAATGACATTTAATCGTAGCTAATTATTATTGAGAACAAACACATCAATATGATTAGTCAAAATTACACCCATTACCAAACGTTAGTCACACTTTTAATACCTACATTGATAGTTGACACCACGATGAATGAATAATAACTACATAAATAATTATTAAATATATATAAATTAATATTAAAGAATATGAATGACATAGAATTTAAAAAAAATATTAGTGGTACACATTTGTTTCCCTTTGCCCGTGTTTAATCTATATTAATAGTAATCTGACAACTATCAAAACAAAAAAAAACAAATCCGATGATGATCTCCTTCACCATAGAGTACGGTTAGAGTGCACTTTCACGTTTAGTAGAATTAACGAGTCGGTAATGGACGTACCTTCGACTACATACGATATATCCAAAGAAAACTACTGCAAATGCGCTTCATAATGCATATGCAAAGTGTGATCAACAACATCAGGGGCAGTTGGAAAAGTTTTGTCGCCTATAAAACGAGCGAAATTTCATATGAGGTACCGTTTAGAAATCGAATTGTCTTCTCTTTTGACATCCAACAAGTTCATTTAAATTTCGAACGGGAAAGGTTAATTTAAATTTCGAACGTGGTTGTTTTTCGAAAACCATCAATTGACGAACGACTGTCCAATCTGTATTACAAATTCATTAGTCTTAGCGTTTGTTAATTTGTTAGTCAATATGCTTACAACGCAAGAGTAGTGAGTTAATGTTGTTAAACAAGAATTTAATGAAAGATTAAATTTACAATAGGTATGTTGTTAATTTAAAGAAAACAGAAGATCTATACAAGACAGAATAGATAAGCTAAAAGAATATACAAGCAGTTTTATAGAAATAAACTTACGTCGAATTTGACAAGTTTGGTGTTGACGAGATCTTCTCTTGGGCTGTCTTGGCCAGAAGCAGGGAGGATCAGAGAACTGATAGCGCTCCTGTCATCGTCGTCTCCGTCGAGCATAGACGACATGTCATCACCTCGTTCAACGCCTCTTAGACATCTTATGCAGAGCTGGCCTTGTCTGTAACAAAATTAACGTGGACGTTCACTTCACATTTTGCCTTGTTTGAACCTTAGTTAGGTAGATTGATTTGTTACTTATCATCAAAACTACTGAAGTTTAAATTAAATTCACAAAAAATATCTATAAACTATACGAAATTAATCCCATTTTTTCTGTACATTATTTACTATTTACTTCTTGCATTAAATACCTACCATATTATGTACCTATTTCAGGAAACTGTAAATCAACTTTATTCGGTTAAAATATTTTCCTATTTAAATCCCAACGCTTCATCATAAAATTGGTATACTAAACGTAATATATTGTTGTCTAAATATATTTAATGTTATTTCCTAAATTTAATACGAAAAGAAAGATAATTTTATGCAAGTAGATAATTAAAATATACGTTTTGTTATATTTTGCATTTTAATCTTTATAAAAACAGCGCATTAGAAATCATTCCTTAATATACTTTTCAGTTTTATTAAATATATGCTTTTGAAAAAAAAATGGCTATAGAACAATAGATGTTTACGTACCTGACTTCTTCAAGGATCGAGAATTCCTCATGCATAGACTTGGGTTCATCTTCTCGGTGATGCCAATTTCTAAATTGTTCCTGTAGTCTATTGTTCTCTTGTACCATGGAGGCTAGCTGTTCTTCGAGTTCTGTGACCCTCCTCTGTTCTTGTGCAAACGCTACTTTGTTCTCTCTGAGTTCATCGCTTAACCTAAGTAAGTCCTCATCCTCTTTAGTCAGTTCTGGGAGAGGTGCTACCGTTTTAACCGGCGTACTGCTTACGTCAGGCTTTTTGACTTTTAGTGAAGACTCGACCGCTTTCTCTTTTTCTTTCGGTTTCTCGACCTCGAGTTTTCTCTCCACTCTCCGTCTATAGATTTCCAGTTGAGCGTTCAAGTCGTCGACAATCTTTTGCAGGTCTTCGCATTTACTTTCCAGTGTTTCGATGTTAGAACACATACTGAAATTTTATTAATATACTATAATTATCTCTTTTAATAGTGTTTAGATCTAGTTTATTCTAATTCTTTCTCTCCTTTATTAAATATTTTCTCGTCTTTGTTATAACAAAGGCGAAAATGGTGATGGAATATTCACAGAATCATTTTTAATAAGTTAGTCTATTTTTTTTCATATTACTTCTTGAACGAAGAATCGATTCAAAGTACATATATAAGAACACTAATATTTTTATTTGGAAAAAAATTACATGATGGCTACCTATCTCCTGATAGAATTCTGATAGGACAGTCTCTTGAGAGTAAAACGTTGTCGATAAATCAATGAATTAATCTATTATTAAATTTATACTCTTTGACTTACGTTTTAATATGTTTCTTGTCGGCGGCATGATCGACTGCTAATCTATGGTTGGCGCGTTCCAAGTCCTGTATGCTCACCTCTAGTTGTTCATATATTCTTAGTCTCGAGTCGTTCACCTCGCGCAGAGCTACCGTTTGTTTTGTTAAGTACTGTAATAGAATAATATTATAAATTTGCATGGGAATATCTTTTATCGTCATTAATTTCCTTTGGTTGGTTATGTTTCCACTTTACATATAATTTAGTAGATCTATGGCCATGGAGTTTTTTTACTCTCCACTATATTATAAATCGGTGGTCTTACCTCGATCTCTTGTGCCTGGTCTTCTATGACATTCTGGTGTTGACGGAGAGCCGTTTCAAGTTCCTTGTTCCTCTCCAATAGGGTTTTACCAAGTTCCGCTGCCAGTTGTAAATCTGTGAAGAAAAAAAGTATTGTTAAATAAGATTTAGTGGCTAATTTAAACTAATTTGGTAGGCGATCCAGGATTTAGTAAGAATAATAACTTATAATATTTCTACGATGAATATTTAATTTATGTAACATAAACACCATTTTTTAATGTCTCGGTGGTCCAGTGGTAGAGCACCCCGCTTCTGAATCAAGAAGTCGCAGGTTCGAATCCTGGCTCATACCAATGACTTTTCGAAATTATTTTCGGAAGTTATGTGTGATAAATATCGATGCCTGAAATAATTGTGCCCGGTATGGAAATAGGTTGTTAGGTTGCATTTGGCCACTGCCTACACCTTCCGGTAGAAAAAGGCGTGTAGTTATGTTATGTTATAAGCACGATTTTCTTTTCATATAAATATATTTTTAATAAAACCAAGAAGAGCAGAATGTATACAATCTTTGTGTGAAGATTCAAATCGTACTTGTTATTAATAAGTAAATTGAATTAGTATCTATTGATTGAAATTAATCGGCACTAATATGTGCTTACGTAAAGTTTGTATTATAACATATTATTTTTAATATGGTAAATTAAATAATTGATTTACATAGATTAGATAATTACAATTCACTTTGTTATTATTATAAATTTACATAATTGAATTTATTATGAATATCAAATGTTAGGTTTTGCGTTATATCTGACGAAGTTGGCCGGGACGTGAATACTTAGATACTATGGGTCTTACCTAAAAACTAAGAATCTAAAGCAACTAAGTTTATGTCTACTTATATTGTAAAGATTTCGATTTGAAAATGCTTTTACTATATGGAAGCCACGTTAAAGCCACGCCTTACGTGACTGCTACAGCCAATATACCATTTATGCTTTGGATTCCTTACAAAAAATAAAAATCACTTGAGGTCTATATGGACGATGTCTTCCTCGAGTTTAACAAGTATGTAACAATTTTATAGTCATAACTCTTCGAACAAAATCGCAATTGGCCCACACGTTCCGTTGCGACAGCTGTCAAGCGGAGATAATGAAAGCTAACTCACACCTGCTGCCACCTTGCTTGCACACTTTAGAATGCATCAGCATTTAAGCGATATTTATCGGCACAGGCAGAACAAAAAAGCATGGTGCAACACCTCATTAATTTTTGAAAGGCTTCCAAGTGAGACCTTGAGCGCTTTGGCAGCGCCGTGATTTAAATATTTTTTTATATACGAGTAGAAGTGACAATATGTGTGATAATTTTATCAATTTTCATTACATATCTACACAATTTTTGAGGCAAATGGAAAAATGTGTTCTTTTATGAAGATAATACTTATTTATGCACACCTGTCTTGGTGAGTAAGTTGGTGAATGTGTTACGAGAAGTGTGATCTTTCAAACCAAAAGTTATGAGGGCGTTATAAGTTAGGAAGGTAGAAAGAGCGCGAAAGGCAAATCTATGTTCTAGGGGAAAGAGAGACAGGTGCGAACATTTTTTTTTTTATTCAGTAACGTTACGTTTAAGTCAGTGGTTTGGTAGAAAGATTTCCTTTTTCTTTACATTATGATTAAGTAACTTTGTTTCAAAGTTATTAATATTATTTTATTAATTTATTATTCAAATGTTTTATGCAAATTTATAGAAAAGAATTACATCGATTGTAATTCTACTGTTACTTGTGATAAGTGCGTTTTATAACTTAAAACTCTTAAGGCCGAATACTGAACCGCCACTCAAATATATAAGCACTATATAAGCGTTTAAGTAGCTGTCACATTAGACAGAATGCATGAAATTTGAGCCAGTAAGTAGCATTTTATTGATTGTCAGATTCACTCTACTTAAATAAACCCTTTCACCAGTTATATATTAAAATTATAATTTATTATAATATAATTTAAAATATCATACCATAGACACTGACCGTCTCCTCAAGATGTCTATGGGCGACTATAAACTATAAAGTATATTTTTTTAATAGTGAACGGTAGCTCCATATTTCATTATGAGTAATTATTATTAATTATTGTTGCAAATGAGTATATATTAAATTAAACTATAAGATGATATAGCCGCGGTATAGTGCAAGGAAACATTTTTCGCTCTAAATAATACAAAGTATTTATGCAAAGTACATTTTTATTATTTTTTTACTTACATGTTTACTTGTTATTTCTTGGTAGGTGAGGAAAACAAATTACATACTACCTCTTTGTTAGATGCACTAGGATGTACTTAATTTAAAGAGAATGTACTCAGAGAATTAATATATTTTAATTAGTTGCGTTTTTTTTCTTTAAATCCAACTCTATACTTTTTGGAAAACAATTAGCTGAATAGCAATAAGTATTTACATCGTTTGAGTAAATTGATCATGAAGTTTTGATATTGTACAAACAAAAATAATGGAGGATAGAGTTCTTACATGGAAAGATTGAGCGTGGTGCTAACGGTGCCAATGGCATCCGTGGACATCTGAACACCAAGAGTTACAGCCTACAGGATAAGCATTTGCGTATTAAATTTTTAATATACGATAGGGCTGGGGATTGTAAGGGAGGGGCATGGAGTGGACGTACATGTCATAGCGAACGAAACTTGTCATGAGCCAGTTCACACCGATTTTCTAAGCATATGCAGCAGTTGCAGCGAACTATTTAGCTCTATTACTGATAGAACTTCATAAGATGAACCAAACGAATGCTTTAGTTTTACTTCACTGTGAGACTAATTCTTATTAGCTTATATTAGCTCAGTTAATTACTTTAGTCATGGGTATATAATAGTTAGTTTCTGTTGTATAATGTTCACATATTTAAGTTTAAGTTTTTTTTTTGTATACCTATTTGAGATTATATGATACATACATAACTTCACGCTAAGTCCTTAGTGAGGAGGCCAAGTGAACAGGGGGCCTTAAGGTACGATTCTTACACACCTCACTCGCTTTTTTTATTTTCATAACTCTTGTCATATAGGTACGCTCGTCGGTTTTTAATGACATCACCTTCCTCTCGTTTTATTTAGTAACGGAAAGTGTGTCGTTCGTGGCTGTCCTCGACTGGTACAGCCATCCTCTTTTGCATTGCATATCTGCTTAGTCAATCTTGCATCACCCATCCTTTCTAAGTGTATGACACGTAGAAAGAATGGATGGACCATTAGACCATTACTCGATAACAAGTTCTAGTAAGTATCTGAGTTAGCTTACGTCAAATTGTTATTGAAAGAACTGGTTCTTGGCGTGATTTTTGTATGTTTTATTGTATGATGTATTATGATGGATGTTATACGATCAAAAACTCGTTTACTAAATGCAATGTTTATGAAAAAAAAAACAATGGATAGGTAACAGCTATTTGATATGCATCAATGAATTGTACAAAATTACGTGGTTCTGGGTAATGGCGTGTCTCTATCAGTAAATCGAGATTGACGCTAATAGAGCTGAATGTAGTT
The DNA here is from genome assembly GCA_905147225.2 of Euproctis similis. Taxonomy (NCBI): domain Eukaryota; kingdom Metazoa; phylum Arthropoda; class Insecta; order Lepidoptera; family Erebidae; genus Euproctis; species Euproctis similis. The sequence continues at coordinate 16,167,564 of LR990116.1, forward strand.
AGCAGTTTGATACGTAATCGTTTTGAAGAAACAGATTAGTTTTTTTACGGAACAATCGTCTTAAACGTAACATAACATAATTTCACGTCTTTTCTGCCCGAAGGTGTAGGGAGCGGCTGTTAAACCTCGTCTCGCCTTTACGTTTACGTCCTAATATTTGTCACACATAACTTTCGAAAACAATTGCGAAAAGTCATTGGTGACCCAGAATTCGAACCCGTGACTTCTTGGTTAAGAAGCAAGAAAAATCGTCTTAATCCTCAGAAATTAAAAATATATACACTAGCCATGTTTTATTGTGCTTCGTTCGGAAATTAAGTAGTAGATTCCTTAGATTTCCCTTCTATTAATCGTTAAAGAAATATATAATCGGGTATAACTTGTTATATAAATAATTATCACACGTTGTTAAAGTGTTATCGATAGCGAAATTACGTTTCCACTCTGAATAAAAGATGTCGCGTCAGTTGCACAGAATTTCTCTTGTAGGAACTTGATTTTAATTTGGTAAGGAAATTATCTTGGCTTGATATTCTGGACTCTACACCTTTAATGCACCAGCCTACTGCTATGTTTTGTATTATTATATATTATGCATCATTTGAAAAGAGTGTTTGGCACATATGTTTCTTGACCGATTCTTCTCTTGACAGTCTCTGACTACTTCATTTAAAATAATAAGAAGACCTTTTTTTACGCGAGGAAATGCTTTATGCACACCCCCCGCCTGGGAACGGCAGGGGGTAGTGTGGGACTCCCAAAACAGTAAACTGCAATCCGATCCTAGGGTTACCCACTAAAACCTCGCGGCGGCCTTCCTCCTTACTTTGACTTTATTTCTTTAAAATAGCTTATCATAATAAATACAGCTTATAAGACATTATCACAGGAAACTAAATTACTCAACGAATATGGAACTTTCTTCTTTATAATTTAATAATGGCCTCAATTTTATTTTATTACGGTGTAATTGCAACGCAATATTAGAATGATATTACGGAAACAATAGTAGGTAGGTAGATAGGTAACGAACATAGCTCTCTCTCGGTTGCTTACGTTCTATACATAAAGCCAAATGACCAACATAGGTTTAATGAAAAAAAGTTGTTAAATTATCGTAAAAGTTTTCTATAGCATAATTACGGCTATATTATTTTGCCACTTAAATATTCAATTAATAGTGCAATTGCTTACGTTTTCTTGAAAATGATAATCAATTCTGTGATAGAAAAACGATTCATTTGTTAGTTTATTAAAATGGTATGACAGTGCTAGAAGCCAAGCAGTTCGCTGCATGAATGGGCCGGCTCGACCGGTGAAATACCACGACCTCTCAGAAGATCGACGTAAAGTGGCTCATGCCACGTTTCGTTCGGTGCGAGAGGAACCCGGAGCCCCACCCCCCTTCCCCATCCTTCCCTATCCCCTATCCCTTAAAGGTCGGCAACGCAACAGTAACACTATATGTGTTGGTTGCTTACCATCAGGTTAAGCCTGCTCGTTTGCCCTCCTATCCCATAAAAAAAATGGTTTAGAGGAATTGGTTCACCAATCAAGAAGGTAGTTTTTGTTTTTTTTTGTTGTTAAAATAAAATAAAGCTACGGTAGCATTGAATACGATGCCATCCCGGTTATGATAACATTGTAAGAGCGACATAGCCATCTTATAGATTTGTAGAGCAAATATTTGGTTATTTAGAATTACGTTTTTGTTAGATATATATAAATACTAGCTGACCCGGGAAACGTTGTCTTGCCGAAAAATAAAATTTTAAAAATAGGGGTTGATCGTAGGGGGTTGAAAATTTAGGGTTGTATGTATTTTTGTATCCCGTTTACTAAAAAAAATAAGAAACAGAAATATATCGAAAAATTAAAAAAAAAAATTGAGGGGTGTGATTTAGGGGGATGAAAAATAGATGATGTCCTATTTTCAGACTTACCCGATATGCACACAAAATTTCATGAGAATCGGTCAAGCCGTTTCGGAGGAGTATGGGAACGAAAACTGTGACACGAGAATTTTATATATTAGATAAATAAATATATTTAAAAAGTTTTCTTGTGATATAAAGAATACACAATACGGCAATTATTGCCATTAAAGTCTACTAACCTTAATAAAGAGCAAGCGTATATATAAGTAAGAGGTAGCTTCATCATTATTAAGTTACGCAATCATTTATTATATTTTTAAAATTGTTTAAACACCTAACAATTTGTAAAATAACGTAAGATAATAAACATGAATGTAGTGAATTTTATTCAACAGCAGTATAATATTTATTACGCAAATGGTCTTTAAAATATAATGTAATCCATCGCACGCCTATCATTATGTAGAATTTTTAGATAACTAGATACATAATTATAATTATATATATATATTTTTTTATAATTTTGACACGAAGTCTAAACACAGTTTATTATGCTCTAGTAAATAAATGTGATATTATGATGACGTCCTTTTTTTTTCTAACTATTTTAAGAATAATTTCCTGATAGACTTATTACGCCAGTTATCGCCATAATTTGATTAAGGGTTTCAACTTTCAATCTTGAAATATAGACATGCATTTTCGAAAAATATGTGCAGTAATTTTCGATAGCATCCTACCAATGAATGTTAAAAGGCTTCGCATCTATGCCATGGAATACAATATTTTTGACGACACAAGTTAATGCTGTCTGCACCTTTTACTGTTTAATAAAAACGGTGAATGCGAAAATACATTATACCATAATATATTATAAATTCTTCAGTTTTTATCCGCCAGTAAAATTTATTAATTTATTCATTTCCATTACGTACCCGTACATAAGTAATTATTCAATCAAATAGATATAGTCATTATAATATAAATTCCAAAGAAAGAGTATGGTTTACTTGTGAAAGTTAGCATTATTTATCACCATATATAATTTAAAAAATACTCAAATAATTTATGTTAATATCCAATTCTATTACGCCACAGCATTATGATACCGCAAAGCATAGTGCAAACCATTTTACCTTGGTTATTAAAAAAAAAAAAAGAAATTATTGCAAGTTGTTTGCTCTATGGCCGATTTCGAATTATGAATTTGAAAAATACAAATAGTATTTAAGTACCTATTTAGATTAAGCCTATAAATTATGGTGAGTAATACGAATGTATTACTCACCATAATTTATAGGTAGGTACTACTAGGCACCTACTCTATGGAAAGGAAACTCGTCATAGTTTTAAAGTGTCAGTTTGTGGCGCGAATTTGCAAAAAATAAATGTCCTGAAAAGTTTTATCTTTATACCTAAAACATATTTTGCCTGTTTTTTTTTTCTGTTTTTGATAAGACATTTGCATACGTTATAAGATTAGGGTTAGGATTAGGGTTATTAGGGTTCCGCGCAAAAAAATCTAGTATTTACTACGTAACATTATAGCAAAGTCACTTGCATCAACTCTTAATTTAATATACCAAAATTCAAAATCAGCAATGTACATAAAACGAAGTTGGTTCAATGGATAATTTAGTTTTAAGTTTATTTAAACTTAAAATTAAATCATCCATCGAGTAGAATAACGTTGACAAAAAAATTAAGTACTTATTTAAACCCGCATTGTGTGTCAATCTATTAATTAAACAGTCTTCGTAATTACCGAGACAATTGGCAACGGGACAGCTGTATAGCAAATGATTCAACCTCATACAATGGACGACCTATGACATCTCCAACTTATGACTTGGGCAACCTCTTTTCATGATCGTCAGCGGCATTATTTGGAAGTTGAGAAACATTCGAGCGTATGTTGCAATTGGATATTTAATCGATATTTTTTATCGATAGATATTGTTTCTGTACGATATAAAAATTGATAATTTATAGATAATATGTGCAAATGTTTTTTTTCTATTACGCAATTCGTCAATTTATCTAGAGCAATGTGCATCCTGTGTAGACGCGACAATCGCGATTTGCGATTTTTATTGTAATATTTATGACGACATTATTAGATATATTGCATAAAGGAAACATTTGTGATATTATCGATAAACATAGTTTATCTAAAATTAACGCGTGACAATTATATATCTAGATTAAAATTGAAGTAGACATAATAAATATGATAATTCTTTTATCGGAGTTCGTTATTTCAAAACGAAAGAGTTTTGACTGATTCACTGACATTATTATATGTATTTATTTCTGAAACTTTCGCGAATCTCACTCATAGATTAAAACAAGTTTTAGGATTATATCGCGTTTATTTTATATGAAAATAGCTTTTGAACAACTACCATCTTTTTGTTCATCACTCGTGAAAATGATCTCTGTAAAGAGTTCGAAACGTCGGGAAATAAATATAAATAAGTAATAAATAAACGCGATATAATCCTAAAAGTTGTTTTAATCTATTATTATATGTATGAACTCATTATTGGTAGTAGCTTGATGATATTCTAATTTACACCCTACTTTACTTCCTAAATAAATAAACAATTTAACGCAAAAAAAAATCTAGTAGTTTCTATGATTAGTTTGTTCAAACTAACAATATCTGCCCTTTTTATAATAGTAGGTAAAAATACAGAGTAATTGATTTTAAGCTACTGTTCATTATTTTTCACCCGAGCTTTATTAATTAAATTTGACACTATTTTTTGTGCTCCCTCTGGTGTCATTTTTATGAAGCCTTCAGCGGAACAAGCTAATTGCTTCGAATCAAACACTCTTCTCTTTAATAACTACAAAATAGCTGACCATTCATAGATAGATTATAATTTAATTGAAGCAAGAATATTCTTGAAGTAAACAAAACTGTTACAACCATTTAAAAAACGGATTTCAAATATATAATAACGAATGAATTCTACAAAAATAAGTGCGCAGTCACTGCGTCAGTCATACTCGTAAGTCAGTCATTATCAAAGAAATATATGAAATTAAACTGCTTGGAATGCGGTAATTACGCACTAAAGTATATTTGTTTTTTTTTAAATAATATTACCTACTTGTGTGTTCCCATTAAGTCTTGAGCGTGTGAAAGGGTATGTTTCAAATATCATTGTATTTAAAAGAAAATAGTTTTAAATTAAATGTTCTTTCATGAAACATTTGAAGGTCCAGATTCAAGTATTTGAATAGGATCCTCAATGGAGAAATCCCCATTTTAAACCAATGGTCTATCTAGAAAATGAAATTTAGTTGGAAGGTATGTATAAACTTGTGTTCTTTTTGGGAAAAGAGGGTTAGCGAGCAAGCGTGTCACCTGAACGCCTCCTATGGACACCTGCAACACAGGTAGTGTTATAGTTGTGTTACCGCCCTTTAAAACTGGATAGGGAGGGGAGAAGCGATGGGTTGTGGGCTCCGGTTACTTTCACTAAGCGAAACGGGCATGAGCCCCTTTATGTTGATATTCTGAGAGGTAATGATATTTCAGCAGTCAAGTCGGCCCATTCATTCATGCAACGAATTGCCTGGCTCTAACTCTATTAAAATGTATTTATATATTCTGTATGTATATAATTTAAATATCTATGTTTCCAAAGAAGTCTAAAGATTAATTTAATCTAAAAGTAAGTGTGATCAATAGGTATATTAGTACAGTCCAGTATGTACTGTTCCAACAAAAACTGGGTAGTTTTTTGTCGGATACAAAATATAGCTTTTTTTAGTTTAGCATTACTTGAAGCTTGTCTATGGACGAATGTTGGTACAAAGTTTAAACAATTTTTCCAATGATTGTAATAGATTTTTACAAGTCATGGTAAGGTTATTGATTTATATTATTTCGTAAATATAATAAATACCTATATATGTAAAAATAATTGTCTCGGTGGCGCAGTGGCTTCTGATCCAGAGGTCCGGGTTCGATTCCAAACACTGGCTCACACCAATGACTTTTCGAAATTGTTTTCGGAAGTTATGTGTGATAAATATCGATGACTGAAAAACTTTGTGCCCGGTATGGCAATACGTTCGCCACCTTATCCATTTGGGACGTAAATATAACGGCGAGACGAGGCTTAACAGCCGCTGCCTACACCTTCGGGTAACAAAAGGCGTGAAGTTATGTTATGTTATTTTTCATTGGTATTTTTTTCTTTTTTAAGCTGGGTAGAAGTTTTTTCGCGCCGATTTTCGACGTCCATTTTGTTTACTAATTTTACTAGTAAGTCTAATTGCAACAGCGTACAGCCTTAATTACCTTTAAATTTTATAATGTCTGCCAGATGGTAACATTAGTTTTAATGGATTTTGGAGATGTGTGTGAATTAAATGTATGGCCCAATTAATAGGTAATTGGGGAATCTATAAACAATTTTACCAATTATTTATAAATTCTTAAAAGATTTCCAAAGGCCATTGCTGCGGAATGCCAGGGTCCAAGCAAGTAAGTCTCTATACTAAGCCAATAAAGAGATGAATAATTAAACTGTACTGTACGCATATACCTATATAAAATTAAACGTGAATAAATAAATAATAATATTTTTTTGCTATCATCTACGTATTTAGACAACTACACAAACATGTTTTTTTTTTTCATAAGTTGGCGTTCAGTAAAAACATTTTAAGTTAAATTACTATAATTAGCTTTTTTTATCTGTTGGCTTAAAGTTCTTTAAAAAATTGCTTAGAATTTTAGAAAATATCGCGTAAATAATATAAAAATCACACTCTGCTATTATAATTCTAATAATATTTGAATAAGTATTTTTTTTTATAAGATAGGGGAAAACGAACAGGCTTGTCACCTGACGGTGAAAAAAAAAACTACCGCCGCCAATGGACACCTGCAACGCAGATATTGTTAGAGTTGCGTTGCTGGCCTTCAAAACGGTATAGTAAAGGGATAGAAAGTGGGATAGAGATGATAATATATTTTCATTCAGCCTGCTTGGCTCTACCACTGTTAAAAATAAAGTTTAGTTTGAATTTATTAAACAATGCTTAAAGGCAAAATATCAATTTCATAATATGAATTTATAAAAATTAAAATTGATTTAATGGCATTTATCAACTCATTTTGTTTACTAGTAATGGATAAATCGTGTTTCATTTTCTTTTAAGTAAAGTAATAACATAATTATTAGTTAGTCAGACTGAGCTTTGTACGAACCATTATTTTTTGCTCATAAAAAAAAACATAAAGTTTTATATCTTTGTCTATGTTTCTGGTTTTATATGAAAAAAAAATAGATTATTAAGTTAGAATAATGAAAAATATAATTGAAAAGTGGCTTCCTATTTTGTTATTTGAAAGTTATAGTCCTATATTGATTAAGGGTTTCTGGTCAATTTTCTGATACTGAGATTACGTAATTAGTATGAGTACTCTGAGTGCCTTAACGCTAACAATTCAAGAAAGTTTTCAATAAACTGTAACATTGTCTGCTTAACAAGTAAAAAAAAAATCCTTTCCTGGTAGGCCATCCAGGTGTAAGCTGACAATCTCTTGTTCTAAATAGTTATCCTCTGCTACTGTTGAATTAAGTAGCTTTCTATTGCTGAATTAGAATTATTAAAATTGGTACATTACTTTCAGAGATTATCGACCACAAACAATAGTTAACAATAGTAGATTAGTTAAAAAACCAATACTTCTTTCTACGAAGAGTTTTATTTGTTAACCGTCTTCCAAAAAAGGAGGAGGTTCTCAATTCGTCTGAACCTATGTATATTTTTTTTGTCTGTTCACCGATATTTTGGTCGGAATTATGGACGGATTTCAAAATTTTTTTTTTTTGTTGGATAGTCATGTAACACAATAGGGTACGTTACCTAGACTTGCACCGACCCCAAAAATAAGTGGCAATTTTAAATATTTTAATAGTTAAAGATGATTTTATTAAAGTATTACGTTTTGTATATTGTATTAGGCAAGCATACAAATCAGTTAGTTACGATATTTATAGCTTTTTAATTAAGTTTTCATCTACATAAAAAAAATTGTGGTTTACGTTTCTAGAAGTCGGTTTAACTTATTCTTTAAAAGTAGTTTTATATATTCATCTGCTTAACAGCTGTACACGCTGAAATAAATATTAAACCAATCAATTGTCTGTGTACCCGGATACTAAATCGAGAACTTTGTCTCAGAATTCCGGAGTGCTAAACGGGCTAAGCTATCATTAAAGCTTAACTTCAGCAAGAGACTTAAAAGAGTTACTATTATAAAAACAATTTTCTCAGTTAAAAGCTAAATAGAACAAAACATGAATATTCAGTTCAGTACCGGTGATCCACATGAAATAAATTTATACACAAGCATTGCAGACGTGTCTATCAGTAGTAGTTGCAGTCTTTGGTACCGTTAAAATTATAATCTGCGTGCCTCAAGGTACTGCAACATCGTTAAAAGTTTAAATAAAAACAAGCCTCCAACAAAGCAATTGAGCCAGTTCTGTTCAATGTTATTATACAATATATTTAAAAAAGTTTAAAGTAAACGTACGTAACTTTACGCCTTTTTTACCCGAAGACGTGGACAGCGGTCGGATCGAAATCGGTGGGGAAATTGTTGCTATTAAAACCGGGCCCACAAAGTTGTCAGTCATCGATATTCCGAAAAGAGTTCCGAGAAATTATTGGTGTGAGTATGGAATCGAACCCAAGACTTCTGCATCAGAAGTGGGGGCCTCGACCACTGGATCACGCCGAGACAAGTTTAAGTAAGTAAATTTAAGTAAATATAAAGTATAAATTTCTAAAACATAATAGAAACTGTAACTAAATAAAATTACGCTTTCCCCTTTTCAATTCTCTATTTTCGCTGTATTAAATATATTTTTTTAGAAATAAACTATGCCTATACAATGGCTTAGCTTAATATTCGTTGAAAATTTACATTAGAAAATTATATAAAATAAGTTTGTAATTAGAGCTGTCCAAACAGTTCCATAGTATAGATTATATTTTTTATGTAACAATTTAGTCTGCGCGCACCGAATTGTTTTATAGGCGTGACGTTTAGGGCAATGGCATTGCCGACTCGCTGCTGCCGCTCACAAAGCCTTGCGAAACGTGTAAACTCACCTTCGGTTCCTTGCAGGCACTCCAGTTCGACCGTGTAATCCCACAAATCCAATGAGTTCAAACCGTTCAACTCCCACGAATTGAAGGAGTCACATTGTTCTTTTTCCTCGGTCATTTTCCATACACTCAAACCGAGTCCACTCACAAAGAAAAAAAAATACGCTACGTGTCGCACCTAGCGGCCATATTTTGTTACTTCATTGTATTTTTTTTTTACGACCGGTATTGTTAAGAGATACTGCCAGTATGACGGCGCAGAACTAACTGAGGCGAGTCTGACTCGCGGACTGGCTGTGCACAGCACAATTACCGCACACCATCACCGGTACCTACCAATCTAATTTCAATCTCCAATTCTTTAGTTAGATTATTATTTGCGAGTCAAAAGAAATTAAGAAATGTTCTCGTAAGAATCGAATTGATAAAAAAAAAGCAAATTAATCTTCGGAGAAAGTATTGAACTGAAGACTCTACCTATGTCTATATCTATCTGGTCATTGCGTATCAATCATCAGCAGTGGGATATCAGTATGGAGATGTTTTAAAATGATGAGATAGAAAGTATTTGCATGTCATCAGAGAACGCTTTCGCATAGCATTCAGTACTCATTATAGATCACTATCTATAATGCGGCAATGGTCGTTGAAATTTATTCTTGCAGTGCAATTATATGGAAAAATACATTAGATTTGCGGTTCTATCTATATTCAATCTGTTTATAAAGTTTTACAAATCATACTTTATCACGGGATTATGAAGTTAGACGTAGTTTTTTCTTTAATTTTTGTAAAGAACCAGTACCCCGTAGTCACGCGGTGAATGTCTCCACCAGACCGAGACTAGACAACGATTTCTTGTCATAAAATTTGATGGAAGGTTGCGTGACCCAAAATTGTTATAATACCATGACATTAATATGACATTCTGATAAATTAATGATAATAAATAATTGAAATTTACTTGTATTTTATTATTACGTGAAAAATGGTATATAAAATATGCCCAAATCTGATACCATTGTTTTTCGTACCAGGCGGACCACCACAGATCAAGAATGTAGTAGTAGCAGGCAAAACATTAATTTTGATTCATCTAGAACTAGATCAGAAGAGAGGAGAATTGATGAAAATGTAACAATATCTCACCAAGGTATTCGAATATTTTCAAGAATACCTCACGTAATTAATGGACGTTTCCTAAAGAACAAAACAATTTTGAGCGTGGAAATAGGGTTCTCTATCTCGAGGGTATTATCTATGTCAAAAAAACCCTTATAATATGTTCCTATATAGTCTTGGGTTCCTTCTTGCGTGTAAGTAAGCTTAAGTGAATAGAATTGCAAAACGTCAACATATTCTATCGGTATTGGATTTACTATAACAGTTATTTAAAACAATACCAAAAGAATAAGACCAGAACATGTGAGGTATAAATGAAAAATCAATCAAATTATTATTTTTTTATGGTAGAAGGGAGCAAACGAACTTTTGGGTCACTTAATGGAAAGCGACTACCGCCAGCCATGGACATCTGCAACACCAGGGGCATCAGCATACCGGCAGGTCAGAACGATCCGGAAATATAATATTTTTTAAGAAACGTAAGCCTGAAATAAGCCTTTAATTTGAATCGAACAAAAACGACATTACGAATAGTTACAAATAAAAATATTTGTTACAATTGTATCAAATCGTGGTACAGTTGAATCGATAAACAAAATTTGATCTAGTTTAATTAACCGTAGATCCGGGTTTAATAGTTCTGTAGCATTTTTATCTTTACAATGAGTAAGCCGACATTATCAAAATGGCGGCCGCTGATAACAGTAACTACTCATTGGTTAGATTAATGAAGGTGATTATGGCTGAATTTATTCAGTTACTAACACAATTATTTTCAGTTCACTCATCATATAGTAGTCATCATTTTCATCATCACCAGATCTCATTATCCATACTTCTCTCAATAGATGCATGTTTAAAGTATTACTAACATACTAAGTAGATGACGAGGATGAGATGTTATGTCAATATTTTTGTTCATGTTTAATATTTTTAGATTTTTCTTACTTTATGTATAGCATTAGTATAGATTAAAGAAAAAGGTGTAAAATGAAACAAAAAAGATGATGATTCTACTTTTAACCGCTAACAATATTGAAGCAGTCAATTAAATAAGTGTTAATTTTGAAGGTAAGTTAAGTTACAAATGAAGCAAATAAAATTGTACCGCAATAATTTTGAATATTGCAAATGTTTCTTATAGTAATAAGCTCTTCTTGAGAATGACGCATGTGTTGTCTCACGATCAAATCTCAAAGCAATTGTTGGTCAACACAAAACAGTCTCTCGGCACCAAACCCAGTATGAGGCTGCGATGACATAAACAGTATTTATCTCAATTTTATACTGCTTGGTGATTTAGTTTTTTTTTTAATACCTATATTATGGTCACGCCAGCCAGTAACTTTATTTTGAAATAGTAAAAAGTATTGAATGCCATGCCATAACTATAGTAATAATGTTTTCTTTTTTTTTTAATAGAATTATTTGAATATAGAACGATGCGTGTTGTTGAGAGGCATAATATTACCGATGCAGCAATATTTATTACATTCTGTCGTGAGAGACAAACAAATTATTTGACAATTACTTAAAAGTTATATGTCATAATACTCAGTGACACATTGACTGAGTGAGTGAGAGGTTATGTAAAACGTGTGTACATTTGATATATTGCCTACGAAATCTAACGAACGATTAAACAATCATAAATCTTAATGTCAGAGAGGTTTTTTGCAACTAGGTACATACTTTCCTTAATACCTGTATGAGCAGAGAAGCGTTTTTCTTTCGGTCCCAAGTACGCAATAAGCGGTGGAATCTTTTGGGCTCAATGTTGTCAGTTATTGATATGTTTATTAACTTCACGCTTTTTTTTACCGAAGGTGTAGGCAGTGGCTGTTAAGCCTCGACTCGCCGTTATGTTTACGTCCCAAATGGAATAAGTGGCGAACCTATTGCCGTACCGGGTACAACCTTTTCAGTCATCGATATGTATCACACATAACTTTCGAAAATAATTTCAAGAAGTCATTGATTGGTGTGAGCCAGGATTCGAAACCGCGACCTCTTGATTCAGAAGCGGGGCGCTCGACCATTGGACCACCGAGACTATTAATATTTTTTTATTTCTTGGTTCAGTCGATTCAGAAGTGGAATTCTTTACCTACCTGAACTAATACACCGAAACAGTACTTTTCTTACATAATAGATATTATAGGTACTTTTCAAGATTAACTAAAGACAATGGCTGTAAAAGCTGCATTTTAAAGCAATTTGTTTATTATTTTCATTGCAAGTCATTACCTACCGATTTTATTTAATTATACCAATATTAATTACCGTTACAATAATATTAACATACAGATTGTAAATAATTACTTATTATCATAATGGAGGATGTTTTTTTTATTTTTAAATCAAGGTGAACAGTAATTACTTGTTCGTAGAGGATTTGCTTCGTTTGGTTTTCGGTAAAAATTTTAACAAGCATATTTAACAGCAGTTTTCATAGTTTTTTTTTTTAAATTACTTGGCGGTTTTCTTGATTTGCCGCTCTCTTATGACGCGTCTATTCTCTATTCTTTTTAATTAATAAAGCGCGGGGTCTCGAGTGTGACGTTAATTTTTTTTTAAAGCAATTGTTAATTATAGTTATAATTATTATTAATTATATTATGTCCGACATAACAATGATTTCTCGATACGTATTTCGTGTCATTTTTAGAATTTAGGCGTTGTGTATATTTAATACACAACGCCCTCTAGTTTCACAAGATAAGCAACGTAATATCTATACAAAGTATATGAATGGGTATATATCCATTTGTCCTTTGGTATAAGTATTACTAGACGCTATTGTTATTGCTAGATGCTATTTAAACCTTCGAATATTGGATATCAGATATAAAATCTTAAGATATCATAGCACATACTAAATCTATTTGTGAATTAGAGCTTGTAGTAAATCATAAGCGCTTTAGCCGTGTTCGTATATACATTCACGCCAAATCCCTTGCGGGGTAGGCAGAGAGAACGGAGCTCCATAAGGCACGATTCTTACACACCTCACTCGCTTCACATAACTCTTTTCATGCACGCGCGACGATTTTTGAGCCTTCTAACATCACCTACCTCTGGATCACGTTCTATTTGGTCATGGAATGTGTGTCTTGGCCAACCTCGACTCCTACATCCATCCGCTTTTGCATTGTATATCTGCTTAGTCAGACTTGGATCATCCATTCTTTCTACATGTACGAACCATCGGGTCATGCCCTTTCTTACTTTTACACCGACACTCTCCTTCAATCCGACTTCCTTCCTTACAACCTTGTTTTAGCCGTGTATGTACTTGGAATATCGTAAAAAATATTTTTTATAATCATTCAACTAACAATATTAGAAATGAAGGCGTTCAATGATAATTATAATGTCCATTAAGAATTGACGTGAAAGTGGTAGGAAGACAAACGTGTTTCAGCCGTTTAACATCTGTTAATAATTTGACAATATAGAAAGTAGTGTCAAATAGGTTTATAATCAACTAATACATACACATATATAACTTCACGCCAAATCGCTTGCGGGGTAGGCAGAGAGAACAGAGCGCTATAGGGCACGATTCTTACACGCCTCACTCGCTGCGTTGACTTTCATAACTCTTTTCATGCACGCGCGTCGGTTTTTGGGGCTCTTAACATCACCTTCCTCCAGAACACGTTCTATTTGGTCATGGAATGTGAACTTTAAGGGATGATACACGACTCCTACACAGATAGTGTTATAATTGGGGTTCGAAGTGGGATGAGGAGGCGTGGAGGGAAAATGTTAGATCTGTGGATACCACTCTCGCCGAACGAAATGCGGCACGAGCCAATTTACGTCGATATTCTGAGAGGTTGGGATGTTTCGCCATTGGAACCAGTCCATTTATGCAACGATTTGCGTGCCTCTATTATTTTTTGAACTGTAAATGTTTTAGAATGATAAGTAATTGCAAAGAATATACATATTACTATAGACAAGTTTGGTTACTGCAGCTTAATGCATCTTTATAAATTGAGTCTCGGTGGTCCAGGGGTCGAGCAACCCGCTTGTGGGGTTGAATCACACCGATGACTTATGTATGATAAATATCGATGAATGAAAACTTTGTGCCCGGTATGGCAGTAGGTTCGCCACCTATTCCATTTGGGACTTAAACATAACGGCGAATCGAGGCTTCGCGTGAAATTATGATAGATCGTGTATTGGAATTTGTTCACTTTTTCGGAGTGGAGGCGTTCTGTAATAATTTCTGATAGCTTTTTAATTGTAAATTTGCCTTGATATGGTGTTCACATATATAATAGAAACTAAATTTTTTTTATTTTTTATTATTCGCCACAATTTTTGCACAACGTTACCACTCTAATTAAAAGGTGTCGCGTCAGTTGTGCTCGACTACTGTGATGGCATAGAATTTCTTAGTTAACTTGTAGGACGTTGATTTTAATTTGGTTGGATCTTAATTGTGATTGTCGAGTATTCTGTTTGCTACACCTTTTATTCACCAACCTACTGATTTGTTTTCAGTAGTAATAATAATATTGTTATTTATTTCAAATGGTTTGAAAAGAGTATTTGGCACATGAGTTTCTTGCCCGATTCTTCTCATGATAGCCCCTACACTAGGAATCAGGCCGCTCGTGGCGATTGCGTCCGTGTCTTTTTTTGTTCCACGGAGGCACTTTCCACAAGCGCTCGTGTTTGTTTTTTTTTTTATTAAATTTTAAATCATAATGTTATCTGTACTTGTTGACTATTTTTAAGTGTCTGTGAAGACCTATAAAAATAAAGTTATTTTGACTTTGACTTTGACTTTGATCCAAAAAATCTAAAACTTCTTCAGTGTGATGATGCCTCAAACTATTCGCGACGTTGAACGAAGTTAGACGAATACGACAGCGTAGAGAGGCAGCACTTTGGCGGACCAACTCTTTCAAACTTCGCCTCGCTTTGGGTGTCTTATATTTATTGTTGGTTCATACTTCGGAATTTGTCGACGAACTTCGCGAGTATGTGGAAGAGGTATAATAGTTATGCAAAGCAAGAGATTTAACTACAGATTATTATACTGAAAGGCTTCTTCAACACTTGTAATAACTATTGTATGTATATTTACGCGCATATCACAAAGCCGTAAAAACCGACTAGAGCTATGAAGCCGGGAAGCTCTGTTCTTTCTGCCTACCTCGCAAAGTACTTGGCGTGAAGTTATGTACTATGTAAAAGACCACTTACTATATTTTTGCAAGTAGCCTTGATATTTTTAATCATTTCAATATATATCCTCAATTATGGACTACTTGGACTTATTATTAGCTAATTATTAATAGTTTCCGTCTGCTTAGGTTCTTGATAAAAAAAATGTTTTATTGCAGTATTTTATATTATTTAAAACTGTTTTATTGTATCTTCTAGACTAGTTCTTCTCATGATCGCTCATACTGTCTGAATCGGGCTGCTAGTAGCGATTGGGGTCCCTGTTTTTTTGTTCAACGGAGGCTCTTTTATCAATCGCACTTTTAACATGTTGTTCAATTATAAGTTTATTTTCATGTACACATTTGTTGCTAATATTAAAGTGTCTATGAAGAATTATGAAAATACCTAAAGTTATTTTGATTTAGTGTAGTCTCGGTGGTCCAGTGGTCGAGCACACGGCTGCTGATCCAGGGGTCACGGGTTCAAATCTTGACATTGGCTCACACCAACGACTTATCGAAATTGTTTTCGGAAGTTATGTGTGATAAATATGATGACTGAAAACTTTGTGCCCGGTATGGCAATATGTTCGCCAACTATTCCATTTGGGACGTAAACATAACGGCGAGACGAGACTTAACAGCCGCTGCCTACACCTTCGGGTAACAAAGGCGTGAAGTTCTGTTATGTTATGTTGTTATTTTGATTTAATTTAATCTGTTCAACACAATAATTCCCACGATATATCATATTTTTGTGAAACTCTCAACGGTTAAGGCAACGCACGCCAAGATTGCGGCGCCCGGAAGACACGATATTTTCTTGACATGTTTGATACTTATCATTACAGTTATAGTCAAATTATGCAAACTCTTTATAAATTGCTACCCATATGTTTTTTTTTTTTTTTACTTTCATAACTTCACGTCAAATCCCTTGCGTGGTAGGCAGAGAGAACGGAGCGCCATAAGGCATGATTTTTACACACCTCACTCGCTTCGTTGACTTTCATAACTCTTTTCATGCATGCGCGTCGATTTTTGAGGAGAGGAGAGGGGAGTACCGTATTTTTAATATATGAGCTATATTATTGTAAAGTTTTATCAAAATTCGTACATTTATTTAGAACTTATTTTTTATTTATTTCCCGACTTTTCACGAGTGAAAATGATCTCTGTAAAGAGTTCGAAACGATATTTATAATCCATAAAAAATTGTTTCAATGTTATGAATGATGTTATTATCGAAAATCTAAGAATTCGAGAATTCGTACACGTTTTTGCATGAAAGAGTATTATCAAAAATTTTGCATTATATTAATAAGATTGGATTGGCAGAGACAAAAGATGATACTTAAGCTTATCGTTTGTGAAATGATAATTGCAATGGGAACCTTACATTGGCTAAAATGACAAAACCGTTCACTGATTTTTAATGTTTTTATAGGATTATGAAGTTATATCCTCGAAGTATTGGTTTAAGAATGATAAATAATTGCGAGTTGATGATAAAGATCCACCGTCTGATGATGAAGGTATAAGGGCAAACGAACGTGCGTGTCACCTGATGGTAAGTGACCAGCGCCGCCCATGGACACCTACGATACACCTGCAATATAGAGTTATAGTTGCGTTGCCGATTTATAAGGTATTAGGATGGGAAAGGATGGGGAGAGGGAGATGGGCCTCCGGGTACCACTTTCACCAAACGAAACGCGGCATGAGGTACTTTACGTCGATCTTCTGTGAGGTCGTGGTATTTCAAAGGTCGAGCCGGCCCATTTATGCAGCAAACTGCTTGGCTCTGTTGAAAGCAAGAAGCAATAACAGTAATATTTAAATTCGAAAGCTGGAATAGAATACCACAGATAACATATATTAATTTAGTACAGAAGCACAATTACCACTGCCAGCACCACTCGATATTAAAAGTGTGAAATTTCAAAATATAAATGTGAGTCTTAAAAATCGACGCGCGTGTATGACAAGTTATATGAACGTCAAAGAAGCGAGCGAGGCGTGTAAGAATCGTTCCTTATGGCGGCCTGTTCTCTCTGCCTACCCTGTAAGGCATTTGGCGTGAAGTCATATATGTATAAATTATATAGCTGTTTTGTTGAAACACTAGTCACTAATTTTAAGGCTTCATATTAATATTGTTTTTAAAAATCATGCAGCTGTAACATATGGTATTTAGCAGTGGTAGAGCCACGCAGTTTGCTGCGTGAATGGGCCGGCTCGACCGGTGAAATACCACGACCTCTCAGAAGACCGACGTAAAGTGGCCCATGCCACGTTTCGTTCTGTGAGAGAGGTACCCGGAGGCCCACCCCCTTCCCCATCCTTTCCTATCCCCTTCCCTTAAAGGTCGGCAACGCAAAAGTAACACAATATGTGTTGCTGGTGTCCATGGGCGGCGTTGGTTGCTTACCATCAGGTGACACGTCTGCTAGTCTGCCTTCCTATCTCATAAAAAAAAAATATGGCAACGGCAAGTACTTAATAAAATAATTGAATTTAGGGATTCGCTCAGAAAAAAAACTACTGCGTAAATCACTTCCTGGTATGATTATAGCAAACAGATGAACACTTAATAGACATAAATAAAGAATCTTGTAAAATAAAAAATATTTTACAGGAGTTATTATTATACACGTACTAAAAAAGGCGGGAACTCGTACGAGTAAGGTCATGTTAATAAGAGGCTTATACAGCATGATTTAATAATCTTTTAACATAATTACTTACGTTCTACAGAAAAAAAGATAAAATGACGTAAATACATAAAAATTAAATTTAGGGATTCGCTCAGAAAAAAAACTACTGCGTAAATCACTTCCTGGTATGATTATAGCAAACAGATGAACACTTAATAGACATAAATAAAGAATCTTGTAAAATAAAAAATATTTTACAGGAGTTATTATTATACACGTACTAAAAAAGGCGGGAACTCGTACGAGTAAGGTCATGTTAATAAGAGGCTTATACAGCATGATTTAATAATCTTTTAACATAATTACTTACGTTCTACAGAAAAAAAGATAAAATGACGTAAATACATAAAAATGGGACATACTTAGACACTTCAGCAATAAACTAAAGCTAAAATTTCAAACATTACATAACTGTCATATATTTTATGTCGGTTCGTATGGAATTTGTCATAGTCTAATAAAGCAATATTGTTGCGTAAGCAAGGACTAAATACTCTTGGACATATTTATGTTTTGCACTAACAATTGCCCGTAACTTTTATCCATATTACAAAGCCTATCTTAATTTTCAAGGGTTTCTGTATACCTATTTATTTACTAGGAAAATAATTTGTTCTATACGGCTTTTTTAATATAGTCCAAAAGATTACTACGTCTAATTAAGGGTAATACTAAATATCCTATTGCATATTATTTTCCAATCAGAAAATCGATATCAGTAAAATGTCTGTAACATTCCGAAACAAACAGATACATAAAAATGAAAAACATAATTATACAAATCTTTACCTTTACTCAATATTTTTTTTTACAACTTATTTGAAATTTTATTGTGCCTGATGTACGACAATAGGCTCCGTCACCATTTGGGAAGTAAACAATCGGCGAGTGGAACAAAGGTGCAGGCAGCGGCGTAACAGCCGCTGCCTACACCTTTGTAATACACTTGTCGTGAAGCTACTAAAAAGTACATTTGAAATAAAATATAAACAACGCATAGAATAAGCGTAGGGAAGGACAAAAGGACAAGTAGGTGAACAGTTCTTTGGTATTACCTAATTCTAATTAGTGTTTCATAGTTAATTAATAATTTTAATGCCATAATTAAAACACAGCATGATATAATTTAATGGCTTCACAAACTATGCTCATTATGTCATCTTCCTAGTTTTGTCATTACCAATAGTAAGTAACGAGGCAGATTTCTAATCTTGCTACATACCCGACTCTCCACATTCCGTTCCCGCGACGCATCCTCCATAGTTTTACCTAGCTTTGCATGCCTAGCTTTATTAATTTCCAGTCTAAATGAAGCTATATTTGGGCTAGTTTGAAGCTATATTAATTTATCAAAACCATTCTGACTTTTATACATAATAATATTTCTTAAAAAGAAATGACTGATGCCTAATGCAAACTTTTTGCTACTATTTTCACGCTCATAAACGAAGTTTTTTTTGTGGTTAACACCCAAATCGCGTTCACCATAATTAAAAAAAAATGGAGTTTTTGAAATAGGAATTATAAAAAAAGTTTAGATAAAGGAGGTTACTATTAAAAAAAAATACTCAGCGATGGGTTCCAAATTTAAAAAATATAGGAAATTTGGATTATATGTGCAACTTTAAACTCAATATATTATTTATAAGTCTTCAGGCAATTAGTAGGCTATAAGAAGAATAGAAAGTCGTGAGCGACTGGACATGATGCAGGAAGGGCGCGGCATGAAATGTCAATGCACGAGCATCACTCCCATTGCTGTTGGCCCACTTCAGTTCAACGAAAGTAGATTCCAATTTGTTTTAGAAAGTTACAGACTATAACAACGTCTACGCGAATAGTTAGCGAAAACTGTGTTATATTATTTTTGCAGGTGAATACCTATGTTATATAAAATTGTTTATTTGTACAATCATGCCATTATGGTTCATGATCAGTCCGTTTTGTCTACAGTTAGATATAAAATTTTACAAGCTATACACGATCTGTGCAGCTTGTCATTGAAAGTCCCAAAAAGTGTCATCTTGATTGGTCATCGAGAATCTTTGGTAACATAAAACCTGCGTTATTATTCTAAGCATCAAACAATGTGGATTGCTCATCTACATGTCATCTTGAACTCTTGAGATTTAAAAATTTCCGAGGTCTTAAAATATCCAGACAGACGATCGGACGTGAGTTCTAGATTATTGAGCAGTTTTTAAGAAAAAGAAAAACATGCCAAGGGTTATTTATCCAAATCTTTATAACGTATCTTTTTGAAGAATGAGGCCTTATTAAACTGGTAAAAATTGTTATGCGATTAAATGACAAAATTACAAAGTATTACCAAAAAATAAATCATTATTTGTTATGTCTATTAAATAAGAATAGCTAATATAGTACAAGATTTCTTAGATCTAAACTAGGTGTCGCTGTAGGAATTTGGTCCACGCTTAATTAACATTTGTAAATTCGCAGTAAAAACGCAGGCGCAAATATAATATTTCATTAATAGTTGTAAAACATTTTTTTTGCATATTCACGCTTTTTTCTACCTGCAGTTGTAGGCAGCGAGACTTTTTGATTCAGAGACGCGGAGTGTTCGACCTCCAGACCACATAAACAATAATAATAAATGCTCCATTGCAATTAATGTGAAGTCGAGTCATATTTACCAAACTAGTTTTTACGATTATGGTAAAAATATTATATTATATTATAAGTCTCGGGGTTCTTCGTCAACATCCAGAATGGACAAAATTATGTCTAAGTTTGGTGACATTCTTGCAAACCCAAGCGATGTATTGGGCAGGTGGAGTGAGTATTTTGGGGAAATGTACGAGTATGTTCCGGATGTGGGCGCCGCGAGTGAGCCTACGGCTGACACCGCTGCGCCAACATCTGATGAGGACATTACTATGGAAGAGATTGAATGGTCGATACGAAGTATGAAAAATGGTAAGGCAGCTGGAATTGATATGATGTCTGCTGAAATGATCAAACACGGTGGATCCTGTGTCCGGGACGCTTTCCTGACCTTGAGCAATCTGTGCTGGAGGTCGGGTAAGGTTCCCATGGACTGGAGGCGCGCTGTCATCGTGCCCTTGTATAAAGGTAAGGGATCACGTATGCAGTGCGCCAGTTACAGGGCCATCAGTTTGATCAGTTTAGCAGCAAAAGTGTATGGGAAAATTATTGAAAGGAGAATGAGGGTGATATCTGATGGAGTGTTGTGGGAGGCTCAGGGTGGTTTCAGAAGCGGACGAGGGTGCATGGATCAGATTTTTTCTCTCCGCAACATCGTGGGGAAACAACTGGCTGTTAACCGGAAGGTTTTCTGCGGTTTTGTGGATCTGGAAAAAGCATTTGACAGAGTGTTACGAAAGGATCTGTGGGATATACTCCCGGGCTACGGGGTGAGCGGAGCACTGCTGCGCGCTGTGCAGTCCACTTATGAGGGCTGCACAGCGTGTGTGCGTGTTGACGGCGGCTTGTCCCCCTGGTTTGACGTCAATATCGGCGTCAGACAGGGTTGCGTGCTGTCCGCTCGACTGTTCATCCTGTACCTGGACAGTTGTCTCCAGAGAATGAGATCGATGGATGTAGGGATGCGAATGGGTGACCTAGTTGTGAGCTGCCTGCTTTACGCAGATGACGCCGTGCTTCTAGCCGAATCGCCGTCGGACCTGCAAACACTAGTCACTACTATGAAAGATGATTGCATGATTAAAGGCTTGCAGTTGAATGCGACGAAAACGAAAGTAATGGTGTTTGAAAGGGAGGAATCCAGAACAGATGCAAGGATAATGGTTGATGATGTAGTGCTGGAACAGGTGAATGAAATTGTATATCTTGGATGCGCTTTTAGCAGAGATGGAAGGTACACCGCGGATGTAGAAAGACGAGTGGCGATAGGAAATAACGTAAACGGAGTGTTGGGCAGATTCCTGGGCGCAAAAAATATTAGCAGAAAGGCCCAGTTAGCAATCCACAATGCAGTCCTGATCCCAACACTAACTTATGGAAGCGAGAGCTGGGTATGGCAGAGTGTGCATGAAAGTAGAATAAACGCGGTAGAAATGAGGGCTCTACGCAAAATCTGCGGAGTGACTCTCGCTGACCGCGTAGAAAACAAGGTTGTAAGGAAGGAAGTTGGTTTGAAAGAGAGTGTCGGTGTAAAAGTAAGAAAGGGCATGCTCCGATGGTTCGGACATGTAGAAAGAATGGTTGACGCAAGACTGACTAAGCAGATATACAATGCAAAAGCGGACGGATGTAGGAGTCGAGGACGGCCAAGACACACATTCCAAGACCAAATAGAACGTGTTCTAGAGGAAGGTGATGTTAAGAGCCTCAAAAACCGACGCGCGTGCATGAAAAGAGTTATGAAAGTCAACGAAGCGAGTGAGGTGT
The DNA here is from genome assembly GCA_905147225.2 of Euproctis similis. Lineage (NCBI taxonomy): Eukaryota > Metazoa > Arthropoda > Insecta > Lepidoptera > Erebidae > Euproctis > Euproctis similis. Next base: position 16,190,013 of record LR990116.1, read on the forward strand.
GTAAGAATCGTGCCCTATGGCGCTCTGTTCTCTCTGCCTACCCCGCAAGGGATTTGGCGTGAAGTTATGTATGTGTGTATGTATATATGTATGTAAAAATATTATAATAATTATTTATGCCTCTAAAAACTAACGTGTTTGTTTATGTCCAATGTCAGTATATTCGTACAGTCGACTCTTGTTAATTCAAACCTGCGATAATTCAAACCTCTCGATAATTCAAAGATATCACGAGTTCCCTACAAAATCTCTTTATATTTCGAACTAAATCAATACATTTTTAAACTCTTGGTAATTCGTACGAAAATATCATTGCTATATAACAAAACGACGCGTTAATTCGAACTTATCGGCGTCCAACACTCGACAATTCGAAGTTGCAGAGAGAAAGATTGTAAGTATGTACATACCTACATTTTGCGACAAGATCAAACTTGTATTAACTTGTTTGTTATTTGAGCCTTTGTTTAGGCTATGATTACAGTGTTTGACTAATGGTACTGTTACACATGCTTTTTATTAGTACGAAAGCATGCCATTACCAAGCAAGTGCTCAATAGTAGCATGTGTGTTGATACATTGCTATTACTGAGCATGTTAATGTGAAAATCGACAGCCATGCTAATATCGACCATGTATATTCTAATTCAAGAAGTAGTGGGTTCAAATCCTGACACTGGCACAAACCAATGACTTTTCATAATTCTTTTCGGAAGTTATGGTATTTTCGGAAGGTAAACCAGTATTACAGAGTTCTTTCAAAATAATAATTAATTAACATTATGAATACGTAAGTGTATGTACACGAATGTACCTCTAAAGTTCTGTCATTGTTATAGAATAGCAGTTAATAAATAAGAATTGATCAACACTTAATAATTCGAAGTTTTCTTTAATTTCTCTCACAAATTTCGAACTATTTAATATTTCGAACACTCGATAATTCGTAATATTTTAAGAGTCCCTCGAGTTTCGAATTAACGAGAGTCGACTGTATTTCCAACTTCCTTCAAAACTTTGTATACATATTATGCTGAGAAGGTATTTTATTTTTAAATTGTTATGGGCAAATAAGTTATTAAATAAATGTTGCAAGAATGGTGTATGGAAAGTTGTATTGATATTATTTATAACTAACCTTTGAAAATGTGTGGCCAATTTATATTTGGGATAATTTGAAAACTATTCTCATGAAATTTTGTGTGTATATCGGGTAGGTCTGAGAAAAGGTAAGGTTTATAAGGTCTATTTTTCATCCCCCTAAAAGTTAACCTACCTTTTTTTTTATGGGTTAGAAGGGCAAACAAGCAGGCGTGTCACCTGATGGTAAGCAACCAACGCCGCCCATGGACATCAGCAACACATATAGTGTTACTGTTGCGTTGCCGACCTTTAGGGGATAGGGGAAAGGAAAGGATGGGAAAAGGGAGTGGGCCTCCGGGTACCTCTCTCACCGAACGAAACGCGGCAAGAGCCACTTTACGTCGATGTTCTGAGAGGTCGTGGTATTTCACCGGTCGAGCCAGCCCATTCATGCAGCGAACTGCTTGGCTCTACCACTGTTTAAACCACCTCTACATATTTTTTTTATAAATTCTTTGATTATTTTTTATTATTTTATGAAACATCCCTAAATTTTCACCACGCTACATACAATCAACCCATATTTTTTATTTCTTTATCAATAACAAATTTTTTGGTCAGACAACTTCGCTTGGTGAACTAGTATTTTCATTTTAATAATCCTGTACTTTAATAATACTATATAATAGTTACTAGGTACTACGACGGGTTGTAAAAACTATTTGCCTGGATACAATAACCGCGCGCAATAAGTAAATACCCATTAACTAGGATCTGTCTGTTGTAAAAAAAATCAATTGGCTAATAATACAATTTACTTCATTCATAAATCAATGGTTGACAGAACAAAGAATCGTTTAATTTTATGTTCCAGTTTTATCTTGATTAAAATTTAACACGAATGTCTGACGTTGACACTATTGCATGCTTTAAATATGTAGTTTGGGTCTGAAACATACAAATAAAGTATAGCCATAGATTTAGCATAGACTACAATAGACGGCACATGTCAGTAAAAAATGTACTAATATTCATCACTGACAGCGCAACCGCGTATATAAGATTTTCAGGATATTTACATTTCAACACATGAACATTAACTATGTAGAAGTTGACACTTTGAAGCGCTTTTTACGCACCCATTGATAAGTTATTCACACATCAACAACCCATTTTTGGTCTCGTTGTTTGGGTGACTATTGCCTATCTATTATTCTTATATCTATGAGTAGATGTGTAGGTGAATTAACTAAGCCAGGTTAATATTATTTTATGTTGCATCACTAGTTGCTACCCGTTACTGCGGTTGCGTGACTACTTTGATGACGGTAACAGTAAGCTTTGACAGTTTTTAACGACACTAAGTTTAATCTTTGATTCTGGTATGTCTTTGTCGACTCGAAAATATAGTTAAATCAGTTCAAGTAATATTGTCAGAGATTCTTGTATATTCTACTTATACATTGAAGTTAGATCTTCAACTTAATATGAAATTGGAAAGAAATATGTATAAATATATGTATGTATAAATATATAGTCTCGGTAGTCCAGAGGCACACGGCTTCTCATCCAGAGGTCCGGGTTCGAATACTGACACTGGCTCACACCAATGACTTTTCGAAATTGTTTTCGGAAGTTAAGTGTGATAAATATCGATGACTAAAAACTTCGTGCCCGGTATGGCGATAGGTTCGCCACCTATACCATTTATGACGTAAACATAACGGCGAGACGAGGCTTAACAACCGCTGCCTACACCTTCGGGTAACAAAGGCTTGAAGTTATATTATATCTCCAATCTAGAAAAAGGCAATTTCATTGTAAGTATAAAGTTGTTCCTGCCTTATTTTTTTAGCTAAGCAACTAAATGCTTGTGTTATGGATACTAGATAACGGATATTAATATGTACATATATACTTTTCTTTTGTAAATACATACTTATAATACATAGAAAAACACCCAGACACCACACAAATATTCATGTTTGTCACAAATATTTGTGCTCGGATGGGAATCGAACCCCCGTCCTTATTGCTGCAACCAATAGTTTTACCAATGCGCCACGAGGCCCGTCAAAACAATGTACTACATTATTATGCTCCTTTAAAAGGTCTACAAAAAAGTCCACGATCGTGTATGACTATCTCTCAGGGATAACCCACAATGACCAGTTTTATTTCTTCTTCTTCTTGCTTCTGCCGCCAAACAAAGTTCGCTAAGTCAAAGTTGTTAAGATCATAATCCGATAAATATTATAAAATATAAACACAAAGACAAATAGATCTGAATTATTGTATTGTATGTTATGCATGTTATGTATATTGTATTGTAAAATCTCGGTACATTTGTTGAACATGTGGTAAATATTATTATACAAACATATTGAAATATTAATGTATGACGTTATAGAAGTGTTCAATGTGGTATTAGATCATACTTATAAATATATTGTGTTGACAACTTAGTGGTTTAGAAGGAAGGCTTTCATTCGAAAAGGTTTCGAAGTTCCTTGTATATAATTGTAAACAACTATAAAATACAAGCCATGGAGTTCAGTTTCAAATGTCGGAAGCGATTAATTAGCGAGAATATAAAAAAATATTTCTAAGTTCATTTTACAAGGAACTCTATAGAAGAAATAAGTTCACTTCAAATGTAAACAATGGTGTCGTTTAAAGGCTAACATTGTTTTTCATAAAATAGCATCACGCATAAAACAACTTCACGCCCTTTTCTACCCAAAGGTATAGGCAGTGGCTGTTAAGCCTCGATTCACCGTTATGTTTACGTCCCCCAAATGGAATAGGTGGCGAACTTATTGCCATACTGGGCACAATGTTTTTAGTCATCGATATTTATCACACATAACTTTCGAAAAGAATATCGAAAAGTCATTGGTGTGAGACGGGATTTGAACCCGCGACTTCTTGATTCAGAAGTATTTTTGTTATAATATTATTATATTACATTAATGACAGAAAGGTTTTGTCAATTGTTAGGGTTCAGTAGTCAACAAAGGATCCTTAGTTAGCCGTAGCCGCACATGTTAAGCTTAAGGCGGAATTCTCCTTTGTATACTAAAAACTTCGCGCCTTTATCTACCCGAAGGTGTAAGCAGTGGCTGTTAAAATGAGACTCGCCGTTAAGTTTACGTCCCAAAAGGGATAGGTGGCGAACCTATTGCCATACCGGGCAAAAATATACTGTGAAAAAAATCAATATGTGACTTATTAGCCCGAATACTGAACCGCCACTCAAATGTATAAGCGCTACTTATGCGTTTAAGTAGCTGTCACATTAGACAGATTAAGTGAAATTTGAGAAGTAAGTAGCACTTTATTGATTGTCAGATTTGAGTGGCGGTTCAGTATTCGGGCGATAGAGTTTCATCAGAGCAAGTACTCTCATAATAACCAACAATATCCCTTGTCCCAGCATCCTTATTAACTAAAACAGGCCACATCTGGTGTAGTGGAATTAACGTTCATTAAATACAAAAAGCGTTGGCTTCAAAACTATGTAGAATATTTTTTCCAAAATAAATCAATTAAACTATATATGTATATCATGTAAAAAATATTTTATCAATACATAGGAATTTTATCTATGAAATCTTAGAAAGCAAGTATAACATAACTTCACGCCTTTTTTACCGAAAGGTTAAGGCAACGGCTGCTAAGCCTCGACTCTCCGTTATGTTTACGTCCCAAATGGAATAGGTGGCGAGCCTATAGCTATACCGGGCGGTGTAATTTATAACTATTCAAAACTTCATGGACAATTCGAATCAAGGATTCAATAATTATATTAAAGTATTTACTAGTGACCGACCGAAGGTCTATTTTTTGCCGAAACCGATGCTTATCATTATCAACAAAAAGATGGTAGTCGTTCAGAAGCTATTTTCATAGAAGTTTCAGTTCAATGAAAATAGCTTTTGAACGACTACCATCTTTTTGTTCATTACTCGTGTAAATGATCTCTGTAAAGAGTTCGAAACGTCGGGAAATAAATAGAAAATAAGTTCTAAATACACGCGATATAATCCATAAAAAACTTGTTTCAGTTTTATAATTACTAGTTATATTTTTTTTAACGTCAAACTCGAGTTGCTAATTTTAAAACAATAATCATATTGTTTCCTAACTTATTAATAGAGGAATGTTCATTACAGTTTTGTTTTGCGAGTAAAGTGCGATCGTTAATTCTGTCGTTGGACATACCAAGAAATATTTTATATTGTTTCAATTAACATCGATTGTTCTATTCCCAGTAGAAGCATGAATGTTGTCATGAAACATGTACAACGCGTCCTGCTTATATTTTAATTAAATATCTACTTAGTAGTTATTAGATTAACTTCTGCTGTGGTTTCTCTATTATTTTTGGGTATTAAACTCGTTAGTAATGAAACCTTTTTTAAAAACTTGCTTGTGTATCAATTATTCCATTAGTTAACATAACATACACCTCAGTTAAGCCTCGTCTCGCCGTTATGTTTACGTCCCAAGTGGAATAGGTGGCGAACCGGGCACAAAGTTTGCAGTCATCGATATTTATCACACATAAGTTCCAAAAACAGTTTCGAAAAGTCATTGGTGTGAGCCAGTGTCAAGAATCCAACCCGGACCTCTGGACAAGAAGCTCGACCACTGGGCCACCGTGACATAAGTTATAAGGAAAATATATTTACTTTTACGTCTAATATTCAGCCAATTCACACTATAATACATTTGCGGGGCTCGTGGTGCATTGGTAAAACAACCCACGGGGCGGTAGAGGTACGCGGGTTCTATTCTAACTCAAGTATAAATAGGAGAATTTATGATCTGTACATGTATTATAAACACAAATATTTAGTTCCTTAGATTGCAAAGCTAGATGGCGCTGTGAATAAAACATTAATTTATATTGTTTTCATTTGACAAAAGGTAACAAATTCTTTGCTCATATACATTTGTATTTCCATAAATCAATTTAACAGGTTTATATATACAATTAGTTATATAAATAAATCAGTTTTTCGATTATATAAAATTTAAATTCGTTTAGCGGGAAATAAATATCTTAAAACCGGTCGAGACTACATGTAAACCTTCAGGTGCTTGGTTCAAGGTTAGGACATCGTACATCCTTCTACAGAAAACGGAAATAAATATACATTAAAATTTATAATCAACTCTCAACGACGAGCAAGGATTTCTCTTAAATATTTACCATATTAAAGGCTAGTAGGCAATCTATTTTGGGCTTCAACTTTTATGGCATATTTGGCATACAATTTACTATATTATTATCTACTAGTTGAACCGGCGAACTTTGTTCCGCATCAAAATTAATAAATAAGTAAATTTTGGATTTATCACTTTTTTTTCTACACGAATGAATGAATCATACATGATTTATAGATAAAATCCAGCCCGTTGACACCCTCTATCTATTAAAAAAAAACTGCATCTAAATGCGTTGCGTAGTTCCAAAGATATAAGCATATAAGCGGACAGACAGGGAAAAGCGACTTCATTTTATGCTATTTAGTGATGATAATGACCCAGCGTCAACAAACGTGGTCTTACCAAAAAAAAATTATTTATAATTTGTACAAACAAAAAATATAAGCATGGACTGATGGAAAAAAATATAAGATGACTCGTAATTCTTTCAGATTAATTAACAGTATATAACAAAAACCATATTTTTCTTTAAAATCATAATTTATAATTCATTTAATAAATTCCTAAAGTTTTTATAAGAGATTTTTTACTGTCTAAACATTAGCCATATAAAATATTATACGAATAAGTATCTAAACAGATGTAATAAATAAGAGTCAAAGATCAAAGAGGTAAATGACTTTAGCTTTTAACGTAGACAGAGGGGATTGCCGAGAATAACTAAGCCAAAGCTTTGAACAATGGGAATCAATGGAAGCTGCAGGCGTCGGGAACGTCGAGGTAAATAAATAAAATAAGTGACATAAAAGCAATAAATCCGTAATTGGGACTTTCATTGTTATAGGTGATCTGATTTATAAAAAAACATACACCCAAGTATACATTAATAGTTCTTGATATGACCACGTAAGTAATGGACGGCCCCTAACCTTAGTAAACTAAAGTTTGTAGTATAATGTTCAAATATTATTAGTTAAATATCTAGTTACGATAATCTAACAGGTACCTACTGCCCTACCTTAGTTACTAAGAATACAAACCGCGATGGTAACTTGAAACTTTGTGAGTGAACGTGAACCTACAGACAACTTCAGTATATGTTTAAATAAAATTTTGAAGGTTTCCTTGGTTTATGGGCTTTTAGTGCTGATATTAGCTATTTCCTTGCTAAAAAACTGCTAGAAGTCACAAATTAACATCCTAAGTGGTTGTGAATTTTAAAATAATTACTAATAGATAATTATTTCTATATAGATATAGAATACCATCAATAGGTTCTGCCATCCATTCCAATTTGCGACTTGAGACTTAGTCTTAGAACTATTGACACAATGTTAACAGTCATCGCACACATAAGTTCCGAATAGCTTTTGGTGTGAGCCAAGATTCGACGCCGCAACTTCTAGATTCAGAAGCGGGGTTTGCAACCTCCAGACCACGGAGGCGGCAATCTTTTAGTACTGACTTCAATAGGTATTACAAAAATATTATAAAATCTTATAGCATAATATTATTTTTAAATCTCAACTAGTTCTTAGAGCACGTTGTAAAACGGGTAACATTCCTAATAAAATACCGGATTTCCCTGCAAATAAATACATAGACAAAAAATTAAAAAGATACATTACACTTACTGAAAGTGTTATGTATTAGTTTGAAATCGATACAAATTTAATATATCGATTTTAAAACCTTAAAAAGTTTTTAACACGATGGGGGAACCGGTCAACGCACTCGGGCTCTCGCGACAATGCAAAAGTTTCGTCCATAACTGGAGTCACTGGTGACTCGTTTTGCCACTGGCGACTCCAGTATTCAATGTCAATTTTAGCTTCCTCAAAAGTATGAATCATCAATAATTCGTTTCGGTTTCATATCGAGGTCGCAACACCAAAATTCTTAGACAGTATGGGGCATGAGAGTTGCATACCAACATCATTCATTGGCACCTTTCGTGCGAGTCACACTTTTATTCTTACCGATTCCAATTATTATAATCGATTTTTAGTGCCGATGTCAAATCTGATAGTCAGGATATGTCGCGAACTAAAGGTTTGAACATTTCGTAACACTCAAAAAATTATAAAATAGGTTAATTTACCGTTTTAATTAACATCTTAAGGGGTGTTTTTCGTAACACATATCTATAGCAGTATTTATTAACTTATTATTTCTTAGTAAAATATGTATGTTATTTTTATCGTTAAGATTACTTTGTTGCTAACCTATTAAGTCTGTTACATGTAATTATAATTGTACGTTATATTATGATAAACATTTGTAATATAAAGATAGCCCTTGAACTCATATTAATGAGTGATTTGAATTTTTACGCTTGTTTAATTTTATCGAATTTTAATTTAGATAAAAAAAATGTGTACATTTGAACATCGATTTAAATTGATTTTTCAGACGCACATATCATTGATATTTTAATGGTATGAGTAAACAAGAAGATTTGCTAATTGTCTGCGGAAAAATCAATAGCGTTTAGGTCAAGCAAACGACGCTCTGCGTCATTCGTCTTTGTTCCCCTTGCCTCTATCATTGGATGAAAAATAAAAAAATAGTTCGCGAAGCGAAATTCTGATGCGGCATGTGTGCAAGTATTGATTGACTCACCGTCTAACATGCACCGACGTGAAGCGACATTGTCCTCCTCGAAATCCTCGACGGACTTCTCCTTCGCCATATTCATTTCTGATCGGAACACTTCGGATCACTCACACCAATTACATCTCCAAACCAATAGGTGCACAATATTTATCACAATAGGAAACCATATCGAATATGTGAATATTACCAGCTGATCGAGCTTATGCGGTCGCGTGACAGAAGCGCCATATCACGTTAGCAGTAAGCAAATAACTGGTCGTAATCGACCGATCCGGCCAGTGTACTTCGGCCCGCTCAATGTCAGTAACAAACGGACAATCAATTTATGCGAAACATAACTACAATGTCGCTTGGAGACGATTCATGTCGCGATACCCTTATTTCTTACCTTAATAATGAGCTTGCGTATGCGTAATGGGTAGTTGAATAGTGCGCATGCGCGAGAAGGGTGTTATTTTATAAGGGGTTGTGAAATATCGACGTGCTGTGACGCTACGCTACGGCGTCGTCGAGACGCCATATTTGCGACTGACCGGCGCTCTACACGGTCCCCTTTCAAATGTTTATAAATTATGCAATTTGTTTGCGTATCAAACGAAGGCCTACCAGATAATTAGTTTTTATGTGTTGTTTCAAGTTAGTGGGCATGACTTATAAATGTATAAATATAATAGTTATAATAGGTACTTAAATATCCTAGTAGAACCTACATTTGAAAAAAACCAGGTATCACAGATCAATCTTGTCATAAGAATATGTATTTATGTAACATACATACATAACTTCACGCCTTTTTCTACCCGAAGGTGTAGGCAGCGGCTGTTAAGCCTCGTCTCGCCGTTATGTTCACGTCCCAAATGGAATAGGTGGCAAACCTATTGCCATAACGGGCACAAAGTTGTCAGTCATCGATATTTATCACACGTAACTTTCGAAAAGTCATTGTGCTTTTGAAAAGTCATTGGATTTGAACCCACTACTTCTTGAATTAGAAGCGGGGTGCTAGCCACTGCGCCACCGAGACTGTTATGTATTTATGTAAGCTGTGATTAAATGTAAATGTACCTACGACTTATTTATAAACCAAAAAAAACAATGACTATTCAAACTGTTGATTTGCAATCATGCGATGTCTAGTTAACTTTTTCTTGAATTTATTTAAATATAAAGAATTAAGTTATTATAATTCACCGGTGAAATACCTACCACGACCTCTCAGAATATCGACGTAAAGTGGCTCTTGCCGCGTTTTGCTCGGTAACAGAGATATCCGGAGGCCCAACCGCTTTCCCCGTCCCCTACCCATCCCACTTTCGACCCCTTCCATATCCCATTGTGAGGGCTGGCAGTTGCTCACCATCAGGAGACCACGCCTGCTTGTTTGCCCTCAATACCATAAAAAAATCTTTAGACATGTGTAGAACGTGAATCAATACTATCGAAGCCGATGAAAACGTACAAAATAGACTTTTAAAGCCGTCAAAAGTATGCCACATGCACTTGAATAGTGTTTTTAACTTATTATGTGAACGGCCTTTTAGATGTCGTATTATCTCATAACTTTCATTTCGTATTTATTATGTTTATGTAAAATTATTGAGAAAGTGATGTTTAAATAAACATTCTTCCATCTAAAGCAAAGAAAACATTACCGCGCGATTCCGAACTCATAGATCTGTGTTCATATCCGCCACCGTCATATTATGCTTATAAAATATTTTGCTTATTTACACTCGTATGGTCTAGGTCTTGTTTAATATAAACTAATCAAAATATTTACAAGGATTCGTCAAAATTACATATTACAAAGTACCTAAACTCTTTAAAATTATTGGTGATTGATTTTTGTAAGTAGAAGTTCTAGTACAGTATCAGTAGTTAGGTGACAAGTTACTTATAGTTAAATATTTAGGATCTAGACCAGGGTCTTTAAAAATAATAAAAAGTAAAAAATAATAATAGTAATACGTAGGCGACCCATTAGATCGCTCGTAAATTATTTTTCCTTTTATTTTATAACATTCCCCTCCTTTTCTTATGGGTTTCAATCCTACTATTTTTTTTTTGGTTTTAAAAATTATCAACCCTGGTCTTATCTTTAAGAATTACTATATAAATATATATGTGTATTCATTGTCAAATTTATAATGATCAAAAAGTTCAAGTCGATTGCAAACGCCTTTTTATAAGTTTGTAGCAAAACAGAAATACCGAGCTTGCTCTTATTTTTATCACAGGCGTTTAAGCATTGTTGTGTTCTTACATGGATTTAAAGCTGTAAAATATAAATGTGATTCAACCAATGATACGTTTTATAAAGTATACGGGGGCAAACGAGCCTGGTCGATTGCTTACCTGATTTGCCTGCCATTAAAATGGGATAGGGAAAGGGTTGGCCGTGGGATGGGAAGAGGAAGGGGAAGGGATTGTGCCTCCGGATACTCCTATCACCGGGCGAAACGCGGCATGAGCCGCTTTACGTCAATATTAGATTTATTGATATAATTCATAAATTAATTGATGTAAGAAATAGAAGCATCTACAGATTATTTTTCTTACAATTTTCTCACACACAAATAAAGTTGTTTGTGCAAAACTGAAAACATATTATAGTTTATGTGACGTTTAGTTAAACATAAATATAAAATGGTCTTATTTCTGAGTTGTAATATTTATAGCATATAATTAGCAACTACTAAAGTACCAACGGTTTATTGATATCTTTTATATGGAATGGGAATACAAACAGGTGAACTGATGGTAAGCAACTACCGCCGCCCACGTACACCAATACAAATATTGTTAAACTTAGGTTGCCAGCCTTTATAGGTGTAGAATTGTAAAGCAGGCGGAAGGGGTGTGGGCCTCCGGATACCTCTCTCGCATCACGAAAGGCAGTATACCGCACTTTGCGTAGATATACTAAGAGACTGTAGTATTGCACCGGTCGAGCCTGCCTATTTCTGCAACCAACTGCGTGGCTTTACCACTGTTAAATGAATTATAACTTATTATTTTTAAATATTGTGCAAAAAGATATCAGTACTTAGTATTACTTTAGTTAGTATAATTTAAACTTAGCCTTCATGGCAGAGGTGACAATCATTGCCAAACTAGTTGGATAGGATTTATAATTAAATGTTTGATTCAAGAATTCGTATGAACATGTTAAAATGACATCATTCTGGGTACGGCCGAAGTTCAATGAATTCAACAAGACTTGACATTGGTCATCATCACAAGGAATAACAATGATGCAAGACTCGCTCAATAAAAATAACTTAGAATCATTAATCTAATCACGCACCATGGCAGTTTGTAAGAGAGTTGAACATTGTTAGTGGATTTGCATGATAATAGCAAGATTAAAAGGTTATTATTTGCAAATGAGCGATAGAACCACGCAGTTCGCTGCATCAATCGGCTCGATCAGCTCGAAGTAAAGTGGACCAAGCCGTGTTTCGTTCGGTAACAGAGGTATCCGGAGGCCCAATCCCTTCCCATTTCACTTCCGACCCCTTCCCTATCCCATTTTAAAGGCTGGCAACGTAACATAATCTGTGTTGCTGGTGTCCATGGGCGGTATTTGTTGATTACCATCAGGTAGCACGCCTGCTCTTTCGTTTGCCTCCCTAATGATTATACCGGTTACTAGTTTTAGGTTTCAAATTCAAATCATATATGATATGAAAGTGGAAACTAGTCGCAGAGTTCCAGCGGTCAAGCACCGCGTTTCTAAATCAAAAAGTCGCAGGTTTGAATCTTGGCTTAGACCAATGAGTCTTCGAAAATAATTTCGAAAGTTATATGTGAGAAATATCGCTGTCTGAAAACGTTGTGCCCAGTATGTCAATAGGTTCGGCACCTATTCCATTTGGGACGTCAACATAACGGCAAGTCGAGTCTTAATAACCACTGCATACACCTTCGGGTAGAAACAGGCGTGAAATTATGTTATGTTACAGTAAAAACTACACCTGGGGGTGTCCCGAGGAGTAGTTTTCAAAATATACGTATGTAAATTCCGGTAAGGCATGTCCATTACCGGAATTAACAGGTATATTTTTCTAGGTGACAGATTCCCCCAAAATTATGTTTCGAAAATTTAGATCACTTGGTTGAATTAATAATTATTTATATCATTATTTCAAGGTTTGTAGATTGTGTGTTTTTAGATCTGTAGTACAGATTAACATTTAACATACTTTTAAATGTATTCGGATGTCAGTTGACAGTAGGATACAACTTTATCCGGTTGTAACAGGTAGTAATAAAAGCGTACTTCCTTTATTCTTTCTTACATAACAAAATAACATTTATAACAATAATCAAAATGTAATGTATTAAATATAATCAATATCAATTACACGCAGTTATTGACAGGATTAATTAAATAGCAATTTATTTTAAAACATATAATCTGTTGAATTTACTATCGATAAAAATGTGTTACTATGTCCATTAATTATTAATTCACTTACCATAAACTGACTGAATGTTCTTTTTTTAAAATAAACAAAATATCCGGCGACACAACATAGTTTCGAATAATAAAAAAAAATAAACACAGATTAAACTGGACCGGACGAAAGTTGTGCAATCGATGTACCTATCAGATTGTATACGACTATAAAATTGATAGCAGGAAAGTGTGCAGAACCATTTAGAACATCCCACGACAGAGGTCCATTCATAGTATAACATAGTTACATTATTTTACAACAAGAACAGCGAAAGCACATTACGCAATGTACCATGTAAACGGGCGATTAAAATAATTAATGGTTAAATCTAATGAGTTACATCACAACGAGTCCTTTGATCGGCCGAAGTTAGAGAACGAGGTTTAATAGGACAAAACAATTAAATCGATAGTTACATTATTCAATATAGTTGTTATATTTTTCAGAATTTTTTGAGTTTATTTTCGTGACGTAATAATAAAATTACCTTTTGTTGTAGAGGATGTGGTGGGTCAAATAGCGTACAAGCAGGTGACAAAAAAATGTATTTGGGTCAATATCTCCGCACAGCAACCAGTAAATACCTTTAGTCTCTATGCATGAGGCCGAACGTTATTTCAAATGTTTTATTTTACAGCCCTAATGTTCTTGTAACTATAATCGAGATTACCAATATCGATATTTTCAGTAATTTTAAAAATGGCTAATCTTAGTATGTATAAAAATATCAGTATTAGTCTGTCATGTTTTCAATTGAATAGTACGAAAAAAATACCATTTATGTAGGTATAGTTCTTAACGTAATGTCATCCTACTTTTGCTTACGAAAAAAAAACACAGAACATTTACAGCATTTATCAAGTAACTTTTGGAAGATATGCAACTGTTAACAATCGTATCAGTTAGACCATCAATCATTCCTGCAATTGTCTGTCCTAACAACAACATTGCTATTTTATCTCGAGATCTGAATAATTAGTAGCTAGAAATAGAAACACCGTCTACGAGATAACAATACAGAGTAGGTTGGAGGGCAATTTTGCCGCCATCCGTTCTGTGGTGGGAATTGCAACTTTAGTTTATAAATACACGTATTATCTATGTTCGAATTTTGTTTTTTAACATCCATAATTAATTTGATAGCATAGAGACAAGGGCCTTTAGCGGCTAGCACGCCGCATCAAACACATTGATTCTGAAGCAGAGTGATGAATCACTACGTTGATACTGTTTATACCTACATATTGTAATAACAATTAAATTATGTATCAGAGTATATTTATACTCATTCAAATACATCATTGTTAAGAGGAGCATAAGATCAGTGATCAGATTGATTTATATATTAATTAACACTTCCAGTCGGTCAGTCAATGACAGGAAATATTTACATTGACATAACAAATATCTCGTTATGTATTATTAACTGTACGCATAAATTAGCATGATTATTTATAAATTAAAAAGTCAATAAATTACAATTAAGAATGTTAGAAAATGACATTATTTTATCAGACTGACTTTTATCTTTTACTCATTCAGCTTTAATCAATAATTAATGGTTTATTAATCAAGCTTTTCATATCTAACGAATCTGCTTTGGCTCGAGAGAAAAGAAAAATGCTTTATGATTTCTTAACGTTTATATTATTCGATGATATTGGATGTAAAAAACACCTTGGAGTGTGGCGGCCAGTTTCTGTATGATAAATCTTGAGTTAGGATCCCGATATCTTTCTAGATTTTTTGTCGGATGTTATATCTGATTAGTGTCCGACCCCGTTCGGCTTCGGCTTCGGCCACCTTCGGCCAAAAATCCATTTTCGGCGAGAACTTTGGCTTCGAGAATTCTGGTCCACCAAAGGTCCCGCCGAAGGTCTGAGAAAAGTCGGAATTAAATGAACTGTTACGAAAGAGTGAGTGACTGACGGACCGGACTGCACTTAGTTCAGTGCGGATACCTCTATCACCGAGAGAAAAGCGGCAAGAGCCACTTTATGCCGATATTCTTCTTTAGCTGTGGATAATATTGAAGAAAAATATTTAATTACTAACAGCTTATAACCTTCGGCTTTGGCTTCGGCCGAAGTTTGTGGAGATTGCCCATCAATCGGCTTCGGCTTCGGCCAAAAATAGACCTTCGATCGGACACTATATCTGATTAAAATAACGACAATTGATAAAATTGTTCCCGATGTGTGGCAATTGGCTTGCTACGTCACGGTATCTCGTATCCAACATGAGATAAAAAAAAGGATTCTTCTCAGTAGTTTAGAAATATAATACTATTGCTATAGTATCCTCCACTAGTTCTCACAGTGAAAAAAGAACCAATCTGGCTACTTTATCGATACATTTAGGTTACAGAGAATACCAATGAATTACAATACAGAAATCGCTGCGAACAGTCAACTTTAATAATAACTGGTCGGTTGATGCTTTTTTTACGGATATTCTAAAACTCTTGCGAATACAAAAAACAAAAAAAAAATAAAAAAAGGTATGTATTCAACCTCTTTTAAGTGCATGTTACATGGAGATTGCGTCAAATAAATATATACATAATTAATTATACGTAGTCTCGGTGGCGCAGTGCTCGACCACACGGCTTTTGATCCAGAGGTCCGGGTTCGATTCCAGACACTGGCTCACACCAATGACATTTCGAAATTGTTTTCGGAAGTTATGTGTGATAAATATCGATGACTGAAAACTTTGTGCCCGGTATGGCAATAGGTTCGCCACCTATTCCATTTGGGACGTAAACGTAACGGCGAGACGAGGCTTAACAGCCGCTGCCTACACCTTCGGGTAACAAAAGGCGTGAAGTTATGTTAATTATACATAATTTGCATGTATTCAGTACAATATTATAAACCATCGCACTTAGTTATTTCTTGGACAGTTGACTGACATTCATATCTTAGATATCATGCAAACAGGGAGTCGAAGGGGCTACTGAGAAACTAGCAGTCGATGAACCTTTTTATCAATAGAAATAACAACATAAAATGTTATAAAATCATTGTTTGTAAATAATAAACTCTGAAAGTAATTTAAGGATTTTTATAATTATTTAATAAATACAATTAATCTACTAACATAACATGTTATGTTATTGAAAGCCACATAAAACATATTATCATCATCAGCCTATTGCAGTCCACTGCTGGACATGGGCCTCTCCCAATGTGCGCCACAACATCCGATTCTCTGCCTTCCGCATCCAGTCTTTTCCAGCAGCCTTTCCGAGGTCGTCTAAATATTAATTAAAAATAAACCTCCCATAAAACATAACTTCACCGTAAATCCTTCGCGGGTTAGGATCAGAACTAAATTTATTTAGAAATCCAAAAGCTCTACCAAAAACCTTTGAGTTGTACATATCACGGAGTACTAATTGAGTTTCCATGACCGAATTGCGTTTTAAGTGACTAATTAATTTTAAATTCTACGCAGTCAAAGTCTTAGGGCATTAAAATTCACACTGGTGTTCAATTAATTCTCCTATTAAATCCATACCATGTAAGATTCATACATAACAAGAGGATTCACAAAATGGCTAACATGACGCCATTTTGTATGAACCTACTTTATTGATATAAATACGTAGTTATGTCGTTGTAATTTACAAATGCTAACTAGTTTCCTAGTGTGAAATTTTCCAATAATCAGATATAACGGAAAGCTCAGAACGACTTGTGGGCTTGCACCCAAGACCATTAAATATATTGGTCACGTATTGAATTGCATTTGTGACCTGCATTACCACGGTTGGATTGTTTATTATTGTTACAGGATGTAATTTTAACAGTAGTTGGCTGCATCAATGGGCCGACTCGACTGGTGTAAATACCATGAACTTGTTTCGTAACGAAGGGTCCTATATGGCACCATGTTCCTCATACTCTTTCCTCCCATTCTATAGGTCTGCAACGAAACAGAGACCCTCGGGAGGTGGCAGCTTATCATGGACAGCTTCGGATAGGTCACCTGTTATTTTATTTGCCTCTCCCATAAAAAATACATCGCATTCAAGCTTGATCGAGGTAGTCTCGATAGCAAACTTGAAATAACGTTTGTATGGTTTTGAGTTCGAATCCGCGTAAGTACACATGAAAAACATTTCGGCAATCAAATTAGAAGCTATGTGATTAATATTGATGACTAAATAAACTGTATCGGATTTATATGCATATGCCCCTCGTAAACATACATACAAATTAAAGGGCGTGAAGGTATATAACAAAGCATTAACCTCTTTGTAAAGTTGTCGATTAAAAAGGAAAAAAAAAGAAAGGAAAGATGGCTGCAGTTAAATTAAATGCCGCGAAGATTAATAATTGCATTCCTTAATGGGTGGATTATGTCACTGATTGCATATAACGTGTTGTAGGTACCTATGTACCTATAGGTATAGTGGATTGAGTAATAGCATCTTTCAAACAGTCTCAATGGACCAGGGGCTCAGAAGTGCGTTAGTCGATTGAAATGTCCCGAGAGGTAAACATCGTGTATGGTAACATTTTCCACCGGCTATTTTATGATATTTAGCATTATTGATTATAATAATAATATTTTTTTTCTCTCTGCCTACCCCGCAAAGGATTTGGCGTAAAGTTATGTGTATTTATAGAAGATTGCAAATAAAGGAAAATGGCTCTGTAGTAATATAATCTTTTGGTCTGTTACAGACATAACTCTTATGAAAGGTCTTATGAAATGTAACCATTTTTGACGGGTTTTATATCTACTTTCATGAGCCAAAAATCAGATAAGTATACATTTGCAGTCGAACCCTTACATAATTATCATCACTTACTTTATCAGCTTTTTCATTACTTAAACCACAATGAAAACTACTTCTGATTAAAATTACCTGTAACAAAATTATAATTTGATTATTAATCGTTAAGTCGACCGACCTTTAAGTCGAGTCTTTTTATTATAATTAACATCTTCATTCTTAACCTAAACTAATCTTAACCTAACCTAGCCTAATTATCCATAACGTCGTGGCACTTTATGCATGATGTTCCGAGGGAGTTCTGACAGCACTGTAGGAGAGCACACTAAAACGATATTTACACCATTTCCCACATTTGCACTCATATACGAACACTTAGTGAATAAAAATTTTATTTAATAATATCCATTGAAACACAAATCTGCGAAAATAATGCAAAGAACGGACATGACTCTTCCACAGTCCCGCCAAAACTCATGCGACAAATAGATAAGTTTAGTGATAAAGCAATTCTAAATTTAAACTTACATTTTTTATTTTCAACATCATTAGATATTATTATTGCCAGTGTTCGATAATTGATGTCTTAGTTAAGGATTTCAATTATTCGTTACTAATCGATATATAGAGTATAGAGTAGATATAGTGTTAAATCCGATTATATATGTTTATTATATAACAAGATGATAAAGATACGCCTACTCCTTTTATATTTTATAATAGCTAAGGGCAGTGATTGAACAGCAGCGACGGGTACAATATAACCAGTATTATCACTACCCACATCTCAACAAAGGATGATTTATAACCAGGAGGCAATCGGTATATGGTTCGTAACTATACATAACTAAACCGATTTTTCGTGACCAAAACTCATTTGTGTGTACTTATGCAGGCATTTAATAAAACACTTATTCAAATGTATTATCGTAAGTAAATTATGTAACTTGCCTATTATGGGTATTATGTAAGTAGATCAAGATAAAAAATAACAATATAAAGCAAGAGAATAAACAATTTTGCCGCTTTTTTTCTGATTTTTTAGGATAATCAGTCATCGTACGGCCAAGAGACACCAAATAGAACGTGTTCTGGAGGAAGATGATGTTAGGAGCCTCAAAAATCGACGCGCGTGCATAAAAAGAGTTATGGAAGTCGACGAAGCGAGTTAGGTGTGTAAGAATCGTGCCTTATGGCGCTCCGTTTTCTCTGCCTACCCCGCAAGGGGTTTGGAGTGAAGTTATGTATGTAAGTATGTTTTTATGTAATCAGCAAAAATGACGATTCTTTTAGTAATTACTTCGTCGAAAAAAACAAAAGTAAACTAATTGTTTATATATTTGAAAATGGAAGCTCAGTCCGAAGCTGTTGAATTAATTGGTATAAAATCGATATTCGCGGCGTTTTTGACTTAATCTAATTTACTTATCTGCTAATCCTAGTATGTCTAGAAATTTCATTTCAATTTTAGGTTCAAGTGAGTGACTCAAGAACTTCGTTAAAATGTCTTTCAACTTTCTCATTCTACAAGAATTCCATTGAAGCTACAATTATTACTTTTTGTTCGTCGGCTTCTAAAACTATTATTAGAATATAATAATATAATGATTTTTATAATAATTGGTGGTTTTCTGTGTGTGAAAGTAAGTGTTCAAGATGAGATTTAACTTTTTTAGTTTTGAAGGAGTGTTGAAAAAAGTTTGAAGGTTTTTTTTTTGGGTTATAGTGACCTGGTAACTAAGACCTTAAAGTTAAAGTTTGCAGGTACATATACTCAGAATTTTTGATCAGCCATAGAGGTTTTATCTTGTGCGCAACCATTTTTTTTGCACTCGCTAAATATTGATTCTCCGAATGGTGTAGGCGGCGTAACCTATTGTTGTACTCCGGGGACAGTATTATCATTCCTCGGTATTTGTCACTGAATCATTTCTGAGAAGCCAGGATTGGAGCCTGTGACTTCTCGATTCATAAGCGGTTCTAGGGCAAAAATCGATCTTATTGACAAACATTTCCGTCACCGCCAAACTCTATTACAGCTTGACCTCTGTTGTTATAGTTGTAGAGTAAAGTTTAATTTTGAGTCTTAAACTTCTTTTTTTTTTTTCTAGACAGTTTTCTCTAAAACTGTCTACATATTATGATTGCTATTAATTTTCATTAGTATTTTATTCATAGAAATTTCTAGTTCTGATTATTAATGATCACGCGTTATAAAAATATTCATAAATCACTTCACACCATTAATATTTGAATATGTCTGTGATGTTATATAACATTATTTTTTCTGTAATTTGATATAAGATATATTTTACATACAACGATTATAAATAATATATAAAAAATCCATTACAGAGACCAGAACCCGGACTTCTCTCAGCCGCCAATTCTCTCACCAAATGAAACACGACACGTGCCACTTTACGCCGATATTCTGAGAGGTGGTATTTCACTCGTCGAACTAGCCCATTCTGGCAACGCCATCCGTGTGATCGTGGTAGAGGAAGGAGTTGGACGCACTAATTGTGCTTAAATAATAAGTTTAATGTACACCAACCTTATAATATAATTTTTGGACACCTAAACAGCATACCTAATACATTAATTAATATTGCAAAAGTTAATTGCAACACCCAATTGACACGAGTAGATAGCATAACTGAATTTATGAAGTAATAATCTAAACCAGTAGGATTATACAACAGATGTGTAGGTATATAAAATAATCTCAAATCAATACACAGTAATTATGATCGCACACGAACAAAATTGATAAGATTGTATAGGATCGATTAATCAGGTACACGTACATTTAAGAGAGAAGTCGATTCAATATTAATTGTTAGAATACCGATCGATCATAATGTGCAACAAATAATCGATTATATAAAGTGTGTCACCTGTCGCATTGCGAAGTTCGCGCCCACACCAGGTATGACATAACGGACACAGCAAAAAGAAAAGTAACTGACAGTTAATTTGGCGGGAAACGTAATTGGATATCAGGTATGAGAAGTTTATGCACCAGTTAAAATGCATCTGTCTTTTTTCATTTATTATTAAATGTTGTTGTTTTATGATGATAACTTGTTTTACAGTCATGAGATGTTTTAATGAAACCAGGTTTATTATAGGAAAAAATAGTTAATCAAAGCGGAAAAGCTGTCTGGAAATCAGGTTGAGTAGTTTAAGAGGTAGGTACGTTTTATCGTGGGAATATTTTTTTTTTGTGGGATAGGAAAGCAACCGATCCATGGACATCAGCAACATATAGTTTTCAGGATTTTTTTTAAATGGCCACCATCTTTACCAGCTTTTCCAAACGACGAAGAACGAACGCGTTCTTAATTCGAATTATTTTTTAACGTCAATGTTTCTTTTCTGCTATAATAAAAGAAGGTACGGTTTTAAAATGCTATTTTTTTTCTTATAATGCTCTTTTTTCGTTTTTAAAACCTTGTTTCTTTTTAAAATGCTATTTTTGAGTTTTTTGTATAATATAGGCATTTTTTTCTTTTTCAATTATGGCGAGCGCGGATTGCGTATTAGCCACATATTGGCTATTTCCAACGCGTAAATAATATTACAGAATTAAAGTGGATCTGGAAGAGTTATTAGAAATTGTTTATTGAAATTGACTCATCACGTTCCTTGTTGACCCGAGATGTAACCATTAAAGGTGCGTGTAATTAATATATATAACTTTGATTGCGTATTGATCTAAATTGGATATCATCACGAAATATCCATTTATAAATATATGTATATCGTTTTAAAAGAGAAAGTCCAGGTCATTTTTTTAATCGGCTGAACAAATTGCGTTAATTGTTGTGCGAAGATTATCTTACGGAGTTATGAATTAAAATCCTTTTAGAACGAAGTTCTTTATCGCGCATTGTGAAAGGGGGCTAGACGGAAAAAAATCTTACGAAAAGTTGTCACGACACTTTTTCCATACCAAACTAGGACACTTTCAAGTATTGGCTTATTTAGAGCAATGTATAACTACGCGAATGGTCTAGTGGCTAGGATACTTTGCTCTCATACAGGGGGGTTCGGGTTTGAATCCCGGGATATCGGAATTCTTTTTTGGAGTTTTATTTTCCATGTTTCATATTTTATATATGTTTTTTTACAGAAGGGACCAGAAAATGGTACGTACAAGTGCGATCATTGTTCCTCACAATTATCCGGTATTTATAAACTAAAACGTCAAGTCGTAAAGCTAAGTCTTGTACTTAAATAAAAACTAATCAGCAAAATTTAAGAGAAAAATCAAGAAAACCTACATAAAAATAAGCACAATTTTTTTTGCAAATTTTGTCGATTGTACATTAACCGAAGGAACTTCGTTCCTACTTGGTGTTCCACGACACCACATCTTTTTGTATTTTATAGCACAATGGAAAGGCCTTAAGGCCTATTCTAAAAACTCACATTTGAGTTTATAAGCTTTTAGAAACTTGTTCAATGTCGACGGGCGTCGTGGCCCATTGGTAAAACTACCGGCTGCAGCAATGAGGTCGGGGGTTCGATTCCCACCCGAGCACAAATATTTGTGACAAACATGAATATTTGTGTGGCGTCTAGGTGTTTTTCTATGTATTATAAGTATGTATTTACATACGTAAGTATATATGTTATAATATCCGTTATCTAATCCATAACACAAGCATTTAGTTGCTTAGCTTGGATATAGTGGGCGCTGTGTGGACTGTGTCCAAGATATTATTATATTATTATTACTTTATAGGACTTCATAATGAAATAGGGATGGGTCGTCGACACTTTTTTGATAAACGGAACGAGACCGTTTATCGACGATGATTAGCTAGTTTAAAAAACTGTTTATTCTTCGACTGGTTTCGACCGTTGTCGAAACAGAAAACGTTAACGAATGAATCAATGAACTGTCTACTGTGATAGACTAGTTCAACAGCAAACAGTTTACGAACGTAAACTTATTGAATAAAAAACTCGAAAAAACTGCTTGCGGTTTACAAATGACTATTGACACGTGCAAATATTTAAAATTCTATATTTTCAAATCTTCATTATTCATTATTTACGCTAAAATATTTAACTATAATTAATTATACTATTTCCGGGTACAGTGCCCGTGTTTTATGAATTTACTTAATACTACTAAATAGATTTTTTAAAACTTTTCTCCTGAAACTTGACCTGTGTCGTATAATCAAATTCAAAATTCATAACGGACTAAAAAATTTAGGTAAACAAATGAAATGGAAAAATTTGTTTATTAAATATGTTTAATAAAGACGCATATATATCGTTATTGAAATAGAGTTCAAAGTTATACGTCCACTCAGCAAGTGCAATTCGTCTTTTAGCACGTGCTGTGTGAAAAAGATATGCAACGCCTTGTCGAGTTGGTTCGGTTAGTTCCTTCGGGTTAGTTCGTGTTTACTCGGATCGTCGTGTCATCCGTTTAGCCGTTCGCAACTCACGTAGTCTCGTAGCATATATAAACTGGTAAACTAAATGTCGTTTACGAATAAACTAGTTTATCGGTGGACTGTAAACCAATTTACCGTTCATGCGAGATACACAGTCGAAAAAAACAGTTCGTTCATTCGACGCCCACCACTATAATGAAATGCTTTTAGCAGCGGCTGTTAAAGCGTTGACTCGCCGAATCATTACCTTACGTCACAAATGGTGGTGGCGAACTTATTGTCATTACACCGGGCACGAAGTTGTCAGTCGCCAATATTTATAAACCAATTGGTGTGAGTTAGCAATCAAACCCACGACTTCAGAATCAGAACCGGGGATTTCGACCAAGGGACCACCGAGACTTAAACTTAAAAGATATTACCAGAAATATTTTATCTCTACGCTCTCTTAATATTCGAAGGTATAGGCAGCATTATCTCGTAATTTTCTACATCATAATAGTTCATTCAGTTCATTATCATAATAGTGAAAGTAAAAGGTTTGTTTATTATCACTTAACACCTAAACAGCTGAGTAGATGAAGATGTTTTGCCTACAAATTACTAAGATTTATTTTTAATGGGTTTTATTTCTTACTCATTATGCCATACATTGGTTACAACAAATGAGTTAATTTCAGATTATGCGTTAATAATTCAATATTATCTGGCTATAATGTCTCGGTGGTCCAGTGGTCGAGCAACCCGCTTCTGAATCTAGAGGTCGCGGGTTCCAATCCTCACACTGGGTCACACCAATGACTTTTCGAAGTTCTTTTCGGAAGTCATGTGTGAAAAATATCCATGACTGAAAACTTTGTGTCCGACATTGGTTCGCCACCTATTCCATTTGGGACGTAAACAAAACGGCGAGACGAGGCTTAACAGCCGCTGCCTATACCTTCGGGTAGAAAAAGGCGTGAAGTTATGTTGTTATTATCTGGCATGAATTCATAAGTAACACTATATTTTCGTACACCTATATCACCTTTCGCAACGTTTAAAGTTTGATTTGCTACGTAATAATTATTACTTCATAAGAGGCAACATCAAGATCAAAAGAAAAAAAAAACATCAAAAAGAAAAAAAGGCATCAAAAACGCAATTAGCTAAGTGGTGTTTTATAACGAGTAACAAAAATCAAGTTATAACCTAATTGAAGCGAGCATTTCTTTAAATTCACCGAATTAAATAATATTGAGCCTACTGCTGATTTCTACGATGTTAATATTATTATTATACAACAAAATTAATACAAAATTGTTTCGAAATTGTTTTCGGAAGTTAAGTGTGATAAATATCGATGACTGAAGACTTTGTGCCAGGTATGGCAATAGGTTCGCCACCTATTCCATTTGGGACGTAAACATAACGGCGAGACGAGGCTTAACAACCGCTGCCGACCACTTCGGGTAACAAAAGGTGTGAAGTTATGATAAGTAATACAAATTATTTTTAACAAAACGTACGTGCTTTAGAAGTGAACAACAGACAGACACAACGACGAACAGCGTACCTAAATCCCGGTGACTGGTGTGAGTTGTGTGGTGTGTTAATAGTTGAATTTATATGTATTTTAAGAAACACAAATAATTTCATGTCATTTTCTACTTGAAGGTCTAAGCAGCGGCTATTAAGCATCGACTCGCTGAAATGATACACCTCAAATGGTGGTGGAACCTGTTGCACTACACCGGACACAAAGTTGTCAGTCAATGATAATTAATAACCACACATAACTTTAAAAAAACATTGGCGTAGCCAGGAATCGATTCCACGACTTCTTGACGCAGAAGCAACTACCGATACTGTCAAAATTAAAGATATATGTATTGTTTAAGATGTATTTTATAAGATTAGAGTACAAATATATAGGCGAACGAAGCCGAGGGCAAAAACTAGTAATGCATTAATATAGTCGGAGAAAATACAAGTTTGCTCATAACACAGTCCCGTACATGGGGTTACTGCATTTTTTATTTTTGCGCAACAAATAAATCGTGAGGGGAGTAACAATTTTGCACGAACAGCATCTGTTAAATTGCAGCATTTAACTTTAATGGCTGACTTCTTTACGTCAATTTGGTGAAAGGTGAATTATTTAACGCTATATACATATATATTTTGGCTAGTTCACAAAATCACTTCCTAGATATTAGCAGATATTTCAATAAAAAAAAAATTAAAAGTTAATCTACTTTAAGCTGCTACTCTGTGGAGTATACAAAGTTTTTTTACTACTCAGCAGTCGGTTGTTTTACCAATTCGCCACTAGGTTCGA
Source organism: Euproctis similis (assembly GCA_905147225.2). Taxonomy (NCBI): domain Eukaryota; kingdom Metazoa; phylum Arthropoda; class Insecta; order Lepidoptera; family Erebidae; genus Euproctis; species Euproctis similis. The sequence goes on from LR990116.1 coordinate 16,215,837, forward strand.
CGAAAAAGTTCGTATAGGTAACAAACCTTTTGAAACTGGAGATTGTTTGTTCAAATTGTAAAATATTGTTCCTGAAATATATTACGTGACTATCGAAATGAAAATATCGCTTTCCCTTTTACACAAACAAGGCGGAAGGGGCCTATAGCCTTCAACAGAACATGAGATTGCTTAGATTAAGTAGAAAACCTATCTAAGTATCTATCTATACCTCTCTAATAAGCCTATGAAGTTAATTTACAAGAGAATGTAATTTTATATCACGTATTAGGTTATTATTTGTGTTTGGAATTGAAATTTTAACATCGAATTTTCCATATATTATTTAATAATGAAATGGTCGCAGATTTTGATTGGACGCAAATCTTATTACCATCGCCTAAGGACTTCTGCAACGACTAGAGTGGTCACATGTGAGTTGCCGGTCTTTAAGATAAGAATGCGTTCGTCTTTTAAAGATTACTAAGTATTAGTGTGCGACCGAAGGTCTGTTTTTGGCCGAAGCCGAAGCCGATTAATCGGCAATCTCCACAACCTTCGGCCGAAGCCGAAGCCGAAGGTTTATAAACTATTAGTAATTTAATATTTTCTTCAATATTATCCACAGCTAAAGAAGAATATCGGCTTAACTTGGCTCATTCCGCTTTTCTCTCGGTGATAGAGGTATCCGCACTGAACTAAGTGCAGTCCGGCCCGTCAGTCACTCGCTCTTCCGTAACAGTTCGTTTAATTCTTACTGCTTTCGGACCTTCGGCTTCGGCCCAGAATCCGGCCGAAGTCGAAGATCTCGCCGAAGATGGATTTTTGGCCGAAGGTGGCCAAAGCCAAAGCTTCGGTCGGACACTACTAAGTATAGGACTTAGTAATCTTCGGTCCGGAATTGTTCCAGGTTATTTCTAAAATAACTGGAATGACGGGATTCAGGTTGCTATTATTTTAGGAAAATTCTTTTATAAGCAAAGTTTGCCGGGTCAGCTAGCTATTATATAATTTGTTCATAATATTCTGAATGCATTTTACCTATTTCAAAGTCTTAGTACTTATATATTCAGCAGTAATAGTCGACGAAGGGCCCGATTTAAGTGTTCAGCTTTCTCAAATCATGTTCCTTGTTGAATGGAACAGTCGCTACAACATACCAAGATATTTATCCTATCGGAATTATAACCGATCTGTATAATTCAACTATTTCTATGTGAAAGTGAGGTTTTGCGAGTAATTTTAGTAAAGTTAAACGTATATTAAATGTATTAGCGGCAAGCAGTTCGCTCTTGAATAGGTCGGCTCGACCGGTAAAATACCACGACCTCTCAGAAGATCGACGTAAAGAGGCTCATTCCGCATTCTGTTCGGTGAAAGAGGTACACGGAGGCCCACTCCCTTTCGCCATTCTTTCCTATCCTACTCACTTAAAGGTTGGGAAAGCAACGGTAACACTATATGTGTAGCACTATAGGCGGCTCTGGTCGCTTACCATCAGGTGACACGCCTACTCGTTTTCCTTCCTATCACATAAAAATAATAAATATAGATTTTAACAGTGGTAGAGCCACGCAATGCGCTGCATGAATAAACTGGCTCGACCGGTGAGATATCACGACCTCTCAGAATGTAGCTATGTAACGTTTCGCTGAGTGATCCATTTTGACCCCTTCCGTATCCCATTGCAAGGGGACTGTGACTTTATCTGTGTTGCAGGTGTCGTCAGCTGCTTAACATCAGGTGACACACTTGCTCATTTGCCCCCCTATGCCCATAAAAATAATATAGATCCATATGATGTTTATTTAGTTCTGTAATAATCTAGTTAAGTGGAATAATATTACTTTCAAATGGTATATATTTCTGAAAGTGATTGCCGGGGATCGGAATTTGAACCGGACACTTCTTGATTTACAAGCAGGGTGCGCGACCTCCAGACCAGCGAGCTTGGTAGTTATGTGACAGCTTTTCAATTATAAATACCAGTTCATAGGTATAAGCTTCAGCTATTAAATATTTGCCAAGGTGCTGTCCGCATTCTTATACGCTTTGTAAATGATAGTAGTCAATATTAAACTAATAATGGCCATCTATTAAAATTTTTATCATTCATTTGAATGTTTTCAAACTATAATTAGAAAGAACTAAGAAAAAAATAAGGTCTTTCTCTTTACTAGTTTTCTTTCTCATTCAGATGGCTTGGCTTGGCTATTGCTATTTTTAGGTCTTATGTTACGTTTACGTCCCGAGTAGACTAGGTGGCGAACCCATTGCCATACACCGGGCACAATCTTTTCAGTCTGTCTTATGGTAAATTCAAACAACTTTTTTATCGACAAGAACTTAATCGGAATGAAATCGTTCATCGATTTTACGAGCGAATGCATTCACGAAAGGAGTCGAGTGATAATCGATTTGTTACACTCGGGATAAGATTGGACTCGGACTGGTTCTGATCTTGGTATTCAAAGTACCTACGAAGACATTAAGACTGCATCAGGTGAATAGCTTTGAGATGATTATAGGTAGAAGAAACTTGAAATTACAGCGGCCATGCGTGAAGTTCTATGCGATAAGAAAGCTAGAGGCGACTTGCCAGCTATTACAGCTTTGGCTAGGTTATTATCTAATCAAAATCCATAGCCTGCGTGGTTAAATTGCAAACGTATATCGTATAGATTAATTTTTCTTTTTCTTTAAGTAAGACCAATGCTTGACAATACTTCATCTGATAGTAAGTGATAGTGAGATCGTTAGTCGTAGTCAAAGTCAAAAAAACTTCAGCAGTCATAGGTATTTTCAATTTACAAAAAAACATATTATTCAAAATGAAATTATTAAACAGGAACGCTTGAGGAAAGTGCCTCAGTGGAACAAGGAAACACAGATGCAATCGCCACGAGTGGCCCGATTCCGAGTGTAGGGGCTATCTTGAGAAGAATCGGGCAAAAAAACTCATGTGCTAAATACTCTTTTACTTTCTGAAAACATAGCAGTAGGCTCGTGCATAAAAGGTGTAGCAGCCAGACCACTCGACCATGAAAGTTAAGACCCAACCAATTTAAAATCATCGTCTTACAGGTTAACGAGAGTGGTAAAGGTGCTGCTATTCACTCTACTTTTGAAGACTACATTATAGCTATTTGGGATTCTGTTCGCCAATAGTCTATGACATGGTAACGTCAATTTTATATAACTGAAATTAAATTGAATGAAAGAAATAATAATTTTATGCGTGAAAACATATAATAGATATCAATACGGTGCGTTCGTAAGTTGTTTGGAGCCACAGATCAAACATCCAATTGAATCTGTGCCTCTTTTATGTACAGAAAAAAATACTCAATACTCAATACAGTTTTTTTTCAAACCCATATGTATTAATGATGACTGTTATGGTATTGCTGCGAAACAATACATACAATTTTAGAATTTTTACCTTTTCACCATTAAAACCTCACGGGCCTCGTGGCGCATTGGTAAAACTACCAGCTGCAGCACTGAGGTCGGGGGTTCGATTCACCCGAGCACAAATATTTGTGACAAACATGAATGTTTGTGCGGCGTCTGGGTGTTTTTCTATGTATTATAAGTAAGTATTTACAAAAAAAAGTATATATATGTATTAGTATCCGTTATCTAGTATCCATAGCACAAGCATTTAGTTGCTTAGTTTGGAACTGGAGGGCGCTGTGTAATTTGTGTCCAAGATATTATTATTATTATTAAACCCTATTGTCATGCGATATGTATATATGTCAAGTATATAATATGAAAACCTAGTAATAATATTGAAATTATTGCATATATTAATGTAATACATTGAAATAATATAGCATATATGCTATATTACGTCTGACGTAATCTTGGATCTCAGATCTGACAAAATTAATCTATACTTATATTATAAAGCGGAAGAGTTTGTTTGTTTGTTTGTTTGTTTGTTTGTTTGAACGCGCTAATCTCAGAAACCACCAGTCCGATTTTAAAAATTCTTTCAGTGGTATATAGTCCATTTATCGAGGAAGGCTTTAGGCTATATTATATTTTCAAATTAATTAGGGATCCTTACTATAAGTCCAATAATGTAACCCAAGGTGTAAGAAAATGACTCGAAAATAATTCTTACATCGTGAACGCTGCGAAAACTATTGATTCTAGAATAAAACAATGTACTACACTTTTACAGAACATAAATTTGTCTATAAAAAAGTCCGCGATGGCATATGTCTAACTATTGTAGTTATCTCACAATAAGTGTTTTTTGAGTTTTTTAAAATAATTAAATTGATGTCGTTATAAAAATGCTTTATTTTGTACCTTGAATTTAACTTTCCTGAAAATAAATTACTTCAATATAAAGACAGATTCAATACCTTTCTAGAACTGTTTGAATAATTCAATTCGGACATTTAATTCCAAAGATATCGCAAAATACAAAATGTAAGTATTCATTTCATAGGGAAATATTTAGTTACACTGATGATGTATCCGACTCGGACAGCTCGGACCGCGACAGCTAGCAGGTAGATTTTTTTACGTTTGTTTCTTGCTAAAAGGTACCGGTGGTCCAGTTGTCGAGAACCCCACTTCTGTATAAAGTAGTCGCGGGTTCGAGTTCTGGCTCACAGCAATGACTTTTTGAAATTGTTTTCTGAAGTTATGTGTATTTAGATATCGATGACTATAAACTTTGTGCCTGGTATGGCAGTAAGTTTGCCACCTATTCCATTTGGGATGAAAACATAGTGGTGAAACGAGGTTTAACAGCCGCTGCCTACACCTTCGAGTAGAAAAGGCGTGAAGTTATGTTTTGTTGTTGTTTCTCTCTTTGTCATCATATCGCTCAATACTTTAATCAGAATTTAAAATTTAAAAAAGTCTCGGTGGCGCAGTGGGCGAGCGCACGGCCTCTGATCCAGAGGTCCGGGGTTCGATTCCAGACACTGGCTCACACCAATGACTTTTCGAAATTGTTTTCGGAAGTTATGTGTGATAAATATCGATGACTGACAAACTTTGTGCCCGATATGGCAATAGGTTCGCCACCTATTCCATTTGGGACGTAAACATAATGGCGAGACGAGTCTTAACAGCCGCTGCCTACACCTTCGGGTAACAAAAGGCGTGAAGTTATGTTTAGTTTAAAATTTGTAGTATTTAATCGTATTTTGTGGTATTTTTATTTATAAAAGTTACTAGCTTTTACCCGCGGCTTCGCTCGCATTAAATCCATTAAATAGATATCAAAGATCATTACTATAGAAGTTAACCAATATGATAACTCTGTTTTATTGCTTGGCTGGAATCATTAGGTTTTAAAATTACTACTTACAATGACGTTTAAAAAACTAACAACATTTTTTTAAGGTAAAATATATAATACACGGTAATACAAAAATAAATAATTTTGGACTGTAACAATTTTATAAGAGTATGTAGGATATTGTTGTAGACTATTTTATAAGTTTTTCCTTCGGGTTCAAAAATATGTAAATTACTTTAAAGAATATGTGTCAAAGTTTCATGGTGATCGATTGAGTAGTTATCGCGTGAAAGCACGCAAACAAACTTACATTCACATTTATATTTTACTAGCTGACCCGGCAAACGTTGTCTTACCAAAAAATTAAATTTAAAAAATAGGGGTTGATCGTAGGGGGTTGAAAATTCTCAGACTTACCCGATATGCATACAAAATTTCATGAGAATCGGTCAAGCCGTTTCGAAGGAGTATGGGAAAATTGTGACACGAGAATTTTATATATTAGAAGTAGGATAGGATAGGAATTAGGTTACATTTTTATTGTATAAGGGGCAAACGAGCAGGCTTATGATAGTTACAAACGCCGCCCATGGCGACCTCATCACATGCAGTGTTACAGTTGCGTTGCCGGCGCTTACAATGGGATATGAGTGGGGTTGGGAGTGGGTTTCGGTAGGGGAGGGGAAAAGGGATTGGGCCTCCGAACACCTCTCTCAGCGAGTGAAACGCGGCTAAGGCCACTTTTCAGCGATAATCTGAGAGGTCGTGGTATTCCACGGGTCGAGCCGGCCCATTCATGCAGCGAACACTGCGTGACTTTACCACTGACAAGGTGTGACTGATGTGACTGATTTATAATACATTCTAGATATATGTAATAAACTTTACATTTTTAAGATCGTGATATCTTTTAAAATGTAGTAAATTTATATCGATAAGCTTAATCGCTAAACCGACATCATTTGACTTATAAAAAAAAACACTCACTGTGAGTTAGCTACCCCGGTTTGAACATATGGTGGCCCGTTTTTTTCGTTGAAGTCAACAATAGTGACCATATAAAAAAAGTTGTTTATGTTGTATTAAAAAAAACTAAAGGTTGAGCAAAAACTTGGGACAAGTTCATTGCTATATTCATTGTTTATAAGTGGCATTGCTAATAAAGCTTTCTTTGAAGTTGTAAATAATATCAATGTCTTGGTTGTCAGTACGCTAATACATACTAGCTAAGCGAGTGACACGTGTAATAATCGTGCCTTATGGCACTTTGTTCTCTCTGCCTACCCCGCAAGGGATCTGGCCTGAAGTTATGTATGTATGTATCAAGAACTTGAATTGAAATAAATATTAGTGTTAGATAGTCCATTTATGATGAAAGCTTTGGGGTATTAATATGATTGCGGCAATAATCTTTTGAGTGGAAAATGTATAAAATATGGCGGTACGAAGTTCGCGCGGTCTGCTAGTGTTCGATAAATGACAGTGCTGAATTATAGATAATACAAAAAAAGGTTGTATCTTGCTGGGATTAAGTTGAAATGTTATTTTTTGTATTTGATTTCAAATAAATTGAAATAGTTACATAATCGCTTTTGCAGAAGGGAAGTTCGAAAATTGAGGATTTGGAAAAATAACAGTGTTATAATCTCTCCACCCTATAGGATAGGTAGATGCAGACAAACGCCGAACCATGGACTTTGACGGCACGAAAATTTTTAGGATTTTAAGTCTTCGAAGTCAGAAGATAGGTTAGGGTAGGAAAGGGAGGTTGAGTAGGCATCTAAGTATTATTTATTAGTGCTCCAGGCGTATCCAAAGAATGGAAGATGAAAGATTGACTAAGCCCACGACGTACTTTTCACAATTATGTCTTTACCATCAGGAGCTACTAACGAAAATTTATGACATAAGTTATGAAAGACAAGTCATCATCATCATCACCAGCCTATTGCAGTCCACTGCTGGACGTAGGCCTCTCCCAATGTGCGCCACAACATCCGATTCTTTGCCTTCCGCATCCAGTCATTTCCAGTAGCCTTTCTGAGGTCGTCTGACCATCGGGGTGGGCGTCCTACGCTACGTTTACCAAGACTCTTACTCTCCACTCTTACTCCATCTACCGTCGGTTCTTCGGCAGATATGACCAGCCCATTGCCACTTCAGCGAGCTTATTCTACGAGCTATGTCGGTCACCCCAGTTCTCTGGCGGATATACTCATTCCTGAGTTTATCTTTCAGAGATACCCCAAGCATAGCTCGCTGAGCGACTTTAAATTTGTGGGCTAGCCCCACCGTGAGTGTCCACGTTTCAGCACTGTAGGTCATCACCGGTAAGACGCACTGGTCAAAGACTTTGGTCTTCAGACATTGCGGTATAGGCGAGCTGAAGACTCGTAATCTAAAGACAAGTAATCTAGTGAAATGAGTGGCATAGTCCTATGGTCCCTCAGTTCCCTCAGCTATCACGCAAGGGACATTGTACGTGAAGTCCTGATGTTATTTAAATTAATAAAGAAATACAATCCTTTAAGTTAGTATGGCATGAAGCATATGTTGATACATAACATAATATAACTTCACGCCTTTTTCTACACGAAGGTATAGGCAGCGGCTGTTAAGCCTCGACTGGCCGCTTACGTCCCAAATGGAATAAGTGGCGGAACGTGTCGTCATACACCGGGAACAATATTGTCAGTCAGCTACATGTGACAAAAATATATCTCCAGCTCCACTACTGGACCACCGACACGACTTCTTATCATTTAAAAATTATAATAATTGTTCAACATTTACCACATCGTGTGAAGCTTACACAATTTGATTGATTGAACTGTTAATTGTACGAAAAAGTTTAACCATAGGTTACGTATTTACTAATTATAGTTAACAACGAGATTTAAGTTTATAAACTTATGTAATCGTCAAACAACTGTCCCTAGAACGTAAACCACACAAAATAACACACACAAATATCACGTAAACTCTCAAATATATGTGTTTTATTTTACTTTCACATACATAAATTCACGCTAAGTCCCTTGCGGGATAGGCAGAGAAAACGGAACGTCCATACACGATTCTTACACGCCTCTCTCGCTTCTTTAACTTTCAGAACTCTTTTTATATACGTGCATCTATTTCTCCTCCAGAACTCTTTCTATTTAGTCCTTTTAGGTGTGTCGTGGCCGTCCTCGACTCCTATATCCATTCGCTTTTGAATTGTACATCTGCTTAGTCAAGCTTGCACACTATTTACTTTTCACATTTACTTGGACATTACATAGTAATATGTTTTAATACTAGGCCTTTAGTCAAGAATATTTCGCGATTTAATTCAGGTACATACAAGCAACAATTTAGGCAGGGTACATGGATAGTATTCTTTCAGTCCTTGATATAACCCGATATTTTCCGAAAAGATTTTCTATGTTACAATGTCCAAACACTCAAGCAGGCATTCCATTCGAAATACCTTTCTTGCAAAACCAAACGCGTAGCCACTTTACGTAGATTTTGTTTTATCCTATCTCAACGATTAAGCGGAACAATTCATGCAATAAACTGACAATATACGTTAAGAATATACAGATATCTAATTAATAAAATCACGAAACAATTTTATTATTATTTTATTAACCAAATATTTATGTGTTTAGTAACTTGCTCAATCAATCAAATTAAAATATAATGTTTGATACACTGCACTAAATCCATTTGAATCAATCACTGAACTGTTAAATGATTTGTTTAATTACCATACGCTTAAATAACTGTAACGCTGTAATTAAGTATCGAAAATTACATATTTATTTACTCAAAAAAAGAATCTTGATAAACGGCCGCCATTTAAAGACACATACAATTAAAATCTGATCAAATTAAAGATGTCATAAATATGAACGATCATTAATGTCAGATGTGTTATTTACAATTGATTGGTGTAATGTTATATTAAATACCAGAACACTAATTGCTGCACACAGCTATGCTCGCTTGACCTTTGAAAAGACTATTATTTTCTTCCACTGATATAAGATTTTAATTATACAAAATCTCAAGTCATGTTCCAAGTTAATTAATTTTGTTTCAAACGAAATTCCTGGGAGTTATTGGATACAATTTAGAAATTTCTCTTTTAAATTTTATTGGAGTTATTTATTGGAGAATTTTTTGTAATATCTCAATAGTTCAGCCGAGATTTGGAGTAAAAACAAACCTATCAATAATGGATCACAAAACTATTATTTAGAACGTTATTGAGTAATAAATTTGGTTTGGTTTGGAATTAAGAAAAAAATGGATCATGCAGGATTGACTACGCAGATATACAATGCAAAAGCGGATAGGTGTAGCAGTCGAGGACGGCCACGACACACTTTGCGATACCAGATAGAACGAGCCCTTAAGGATGGTGATGTCAGAAGCCTTATAAAAGAGAAGAGAAGAAGAGTTATGAAAGTCAAAGAAGCGAGTGAGGCGTGTAAGAACCATGACTAATGACGCTCTGTTTTTTCTGCCTACCCCGCAAGGGACTCGGCGTGAAGCTATATATATGTGTATGTAAATCCCGCCAATAATACCTATCTCTTTAAGTAAAACTAAATTAATGCCACAAGAGATTCGCTATTCAATGAGTCGTTTCATAAATATACTTTTATGGTTTTATGTCCACTTAAATATCAATGAAATATATTTTGCAATAGTATTATAACATCAGAACCGTATGATATAACTGCATACTTAGTCATCTCCTGTCATCATATTATTGCCGTTAAGTAGGATGGATGAAGGGGAGAAAACTAGAACAGTTGATTGTAAGCCAAATAGAATGCATGTACCTACATTGTCCTACACGTTATCAGAATCTTTCGATGCATATAAATTTTCATCATAATTTTCATGCCCTTATCCCACATAAGTGGGATCGGCACACCGACCAATTTTGACGGGACTTTTATTGGCAGTTAGTTGATAAATTAAGAAGTAACTTAGGCTAATTTTATTTTAGATAAAAAAAATAGTTACTCTATAATACTTCGAGGCGAAACAAAGTTCGCCGGATCAGCCAGTTTGGAATTAAAAATTTTTTACTGGCATCTAAAGTGCTCATTTTTGTTATAAAATGCTTTTTTTCTTTCTACACGACGCACTATCTTGATTTATTTTCGTATCATTAATTACAAAGTTTAATTAAAACTTGTAGTAACTAACATTTATTATGACATATTAAAATAACTGTGGCAAGAAATTCATTTCTTTAATCACAAATTATATAATTAATTGCTTTTAAACACAATAGACAATAACTTCGTTTCAAACAATAGCAATACTTGTAGAAACAAAGTCACTGTTACACGAATGTTTTTTAGTACAACACTGTTTAAATACAGACAAATATATATAATTGTAACTTATTAATAATTTAATGACTCAATGGTACCCGGACTCTTTGTTTTGTACGAGGGGTCGGGTTCGAATACTGCACTTCTATATATCAAGGAGATAACATTTTAGAACTTACTCCTCACGAAATCTCAGGAACTCTATGGCCGATTAACTTGAAATTTGGTAGCAAGGGGAATCGCATGGGCATTTTATTAAAAAGCGTCCATATTTTTGAGTCGGAAGAAACGGTCATCATCTATTTTTCATACCCGTAAATGTTAAGGTTCGACCATGGCTGGTTTTATTTATTTTATGCAAACAATATTTGCCGGGTCAGCTAGATAATAATCAAGCCATGACAAGAAAACAATAATGGTAGGGTACGTCACTAGTCTGTTAAATATAATAATAAATTTAATGATTTAATTATCATGTCATTGTCATTCGATTTGCTATTGATAAATATAAATCATCACTTACCAACGATTCAGCTCGTTCCATAATTTACTAGACAAACTATCACAACATAGACATGACATAGGGTCGGTCCATGTCTAGACTCACTCCAAGACTGCAGGTAACAAGCTCACAGCTACAAACTAATAGCCTTTCAAACCATCCAGGCAGCTTACCTGTAAAGAAAAAAAATGAAAATTAACGACATCATGGGCTGTAGGAAAATAAGCTTTGACGGGCCTCGTGGCGCATTGGTAAAACTACCGGCTGCAGCAATGAGGTCGGGGTTTGATTCCCACCCGAGCACTTATATTTGTGACAAACATGAATATTTGTGTGGTGTCTGGGTGTTTTTCTATGTATTATAAGTATGTATTTACAAAAGAAAAGTATATATGTATTATTATCCGTTATCTAGTATCCGTAATACAAGCATTTAGTTGCTTAGCTTGGAACTAGAGGGCGCTGTGTGTATTATGTCCAAGATATGATGATTATTATTATTACTTATTAATAGGGATCAAATATTTCATATCATGTTCATTTCATGACATATCACACCCAGTTCACCTGGCTGGCCTTTTATTATGTAATAGGACTCTAGAAACCACCTGTTCCCCAAAGTTCCTATGAATTTTGGGGAAGAGGTGGTTTTTTGGGTACCCTTTTCTCCGCACAAGACGTGACTTCAGCCGTTTTACGTCTATTATTTGCGAGTTATTTTTCCAATATTTTATCCTTTATCATATTGAAAGCAGGAAATAAAAACGGTACCTAAGTCTTAAAGTTCAACATTAACTTTTACTTGAACGCGCAATCATTGCAAGATTGCAATAAATCTTTCTTACTCTCTTGTTGATTCTAGATCTGTAGTCTGTAGGTATGAGTTATGTGAGTTCGGTGCACTCTATTTGTTCCCTAACTACTTTCATCTCCATTTTAGGTATGAATCTAGTTCGGTTACAATCCACTGTTATGATTTCGCTGCAAGTTACTTAAATAATATTTTAGAATGTTGCTCAATATTGCAGCTACTTTTTGCACCTTTGCACTGTTAATAACCTAAAATGTAGACTAGAATTGGTCCGGTGGAATAAGGCAAATTTTTGTCACTAACTAAATTCAATGTCATGTGTATCATTTCAAATTGAAATATCTCAATCTGATTTTATGTTTTAATATGTTATGTTTATTATGTAATATGTTTTATGAAACTAGTTATGCCAGCGAAAAAAGATAAATATAAAAATGGTCACTGTGGGTTATCCCTAAAAGACACAATGCCATGGCGGAATTTTATAATGATGTAGTTTGTACATTGTTTTGATTTATCACTTAGGGTTTTCATTAATCATCAAAATTATTTCCATCTCGCTGAATAGTTATGTTACGTACCAAATAAAATAATACCTATTGCTATACCGGGCAGAAAATTTTCAGCTATCGATATTTATCACACATAAATAACGAAAAGAATTTCGAAAAAACATTGGTATTGTGAGCCCGGAATCGATCCCACGACTTTTGAATCAGAAACGGGGAGCTCGACCAGTGGACCATTCTGACAAAACTACATATATAAACCGTAATAAAACTTACTAATTCCATGATGTAAGTACGATAAGAATTATAAAAGAAAAACAAATGTATTCATATTTCTTAATTTCACAGAGCAAATTTATATTTCAGATAATATACAACCACATTACTACACTGGCAACTGGCATTTGGCAAAATTTAACAGCGTGGATGTTAGTCTTTTGTGCGATAATCGTGAACAGCGTAAATCGTGACTTATTAAAATTGATAAAAAAAAAAAGAAATATATTTCGCGAAACGACTCTTTTACAAGAAAAGTGAAATGTCGAGATATGTGTTATATATACTTACTTTATAAGATAGACGGAACAAATAAAAAATATGTATATAAAGTTAAAATACTAAAAATATCCCTCAAAAGGTATACGTAACATTTTTCTGCAGAAATAAAAGTTGGACTGTCCCCCCGCTGATTTGACCACGACGTCTAGAGAATAGAATAAGAAAGAAAATGATCGTCGTTATCTTGAATAAACTTTAAGAGAAAACGTATATAGTAATGTTTTAACATCGGGGCAAAGTAAAAGCCTATTTATTGCATATTTATTGCTCATTGTGTATCTACGTGTGCCTAAAGTCAACACTTCAAATTGAGGTAGCTTTACTTGGTGAAAAAGGTCACCGATAGTCTGCTTATATTAGCCTTTTAAATGAAAACAAAATGGTGATACGAAATATTTCTTGAAAAGTAACGGGTTTGCATGTATTGAAATACTCATATTTTAATATACAGCTATAATACTAGAGTAATATCGATCGTAAATTTTTTCCAATCATATTATATTAATAGTACCTATATAAAATATACTAAATAAGGTTTCTGACCAAATCGCGTATTACAAAAAAAATGGAGCCACATATTTTTTTTTTTAAATATACATGCATTATTGATTAAAACAACTTTTAGGATTATATCGCGTTTATTTATTACTTATTTATGTTTATTTTCCGACGTTTCGTGAAAATGATCTCTGTAAAGAGTTCGAGATTCGCGAAAGTCTTAGAAATAAATATATACATGCTTTAGTTTCATACTTTATCATTTTAAAAGATAAAAATATTATTGAATTAAATATTGTTTTTTATATCATTTATAGAATATTGCTGCAAAAACAAGAAAAATCGACTCATAATACATTTAAAAAGCGTTTAATGCTTTTTAAAATCATTTAAATTTTAATATATATCTGAAGTTTATTTATTAAACACAGATACACTCGCAAGTCTACCAATAAACTAACAATAATTACGTTTGATTTATGAAGTGAAATGGCTTATTTAATGAGTTTTAACGACTATTACTTCATATAAAGACTTTATAAGTGACTTCATAATTATTATACCTACTGACTAATTTCCGTAATATGCCATATGTTTACAATATATACAATTGAAAAACTATTTGAAATCAAATTTCTCCGCATCTCGGTCTACTGGCAGCGTGACATACGAGAAGACTGGACAGAAGACTGGGCGCATTGCCACGTTGAATGGCAATGCTAATCCTCTGTGCGAAGAATAGACCAGCCCTATGGTCGCAAGAGGCTTTGATCAGCCTCTTTGCAAGATCTTTATAAAGTAAGCTTTCCGATTTTTCGTTCTTGATATTTAAAACTTCTGTGCGATCAAAACGTTTGACTGCACTCTTTGGGGTTGAAGGGTTGAAAAGTAATTAAATTGGACCGTATAATTTTGAGAAGTAGGCAGTTGAATCCACACCCAGACGAATAGTGCCTGATTTGGAAGGGAGCCTCCCAATGCTCCCGTAGTCTTTAGTCCTGCCGCCGCGACGGTATACACTAGTTAAGCGTTGCTGATCGAAGTACGACTCGTAAGCAAGTGACCGGTTCAATCCACACACATCAATCCTCCAATGTGGGTAGGCAGTACAAAACACACAAAGCAGCTGCCAATAATGCTAACTGCCACCCAGGCGTTAAGACTCAACAACTTCTATTCTTTAACAAGAAATATGAACAAACGTAATAGATTCTCAAGATAAGAAGGGCTTAGTAATAGAATATATGAACAGTGTCAGCTAGGACATCCGGATGAAGAATATAATCGTCTAAATAATTTTATTAGTGAACAAATAATAATCGAAAAAGATTATAATCAAATAATTTAATATATTTAATTTAACAAGAGTGGTGAGAAATATAACGATGATGAAACTGTTGCACAGCCAAGAAATTATATTAACGGAATATTAAAATTAAGTATATTTTAATGTTAAATAATATATCTGTAAAATATAATAAGTAAAATTCTTCTCATTTCTCCTTTGGTTTTAGGGGTAACAGCATTACTATTTTTAAAGTCTCTTAGGCGAAAATAATCTATATCGACAAACAAAGCAGAGAAAGATAAATGGAAGAGATGAAGGATGATGAAACCTTGGAAGTGTGTTTACGGATAATAAAGAAATAAAAAAGTGACACAAAGAATATTTTAGAAAGCTAATAGATGAAAATAATGCATGGAGTGGTATCTGAGGATAACCATATTAATATAGATGTGATGAATGTAATCGATGAAAGTCAAGTTACAAGAGAACAGAATGACTGTAGATCAGTAGAAGAAGGTCGAGAAAGAGATCAATGGACTGTGAAGTTGATATAAGTATGAAGGGAGTAAGCCTGGAGACGACGATTGATAGAAGATAATAGAAAAGGATGTCATGACAGGTTCTACCGACCCCACTTAGAGTATGATAAGGGCAGAAAAAATATAAAAGTTGCTGCCATGCCTGTAAAGAAACCTGTAACATTTGCTTCAATATTGTGTGCCAATTTTGATACAATTTCATTTAAAAACAAGATTCGTGAAGTCAGAAGTGTTGTGCACGCATGCGTGATGCCACGGAGCGAGCGGCTCGCGAACACAGCAAGGTCAGTCCAACAATGTACAATTGTTAATATGGCAAGTCATATAATATTTACTTAAAATACAAATTTCACCAATTCACATGTAAAAATTTCACTTTCTTTTATGCGAGATATTACCGCGTTTATTAAAGTTATTACGCCTATCATCGCGATGATAAACGTTACGCGGATCTATCATTATTATCATTACGCTATCATTATTATTTTCATTCTTCAATACTGTTTGTTAGATGTAACGAAAATAATAGGCGGTTTCATGGATAGCAATGTCTTGTTAGTTGAATATTTATGGTGTGTAAAGATCTGACAGACGGATTTAATAATTGAAAATATCCATTTAAGAGGCTGAATGCGACCATAGCTATGGCTATTATTTTGCATGAGTGGAATCGGATTTTTATTCTTAATTTGATTTAACAAACGTTGGAGGACTTAATGCACTTTGGTAATTATAGAAATAATTCTATTCTAGGACTAACTATAGTCCTGTAGTCACAATATTGTGGACTTGACGGACCTCGAAAATGATTGCTTCGTAAAGGTCAGCAGGATCTATCCATGTAAGTAACATATTTGAGTAAATGAAATGAAAAAAAAAATCGCCGATCGATTGCAAATGCGATCGACGGCTTATAGAAGGATATTTTTACGCAATTTTAAGATTAATTCACTCTTTAATAAGAATATAAGTGGAATATAAAATCTTCATCTGTATATTCGGTGAAGATTTTACTCACAACGTAGGATATTAAAACAGATCTTAGCTGTAGACATAAAAAAAATATTGTATATAAAATTATATAACAAGATGGAGAACCACTTGTGTCAGATTACGTAGCAGCTGATAGCAATCTATAGCACCTGTTCAATGAACAATCGGATTCGTTCACTTTTCATCGTTAAACATTTTCGTGAAATCGAATGGGAATCGTGACCGAACTAGAGGCTCGCTCCCTTTCGTCCGTCACGAAGAACAATAAATACAACCTGTGCGCTGAAATCTATATCAGTTGAAACTGTACACAGTCTGTAGAAACTTTGTTTAAACCAACTTCCCACGCTACTAAAACGTAAAATTTAATAATAATATAAACAATTGTAATTTAGATAATTTGCAAAATGATGTTTCATTACAGGAACAAGAAAAAAATGAGACATTAATCTTTTCAAGACTCATATTTAATGTCTATATTATATCATATGCAGTTATCAAGCAAATGAAATAAAAATGTTACAGTCTGCCGCTGACAATTGTAAATAATATTTAACACTACAATGAAATTGATATCGAATATCAGTGGATAGATGATATTACTTCCTAGGTTGATGTTTCAAAATAAATAAAAAAATATTAGAGAAATAATATCAATTTTAAAAAAAAGCATATATGATAATATTGCATAGCAATTCGCCGTCTATACTGCCTAGCATTATTATTATTATTTTTATACATTTAATACATTTTAAACAATCTAATACATTTTAAACTGTAGGCAACGTGTTAACTTAGCCAAATGCGCCAGAATGATGGTTATGTTTTTCAAATGCCTGTATTGATAGTTTTTTAAACGCTCTGTTACTTATAACGGAAACTGTAAACGGATATAAAACTTGGCAGATGTCGCAAGATGGACCTTGACTGTCAAAGTGACAGAAGCTACATTATTAAATAGCAAAAGTTACTTTTTTATTTGTTTCTCTTACTGCAGGTACCTATTTGGAAATGATTTCGTAAAGGCGTCACGTTTAATGTAAACTTTGTTTAGACAATAATATATCTAAGCACCGTTTACTATCTGTTCTATAAATATCGCTTATTAAGTATTAGTATTAAAATAGATACGACAGTGCTAATATTATCAATTTCAATTGTCATATATTTTCTTAATGGTATAGTTCAAAGGATCCTTATTAAGTGGGGATATAGGCCTAATGTGGTGTAGGCCGAATTAGGAAAATAGTTTAATTTGAAGCGATGAGTGTCGAACCAATTACTATACATCAGGTACAGTTTTTTCTGTTATCGATAATCTATATTAAGTAATAGTTTCATAAATGATACTATTACAGTCCTGGGGTCACTGGTTTGATCGAGTCGGTCAGGTTTCACCTTTAAAATTTACAAAGTTACACCGTGTCGAATCGTGACCGCTAGCATAATATTTTGCAATGGTTAATTTGATCTCATAAAACTTGCGCCCTTTAAATGCCGTCTTCGGTTGTATAATGTATAAGCTGTAAATTTTTTTTAAAAAGTGAGCGCCTGTCAATGTCAAATGTCAAAATAACCGCTTTTTTCTTTTTCGCCGCATGCATGAAACTTTTTAACGGATAGGACGAATACTAAAAAGGTTTTATTACTTGTTCACATAGCTGGTAATTATTAGATTGTGAAGATTTCAAATCTGGAACATAGGAAACAAAATCCCTTGCTAACTTAACTACGACTATTGAGAAATACTCTTGTATAATTTCTGTTTTTTTTTATGGGATATGTGGGCAAACGAGCAGGCCTGGTGGTAAGTGACCAGCGCCGCCCATGGACACCTGCAACACATATAGTGTTACAGTTGCGTTGCCGATCTTTAAGGGAGTAGGATAGGAATGGATAAGGAAAGGGGGTAGGTCTTCGGGTACCTCTCTCACCGAACGTAACGTGGCATGAGCCACTTTACATCGATCTTCTCAGAGGTAGTGGTATTTCACCGATCGAGCCGGTCCATTCACGCAGCGAACTGCTTTGCTCTACGACTTTTAAATACATGTATAACATTTAAACTTTATCCTATGTTTTTTAGGATAGCACGTGTTAACATCTACTTTCTAAGGCTTCGTTCAGTTACAACGACTATTATATTTCACCATATGTCGCCATTTTTTTTAAGAATAGGAAGTCGAACGACGCCGATTAGATATCCGCCCAACACGGAAATATCAGGTAACTGGTTGCCTTTTTAATATTTGTATCGGGTACTTTAACTATGTGATCAATGACAAGATTAGCTGTCCTCGATAGTTTATCTGTAATAATTATAGTGTAACTTCACGCCCTCAATTTTTGAAGGTGTGGGTAGCTGTAATTATGCCTCGAGACACCGAATTTTGGTCCCATGTACATACATACATACATAACTTCACGCCAAATCCCTTGCGGGGTAGGCAGAGAAAACAGAGCGCCATAGGGCACGATTCTTACACGCCTCACTCGCTTCATTGACTTTCATAGCTCTTTTCATGCACGCGCGTCGGTTTCTGAGGCTCTTAACATAACCTTCCTCCTTTGCATAACCTTCCTTTTGCATTGTATATCTGCTTAGTCAGTCTTGCATCAACCCTTGGTTCCATGTACTAGAAGGATACCTGATTTGTTTCTGGTAATAATCTAACCTATTATTGTACACAAATGGGCTCATCTATTACATTCAGAAACTTATACAAGGTTTTTGTTATTCTGAAACGATACGAATTTCAGCCAGTTCATTTATTTTTATATTTTTTTATCACTATGTACCATGTATGGTAATGCTTTCTTTATTGTAAGTAAAATTTGAAGTAAATAAGTAAATAGGTTTGATTTGGTATACTGGTTGCAACATCTTTTATGCACGAGCCTACTGCTATGTTTTCAGTAGCAATATCTCTCTTACTGCTATTTATTTTACGGTCTTTTTTTAAAAGAGTATTCGGCACATATGTTTCGATTCTTTTCATGATAGCACCTAACTTCGAAATCGGGCCGCTCGTGGCGACGGCGTTCGTCCTTTCTTCTTCAACAGAGGCATTTTCTTCAAGGGCTTAGTTTAAGCATTTCATTTTAAATAATAAGTGGAATCCTTGCACTTGTTGACTATTTGTAAGTATCTACAAAGAACTATGAAATTAAAGCTTCTTTGACTTTGATTTTCAAGTAAGTAAGCGGTGCTATGTAAGGTATAGAATCTAATAATATCTGCCCTACACCGATGAAGTTATCGTCCATGTTGATTCAGCCGTTAAGGATAATGCATTATATAACTTTTTTTTAATGTAATCAAAATTTAATGACTAAGCAGATATACAATGCAAACGCGGATGGAAGTAGGAGTCGAGGACGGCCAAGACAGGCGGTGATGTTAGGAGCCTTAAAAATCGACGCACGTGCATGAAAAGAGCTATGAAAGTCAACGCAGCGAGTGAGACATGTAAGAATCATGCGTTATGGCGCTCAGTTCTCTCTGTCTACCCCGCAAGGGATTCGGCGTGAAGATATGTATGTGTATGTATGTATGTACCAAAAATGCATAAATTAAGTATCTAAATATTTAATCATAAGCGGATGTATTAATTGCACAAAGAGACACGCTTGAATTATACATAATATATTTATTTGTATGTCAAATCTATTACAATAATATTGTAATTATTATTACATCAGCTATTGTAATAGTTAATATTACAATTAGTGAATTACTTTGACCTGATGGTGAGCGCTTGAATGAACGCTTCTCACGGTCTGCACTGTTTGGTCATAAGACGTGACTGTCTCACGATTAAGCACATTTTACTTATAATTAATACGAGTTAAACTATTCTCGTGGAAGATATGATATTTAGCACTCCCATACAAGCACTAACGGTATTTTTTTTTTATTTCATTTTATTGTAATGTTGGTACCCACCAGAACCTGAACTATGCTACGCCCTTTCAATCTATACTAATATTATAAAGAGGAAAGATTTATATTTTTGTATGTAACGAATAAACTCAAAAAGTACTGGACCGATTTTAATAATGATTTTTTCTTTAGAAAGCTACATTATCACTCAGTAACATAGGCTATATGCAATCATCGTCGTTAGCGACATTTTGTTTGTACGCGAGTAACACCGTGAGGCGGGAAGCTACATACAATATAGTGGTACGAAGTTCGCGCGGTCTGCGAGTCTTCAATAAAGTCGGCATACGGACTAAAACCACTAATCATAACTTCTTCCTGGCCTCCGGGTACATTTTTCACGAATAAAACGCAGCATGTGTCCCTTTACCTTGATATTCTGAGAGGTCATGGTTTTTCAAAGGATGATCCGGCCCATTAATGCAGCAAATTGCGTGTGTGCTATAATACTATTGAAATTGTTGTAAACTACATATACCTACTAGTTCTTATAATTTTAATATAAATGAAATATAAACAATAAAACACCGATTTTATCTCATTTCATTTATTTACTCGTATTTATCTCGACGTTTCTGATGCTTTCTAGCTTCAATTTTCAAGAATGAAATGAAAGTTAATTAAACAAGATTAAATCTATAATGCTGTTCACGAAAACTTAAACAACAAATTCGTACATACACTACATGGCATACTACTAACACCCAATTTGATAGGCAGAGACTTTGGCTCTCAACAAACTACGATACACGTCTTTCGCTTCAAACACAATCATTAATCAACAAATATATATTCTTTACTAGCTGACCTGGCGAACTTTATTTCACTTCTGAAGCAATAAATGAGTAAATAAACAATTATTTATAGCCTACGCCTCTCGTTCTTAGCTACCTAGCCAGTAAAAGTCTTGTCAAAATCGGTCTATCCGGTATTTCAGAGATTAGCTGGCAGACTAGTTGACAGAGATTAACAGACAGACAGAAATTGTAAAAACAACGTTATTTTGGTGTATGTACCGTATTCGTATGAATGTAGTAGAAAACAGTTATTTCAATATTAATAATAGTCAATTCACTTTATTAGTTTTGGCTTTAGCTAGTGTTGTTTCTCATATCTATCACTACCGTCATTCACTCACCAAACTTAGCTATCTGACATGCACGCCAAATCTGTTCTACATAATACATACATAACTTCACGCCAATTCCCTTGCAGGTTAGGTATATAGGTCTATTATGAGCTCATAATTCCTGCCAACTAACCCCGTGCTCTTAATTCTAACCAGCTTACGCCGGTCATGGCACGTCGCTTTAAGGCATGATTCTTACACACCTCACTCGCTTGTACAACTTTCATAACTCTTGTCATATACGCTCGTCGGTTTGTTCCATCATATAAATGATGGAAATTTCCAAGATAATATATATAATTATTGCAACTTTGTAGAATATAGGCTCAATTTGATCTGGTTCTAGTTCTGGTTAAACTAGGGTTACCATATATCAGGATCAGTCCTGAGATTTTAGGGTTTTCGTCTT
This sequence comes from Euproctis similis, assembly GCA_905147225.2. Taxonomy (NCBI): domain Eukaryota; kingdom Metazoa; phylum Arthropoda; class Insecta; order Lepidoptera; family Erebidae; genus Euproctis; species Euproctis similis. Next base: position 16,237,606 of record LR990116.1, read on the forward strand.
TTTTTTTAGGATTGCGGCCGGATTTTGCAAATTCAGGTAAATAAAAGCAAACCAATCGTTTACTATCCATGGGCGGCGCTGGTCAATTACAGCGCTGGTGACACTATTAAATAAAGTACAAAATTAAATAAAGCGCTTTCCGCTTTCTCTCCACCTTGTTTTTGAAACTACTTTTTTAACAAACAGGGGGTGTCATCGGGGTAGTTTTTATCTATAATTCACGTAGTTAAGAAAAAGCGATGAATCCAAAAAAACTTATCTATTACTTTTGATGGGGAACAAAGTTCACTGGGTCATCTAGTTAAAAATAATCTTCTTTTGGCCCACAATGAAACAGTCAATACCTATTTAAGTAACCAAGTAAAACAAACTGAAAATAAACTCGCAATTGATCTTGTGCATCTTTACGTGCAAGTTGCAATGCGTGAGCAAGATCCGTAGTGAATAAAACGATAGTTATATGTTTTAGAGAAAAAAACACTAAAACTGTATTAAAAATCTCATTTTATGGAAATCAAGCCTTTTCTCCAGTCTTTTGATTTTTTCATCTAACAACCCTAGGTTAATAGCGTTATAGGCGCGGCAGGATGCGGCGCCTGCGTGCAACGCAACGAAACAGGTCTAGAATAGTTACACCTTGCTGATCGAGAACCGCATTCCTCAGTCTCTGATACCAGCTATTATAATAACCATTTTGTGGACAGATAGTTGGTAACTTTGAGACATGCCTTGGGTGCGCTAGTGTCTGTTGCCTTTCTGATTCATCAGGTATACTTCTATATGGAATCTCAAAGTGTGAGGTGATAAGCTTATGGCCATAATTGGTTGAGTTGTAGATAATATTATAATGGTGATTATCGTTAAAATATATTGTAATATATTAAGATTTTACTCCTCGCTCCAAAAACAATACATAAAACGCACATTGTATCTAAAAACGATACAATTTGGTAAGTTGTATTTCTACAGTGGTAGACACCAGAACCATTCAGAATATTATAATAAAGAGAGTATTTCGGTATTTTTAATTTATATATAATACATTTTTAGCTTAGTAATAAATATATATTTTTTTAAAACTCGATTAAAATATACTTTATTACATTACGTACGACCATGTCACCAGGAACCGGTCTAATATTTAGAATACAATCATAATAATTCATACATAGTAATATTTACAAATGCTGTAGGCATTCTCTGCCAGTCCACCTTGACTGACTTCGACTGAGATAAAACAATATACCTACGCCCAAAGCTATTAAATAATTCAAATTTCAATCAGATAAATTTATGTAACACCTCTAATCTGGAATCAAATAGTTCCGATATCTGCATAAACATAATAGCGCTGATTTGATATTGATACACATATAACTTCACGCCCAGCCCCCTGCAGGGTAGGCAGAGAGCACAGAGCTTCACGCACGATTGTTACACACTTCACTACTCGCTTATTTGACAATCATGACTCTTGACATAAACTTCAACAGTGTAGTAGAGTCTTACAGTTCGATGCATGAATGGGCCGGCTCGACCGGGGAAATATCACGACCTCTCGGAATATCGGCGTGATGTGGCTTGTGCCACGTTTCGTTTGGTGATAGAGGTACCATTCCCCTTTCCCGTTCCGTTTTCCTCCTACTCCCTCAAAGGACAGCAACGCACCACGGTGTATATGGGCAGTGAAAAGTTACTTACCATCAGGTGACCCCCTTCCTCGTTTGCCGTCCTATGCCATAAAAAAACCGCTTGACGATATTTTAATCCCTGACATCACCTTCTTCAAGGACTCGTTCTTATTGGTCATGTACCTAAAGGGTGTCATGGCAGTCCTCAACTCCTACATTCATCCGCTTTTGCATTGATTATCAGCTTTATCAATCTTGCATTATCATACAAAACTGACAAAATTTTAAAATAATCAAAGTTTTTATTAGATTCGATTTAATGCATTGATTGCATGACTCGCTGAATACAAGTTTATATCAGAAGATTAACTAATCTAGGTGGACTTATTTTTTGCAGTAAAAAGATCTCTATAATAAAGAACTTCACTTCAGAATGGATTTACAAAGTATCTAACTTGTATGTAGCCATTCTCATCGCGTTCATAATTCTTGGTGTGGAACGAACCCTTGAAATCCCACGAGTATAGGACTGAACAGTTTCAGGTTACTCAAAGGTTCATGGGAGAGGACCATTTAAAAAGCTAAAACAATACAACTCATAACAATAGAATGACCAAGATGTTTTTGTCAAAGTATTATAGTTTTTTTTTTGATGGAATACAATAGCATCTATTTACACCGCGAACATGATCTCTACAAGAGAACAATTAATACACTCACAAAAGAAACACATATCATTGCTACAATTTATGTTAATTAGGAATGCTGTATTACGCCTATTAAAAACTTACCAGCATTGGATTTTTTTTAAGAACTATAAATATAAAGAACTATAAAGAGACGACAGGCCAAGTGGCATATTAGTAAAACCACCGACTGATGTGTAGAGGTTGGCGGGATAAATCGCTACCCGAATATTTATTATTAGCTTATTTTTCAAAATTATTGTAATTAATAAATCTGCATATATTTATAGGTATAAATTATCTAATTTCCCTAACAGCATAACACAAAATTGAATAATTGCTTAGGAAGACAAACTAGATGGGGCTATTTGCACAGTTTCTACGTAGAAGTATAAGTTAAATGGATTAAAATTTAAGAAAGCAGAAAAAAATACAGCTAATTAAAGGCTCTAATATAATAATGAATCAAACAAACAAATCGTATACATGATCTTTTAATTTATTCAAGGAGGAGTTATGAACAATAACATTTTTATCACTAACCAGTATCAGTATTAAAATCAATGCATAATCAGGAATAATCGTTGCTACAACTTTAATCTAGCGTCATAACCTAAAACTCAAAACAAAAATTAGGCGCGGATACGTCATATTTCATTGAGAAGGTCATTGAGATGTCGATCGGGTGTTATTGGCTTTTGATAATATGGTAGAAAACATTCTCATTATCCTTGTCAGCGAAGATTCGTTATCGGGTGAAGAGAGTTCTACAGACGAGTGATGATTAGTAAATAATTATAGTAACTATAAACGTCTATATGTTTACATAATTTTCGACTTATAAAATAATACGCCACAAATTCTGCCCCTCCCGACTCTCGCGATTGTGTCCCGATCCTATGAGTATATACATAACTTTGCCATTGTTACCCGAAGGTGTAGGCAGCGGCTGCTAAGCCTCGTCTCACCGCTATGCTCACGTCCCACGTCCACGTGGAATAGGTGGCGAACCTATTACCATACCGGGCACAAAGTTTTCAGTCATCGATATTTATCACACATAACTTTACGAAAACAATTTCGAAAAGTCATTGGTGTGAGCCAGTGTCAGGATACGAACCATGACCTCTGGATTTAGAAACCGTGTTTTCGACCACCAGACCATCGAGATGCATTTATTCCAACTGTTCAGACAAATCCATAATGCAATATTGTAGAATCACGTGAGCACGCAATCTTTTCATGATACATTTATAAAATGACACGTAATACCTACAGATTTACAATTACGCATTAAATATATTTATATATGTAAAATCATGATACCTCTATTTTCATTTATCGACTTATGAGTTATGACTTTTAAAAAAAGGTTTTTAATAACTTATCGATATCTTGCAATCACTATTACCATCTGTCTGAAATACAATAATATAATGGACGGAGAGTAAATGTATGTAACTAACCTCTTTCTAAATCAATATTCTCGTTTCTACTAGTCCTTCCAATTTATTTATGTTACTGCTATTCCAAATATGAAGTCCACAGCTGTTAACACATAAAATACTTGACTATTTACAAGGATTTATAAAGTTTAACCATATTGAGTAACACACACCTTGCGCAAACAAATATTATAAAATAAATATTAAGCCTTTTATAAGTATGTACAGGATCTCGACTGGAACGAAATTATATGAATAAATTATACGTGCACATATTTATCCAATAAAACTTCATTGAAGTATGTAAACTTAGATACCTATGTCTGTAATTTAAAAATTTACAGTTTGAATATATAGTCTGTGGCAGACTTTCAAACAAGCTCTTTAACTTAAAACTGTAATTTACTTTATTTAGCTGGTTATTCTCGGCGAGTCCGCTTCTGTATCAAGAAGTCTCATGTTCAAATCCTGGTGCACAACAATGACTTTTTGGAAGTCACATACATACATAACTATACGCCAAGCCTCACTCGCTACTTCGATATTTATAAATCTTGTCATACTAATTTTCCGAAGTTGTGTGATGAATATTCGTTCAACCATATGGGGAAAATAACTAGAGACTTTAGAGATAAAGCAATAAGGTAATGGGGGCAAGGGGGTCCTTGCGTTGCTTATTTTGGATGACATGGGAGGTGGGGGATCTAAATGATTATCACGTCAACGGTAGATATTTACTTTTTTAGATACATGACAAAAAAATGTTTCAATAAAAAAAACAGCACACCTCTTAGTTCAAAAAGGTTTACATAATTATGGGGAAGCAGGTAAGAATTTTGCTTACTTTTGCTGACATATTACCGGTACTTATTTATCCGGTATGGTGGGTAAATAATTATAATAAATCTTCTTACGTAATACTTGAAAGGTCCCTAATCCTCTATACTCTAATCCCAAACATTATCAGAATATAATCAAAGCAGACTATTCAATATTTGAGAATACCGCGGAGAGATCGTATACCCTATATACGCAAATTACAATATGTAAATTATGTAGTTTTACAACAGAAAATAATAATATAATATTTGAAATGTATAGAAACCAATAGTTATAAGCTATATAAGCTATTTGAACTAAATCCCATATATTAAATAGCTCATTTAGCCAACTGATTCTTAGAAAGCAACGAGCTGTTTTCAGTTAGAAATCCTTTTTAATTATATCTAACAAAGAAGATATGGAATTTTCTAAATGTTCCATACTATTATAATTATGTTTTATTTATTTATTTATTTTACTTTACTTATGCTTTTAGAAAATTTTAATTAATGCCGTGTGCCTAGACCATAACAGTGGATTCAGAATATTATGTATATTCACTTAGCATTTGTAATGATTAATCATTACATAGTAAAACAAAGTCACTTTCCGCTGTCTGTCCCCTTATATGCGCATATCTTTAAAACTACGCAACTGATTTAGATGCGGTTTTTTTAATAGTTAGAGGGCATCAACGGGGTGGTTTTGATCTATAATTCATGTATAGTACAGTAAAAAAGGGATAATTTTCAAGATTTAGAACTTTAATCGCAAACGCTGCCTGAACCCTAAGTGATAAATCAAAACAACGTACCACATTATTAGACACCTTCAAAAGGTCTACAAAAAAGTCCGCGAGGGTATATGTCTATCTCTTAAGGATAACCCACAATGTCCATTTTTACTTTTTACGAGAAATAATGGCTTATTTACGAAGCAATTTTAAACCTTTCAGCATTAATTTTCATCCAGTTAAGTGTCTTAAATAGATTTTGCTTTTAATGTACATCAATATAGCCCTTTACAGCATGCAATTTAGACGAATATTTTGGAAGATATTACAGTATTAACATAGCGGGATATAGCAGTCGCGTTGCGCGCCAAAACGCGTGCCGATAAATAGCGCAAATTGAACTTCATAATATCCAAATTTTAGTTATTCATTACTTTTGATGCGGAACAAAGTTCGCCGGGTCAGCTAGTTGAGATATAAACGCCTTTTTGGTTCGTGCAAATAATATTAAATTTCGTATTTTATACTCACATAAAATCTTATAAAATCTAAGCACAAACTACCATCGACTTAGTTTATTATTAGTAGAGCCATGAAATTTGCTGCATGAATGGGCTGACTCGACCGGTGAAATACCATAACCTCAAAATACCATATAAAATCGAGAGAGGTATCTGGAGGACCACTGCATCCTTAACTTAAATCAACCTTAAAAGCAATCATCTGTGTTGCAGGTGTTCATAGGCGGCTTACCATCAGGTGATTCGGTTGCTGATTTGCCCCAATCTGTAAAATCTGATAATTATGCCACATACTCTGTGGTCTAATAGTAGCGGTAGTTTGAGACTGACTTAAAGGTCTTTGTTACCAGATCATAAAATTAATTAAAAAAAATTAGTTTGAGACTTGGTAAATGTCACTGTAATGGAGCGTCCAAATTATAGCGGAGTGCTCGGAAAAAGTTCCTCGTGCGACTTCGAGAAAGTTCGAAGTGGCTCTCCACATTCTCGTACAACTTCCGAAAGTTCTCAGTCGCTCTACGGTGCCCATCGCTTGCGCACGCATGTTATGGATGCTCAAGTAGCAGCTGCCGTAGTTCGCGTATTTTAATTACGTGAATATTAATCTTCTTATTAAAATTTTATAGTAACTGATGGTTTCTTTAGTAATCTTAAGATAAATATTTAAATTATTTGAATAAATATTTGTCCTACAAATTAAATGGTCTGATCAAAGAGTCCCCTTTTTCCAACATTTATGGAATTAATTTAGCTCTTTATTTAATAGATTAGTATTAATATAGTCTTCTGATACAGAAGCCGTGGGTTCGATTCCAGACTCTTACCAATCATTTTTCGGACTTTTTTGGAAAATTATTAATATCGAGGACTGACAACTTTGTGTCCGGCGAGTCGAGGCTTTAACAGCCACTGCCTACACCTTCTGGTAGAAAAAGGCGTGAATTTATGTTTTTTTAGTATTATTATAACTTAACTTTCATATTATCAAATCAAGCGGTGCATTTGTGCATTCTTGTACAACTTCCGAAAGTTCTCAGTCGCTCTACGGTGCCCATCGCTTGCGCACGTATGTTATGGACGCTCAAGTAGCAGCTGCCGTTGTTCGCGTATTTTAATTACGTGAATATATATCACACTAAGATGTGATTAATTTGATCTTTTTACAAAAAAAAATTATAGTAACTGATAGTTCTCTAGTAATCTTAAGATAAATATTTAAATTATTTGAATAAATATTTGTCCTAAAAATTTAAATGGTCTGATCAAAGAGTCCCCTTTTTCCAACATGTATCTAATTAATTTTGCTCTTTTTTAATTGATTTATATAGTCTTTTGATACAGAAGCCGTGGGTTCGATTCCAGACGTATACCAATTATTTTTGTGTCCGGCGAGTCAAGGCTTTAACAGCCACTGCCTACACCTTTTCTGGTAGAAAAAGGCGTGAAGTTATGTTTTTAGTATTATTATAACTTAACTTTCATATTATCAAACCAAGCGGTGCATTATGCTCGACAGAAGTAGTACCTAAAGATATAAAATTAATAAACTGAATTTTCATGATTAGCTTCTTTCGATGAGACGCTCAAAAATTTCCGTTGCGAAAACTATCTATAGTCGTAGGTAATATGGGTAGCCGGAATAAAATATTGATTGATTAATTAAATTGATAATTCTCAAAAAACCATTACTATTTTTACCAGGTATTAGCTGACCCGGAGAAATAGTAATAATAATAATTCGCCTAAGTTACTCGTTGTTACACCAGCAAATAAAAGTTTCGTCAAGATAGGTCCACCCATTTCAGAGATTACCCGGAACAAACAGGCGGACGGACAAAATTGAAAAAGACTATTCATATGAAAAAAACATATGATATATACATACATTATGATACATAGGAATGTAGTAGAATGCAGTTATTTCAATATTACAAACACGCATTTCAATGTTATATAAATGTTTAGATTTGTGATGATATTAACTTGATAGTAATCAAGTGCAAAAATTGCCTTATATATACTTACTAGTAAGTACCTACAAATAGAAGACATTAACGTCAACTGATACAAATATCTGTCAAATTTCTTTTAATGATTAATCGATTGATGAAATTTTACAGATCTGCTTAACACAACGTGCCCAGACGACGTCTGATTTACTATTGAATTGTAGTCATTTAGTTCGTGAACGCACTATGTGCAATAACTATACATAAATAATAATAAATATACAAAAAACTATGTAGGTAAATTATGAATGAGACACCCAAAAGTTCCTTTACGAAAACTATCTCTAGTGGTAGGTAATATAGTAGCAGGAATAAAATATGTTGATTTGATAATTCTTTAAAAATAATTGCTGTAACTTTATTATGTACTGCCTGAACCGGCTGAACTTTGTTTCGGCTCGGGAACAATAAATATTATTTTTTTCTCTAAAATAAGTCGCAAATAAAAGTTCCGTCAAAATAGCCATTTCAGAGATTACCCGAAACAAACAGACGGATACGTAAAAATTAAAAAAAAAATTTTGTCTTTTTATGTTCATATGAATGTAGTAGAATGCAGTTATTTCAATATTACAAACACACACTTTAATTTTATTTATATGTTTATATTTACATTGTGACGATAATAACTTGATAGTAATCAAGTGCAAAAATTGTCTTAAATACACCTACTATTTTGTACCTACAATTAGAAGACATTAACTATACATTCATACCACACGTCGACTTATACAAATATCTGTCAAATTTCGTCAAATGATTTATTCGATTGAAGAAATTTAACAGATCTGCATAACACAACGTGCTCAGACGACGTCTGATTTACTACTGAATTGTAGTCATTTATTTCGTGAACGCACTATATGCAATAACTATAAATAAATATACAAAAAACTATGTAGGTAAATTATGAATGAGACACCCAAAAGTTCCTTTACAAAAACTATCTCTAGTGGTAGGTAATATAGTAGCAGGAATAAAATATGTTGATTTGATAATTCTTTAAAAAATAATTGCTGTAACTTTATTAGGTAAAGGCTGAACCGGCTGAACTTTGTTTCGCCTCGGAAGTAATATATAAATATTTTTTCTCTAAAATAACTCGCAAATAAATGTTCCGTCAAAATAGGTCCAGCCATTTCAGAGATTACCCGAAACAATCAGACGGATACGTAAAAATTGAAAAAAAAAAATCATGTTTATATGTATTACAATCACACACTTTAATAGTAATCAAGTGCAAAAATTGCGTTATAATATATACTTACTAATAAGTACCAACAATTAGAAGACATTAACTATACGTTCATACCACACATCGACTTATACAAATATCTGTCAAATTTCTTCAAATGGTTTATTCGTTTAAAGAAATTTAACAGATCTGCATAACACAACGTGCTCAGACGACGTCTGATTTACTACTGAATTGTAGTCATTTATTTCGTGAACGCACTATGTGAAATAACTATAAATAAATATACAAAAAACTATGTAGGTAAATTATGAATGAGACACCCAAAAGTTCCTTTACAAAAACTATCTCTAGTGGTAGGTAATATAGTAGCAGGAATAAAATATGTTGATTTGATAATTCTTTAAAAAATAATTGCTGTAACTTTATTAGGTAAAGGCTGAACCGGCTGAACTTTGTTTCGCCTCGGAAGTAATATATAAATATTTTTTCTCTAAAATAACTCGCAAATAAATGTTCCGTCAAAATAGGTCCAGCCATTTCAGAGATTACCCGAAACAATCAGACGGATACGTAAAAATTGAAAAAAAAAAAAATATGCGTGGAAGCCACGCGTTGGAAGTGTAACTTCGTGTTGTAGAAAGGAAAATAAACAGGGTTAGAAATTGATTCAGAAATAGAGAAAAATAATCACTGCATGAATAGACCGGCTCGACAGGTGAAATACCACGACCTCTCAGAAGATCGACGTAAACTGGCTCATGCCGCGTTTCGTTCGGTAGAGAGGTACCCGGAGGCCCACTCTCCTTCCCCATCCTTTCATATCCTACTCCCTTAGATTTGCCATAAAAAATACCATAAAAATACCATAGTACCTAAAATTAACTATAGTAAGATACTAAAAAAATCCGAGAAATCATTGATGTGAGCCCGGAATCGATCCCAGGACTCCAGAATCGGAGAGCTCGACTACTTAACTGGACCACCGAGACTATTAATAATTATTACTATTATATTATAGGTACTATTAAAAATGGGACTGATTATGAGAAATGGTAACTAAGTTTAAATTTGTGTATAAGAATGCAACATACTGATGAAAATTATTTGAACCGAGGATCATAAACAGATTATTATATAAAAGATTTTTTATAAGGTTACTTAACCATCACTATAAATGTGTATCATGTCTTGATTGAAGTTTATTATATTATAATGTTTTATTCGACTCGGCCATAGAGGTCACTATTCGTCAATTTTAAATCGCGCTATGGTTTCACTCCATGGAGTTTATATAAGTATTTAAGAACATATTGACAAATTTGGTAAAATATTAAAAAAATCAGTTCAACAACACTTAATTATAAATGTTAGGTATTTATTTCTTCAATGGATTTTAGAAATATAATATTACATTCAATCAAATACAGTTTTAAAGGAACGTAGTTGACAGTGTCAAAGATGTTGACACTAAAAGCCGCGTTTCAAGTTTCAATTATAGTTCCTCCATACATCTAGTGGCGGGTGGAGGTACTATGATTGATTTTAAAAATCAATTACAGTACCTAAACCTAAACTGATGTCTGTGTAGTAATGAAATTCAAGCTTAACAAATTGAATGGTAGTAGTGGAGCCAAGCAGTTCGCTGCATGAATGGGCCGGCTCTACCGGTGAAATACCACGACCTCTCGGAAGATCAACGTAAAGTGGCTCATGCCGCGTTTCGTTCGGGGAGAGAGGTACTCGGAGGCGCATCCCCCTTTCCCATACTTTCCTATTCCTATTTCCTTAAAGGCCGGCAACGCAACTGTAACACTATATGTGTTGCAAGTAAGTGTCCATGGGCGGCGCTAGTCACTTACCATCAGGTGACGCGCTTGCTCGTTTGCCCTCGTTTGCCCGGTATGGCCACCTATTCCATTTGGGACGTAAACATAACGGCGAGTGGAGAATTAAAAGCCACTGCCTAGAACTTCGGGTAGAAAAGGCGTGAAGTTATGTTACTATATGTGCGCGCAATACATATTTGCCTAAAAATCGAATACTTATATCGTGGATATTGCGATATCTTTTGAATGAAATGTCCGAATTAAATAATTCAAAAAGTTCCAGGAAGCTATTGAATCTATCTTGAATTGTAAATAATTTATTTTAATCAGAATTAACACCACAGTACAAAATAAAGGGCTTTTAAAACATGATCATTCAAATTATTTTAAAAAATTAAATTAACACTTATTGTGAGATAACTACAATAGTTAGACACATGGTCTCGCGACCATTTGTGTTGACAACTATATATTCTGCAAAGTTGTAGTTCATTTTTTTGCTCTACAATAAATACTTTTTGCCGCGTACGCAATGTAAACATTTTTTTAGGTGATTTTTTTACACCTTGGGTTACATTATCGGACTTTTAGTAAAGATCCCTAATTGTTTAGAAAATATAATATGACCTAAATCCTTCCTCTATAAATGCACTATCCACCACTGAAAGAATTTTTAAAATAGAACCAGCGGTTTCTGAGATTAGCGCGTTGAATGAAACAAACTATTATGCTTTATAAGTATTAAATGAGTGGTATAGTGCCACCACTAGCTACTAGATGTCTATGTACAGATAACAATCACGCTTAAGCAATTCTCTTCCTGGATTTATATATAGACTGGTTCAAACTCGTCCTTTTTATTATTATATAATATGTTTTGTGGCCGCAAGGGGGCGTTAAAAGCGTTAAACGGTTGCACGAGACATTAGAAGTTACACTTCAAAAATCATGTTTATATGTATTACAATCACACACTTTAATAGTAATCAAGTGCAAAAATTGCGTTATAATATATACTTACTAATAAGTACCTACAATTAGAAGACATTAACTATACGTTCATACCACACATCGACTTATACAAATATCTGTCAAATTTCTTCAAATGGTTTATTCGTTTAAAGAAATTATATAGATCTGCATAACACAACGTGCTCAGACGACGTCTGATTTACTACTGAAGTGTAGTCATTCATTTCGTGAACGCACATGTGCAATAACTATATATAAATATACAAAAAACTATGTAGGTAATAGGTATCTATGCTCGGGCCCTTTGACTCGGGCTAAAAAACCGACAACAAATGGAAGTCGAGCGAGGCGAGGCAAAGTTGGACGAGGTAGGGCGAAGTGCGTTCCCACACGACAAGCACTTCCACTCCGTACAACTTTTCCTAGCCGTGTGGACGGTCGGATCAACTTCCGAAAGTAGTCCGAGGCGAGGCAAAGTTGCACGAAGTTGGGCGAAGTGCCTTCCCACATGCTCGTGTTCGCCCAACTCCGTACAACTTTCCTAGCCGTTTGGAGGCCCGGTAACATTTGTCATTACCAACAAGCGTTTTGTTGATAATCACAAATGTTACAGTGTATCAGAAAACTAGGTTTATTAATTCCAAAATGTGAAAGATAATGATGAACTGAATCGAGAATTGATTTATTATTAATTAATCGATCAATTTTCTAATTTACAATACATGTGATCACATATCGATATATATTTTTTTTTTTTTTTTTTTTTTATGGTATAGGAGGGCAAACGAGCAGGCGTGTCACCTGATGGTAAGCAACTAACGCCGCCCATGGACACCAGCAGCACACATAGTGTTACTGTTGCGTTGCCGACCTTTAAGGGAAGGGGATAGGAAAGGATGGGGAAGGGGGTGGGCCTTCGGGTACCTCTCTCACCGAACGAAACGTGGCATGGGCCACTTTACGTTGGTCTTCTTCTTCTTCTTCTTCTATATTGTGTACAACTATCTCAGTAATCATATTATACGGACCTACCCAGTTTCCAAACAGTATGTCCAAACACATTGGTTCTTGTCATAAGAGATAGTTAGCTAAATCTTTAGGCTAACAAATATAGGTTAAGCAGTGACAGAATAAAGTAATAAAGAAGTAAATTTTGGGTTTATCACTTTTTTCTTACTATATCATAGATGAATTATAGATAAAAACACCCACTATCTATTTAAAAAATCAGCATCAAAATCCGTTGCGTACTTTTAAAGATTTGTATCTATTTGCGTAGTTTTAAAAATATGTAAGGGGACATACAGCGGAAAGCAACTATGTTTTAAACTATGTAAGGATTGGCATAAATGTAATATCGCAATGGAACGGTAAATAGCTATAAAATTCTAAAACTAGGCATATAACTAAATTCATCTGCCCGGCTCAAATATTCAGCCATTTTATTTTAACCAACGCTTTAACAAACTTCGTGGGCAGAGGTTTTATTTGTGTGAAAAATTAAAAACATATAAATAAGTATTATATCAAGAGATATGTGTGTCAGTAAAACTGTTTCCACACAACACAAATATTTGTACTACTTAATAGATAAATCGTCTTGCAATACTAGGTTAGGTTGTTAACTCATTTTTAATAGATACCGACGGCCCTTATGTAGGCGAACAGCCTGTCAGTACGTCGTCTAAATGTTAATTTGACATGTGGTTTTAGTAAATACGTACCAATGAACTAAATAACTAGTCGAGAATATGTGGGACTAAGCTGAATGTTTTAATTTTTTTGTAGAACGAGGTGAAATAGTACCAGCATGAGAGCGAATTTTCGTGGTACTTTCGTAATTCTGTTAGGAAACACAGTTTTTGGTAGTAACTTAAAAAAAATACGTATTTAGTCGGAATACGGTTTTTTAAACTGTCTATTGTTCATTCTGTCCTTTTCGTGGTATTTTAAACTTTGGTCCATATTTCATACGGTTTAAAGATCTATGCATTTTTTCTTTTTTATATACGATGAACAACATAGAGTATTCTCTTCTATATGAATTACTGAGCTATTATTTCCGAAAATATTATCATAACAATCATTCAAAAGTATTAACAATCATTGCTTGTTGTAATGCGGTGTTGATCGGAAATAAAGTGTGAGGAATGTCGAATGGAAAAAGTAGATAGCAGTTGTACAAAAGTCAACGAAGTGGATCGTCGAAGTTGACGAAAAGCCAGGACATACGATTCTGAACATTAAAACACGTAGCGAGATATGTAAGGTGTTTGGTGACGATCAGTTCTTTCTGCCTACACCGCAAGTTCAAGCTTTAATTAAATGAAATATATATATTTTTTTATTCTATTACAAAACTAAGTAGGCAGTACACAGTCAGAAATAAAAAACAAGCGAAGCCTAAAAATTCTGATTCTAACGGCTGTTTGAACATGTATTCCTCATCAGTATTCTAGCGACATCTGTGTTCCTTTTCAACCTTTAAAAGTAGGTTGTACCAGCAATAATATACTTTCCACATTTGTCTGTTAGCTTGTTGTTCATGTAAAACATAGAATTGTTGTTGAAAGCCGTACTTAGAGGAACATACTTGTATGCATTATTCAATTACGAGCTAGAAGGAAACCAGAGCACAGAAAAACCGGAACAAGGAATATGTTTGGTTTTAATTTAGTTTTTTTTTTGTATAAAATAATTCTATATTTAAACTAATATGCATAAAGGAAGTTATAGAGAAATATATTTTTTTTTATTTTAAATAGCAGGTTCACTAGTATTGATTGAAATTTTTGGTGCATATGGGTCTGAGATTTGGATATACGGATAAAGTCTATTTTTCGTACCCTTAAATATTAGGTAAGCGTAACCCACCCGTATTTATTAGCCTTTTTTTTTAACAGCATACACAAATACATACAACCCTCTCACTGTTTACATCTCTACGATCAACCCCTTCTTTTTATTTGTTGATCAACATCTTTTTTTTTTGTCAAGACAAAGTTGGCTAATTACCTACTTTCAAAAATTGGCATAAATTTGATAATGTTGTCAATTTCTTTTTAAATAAGTTTAATAAGTAATTTTGCATAAATGTAATATCTATTGGTGATACCCATATACCTAAGTGTATTTATTGGGTGCAATTTTTTTAAATACACTCTAGAACAGTTTTTAACAGTGTCAGAGTCAAGCAGTTCGCTGCATGAATGGGCCGGCTCGACCGGTGAAATACCAAAACCTCTCAGAAGATCGACGTAATGTGGTTCATGCCGCGTTTCGTTCGATGAGAGAGGTACACGTAGGCCCACCCCTTTCCCCATCCTTCCTTATCCCCTATTACCTATCCCATAAAGGTTGGCAACGCAAGAGTAACACTACACGTGTTGCAGGTGTCTATGGGCGGCGTTGGTTGCTTACCATCAGGTGACACGCCTGCTCGTTTGCCCTCCTATCCCATAATAACAAGAATAACTTGTAAATACCAGATATAACTGGATTGAGTTGTAAAAGCCGCAACACAAAACCATTGATAGGACTTTAACGCCCGAATACTGAACCGCCACTCAAATATATAAGCGCTACTTAAGCGTTTAAGTATAGTATAGTCATATTAGCCAGAATACGTAAAATTTTAACAGTAAGTAGCACTTTATTGATTGTCAGATTTGAGTGGTGGTTCAGTATTCGGGCGTGAGTCAGTCAAATACAACAAATGTTTGTATATTTTTGTATCACACGGTTCCGTATACAGTCATGGGTCCAATACCACATTTCTTGGGTCAATGACAGGTGTGTCCAATCGCCAACTTTCGTGTGAACGTTTTAGTAAGCGGCACTCATCAATATGGACATAAACCATAAAGTGTATAACGACCTTCTAAGCTATATTAGCTGGTTGTGGGTTCGGTTATTCTTAAAACTGTGGTACTCGTACTTCAACTTCGGTTAAGTAAATATTTTAAAACATGGGTTCATTCTTTGTTTCAATGCTCACGCCAATGATTTTTCGATTTTTTTTTCAAAAGTTATGCGTGATAAATATCGATGACTGAAAACTTTGTGCTCGGTATGGCAATAGGTTTGCCACCTATTCCATTTGGGACGTAAACATAACGGCGAGACGAGGCTTAACAGCCGTTGCCTACACCTTCGGGTAACAAAGGCTGAGGTTATGTTATGTGTTTTCAATCTGAACATCAATATAAACCAATGGATTCACCTCGGTTAAGGCACCGTTCGGAAAACTAAGGGAAATCTTATCGTCCAAAATACCTCAGTGTTTATGTCGAAGGTCTATAATAGGAATGTCAGTTGTGGCGCTATATGGTGGAGGCCTACGTCCAGCAGTGGACCTCGAAAGGCTAATGTTGATGATAATGATTAATATAAAAACATTGTTATTATAAGAAGGCTCAACTAATAATCGCGTTTGATTTTCTTTAAATTTTGAAAATAAAAATTAAAGCAATAAACTCCTCTAAAAAGGTTTGTGCAATTATTATGAATTTTCTCCTTGCAATTCTGGTAGGTCTGAGAATAGGTCTACCTATTTTATTGCAAAAAAACAATACATTTATGGCTGTCTGATGCTGGTGAAGCGATATTATTTTTTCATGCAGTCGGCAAAAGATACTGGATTAATAAAATTAGCAATAGCCAACTGGAGGGCTGAGTTCATCATTACTTAAAATAGATCTTTTATAATATGTAAGTGTTACGATAGATTACGTGCAGTGTAACTACCGTGTGAACATCAGAGCTGATAGAAGAACAATTTTCCGCTAATGTCTTGTATATATTCTCGCATAAATTAAAACGATTTTTTTTTGTGTGTGAATCGAAAGTGAAATTACCACTGACAATTATAAAATCAATCTATCAATTATCTATTCAACTTTTCACACCATCAACTCACGGGCACCATTTAAGCTGTGGAAGAAGTAGTTAGTTACAATTTATATTAGAACGTCTACCTTCCCTTCTTCCTGCCTTTCCCTGTTCTCTTTTTAATTCGATTCAACAGTGATAGAGCGACGCACTTCGCTACATAAATGGGTCGGCTTTACCAGTAAAATACCACGAGCTCTCAGTATATCGACGTGTAATGGCTCTTGCTGCGTTTCGTTCGGTTTGAGAGGTATCTATCTGGAAGCCCATTCCCCTTCCTTATCCATTCCCATCCCACTCTCTTAAAATCTTGCAACGCAACTGTACAACTATCTATGTTACAAGTGTCTATGGGCGGCGTCAGTCACTTACTATCAGACCGTTGCTAGTTTGCCCCCTTATTCCATAAAAAAGTGTACCAAGTTTACTAAATATTTTATTTGGATAATATGAGGAGTATGTGTTCACTGGTTTGAAGAATTTAAAGACTCTTGTGGATACGACACTAATTTTTTTTTTAAATGATTAGAAGACGTAATAGTTTGATTTGTATGTATGTATGTTTTTAGTATCCTCTTTCATTGTAACGTCCTAGATGTTTCTTTAAATTGAATGATACAAAGAACTAAAGCATACCGGCTTTCTTAAATAATCTCTTGAGTTCAAAAAACATTGAGGTTGGTCATAATCAGTCGGTTTGAAATATAAAAAACTAGTTGACCCGGCGAACTTCGTTCCGCATCAAAAGAAATAAATTAGTAATATTTGGATCTTAAAAAGTTCAATTTGTGCTATTTATCGGCACGCGTTTTGGCGCGCAAACGCAACTGATATGTACCGCTATGTTAATACTGTAATATCTTCGTAAATATTAGTTTAAATTACATGCTGTAAATGGCTATATTAATCTATATTAAAAGCCCAATCTATTTAAGACACTTAATTGGATGAAAATTAATGCTGTAATGTTTAAAATTGCTTCGTAAATAAGCCATTATTTCTCGTAAAAAGTAAAAAAATAATAATGGTCATTGTGGGTTATCCCTAAGACATAGACATATGCCCTCGCGGACTTTTTTATAGACCTTTTAAAGGTGTATAATAATGTAGTACATTGTTTTGATTTATCACTTAGAGTTTAGGCAGCGTTTTCGATTAAAGTTTTAAATCTTGAAAATTATCATTTTTTTTCACTACACTATTCATGAATTATAGATCAAAACCACCCCGTTGACACCCTCTATCTATTAAAAAAAACCGCATCAAAATCCGTTGCGTAGTTTCAAAGATTTAAGCATACAAAGGGACATAGGGAAAGAGAAAGTGACTTTGTTTTATACTATGTAGTGATAAGGGTGCTAGGGTTTCAATATTACAATGCAATACGGACAGAAATAAAATAGACTTCGAGCAAATAGAACGTCTGGAGCATGGTGATGTTAGAAGCTTCAAAAAACGACGCGCGTGCATGAAAAGAGTTATGAAAGTCAACGAAGCGAGTGAGGTGTGTAAGAATCGTGCCTTATGGCGTTCTGCCTACCTCGCAAGTGATTTGGTGTGAAGCTGTGTATGTATGTATATGTATGTAATATTATAGTTCAATACGGACGGAAATGTATGAAGATCTTGTTTCTATTAATTGCAAGCATTACCTCACTATTTTTTTAATATATTCGAATTTAATTATACACAATCGTTGCATGAGCATTGCAATAGGATTTTTAAACGTACTACGGTAAACAAGTAATTTGACAGAATTAACAAATAACAGCCTCTGTGCGCTCACTTACAACAAACACAAATATTTTTGAATGCAATTTACACAATGTCATTCAGTTCGTATATATACAAGTAAAGCGCGAGTTATATACGTAACTTCGCGCCTTTTCCTTCTCGAAAGTGTAGGCAGCAGCTGTTAAAGCCTCGACTCCCCGAATTGTTACTTTACGTCCCAAATGGAATATGAGGTGAACCTATTGCCATTACACCAGGCAGAAAGTTGTCAGCTCAACGATATTTATCACACATAATTTCCTAAAAGAATTCCGAGAAATCCTCGGTTCTATATCAGAAGCGGGGTGCTCGACCACTGGACCATCGAGACTTTTTATAGACACTTTATTATTTTTTATAAAGACTTCTAGGGGACATACAAACATCCACTGGGACTCGAACATGACAACTTTTTTTAGGTTCTAGGTCGTTAGCGGCTCATAAAATATAATAATTGTCAGTGCCCAAAATGTTGATCATTTCTGTCTGTACATTTTTCTCTTTTGCGTTTGTTTCTTTTTTGAAACCTATGCGAAATTCGACTAACTTATTACTCTGTTAAAGTTTTAATTGGCAGTCGAACCTGTAATACACTGATACAAAAGACCACTTCTACTTATCATATATCATCCAAACATTATAATGATTCATTAACATGAATCATAATGACACTATGATCCAATTAACTGTACATATTGTTATGACTTTCTTAGTGAAAATTTGTTACAATTCACCCACAAAGTTTTGTTTTTAATTTCATCGCGAAACGAAATGAATTAGCATTTCTATAGAAGACTATCTCCGTCGTTATAAGTGTACCGTGAAATTGTATGAATTACAATAAAGATAATTAGTTATATTGTACACAAGTGAAATTATAACATTTTATATTATATTTTTTAGCCGGATTATCCTCTTTATTCCAGCTTAAAAAATGTTTGACCTAAAAATGTCTTCACTGGTAACTTGCTCCCTGTACCTACAGGCACCGATATGCTGGTTTATCTCCACTTAGTTTAATATTACATACATACATACATAAGCTCACGCCTGTATCCCATGGGGGTAGGCAGAGACTTTGGCTTTCCACAAGCTACGATCCTGATACACATCTTTCGCCTCATCCACAGTCATACATCTCGTCATGCATTCACGTCACGACATTTTGCCTTTTTTAAACAGACCATTTATTTGGTCGTGGTAGCTCCGTCTTGGTCTCCCGATCCCGACCCTGCCACTCACATTCGCTTCGTATACTCTTTTAGTCAGTTGGCTTTCATCCATTCTTGCAATATGACCAAACCATCTTAACATACTTCTCTCCACTTTGGTCACCACATCATCCTTCAACTTGCATTTCTCCCTTATCACGCTATTTTTCATTCGATCCGCAATGGTGACTCAGTGGTGAATAGTTCCGCAATGGTGAATATATTAATAATATTTAACCTATATTTGAATATAGGTGAATATTATATTCATAATAAATAAATAATAAAAATAAATTCATAATTTGTATGACATAATTTCATTTGTTTTATGAATAAAGAAAATAATAATATCTCGGACACAATACACACAGCACCATCTAGTTAGCTAAGTAATTACATGCTTATGTTATGGTGACTGAATTACGGATAACAGTGCAAATATACATTGTCTTTAGTTTAAATAAATAGAAAAATGACCAGTACATACCGAACTCGGGATATCTCAAAAAAATCCGGAGTGCTTGATCGACTAATTCGAATCTCTAACTTTGATGAAAACCGCCAAGACGAGTGACACTATAGAAGAACAGTGTAAATGGAGCGTTGGGCAGATACCTGGGCGCAAAGAATGTTAGCAGAAGAACACAGCTAGGTATTCATAATGCTGTACTGATACCAACGCTAACTTATGGAAGCCAGAGTTGATTATCGCAGAGTGTACATAAAAGTATGATAAACGCGGGTAAAATGAGGGTACTGCGAAAAATTTGCGGACTCTCGATGACCGCGTCGTAAATAAGGGTTTAAGAAAGGATGCTGGATTGAAAGGGAGTGTCTGTGTAAAAGTAAGAAAAGCCATGCTCCGATTGTTCGGACATGTAGAAAGAATGGATGATGCAAAATTGGCTGAGTCAATATACAATGCAAATGGATGGATGTAAGACTCGACACATTTTTTATGACTAAATAAAACTAGTCAAGAATAGACAAGCGTCATGATCCTTCATATGACAAGAGTTATGAAAGACAAAGAAGCGAGTAGGGCGTGTGAGAATCGTGCCTATTTCCTCTGCCTACTATATAAGTCAGATAATCATATTAAAACTACCATTAACCTAAGAAAGAATATCTTTTATTAATATTTTTGAATCGAAAAGAGTTCATCTTTTTTTCTTTCCAACAATTATAAAAATACTAACACAGAACCTTGGCACTTGACACATAATTTAGCGCTCAGCGATTCACACTACATTACACAATTTCATATACACATATAAATATCTAGAGTCTTACTTAACTTTTTTTTTGATATTTCAAAGCGCATTTACCTCATACAAATGTTAGTAGAACATTTAGCAATATCAACTATCACATCTGCTCGGATAATCCCTTATAAACATTTAATAATTTCGACGGATTCTCTGATGAATTTACTAATATCTATTTAATATCTGAAGATTTTATTTATATGTACGAGTATATACGTGGTAATCTCTGGAATTAATAATTTAATTTGAAGAAATCTTTCAGTGATAATAGTCCATTTGTCAACAGCGGTCATCATCACGCTACCGCTAATAGAAGCGGAGCACTGACCTTATTAGTTTTAAACATACTAGATGACCCGGCGAACTTTGTTCCGCATTAAAAATAATAACTGCTGTCCCGCTATGTTAATACTGCAATATCTTTGAAAATATTTGTTTAAATTGCATGCTGTAAAGGGCCAGAATCATCTATATTACATGCATAATGTAATGTTTAAAATCGCTTCGTAAATAGGCCATTATTTCTCGTAAAAAGTAAAAAAATAAAAATGGTCATTCTGGGTTATCACTAAGAGATAGACATATGCCCTCGCGGACTTTTTTGTAGACGTTTTAGAGATGTATAATAATGTAGTACGTTGTTTTGATTTATCACTTATGATTCATGCAGCGTTTGCGTTTAAATTTTAAATCTTGAAAATTATCACTTTTTTTACTACACTATACATGAATTATAGATCAAAACCGCCCCGTTGACACCCTCTAACTATTAAAAAAAAACCGCATCAAAATCCGTTGCGTAGTTTGAAAGATATGCGCATATAAGGGGACAGACAGCGGAAAGTAACTTTGTTATAAACTATGTAATGATAATGGTGTATAATGGCGTTACTAAGCTCATCAGGGACAGATAATGTCGTGGGAGATATTATAAATAACATACATGTAACACAAGTTAGTTCATATACTTATTCTTCTTTTGACATAATGGGTAACATCATTCATATCATAAGTTTAGATGACCTACTCAGGATGGTTCAGCATAGTCACTTCTATAATGAACGGGGACTAGACACGTCACTTTTAGGTAAATAATATTAACCTAAAAAAGACGCGTTTAACTCATGTAATATATAACTCGAAAGTCTAAAAGTTTTTATAGTGACTTCTACTTTTAGGCATTTTTTTTTATTTCAGTAATATATTTCCCTTGAGATAAAACTGTAATTTTATCTAATTTATAAAATTCTCGTGTCACAATTTTCGTTCCCATACACCTCCGAAACGGCTTGACCGATTCTCATGAAATTTTGTATGCATAACGGCCAAGTCTGATAATAGGACAACATCTATTTTTCATCCCTCTAAATCACAAGGGTAACCCACCCCTCAATATATATTTTTATTTTTTCGATATATTTCTTTTTTCTATTTTTTATATAAAACGGGATACAAAAATACATACAACCCTAAATTTTCAACCCCCTACGATTAACCCTTATTTTTTAAATTTTATTTTTCGGCAAGACAACGTTTGCCGGGTCAGCTAGTAAGTTATAAATGAAACTATTAAAAATCCCATCTTTACCATCAAATATACAATAATCCCTATGATGCATCTAAGTACATAGACGTCTAGTACAAAACAACTTAAATACATAAATTCTACCTCAAATATTTTCTACAAATTGTCAAACACTTTTAAGCCATCAATCGATAAAAGCAATATGTTACGTAATTTTATGGTGATAAATGCCAAATTTGTTAGTTTAAACTTAACAGGTGATGTCGGAAAGCGTGACCAGCAAGACAGGCATGCTCTCGAAAGCCACACAAGCAAACATACCAGTAAGCAAGTACGTGATATGTTGCTCAAACGACCAAGTTGCCAAGGTCGACGCACTTTTATCACAAGTCACTTTGACGAAAGTATATGTATAGTTTTAATTATGTAGGTGGTGCTGCGTAACATCGCTAGCTAGTAAATAAATCAAGGCTGACGATTTTATTTCATGTAAATACATGAAAACTTTACGCTAAATACCTTTCGGAGAAGGCAGAAAGAACAGAGTTCCATAAGGCACGATTCATACATACCTCACTCGCTGCGTTCGCGGATATGTGACGGAGAGTGTATTGTAGCCGTCTTCAACTCCTGCGTACTTCCACTTTTGTACTGTATATCTGTTTAGTGTTTAGTCAACCT
Source organism: Euproctis similis (assembly GCA_905147225.2). Classification (NCBI taxonomy): domain Eukaryota; kingdom Metazoa; phylum Arthropoda; class Insecta; order Lepidoptera; family Erebidae; genus Euproctis; species Euproctis similis. Next base: position 16,260,797 of record LR990116.1, read on the forward strand.
TTCATCATCCATTCTTTGTACATTTCCGAATTATTTACCAACCGCATAAATACCTATATGTAAATATATATAGAACGTGTTCTGGAGTAAGGTGATGTTAGGGGCCTTAAAAATCGACGCGCGTGCATGAAAAGAGTTATGAAAGTCAACGAAGCGAGTGAGGCGTGTAAGAATCGTTCGTGCCTTATGGCGCTCTGTTCTCTGCCTACCCTGGGATTTGGCGTGAAATTATGTATGTGCGAATATATGCATTGATCTATCTACTATCTAAAGAGATTGGTTTCAGCGTATAAAATTGATATTAAGAAAACAGAAAATAAGAAAACTTAATACCAAATGTAAAAAATAAGCTGTGGATAGATACATTGGTAGTGGAAGACCGAAAAAGAGATGAATAGACTGTATAAAAGTTGATATGAGCATAAATGTGGAAATGAAGCATCAGGAAAATGATGAAATCGTTTTGCAGACATTATTGATTTAAATTTTGAGGTCTCGCGAACTCATTAGGTAAATATCGCTATTCTTAAGGTTCTTCTGAAGGTCATGAGATATCATGAGATTTTCGGATTTTAATAATCGGAAAAGTCTATTAACACATATAAGTTTCTATTAAATAGTATAGTATAGTCTCGGTAGTCCAGTAGTCTAGCACACGGCTTCTGAATCCAGAGGTCGCGGGTTCGAATCCTGGCACACACCAATGACTTTTCGAAATAAATTTCGAAAGTTATGTGAGATAAACATCGATGACTAAAAACTTTGTGCCCGGTATGGCAATAGGTTCGCCATCTATCCTGTTTGGGACGTAAACAACGACGAGTCGAGACTTAACAGCCACTGCCTACACCTTCGGGTAGATAAAGACGTGAAGTTCTATTAAATAAAACTGCAACGGTGAAGTTTGTAAAAGATACAAGATTATGATAACAACTACGTTCTTTTAAATTTAATTTAAAATAACGTAGTTGAGTTAATATTTTTATTTTATTTATTTTTTTATTATTATTTCACACGTTCGTTGTGTTTCACTTTCTCTTTCACTGAATCTAATTTGATTTTATTATTTTAAGTTTTAAACGTTATTAATAAACTTTATTATTTATGTATTTACAAATCTAACACCTTTAATTGTATCAAATTCAAAGTCAAAATAACTTTATTTTTATAGGTCTTCACAGACACTTAAAAATAGTCAACAACAAGTACAGTTATCATATTATTTAAAATATTCTTATTCATTTGGAAATTATTTAATTATTTATTGCTTGTCTCTTGGTGGTCCAGTGGTCGAGCACCCCGCTTCTAAATCGAGAGGTTCGAATACTGGCTCACACAAATGACTTTTCGAAATTATTTTCGGAAGATGTGTGATAAATATCGATGACTGAAATATTTGTGGCCAGTATGGCAATAGGTTCGCCACCTAGCCGTCGAGGCTTAACAGCCACTGTCTACCTTCGGGTATAGAAAGCCTTTGGATATAGAAAGGCGTGTTATGTTATGTTTATTGCTGAAAAGTTATGTTATGTTTATTGCTTGTGTGACTTTTTAGTATATTGGAATGATAGATTCCTAGTAAGAAGAAGGAAAATAGAAGATAATATGCCAATTAAAGCTCTTCTCTCCGATCTCCATTTCGCATATACAACTAGTATAAATCTTCATCCACGCCGTCTATCCACAAGAACATGAAAAGGTGGAATGCGGCAGAGAGACTTGGTAAGCGCATGCGGCATTCCATCATTGGCTCTCCTTTTTGAATCAATGGCAGATGTTATCCAGGTGAACAGGTGGAACGATGCGAGCCACTAAACCGTTTTAACGGTTTCCAGTATTTCTTAGACTCACAATAAAATTAATGATCATGGCTAATTAAAAACTATTCTTTATTAGCTTCGTGGTTCGTATATCTGTTAAATCATTAAAAAAAAATCGACGATGTAAGATATTAAATTAAAACAATAAACCGTCTTCTCAAACTTATATTTTCTAGATTTAAAATTAAAGTTTTAGGAAGTAGGATAAAAAGTCACGTTATCAGGAGAGTAATGAGATAGATGGATGGGTTAAATAAAAGTGGACCTAAATAAGAAGTAAGTGTGGAGACGACAAGAGATAAAAGATAATAGAAAAATATGTCTTAATCACAATTGTAAAATATTTGTACTATAATCGTTAGTAATTTTTGGTTCGAAATTAGTTTTGATACTTTAATTCAAAAATATAAAAAAAACCTTACTAAATAAACAGATATCCATCCATTTTAAACCACAAACTTATTAAATACGATAAACTTTATAAAACGAAATAATGCCGGCATCATTGCGTGTATTGCACTTATTTATCACTGCGTTTACAGCCTCCGTGTTCACGGATAATGGACGAACGGCCCACAAAGAAGTATTTTAATTAAAAATATCTAATATTCACGTACTAACAAAAGAAATAACTGTATAATCTTTAGTCCAGAGTTGATATTCCTTTATTTTATTTTTTCCTACTTACACATAATTTGAATTTAGAACCTGTCAATAATGATAAATATACGTACTATTCTTTTTTTCATAATAATGATCAGTAACCAACCTCGTTGTATATAAATAAGGCTATAAGCTGCCAGTAGCTTTTCACTAATATCTATAATGTCTGTGGAAGAAAACCTTGATAAAATGGCTCTGCCAACGCCCAACTAGTTTTATAATAAATCTGGGATATACATAGACCGTGCTAAATAGATTCTACATTTAATATGTGCAGGAAGCTTAGAACTTAATGAGGCATAATATGTATGAGGAATTATAGTACACATACATTATGCCCGAGTTGTGTGTATTACAATTATTTCCGAACAATATTATAAACAATTGTTGCATAAATGTTTATTAATAATTAATTTCAGAATGGGTAATCTGCCCTCAACACCCGAACGTCTGGGCAGCGGCAATAATGTAATGAATTTACTTTCTGAAATTTAATATGACATGACTTCTTGTCATACATCGGTTACTATTTGGGTATTTGTCATAGATATTTGTAATACATAACTTCCGTTTAGCAAAAAACAACACGTTACCACTTTTTTGTGAGCTATTATAAAATTTTAGGCTATATAAAAAACCGCTTCAGTTTCATATGAATTATCAGTATATTATTATAAATCTCTGTTTAAAGTGCTTATAAGAACTTTTTTGTAACTTCACGAGTCCTAATCAGAAGTCACCATCGAAATGTTATATTACAATAATAGGTAAAAAAAAAATCTTTTGCCGCGAAACGACACCAATACATAATTATTTTTAAACTGTTTTACATTTAGTATGAATGACATGTCTACGGACCGAAGTCCATTCTGCCAACACCTTTGACCGTACGCATTCTTAATTAAACATACAAATACCTACTTTGTTTAAAAACTAACTGAATAACTCTTTTTATTATTATACATATCTAAGACATCCCATTTACTTAAAATAACATATTTTTCCACGTCCATTATTTGCTACCTACATCTGCGGACACACAACTCAACTTTTAATGCAATAGTTAAAAATATATTCATGACGTTAAATTATTCCATGGTTACTATTAAACGGAAATCATACATTACTTTCGTATAAACATTAATTAACAAACAAAGAAATTATAACTTCATATTTTTAATTTATATGAGTTTTATAAAATTAAAATATATATTTATTATTGAAGTTTATTATTAACATATTATCATATTAATAAAAAAGAGAAAAATCTTACCTGACGTAGTCCAGCATTCTGGACAATCCTGGCACAGCGTCTCCCAGTCGAAGGCGAGGTCTTGAAAACTCGCCATGTTTAACACCCACTCAATCAAGAATTATGTCCACTATACAACATACTATCCATCGGCTGTACAAATAGCCGACAACACAATCACTGGACACCATCCGAATAAAAGTTTATCGGACGAGATACAAAAATCACTTGTGATTAATATTATAAATAAACGTTATCTTGAATTATAAGTAATTATCGCCGGTATCGATATATTCCCGCGTCACTAGTTCTGTATTGTATTCGGATGCGCACGCGCAGCTAGAGAAGCGGTCCGTCAAACACTGCGCGCGTTAACCTCGCGAACAACTCGAGATGTGTCGCTGCTCGCTAACTCGCAAGAAACCTGTTCTAAAAACCAATGTACTTATGTATGTACCTACTGGCGTTCACTCTTCAGATACCTACAAATGGCTACAAATACACCGTTAAAATTAAATTTCTTACAAGGTGTGGTCTTATCATCACGACATCGCGTAATAGAACAGCTCATTCTATTTGTTTAACAATAGACAAAAGATCATTATTGATGATATTATAGGATCTATGTAATACATCAGTGAATTGGATAACAAAAAAAGTATTGCAAGATTGTTGGGTTGGGCTTGCACTGCATTTGCATATGTAAATGCTTAGACCATTTGTTTTAGAAACATTCAAGGTATGCATATGAAAATATAGACTGCAGACCGTTATTATCGAATAGATGTCCTTAAGCAAACCCACTTGCAATTTACTTAACTGTTTGCCACATGATGTTGGTTTATAACGTTATATTCAATTTAATTTCATAGCAAAAATAATAAAGTTTAAGTATTTATTGTTTATGACCAGTAATTTTTATATTCCTGTTATTAAGATCACATAATTTTTAGCATCTCCTTATTTTAACTTTTTTTTTGTGACGCAGTAGAATGCATTTACCCTGGCAATAAAGACGACATTAGCAAATAATAATAATAATAAGCGTTAATTTTCAGGCTACAAAAAGGTCCACTTGTTAGTATACATTTGCTTATAAACTATGTTAGTAAATAAGATATAAAAACTCAAAATAACACAACTCGTAATAACATGGCTACGATCTTACTAAAACTTTCATAAAATGTGCAAACATTGGTGAGTCATATCTCTCCACAAAAGTCTTCAGGATGCTATTGGTACTTGAGCGCAATCTTTCTAGCAGTGACGCGGTCCTGTTTCTAATAATACCATAAAAGTTATTTGTGAAATTCTGTGCAAACATGTTAGATGCACTACAGAAGCGCGGCAAGCCCAACAGCATCCTGAAACTATTGTTGTATTGAACGTGCAAAGTGTCTTTCAGCTTTCAGGGAATATCCAGCCCACAGGCTACTCGTATAAAGTGTTTGGCAATAGGCTTTAAATAACGTTATCTTCACGTCCCTACTGCAGCGAGCAAACCTGTGTACTAACATATTACTCCTAACAGCCAGAGCCCTACGCTCACGTTCAATATCGACGTGATCCTTAAGGTCCTCAGTTAAATATTGACCCAGGTATTTGAATTTGTTCACCTTTTGTAGTGGACGATCATTCAATTCTATTTTAAAATTAACGGGAATATTTTTGCCGGGAACCCTAAAGATCATGCATACACCTTTGTTACAGTTGTATAAAAGTCCATGGTCAGAGGCATAATTTTCACATTCTTTTAATAGATCTCTAATGGAGCTGGCCGTTGGACCCAGCAGCACCATGTCATCCGCGTAGCTAAGGTTATTGACAGCTACATTGTCAAACCAACAGCCCGTCCTGACGCTGCTGAGTCGAACGATCAGTTCATTTATACTCGTATACAGGTTAAACAGTGTGGGTGAGGTCAACCCGCCCTGTCTCACTCCGCACTCCAAAGAGTACCTGTCAGACAGAGTACTACCCCATCTGATCTCAGCAGGTACGCCCGTCTCCTCAAGCTTGTTCCATAGTATTTTATATGACACCAGGTCAAAAGCTTTGAAAAGGTCGAGAAAGCACGCGTATACCGGCGTACCCGTACGCGTATACCCGTGTAGTATTGAACGGCCTGTTTTAAGCCAAATATCGCACTTTCCGTAGATAATCTCGGCCTAAACCCGAACTGTGCGTCGTGTAAGTTAACATATTTATCTAAAATTTTATTTAACAGGCCGTCCAACACCTTAGCAATGACAGTCGCGAGAGATATAGGCCTATATTTATTAATGTCCGAAATAACTCCCGTTTTATTTTTTACAATTGGAATTACTAAAGTCTGCATTAAATCCGACGGAAGGTAAGAATAACTAACACATAAATTATAAAATAGTGCTAAAACGCTTGGCAAGTGTACACCTGCATACTTCAGGTGTTCGATGCTGAGGCCGTCATGTCCAGGTGATTTTCCTCTACTCATATTATTTATAACTCCTGTAACATCTTTGGCTGAAAAACGGATTGAGGGGTCGCTGGCAACCGCCGGCATCCTACGCATAGGATGCTAGAATACCCACTAATCAACTGCTGCACAATTTCCCGCTATGGGAGGGACGCCAATGGGCCTCACCAGAGGATTTTACTCTGACATAATCTCATTATTTTACTTACGAATTACATTTCTCACGCTGTCTTCCACCGAGATTACATAATATTTTCGTAAACAACATTACACATAACTTCACACCTTTTTTACCCGAAGGTGTACGTTTCGTCGTCGTATGAATCGTTACGACTCAAATGGAATAATGTTTAACTTTTAAATTATTGTGTATTTTATTTCTATTTGTGAAGAACAATACAGTTTATTCTATTCTACACCAGGCACAAAAATGTCGATCATCGATATTTATCTCACATAACAACCGAAAGGAATTCCGAGAAATCATTGATGGAACCTGGAATCGATCTCACGACTTCTGAATCAGAAGTGAGGAGCTAGACCAACTGGTCAACCGAGACTGTTTCTTTTCTGTTTCTTAAATATACAGACAATACAGTAATTTATTTGATTAATATTTTTGATTTATATCAGATTGATTTATACTATTTATGGCGTAAGTTTGTAGAACGAAGAATGTTATCCGCGGCATTTAGAGCGGTCTATATAAAAATACCAGGTCAAGTTGCCACAGAGTACAAACGAAGGACGCATTTAACTGAATTGTTTGAAATTCATAATAATAACTTTATCTATTATAAGCATACAATTATCTTCTGCATTAATGAAGAGTATTTATTCTTTGCGATACAAGAGAATGCAAATATTTCTTTTTACATGCAATTCAATGTTAATTATGCTCTAAGCAAAATTAAACTAATCATAATAATCCCATTGTTATTTTAAAGATGACGACTTTCTGTCAAGTTAAAGACTTTCTGTCAAGTTAAAATCCCACAAGCAGTTCGGCTACAATGCGGCCAAAAATAAAGTACAATAATTCTGGCGTAATTAAATAAAAACCTGTGGGTATTGCATACGTACCATGAAGAATTTATTCCTGACTCCAGGGCAAAAGAACAGGCATAGAAATCCAAAACAACTATCAGTAGAAATCTTACACGTTCGTGTCAATACTGCTAATTACCCATCACATTACTGCCAACAAATGAAAGTATTAGATAGAGTTTATGTATTTAATATTTAATATTATTTAATATTTAATTTAATAGTATAGCATTATTGTTCATGACCGATTTTACTCTCATTTTCACCAAAAAAAATATTAATTTACTTAATTCAGAGATAACAAAAGTGTGCCACGCTAAAGAAATCTTTGCACCGTCTAACAAAAACCAAAAAAAAACAAAAAAAATACATTCGACGACCAAATAGAAATTATATTCATTATGAATGCTACTTACAATTTTAATGCTTACTTATTTTTTTTGTTTCGCATAAAATCTTCATTAATTGTGAAGCAGATAGTCGAATGATGGCTGTTACTAAAGCAGAAAGCGGTAAGTGAGAGCATTTGTTGATGTTAATAAATATATGTGGATGAAGTATTTGTGATATGAATTTTGGACGTTTATTATGTTCTTTTATGGTCTTAGTCTGTCTACTTATTATTTCGTATATATAATTTTCTAAAAGCAATATGTCATAGGCAAAGTAGTATCATTCAAGTTTTATTGGTATTGGTGAGCGAAAATTAAGAAATAGTATCAGAATATCTCTATATACATATCTCTCAGAATATCGACATAAAGTGGATCATTCCACGTTTCTCCCGGTGAGGTATCCGGAGTCGCAACCCCTTCAACTGTCTCCTTCTTATATCACTTCCAACCTATTCGCTATATCATTTTAAAGGCCGGCGATACAACTGCCACACTATCTGTGTATACCCATGGACAGGGTGGCGTTAGTTTCTTACCATCAGGTATACGCCTGCTCGTTTGCCCCCTTAAATGAATAAAATAAGGAGTTGGAATAAATAGTTTTCAAGAAATTCCATGTTCTTTTGTGCAAACTTCTCGCCAGAATTGTATGAGGCTATGGGGCTATTCACGAGATTAAATGACTATTGGAAATTTCAGGCAAGTAAATTTGATACTAATCAGATACTCATTTATATTTAAAGTATCATACTACTACTGATCGTGATTATTATTAATTCTTTCAGTTTTTTAACTAGTACACTAGTGCTGCTGAAATTATAGTTTCTGAATAGACAAAATATCGATATACAGATAGATCTATCAATCTAAAATTTAACATTATTAAAATACAGGCAGTCAATTGCCTGATCTATTCATACTTCTATGTTTCCTATACATAATACATCAAAACGGGTAAACTTAGAACTTAATCTCAAGCAGTTAAAAAGATGTGCTAGTATTTAAATGAATCTTGTTGTCGAGTATAATTTTACTACATGGAATTACCATATTTCGAATGAAATTCTTTAATTGAATAATAACACAATATAACAACATCTCAAAAAAGCATGAGGTAATAATAGAGTAGATCAATTAGCAAAAGTTACAAAATAAAATGTTGTTTTTTTCCATCGACATATTATGTAGTAAAACCTTATTTCACAAAATAAAATAAAGAAATCATATTGATCATCCTACAACACTTGTGACATACATAACTTCATGCCAAATCGCTTGTGTTACAATGCGTTGTCGTCCTATCCTATCCTGAGAAGTCGTGGTATTTCACTGGTCGAGCCGGCCCATTCATGCAACGAACTGCGTGACCCTACAAATAAAAATAACATATAACATAACATAACTTCACGCCTTTTGTTACCCGAAGGTGTAGGCAGCGGCTGTTAAGCCTCGTCTCGCCGTTATGTTTACGTCCCAAATGGAATAGGTGGCGAACCTATTGCCATACCGGGCACAAAGTTTGTCAGTCATCGATATTTATCACACATAACTTCCGAAAACTATTTCGAAAAGTCATTGGTGTGAGCCAGTGTCTGGAATCGAACCCCGGACCTCTGGATCAGAGGCCGTGCGCTCGCCCACTGCGCCACCGAGACTGAAACTATATGTATTTATCATACCAAAACAACATCGAACGCAAAAAGGACCATTGGAATGAATAAGCAACTAACTCGCGGGAACGATTGGTCATTCGAGCCGAATATTTCAAATTCCTTATTCCTGACTAAGCGTTACCAAACGCTTACAGGTAACAAAAACCATAGTAGTTTCCAATAACCTTTTATTTGTAGTAAAAATATATGTTGGTTGAGTTATTTTAACCATACCTGCGTTAAATACATCAACACGTTGCAACTTTTCTAATTTACTGCCTTATTATAATAATAGTAGGTAGCTATATGAGCAAGTGTACCTACTAATCAGACCGAAAGAAAATAAAGATGATTTCAGTTTTAATTAATTTTAATGGTCACTTTACACTATTTTCTATTAATTGTCTCTCTCTCTCTATATATACTACGTCAACCCCAACAAAATCTGAATCTGTTGAGATTTCATTTTGGAATTAGTTTTGAATTTTGTTTTTTTTTTATGTCTCTAAAATTTCTCCACAGAGCGCGTTAATCACAGTAATCATATTTTATAGACGCCGTCCTAAATAAAATAAAATATTATATCAATCAAGTTTTTGTCTTAAATATATGTCCACTCCCTGATTTTTAATAGATTTGTTATTAATAGGTGCATATCTACTAACGAAGTCTGACCTGGTAGCTTCAGGGGTATTGGCGCGACAAGTGTCGTTTAGTCTTCTTCAATTTGACGTGCCTTGTGGTGCATTGGTAAAACGAACAAATGATGAAATCAAAGATTTCATCAAAGTTTCACCATACGTCGAATACAAAGAAAACAAATTGTTCAAACATTAATTCTAACAAGTACAGATATATTTAATACATATTTAAATAACTTCACGCCAAGTCCCTTCCGGGATAGAAAACAGAGCGCCATAAGGCACGATTCTTACACGCCTCACTCGCTTTTTTGATTTTTATAACTATTACACGCTCGTCGATTTTTAAGGCTCCTGACATCACATTCCTCCAGGACTCGTTCTATTTGTTCGCGGAAGATGTGTCATGACCGTCGTCGACTCCTACATCCATCGGATTTTGCACTGTTTATGTTAGTCAAAACATACTAAACCTAATCATTTGTGTACGTCAGTATTCGAATTCACGACCTACATACTACTGCAGCTATGATCTAATAAGTATTTTAATTATAATTTGGGACCAAAGCAAAAAAGCAGGTTTCTAATTCCCAAAGACTAGAGTAAACTTTTTCGTTATCTATCTGGGTCTTAATTATGTAGTATCTCTTTACAAAAACATGATAATTAAGCTTAAATCTATATAATTAAGATAGTAAATTGTATTACATAAACTTAGATGATAAGTTGGAGATGGAAGTCGATGTGAACATCATTTTTGGAACAGACTAGGTTGTATGTTCTTAACTACTTGATGAATATTATACTTGAGTGATATGCATTTTACTATTTCTTTCATTGCGATTGTGACACAAATTACAATAGTTTGTGGATAATCACGAGAAAAAGAATTATCATCATCATCATTAGCCTGTTGCAGTCCACTGCTGGACATAGGCCTCTCCCAATGTGCGCCACAACATCCGATTCTCTGCCTTCCGCATCCAGTCTTTTCCAGCAGCCTTTCTGAGGTCGTCTGACCATCGGGCTGGTGGGCGTCCTACACTACGCTTACCAAGTCGCGGTCTCCACTCTATGACCTTCTTGCTCCATCTCCCATCGGTCCTTCGACAGATGAGACCAGCCCATTGTCACTTCAGCGAGCTCATTCTACAAGCTTTGTCGGTTACTCCGGTTCTCTGTCGGATATACTCATTCCTGAGTCTTTCTTTCAGAGATACTCCGAGCATAGCTCGCTCCATAGCTCGCTGGGCGACTTTAAATTTGTGGACTAGCCCCACCGTAAGTGTCCACAATAAAAAGTGAATTATGTGTACCTACTATTGCTAATTCGAAACATTTCAGAATAAGTTCAAAAACTAAAATCAAATTAAGGCTCTCTGTTTGGAAAGAAAAGAAAATTATGTGAAGATAATATGTCTATTGTATTAAAAAACGAATATTCTTCAATATATTTATCTATATTTTCTTCTTTTCTTTCTTGTTTTTGAAATAATTAAGTTTATTAAAATGCGTTTATTACTGTGCACTGACATAAATAATGAACAATTTAATATTGCTATTATGATTTGATGATGACACACCCTTGCTAAAGATAAGATGCTTCTAGATTTTATTTTTATTTAAAAACAATATAATAAACTGTATGTTATTTGAAACTCTAAGACATAATGCGTCATAATATTGGCAATAAAAAAGGCGAAATTTAATATGTGTAACGAAACGACACCTAGGAAATTCAACAGGAGTAACAGCATCCGTCAAAATGTCCACGCATCACGGCGTATGGAAAAAAAAGCGTAGCGAAAACTCGATACACCAGAATGAAGATATAAAATGCGTCTAATTATTTTTGACAGGTTATCTCACTTAATATTTATTAACACCTAAATAAATAAAAATCAATATCAGAGTACAGTTTTTTGAAAACCAATATTTTAGTCCGTGTTTATTAGGTACTGGACTTCTATATCCATGACATTCTATATCCTGTCTGGTATTGGAATAACAATCATATTAAGTTTGGATATTGTATTGATACTTTAACTCGGTTTTAACTATAGAAAAAACAGTACGACCTCTAAGCTTTAGCCGGTCCAAATTTTTCGAATAAAAACATCTTGTCTCCATAATGATACAAGAGCGCCCCCCAAAGGAATATTAAAGTGAGTATGATTCTATAGCCTGTCTAAATCGATCGAACGAAAAATAAATATTAAAACTAACAGCAATAACTGACATTTATACATAAAAATATAGAATAAACACTCACAGAAGTTCATGGAATTTCAAAAATATTAGAAGTCTCTCAATACACCTGTGTGTGCTTTGTTAATGCTATGTTATGTTTGTTAATGTTATTTTATAATACAAATTTCTTGCTAATATTCGACATTACAAAATACTTAACTAAAAAGAAAGTACATATTTGTATTTTTACAATTTAATGTACAAATTTTATGTATTATTCATTGGCTGGAATGAATTTTAAGAGGCGCATTAACTGTTGTCGCAGTAAAAAATAATTATAGTTAGATAACATTCAACATACTCGTAACTTCATGCATTTTGTTACCCGAAGGTGTAGGCAGCGGCTGTTAAGCCTCGTCTTGCCGTTATGTTTACGTCCCAAATGGAATAGGTGGCGAACCTATTGCCATACCGGGCACAAAGTTTTTCAGTCATCGATATTTATCACGCATAACTTCCGAAAACAATTTCGAAAAGTCATTGGTGTGAGCCAGTGTCTGGAATCGAACCCGGACCTCTGGATCAGAAGCTGTGTGCTTGACCACTGTGCCACCGAGATAACATTTAGTACTTTGTTTAACACAATTTACGAGTATTATTATGATTATATTTTAAAATATGTTTTAACTAGCTGTCCTGGCGAACTCTGTTTCGCATCAAAAGTAATAACTGCTGCCCCGCTATGTTAATACTGTAATTATTATTATTAGCTTTTTATTAGCTTCACCTGTATGTTTGTTTGTAGGTTTGTATGTTTGTATGTTTGTAGGTTTGTATGTTTGTATGTTTGTTTGTAACCGACTTCTTTTTTAGTTTCCGGTGATTGCCACTAGATGGTGCGATTTGTGAACTATGAAAGTTCTAGACTAGAAAACCGAACTAAAAAATAGAAAATAAATAATAGTTTAAAAAAACTAAAAAACACGCTTTTTATAGAAAACCGAACTAAAAAATAGAAAAATAAAAAAAAAAATTTTATTTTAAAAAAAGCGTGGGGTGCATGGTGTGAATAGTTATAAATATTTTATTGACAGATATGAGTAGAGTGATTATCATTTCGTTAATATCTAAAAAGCACCCCACGCTTTTTTTAAAATAAAATATTTTTTTTTATTTTTCTATTTTTTAGTTCGGTTTTCTATAAAAAGCGTGTTTTTTAGTTTTTTTAAACTATTATTTATATCTTCGACAAATTTGAAGTCGATAGCAGCTATAGGTTAAAAATGGGAATTTTCCATTGTTAACACCCCCGCAACCCCCCTTGTGGGTGGAATTTCGTAAAATCCGTTCTTAGCTGACCTCTACTCGGCGAAAGGAATAATCCTACCAAATTTCAAGTCGCTACGCCTTATGGTTCCAGAGATATCGTGATGAGTCAATATATAGGTGGAAATCTCTTATATATATATAGGTTAATTAATTGTATTTTTTTAAAAGAACAAAGGAAAATAATGTTTATAAGTACAGTCCCACCGAAACTGGTTTTTCGGCCGAAACCAAAACTCGCGAGCTCAAGTATAGAATTCCTTAAAATACTGAAATTTGATGCATTTTCTCCATTGTTGGGCTGTAATTTGAACATTAAATGAAAATCAATGGATATATTTATTAATTTTGTTGCCATCAACAACATAATTTCACGCCCTTTTCTACTGGAAGATGTAAGGTGTAGGCTTACGTACTGTACGTACCTACTAGTACAGTCTCAACAAAGATAACCAACCCTCAAGTCAGAACTAGTACAAAGTTTCCGCCGAAACTCGGTAAAATCCAGATAAAATAAATTTTATAGAGTATGTAGTAAGTGTAGAAAATTTTGCCGCCAATACCCTCTAAATGACATTAAATATTTCGTTCAAAAAGACTAGAACGCACACAAAAGACACTTGAGACAAAAAATGTGTGAATATGTTGGTTACGCCAAAGGCCATTTCATCCATCCCACAAACTTCAATTCGGCAATTATTATAAAAATAACCTGAATGCATATTGAATAAACTTAACATGTAACAAATAATCTCCGTCAATACAACAAGTCGTCCTTGAACTGCAGTGACATCAAAAGTGTTTGCTAAAAAAACAACTCTCAAAAATGAGTTCCGCTTTCTTTTTCATGTAAGATCACGGCTTTTAAACCTGAAGATATAAACAGTGGCATTAATACGAAGGCTAGCCTAATTGTGCATAATAGGTGGATGAACTTACTATATCGGGCGCAATTTTATTAGTCTAAAATTTACGATTCGCAACTAAAGTTCACGATTTTAATTAATAATAAATTAGGCATAAAGAAATACGCGTCGTATGAAACAATTATATAATAATTTCATAAATAAGATTATATCATCTTTCTCTAATTCAAAATACTTTGATAATGTTATACTTGGTATATTAAATACTTTTTATTTTTTATAGAAATGTCTTGTTTTTATCATCAGACGGAATATTCCAACACTAGAGAGATGGATGAATGAACTTGTAACAAATTTCAAAAAGTATTTACTTAAATTTCTTGGGACACGCATAGACAATTTTTTCTTTTTTCATGGGATTGGGGGCGAATTGAGCGGCCGTGTCATATGATGATAAGCAACTGTAAACCTTCCACAGCCCACTTCAAAGTTCTGTCTGTGTGGTATTTTATGCTATAAATGGAGTTTGCTTTTGAAGTAGCTGCCAATTAAATAAAACACAACTATGATGTTCGATAGAGTGCCAGTAACTTTCTACCGTTAGTTCAATATTATTCATTCCGTGCCTCTATCCATAGCGATACTTTTAAATGTGCCAAGTCAGAAAGGACGTGAAATTGATAAATTTAGCATTCAAATAAGCAAATTAATACTTGCCACGGTAACTACCGACTGTAAACAAATGAAATATCTAATATATAAAATTCTCGTGTCACTGTGTTAGTTACCATACTCCTCTAAAACGGCTTGACCGATTTTTATGAAATTTTGTGCGCATATCAGGTAGGTCTGAGAATCGTCGGACATCTATTTTTAATGCCCCTAAATGTTAAGGTTTAATTTGTGTAACAGAGTACAAAAATACATAGTAGCCTAAATGTTCACCTTTCTTTGATCAACTTCTATTTTATTTGTTGATCAGAAACATTGTTTTTTTGGCAAGACAACGTTTGCTGAGTCATATAGTCTAATATAAAAGAAATGCTTTAACACATTCACTATCGTTGTTAAAGCATGCTCCAATGGTTCAAAATGTGAAAAGCATCAATGATGTCAGATTGACTAAGCAGATATACAGTGCAAAATCGGAAAGATGTAGAAGTCGACAACGGAAATAACACACTTTTCATGACCAAATTGAACATGTCTTAGTGGAATATGATGATGCCTTAAAAACCGAGGAGTATGTATGACAAGGGTGATGAAAGTCGACGAAGCGAGTGAGGTGTGTAGTGTCTTATTTAGCTTTGTTCACTCTGGCTACACATCAAGGGACTTGGCGTGAATATATAAAAAATATTATACATACCGACGAATTGAGAAGCACCTCCTTTTTTCGAAGTCGGTTTAAAAGAATTAATTTCTACAAAGTAATGGATATAGATCAGTAATTAGTGTACCAAATTGTACATATGGAATTCATATACAATGTACGTATGTATTTATACTGTGGTGAGCTAATCTGTTAGTAATATAGCCGGTCAGTGCATCTCATATTTGCGCAATAAACAGCCTGAAACACAAGGAAGTTGGAGAACTGGTACAGACCTTACATAGATTTTGTATCGCACAGAATAATTGCCAAACTGATGTGTTCATGTGTAAAAATGTCGATAAGTCTATAATTTATTAAACGACCATTTCTACTGTTACATAATTAATGCATATAATAAATCAGCTTACAGATTAAATAAAAAAAAAATTAAAAAAGAATGGTCCATGAATGGAGCGTAATGGTTTCTTTCAATTCAAGTTGTTGTTAAAAGTTTTAATTGCGTTTTTTTTCATTCGCCCAATTTAGACAGGCTAAAGCTTAGAAACCATACTGCCTTTTCTGTAGTATTAATTTACCTTTCTATGATTACAATAGAACGCTAACCAAGCATGCACACCTCGTGATGCATGTTTCACATCGCAAGGTGTCGAGGGGTCATTATTCCTATGGGGGCCGTACTAGACATTATATTGTACACACCACTACGGTCTTCAAATTATTTTTAACAGCAAGTCCCTTGCGGATTGGGCAGCAAGGAATAAGTGCCATAAGACACTATTTTACATACTTAACACGCTTTAATAATTCTACTCTTACTCTCTTTACTCGGCTATTTAAGTCTTCTAAGGTCACCTTCTAATAAGTCACAGCTAATTAGATTAAGGCAAACTACTTTTTAGGTAACATTAAGATTAATTATCTATCTAGACTTGTACCGTCTTATTACAAAACACAGACTAAGGAAAGAGTCAGGTTTATAACAAGTAACAAATAAAATTCTTATTACAAAATGAAGATTATCGCAAATAGGTGGTCTATGTTTGGAAAAAAAGTTAGTCTCGCCAGACCCCTAGTTTAAAGATGGTACCAACTGCATAAACGTCAAAATTGTTTACTTTTGAGGTTAGCTTGAGTTGTTGTATTGCTCATCAATATGGAAATATTTTTAAAATGGAAGTTAATAGGACTAATTAAATTGATTTTGAAGATTTAAAATTAATCCAAACTATTCACCGACCTCTAAAACAACAGTCTCATATGTGTTTATACGAGTAAAGTGATGACAATTTTCGCAATCAATATAGAAGATTTTGGTAAACAGATTATTAAATTAATAAGAGGATTTATCCAATGATTCTCGTGGAGAAATCCAGGTAGCATGTGCATTGCGAAGTTGGGCAGTAAGTAATAGTGTATTTAACATAATAGTTAACATAATAGTTTACTATTGTATTCCTTTATAAACATACATACCATAACTTCACCACTTTTTCTACCCAAAGGTGTAGGCAGTGGCTGTTAAGCCTGAACTCGCCGTTATGTTTACGTCCCAAATAGAATGGGTGGCAAACCAATTGCCATATCTAGCACAAAGTTTTAAGTCATCGATTTAAGTGATTTATCACGCATAACCTTCGAAATTAATTAATTTCAAAAAATCATTGGTGTGAGCCAGGAATGTAACCCGCACCCTCTGGATTCAGAAACCATGTGCTCGAGCACTGGACCACCAAGACTATATATTCTTACAATAACTAGTGAATTTATTTTTATAGGTTCATAACATTTCCATTGATAAGAAGGAAGGCTTGTTTCCAGCAGAAGATGACAATGTTGGTGGCCAAATCTAGTGGTCTTGAAAGAATACCACCCATTGTAACCAATACTGTACATGGAAATATTAAAAAAGAAACAATCAATTCCAAATTACTTTTAATATGTCTTAAAATGGTATCATTAATTATAATAAGTCATTTAATATTAATGGATAAGTTGAAAGCAGCGGAAATCTGTAAGCAAAACCTGTTAGTAATTATTATTATCCTTTGATGGTGATAGGATAAAAAAATAAAGGTAAAAAGAACATTTTAATTATTAACACATATGTATTGTTTAGTTGACCTTTTTTCTATAATTAAATTTATCTTATTGTCTAGGTAGCAAATCTTAATTTTTAATTTATATTGACTATTTTGATATTATATGAGTGTTTATCTTTCAATAACTACAACTATTAGATATCAATATTGAATACAAAAAGAAAACCTCTTTAACGGAATATCTTTTAGTATCTTTCCTGTAAATTTAAATAAAAAATACTTTTAGTAATAAAATACAATATTTATATGTAAACATCATAAGAGACCACATGTATTAAGTATAAGAATATTTTATATACATATTTTTGTGAATAGAAGTACTACTGATATTCTGCATTGTTAAGAAAAGAATTTAGTTTTGTTTCACCGTGCTGAAGTAATCATTTGTAAAATATAGAATATTTTAATAAATTGAAAATACATTTTATAAGACATTTATTATCCTGTTGCACCAATAAAATTAAAAATAATATTACAATATTAAATCAATTAGAATATTGTTTTTATCACTAACCTTTTTTCTCAATTCTTGGTTATTTTCTATGTTAACGGGTGTTTCTGAACTACATACAGCTCGGTTCACTGACATCAACATCTGGACCATTATAAATCTATAGCAAAATATTATTAAGTACATACTTTACTATAATAAAAGAATACATATCATTAAGTTAGTATGTACTGTTGCAACCCGAAGAACTTAAATCATTGCCTGCACGGCATCACTGTCAAAGTTAACGCGACAATACCATAATCACGAGGACAGATTTTAATTACTGCTTGGTCCTGTGAAGCTGATGGTGGGTTTTCACTACCAGCTCTCTGAATCTGTAGTTGCTAAAAGATGATCGCCTTTTCCAAGCCAATTTAAGTTCACTTTCTTAACTTGTGTTCCCTGTTAGTATGTATAATCTAGAAATTTAACACCATATAAAATTGCTTAATTAGTGCAAATTATAGGCAGCATATTGCACTTACTTATTTAAAATACTCTCCTTCTTTTTGTTTCTTCAAAGTTTTATTAGAGATTAAGAATTTATATAGTAGAGTGGCGATAGGAAATAGCGTAAATGGAGCGTTGGGCAGATTCCTGGGCGCAAAAAACATTAGCAGAAAAGCCACAATGCAGTACTGATCCCAACGCTAACTTATGGAAGTGATGGCAGATGGCAGGGTATGGCAGAGTGTGCATGAAAGTAGAATAAACGCGGTGGAAATGAGGGCACTACGCAAAATCTGCGGAGTGACTCTCGCTGACCGCGTAGAAATCAAGGTTGTACGGAAGGAAGTTGGTTTGAAAGAGAGTGTCGGTGTAAAAGTAAGAAAGGGCATGCTCCGATGGTTCGGACATCTAGAAAGAATGGTTGATGCAAGACTGACTAAGCAGATATACACTGCAAAAGCGGATGGATGTAGGAGTCGAGGACGGCCTAGACACACATTCCATGACCAAATAGAACGTGTTCTGGAGGAAGGTGATGTTAAGAGCCTCAAAAACCGACGCGCGTGCATGAAAAGAGTCATGAATGACAACGAAGCGAGTGAGGTGTGTAAGAATCGTGCCCTATGGCGCTCTGCTCTCTCTGCCTACCCCGCAAGGGATTTGGCGTGAAGTTATGTATGTATGTATGTGTATGTAAGAATTTATATTCTACTATATGTTTCGACTCGGAAATCAGCCGGCGTTATATTTCCTGTCAAGATATATTTCAGGACTCCAGTGGTACCACTTTGTATCTTTTATTGATCCATTTTAAAATATAAAAGCTATATCCATGAATCTAAAACGACCTAATGACAAGAAGTAGTCAAAGATACTGAATGCTTGCGTGGCGTCCAGTTCACACACTTATCGCATCATTTTACAAATATATTACAATTGTTATTTACATTCCGGGACCATAAATTGCTTTATCAAGGCTTCTTTCGTTATTGGCAAAGTGGGGACCACCGGACCACCGCCAGGTTATACCTTTCAAAACTGAACGATAAGACCGAATTACATTCAAATCAATGAATCGTTGTGTACTCTACTCTGTGAGGGGAGATGCCAATCTTAGTACAATCAAGACTCGGTATAGTTTGCGATTTGTAATGAGGAGGAGTACTAACCATTTGTGATCGAATCAGACCACGATCTTTTAAACCAGCCTAACTTGCTGTTTTAGTACATCGATTTGTAATAAGACGGGTAATGTTTACAAAGAAATTACCCTTGATAGAATCTAGGCCAAATCCATAATATCTATCAATGTCAGTAATGGCTCATTGTTAATTTAAAATGCAACTAATCGTTATAATTCTCTGTATTGGGAAACTGGTTGGTAAAAAAAAAATAGAAGGCTTTATAAATAAATATATTAATGTTTGTTACATCATCTGCAGATACAAATTAGGAGAAAGTATATCTCGGTAGATATCTTTAGGTCCGGTAATTGTTTAAAAAAAAAAAATTCCACGAGATTGTGGATCAAAAACATATGAATGCTAATGTTCTTTGAACTTAAGTAAATATGACATTCTAATTTGGTAAGCGTATAATAACAAATATTCGCAACGTGCTCAAGTACAAGGCTTGAGGATATTGCACTAGTTTAATAGAGATTCAGGCATCACACAAATGTTTATAGTTAGTGATGTTGACCCGAGACCAAACATTTACACACATACATAGCTTCACGCCGCCAAGTTCCTTGCGAGGTTGGCAGAGAGAACAGAGCGCCAGAAGACACGGTTCTTACACGCCTCACTCGCTTCTTTGACTTTCATAACTCTTTTCACACATGCTTCGTCGATTTTGAAGGGTCCTAACATCATCTTTTTCCAGGACTTGACTCCTACATCCATTCGCTATTGCATTATGTATATGCTTAG
The DNA here is from genome assembly GCA_905147225.2 of Euproctis similis. NCBI lineage: Eukaryota > Metazoa > Arthropoda > Insecta > Lepidoptera > Erebidae > Euproctis > Euproctis similis. The sequence continues at coordinate 16,281,413 of LR990116.1, forward strand.
TCAATTTTATACATTCTTTCCACATGTCCGAACTATCGGAGCATTGCTTTTCTTAATTTTACACCGACACTCTTTCAATCCAACTTCCCCCCAACTTAGTTTCCGACGAAACAGCGTAATTCAAAATAACATAAACATAACATAACATAACTTCACGCCTTTTGTTACCCGAAGGTGTAGGCAGCGGCTGCCAAGCCTCGTCTCGCCGTTATGTTTACGTCCCAAATGGAATAGGTGGCGAACCTATTGCCATACCGGGCACAAAGTTTGTCAGTCATCGGTATTTATCACACATAACTTCCGAAAACAATTTTGAAAAGTCATTGGTGTGAGCCAGTGTCTGGAATCGAACTCCGGACCTCTGGATCAGAGGCCGTGCGCTCGCCCACTGCGCCACCGAGACTATAAAATTATAATTCAAAATACATAATTTAAAGGAAGAGAGTTAAGAAAAACATACCTACATTATTAATATTTTAAGTTAACCTGAGTGCTTTAAAGTTGTAAAAAATTTAGGGGAGAAAAAAAGAACGCATTACTATCATAAAATGTAATATATTTTCACTAAACAAGAATTAGTACCAAACCGTTTCACGTATCAGACTTGCATCATTTCAACTTTCAGCTCTCGCCCGCCGACGAAAGTTAATCATCTCCAATATATATGCAAATTTCTATTAGAACACTAAAATAATATGCAATGTCTATGTGCATACGGGTAACTATAACCTGGCTTAGCTATCAGAGAAATTACTCGTATATTAGCATCGCTCACAGTCTTTTGGCCAACTTGTTGATGTTGTTAAATTAAATGAATTATAAAAAGAATGTGAGCCATCACGGGACATGTGGCAGATGTGAAACATCAAAATTATTTTGTATTTTTTTTTTATGGGATAGGAGGGCAAACGAGCAGGCGTGTCACCTGATGGTAAGCAACCAACGCCGCCCATGGACACCAGCAACACATATAGTGTTACTGTTGCGTTGCCGACCTTTAAGGGATAGGGGAGAGGAAAGGATGGGGAAGGGGGGATGGGCCTCCGGGTACCTCTCTCACCGAACGAAACGCGGCATGAGCCACTTTACATCGATCTTCTGAGAGGTCGTGGTATTTCACCGGTCGAGCCGGCCCATTCATGCAGCGAACTGCTTGGCTCTACCACTGTTAATAGGTCACCTGATGGTAGGCAACTTCTCTTCTAATAATGTATAAATAATAATAGGCACAAAATTATGTACAGATTATAACAGAACTAAATATGTCATGATAAAAATATACATCGTATTAGGCTTAGCGTGGCGAGCCACGACCTGTATCGCCACGCCAACAAACACGTTTACCTCGCCCTTATGTGTAACTTCAAAAAAAAACATCATACGTTATTAATATGAACATTTATTTCAATATGTACTTAACAACTACAGAACAATATTATGTAATTTTCCTTCCAACAGATAAAAATCCTGACGTGTTCGAGAAATATTTGGCATTTACTTCGTCCTCGTTGATACCTGTCTCGGCAGCTTGTGGATTCACGATTTCCAGGCCCTGTAACAATGAGTTTTTGTTTAAAAAAGACAATAATAACATAATACATAACAAACGCCTTATAAAACAAGATATTTTATCTAAAGAACAAAGCCTTGAGAAGGTTGTGGTAGAGTCTTGCAGTTCGCTGCATGAATGGGCCGGCTCGACTGGTGAAATACCAGGACCTCTCGGAATAACGCTCATGCCGCGTTTCGTTCAGTGAGAGAGGTATCCGGAGGACCGATCCCCTTTCCCCTCCCTTAAAGGACGGCAACGCACCACGGTGTTCAAGGGCCGTGAGAAGTTGCCTACCATCAGGTGACCTACTTGCTCGTTTGTCCTATATGTAAAAAATGAGTGTTATCAAATGACGACTTAGGTCTAAGTTAATTTTTTCTCTTTTTTCTGTCTACCCCGCATGGATATAATATTTAGATAGCTAGTGGTAGGTTTGTAATACAAACCGATAACGACAAAATTTACATACATACATAACTTCACGCCAAATCCCTTGAGGGGTAGGCATAGAGAACGGAGCGCCATAAGACACGATTCTTTCACACCTCGCTTCGTTGACTCTCATAACTTTTTTCGTGCATACGCATCGATTTTTGAGGCAAATTTTATTTAGTTAATTTTTATATCGCCGTATTTTTCGTATCTAATTATCCGTGTTTTATATAACTTTAAAAAGACTCGGACTTCCGAAACAAACCAGGAACTTATTGGGACGAAATCCAAAGATATCACAACCAACTCTAACCGAGTAACTTACCGATAGCAATTTTATTTTTCATAGGTATTCCTAACTAATTATATATCGTAAATATCTGTTCGAAAACAACATTAATTACTGATATTTTATATAGCATAGACATAAGTCTTATTCATATTATTATCATTATCTCAAAATTACAAAAGATGCCGACACGATCGCTGTAATTTATGTTAAAATCGTAAGCAATCAGCGGACCGATTCTCTTATTTTAGATATTACTAAAGATGCATGAAACATAACGGATGAAGTCAGATGAACACGCAAAGGTTTTTACGTTTCTATATTAATACTAATGTATATATATAACTAACAAAAATAAATAGAAATATAACATAACTTCACGCCTTTACCTATCCCAAGGTGCAGTGGCGTGGCTATCAAGGCTCGACTCGCCGTTACGTTTACGTCCCAAATGGAATAGGCGGCGAACCTATTGCAATACCGGGCACAAAGTTTTCAGTCATCGATATGTATCACACATTTATTTCGAAATTAATTTCGAAAAGGAAAAGGATTCGAACCTGCGACCTCTTAATTGAGAAGCGGGGTGCTCGACCACTGGTGGCCCAGTGGTCGAGCACCCCGCTTCTCCTTAATTACTTATTGATTTATGCAGTTTTATAATTCCTGTATTTCAACTAACAATCAATCTCATTAAAGCTATAAAAAGCAGAACCGTATACGCCACGTGGAATTAGTACTGTAAGGCAGAATATTAACAGAATACCAATGTAAAAACTATTATCTTTCTCGCTTTTAATACTAGTAGGTGTAGGCAGATCAAATATGTCTTAACTTATGCTTATCACACATAACTTTCAAAAATTCCTTGATCTCGAGACATCTCAATCAAAAGTAGGAATGCTAAATCACTACGCCATCAAGACTAATACCAATGTCAAGTGTATAATGATATTTTAAATATATCGCTTGTCACGATACGTTGCCGTTTTTTGGGCATTCCAATTGTATCCACCTGTTCATCATCAGACTAGTTACATAATACACAGCAGGTGTCTTCAAAATGAGCAACAACAGACAGTCTTCAAATAATGCTAGTAATTCTGTCTCGTCATAGACTAATCGACAAATTACCTTTGCTAATAACATTATTTCGTGTATCAATGAACCCCAAAATGTATCAGCTAGAAGCGATGTAATTTAGTTAATATTATATTTTACGAGTATTTTGGCTAAACTCGGTGGTCCAGTGGTCGAGCACCAGCTTCTAAAACTAGAGGTCGCGGGTTCGAATACTCACACTGGCTCACACCAATGACTTTTCGAAATTGTTTTCGGAAGTTAAGTGTGATAAATATCGATGACTGAAAACTTTGTGACCTGTATGGCAATTGGTTCGCCACCTATTCCATTTGGGATGTAAACATAACAGCGAGATGAGGCTTAACAGCCGCTGCCTACACCTTTGGGTAACAAAGGCGTGAAGTTATGTTGTTGGTTAAACCTTTTTGGTTGACAATAATAATCATTGTATCGAACAATTCAGACAGTAATTTTGTCCATTTTGACCATAATTGTTATGAAAATGACTCCATGATCACTATAAAATAAGTAATTCATAACTTATTGATTTTCGAAGCATAATCAATAGTTTAAACAGCATTCGTCACCTCCATAACCTTTGACTCTGGATGCAGACTTCTCGCTCGAACGCCATATCACATATCAAAACTTTTTCAAATTTCTATACATAGAGTCATAGACAAGTATTAATAGTCTCGAAACTCATAAACTTCCGTAGACACAAAATAATTAATTTTAGATTTTATTTCAAGATTAGATGCGCTAAAAACCTCATCATCATCATCATTATTATTGTGTCTACCACTCAAATGCATGATAAAAACACTACTTTCACGAGACCCACATACCTACTAAAAATTAAAAATTTCAATGGCAATCAGTTTTAATATGGTTTCTATTGAAAACATGTCTATTAAGACGCTTATTTACATTAGTAAAGTAAGTTTGTACACATTTTTTATTCGCTAGGGATCTTGAAGAATCACCTTCGGATATCGAGATCGTGTAGTTACAATCAAATTTCACAGCCTTATGACGTCTATGAGAAGTTATGATTGAGGTGAATGTAACAGCTTCAATGTCAGGTAGGTGCCTATACGGTGCAACGGGTATTGTCGGTCACGGAGGGCACAATCTCATTGATCAATATCAAACTAACGGTCCATGTTTGAGGCAGGTTAAAATGGCATCAGCAGGTGGGCACTGGGCACCAACACTATTAAGACCAAGTCTATATTTGCTGTCACGTCTTCCACAAAATGCTAGTGAACGTTTCAAGCCAATTCGTATCGGTTTAATACGTGATCGTGTTCACCGCTTAACCGATTTATCACTAATACGGAATTAGATGTTTACTTCGAATAAGTAATAAATACTTGTTGTTGGTCGACCAGTGAAATGAAATACATAGAAATTGGACAAGGAACGCTTCACCAAGACAATGTCTAGAAGAATAATCTAAAAACTATCGACGACAAAGCAACAAAATCTATATGAATATCGGAAAAAATATCAAAGAGAGAGAATGCCTTAAAAGACACAAGAGACGGTGTAAGTTTCTACTGTAGTACAACTTCACAACCTTATTGATACCACTATAACACTTTAAGATTAAATCTTTCAATATCTAACTTTTCTCTGCTAGAATCGAAATCCTAGAATAGAACTTTTCTCTCTAACCACTTGATCTACGGCTAAAAACTGCACTAAACTAAAATCTGTGCAATAAAAATCCAACTTATTTTGAAAGAAGTATATACCTGACGTAAATATGGCTTAAGTAACCTTTTTTTAATGAAAAAAATGCATGCAGACACCAGATTCAGACATTCTGACAGCAAATACCACCTGTCTGCCATAAAATCTGGAATTTTACTCGATATTTATATGCGCCACAGAGTATTATTACATAAAAATCGTAATAAAATAAAATATTTCACGCGATACTTACAATACATGCAATAACAATACATAATAATCAAACAACCTGTCGTGTTAACTTAAGAACCCATCGAGTTATATAAGGGAACAATAAACGAAGTTATCTTAAGTCGTATTAAATTTTAACTACATATAACTTCACGCCAACTACCTTGGGGAGGGAGGACCCCACTCTTACACATTTCGAGAAATTGTAGATTAACTTGTGGCTTAAATGGGAGAGAAATATAGTTAAACTTATATTTGCGTATGATCTCGAGGTCTAGCATTTGATTTCAGGGTTGGGTAAATTAGTTTTGTAAGTAATTTAACAGACAAACGCCAAACCAATCGATCTGATATGAATTTTGGAATTCTTATTACAACCAACAACGCCAGTTAAAAGTATTAGTTTTTTGCCAGTTTATTCTTGGCTTAAATCTTTACCTGCTCTCTCTTCTGCTACAACATAATAGGTTGGGGAAAAAGTATTTTCGTATTTTTGTATGAAAAGTCAAGACATTTTTTTCAAAGTTTATTTACATTTATTTACAATATATATGTACCGTTTTGTTGAATAACTTTCTGCCATTTTGTGGGCAGAGACATTATCCCGTTACTGTAGAAACTTTGGGACTTCTGATCAAAAAAACGGGACAAATAGTTTTGGCAGTCCTCTCTTGAGGTCAACCTTACAGAACCTAAAGAATTCTGAAGAGACCGAAAAAGGTGAAAATCTGAAGGCGCAAGGTCAGGGCTATATGGTGGATGCACTAGGACCTCCCAGTCGAACTCTCTTAATTTTTGCTGAGTGGCTAAAGATGTGTGTGGTCTAGCGTTATCGTGATGAAAGACCACACCCTTCCTGTTGATCAATTCCGGCCGTTTTCTCTCGACTGCTTCCTTTAATCTCATCAGTTGCTGGCAGTAAAGATCAGAATCGATGGTTTTGCCGGACGGTAAAAGCTCATAATGAACAATGCCCTTCCAATCCCACCATACACACAGCATCACCTTATTTCGTGTTAGGCCAGGTTTGGCCACAGTCTGTGAAGCCTGGCCAACTTTCGACCACGACCTTTTTCGCACGTTCTTGTCGTACGTGATCCACTTTTCATCGCCAGTTATCAATCTCTTCAAAAACGGCTCGGTTTCATTACGTCTCAATAATGAATCGCAAATGAGTACACGGTTCATTAAGTTTCTTTGAGTGAGCTCGTGTGGCACCCAAATATCGAGCTTTTTTGTATAACCAGCTTTCTTCAAATGGGTCAAAACTGTTTTGTGGTCAATTCCCAGTTCTTCAGCTACATCGTAACTACTAATATGCCGATCTTGCTCCACTCTTTCAAAAATGGCGTCCATTTTATTCGTAACAGGGCGACCAGAGCGAGGTGCATCTTTAACATCAAAATTTCCGGACTGAAAACGTTTGAACCAAATTTGTGCTACTCTTACTGACACTGGCATCAGGTCCATAAATATCACAAATTTTATTCACTGCTTGAGTTGCATTTTTGCCTTTTTTATAATAAAATTTTAAAATGTATCGAATTTCTTCATTAGATTCACTCATTTTTACGGAGAGAAAAACAAATGAAAAATAGCGGGAAACAACTTTTTTTTTATTTTTTTCTTTTCTTTATAATGTAACCTTTTTAATGTTACCAAAACCAGCCAGACACAAATAGTACAGTCAAAGAAATTTTATAATAAGTTTATACCTACGTTATGCGAAAAGACTTTTTCCCCGACCTATTATTATTATGTCACCAGCCTAATATTGAAGTAATTTTAAATATCTTATCTACGCTATGTGACAGTTTTCATTATCTAAAAGTCTAGACAATATTTTACGGGACAAGTGTGTGAGATTAATGAGGGCAATATTTGAGCATCACTTAAGTATCTATAAACATAGTTTAGAAAACCTACACTTTTAATTATTAAAATTTGTAGTACATATAAACGAAATATAACAATTTTATTTATATCAAAACACTAGAACACGCGTGCACTCTCTTTCTTTGCTTTTTAGTTCACATTTTAGGAATAAGAAAATAAGTATTCAAGTTTTGCACCATTCCCTAGACTCGTGATTATTGTGATGTAATATTTTTATCAGTTTAATATAAAACTATATTTTTATAGACTTTTAGAAGTGTTATAAGTGTACATTATCTTCAAATCCATGGTCTAATTCAGTTTGGTAATTACAAATGGTCACTCAATTAAATTTATCACAAAGATCTATTTGTGCAGTTTCTTCCGATCGTATATCGCTGGCTTTCTCTTACAATTCAACTGCCGTGCCCTTTAAATGTACCAACTAAATTACTATTCCCATTTTGATAGGTACGTATAGTCACCTATCTGAAATCTAAACGAGGTCTAACATCGTTTAACCTAAGGGCGTGCCCACATAACACAAATACCAGCTTGGAATGTGCACGGTGAAAGTCGTACCTTGGAGCTGATAGCCTGAAACACTAATATACGTATGTATTTTCTCAACAACGTCTACAAGCAAAACTTGTATCCAATTTACCAAAGCTTTTAACATCAAATGTCCGTTTAAAGTGGACACGGGTCGTGCCCTGATGATGCATCATAATGAACGTATATTCCACTTTCACCATATTGCTATAAATGCATTTTGGTTGATGCTAAATTCTTGAGCATCATTATTAATTCCCCACAAACGATGTCAGTAACGTCTGAAGGCGCGGCCCGTTCTAGTATTCGAGTCTTCAAATTTTGCGGTCAAGTGTTTGAAGTTTTGAAGATCGGTAGGTAGTTAATAAACTGTTAATTGTGAATTAAATTGAAATTTAACAAACCCTATTATGGTATTCGGTACTCCATATGTATACGTCTAGGTGGGTAACGTCTAGGCATGACAATTGAAAGGATGTAGGAGTAGAAGACAGCCACGACACAAGTTTTATGACCAAATATTGGGCCCTGGAGGAAAGTGATGTCAGTAGCCGTAAAAATGACAAGAGTTACAAAAGTCAAAGGAGCTAGTGAGGCGTCTAAGAATTGTGTCTTTTGACGCTTTATTCTCTCTGCCTACTCGGATAGAGACATGGCGTGAAATTATGTATGTGTGTGTATATATGTAATTGAAAGGGAAATGTCCAAAGTAGAGCTAAGTAAGAAAATAGTTGACGGTCATCCAGTGAAAACATGAGTCGCAGAAGTACATGTTGTTCATGGCGACACGATTTTCCAATGGCGATATACGGCTAAATCGGCTGTAGCAATTATTAACTTTGAAAGAACGGGAAGAAAGGCATCTAATATATTTGGAAGACAGACAGAAAAGTTTCAACAATGAATATCGCAACGCAATACGATGCAATGCATTACATCGCTAAGACGAAAATTTGTATAATTTAATCTAAGTTAATGCATAATTCTGATATAATTATATTACATGTAAATAAATTATTATTGCATGCTCTATTCGACCGTGAAGTCAGTGCATATTAATTATATAACACATTTTCCATGCAAAAAGGAATGCAATAATTATAATGGCACAAAACCAACTGTACTTTCACAAATCCGTGTCTGAATGCAAGTTTTTATAGTGCCGCAACCCAATCCAATAACGGTTAGCCAGTTTTGTGACCTAAGGCATAAATGAGTAGCACATATTGTTGAAGTTAATGACACTATTAACGATAAGCGGGTCACCGAGTGACTGCAAACGGATGACATTTCCCTAAATGGATGGCGCGGCGGCGGTTTATAATCCACACTAATATCTTTAAGTTCGGAATGTGAAGGTATACGTGTATTATTTAAAAAGCCTTGAGTTAACTAAGTCTTAACTTTGGAGTTAGGAATAGATTTAGAAGATTCGAAAGCATCTATCCTTGACAGTATTAATTAAAATGATGGTGAGAATTGTTTAGTATATCGAACACTGGAAGAAACTGTAAGTTCTGACAAGATAGCCAGAAAAGAGGGCGCTGTGTGTATTGTGCCAAAGTTATCATTATTACTTTAAATTCTAATCTAAGATAAAGTGGTATCAGTGATAGAGCCAAGCAGTTCACTGCATGAATGGGCCGGCTCGACCGGTGAAATAGCACGACCTCTCAGAAAACCGACGTAAAGTGGCTCATGCCGCGTTTCGTTCGGTGAGAGAGGTACCCGAAGGCCCACCCTCCTCCTTCCCCATCCTTTCCTATCCCCTATCCCTTTAAAAGTAGGCAACGCAACAGTAACACTATATGTGTTACTGGTGTCCATGGGCGGCGTTGGTTGCTTACCATCAGGTGACACGCCTGCTCGTTTGCCCTCCTATCTCATAAAAAAAAAGTGAAATCTGTCATCACTTATACTCTCCAAGGCATAATAAGATGTATATTACGATACACTATTATTTTTACAGATATTGTGGCGTACCAAGAAGGTACATAATAACACTATCCACTAATATTATGTAAATAGCAATGATGCGGAAAATATAAGCACATAATAATTATCTTTATGAATAAACGCAGAAAAAATCTTCAGTGTTGATCAGTGATGAACGCCAGTTTTTTTTCTTTAACATACAGTAGCCATTCAGTCTTATTTATCATCATCAATAAGAATAGCAATCTTATTGCAAGTATTGCAGCTAAGACTGAGGACATTTTTCCTAGTATCACCCATATAATACACAGACTCAACCCATCGCAATAATTTTAATCATAAAATTTATAACATCAAATTATTTTCCCCAGTGGCCCAGTGGTCGAGCCTGACACTGATTCCTGACACTGGCTCACACCAATGACTTTTCGAAATTGTTTTCGGAAGTTATGTATGATAAATATCGATGACTGAAAAACTTTTGTGTCCGGTATGGCAATAGGTTCGCCACCTATTCCATTTGGGACGTAAACATAGCGGCGAGACGAGGCTTAACAGCCGCCGCCTACACCTTCGGGTAACAAAAGGCGTGAAGTTATGTTATGTATGTTATTTTCCTAGGCTTTTTGAAACTATAAATCAGGCTAAATAATCTCAGTTAATTTCCAACGATTATAATAACGCAAGCAGGAAACTTAAATGTAAAGAAAACTCTTTGCTGTCTGTATTAATGTATCTCTCGAAATGCAGATTTTTTTTCATAAATTACACCGCTTAATTGTTTGTTTAAATATGCCGTCCTACTTTTGGTCTACTTACTGGCTGAACACGGTTACTTCAGTTAGAAAAATAATTGAGAGCACTGAAACTAGATCATACAGCTATTCCACATACAAAAAATTATCTGTCTACGAATCTATACATTTATAACGTGGTCTCTTCCCAAACCGATTCTCAGTCGAGACGACCGGATATGTTCAGAGTTAAGTTATATTACAACCGCGGTGTAAGAACACAGGTCTATTGTCTGATAACGATTAGGTTCATAGATAAAGAGATGGGGAACCGCACACCCATTATGATACAATGAGATGATGACTCCATCCCAGTTATGTATAAAAACACTAAATGAATACGTGAGACAATTACGGCACATCACGAAACAAGCGCCACAATGCAAAACACAAAGTGCAATGACACAGTTTTTTTTTTACACAACAGTTTTTCGTTTGTCACCGGTATTGTGTAATGTCCAAAACGTTTATGGGTGTCTAATGTTGTTTTTGTTTTAATGCGCAAACGATATGCAAAGCCAGTGGGTGCTATTTTTATTGAGTTTGTGCGTTGATTGCATGTACTACTCTGTGTAAAAAGTATCGGGATATGTCAATAAAGAGACCCGCGTAAAAGAGGTCGTTCTAATTTTTTTACTGCATGTTGGTAGCACTGTACTGATTTAGCGCGCAAAATTTGAACGTGATCTGTCATTTAATTTGTTTTAAACTAAACTTTTTGTTGGTCATAGTTTTGAGTCCTTGGCGATTTTTACAATGGAAAATATTGTTGAACAAAGAGTGTGCCTTAAATTTTGTGTTTCGAATGATATTTCATGTGGTGAATCACTAAAAATGTTGCGAAATACCTACGGCGAATCATGTATATCGAAAACAAGGGCTTATGAATGGTATAAGGCTTTTAAAGAAGGCCGAGAAGTAGTAGTAGACTTGCCTCATTCTGGTAGACCTTCAACCGCTACGACCAAAGAAAACATCGACAGAATCAAGAAGCTAGTGCTCGAAAATCGACGTATGAGTCTGAGAGAGTTGGCTAGTGAGGTGAACATATCTTTTAAGTCCGTCCATAATATTCTCATTGACATTTTAGGCATGAAACGCGTCGCCGCTCGACTAGTTCCAAAAGAGCTCAATTTTGTTCAAAAAGGGCAGCGAAAGCATGTCGCTGAAGACATGGTTTCCCGAGCTTCTACGGATCCGACCTTTATGAAACGTATAATAACTGGCGACAAGACATGGGTTTATGAGTATGACATGCAAACAAGCCAACAGTCTTCAGAATGGCGTCTCGAAAACGAGCCGAAACCCAAAAAACCGCGGCAAAGTCGCACCAAAATCAAGTTTTGTGACAGTTTTTTTTTACTACCGTGGTGTGGTTCACTCCGAATTCCTTCCAGAGGGAGAAACAGTGAATAAAGAATATTATTTAGGCGTCATGAAGCGTTTGCGTGAGAGTATCCGCCGAAAACGTCCAGATTTGTGGCGACACAACTCATGGATGCTGCACCATGATAATGCACCATCACACACAGCCATTATAGTGAAAGAGTTTTTAGCGAAAAATTCAACAAACGTTCTCGACTTTTTTTTATTTCCCAAGTTAAAATTACCACTTCGAGGAAAACGTTTTGAGTCATTAGAAGCCATAAAAGAAAATTCGCTGAATGAGCTAAAGGCCATACCGCAAATAGCCTATGAAAAATGTATGGAAGACTGGGTGAAGCGGTGGAGATGTTGTATTGCAAGCGATGGGGCCTACTTTGAAGGCGATAAAATAAATTTAGATGAATAATTTGTATTTTTTGTTTTATTGACAAATTCCCGATACTTAGTACACAGAAGGTATAACGGGTCGGAACGTATTTTGTGCTGTCTAAATATCGATCAAAAACTTTCTAGGAATATTTAAGGTAAAACACGGTTTGCGGGGTTCGAAAAAAAGAAGATAAAATAAATATTTCGTTAACATCACGACTTTTTCTACTAGAAGGTGCAAGAAGTGGTTGTTAAAGCCTCGACTCGTCGTTATGATAACGTCCCAAATGGAATAGGTGGCGAGAACCTATTGCCATTCCGGGCACCAAGTTTTGAAGTCATCGATATTTATCACACATAACTTTTAAATTAATTTCTTAAATATCGACGCGCCTACATGAAAAGAGTTATGAACGGCAACGAAGCGAATGAGGCGTGTAAGAGTCGTGCCTTATGGCCCTGTTTTCTCTGCCTACCCCGCAAGGGATTTGGCGTGAAGTTATGTATGTATGTAATTTCGAAAAGTCATTAGTGTGAGCCGGAATTCGAACCCGCGACCTCTGTATTCAGAAGTGGTACACGGAATACTGGACCACCGTGTCTATATCTTAATATTTCGAAAAGCAGTATTATGTTGGTACATAAATAACATGTCGCATGATTACACACACACCCAGAATGGTTTCTTATGTAAATTATATAATAATGAACCCAAGACACTCGGTTCATGTAATAACTGAAATCATACAAATATAATTGGATAACGCGCTCGAATAGATTAACAAGGCGTTACTGTAACTTCACACCCTTAATAACCGACCGCGTAGGCAGTAGCAATTATGCCTCGACACGTCGGATTATTCATTTTAATAGTCCCAAATGTCATAGGTGGCGGAAACGTATAGTGTGAACTAGATGTTCAGCATGGTGTACAGCGTCAGGTCAAAACATTAGTCGCCTCTTACGAGACATAAAAAGTCTAGATTTTTTTATTTTATTGCCATCCGAGCGAGAAATGGATCCATCGTAGACATATTAAAAAATAACGGAACAGTAACTTTAAGATTAACAAAAATATACGTTAAATGTACTCTGAAATAAAAAAAAACTTCGCCGATCCTTGATACAGTGACTATGCATCTTTATCTACTGAGCTATTGAGGACCTAATGGAATGCAGTTAACTAGAAATTAAGCACTTTTTTATGGTATTGAGAGGCAAACGAGCAGGCGTGTCACCAGGTGAGCAACCATGAACACAAATAGTGTTACATTTGCGTTACCGGCCCTCACAATGGGATATGGAAGGGGTCGGAAGTGGAATGGGAAGGGGATGTGGAAAGGGGTTGAGCCTACGGATACCTCTCTCGCCGAAGGAAACGCGGCAACAGCCGCTTAACGTCAATATTCTGAGAGGCCGTGATATATCACCAGTCGAGCCGGCCCTTTCATACAGCGAACTCCGTGCCTCTACCACTATTGAAAGAGAATTACAATGAAGTCTGTGTCAGTAGTCACAAATTTCATGGAAAGAAAAAAGTCTTTCAATAAACATACCAGTCCTTATCCCACTCTAAGTGGGGTCGCCACAACATGTAATCCTTTGGAACTATCCATGTTGTCAAAAGTTTTGGCTGTGGTGTTACGACCGGCCGCCTGCCTGGCTTATCCCCTTTCAGGGATGGACACAACATGGCATCCTTTCTAACTACCGACAAGCGTAATGATTTAATAAAAGTTCTTACCTGTAGAGGTGTGAAAGCGACTGATGAAGCTGTACCGGAGACTTGTCTCCTAATACTAGTTGCACCACCATACTGTTGTTGTTTCTGCAAGTTCTTCTGTAGCGTCTTACTGATGCGAACCTTGGTCTTCTCATCGATCTGTGGTAAGCGCACCCTGCCGGTGCTCGACTTGCCAATTGTGCCACGAGTGTAGCCAAGGTCTTCTTGGTATGCATCGTCTTCGATCTGCCGAGAAGAAAACGTGTTAGGTATATGAGAGATATAGGTGGTAGAGGCAAGCAGTTTACTGCATAAATGGGCTGGCTCGACCGGTAGCGACGTAAAGTGGCCCATGCCACGTTTCGTTCGGTGAGAGAGGTACCCGGAGGCCCACCCCCTTCCCCATCCTTTCCCATCCCCTTCCCTTAAAGGTCGGCAACGCAACAGTAACACTATATGTGCTGCTGGTGTCCATGGGCGGCGTTAGTTGCTTACCATCAGGTGACACGCCTGCTCGTTTGCCCTCCTATCCCATAAAAAAAAAAAGATAACATGCGCATAGTATCATCATTGACCATGGATATTGTAAACGATGTTGTTTTTTGACGCTGTTCTTCCTGCCTACACCGCAACGGGTTTGGCGTGAAGGTAATATCGATAACATAAGTAATCAAAGAAAATTCAACACGAAACTGCTTGCCGAAACAAAATTATTCTCAAAAGACACGTTTGTGCTTATCTCACTCGATTCCATGACTTTTAGAATACTTGTTATAAGTGCTCATCGATGTTTAAGGCTCCTAACGTAACCTTCGGATAAAATTGGGTCAATTTGGTCATGGACAACGATATACAAATGTACGTAGGTGCTAAAATTTTATATGGATCAAGTTGTTACTAGTTCAAAATGTTATGTTGTATATAGTATCTAGTATTATAAATTGACGAGCCACGTGGTGCATTGGAAAAAAAAACAACCGACTGTGTAATAGAGGTGCGCGGATTCGATCCCCACCCGAGTACAAATATTTATCACAATCTTGTCAGTGTTTGTAATGAGGTCTGGCTGTTTTTCCATGCATTATAAGTATTTACTAACAAATGCAAAGTATATATGTATTAATATCCGTTATTTAGTGTCCATACCACAAACATTTGGTTGCTTAGCTTGGAACTAGAGGGCGCTGTGTGTATTGTGTCCAAGATACATTATTATAATAAATTATCATATCATATTATTATGAGTGACAACTTTGTACCCGGTATGGCAATAGGTTCGCCACTTAATCCATTTGGGACGTAAACATAATGGCGAGACGAGGATTAACAGCCGCTGCCTACACCTTTGCGTAACAAAGGCGTGAAGTTATGTTATATTACATACATAACATAACTTCACGCCTTTTGTTACCCGAAGGTGTTATATTATTAATATTATAATGGCTTTCTCCAGTCAATATTACAGCAGAATTGTGTTCATTTTCAAGACATACATTTCATTCTCATACCTGTCTGTATCGAAGTGAGAGCCGAGTAAATGACTAATTACAAAATATTTTCTAAAACGAGTCGTAAAACTCTTATTAAATTGTGTACAGTGGTATGATATTAACACAGATACTATTTATTAGCAGTTTTTTTGATTCAACGTTCAATTAAACGGGCCGTCGACCGCATTGTGATATACGGTTCGCGAGACACACTGCTATATAAATCGTCCAATAAATACTTATTATTGCAATTTTGCACCTATATATTTATATGTTTTATATTTAACTAACTGATCAGGCGAACTTTGTACCGGCTCGGAAGCAATAAATGAATGTATAAAATATTTTTTCTAAAAATAACTAGACTAAGTTACTCCTTACTACACCAGCTCCCTGGTGAAAGAAAACGTCAAAATCGGTCCAGATATTTTAGAGATTAGCCAGGACAAACAGACAGACAAAATTTGTAAAAGGAAAGTTTAAACTGTTATACATTTAATATTTTAGCTTACTTGGGATATGATCTACTATCGATACCGAACCCAAAAATATGTTTTTTTTTTTAGAAGTTTTGTCTGTTTGTTTTTTACGGATAAACTCTAAAATTACTGCATGCTTTTATGTCCAATTTCGCATAAATACAGCCAAGAAGTCGGGTCAACACCTAGGCTAAATATTTTCACGCTATCAATAACTGAGGGTGAGCAATGAACCCTTATAATGGCACAGGCATAGTACTTTTGCTTTGCAGATAAAGTTGCGGGCAACAGCTAGTATAATATTACCGTATACTTTATTTTATTTTTATGGCATAGGGATCAAACAAGCAAGCAGGTCACCTCCAGCACAGATAGTGTTTGATGGGAAACAACAACAAAGTGAGATAGGAATGGGAAGGTTGATGGGCCTCCGAATACCTCTCTCACCAAACGAAACGCGGCACGAACAAGTATACGTCGATATTCTGAGAATCAAATCCATCTAATTCTTGCTTTTAATTGAAGATATGTATTTGCTTACTTAAAACAATATTGGAATTAGGTTTGCACTCAATAATGATATATATATACAATAATGCAAACCTAATTCCAATATTGTTTTAAGTTTATACAAAAATATAAACTCTTTCACGATAAAGTTCTTTAATTATTCTATCAGTATCAAGACAATTTGTTCTGTCAGATAAAAGAGAATTAAAAATTGTCACAAAAAAAATAGGAATCATTTGTGTTTGGGTGGTAGTTGTCTAGTTTGGTGGTGATTAGCATTGTGTGATCTTTAAAAAAAGCTGTAGCAAAAGTGTTTCCTTGACGCGTTAAGAAATAAAAACGGAAAAAAAATACGAACAGTCAAAACAATTACACCGGAATGCCATCATACACGTGCAAAACTTTTAAACTATTTCAAGCACAACGCTGTTAGCTGTTTAGTGGACAAATTCACAAACATATTAGACAAAGTATTTATTTAAAATTTAAAAATGTAATAAACCAAAATTACTCATTGTTTGGATATTGCGCGAACGCTCCACATACAAGCTGAACTGATGAAGTGTTTACAGGGATGATATAACAGCTATAGTAGTTTTACCGACTGTTAAAATAATAAGGTAGGTCATGACAAAACAAGTTTAATTACAAAATCAAATTATTGTATAAAACGGATGCTACATATGTATGTCCTACCCTACTACCTACCCGACACGCACATAAAATTTCATGAGAATCGGTCAAGCCGTTTCGGAGGAGTTCAATTACGCACATCTAGACTCGAGAATTTTATATATTAGATAAGGAGGGGTATGGGTAAAAAAGTGGAAATGGGTGGTCACCCAGATACCTCTGTCACTGAACAAAGTGCGCCACATGCCATTTTACGTCGATTTTCTTAGAAGTTGTGCAGCACTGCAGAGAGACATAGTTCGCATAAAGTGGCTCATGCCGTTACACCGCGTGATAGAGGTATCCGAAGGCCCAACTCCTTACCCTATCCCGGTCCTATCCCCCTTCCGGCCCCTTCCATATTCCATTGTAAGGGCCGACAACGCAGCAGTAACACTATCTGGGTTGGGCGGCGTTTGTTGCTTGTCATCTTGTGACACGCCAGCTCGTTTGCACCCCTATTCCATAAAACAAATACCAGCCCTAACACTGTAAATAAAAAAAACAGCACCGTGACGTTAGCCAACAATTGTGTTCGTATGTATCGTTGCAGAACTCAATGGGAATACGTGCAACGGGGCCGGCACGGACGTCCGTGCGCTTCAACAGGTCGAGTTCCGGTCTATTTGAGACGCGCGAAAAAAAAACCAACATGGCGCGGGCCACTTATTACTTCTACGTGTACGATCATTTGAAATTCAGAGTATCTTCAGTATCCACCGTTTGCTACGGCCCACCGAGCGTGACGTCACATTTACAGTATGACTTCCACAAACTAATAAATAACATAATAATAATACATACATACATAACTTCACGCCAAATCCCTTGCGGGGTAGGCAGAGAGAACAGAGCGCCATAGGGCACGATTCTTACACGCCTCACTCGCTTCGTTGACTAATAATAATAATAATAGCTATATACAGCCGGGCGCTTTTCAGATGTACAGAGAGTTTAACTGTTCACTTCATAAATGGGCCGGCACACTCTGGACTTCGGTTAAGATGTGGCCAAAGTGAGCGACCATATAACTTACAGGTCGGAGGGTCCTTCGACCTCTCCTAATATCGACGTAAAGTGGCTTTTGCCACGTTTCGCTCAGTAATTGGAGGCCATCCCACTCCCGACCCCGTCCATATCCTATTGTAAGGGCCGGCAACGCAACTGTAAAACTATTTGTGTTCAGGTGTCCATGGACGGCGTTTGTTGCTCACCATCAGGTGACACGCGTGCTCGTTTGCCCCTATACCACAAAAATAAACTCTGTATGCAAAGGGATCTCTCTCTCTTTCCAATCCTACTCTCTTGAAGGCCGGCAACGCAACTGCGACACTATTTGTGTTACAGTTGTCCATTGGCGGCATTAGTTGCTTACATCAGGTGAGCCGCTAGATCGTTTGCCCTCCTATTGCATAAAAAGTGCATGTTTCGAACATGCGGAAATAATAGTTATTGATTGACTAAGCAGATATATGAAAAGGCAGATAGATGCAGAAGAGGACGACACACTTTTCATAATTAAATTGAACACGTCCTTGCGGAAAGTGACGTCAGGAGTTTTAAAAAGCGGCGAGCGTGTATGACAAGTGTTATGAAAGAAGCGGGTGAGGTATGTTATGGCGTACAGTTCTCTCTGCCTACCCCGCAGTGATTGGTGTTCACTGTTCAGTCTGTAAGTAATTAAGTATATACACTTATTACATTGCAGTAGCCTCTCATATTGTGTTAATTAGATACTGCGGTATCAATTAATAATTTCTATAAAACAAATATTGTCACTTGGCACGCATTCATTTTAATTATTAATACGGCTTTTATAACATCCGTATAAGTAATATAACTACTTTTACTAAGCACAAATGCAGGGCGTTATTGAATATCTGATGACTGTATTAAGAGAGCCATATTTTTATTACATAAACATAATTTCACGCCTTTTTCTACATAAACGCCGGAGGTGCAGCGGCCGTTAAGCCTCGTCACGCCGTTTCGTTTACAGTCCCAAATGGAATAGGTGGCGAACCTATTGCCATACCGGGCAAAGTTTTTCAGTCATCTATATTTATAACTTCCGAAAATAATTTCGAAAAGTCATAGGTGGTGAGCCAGTATTGGAAACCGCGACTTATTGATTCAAGAGCTGGGTGCTCGAGCACTGGACCACCGAGACTTAAAAGATAAGAAATGATAAAATGTATTTTTGTGAATTTCTTTGTAACTAGCAAACTACAGCCGTGATGTTCGTGATCAGTTTTATTATTTATTGATAGCAAATCACGTAAAAGTAGTTACATCACGTCTTATTTACGTGTCGAGATAATAAACATTCATTGGATCACATTTTACCTCTAATTCATTAAAATTAACATAACTTCACGCATTATTCTACCCGAAGGTGTAGGCAGTGGCGGTTAAGCCTCGACTCGCCGTTATGTTTACGTCCCAAATGGAATAGGTGGCGAACCTATTGCCATACCGGGCAGAAAGTTTATAGTCATCGATATTTATCACACATTTGACGGGCCTCGTGGCGCATTGGTAAAACTACCGGCTGCAGCAATGAGGTCGGGGGTTCGATTCTCACCCGAGCACAAATATTTGTGACAAACATGAATATTTGTGTGGTGTCTGGGTGTTTTTCTATGTATTTTAAGTATGTATTTACAAAAGAAAAATATATGTATATGTATTAATATCCGTTATCTAGTATCCATAACACAAGCATTTAGTTGCTTAGCTTGGAACTAGAGGGCGCTGTGTGTATTGTGTCCAAGATATTATATTATTATTATTATTACATAGCTTTCGAAATTAATTAAAGTCTAAAAGTCATTTGTGTGTGCCAGAATTCGAACCCGCGACCTCTGGATTCAGAAGCCGTGTGTTCGACTGGACCACCGAGGCTATATATTTGTTATGTTAATTAAAATTGCAATAAGTATTATAATATCCTCAAATCGGAATAATTATTACAATATTAAAACTTGCAGGTTTATGGATGTTGATTTTCCATCGGTGCTGTAATCCTAAACGGCTAAAGCGTTTTTTGTGTATCTTTAGACAGAAAATTAATACTGTGAGAGAAATATCTTCATTGGCGTTACATAATTAAACGCTGCTTGAATGGGCCGGCTCGACTGGTAAAATACCACGACCTCTTAGCAGATTGACGTAAAGTGGCCTATGCCGCGTTTCGTTCGGCGAGAGAGGTACCCGGAGGCCCATCCCCCTTCCCCATGCTCTCCTATCCTACTCCCTTAAAGGTAGGCAACGCAAAGGAAATATGTGTTGCTGGTGTCCATGGGCGGCGTACGTCGCTTACCATCAGGCGACACGCTTGCTCGTTTGCCCTCCTATCCGATAAAAAAAATGTAAAGATAACATTTCATAATTAAGCAACACATTACACTCACGTCAGCAAAGTTAAGTCGATTGGCGTTCTTCCTGAACTCGGTCATTGCGTACCGCTCCTTCATCTTGCGCACCCGCTTGCCACCACGTTTCTTGCGACTCTGCTCTATGGGCTTGGGCAGAGGCTTCACAAACTTTACTGGCGGTGGTTCCTGGTAAAAAAAAAAAACAATTACATATTTGATAAGCTTTATAATTATAGGATATGAGCGTAAAAAATAGGTGTTCCAAATTGTTACGTTTCTGTCCAACCCAAAGCCCCTTTTTGATTTTGTCTGTCCGTATGTTTTTACTCGCATGAAGTAAAATCTATTAATATATACTACATGTTATGTTAAATATGGTTTACTTAATAATATGAAATACCGAAGTATAATTACAAGTATATACTAATATTCAAGCGCGATTTTACGGACAAGAATTTCAAAATCGGGAATCTCTACGCGGTTTTTCATAGAATTTTAAGATCCTTTGCCTTACGGAGATGACTTAAGTTCAGTGTGTTAATATTTGATCCCTGTGATGAATAACTATATTAGCTATCGTCCTTGCAAGTTACTCTTTGTGATATACTGATATATTCCCTGAACAAACGGCTCACTTTTCACAAAATCCAGCATTCAATGTCATGAAAGGTATCTAATATTAGCATATATACACATAATATTTAGCCTATTTGTTGACCCTGACCTCTTGGCTAATATTTATGTAAAATTAGACAGTATGATGTATGATTATGCAATACTTTTAGAGTTTATCCGTAACAAACACACATACAAACATTCTAAAAAAAAAAAACATATTTTTGGGTTTGGTCATCATCAGCCTATTGCAGTCCACTGCTGGACATAGGCCTCTCCCAATGTGCGCCACAACATCCTATTCTCTGTCTTCCGCATCCAGTCTTTACCAGCAGCCTTTCTGAGATCGTCTGACCATCGGGCTGGTGGACGTCCTACGCTACGTTTACCAAGACGTGGTCTCCACTCTATGACCTTCTTACTCCATCTACCATCGGTCCTTCGGCAGCCACCAGCCCACTGCCACTTTAGCGAGCTTATTCTACGAGCTATGTCGGTTACCCCCGTTCTCTGGCGGATATACTCATTCCTGAGTTTATCTTTCAGAGATACCCCAAGCATAGCTCGCTCCATAGCTCGCTGAGGGACTTTAAATTTGTGGACTAGCCCCACCGTGAGTGTCCACATTTCGGCACCGTAGGTCATTACCGGTAAGACGCACTGATCAAAGACTTTGGTCTTATAGATATTGTAGATCATGTCCCAAGTATTCTAAAAATATATTCAATGTACACTTTCAACTTTACTTCAACTTTATTATATGTATAAATTTTATAGTATACCTGTAATTTGTCCAACTTCTTCTCAATGGTTTCACGTAACGAACGTCCAATACTGCCATCAGTGCTCTCGTGGCAAGCGTCCACACGCGCCGCTAATGTAATCTTTGTTGACACCAATTTAGCAGCTTTGTATCTCAACTCCTGGTGAAATAATATTTTAAATTAAAAATAGGTATAGCTTACAAAGTATCTTCACTCTACTAAAATTTTTGATAAGGAAAAATTAGATGCAACAATTTAATTAAAAATCGAAAACAAGTTATCACTTACAGGTTGTGTATCTTGAACGATTGACGAGAAGTAAATGAATCCGGTGTGTGGGAGCGATGCAGCCTGAGAAAATCCAGACAATGTTTTCTTCTGTTGGCCAAGAGGCAGGATGTTACAGGATGGCATTTTCGCTAGTTTTGATAAGCCACCTGCTACACCCAGAATCTTTGCTGCTGTGGAGGCACCTTGAACACAAAGAAAAGTGATATATGAAATTAAATAATAACCAGAACCTAAAAGATGACATTCAGGCGAAACTATGGGCGGTAACTCGGAAAAAATGGTAGGCAATATAAAAAGCGTAAAAAATATAAATAGAAACAGCCAAGGTAAAACCTTAATACAAGAAGGAATTTTAAAGAATAATTTTCTAAAAATGTGGCCTGTGAAAATGATACAGATGATATGAAAAGTTTTACCTAGTAATAACACAACTACTACATTTTATTTATTTATTTATAAATTTAGGTCTTTTAAAAAAAAAACTACCTGAGGCTGTTACAGCTCAACTCGCTGAACTTTTCTGTACCTATTGCCAGAACCTATTGCATTACAATGGGCACAATTTTGCCAATTATCAATATTTATTATACATGACTTTCGGAAAAAAAAAATACCCAACAAAACAAAGTAACAACCTAATTGATGATTCTAATTATAGTAATATACAGATAACTTACCCACTATAGCAGTTATATTTGGGGCAATAAAGGCCATTCTACTTTCAACATATTCATATATACTTGATTTGAAATTATTCAGATCCGCTGCCATGTCGCATGCATCATTTATGTCGGCCAGTTCATTTTCTGAAAGCAGCTTCCTAAAAAATATACTTTTAAATTATATTTAGTCACATTTAACATCATTTTAGTTTAGGGCAGGAAAACCAAAAAGTCTTAAAAAATATTGACCGCAACATTAGGCCATAATATTAAGTTTGGTCAACAAACAGATTTTCTATTAGCAAGATATAAGGAGACATATACCTAGTAGATATTTCACAAGTATAGTAATAACATAAGCAACACTTACCTATTTTCAGAATAGGAGTTATAACTTTGTACTACAAACTTGTAGTAGCAAGTGGTGAACAAACGAACAAACAAATCAAAATATATTCAGAGATAATGCTTCACAAGAAATATGAACTCACCCTTGGGTTGTGGATGCAGTCACAGATACAATCATGATAGTAGCTTGGGTAAGAAAACTTTGAAGGGTCTCATTATTCTTAGCACGGTCCAGATCATTGCCAAGTTCCCTTACAGCCTTTATGTAATCGTGTGGAGAAATAATTAAGGATTCTAGTTCCGGAAATCTTTTCTGATATTTATCCCGAACATATCTGTGGATAATAGCTGAAAAATAGAATTTGCCAAGCATATGTTACCCTAAACTAAATTTATTTCATAGCATCCTGTAAATACCTAATCTATTTTTCTCATGCAATAAGGACATAAAAATTTATATTGGCTAATATTGAATGAAGATTTTGTTACTACTTGTCTCCTTTTAAAAATATTTTTTTAAACAGTATCTATTAATATTGATTATAACAAATAAAATTGGTCATGAGAGAATAGGTTAACTTGCACTGAAACCTATAAACTGAAAGACAACTAGTCACAATCTGCCATACATTATATACAAGTACTAAATTATATATGTACTATTTAATTTAATGACAAACATAGATGTTATTTTCAAACTGGAGTGATTGCAAATCTGCATGATTTGTAGCTAATAAATTTACAAGTAAACCAACATACCAATTTCTCCATCAATCTCAACAGCTATGTTATTAGCTTCTACTATCAGTTGATACTCAGGATCTGTTTCCATTAATCCAGTTACTTCCACTTTTTGTCTGTTATTGCCAATATTATGATCAATTTCCGTAAGTACCTATAAATTCAAATTTTGAAAAGAAATTAAAGACCATAATACATGGTCATTATTACATATTATGGTATCCGTGGTCCAGTAGTCGAGCTCCGCACTTCTGAATCAAGAGCTCGCGGGATCGTTTTCTGGCTCACAACAATAACTTTTCGAAATTATTTTCGGAAGTTATGTGTGATTAATATCGATGACACCTTTGGATAGGAAAAGGCGTGAAGTTATGTTATGTTAATTACACAATATGAGGAATTCTTATAAATAAATTATATGTATATACTTACCCTTTTTAATCGATCCGAGTACCGTAATTTTGCCAATTCTCTGATAGATACCAATTTAATGTCTTCCTCTTTAGGAATCACTGGATATGGCACAGCGAACTCATGATCCACTGTTGATTTTTCTTCGACGTTGGTCTCCAATTCAGCATCATCTTCTAAATCCGCTAATAGTAGAGCTAGAGACATTTTATCCGTAAAATCTCAAACAATTTTACATCACAAAATTCACAAATCACAAACAAACAAACATTCACATTTCCATTTGACAGATTAATGACAGATTTTTATTCACCCGGTATCTTGGACCTTTAAGTCAAGATTAACATTAAAATTTGGCTGTGTGGCGCCGGCTTAGAATACCGCCACCTCATCTCTTCCCGTGGGTGTCATAAAAGGCGACTAAGGGAAAAGCTAGAAGAATGGGCAGCAGCATTCTCTCTCAAGAAAATACAGCCTACTGCGATCGCCAACCCGTCTGCCAAGCGTGGCGATTATGGCAAAAACCCCCCATGATTGAGCGGACCGGCAGTTCTGGCGCTCTATAGGGGAGGCCTATGTCCAGCAGTGGACCTCAAGAAGGCTATTGATGATGATAAATAGATTAAAACAACTTATCGCGTATAATTATTACTTATTTATATTTATTTCCCGACGTTTCGAACTCTTTACAGAGATCATTTTCACGAGTGATGAACAAAAAGATGGTAGTTGTTCAAAAGCTATTTTTATTGAGTCTTAGAAATAAATAAAAAATAAAAAATGACGAAATTAATATTAATCACAGAGAGCCAGACATTGTATTTAGGTACGGTTGCAACGATATTTAGGAAAATTGATAATTATCGATATAAAGACTCTGAAATATCGATATTTATTTATATCGACTATAGACTGATATTCGTAACTTAAATTATTTTTCCACTCAGTAAAAACCTTACAGTTTGGACAAAAAGTGCGTAGCGTATAGGCAAAATGCCGCGAATGATCGCTTTTTCTGTCAATCTTACTAGTGCTCTAGGCTCTTCTACTTCCATTGCAAAGTCATTCAGTCCTTTAACGTGCCTGAGTTTTTTAACGATTCTCATTTCCGTCATGTTAATGAGTGTGATTTAAATTGTATAATATTGAAAAGACTGCTGATTTGTGGTGTGGTGTGTTTCCTGACTTGATGAAATTAAGTAAATCATTCCAATGTAAAAATCGGGTAGTACTACCCCACTAAATTCAGACCAATATCAGTACTACCCACCATAAGTAAAATTTTTGAAAAGCTATTTCTCGAACAGATCCTAAAATACAATAATGATAATAATCTGTTGAAAAATAAGTAATTCGGTTTCACGGGCTACATGCAATGCAAAGAATGTATATTTCAAGCCTGTGAGGAGTCACGGGATGTCTATGTAATATTTTGTGACTTATTTTGATTGTGTGTTGCATGAAACTCTGGTCAGAAAATTACACCACTATGGTTTGGGAGGCATTGCTTTGGATCTTCTCCTTTCATAACTGAGTGATACGATTCAAAAATGATATGGATGATGATATAGATGGAGATATAGATCACCTCTTTTTTCATGTCCTAAGTTGCGCCGTTCCCTATACCATACATTCCCCCCAGAAATCACTCTTCCTACTTCTGTCAAATGCTTCCTTTCTCTCATGTCCTCTCCTCCTACGCACCCTTTGTAAATTTATATATAGAAATAATATTAGTTTGTAAATAGCAACTTCCTAACTAACAAAGTTGTCTAAAGATCATACTATAAATATGTATATGTAGCTTTTTTGTTGTAGATTAGTGCCTAGTGTAGATGTATCTGGTTCATAAAAGACGCCGTGTACTATATATTCTCAGTATGTATATTCTAAGAACATTTCAATTTATGACCTCAATATGACAGTACATGGCTAAGTAACAAGCGTCAATCAGCTGAAATATATCAATTGACGGGGAAGACAATCCTGGAACTCCCTCACTGGCTAAACTCAAAGCCGAGAGGATACGAGCCAGATAAAAGAAGAAGAAAATTCAAAAAGTTTATAATATCGGAAAGCTATCACATGGATCAGCTGTAGCAATGGGAGTACCACAAGGCTCTATTTTGGGACCTTAACTGTTTCTTGTGTACAATAATGATATAAAATATTTTGTGAATAATAGTTTGAAGCGTGCATTTGGCAAATTATAGGTGCCGAGCGGTGAAGTCACATGACGGTTGACTTTTGCCCGCTGGCATGATAAACAAGCGCGAGCCCAATCCCTCCAATCTTTCCTTATACCTGGCCAGATAAACCGCTCGGCTATTAGCTTGGCCGATGCGTTAGCGCCAGGATGACTGAGAGAATGAAGGCAATTAAAAACTTGTTTCCGACAGTTATTCGGAACATAGGGCCTGGAAGTTGAGGTACTGACGTCGCAGTACAAAGGAGTTCGACTTCCGGGAACATACAGTTTTTTCAACTGTAAAAACGTGCCTCCGTCTAAAAGTTTTTTATTAATTCTGGGTCAGAATCTGGGTTTGGGCCAATATGTCTAGATTTATCGGCTCTGCCAGTTTTTCAATGCGCGACAAGATATCGGCAACCACGTTGTCCTTGCGGGATATGTGACGTATGTCAGTGGTGAACTGGGAGATAAAATCAAGATGTCTATTTAATACTGCCTTGGCGAACAGTTGTTCTTCCGTTCGTGGAAGGCAAAACTGATCGGTTTGTGGTCAGTGTAGACGATAAAATGCCTAGCCTCAAGCATATGTCTAAAATATTTTATGGCTTCGTATATGGCCAGTAACTCCCTGTCGTAGGGCGAGTATTTTACTTGTGAAGGGCTCAACTTACTAGAAAAGAAAGCCAAGGGCTGCCACGCATTCTCTTTAAATTGCTGGAGCACAGAGCTCTTAAAGCTTTATACGAGGCGTCTGTAACAACTGCGAGTTTGGCAGAACAGTCAGGATGAGCCAACAAAGCCGCATTTGACAAACTCTCTTTACAGGCTTCGAAAGCTGCTAAGCTTTCTTCTGTCAGGGTTATTGGCTGCGACCCTTTAACAGGACCTGTCAACAAGGCGTGCAGTGGTGCTTGGATCTCGGCTGCTTGAGGAAGAAATCTCCTGTAAAAATTAATTATAGTGTCACGTTGAGTGACAATGTCAATTTACATCATAATAAATTTAGGCTTCAAAGACACGGTTTCCGGGTCATAAATAAAAATACAACTGTAGGTAGTATACGAAAATTAATAAATAAAAACATATTCTATAAAGTAGTAATTATTTGATATGACAGACTGACCAGACATTTTAAAATTAGAAAGGATATTCGGCCATTTTCATTTGAAACTTTTACCGAGTAAGGAGCCAGAATAATCTAAACCTTCAACTAAACTTTTGATTTTATTGGTGAGTGGTTTAACCAATTTATTTCACCCTAATAGCTAAGATATTATTGCCTGCAGTGCCGTGAACTTGATGTGCCTAATTTATTAAAATTATTTCATGTAGTTTACTTTATCATGGAAAAGAGTATAATCACATATCTAATCTTAAAGTTTATTATTACATGTTCAGACTCTGCTAATAGCAGCATATTATTTTTATATATATTACAGTAATTTCTTATATAAATTATTCTGTACAATTAAGATAATTTTACAAATCAAGTAGGTAGTGGTAACCTACCTACATTATTAATTATGTTGTTGAATAGTTTGTTAATCTAACTCTTTTCCAAATTTATAATTATGTTTATATATTGTAGGGTTATATGCTTGATCCACCCTGGGCATTTTCAAAATTACTGGCATGTAACACCACTGTCTACCCATTCTGAGAAATGGGGGTCGGTGGTGGCACTGATTGTCGATGCCAGTGAATGGGGATGCTCAGGGGCTGTTACTGGCTGTTTTCCAGACTGGCTGCCATCAACTCTACCTTTACCTCGACTTCATCTCTACTTTCATCTCTACTTTCACATCTACTTTCTTCCACTTTTCCTGTCAACAACTGACAGTGAAAGGCAGCCCGCCAACATCTGGGAGGAGACTTCAGTGGAGCACCGGGACACCCCTGCAGTGAGCCTTCGCGGGTCACTCGGCATCAGGTCGTACCTGCTCCCTTCTTAAGATTTGGTAGCCACAAATTGAGGAGCAACTCGTCGTTAAAATAATTAAAATTTTAATTGTCGAGTGAATTTTTATTTTATATACCCCCGACCGCGTTACAATACCTAGAAATCCTCTTAGCTGACGCACGTTCGTGGGTGGACAAAAATCCTGGATGGCCTGGACTTTAGCCTCAAGTGGCCTGGAACATAACACCGTACTGGCTGAGCCTCTTGAAAATTTCGCGAAGGTGACATTCGTGGTCTACTTCAGTCCGAGAGAATACCAAAATATCATCTAAGTAGCAATAGACAAAATCTAGTCCTCTAGTTATTTCGTCCACAAAACGCTGAAAAGTTTGGCCCACATTGCGAAGACCACAGGTCATGAAGAGAAATTCTAAAAGTCCGAATGGAGTCGTGATTGCGGTTTTCGGAATGTCTTCGGGACTGACAGGTATCTGATTATAAGCTTTTTCCAAATCTAGGGTACTAAATACTTCTCATCCAGCTATACTATGGGTAAAGTCATGAATATGCTTGATCGGCTATTTCTTCCCGATGCTAGCTTCTAGAATTGCCTGCTCAATTCAGCTATTTCTCTCGTAAGGTCGTTGAAAACTGAGCTGGTGACTGTATTGCTAACTGAAGCGACTTTTGGCGATGAAGAAGCGAGGTCATTCACTCGGTCAACTAAATCGGCCAAATCCTCAAGAGAACTTGCACCTGGTTGACCTGCAAGCACTGTTTGTATTCCGTGTGGAAGGCGACTTATCTAGATCGTTCTTAAAAAATCGTCCGGGACGTCCAAGCCCGCGAGACTCTTCAGATGGCGAAGAAATTGCGAAGGCTTGCGATCTCCGAGCTCTTCGTGCATCAAGAGTTGTTTTATTTTTTTCTCGTTTGACGCCGTGAGCCTCTTCACTAATTCCACTTTTAGTTTCTCATATTTGTTCCTGGCGGGAGGGTTGATAATAACATCTTTAATCTCTCTCGAATACTGGTTGTCCAAATGTCCAATCACGTAATTAAATTTTGTGACATCACTAGTTATCCCAGCAATTGCGAACTGCCCCTCGACTTGAGCAAACCAAATAGAGATTTGGTCGAAGAGCCAGAGGGCTCTTCGGCCCAAAATGGTGGCACTCGTACGCCGACCTTAAATACGTTTCCAGCGTCTATCGACTTGTGCCCCTCACTAGTGCCTGGGGCCGGTGACGTGGCCGCAGCGTGTGCATTTTTATGTTCTATCGGGTTCACCATTATAGTAAGGTGGTGAATGTGTGGGTAGGTAAATAACACTCACGGTTTCTTGGTGGCCTATAATTCGTCCTTACACAAAAAATCCTTACACAAAATTAGAAGGCACAAAGGTATAAGCACAAACACTAGCAATATGCACAGAGTACAGTTTACGGAGTTAGTGGCACAGAGTCAGTAGTTAAGAGTACGAAGTTAATACATGGAAATGAAGTTAGATTGAACATATAACATAAAAGAAGCATCGAATTATGGACAATAGCAATATATGGCGAGAGTAAAAATAAGCGAATGAGAAACGTGCGCTCCGCATAGTAGTTGTGTCTCGACTAGTTTCATCTTCACAATGCGCTCGCGCCGGTCTTCTATGTCTATAGCTATAGTGTAAGAAATAGTAAGAATATTAGTCGTTAGGGATGGTCAAGTCGATAAATTAGTAAATATCGAGTATCGACAATACCGGCTGGCGACTAAATGTATGGTAAATATGAAATGTTTATTAAATACTATATTATACTTGTGTGTACGTATATATATAATTAAAAATATATATTTATTTAATGTTTATACTAATTTAAGTTTTAATGTATTGTATAAATATTTGTGTATTTATTATACATACATACATAACTTCACGCCAAATCCCTTGCGGGGTAGGCAGAGAGAACAGAGCGCCATAGGCCACGATTCTCACACGCCTCACTCGCTTCGTTGACTTTCATAACTCTTTTCATGCACGCGCGTTGGTTTTTGAGGCTCTTAACATCACCTTCCTCCAGAACACGTTCTATTTGGTCATGGAATGTCTTGGCCGTCCTCGGCTCGTACATCCATCCGCTTTTGCATTGTATATCTGCTTAGTCAATCTTGCATCATCCATTCTTTGTATATGTTCGAACCATCGAAGCACCCTCTTTCTTACTTTTACACAGACACTCACCTTAAAATCCGACTTTTTTCCTTACAGCCTTGTTTTCAACGCGGTCAGCGAGGGTCACTCCGCAGATTTTGCGTAACGGCCTCATTTCGACCGCGTATATTCTACTTCCATAGCTCACGCTTCCATATGTTAGCGTTGGGATCAGTATTGCACTGTGGATTGCTAGCTGGGCTTTTCTGCTAATATTTTTTGCGCCCAGTAATCTGCCCATTGCTCTATTTACGCTATTTCCTAACGCAACTCTTTTTTATATCTTCAAATCCCTGCTAAAAGCGCATCCAAGATATCAACGCAGGAAAGCAATCTTGTCGTATCTTGAAAAATACGGGTAAAATAAAAATAATATATAAAACGGGTTTTATACATCATTCGATTCAGAAAAAAATACCGCATCAAATAATATGTTTCATTTTTCTGCGACTGTTTTTTGTGTACATACGACGTTGATTTTTACATAAATATTTCGAAATCAAGACGAAGATACGTTGTACAACAACAAAGTTGCATTATTTGAGATACAACAAGATTGCTTTCTGCCGTCGATATACAATTTCATTCACCCGTTCCTGCACTACATCGTCAACTATTAACCTTGCGTCTGTTCTGAATTCCTACCTTTCAAACACCATAATATTCGTTTTCATCACATTCTATTGTAAGCATTTCATCAAAAAGTAATCTTTTCACCAAAACTATATAATGATTATTTTTTACAAGATATGTTTGATCATTAATGTACAAGAGAAACACTCTGGCACTCCCATTGCTACAGCTGATTCATGTGATAGCTTTCCCTTACTTTTTTAATCTTATCAATCAGTTATGAAATGAGAAGATCCAAAGCGATGCCTCTTAAACTATAGTGGTGTAAGTCACAAAATATTAAATAGGCATCCCGTGACTCCCCCCAATCTTCAAATATACATTCATACAAAGTGAATTTTTCAACTACAGTACTGTAAAATATTTTTGAATCTCGAGAATAACGATAAAGTTTGAGTACCAAAATCAATTTAATTTTATCAGAAATACCTATTGACAAATAGATTCATAGTTCTCTCTTCTCTCTTGAATCTACTTATTCACCCCGTTTGACTGTACTGTACAAATTCTATTGTCAAAAGCACGGTATTTTCAAAACTCTATTATTTTGATCTGGTAGCCCCGGTATGACGTTAACGACGTTTTGTGTCATTTTGTTTTTGCCTGGCTTTGCAAATTTTTCTCCGATCAAGGTGAGAGCGAAGAGGCGCCGGGATTCCGGTCATTTAATAAGCTCTTCTTTATTTGCTGATAATACTCCAATTCTTATTGGAATTAGGTAGAATAAGCCGTTGAAATGGCGCTCAATCCTCAATATGACGCTATTGGGAAAGGCTTTGTCCAACAATATTACACACTATTCGATGATCCCGCACAGCGACCAAATCTGGTTAACATGTATAATGTGAGTATTCATTTCTGTATCACTGAATTTCAATAAGTACTTTTTCTTAATATATTTTTTGTAATGAATTAAAAACGTAACTCCAATTAGATAGTTTTTAGGTTAACTAGGTGATCCCGCTATTTCGATACTACTTATGGCTATTTGTCAGCGTCCTATAAACGCTTGATCAAAACAAATTTGTTCATAGTAACCACTTAGTATCACTATTAATATTATTTTTTCTTACAAATACATGTTTCCACTATTTGTCTTTCCAGGTTGAAACATCCTTCATGACATTTGAAGGTGTACAATTACAGGGTGCTGTAAAAATCATGGAAAAGTTAAATGTATGTATAACCTTAGGTTATTCACTTGTGACATCTTTATCTCAGTTCATTGACTTGAATTGTAAATTAGATTGGAAATCATCATAATTTGATGTACATGGATTACTGCTAATATAACTGTTTTACCGGCTGCTCTTATAAGTGTTTGTTATTTTAAAGTAAGATTAAAGTGATGCAGATTTAAGAGATGCTAATTTACTCACCATTGATGAACATAAATTAAGTAAAAATGATATATTTCATCCTAGTCTAACAATTTTATCCTTTTCAGAGTCTATCATTTCAAAAAATCGGCAGGGTAATAACTGCTGTGGATTCACAACCAATGTTTGATGGTGGTGTATTAATTAATGTTCTTGGACAGCTGCAGGTGTGTTTAGATATTTTTTATTCCTTAGTGAAAAGTATATTTAAGTATCCATGCACACAATATCTTAGGGGGTAAACAGTTGTCTCACATTATGTACATTTTGTTGAGTCATCAATAATGATCAAATTTTTAAAAGGTGACATACAGTATTAAAACTTATCAATCTGAGCGTAGTATTTTCGTAGAAAAATGTCATGCTTGCTTGTGTAGGCTATAAAATAATAAGATTTGATTAATATACAATAGTCATCATTTTTAAGTCTTGTACAGTAATTGGATTCACACTCAATATTCTCTGTATCTACATGAAAGCAATTTTCACATTTAGGTGGGAAAACAAAAAAAGCAGCCAGTGGCTAATATTTACAAATTTAGTGGAAATATTTGGTCTTACTTGATCAATATATCTATTTTTAATATCTCAATAATCCTATATTTCTCCTGTAACAGACAGATGACGATCTACCTCATGCATATTTTCAAACATTTATATTGAAGCCAATAGGAAATTCGTTTTATGTAGAACATGACATGTTCAGATTGGCACTTCACAATGTCTAGTCTTATAATCAACAGAATATAAAAGTAAGAATAGACCCCAACGGATAAATTATATGTAGTTTCTAAACAGCTTTTTTAATAATATTCTAATAATACTGTGTATGTACTTATGTTTGCTTCAGTGACTAATAATATATTTTAAGCTAATCTAAAGCATTATGAAATAACGTTTGACTGCCCTTTAATAATTACTTTGAGATTAAAGTAAACCTGGTGAGGCTAGTCTGCTTGGATAAAACAAAGTCTTTCATGTCAATTCTGTCAACTCATCTGTTATATTAACCAATTTAAAACACATACACTCTATCACTGTCGTTCTGATGTCTAATTGTTAATTTTTAAAAGTTAACCATATACATTTGTATTCAGGCCTGTAACGAATGTGTATATGACATCTTGCGTCATTGCTATTGCATGTATGAGTTTGATTTTTTTTTTAAATAATAATGCCATGGTCTATACCAGGAGCTATGCTATTGCTTTCCTTTTTTTTCAAATCAAATAATTTTTTTGCGAGCAATAATATATGAACTCTAAAGTTATCTACTTTTATTGTGTTAAATAAAAAAAATAATGTATAAAATAAAAACTGCAAAAAAAATAACAATTGCATTATATGCAATCAATCCTATTAAATATGTTATGTGAAAGATTTCATTGAAAAATGAATTCATAATGTCCCATTTGAAAAAAATATCAATTATGACACTGCATTATCCTTCAGCATAACATAATATAACTTCAAACCTTTTCTACCCAAAAGTGTAGGTAGTGGCTGTTCAGCCATGATTCACCAATAAGTTTACACTCCAATTGGAATAGGTGGCGAACCTATTGCCATATTATCTTTTGACTTTCATAAAGTTACATGTTAAACATGTTACATTGACTTGTGGTATGCTGGAGTTCTTTTTCAGGCTCATAATATAACTTCTTACAATACTAGAACATTCTATGCTTCTTACACAATTATAATGAACAGGAATTAAATGTGACAACCTTTTTAGCTAATTAACCTTGATTTGCTTGAAGTTTTGGACAGGTTGCACTGGCTGTGGTCACAAGCAGACTGTTTCGGCGCGTTGCACGTTTAATTCCTTATACTAGTTAATTATATTTGTGTAATATGCAATGCGAAAGGCTAAATGTTTTTATTTTATGCTTGTTTACATAAATAACTTTTCATCGTATTTTACCATTAAAATTATGTCATTAATCTGTTCATGTAGAGTTTTCTGGGGAAAAACAATGTCTGTCCCGAGGTTTTTCTGTATTTAAGTGTATTATGAAATTCTGATTTCAGTGTGATGATGATCCTCCACACCCGTATATGCAAACGTTTGTTTTGAAGCCATTGGGGGAATCTTTCTTTGTACAACACGACATATTTCGTCTAGGCATTCACGATGTTGCTGCCTAAAAAAAAACTACACACATCAACCAAACATGAATCGCATCGCGATGGGCGCAGCCACACCTTAGTATAATTTTGACTTGCTATTTTCAACACTATTGTATTGGTTATCTAGGTATAAGTCATGATCAAAAGCAGTTTTGTATATTAATATGATTATTAAAATTATAATATGCATTTCGCACTGTTTTCAGCTTAGATGTTTGAAATGGCTTAAGTATGGAAAGTAAGGTGAACTCATTTTTTTTTTATTATTTCCGTTTCACGTGTATACATTTTATAATAAAGATACATAATTTTTATAGCATGTAGTGTTTTCTTTTCATAAATACGATATACTGGAGTCATTTGTTATTAGCTCTGTTTTTTAAGCATTTAACTTTATATTCCATGCTATTGTCTGTATTTATTTGGACAAACATTATAATTTGCTGCTGTGTGATGAGTGGTAAAGCCAAGGTTATCTTAGTTAAACCTAGTGGTCTTTAATGTCTGAAGGTGTGGATTAATATTAGGTCCAATGAAACAGGTGACTAGCTCATTGCTATACATTGTCACACTTGTTGATTTTCTTGATAGAACTTGGTATTTTGTTTTGGTAAACACTAAACAGGGATAGTGGAAAAAAATACATAAACATAGATGCTAGGACAATCATGTATTATAAATAGTCAAAAATTAACAAAAAGAATAATTGAAAACAGGTACATTTTCTTTCCAATCTCGAATTTAAAAACTTGCTCCTCCATTACAAATCCTTAGACTCTACAAACACGTTAACAAGTTAAAAATTGCATGCACTACTAATGAAATACACACACCGGGCCCCAACAATAGATGCAGGCCCCAACTTGTCTAAGTAAATGACTAGGTTGCAATAGTGATACGCTCTTTTAAGACTGGTACGCCAACATTAGGGTTGCCAGGATGTCGTCAATACAATAATCTAGAAAAATACATCAGTATTTTAGATTTATAACTGAACCACACAACTTAGATAATGTATTAAAAATATAACAATATATAAAATTTTGTTTTGTTCATTGAAATTGAATGACCAATCAATTGATTTGCTCAAGTTACAACAAATATTTAAAAATATTACTGAACGATAATATTAACCTGAACTATTTAGCGTATGGCAACCCTAATCACAACAGACATTCTCTCAAACTTTGTGGCTTATATGCAGTTCATTACTTTTGTATAGTATCTGTTCAATTCTGGTCCAGTGGGGACTACAGTACATATACACATCCGTTTTACAAGTATCCGATTTAATTTCACGCCTAGTCCCATTCGGGGTAGGCAGAAAGAACAGAGTCATAAGACACGGCTAAAATGTCTGACTAAGAAATTATGAAACTAGAAAAAATATTTAATGCTTCTGTATGTAATTATATTGAAGGTAGTTTTCAAAAAGAAATTCTTATTTTCTGATAAATTTTTAGATACAACATTTTTCCGAATCATGTTCATAATTTGTCAACAAACTACAGATATTTAAATAATTGGTTATCGCTCATCAAAAGTGGCACCTGTCAATACAAAAACAGTAACATTATCATTAAGATACATACAAAGCAACGGAGAATAATCTGTGGCATTTTCAAAAGTATTAAATACAATGAAAAAATGTTATTTATAATTTTGTATGTCATTTCCCAACTGCCAAATGGATACGACCACATTGGACACTGACATGTGACTGCAAGGCAGAGATCAAGTTTGACATGGCA
The DNA here is from genome assembly GCA_905147225.2 of Euproctis similis. Lineage (NCBI taxonomy): Eukaryota > Metazoa > Arthropoda > Insecta > Lepidoptera > Erebidae > Euproctis > Euproctis similis. The sequence continues at coordinate 16,317,876 of LR990116.1, forward strand.
AGACCAAACTGGTCACATTTACAAACAAAAAAAAATCAATATATATATTACAATATATCGTACATTAGCCTCTTGTTTTCTATTAGGTACTGTTCCATTCAAAATGATAAATATTATATATTAAATCAGTTATTAGCACAACCAGCCGTTACATGTCTTAGCATCTGAAGTTAGTTATAAACACAACACAATAAAAGAAACAGGTTTTACAAAAATATTAACTGAAGCATTATGCGTAGGTCTGCTCCATTATTAGATTTTTCTTTCAGTAAATTAGGAGTTTTTTGATCAGTAAATAAAAAAAAGTGAAATGTCAATTAGTGATACCCATGACATTGGCAGAATTGTATCCAGTCGGTGCTATTTTTGTTAAGCACTATCAATAAAGCAGACTTTTATTTAAATTTGAACTCTCGGTGATTTACATCTAGTGAACCAACACATAGTATACATATAATTTTAAACAAACAAAATTAATGCTTCAACAATAAAATGTTTGTTGCAGGTGCTACATTTATTCGTATTTCAAATTTTTAGCCCACTGGATTCAGAAAGAGCCAATATTTTTACTAAATTTATTACGAAAATATTAACCTTATTTGTTCTTTTCTAAAATATAATGGTGATACGCAAGTAAGACCGCGATTGACCTGAAGGATATCGTGATCTTTTATCAAGTTGCAGTTCTTTTGAAAACCCATTCTCATAATCCTCTTCATTGTCTTATACACTTTTTCAGTTAGAAATCAATAAGCTACTTGGTAGTTTTATTAATTTTATAATAGAAGAAATCGACGTTTGTTATGGTTTAGTGTAATGGCATTTCAAGTTTCGAGAAAATTATTTATTTCTCAAATAAATTTTTTTTTTACTCTTTTTATTTTCTTTTAATAATTAGCGGATAGCTTGACTCGTCGAAAATTAATACTTTCAATATAATTTAATATCTTTAACAAATATAATATAGGGAAAATATTTCATTAACCATAAATTAATAGTCTAACGAAATCTTGAGCAAAATCAAATTCACATCAAAGAGTTTACTCGATGATATGATTAGTGTTATTTTATAGAAACACCAAAAATAAATAAAAACTATCAACATTCAACAGAACAGTACCACAATTTGTTGTAGATTCCAATCGATTGTTCATCATATAACGAATAAATCTTTTTTAAAAACGCCATAGTTACAAGACAACATCACTCATATTATCAAGCCTTAAATTTTTCTTCGAACATAGTTGTTCTTATAATATTCTGAGTTTACAATCTCTCTTTCAAAACAAAACATTTTTTTTAAACGATCCAAGGCCTCAAAAAACATATAACCTTTGAAGGATCCACAGCATATAAATAAATTAACAAAACTTAGAAACTAATTCAACAGGGCCCTTACTCTCGACTTTCGTTCAATATTTTCTAAACATTTATTACTTTATTTGTATTTATTTATTTACAATATATCATACCTAGGTATATACAACACGAATAGATAAGTGACACCGTACCATAGATAAATTTCAATCGCAACAGGTTATGGGTCTAGAGAACTAGCACCACCAATGATTTGTGGGCACAGTATTGCCTCCGCCGGGAAGAGTCGAACAAAACGCAAGAATACCGAGTTTTAAACTTGGTCAAAGTATTTAGTTGGGCCGTTTTTCTATACATTTTTATGTTAACTAAGAGAAGTAGAGTCTGTGTAGTAAGGACACGTGGAGTTAGAGCGTCTAGTGTATTTCACATGAAAATATTTTTACTAACTTGTCAACATTTCATTGAACTCTTAAGTCGTAGATATAAATATGTTTTTAAACTGGCCTTGAAAAACAAGTCCCTTATGGGGTTTCATAACTCTTGTCGTGCACACTCGTCGGTTTTTAAGGCTTCTGACATCACCTTCCCCAACGACACGTTTAATTGGTCAGGGAAAATATGTCGTGACTGTCCTCGACTTCTACACTCTCTTTCTTGCGTATTTTGCGAACTAGCTCAGCGTCCATTTATAATTGTTTGATTTAGCTAAAATATTTAACAACGGCATTGCAACGTTTCAAAATATACAATCTTTTTATTTAAATCGATCTCACAACTCGATCGCGTCAACAGTAGCGTCAAGCGTAAGGGTCTCGGTAATTAAGTAACATCAAATACTGTCTGCTTACAAACTCGTAAAACTTAAAAAACAAAAATAAAACACAAAATAAAAAACTTAGGAACATACCAGAGATCGCAAACTCAGGTTATCGCTAGATAGATTTTAGATCGTGAAGTTTATGAACCGCCTTTCTTTCGACCTCGGGAGCCGGGCAGAGTGACACCTCGGAGTGATCTCATCGCCATCGCTCGGTTGAAGTGTCTCTGTGTCTTGTGGTCATCCGTCTCGGTAACTCTGTCAACCGACGACAATATCACCAATAACACTCCCATAACCTGTAATAATATTGAAACAAGAACATTTTAATTTAAAAAATCCTAAGCTGCGCAGCTTCATAGGTACATATAAATCTGTCTAATATACCAGGTGTACCGGTATGAAATGAGCGTTAAGATACAAATGTGTTGGTAGGGGTTATTTGTTGTGAATAAGCCTTAATTTTTTTTTCTGTTTGGTTGCCATGACAACTGTCAAACATTCAATTAACCTAACAGTTAGTAAACAAACTATATATTTTTTATTGTGTTAAAAATGAAAAATTTTGTGCGGGAAAGTGATGATTTTCGGAAAGCATTAATTTTTTGTTTCCACCTGAAAAAAAATGCTGCAGAATCACATCGAATGCTTGTCGAAGCATATGGTGATCATGCTTTATCAAAAGCAACATGCAAGAGATGGTTTCAACGATTCAAATGATTTTGATGTAAGAAATGAAGAACGTAGAAGACCAACAAAAAAATTCGAAGACGCCAAACTGCAAGCCATATTGGATGAAGATGATACTTTGAGTCAGAAGCAAATGGCAGCTATGTTAAATGTTGCACAACAAACAATTTCAGACCGTTTGAAAGCTATAGGAAAAATTCAAGTGTGGAAAATGGGTGCCACATGAATTGACTGAAACACAAATGGAAAACCGGAAAAACACTTGTGAAATTTTGCTTCAAAGACACGAAAGAAAATCAGTTTTACATCGAATTGTCACTGGTGAGGAAAAATGGATTTATTTTAAGAGTCCTAAACGGAGAAAATCATGGGTTAATCCGGGACAACCATCAGCATCGACTGCAATACCAGATCGTTTCGGGAAGAAGGCAATGCTATGTGTTTGGTGGGATCAGAAGGGTGTGGTGTATTATGAACTCCTAAAACCTGGTGAAACTGTTAATACTAATCGCTACAAACAACAAATGATCGATTTGAACAACGCATTGAACGAAAAGTGACCAGAATAGGCCAGAAGACACGGCAAAGTAATTTTGTTACACGACAATGCACCTGCACACAAAGCAAAATCGGTTGAGGATACAATCAAAGTACTTGGCTGGGAGTTGCTACCCCACCCGCCGTATTCACCAGACTTGGCTCCTTCCAATTACCATTTATTTTCATCGATGGGACACGCATTGGCTGAGCAGTGGTGATTCCTACGCGGAAGTGGAAAATTGGGTGTCTGATTGGTTTGCTTCAAAAGAACATTTCTATTTGCGTATCCACAAATTACCAAAAAGGTGGACAAAATGTGTAAAAAGTGATGGACAATATTTTGAATAATTTTTTTTTATGTAATCAAAATTAATATTTTATTTTCACAAAAAAACGCTCATTTCATACCGGTACACCTATGTATATAAAGTTTAGATCAACTAAACTTTTAGATCAACTAAACTTTATATCCCTCGTAACTTTGTGCCCTTTTTATGGCCAGGAGGGAAACAAATAAGCGAGTCACTAGTTGTTAAGTGACTAGCGCATGACCATGGATAGGGTCACAGTTGCGTTGTCTTTAAAGATAGGATGGTATGGAAAAGGGCGATAGGGAATGGAAGGGAAACGGGTGTGACCTACGGATACCTCTCTCGCCGTATAAAACGCAGCACGAACCACTTTACGTCGATTTTCGAAAAGCTGTCTATGTAGCGAATTGTGTAGCTTTACTACAATCTTTATAAAAACTGTTCAATAACACAATCTAGTTATATTAAAAGCAAAACTGTATAGGAATATATATATGTATATATATATATATATACAGGAAATAATATTGCTTTATTCTGGTTTCTAACGGCACACCGGGTTTGATTGTAATAATCACCACCTCAGTGCAGGCTAACAGTTTTTTTTTATGTGTAGTTATTACGTCTGCCAGAACGAAATGTATACATAACTTCAAACTTACTAAATCCCTCACGGGGTAGGTAAAACAATAAAGCACTCGTCACTCGCTTCATTGACTTTCATAACTCTTTTTATACACGCGCGTCGATTTTTAAGTCATCTAACATCACCTACCTCCAGAGCTCGTTCTATTTGGTCACGGAAGGTGTGTCGTGGCCGTGCTCGGCTCCTACATCAATTCGCTTTTCCATTTTATATCTGCTTAGTCAATCTTGCATCATCCAAACCGACCGAATACTTAGTTTTTTTTTCATTTTATGTCTTTATGTATACTGGGGGTAATCTTTGTAACGGCTGGATCCATGTTTACGGGACTTTTACTGGCAGAGAGCTGACTTAATAAGGTTAATAACTACTTTTATTTTTTTGATAATAATAAATATAACTAATATATAAAAGCATGCTTACCAAACACACAATAATAATGAGAGTGTAAACATGCACAGAAGCTTCTGGAACATTCTCGATGTCCTTCAACGCGGCCAGCGCTGGCTCGTAGTCCGGCTTCAGGTCCAATGCATGTCTCAAGTGCATTGCAGCCTCCTGCACAACGCACGTACACTAGTTTTACAACCGCTTCACACATCAGCAGAATATAGATTTACTATTGTGGTCTAATGTTAATAAAGTGCTAATAAACAAAAAAATAACAAATACCTACCTATTTATTATTTATTTAAAGCACTTTTAGGGGGCGGGTTGTTTATTTTGGAAGACATGGCTCCAGATGATGATTACGTCAATCGTATCGTAATCCAACTATGGGTGGATGATAATTATTAAAAAAAAATCCAAACGAAGTGGGATTTTTTTTTTATGGAAAAGGGGCAAACCAGCGAGCGGGTCACCTGATGGAAAGCGATCACCGCCGCCCATGGACATCCGCAACACCAGGGGCGTCGCATCAGCGTTGCCGGCCTTTAAGATAGGAATACGCTCGTTTCTTGAAGGTTCCAAGGTCGTAGCGGTCCGGGAATACCGTTGCCGGCAGCTGGTTCCATATAGGAGCAGTGCGTGGCGGAAGTGACGGCTGAATCGCACTATCGTAGATCGCCAACTATTAAGCCGATTTGGATGGAAACACTGGCGAGTCGGGCGATTGCGAAAGTCAGCAGGCGGTATAAGTCCGAACAATTCCTCAGAGCACTCCCCGTGGTATAAGCGGTACATGATGCATAGGGATGCAACATCTCTCCGCAACGCCAACGGATCAAGCCAATCGGAAAGAGCTTGGTTGTCGACAAGCCGAACCGCGCGTCGTTGAATGCGGTCAAATGGAGAAAGCTGGTAGTGGGGTGCCCCCGCCCAAAGATGAGAACAGTATTCCACGTGAGGCCGGACCTGCGCTTTATAAAGTTGCAAGCGATGACCTGACGTGAAATACCGTCCCGCTCTATTGAGTACACCAAGCTTTTTTGAGGCCAATTTGGCCTTGCCCTCCAGATGACCGCGAAATTGGACGTCACTCGACAAGTCGACACCAAGAATTCCGATATTGGCTGAGACGGCTAAGGGAGTGCTCTCAAAGCAGGGAGCTACGACAAATGGTGTCTTTTTAGCGGTAAACGCGCAAACCTGTGTCTTCTTAGGGTTGAATTGGACTAAGTTTAGTCGGCCCCAGTCCGAAACCTGACTAAGCAGAGTTTCGATTTCAGACACAAGTTTGTTCCGGTACTCATCGACGTTTTCCCGAGAAATCCGCGGGTATATAGGGCATCCCCCGTACTGTCATCCGCATAACAATGAAGACTGCTGTACTGCAGCATGTCATTCACATGCAGAAGAAACAGCGTAGGGGATAGCACACAGCCCTGGGGGACTCCAGCATTCACAGGTTTTAAGTCGGAGCATGACCCGTCGACAACGACCTTAATGCTCCGATCCATGAGAAAACTGGAGACCCAATCGCCTAATTTCTCGGGAAGCCCATAACATGGAAGCTTCGAGAGAAGTGCTTTGTGCCAAACCCGATCGAAGGCCTTCGCCACGTCCAAACTAACGGTCAGCACCTCTCCTTTACTCTCAACCGCTTCCGCCCACCGATGGGTTAAGTAGGCTAAAAGATCACCAGCTGAGCGACCTTGACGGAATCCGTACTGACGGTCGCTAATCAACTGGTGCTCTTCTAGATAGCTAAGGAGCAGGCGGTTGATCAGTGTTTCCATAGTTTGGGAGGTGATGGCGATAGGTCTATAGTGGGACGGATCTGAGCGATCACCTTTTTTAGGGATCGGGTGGACCAAAGCTACCTTCCATGATGCTGGTACAGCGCCGAGAGAGTAGGAGTACCGGAAGAGACGCGTTAGAACCGGTGCCAACTCTGGAGCACACATCTTCAACACGATTGCTGGGATTCCGTCAGGCCCACTCGACTTGTGGACGTCTAGGGAGAAAAGTATGCGCCGCCGTACAGTACTTTGCCGGAAACAGATCTCCGGCATGGCGTGGTCACAACGTGGGATGGTCGGTGGAATTTTCCCCTTATCGTCCAGAGTCGAATTAGCCGCAAAAAGAGTACCAAGAAGTTCGGCTTTTTCTTTAGCGTCGTGGGCTAATGACTGGTCCTCCCTTTGCAGAGGTGGAAGAGATGGCTTACAGAAATTCCCAAGGACAGCCTTGGCGAGTGACCAGAACGCACGAGTTCCCGAGGGAAGGCGAACTAGTTTCTCGCCAATCCCGCCTATGTACTTAGACTTTGCTACGGCTATAACTCTTTTGAAGGACCTGGAGGCGTGGTTGTACCTCTTCTTAAGATTACCGGTATTTAGATCCCGAGACGACACTGCTTTTGCCCAGGCCTGATAGCAGTCATGCTTAAGGCGTAATGCCGTTTTGCATGAGCGATCAAACCAGGGCTGGGATCTGCCACCGAACCGCACCACTGAGGATGGAACAAAAAGCTCCATCCCCTGCAGCACCACATCAGTGAAAGAATCGGCGACGACGTCAGGATCCTCCGGCGAGAAGCAAACCCGACCCCATGGGTAGGATGCGAAAAAATTCCGCATTCCATCCCAGTCTGCCGACCTGTAATGGCTGTAGTGATCCGAAGAGCCCAAAGGGGCATCTACAGAGATCACATATCCGTCAGGATGGGAGGTCAGCAGAAGATTCAACAGGGAAGGTAAATGATCGTCCACATCTGGGATGCGCGTGGGCACAGTAACCAGTTGTGTCAGATCAAATGCTAAAGCAAAGTCATGGACAGATTTACCAGCGTGATCGGTGGAGCGCGATCCAAGCCATTCGGCGTGATGTGCATTAAAATCGCCGAGTATCACGATCTCCGCAGATGCCACCTGTTGAAGTACAGAATCTGCAGCCATTTGTACGTGGTCCATGAGTCGGTCTGTGTCGGTGTTGCCGCTGTGGGACCTATAAAGGCATGCGTAGATGCGAGGGTGGTCACCGCAGTCTATACGCAGCCAGAGGGTCGATAGGTCCCTTCTTTCAAGACTGCCGAGGCGCTGAGCACAGATATCCTCCCGGACATACACACAAACCCCAGCCCGTGGTACAAAGGAATGCTCCAGTTTGTACCCAGGGTATGAGAGATCCGTAGTGTCCGCCGGAGAAGATATCTGCGTCTCTGTAAGGAACAGTAAGGCCGGCTTTGTCGTCTCAAGGTGGTGGTGGACGGCAAGAAGGTTTGTGCGCATACCCCTGATGTTACAGAAATCCACATTTAGCGTGGTAGGGGGTGCCGTGATGTCCTTGCCCTTGCGTTTGCCCCGGGCAGTTTTATGTGCAGAACGAGAATTTGCCCTCCCCAGACTACGAGGGGCAGCTTGAGCGTCCACGCCTTGTTGGATACCAAACCGTGGACGCTCAAGGGGGGATTCTCCAATGTTGTGGCAACTGGTACCCCCCTGGGGTAAGTGTTCTTTAATTTTCGCTGCCATTAAGGGGAGGGTTAGGGGATGGGCCTCCGGATACCTCTCTCACCGAGCGAAACGCGGCATGAGCCACTTTACGTCGATCTTCTGAGAGGCCATGGTATTTCACCGGTCGAGCCGGCCCATTCATGTAGCGAACCGCTTGGCTCTACCACTGTTAGAATCTTACTAATAGTATTTTTATTACAAATAGGCTTGAGATTCTTTGTTTCTGGGTATTTAAACAATGCTTCTTGTCCATTCACTGTCGAAGAATATAGGCATATTATAACACTACCCAAATTATATTTTATTTATTGAAAAAAGAACCATTTGATTTTATTTAACGTTAGTTTGAATGAATATATGTACATAAGATTTAAGTAATGTGGTTTCTAGGTTCATATACTAGATGGCGCCACAGGTATTGCACCTAAAGCATTATTATTATACTAATATAAAGATATTCTATATATAATAATGTCACCTGATAATGTCCATATGCTTTAAATATTTCTCCAAGTGTGAAGTACTGCTGCCACGCGCTGCGATCAGGCGGCTGCACCTCCAAGGAGCGTCGCGTCAGGAAGATCGCGTCGTCCAAATACTGAAGGGTGAACAATACCCTTGCAAGATTTAAAAGTACCTGAAATAACAACATAACACAACTTCACGCCTTTTTCTACCCGAAGGTGTAGGCAGCGGCTTTAAAGCATCGACTCGCTGTTATGTTTACGTCCCAAATTGAATAGGTGGCGAACCTATTGCAATACCGGGCGCAAAGTTTTCAGTCAACGGTATTTATCACACATAACTTTTGAAATAATAATTATATATTTAGATAATTAGATAATTTCGAAAAGTCATTGATGTGTGCCAGGATAGTGATTAAAAATTAATAAATATTACCTAGCATATTTATTAATTTTTACTTGTTAGCCCAAATAGTGGGAAGAAGATAGAATATAGGGCTGTACAATTTAACCGGCCAAGCCGGCTAAAAATGTTAGCTAAATTAATTAGCTAGCTAACCGATAGGCTTAGCTAATTTAACCGGTTAACTTAATTAGCTCAGCTAATTAGCTAACCGGCTAATATTTCTTTTCAGCTAGCTATTGGCTTTTCTTTACTATTCTATTCTTTACTTACAGACTTTATAAATTTATATTGATATATCAATATAATAAATTAATTTATAATTAAATTCTAGCTTGGATGAGGATTCAACTCAGATACAGCAACAACTCCAAAGAAAAGACGTTTAACAAAAGAATATTACAGTCGTAAAGTATGAGTTTAATTTTTTTTTTCAATTTTCTGATAAGAAAACTTAATTTTTTTTAAATTTTTATTGTAAAGTGATTCCATAATAATGACACTGACATTTTAAATATTTAATTAACTTGTTGAATTGTGATTTTCAGTTGTATGAGACAAATATCTTCAATTGTATGAGAAATATCAAAAATATGAAATTTTTGTAACATATGACAACTACTAGAAAAATATACCAGCGCACAAAAAAACACCGGCCAAAAAACTAACCACTTTACAAATTAACGTCACCATTAAAAAAAAAACAAAAAACGCGCGCAATTTAAATCTTGTAATTGCGAAAAAGAAAAATCTATTGATTTTTCTTTATCAAAATAGAAGTATTATCAAAATAGAAGTAAAACAAATTCAATAATTAATTTAAGAGCCATTTTCATGAACAAAATATTGTTAAGTGTTAATTAATTAAATAAATTACTTACGTTATTTACGGTATTTTCGTCATAAAAAATCATTATTATTATTTTTTGAACCTGTCTGTAAGTAAAGAATCAGCCAATAGCTAGCTGAAAAAAAAAAATTGCCGGTTAGCCGTTGGCTAATTAGCTGAGCTAATTAAGTTAACCGGTTAAATTAGCTAAGCCTATCGGTTAGTTAGCTAATTAATTTAGCTAACTTTTTTAGCCGGCTTGGCCGGTTAAATTGTACAACCCTAATAGAATATTAAATTACACTTAGTTTCACTTAGCAAGTTTTCCACTGATGTTTATTTTTTTTTTGGAAACTCATGGCTCTTTCTCTATGAGGGTGGGACGAGCGGCTTTTACGCCTCGAGACGACGAATTTGTATGTTCCAAATGGAATAGGTGACGGAATCTATTGCCATGCATCGGCCAAAATATTGTCAGTCGTCATCATCATATTATCACATAATTTCCAAAAAAAACGTATAGTTAAGGTTTATAATGACCGGGATTCTAACCCCAGGCTTCTGGGGGGTTTCTAATTGATTCGGAAGTGGGCGCTAGACCTCCAGACCATCGAAACGACAATTGGTTTTCGGATCGACAAGAATTTTGTGAAGTTCCACCATTAGGCATTTTTTCTGGATCGAATGCCAATCACCCGTATTTTATTGTCTATGATTACGTATATGGTTAGTTAATGTTATATTTTGCATATAAATAGGAGGATTAGATACAAAAAAATAGCTTTTTATCTATATATCAAGTTACATTTATTAGATATGTGCCATAAAGATATATTTATTTTAGTGCGGTTTGTTCTTTTTTATTAGCTTCACCTGTATGTATGTTTGTAGGTTTGTTTGTAACCGACTTCTTTTTTAGTTTCCGCTGATTGCCACTAGATTTGTGACAAATCGCACCATCTAGTGGCAATCAGCGGAAAGTTTACGTTATCAACTTGAAACGAGTTCCTTATATAAGTCACAGATGGCGCTATTCCTCAAATTCGAAACTAAGAAACGCGCTTGTTATAGAAAACCGAACTAAAAAATATAAAATAAATAATAGTTTAAAAAAACTAAAAAACACGCTTTTTATAGAAAACCGAACTAAAAAATAGAAAATAAATTTTAATGAATTTAAATTAAGAAAATAGTGTTAAAAATTTCAATGAATATAAATTAAAAAAAGCGTGGGGTGCTTTTTAAGATATTATCGAAATGATAATCACACTACTCATATCTGTCAATAAAATATTTATAACTATTGACACCATGCACCCCACGCTTTTTTGAACGATAGATGGTGCGATTTGTGAACTATGAAAGTTCACAAATCGTACCATCTAGTGGCAATCAGCGGAAAGTTTACGTTATGAACTTGAAACGAGTTCCTTATATAAGTCACAGATGGCGCTATTCCTCAAATTCGAAACTAAGAAACGCGCTTGTTATAGAAAACCGAACTAAAAAATATAAAATAAATAATAGTTTAAAAAAACTAAAAAACACGCTTTTTATAGAAAACCGAACTAAAAAATAGAAAAATAAAAAATATATATTTTATTTTAAAAAAAGCGTGGGGTGCATGGTGTCAATAGTTATAAATATTTTATTGACAGATATGAGTAGAGTGATTATCATTTCGATAATATCTTAAAAAGCACCCCACGCTTTTTTTAAAATAAAATATATTTTTTTTATTTTTCAATTTTTTAGTTCGGTTTTCTATAAAAAGCGTGTTTTTTAGTTTTTTTAAACTATTATTTATTTTTACATATACATAATATTACATAACCGAGTCATTGTTAGGGCTATTTTTCATGGCATAGGAAATCCAAGTAGCAGTCGCGTCATCTGATGATAAGCCACTAACTATGTCCACGACACTTGCAACACAGATAGTGTTACAGTGGCGTAGCCGGTCTTTAAAAAGGTATAGGGAATGGATCAGAAATTGGATGGGAAGGGGAAGGGTGAGCCTCCGGATACCTCTCTCACCAATTCTAACGCGGAATGAGCTACTTTACGTCGCTATTCTGAGAGATCGTGGTATTTCACCGGCTCATTGAGGCAGCGAACAGCGAAAAATAAGAGTAAGATATGAGTAAGAGTAAAATAAGAGTAAGACTCGCAACAACGAAAAATGATAACACTGAAACAACTTTTTATGGATTATATCGCGTTTATTTAGAACTTATTTTCTATATTTATTTCCCGACGTTTCAAACTCTTTACAGATGTCATTTTCACGAGTGATGAACAAAAAGATGGTAGTTGTTCAGAAGCTATTTTCATTGACACAGAGAGTACTCACTTTTTGGAAATAAAAATCAAAAAGTTTTTTGAGTTAAAAATATGATTTTTACTATTGGTAACCCACATCAGACCATGAAACAAAATTAAATATTTATTTATAAAATATATTTAATAAAGAAAAATTTTGTTTGTAAAGATCCTTTGTTGTATGATTTAATAGGTAACAGTTGTTATTTTTAATTATTAGATAATTATCTTATTTTTCTTAAGTCAGTGTATAACTATTATTAAATATTGATTGATTTTAAATTTAATGGTTGTTAAAAAATCTACCACTGGGTCAAAAACGCGGCCAGTCTTGAGAAAGACCCAGCAAGAACTACAATCTGATTCCAACAACAAGAAAGGCTACATTCAGCATGACATGGGTCGATAATAAATTTTATAAGCTAGCAGAAAAATAAGCATCAGACATTTATTCCTGTGTTTTAATTGCCCTATGTTAATGTACTGTTTATTTTAACATTTTAAAACTTATCAGGAAAACACATCACCACTCAGGATAACTTGTAACTGTTTTCCCGTAACATACGAAAATTACTGTTTATTATTTAAAACTATTTATTTTATTAATAAATATGACAGTAATTTATACCATGACAATCGTTATTCATTACATAGTATAAAACAAAGTCGCTTTCCGCTGTCTGTCCCCTTATATGCTTTTAACTTAGAAACTATGCAACGAATTTTGATGCGGTAATCACCATGTGCGTAATTCATATAACTGTAATTCAATAAACAGACCGAAAACAACTTTGGACTGACTGGAAAATAGTAGGCAACCTATCATTTCTATATTTAGGCAAGTGTGAATTTCGATTGGTTTAGAATTGGTCAAATAAACACGACGTGTAAAAATCACCTAAACATTTTTTTTTTCATTGAACTGCTGGACTGAAATTATTGGGCAACTCATATGCAATATATTTATTGACTTATTCAATTTAATATAAAATACGTTTTAGCAAATAAACAAGACGGCTAAGGTCATTACTGTTAATGACTGTTAACAAAGCAATAAAAATGTGTAAAATATAATAACTAACCTATATACCTACCTATAACCTAAATACTAAAAACTAATCTATATTATACTTAAATGTAACAATTTAATCATTTGTAAATTATAACTGCAACTAAGATATGTATTGTATTGTAAACCAAACTAAACTACCTCCCTATCTCTAAGTAAATAAAAACGCTAAATGAAAACGATGAGGGAACCTGGTATCCTGAAATACGGGCCCAGGCCTAGTTTAGGTGCCAGTCTCCACAATTATATCTATAAATGTTTGTATATTTTATATTGTGTAAATGTTCATAATTGTGGTGAAAATAAAGAATTTTATTAGAACGAAGTTCTTTATCGCGCATTGTGAAAGGGGGCTAGACGGCAAAAATTCTTACGAAAAGTTGTCACGACACTTTTTCCATGCCAAACTAGGGCACTTTCAAGTATTGGCTTATTTAGAGCAATGTATAACTACGCGAATGGTCTAGTGGCTAGTATACCTTTCTCTCATACAGGGGGGTTCGGGCTCGAAATTCGTTCGGTTCCGGTATCGGAATTCTTTTTTAGAGTTTTATTTTCCCTGTTTTCATATTTTATATATGTTTTTTTTCTACAGAAGGAACCAGAAAATGGTAAGTACAAGTGCGATCATTGTTCCTTAGAATTATCCGGTATTTATAAACTAACGTCACAAAGCTAAGTCTTGTACTTAAATAAAAACTAATCAGCAAAATTTAAGAGAAAAATCAAGAAAACCTACATAAAAATAAGCACGTTTTTTTTTTCAAATTTTGTCGATTCTACATTAGCCGAAGGAACTTCGTTCCTACCTGGTGTCCCACGACACCACATCTTTTTTATTATTATTATTATTGTTACTAATATTGTTACTATATGGAACTTCGTGAATAGTGTGGAGGCGGAACTAGAAGTAGTCCGTTTATTATGGTTCGAAATAGGGCAGAATGTGGAGAAGGAAGCGTTTTGTCTATTTTTTTTTCATATACAGAAACATCACGTATTTAGGTACCTACTTCTTGTAAAACTCTTTGGTCATCCCGATATATTGACCCACGCGTACCTTTTCAGCCAATACAATTAAATGGTATCAAAATAGTATTAATATCATGGCACAATTTGAATCTAGCGACTTCGGAAGTGAGTAAATTTAGCCGCCAACAACTCAGCAACTTACGCAACATTAGGGCCCGTAAGATCAATCACAGTTTAAACTATTTTATCTAGTTTAAACCTCATCTGTCGTTTATTTTGTAAGATCAATGCTAGATAAACCTCCAATAACAGTTTAAACTATAGTTTAGCTTACACCAGGAGATTTTGCCGTTTAAACCGTGGTCCTGCCTAGTTTAAAAATGGCGGTCGTTTATCAGCTGACATCTGACACAACGATTGTGGGTTCATACATAGATTTAGCATAGACTACAATAGATGGCACATGTCAGGAAAAATTTACTAATAGCATCGAATCACTGACAGCGCAACCGCTTATATTAGATTTTGGGATATTTTATTTACATTTCCACACATGAACATTAACTTTGTAAAAGTTAACGTTTTGAAGCGCTTTTTACGAACACATTGATAATAATAATAATATCTTGGACACAAATCACACAGGGCCCTCCAGTTCCAAACTAAGCAACTAAATGCTTGGGCTATGGATACTAGATAACGGATACTAATACTACTACTAATACATATACTTATATACCTATATATATATATATATATATATATATATATATATATATATACTTTTCTTTTGTACACACTTACTACTACATACTTATAATACACAGAAAAACACCCAGACGCTGCATAAATATTAATGTTTGTCGTAAATATTTGTGCTCAGGTGAAAATCGAACCCCCGACCTCAGTGCTGCAGCCGGTTGTTTTACCAATGCGCCACAAGCCCCGTAAGTCACTCACACATTAACAACCCATTTTTGGTCACGTTGTTAGGGTGACTATTGCCGATCTATTTTTCTTAAATCTATGGTCACACTATAAAACTTCATAAAAGAAAGAGAAAAAGAGTTTTTTCCACGAAATATGCCACAGACAATGTACAAAAGAGTGAATGATGAGCGAAATAGGTACATTAAATAACCAAATGTTGCCATCTGTCGAAAACTAAACTTAGTTTACGTAATCTATGTCCATTTCGCTGTTGATCTTACGGGGCAGGTTTAAACTCTAGATTAAAATTGACTATAGTTTAGAAATTCGACAGTTTTAACTATGATTGATCTTACGGGCCTAAGCAAGACAAAACGACATTGTAACTGCTCAGAATTTTATACGTCCGCCATTACACATCAGTAAGAAACAACGCTGTTTCATGTATTATTTCATGAATAGAATTAAATTCTTGACATGTTAATGTTTACATTATAATATTGCTGTTAAGGTTTATGTGTCATTTCCGCGTGATATCCATATACCAGGTGTTCCTATACCGTATATAATAATATAGTATTTTACAAAGAAACTAAAAAGGGTTTTCTAAATATTAATAGCTGACCTTAATTTCGTTCCTCAATATTCTATCCCAAAGAAAACCCCTTTCTTTCCCAATCGTGTGTTATGAAGACGTTATTCAATCCCACTACCAAGATTTCACAGAACTGCCAGCGCCGTTTACCTGTTTTTGTTATACCACTATTGGCGCGCGAGGGAAAAATTATGAAAGTATTTTTTTACAGAACCGACACCACAAAGTTAGCTATAAGCTATATTTATTTATTAGATAACAGTCTCGGTGGTCCAGTTGTCGAGCACCCCGTATCTGAATCAAGAAGTCCATCGGGCTCACACCAACGACTTTTCGAAATTCTCTTCACAAGTTATGTGTGATAAATATCGATGACTGAAAATTTTGTGCCTGGTATGGCAATAGTTTCGCCACCTATTCCATTTGGGACGTAAACATAACGGCGAGTCGAGGCTTAATAGCACAAACAAACATAAAAACTTCAAACATTTTTATCTTCGAATTTCGCACACATTTTTTTTAGTTTGTAGTGTAGTACCTTCTGTGTACTAAGTATCGGGAATTTGTCAATAAAACAAAAAATACAAATTATTCATCTAAATTTATTTTATCGCCTTCAAAGTAGGCCCCACCTCTTGCAATACAACATCTCCACCGCTTCACCCAGTCTTCCATACATTTTTCATAGGCTATTTGCGGTATGGCCTTTAGCTCATTCAGCGAATTTTCTTTTATGGCTTCTATTGACTCAAAACGTTTTCCTCGAAGTGGTAATTTTAACTTAGGAAATAAAAAAAAGTCAGACGGAGCCATATCAGGTGAATAGGGTGCTTGGTCGAGAACGTTTGTTGAATTTTTCGCTAAAAACTCTTTCACTATAATGGCTGTGTGTGATGGTGCACTATCATGGTGCAACATCCATGAGTTGTGTCGCCACAAATCTGGACGTTTTCGGCGGATACTCTTTCGCAAACGCTTCATGACGCCTAAATAATATTCTTTATTCACTGTTTCTCCCTCTGGAAGGAATTCGGAGTGAACCACACCACGGTAGTCAAAAAAAACTGTCAGCATCACCTTGATTTTGGTGCGACTTTGCCGCGGTTTTTTGGGTTTCGGCTCGTTTTCGAGACGCCATTCTGAAGACTGTTGGCTTGTTTGCATGTCATACTCATAAACCCATGTCTCGTCGCCAGTTATTATACGTTTCATAAAGGTCGGATCCGTAGAAGCTCGGGAAACCATGTCTTCAGCGACATGCTTTCGCTGCCCTTTTTGAACAAAATTGAGCTCTTTTGGAACTAGTCGAGCGGCGACGCGTTTCATGCCTAAAATGTCAATGAGAATATTGTGGACGGACTTAAAAGATATGTTCACCTCACTAGCCAACTCTCTCAGACTCATACGTCGATTTTCGAGCACTAGCTTCTTGATTCTGTCGATGTTTTCTTTGGTCGTAGCGGTTGAAGGTCTACCAGAACGAGGCAAGTCTACTACTACTTCTCGGCCTTCTTTAAAAGCCTTATACCATTCATAAGCCCTTGTTTTCGATATACATGATTCGCCGTAGGTATTTCGCAACATTTTTAGTGATTCACCACATGAAATATCATTCGAAACACAAAATTTAAGGCACACTCTTTGTTCAACAATATTTTCCATTGTAAAAATCGCCGAGGACTCAAAACTATGACCAACAAAAAGTTTAGTTTAAAACAAATTAAATGACAGATCCCGTTCAAATTTTGCGCGCTAAATCAGTACAGTGCTACCAACATGCAGTAAAAAAATTAGAACGACCTCTTTTACGCGGGTCTCTTTATTGACATATTCCCGATACTTTTTACACAGAGTAGTATATATAGAGTATAATCTACTGTGTAAAACTATCAAAATTAAGTTAAGATTAATATCTTGGTTAGGTCTACTTACTTCTGCATTCGATGGTGAGACAGCCAGTGCTCGTCTGAAGCACTCAATGGATTGTCTTGTGTCACCTTTGATCCTCCAAAAGTTGCCGATTTGATTATAAAGCTGGACAGATTTGGGTTTCTCCCTCTTTGCTTTCTTTAATCGTTTCTCAAACACATTTATTTCCGATGGCGTTAGACCATTTGATTTTTTCTTTGGGAATATAAGAGAAACCTATAAAAAAACTTGCATTTGTAAATTTGAAAAAAAAAAGAAATACACATCATCATTACATAAAACAATAGTATAAATCTTTGAAACTACGTAACGGATTTTGATGCGGTTCTTTTTAATAGATAGAGGGTGTCAACGGGGTGGTTTGTATGTACAATTCCAGTATTAAAGAAAAAGTAATAATTTTCGAGTTATGGCACAATAATTGTAAACAAAGCTCCCAAAGTTGTAGTAAAGTTCCCAGTTCAGCTAGTCTATATTCGTCTTATCCTGTATTACTTCTTTATGAGCCAAAATCTTTGCCATGCCATGATGTGATGTTTTCTTCTTTTATATCATTTTTCACTTCTAGACATCAGCAACAACTAGGAGAAGGTAACGGATAAGCCATCAAATACCTGTCTCGGCATAATTTGCCGAGAGATCGAGCTTCTTTAGAACCGGCCCATTTATTTATGCAGCGATCTACATGGTTCTACCGCTAGCTTATGAATTTAAATTAGGAATGTACATTTGCATTACTTCAAAATAAATTAAATTAAAATTTATTTAACATAACGTAACTTCATGCCTTTTTCTACCCGAAGGTGCAGGCAGTGGCTATTAAGCCTCGACTCGCCGTTGTGTTTACGTCCCAAAATGAAATAGGTGGCGAACCTAACTGTCGAAATTAATTTCGAAAAGTCATTGGTGTGTGCCAGGATTCGAACCCGCGACCTCTGGATTAAGAAGCCGTGTATTCGACCATTGAACCACCGAGACTATATAACTACGGACTATAGAATTTATTTAAATAACCGATATTAATCACCTGTGGCTCTGGCACATTCGGATGTCTATGACGTCGGGCAACACCAACCAAATTGTCATAGTATGTGAAATTAACAGCTTTACCACAGTCCAAGAACTCGTCGTCTACATCTCCGTTAATATCTGATGGTGTACTCTCATCAGCGTTGTCTATACCAGCCCTGAAATTGTATGATAATAACTCGCGATAGTATTATGGTTTGACAGCTTGCTCCTTTTGACCTCATTCAACGACGGGCGGTTCGGTTCGTCGACAACCAGACAATTTCTGATGGACTTGATTCCCTGGCACTGCGGAGAGACTTAGGTGTGTCTTTATGTGTCCTATAACGAATCTACCACGGGGAGTGTTCCCCCAGGAATTGTTCGGACTAATACCACCCGCTGATTTCCGCCACCGCATGTCGCGCCAACATTACCACGCACACAAATTAAATGATTGGGGATCTACGACAGTGCGCTTCAGCCGACATTTTTTGCCGCGCATGGCACCTCTATGGAATCAGTTGCCGGCAGAGGTATTCCCGCACCGATATTTGAACACGATATTCGAGCACGATTAGGATATTTGAAAAGAGTCGGCCTTGAGTTTCTTGCCAGTTCTTCTCAAGAAGCCTTGACGCCGGAACTGGCACTTAGATTCGCTTTCACATTCAAGACAGTGTGATGAAAGGGAATCTAAGCTCCGTGTTTTTTTATGTGATATTTTGAATTTGAATTTGATACGACTTAGGGACCTTCAAGAAACGAGCATACTCCCATTTAAAAGGCCGGTAACACTGATTCGACGCCCCTGGTGTTGAGGATGTCTATGGACGGCGGTGGTCACTTTCCATCAGGTGACCCGCACGATCATTTGCCCCTTTTTCTCATAAAAAAAAACAGAATCCAAAAATTTGTCCATGGAAACTATTAAGAAAATTTTTCAGAATTATTTGTTAGAAACTAGCGGGGCTATTACATATCTTAGCGATAGCAATCAGTTGCTTTTAGTTACGATGTTGAGGCTAATTGCGACGGCGTAAAAATCAATGGGACATCTATGTTCTGTGTACGCAATTGCAACTCACAGATTGCCGATTGCCTAAACATACAGACAAGCCTTGATGGTTAGCATGGCATGGAGTTTGAATTCCCTTATTACGTCAGTCTTACAACTTCAGAACGTAAAATTTTCCAAACTTTAATTCACAGATTAATTCACATTTTAGGATTTCATTATATTTTTTTTTATATTACTAAAATTACAATAAATACAAGGATGGCATAGTAGCTACCTTTGAATAACTATTCAAGAAGGAGAACTTTTATGAAATCATTATCTATATATATATAAGAGATTTCCACCTATATATTGACTCATCACGATATCTCTGGAACCATAAGGCGTAGCGACTTGAAATTTGGTAGGATTATTCCTTTCGCCGAGTAGAGGTCAGCTAAGAACGGATTTTACGAAATTCCACCCACAAGGGGGGTTGCGGGGGTGTTAACAATGGATCACGATATCGCTGGAACCATAAGGCGTAGCGACTTGAAATTTGGTAGGATTATTCCTTTCGCCGAGTAGAGGTCAGCTAAGAACGGATTTTACGAAATTCCACCCACAAGGGGGCTTGCGGGGGTGTTAACAATGGAAAATTCCCATTTTTAACCTATAGCTGCTATCGACTTCAAATTTGTCTAAGATATTGCAGTATTAACATAGCGGGGCAGCAGTTATTACTTTTGATGCGAAACAGAGTTCGCCGGGTCAGCTAGTATAGTATAAAACAAAGTCACTTTCCACTGTCTGTCCCCTTACATGCTTATATCTTTAAAACTACGCAACGGATTTTGATGCGGTTTTTTTTAATAGTTAGAGGGTGTCAACAGGGTGGTTTTGATCTATAATTCATATATGATGTTGTAAAGAAAAAACGATAATTTTCAAGATATAGCTCTTTAATTGCAAACGCTGGCTGAACCCTACGTGAGAGATCAAAACAATGTTCTACATTATTAAACAACTTCAAAAGGTCTACAAAAAAAGTCCGCGAGGGCATATCTCTACCCCTTAGGGATAACCCACAATGACCATTTTAATTTTTTTACTTTTTACGAGAAATAATGGCTTATTTGGGTGAATATACGCTATTTGGATTTCCATGGTCTTTAGAAAAAAAATATGTTTAACTTATTATATTAGGGTTTAGAGAAACCCAAGCTGCTTAGACAATAAAGAATATGTCCTTTTATCTGGGCCACAAAGTATATTCACGATAATTATTTAATTTATGGTATTAATGGTTTAAAATTGTTGTAAATGTATACTCCTCTGGCATTCCCATTATTGGGTTATCATGGTTTCATGGCAAGATTCTTTAAATAAGTAAGAAATAATGTTTTACTTTAAACATGATCATGTTCTTTTATAAACATTAAAACATATTTTATCAAAACACACAGTAAATTTATTTATTAATAAAAAAAAATAACTTGTATTCACGTCATGTTACAATTATGTCACTTCATCTGGCGTAACTCGAAGACGTAAATTTCTGACTTAAAATTGCCAAGGTATCTTTTGACTCTGAACTATGCGTCTACAACAATGTGAAGTTTAAAGCAAGCTAATGGCGTTAGGCAAAATTCTAATAATTTTGCCCCAGTTTGCGATTCATTGTCGGAGAACGTGTTTGTGCCAGTCGTTGGAGTATTTCCTTTGGTAAGCATATATTTTTGAATTTTATCGTTACGAAATTGTTTGTTTATTTGCTCAATGTAATGTTTAATATGCATATATGTCATGTATTACGTTAAACTGAGGTGATAAAAGCGAGTGATGCTAGTTTTGTAGGATAGGTGCAATTTAGACATCATGGCGAATGTTAAATAAAAGCAAACAAGGGAAGAAAGGCTAGAAAGAAAACGTCAAGCTGAAAAATAATAAAGCAAATTATTAAAGAATTAGAAACGATGACATAAGAATCCAAAATTAAAAGAAAAAAGAAAGGTGGCAATATGAAAAGGAAGAGGACACATTATGAACATACGTGATATGTCTGAAAGAGAACAAAAGAGCTATCAGCAAAATATGAAGAGAGAAGATTAGCTAGTATAAAGTTTGAGAAAAGTAAGCAAGCTGCTTTTGAAGCAATTTTCATCCTCACTCCATCCTAGGTGATAATAAATACCCCAAAAACAAAAAAAAGATCAAATTGGATCACATTTTTCTCAGAATCACTGTATACAGTAGCAACCTACTGTATACAGTGATTCTGAGAAAAATGTGTCAAACGAAATGTTTGCATAGACATCTACTCATCTGATTAATCCATCTAGAGTAGATAATGCTGTCTGTCATTCTGCTGACTGTCATTAATAATAAAACGTATAGATGGACGAAGACCAGAAACATACAGATAATCAAAAAATATGTATGTTCTTCAGATTTTGATGAAGAAAAAAGAGAGGTCAGGGTTACGTTTTTAAAGATCTCCAATGATATAAAATGCGAACAGATCTGATCCAAGTTACCAGCGCATAACATACGTATGAAGGTGGTTACCTTTCATACGTATGTTATGCGCTTTCTTTCATAACATACGTATGAAGGTGGTTACCTTTCATACGTATGTTATGCGCTCCTATCGCGCTCCCGTATCCTACAAGTTTCCAAAGCCAGTTGATGTATTTGAAAAGTATTTTTTTGATTGTTTAGTTTTTAAATGAAAAATAGTTTCGAGAAAATTGTTCATTTTGTTGTATATTTTTCTTTTAATGTTTTTGATACATGCTGTGGATTTATACATACGTGCATACATAAACTCACGCCTATATCCCATAGGGGTAGACAGAGACTTTGGCTCTCCGCAAGCTACGATCCTGACACACTTCTTTTGCCTCATCCACAGTATTACATCTCATCATGCATTTACCCTGGTTTCGGATACTACTTTAGCCTTTTTTAAAATGGTCCATTTATTTGTTCGTGGTAGCCCCGTCTTGGTCTCCCGATGCCGTTGATCACATTGGCATTCGTATAGTCTTTTACTCAGTCGGCTTTCATTTAGTCTTGTAACATGATCAAACCATCTTAACATACTTATATACTTCTCTTTACCTTGGTCACCATATAATCCTTCAACTTGCATCGTTCCCTTATCATGCTATTTTTCATTCGATCTGCAAGGGTGTTTTCAGCAGTCACTCTCATTTCAATATTTTCCTCACATTTTCCATCTCTAGTAAACATAATTTCCAAATATACAAATTCTTTCACTTGCTCCAATTTCTCGCCATCCAAAATCATCTCACACTTCGACCTCTTTCTCTCCACAATCATAACTTTCGTGTTGTCGAATGTGGAGTTATAGACTGATATTATTCAAGTCTATTTGTTTAGATAGCCTGGATACTGATAGGTGTATCATTTGAAGTTCTATTGATTTCTTTTGTGAAAGAAGTTTATATTTTTGTTTAATTTAATAACTATTTTTAGATTGTAGTGCCTTAAAAGTGGTTTTCGAATTTTTGAATGTTTTTAATTATAAAGCATTATGTGCTGTGATATTAAACCATTATGTGCTGTGATGTTGTTAAGCAGAATATAAATATGCTATTTGATACAGGTGATAAAACTTAAGCTATAAAAATTATTATTATTAAAGTTGCATTTGATACGACTAAATCTTGTATAATAAATGTATAATACTCAAATACTATAATTTATAAATGTTTTATTTAATATTAGTCCTTTTTCTATAGTAATAAATAACGGTATGTCACATCTCTGCTTTAATTTGTCCCTACTCTGCCAATGGTGTCACTCCCCTAGCACTACATTTTCCTCTGGCTCTTATAAAACTCAAAAAAATGGAAAAATCGTCTGACCACCATTATTACCAATGTAAAAAAAGTGTCAAGTAGACAAATTATAAGTATTGAATGGAGCAGATTACATTTTCTTCTGGGACACAAAAAATACAAATAGCGTATATTCACCCATTTACGAAGCAATTTTGAACATTACAGCATTAATTTTAATCCAATTAAGTGTGATCCTGGCCCTTTACAGCATGCAATTTAGACCAATATTTTTGAAGATATTGCAGTGTTAACATAGCAGGACAGCAGTTAAAGACGATAAATAGCACAAATTGAATCTCATGATATCCAAAATTTACTCATTTATTACTTTTGATGCCAGAAAGTTCGCCAGAAAGTTCGCCAGGTCAGCTAGTATTTTTATAATTTATTTTCATGTCTTTTTGTGTACGCTTTAACTCACAAAATTTTTATGTCCCAAACGGAATAGGTGTCAGAACCTATTGCTATTTATTACAGATAACTTTCAAAAGTAATTAAAAAAAAACATCAGTTTGAGCCCTGAATCAATCCCTTGACTTTTTGATGCTGAAGCGCAAGCTGAACAATGAGACAAGAAGAATTTATGAGATTTGATGCACTATATTGTAATTCATAGCTTTATTGCCACACAGGGTAGCTTCCATCACACATTAACCAGTTTATTAAGAATATTTGTCGATGATCTTCTGGTTAGTAAACAAATCCTACACTTACACATGTGTGATTAGTGACATTTATCTCCTCTATACAGCAAGCTACTACTTTAATTTCATTGTTTATAATAGAATTTTGTATAGAGTATATATTTATAGTTCAGATAACACAAGAGTATATCATATTATTAATACAGGCTTCATAAGAATGAGTTATGTTTAAGAACTCTTTTATTTTTAGATATATTAATTCAATCTGTTACCTTTGCTGTTCATATATTTGACAGTCTGTACAAAACATATCAAAACCATGTTTAGTCCAAGTATTTCCATAATAAACTGTCGAAGTTATAATATTGAAGACAGAGTCCTCTTCACCCATTCTTGGTTTATCAGTATCATCCTAAAAGAAAATATTTAAGGTGATTATGAAAAAATAAAAAATAAACTTAATACTAGGCTGTAATTTACAACACAAATTTAATTATTTGTAGCGAAAAAAAAAAATATAAATTACAATATTTAACTAATACAAAGGATATAATTATCTATCTTCATTTCAATACAGGTAGTGTAAGAAAATCTAGTACATTGATTATATAAATGTTTAATTATACATATTATTAAAATTCTGACTAACCTGCGACAATGTGCTGCCATCAACGATTTGGTCTTCATCGGCATTCAATTTCCATACATTAGACGTACGAGAATTACTCACAATAATTTGGAGTGAAAATATATACAGAAACAAATAATTCAAGTATGGTGAGTCCCACATTTTCAGCATTATGTCCGAAAATAAACATGAAAAAGCTTTTTCTTTTATTTTAGTCAAATAACTTTCACACTATTTGTTTACACAAGATATCAAGGATATTTAGATTAATGAATTTTACAAATAATCATTCGTAACAGAGATCTCCTCTAGCATTTCTTGTTTTGACAGATATAATTTTTTTAAATTAATTATAAAACCATGACACAAACTCCTTAAGTTTTTGACTAACTAAGCTAAACAGAGAGAACTCACTCTTTTTTACCAATTAAACTATAGAGTGTGCTGGAGAATATTCAAGCTATGAGATATTTCTGTTAAGAATTTATGTCACATTTTTATTACCGGAATGCCTTTTTTACATTGTTTATTTCATATAGTGTTACTGTAGCGTTGCCGACCTTTAAGGGAGTAGGATGGGGAAGGGGGTGTGGGCCTCCGGGTATCTCTAACACTAAACGAAATGCGGCATGAGCCACGTCGATCTTCTGAGAGGTCGTGGTATTTCACCGGTCGAGCCGGCCTATTCATGCAGTGAACTGATGGGGTTTACCACTGTTAAAATGAACTATGAAGTGAAAATTTGTATATGGGTCATTTAGAATGACTTGCTATATAGACAAATGGCCATGCGTACAATATTTGTACGCCACTGTAGGCTGTATAGACTGACTACCTGAGCCCAATGTTTCATGGATTGAAAAAAATATGTAGATTGTGGACGGTCTACTGTCACTGTCACCAAACTCACCATAGTTGGTGTCACCTTGACATTTACCTACATAATTTGACGTGTGATGATGTTTGTAGACTGTTTGGTTTGATCATTTCGTTTCTTTTCTACCGCTATAAATTAGGAATTAAACAAGTAAAGCAGGGAAAGTAAACATTTTTTGAAATAAATTTAAAAATACTACACTATAATGGAGTAATACGTCTGTAGTAAATATGAAGAAGGAACGAACGGGTGACAATTGTCGCCCCTTTAAATTATAAGTATATATTATATTAAATTAAATACTTTGAGTTCATAACTATGTCCTAATTGTGTTTATTCCATATTCACAGCTCATCAAATTCTCAGCCTCACTGGGATCAGTTTTGAAAGGAGGAGCGTAATTGTAAGGTTAACTTTTATAAACACGGTTATTTATTTAAATGATCCTGAGATGCATTTAAATCTAATGTATTTCGTTTTCCAGGGCTTCGTAGAGCTGACCATAGTCCCGCTGAAAGATAACCTCCGTTATATTCGACTAAATGGGAAACAGTGTCGTATTTATCGAGTTTGTTTAAATGATCAGTATGAAGCGAATTTTCAGTATTTCGACCCATTTCTGGATATTTGTCAGGCTGACCCAAATACGTAAGTAAATAAGATCAAATGAAAAAACAAAAATAATTATGCCTATATATTTTCAATAAAACATGGGCCTTATAATGTTTGCAGGAGATCTCTTGAAGTTTTCTCACAGTATCACCTATCAGCTGCCCAAAAGATAGATCCAGATCATAATTCTGGAGAACTACACATACAAATACCAGAAGAAGCTGCTCATTTGGTAGGAGAGGGAAGAGGTCTACGAATTGGTATCGAATTTTCTCTAGAGTCACCTCAAGGAGGAATGCATTTTGTTGTCCCAGAAGGGGAAGGTTCTTTAACTGAGGTAAATAAAATTTACTAGTTTGTATTGAAACAAACATGTAAAATTTGCAAAGTATGAGGGTAATAGAAAAAACATTTCGGTGGACCAGTGGTTGAGCACCCTGATTCTGAATCATGGAGTCTTGGTTCAAATCCTGGCTCACACCAATGAGTTTTCGAAAGTTATGTGTGATAAATATCAATGACTGAAAACTTTGAACCCGGTATGGCAATAGGTTCACCATTTGGGATGGAAACATAAAGGCAAGTCGAGGCTTAACAGCCACTTCCTTAGACATAATTTTATTTGTGATCAAACAATAATTGAAAATCTTATATTCTTTTTAGAAATCAGCCCATATGTTCACATATGGCCACTCGGCCAGGTTGTGGTTTCCTTGTGTGGACAGTTTTGCAGAGCCTTGTACCTGGAAGTTGGAGTTCACAGTTGATGAATGTCTCACAGCTGTGTCATGTGGGGAGTTAGTTGATGTTGTGTACACTCCAGATCACAGACGAAAAACGTTTCATTACTTGGTCAATACTCCAGCCTGTGCACCTAATATTGCTTTAGCTATTGGGTAATTATCAACTAAAAAAATTAACATAATATACAAACATACACTATATTAGTAAAACTTTTCGAAATTGTTTTCGGAAGTTATGTGTGATAAATGACGACTGAAAAACTTTGTGCCCGGTATGGTAATATATTCCCCACCTATTCCATTTGGGACGTAAACATAACGGCGAGACGAGGCTTAACAGCCGCTGCCTACACCTTCGGGTAACAAAAGGCGTGAAGTTATGTTATGTTTTTTTAGTAAAACTTTGATAAGTATTAATAATTTATATTTTGTATAAATAATGTATTAAACATTCAAGTATAGTAAAATACAATATGCTAGAAGTTAAATATGGTATGGTAAAAGAACAAATTTAAATCAAGAAGTTATGGATTCAAATCCTGGCTTGCATCAATGACTTTTAAAAAATATTTTCGGTAATTATGTGTGACAAAACCCAATAAATGAAAATTTTGTGCCCCATATGGTAATAGGTTCGCTTGCTATTGCATAATATGGGACGTTCGAGACTAGGCTTAACAACCGCTGCCTACAGTAGAAAAAGGCGTGTATTTAAGTTATGTTGTAAAAGAAATTATTATAAATTTACTGTGACAGAAAGAGGGAGGTTTTTTTTTAACTTCTTTGTTAATAAAATTTTGAGTAATTTATGTGTTAGAACTCTTCACAACTTAGCTGATAATAATGAGATTCAGTGTACATATTCTGGGCACATCTGAGATGGTTTAATTTTATTATATTATTGGTTCACAAAGACTCAATTGTTTGTTTTCTTAACAACTTTTTCAGACCATTTGAAACATACGTAGACCCGCACATGAATGAAGTGACACATTACTGTCTTCCACACTTGTTGCAAATATTGAAAAATACCGTACGATACCTGCATGAAGCTTTTGAGTTTTATGAAGAGACACTATCAACTAGATATCCATATCCGTGTTACAAGCAGGTTTTTGTTGATGAGGTTAGTTGATAAATTGGAAAATGTATAGAGAAGAATATACATGCTATTTTATGTGCCAGCAATAAAAGTAAAATATATGCGATAGCGGGGCAAAAGAGCATGCGTGTCCCTGATTAAGTGACCAGCGTCATCCGTGGATGCCTGCAACACATATAGTGTTACAGTTGCGTTGCCGACCTTTAAAGGAGTAGGATGGGGAAGGGAGGTGGGCCTCCGGGTATCTCTCTCACTGAACGAATCGCAATGAGCTTCTTTACGTCGATCTTCTGAGAGGTTTCACTGGTTAATCCTGCCCATTAATGTAGCAAACTGCTTGGCTCTACCACGGTTAAATGGATCAGATAATATGTAATTACTCAATACTATTGACAACAAACAACTTTATGTGCAGCTATTGTTGGGTAGGACAAAATCAATCTGAATATGATGAGTTATTGAAGAATAACTCTCAGTTCAATTTATGAAAAAAAAAATTACATTAAAAGACAGATAATATTTAATTGTTCATAGTTTTACATTAGAATAGAAATAGGATGCTTATAAAACTCGCAATGCTATTTTGCTATTTTATTATGCTTTTTTATAGGTTGAAGATGACGCCACTGCTTACACAACAATGTCTATAATGAGCACACATCTCCTACATTCAATAGCCATCATAGATCAGACTTATATTAGCCGGAAGGCAATGGCACAGGCAGTGGCGGAACAGTTTTTCGGTTGTTTTATCACCATGCAGAACTGGTCAGATCTGTGGCTGGCCAAAGGTATACCCGATTATTTGTGTGGACTCTATTCCAAAAAGTGCTTTGGAAACAATGAATATAGATACTGGATACACCAGGAACTGCAAGAGGTGAGTAAAATAGTGATTTTGCTTCTTCGGCAATTCTAACATAACTTCACGCCCGAAAGTGTAGGCAGTGGCTGTTAAGCCTTGTCTCGCCGTTATGTTTACGTCCTAAATGGAATAGGTTACGAACCTATTGCCATATTTCGGAAATTCTGTGGTGATAAATATTGGTGACTAACAAAATGGTGCTCAATTTATTTCTAATCCAAGAGATATGCAATGGTACCATATTATTAAATTGGCGGGTCAAGTTTTAATCCTGCTGCATATATATACAGGGTTAATTTTAATATACTAATACTATTCTACACATAGCTCCTTTGTGTCATTCTAAACAACTTTTCTTTTATCAGTTTTACAAAAACCTAAAACTATAGTAAAAAAAACGATTTTTAATATTTAATTGTACCATCTGACACTTTGTAACTCTGTATTTTGTACTAAACGTACCTATTTCACCCGATTTTCATTCAGAGTAGCAGCTCTGTTTATGCATCTAAACAAGAGAAGCGAGTTCCCGCGCTTTCTACACGAAACTGCTTTTAATTCACATACCCAATCGGATATCGTGTAGATTACGAAATTAAAGGTGTTAGAAATGTATTTTTAGGCTAATACACTTAAAATTTAATGTATTTCAGGAAATTTGAATTATTTACCTACCTATTTAATGTGGGTATTTAAGTGAAAACTCGAATATTCCGCCCACGATATTAAGCATTCGAGATTATTCAGACATACCAACTGCGACTAATTACATTTATTAAATACTTGCCACCGCAAGTCGAACATACTCATACATAAAGTTAAAAAACATGTCGAAACGTGATCCTGCGCATGATCTCGGCTCCACACGTTTACTCCAACTGAATGGCATTCGTCACTTTACCAATTCGCACACAATGAGATGACACGCGCGGTACGTCAAACGTCACGGGCGGTAACTTACGGGCGACTAACATATGTTTGGCTAATGACCTACGGCTACGGGAGCAATCAAAGTACAAATGCCGCGTGACCTTGCCCCGCTACCCCCCCATACCGTTGTCACTCGGTGCGCTCAATGCAATACGTAGACTTAGTTAATATTTTACAACTACCGATTTTAATTATTTAAATTTGTTTGAAATAAAAATAAAATTAAAATTGTGATTTTTAAAAAGTCGTAGAACAAAAGTGTTAGGTAATTACCCACAGAATATACCCTTAGCTAATTATTAGTATATTTGAAATAACCCTGTATATACCTTCAGGTATTAAAGGCTTAAAGGATGTTAGTATTATAATATTATCTCGTAAAATCATGAGTTTTGTTTTTGTTGTTTGGTTTAGTCTTTTGTTTAGGCTTCTGATCCACAGGTCCGGGTTTGATTCCTGAGACTGGCTCATACCAATGACATTTCGAAATTGTTTTCGGAAATTATGTGTGATAAATATCGATGACTGAAAACTTTGTGCCCGGTATGGTAATAGGTTCGCCACCTATTCCATATGGGACTTAAACATAACGGCGAGACGAGGCTTAACAGCCGCTGCCTTCCACCTTCGGGTAACAAAAGGCGTGAAGTTATGTTTCTTGAGTTTTTTGTTGTTATTTAAAGTTATTGCTTGGTTACTTATTTGAACATGCCTGTTTAGTTATTTACTTACTGCTCTTCCTCAACAGGTGGTTGCCTATGAGGAACAATATGGTGGTATAGTTTTAGATCCATGGCAACCTCCAGCCAGTGGGGCTCGGGTTGAGCCCAAAGACGTCTTCTACTTTCCTGTCAGGAATGTTCATACCATGTCACCTAGATATATTGAGGTAAGTACAACCTATAATTACTAAAATATAGACATTGTAAAAGAATTGGCAACAATCTGTAGAGTGGCTGCACCTGATCGGAAACATTGACGGGAGGAGACCTAGAAGTAGGTCCCCTGCTCGCTGGTAAGATCAGATCCATGCTGTCTTAAACATCTCAGTCTACCATGCCATACGCGCTGACGAAAATAGAGACAGCTGGCGAAATCTAGTACATAACTATAAACTATATATTTATTTGTTAGATTCTCGCGAATCACATTGATAACATTGAATCAACTTTTTATTTAGAACTTATTTTCTATTTATGAACAGCCGCTCAGTTTTCTTGCTGGGTCTTTAAAAATAATATAATTATCTAATAATTAAAAATAACAACTGTTACCTATTAAATCATACAACAAAGGATCTTTACAAACAAATTTTTTTTTTTTAGTAAATATAATTTATAAATAAATATTTAATTTTGTTTCATGGTCTGATGTGGGTTACCAATAGAAAAATCATATTTTTAACTTCAACTTTTTGATTTTTATTCCCAAAATGTGGGTAATTTCCGTATCAATGAAAATAGCTTCTGAACGACTACCATCTTTTTGTTCGTGAAAATGATCTCTGTAAAGAGTTCGAAACGTCGGGAAATAAATAGAAAATAAGTTCTAAATAAACTATAGCTGGTCGAAACTTATTAAAGAGGCCAAAACCCTGAGCGTAGATGATTTTTTTTAAGGTATAGGGAGGGCAAACGAGCAAGCGTGTCACCTGATTGTACTTGCCATACTTTGCCGATTATTTAACTTTTAACTTTGACCTAAGTTTTGTCTCTTACAGATAATGCGCAAAAAATCTCATTTGGTACTACGGATGTTAGAACAGCGCATTGGTCAGGAACTACTGTTGCAAGTGTTCAACAAGCAATTGTCATTGGCAACAAATGCGGCGAGTACAAAGATTGGTAGTGGACTTTGGGGTCAACTGTTGCTATCGACCAATTTGTTCGTGAAAGCGATATTTACTGTGACCGGCAAAGATATGGCCGTTTTCGTAGATCAGTGGGTGCGTACCGGTGGCCACGCTAAGTTTCAACTAACGTCTGTGTTCAATCGTAAAAGGTGAGTTCAAAATTGGATTGTTTGGTAAAGTTCAAAATTTGCGGGGTGATGCTTTCTGACCGCGTCAGAAACAAAGTTGTAAGGAACGCAGTTGGATTGAAAGAGTGTCAGTGTAAAAGTAAGGATATGCTTCGGTGGTGCGGACATTTTTTTTTTTTTTATGGGATAGGAGGGCAAACGAGCAGGCGTGTCACCTGATGGTAAGCAACCAACGCCGCCCATGGACACCAGCAACACATAGTGTTACTGTTGCGTTGCCAACCTTTAAGGGATAGGGGATAGGAAAGGATGGGGAAGGGGGTGGGCCTCCGGGTACCTCTCTCACCACGACGTACTTTACATAAACGAATTGAACGAGTCCTTGAATAAATCTTGAATCTGTAAATGCATACAGAGTATTCAGCGCATAAAATAGTCTAGTCAAAAAAACAATAATCTAGATTTTATATCGGCTTTAATAGGTAGTTTTTCCAATTATTTATTTCCTAGTCCTATGTTCCTAACTAAATGACATATTTCAGAAATACAGTAGAGCTTGAAATTAGACAAGATAGTGTTCACGAACGTGGCATCCGGAAGTACGTGGGGCCTCTGTTGGTGCAGCTGCAAGAGTTGGATGGTACGTTCAAGCACATGTTACAAATTGAGAATACCGTTGTGAAAGCAGACATCACCTGTCACAGCAAGAGCAGAAGGAACAAAAAGAAGAAGATACCGCTGTGTACTGGGGAAGAAGTAGACATGGATCTGTCTGCTATGGAGTAAGTTTAGCTCTGATGATGCATAAAAAAACTCACGCTCGTATCCCATTGGCTAGGAAGAGTCTGTACCGCCCTCCCCTCCGCACTCACTCACGCCCGCACTCACTTACGCACGCTAGCACGCACGCACGCACCCATGCATGCACGCAACACACAAAATTTGCAAAGAACGGTGTGATGCTACTGATGTTACCCATTGTCATGCCATGCCATGTCATGATCGTATGACATGACATTCATAACATTGAAACAACTTTTTATGGATTATATCCCGTTTATTTAGAACTTATTTTCTATTTATTCTAAATAAACGCGATATAATCCATAAAAAGTTGTTTCAGTGTTATGAATAGGATTCGCGAAAATCTAAAAAATATCTATGACATGACATTGTTTAAAATCTCGTCAATTATCATTGCAAATGTATTTTCCAGTGATTCCCCAGTATTATGGATCCGTTTGGACCCTGAAATGTCTCTGTTGAGGAGTACGGTAATATCTCAGCCGGACTACCAGTGGCAGTATCAGCTGCGTCACGAGCGTGACGTCACGGCACAGAGCGAGGCCATAGACGCGTTGCACGACTATCCCGAGCCAGCGACAAGGAAGTCGCTTACTGACGTCATTGAGAATGAACAGACATATTATAAGATCAGGTGCAGAGCTGCGCATTGTTTGACTAAAGTGAGAGAAACATTATTACTTTATCTATAGTAAGGCCAACGAGACGAGATAAAAACTATAAACAAACGGACCCTTACCGAGCTAACTTGCGACAATTAGCGATTGACACGAATATCCGAGCGATTGATATCTCTGTCCTTGTTACTCCTATGCAGTAAAGACGTCACTTATACTCTGTCCACGAAAAGTATGGTTTTTTTGTCAGCTCATGCCCATAAAATTTCGTATTGTGTCGGAAAAAATCCCATACAATTATTATTGTACTTCATGAAAGGGTAACGCCCACTTAGTGATATTTCAAAAATACCTATTTCTACAATTGTGGATGGATTGTGGATGTGAATCACAGAAATACTTAATCGGTATATAATCGGTAGAAATAAATGTATAGTAGTAGTATTTAGTACAGTGTGTCCTCTATACATAAAAATAAAATTGAAGTGTCTGTTTGTAATATTGAAATAATCATTATAATTGTATCATCATCATTACATAGTATAAAACAAAGTCGCTTTACGCTGTCTGTCTCCTTATATGTTTAGATCTTTTAAAATACGCAACGGATTTTAATGTGTTTTTTTTTTAACTAGATATTATTATTATTGGTGTTAACGGGGTGCTTTTTATGTACAATTTAAGTATACTGTAGCAAATAAACCTAAAAACCTGGCCGAAACGTCAAGCTAAATAATTGTTTACCTAAAAAAATTGTCGCGTTAATACCCGTTCGTTATGCTTGTGAAATATTAGATACTCACATAAAATAATATAATAAGTATATAAATAAAATTTGCACGATTAATTGCGATTCAAAAAACCGTTTTAATTCTACTTACTTTAATTTTAACACTTTATATTTTTTACTGTTGTCCATATTCAAAATTCAAACGGTTCGTTAGGAATTATCCTTGCAACAAACTACTGATTGATGAACGACAGAAAATAATGCTTAATGGTTTAAGTATACAAGATTAAATAAATCGATTAAATAGTACGAACGATCATAGTTTTGGACATCACCAATCTTGTCAGTTGGCGACCTGTCAAAAAACCATACTCATCGTGGACAGAGTATATTCGAACACAGCTAACGTTGCGCTTTTCGTGATACATGATAGCAGTTGATACCGTGGTCGTCAACAGTTGGTCCACAATTTTATTAACAAGTACATTCCTGTATGAAAACCGTTCTAAGTTACTCGTATTTTCGTTTCCCGTATTTGGTGCTTTTATTTTTGTTATTAATCCGTTACTGTTTTAGTTCTCTTGTTAATTTTGGCTGTTATTTTTATTATTCTTACTATTT
This sequence comes from Euproctis similis, assembly GCA_905147225.2. Taxonomy (NCBI): domain Eukaryota; kingdom Metazoa; phylum Arthropoda; class Insecta; order Lepidoptera; family Erebidae; genus Euproctis; species Euproctis similis. Next base: position 16,352,642 of record LR990116.1, read on the forward strand.
AGTTGTTGATTTTAATCATGGAAAAATGATAAATGTTTTGAACCCCTGAAACTTTGTTTATACTCTTTATCTCGACTCGTTGGCAATGGAATGGAATCTCAATAATACACTTATATATACATATAGTAAGCTATATGTATATATAAGTGTATTATTGACACTTTTTAAATTATACCCATACTACCACAACCAGCGATGTTAATTAGCGAGCAGATTGCTAATCGGACGCCATCTGTCAATATTTGCTGCGATGCTAGCGCCATTTGCTATCGTGTGACAGTTACAGGGCACTGATAATTAGTTTACACGATGGCGGTTGTTGCAAGAATAGTTTTGCAGTTTTCTGAAATTAGATTAGACACCTGGTCATAGGCGCCATCTGTATTCTAATTGTGAATCTAAAATCTTTCATACTACCGGAATCTCTCTTTGTAGGTAGCGAATGCAATGATAAGTTCGTGGGCAGGCCCACCCGCCATGTTGACAATATTCCGCAAGATGTTTGGATCTTTTGCGGCACCTCACATCATCAAACAGAACAACTTTGATAATCTTCAACATTATTTCTTGCAAAAGACCATTCCAGTCGCTATGGCGGGTAAGTTATTTGTGATCTAGTATTTTTATGGAAGTTGAAGAAGCGAAAGAGATCTCCAAAAATCGCCGCTTATTTGCCACTTTGGCGCTCTGTTCTTTCTACCTACCCCGTGGGTTTGAAGTGATGCTAAGTATTATAAAATTTATTCAACTGTCAGTTACATTATTGAGGGTAATTTACCTATAGCATCAATAAATAAAGCACTTCATAATTTTATTTCAACAAGTGTAGGAAAAATATGATGTTAATGTAGGAATTTATTACTTTTTATATATGTATATAAATTACTCTTATTATAAAATGTACTATCAAATTTATTACTGACTGAAGGACTTTGCATCCGTGGTCAAGAAATAAATTAAAAGTAAATAAATAAATAATAGCCCTTGATTATTTTTTCTTCTTGATGTACCCTGAGAAAAATCAAATATCCATAATATGCTATTCAGAACTATAAACTATTTATGTCTCAAATTTTATCTAGATCCGTTCAGAGGAATAAAATATCATGCGAACAATACAATATTAATATATATAGTCTCGTAATGACTTAGTTTTATTTTTTACAAAATTAACTCATGGTCAAACATTTTCCATTACGAAGATTGATACAATTGATGGTGTCTGTCCAGGTCTGCGCAACATACACGGTATATGCCCACCGGAAGTGGTGAAATTCCTCCTGGACCTGTTCAAGTACAATGATAACTCAAAGAATCATTTCTCTGACAATTACTACAAGGCCTCACTCGTCGACGCACTGGCAGCGACCATAACCCCGGTCATATCTGTTCTACAACCGGTAAGTGTTTGTTCTGTAGCACTTGAATATTACAAGGAATTTGGTCCTCGGTGGTATGGAGAGCGAGCAACCCAATTTTGAATCAAGAAGTCCTGGGATCGAATCCGGGCTCACATCAATGACTTTTCGGAAGTTTATTTATTTATTTCTTTATTGTACACCATATAATTACAATATATACAATTTACAACATTGTACATTTCCTTATTGGTTATACGAGTACAATTGGCGGTCTTATCGCGCACGGCAATTTCTTCCAGACAACCATTTAGAGAGATGTTATGTCTGAAATAAAGGGCAGTGTGGTGCACAAACGAATATACAATTATAAAATAATATAATATATACAATAATAATATAAAATATATAATAATATAAATATCCACAAAATAATTGTTGCAGTTAAAAATTCCAACATAATTCAAATTCAAAATATCTTTATTCCTTAGACTTTACAAAATGCTTAGAATCGTCATACAAAACTACAAGCTAAAATACGCGGAGCTTAGATTCCCTTTCATCACACTATCTTGAATGTGAAAGCGAATCTAAATGCCAGTTCCGGCGTCAAGGCTTCTTGAGAAGAACTGGCAAGAAACTCAAGGGCGACTCTTTTCAATTTCCAGTTTAACAAATTATAATAATTACAATCAACACAACACAAAAGGAGCAGTTCAATTCCAAACTTTTTTTATCGTTTATATAATCTGCGATACAATAGTAAGCCCTTTGATATAATCTACTTTTAATATAATTCTTAAATTTACCCATGGATATCATAAAATCACACAATAAATAAATACCCACAAAACTGCATATCAAACAACAGTCTCGGTGGCGCAGTGGTCGAGCACACGGCTTCTGATCCAGAGGTCCCGGGTTCGATTCCAGACACTGGCTCACACCAATGACTTTTCGAAATTGTTTTCGGAAGTTATGTGTGATAAATATCGATGACTGATAAAAAATTTGTGCCCGGTATGGCAATAGGTTCGCCACCTATTCCATTTGGGACGTAAACATAACGGCGAGACGAGGCTTAACAGCCGCTGCCTACACCTTCGGGTAACAAAAGGCGTGAAGTTATGTTTTTAAACAACAGCAGTTAACAAAACATACACAATACACATATTAGATAAATAAAAATAAATCGTGATAGAATTTATAAAGATAGGTAATGTTAAGCGAGTCTTGAAGATTTGCAACGATTTGGACTGTCGAATGTGGTAAGAGGTAATGCATTCCACAGGAGAACGGCTTGCACGGTGAAGGATATCTCCATGAATCGTGTTGAGTGCACTGGGCATTTTGAGTTTCAGGTACCCCGACGATCTGAAAATTCCAGAGTCTGCACTATGGAAGTACATCGTTCCCAGTATTAATAGCAATACGTTCGCCACCTATTCCATTTGGAACATAAACATGCAGCGAGTGGAGGTTTCACAGAATTTGCACTGCTAAACCAGTAATTCATCGGGATGATTAATATTTGCCGGCTGTGTAACCATAACCTCATGCCTTTTTTGTACCCGAAGGTTTACGTCCCAAAATAGGTGGCGAACCTATTGCCATACAAAGTTTTTAAACATCGATATCTATTACATGTAACTTTCGAAATAAATTTCGAATAGTCATTAGTGTGAGACAGGATTCTGTAAATATCAGCACTGTGTATATACTGACTACCTATTTAAAGTATCGCCTTACGCCACGCAGTTTGCTGCATGATTGGGCTGGCTCGATAGATGAAATACCATGACCATTCAGAATATCGCGGTAATGTAGCTTATACCGCGTTTCGCTTGGTATCTAGAGGCCGAACCCTTTCCCCTCTCCCCTCACGATCCACTTCCGATCACATTTTAAAGGTCGGCAACGCAACTGTAACACTATTATTGTAGTGTGTGCAGGACCATGGCCGGTTATAGTTGCTTACCATCAGGTGACACGCCTGTTCGTTTGCCCCCAAAAAACGTAATTCTAAGAACTAATAACTATGTACAGGGTGCTCCAATAACAGCCGATTCATTATCAGCCGACACAAGACTTGTGTTGGAAGAGATCACACGAGTGTTGAACTTGGAGAAGGTGTTGCCATGTTTCAAGAACACTGTGACGGTCAGCTGTCTGCGGGCGATACGTCGCCTGCAACAGTGTGGCCATCTGCCGAGCACTCCGATGATATTTAGAGCTTACGCGCAATACGGACAGTATATTGGTATGTTGAATTGTGTTAACATGGAATGACAGTCTTTTGACTGATTGATATTCGTTATTTTTTCTTGAAACGTGATATACTTGCTCAAAGCTGTCTATCTATGTTCTTTATTGGGATTTAAACCATCTCCATATGAATTTTTGTCAAAATTGGTTCTTTGGCTTTAACTTAAAGAATACATAAATATATATTTCACTAGGTAACCTAGTAAACGTTTTCTTGCCAAAAAAAATACAGTTTTTGATCAAAAAATAAAAAATAGGGTTGAACATAGAGAAGTGAAAATTTAGGTTTGTATGTATTTTTGTATGCTATTTAATAAAATAGTAAAAAAAAACCACTATCGAAAATTTAAAAAGAAAATTAGGGGGTTAAAACAACTTTTAGGATATAATCCTAAAAGTTGTTACCTAAATTTTCACTTCTCTACGTTCAACCCTATTTTTTATTTTTTGATCTTCGCGTTTATTTATTACTTATTCATATTTATTTCCCGACGTTTCGAACTCTTTACAGAGATCATTTTCTCGTGAAAATGATCTCGTGAAAATGATCTCGTGAAAATAAATATAAATAAGTAATAAATAAACGCGATATAATCCTAAAAGTTGTTTTAATCTATGAGTGAGATTCGCGGAAGTCTTAGAAATAAATACATTTAGGGGGCCTACGGTTAACCTTTAGGGGGATGAAAAATAGACGTCCTATTCTCAAAACTACCCGATATTCACACGAAGTTTCATGAGAAACGGTCTGGTCGTTACGGTCTGGTCTGGAGTACGGCAACTAACACGGTGACACAAGAATTTTATATAATAATATTAGATTTAGCCGTTCGATTTATTAGCTCCGCAATGCTTTTCTAAGAACCCTCTTTAAAAGTTATTGCGTGAAAACATTCTAGAAGGTATGCTGACGAGCAGATAATGTCATTGGGCTTACAAGACTCCATAGGCCGTAGTATCCGCTTATCAGCATGCGAGTCATATGCTTGCTTGCCACATTTAGAGTTATTTCACAGATGTCCGATTGGCAGCTTTCGAGTGTCTCGTAGACTTTGTTCGCGTCGATGGTAAGCCTGAGGACTTGTCATCGTTAATGACATCAGTGGAGAACGATCCTGATCCTGGCGTGAGGCACGGCCTCGCCAGATTGCTGGTGAACATGCCACCGTTTGAACCAGCGCAGAGACATCGGCTTGACACAGAGGCTGTTGTTCACAGGTATATGGGAAAGTATCTTCTGGATAGAGGGATAGAGTAATAGATACATGCATAACTTCACGCTTAATCCCTTCCGGGTAGGCATAGAGAACAGAGCGCCATAAGGCACGATTCTTACACACCTCACTCGCTTCGTTGAATTTCATAACTCTTTTCACGCAAGCGCGTTGACTTTTGAAGCTCCTAACATCACCTTCAACCACAACGCGTTCTATTTAGTAATGGAATGTGTGTCTTGGCCGTCCTCGACTCCCATATCCATTCGCTTTTGCATTGTATATCTGCTTAGTCAATCATTCATCATCCATTCTTTCTACATGTCCGAACCATCGGAGCATGCCTTTTCTTACTTTTACATCGACACTTTCTTTTGATTCGCTTTCCGGATGGCGTAATAATTTAGCAAATAGATTCCTGATCCGGATCTTCTCGGAAAATACTGGGTGTGTGACCTATACAATGCGATCATTGTACTAAGGGACCATTAGGACAAGGAGTAAATGGAGGCCGATTAGGACCAGAAGTAATTGGGGACCATTAGTACCAGTAAGGAGGAGTAATTGTACTTTTTCTTTGTAATGTTTATAAATCTCGGGTTTCTACTTTGCAATGTTCAAGTGTTTGAAAAAATGATTGAAAATTGAGTTTCATATTTTTTGTTGGTTTTCAGAATATGGACAAATGTGAATTGTAATCTGTCAAACGATGCAAGGCTAAGATGCGATCTGGTCGATTTATATTTCACATTGTACGGACTAAAGAGGCCGCTATGTGTGCCGCTGCCAGAGATACAGGCCATGATGAAGCAGCTGCATCACAAGGAGAGAGAGAGACTGGATAGAGAACGGGAAAGGGAGAAGGAGAAAGAGAAGGAGCGATTGGCGAAGATGGAGATGAAGCCGGTGATCAAACAGGAAACAATTGATGTGAGTACAAATTGATGTGAAAAGTATTAATCTTCAATTTATGCATTCATTTCTTAAAAGATTTTTTTTACAACTTTTTCAATTTATTCTCCGTCACTTAGAAAGTCTTTTGTTCCATTGGAATTGGTCGTGGACCCTGATGTCATTTTGTCAATCACCAATAAGGACAATAAGAACCAATAAGGATTCGAGCTTGATACTTTTGAATAATAAGTAACATAACATAACTTCACGCCTCTTTTACGAAGATGTAGGCACCGGCTATTATTACGCCTCGTCTCGCCGAATCGAATAGGTGGCGATCTATGCCATATGCCGGGCACAAAATTGTCAGTCATCGATATTTATCACACATAACTTCCGTAAAGAATTTCCAAAAATCGTTGGTCCGGGATTGATCCCAATACTTGAAGCGGGTAGCTCAATCACTGGATATATTGGTAAGCGTATCAGTGGGCCATTGATATATATTTTTATTTCTATATTTCATCAAATAATTTGTAATAATGTTCCCGGCAGGTCACTTACGAGTCAGGTGTTGGACCATTAGAGGCTGGTCCGTCGACATCGATGTTGGACAAAGTTAAAGACCAACCTTTGGACGATCTGTTGCCAGTACCATTGTCTAATATCAAGGAGGAGGATGTCAAGATAGATGTCACCACAATACCAACGGAGCTACCGATGAGGGTATTTAGTGTAAGTGTATATCATTTCATTACATAGTATAAAATAAAGTCACTTTCCGCTGTCTGTCACCTGATATGCTTTTAGATCCTTGAAACTACGCAACGGATTTTGATGCGGTTTTATTAATAGTTAGAGGGTGTCAACGTGGTGGTTTTGATCTGTAATTCATATATGATGTTGTAAAGAAAAAATACAATTTTCGAGATTTAGCACTTTAATTGCAAACCTTGGCTGAACCCTAAGTGATAGTTCAAAACAATGTTCTACATTATTAAACACCTTCAGAAGGTCTACAAAAAAGTCCGCGAAGACATATGTCTATCTCTTAGGGATAACCCACAATGACCATTTTAATTTTTTTACTTTTTACGAGAATAATGGCTTGTTTACGAAGCAATTTTAAACATTACAGCATTAATTTTAATCCAATTAACACCCGAATACTGAACCGCCACTCAAATATATAAGCGCTACTTAAGCGTTTAAGTAGCTGTCACATTAGACAGAATACGTGAAATTTGAGCAGTAAGTAGCACTTTATTGATTGTCAGATTTGAGTGGCGGTTCAGTATTCGGGCGTGTCTTAAATAGATTGTGCATGTAATATAGATGATCCTGGCTCTTCACAGCATGTAATTTAAACGAATATTTTCGAATATATTGCAGTATTAACATACCGGGACAGCAGTTAAAGCCAATAAATGGCACAAATTGAACCTCATGACATCCAAAATTTACTCATTTATTACTTTTGATGCGGAACAAAGTTCTCCGAATCAGCTAGTATAAAATACAGTCACTTTCCACTGTCCCCTTATATGCTTATAGATCTTTGAAACTACGCAACGAATTTTGATGCAGTTTTTTCTAATAGGTAGAGGGTGTCCACGGGCTGGTTTGTATGTATAATTCATGTATAATGTAGCAAAGTAAAAGTGATAATTTTCGAGATTTAGCACTTTAATTGTGAACGCTGTAAAAGTACTTTTGATGCGGAACAAAAAGTTCGCCGAGTCAGCTAGGTATTATCATAAAACATACACGATATAGCGAGTCCGTACAGTGGACAGAGAGAGAGACACGCAACTAGCTCCACTGCTGGGCCGGCTCGACCGGTGGTATATTACGACCTTTCAGAAAATCGACATAAAGTGGCTCATGCTGCGTGTCGTTCGGTGAGAGTTATACGGAGGCTCCCTTTTCATCCCTTCTTATATATAGGTTGGGAACGCAACCGTGACTCCTTTCGGTGTTGCAGATGTCCATAGGAGGAGTAGGGTAGTAGTAGTAGTTTACCACCAATTTACTGGTTTGCCCCCTTTTCCATAAAATAATGAGTTAAACTAGTTTTTTTTATTCATCTTCAAGATATTTACATGTATTTATAAACCTCGTAACGGCTGTTGTAATATCTGGTTTGCTATGAATTATTCATTGAAAAGTTTGAGATTGTACACACAAGTGTATTTCCTAAAATAATTTTAACAAGACAGGTTTCGAACCCGGTACTTGTAATGGAAGCGCGCGTGCGCTTAAATTTACACAACAAAACAAAGTAATAAAAAAATATTTGAATATTTTTTTTTCTAGGTTTTGGCTCTCGACTTTGACATATTTAATGATATTGAATAAATAAGGAATTTTAAAATAATATTCCTGATATTATTGTATAATATAAATAAATTTCAATAATTAGTCTAATAAGTATAACCGGATTATTGATTATGTGTCTGCCTGTTTGTGAATAAAGACAAATGTATATTTTACATATCTTCATGCCTATTCTACCGGAAGGTGTAGGCAGTGGCTTTAAGCCTCTACTCGACGTTATGTTTACGTCCCAAGGAATAGGTGGCGAGAACCTATTGCCAACATGGGCACAATGTTTTCAGTCATCAATATTTATCACACATTACTTTCGAATTTAATTTCTAAAAGTCATTGGTTCGAGACATGATTCGAACCCGCGACTACATGATTTAGAAGCGGGTGCTCGACCACTGGACCACCGAGACCTTTGTATTTTTAGTTAGTGTAGTATTTTTAATTGAATTTTCCACAAGTCAGATAAAATAAAGGCATCTTTGACCTTGTTCTTGTAAATTCTGTAATATTTTAACTCAATTATAGAGATTGTTTGAATGAATATTGGTGTAGATTATTCTCGGTGGCGTAGTGGTCGAGCACACGGCTTCTGATCCAGAGGTCCGGGTTCGATTCCATATACTGGCTCACACCAATGACTTTTCGAAATTGTTTTCGGAAATGGAATAGGTAGCGAACCTATTGCCATCAATAGGTTCGCTACCTATTCCATTTGTGACGTAAACATAACGGCGACACGAGGCTTAACAGCCGCTGCCTACACCTTCGTGTAACAAAATGCGTGAAGTTATAGTATGTTATCTTATTATTTTAATTATTCTGCCCTACCCTGCCGCTGGTCTGTGCTACTTTTCTCAGAATGCTCTTTATTTCAGGACGATAATAAGCGAGAATTCATATCGGATAACGCTGTAGCGCTGCCGGGTATACCGGGGACATCGGGACCCATCGGCTTTGAGCCTGGCATGTTCAAACGTGAAAAAGACGATATTGGACCACCAAAGGTCTGCTTCATGTTTCTTTTTAAATTCCACAGAACACAAATGTTTACTTGTACAGCTTTCTATTGAGTTATGCGATATTGATAAAATATGCTTCATTTTAATATATAACACCTATTGAATTTATTAATTCATGTTTTGGTTAACTTACAGGCGAAAAAGAAGAAGAAAGACAAGAAAAAACATAAGCATAAACACAAGCATAAGCACAGCAGTAAAGAGAAATCGAAAGATCACAAAGAGAAGGATCGCTCGTTACCTCCACAGCCGCCTCCTGGCACTGATCATTTGAGGATCAAAGAGGAGACTAGGGAGACTTTGAGCTCGTTTAGTTCCAGCCAAAGTCCATCTGATGACGTGTCATCGATGCCCAGTAATATGAGTTTTTAATAGCACTATGGGAAATGAAGCAGATTTTTTTTAAATTAAATGAGATAATTCTCATAAAAAAAAACAAAAATATTTGATTATGTTGAATTAAATAAAATGTACCGTACCGACAATATTCACTCAATCTATGAATAAATAATAGTCTAAAACTAGAACAAGATTGCTATGATGAAATTTGTTATTATGTTAAGAGAAGAAAAGAAGAGAAATGTGATAGAAGGAGTTAAATATAGGACATAATAGAATAGATTATAAAATAAGTTACTTTAAAAAATATCAAACGTTGTGCAAAATATACAGACTTATCGCATAATGCAATGTCTGCCAGACTATCTAAAAATGTATTGATTAAGTAAATATAAATTCTATAATTTTATCTACTATAGTTTTATTTCTTTTGCATCTTCACGCCTTTAACACGTGAGTGCGTAAGCAGCGTCGCCTGGGTTCATCGAAATATTTTTCTGGTCACAACGAATTTTTTTTATGGGATAGGATGACAAACGAGTTGGCGTATCACCTGATGGTAAGTGACCAGCGCCGCCCATTGACATCTGCAACACATACAGTGTTACAGTTGCGTTGCCGACCTTTAAGAATGAAACGCGGCATGAGCCAGTTTACGTCGATCTTCTGAGTGGTCATGGTAATTCACCGGTTGAGCCGGCCCATTCATGCAGTGAACTGCTTGGCTCTGTAAGTAAGATGTGCTCTTTTTACATTTAGTATGTAGGTTACAAAGTTTCAATTTTTAGCGCGGAGGGACTTCACGCACATTTTTTTTGTTGATCGCCAGCGCCTTGTTATCAGCTGCATATTGCATGTATCGAAAACCTTGAAGTAGTAAAAAATATTCGACTAAATTTCGACCATAGACGAAAGTATTAAATTTCCCTAAAGAAAATAAATATGTGTTTCGTCATGTACCTAGTCATGTCCACAGAAGTCAAGGAACCAGCGCGGTAAACCGATCGGTTTAATAGGTAATGAAAAGTGACACTGCGGCTTAGTATAATATTACCTATGTCATTGGTAACTGAACTGTAATTAGTAAATATATCATAGAAATTTATTTTTATAGTGATCAAAAAAGTGTGTTTATAATTTGATAGTTATTAGCTTATTAATGTATTGTTACAAGTAAAACCTAGGTAGGGATTGCACGTTCTCATGTAAATTCTGTATAAAACTATCTATGCATATGTATGAGGCTACAAGCTAAAAATCTATCAAGCTGCTAATGCTATAGAAACATAACATAACATAACTTCACGCCTTTTTCTACCCGAAGGTGTAGGCGGCGGCTGTTAAGCCTCGTCTCGCCGTTATGTTTACGTCCCAAATGGAATAGGTGGCGAACTTATTGCCATACCGGGCACAACGCTTTCAGTTATCGATATTTTTCACATATAACTTCCGAAAAGAACTTCGAAAAGTCATTGGTGTAAGCCAGTGTGAGGATTCGAACCCGCGACCTCTAGATACTTCAATTACAAAATAATTTATAACTTCGAGTAATTTTGAGACGTGCAAAACAACAATCATAGCTGCTTGATTATTGTTCCCTAGCTTAAAATTCTCTTTTTAACTTTATGCCAAATTAATACGTTACAAATGGAATGCTCTTTATGTTTTTTATTAACCTGTATATTATATTCCAAAAAGTTAATGGTCTGTCTCAGCTAAAATTCGAACTCGAGACTTTATTCAAAAATGTCGAAAATACCTACTAACTTTACAGTAATTTTCTGACTATAATATACACGAATTTTTGTCAATTAATCCAAAATTAAATTATTAGATATCAAACTGGACCAAAGTAAAGAGTTGGTAATTTTTATACGTAAAAAAACGTAACTTCACTTCGCCTTTTGCTATGCGAAGGTATAGGCAGCGGCTGTTAAAGCCTCGACTCTACGATTCGTTTCGTTACATCCCAAATGCGGTGGCGCATCTATTGTCTTACACCGGGCACAAAGTTGACAGTCATCAATATTTATCACACATAACTTCTGAAATTACGTCCGAGAAATCATCGGCGTGAGTCCGAAATCGAACCAATCGACTTCTGAATCAGAAGCAGGCAACTCTAACAATGGACCACCGAGACTATATTTATGCTTGATAACAACCAATTTATTTTCGTAAGCCGTCCTCCAAATGGATACATTAATTAAAATTTAAAAATTTATAAAATCATTACTAGAAACAGTAATAATAATAATCTAACTTCACGTCTTTATAATACTTAATGGCGTAGGCAGCGGTATTTATGCTTTAGCACGCCCACGTGTATCAAGAAATCTCACAAAACAATTAAAATTACAGACAGACTAATAATAATTATATAGTGAATGATAAAACATGAATCCAATAATTTATTATAGTAAGTAGGTAGGTAGGACGATCAACTCTGCGGTCAATCAAGTTGAGCAGGCCAAAGCCATTCGTTACGTAGACCACGCGAGAGGAACACGGTCCTTACGATATTAATTTATTTAATACATTAATTAATAGTAATCATTTATTAATTAACTAGTTATTTGGTTTTGTGAATTAATGGCGAATACTGGAAATGGACAAATAAATGGACACTCCGTTGGATCACCGAAGAAAAAATTGGATGTCGTCATAGTAGGGGGTGGTTTGGTGAGTGTAATTAAAAATCTTAAGTAAAGGTATTGTATCAAATCTATATACATTTAAATAAAATATAAGTGTATCTTTGTAATGTTGTAATAACCGCTTTCTACTACTTTCATATGGATATACGGTACATGCACCATAATTAAATTATTTCCAATTAATGTCTGTCTGTGTATTTCTTCCGGTTCCGGCTCTGAAATCGCTGGACTGATTTTGACGGGACTTTTATTGACAGGTTGCTGGTATAATGAGGAGTAACAGAGGTTACTTATTTAGATTTTTTTAAAATTTATTGCTTCCGATGCGAAACAAAGTTCGCCGGGTCAGCTAGTATCTATAAGTATACGATGGTATATTACGTTTTAGATATTAGGTAAAAGATACGAACATTGATAAAATTAATCATTTTAATTATAACAAAGCACTTAAGCTACTAAAGTATCTAGTTGTACTTTCACGCCTCTAAAATCCGATGTAGAACGCAGCGGTTATCTCGTTACTAAACTTTTCAATAGTATGAAATGAGTGGCGAGCATTAGACGCAATTTTATCAGACATCGATGATTGCCAGCTTTGCAAAGCTGATCAGTGAAATAAAGTCGCGGATTCAGGGGAACAGAGGCTTTGAACCAAACCTCTTTTAGTAGTTCCAGACATGTTATATAATGTAATAGACAATAGACATTCGATTTGTTATTAAGGTCACCAGGCACAAGTAATTGGTATCAATTTAAGAGTTTAGTTTGACCTTCGTCTTCTAATAAGAAAAATTGGGAAAGACAATTGATCAACTCGCCTGACATATGTTGCCGTGTCCCCTATTCGCAGGCCTGCAGCAAAGATAGTTTGTTTTAATATTGACTTGATTGGGTTCGATTCTCACTTTGTATATACATTTTACGTTTGATTAAACTTCTGATTAAACTCACATCAGTTTCTTGCCCGATCCTTCTCATGATAGCCCCTACACTCGGAAACGTCGGGAAATAAATAGAAAATCAAGTTCTAAATAATTGCGTTATAATCCATAAAAAGTTGTTTCAATTTTATGAATGTGATTCGCGAAAATCTAAGAAAGAAATAAATTGTACTTGTTGACTATTTTTAAGTGTCTGTGAAGACATATGAAAATAAGGCTTCTTTTGACTTCGACATCAAAACTATATCTAATAAAAGCCATACCAAAAAAGTTAATTATTACATCAAAATATGAAGTATTTATAAAAACCTGACTACATAAAGAAATGATAGACTAAAAAAGTAGCGGTTCGGCAATATGTTTTTCTGAGACAAGCAGAGAATGATCGGCAATTATGTATGAATAAATTAACAACTTACTATTCTCGCCCGAATACTGAACCGCCACTCAAATCTGACAATCAATAAAGTGCTACTTACTGCTCAAATTTCACGTATTCTGTCTAATGTGACAGCTACTTAAACGCTTAAGTAGCGCTTATATATTTGAGTAGCGGTTCAGTATTCAGACGTAAGCGGTTGTAATATAAACTGATGTTATGTGTTTTTATGTTGCGTAATAAAAAGTATGTCTAAAAAAAATGAAATGAAAGCTGACTGACTAAAATAGTATACGAAGAGAATGTGAGTGGCAGGGTCGGGATCGGGAGACCAAGACGGAGCTACCACGACCAAATAAATGGAGCAGCTCCTACAGACAAACCATTGTATATGGTTTTGTGTTACTCTGTTTATCACATGTTAAACAGTAAATTTGATAATAAATAAATAATAGTTTAAAAAAACTAAAAAACACGCTTTTTATAGAAAACCGAACTAAAAAATAGAAAAATAAAAAAATATATATTTTATTTTAAAAAAAGCGTGGGGTGCATGGTGTCAATAGTTATAAATATTTTATTGACAGTTATGAGTAGAGTGATTATCATTTCGATAATATCTTAGAAAGCACCCCACGCTTTTTTTAAAATAAAATATATATTTTTTTATTTTTCTATTTTTTAGTTCGGTTTTCTAGTCTAGAACTTTCGTAGTTCACAAATCGCACCATCTAGTGGCAATCACCGGAAACTAAAAAAGAAGTCGGTTACAAACAAACATACAAACATACAAACCTACAAACAAACATACAGGTGAAGCTAATAAAAAGCTAATAAAAAAACAGTAAATCTTATATCCGATTTTGGAAAATAAAATAGCCTATGTTAATATCGTGGGGCAAAGTCAATACTCTTCTAATAAAAAGAAAGATGTCACATCCCGAACAAATAGTAAATCAATGGCATTTATCACATTTAAATGAAATAAAATGCATGGCCTAAGGCCAAATATTTACATCGATAAGTAAGAAGTTAAACTGCCTACATCTGTGAATATTAAAGGCTCGAAAGTATAATTTCTTTATTTGTAATAAATTCAGGTAATATCGATGTTATAGGTCGGTTCTCTGGAGGCCCTCTATCTGGCACGGAGGGGCCACAATGTACGTCTTTACGAATATCGCGAAGGTGAGTGAGTTTAAACCTACATATAAAATAAACAATGATGGTTGTTTGAAACTGGCGTACATATAACTGTAAAACTTACATATCTAAGGAATTTAAAAATATAACTTCACGCCTTATCTACCCGAAGGTGTAGGCTGCGGCTGTTAAGCCACGTCTCGCCGCTATATTTAGGTATGTCCCAAATGGAATAGGTGGCGAACCTATTGCCATACCGGGCACAAAGTTTTCAGCCATCGATATTTATCACACATAACTTCCGAAAACAATTTAGAAAAGTTTTCATTGGCATTTGGTTTATTTGGTTACATTGTGTCACCATTAAACGTTTTTAACAGTAAAGTCTTAATAATTTAGTTAGTAACCTTCTGAACCAAAAACTCGTGGGTTCAAATCCCAGCTTACACTGATGAGTTCTAGGAATTCGATGACTGACAACATTGGGCCTAGTACAGCAATAGATTCCGCCACCGATTCCATTTGGGACGTAAATATTCGTCAACTCGAGGCATAACAAACGCTGCCATGCACTTTTGGGTATAATATTTATCATTTTATTCCTTTTAAAGATATCAGAAAGACTCCACAAGTGAGAGGAAGATCCATAAACTTAGCTCTATCAGTGCGTGGTCGACGAGCGTTGAAAGATGTTGGACTAGAAACTCACATGATCAAGGAACACGGTATTCCGATGCAGGGAAGAAGAATCCACAGATTGGATGGATCCACATACGCCATACCTTATGACGCAAGAACTAATCAGGTATCGTGCCCCAATTATTACTAATTTTAATAATATCAAAATGTCTAATCGGCGACTGGCGACCTTCAAATTAACAGCCATTTTAAGATACTACTAAAAATGTAGTTTAAAGAATTACATAACATAGCTTCACACCTGTTTCTACCCGAAGGTGTAGGCAGCGGCTGTTAAGCCTTGTCTAGCCGTTATGTATACGTCCCAAATGGAATAGGTGGCGAAACTATTGCCATACCGGGCACAAAATTTTTAGTCATCGATATTTGTCGCACATGACTTACGAAATTAATTTCAAAAAGTTATTGGTGTGAGCCGATGTGAGGATTCGAACCCGCGACCTTTGAATTCAGCAGCAGAGTGCTCCACCACTGGACAACCGAGACAATAGAAGAATATAAATATAGAATATAAGAAATGCATAATCATACTTTAATAAGGTACCTTTTAAAATTTGTCATAACATTTTTACAATTTATAAATTGTTTTTGTTTAGTAATGATCTCATTTTTTTCTTTTCCAATGTATCACATAGCGTTGCGCTACTCTACAAAAGAAACTGCTTATATTTATCTAAATATATAGTTAAGCGAGTAAAACAAATAAAATATAAATGGAATTAACTTTGTATGCACCACAATAAATATTTATTTAATGAACAGTGACGCGAATGCGACGGGACATTATTAAACTTACAATAAACAACAGGATTAATATTATTCACTATATTAATACTGTGGCTGTTTATATACTTCTCTAAGTATTATTTTAATTCGTTTTGATTGCATAACTTCGTATTACATTTTATCATTTTGCGTTTGGCTTCTAATGATATACCTAAATATTAAACAAACTAAAATAGATTCAGTAAAATATCGTTTAGAATTTTATATTCACGGTCATAATTATTTTTATCTAATTTAAATTTTTATAAAATGGTTTCCGCTATTATAATAATAATATATTTATTGAACACACGTTGGTAATATAAAAAAGGCATAAAGACTCGGTTTCAAGTCAAATATGTTTGTTATGAATTTACATATTATTTGTATTTAAATCTGATATAGTGAGAGGTGATTTAGTAAGAAATCTCGGTGGTCCAGTGGTCGAGCACCTCGCTTCTGAATCAAGAGGTCGCGGGTTCGAATTCTGGTCAGAATTTGAGTAATTGTCATTGGTCAATGACTTTTCAAAATTGTTTTTGGAAGGTATGTTTATCACATATGACTGAAAACTTTGTGCCCGGTATGGCAATAGGTTCATCACCTATTCCATTTGGGACGTAACTTAACGATTAGGGGAGTCGAGGTTTTAGCAGCCGCTGCCTACACTTTCGGGTAGAAAAAGGGCGTGACGTTACGTTAAATTAAATTAAGTTTTTTCCTAGCTTTAGCGTAAAAATAGTAAAAATGGTTCTAGGCATAGATTTAACATAGACTATAATAGATGGCACATGTCAGGAAAAATGTACTAATATTTATCACTTACAGCGCGACCGCGTTTATTAGTTTTTCAGGATATTTATATTTTAACACATGAACAATAACTATGTAAAAGTTAACACTTTGAAGCGCTTTTTACGCACACATTGCTAAGTCACTCACACATCAACAACCCATTTTTGTCTCCTTGTTTGGGTGACTATTGCCGTTCTATTATTCTTATATCTATGGTTCTAGGTCTTGAGACAAATGTCACATTTTGATATTTTAAATGTACCTAACTTATTTGTCTATTTGTTTCGATTGCATAGATTTGCATTTATTCTTGTTCGACAAATAAACGTGACGTCAGTAGAAAATGTTGTTTTCCTTGACGCGGACGAATTATCTTTATCTAGAAATTATTGGAAACTAGTCTGTATAGATCTAAATAATATATATATATAATTTATAATTCTTCTGTACGTGTTTTGACAGCGAACTCTTCCTAAACGGCTCGACCGATTTGAATTTTTTTTCTGCGTGTGTTCATGTGTATAGCAAGATTGTTTAGATTCACAAATAAGCCCGGCAGGTGGCCGTATTTAAGTTATTAATCTTAAATCTAAACGTTCCTCGAAACCACATGAATATACTAAAAAAAAAAATAATTAAATCGGTCCAGCCGTTTATTATAAAATTTAAGAAACATTATTGATCTTAACAAATTGTTTTTAGAAAAATTGGTGTGTCTTTCATTTCTTACAATCACATACATACATAACTTCACGCCAAATCCCTTGCGGGGTAGGCAGGGAACAGAGCGCCATAGGGCACGATTCTTACACGCCTCACTCGCTTCGTTGACTTTCATAACTCTTTTCATGCACGCGCGTCGGTTTTTGAGGCTCTTAACATCACCTTCCTCCAGAACACGTTCTATTTGGTCATGGAATGTGTGTCTTGGCCGTCCTCGACTCCTACATCCATCCGCTTTTGCATTGTATATCTGCTTAGTCAGTCTTGCATCTACCATTCTTTCTACATGTCCGAACCATCGGAGCATGCCCTTTCTTACTTTTACACCGACACTCTCTTTCAAACCAACTTCCTTCCTTACAACCTTGTTTTCTACGCGGTCAGCGAGAGTCACTCCGCAGATTTTGCGTAGTGCCCTCATTTCTACCGCGTTTATTCTACTTTCATGCACACTCTGCCATACCCAGCTCTCGCTTCCATAAGTTAGCGTTGAGATCAGGACTGCATTGTGGATTGCTAGCTGGGCTTTTCTGCTAGTGTTTTTCGCGCCCAGGAATCTGCCCAACGCTCCATTTACGCTATTTCCTATCGCCACTCGTCTTTCTACATCCGCGGTGTACCTTCCATCTCTGCTAAAAGCGCATCCAAAATATACAATTTCATTCACCTGTTCCAGCACTACATCATCAACCATTATCGTTGCATCTGTTCTGGATTCCTCCCTTTCAAACACCATAACTTTTGTTTTCGTCGCATTCAACTGCAAGCCTTTAATCATGCAATCATCTTTTATAGTAGTGACTAGTGTTTGCAGGTCCGACGGCGATTCGGCTAGAAGCACGGCGTCATCTGCGTAAAGCAGGCAGCTCACAACTAGGTCACCCATTCGCATCCCTACATCCATCGATCTCACTCTCTGGAGACAACTGTCCAGGTACAGGATGAACAGTCGAGCAGACAGCACGCAACCCTGTTTGACGCTGATATTGACGTCAAACCAGGGGGACAAGCCGCCGTCAACACGCACACACGCTGTGCAGCCCTCATAAGTGGACTTCACAGCGCGCAGCAGTGCTCCGCTCACCCCGTAGCCCGGGAGTATGCCCCACAGATCCTTTCGTAACACTCTGTTAAACGCTTTTTCCAAATCCACAAAACCTTCCGGTTAACAGCCAGTTGTTTCTCCACGATGTTGCGGAGAGAAAAAATCTGATCCATGCACCCTCGTCCGCTTCTAAAACCACCCTGAGCCTCCCACAACACTCCATCCGATATCACCCTCATTCTCCTTTCAATAATTTTCCCATACACTTTTGCTGCTAAACTAATCAAACTGATGGCCCTGTAACTGGAACACTGCATACGTGATCCCTTACCTTTATACAAGGGCACAATGACAGCGCGCCTCCAGTCCATGGGAACCTTACCCGACCTCCAGCACAGATTGCTCAAGGTCAGGAAAGCGTCCCGGACACAGGTTCCACCGTATTTGATCATTAATTTAGCAGACATCATATCAATTCCAGCTGCCTTACCATTTTTCATACTTCGTATCGACCATTCAATCTCTTCCATAGTAATGTCCTCGTCAGATGTTGGCGCAGCGGTATCAGCCGTAGGCTCACCCGCGGCGCCCACATCTGGAACATACTCGTACATTTCCCCAAAATACTCACTCCACCTGCCCAATACATCGCTTGGGTTTGCAAGAATGTCACCAGTCTTAGACATAATTTTGTCCATTCTGGATGTTGACGAAGAACCCCGAGACTTTCTAACTTCCCTCCAGAAGAGTTTGTTATTCGCCTCGAAGTTCTCCGTCAACCTCACTTCCTCATTCGCAACCAGTCTTTCACGCTTCTCTTTCACTAATGGTAACATTCCTGCAGCGGCGGTAGCTTTCATACTTTTTCTCTGTCATACTATCATTCTGATTCAAACTTGAGACATAATCCAACCATGCTTTTTTCTTTCTTTCGACGCTGGCTTTCACATCCGCGTCCCACCAGGCATCACCTCTCAGAATCTTATGCCTCTTTGCACTACCGCATACTTCTTTTGCACTATCCACTATACTATCTTTCATTCTTTCCCAGCATTCTTCAACACCTAGGTCAGAAAGACTCGTCTCACTGAGTCTTTTACTGACTAGGTCTACATACATACTCCGTACACTTCCATCTTCTAATTTCTCGCATTTTATCCTTTCAAGCTCTCCGAAATGGGTACGCACTCGCCAGTGTCTCCACTTCTTGAAAAGGCCCACGAAACGGCTTACCACCAGGTAGTGGTTCGTATCAAGAGTGGGTCCTCTGTGGGCTCTTGTATCCCTTAGAGTATTTCGGAGACGACTATCTACCAAAATCAAATCAATCATACTCTTTTGTTCATTCCGTCTCCACGTATACGTATGAATATCTTTATGACGGAATAATGTGTTAGACACAAGGAGGTTCCGTTCCAATATCGGCTTACCAGCATCATTCACTGTCTTGTCACCATTCGGACCAAGGACAGCCTCCAGGCTATCTCTCTTGGTTCCGACCCATCCATTAAGATCACCACACAGAATTATCCTTTCATTTCCCTCAACCAGATCCAGAATATCCCTAACAGTTTCCCAAAACTCCTCGAGTTCGCGGGGATCCGCGGAGCTGACGGGAGCATAAGCTGCGACCAGGAAAACTCGCGTGATCCCCAGTTTTATTCGAACCCAAAGATGTCTCGGGCTTACCAACTCATAATCTTTCACTCCTGAAGCAAAGCGGGAGGAGAGAACGACTCCAACACCCCCACTGGCACGGACGTCCGGGTCCACTCCGGACCATAGGGCTACCATGGCTTTCTTGTCATACTACCTCTAACATTCCACGTGCCTATACGGCACTCCCCTCTCCTCGTCCCGCCAGGGTTGGCGCTGCGTGAAGGGTGGCGGCCCCCTTCGCCGCATGCGCATGCAGCCGCACCGACGGGGGCTAATCGGTGCCCGTCGCTCATGATGATGACATGACTCATGACATGACCCCCTAATCCCCCTTTCATTTCTTAATGCGTTCAATATGGTAATCGCTTGGTGGGTTTTGGTATATCATTTTGGACAAAATTGGGCTGTTTGTTTATAATACTAAAGAATGTTTGTGGTAGAACCACGCAGCTTTTTTCGGCAACGCAATTGTGATACTACTGTGGTGCAGATGTCCATGGGTAGGGCTGTTCACGATCATCCCTCTTTGTTCCGGCTAACATCCGAAATGGATGGATGGGTTTAAATGTGGTTTTAATTGAAAATTAGCTGATGTAATAAGGATTAACATAGGGTACCTTTATTTCTATTTAATAAAATTCCACACGGATGAAGTCAAAGCCACAGCAATTTAAATATATGATTAGAGTTTAGTTATTACGTGTAGATATTTGCGTTATTGATGTCGTTGACACAATTTATTTATCCACCAATAATTATTGTAAATAGCAATAAATAATCGTATATAATCGGATAATTATGTGTCAATAATAATATATATCTATAAATATACTAGCTGACCCGGCGAACTTTGCTCCTTCTCATCAAAGTAATAAATATGTAAATCTTTGATTTATCACTTTTTATTTACTACATTATACATGAATTATAAATAAAAACCACCCCGTTGACACCTAATACTGAACCGCCACTCAAATATATAAGCGCTACTTAAGCGTTTAAGTAGCTGTCACATTAGACAGAATACGTGAAATTTGAGCAGTAAGTAGCACTTTATTGATTGTCAGATTTGAGTGGCCGTTCAGTATTCGGGCGTTAATCTATACGTAGCGTACTTTCAAAGATATAATCATATAAGTGGACAGATGCCGTAAAGCAACATTGTTTTATACTATGTAATGATATTTAATTTTAAATAATAATCATGATTAATACTAATAATTTACTGCATAAATGGGGCGGCTCGACCGGTAAATGAATATCGACGTAAAGTGGCTTATGCCGTGTTCCGTTCGGTGATAGAGGTTTCCGGAGGCCCACCACACTTTCCCTCCCTTTACTATACTACTCCCTTAAAGTCCGGCAATGCAACTGTAACACTATATGTGTTGCAGGTGTCCATGGGCAGCAGTGGTTGCTTAACAACAGGTGACGCGCTTGCTTGTTTGCCCTCCTATTCTATAAAAAAATATATCTAATCTATAATAACTTGTGGGATATTGTATCTATCAAGTACCTTGAACTATCAAGGTAACTTCTTTCCGTAGTATCCCTGGTTCAATTTCTGTTACACATTCTTAATAATCAGAATTTATAAACACATACTCAAATATACATAACTGCGCGCGCTTTTCTACCTGAAGGTATAGGCACCGCCTGTTAACTCTCAACTCAGCGAATATACGTCCCAAAATAGAATAGGTGGCGAACCTATTGCCATACACCGGATACAAATTTGTTAGTCATCGATATTTATAACACTTCACTTTCGAAAATAATTCTAAGAAATCATTGGTGTGAGCCCGGAATCGATCCCACCACTTCTGAACCACAAGCTTGGCTGGACCACTGGACCAACGGGACGACCGAAGTTATAAAAGATAATACATGGATGATTATTGCTCGATTATGGCATTGATCTTGCTACTTATTAAGTCCTACATAAATTTACTTCGACGAAACAAAGCTTAGCAACGCCGCTGCCTACACCTTCAAGTAATACGGGCGTACGTTACTAAAAAATCTTGTAGTACTAAAAGCTAAAGCTAAAAGATTAATATTCCTTGCTCATACATTCATTCTTTTTTTCCAGTGTATTTATTCCGTGGGAAGGAATTACCTTAACAGCCTACTATTACAAGGTGTGTAGTATGTTTTATATTGTTATGTTTTTTTTTCATGCGTGGAGAGAGGGTTGACGAAACGAGAATGCGTGTCACTTGATGGTAAGCAACTACGCAGCCCATTATCACATGCTGCACAGATAGTGTCAAAGTTCCGTTGCCGTCTTTTAACATGTGATAGGGACGGGATTGGAGGCACAATAGGAGGGGGAGAGAGTTAGGCCTTCGGATACTTCTATCGCCGAACGAAACGCGGCATGAGGTACTTTACTTTATATTCTGAGAGATCGTGCTATTTTACCGGATCTGCGCGGTCATCGGTATTTGTCACATATAACATTCGGTAATAATTTCTAAAAGTCATAGGTGTGAGCCAGGATTTGAACTGAATTTCTTGATTCAGAATCGGGGTCCTTGACCACTGGACCACCGAGGCCAGAAAAAACTAAATTATTTGAAAAAAAAAGAAAAGAAATGTTTTTTAAATGTTCCAATTGTTTAATACATTGTTTGTTTTTATTACAGATTCTGAAAAATACGACAACGTCCACACATATTTCAGTCATAAATTGGTAGACTCGAACTTGAAGAAAGGCGCACTAACTTTCCAAAAGTAAGTTGCTTTAGCATTTAAGCAATACATAATATAATATATGTATCATTACGCATTTTACTTCCTTATGGAGTAGTCAGTATTTGTTTCCGTGTAATTCTGGTGACCAAGGTAGAGAGAAGTATGTTAAGATAGTTTGGTTATATTAAAAGAAAAAAAGCCTACTGAATTAAACAGTCGGGATCATCTGATCAAGGTTAAGTTAACACGATCAAATAAATGGTCTTTTCAAATTGGGTAACAACTGAAGTGTATGCAGCCCCGGATCTTCAATTTTGTTAAGGCGGGGCAAAAACTAAAAATGCCGCCCCCGCCCACTAACATTTATTTTAACGTTTACTACTCTACTACTACTCATGCCGCGTATCCGGAAATCCAATCCCAAAAGGGAAAGCTTTTTCTTCCCATCCCGCTTCCGATCTCTTCCATATTCCAATTTAAGAGACAGCAACACAAGTGCTGTGCTAGCTGTGTTCAGATGTCTATGGGTGGCGTTTGTTGCTTGCCACCGGGTGCTCACGCCTGCTTGTTTACCGTATACCATAAAAAAAAACTTCTTCTGAACTATTTCTAGCAAATTATTTAATAGGCCATTCACACCAATATGTTTTGCCGACCATCACCTATGACTACTCCGTCAGTTCTCACCCGCGCTCGGCCCATAGTCGATCCCGCCCAGCTGGGGATCACATCGGTGTCGTGCCGCCGGACCCAAGCCACAGCCCAGGCCTCCACGCGGATCTTTATGCTTCCAAGCTGTAGGAGGCAATCGCGGACGTGGCACGCTTATTGCGGCCGGTAAAACTGGCGGCGTTGGTGGTGCCTAATCTAGAAGATCCGGTCGCCAAGGAGGAAGTGAAAACGGCTATCGCGAACATCGGATGCTGCGAGGTCGCGGCGGTCAAGTGCCGCCCTATCTGACCCGACCACGGCGGCATTGGCGCGATGCGCCTCGAGTGCCCTGTCGCAGGCCGTCCTGACGAAGGGACGGTTACTGGTCGGATCTACCTCTGGACGTGGTGGTTCGGTCCCTGTTTCCTAGCAGGGCCAACTTTACGCCGCCAGCTATGGACCCTCTACCCTTCGTGCTCGTACTCTCACTTCGTGTCTTGCGACTGGGAGGTTTCCGAAATCCTGGAAGGAGGGACGGTTGTGCCTCCTTCCCAAAAACACACAGCCGACGGGTTCCGTCCCAGCATTACGGCCAATTGGTGCCGGATTTGTCGGACACTCAATTCGGATTCCGGAAAGGGCGTTCGACCATTGACGCGTTGGCCCGTCTAAAGGGCCAGGTGCCAGCGTGGGAGACGGGGTGCTGGCGGTGTCATACGGCATGGAGTACGGTGTTCCGCAGAGGTCTGTCTTAGGCCCTCTCCTGTAGAACATCGGCTTTGCCTGGCTTCTGCGGGGTGCCCTCCTCCGTGGGACGAGTGTAATCTGTTATGCAGATGGCACGCTCCTCGTTGCCCAGGGGAGCGACTACAGGGAGGCGGCTAGCCTCGCTTTAGCAGGTGGAAACCTCGTGGCCGGGCGAGTCCACGAATCCATCTTCAGGTGGTTCTGCATAAGGCCGAAGTAGTCTTCTTCCCCTGTCTTCGGCGGCGTCCTCCCGCTGGCGGTCACATCACGGTGGAAGGCAAAATTATTGCGGTAAAGGCCATTATCATGGCTCATTATCTACAACGGGTGAAATTTCGGCCAGTACTTTAGCATGGTTTCCTTTCCTTCCGAATGGCGCAGGTGCTGTCCGGGCACGGGTGCTTTCGATCGTACCTGAGCCGAATTGGCAGAGAGGAGACCCCGTCGTGCCCGCACTGTGGCGCGGCGGAGGATGCGGCTGAGCACACTCTTCAGGTTTGCCGTCGTGGGCTGGGCCGCTCCGCCATTCGGTCGCGGCGGTCGGGCCGTTTTGTCGCTCCCCAGCTTCCTATCTACTAGGACCCGAAGTAGGTAGGTTTCAGACGAAACCACGTTTCCGTCTGCAAGAGCAGAGAAAAGCCCCACTGCGTTTTGCCAATAACCCACAACCTGTACCCCATAGACGATGTTAAATGTCTGCTACTGCTTTCAGTAGATCTAAATTAGATCTGATTTGATTGCTAAAAAGATCCGGGGCTGGGTGTATGACAGTCAGTCTCGGTGGCGCAGTGGCTAGCACCCCGCTTCTGATACAAGAAGTTCAAATCCTGGCACACACTAATGAGTTTTCGAAATTTTCGCAATTTACGTGTGATAAATATCGATGTCTGACAACTTTGTGCCCGGTATGGCAATAGGTTCGCCACCTATTCCACTTTGGACGTAAACATAACGGCGAGATGAGGCTTAACAGCCGCTGCCTACACCTTCGGGTAGAAAAAGGCGTGAAGTTATGTTATGTTATGTATGACAGTGGATGAAGCGAAAGAAGTGTGTTAGTATTGTAGCTTGTGGAAAGCCAAATTCTCTGCCAACTCTTATGGGATACAGGTGTGAGTATATGTGCGTAAGTATGTAATTGACATAAGTATAGCCGTGGTGAAGCAGGAAATAAGTTTGTACCTACTCCATTAAAGATTTTACTTACCAGCCTATGAACCACTACACATGTATTTATATCATTGCATTGATCAGATTCATTAAGTTTTTAATAGTATTTAATTAACTATATTTGTACCTCAATGGAAAGTGAAAGGCCTAAAATTTTATTGAGTGACTTTGAAAATTTTCGGAAATATTTAGTTTTAACTGTTACAACTTCAGCCCTGTAATACTTGCAGTTAGTAGGCGGTTATAATTAAGTCTTGATAAGATTATTTTTATCTAAATATAAATAGGTGGTAGCTAAGAAAAATAATTTTAATATATTTATAGAACTGATACAAAAGAAACTGTACAAGTCAATGCAGATCTGATTATTGGCGCTGATGGAGCATTTTCGACGGTTCGCAAAGCAATGATGAAACAACCACTCTTCGACTATAGCCAAAAATATATTGAACACGGCTACTTAGAACTGTGCATACCGGCCGACGAAAACGGCGGTGTAAGTACTGTATTTATTTTAAAATCTATTACTCTTATAATTCTGCTTATACTTTGGTATATAATGAGACCACATTTCTAATAAAAAACATAACAAAGATATTGCATAGCCGACAAAAAGGATCAAGAAATGTAACCTTAAATCTAACATCGTCGTATTTTTGAAAGTTTTTGGATGCACATTTATTACTGTATAACTTCTTAAATGAAGCGTGTTCAGCTGGTTCTTCACAAGTCCAGCCTCGTACATACGGGTTGCGTATTTCTGAAATTGTTCTTTATAAGGCAATCCCCGCACTAAATATATAACAATTATATTATCACTTGAAAACGTCCACGATTCTAACTCATATTTACCTTCGTAATTTATATAATCGTATTCTTTCAAAGAATAACTGTATTCCAATTCTATGGCGTAATATTTTTTTGTCGAAGCGACATATTGTAAAGCGCCATCTGTATAAGAACAGTTGTGAATGTTATCTCCTTGTGGTAACTCCTGATTGTAAGCGAATTGAAAGAACATTCTAGAATTATCACTGATGCAAGGTTCGTAAGGTAAGTTTTTTAAATTGTCCGCTGAAATCGAATGGGCCTTCTCATGTACATGTATTGTTATCAAACTGACAAGAGCTGTATTGTAAAAGTTCACTATGAAAAATGTGAACCACGACCAGCATACTATTATATTTCTGAAATGCTTATTTTTGGATAATCCAGAATTAGCATTTCCGAAAAAGTACCCCCACGTATTGAGCATTGAGTATGTAGTGTCGTTTAGTAATATTTTAAGTGTCAGACATACTAAGAATACTGCAACTGAGGCGATACCTATTAAGCACCAAGTTAAAATACCAAATTCTTTATATAATCTCTTCCAAACAGTACTTCCTATAGCTGGTGTGTATAAATTATAAGATGCATAATTAAAACCATAAAGATAATCAAAAAGTTCAACTCTGTTCTTCATTAAGATATAACCACCAGCTGCTACGTCTGCTCTACCACTATCTAAATAGTTTAAAAGACCTGTAGTCGATCTGTTTGGTAATACATTACCATAAATTACTTCATCCTCATTAAATACTTCATAGTCTATATTGAAACCAATTTGATCAGCTATGGTGTTTAAAACATATTGTTCTAAACCCGGCACAAATTTCCCATACACCGTATAGTTGCTTGTCATTGAAATGAAATTTGGTACATCATCACTTGCTACCACTTTTATAGTACAACCTTTTAATTCTTTGATATTATTAGTAGGAAAGTATTTTGTTATATTTTCTGCACTCTCACAAGTACCAAGTGGGATAACTTCGTTGAAATATTTTCCACAATTTCCATCACTTAGAGGATTGTATGTATAAATTATTGCATCACTCTCTGAACTTCCCAGAAGTATTAATTTATAGATTTTGTATTTCAACAATATATTGAACAGTTCTTCTATTTCTTCGACACTGTTTAAACTGATTACTTCTACGATAAAGTACGCTTGAGGAGTCCAAAATACGTCTCTGGTTAAAGCTTGTATATCTGATGAAAATTCAACTAAATTTTCTGCTGTGATTATGTAAACATTAGTACAAGTTAACCAATCGCGTTCAACAAATGACCTTACAATAATACTGTGACACAATCTATGTTCATTTCTTCTTCCAATTATTTGATCTACATCGATATTTGGGTTGACAAAAGTTACAACATTGCCGCATGGAATATTTTTCATCAAAATATTATTGATACATTTCGCTGTACTA
Organism: Euproctis similis; assembly: GCA_905147225.2. Taxonomy (NCBI): domain Eukaryota; kingdom Metazoa; phylum Arthropoda; class Insecta; order Lepidoptera; family Erebidae; genus Euproctis; species Euproctis similis. The sequence goes on from LR990116.1 coordinate 16,380,391, forward strand.
TAGCTTCGGTTTGTAATATTGTAAAACAAATTCTCCTCCGAGCGGACCACTACTCCTACGTAAATCGTTGTTAATATGAAGTAAACCGATATTTTGTTTAGTAACATGATACTAAATTTTAAAGAACTTATTTTTCTTTTAAGGAAGATACTTTTCTACACAATTTGTCAACAGCTAAAGAATGTACACATTGAAGTAAAATTGTTCAAATTAATATTAAACTAATACAGCAATGTTTTATATCGCTTTTGAAAGGTATTATTATAGTTCATAGTTTTAAATTTTGATAGCGTATTATTTACTTGTGATAAATTGAATTAAAATTGTCCACTTCTAAATCGGTTGTCGTTAAAGATTTAAGGTTTTATGATTTATTATTATTATTATTTATGATACTTAAAAACTATAAATGATTAATGTAAGGGATCAGTTCAGCTATAGCTGATATTACTGTAGTATACTTTCGAAATAAGCTTGTTGAAATTTCCTCAGGGTATCATAAACTTTTGAATCAAATTACCATACTTTAGTCTGTGAAACACAATTTTGTCTGTTTCATGATACTTTAACTGGAGTCAAAAGTGAGTGTTCTTGATATTTCTTTATTATTATTTTGTTTTGTATTTCTAGTTTCAGATGCCCGCGAACTATTTGCACATCTGGCCGAGGGGAGAGTTCATGATGATCGCTTTGCCGAATCAAGATTGTTCTTGGACTGTGACACTCTTCATGCCGTTCACCAATTTTACAAGTTTAAATACAGAAGATAAACTCATAGCCTTTTTCGAGAGATACTTTCCTGATTCGATTAAGTTGATTGGACAAGATAAGCTTGTTAAAGACTTTTTTGCTGGCTCACCATCACCTTTGGTTGCTGTTAAGGTATTTATTAGTCATTAAAGTTTCTCGGTAGTCCAGTGATCGAGCTCCCCACTGCCGATTCAAAAGTCGTGGGATCCATTCCGAGCGTATACCAGTGATTTCTCGGCATTCTTTTCGACAGTTATGTGTGATAAATATCAATGACTGAATACTTTGTACGCGGTGAATGGTAATAGTTTCTTTCACCTATTCTTAACTTGGGTTTGGTTGGGTAAAAAAGGCATGAAGTTAAGTTGTTGTTGCTTCCCTAATATTTATTCCTGTTGCCTGAGAGAATACTTACTATTACTTATTGGCTGTTGAACACGAGTGCATCCTGTAATTGGTTCTGTAGAGACCTTAACGCGCACGTATTCCCAATTCAGTCAGAAAACGGAAATTCAAACGACAATAATGACAGATTTGTATCCACTGTATACCTAACGTTGTGTTGATAAAAATAATCAATAGATGGCGTTGTGGAAAACTGTGTTATAATTATGTGATTATTATTTTTCCCCATTTTACCTTTCTAATAGCTAATAATAACAAATCAACAAATACTTTGAGGAAAACATGAACAAAATAAACAAACAATAATTATTATTCAAGGAGAGAGAAAAAGTAATTAGTTTTTTCATTAGCATTTTAATATACAAAAGAACAGTCTGGTCGAAATTTGTACTTTCTTTTCAGAATCAATATTTTTTGTACAGCTTGTTGATTATACGGTATTTCTGCCTCTCGTCCCTTGTCACTGCGTAATCTAAAGCTTTACGCAATTATAGGGCTTTCTAAAACACGTCTACAACATATTCCAAATATAACATAACATAACTTCACGCCTTTTTCTACCCGAAGGTGTAGGCAGTTGCTGTTAAGCCTCGTCTCGCCGTTATGTTTACGTCCCAAATGGAATAAGTGGCGAATCTATTGCACAAAAACAAAGTTTTCAATCATCGATATTTATCACACATAACTTCCGAAAACAACTTCGAAAAGTCATTGGTGTGAGCCAGGATTCGAACCCGCGACTTTTTGATTCAGAAGCGGGGTGCCTCGACCACTGGACCACCGAGACTTCTAAATATGGTCTATTTTATTAACATTAAATTGCTTCAATAAATACTTAAATTTTCAGTGCCGCCCCTACAATGTAGACGACAAAGTACTACTGATAGGCGATGCTGCCCACGCAGTGGTGCCTTTCTACGGACAAGGAATGAATGCCGGTTTCGAGGACTGTACTTTACTTGATCAACTATTTCAAAAACACAACGACAATCTAGCTAAAATATTGTCTGAATACTCCAAAGTGAGATGGGAGGACACGTTTGCAATCAGTGATTTAGCGATGTACAATTATATCGAGGTATGTTGACATGCACATCACTATTTAAGAAAAAAAAGAGAAGAGAGCAGAAGAATTCTAGGTTATTATATTTAACAGCTCGACCGGTGAAATATCACGACCTCTCAGAAGATCGAAGTAAAGTGGCTCGTGCCGCATTTCTTTCGTTGAGAGAGGTACCCGGAGGCCCACTCAAGAATGGGGAAGACCCATCCTTTCCTATCCTACTCCCTTAAAGGTCGGCAACGCAACAGTAACACTATATGTGTTGCAGGTGTCCATGGGCGGCGCTGGTCACTTACCATCAGGTGACACGCACGCTCGTTTGCCCTCCTATTCCATAAAAAAAAACAGTATTCCAATTTCTACGAGGTACTCCTTAGGTAATTAGAATAGAGAATTTTTTATGTTTTCTGTAATTTCGGAGATTATACTGCAGATTGGCAGAAAGAGGAATCGAATATCATAAAGAAATATTGTTATTTGTCCAAAATTTTGTTTTATTTTTTCAAACAATTGGCTGTCACTCTTTTCAGATGCGAGATTTAGTGGCTCGTCCGTCTTACCGGCTCAGAAAGGCTTTCGATGACTTCCTATTCTGGATGTTGCCAACGACCTGGGTGCCTTTATACAATTCAGTTACTTTTACCACAATGCCTTATCACGAATGCGTGCTAAATCGCGAGTGGCAGGATAAGGTAATACTTCAACGTGATTTTGTGTTCTTCCGGAAGTTACAAAATTATTTTTTATCAACTTTTACTAGTATCTGAAGTATAGGGTTTATAATCTTGTTTTTCCTTAGAAAAAAATGATTTAACATTGTTATGTAAATTAATTTTAAGTACGAATACTACCTGAACAATTAGGTTGTATTTTCCAAAAATTCAATTCGAAATATTAGTTGTTTTCAAGAATTTTTAAAGTGGAACTTCTAATGTCTCTTGCAAAAGCGTTTAACGTTAACACCCTCTCACGAGTGAAATTAATAATATACAATAGAAATAATGAGAAATATATATAATAATCTGCGGAGAAATTTGATATCAGGTAGTTTTTTAATTGTATATATTTTAAATAATGTAATTAATTTATTTGTTCTTATTAATATACAATAGTAGATGTATATACTAGCTAGCTGTTCAATTTGTTTTCGTTTATACTATATTCGTATAAAAACGTAATTCCTATAAACTTTATAGGAATTACGAATGTTTAAGGTGAACTGTTACTGTGAACATTATTTCAGATTCTGAAGCGAGTCGTATTCGCTGGGGGAATGGCTGCTTTAACTGGAGCTGCAATTGCGTTAAATATGTACCGACTCTAAAATAAAAATTGTTCGAAATAATAAACTATATTTTCATTTAAATTTAGATGATCCAAAATATTAAAAAAAATGTACGCTCTCGGTTGCGCAGTGGCTAGCACCCCGCTTCTGATTCAAGAAGTCGTGGGTTCAAATCCTGCCACACACCAGTGACTTTTCGAAATTTTCGGAAGTTACGTGTTATTAATATCGATGACTGACAACTTTGTGCCCGGTATGGCAATAGGTTCGCCACCTATTCCATTTGGGACGTTAACATAACGGCGAGACGAGGCTTAACAGTCGCTGCCTACACCTTCGGGTAGAAAAAGGCGTGCAGTTATGTTATGTTATGTACGCTTATTTACAAAACATGTCAGAAGTATGTGAGGAGTTGGAATATGAATTCAGGCATCAAAATATCTGAATGATTCATAGTTCGCCAATATATTGTAACTATTCATTTTTTCGGAACGCTTAAAGCGGATTGGAAATATTTTTGAGTTACTCTCAAAGATTTTCCCTGAAGCGTTTTCCGTGTGCGAAGACTATTTACACTTGACCGGGCATTTCGTATAAGAAAACTTTTGATACGCTTGTGGAAAATCTAAAATCCATTTTCTCATTTTAATCCTAGCCAAGAATAAAATTAAAAGCTCTCTATTTGAAACGAAAGTTTGTTTGGCAAGAGATAAAACTATCTCATAGTGCATTAAATATTAGAGGGGATTCTGTGGCCGGAATAATGGGCAGACGTTTTTGGATGAAATTCCAAAATGTGCGGCCTAAATACTGTATGCTTTATACGAGTTTAGTGTTTAACTTTAGGGTGAAAATGTTTCAAATAATTAGACTGGGGTTTATTAAATCTCTAAACTATAGCCTAGCCCGCAAGTGATTTGGCGTGAAATTATGTATGTATCTATACTAATATTATAAGGAGGATAAAATTTGTATTTTTGTATGTAACGAATAAACTCAAAAAGTACTGGACCGATTTTTACAATTCTTTTTTCTTTAGAAAGCTATATTATCACTGAGTAACATAGGCTATATGTAATCATCGTCATCATCGACATTTTGTTTGTACGTGAGTAACACCGTGAGGCGGGAAGCTACATACAATATAGCGATACGAAGTTCGAGCGGTCTACAAGTAATATATAAATCGATATATTTTTTACGGCATGGGGGTAAATCGAGCAAGTAAGTAACTTGTAATAGACATATGTTTTAGTTTCGTTGCCGGCCTTTAAGCTAGTTGGATGGGACGGGAGGAGAACGTAGGATTAGAGTACTCAGATACCTCTTACACCGAACCAAAGGCGGCATTAGCCATTTCACGCCGATATTCCGAGAGGTCGTGGTATTTCACTGGTCGAGCCGGCCCATTCATGCAGCGAACTGCAAGACTCTACCACTGCTAAAATAATTTTCGGTACTAGATTAAGAGTATGCATATAGGTATAGTATCTATTAGTTCAATAAAACACAAGTTGAGAGGTGTGGTTAACTAAAAAGTTTAATCGTAACACAAAATAAATAACATCCACTGGCCTCGAGGAAACCTATATCCACTTATATCCAGAACGAAAACCCTAAAAACATACAGTCAGGTAGGTTGTATAGGAAAAAATGCTAACTTTCAAACACTATTTCGTCGGGGCGTTCTCGCTGAGGAACGTTCCGTGTCTGCATTCCAATGTTCGACGAATCGAAAGTGTTCCCGTCAGATTAATTGGCCAGCGATCTGACTTCAAAAAAAAGAAGATTGCAAACTTCGCTGACATTAATGAAAATTTATCGTGCCCGGTTATTGGTTGTCGGTGCCCCTCTACTGTGTATGTATATGTATAATAATATTCTTAAGTGGCACCTAAAGTATTATTTGGCCTTGATACCAATTAGTTTTTGTAGCTTCCCGCCTTTTTCTAACAACTAACCGATTTTATAAGTCGCAAATGGAACTGTGTATATCACATATTTATGTTGGCGGAACCTATTACCATAGATCGCGCCCAAAGTTGTAAGTCATCGATATCTATCACAGAATACTTCCGAAATGAATCGATATGATTGGGATTCGATCCCACGGTTTTTTGATTTAAAGTCGGGGTGCTTGACCTCCATACTTTAAATTGTTGGTTTACAAAATTATAGTACGTTTGCTTAACGCTATTTGTAAAGTATAGGTTAGAAATTTAGTCTTAAATTAACTATAAAATATCATGTGGCTAAAAGACGAAAACTAAGAATAACAAAGGTTGATTAGCAGATTTATTTTAGTTATTTTATAAAAATATACAATGTCAGTTCTCATACACGTCACTGGCAGATAATTAAACCATGTGTGTTTGGACAGATACCCTTAGAACAAACAAGAGCGATGCACCACAAGACCACATGTGTCTGAACGCCTTGACAATGATCTCAACAAATCTTCACATAGACATACATACATTCATAACTTCAAGCCAAATCCCTTACAGGGTAGGCAGAGAGAACGGAGCGCCATAAGGCATGATTATTACATACCTTGCTCGCTTCGTTGACTTTCATAACTCTTTTCATGCACGCGCGTCGATTTTTGAGGCTCCTAAGGTCATAGAATGTGTGTCTTAGCCGTTCTCAACTCCTACATCCGCTTTTGCATTGTATATCTGCTTAATCAGTCTTGCTATCCTTTATCACATCGACATATCCAATTATAATAGTTTGTTGTGCAAAGCTCTGCGACAAATATTTGTTTTGCTGTTCAAATATTTTCACGTTGTTGTTTACTCGTACTTTTGTTTTGAGTTTATCTTTTTTTTATGGGATAGGAGGGCAAACGAGCAGGCGTGTCACCTGATGGTAAGCAACCAACGCCGCCCATGGTCACCAGCAACACATATATTGTTACAGTTGCGTTGCCGACCTTTAAGGGACAGGGGATAGGAAAGGATGGGGAAGGGGAGTGGGCCTCCGGGTACCTCTCTCACCGTACGAAACGCGGCATGAGCCACTTTACGTCGGTCTTCTGAGAGGTCGTGGTATTTCACCGGTCGAGCCGGTCCATTCATGCAGCAAACTGCTTGGCTCTACCACTGTTAAAAAGTTTATTTATTTATTTGTTATTCTAATATTCTTTTATTTATATATTAAGTTATGTGTGTTTCTTAGATATAAAAAGAGTCTGTTATGAAAGACAAAGAAGCGAGGCGTGTCATAATCGTGCCTTAGGCGCTATGTTACTTGTCTGCGTATCTCTGCCTACCGCGCAAGGGATTTGTGCGAAGTTATGTATGTGGGTTTATTCTTTGAATTTTACGCAGTTGTAGGTAATATTAAAAACAAATTTATAAAAATAACTAGCTGACCCGGCGAACTTTGTTACGCATCAAAGATTATTTTGCAGCGTTAATATCTAAAGTCCTACATAAATTACAAATACTAACCAGCCCGTTGACACCTTCTGTCTATTATAAGAAACCGCATCAAAATCCGTTGCGTATTTTTAAGATCTAAGCATATAAGGAGACAAACAGCGGAAAGCGAATTTGTTTTATACTATGTAATGATATGATCACAGAATAAACAACTAACTAAGTAACTAACTATCTTAGTTAGTTACTTATCTAGGGAATGTTTAGGTACTCTTAATATTCTTGCAATTAAGCTACTGTGGAACACGCCATTTTATTTCTATTCAATAACACTAAAATATACCAAAACGTTTACAAGACGTTCTTAAAGTATCGACAATTATTAGAAAAAAAAAACCCACTCATATTGTTTGTTATCTGTAGAAAGGCTTCTACTGTTCGCAACTTTTTCTCATAGCAACTTGTGAATTAGTTCATTAAAGTTGAACGTTGTGATGATTATGCATTAGAGGAACAGCTAGATCTGACGGGCTCCCATTCCCACGAGAACAACTGCGAACAACTTATAATTTTCAGAACATTCATTAACAACTCCGCGAACAGTTGAGAACTTTACCTCGCGTCGATTTTATCTATACACTTGTATTTCAATATAGTTACATACATACATAACTTCACGCCTTTCTACCGGCTTAGGCAGCGCCTACTTTCTACAGTGGTAGACCCAAGCAGTTCGCTGCATGAACTGGCCGGCTCGACCGGTGAAATACCATGACCTCTCAGAAGATCGACGTGAAGTGGCTCGTGCCGCTTTTCGTTCGGTGAGAGAGATACCCGGAGGCCTACCCCCCTTCCCCATCCCTTCCTATCCTATTCCCTTAAAGGTCGGCAACGCAACTGTAACACTATATGTGTTGCTGGTGTCCATGGGCGGCGCTGATCACTTAACATCAGGTGACACGCCTGCTCGTTTGCCGTCTTATCCTATAAAAAAAAGCGGCTGTTGAGCCTCGACTCGCCGAATAATAATATTACGTACCAAATGGAATAGGTGGTGTATCTTATGCCTTAGACCGGACACAAAGTTGTCATATTGAAAATAATTGGTAATAATAATGAGACCGGGAACGATCCCAGGACTTCTAAATAAGAAGCGGCGAGCTCGACCTCTGGACCACCGAGTTCATGTAGACTAATAATATTATTATACTCAAATCTACTTCCTTTGTACGCGGAACTTACCCTATTTCGAAAAGTCTTTGGTCAAAGGATTCGAACCCTCGACCTCTGCGTCTGGATTCAGAAGCGGGGTGCTCGATCACTAGACCACCGAGACTATTTATTTATTAGTTTGCTTCTTGAAGTAATGCTGAGTGAGCTTTTTTAGACTTATATTTTTAAACATTATTATTTTATCTCATTATTATCTAATTTAAACGGAGTTTTAAATTTTAAAATTGTTGCTTCTTTTCATAATCACGTTACCCGGCCATTAGCGATGGTACAGGGTCGTAACCAACCGGCCAAGTTTAACTAAAACTCTGTGAAAGATGAGGGCTATTTGTTAGGAAGAGTTGACTGTTATTAGTCGAGTGAAAGGCCGGTGTCATATTGTTTTCGGGTACGTTTAAAGTTACCAAGTTCATTATGAGGTATTGGATTCTTACCTAAAATGGTGGAATGATTAAACTGTATAACTTTAATCATTGTACCTTTTGATCTGTTCGCGTTACAACGGACAAGGAAACCAGGTGATCTCCATGACCTGATAGTTAAGCTGGTCGACTTAAATTAATTGAAAGGTGACGAGTTTGGATACACACCATTGAGTTTTTGAAAACCATCATCCATCATCATTATTAATCCCAATTTACCCTATGTATGGAAATATTCTATAACATTATTTATTTAATTTGATTACAATGTTTTTTTCAAAACAGTAATAATAGAGGAAGACTAATATTACGCTATTTTCTCTAGGAGCAGAGTAGTAATCGTAGATAACCATTGGCTGATTGATAGTTAAGCAAAATACAGTTCAACACCGTAACTAGGGGTAAAGATTATGTTGGTTAGTTTAATAACGTCAATATAAATCTGCAAGATTTACTAAGCAGATATACAGTGCAAAATCCAGAGGGTTTAGGAGTCGAGGCTGCCCACGACCACGACACACTTTTCATGACCAAATTGGATATGTTCTTGATGTCAGGAGCTTTAAGTACCGACAAGAATTATGAAAGAAAAGAGGCCAGTAAGTGCTTAGCACTCAGTTCTCACTGTCTACCCCGCAAGGGAATCGGCGTAAACATAATGTATGTATATGGATCCATTTCTTTTTATTTACAGTTTCTTATTTTATTTTTCAATAATTCAAGTCATAAATTACAACCTTGAGATTGTTGTGAAATAAATGATGGTAATCATTGGTATGGTATGGTTATAATGGTGACCACTGGCTGCGTGATGACCATATTTCCTGTTTTATTGTTGCGTTCAAATATTACAGTTAGCAAGTGAACTATGGTATTGCGAGCATGGTGTATAAGTAAGCGATTATTTGCAAAAGTTTAAAAAAATATTCAATAATCTATTTGTACATACACATACATACATACATAACTTCACGCCAAATCCCTTGCGGGGTAGGCAGAGAGAACAGAGCGCCATAGGGCACGATTCTTACACGCCTCACTCGCTTCGTTGACTTTCATAACTCTTTTCATGCACGCGCGTCGGTTTTTGAGGCTCTTAACATCACCTTCCTTCAGAACACGTTCTATTTGGTTATGGAATGTGTGTCTTGGCCGTCCTCGACTCCTACATCCATCCGCTTTTGCATTGTATATCAGCTTAGTCAGTCTTGCATAAACCATTCTTTCTACATGTCCGAACCATCGGAGCATGCCCTTTCTTACTTTTACACCGACACTCTCTTTCAAACCAACTTCCTTCCTTACAACCTTGTTTTCTACGCGGTCAGCAAGAGTCACTCCGCAGATTTTGCGTAGTGCCCTCATTTCTACCGCGTTTATTCTACTTTCATGCACACTCTGCCATACCTAGCTCTCGCTTCCATAAGTTAGCGTTGGGATCAGGACTGCATTGTGGATTGCTAGCTGGGCTTTTCTGCTAATGTTTTTTGCGCCCAGGAATCTGGCCAACGCTCTATTTACGCTATTTCCTATCGCCACTCGTCTTTCTACATCCGCGGTGTACCTTCCATCTCTGCTAAGAGCGCATCCAAGATATACAATTTCATTCACCTGTTCCAGCCTGTACATCATCAACCATTATCCTTGCATCTGTTCTGGAATCCTCCCTTTCAAACACCCTATCTTTCGTTTTCGTCGCATTCAACTGCAAGCCTTTAATCATGCAGTCATCTTTCATAGTAGTAACTAGTGCTTGCAGGTCCGACGGCGATTCGGCTAGAAGCACGACTTCATCTGCGTAAAGCAGGCAGCTCACAACTAGGTCACCCATTCGCATCTCTACATCCATCGATCTCACTCTCGGGAGACAACTGTCCAGGCACAGGATGAACAGTCGAGCGGACAGCATGCAACCTTGTCTGACGCCGATATTGACGTCAAACCAGGGGGACAAGCCGCCGTCAAAACGCACACACGCTGTGCAGCCCTCATAAGTGGACTGCACAGCGCGCAGCAGTGCTCCGCACACCGCACACCGTATGCAAATGCTAATCTATTTATTTCCTGTAAAAACATATCTATACATGGTTACGTTATCGGTAGTTAATATATTGGGTATGGTATGTATTTGTAATTATAAACAAATACTACACTGCAACAAAAGTTGTTTACTACGAAAATAATGAACAGAAAAATTATTATTATTCCAAAAGAAGTAAATACACTATCCGCTATTTATTTGTTAAAGTTAATATTTTAATTAAATGACTATAATAATTTGAGTAATTAAAAATAATTACTATTATTAATAAGTATTATTTTAATCATAATTTTATTATATTCTGTACGCAGTACATCACAAAAGTACAACAAAATGTATGTACAGTTTTTAATCACGCTTTACAAATTTCTTCGTTGGTACCAACATTATATTTTTGTGATGTACTGTGTACAGGGTATAATAAAATTACATTTTTTTTCTTACACTAGAATATTATATTACTTATTATATTACGAGGGGGCGTTAAACGCTTTTGCAAGAGACATTAAAAGTTCTACTTCAATAAAGCAGAAAAAAAATGTGAGAAAATATATTTTTGATCGCAAAGTAATTGCTCTTATATTTATATCAAATCAGCGTTCAGCGATTGTAATTGCTTAAATCGCTATCAACTGCCATATCGCTCCCCTTGTGCGCATGTGAGCTTCCTAATCACAGTTTGTTCAACTATCTTGAACGCTTTAGTTCCTATTGCGAGTTAATATCACATTGTTTATGTGCTTACTCTTTATGCACTTATGCGAACATATTTTAGTGCGGAACCAACGTTATTTGTTATTATCGCTAAACGTTGGTTCTTCTTATCTTTATTTATAGGCGAGTGGTGTAAAGCCACGTAGGGCACTGCTTAAATCGGCCAGCTTGATCTCTCAGAATGTTGAAGTAAAGTGACAACGGGGTGGACATCCCGATACCTCTCTCACGAAACGAAATGCGGCATGAGCTACTACTTTAAGTCGGTTTCCTGAGAGGTGCTATTTCACCGGTTGAGCCACCTCATTGTGTGAATTATTATTATTTCTTATTCTTTCATATATTATTTTTCTATCTCTGGAGAAAATGAGCCGTGCCAACAAATATTCCAGACAGGAAAAAATATAGGATGATATTTACTGTATGAAGTAGCGGGAATAGCTCCATGATATCGATAAAACTCACAGCGGGATACCAATCGTAAATCGCTAGTTTCTATTGATAGTTTATTTCAAAGTGGGTAAGGAAACTTTTGTTAATATTGTTTATGTATGTATATATAATTATTTAGCAGTTCAATCACAGGTATGTTATTTGACGCAACTAATATTTTGATATATAACATAACATATAATAAAGATAAACATAACTTCACGCCTTTTTCTACCCGAAGGCTGTAAAGGCTTGTCTTGCCGTTATGTTTACGTCCCAAATGGAATAGGTGGCGAACCTATTGCCATACCGAGCACAAAGTTTTTCAGTCATCGATATTTATCACACATAACTTACGAAACTAATTTCTGACGACCACTGGCCCACCGAGACTATTAATATTTTGATAATTCAATAATAATGTTTTCTTAAGTTATTATGGGTTTCATGACACCTTTTAATAAAAAAATCAGCAATTATACTACTGAAAATTGCTAAGAATGTACTAAAAAGGAAACAATTAGTCGACAGAGTTTTAAAATAATAATGCATATATGAATTACTACTAAAAACCTAAGACCCTCTGTTGCGCAGTCAGCTGAATGTCAAGTCAGTCCCTTGCGGGATAGGCAGAGATAAGTATTGATCAATAATATCTCAGAAGAATTTATGCGTTACAATATACCTCTGCTATTTTTTATTATTTCTTCAAAATTTGTTTTTATAAAAATACTTTAGTAAGAGAGATCTGACGTATGAGTATCAAATATTGACAGTTCTAAGGGAACTTCCAATACCGGAATAACGTTCCGGCTTTGGAAGTTCCCATTGGAACCTTAATTCTTTCGCAGAAACATAACACCATCAAAAAGTTGTATTATTTGGCTGTGAGTTTCTGTAAGGTAATCAGCAGGAGGCCTATTATGAGCTCTTTACTCTAGCCAGCATACGCGCTGCCTAGCGAATTCGTATATCCAACGACTAATTTCAGCTAGTGTAGACTACTCATGACTGACTAAATGGATGACTAATGCTCACCGACTAGCAGAAATTAGTCAATTAGACAATTATGAGTTCATAATAAACCAGCAGGACGGTCTGTTCCACTTTAATCTTGACATATCCGACTGCGGTCTATACTTACAGAGTTAGGTTTTAATGCTAATATAAATTTTGATACCTAGACATTCTGGCACATTTTAGTTTGGCAATTACTAGAATTAACTAATAGATTAATAATGTTACTTTGCTAACATTAAAAGATATATGCACATATATTTTTTATAGATACTAAACATTTTGTTCATTTAATTACACACATTTGAAAGCTTATGACCAATGAGAGGTCTGATTCGTAGAATTTAAATACAAATTATAAGAAACGTACCCACAATTATAATAATTGTTCTATACATCAACTGGGACGATGGGTGTCATACGAGAAGTTTAAAAGTTGTGCCTTAGGGAGTAATTATGGTGAATGCTTAAGCATAGGGTGGTATACCATCGCAACACAGTACAATTAGCTTATATTTGTATGCAAGGTAGATATTATTTATTAATCATTGGTTGACTCCCCCAAATTCATATAAGTCAAAGAATCGCGCCTTATGGCGCACTATTCTCTCTGTCTACCCCGCAATGTATGTAATATGTATATTTGTATGTAATATGTAAATATAAGTGATGTAACGATTTTTATATTCCCGTATGCGAATATTTCTTTTAAACACTCGCGTGAAATTACGATTGACAGTGATTAGTGATATAAAAATAATTAATCCAACTCAATATGTAGTGGAGTGCCGTAAGCCGTTAAGCATGAAAACTGCAAAACCTAAGAATCGAAGGCCAGTCAATAAATCTCCATGTAACGAATGATTTTTTTTTTAACATTTTTCTTTAAGCCGCCAGTTAGAAACACACTTCAGAGATTCATTGACGTGGCCCTGGATTCCTAGGTAAAAATCTAACCACTCACTTCTTCTCACTTCTACTTATAGGAATTGAAAGAAAATCAAGGAATTAAATTAATTAAAGCATTTATTTTAAAAGATAAATTCCACGTGCATATTGAAAATACTTGCTTTATTTGTATTCGAGTAAATATACTATATTATAAATGCAAACATCGGTGCCATAATTCTCGCCGAAGTTCTAGCCGAGTGTAAGAGATTTTGTTAGAAGACTACGTAAGTGGGTTCTGTGGCGATACCGCAGTTGTTGTCTCGAGCTGATATGAAAGCGTAGCCACCAATACCCCACGCCGGACCCCACGAGTTCTTGATGATCCAGTATGTATCACCATCCTTCTCGCCGTATCCCACTAAAGTGATCTCGTGATTCAGCATAAGTTGATCACTGAAATAAAAGCTTTGTTTGGGAAACTATTTCATTTTATTTTTATTGTAAGTTAAGTAATATAAGTAATGTTTCTGTTTGTAATATTTTTATAACTGCTTTTTATTAATTAAAGTGTCTGTTTGTAATATTTAAATAATCGTTTTCTACTACATTATTATGCATTTAAATAGGGTACATACACAAAATAAAAAAATAAAAATGTCTCGTGTCTGTTTCTTCTCGCTAATCTGTGAAATGGCTGGACCAATTTTGACGGGGACCTTTATTGGCAGGTAGCTGGTGTAATATGGAGTAACTTATGCTATTATCTTTTGGTATAATTATTATTATGTTATTATTTAATCATTTATTGCTTTCGAGGTGAAACATAGTTAGCCGGATCATTAAAATGGAAATCGTATGTTTGAACATTATTGCGTATTGTGCCAGTTTTAGCCAAAAAATCAAACTTACCGAGAAATCGATCCTACGTGTAATACTAAATTAGCTTTTTTTAAGCATAATTGAATAGCTAAAATATCAAAATTGCTTGTTATTAAATCTAGTCCGCAATTTCAAAACTATAATTAGTTGTTTCTTAATAAATAAAATGACTCGGTGGCGCATTGGTAAAACTATCGACTGCGAGATGCGAAGCACCAAACCGAATGTTTATTCGGCTGTTTTTCTATGTATCATAAGTATTTATTTACAAAAAAGTACATATGTATTAATATCCGTCATATAGTATCTATAGCATAAGAATTTAGCTGATTAACTCGGAGCTAGAGGTCTCTATGGGTATTAAAAAATTAACCAACAAGAAATCAAAGATAAATTCTTTTCTTACCAAGCTGTATCGTAGAAGATGCCTGAAGCGTATAATTTGAAGTTATCTGATGCATGTACAGATACGGACAGGGGGCCATGATTAATCAAAGCGATCTTCAAAGCGTCCACTCCCAATGGAGGCACATCAGTATATCCTTTGATCGGGAATTTCTTGGTCATGTTACTGATATTGCATACGCCATCCTGAATTAGGCAGATATCAACTTAATTAACTTATATAAGGCAGATATTAAATAGATATTTTAATTATATCAAAATTATTATTATCTCAGAATATCGACGTAAAGTGGCACATGCTGCGTTTGGCTCGGTGAACCATCCCACTTCCGACCCCTTACCTATTCCATTTTAAAAGCAGGTAATGCAACTGTAACACTATGTGTTGCACATTCCATGGGTAGCATTAATTGCTTACCATCAGGTGACACGCACTTTCGTTTGCGGCCCTATACCATAAAAAAAGTATGGTGATAGATAAAACGATAAAAAAGCTTGGTGGAAATCGAGACAGACTAGCCTTTTTTGATAGTTTTTGCAGAAAATAGTTGTTCGTGAGTGTTAGTAAAGTTTTAAAGATCCATTACTAACTTAGTTGGTAACGGGGAACTGCTGTTTTTTAGCTGCTAATATATAAAATCCCGACAGTTCTGATAGCTCAGTGGTTTAACACTCCATTGTTTCTGATTTAGAGCTTCCAAGTTCGATTCCGGGTGACTATGAATATAATATTAGATGTATCAATGACTTTACCTGATTTAAGTAGGTTCCGTATTCAGCTTCTGTGGGTAAGCCATACTCCATCATCCACTCATAGGCAGCATTGTCTGTACCGCCATTGCATCCGCTACCACCGAACCTGTGTATGATATATATTTATAATTTATATCATCACGCCTTTTAAAATAGTAATGTGTAGGAAGAGTTCCCCGAATTCGGTCATTGTAAATATCAGTATTTGTTGAGGTCCACAATAGAAACTAATGTTCCTTTCACGCTGTTCTATAACTTAAAAATCCTTTTCTTTTTCTAAATGCACATCTAGGATATATCATCATCATTAGCCTGTTGCAGTCCACTGCTGGACATAGGCCTCTCCCAATGTGCGATACAACATCCGATTCTCTGCCTTCCGCATCCAGTCTTTTCCAGCAGCCCTTCTGAGGTCATCTGACCATCGGGCTGGTGGGCGTCCTACACTACGCTTACCAAGTCGCGGTCTCCACACCATGACCTTCTTGCTCTATCTACCATCGGTCCTTCGACAGATGTGACCAGCCCATTGCCACTTCAGCGAGCTTATATACGATGATATTATTTTTTTCCAGAACGGAAACGTATTTTACTTACTGCCAAGCGCAATCGATGAGTGCTTGGTTGCTGAGGGCCATTAATTTCCCGCCGTTAGTCCGAGCAAGAGCTCCTTCCACAGCAGCCGTTGTGCCAATAGTCCAACAACAACCGCACTCTTCTTGATCTAAAATTAATGCCAGTACTTTGAGCTGACAAAAACTAGACCAGATGTTTTGAACAGTCTGAACAGAACAGTTCATCTGTTCATCGCTCACTTAGCTTATAGCCAGGAGCATCATATCATATCTTTATCGAACCTTTACAAATATATTCATCGTCTCTTGAAAGATTCTATGATAAAGTGTATTTTGTTAACAACAGCTAATTTTTCCACAATTTTAGTATGTTTCAATGTAAGGGCGAACAGCTTGCCTGTCGCAAACGGTCATCTGGTAAATTATTTCGACAATGTTAACTTCCTGCTTATCTAAACTACTAAGCTGAGAGATTTGATTTGTGATGTGAGTTTTGATGATTTAATACAGAGTAAAAGCGAAGGATGGATTAAAGAAGAATAAGGCAGAGAAGAAAGGCAGAGGCAGAGAGAGCTGAGAGACTAAAGAGATAGTGGGTTTTGATGGTTTAATAAACAGCAATAGCTAAGGATGGGCTAAAGAAGATTATGGCAGAGAAATTTCAAAAATGATGACTGCAGCTTGAACACGAGAGGACATTAAATTAAATAATCTGTGGTAATTGCATTGCCCTCTGATAAATAATATGATCAATTCTAATTAAATAAACTTTAATTTTAATTACTCCCAATAGAAAACTTACTTTTAACGCTGCCAACTAGACCTAATAGTCTAGCATCATATTCGTTTGGTAACTCATCACCCATGCTCTTGACTTTTGATTCATCATACGGGAAAGGTATATTGCCAGCTTTGCCTTGGGGACGCCTTTTCAGGCCCATGTGCTTACTCATTTCTTCGTCAGTTTTGTCCGAAAAGTGATTCAGGGTAAGCTTGTATCCAAGGTTACGGCGATTGTGTGAAATTACGCGCCTGTAAATTATTGAAAAAAAAACATGAAACTCAAAAGATCGTTTTGGTCACTGTAAGGGTGCCAGAATCCCCGTGGAACCCCCGTGGAATAATCGAGCGACAAAAATCCCTATGGTTTAGTAGGGATTTCATGCTACATAGCCCACTGATAACATTTGACAGCGTTACAGAATAGTAGTATTATTATTAGGCACTTTTGTAAATTTTATAGTTTTCGCCAGACAACTATTTTAGATGAAAATATCAATATTTATTGAGAACATTTATTTATTACGGTTTAATTAAATTTTTTATGTAGAAACCGGGTGTGTTTTTAACCATCAATTTTCTTGTATTATTTGAATTAAAGGTCTTGAAATTCTTTTTAACTACTTACAAGATAGTTTTGAAGTTATATTCATTTATATAAAAAGGGTATTACCTCAAATTCTTTTTGAAAATGCTTCTTCTTAGTTTCTGTTCATCTTTATTAGTGTATTTCTTGGCGTGGCCCTTCTTGAATCTAAAAATATAGAAATAATTATATAAAATTATTTGTGTGTTGAGATATCATATATTTGTGAACATTTAAAGATTATAAATCTTTAAAAGTTCACAAATAAGTGATATATTCAGAAATTCTTTATATTACGCAAGTTTCTTCGTGATCGATATCGACGTATAGTTTTTTTTTTTTTAGGATAGGAGGGCAAACGAGCAGGTGGGTCACCTTGTGGTAAGCAACCAACGCCGCCCATGGACACCAGCAACACATATAGTGTTACTGTTGCGTTGCCAACCTTTATGGGGTAGGGGATAGGAAAGGATGGGTGGGCCTCCGGTTACCTCTCTCACCGAACGAAACGCGGCATGAGCCACTTTACGTCGGTCTTCTGAGAGGTCGTGGTATTTCACCCGGTCGAGCTGGCCCATTCATGCAGCGAACTGCTTGGCTCCACCACTGTTAAAAGTGGCACTGTTAATAGTGGCTCATGCCGTGTTTCGTTCAGTGAGAGAGGTATCCCGAGGCCCGCCCCCTTTCCCGTGATTGTCACCAGGTGACCCGATTATTATTAATATTATTAATAATAATATTTATTTTAGTGATCTGTTAAATTTTTAAAAAAATACTCACTCCCTAAATACTTGTTCAACGTGATGTTTCTTGTCCGGATTAGCGAGTAACAAGTTTTTAGTTAGAACTTTACCAAGTTCCGTCTCCTCTTCGTCTGTACAGTTATCTAAACAATAAAAAGGTAAGTTAAGTGATTACGTCAGAACCTACATCATAGGTACATTGATCAATACATTGTTAATAAATACATGTAGCTAAGTTTATTTACATTGGGACTCTTCATTGAATATATCCTCAGGTGATGAGAAATTTGTGCTGAATTTAAAGAAGTTCCAAATCTCATGTTTCTCCTTAAACGCACGCCACACGTTGAATTCCAGCGCTTCGTATCTAAAAACAGATGAAGTAATGATAATAATAAATAATTTAAATGTCTCGGTCATCCAGTGGTCGAGCAGCCCTATTCTGAATCAAGAGGTCGCGGGTTCGAATCCTGGCTCACACCAATGACTTCTCGAAATTAATTGCGAAGATTATGTGTGATACATATCGATGACTGTAAACGTTGGGCCCAGTATGGCAATAGGTTCGCCACCTATTCCATTTGGGACGTAAACATAACGGCGAGTCGAGTCTTAACAGCCACTGCCTACACCTTTGGGTAGAAAAAGGCATGAAGTTATGTTATGTTAAGTAATTCTAATGTGAAAAAATATTTTTGCGGTTTAAAAACTTATTTGCTATTCGTGAGATAAATGCATTTATTAATAAAAAAATGATTCAAACGATCATTGAAAAATAAAAATGATAAAGGTAAAAGCCAGTGTCAGTTTGTGTCCAAAAAATCTTAAACTCTTGCTATATATAACTCACTAGTTTTCCGCCTCACTGTTACTCGCGTACAAACAAAATGGCGATGACGATAATGATTAAATATAGCCTATGTTACTCTGGGTAAATGCAGCTTTCCGATGGTAGAATTTTTGAAATCGGTCCAGTAGTTATTGAGTGTATTTCGCTACATACAAATAAACAAATCTTTCTTCTTTATAATATAAATATAGATAAGACACGGTAGGAATAAAATAAAAAACTTTTTGTTATACTTCAAAATACATATATTATTGCATATTGCAATAATATATGTATTTTATATACAATATTGTAATTATATACATATTGCTTTCCTATACGTACTCGGAAATATAACTTTGAAGGGATCATTTAACAAGTATTATATTTTATTTAGTAAATATATAGAAACTTTTCATGTATTCATCCCAATCTCGGTGCACCCCGCATCTGAAAACGGAAGTCGCGGGTTCGATCCTGACACTGGCTCACAACAATGACTCTTTGAAATTGTTTTCGAAAGTTATGTGTGATAAATATCGATGACTTGTACTTGAAAACTTTGTACCCGGTATGGCAATAGGTTTGCCACCTATTCCATGTTGGACGTAAACATAACGGCTAGACGAGGCTTAACAGCGGCTGCCTACACCTTCGGGTAACAAGTGAAGTTATGTTATGTTATGTTTTTATCCCACTCAAAACCATAGGCTACGTAACACTGCTAACTGGTAACGTAAAATGTTGGCGTATGAGTAAGGTATCAGTGCAACAAAAGAATTCGCTTTGATCATAACGGGATACAGTTACTTTTTATTAGCTTTTTATTAGCTTCACCTGTATGTATGTTTGTATGTTTGTTTGTAACCGACTTCTTTGGGCGCGATTTTGACCCACTTTAAACGGCCAGATTTCGTTCAAACTTTGTAGATTTATTGAGGACCGATGACAATACACTAATTTGATAAAATTATTCCATTTTTCAATTTGCAAAATATGATTTTGTTAATTTTTTAGTGAAACGTAAATATAAACAATGATTCATAGTTCACTTCTCGCACCATCTAGTGGCAATCAGCGGAAAGTCTACGTTATCAACTTAAAACGAGTTCCTTGTATAAGTCACAGATGGCGCTATTCCTCAAATTCGGTTTTGATATCTGTTGTTAGCACGCTTTAACTAAGAAACGTGCTTGTTATAGAAAACTGAACTAAAAAATATAAAATAAATAATAGTTTAAAAAAAAACTAAAATACACGCTTTTTATAGAAAACCGAACTAAAAAATAGAAAAATAAAAAATAAAAATTTTATTTTAAAAAAAGCGTGCGGTGCATGGTGTCAATAGTTATAAATATTTTATTACAGATATGAGTAGAGTGATTATCATTTCGATAATATCTTAAAAAGCACCCCACGCTTTTTTTAAAATATTTTTATTTTTTTTATTTTTCTATTTTTTAGTTCGGTTTTCTATAAAATGCGTGTTTTTTAGTTTTTTTAAACTATTATTTTTATAAACTCACATACCAGAAAGTAGAAATATCGGTGATTGTCTCGACACATCTAGGCGTTTCGGCCCTATTTCTGAAGAATCAGAACCTATACTTATGAATCTTCCACAGTTTTGTCAGTCTTCGAGTTTTTCATTGGCGTAATTCAAGACTCGACCCCAAGTTATTATTATAGTATTTTAATAAACAAACATAAACATAACTTCACGCCTTTTGTTACCCAAAGGTGTAGGCAGCGGCTGTTAAGCCTCGTCTCGCCGTTATGTTTACGTCCCAAATGGAATAGGTGGCGAACCTATTGCCATACCGGGCACTAAGTTTTCAGTCATCGATATTTATCACACTTAACTTACGAAAATAATTTCGGTAAGTCATTGGTGTGAGCCCGGACCTCTGGATCAGAAGCCGTGTGCTCTACCACTGGACCACCGAGACGATTATTTTACTATTTTAATAAAACAGGTTGTAATAAAAAAATCTGTAATCAATCTAAATAATGTGATAATATACCTTACTGGAATCCATACACTGTTCTTGTGGTCGTAGGCAGCCCATATTGTTTGTCTGTAGTCTGTGGTGTCATCGATGTAGTCATAAGTGAACTTTATAGTATCTACATCATTCACTTTCTCTTTGCCTGTAATCGCACCAAACTCTTTAAGTAAATAATTTAAGTACCAAATTATTAGAAAATTAATATTTTGTTAGATCTTTAACAGTGGTAGAGCCATGGAGTTCGCGGCAATAATAGGCTGGTGAAATATTACGACATCAGAAAATCGACGTGGCGTATGCCGCGATTTGTTCGGCGAGAAAGAAATCTGGTCAGTTCCTTGTCCATCCTCTCTCCGTTCTTCTTCCATCTTCCGTGTATTGCAGCTCTAGTCACTTACCATCAGGTGACCCGATTTCTCGTTTGAACCTCTTTTCCCTATAAAAAGCTTTAAATAATATTTATATATGTATCGTCCGTATTCATAAGAAATTCTTAAAAACAGCTTGAATATTTATTGAGCTGACTTACCAACATTACTGTAGCTTACAGTGTCTTCTGGTAGAATAGTTTCCAATTCGATTCTTCCTGTAATTATGTGTTTGCATATGATGCTGACTTCATTATTTTCGTCGATTTCAGGATGGAGCTTCACATGCGCATGTAATATTTTGAATATATAAATACTTATACTATATTAAAATAAAGCATATGTATATTTAAATTTATACTGCTGATTGTAATATCAACGTTAAGTATCGCTCATGGCGCGTATTGTAAGAGAGGTATCCGGAGACCCTAAACCTTCCCTTTTTCTACCACTCCAGACTCTCTTCCTATCCTACCGCAAGGGCCGATAACGCCCCATATGCCATAAAAGAATAGATATATATTACATAAGAAAATTACATACCGAGTACTTCTCGTATCCGTCGTCCCTCTTCACAATTGACTTAACATAACCTTCATTGTAATCGATTCTCGATTTTTGCGGTGCCGTCCTACAAAACACGTTAGTAAAAAATATAATCTAGACAAACTTAAACATTTTTTTTTATTTCAGTTATCATAAAGAATATCGGACATGTAGAACGAATGGTTGATGCAAGACTGACTAAGCAGATATACAATGCAAAAGCGGATGGATGTAGGAGTCGAGGACGTCCAAGACACACATTCCATGACCAAATAGAACGTGTTCTGAAGGAAGGTGATGTTAAGAGCCTCAAAAACCGATGCTCGTGCATGAAAAGAGTTATGAAAGTCAACGAAGCGAGTGAGGCGTGTAAGAATCGTGTCCTATGGCGCTCTGTTCTCTCTGCCTACCCCGCAAGGGATTTGGCATGAAGTTATGTATGTATGTATAAAGAATACAATACAATACTTAAAGAAGTAAAATTAAAAAAAAATACATATAAATAATATTATAAAAGTATCAACATTACTGCAATATGCTGCCAATTAAAAAACATACCACATTTGATAATCTTCAACTACATCATCTGTTAGCGACAGCCTCTCAGCTGATACCGTGTATTGTTCCGGCCATTCTAAATATTCAGGTAGTTTCTCTTTATTTTTCTTTACTGTAAACAATTAAATCTATAGTCTCGGTGGTCCAGTGGTAGTGGTGGTCCTGAATAGAGAGGTCGCGGGTTCGGGTACGATCTTCGGGATGTAACAATTTATGTAATAACACTAATATTATACAGAGGTTTGTGAGGTTGTTAGTTTGTTGTATGAGGTAATCTCTGGATCTACTGAACCGATTTTGCTTATCTTTAAATCCTTTTTTTTTTTAATTTTTTTTTATTGTTTAGCCGGCTTTTACGCCTGTATTTGTTTCAGTATAAAATTATATAGCGTATATATAATTCATTTTAAATTCACAATCTTAGGTCATCAAAATCAAAATATTAAGCAGCTGTAACAAATTGCATACGATAATTGTACAAAATTACTAGAAAATAAAGTTAATAATCCCTTGCGTCCATATTGTTATGTTCTTACGAAACATATTTTTCTGTTACAGTACAGAGTAATATAATAATATGTATAATGAACTCGTTTTGTGAAAGTGAGTCTGTTGTTATATTTTTTTTTCGTCTTTTTAAATTATAGAGCCGCTAGTTTCGTTACAAACGTCTCAAAATTAAAATTAAATTTTTTAATTATCTTTAATTAAATTTTAATAATGTAATCTAAGTTGGAAAAAAGTTTGCCTTAATCGCGTGGGCCGTGAAAACTATTGAGCATAGAACATAACAATGTATTACGATATTAAAGAGCGGATCAAAGATTGTAAAAAATCCACAATGGCGAATGTGTATCTCCTAGTATTAAATAGTTTGGTAGATCATTGGTTTAAAATAAATTCGGCTATTTCTGATATTGATCAGCTGCCTTAGTTACAGAATTTATAAAATAAAACAAATTGAGAAGACCAAGGGATATTGTTCAAATTCATTAATCAATCAAATCATTTGAAATGGAATTTTACTTATTTTTTAAGTATGAAATCATACTTAAAAAACTTTGTAAACAATATGTAATATAATATTTGTGAAAAAATATGTAAACATAAATAAGTTTGTTTTAGTTAGTAATTCAATATATATAAGCTTAAAACTTCATAAAATCAATAAACACTTACCCAAAACCTTGCCCTGTACAACTAGAGCAACGCCCAACAATAACCAAATGGAAGTCATTGTTGGCGATACATGAACTAACTAAAACTGTTCCAAATTACGAGAAAACTACACTTATATACATATAATTAAATTTTAATTAACACAATTTAATTAATTATTTCTAGATAAATTTGATAATATGTATGGATACACCGATATTATATGAGAAGAATCGGCAAGGTCCTTGTTACTATTGTGTTTAACAGTGGTAGAGTCTGGAGTGGTGGAGCTGCATGAATGGGCTGGCTCGACCGGTTAAATACCACGACCTCACGAAATATCGGCGTAAAGTGGCTCGTGTCACGTTTCGTTCGAGATGTATCCGGAGGCTCCTCTCACCCCTTCCTCTTTCCTCCTACTCCCTTAAAGGACGGCAACGCACCACGGTGGTCATGGGCGGTGAGTAATTACTTTCTACCAGGTGACCCACTTGCTCGTTGGCCTTTCTGTCCCATAAAAAAAGTGTATAAGAAGTGTTATCGTACGTTAACCAATTATGAGAAAAATGTGGGATTCGAACCCACTAGTACTAAATACAAAAAAAATACTAGTCGTATCAAGGTGTGATAACACTGTAGCACTGCGATTTAAAGTCCATATTCCATTTTCGAAGTACATATTTTCAAACTTAAAAATGAAACCTATTTCTAAGTTCGAAAATATTTTTATAAATAATTTAAAACACATATTAGGGAACTAGGTACTCCAGTTGAGTAAAATGAAAGTAAAATTTACTCAAAAGATGTATTTATTTTGCATGTCCATATAATTTCAACTCTAACTTTTTATTTCACCTAACCATTATCGCAAAAGTTAAAAACGTGATAATGAGTTAGATAAATTAATTTTAACGAGTAGGTACTTGATTGAATTTATTAAAATTACTTTATCTATACCATTTAATTAAATGAAATCAGATAACGGACAATTAATTTGCCAAATATCTCACTCGCTGAAATACGAGTATAGATTTAAAATCCGGACAAAAGTTTTTTTTTTTTATTTTATGAACGTAGTACGTAAGTTTTTATATATTTTGGTCATACCTATACAATAATTATTTTGACATTTAAATATATACATATAAGGGATAAACAATAGTTAATGTTTTCAGAAATATAGGAGTAAGTAATTTATGTATATGCTGACCCAGCGAAATTTGTTCCGAAACAAAATTATTTTTTACAGCGTTTATAATTAAAGTTATAAATCTCGAAAATTATCACTTTTTATATACTACATTATACATGAATTATACATATTAAAAAAAACGGCATCAAAATCCGTTGCGTGGTTTCAAAGATAAAAGAATATACGGAGACGGACAGCGGCCTCAGTTCTCACATACTTCACTCAATTGAAATTCATAACTCTTATCTTTGGTCGGTTTTAAGACTTGAAACATCACCTTATAATATACATAGACGCTGATACCTTCATATAAATTCTCATCTATTTAGGTTCCATTGTTTAAGGCATAGTAGTTGAGTCTCGCAGCTCGCTGCATAAATGGGATGGCTGGACCGATGAAATATCAGGACTGCTCATAATATCGATTTATAGGGGCTGTCCAATCGTAAAGATACATACTACCTAAAATACCTAGGTTCATGGCCGGCGCTAGTAGCTTACTATCAAGTGGATCGCTTACTCATTAGCGTCGTATCTCATAAACAACCGCTATTCCCTAGAAGACATAGAGAGTAACTTTGATGAGAACTTCAATTCGCTAAATGTGACACTTATTGAATAAAATTGTCAAGTGTTCACTATTAATAATAGCAAATTATTACAAAAAAGTGTTAATTATTCATCGCGGAAACAGTAAATGTAACAGTAAGTGTTAAAAAACATTTGGATCACATTCTCACGCTAAGAAGAAAGAAACATTTTAGCAAACTTTCCATCGCATTTATTAACGAGTCGGTAAAAAGTTGTGAATTCAATTGTAACATTATTACGAGTAATTATGTAAAGAACGATACCGTAGGTATATGATTTTTTTAAAAGTTGGCTGTATGTATAGACCGGTTTGATCGGTGCAGTATCGTGACGTCTCATAAAATCGACGTGTAAAGTGCCTCATGCCGCGATTCTTTCTGTGAGATTCTTTCTTCTCATTCTATCCTGTCCATTAAATTTAAAGGACGACAGCGACTCTCTCGATTTTAGACATGTCCCTGGGCAGAGCGGTGCTAGTCGCTTAGGACCAGGTGATCCGCTTGCCTTAAAAAACAATTGCCTTCAATTGAAATAAGGAACCTAATAAAGGTTAATATATTATATAAATATATTTCGTCATTTTAAACTAACAATATTATTAATCTTTTAATTCATCATTCTTGTATCATAAGTTAACGTCTCATAATTAATTTTATTTACAAATTTCAAAGTCGAATTTATACATTTTCAAAACTGTATGACAATACTTGGAATATAAGCCATTCCTATGGACATGAAATGTGTCTATCAACAGGCTCAATCCCTTTGCAGAGGGATTAACCTCTCAGATCTCTTGTCCCTAGGGTTGGAGATAATTCCAAGCCCAGCCCATAATATTCGTCAGATTTTGTATTATATGGGGCTTGAAAAGTCACGACACTTTTTTTGTCTGGGGTCTAGTATTTCATTTGGGTATGAGGAGTTTGAAAGTAAATAAAAAAGCTTTAATCATTGAAAATACTAATCTAAGGTAGTAATATAATATAACTTCACGCCTTTTTCTACCCGAAGGTGTAGGCAGTGGCTTTTAAGCATCAACACGCCGTTATGTTTACGTCCCAAATGGAATAGGTAGCAAACCTATTGCACAAGGTCCAAGGTTTTTAGTTACAGTGGTAGAGCCAAGCAGTTCACTGCATGAATGGGCCGGCTTGACCGGTGAAATACCACCTCTCAGAAGATCGACGTAAAGTGGCTCATGCCGCGTTTCGTTCAGTGAGAAAGGTACCCGGAGGTACCCTATCCCCTATCCCTTAAAGGTTGGCAACGCAACAGTAACACTATATGTGTTACTGATGTCTATGGGCGGCGTTAGTTGCTTACCATCAGGTGACACGCCTGCTTGTTTGCACTTCTATCACATAAAAAAAAAATATCACACATAACTTTCAAAATTAATTTTCAAAAGTCACTGGTGTGATATTTATTTCTAAGACTAAGAATGGTCTCTGTAAAGAGTTCGAAACGTTGGGAAATAAATATAAATAAGTAATAAATAAACACGATATAGTCCTGAAGGTTGTTTTGGTCTATATTTTGGTCTATCACTGGTATGAGCCAGGATTCGAACCCGCGACCTCTGGATTCAGAAACGGGGTGCTGAACCACTGGACCACCGAGACTTATATAATACTATAAATCGAAAAAGGTATTGTTTGCATTTAATTTGTAATTATTTTGTAATAATTACTGTTCCGGCAGACAAATTAAAAACTTCAAAACTGTGTTTTGTTTTGACGAACAAATTTTAATTCGAGGGTAAAGTATCATTCTTTTACCATTAATTTTAAACTGAAGATAGAAACTAGTATGACTTATCTAAAAGAGACATAGGAATGCACATAGGAATGCATATGTGAAATATGCAATATTATTAAATACCAAATCATTCAAAACAAAAAGATCGTGGGAATATTTTAATTTCATTCAATATGTTCCCGCCAGTTTTGACTTAAATATATTAGACATACGATGTTACACTGAACAAGTTAACAATCATTCGTTCATTGTGAATGATTGAATGCGGCACGTGCCTTGTCGAAGTACCAAAAAGAGGAGGGTAACAAATTCTCACAGGAAACCCTCCACTGTTTGACGGGATAAAACATTTTAGGGTGAATTAAAATGTGAATAGGGATGGAATTGGTGATTTCCAATGATAAAAGATTACTAGTTAAGGTTGTGTATTGTTAGATATTTTGTTTATACTAGAAATTATTCACACCACTAATACTCAAAGGAAACCTCAGATTAGATTGAGTATTTAGAGGCGAAATCTATTAGTAAGTATAAATTTGTTTGTAAGTGATATTTGTCATTAATAAAGGTTCAAACTTGGGAATTTCAAGTTAAAAGAAGAGGAATCACGATGCCACTATGTCCGCATCACGTCATATCGCTCATCACTTGCGACAACAACGGCTAGAAATAGAGTGACGCCTTTATTTAGAGGAGCGCCATACGATACACTTACCTTCTTATATACATGCATACATAACTTCACACCAAATCCCTTGCAGGGTAGGCAGAGAGAACAGAGCGCCATAAGGCACGATTCTTACACGCCTCACTCGCTTCGTTGACTTTCATAACTCTTTTTATGAATGCGCGTCGATTTTTGAGGCTCCTAACATCACCTTTCTCTAGGACACGTTCTATTTGGCCATTGAATGTGTGTCTTGGCCGTCCTCGACTCCTACATCCATCCGCTTTTGCATTGTATATCTGTTATATATTTGATTGTATATAGATATTTGTATTGTATATTTACATTATATTTTTTAAAAACTGTAATATGATAATAATATTTGCATGTGATTTATAAGAACTTTACATATTATTGTAATATAGTATAAAAGTATCAGCGGTAATTCATTCCGCCAAAAGTCCCAACTGTACGCCTTTGCAGAATCAATATGTATGCCGGCAGACCGTTCACAATAGTTTTGATATTCGCCTTGTTCATTCCATCGCTGAATTGTGGACATTCAATTCCATTTACTGTTCGTTATTTCTAGTACGAATATCTGAGCTGATCTGTGATTCTGCATTAATTTGCATCACCATATTAAATCCTGTTGAATGCTGAACGTTTGTACATACTTTTATGCAAATAAGAATAGTAATGAGTTTAAATTCAGGTTGAATTTGATCTAAATATTTGTATCTGATTCAATGTGCGGTCTATGAAATAGTTGGCAAGCCCGTTGTCAATAATTTAGGAATTAGCTCTTTTTATTTTGTTGAGGAAAGTGAAATATAATGAAGAAAATATTCACAATGCAATACTGATCCCAACGCTAACTTATGGAAGCGAGAGCTGGGTATTGCAGAGTGTGCATGAAAGTAGGATAAACGCGGTCGAAATGAGGGCATTGCGCAAATTTTGCGGTGTGACCCTCGCTGACCGCGTGGAAAACAAGGTTATAAAGAAGGAAGTCGGATTGAAAGAGAGTGTCGGTGTAAAAGTAAGAAAGGGCATGCTCCGATCGTTCGGACATGTAGAAAGGATGGATGATGCAAGATTGACTAAGCAGATATACAATGCAAAAGCGGATGCATGTAGGAGTCGCGCCTCAACTAGCGGAATTTTACATCACAAATAAAATGATTGGTGATGGAAGCCATTGCTATAAATCAGGCACAATCAATATAACACAATATTACACATAACTTCGGAAATTATTCCACTATTCGAATCCGAGACTTTTAGTGTGCAATTAAAGGTCTAAAAAATCAAGTATTATCCCCTTTTCCCTAATATTTTATGCGTTGATTATACATAGAAACCATCCAAATCCATTGCGCAGTTCACAAGATCGAAGCATTTATAGGCGCAGACAGCGGAGAGGGACTTTGTCTAATACTATGTAATGAAATGATGATTTGCAAAATAAAAGACTTATTCATTCATTCGTTCAACAACAAATTAAAGACTAGCCTTTTATACAATTTCAAAACCGTTCACTTATTGGTGCATAACAATCTGAATTCCCCTAGAGGCGGCCATTATTTCCATCTCTACTGAATGACGGGTAGTGGAATTGGAGCAACTGTACGGACTACGGACGGTCGGCGCACGGACCAACGCCTGCCATCTCATGATATGAAACACAGTCGTATTATCTCCAGCTCTCACTTTTGATATATATACAGCCTCAGTTTTCAGTATAAAAGCCTTCGCATAACTTTGTATTGGCCCGCCGAGGCGTGTACGCTGTTTCAGAATCTGTATAATGCTAGGTGTTTCGGATTGTTTTGAGAGAAAATATTTAGAAAGCAGATGTCAAAGTTTGTAATCTAACTGTAGTACATTCTGTGGTTATTATATTTAACAGTCTCGGTGGTCCAGTGATCGAGCACCCCGCTTCTGAATCGAGAAGTTTTGGGTTCGATTCCGGAGTCTTTTCGAAATTCTTTTCGGGATATCACACGTAACTATGTGTGATAAATTGATGACTTACAACTTTGTGTCCGGTGTATCGATTAGGCGAGTTGAGGCATAATCGACGAACTATTACGAATTATGTATTATTTATTGCGTACGTACCGTCTGTCTGTTCTTTGTGGTGACAACCCATTCATTCTGTGAAGTCCATGGAAATTCCCATTTTCGGATCTAAAAACCACGTCTGTACCCGGATGAGAATTTGAGTTTGCTTATGTAGGGGAGGCTCTATTTAATTATGAAAACAAAAATTGTCAGATGTATCTGAATTGTTTTTCTAAGGACGAAAAAAATATTTAAAATTGTTCATTACTTTCATGGTTTATATTGGACGCGCTTCGGCGTTAGTAAAACAATATCAGCGGGTTCGATCCCCCTCCAAGTACAAAAATTTATGATTAGCATAGATATTTGTATGGCGTACGTGTTTAATATTATAAGTAAAGCTATTATAAGCTCTGTTCTCTCTACCTATCCCGCAAGGGATTTGGCGTGAATTTATGTATATATGTATAGGTGAGTATTTACAAAAAAATGTAAACATAATATCCGTTAAATAATTTCATGAAAACAAGCACTTAGTATGAAAAACTATAGTATACATAGTAGGTACGCTGTGAGTATTGTATCCAAAATTATTATTAACATACAGACAAATCTTCCCTCCTTATAATATTAATACAGAAATACTAGTTTGTCTGTGTATCTGTACATTGTAACTGACGTATAGTAGCGTCCCATGCATTAGTAAGTCGGACACGTCCAATTGCGGGATCGCTTGTTTCTGGTCTCTACTGCATTAACCCAATGCATTTTGAATAATAACATAATTGTATTAAGATATGTGTGTCTGTGTCTATATATCGCACATCCTCTAAAAAAGTGTCATAACACAAAAAACGTCGATAACGAAGTAATAATAAAGAAACATTTAATTTTTTCTTCATATTACTAATTCACAAGACGACGAAAAATAAAAATAAAATCAATAATCTCAATTTTCTTAAAATCCCTTTTTTTGTGTTATGTCATTTTTTTAGGAGATGTGCGAAATGTTTCTTTATTATTACTTCGTTATCGACGTTTTTTGTGTTATGACACTTTTTTAGAGGATGTGCGATATATATATATTTTGTTTAGACAGCCAGTTTTTTATTTTCTAATACAAAACGCAAGCGGGCGATCTGGTAAGGGAATTAATAATAATAATATCTTGGACACAAATCACGCAGCGCCCTCTAGTTCCAAATTAAGCAACTAAATGCTCGTGCTATGGAGACTAGATAACGGATAATAATACATATATACTTTTCTTTTGTAAATATATACTTATAATACATAGAAAAACACCCAGACGCCATACAAACATTCATGCTTGTCACAAATATTTGTACTCGGGTGGGAACCGAACCTGCCAACCTCGATTCTGCAGTCGGTAGCTTTACCAATACACCATGACGTTCGTCTATATCTGGTGGCAAGTAAATAGCGTTGACAATGGACTCTTGCATTACATATAGTGTTACAGTTCCCGGCGTTTTTGGGTGTAGGATCGGAGCGGACCATTAATAAAATCTATGTTGAAAACAGGCATAGAGCAGTGTAGGCTAAGCAGTTCCCTGCATGAATGGGCCGGCTCGACGGGTGAAATACCACGACCTCTCAGAAGATCGACGTAAAGTGGCTCATGCCGCCTTTCGTTTGGTGAGACAGGTACTCGGAGGCCCACCCTCTTTCCCCGTCCTTCCCGATACCCTATCCCTTAAAGGTCGGTAACGTAACAGTAACACTATATGTGTTACTGGTGTCCATGGGCGGCGTTGGTTGTTTACTATCAGGTGACACGCCTGCTGATTTGCTATCCTAACCCATAAAACAAAAAAAAATTGTGATCTGCTCTCCCTGTATATCCCGCAAGGAACTCGGCGAAGAGTTCTGTTTTGAAATTGACAATATTAGAGTTAGTTCTTTTCCATAACTCTACTGGCGTAAAATTCAGTTGTCAACAATATCCTTTCAAATGAATTAAGATATGTTCAATGTGTAAAGATTTTCCTAATTAAATTTTCAATATTAAACGCCGAATAATTATTTACTTTAATCTTCCAATTGTTAACGAAAGATATTGGGTTTACTCCCTTTAAGAGTGATCGGTGAAATTATATTGACATAAGTTGTACGAACGTCAGATACTTTTTTAACGTAACCTAACCTTCATACCTTTTTCTACCCGAAGGTGTAGGTAGCAGCTGTTAAATTCTCAACTAGCCGAATCGTTACGTCCCAAACGGATGGATGGCCGTGACTTCAGAATCAGAAAAGAATTATTTGAGGTTGGCGCAGCAGGTTATTCTCTTCCACAATTCCCTATCATTCGCATCTTCCTCACTAATACTCTTCTTAATCATGTCGTCTTTCACACAGTCCATCCATATTTTCTTAGGTCTTCCTCTTAGTTTCTTCCACATTCAGGTTAATTATTCTTTTCGCAGTGTGTGTTTCATCACTCTCCATCACATACCCATATCACACAAGGCGATTTCTTTTTATCCTCTCTATTATCCGTGCAACTTTCTAACTTACTCTTGCATACTCATTTCGTATGTTATCCATTTGAAAAAAATATTAATTAAAATTTCAAATAATTAGAATTCAGAAAACAGAAGTGCCGCAGATCCCCAAACTAAATATAAATTGTGTTAAGGACGCCAAGAAGTTAGTTATGTTTTGGTTGAAATTAAATTAATGAATAATCAAAAACAAAATATAATTATTTAATTATTTACTTATTTAATTAAAATCATTATACCAACATTAGAATGATCGCTAAATAAACTTCCTGGTAGTATAATCGTAAAGTTATAGTTTCTATTTAACAATATATTCGAGTGTGATATGTGTGTACGTGTTTAATCTAATCTCATAAAGGATTGTTGGCAAATGAGCTCTTGGTAAGTGACTAGCGCCGCCCACTTTTGCAACATAGTTAATGTAACAATTGTGATGCCGACCTTAAAAGAAGTGAGATGGCATGGAAGAAGAAGGATACTGGTCCGCCTGATACCTCTCTCACGAAAAGATACGCGGCATAAGCAATTAAACGTCAATTTTCTGAGGCATCGTGGTATCGACGAGCCTACCCATTCTATGAGAAAACTGCGAGGCTCTACCACTGCTAAAAAAATAAACTCTAATTAAATATACGTAACACACTCATTATAATTAATAATTAGTAATAAACGGATAAGTAAGCGATAATATCAACATCCGCGTTATATAAACTCTTAATGGACATGTTTAAATGTATCAAAAGAGAAAGTGTTCCCCGGAAATTGAATACCACACCCAAAAATATGTACCTATATCCAATTGTACAGATATATTACTTGATAATGGTGTACATAGATATGGCAGGCAGGTTTTCTACCCGAAGGTGTAGGCAGTGGCTGCTAAGGCTTCGGACTCGGCGAATAATAACGTCGCAAATGGTGGGCGACTTATACCCATAAACCGGGCACAAAGTTGTCAGTCATTAGTATTTATCACACATAAATTTCGTTATTTAAGAGTATTAATTCTAAGAAATCATTTGTATGAGTCCGAAATCGATCCCACAACTTTTTAATCAGTCCTCTGGACCACTGAGACTGCGAACATGATCACAACTTAAAAAAGTCACTTCCAGGGTAGGTAGAAGCACCAGGGCGGCACGATAAGCAACAATTTTTATTATAACTCTCGCTAATTCGATATTCGTAAGTCTTGTCAATGTTTTTAGGAAGGCTCCATAACACATCGCTCACAGTCAGTTTGGTCATTGAAAGCGTGCCATAGGCTTCCTCTAATCTTGCAAACTTTTGCTTTTACACTGTATATCTATCTACTTAGTTTAGTATCTTCCATTATTAACATATATCCAAACGATCGGAGTATAGCCTTCGCCTAGTGATGGTCAACTCGAGTTACTAACTCGAGTTCAAATAGTTAATTAGGCTGACATGGAACGCAGTGAGTGAGACCTTTATTTAAGCCATGATTATTTATTTCGTTCATTCGTTCATAACAAACAAAGTGTCACATTTGATATTAACTTATTTTTGTTCTGTTTCTGTCAATTATCTTTCATCTCCAATTTATTTCCTATAGCAAAATGAAATTGTAATTTTTAGTTCTCAAATAATATAATTTCACGCAAAGTCCCTTGCAGATAAGGGAGAGAGAACAGAGCGCCACAAACGCCTTTGCCGCTTCTTTGACTTTTATAATTCTTTTGTTAAACACGCTTGTGGATTTTTAAATCTTCTGACGTCACCTTCCTCCAGGACTCATTCTATTTGGTTAGAAAAAGTGTATTGTGGGCGTCCTCGACTCCTGCATCCATTCGCTTTTGCATTTCTTAATTGTCTGAACCATCGGATTATTTTTTTGTTCATTTATAGATAATTTTAACTACAACATAGATAAGACGATTAATGCTTGATGCAATGACTTAAAAGCTTTAGACTGTTCAATATCGGCAGACGAAAAAAATTTTTTTATATAAACTTTAAAATTACCCTAACTCGAGTTGCAACTCGAGTTACGTGTATTTTAACTCGAGTCAACTCGAGTTAGGATTAACCCTAGTTGGCACATCACTACCTTTACCTTCCTTAGACCTTAACACATTTTCTGTCCTAGGAAACACTAACAGAACAGCTAACAAATTTTTCTATGAACAGACTCCAACAGACTTTATTTACGGATTTTTATAGTATAGTAATATTGATGATGTATCACTCTTCTACGCTTAACTTTGGTCAAACTGAGTCAAACGTCGGTTGAACATAGTTATTATAGAACTAGAGTGTATTGTAAAAACTAATAATAATAATATCTTGAACACAATATACACAGCGCCCTCTAGTTTTAAACTAAGCAACTAAATGATTGTGCTATGGATACTAGATAACGGATAATAAAACATATATACTTTCCTTTTGTAAATACATACTTGAAATACATAGAAAAATACCCAGACGCGATACAAACATTCACGATTGTCACAAATATTTGTACTCGGGTGGAAATCGAAGCCGCCAACCTTGATTCTGCAGTCTTTCTTCAGTTCTTTACCAATGTACCACGAAGCTCGTCAATAAATTTTCGATACAAGTAATTCAAAGTCGAATTATATTATTATAATCAGTCTAAGCTTTTCTATTTTAACATATTCATCACAACAAATTCACTTAAATTTATATATTTTTACTGAATAATAATAACTTTGTATCATCACGCACATTCCATGACCAAATAGAACGTGTTCTGGAGGAAGGTGATGTTAAGAGCCTCAAAAACCGACGCGTGTTCATGAAAAGAGTTATGAAAGTCAACGAAGCGAGTGAGGCGTGTAAGAATCGTGCCCTATGGCGCTCTGTTCTCTCTGCCTACCCCGCAAGGGATTTGGCGTGAAGTTATGTATGTATGTATGTGTGTATGTCTGTATCATCACGCCTCCATTTTTCAAAGCTGCATTATTCCACTATACGAGAACTGAATTATCTGGACTCATGGAATAGGTGGTGGAGTTTACTGCCATAAATCCGGGCACAAATTTGTCAGCCATCGATATTTATTGCACATAACTTCCAAAAAAATGTGCGCCACCCCAAAACAGGGTAGTGCGACCCTATCCCGCGGGTATAAAGAGTGTGAAGTTACAGAATGAATGATGAATAAATCTCTTTATAAACAATTCCTTTTATAGAAACACCTTCACGGTAATACCTTTGCGGAGTAGGCAGTGTTGATAGAAGGTTGTAAAATTATGTTTGGCCTGAACTCCTAGAACCTTTTGAGTTTGTATTGTATAATATCTGATACCGATTCTCTTCTGGTTTTGCTAACCCAGCAGACGTTGTCTTACCAAAGAAATAAAGATATAAATAATAAAAAATAGAGTTGATCGCTGCATGTATTTTAGTATGGGGTTTCTAAAATAAGAAAACCCAAAAATTATAGAAAAGTTCAAAAATAATTGGTGTGGACTACCCTTAACATTTTGGGGAGGGGGGGGGGGGGATGAGAGAAATAGATGTTGTCCTATTTTCAGGCCTAGCCTGGCTAGCCTAGGCTATTAGAAACACCGTTTTTTTGACCTAGCCATCTTCGTTTCGCCTCAGAAGTAAATAATTTAAAATGGTCATTATGGCTTAAGAGATAGACATATGTACAGTGGTAAAGCCACGCAGTTCGCTCCATGAATGATCCGGCTCGACCGGTGAAATACAACTACCTCTCAGAGTGGTATCCGGAGGCCCAACCTCTTTCCCCATCCCCTTCCCATCACACTTCCGACCGCTTCCATATCCCATTGTGAGGACCGGCAACGCAACTGTAACACTATTTGTGTTCAGGTGTCCATGGGCAGCGTTTGTTGCTCACCATCAGGTGACACACCTGCTCGTTTGCCTCCCAATACAGTAATAAAAAAATGCCATCGTCGGCTAATTTGTAGTTCTTTTGAATTGGTATATTAGTGTAGTACATTGTTTTGATATATCACTTAGGGTTTAGCCAACGTTTACAAATAAATGCTAAATATCGAAAATGATCACTTTTTACTTGATACATTGTACAGAAATTATAGATCAAACCACCCCGATACCACCGATACCACCTCTATATATTAAAGAGAACCACATCAAAATCTTGCATAGTTTCAAAGATATAAGCATATAAGGGGACATACAGCGGAAAGTGACTTTGTTTTATATTAAATAACTAGCTGACCCGGCGAACTTTGTTCCGCATCAAAAGTATTATCTGCTGTCCCGCTATGTTAATACTGCAATATCTTCGAAAATATTTGATTAAATTGCATGCTGTAAAGGGCCAAGATCATCTATATTACATGTATAATCTATTTAAGACACTTGATGAAATTAATTAATTTTATTGAAATTATTAATTTTATTTTAATGAAATTATTAATTTAATTGGATGAAAATTAATACTGTAATGGTTTAAATCGCTTCGTAAATAGGCCATTATTTCTCGTAAAAAGTAAAAAAAATAAAAATGGTCATTGTGGGTTATCCCTAAAAGATAGGCATGTGTCCTCGCTGACTTTTTTGTAGACCTTTTAAAGGTGTATAATAATGTAGTACGTTGTTTTTATTTATCACTTAGGATTTAGGCGCAGCGTTTGCGATTAAAGTTCTAATCTTGAAAATTATCACTTTTTTTCACTACACTATACATGAATTATAGATCAAAACCACCCTGTTGACACCCTCTAACTATTAAAAAAACCGCATTAAAATCCGTTGCGTAGTTTTAAAGATATGCGCATATAAGGGGACAGACAGCGGAAAGTGACTTTGTTTTATACTATGTAATGATGATATAAGTTAAATGGTATACTTGATTTTATCTTGTATTATTACGATACAACAATACAAGTTCATTTAAGGAAATCTTAACATACATAATAATATTACGTAGTCGATAACTAGTTCTATAAAAGTTTAGTTACACAACATGAAACTAGATGGCGCTGTGCGAATTGCGTCCAAAACAATATAGTTATTATTCTCATCGCATGCCCGAACCACCGAAGCTCGCCTAACACGTTCAGTATTCATCTCAGTAAAATATAGAGTAGATGTATTATTTGAATTTATTTCCGAGCAAATATGAACAAAGAACTGTCTGCTTCATACAAAGCGACCGTTTATAGGGTTAAGTATTCAAAGAGGCTAAAGTGGAACCTTTATAATTTCCGTGTTTGCTTGTTCTTGTGTCGATATATCCTTATAAGTCACTTCAACGTTTTCAAATACTACGAGAATATCCTGTGTCTATATTTGAGCTTTATTTTGAGAATTAATATTTCCAAATGCATAAAGATTAAGAAGACATTAAACGATTTAATTGAAAGTGAAATATATGTATTAACATTTCACATTCAGTCAACAGATGGCGCTGCTAGGACGATACACATTTGGTTTCTATTTGTTGCGTAAAAGTTACATTAAAATATGAGATTTACATTTACATTAATTCCAACACTTTTCTCTTGAATTTGAGTAAAATATATTTTATATAAAATAAATTAAAGGTTAAGTTTCTTTAATTACTGACAAGGTATCATATGATATAACGACATGTGCTTTTGAAATTATAAATTGCATCAAGTGAAGTGTAAAAGAGGTATTATTATTTATTTATTTATAATATAAATAATTAACATTACAATACCTAATATTATTTTATTACTGGCATTACGTGCGTGACATTATTTTTTATTCATAAAACCTTAACATATGTAATAATCATCTCACAACAATGCCAAGTGCGATTCCGTATTCCAAGTAAGTTATTCACCCACCTCGGCTACGTGATTATCATATGCCAAGATGTTACAATAAACTTGACTGTGTTCATAACACTACCATCATACCAGGGAATAGAGTCCAAAAAATGACTGTACTTTCCATATAAAGACCTGGCTTTTGTGGGCAGTGGTTAAAATGTATACCTACCACTTATCTGACGCAATGCAGCTGCATAATATTAACTTATAATATGAACTAACGGATATAAATATGAAATTTGATCGTCAAGTTTAATTTATTATTTTATTTATAAATTTTAATTGAGAGTCACCTTAGTTTGTTGTGAATCAATTCTCATATCGGACAGTCGTGAATGTCTCTAAGGCTCCGTTAAGAGCTTATGTAATTGTTTTTGCTTTATCGGTCCCTAAATCGCTGAGTGTACTTAATTCTTTAAAACTACGCAACAGATTTTGATGTGTTTTTTTAATAGATAGATGGTGTCAATGGGGTGGTTTTTAGATATAATACATGTATAATCAAAATGTGATAAATCCAAAATTTATTTATTTGTTACTTTCGATGCGGAACAAAGATCGCCGGGTCAACTAGTATTTTTTTATAAAGAAAACTTACTAAAACTACTAGAGCGATTTCAAAAATTGTTTTACCAACAATAACCTCTATAATCTGGAAATAGCATATGTTATATTTATTAGTATAAAAATTACAAGAAAGTGCATACAAATAAGGCATACAAAAAGTGAAACTACTAATCCACGTTTCCAAAGCAATTTTACATTTGACATCCCATTTATTAAGCAATTATTTAAGCTATATAGCATCACGCTAAGACTAATATCAGCAGGGTACAGATATTAGTGGTATAGTTAAAATATAAAATAAGCCGGTGCGAAGCTTTAGTAACCCGAAGGATTTTCTAATTTAATAGAAATCTGAGCTACAAAGTACTGATTTCAAAGAGTAATTGACAACGTTTTATCCAGATATATAGAGTTCAGTGGTACAGTCAAGTAGTTCGCTGGATAAATGGGTCGGCTCGACCGGTAAAATACCAGGGCCTCTCAGAAAAGATCGACGTAAAGTGTGTAATAACCTGATAGAAGCTTTAGTAACCAGAAGTATTTTAGTTCACTTAGAAATTTGAGCTATAAAGTACCGGTTTAGTAGAGTAATTGACAACGTTTTATCTAGGTATGTAGACTGTACAGTACATCTAGAGGAAGCTATCACAAAGCTGGACTTGAGTTAAAGAGCGCAGCTGCGCGGATAGTAGCGTTGTTTGCTGTATTAAGTCTTGACTACACTGTATACTACGATCGAATTATCAAGAATATTTTCATTATAAAGTTAGTAAGTTTCATGTTACTGTAAAATGAACTCTGTAAAGAGTTCGAAACGTCGGGAAATAAATAGAAATTAAGTTCCAAATAAACGCGATATAATCCATAAAAACTTATTTTAATGTTATGAGTATGATTCGCGAAAATCTTAGAAATATTATGTATTATATTACAAATCTTATATAATACAAAAAACTTTTTCGTAGATATACTTAAACTTATATTAAATAGGAAAAGTAATGTTAGGGTTTTATTGGTTAAATTGTCGACTGAATTGAGCGCATTGAAAAATAAAACTCAACTGTAACAATATTATTAGCACTCTCTATATGTATTTTTCCTAGAGGAAGAATCTATTTTCTTAATTAACTTCTGTAATTTTTAATATGACATAAGTAAGGCCTACATCAAGCTCCAATGTGTAACAAATCCGGCTAGAAATCTATGCACTAGGTTTGGAAAAAAAAATTAAAATCATCATAACAACTTTACGAAGCGACTCATTAAATAACAATCAATAAAACTTAATAATGCACATTAATTTTCTACTAATTTATTACAAAGATTTAATATGACAAGTGTATCCCATACCTTTTGCGGTTGTTTATTTTAAGCGCCAAGAGATCGGGCGTGGTCGCTCACGACTGCTTGCGGCCTTCACAGACCGGTGCTACCTAACACCGGCAATTTTGCATCTCAGTAGACACGCGTCCACTTCACTACGAGATTATACACCTGTATTCTTTGGATAGACTACAGTGAAATGTTGAAAGTGTGTAGAATTATCTTGACTTACTTAACTTCACGCCAAATCCTCAGTAGGGTAGGTAGAACAGAGAGCTCTAAAGCACAATTATTCGTAACTTTTGTAATACACAAAAGTGTGTCGTGGGCACTTTCAACTGTTAAATACTTCAGATTAGTTCAGATTTAACACTGTATATTTGTTTAGTCAATCTAGCAGTATCCGTTCATTCAACTTTTTTTTTCTAGGGCAAACGAGCGGGCGCGTCACCTGATGAAGTGACCAGCGCCGCCCATGGACACCTGCAACACATATAGTGTTACAGTTGCGTTGACAATCTTTAAGGAGTAGGATAGGAAAGGATGGAGAAGGGGGGTGGGCATCTGGATACCTCTCTCACCGAACGAAACGCGGCATGATTTATGTCGATCTTCTGAGAGGTATTTCATCGGTCGAGCCGGCCCATTCATTCAGCGAACTTCTTCGCTCTACCACTGTTAGAAGGTGTCCGAAAAATCACAATATGCTCTTTCCTACTTTAACACCGATACTTTCTTTCAATTTAGTTAGGTCATAAAGGGTTTTACGTATTGTATACTTTTTTGATTTAATAACTCTTCGTGATACCTACATAAATTATATTAAAAGAACAACTCAGTATATATATATGTCTAAAAAGTTTTTGAGCAAATAATGCTTTTGGATCTTTTTACACGGGTAATATAGATATTGGATACGTACCTTCACTGTCTATATATATAGATGCAGGGCAGGGGCAATAAATACTATCTGGAATGTTTCTTGGAGTCGCCGTCTTGGACTAAAGCAGGCCGCCGCCTACATCTACAGGTGTAAAGCTTAAAGGTACAATATTAAAGTTCAGTGTTAGGTTTACCGTTGAATTGTCACCTTTTTTGAAAGAAAGTGTCGGTGTAAAAGTAAGATACGGCATGCTCCGATGGTTCAGACATGTAGAAAGAATGGATGATGCAAGACTGACTAAGCAGATATACAGTGCAAAAGCGGATCGATGTAGGAGTCCAGGACGGCCAAGACACACATTCCATGACCAAATAGAACGGGTCCTGGAGGAAAGTGATGTTAGGAGCCTAAAAAATCGACGCGCGTTCATGTAAAGAGTTATGAATGTCAAAGAAGCGAGTGAGGTGTGTAAAAATCGTGCCTTATTGCGCTCTGTTCTCTCTTCATACCCCGCAAGAGACTTGGCGTGAAGTTATGTATGTATATATGTAACAATTTTTAGTCAATCAAATTCATCTGTCAATAATTTGATTAAAATAACTAACTAACCTAATATTTAATTAAATAATTACGGGTTATAAAACCTAGTTCGAGCACAAAAATAATGGCTAACTGGTGTATTTTCTACGCGACGTGTTTATCTTTAAAAAACAATCTTTTAAATAAACATTTAAATGTCATAGTTATGCAACTATGTTCTGTGAAATATAATAATTAATCAAGAAAAAAAATTTCTAATGCCGCGTTCAAGTTATTTTATCTCTTAATTTGTAGGAAATAAATTATGTATTTTTTTTTTAAGTGTGGCTGACAAATGGCCTTAGGGCCGGTATAACCAATAGACAGGTAATCATTGAGTAGGAATGTTACATATTACAAGTCGTAATTCTTTTGGTATGATATCAATACATTTAAGATAACTGATATTCAATACCGACAACTGTGTAAAATAATATGTTATTATTTTTACTTTGGTTTTAACTAAACAATATTATTAGTATTCGAATAGATACACAATTCAGAGAATTTGATGAGAACATATAGTCTCGGTGGTCCAGAGGTCGAGCACACGGCTTCTGAATCCAGAAGTCACAGGTCCGAATCCTTGCACACACCAATGATTTTTCGAAATTAATGTCGAAAGTTATGTGTGATAAATATCCATTACCAAAAACTTTGAGCCCGGTAAGGCAATAGCTTCGCAACCTATTCCAATTGGGACGTAAACATAATGGCGAGTCGAGGCTTAACAACCACTGCCTACACCTTCGGGTGGAAAAAGGCGTGAAGTTATGTTATGTTTTGAGGAGAATAATCGTAATTGGTTAAGGAATTCATGAAAATAAACTTTGCATTACATATTTAGATTATATTATAAGATACATAGATTGTTACAGTGGTCATGGAGTTCGTGCATGAATGGGCTGACCGAATCGATCGGCAAAATGCCGCGGCCTCTCAGAATATCGACGTAAAGTGTCTTAAGCTGTGTTTCGTTCGGTAAGTGAGATATCACGGGGCCTACCCTCCTTCCTCAATCGTTCCTATCTTACTCTCTTAAAGGTCGGGAACGCAACTGTAACACTATCAGTGTAGCAGGTGTCTATGGGCGTCGGTAATCACTTACCTATAGGTGACCCGCTTGTTGGTTTGTCCTCCTATTCCATAAAACCTTTATACAGTACAGAAAGCAGTTAGTACATACATACATACATAAGCTCACGCCTGTATCCCATGGGGGTAGGCAGAGACTTTGGCTTTCCACAAGCTACGATCCTGACACACATCTATCGCCTCATCCACAGTCATACATCTCGTCATGCATTTACGTCGGTTTCGGGTGCTACGCATTTTGCCTTTTTTAAGCAGACCACTTATTTGGTCGTGGTAGCTCCGTCTTGGTCTCCCGATCCCGACCCTGCCACTCACATTCGCACTCACATTCTTTTAGTCATTCGGCTTTCATCCATTCTAGCAATGTGACCAAACCATCTTAACATACTTCTCTCCACTTTGGTCACCACATCATCCTTCAACTTGCATTTCTCCCTTATCACGCTATTTTTCATTCGATCCGCAATGGTGACTCCACACATACTTCTCAGAGAACGCATTTCCACTGCATTCACCTTACTTTCATGCTTCGCCTGCCACACCCAACACTCACTCCCGTATGTCAGAGTTGGTACCAACACACCATTGTGAATCGCCAAGCGTGCCTTTTCAGACACAGCCTGACTACGCATCAAGGCATGCAGTGCACCATTAACTCTGTTACCCGCAGTCACTCTCCTTTCAATATCTTCCTCACATTTTCCGTCTCTTGTAAACATACTTCCCAAATATACAAACTCATTCACTTGCTCCAATTTCTCGCCATCCAATATCATATCACACAGTGTGACCTC
Organism: Euproctis similis; assembly: GCA_905147225.2. Taxonomy (NCBI): domain Eukaryota; kingdom Metazoa; phylum Arthropoda; class Insecta; order Lepidoptera; family Erebidae; genus Euproctis; species Euproctis similis. The sequence continues at coordinate 16,424,046 of LR990116.1, forward strand.
TTTCTCTCTCTCCACAACCATAACTTTCGTCTTGCTTACATTTATTTTCATACCTCTTTCTCTAAACCCTTCATTCACCAAGATTAGCATGTCTTGTATCTCCGACGCCGACGAAGCAAGTAATACCTGGTCATCGGCGTACAGTAGGCACTTGACACGCATCTCTTCCATGCTTAAACCACATTCAGTCTCTTTCAGATTTGTCAGACAACTATCCATAAAGAGATTGAAGAGCCATGGTGACGCAACACATCCCTGTCGAACACCTTTACTCGTATAGATGTTAAACCAGTCTGAGTGCTCCCCATTCACCCTGATGCAGGCTCTAGAATTCTCATATAGAGAATTTAAAGCCCGCACCAGGCGCTCGTCAACCCCATATGTATTCGACAGCGTTGACCATAATTCATTCCTGGGTACACGATCATAGGCCTTCTCCAGATCTACAAATGCACAAAATACTTTTTTGGACTTGGCTAAATGTTTTTCACAGATGGTCCGTAGAGAGAAGATCTGATCGATGCACCCCCTTCCTCTCCTAAATCCCGCTTGTACATCCCACAATTTCTCATCTGTTACATTCGTCACTCTTTCAATAAGAATCTTCGCATACAATTTACCTACAACACTGAGAAGACTAATGCCTCGGTAGTTTTTGCAGTCCTGCCGCGACCCCTTCCCCTTGTGCAAGGGCACAATGACTGCTTTGGTCCAGTCGTCCGGAACACAGCCATCACGCCAACATACATTGAAAAGTAGTCGCAACAATCTTACAACAACCCCTTTGCCACTTTTCAGCATCTCGGTAGTTATCCTGTCATACCCTGCAGACTTACCCAATTAGCAGTTAGTAAAGATTAATTATATATAGTTGTAGATAACTTACATCTCAAATACTTTAAGATATGTTGACTAAATGATAGTAATTAATTTCTTTATAAAATTGGTAAACAAAATTCTCAAATTGATTCGTAATAGTTTATTAATAAGCGGATAATATTAAAATTCTTCGATAAACGGCCACAAACGCCTGTATTTTCATTAGATTTATGATCAGTCGAAAGCACGGCGCAAGCCAATTGATTAATATATATATGAAAGTCGGCAACAGTTCACTTGCTAGATGATCGATGCCGGACCGGCTCAATATATAACATAACTGAATCAAAGTTAAGCTCAATTAATTCTACTCTTTAACTGTCTATACTGGACTGGCATTTTTAGATATCATTGAATGCAATCGCTTGCGATGTCTATTTACTTAGGTTTTTTAATAGTTTTTATTTTTTATCTTTTACGTAAAATAATGGCTTATTTACGAAGCGATTTTAAACATTATAGCATTAATTTTCATCCAGTTAAGTATCTTAAGTAGATTGTGCTTTTTATATAGATCAATATGGCCCATTACAGCATGTAATTTATACGAATATTTACGAAGATATTAGAGTATTAACATAGCAGGACATAGCAGTTGCATCGGGCAAGTAGTAACGGGCAAGACGCGTTCCAATAAATAGCACAAATTGAACTTTTTAATATCCAAATTTTACTCATTTATCATACTTTTGATCCAGAACAAAGTTCACCGGGTCAGCTAGTCCTTAATAAGGAACAAAAAATGTACAGCGAAGTTTTTAATTTTTCATTTCTTATCAAAATATGATAAGACTACGCGTTGCAATGAAGAGTTCTCTATACTTAATGCTGGGTGGCTTTGATATTCATATAATGGAAGGCTTACTAATCTAATCATTTAATGGCATAAGATTGATCGTAGCATATTGACAATGTGACTTGGTTTTTGTTTTCAATTAAATCATTTTTAAGCGACAAGAAGATAATACTGTCACTTATATCGCGTACTTATCAACTAATGTCCTATTAATAAGCTCTTATGTGAAAGAAAAAAATAGAAAGATAGAACGGACCTGTATTTAATAGGATTGAGTATAGATTGGATTTTTTTTTAAATTTTGTCTAGTGAGAGCGCGATATGCCATCCACATAATGATTATCAGATTTTTTGTTGTTTGCTGTTTGTAAAATACATTAATCGTAAAATAATAATATTTTGCCGCTTAATTTATAAGTTTAATTAATATAATTTTAACTGTAATACATGCAATTCATTCAATTACCTGCAAAAGCTCTAGAGGTTTGACTCACTTCTAAAAACCGGAAAGTCGAACCAAATGATGATATATAAGTTGGATTTTATAAATTTCAGTTTATAAATGGAATAATCCGTAAATTTATTAAATTTAATAAAGGTCTTGGTGTTCCGGTGGTCGAGCACCTCGCTACTGAATCAAAAAAGTTGCGGGTTCGAATCCTGGCTCACAGAAATGACTATTCGAAATTAATTTAGAAAGTTATGTGTGATAAATATTGATGACTGACAACTTTGTGCCTAGTATGGCAATAGGATCGTCACATATTCCATTTGGGACGTAAACATAACGGCGAGACAAGGCTTAACAGCTGCTGCCTACACCTTCGGGAATAAAAAGACGTGACGAAGACCTCACAGAATATCGACGTAAAGTGGCTTTTGCCGCGTTTCGCTCGGTGAGAAAGGTATCCGGAGGCTTTCTTCCCTCCTCTTCTATCCTATTCCCGATCCAGTCCATATCCTACTGTAAGGGCCGGGAACGCAACTGTAACACTATATGTGTTCAAGTGTCTATGGGCGGCGTTTGTTGCTCACCATCAGGTGACACGCCTGCTCGTTTGTCCCCTATACTATAAAAAATATGTATACCAGTATTCGCAAAGAGAAGGAGAGGATAAGGGAGAGCATACTTTATAAACAGAGGTTCCATGATAAAATATGTATGACGATATAAAACACGACCCATGACATCTATGATAGTTCATTATATGACAATAAAGTGAGACGTTTAAAAGAAGTCAAGCACGTACAAAGGTCGACAACTATTTCACATACACAGAACATTGTTGCGAATTGAATAGGTGACTACTCTATACAAATGAAAAACAAAGAAAATTGCATCTTAACACATAAAAATAAAGTTTCATTTTGAATGAACAAGTTTGAATATATTTTACATAAACGCACAAAAAGACTCATAAAATGCATGTTATGATAATGTACCTACTGTTTTGTTCTTTAATAGTTTAATAATCTAGACATTGTTTAAGTAAAATCGATTTAATATAGTGCTAATACATACATACATACATAACTTCACGCCAAATCCCTTGCGGGGTAGGCAGAGAGAACAGAGCGCCATAGGGCACGATTCTTACACGCCTCAAAGCTAATACATATATTAAAGTAATATTAAAGTTTGTGAAGATGTTTGTTAATGTTTCGTGCAATAACTGGTAAATGAATTTAAATAAAATATCATTTTAATAGTTATATTACAATGACGTTCGGATATTTTTTCGGATATTTTATACGCTAAATAATTTATTTGGTAATTAGGTATTAAGGTAGAATACTAATGTCATTACTAATGATGGATATTTTACCTTGGTCACTAGGATTCGAACTCAGGACGAGAATTTAACACAGCAACAACTGGTAAATTAATAAATATTTCGATATATTTATCACACACAAACTGCGAAAAAAATTGTCGATTAGCCCGGATTCAAATTCGGGACAGTAAATTGTTAATTCATAAATATGTTTTTTATGGTATAGTAAGGCAAACAAGCAGGCCTGTCACCTGATGGTGAGTAACAAACCAACACGTGAACACATATAGCGTTATAGTTGCATTGCCAGCCCTCACAATGGGATCTAAAGAAGGGGTCGGAAGAGGGATGGAGAAAGGAGTTGGGCCTCCGGACTCTCTCACCGAGCGAAACGCAGCAAGAGCTACGTTATGTCGATATTCTGAGGGTAGTAGTATTTCACAGGTCGAGCCGGCCCATTCATGCAGCGAACTGCAAAACTCTACCACCGAAAAATGTAAAGAAATGAAGACAATGAGCCTTATAAGACTCACTTCATACATCACTACATAGTATAAAACAAAGTCGCTTTCTCTTTCCCTTTGTATGCTTAAATCTTTGAAACTACGCAACGGATTTTGATGCGGTTTTTTTTAATAGTTAGAGGGTGTCAACAGGGTGGTTTTGATCTATAATTCATGAATAGTGTTGTGAAAAAAAATGATAATTTTCAAGATTTAAAACTTTAATCGAATACGCTGCCTGAACCCTAAGTGATAAATCAAAACAATGTACTACATTATTATATACCTTTAAAAGGTCTATAAAAAAGTCCGCGAGGGCATATGTCTATGTCTTAGGGATAACCCACAATGACCATTATTATTTTTTAACTTTTTACGAGAAATAATGGCTTATTTACGAAGCAATTTTAAACATTACGGCATTAATTTTCATCCAATTAAGTTTCTTAAATAGATTGTGCTTTTAATATAGATCAATATAGCCATTTACAGCATGTAATTTAAACTAATATTTACGAAGATATTACAGTATTAACATAGCGGTACATAGCAGTTGCGTTTGCGCGCCAAAACGCGTGCCGATAAATAGCACAAATTGGACTTTTTAAGATCCAAATATTACTAATTTATTTCTTTTGATGCGGAACGAAGTTCGCCGGGTCAACTAGTGAATTATAAAACGTTCACCAACTGAACTGTCAGCGATTTCAAACTTTGAACTAAAACCCTCGTCATCTAATACTTGTGGAGATTTGGGATCCCATAATCCCAAATTGGGATAGGGGCTCGGATCTCATTTAGATTAAACACGCTTTTGTGTGGGCCAAATTACTTACACAAATATTACTTTCAAAATTAACTTTAACCCCATGATATTTAACATGACATAACTTCACGCCTTTTTCTACCCGAATGTGTAGGCAGTGGCTTTTAAACCTACTCTCGCCGTTATGATTACGTCTCGAATGGAATAGGTAGCGAACCTATTACCATACCGGGCACAAAGTTTTCAGTCATCGATATTTATCACACATAACTTTCGAAAAGAATTTCAAAAAGTCATTGGTGTGAGTCAGGATTCAAACCTACGACTTCTTGATCCAGAAGCGGGGTGCTCGAGCACTGAACCACCGAGACATTAATTTCATCATTGTATCACTAATTTTATCACTAAATATCTACCTACACATTCATTTAACTTAATTAATACTATTAAAAGATGTGCTGTGTTTTTTGTGTAAAACCTCCAAAATTACTAATCAGAGTTGTTTTTTTTTTATGAGCTATAATATAACCTGTTGATGGGGAGAGGTTCTGTAGTAGTCATTATACTACTACCCACGGGATGTGTGCAGTAATAATCATTTTTTTTTTTAATATCAGTATATCACGTAACTTTCATTTAATGACAAAATATGGAGGTGTCAAGGTTGAGCCGCTGGAAACTGTTACTGGGTATATATAGAGTTAAATCTAAAATTGTTTATTTATAACCAAATATTGTAAGTATCAAGATTATTCGTATCCTTGTAAATTATTTAAATGTAAAGCGTTTATTTTTAAAATACATTTTATTCTCAACCAATGGTTCTTAGAAATGATTTCGTTTGAAGGTAAGAACAACGAAATCTTGTGGAACTTTTATTGACAGTTTAGTACTTTAATGTTTTCTACTAATTTATTTTTATGTTTCATTTCATCATCATTATTGTTAATATTAATCATAAAATAGTATAAAACAAAGTCACTTTCCGCTGACTGTCCCCATATCTTTAAAACTATGCAACGGATTTTGATGTGTTTTTTTAAGTGATATAGGATGTCAACGGGGTGGTTTGTATGTATATATAATTCATGTCATAAAATGATCAGTTTTAATTCTTTACTTCTAAGGCGAAACAAAGTTCGCTGAGTCAACTATCATCATTAGCCTTTTGAGGTCCACTGCTGGACATAGGCCTCCCCCATAGAGCGCCACAACTGCCGGTCCGCTCAATCATGGGGGGTTTTTTGCCATAAAGGCCACGCTTGGCAGGCGGGTTGGCGATCGCAGTAGGCTGTATTTTCTTGAGAGAGAATCCTGCTGCCCATTCTTCTAGCTTTTCCCTTAGTCGCCTTTTACGACACCCACGGGAAGAGATGGGGTGGCGGTATTTTAAGCCGGCGCCGGGTCAACTAGTATGTAATAAATTCCTGAATGTTTTGCATTCAATATGAACAATCTATCAATTCTAAGAGCCTCAAAAATCGACGCGCGTCCATGAACAGAGTTATGAAAGTCAACGCTGCGAGTGAGGTGTGTAAGAATCGTGCCTTATGGCGCTCCGTTCTCTCTGCCTACCCCGCAAGGGATTTCGCGTGAAGTTATGTATGTATTTATCATCTATCAATTCTCATTCACATAACGATCACAACTACTCTCTATCTTCAAATACAGGTAGTGCCACGCAATTAGCTGCATTAACGAGTCGGCTCGACCGGTGAAACGCCACGCTTACTTTTTTACCCAATATCACTCAAAAGAAATAAGAAATAAAAACCAACAGTGTAACTAGAACTTATATCAACTTCCCATAAGTACATTATAAGTTATTTAAAATAGTACAACTAACACACAAAACACATGAGACGTGATTCAAGATATTTTACAAAATAAAAGACATGACAACATATTAAGACAATTCACCCTTTACAATGGTGTTGTATTGTGAATATACCCGCATGGAATCGAGTAAGTACCGCGTGTACCGTGGTGTGGGGAGTGTTTGTGGGAACCTAAAACACGTGTCTTCAATACTCCTACCCCATGTCTCGACATATCTCCCTGTGTGAACAGCATGCACATTATTGAAAGTTCAAGGAACTTATCTTTAACGTTTATTTTGTTCTGTATCTTTCTGTACAATTTGTCGATGAGTAGGCGGTTTGAAACTTCGACATCTTATTTGAAGGTCTCGAGATGAAATCTAGGTTAAAGGAATTATAAATACTATTTTTTAAGGATATTTATAAGTTAGTATGGTTCAAAGTTGTTCTGTTCGTCTTCTCGATGCCCTAGTAGTTTGACAATCTGATTTCTTTTGAGTAGTCCAGAGCTCAAATCCAAGTATGTACAGTTTAATAATTATTAGTACATACCTTATGTCAGCCAGCGTTTTTAGATGTGCTAAATCTCTAAAATTATCCTACATTAAACATGAATTATACATAAAAACCACCCCGTTGACACCCTCAATCTATTAAAAAAAACACATCAAAATCCGTTGCGTAGTTTCAAACATCTAAGCATATAAGGAAACAGACAGCGAAAAGCGACTTTGTTTTATACTATGTAACTAGCTGATCCGGCGAACTTTGTTCCGCATCAAAAGTAACAAGTGCTGTCCCGCTATGTTAATACTGCAATATCTTCGAAAATATTTGTTTAAATTGCATGCTGTAAAGGGCCAGGATCAACTATATTACCAGACATCAGATATATCAGGCATCTCTCATCAGACACTTACTTGGATGAAAAATAATGCTGTAATGTTTAAAATCTCTTCGTAAAAAGGCCATTATTTCTCGTAAACAGTAAAAAAATAAAAATGGTTATTGTGGGTTATCCCTAAGAGATAGACATATGCTCAGGCAGCGTTTGCGATTAAAGTTCTAAATCTTGAAAATTATCACTTTTTTTTTTTACACTATATATGAATTATAGATCAAAACCACCCCGTTAACACCCTACTAACTATTAAAAAAAAAGCGCATCATAATCCGTTACATAGTTTTAAAGATATGTGCATATAAGAGGACAAACAGCGGAAAGTGACTTTGTTTTATACTATGTAATGATGATGAATAGATTTGTTCGAGTTATGTGTGATAAATATATGATGACTGATAAAATCATGGACAATGTATGCCAGTATGCTCCACCAAAAACCCCACAGGATTAAAAGTAATTCATTTATCGCGTCGACGTTGTTATATCCCGTGACGTCAGCATAAAATAGGTTTACAAAGTATATAGGGTTGCTTTTAATTTAAATATATTTAATATCTGCTGTTCTACCTTCATGAGTTTTATACTGATCGTTCCCGTTTTCGCAGACATCGCAGATTTTGTCAGTTAAATATATTTATATAAAATAGCTTCCGAAAAGTCATTGCTGTAGGCAAAGATTCGAATCCACAACTTTTTGATTCATAAGGTGAGGGATGCTGAACCTTCAGGCCATTTCCATCTTTTCTAAAACAGACATTCTTTAAGTTAGATAATTGATATTTATGCACATTAATCATACAAGATAAAAACGAGCCTGTCTAGTGATATCATAAAAAAATCTGGCGAATAAAACCTAGATTTACAGTTAAACAGAAAAACATCAGAATGCATACTTACATTATACATTCCATAACACGCAGCGAACAAATCCTTCATCCGGCTTGTCAATAAAACGGAGATGAGACGCGAACATGCTTGTTAACAGAAGTTTTTTTTTCTTTATTTTTGACATAAACAAATGTCAACTGAATCACCTTGTTTAGTTATTTATTGATAGAGTAGTTTCAAAGAATGAATACAAAAGTAGGATTATTATAGATAAATAATGCTTTCTACTATATTAACTAGCTCTTACACGCGCCTTCGCTCGCGTTGAATCCATCTAATATGTATCAGAGATAATTTTGGTAGAAACGGGTCAATATTTTTGTTTTAAATAAAAAGTATCTTATGTTACTTCTGATACCTTTAAGAGTATGTGTAAAAAGTTTCGTGATGATCGGTTGTGAAGTTTTTGCGTGCGCGCATAATATTCTTGAAAACCATATAAAAAGCATATTTGATATAATAGACATGTATTTTAAAGTATTCCAATTTCTGTGATTAAATTAAAGTCACTGCAATTGGTTATTAAACAAGTAATATTACATTTCGATACCTTAATTCGCAAACCTACTAACTCCATTTTTTTTCGAAACTGAAAATTTTGATACCAGTAGAAACTAGATAATATCTAGTATCTGCCGGTATCAAAATGCCATTTTAGAAAAAAAGTGGTATTAAGGTATGAATTTGCTAATGATCTCGTCAGAGTGGGGACAGTAACTGGTCGCCGATCGCAGAATAACCGAATATTGGGAATGGTTCTAACAAATAGCAAATTTTAACTTAGGGTTACACATGCTAATAAAAAACAAGTGACATAAGCATGCTTAAGTCACTTGCTGCGCATGCTTATGTGCTGCGTTTTATTAGCATGTGTAACAATGCATAATGCATGTTTATTGATAGTTCTGAAAGACACAAGCAAATCAAAAAATGATATATTCAGGTGAAGTCTTAGATGAGATCTATAGTCGTCTCGATGATCCTGATGTTCAGCATTGCGACTGAGTGATCCCGAAGCATCGATTCCCCTAGACGACTACTTCGAGGCATTGAAGATATGTAATGTAAGTTCCATTACTATACTTATATATCTTGGGACATTATCTCATGATCTAAAAATAAACTAGTTGACCCGGGGAACTTTGTTTCGATTCAAAAGCAATAAATAAATATTTATTGCTTTTGTCGACACCCTTGCGCCATCGCATCTTCCAAACACGGTGGAGGTGGCCGGTGCTGGTGCTGCTTCGGCAGAAAATCTCAAGCGGCACAAATACAGAAACCTTGTAGGTGACTATGTGTTTGAGCCGTTTGGGGTTGAGACTTTGGGGACATGGGATCCGAGTGCTCGTGCACTTTACAAAGATCTTGCAAAGAGGCTGATCGAAGCCTCTCGCGACCAGAGGGCTGGTCTATTCTTCACACAGATGATTAGCATTGCCATTCAGCGTGGCAATGCGGCCAGTCTTCTGGGCACGCTGCCAGTAGACCGAGATGCGGAGAAATTTGATTTCAGGTAGTTTTTTAATTGTATATATTGTAAATAATGTAATTAATTTATTTGTTCTTATTATTGTAAATAAATATTTTTTTAATATTTAAAAATTTGTGCTATTTATCCGCCCGCCTCAGCCGGGTAAGAAGTAAAAATGGTCATTTTGGTTTAACCATAAGACAGACATTACGGACTTTTCTGTAGCCCTTTCTGTGGTGTATGTAGTACTATAAAGTACATTATTTTGATCTGTTATTTAGAGTGAAAAAATAGAACGTGTTCTAGAGGAAGGTGATATAACTAGGCGCCTCAAAAATCGACGCGCAAGAATGAAAAGAGTTATGAAAGTCAACGAAGCGAGTGAGGTGTGTAAGCCTTATAGCATTCTGTTCCCTCTGTCTACCCCGCAAGGGATTTGGCATATTTAGAGTGCAATTAAAGCGCAAAACCATTAAAAACAACATCAAACTCCGGTGCGTAATTTCAGAGATATAAGGGAGGGATAGACAGCGGAAAGCGTCTTTGTTTTATAGTATGTAATGATGATAATGATAAGAAAAATGATGTGGTGTCGTGGGACACCAGGTGGAACGAAGTTCCTTCGGCTAATGTAGAATCGACACAAATTGCAAAAAAAACGTGCTCAATTTTATGTAGGTTTTCTTGATTTTTCTCTTAAATTTTGCTGATTAGTTTTTATTTAAGTACAAGAAAGTATTTAGGAAATTCAGTATTTTAGGAAATAATAAATTACTTAAAATTAAAAAACATCGTAATTCAAATTATCAACTAAAATAACAAAATATGTCTCTTTATTTTTGTTTGACAATATAAAATTAAATAGAAATAGAAAAATAGAAATAATATTATACACTACTCGCTTGTGTATGCGACTGTCGCGCCTGCGCACGTCTCATTTAACGGTTTTATTCCACGCACTTTTTTCCTCGGATTTTTTCTTACGGTTTTACTATCACATTTTTTTCAGTTCGGTCGCGCAGCAAAATCCCTATCCCCTCCAAGCCTGCCGTAAGGAACTTCGTTCCAACAAAGAAATATATATATATATATATATTATATAGAATAAAGTATTTTAAGAAATTGGGCGACATTTGGTAGTAACAGAATTGCTTAGCTTCATTTATAACTCATTTATAAATTTATGATAATCTAATCGGTTAACTACCGAACGCTTATCTTCTCTCATATTTCGGTTCGATCTTATGCAAATACCTTTAATTTTAATTGATCGTAATCTGGTAGATTTATTAATTTAATATTTTTACAACTGTATAAATTTACATAAACTTGTATATTTTATTGAGTTAAATCTACTATTAGATTTTGTCCGTGAATATGTTAATAAAAAACTTAAATATTTATAGAGCGGCTTCGTAAGGTGACATGGTATCGTAATTTATGCCTATCGAGTGTATATGTATTTTTGTGTTTATTTATATACCTATTGTGTATTTCTTTGTTTATGTATGTGTATGTATTTGATCGTTTATATATGTATGTACTTACATGTATGTGTTTATATTTTTATGTATAGGTTGTAGCTGTGTGGCGCCGGCTTAGAATACCGCCACCCCATCTCTTCCCGTGGGTGTCGTAAAAGGCGACTAAGGGAAAAGCTGGAAGAATGGGCAGCAGCATTCTCTCTAAACAAAATACAGCCTACTGCGATCGCCAACCCGCCTGCCAAGCGTGGCGATTATGGCAACAACCCCCCATGATTGCACAGGACCGGCAGTTGTGGTGCTCTATGGGGGAGGCCTACGTCCAGTAGTGGACCTTAAAAGGCTAATGATGAATGATGATGAATGATGTATATGTCTATTCATTCGATATCTGAATACTCTGATATACTCTGAATCTTTTTTTTTTTTCTTTTTTGTTCCTCTTGTACTTAAGCGCACCTACAATTCGTCATCTCCTACACCACCCAAAGGTTGACTGGTAGTGAATGTCTTGAGGCACTAAGCCCGCCTTTGTACAATGTTTTTAAATAAATAAATTGAGAGTGTAGTTTAAAAGTTTTTATATTGTAGATATTTGTCTTCTTATCTACAGTTCGTACGTCTGATCTTACATATATGCAGTCATTTCTGAAACAATCTAACAAATAGTCTCAGTGGCCCAGTGGTAGAGGACACGACTTCTGATCCAGAGGTCCGGGTTCGAATCCTGACACTGACTCACACCAATGACTTATCGAAATTGTTTTCGGAAGTTAAGTGTGATAAATATCGATGACTGAAAACTTTGTGCCCGGTATGACAATAGGTTCGCCGCCTATTCCATTTGGGACGTAAACATAACGGTGAGACGAGGCTTAACAGCCGCTGCCTACACCTTCGGGTAACAAAAGGCGTGAAGTTATGTTATGTTATGTTATGTTGAAAGATTTTTTAATCTTTCAACATAACATAACATAAAGATTTTTTAATCTTTCAACATAACATAACATAAAATACACAAGTTACACAGCAAATTCACAAAATCTGCGGAGTGACTCTCGCTGACCGCGTAGAAAACATGGTTGTAAGGAAGAAAGTTGGTTTGAAAGAGCGTGTCGGTGTAAAAGTAAGAAAGGGCATGCTCCGATGGTTCGGACATGTAGAAAGAATGGTTGATGCAAGACTGACTAAGCAGATATACAATGCAAAAGTGGATGGATGTAGGAGTAGAGGACGGCCAAGACACACATTCCATGACCAAATAGAACGTGTTCTGGAGGAAGGTGATGTTAAGAGCCTCAAAAACCGATGCGCGTGCATGAAAAGAGTTATGAAAGTCAACGAAGCGAGTGAGGCGTGTAAGAATCGTGCCCTATGGCGCTCTGTTCTCTCTGCCTACCCCGCAAGGGATTTGGCGTGAAGTTATGTATGTACACAAGTTTTTAACTGGATTGGAATGATTGCAGATAGAGAAATTTAGTATGTGCTCCTAAGTATACATACAATAATGTATAACTATGTACATTAGAGTATACATAGTTTTTATGTATACTTGACTATACATAGTTTAAGTACTTACTTGAGTAAGTACAATAGATTTTCCTACCGCTTGAAGATCTTTTTCTGACAAACTTAATGTGGTTTCTTCTTGTTTTTACGTTTGCATATGCATTTACTGGCATCGCGTAGGAACCTTATTTATCTTTACGCCCCTAATTCCCAATGAAATTTACTTAATATGGCGAAGTCTATTTTCAAACATTCATCATCATATTTAACTTAATAACACGACAAACTCTGAGGAATTACATTTGAATTTAAGTTGAATATATATTTTTTAATAAAAAATATGACGCGACGACGGGGTTAATGCATTACATCGCAAACAAACAAAAAGGAAGACTATTCCCAGATGGCGCTGTTACCATCCCGCGCATATTAATTTCTTTCCGCGCCAACAATCTCGTTTAAAACGTAGATGATGTCTACATATTTAGCTAGTTTTTTATACAGTAGGTATACATTTCGCACGACGTTTTTTTTATTTTTTTTTTATTAAATGTCACATATTTCACACATTTGGCGGAAAATTTTAATTAAAATTCAGATTTATGGTGATTTTATGCCTATGTTCAAATGTATGTATAAAATAAATACCTTGTTTGTATAAAGGCAGAAAGTTTATTTTTCTTGATTCGGTTGATTATTTCATATCAAAAAGACAAAAAAATATTCGCTTCTTCATAATATTTTGTAAAGATAATCAAATTGAACTCATGCAGAATAACTATTAATATTAAAATATATTGACGATATGAAAATTTTCTGCTCAAAGCCGGTGTTGCAGGCGCTTGCTTACCCAGTATCGTAGTGATTTATAATTCCACGACCTCTCGTGTAAGTAGGTTCGATGGCCGATACGGTGACTGGGCTGTTTGCTGTTTCTTTATCAGTTGGCATAGATCGTCGCCAACAAGGAAACTCGACTACGTTATCGAGTTGACAGAAACTCGAGTTGAAACATTGATTGTATACACTGTTTCTACATTCTTGATGGTTGTTAACACCGCTGTTTTAGTAAACTACGGCATAGGTATTTTCCGTATTTTGCATATACACGTCTCTCCATTTATGTATTGCAATGAATCATAAACCAAGAGGCAGATCAACAAATGTATAATGTATTTTTTACTTGTCTTTTAGTATTTTCTACTTGCCTCTGTGGTCCAGTGATCGAGCCTGCTTCTAATTCAGGGGTCGTGGGTTCGATTCCGGACTCACACCAATGATTTCTCACACCAATGATTTGGAAGTTATGTGTGATAAACATAAATGTCGATGACTGATAACTTTGTGAAAGATGCTATGGCAATAGGTTCGCCACTTATTCCATTTGGGATGTAACATAACAATTCCGCGAGTGGAGGCTTTAACAGCCGCTGCCTACAACTTCGGGTAGAAAGATATGTGAAGTTACGTTACTTGTCTTTTATCTACCAAATAATTACTGAATGTATGTTATATGGAGAGTGATGAGATTGGCTGGGGGCATTGACCACAAAAGAGATAGATGGACTGTATAAAAGTTGGTATGAGTATGAAGGGAGTAAGTGCGGAGATGAGGGGTAATAGAAGAGAATGGAAAAGGATGTCTTGTTATGTTGACCCCACTTATATTGGGATAAGGAAAATTATGACTACAATTTATTTACGAAAATGCAATCGTTAGCAGCCCGGAATCGAAGGCCCATGGATACCTGCAATACCGAGAGGGTAGAAGAGAGAGAGCATTGTCCACGTTCCGTCGACTTTCTTGGTATTTAACGGGCCTCTTCATGTCGCCAAAAGCGCGGCTCTCCCACCAGCATTTCATTCAGTAAATGAAACGCACCAATTGCATTAATATCTTCAGTTTGTATTCTAAGATATATTTTATCTGGGTTAAGTGTCCATACCATATTTAAGAGATTTTTCCTTGAAATATTTTTCTATACATATAACAAAATAGTAGTACAATCAAAACTGTACGTTGAATATTGTTTTAGAACACTTGGCACATGATCTACAGTCGATACCAAACCTCTGTCTGTAAGTTTGTTACGGATAAATTCTAAAAAGTACTGTATGCTTTTATATACATATTTGCATGAATATTGCCAAGAGGATGGGTCAACCCAAAGGCTAAATATTATCACGCTATCACTAATTGGGGGTGAGCAATGAATCCTTAGTATGTTAAGTATGCTTAGTACTTATGCTGTTTTTTGGCGTCTACGCGGGCAACAGAATTATTGTAATAAGAATTTTTAGCCATTATGAAATATTATATTAACACCTATCGTTAAAAAGTCGTTAAAAGTTTGTGATCGCCCACTTTGTAAAACTTACAAATTTAAATTTTACAATAAAACCACACCGTTCAATTGGTTGAGAATGTATACATTTTTATCTATACATTTATTAGCATTTGCTCATAGCTTCTTTCCATTTAGTATCACAAGAATAAATGATATTATCCAAGTATCCTTCCGGAATATACACACGGAATGTCATTAAATACCGCTCAGCAGTTTACTACTAAAAACAAGCCCGAATACTGAACCGCCACTCAAATATATAAGCGCTACTTAGGCGTTTAAGTAGCTATCACATTAGACAGTATACGTGAAATTTGAGCAGTAAGTAGCACTTTATTGATTGCCAGATTTGAGTGGCGGTTCAGTATTCGGGCGACAGTCTCATACAACGCACTTAAGAATTACTTAGATATAGAAATACATATAAATATAAATAGTCTCGGTGGTCCAGGGGTTGAGCACACGGCCTCTGATCCAGAGGTCCGAGTTCCAATCCCGACACTGGCTCACACAAATGACTTTTCGAAATTTATTTTTCGGAAGTTAAGTGTGATAAAAATCGATGACTGAAAACTTTGTGCCCGGTATGGCAATAGGTTCGCCACCTATTCCATTTGGGCCGTAAACATAACGGCGGGATGAGGTATTAACAGCCGCTGCCTACACCTTTGGGTAACAAAGGCGTGAAGTTATGTTATGTTCGAAATGTAAAGATCTCACACAGTCGAATTTTTTGCACAAACAACAAACAGGGCAATAATATTATGAATAGAGTAAAAGTTTTGCGATGACTTAACATAAACGTACATAACTTCACGTCTTTCTTCTAGAAGGTATAGGTAAAGGCTGGTAAGCCTCGACTCACTGAATCGTTTGTTACGCCCCAAATGGACTTGGTGCCGAACCTATTGCCATACACCGGGCACAAAGTTGTCAGTCATTAATATTTATCATACATAAACGTCCAAAATGACTTCCTAGAAAAATGTGTAAACAAAATAATGCACAAATCAAAACTTATATTATAACTTATATCTTTTTTTCTCCTCCTATTTTTAGATGATTTTAAATCAGATCACGCCCATTTTATGTATCTTCACACCTAGATATAGAAAATATTAATACTAAATTGGAACGAGCAAGTGTGAAAGAACATAACCAACTCAACAAACCGACAGAAACGACCCCATTATTACATTATATTTATGGGGTTATAAATTTGTATTAAATATTTGGATTATGCCGCGATGAAATTTCTTGGTATAAAATTTAAATCTTCATGGCACCGAGTATCAGAATAAAACCTGTTATATTATATCTATTGAGCGTTTAGTGATGTGTTGGGAGGTTTGGATGATAGCTCTAGTTAAAATAGTTATTAATAACATAACTTCACGCCGTTTTCTACCCGAAGGTGTAGGCAGTGGCTGTTAAGCCTCGACTCGCCGTTATGTTTACGTCCCAAATGGAATAGGTGGCGAACCTTTTGCCATACCGGGCATAAAGTTATACAGTCATCGTATATCTATCACACAAAACTTTCGAAAGTCATTGGTGCGAGCCAGGATGCGAACCCGCGACATCTGGATTCAGAAGCGGGGTGCTAGATCACTGGACCACTGAGACTTTTTTGTGTTATCAATAGTTACCTTTATATTATGACTTTATCGTCAAAGGTTCTATTTTTTATGATGTCCAGTCGTAATGTACATATGCTTATTTTTAATAGAAGGTTTTGGAAGATAGAAAATGTCGCGGAATGTGAGATGACGAGAGTATATGAAAACAGTCATGAAAGCCAAAGGATCGGCTGAGGTACAAAAGAATAGTAGATACTTTGATTATTTCTGCTTATATTAAAAATAACAGGCGTGAAGATTGTTATAAAGTATTCAGGAATATGGCAACGTAACTTTGTGTTTGACGAACTAGTTTTTAACTCCATCTCTTTGATCATTCAGGCTTTTGAACTTTTTAAACTTCTTTTGTTCTACTAACGTTATTTTTCCAGTAGATTAGATATTAAATCACATAAAATTATATTTCATACGCAGTTCTCTGCATAAATGGGCTGGCTTGACCTTTGATATCACGAGCTATCACAGCAATTGGCGTAAAGTGGCACATGCCGCGTTTCGCTCAGTGCGACAGGTATCCAGAGACCCAATTCCTTCTCCTCCCCCATTCCCATTTCATCTCCAACCTCTTTCCTATAACATTTTAAAGGCCGCCAACGCAATTGTAACATTATCTGTGGTGCAAGTGTCTATGGGCGGCGGTAGTTTCTTACCAATAGGTTACCAAAAAAAAAAGATAAGAAACTAGATATCTCAACAAAGAGAGCTTTTACACAAAAAAAGCGAACAAAAAGTACTTCATATTGAATTATATATATTTTTATAAAAGAATATTATAAATATTTTTTGAAAGAGAAATTATTTATTGCAAGAGAGTGTCGGTGTAAAAGTAAGAAAGGGCATGCTCCGATGGTTCGGACATGTAGAAAGAATGGTAGATGCAAGACTGACTAAGCAGATATACAATGCAAAAGCGGATGGATGTAGGAGTCGAGGACGGCCAAGACACACATTCCATGACCAAATAGAACGTGTTCTGGAGGAAGGTGATGTTAAGAGCCTCAAAAACGGACGCGCGTGCATGAAAAGAGTTATGAAAGTCAACGAAGCGAGTGAGGTGTGTAAGAATCGTGCCTTATGGCGCTCTGTTCTCTCTGCCTACCCCGCAAGGGATTTGGCGTGAAGTTATGTATGTATTATAAATATAATATTATTATCATTAAATCAGATTTCAATTTTGTACTTGAATCACTCGCTTGTTCAGAAAACGAATAGGGAATAAATTGTTGACGAGTCACTCGGTGTTCACGCGCGGAATACGAATTGGGTGAATTTTATTTTAAAAAAATTCTTGAATGAATAATGTATAAGTTTTATTTAAAAAGGATGGATATATTTTTATTTATGACGTAATTTTTTTTTTCATCTTTAGACAAAGCGTTTGTGACTTCTGCCTTGTTGTTGTGTCTTAGTATAAGTAAGATTTTTAGTCGTCAAGATAAGTCCAAAGATTTAAGGGGTCCTCAATTTGAACATCTTTCGATAAGATTTGTGTGAACTGTTTGAATGAGTGATAATATTTTTTGAAATTTATTAGTATTTTAATATAGTTGCAGAGACCAACAATCAAATAAACCTACTCTTGCACCTGTCTAGGCTAGTAATTCAGCACCGTGCTTTGAATTATAAGTGTCGGTTTCGAACCCAGATGACACATCAATGACTTTGGAAAAGTTATTTGTGATATCGATGACTGACAAGTTGTGACTGACAACAATTTTGGCGGGTCGAGATCTGCTTACCGCTGCTTACACTTGCATAGTATTAAAGGTGTGAATTTACAATAGAATATATCAATAATACAAAAATTTCAGCTACAATGAGCTCGCCATATAATTTTAACGAAGTAAGTGAAATGTTACCTGTCCATTTATATACAAATAACTCTATTAAAAGTTTATCATTCTATCTCGTAGTTGGAACCTTATAACTGAGTTCTGATTCCTAGTATAACTAGAAAAGTTATCCTATAAGTTTTCTATAAATTCAATAAATTTACATGGGTTTTCTATTGTTTATTGGATGGCAATAGGTTCGCCACCTGTTCCATTTGGGACGAAAACATAACGGCGAGACGAGGCTTAACGCTGTCTACACCTTCGGGTAGAAAAGGCGTGAAGTTATGTTATTTTATGTTATGTTTGTTTTGTATGTTACCTGGGTCTTAGAGAAAGAGTCACAGTTCGCTTCAATGAGGTGTTTCCAAATTTGAGGTCATAAAGCATTCAGTGAATTAAGTACTCTTTAAGTTGTACTGCTGCGAAACGAAAAAATGCTGAAACAAGCAGACAGAAAGATGGACAGATAAGCGGACATATTTATATGTATAGTATTATTTTTATTATAAAATCGAAGGTTTTTCTATGACAGGAGTTATGAAAGTCAAAGATGCGAGTTAGATGTGTAAGGCCGCATTGTGCTCTGTTCACTCTACCTACCCCACTACCCTAAGGTACTTGGCGCGTTTTGTGTATGTATGTAGGTTTTTTTGATAAAAGACAACAGAATAATTGGAATTTGAAATTAACGATTGTAATGACACGGAAACCATTGTGCGGATGAAATTTTCACTTCAGTCGGTTGCAGAGATAAAATTACTGATTTCATCGTCATCAATCAAAATATAGGGGGGGGGGGGCTACATGCTGACACGACACTTTCGTAGGCAGGGGGTGAGCCTGCCTTTTTATTAGTCGTTAATGACTCGAAATTCCGTCACTTATTTAATAATTATTGCATAGTAATATCATATAATCTTGAACACAATACACATAGCGCCCTCTAGTTTAAAACTAAGCGACTAAATGCTTGTCTTATGGAAACTAGATATCTTTTAATAGATAACATAAACATAACATAACTTGACTTATTCTACCCGAAGGTAGGCCTCGTCCCGTAGTTATGTTTACGTCCCAAATGGAATAAGCGGCGAACCTATTGCCATACCGGGCACAAAGTTTTGAGTCATCGTTATTTATCGCACATAACATAATAAAATAATTTCGAAAGGTCATTGATTCAGAAGTGGGATGCTTGACCACTGTACCACGGAGACCTTATAATATAATGGATATTAATAATATTATACTTTTAGAAACACACCCAGACGCAATGCAAACATTCATACTTGTCATATATATATATTTGTTGTTGAGTGGGGATCAAACCCGCCCACCTCGATTCCGAAGCTTATTTTACCAATGCACCGTAATAAATAATAATTAAGGAAAATAGTGACGATAAGGCCATAAAGGAATTCATTTCATTAATCAAAACTGGACTAGGACGTCCTTATAGCTATCATAATCGTATAGTCAACTAGCAAATAGTCATGTTTTTAGTAATATTCACGTGCCACACCTATAAATATTATCACGACTTGCAACATGTGAGATAGGTAGAGTAGTTGAGCTAAAATAAGCTTTTATATTATAACTATTTAGTCACTGCCGGGCCTCGTGGCGCATTGGTAAAAACTACCGGCTGGAGCAATGAGGTCGGGGGTTCGATTCCCGCCCGAGCAAAAATATTTGTGACAAACATGAATATTCGTGTGGCGTCTGGGTGTTTTTCTATGTATTATAAGTATGTATTTACAAAAGAAAAGTATATGTATTTATATCCGTTATCTAGTATCCATAACACAAGCATTTAGTTGCTTAGCTTGGAACTAGAGGGCGCTGTGTGTATTGTGTCCAAGATATTATTATTATTATTATACTTATCTGTTTCATTTTTAATCTGTAAAACATTGAATTAATAAACAAAACCCAACAAGAAATATTTTATCCGTACTTTATAATTGCTTTTAATTGATATAAAGTGGATTAAATTTCGCTAGATATAAACTTTGGACTTTCAAAGAAAATGAATCGACTCGTTTGAACACGCTGTGTCTGACCAATTTGGCAATCAAGGGTGCGTCCATATATTATGTAAAACTCAAATACCTACTGTGGAGAAAATTTTGCAAAAATTCAATTGAACTGAAAAAAGAGATAGTGATAGTGATGAACTGAATCTAATATATAAAATTCTCGAGTCTAGATGTGCGTAATTGAACTCCTCCGAAACGGCTCGACCGATTCTCATGAAATTTTGTGTGCATATCGGGTAGGTCTGAGAATAGGACAACATCTATTTTTCATCCCCCTAAATCACAAGGGTAGCCCACCCCTCAATTTTTTTTTAATTATTCGACATTTTTCTGTTTCTTATTTTTTTTATAAAACGGGATACAAAAAGACATACAACCCTAAAATTTCAACCCCCTACGATCAACCCCTATTTTTTTTAAATTTTATTTTTTGGCAAGACAACGTTTGCGGGGTCAGCTAGTATCTTTATATATATTAATTTTCTGTCCGCATGACACTGAACTGTTAAACGGCTGGATCGATTTGATTTAAATTCGAGGATGGTTTAGATTAAAAAATGGTGCTGCGTTAAGTATTTAAGTTATTCGTCTTTACTGCAAGTAAACTGCCGGTATCCAAATTAAGGAAATATTATTTATTACAACGAATTGACAATTATAGTTGATAATATATATTGACAATTGACAATCCAAATTCCGTTTTTGATTTAACCGTAAGTGTTGTAGATGTCAAACAAGTTGATATGAAACATCGCATGATTAATGGATGACCCCTCAAACATTCTAGTTTCGGTTCTAATACCATGTCCTATTTGATACGTCTTAACTAATCAAGCGTATCCAATTCCGTCTATCATCTCAATTGCTCTTAATACGGTATGCTCATGGCCGAAATATGATGGCAATTTTTTTTTTTGTAATTATACCATCAGATACACGTTTGAGTGGTCTCCTGGGCATTGAACCTTCAGTAATCGATTTTGTCATCGTAAAATGAGGCGGCATGCATTTTTAATATAACGAAAATGTTGTAATTATCGTTTATAGCACTCGACGGGCTGTCATGCGAGTAATTGTTACATCGCCCACGGTCTCAGACAGTCTCACTACGTCTAAAGTGGGTGGCGTCTTTGTAAAATGAATTCTCAGAACTCTTTATATGACCTGTGTGAAAATGATTGGCTTAATTAAGAGAAGCCGGTTTCTTTTGTTTAATTTTTTTTTTTGTTAAATTCAATATCAATAATGTATCATCGAAGTTTGACGAAAACAGTCTGTAGGTCGGCCACCCTGGTTCTGAATCAAGATGCTATGGGACTGAATACTTACTCGCATTGATTTTTTTGGAATTACGTGTGATAAATATCAATACCTGATAAGATTTTCACTGATGTATAGCAATAGGTTCCACCACCATTAGGAAAGTAAACATTCGGTGTGTTATTTATTCCTAACTAGCTAAGTTGTTCAGTCTTTTCATCTCTTTCATCATTGTCGCAACTGTTGCAAGGTACCGCTTCTTCATTATGGAGATCTTCTAATTCTTTTCTGCTTGGAGCTCTCTTTACCATTTACTTGCAGTGAGCCATGTTGTTTGGTATCCATATTATAGAACTGCATTAAAACGAACTTTTTCTCATCTGGAATGACCCAAAATAATGGATTTGGAGCAATGTCACACTCCATATCGTGCAATTTCAACTCAATTTACTCCAAAGATTCGACCCGAGCAAACATACATAGAATGTTAGTTAAATAAAAGTTTTTAAAATGTTTCAACTCAAGTTCCGATTTTTCTGCTCACAAGTAACAATTTAAGCCGCTACACCAATTATACTAGGATTCTGTTGATGAATATAAGTGGGTCACCACGCGTCACGCCCAGTGATACATTCCTGACTCATTGCGCTGGATTACACCCGGAATGACATCAGGCCAGGGTTTTTAATTAACAAAAAGTCTTGCACAATGCCACACGCACATATTATTTAAGCCTTTTATACAGCCCATAAACTATAATTACATTGGTAACAGTAGTAGCGGCACGCAGTTCGCTAAATGAATGGACCGACTGAACCGGCTCCTAGAATATCTACCTTCTCGACTTCTCCCCAACCCTATCCCGTTTTAAAAGTCGGCAAGTCAATTGTAATAATTATTTGTGTTAACAGTTTCGCTTACTATCAGATGACCCGCTTATTAAATAAAAAAATTACATTAAATAAAGTAATTTCTTCTTTTAATTACGTTTATTGATTTATAATCCATGTTGGAGATGAGATGAGATCCTAAGCGTAATAATTCGTTAACGGCTGATTGTAAGAAAATTTAATTAGTTTTTAGATAATGATTTGTAAAAACCGACTACGAATTCGTAGTCCAGTAGGACTGACGACCTGGTCAAGAATGCTGGAAGGATGCGGAAGGCACAGGACCGTGAGTTGTAGCGTTCTATGGGGAAGGCCTACGTCTAACAGTGGACATCAGAAGACTGATGATGATGATGTTTAAAAATAAAGCCTTAAACGTGTTGTTAGTAGTATTTTATTGATGTCAAAATGTGCATAAAATGAAAAAAATACATGATAATTTTACTAGTCTGTATAATTCTGTTCAGTCAGTTTGCGTATCCACAAGTATTTTATATTCTGCCTGGAAATATTTTTAGTTATCACAATTAGTTTTTTAAACAACGAATAAAATAAAAATATTCATTTTTCGATACCTAAAGGAACAGACAATTCCTTAGTAAGTAACATTTAATTCGAGTTCATATATATTTAAATAATGTAATTTCCATGCGACATTATCCGTAAAACTACTTAAAATTAAATATCCAGTATTCGCATAAACGCAAAAAAAAAATAGCGGAGATCGTTTATCCGATTGACATTTAACAAAACTATCAAAGGCCAGCGATATATTCTCATTAGCGTCAAAACAAAGGCCACTTTTTACTGGCTTTATCAAAATCGCCACACCGATTAATTTAATTAGGACATTCGTTTGAACGCACCCATAGATTCGTTAGGTTGGTACCTATTGAAATATTTTTCAAATTCTCATCCTTGTTTTAAAATACAGGACCGAAAGCGAAAAGAATTTTAATTAGATCCAAAAAGTTTATTTATATTTAGAATTCTAAATTCAAATTGGATTGAATTATTTGTATGGTTACATTTTTTTTTCACCTACATGAGAGTCGATAATGTTAAAAAAAACGCATCCTTTAAAAATGAATGAAATGAAATATCAAAGTGAGTTAAGAACTAGATAAAACCAGTTTTTCTATGAAGACATCTGTTGTAATTTAAACTGCTGTTATGTAGTCCAGGAGAATAAATTCATATGATCCTGAGAACAAAATAAAACAAATACTATAATCTGGTCTGATTGATAATGATGATGAAGTCATAGTGTCCCGTGGTGATGATCTCGGTCATCGTCTAACATGTCTTCAAAGGTTACTAAGTAACCCAGACCTTGGAGTATAGCTGGTCTAAATTATAAGTTATTATAAGTTTTGGGTTTTGAAAAATGACAACAATGAACTGTGTGACTGATTTCCTACTGATAAAAAGAAATAATCTCACGCGCTAGTTTGACATGTCTTATCTTGAAGACTTGAAGGCTTGAAGAATATTTCATTTTTTAATAAAACTTATTATTCTTAAACTACCATTTATGAGTAGAGAATGGAGATAAAATATTCCAAATTCAGTCCACCTTGTTAAACAACACAGCCAGTTAATTTAATCATCTTGCGACAGATTTATAACTGACATTATTATTTAAATTAACTGGAAAGAGAAACAGATTTTGTATATAAATAATAAATGGAAACACAACGCGACAGTTATGGTATAAAAACACCATAACAAACAAACATTTGTACATACTATCCTATATATATTATTTTGTACGACCATGTGAATTTCCTTTGAATATAAATTTAATCATTTTAATTTTGTTTTTTACGATGACATCTTACTATATATGGATGTAAGGCGGCAGCTGGCTTGTAAGCAAACCTGTAGATCAGGTTGAATAAAAAAAAAATAGAAACAGTAAGCTATTTGCACAAAGTTAACAATCATTGAAGTATAGACCGCAGAACATATTATTCCACTATTATTGTCGGCGGGATTCGTTCATTCTTTTGTACTCATAGTACATACTTACAATAATATTGACGCATAGTTTTTGAAGAGTCCATTGACAAACATCGGGCCAAATTAGTCGGATTAAACAATAGTAATATTTCTTTATTAATCATAACTGATGAAATCTTATTCTGAAACATTTTTGACTTGTACTAGGATTTGAATACAAGCACCTTTAAAGTAGAGGACCTGCACTAGAGACTATCTATATTTATTTTTCGGCGATATAAATATTAAAAAAGAGATTTTGATGTAACACTCCTCTTTTATCCTTTTTTAGCTCACGATAACTTAGCTTATCTTAAGCGATTTTCTGTATAATATTTTGATTACTTTTAGTAAGTTCAGATATTATTTAAACACTAAAACTAAAAAAGGCGGATTGAAAGAAAATGTCTGTGTTAAAGTAAGGAAGGCCATGTTTCGATAGTTCGCGGTGGCGGTGGCGGTTCGAAGGTGTCGCGTCAGTTGTGCTCGACTACTGTGATCGCATTGAATTTCTTAGTTAACTTGTAGGACTTGGTTGGATCTTAATTGTGATTGTCGAGTATTCTGTTTGTTACACCTTTTATTCACCAACCTACTGATTTGTTTTCAGTAGTGATAATAATATTGTTTTTTATTTCAAATAGTTTGAAAAGAGTATTTGGCACATGAGTTTCTTGCCCGATTCTTCTCATGATAGCCCCTACACTCGGAATCGGGCCGCTCGTGGCGATTGCGTCCGTGTCTTTTTTTGTTCCACGGAGGCGCTTTCCACAAGCGCTCGTGTTTGTTTTTTTTTTATTTAATTTTAAATCATAATGTTATCTGTACTTGTTGACTATTTTTAAGTGTCTGTGAAGACCTATAAAAATAAAGCTATTTTGATTTTGACTTGACTTTGACTTTCAGATATTTTGAAATAGAAGTAGAAGTCCGGTCAGACCAAATTGAACCTATTGTTCTGAAAGGTGATGTCAGGAGCTTTAAAACAGACGAGCATGTGTGATAGGAGTTATGACAGTCATACAAATGATTGAGGTATGTAAGAAGCATGCTTTATGGCACTCTGATCTTTCTGTCTAGCCTTAAGAGACTTGTCCTGAAGTTATATAAGTATGTAAGTGTTATTCTAATAAAGAAAAATCAACACTCGGATAATATCGTACAGCTGTGTCGTTACATATAGAATATTTTCTCTCTAAACAAACAGTATAAAAACTGTAAGCCAGGAAAACCCTGTACACAAAATAAGCAGTTAGCTATCGATTTTATGTGGCCTTGTTCCATTTAGCTTACAGCTTGTTATGTGAAGTTTAGAAACTTTTAACTACCCAGCTCTGACTTCGTCGACATCTACTAAGATATGAACTAGAAATGCTTTTTATTAGTATTTATCTTTAAAACATTTATTAGTTAGAATATCATCTTCTCATTTTCAGAATAAAAAAAATAGTCTTTTGCATAACTTAGTACGTAGGAGTTTCTATTTATTTATAGAACTTTGTTCCGCATCAAAAGTAATAACTGCTGTCCCGCTATGTTAATACTGCAATATCTTCGAAAATATTTGTTTAAATTGCATGCTGTAAAGGGCCACGATCATCTTTATTACATGCACAATATATTAAAGACACTTAATTGGATGAAAATTAATACTGTAATGCTTAAAATCGCTTCGTAAATAGGCCATTATTTCAAGTAAAAAGTAAAAAAATAAAAATGGTCATTGTGGGTTATCCCTGAGAGATAGACATATGCCCTCACGGATTTTTTTGTAGACCTTTTAAAGGCGTATAATAATGTAGTACGTTGTTTTGATTTATCACTTAGGGTTCCGGCAGCGTTGGCGATTAAAGTTCTAAGCCTTGAAAATTATTACTTTTTTTACTACACTATACATGAATTATAGATAAAAACCACCCCGTTGACACCCTCTAACTATTAAAAAAACCGTACCAAAATCCGTTGCGTAGTTTTAAAGATATGCGCATATAAGGGGACAGACAGCGGAAAGTGACATTGTTTTATACTATGTAATGAAGTGAGCCATCGAGGAGGTCGAGCGTGATGGTAAGCAACTAACGCCGCCCATGGACACCTGAAGCAGTTGCGTTGTCGGCATTTAAAATGGGATAGGGATGGGGTCAGATGGGGTCATTGATTTGTTGTAGTATATTTTACTGAAGACAACATTCATTATGTAATTCTTCGCTTTATGATGACGGCAAATTTTACGACATACATAAACTCACGCCTGTATCCAATAGGAGTAGGCAGAGACTTTCGCTTTCCACAAGCTACGATCCTGACACACTTCTTTCGCTTCATCCACAGTCGTACATCTCATCATACATTCATGCCGGTTTCGGGTACAAATTTTACGACTGCGATTTTAATAACAAAAGCAATTTTCACATAGACATTTTAAGCTCAAAGTTAATTAAATTTCAATCTTTAAAGATTAAAAAAGGTAAACTAGGTGATAGCGTGAACAAATAGACCTACATACAATATAAGAAAATGTATTTGGAGTTATACTGCTTTTTTTAAATTTTCTACATTTGAAATGTCCAGAATTTTCCAAAAAATTCTAGAATATAGTTATTTTAGTAAAATGTTACTATGATAAACATAATATAACATAAAGTGGACCGACGTAAAGTGGCTCGTGCCGCGTTTCGTTCGGTGAGAGAGGTACCCGGAGGCCCACCCCCCTTCCCCATGCTTTCCTATCTCCTATCCCTTAAAGGTCGGCAACGCAACAGTAACACTTTAGGTGTTGCTGGTGTCCATGGGCGGCGTTGGTTGCTTACCATCAGGTGACACGCCTGCTCGTTTGCCCCCCAATCCCATAAAAAAAACATAACTTCACGCCTTTGTTACCCGAAGGTGTAGGCAGCGGCTGTTAAGCCTCCTCACGCCGTTATGTTTACGTCCCAAATGGAATAGGTGGCGAACCTATTGCCATACCGGGCACAAAGTTTTCAGTCATCGATATATATCACACAACTTCTGAAAACAATTTCGAAAAGTCATTCGTGTGACCCAGTGTCAGGGTTCGAACCCGGACCTCTGGATCAGAAGCCGTGTGCTCGACCCAGCTGGTCCACCGCGACTACTACATATTATCTACACTATCTACACTAATATTATAAAAGGAAACATTTGTAGTTTTGTATGTAGCGAATAAACACAAAAAAAACTGGACCGATTTTAATAATTCTTTTTTCTTTAGAAAGCTACATTATCACTGAGTAACATAGGCTATGTGTAATCATCGTCGTCATCGACATTTTGTTTGTACGCGAGTAACACAGTGGGGCGGGAAGCTAGTTATATATATAAGTATATATGGGCACACATTGTAGATCTGCGAATTTGATTCCCGAAGTATCTAATTAATTATTTCGCGTAAGGACACTAGCCATATGTTGATGATATATCTGTGCCATTTGAAATCACAACAACATATGTGCTGTGTCGGCTAAAATAAACTCCTTACTTTAATTTCAGATTTAAGTTCCTTTTATACTGAACATACGAGTCTTAAAATGAATGAATGAATGTTTTTTTTGCTACCCGTTTCTATTTTGATTTTTATAATAAATGACGTAGGTACATACAGCAAAAAAACTATATTATTACATAACGAACACAGTAAACTATAACCCTTCTTCCGGTGGAGTAGGTTAGAAGTACTCCATTAAAAGACGTTATATAAATATTAGAAGACAATACATTATTAACCTACTAATTTTGCTGTCACAAATATTCAAAGTTTGTAATTATTAGTGCCCGACCGAAGCTTCGGCTTCGGCTTCGGCCACCTTCGGCGAAAAATCCATCTTCGGCGAGAACTTCGGCTTCGGCTACATTCTGGGCCGAAGCCGAAGGTCCCGCCGTAGGCCCGAAAACAGACGAAATTAAACGAACAGTTACGAAAGAGTGAGTGTGACTGAGGGACCGTACTGCACTTAGTTCAGTGCGGATACTTCTATCACCGAGAAAAAAGCGGCAAGAGCCACTTTACGCTGATATTCTATAATAGCTGTGGATAATATTGAAGGAAATTATTAAATTACTAATAGCTTATAACCTTCGGCTTCGGCTTCGGCTTCGGCCGAATGTTGTGGAGGTTGCCGATTAATCGGCTTCGGCTTCGGCCTAAAACAGACCTTCGGTCGGACATTAGTAATTATTAATGAATCAAAAATTGTTATAACAAATAATATATATACATTAACAAATCTATCAAACTTAACATTACGTAAGTAACACTATTGTACAGCTGATAAAATGAAATAAAATAATTATGAAAGCAATTCGTTGATTCTGTAAAATGACTCGAAAGAAGTAACATCTGGTTCTACAAGTAGCGGTTCAGTTGAAACCCTCAAAAGCACTCCCACGCTCCTCGAATCTCTTCAAATGCATCTCCATTAGTTTTAGTTTCAATTTAGATAAATAAACAGACATCGACCCCTACATTTTAGTATAGATCTTATTATATCTAAATCGGTTCGTGTATAGATTTCGTCGTCTCGATGGTACGGAGTTATAACAATTTGCTTTTGAATCAAGAAGTGGTGGGATCGAATCCTAGCTCACATTGAATGACTTCTAGGAATTGTTTTCGGAAACTATTTTTTTTCTTTATTGTTTTTAAGGTGTGTCACCTGATGGTAAGTGACCAGCGCCGCCCATGGACACCTAAAACACATATAGAGTTACAGTTTCGTTGCCAACCTGTAAGGGAGAAGGATGGGAAGGGATGGAGAAGGGGAGTGGGACTTCGTGTACCTCTCTCACCGAACGAAACGACGCATCAGCCACTTTAAGTCGATCTTCTGAGAGGTCGTAGTATTTCACCGGTCGAGCCGGCCCATTAATGCAGCAAACTGTTATAGTTTTGTAAGATAAATATCGATGACTGACAACATTGTTCTTGATGTATACGAAAAGGTTTTGTCACTTATTCCATTTGGGACGTAAAAATCCGGTGAATCTTATCATCGGGTAAGAAAAGTGATAAAGTCATAAAATATATTAATTCAAGACTTATAGACTAACTTTCTAATCAGTTTTGTATCGTAATTCTGTTTGATTAATTTAGTTTATAGTATACCCATAAAGCTAAAGGAGTTTACAGTTGAAATAAAGCGTTTTAATAGTGGCGGTTTTAAAATGAACATACCGGTTATGTTAACATCACCTGACTGTCTGTCTGTCTAGACGTTTAAAGATTTATTTATATCTCAAAAACTGGTTGAGGCGCAGTCGCAGTAGTAAATTATATTGTACTGCTGAAGTATTCATACAATGTCTACTGCCGCAGTGACATAGGTGGTACAATTTAAATTATACAAGCCCTATTCTTCATATAAATAAATTAGTCCCGAATAAAAAAACTTGTTATATTGATTGCATTAG
Organism: Euproctis similis; assembly: GCA_905147225.2. NCBI lineage: Eukaryota > Metazoa > Arthropoda > Insecta > Lepidoptera > Erebidae > Euproctis > Euproctis similis. Next base: position 16,454,284 of record LR990116.1, read on the forward strand.
TGCACTTTATAAGGATATTGCAAAGCAACTGATCGAGGCCTCTCGCGAACCGAGGTCTGGTTTATTCTTCGCACAAAGTGTTAGCAATTTAGCATTGCCATTCAGCATCACAATCCGGGCAGTATTATGGGCACGCTGACCAGAATAAATTTCTCCAAATCTCGCCCAAATTAAATTTCTCTGTATCTTGGTCTACAGATATGGAGAAATTTAATTTCAGCTAGTATTTAATTTGTAAATATTGTTGGCAACGCTGATGCTACACCCCTGGTGTTCCGGATGTCTGTGGGCGGCGGTGATCACTTTCCATCAAGTAACCCGCACCTTCGTTTGCCCTTTTGTATTATAAACCACTTGTGACACTTGCGGCGAGTAGAAAAAGCATGAACATAACATAACACGACTTCACGCCTTTGTTACCCGAAGGTGTAGGCAGCAGCTGTTAAGCCTCGTCTCGACGTTATGTTTACGGCCCAAGTGGAATAGGTGCACCTATTGCCATTCCGAGCACAAAGGTTTCAGTCATCACACATAACTTTGGAAATTAATTTCGAAAAGTCATTGGTGTGAACAAGGTTTCGAATCCGCGACTTCTTGATTCAGAAGCGGGATGCTGGACCACCGAGACAACATATAAACATACAAATATATAAAAGCCGATTTGGTAACTTTACTATCGGTACAACATCCAGAGATAAATTGTTCTTGTTCCGCAAATTTGTTCTTGTTCTTTAATGTGCGGGCGTGGTTCTAAATGCAATGTCTGGCTTAATAACACGAGCGAGCAAAAGGGGACACACACGTGTTCCTTTCTATACACAACTGCCCTTAGAGCTATCCAAAGAGAGATAAAGAACTGAAGGGGTTACAAAGAGAATATTGAGCCAAAGCTTTCTGAGCAGATGTTCATATATTTTTTTTAATTTTATGAATTAGACTCTTTTGTGTACTAGGCGTAATTTTTTTTGTGATATTTCGCTTTATATTGATATTTTAGTCTGATAGTTTGTACGTTTGAATATATATGTCTGGTTATGTCTCGGTGGTCCAGTGGTCAAGCACACGGCTTCTGATCCAGAGGTCCGGGTTCGAATCCTGACACTTGCTCACACCAATGACTTTTCGAAATTTGTTTTCGGAAGTTAAGTGTGATAAATATCGATGTCTGAATACTTTGTGCCCGGAATGGCAATAGGTTCGCCACCTCTTCCACTTGGGACGTAAACATAACGGCGAGTCGATGCTTAACAGCCACTGCCTACACCTACGGGTAGAAAGAGGCGTGAAGTTATGTTACGTATGTTATGTTATTTCTTATTCCACCTAACATTGCATCCAGTGACATGCCTAAGTAATTTTGTAGAACAATAACGGTATGAAGACTGTTCCGAAAGAAGTGCGGACATGCCATGACAAATTGGTCGAAGGAAAATGCTTCCTATCATTGTTTATTTCTACTGTCATGGAACTTCATGGAATTCAATGAACCGTAAGTACACCACGTACTCAAGCTCTCACGGTAATTTAGCGAATTTTCATAGTAGGGTAAACTACCTAATTATCGGCACTGCAAAGCGTAGTCAGTAGCAGAGGCATTCGAAATTTGACATGTTATGTGAACTGGTTTATTTCCATTCTAACAGACTGCACTAAATTATGTGTGGTCTTAATAAAAACCTAAAATAAATTACGAGTTTCATTTAATTAGTTTCTTTACTATTGATTTATTATATGAATTTATTAAGTCCATGTCTTTTTTTTATGGGATAGGAGGGCAAACGAGCAGGCGTGTCACCTGATGGTAAGCAACCAACGCCGCCCATTGACACCAGCATGTCACAACTAGATTCCCCCGATTTGCGACGCCATATTAACTTATAAAAGTTATGATTTATGTTAATATTCAATTCCTTCGAATACTTCTCTAAAGCCCGAATACTGAACCGCCACTCATATATAAAAGCGCTACTTAAGAGTTTAAGTAGCTGTCACATTAGACAGAATACGTGAAATTTGAGCAGTAAGGCTTTATTGATTGTCAGATTTGAGTGGCGGTTCAGTATTCGGGCGTAATTAAACAAAACTCGGCATGAGTTGATACGTTGATATTCTGAGAGATGACGATCTCACTGGTATTTCACCGGTCGAGCCGCTCCATTTATGCCGTGAATTGCGTGCTACTCCAAAAGATAACTCTCTAATAGTGGGTCTTAAAATATGCTATAATAGATAGGATTGATATTACTACAGAATATTCGTATATCCACTCAGTGATAGAAAAGTTAATCCCACGGTCGTCGTACCCTGAATACAGCGTAATGACATCCCTGATATTCCATTCAGCTTCTACGGTCTACTATTTACATCATATGAATCAGCGAAGATATTTCTTATTAAATTGAAAGATTGTCATCAAATAGTTTTCTTTTATTATAGTGGCAATGTATATGTAAGAAAATAAATCCCTTCGCTTCTATTTTTTATGGGATAGAAGGGCAAACGAGCAAGCGTGTCACCTAATGGTAAGCAACCTGCACTGCCCATGGACACCAGCAACACATAGTGTTACCATTGCGTTGCCGACCTTTAAGGGAGTAAGATAGGAAAGGATGGGGAAGTGGGATGGGCCTCCGGGTACGTTACTTACATTCTGACAGGATCTTCTGAGAGCGGCAATAATGACATATTATATATATGTTTACAAAAAAAAACAGAATAAAATAATTAACCATTTTGTATTTGCCAAATTAATTAACAAACAATCATTTAAAAATTATTTTAATTTTACTATTTGAATACCCGAAGGTGTAAGCAGCAGTATTAATATAAATATTTAAATCAACATTAGTGTTGATTTAAATATTTATATTAACACCCTCGTCGAACAAAATATTTAATTAGTTAAATATTTTGTTCGACGAGGGTAGACCACATCGGACACACTTAATTTGCTTAATATAAATATCATCTTTTTTATGGGATAGGAGGGCAAACGAGCAAGCGTGTCACCTGATGTTGAGTGACCAGCGCCGCCCTGCATCACATATAGTGTTACATTTGCGTTGTCGACCTTTAAGAGAGTAGGATAGGAAGGGATGGGGAAGAGGGTGGGCCTCCGGGTACCTCTCTCACCGAACGAAAGGCGGCATGAGCCACTTTACGTCGATCTTCTGAGAGGTCGTGGTATTTCACCGGTCGAGCCGGCCCATTCATGCAGCGAACTGCTTGGCACCAAGCATACAAAGCCTCTGAAAATATTATTCGAACCTTCTTGATGTTGGATCAATCAATAGTTACTACGTTGATATAAAAAAAAGTAATATAATAAAATTTAAAATTTCATCATATATGGATATTGGTCTTACACAATATCTTCTGTCTATTCCTGGAGGAGTTGGCGTGATACTAGCAAAAATTGCATTGGGAGTTTGGGATCACGAAAACATATTACTATTGCATGTTCCACAGTTTCACAGACGAATCTAACTATTTGTAAAATCATAAATCTGTACTAACATAACAACGAAGTAGAGTTATGTTGTTTGAACACGCTAAGCTCAAAAACATCTTAGGTACCTCATCAAGAAAATGTAATATAAAATTTTGACATTGAACATGAAAAAATATGTAAAATGGCGCAAGTTTTTTTTTCCTTTCGCCTAATTTGGAGAGGCCAAAGCTTAGAAGCCATACTGCATTTTCTGCTGTATTACTTGTGCTTTTCCATGATTTGAATAGGATACTGTGTGACCAAGCCTGCTCACCATATGATGCCTGTTTTGATACCTGATCGCAAGGTGTCGAGGGTTCCTAATATTATTCTTCTGGAGGGCGCGCTAGTTTCATCAGGAGACTACGACAGGCCATGAGCTTTTAGAATTATTCCAACACGTATTCCAAATTCAAAATAATTAAAAAGTTAAAAAAAGAAAACAAATAATGCACCATAATTTATGGCCAGGCTAGTTTATGACATTCAACTTATTCACTCCTTACAATAATAGTTATGTAGGCTTTTCAGACAATTCACTGTAGGGACATCTAAAGGACAGTTGAAGAGCAGACAGGGAAACATCACTAATCTTGTAACTTTGTAAAAATTCAAATCATCACGGAGCCTTAATGAATTATAATATTAAAAAGTTATTTGAATGTGATTTTCTGTATCGCTGCTGTAACTACCGGCATGAACTACTCGACTTTGGCTTTAATAAGTCTTCTGCCAATATTATAGAACTTCAAATAGAGTTGCAGTTATATTTATATCGACGCTAATAACATCAAACTCCATAATGTGTTCAAAAGAATGTATAAAATATTAGTTGTAATTTATAAATTTGTCTCAGTCGTTACCATTGGTCACGTTTTAAATAAATGTAATTTAAATGGCTTCAACAATGGCCATATACGCTTTGTTAAAAAATAATGTCAGATTACTCATTTTATATCTTACCTACTTACATTTAAGTTTTTTTCTTGATACTGGCGGTTTTATTTATCAATAAATATAATTATACTTAGAAGTAAATATCGTATTAATAAATAGAAATACATGTCACGACAGAGAATGAAAATCAGCATGTTTTGAAATATATTTTAAGTGGAAAAAAGTTTAAGAACTACAATTTATATAATTGTCATTCGAAAACTGACCATAAAATTTAGCGGATAATACACATTTTGCTTATCTTTCTATCTTTACCATTTTTACACTTATCATTACCATTTTTTCAGACTATCTTTTTGGAAGCAACCTTTAATCGGGGATCGGTAATTGCTATACCAATTTTCAAGCTATTTTTCAACCTTTTATTTTTACGAAGAAAGTCTCGGAGGTCCAGTGGTCGGGCTCCTCGAACTCATTCGGAAATCGTGGCCACGATTCCGGGCACCAATAATTTATAGGAATTATTTTCGGAAGTTAAGTGTAATAATTATCAATGACTGGTAACTTTGTGCTCGGTATATGACAATACGTTCGCTAGCTATTCCATTTTGGACGTAAACATAACGGCGAGTTGAGGCTTAACAGCCGCTGGGTACACCTTATGCTTTGTTTTTGTTCTGAAGTTTTCGCTGTTGTAAACTTAATAACTTTTCCTTACAGTTTTATGTAAAGGTTTTTGTAGATCGAAATTCCAGCTAAAGTGTGTAATATAATTGCTTTTATACCCATTAATCTTGAATGTGCTTGTTTAAAGCAATTATAGCAAGTCTTATTAGATTGAGAACATTTATTGTAAGAACTCAATAATGCGGTAATGATGTTTAATTGGAGTTGCAGACCGTTCGTCTGTCGGCCGACGAGCGGCGTGAGACGCGCCATTTTTTTTTCTTTTATTGAAGCTCCGTTGTATGTTGTTTATTGCTTTTGCTATATGTAATTGTAAATGGAATCCGATCACTTTTGAACTGGCACTTTCACAATAGTTTTTTCTTTGTAATATCAATGCTTTATTGCAAAGGTGTAGGCAGTGTTTGTACGCCTCGACTCGATGCATTTTTGGGTTTCTATTGGAATTGGTGGCGATACCTCGGTCACAATGTTGTCAGTCATCATAGCTCATGCATAGCTAATGCATATGCATAACTTTTGAAAGTAATTCCGTAAAGCCATTAATCTGAGAATGTCAGAATGTTGAACCAGCAGAACACCGAGAAGAGTAGGAGTCATTCTTACGTCTATTCTAGTCTAGTTCTTGAAAGTCTCTACTAATTTTAGTAATTTTGACGTTAAACTTTGTATTGTATATATACAACACACATATTTGTACTAACTATATTTTTTTGTTATTATTTCCAGAGTCTCCCGAGAAAGTATATTTATCTATTTGTTGCGAAGCAAATAACATTAAAATTCATATTTTTCTTAGACAACGCAAACAGTTGCCACAACAGAATAATACAATGTATTAGTCAAGTAGACTTATCAAGCAGATCTGAGTTGAAATTCCTGTATATAAATGGTACAAAATACAAGTAACCGGTACACAGACAGACAGACGGAAGGCTACTTTAAACTCGAGATCGATATTTGCTGATAACATTTAGCCCGCCGCAACTGTCTATAAGCCAACCATTAAACAAATGGACAGGTTTAAAAAGCAAATTGATTGTTGTGATAAGTCACTCGCGACTGGAACGTGGCGGATACGAAACGATATATTGCGCAGTAGCCTTGTTGTAATTAATTATTTTGAGACTTTTTTCTGGTAGAGACATACTACGAGGTATCAGAAAACAGAAGCAAAGTGGCTCAGGCCACGATTCGTAGAACGGTGAGAGAGTTATCCGGAGGACCACTCCATTCCCCCATCCCTGTTTCTATTCCATCCTAAATAGTATCGCAACTGTGGCCCTCTTTGTGTTGAAAATGTCCATGGGCATCAATAGTCGGCTACCAGCACTCTTTTGCCCACTAACCTATAACATAAGATTTCAAAAAGGTGACGATGGAGCTAATAGCTCAAGTACTAGTTACAGTGATATGCTTATGCTGTAAAATTCAAAACTAGATACACCTGGAAATAATGAAGAGACATTCATAAATATTCATAAATATATTTATACAGAAATAACGTATTAAGAAGACCATATTATATAACCGGTATTAATTAAAAAGGGGTAAAAATGTGAACAATACGTATCGATTCAAAAACGACTTAAAAGTCCTCAAGTCTCCTCAGCCTCAAGTTTTAACAGTGGTAGAGGCAAGCAGTTCGCTGCATGAATGGGCCGGCTCGACCGGTGAAGTACCACGACCACTCAGAAGACCGTCGTAAAGTGGCTCATGCCGCGTTTCTTTCGGTTAGACAGGTACCCGGAGGCCCACCCCCCCCTTCCCCATCCTTTCCTCTCCCCTATCCCTTAAAGGTCGGCAACGCAACAGTAACACTATATGTGTTGCTGGTGTCCATGGGCGGCGTTGGTTGCTTACCATCAGGTGACACGCCTGCTCGTTTGCCCTTCTATCCTATAAAAAAAAAGTCAGCTAATAAAATACAGCGGTTGAATTTCTAAAGCTTTGTTTCCTATCAGAGAAATATGATTGGATGAAATTGATTACGAAGAAGAAAAATAGACGGCTTCGAATACGTACAACTGAATGAGAAATTAAATGAATTATTTGTTTATTAACTAATGAGTGAATGGAATGAATGGTCCATTCTATTTCATGGAGGTATTTATTTCAAAGTTTGTTTCGTTCTCTTTTACAGGCACATATTTGTTATATAACCATTTTATACTAAGCTTATGGAGCGATTAAGGTCTACAATGGTAGGGCCACGAAGTTAACGGCATGAATGGACCGGTGAATACCACGCCTTTTGGAATTTCCAATCCTTTGTCCTTAAAGGTCGGTAACGCAACTGTAACACTGTACTCTATTGTAGGTGACCCTCTTGCTCGTTTATCCCTCTATCCCATCATCAACAGCATCATCAATAAAAAAAGACCTCTGAAAGAAAATCTGGATAATCTATCGATATCAGCACTACTTCCTTAGTTTAAGGCTTTGAATCCTGACTGAAAATAATCAATTATTTCTGACACGACTGGCAAAATTGTTCCTGATGCAAATAGCAATTAGATTCGTATTTGAGTCAAGAAAAATTATCAAACATACCGAGGCATAATTACTGCTGCCTACACCATGGGGGACTCATGACGTGAATGAACTATATTTCAACTTTTATAACTTGTTGACTAACAAAATATGTTAGTCAGAGACCCCAAGCAGCCGAACCAACCCACACAGTCATTAATGACCTTAATATATGAATACACTTGTCCAACTAATGGCTTGATGGAGATCATGTGAATAAATTATAAAATTAATTATAATTAATACAGGAATATAACACAATTCTATGCAATCAAGACATTTATCTTTATTTCTTTTTCTTAGAAACTTGACTACCGAAATTTTGCTTTTTTGTGGAGTTAATTTTTTTCAATCAAGCCTTTCCAAATTTAAGGTAAAAAAAAATCATTTAAAAAAAGGTTTAATTGCTATTGTCGTTTGTTTATACATATTTCTCTATTTTATTTATCGCTTCAACTTCTTCAGCTTCTAGTTAGTGTTGTGATGTTTTGAGATTAAAATAAAATAGAGAGACATCACTTCTCGGTGGTCCAGTGGTCGAGCACACGGTTTCTGAATCCAGAGGTGCGGGTTCGAATCCTGACACACACCAATTGCTTTTCGAAATTAATTAATTTCGAAAGTTATGTGTGATAAATATCGATGACTCGCCGTCCGTTGTGCCCGGTATGGCAATAGGTTCGCCACCTATTCCATTTGGGACGTAAACATAACGGCAAATCGACGCTTAACAGCCACTGCCTACACCTTCGGGTAGAAAAAGGCGTGAAGTTATGTAGAGAGACTAAAAGGTTTTTTGTTCACACTGCACATCTATTTTTAGACTAATAAAGATTTCCATTCACGAAGAGTCATTGATGTGTACCAGACTCCAGTAGCCGGTTTCAATCCCAGAACAAGGTATTAGATATATAATATATTTCTATTTATTATGAAAATTTATGCATAGTGTGTATCTAAAAAGGTTAGTAAAGAAAACAAATTAGGATGGATCACCCTTCTCGTTTAAACGTAAAAAAATCTAATGTATATACCCAAAATTAAGTCTAAAGCCATCCAGTGATTTCGGAGAAGAATGGGACAAACACATTTAGCATATTATTGGATTAAAAACACATCTAAAATATGTAACTGAATTTAGACCGAAAAAAAATTAAAGAGCTTGCCAATCGTAGAGATATAGAGGTGTATAAAATTAAAAAAAAAATACACAATAAAATTTTTTTATGGGATAGGAGGGCAAACGAGCAGGCGTGACACCTGATGGTAAGCTAACAACGCCGCCCATGGCCACCAGCAACACATATAATGTTGCTGTTGCGTTGCCGACCTTTAAGGGACTGGGGATAGAAAAGGATGGGGAAGGGGGTGGGCCTCCGGGTACCTCTCTCACCGAACGAAACGCGGCATGAGCCACTTTACGTCGGTCTTCTGAGAGGTCGTGGTATTTCACCGGTCGAGCCCGCTCATTCATGCAGCCAACTGCTTGGCTCTACCACTGTTAAAAATGGATTAAACTCATCCCAAAAAAAAAGTTCAAATTATCTGACAAGACCACCTCCTTCTAATATAGAGATCACAAAATCAGGTGCTCGAGATAAGGGATAGTAGTTTGAAAGGAAACATTTATAAGGGTGGCCTCTCTGGATGTTATTGACTTGTGTTTTAAACCAATGAGGTGCGCGCGAGCAAGCAGGTGCACAACACAGAAGTTGAGCGACGCGAAAAGAAAAAAAAACAAACTTAAACGGAAAGTTTATAAATAGCGTCAACGATGCTTGTTACCCTTTGCATCTTGTGCCTGTTTGGAGTGAAAAAAAAAACAAAATTAAAATAACACAATCTCTCAATTTTGTTATCACTTTGTTAAATGTTGTTTTTTTGTATATTACTATCAACTGTATACTGAGCTGGTTTATTTACGTACTTAGTATAACTCAATATTGAATTCAATATTTACAGTGGTAGAGCCTCGCAGTTCGCTGCATGGATGGGCCGACTCGACCGGTGAAATACCGCGATCTCTCAGAATATTGTCGTAAAGTGGCTGATGCGGCGTTTCGCTCGGTGAGAGAGGTATCCGGAGGCCCAACCCCTTACTTACTTCTGATCCCACTTCCAACCCGCCCAATATCCCATAGTAAGGCAAGGCAAGGCAACTGTAACACTATCTATGTTCAGGTGTCCATAGGTGGCGTTTGTTGCTTAACATTAGGTGACACGCCTGCTCGTTTGCCCTATACCATAAAAAAATAGCAATAAATAAATTGAATTCCACTATCTCACGTGGAAAGGAAAAAATAAATAAGAAAAATATATTTTACTTGTAAATAAAAATGTAATTAAAACAGCAGCCTTCAAATTCCGACGTGTTAATATAAAAATAAAGACCTGTTGGTTTATTTTTAGAGTTTTGAATTTTTACCCTAAAAGTGTGTTGTGAAACTATCATTCTTTGCAATTCTGCGAATTAAGCAGTCGTCGTTGTATTAGAAAAACCATTAATTGTACTTGAAATAGTAAAGTTTTAATATTGCCGATCAAGTATTTGCTCGCTAAAACTCATAATAAGTAACTCATACATACATAATAAACTCATACATTCAGATATAGAAGTCGGGTACATACAAAAAAAAGTATATGTACGTATGATGTTTTATATTGTTTTTCTAGACGCAATTCATTTCATAATAATTTATTGAAAGCCGGTTCTATAGCTTAGTAATATTATTATTAAAATGTTTTTATTTATAGAATAAAAGAACGATATCTTATCTCCCAAAAATATAACTGGACGCGAGCGAGGCTTGAAACAATTTTGAGACTTTTAATTTACCATAGAAGATTTATAAAGAACTTTCGATGCATGGAATGAGACACTGATAATATCGACACATTTCGATCTGCCTATCCCTTACGACTTGTGTCTGACATCGTAAAACATAAAACTTGACGTACAAGAACATTTCTTGACCAGTTGTCGGCAGCGATTGTGTCTTACGATAAAACCAAAGGAATTGTCGGTGTTAAAACTCTAGCTTGAGTTTATAGAGAAATAACCTTGGAAGATTTATTTTTTAATTGTTTTAATCAAATCTAAGATAATAACATTCTAATTGTAAAAAGGTCTGATTGTAACCAATTCAGATCTTAAAAACGATAATAATAATATATATCGAATATTCAATAAAGTTTTGAAAATATAAATTCAATACTTTGTTTACTAGAGCTTTTCCTTATTATTTCTTATGAAAAAAAAATGAAATAAGAACAAATTAATTAATTACATTATTTACAATATATACAATTAAAAAACTACCTGAAATCAAATTCCTCCGCATCTCGGTCTACTGGCAGCGTGCCCAGAAGACTGGCCGCATTGCCACGCTGAATGGCAATGCTAATCCTCTGTGCGAAGAATAGACCAGCCCTCTGGTCGCGAAAGGTTTCGATCAGCCTCTTTGCAAGATCTATGTAAAGTGCAGGAGCACTCGGACCCCATGTCCCCAAAGTCTCAATCCCAAACGGCTCCAACACATAGTCACCTACAAGGTTTCTGTATTTGTGCCGCTTGAGATTTTCTGCCGAAGCAGCAGCAGCAACGGCCACCTCCACCATGCTTGGAAGATGCAATGGCGCAAGGGTGTCGACGCAAGTAGCGTCCTCCAAGGCAAAAGAGACATCCCGTCCGGTCTCTTGCCATCATCGCGCACCAAACCGTACGGTTCCAGAACGGCTGGTACACCGGCGGTGGCAAGAGAAATATAAAATAAATAATATGAAATGAAATGGTGTATGTAGCTTGAAAATATATTATTTAGGGCACGTTGTGTAAAAAACATCTCTCGTAGTAAGTCAAATGGTATTTTTTTTTAAATCTGTAAAAGAAAACTTACGTAAAGTTAAGTATCAAAGTATGGCGCATTTGTCCATAAATGCGAGTGGCATTCCGTGTTTGTGGAGGGTTTATGCCGCTCAAAGCAATCGTGTTTAGGGTCGCGCGAGGCATTGCTGGGTTCTATATGCATTTATAAACTAATGTCTGTATCCTATAGGGGTAGGCAGAGACTTTGGCTTTCCACAAGCTACGATCCTGACACATTTCTTTCGTCTCATCCACGCTTATATATCTCATCATATGCCTTTTTTAAACTAGCCATTTGAGTAATGTTGCGTTCTGTTAATTCTTATCAGAATTTTTGGAGTTTACTCCTTAAGAATCGATTTACATATATAGGCCCGGGGTATGAAAATTATGGGGACCAAAATCGTACTAGTCACGTGAGTGTCACACGAAATGCGTTATGCGCTATAGTCACAGAGCATATAAATAAGAGTCGGCACTCCATACAATGTCCTGAGCTCTTTATAGAAACACTCTTTATAGCGATACGCCATTCTCTATTACGAAGAAATGTGTTCATATTTGTAGACAGTAAATATTTATTTTTGTAAATAAATACCGTAAAAACATGTAGAAAAAAAAGTAAAAGTGTGTGTCCGCTCCGACGCACGACTGGAGTTTACTCCTCAAGAACGATTATAAAATAAAATAATAAATATTTACTGTCTACAAATATGAACACATTTCTTCGTAATAGAGAATGGCGTATCGCTATAAAGAGTGTTTCTATAAAGAGCTCAGGACATTGTATGGAGTGCCGACTCTTATTTATATGCTCTGTGACTATAAAGAGCTCAGGACATTGTATGGAGTGCCGACTCTTATTTATATGCTCTGTGACTATAAAGAGCTCAGGACATTGTATGGAGTGCCGACTCTTATTATTATACATTGTAAATCGATTCTTAAGGAGTAAACTCCAATAATAAATATATACTAATATATACTATGTACTAACATATTATATTAGAAACAAATAGTAATTAGTTAACAACGCCATCTGCTGGAATTAGTTAACAACGCCATCTGCTGGAATAGCTTTAGTGTTGTTGTCGTTAAAGCAAGTTAAGTGCTCACAATTTAAAATAATTCACATTCGCCAATAGATGTCAGGAATTCCAATAAAAAAGTAAGTTGATGTTTAAGTTAATTATCGATAAAACACGATAAAATGAAATTTTCTAAAAATGATTCCTAGCTAGATCGATTTATAGCCCCCGAAACCCCCTATATACTAAATTTCATGAAAATCGTTGGAGCCGATTCCGAGATTCACACACTTTTTATTAGGAGTACGATGTTGGCGATGCTACTGTGGCGCCCCTCGTTTCATTACCAAAGATCGAAAAATATTATTGATATTTCATTATTTTATTAGTATGTAATTCGTACTTAAATATAATTTTCAAAAAACACAATTTATAAAAACACAATTTATAAATAATATATATATTTTTTTTCTCCGCCTGCAATACGTACTTACGTATATGTATGTATGTAAAAAACAAACAAACAAACAAACCCGATCCTAGAAAATGTGTCGAAATTGGTAAAGAGGACGGTAATTAGACGATTATACATACGGCCCTCGTGGTGCATCGGTAAACCGCACTACCGATAACACAAGGTCGGGGCGGGTTCGATCCCTCGTCTGGGGGTGTTTTTTTCTACATGTTTTTACGGTATTTATTTACAAAAATAAATATTTACTGTCTACAAATATGAACACATTTCTTCGTAATAGAGAATGGCGTATCGCTATAAAGAGTGTTTCTATAAAGAGCTCAGGACATTGTATGGAGTGCCGACTCTTATTTATATGCTCTGTGACTATAGCGCATAACGCATTTCGTGTGACACTCACGTGACTAGTACGATTTTGGTCCCCATAATTTTCATACCCCGGGCCTATATATGTAAATCGATTCTTAAGGAGTAAACTCCAAAAACACCCCCAGACGAGGGATCGAACCCGCCCCGACCTTGTGTTATCGGTAGTGCGGTTTACCGATGCACCACGAGGGCCGTATGTATAATCGTCTAATTACCGTCCTCTTTACCAATTTCGACACATTTTCTAGGATCGGGTTTGTTTGTTTGTTTGTTTTTTACATACATACATATACGTAAGTACGTATTGCAGGCGGAGAAAAAAAAAATTATATTATTTATAAATTGTGTTTTTATAAATTGTGTTTTTTGAAAATTATATTTAAGTACGAATTACGAATTATAATTTAATAAAATAATGAAATATCAATAATATTTTTCGATCTTTGGTAATGAAACGAGGGGCGCCACAGTAGCATCGCCAACATCGTACTCCTAATAAAAAGTGTGCGAATCTCGGAATCGGCTCCAACGATTTTCATGAAATTTAGTATATAGGGGGTTTCGGGGGCTATAAATCGATCTAGCTAGGAATCATTTTTAGAAAATTTCATTTTATCGTGTTTTATCGATAATTAACTTAAACATCAACTTACTTTTTTATTGGAATTCCTGACATCTATTGGCGAATGTGTATTATTTTAAATTGTGAGCACTTAACTTGCTTTAACGACAACAACACTAAAGCTATTCCAGCAGATGGCGTTGTTAACTAATTCCAGCAGATGGCGTTGTTAACTAATTACTATTTGTTTCTAATATAATATGTTAGTACATAGTATATATTAGTATATATTTATTATTGGAGTTTACTCCTTAAGAATCGATTTACAATGTATAATAATAAGAGTCGGCACTCCATACAATGTCCTGAGCTCTTTATAGTCACAGAGCATATAAATAAGAGTCGGCACTCCATACAATGTCCTGAGCTCTTTATAGAAACACTCTTTATAGCGATACGCCATTCTCTATTACGAAGAAATGTGTTCATATTTGTAGACAGTAAATATTTATTATTTTATTTTATAATCGTTCTTGAGGAGTAAACTCCAGTCGTGCGTCGGAGCGGACACACACTTTTACTTTTTTGATCATCAAATCAATGTGTATAATATTCAAATTAAAATAGGTCTAGATAAAAGGCTTTATAAACATGATTATGTTTCAATGGTCCCGAGTTGAATAAATTTTGCCAGTATATCAATATACCTTTATATCCGGATAATTCGAATGCTCACCGAATATGCCAAAACCTTTTCTGTTCTTTTTACTTCTTAAGTAATTTATTTTACATCATGCCGTTTTATACTTGAAGGTTACACATTGTATTGGCAAATCGTTAGGTGAAACATGAAATAGCGAAACCTATTGCCATATCAAACCATAAATAGTCAAAATCTTACATACATGCATATATATCTTCACGTCCAATCTCTTGGGGTAGGCAGAGAGAACAAGGCATGATTCTTCCACACTTTACTTGCTTCTTTGACTTTCACAATCTCTTGTCATACAAGTTTGTAAATTTTTAACACTCCTGACATCACTTTCCTAAAAGACCCGTTCGATTTGGTCATGGAATGCATGTCGCGGCCATCCTCGACTTCTACATATTTCGGTTTTTGCTTTGTATATCTGCTTAGTCAATCATCCACAATCTTTACCAGTATTACAATTTATATACGTAACTTTCAAAAAGTCATAGTTGTAAGTAAGGATTCGAATTGAATAACTAGTATGAGACACAATATTTGACTCTGCGCGATCCGGCATTGTTACTGCCTACACCTGCGAGTAACCAAGGCGTGATTATAAACATAGTTCAAAAACTAGTTTTGCAGTGTACTTACTGATATATTCGTTCATAATGTTATCAATACCTCACCTAGAGTTGTATTGTGTTCGCGATCAATACATCATGTCGTAACATGTCTATGGTTAATGTTGTTTTATAAAAGATACCATTGTTTTCCTCACATTTTATATAACTAATCCACCTCTTATTGTCTCTGACACATTGTTACTACAAGCCATTATAAAAATATAGAATAGTACTTATTATGGATAGAATTAGGTACTATATTTTACCAATCTTTATTTGAAATTCATGATTATACTCTAGTATGGCAGAAGGGTTCACTTTATTAGAACTGCGTGAGTAATATTTTGGGGGGAAAATTGTATAAAATACACAACGATATATATGTTAATTAAATATTTTCTTGAATAAAAGGGTTTTATTATTTCCAAGAACAAATTTGATCTGTTGAGAGATGACAGTTGAGAGAATAGAAGCCCATACCTGCACATCTTGAAACCTGAGCATTGGTATACATGCATTATTTTTCTCGCGCCTTGAATTACCTTCAAGTTTTTAATATCGGACAGTATTGGTAGCCTTGTTATTTTATGGGATAGGGAGGCAAACGAGTAGGCGTGTCACCTAATAGTACGCAACTAATGCTGCCCATGGATATCTGCAACGCAGCTATTGTTACAGTTGCGTTGCCGGCCTTTAAAATGAGATAGGGAAGTGGCCGGAAGTGAGACGAGAAGGGTGAGAGGTTAGGCCTCCGGATACCTCTCTCACAGAACAAAACGCGTTATGAACCACTTTACTCTGATATTCTGTGACGTGGTATTTTACCGGCAGGCCCATTGAGTGTGCAAACTGCGTGGTATGTATCCAATTTAGCGTCATGAATGGGACCCGTAGATTAAATACGAGTCTATTGTCATAATTTGTACACGATTGAATATGAAACAGTAAATTACCCAATATTCAAGATACTTTTGATGTTAAAAGTGTTTAATGAGACTTAACTTATTGAAATATACAAACTTACACTTGCTTGTATAAAGTCTATGATTTAATATGTTCTCAACTCACCAATTTCCTGTGACTCAGCCGATAAGCTCAGGGACCATGTCTTAATTTAAATATTGGCCATAAATAAGTTGCAAATTGCTTTTTTAATTAGTCGCCGCTAACCGGTCTCTCTGCCTGTTCTCATTTAAGTTTCTAGAATTTTAACAAGCTTCATGACTTATTTTTTTCACTAAAAAGGATGCCAATTAGGTACGTTTCACAATATCTATTTTTTTTTATTCGTCGTTGATATTGAGTTAGTTCTATGAAATGGTTGTGTTGGTTTTCGTAACTAAAAAGTACGTGTTGGTTTAGGTTTTCTGTAATAACTGTGGCTTACAGGACATTAGGAATTATCAATGTTTTACTTTCTATTATAATTTTAGTAGAAGTAGTATTATAATTGTAGTCTCGGTGGTCTAGTGGTCGAGCACACGGGTTCTAAATCCAGAGGTCGTGGTTCGAATCCTGACACTGGCTCACACCAATAACTTTTCGAAATTGTTTTCGGAAAGTTATGTGTGATAAATATCGATGATTGAAAACTTTGTGCCCGGTATGGCAATAGGTTCGCCGGTTGGGACGGAAACATAACGGCAAGGCTTAACAGCCGCTGCCTACACATTCGGCTAACAATGGCGTGAAGTTATGTTATGTTATTTTATTATAATTTTAAATTCACTCCCTGATTTATTTACATGAGAAAGACGGCAAATAACATTTGCACCCAGGGTCCTATGAAGCTTACGACGAGCGCTGCCCATGGACATCTGCAACACAGAGGACGTCATAGTAACATTGCCGTCCTATAAGTTGGGACTGAGAGGGGATGGGAAGTGGAAGGGGATGAGGGTTAGCCTCAATATTATTACGGAAAGGAACTTGGTGTGAGCCACTATACGTTGATTTTCTGAGAGGTCATGCTATTTCATCGGTCGAGCTGGTCCATACATGCAGCGATGAAATACCCTATAATATCTAGCCTTATAATGCTGAATATTCTAGTTCCAAATGTAAATAGATGACGGAACCTGTTGCCACATATGGAACAAAAATTTCATTACTCAAAGATATTTATCGCACAATAATAAAAAGTTTAATAGTTGAAATTAAAGCTTTTCCTCTGCCCACATATAGAATACAGATAGTGGGCGTCTGTTTCTAATTTAAGTTAATAGTGAAGACACCGTTCGTATTTGTTAATTACTTAACTGATAAATATCGGAGATAGGGAACAGTAGTCGTGGTAAGCAATCGGAATATTCGTGTTTATGGTTTGATCTATAAAGAGATAGGTTACGATGTATTCCGGGATAAAAACTCGATTAAGAATATTTTAAATGGTCTATAGTCTATGGTATACACAATCTGTGAGATCTGTTCACTTTGTCGTCGGTTTCTCGTTTTATTTATTGGTATTATTTTGTTTAGTGTATGTTTTTTTTTTAACCGACTTCCAAAAAAAGGAGGAGGTTCTCAATTCGTCTGTGTGTTTTATTTTTTTCCGACCGACCGACTACAATAGTATCTGACAATAGTAAATATTTTTATAATTAAAGATGGCCTTGTTAAAGTATTATGTTTTTTATATTGTACTAAGTAGGTAAAATAGTTGGGTTATTTATCGCTTTTTAGTTACTTAAGTAAGTACCTTTTGTCGTTTATCTTCTTGAAGTCGGTTTAACTTTTTTTAAAGTAATTTTATTGTAATCTATATATATGTCGGATTAGATTCGGTAGTTGGGTTTTTTAAAAGACCATGACTGCTGACCCCTTGGGAGCCATCAGTCATGTCACTTTTATTCATATTCATTTTAAATAACAACGATATTACACGAGATGGTTTTTAATAAACGTAATTTTACAACCAACCAATTAAACAGTTGGACAATTCAATTATAGAAATAAAATAATGAATTATCCTAA
Organism: Euproctis similis; assembly: GCA_905147225.2. NCBI lineage: Eukaryota > Metazoa > Arthropoda > Insecta > Lepidoptera > Erebidae > Euproctis > Euproctis similis. The sequence continues at coordinate 16,472,482 of LR990116.1, forward strand.
AAATTAAAAACAATTATCAAATTAAATAATAAATTTAAATAATATTACGTAATCGGAAAGACCTTACCGCTTCAGCGCTCGATGTCAAGTGAACCCGAGCGCTGTTCCGTTCGGCTTTAAATAGACGAGTGCACACATCCCTACTCATTTCTATAATCTTTTTGTGCGTAGTTTAATATTTGAAATAACACTGAAATAATTCGCTAAACTAAAAACAACTGAGTCAGAATACCATCCACAATGAATTGATTGTTAAGTGATTACAAAAACTGATAAATACTTAAATATTGTAGCCATGTTATTACTTATAATCGTGCATACATTTTTACAATGTTTTTGTGGGTAGTTAAATATTTGAAACAATGTTATTACATTGTTTCAAATATTTAAACCAGTTATTACTCGGTAAACTAAAAACAATTGAGAAGAAGTTTAAAACTAAGTCAAAGTGTCATCCATTAACAATTGATTGGTAAATGGTTAGAAGAAGTTGAAAAGTACTGAAATCTAAGACATAGTGTTTTGTTATAACTTAAATTATACCCGCGGCGACACGGCCATACTGATACGCGGTGCGTGCTCTGCGCCGTCTTATTTACAATAATATGAATTAATTTTAAGTTTTCCCATACCATAACTAAAATATTAATCGGCATAAATTACATAAGGTACTTCCACAGTAAACTTAGATTTTATTATTCACAATAATTAATTGTAATTTAAAGTTGCTTTATATCGGATCACTATCCCTGCATTACAGATAACATATGCGTACAGTGTATGTGTCGGTAATCAAAATACTAATATTTGTAATTGGCTTTGGGGCATCACTCGAACACTCATAACTTTTTTTTTTTTTTTTTTTTTTTTTTTTTTTATATTATTCGGTTGTATGGACAATTCCACATTGCCAACAACATTTTTTTTTTGTATCGGTTGTATGACAATTCCACATTGCCAACAACATTTTTTTTTTATTTTTTATTTTTATCGGTTGTATGACAATTCCACATTGCCAACAACATTTTTTTTTTCTTTTTTTTTTTTATATCGGTTGTATGACAATTCCACATTGCCAACAACATTTTTTTTTGTATATCGGTTATGGGTCGGATCCGCACGCCAATAGCATCTTAACACATTTTGACTTTATAAAGCATTTGAGTTTATAAAGCATTTGTTGAAATATTATGTTTACTTTTTTTTTTTTTTTTTTTTTTTTGCACTGTAATTAAATGTACACTGTAACACAGAAAATTACACCGTAATAGATTCCTACGCTGTATCTATTTAAACTTAGCTAATAGCATACACATTATATAAGTTTGAAAAGAGCTAACCAAGATTATGATGGTTTATTCCAGCAGCTAGAGACGACTAACCATCCAGAGAAGATTCGTCAGTATCCGCTGGGCGCATTGATGTTTCAGTGCTGTGATTAGATGGTCCAGCTTCTTCTTCATCAATTTGTTGGGCTTCTTCCCGTAGAGATTTCGGTTCATTAGGGGGCGACACGGACATCAGCCTCTCGGTACTGCAACCTTGCTGTGGGGCTCGGCGTAGTTGGTCATGTGCAACTTTCCGAGAACGTCCGTGGTGGTTAATAACTTTCTTGACAAGGTAACGGTCATTATCGAGTACTTTATGGATTTCATAAGGCATGCTGAACTTGGGATCGAGTGAGGTTTGATTCCTTGGATTATTCTTGATTAGAACAAAATCTCCTCTTTGGAACCTCTGTATCTTCGCTTTTCCTCTCTCAAATCTTTCTTTGTCTTTACTCGCAGCCTCGACCATCCTGTGTTGAATGTGCCTTTGGACTGACTCAAAGTTAATTGTTTGATTGTCAAAGTCTACTAAGTTCAGTAGTTCCGGTGGTACGCAGTTCTGACGTCGTGTCAATAGTGTGAGTGGAGCGATTCCAGTTGTTTTATGCACAGTGCAATTAAATGCCAACTGTAGACTTTCTAGAGCAGTATGCCATTCTATTATTTCGAAATGTTTAATCATTGTTAGACCATTTTTTAATGTGGTCATCATGCGTTCCACTTGTCCGTTAGCTCGACTGACACCGGCGGCAATTGAATGTATTTCAATGCCATACTTAACACAATAATTCTTGTACTCTCCAAGGAATTCTCGTCCGTTATCCACGACTATTATCTTTGGTGCTCCGAATAGGTGTATCATTCGTTTCAGAGCTCCTAAGGTGCTATGCTGGCTTTTGTCGTTAGCATAATGAAGCAAAACGTACTTAGTGTACGCGTCGATTGTGACCACGACATATTCTTGATCTTGTGATGTCCCCAGCTTCCCGGTAACATCCATGTGGATAACCTCGAACGGGACCGTTGGCTTCGGTATAGGATGTAACTGAACTTGCGTTGCTCCAGAAGATTGCTTGGATGTCCTGCATACCACACAATTATCGACGAAATCTCGGATAACAGTGTTCATTTTATCGAAGTAATAAGTTTCTCTTATTTTACCAAGAGTTTTCTCCCAGCCTGTGTGCTTAAGGGCGGAATGAAAGGTATTTATTAGGCTCCACTGAAAAGACTTAGGCACCATAATAAGTTTTTGTGTGCCTAATAACTGATCTACCCTTTCATGCTTGAGAGCATTGTCTTCGAGAAAATATCCAGATACTTCTTCACCTTTGTGTAAGGCATCTATGATCGGTCTTAGCTGAGGGTCTCTACGTTGTTCCACAATGAGCCAATCTAAATTCCTTGTCATCACATTCACTGTAAGGGAGTTCGGATTTCGGCTGAAGAAGTCAGCATGTTGCATTCGTTCGCCTTTCCTATATTCAATTTCAAACTCGAAATTTTGTAGATAAGCCCACCATCTATGTATTCTTGGTAGAAGATCTCTTTTGTGCTCTGAAGCTTTTAAGGCATTACAATCTGTAATTAATTTGAACTTGCGACCGTAGAGGTAATGTCGGAAGTGTTTAATTGCTCTCACAACCGCTAGTGTTTCGAGTTCGTAAGAGTGGTATCTGCTTTCGATGTCAGTCGTCCGCATACTGAAGTAAGCCACCACGTGTTGTCGATTGTTGATCACTTGTATAAGAACCGCTCCAAATCCAAGACAGCTGGCGTCGGTGTGAAGTTCTATGGATTCACCTTCCCTAAAAATCGTTAGTACAGGACCAGAAGTTAAATGATGGATGACCTTTTGACGTACCTCTTCATGATGATTTGTCCAGTTCCATTTAACTCCTTGCTTAGTTAGATCATACAAGGGAACCATTATGCGCGCAAAGTCCGGAATAAATCTACGAAAATAGCCTGCGAGGCCATTAAACTGCCGAACTTGTTTGACAGTGGTTGGAACGGGAGCTTTTAGAAGAGCCTCAATCTTTTTGGGACTAGGATGAACTCTACCATCTTCTATTACATTTCCGAGGTACTCAATGGAGCGCTTAAAAAAAGAACATTTCTCAACATTGATTGAAAATCCTGAATCTCTTAATGCAATGAAAATCCGTTCTAGATATGATAGACCTAAGGAGAAGTTACAGCTCTTACTAACGACATCATCAATGTACACTTGTGCAATACTGTCCGTGTCATTATCGGCACTACCAGGATTCAGAAGTGGTCCTAGTGCACGATTTATACATCGTTGATATACTGAAGGTGCATTACAGAGGCCAAATGGCATGGTTAGATATTCGTATAAACCGTCGGGTGTGATAAACGCAGTTTTCTCTATGGATTCGGGGGAAATGGGTATTTGATGGAACCCAGATGCCATATCGAGCGTATGGAAGTATCTACCACCTGCTAATTGATCTATTTGATCTCCTATAAGGGGTAACGGATAGTGATCACGAATAGTGTTGGAGTTTAACTCCCGGTAATCTACACACATCCGATCGTCGCCGTTTTTCTTTTTTACTAGAATAATCGGACTAGAGTAAGGGGATCTACTTTCTCTAACTATGTTGTTGTCAATTAATTCTGAAACAATAGATTTAACTTTTTGCCGCTCAACGGGTGTTAACCGGTATGGCTTACGTTCGACATATTTATCAGGATTTTTCAATCGAATTTCAAGTTGTCCCGTGTTAACACGGGTCGTAGCGAAACCACTAGTGAAGAGATGAGAATATCGGTTCAAAAGTAATAGCAGCTGGTCAATCTCAGATTGGTCTGATAAGTCATGGTTTAAATTACTGAAAATAGGGCTGTTAGATTGAATATGCATGATACGTGGTTGGAATACCAATGTGGCTGTATTACGAGTTATAACTACACTTAGTCCGGAGCTGTTCAGTAGGTCTGATCCAATCAGGACATTTGTCGTCATTTCACAGTCCGGAAGTATATGGAAAAGTATTTCTACATTAATAGAATTGATAATACATACCGTCTTTAGTGTAACTGTAGATATCACAGGTACCGGACCTAATCCACGTAAATAGTTTACTACCTGTTGTCTTCGTCCAGGAATTTTATCAGCGACAGTTTCTCGCATTACCGAGCATTCAGCACCGCTATCAAAGACTGTATTAATCTCCAAGTTTCCAACACGCATGAGCATGGTATTCAACTTACCTTTATTACTGCTGCCTATGGAGTTGACGTTTGATGTAACCTGTTTTTCTCTACGAAAGCAAGTATCAAATGTATGACCAGGCTTAGCACAGAATGAGCAATACTTATTTACACTGACGGCGGCAGACGGAGCGGTACTGACTGTTTCGGAATTTGGAGTAACTCGTTGATAGCTTGATGTGCCTCTATTGCGGCAGTTTTGCCAAACATGACCTAATTTATTACAAAAAGTACAGCGAGGAATGTCGCCATGATTTTGAGAGAATCTAGTACGCTTCTGGGGAGGCGTATTCAAATTTGTGGGAGGCGCGTTAGGGCGCTTAGTTCTGATGGAAGATGCAACCGAAATCAGTTCAGGTACAGTTTTTGCTCTAACATTCATTAATTCTATTCTTAAACGTTCATCACTTACCATTCCAATGACGGCCTCCACTGCGTCGTTGTTGTCCAGTTTATCTTTGGTAATACGCCTCCATAACAACCAACCCTGGGATAGGAACTCCGATATATCCTTGTTAGGGTTGTAAATATGTTCCCTGAATTTAAGGATATCACGAGAGTACCGATTTTCTGGTTCGAAAGTAGTAATTATGGTTTCACGAAGTTCTTCCCAAGTAGAAGTAGTCACTAGCCAGTTGTCAGCCCACAATCGAGCACGGCCCTTGAGTAAGCTACTTACTTTCATCCGGATATCGTAGTCGGTAAGTTGGTATGTACTTACAGCCGTGGAGATGTGATTACACCACTCTCGGACACCGACGTTGCCATCTGGGTCAAACGATGGTAAAAATATGTCCGTAATCCTTACTTTTTCTGATGGTTTCTCTAGAAGACGGTTGCTCATACTCTGCATCATAGTCATCATCTGCATAAAGAACTCTGAGGGTATGACGTTACTAGATGATGGTAATGTAAAATCTGTTTGTCCGTTTTGTTGAGATATAGTTGTTGCTGAAGTACCCTCATAAGAGGGTGGTAGAATAAAGTCAGGCTCTGGAATACTATGACCGGCAGAGGGGGATCGCTGGAGCGATCCCACTTCTGATGTCGGATTAGATTCGGTAGTTGGGTTTTTTAAAAGACCATGACTGCTGACCCCTTGGGAGCCATCAGTCATGTCACTTTTATTCATATTCATTTTAAATAACAACGATATTACACGAGATGGTTTTTAATAAACGTAATTTTACAACCAACCAATTAAACAGTTGGACAATTCAATTATAGAAATAAAATAATGAATTATCCTAAAAATTAAAAACAATTATCAAATTAAATAATAAATTTAAATAATATTACGTAATCGGAAAGACCTTACCGCTTCAGCGCTCGATGTCAAGTGAACCCGAGCGCTGTTCCGTTCGGCTTTAAATAGACGAGTGCACACATCCCTACTCATTTCTATAATCTTTTTGTGCGTAGTTTAATATTTGAAATAACACTGAAATAATTCGCTAAACTAAAAACAACTGAGTCAGAATACCATCCACAATGAATTGATTGTTAAGTGATTACAAAAACTGATAAATACTTAAATATTGTAGCCATGTTATTACTTATAATCGTGCATACATTTTTACAATGTTTTTGTGGGTAGTTAAATATTTGAAACAATGTTATTACATTGTTTCAAATATTTAAACCAGTTATTACTCGGTAAACTAAAAACAATTGAGAAGAAGTTTAAAACTAAGTCAAAGTGTCATCCATTAACAATTGATTGGTAAATGGTTAGAAGAAGTTGAAAAGTACTGAAATCTAAGACATAGTGTTTTGTTATAACTTAAATTATACCCGCGGCGACATATATATAAGAGATTTCCACCTATATATTGACTCATCACGATATCTCTGGAACCATAAGGCGTAGTGACTTGAAATTTGGTAGGATTATTCCTTTCGCCGAGTAGAGGTCAGCTAAGAACGGATTTTACGAAATTCCACCCACAAGGGGGGTTGCGGGGGTGTTAACAATGGAATATTCCCATTTTTAACCTATAGCTGCTATCGATTTCAAATTTGTCGAAGATATTGCAGTATTAACATAGTGGGGCAGCAGTTATTACTTTTGATGCGAAATAGAGTTCGCCGGGTCAGCTAGTAAATAAATATAATGTATGTAGCGTGGTTTTAGTTTATTACATATATATATTAGTACACTGAACGAATTCAGAAGAGCCTGTTACTCTACCCATCTATAATATTGACATACGCTATTGTATTAGGTATCCTGTAATGATAGTAGTATGTGCATTCAAATAAATAAATAAATTACACCAGCAGTATCAAGTTGGTTGTCACTATTTTGGTTAAAAATGTATTGGTATGTTTAAGTTTTGTTTTTCATATCTATGGTTCTTCATTCCGTTTAAATTCTTCTAATTTATCTCCTGTTCGAATTCCGTGGCGTACTAATGTGAACTGATAAAAGTCTTCTGAGAAAAGTTCTATTAAAGTAATAAATTGCACTTATTTTAATTTTATCAAAAATTGTAATGTTTTTGATAAAATTTAAATAAAATATTCACGATTATTTTTGTCTGTATGTTTATTTTTTACTTAATTGACTTTGACGGAACATTTACTAGTAGTCACGAAAAAAATACCAAAGAAAGTGTTCAGGACACGAATCAAGTAGACAAGAACGGGCATGATGTAACTCTTTCAAATGACGATGACATGACGAACCTATTACCTACCTACGAAGCACCAAGCATTTTAATATCCACTCGACTCCATCTCAACTTTTTGCTGCTTCATCAGTTTTTGCCCGACACTGCTCTACCTTACTATCTATCAACAATACAAGACGCGTGACAGCCCGCGGGTGCGCTTTACGTCTACCTCTTCTTATACATACAGAAACAAAAACATGAACTTCCAAATATCAACCTTACTACCATGTATTAAAGCTTAATTTAAGTTGGCGATATTGGATAGGATTTGGACATTGATAATAACATTCTCTCAAGATTTTATCGTGAATTAAGCTCTATTTTGTTCATGTTAAGGGTTATTTTAGAGAGTTGCCAGTGAATTTTAAGGATTCGTTTCGGTGTAACGAAATGATAGGGCTGTACGATCGTAATAAAACGGCACAATGGGACGCGGTCAACGTGTCTCGTGCCACATTTCTGTTAGCTTCAAGTTTTTTTCTACATTGGTATTGCATTTTTTGAGTTAGTTTTAAAATCACGTACTGACGCGCAGTGAACAATGCGGCGGTTTTCGGATACCCTAAGTTTTTATATAATTTATTATTGACTACTAGTTCAATAAACTTTGTTGTGACATCGTTGATATTATAATGCAGTTGCAACAAGCTCAAGTTAAATTTGAATTATTTTTATTAATCTGCCACAGAAGCTTTAAATGTTCTGAATTTCAGTAGCGATATTAATATTATTGTTGTTTATGTTTAATAGTTTGAAAAGAGTATTTGGCACATGAGTTTCTTACCCGATTCTTCTCATGATAGCCCCTACACTCGTGGCGATTGCGTCCGTGTTTTCTTGTTCCACGGACGCACTTTCCTCAAGCGCTCGTGTTAAGTAGTTAATTTAATATAATAAAGTTAAATTGTACTTGTTGACTATTTTTAAGTGTCTGTGAAGACCTATGAAAATAAAACTTATTTGACTTTGAATTGCTGAAGTTACGGGATCGTTAGGTATGCTAACAATAATAAGCGTAATATTTTAATACGAATCTGGCAAACGTATTAAAACATTTAATTTCAGAATGAAAGGATTTTTGTTTCTGATACAATTTGTAAGAGACATCTCTTCATTTTTTGTATGCTATTATGGACACCGGCAATATAGAGATATTGTTACAATTGCGTTGTCATTTGGAACCTTTAAGATAGGACAAGGATTAGACTATTACATTCATTTTGCTATTGTGTGATTAAAAATTTAAAACTAATTATGTTTCTTATGTGATACTAAAGCTAACTAAATAAAGCTAATAATTACTTTAAATTTTTTTACCGGATAGTTACCGGATATCCGTTTCATCTCTAATAATTAGTAGGTTAAAAAACATCATATATAAAAAAATATGACCCTTAATAGAAATAATACTTTTCACAGTGTATCTAATTAAATGTACAAATAACGCTCATAATTAATTAAATGATTTTCATAAATTTTCTCCACAGACGAGCTCTAAATACGGTAATTCTCGCTCGCGAAGAAGCCATAAAAACCAACAGTGTATAAAAAGGGTATTGTTTATTATTACTTCGAATATTAGCTATTCACGTTGGAACTGAAAATATTGGCTGAAAATATCAAATATATTTCAGTAATATTTAATTATTTATTCAAGAAAACTTATGTAGTTTAATCTTTTGTTTTATGTTTTTCTTATGTTTTTTTCTTTATGTTTTGTACTTATGTAATTATTTTTATTAAAATATATAAAACTTTTAGCACATAATCATGTGAATTCATAATAATCAGTGTATAGATTTCATTTCTGTAAATTTATTCTCAAATGAGCCAATATTCAATTATTCAGAAGTTGACGCATAAATTTAATTGAATATTGAATAGCACCAATTTATACTATTCGGATAAATTAATCCAATCAAATACGTCGCAGACGAAAAAAGAACGAATATGGAATTTTTAAACAGTAGCACTAAGATTTACATCTTAATCGATCAATTTCCATACTAAACGTTCAGAATGTTAAATCCGACAATTCTCTTAAAACTTTTTTCATCCTCACAATGACAGAGCTAAATTCTGATGAATAGCTTTTAATTGAGTTATATCTTTCATTAAGGCTTTCATCATATCAGAATTGTATTTATGAATAGCGCGAAAAGCTGCCAAACACAGCAATAAAATATGAACAATGACTGTTAAATTACACTTGAAATAATTTTATTTCGTGACAAATGTGATTCATGGATAATTTCATTTATTTTCAGCTTATTGAATATTCAAAACGCATTCGTTTTATACTTTTTTTTTCTATAGATTTTATAGCGCCCTTTATGTCCTATTAAAAAAAAAACAGTTTATTTGTTTTGCAGTGTTTTAACCGTTTTTTTTTCTTTTTATCCGAGTTATCCGTGTAGTGTACTAATTTTTTTCCAATAAACGTGAAGTCAGTAAACGTCTGTAAGTTTGTTACTCTCTTACGCAGCAACTACTGAATGAATTTTAGTGCAAACTTACTATAATTATACTTTATTTATCTGAAAAGAACACAAACTTTAAATTATAAATTAATTAAATAATATATATATATATTATCATATTATTATAACGAAAATGTATAATGTAATGTAATAGTATGTATAATGTAATGTATGTATGTATAATGTAATGTATTTAAGTATAGAAAAGTTGATAACCATTTGCCATCTATTTTAACTATAGCAAAAGTTACAATCAACCTTCAATCTTTCATACCAACAAAATTTCAATGCTTTTAATCTAATATATAAAATTCTCGCGTCACAGTTTTCGTTCCCATACTCCTCCGAAACGGCTTGACCGATTCTCATGAAATTTTGTGTGCATATCGGGTAAGTCTGAGAATCACCCTCATCAAATCAAATCACCCCTCAATATTTTTTTGGAAGTTTTCGATATACATATTTTTGTTTCTTATTTTTTTTTTATAAAACTGGATACAAATATACCTACAACCCCAAATTTTCAACCCCTGCGATCAACCCCTAAAATTTTAAATTTTATTTTTCAGCAAGACAACGTTTGGCGGGTCAGCTAGTTTTTTATAGAATTGTGATAATATCTTTATTGCAACAAATAATAAAACTTCAGTAATATAACTATCGACTTTAAAACCACATTTGATGGGTATTATAATAATTTTATGTCTTACACAGCTGTTTAGTCTAGAACATTCTAACTGATGTCGGTTAAAGAAGGATTTAAAATTGAACAGCAAGTTCACTGACTGAAAGCGGCCGCAAGAAATGTTGTTGGGACAGTTTCACTCCCAATCGAGATAAAATTTGCATTTGCGTGTTCGAAATCTGCAGTCAGACCGAGTTGATTTAAATTTACAACTTACTAGGTCGCGTGGTGATGGTACTTGATTGGAAATACTATAAATTCTTACTGCAAAGATAAAGGTCTATTTAAATGAGAATAGTGCAGCGGTCTAGTGGTCGAGATCTCTGCTTTTGATTCAGGACTCGTGTGTTTGATTCCGGACTCACGTCAATGATTTATATGTGATAAATATCGGTGACTGAGAACTTTGTGCCCGGTGTATGTCAATAGGTTCGCTATCTATTCCATTTGGTACGTAAACATAACGGCGAGTGAAGCCTTATCAGCCGCTGCTTACAACTTCTGGTAAATAATTGTGAAGTTACTTTTTTTGCATTTTGAAAGAGACGGAAGTATTTTGAAAACTGTGATGAGATGCAAAATTGTCTTAGCAGATATAGAGTGTAAAATTGAAAATGTGTAGGAGTTGAGAAATGTCACAGCACAGTTTTCAAAATACTTCCATCTCTTTCAGGAAAATTAAAACTGACCACTGTGTATGACAAGAGTCATGACATTTAAGAGAGAGAAAAGAGAAAGGGATTACACGTGAGTTACACGTCACTGTAATATGTGTGTTTTTAAAAATGAAAGAGTCGCTGAATTTGATTTGATTTATTTATTTAGCATTAATTTGTTTCCTTATTTTATTTATCCAACCCCAGACTTCAGAGGCTTTACAGCTTCAATTTTCACGAAATTTATAAGTTTATCATTCATTATTACTAGATAATTTATATATAACAGATGAAAATATTTAAATCTTGCATATTTAACTCTTTAATTGAAATCTACGTAATCTAAATAAACATATCTTATCTTAATTTCATATATTCTTATCTGGCTCGTTTTAATAGCGTATTAAAATTGAAACAGTGTTGGAATATTGGTGAAATCAGAGTCTGCATTTAAATTTGGCATTTAAATTGCATTTAAAATTAAATCTGCATTTAAATCCTGTCAATTTTGGCGCTTCAAATAAAAAAAAACTAGAACACAACTTTGCGTTTGTCGATTTCAATATTTCCATTTGAATAATGACGTGAGTCCGGATTCATTATAACGCCGATGACAATTTGAGTTGGAAATTTAATTAGTACAATATTTGACTACAACATTCGAATCAACAAACCACTGTTTGTTATATTTATACAAATGCGTTGAAATTATTTTAAGTTTGCCGTTTAATGTAGTTTATATTCAAATTCTGTGTTTGATGACAATATAGGTATATTTATTAATATTGTATTAAATGATTACTGTATTTATGAGTTGATAAAATATTAAGTCACAAGATTCACGGTAATTTATTAGGTACTATTGAAATTTAAAATAATTGTTTTAGTTATAACAGTATGTAGCTTTGGACACAAATTAAACAGATTCTAAAAAAAATAGTATCGTTTGCAAAAGTTAAATTACACAATACATGTCTTATTAAATTTATTTATTCATTTTGACTCAGGTTAAATTAGTTGAATGTTTTGCACAGCCAACTTTATTATCATGATTTTCTTGCCTTTATCCCAATCTACGCGCTTTCATAACATGTCATCCTTACGAATTATCCCTATTATTCATAGATTTTGCTGTGGTTTTATGACCGGCTGCTTGCCCGACTCCAACTCTTCTTGGGATTTAACATTCCCAAGTTAGTGGTTTAGTAGTTAGTTCGCCAGTGGTTTCTTTTTCACTAAAAGTTAAGTGCAGCAATAGAAGATGTTGGCCTCTAATTGTTAATTGCGGTGCTCTTCCATTATCCTGTCAAACCTGGGGGCGTATTATGAGCTCTTATTTCCAACCAGCTTACTCGCTGCCTAGCGAATTCGTATTTCCAACGACTAATTTCAGCTAGTCTAGACTACTCACGACTGACTAAATGGAATTAGTCGTTTATAAATAGAATTTAGAGTGAATTTGACAGTGACTACTCGTCACCGACTGGCTGGAATTAGTCGTTGAAAATACGAATGTGCAAGGCAAAGCTGGCTGGAGTTAAAAGGTCGCTAGAAACTCAACTTACTTAAGTTAACTTACTTAATAATAAAGTTTCTCTCAGGCTGATAACGAAGACAAATCATTCACATATCATATAGTTACATTATGTCAATACCTTTCTATGCACGAGACAAAACCTTTGCGTGTTAAACGGACATTTAACTTAAAGAAAACAAAGAGAAACTATGTAATCGGATCGTGGGTGGCGTTACACACATTTACAAACGATTGTCTGCATTATCGATTTTTAAAATACACATTCAACCTTTTACAATCGAATTGTTATCGGACCACGGAAACTCTAAAAACGAAACGCATCATCGTAAAACATCACATAATTTATAAATAAATAGGAGAATTATACGCACATTTGTTTTCATTGCGTATTTTGATTGTATGTTTACAATGTAAATAGAGACTTAATGCGGCAATGGAAGAGGAATCTATTCATTAGATGTTTTATTGTTTGTGGAAATTGGTCACAAAATGGCCATAGACTAAGTAAATGACGTAACATGATGTCACGCTAGTGATCGTCGGATATCCGATAGTCACTTAGTCTTAAAATGATTCTACCATTATAACTGTAAAAGTTATTTTTATTACAAATTTATACACCGATATTTCTTGTGTTAAGACAAATCGATTGTTTGTTTATAAATTACGAATAAATTACTACAATAATCGATTCTATTGGCATTGTTATTGTTTTTTTTTGTGGGAAACTTAGAGATAATCTTATCTATAAGTTTTATTCGTCTGAATAGTGTCGAAAGGTTTAACTACGATTTGTTTTGTGAGTTAGTTAAAATTGGAAGTGTGGTGTGCATATATTGGTATAATTGTATTTGGAAATAATCTCTGTAACATAACATAACTTCATACCGTTTTCTACCCGAAGGTGTAGGCAGCGGCTGTGAAGCCTCGACTCGCCGTTATGTTTACGTCCCAAATACGTATTGCCATATCGGGCACAAAGTTTTCAGTCATTGGCATTTATCACATATAACTTCTGAAAAGAATTTCGAAAACTCATTAGTGTGAGACCGGATTCGAACCCTTCTTGATTAAAAAACGGGGTGTCCGATAAATATTTTAGCATATATTTTTGTAATAAAGTTATTTAGGTAAACAAAATAGTGTGTACCTAGTGTGTAAGTATGCTTTAAGTCTCAAATGACCTGCCGACAACTTCGTAGGTGTAAATTACACGATATGGAGTAATAATAGTTTATACTGAGATAATAATAATTTATACTGTGTTTAAAATTAATATAATATGACTCCATAAGAATAAGCTATGTTGGTAAAAGTGGACTAATATTTTTTTTATCATAGCTTCATATAAAAAGTTCAGCCTCAAAATCCTGCACACAACTCTCTTCATATAAACTTTTTTGTACCTTCTATAATAACCCTAGCAATATCCACTTGCTATCAGGTAAGCTGTGCGCTATATATGATACAGGATTTTCGCTTCTGGATCGATCGTCTCGGGTTTGAATCCTAGCTCACACCAATTGCTTTACGGATACCTTTTCCAAAAGTTATGTGTGTTAAATATCGATTACTGACAATATTGCGGGACGTGGGACGTACAAAATTGTTGAGTTGAAGCCTGACAGCCTCTGTCTACGCGGTCGTATAGTAAAAGGCGTGAATCTACAAATACAAAACCTTTTTGCGATCAAAAATATTGTGTGTATTACTGTGATTACTTGAAGATAGCACCATTGTGTACATAAGAACAGTAAGTTCAATTCCCGTGGCATAAAAAAAAATGTAAAAAACAACAAATAGTAATTATTCATTACATAGATTGCATATAGTGATGGTCACACTTTTGTGGCGTGGGAATGTGCCCTTTGTTTTCCTATTTTTTTTTCCTCTAACAGTAACAAAACACACAATTAACAAAGATATATCTAACACTCACTGTACATCGCCTCGCCAGTTGTACACTTGTAATTGTGTTTTAATAATAAAACAGCAATGTATGCAATCCACTCGTGTTCTATTTAAGATATGTATCTATGTAGTACATAGCGAGGCTCTGTAGCGGAACAGAAACACAATTTAGCGTTCACGGTCATTTTGTTTGCTTCTGTTGTGAATTTTACGCAAATAATGTTAGTCTGTTTGTGTAGGGTAGATATATGTATTATATATTAGACAATTCAAAACTGTACATTAAATATTATTATTTAGAATACTTGGGTCATGATCTTTAATAGATATCGAACCCAAAAATATGGTTTTTAGAATTTTTGTCTGTTTCACTGTATGTTTGTTACACATAAACTCTAAAAGTACAGCATGATTTTATATCCAATTTTGCATGAATATTGGCAAAACGTCGGGTCAACACATGCGCTAAATATTATCACGCTACCGCTGATTGGGGGTGAGCAATGTATCATTATAATGGCACAGGCATAGTATTTTTGCTGCTTTGTTGATCTGACCTGATAATATAGATAACTAAATAATTGTCATCCTTAGTTATCGTGGATGGAAAGTTACCGGGTATTAGTTGAAAATACATTAGCATTCATTAGTGGTAGAGTCACGCAGTTCGCAGCATGAATAGGCTGGCTTGACCGGTGAAATACTACTGCCTTACAGAATATCGACGTAAAGTGGGACATGTCGCATTTCGTTCGATTGAAAAAGGTATCCATAGGCCACCACTCCTTGGCTCCCTTGATACCCCACTCCCTTAAAAGATCTGTGACGCACCTGCACGTTTGCCCCCTATTACATTAGAAAAATCCACACATAAGTCACATATATTCATGTAGCTATCCAGATTTTTTTCAGGTTTGACCACCAGCTGATTTCTACCACCGCACGTCGAAAATGGTATCTCTCTATTGGCAATTTGCGACTGTGATGACTATATGGTTGGCCGACACTTAATACCACTCTTTATAAGGAACTAATCTCTTCATAAGGTATTCGTACCTTAAAGGCCTTCAAAACTGCTGTAATCACCCTGATAATACAGATCTAACCCGCGCTATTGGCTTGCCACTAGGTCAACACTTGTCTGTTTGTCCCCTTTCACTTTGAATAAAACATTATTTTGCTATTATGAAGAAATTCTTTACTAAGTATTGTAAAATTATTAGGTCAAATTCGAGTCACATTTGCTCAGCTAAGGTCCTTTTTTAAAATGCACAACTCGCTTTCTTTGTATTTTCGATAGAGAAAATATTTTTGTGTTTTGAAGTACACATTAATAAAATTAGCCTTCGACCATTTCCATTCCACGCTATTGAACGCACTGTAACCCCACAAAGGGCTAAACAGGTTAGGGCGAGTGTGTGTATTTTGTATTGCACATCATTATCATCATTATTACAAGAGTGCTACTGTGAGTGAGTACTAAGAGTGGTAGAACCAAGCAGTTCGCTGCATGAATGGGCCGGCTCGACCAGTGAAATACCACGACCTCTCAGAAGACCGACGTAAAGTGGCTCATGCCGCGTTTCGTTCGGTGAGAGAAGTACCCGGAGGCCCATCCCCCTTCCCCATCCCTCCCTATCCTACTCCTTTAAGGGTTGGCAACGCAACTGTAACACTATATGTGTTGCAGGTGTCCATGGGCGGCGTTGGTCACTTAAAGTGACACGCCTGCACGTTTGCCCTCCTCATAAAAAAATGTATAAAACAAAGTCGCTTTCCGCTCTCTGTCCCCTTATATGCTTATATCTTTTAAACTACGCAATAGATCTGGATGTATTTTTTTAATAGAGAGCGAGTGTCAACGCGCTGGTCTGTATGTATAATGTAGTACCACACTTTAGTTGCAAACGCTGGCTAAACCATAAGTCATAAATGAAAACAATGTACTATATTATTACACTCCTTCAAAATTCTATCTATTAGGAATAACCCCCAATGACTATTTTTATTTCATCACATAACATAACATAACTTCACGCCTTTTGTTACCCGCAAGTGTAGGCAGCGGCTGTTAAGCCTCGTCTCGCCGTTTTGTTTACGTCCCAAATGGAATAGGTGGCGAACCTATTGCCATACTGGGCACAAACTTTTCAGTCATCGATATTTATCACACATAACTTCCAAAAGAATTTCGAAAAGTCATTGGTGTGTGCCAGTGCCAGGATTTGAACCCACTACTTCTTGAATCAGAAGCGGGGTGCTCGCCACTGCGCCACCGAGGCTATTTTATCACAATTGTTACTAAGGCGAAACAAAATTCGCTGGGTCAGCTACTAACTATATAAAGTTGTTGTAAGTTTCCTATAGAGCTGTAATTGTCTTTACTAATTGCATTTTTAAAATGTAGAGAGTAGTATAAAAAAAGCTTTTTTTCGTTTGTTTTGTTTTTACACGTACAAAGCATTCTATGCCATCGGAGATACACCAAAGACTTATCAGGCTCAATCATTATTAGTATATAGAATTTGTTGTCTAACACTGAAATTTCACAATCAAACTCACAAAACGACCATTTTTCTTTAATTGCCTACAATACTTAATGTTTTTTGTTTTTTTTTATTATTAAATATGAAGTACAGTAAACTTGTTTCTTTCATTCATTCGAAGGTTGTTACAACTTCCATTCCATAACTGGTCCACATTGCTCATAAGACAGAGCCGACAATCAACTCAACAGATGTTATCATTCACGTTTATTATTGTATTTCAATCCAATCAATGATTTGCGAATTTATTGATTGCATTCCGATTTGATTGATACTTACTATTAAAAACTAATTTAATTCTCGTCGGGTTCCGGGATTAAATTTACTTTGTAGTTTGCTAGCGGTTTTAAAGAAGGATTTTGATTTGTTTTCTCAGATAGGATGGTGTGATAACTGGATTTATTTTTGTCAACATTATATTTTTTCTAAAAATTGTAGAATTCAGAAGTTTTCAGCAAATAAAAAGACTTCAAAATGCAATTACAAAGACTTTTTTGCATTAAATTTTATTTTCAAATCAATAAAAAGAAATCAATGTAAAGAATTAGTTAATGATAAAAATAATGAAATGATAAATAAGGAAAAAGAACTAAAAGTAATCAGCTTGGGAAGTCCTTGGACAGAGAAAATTTATTTTATAATAGAAACATGTGCTGGCTTCACATAAATTCGTAAGCATTTTTGAAAGTCCAGTGAATATATCAATGAAATTGATAATTTTTTATTTGGTTTTCAATATTACCGCTGAAGTATACACAAACTTACAAAATTTGGCTTGTAACTTTAATAATCTGATTTATTATGACTGACGGGCCTCGTGGCGCATTGGTAAAAACTACCGGCTGCAGCACTGAGGTCGGGGGTTCGATTCCCACACGAGCGCAAATATTTGTGACAAACATGAATATTTGTGCGGCGTCTGGGTGTTTTTCTATGTATTATAAGTATGTATTTACAAAAGAAAAGTATATATGTATTAGTATCCGTTATCTAGTATCCATAGCACAAGCATTTATTTGCTTAGTTTGGAACTGGAGATTTGTGTCCAAGATATTATTATTATTACTATCAAGCGACTAGTGTATGTAACAATATTAACTAATGGCGCTCCGTCCTTAATGCCTACCCCACAAGGGACTTCGCGTAACGTTAAGTAAGTAATTATTTAAAAAAAAATCTATTATATTCAACAATTTATATAACGCCATCCATAAACGCATAAACATAACATAACTTCACGCCTTTTGTTACCCGAAGGAGTAGGCAGCGGCTGTTAAGCCTCGTCTCGCCGTTATGTTTACGTCCCAAATGGAATAGGTGGTGAACCTATTGCCATACCGGGCACAAAGTTTTTCAGTCATCGATATTTATCACACATAACTTCCGAAAACAATTTCGAAAAGTCATTGGTGTGAGCCAGTATCAGGAATCGAACCCGGACCTCTGGATCAGAAGCCGTGTGCTCGAACACTGCGCCACCGAGACTGTTTAAACAATAATAATAATTTAAATTTCTAAATATTGTTATTCATTATGTCAATTATTAAACGTTGAAAATAAGCTCATAATTTATTTAAATAGTTTATCGTAACCTTCAGAAACCGATTACCTTAACGATAACTTTTCAATAGTCACTTATGCAGACCTCCCACGAATATCAAGCCTTACCCCTTTATCCTGTTTCCCCATATTTTTAATATATATCTAAATATTAAAAAACCAAATTCATAATCTATAATAAACAAATGACCATTTTGTAGACAGCTTCTTTTTGTATACTTACCTATAAAGCCTCCATAATCACGTGACTTATGATGTACAGACAGACGGAAACATCTTCAACATTAATTAGTTAGAACCAGGGGGCCGACCAGGTTATGTTTGAAAGAGAATGTAATGGGTCATTAGGCATACTGATCACCTTTAAAAAGTTCTTGTGAAGTTTACGGCGCCTTCGTACTCATTAAGTCGTCATAATTTATAGTTATACCAGTTGTAGCAGTCGGTTAATATAATTGTGTTAATATGTCTATGCTTATACATATTTTTAACATGTCTCTATGACTTAAGATCTCTGCCTATAGCTTATTTTGCTTAAAAACATCTTATATGTTTGGATTTTTGAAGCATACATTAAGTTACACGTTTTTACATTTGTTTATCGTGCGAGGCCCACCCCTCTTCCCCGTCCTTTCCTATCCCCTATCCCTTAAAGGTCGGCGATGCAACAGTAACACTATATGTGTTGCTGGTGTCCATGGGCGGCGTTGGTTGCTTACCATCAGGTGACACGCCTGCTCGTTTGCCCTCCTATCCCATAAAAAAAAGATACAGATTATTTAAAAACTATACAAATTTTGCATGTGACTACGTACGTATGCGGGGAATTTGGAGGCGTGCCATTTTTTTGCACCAAGATGACTGACTAATTGTAAAAGTGATTAATGATATTTCTTAATCAATAACATAACATAACTTCACGCATTTTGATACCTGAAGGTGTAGGCAGCGGCTGTTAAGCCTCGTCTCGCCGTTATGTTTACGTCCCAATTGGAATAGGTGGCGAACCTATTGCCATACCGGGCACAAAGTTTTTCAGTCATCGATATTTATAACACATAAGTTCCGAAAACAATTTCGAAAAGTCGTTGGTGTGAGCCAGTGTCTGGAATCGAACCCGGACCTCTGTATCAGAAGCCGTGTGCTAGACCACTGCGCCACGGCGACAATCAATAATTTACAAAAAAATAAAATTAATCACTTTACACACAAAATAAATCACGTTTCAAATGATGTCATTGCCTGATGTTAGGTTAAAGGTTAGATGTTTAGCGTACTACATTTGGTCAAGTAAATAAGTTCGTTCTAAAAAATTTTCTTTCTAAATTTCACTAGTACAGTAAACTGAAATCCGATCCTAGGGTTACCCACTAAAACCTCGCGGCGGCCTTCCTCCGGCGTTGGGGTGGTCCAGGATTCGGTTAAACCCCTCTGGTCCACCCCGCCGTCGCCCCCCCTCTGTCACGAGGGGGTGCTCATCCTCGGGGAGCCTCGGCGAGGCTCCCCCGGGCGGGGCGGCTCCGACCGCGCGCTGTAAAGAGGCGCGCGGCCGGCGGCGCCCCGGACGACCCTCCCCGGCCGCACCGGGGGGTCATCCTTCCCGGGCCGCGACCCGGGCGCACCCGCGGGGTGTGCGCCCTCGCGGCCCGTCGGCGGCGGCGATCACTAAGCTCGCCGCCGCCGCCTTCGAGCGGGATCGGCTCTCTCCCGACCCCGCTCGGCGGCCTCCTTCTGGAGCATGACTGCTTCGCAGAAGGAGACCACAGCACTCCACTCCTCCTCGCCCGCCAGCATTGCCGCGACCAACGCCGGCGGGGACAAGTCTCGCCCGAACTAGTACTATCACTAGTACTACCTACGCCATCAAAGCGCTAACATTACTTCGCGTCTAGAACTTATAAAGTTCTTCTCATTTATTGTATCCAGAAATAAGTCTTGATAAGAAAACCCTTATCACAAGCCCTTTTTACATTTATATTCTATAGCCGCGTTAAGTGTTGTTGTATATATTCGAATATATAACCGACTTCAAAAAAGAAGGAGATTTTCTCTTTTTACTTATACTGTTTTCATCAACTTAAAGATTTTATGTTTTGCGTTTCTAGAAGTTTCTTGAACTTGTTTTTAAAGTAATTTTATTTTAATGTATAAAGTAGCCTCTCTCGCAGTCTGCTGCATAAATTGGCCGATTCGGCCGGTAATACGACGACCTCTCAAATATCGACGTAAAGTGGCTTATTTCGTATTTCGTACGGTGAGATAGTTATGTGGACCCACGGCATCTTTCATAATATACTCCTTTAAATTTTAGCCACGGATTACTACCTACTGTATCTGTGTTGCAGGTGTCTTTTTATGGGATAGGAGGGCAAACGAGCAGGCGTGTCACCTGATGGTAAGCAACCAACGCCGCCCATGGACACCAGCAACACATATAATGTTACTGTTGCGTTGCCGACCTTTAAGAGATAGGGGAAAGGAAAGGATGGGGAAAGGGGGTGGGCGTCCGGGTACCTCTCTCACCGAACGAAACGCGGCATGAGCCACTTTACGTCGATCTTCTGAGAGGTCGTGGTATTTCACCGGTCGAGCCGGCCCATAAATGTGCGGTCTATGAGCGGCACTTGTCACCTATCATCAGCTGACCCGCTTGCTCATTTGCCCCTTAACCTATAAATAAAATATTTAGTAAAAGTAGTACCTGCTCTATTGAATACATCATACATTGTTACATACAAAAAAAATGTCAAAACGCATACCTACTTATTTTATATACATTTTTTATACGAAGTGACACATTATTTTTTCTGGGTCTTATAAAATTATTAATCCGTCAAGCGTGACCGTCATAAATTGTACACTTGGCGTATGTCACGCACGTACTCTCTCACGTAGCTCTTTCACATTTAAAATATGGTTGTAACGTATAAATAATATTAATTTGTATTTTAATACTAAA
This sequence comes from Euproctis similis, assembly GCA_905147225.2. Classification (NCBI taxonomy): domain Eukaryota; kingdom Metazoa; phylum Arthropoda; class Insecta; order Lepidoptera; family Erebidae; genus Euproctis; species Euproctis similis. Next base: position 16,494,059 of record LR990116.1, read on the forward strand.
ATATTGTCATATTAATTTAATTAAGGTCGGCAATGTCACCTTTGGTGTTGTAGATGTACATAGGCGGCGCTAGTCACTTATCAAACGAATAGGCTCCAATAAAAATCTAAATAAAATCTATTTTTAATAATTTTTAATTTAATCTATAGTATGTAATGATATGTAATAAGATAAACGGAGGAATATTACATAGTATTATATTTTTAAAACGGCCGAAGGCTTCAAAGAGAAAATCTCACCTGTCGACTCCGTCTGACTGAACAATTAGTTACACTGACAATGTGTTACCTTAAAATGTCGATATTTCCGTAGATTGTGGGGATCGTGTCAACCCTTGTGAATGAGGAGCAAAAAGTTGGAAAAAGTTAAAGGTTACAGCGGTCCGCCAAAGAATATACTTTTAATATAACATAACTTCACGCCTGTTTCTACGTGAAGGTGTAGGCTACGGCTATTAAGCCTCGACTTGCCGTTATGTTTACGTCCCAAGATCGAATAGGTGGCGAACCTATTGCCATACACCGTGCACAAAGTTGTCAGCCATCGATAATTATTATACATAACTTCCGAAAAGAAATTCGAAAAGTCATTGGTTTGTTTGTTCCGAAATTGTCTTGCAGATTTCATAATTTACATTTATTCCATATGTGATATTTAACATAAGTCTCATATTTGTGATTTAAGTTAATAAAATCATGTTCATTACAAAGGTCACAGGTTCGAATCTGCGAGTAATAACGAGTTATAATATAAAAAGAGTGAGATTTATTATACCGAAACGATAAAGAAATAAATCAAAATCGCTCGCATCAATTAATTATCGAGAGGGACATAATTTAAATAAATTAATTTTATTACACAATTATTAATTTATATAAATCATTATATTAATATTAGAATTGTATACATTAATTTGTATGTTCTAAGTTTCTTGGTAATTTTTCATTGTTAACGATAGGCTTTTTTACGTTTAACGATCAAAGCGATGGACTGAGCATTATTTCATGTTGTGCCTTCACAGTATGGTGGCGCAGTGATCTATTATCCACTACATTTATTAATAATATTAATTTATCGACATACTAATGAAGAAATTAGAAAATCATAATTAGTATAAAATTAGTACAATTTTTAATCATGTTTGTCTGTATCTGTAACTATTTGTCTCTTTGGGTATGAATTTTAAGTTCCCTGCTTCTAAAAGGAGAAGTCGGACCGATAACTTGATGGAATTCTTTAAGCGAGTCTCTGAGTGACAACACTGTGCCCGTTTAAGATAAGGGGTACCACCATCAATTTAACATAGCATACAGCAAAGCATAAGATAACTTTACACATTTTTTTACCGAAGGTGTAGGCAGTGTCTGTTAGGCCGTTATGTTAGGGCCTAGGAACCTATTTCCAGACCCGGTTCAACGTTTACAGTCACCTATATCTATCACACATAACTTTCGAAAAGTATTTCGAAAAGTCATTGGTGTGAGCCAGGATACGAACCAGCTACTTCTTGATTCAGAAGCGGGGTGTTAAACCACTGGACCAACGAGTCCTCTATTTATTTACGTTAACATTAAAATTGTGAATAATATGAGTTTGGCTGGATCCGATACCGGCACTTTATAAAGGTTGATCAACTTACTAAACCACTAATGGAGCCCTTGCAGACTTTGAATAACTTTTACAAATTATTATTTTTATCAAAGTAGATTTAATCGGAACCATTATACATTGAGTTCATAATGGCGAAGTTTTTCAAAAACCACATCGGACATTAGTGGTTTTTATTTCCAAAGAAGTGGTTTCGAGTAAAAAGTTAAGTGACTTATTCAGTATAATATCCATATTCTTGAACTTAAAAGATGGTTTAATTCTCGGTGGTCCAGTGGTTGCGCTCTCTGTTCCTCATTCAAAAGTTATAAAGTCGATTCCTGACTCCCACCAATGATTTCTCGTAATTACTGGCGGAAGGTAAAACAAATATTAATGATGAATTCAAATATATTTACACTTATCAATACTCAGACTTTATAGATTGAAGTCTGACCTGAGCCTCTACTGAAACTCCAAACATTAAAATAATTTTATTTTAAATATATAGCCTTGGTGGTTCAGTGGTCGAGCACCCCGCTTCTAAATCCAGAGGTCGCGGGTTCGAATCCTGACCAATGAAAATAATTTCGATAGTTATGCGTGATAAATATCGATCGAATTTGTGCCCGGTATGGCAATAGGTTAGCCACCTATTCCATTTGGGACCTAAACATTACGGCGAGTCGAGGTTTAACAGCCACTGCCTACACCTTCGGCTAGAAAAAGGCGTCAAGTTATGTTATGTTATTTGATTCTGTTCGATAACATATCTTTTCGTAAGTATAATTCGCTTTCAATGTTTTTGTTTCACAAAACAATTTAAAGTTAAATAGACTTATGTTGTAGGGCAGTTTTGCACAAACGCATTAGCAACTGTTTCTTTATCAGAACTCAGGAACTGTAAAAAACTTAAATGAGAAATATATTACAAGTGAAAGAACTGTGCGGTTTTATTGCACCGCGGCGACTTCTACTTTAATTTGAAGCTCCACGTACTAGCTTTTTGTTCAGTTAAATTAATAAATTAGCTGACCCGGCGAATTTTGTTTTGATAACTTCACGTCAATATACCATATAATTTAAAAAATTCCATAGAGACTGACATTGTAGAATTTATGTCACTGAGTCTATAAAAGAACATAACATAACATAACTTCACGACTTTGTTACCCGAAGGTGTAGGCAGCGGCTGTTAAGCCTCGTCTCGCCGTTATGTTTACGTTCGAACGAATAGGTGGAGAACCTATTGCCATACTGGGCACAAAGTTTTTAGTCATCGATATACATCACACATAACATCCGAAAATATTGGAACACGCGACTCCTTGATTCGGGGATTGAGCGGGGTGCTCGACCACGAGACCACCAAACAAGTTCTTTTTCAACAATAACCGAAAATTAACGGCAATCAGTTAAAGATGACTTTTCTGTAGTATTACGTTTTATATTAATGTATTATGTATATAAATTAGTTACATTATTTATTGCTTTTTAGTAGTTTTTAGTTATGTAGTGTACGTAGATAGATTTTATAGTAATCCCTATGCTGGAATATTACATGTAGGGACTGTTTTCGTCTGCTTAGTGCTTAACTTTTTGTTAGTGTAGTTTTATTTCTAAAAATAAAAAAAAAACGATGATTACATTCAACTATCCATCGTCATATAACTTTGCGAGATTGGCTTTGACCCAAAATATCAAGATTGAGCACAAAGTATACCAACAGACGCATCGTAGTCCCTGAACTCATAAATTGCCAAGTGCCAACATTGACCTATTTGTTACCAACTGCATTCAATAACTGTCCTTGTCCTCATTCATGATCTGGAATGGATGCAAAGCAACCATATATATATTGAATAATACTATAATCTTAATAATTCAATGATATTTGAATGTACGTAACGCCTTGGTCTATCCAATGGTACACCACACCTTCGAATAGAAATAGGCGTGTCAGCGAGCCGAATCGGTACGTTACGTACCAAATTAAATTGGTGGCGAACGCATTGCCATTCGACGCATTCATACGGAGTCCGGAATCGAAACCACGGTTTCTGAATCAGAAGCTCGACCACTGGACCAGAAATATTTTAATGTAAGCTAAATTATACCAATTATTTAAAGACATGAAAATTTAATATAATAATAATTTCCAAATTATGTGCATTTAGTCAATAATTCAATAGTCTCGGTGGTCCAGTGGTCAAGCATATGGTTTCTGAATCCAGATGTCGCGGGTTGAAATCTTGGCACACACCAATGACTTCTCGAAATTAATTAATTTCGAAAGTTATGTGTCATAAATATCGATGTCTGAAAACTTTGTGCCCGGTATGGCCATACGTTCGCCACCTATTCCATTTGGGACGTAAACATAAAAGCGAGACGTGGCTTAACAGCCGCCGCCAACACCTTCGAGTAGAAAAAGGCGTAAAGTCTATAATGCGGTTCAGACTAAAGGCTTATTTATTATAAATTTTGATGAATAAATCCCATATTTTTGTGAATAAAATACTTTTGATGAATAAAAGTATAGCAAATTCTCATCAGTTACAAAAGTTATTACTGTAAACTTGTAACTTAACTTACTTGTAAAGTCCTCAATTTACAATATTTGCGTAAGTCATAATTGAAATTATTTTGCCATAACAATAACTTCACGCTAAGAGAGTAGACAGAAAGAACAGACTTCCATAAATAAAAAGATGTTTAGTCTTTGTTTCTGCTGCCTAGCTCAAGCATTAAGTAAAAAAAAAAACAAGACATTTGAAGATGACTAACCTATTTACGTATAATGTTCCAGACACTATTACCAGACAGATAACTATGTTACTACATATTATTATACGAGTTACTAATGTAACATAAACAGGAGTTTCTCATTAACACATCTGGCGATTAAAACTTAAGAACAACGTACCGCTTTTGGAGTTGGTTTGTTTTTACTCGTTTACTACGAAACAGACAATTTGTAAAGTAAATTAGTGTTGTTTATTTTTATTTTTAGACAGAATACATGCTGCATCATCTATGTGAGGCATAGTGGTACGGCCTATACGGTCGCTGCATGAATAGGCCAATACCGCGACCTCTGAGAAAGACAACGTTAAATGATTGAGGCCGCGTTTCGTTCCATGAGTGACGTATCCAGGCGCCTAGCCCCTTTCCCAAATATCCTCCCCCTATCGGTCAAACAACTCTTACGGTGTTGCAGATGTCCATGGGCAGGGTTTATCCCTTACCACCAGGTGACCAGCTTGCTCGTTTACCCTACTTTTACATAAACAAATTGCCGCTACCTACACCAACGTATATGTAGTGTGTGAAGCTACGGCTTCCGTATTAATGTGGTGACCTAAATATTAATTATAATAATGACAAGTACAGGTGCGCCCATTTGAAATGCCCTTGTTGTCATGTACACAATTCTAAAGTCATTAGTATTCAGGTAGCAAAGGGGGCGACTCAAAATAAGTTTGGATAAGTCAAACAGCAAGTGATGGATGTTTGTTTGCGTTTGCCATTATTTTTTATATTCACGACTAGTTGTTCCTCGCACCTTTTATAATAATGATAACTTTTTTCACGGATTCTGATGAAACAAACTAAGTCTAGCTGCAAGTTAAGGTAATATACCTAAAGAAAAATAGTGAAAGTAACTCATGTTACTATATTCTTACACCTTTTTTACCATTTGTTTAGTACGCAGATAAAACATCTAAAACACCATACATGGCATACCATATGCCCAAAATATTTATCATCGGATCTCCACCCCAATTATGGTCAGCAGCCGACTTGCCAAAAATGGGGCTATACCAGTGACAGTCTCAAGCGAGAATTCAACTTACGGCTTCTCGCAAATCCATTTCATAGCCCTTAACCAAGCGAGTAATAGTGGTTTCACAAATTAATCGATTTGTAATGCACATTATGAAATTTAATTTATCAGCTATTTTGTACCCTTTCACCGGGTGGACGTGGGCGTGAATATAATCAGGTTGCAATAGTCGTGACCGGCCACACCCGTACTACTGCCGAGGCAGGAGATTGCCAACCGACTCGCCTCCATTGCCGCGATTCCAGAACGAGATATAAACTTAGATTGATCTACGCAGCAGCTGGTCGCGCTGTTGAATTATGATATTGCAAACATTTAAATGACCTTAGAATTATAAGTTGAGGTAAAGAGATAGTCACTGGTTATCTCGGTGGAGCTTTGCCGCTACTGGTTCATAATAGGTACTGCAATTCTGCAAAATACAGACAATCAATCGCTTAACTTTTGTGGTCTCGGTGGTCCAGTGGTCGAGCACCCCGCGGTTTCCTGGAACCAATTATTTTCGTAAGTTATGTGTGATAAATATCGATGACTGAGATCTTAGTGGTATGGCAATAGGTTCCCCACCTATTCCATTTTGAGACGTAAATATAATGGCGAGACGAGGTTTAACAGCCGCTGCTTACACCTTTGGGTAGAAAAACGCGTTAAGTTATTTAACTTTGTCATGCAACGTTGTCCTTTTTTTGGTTCTAGAACTCTCGACTCCTGCTCCTCATTTATCTTTCCAGCTTTTCCGCTTTTCTGACTCTTTCTCTTAGTCTAACGTACTCCATACTACAACCATGTGTCTAATGAAAACTACTGAACAAATTGCTTAGTATCTTAATCTAAACTTAGGTCTAGATTTTTTACTTTCATACGCCCTCTGCTAGGCCAAACTCTCTCTTTAATATGTTAAAGTTTGTATGAGCAAGTTGACCTTTCTTGCTTAAGTTTTTAGAGTCCAGAAAGTTAGTCACTGCTAATTATGACGAGCCTCCCGGTGCATTGCTAAAGCTACCGACAGCAGAATCGAGGGTCGGCGGGTTCGATCCCCTCCCGAGTACATATATTCGTTACAAGCACAAAGTATGGCGTCTGGGTGTTTTTATATGTATTATAAGTATGTATTTACAAATAACAGTATAAATATATTGATATCCGTTATCTAGTATCCATACCATAAGGATTTAGTTGCTTAGCTTGGAACTAGAGGGCGCTGTGTGTATTGTATCCAAGATATTATTATTAGTATTATATTATGAATATATAGATACATCGTTTTCCTTAAGACCATAATGATAGGTTTAATTATGATTTTAGTATTTCCTTTGAAATAGAAGGCTGATTTTATTAATCCGGTTCTCAATCACATTTGCTCGTACCAATATTTTTTATTAAACATGGAAAGAAACCATGACTAATAATATTTTTAATTCACATGTAATCAAGCAATTTATATTATAAAGACTCTTTTTAATATTTCAATACTTAAGTCTTTGTAATTAGAGGTCTCGGTGGCCCAGTGGTCGAACGCACGGCTTCTGATCCAGAGGTCCGGGTTCGAATCCTGACACTGGCTCACACCAATGACTTTTCGAAATTGTTTCCGGAAGTTAAGTGTGGTAAATATCGATGACTGAACACTTTGTGTCCGGTATGGCAATAGGTTCGCCACCTGTTCCATTTGGGACGTAAACATTACGGCGAGATGAGGCTTAGCAGCCGCTGCCTACACCTTCGGGTAGAAAAGTCGTGAAGTTATGTTATATTTTTAATATTTCAATACTTTGTAATATAAAGATAAATACTTATTCATCATTGCTGTAGCCTCAAGAGACATAACGATATTTCTAAGACATTTTAATTGCACCACGACCGGTTCTAACGTAACAATTATTGAATTAACAAATGACCAGCCCCGAGCTAACTGTGGCTTAACACCAAGACCTGAGGAAAAATTATATAAAAAAGACTGTTAATTACGCATCATAAGGTAATATAAAAGGATTTAAAATTAAGAATTTGTAAGCGGTTACATTACAAAATGGAAGTATTTATTTGCTTGTTTGTACGTTTTTATGGCAGGACATTCTCTTTAAAACGATATTTTCAAATTTTTAGGTAAATATTTCTAAATAGAATAAGCTTATTCTATCTAGAAATATCTACCCAAATACTCGCTACATATCATTAGATTTACAATCTACCTACATAAAGGTTTAGTATAGCCATTTTACTGTCCTTATCCTACTTCTCAGTGGGGTCGGCACAACATGTTATCCTTTCGAACTATCCATTTTGTCAAAAGATTTGGCTGTGGTTCTATGACCGGTGTATTAAAGTTTAATATGTAAAACATGAAATAACTTCCCGCCTTTTCTTACCCAAGCTATAGCCACACCGGACACAGAGTTGTCAGTAATCGATATTTATCACACACATAACTTCCAAAAAGAATTTCGAAAAGTTGTTCGTGTGAGCCAGTATTCGAACCCGACTTGTTGATACAGAAGCGAAGTGTTGGACCGTTGAATATGTATGAATTAATCAATGTCATAGTATAGTTAGAATAGTGACTGAATCGTTTAGTGTTCTGATTCAACAATCCCCAGTACTCATTATTACTTATTAAATTGAAAATCAATGTTGTAATTAAGAATTAAATTATTAATTACGCATAACTAATATAATTTACACGCAAAGATACATTTTAACTTAGACAATAAACAAATATGTCTCAACAAAAAATGACAACCATCATAATATTTAACAGTAACAAAATGAAATAAATGGAAACACCATTAAAACTTTCTTTATCTCACATTAACAAAATAATTCGTCTCGTCATTTATCGATCCCCTTTCAAATCCTTAATTGTGTTTATTCGGAACCATTAATTCGTTGACGAGTCCGTTCGTTATTCGATTCGTTTAAAAATAGTTAAGTACACTCGAAAATTCTTTGATAATTTCAAAATAACTTCTTGGTTATTTGGAGATCTCGACAAAGGCCTAAGTGCTGTTCGTAGTTTTATAGAAGTCGAATTATGTCATCATATTTTTTTTCATTGCTCGTAAAAAACCTACGGCATATAAAACTATTATACTTTATCTGTGTTGATAAAAAATACATTGCATTCTATAGATAACTGAATAATATGATCGTCTAAATAGCATTATTGAGTTAAATATTCAGAGCTAAAGTATATTGAAATGAGGTATTCCGGGTATTGAATTTTTTTAACTCAACTACTTACTCTAGTAAGGAATTCAATTCAATATATTTTAAAGATAAAATTGCATTTCAAGCTCTAATGAAACGAACTTGTTTGACTTAGCAAGAACTATGTTAAGTTTTACGTTTTTTGTGTCTTCTCTAAATGCAAATGCTATGGAGATAAAAGTAGATGAAAGCCACGCAGTTCGTTACAATATGGTAAGGCATTCAAATATCGGCGTAAAGTGACTGATGCCGCGCTCCGTTCCGCGAGAGAGGTATCTGAAACCCGAGGACCTTTGCCGCTTCTTTCCCATCTTACTACTTGAAAGCCCGACAAGGAGGAGGGAGGCGGTAGTTGCTTACCAAGAGTTGACCCGCTTGCTCGTTGGCTCTACTATTTTATCATATAAAGAATATAATATAAATGATAAAGAAATCGATAGTCAAATATAAAATCGTTATGTTTGTCTGTATATCTGCATAAAGGATTAGTATTCCATCCTAGCTTACATTGCATCAAAATAATTTTGGAACCCAATTAACTAAAGTGACTTAGCATTAATGATAATCGATGAGAATGAAGAATCTTCCAGCCAGGTGCTACCTAAAGGGGGACTGTCGAGACCTCCCACCATTGTGGAACTAATGGGGCGTGTCAATCAATTTAATTAATCATTCGGATATTTTTTACAGGAAACTTTCGTTCTTTCTTTCCTAAAGTTTTGAAGTCGTGGACACAAAATAGTGAGGTGTCTGATATATATCAGACACCTTACTATTGATTATTCAAAGGAACTTCTAATTAAAGATATTTTTTTACTAGAATGTAACTGTCACGTCACGGCAGCAGCTTGCAGCTATCTATTGATATTAAATTTAAGTGTATGTTAGGTTAGGTATGTATGCAAACCACTACCACGCCACCTATTCCAATTGGGACTTAAACACACGTATGCCCTACACCTTCGGGTAGAAAAAGGCGTGAAGTTATGTATGTAAGTGTATGTTTGTAATATTGAAATAACTGCATTCTACTACAATGATTTGAATATATACACCAAAATATCATTATTTTTAAGACTCTTTTGACTGTCCAAATGCCAGTAAAGATGTGTGCTGAAATATAGTTACTCATAAATACGTAACCTCAAGCCTTTATCAGTCCGAAGGTGTAGGCAGTGGCTATTAAGGCAGTGACTGTTAACCACCTACTCGCCAAATTTTTCGTCCCGATTGGAATAGGTGGCAGAACCTATTGCCATACACCGGACACAATGTTGTCAGTCATCGATATTTATCACACCACATAATTAACTTCCGAAAATAATTCCGAGAGTCATGGGTGTGAGCTCAAAATTGAACCCACCATTTCTTGGAACAGAAGCGGGATATTCGACCACTGGTCCACCGAGATACAAAAATTTCGTACAAGTATTATTTATCGATACCGTGAAATATAGTTTAAACAAGCCCCTCTTTAGTGATCCTTTCAATATTGACTTTGATATTTGGAAGCAACAAGATTAAACGAAATCCAACAATACCTGCAAAAGCCTTTAATCCTAACAAACAAACATGCGAATAGTTAACAAATTCAGTTTCCATGTTTATAATACGTTTCAAAATATGTCTAGTTCGCAATTTTTGTTAGAACTGTCTTTGGCAAATAGTGGCAAATAGTGGCAAAAATTGTAGTTTTGTTTCAGCCTATAAAATTAGCCCTTAAATTCTAAAATATTTATATATTATTATTATTCCTAATACGGATAAATTTGTTTATAGTCTCGGTGGCGCAGTGGGCGAGCGCACGGCCTCTGATCCAGAGGTCCGGGGTTCGATTCCAGACACTGGCTCACACCAATGACTTTTCGAAATTCTTTTCGGAAGTTATGTGTGATAAATATCGATGACTGACAAACTTTGTGCCCGGTATGGCAATAGGTTCGCCACCTATTCCATTTGGGACGTAAACATAACGGCGAGACGAGGCTTAACAGCCGCTGCCTACACCTTCGGGTAACAAAAGGCGTGAAGTTATGTTATGTTATGTTGTTTATAATCCAACAAAACAAAACAACTAACAAATTATATAAGTAAGATAAAGAAAGACATGTTTCAGAAGTTAAAATATGAATACTAGTGATAATTTTATCAGTCGTAGAGCCACACAGTTCGATGTATGAACTAAATTTAAGGCTCTCCAGAAGTTCATCACCATCCAACTACGAATCCCTCCCTCTTATAATCGACGGTTAAGTCAGTAATACTAGTTCAGTAATGCTTGGCTCACATCACTGCATACTGCCAATACTACCTGTATTTTAATGAGCTCTGAAAACAAAATTATTTCACAAACACTCCAAAGATGGCACTACTGCGTTCACACTCCGACATGTATATACATATAAAGACTAAGCAGATATATACAATGTAAAAACGGAAGGCCATCACCGCCTACTAGTCTAACAGAGGAAGGTGGCGGCGCCCCTTTCATGTCCTTATCAGGTGTCGTAACGAGCCCTAATGATCAACGACTTTTACGTAAAGAGTTTTGAAAGTCAAAGGAGCAAGTGAGGTGTGTTAACACCTTGTTTTATGGGACTCACTGAATTCTTTGTAAGTACTCTATAAAGGATTAAAAAGATAATAAAAATTGTCCTTTTGGGAGAGGCTGATCATAACATTATACCGTAAGGAATTTGTTTACAAGCTCATAAAAAATAATCCACGCAAGCAGAACACAAAAAACAAGTAGCGGTAGAGCAGTTCGCTGCATGAATGGGCCGGCTCGGCCGGTGAAATACAAGCCCTCAGAAGATCGACGTAAAGTGGTTCGCGCCACATTTTGCTTGGTGTGAGAGGTACCCGGAAGCCCTCCTCCCTTCCCCACTCCTACTCCCTTATAGTCGGCATCGCATCTGTAACACTATATGTATTGCAGGTGTCCATGCGCGGCGCTGGTCACTTACTATCAGGTGACACGCATGCTCGTTAGCCCTCTTATCCCATTATAAAAAAAAGCATGAGCAATTTATAAAAATAAGTAAGCAATAGTCATTTATTTAAATTGATAAAGTTTAAATCATCGGCCAGTTATATTTCTTATGTAATATACTGATAATTAACTAATCATATTACTGAGTCTATGAATTTTGAAATATTAACTAGATAATTATTATAAATTTTCTAATGAAATAGATGGGATCAAATTAAAATATGAAATGTTACCGGGTAATTATGTGTGGCTGTGAGGCGTGGGGCAATATCAATTAATGCGGCATACTGATCATCAACACCCGACACTCATTCCAATATTTTAACCAATCAATATATTATTAAAATTCTCTGTCATCGGACTTTAATTGACCGCTAGTAATTCGTAATCATTTATTTCGTAATGACAGTTTATCTACATACGCCCCATTTTCTACCCGAAGGTGTAGGCTGCGGCTGTTAAGCCTCGACTCGCCGTTACTCGTACCTAATGCAATACCGGGCACCAAGTTTTCAGTTATCGATATTTATCACACATAACTTTCGAAATTAATTTCGAAAAGTCATTGGTGTAAGCCAGGATACGAACCCGCGATTCAGAAGCGGGGTGTTTGACCACTAGAAAACACCGAAGCACTTTTCAAAATTATCTATTTAATTATAAATAGACTTATACTAAAATGTTAAAAGGGTGACGTCTGGATATTGTAAATTTTGGAAAAACTACTAATGAAGGTCTTCAGTGGAAGACAAGATAAAACTATCTTATTGTAGAGAGCTTGTTTTTTTTTGTTTTCTATGTATTATAAGTATGTATTTACAAAAGAATAGTATATAATAATAAGTATTACAATCCGTTAACTAGTATCCATAGCACAAGCATTTATTAGAGAGCTTGTTTTTTTTTTGTTTTCTATGTATTATAAGTATGTATTTACAAAAGAATAGTATATAATAATATGTATTACAATCCGTTACCTAGTATCTATAGCACAAGCATTTAGTTGCTTACCTTGGAACTAGAGGGCGCTGTGTGATTTGTGTCCAAGATATTATTATTAACTAGAGGCATGTCGCCGATTTAGTGCTAAAGATCTAAGTTTATATATTCACGCTTTGTACCTATACGAATCTAATAAAACACTCAACGATCTGCAATAATACTTAACAGACTTACTTGAAACAAATACTAATCTTACATTAAATTTGTTAAAATTTTCATTTGGATGAAAAAAATATAGTCATTAAATGCAACACTTTTATTATATAGCTACTTAAAAACACCGTGAGCTAATGTCTTTCTAAAAAGGCTCAAGTAAATTAAATGTCCCGCAGTTAAAATCGTGATAACTATGCTATAAATTAAATCTCCTTACTTAGCTTTTAGAGGCAATTAAAAATAGTCCATTGGCGCTTAATCGTGTTGAATAACTCTTTAATGTTTTGCTACAAATTTGGGGCTGACTATTCATATGTCGTTCTTGGTACCTTATAAGTAAATTTTAAATAGGTAGAACTGGTGTTTCTGTGAAGTATCGGAAACGGTATATAGATTTATTACCGGTCTCTACCTTCAGGCCCGTAATAGTTGAGGGTAATGGCTGTATAGCATTTCACCACACAAAATATTACAGCCCACAGAATAGGGATGAGCCAAATGCTATAACAAAATAGGCTTGTTTCCACTAAAAATGAATTGGATGGATTAGAGTCGATTATTGCAGAAGCAGAGAGCAGAGCAGAGAGCAGAAAGCAAATTATTTATTTAATATCTTAAGAAAAGAACGATTTATTAATCATTATTTCTACTCCTACTCCCTTAAAGGTCGGCAACTGATTTATGCTATTTAACAGTGGTAATAGTTAACAGTGGTAGAGCCAAGCAGTTCGCTGCATGAATGGGCCGGCTCGACCGGTGAAATACCACGGCCTCTCAGAAGACCGACGCAAAGTGGCTTATGCCGTGTTTCGTTCAGTGAGAGAGGTACCCGGAGGCCCACCCCCCTTCCCCATCCTTTCCTATCCTCTATCTCTTAAAGGTCGGCAACGCAACAGTAACACTGTATATGTTGCTGGTGTCCATGGGCGGCGTTGGTTGCTTACCATCAGGTGACACGCCTGCTCGTTTGCCCTCCTATCCCATAAAAAAAAATATGTTGCAGGTGTCCAAGAGCGGTGCTGGTCACTTACCATCAGATGCCACGCCTGCTCATTTGCCCTCCTATCCTATAAAAAAGAGATTCCTGTTAGCGATAAGGTCGCCGTTTGTACTCCTAGCTATAAGACTTTACATATTGTTTTCAAAAGATGTCATGTTTATGGTCTGCAAATAAAGAATAATGACATGTTATTTTAACATTACAATAAGAGCATAACAATGACCACAAGGCCGGGAGACATGACCATATGGGCTATCCCCGGGTACAATCACCCTGCATTCCTCGGTTGCGGTATTGGCGATCTCCATGTAATGCGACGCGGTTGTTACTGTAATTTGCAACACCCCTACTGCTTTATATATTTCTTGGAACAATAATTATAATTTCTTGAAGCAAATTTATTGGAAATATATGTTATATTAATATGTGCGTCTCGGTGGTCCAGTGGTCGAGCACCCCGTATCTGAATCAACAGGGAGCGGGTTCGAATCCTGGCTCACACCAGTGACTTTTCGAAATTAATTTCGATTGTAATGTGTGATAAATATCGATGACTGAAAAAATTGTGCCCGACACCTATTCCATTTGGGACGTAAACATAGCGGCGATTCGAGGCTTAACAGCCACTGCCTACACCTTACACACCACGCGTGAAGTTATGTTGTGTTTGTTATGTAATAATATTCCGATTCTCGTTATAAATATAAATTACTACCTACTGATGTTTAACTTCAAAATGCATACGTGTGGGTATTTATTTAAATATAAACTAAAATAAATGTTAAAAAATAATTTAAAGAAAAAAACTTTTTTAAAGAATTTAAACGCTCTAAAAAGAATAAAATAATTTTCACCTTAAACAATTTAACTATCAACTTATAACCTTATTATATACAATTTATGTAATAATAAAAGCTTGTCGCTATGTTTAATTACCTATCAGTGGCAATCCATAACCATCTATAAATATTTTTTTAGATTTAATGATTACTGTGACGGATCGCATTATCCAAATATATTTTTTTGGTTTATAACATATATATGGACACCCGAACACATATAGTGTTACAGTTGCGTTGCCGGCCCTTTCCATGGGAAATGGAAGGGGTCGGAATTGGGATGGGACGAGGAGGGGGGAAGGGTTGGGTTAAACATAGCGACAAGCTTTTATTATCACATAAATTGTATATAATAAGGTTATAAGTTGATAGTTAAATTGTTTAAGGTGAAAATTATTTTATTCTTTTTAGAGCGTTTAAATAAAAGCTTCTTTAAAAAAGTTTTTTTCTTTAAATTATTTTCAAGTTTTTAGTTATCGATGGGTAAGTCATCTCATTCAAAGCATCATTGTTACAAGGTCGTTTGCCAGTTAATTTCGAAAAGTCCAACTCTTCAATGAGGAGACCTCCTAAAGTCTTTTCCCTACTTAAGGCCACGTATGCTTGACCAGCAGCAAAGATTTTCGAGCCTAAGTAAACAATTTTTTTTTGTTTTTCAAATTTGTTGATTTTGCAACTTAATTTTGTTATGTGGGACTGTTGTTTAATAACAAAATATGTTTAACTACTTGTGATGTGTAACGCCATCTGTTGTTTTAATCCGTACTCTATACTTGCCGACCTGAGTGTAACATAGGAGTGAGTTGTAATAAAAGTTATAGTTCGTTCCCATCATCCACTGTGTTTAATTCTAATAATACGTATAACACCATTAAAATCCGTTAGTGTAGCAATCATGTTAAAGTTATTAAATCCTGTCCAATTTACGTCGGTATCCTGAAAGGGCATGGCATTGCACCGGTCGAACCGGCCCATTCAAGCAGCAGATTGCGTGGCTGACCACAATTAAAACACTGTTAACTATTAAAACATAGGTCAACGGAAAGCCGTCGACTGTGATGGACTACCGCCTCAGCCGTAAAGTGGTCGTAAGGTTCTCAATGTTAGCACTAACTCATTTTGATTATAAATTTGGACGCGCCGCTTAACCCTGTATCTTGACATGGTGATTTGGCATCAGTGACTGAATAGTAAACAACAGATTGACTGACACCGCCCAAAAAAGCAGGCCGCTAACATCTAGCCGCTCATATTGAAAACCCTATGATATATATAATATTCATACACATTCTAATTTGTTTATAACATTAATTAATAAAATAACATAGCTCGACTCCTTTTTCTACCCGAAGGTGTAGGCAGCATCTGTTAAGCCTCGACTCGCCGCTATGTTTACGTCTCAACGATCTTTAAGGGAGTAGGATATAGGATATGGGAGTAGGAAGGGATGGGGAAGGGGAGTGGGCCTCCGGGTACCTCTCTCACCCAAAGAAACACGGCGTGAGCTGGTTGTGGTATTTCACCGGTCGAGCCAGCCCATTCATACAGTGAATTGCTGGGCTCTACCACTGTTGCCATACAGCGAGCACAAAGTGGTCAGTCAAAAATATTTATCACACATGACTTTCGAGAGGAATTTCGAAAGACATTGGTGTGAGGCCAAATTCGAACCCAAGACTTCCTGATTCAGAAGCGGGCTAGTTTACTGAACCACCGAGACATAGTTTTTGAAATTCTCATATAACTCTTTAATGAAAGGGCCATTTGGTACCCATATAGTAGAAACGCAAATATTTATTTCACCATATTGGATTTAGAATGACGTCACATTATTTTTCGAGCTACTATTAACAAGCCCTTTCATTCGATACCCATATTGTAGAAATGCATTAAAAAAAACTGTTCCTCTATCTTGGATGATCCGCCATATTGGATTTAGAATGACGTCACATTATTTTTTTAGTTGCTCCCAATGAGCCCTTTCATTTGATACCCATATTGTGCGAAAGCTTAAAATATATATTCCTTCATCTTGGATATTCCACCATATTGGATTTAGAATGACGTCATATTATATTTTGAGTTACACTCAATAAACCCTTTCATTTGATACCCATATTGCAGAAATGCATTAAAAATATCCATTCCGCCATCTTGGGTCGTCCGCCATATTGGTTATAGAATGATGTCATACATTATATCATGCATTGTCATCCAAAGTACACATGTGTACAAAATTTCAGCTCAATCGGTTGAAGGTATCTACTTCAAAATTGAGTTACAAGATTCCACCGAACATACATACTTACATACATACATACATACATACAGTGCAAGTTAAATAAAAGCTTATAAAAATATTTTTACTTTCATACATAACTTCACGCCTTTTTCCTACCAGAAGGTGTAGGCAGCGGCTGTTAAGCTTCGACTCGTCGAATGTTTACGTTACAAATAGAATAGAGGGCGGAACTTATTACCAAATATGGGGCACGAAGAAATCATTGCTGTGAGCCCGTATCGATCCCATGACTTCTAAATAAGAAGCAGACCGACCACTATTTTTGTGTTGTTGGTTTATAAAACATTTTCGTTTAGTTTTTAAATCTGAATTTATAATTATAATTTTCATAAATCTTTTAATTCCTTTCCATTCCTCAATTCCTTTTAAGACCCTGTTATGATAATACTTGGCCAAAGTATTTCAAAAAGATTTGTCTAAGATAAGACGTTTGAAAGAAATATGTCTGAACTTTATATACCGGTGCAGACGTTGTATAACTACATATAAGAATGAACGGCTATTTGTTCTTTTGTAGCAAAAGACAATTCGCACTTAACTATCTAGAACTTGCACCAATGTTTTATATGGCTATAATCTTTTTCATAAATATCGGATATGTCGAGGTTTACAATATATTATTATTTTTTAAAAACAAAGCAAAATTTCCTTTAATTTTAATCAATATATTTTGCACAACAGTGGTAGAGGCTTTTCTCAAAACAGCGATGTCAAGGGGCTTATGCCGCTTTTCGTTCGGTGAGACAAGTATCTGGGGATCTGCTTCTCTCCCTCTACATTTTTATCATTTTTCCTATCCTATCTCAATAGACTGAAATGCAAATGTAACACCATCTGTGTAACATATGCCTATAAACGGCGCTATTAACTTACCGAGTATTTGAAGCGAATGTGAGTGGCAGGGTCGGGATCGGGAGACCAAGACGCGGCTACCACGACCATATAAATCGTCTGTTTAAGAAAGGCAAAATGCGTAGTACCCGAAACCGGCGAGAATGCATGATAAGATGTATGACTGTGAAGCGAAATAGGTGTGTCAGGATCGTAGCTTGTGGAAGGCCAAATTCTCTGCCTACCCCTATGGGATACAGGCGTGAGTTTATGTATGTATGTATTAACTTACCACTAGGAGATACGTTAGCTCGTTGGCCCTTTATCCCATAAAAAATTTAGTATTTGAAGCATAAAGAGGTAAATACTAGTTTATAATAACCTCTTTTTGTTACAAAAAGAGGTTGAAATAAAATGCAGTTTTATATATTTGAATTGTTTATTCCATAAACAACTTACTTTACAAAAATGTCAACGATTGAATTCTATCTATAACTTTAAATAAACATTATATTACAATTTATTACATAATTAATATATGTACTTAAAAATATTCTCTAATATCACAGGTTGTCATATATTTACATTTTGTTAAATATACATTGTTTTTATGTAATCTATGATTAGTTTTATTTTTTCATAATCGCTCGTTTTCCCATTTGCCAGTGACTTGGCGCGAAACTCATCCTTTAATAAATATCACAATTTAAACTAATACTAATTTTGAAATTTATTCCGGAAACTCACATTATTTTTGAAATTGATTATTGTTATTGCACTTTTTTGTTCCAATGGAAGTTTTTGTAAGTTTACTTTTTATTTTATATAGTTTATTTATCTTTATAATAACTGATGTTATCTTGGACAGAACTTAAAATCGGGAAACAGGAAACAGTGTAGCGAAAGGAATCTGAAATAAAAAGAAAATTTTTTTAATATGCAAATCAAATAAAAACCTCATTTCAGAATTTATATCGTTAAGTTATCAATCCAGATGTTTCGAAAACTTGTAAGATCGAAGTACCAATGTCCAACATTGTAAAATGAGTTATTAAATATTATATTTTTAATGAGAAAAATAACGTTTAAAATATGTATCTGCGACTCATTCAAGTCTTTAGTGTTCGCCAGGATTCGAACCTGGAAATTGCGGTTGATTTGGATAACACAAAACTAAAAATGTATAGCGTCATTTTTATTTCTATCTATGCCCCTCTAATTATGTCTCGATGTTATAAATATGACATCATTTTACATTGTTATTAATCTTATATCAGAAAGCAATAAGCATTAAGCAATGATAACATCATAAAATCCATGCAAGATGTCCAGTTACCTTGTTGGATCGTATCTCGTGTCGAACCCGGGAACATTGACCACGTTCCATTCGTCTTTAGATTTTGCGTAACTAAATGAGATTTGATTACGGAACGTCTCCGGTTGTAACAGCTTCATCTGCTCCAAATGTGAATGGAACTCCGGCACCACAGTCAGATTTTGTTTCATCAGATGCTCTAAAAATATATAAGTTTATTAAAATGAAATCATGACTTTAAAATTTGGAGGTTAAATAATATAAAAGAGGGAAAATAATTGGTGGTTAACGTAAATTGACCATAAATGAGTCGATCTCGCGTATCAAGTGTTCTGTACTATTTTTACTAGTCTTGGTTGTAATAGACACATTAGAAATATACTATCTATATTTTCACTCACTCTTAAACTCATTTTAATATTAGAAATAGAAATTTATTTCTTATTAATAAGTATATCTATAGGTGATGAAGTTTCTTACCTATAATAAATCCCATCGAAACATCATCAGGTAACCGTATACCTTCACAAATGCTGATGAATCTGCCACCGCTGTAACAATAAAAGTCAATTAAAGTCTGTTTACTTTTACTGTTTAGTCTGTTTTACTTTTTTTTCTTTTTTGTTAGACTTTTTTACTGTTTAGTCTTTCTTGGATATAGTCAGCGATATGCCAAGTTGATTGATTGATCAGTTCATACGTTATTATTTGAACAAAATATATTACATATGATCAGAGAGAGATCATTTTGGATAAATTTAGTCTTGTTTGATCTCGAATTTGAAAAACAGATTTTCTCGTGAACAAATTTGTGTTATAACTTCACACCTTTTTCTACTCGAACGTGTAGGCGGTGGCTGTTAAGCCACGACTCGCCGTTATGTTAACGTCCCAATTGGAATAGGTGGGACCTATTGCCATACCGGGTAAAAAGTTTTCAGTCATCGATTTATCACTCTTAACTTTCGAAAAGTCATTGGTGTAAGCCAAGATTTGAACCCGCGACTTCTTGATTCAGAAGCGGGGTGCTCGACCACTGGACCACCGATACTAAGCATAAGTTATATTTTAAACATTTTCATTATTTTTGCATAAATTAAATTCATTTGTACTTCTGAAAAAAATTGCATTACAAATTTAAAATAGTTACATAGTTTTTGTTCATTGAAACTGTCAAATAAAACGTATAAAAATAAAACGTAAATTAATTTCTAATGTATGCTTACAAAAGCGATCATGTTTACTCATTAAATTGATCGTAAAGAACTTTGTCTATTACGGTGAGAAAACCCTTTTGTTCAATTAAACCAAGTTAATACTTATAGCAATTGTGTTATTGTGTTTTAATTAGAAAGTTACAAAAATCCCCCTTACCTTGCAACAGGTAACATTTTCAGAGCCAAACTTCTGCTAACACAAAATCCAGCACCGCCCGTGGCGAACCAAAACGAAAACATAAGCTGAAACAAATTTAACTTTTAAAACATAAACTTATACAAAATCAATTCACATAAAAGGTACCTGTTTTATTAGGTAAATAATTAATTTCCAAATATTGAAGTGAATCGCAAATATAAGTACTTTCTTTTACCATTGTTTGTAGGCAATAAAGATCAGAGCAATTTCTATAATAGATAAAAGTTGATTAGGTAATTGTAACATAACATAACATAACTTCACGCCTTTTGTTACCCGAAGGTGTAGGCAGCGGCTGTTAAGCCTCGTCTCGCCGTTATGTTTACGTCCCAAATGGAATAGGTGGCGAACCTATTGCCATACCGGGCACAAGGTTTGTCAGTCATCGGTATTTTTGTATACATATTGTAATATCGTATATTTCTGTATTATTCTTCTCTACTATGTTGAGCGACGGAATAGGTGCAATATCCTCAAATGTAACTTCTAAATGCTATTAATATATGCTGGGATTAGAGCCCGGGACTTTATAAATGGTAGTCTTTGTGCTAAACGAAAGCTAAGCTAACTGGAACGGTATCCTTGATCCGCCCTTCTTTAGAAAATAAATCGTAAAAATTAAGAATATTTAGTATGCTAATAAATATTGATATGATTGATATATACTACAAAATATTGAGAAAATAGTTTCAAATACAAATAGGCGAATAGTTTCAAATAGGCGAATGGTGGGAACAAATTACCTGATTGGAAGGCTTCTTGTAAAATATTTTCACAGGTTCATATACGGATGTCCGTCCCAAATACCAGTCTTCCTGATGATGATAATTTTGCAGCACGCTGACCAGACGTGGCACGTTCACGTAGTTATCGTCGTCGAAATGACAAAACCACCTGTTGATAATAAATAATTTATATTACACTAGCTGACCCGGCGAACTTTGTTACGCTTCAAAAGTAATTCTTCCAGCGTATACAATTAAAGTGCTAAATCTCGAAAATTATCACTTTTTCTTTACTATATCATACATAAAAACTACCCCATCGACACTGTCTATCTATTAAAAGAAACGGCATCAAAATCCGTTAAGTAGTTCCAAAAATCTAAGGGGACAGACAGCGGAAAGTGAGTGAGGAAAGTGTGTTGTGGTCGTTCTCGACTCCTATATCCATCCGCTTTTTCATTGTATATCTGCTAATCAATTCTGCTGTCAATTTTGAATCATTCATTATTTTCACATGGCCGAACTATCCTTATATACATACATATACTGACTTCATACATTAAGTATACATGGATATATTTATATTTATCGTATACCTAACAATCTGGAATTAAAAAACAATATAGATTCTATAAATGTTACAGAGAATGGTTGTAAATATCAAACGCCGCAGTCTTAAAAAAACACGTACAGCTGTATCTTACTACAAGAGATAATTGTTCAGTTTCATAATTATTTATTAAACCAGTACGAACGCGTGTTTTTACTCGGTACTTACCAACCAGTAATAAATTAGTATTGTGGCATAATTTTGTACAATTATAATCGGGCGCGGTAATAGGAGCTGATTGTACCTTGACTGCACAGAGTAATATTGCGTATGACAAATGACTGCATTTCAAACTTATAATCTGTATTGGGTTACTTGAATATCTTGTTTGCATTCGCGGGAAATTGGATCGGTGGTAGAGTACTTATATATATCTCGAGAGACAGCTGTTTAATTGCGACTGGAGACTATTTATTACTCTGTGCAACTAAGACATAAGTATATAATTATCTGTGCAAGAGTTGAACATATTAAACTGCCTCCTATATTATCCTCATATCCGGCGGTAATAACAGTACCTACATAGCAATTGGTGCGTATTTGTAATGAACGAATTATTTTTCATATGAACGAGTTCATTTTTGGCCGAATATTTTTATGGTTCCTATTGCTTTTTGTTACCTCACGCCGTTTTCCACTCGAAGGTGGTGGCAGCGGCTGTTATGTCTTAATTCTGCGAAATTTTACGTCCAAATTAGGTTAGCGTACCTATTCCCATATATCGACACAATGTTGCCGCTGCTGTCAGTAATCAATAACATACAGACATAACTTCACTCCAAATCCCTTGCGGGATGGGCAGAGAGAACAAGACGCCATAAGACAGGATTCTTACGGGCCTCACTCGCTTCGTTGACTTTTATAACTCTTAGTCATCAATAATTATCATAAATTATATCTGAAAAGTTATTAGTGGGAGTTGGGATTCGAACCCGTTACTTATTGACTCCAAAACGGGATGCTCAACCTCCTAGACCGCTACTATGTATGTATTATTTCAGCTACATTTATGATTTGAGATTTTCGAAAGATCTAATGTTTTATAGCTTCACGCCGTTTAAGTCCTTCCGTCTCTACACGCCAGATAAATATTACTATCCCAAATTCCGCCACTTACTCGTGGCGGCTCTATGGACATGCATAAATTTGTTAGTCATCGATATTTATCACTGTAATTGTACAGAATACACATGTTAAACGATTTACAAAATTAAATGTCATTGATATTTATGAGGATATGAACTTGGGACCTTCTAACGAGACGACAAAAAGATGATGACAAGCATTTATATTTCTGATAAATGAATGGAGTTTTATATATTGGTTGGATACTTAATAATTACGATACTTCTGAATAACTCAAATTATATAAACGGGTTTTCGAATATATTTTTTCTATCTGTTTCAATTCAATTTAGTTTCCTTGTGACAGCTGATTACATCGAGCTTAAAAAAATAAAGTAATAAACGCAATGGAACGTTGGCGTTATCTCCTGAGCTTTGATTAAAATGAAAAAAAAAAAACAAAAACGTCGGCTTTGAATGTCTCACTTTGTCTATGGTAATAATTATACTCTGTTTTAAACTTTGATAATTCTATTAAATTTTAAAATGCTGGTTCATAATATATTTTTTATAAGTCTCCGTTTTCTCTGCCTGGGGTAGGCAAGGGATTTGGCGTGAAGTTATGTATTTATGTATTTTTTTTATACATTGACGAGATTCTTTCTATTACCGAAACAAATATTATAGCATATCTTTCCAATTATATACATGATTAAAATGTTCTATTTGATATTTCTTCTACACATTATAATTCAAATTATGTAGGTAATGTACCTTCTGTGTACTAAGTATCGGGAATTTGTCAATAAAACAAAAAATACAAATTATTCATCTAAATTTATTTTATCGCCTTCAAAGTAGGCCCCATCGCTTGCAATACAACATCTCCACCGCTCATTCAGCGAATTTTCTTTTATGGCTTCTATTGACTCAAAACGTTTTCCTCGAAGTGGTAATTTTAATTTGGGAAATAAAAAAAAGTCAGACGGAGCCATATCAAGTGAATAGGGTGCTTGGTCGAGAACGTTTGTTGAATTTTTCGCTAAAAACTCTTTCACTATAATGGCCCTGTGTGATGGTGCATTATCATGGTGCAGCATCCGTGAGTTGTGTCGCCACAAATCTGGACGTTTTCGGCGGATACTCTCACGCAAACGCTTCATGACGCCTAAATAATATTCTTTATTCACTGTTTCTCCCTCTGGAAGGAATTCGGAGTGAACCACACCACGGTAGTCAAAAAAAACTGTCAGCATCACCTTGATTTTGGTGCGACTTGGCCGCGGTTTTTTGGGTTTCGGCTCGTTTTCGGGACGCCATTCTGAAGACTGTTGGCTTGTTTGCATGTCATACTCATAAACCCATGTCTCGTCGCCAGTTATTATACGTTTCATAAAGGTCGGATCCGTAGAAGCTCGGGAAACCATGTCTTCAGCGACATGCTTTCGCTGCCCTTTTTGAACAAAATTGAGCTCTTTTGGAACTAGTCGAGCGGCGACGCGTTTCATGCCTAAAATGTCAATGAGAATATTGTGGACGGACTTAAAAGATATGTTCACCTCACTAGCCAACTCTCTCAGACTCATACGTCGATTTTCAAGCACTAGCTTCTTGATTCTTCTTCTGATTCACTAGCTTGTCGATGTTTTCTTTGGTCGTAGCGGTTGAAGGTCTACCAAAACGAGAAGTAGTAGTAGACAAGTCTACTACTACTTCTCGGCCTTCTTTAAAAGCCTTATACCATTCATAAGCCCTTGTTTTCGATATACATGATTCGCCGTAGGTATTTCGCAACATTTTTAGTGATTCACCACATGAAATATCATTCGAAACACAAAATTTAAGGCGCACTCTTTGTTCAACAATATTTTCCATTGTAAAAATCGCCGAGGACTCAAAACTATGACCAACAAAAAGTTTAGTTTAAAACAAATTAAATGACAGATCCCGTTCAAATTTTGCGCGCTAAATCAGTACAGTGCTACCAACATGCAGTAAAAAAATTAGAACGACCTCTTTTACGCGGGTCTCTTTATTGACATATGCCCGATACTTTTTACACAGAGTAGTATGTGTATGAGTACGTTAGTCAAACATGCTTGTATGTACCTAATAAATAATAAAAAATAAAATAAAAAGCCTTTTATTCGGACAAAAATACAAGGTTTTCCTTTTTCCGTAAATTTTGTACAATTAAAGTTAACTAAATAATTTCGCGTATCTGATATTTCTTAATTTTTTGTAAGTCCGTTTGCCAGTTGGCAAAGGCCTCCTCCAACCTTCGCCATTCTAATCTCTCCCTGGCTACTCTACTCCAAGTCACACCTGCAATCTGTCTAATATCGTCGTCCCATCTTTTGTGTTGTCTACCTTTTTTCCTTTTACCTTCCCTTGGGTACCAATGAGTAATGATTTTGCTCCATTTGTCCTTTCCTCTGACCATGTGTCCTGACCACTTCCATTTAAGCCTTTTTATTTTTATAGTTATATCTTGTATTTTGGTGTTTTTCCTAATGTTCTTGTTTCTTATTTTGTCCTTCCTCTTTACTCCCATCATGCTTCTCTCCATTGCTCGTTGGCAAATAGCAATTTTGTTGGATACGGTTTTTGTGATGGCCCATGTTTGGCTTCCATACATCAATATTGGCAGAATGCAAACATTGAATAATTTGCCTTTTGTTTCAATATGAAAGTTTTTGTCTTTCATTACTTCCTTTAGACCCCAATACCTCTTCCAACTGTTTGCTATTCTCCTTTCGATTTCTCTGTCTATGTTGTCTTTGGGTGATATCAGTTGGCCAAGGTATATATATTCTTCTACATAACTAATTTCAGCCTCGCCTACCCGTATTATACTGTTTTTGTTTTGATTGGTCACGATCTTTGTTTTCTCGGGATTTAATTTAAGTCCTGCCTTTTCACTTTCCGATGCTAGTTCGTTTAACATTACATTTAAGTCATCTGGCGTTTTTGCGAATAGTACAATATCATCTGCAAATCTTAAGTGTGTTAGTGCGCGGCCGTCTATATTGAGACCTAAATTTTCCCATTTAAGGCTTCTGAAGATCATTTCTAAAACAGCAGAGAAAAGTTTTGGGGAAAGGGGATCTCCTTGTCTTACTCCTTTTTGTATCTTAAAAGAGTCTCCTATTTTTTCTAGCTGAATGCGCGCTGAGCTATTTTTGTATACGTTTCTAATTAATCTTATATACTTGTGTTCTATCCCTTGATTTTTTAATGCCTCCCAGATGTTAGCGTGTATTAATGAATCAAATGCCTTGCTGTAGTCGATAAATGCCAGGTAGTACCCAAGTTGATGTTCCGTATATTTTTCAATTATTTGTCTAACAGCATGGATATGATCTAGTACTGAGTAGTATTTTCTAAAACCTGCCTGTTCTATTGGTTGTTGTTCGTCTAGTTGTCTTTCCATTCGCTTGAGTAAAATTTTTGCAAATACTTTATATAGGTTTGACATCAAACTTATGGGCCGATAATTTCCGATATTATATTGATCACCCTTTTTGTATATAAGAATTATATTAGATTTAGTCCATTGTTCAGGAATCGTTTCTGTATTGATGATATCGTTAAACATTTCTTTCAGTTTAGGTATTATAATCTGTTTTGATTGTTTCAGTACTTCGTTGTTTATTCCGTCAGATCCTGGAGCTTTATTGTTTTTTTGGGTTTCTATAGCAAATTCTATTTCTTCTTGTAAGATCATGGGCACGGACGAGGTTTCCAGTAACACCACATCTTTTTCTGCTGTGGTGCTTTCATATAGTTTCTTATAATAAGATGTAGCTATTCTTAGTATTCCTTGTCGTCGGTTTTCTTTAAGGTTCTTGTTATCTCTCATTGTTACTATCCAGTCCTTTTTGTCATTGAGCTCCCTATATGCCTTTTTTATCCCACCTGTCTGTAGAATATGCTTCTCTATCGTTTCCATTCTTTTTTTAGTTCTATCTTTTTTAATGCTTTTTTTAATTTCTTTGCTGACTTTTGTTATTTCCTTCCGATTATAGTTGGATTTTTGGTCATTAATTAGATGAGCTCTTTGTTTTAAAAGGTCAATAGTTTCGGGGCTCATCCATTTGTTTGATATATCTTTGTTAGCAGTCCCTTGTTGAGTAGCTGTTTTGAGTGTTCCTTCTAACCAGTTGTATTTTTCTTGCACTTCCATATGTGTTGTTTCTTTATCGTTATGTAAAAGTTTTGTCTTAATGCAGTTGACTATTTCGGCCATTTGGTATTTCGTTGGCACTCTATTCAACATGTTGTTTCTAGGTCTTGTGTTTTTTGGCGCTATCATGTTCAGTTCAGCTCTGATTATTCGGTGGTTGGTATAGAAGTTGAATTTGTTTATGACTTTCATGTTCGAGAAATATCTGCTTTTATTAGTCATTATAAAATCAATTTCATTTTTTGTTTTTCCGTCTGGTGATATCCAGGTCCACATCTTGCTTTCTTTCCTCTTGAACATTGTGTTGAGAATTTTTAAGTTATTCTCTTGTGCAAAGTTTACAAGTCTTTCTCCGTTTCTACTTCTACTCTTTTTTCCATAAACAAAAGTTCCTAAGACTGTATCTTCTTCTGGTTCTCGTTTCCCGATTTGTCCATTAAAATCTCCCATCACGACAAGATTTTTGTAAGCATGGTCCTGGATTGTTTTATTTAGCTCTAGGTAAAATGAGTCTATTGAAATTGTATCGGACTGTTCAGTGGGTGAATATACTTGTATAATGGACCATGGATCTTTGTAGCCCGGTAGCTTAATATTCATCACTGCTATCCTTTCTGATATTCCTATAAAGCTTTCCACATAGTTTGTGAGGTATTTTCTAATAATGAAACCAACTCCATATTGGCCAGGAGTTGTTCCTATGTAGTATAGAAGGTACTCTGGATGGGAAGTAATTCTTTCTCCCATTCGCCTTACCTCGCTAAGGCCAACGATGTCCCATTTGATGTTTTTTAATGCATAAGTTAGTTCTGTAAGGTTTTCGTCATTCCTAAGTGAAAGTACGTTGAGAGCAGCAACATAAATTTTTGATCCTATTTTTCCTTGAAATGTTGGAGGGTTTTGGTCTGTATCCCCCACGAGGACCAGTCGGCTTGGGGGAGATGTATGTATGTATGTATGGATGTATGTACCTATTGCATCTTAAATCTGCAAGTTAGTAAACATCTCTCATCTCCAGATAACATTTCCACTCATCTTCGCTTCAATACAAACACCAAAGTCTACATCTGTTGATGCCCTCGGATAAGGTTTGTAAAAACATCGTTCGCTTCTTTTGTATCGTAATATGATACTAATGTATTTCCAGGTACAGATACTTCGAATTGTCCCGATACGAATGTACCAACATGCCGTGGACAAAACAAGCCGTGTCGTTCCTGAGTAAACGCGTGAAAAATCATCGCGAGCCCCAAAATAATATTGGACTTGCACTTCAAAAACCATTAGCGTTTGTTATTTGTTTGAGTTTCTAGCTTCCCCGGTGACGATGTTGCCTTGTCTACTGATTGAAAAAAAAAATCTCCACGCTTATAGTTCAGTACAGCTCCATCTATTTCACACAGAAGTAACGACGGTTTTAATATGGCCACTGTAACTGGTTGCGTACCGGGTATTTGTAAAACGAGATTTCATTGTCAAATCAAATCACCTTGTCAAAGTGACACCGGATGTGGCCGTTTTATTACGAAGTATGTTTAATAGTTTGAATGGATATATGTTGAAATATTACCGCCTGATGAAATATTATTATTAAACCTTCATAAAGTCTCAGGAAATCTTTTTCAAAAGTATTATGTTGTATATGGTTTATTTATTATTTGCAATTTTCTTTTTGAAACTTCTGCAACGTCAATTTTATTATGCCTCGAAAGCCTTGAATTTATAACAATTTTACCAATCATGATAGGAGATCATGACCAATCATGATTTTCAATCCAAGATATATCTGAACAAGGAACTAAGAGAGAGCCTAGTATAGCGTCTAATATAGTGGTCTCGGTGGTCCAGTGGTTGAGCACGTCGCAGGTTCTAATTCTGGCTCACACTTAGATCTTTCCGAAATCGTTTCCGGAAGTTATATGTGATAAATATCGCTAACTGAAAAATTTGAGCCCGGTATGCCAATAGTTTCACCACGTATTCCATTTGGGACGTAAACATAACGGCGAGACGAGGATAATAGCCGCTGCCTGCACATTCGGGTAGAAAAGGGCGTGAAGATATGTTATGTTATATCTAGTATAGCCAGACTATACTATTACTATTTGTGTTAAAATTTAAGTTAAAAATATCAGAAAAAAATCAAGATAGGTAAAAATTCAATCAATTCAATTAAAAAACACGAATTTTGATTACGCAGATGTTGATTGATATTTGAACAATATTAATTTGATTTCTATAATAAAATTCTTTCCAAATGGTATGGCAAATATATTGAGTTGGCATAAGTGGCGGAGTCCTGATTTGGGATACTAAGTTGTTATCTTTCCATTTTTATTTTACAACAAACGTTTTTCTAACTTCAGACTTTTAATATTCGAGGGAGTAGACAAAGGAGATTTTGTCTCGACCCCGAAGAAGAACAGATTATTTAGATATTGATCGATACATTGCATACGTAACTTCGAATTAGGTACCTTTTAATCAGAACTCCAAGTTATAAACCACTCAGTAATCTGTACTTAAGTCTGGCTTAAAGTTACAATAGTCTCAAAGTTAATCATACGGTAATAAGATCATTGTGGTTTTCAAACCAAAGGCTTTCTGTTTAATATTTAAACAGAATCCGGAATTCTAAAACAGAAGTTAAGAGCGGTATGTTGTCAGTAAAAACAAAAGGCTTGTTCGCTTCGTGTACTCTGTGATTAACTGTGCGGTCAAGAAAACTTTCTACGCTCGTTTTAATAGAAAAACATTACCTTAGTTTGTACATCGTTTGAAAAACTACACAAAATGAAGCTCTAAGAGGGCAGACAAGTTTATTTTACTGTACCTAATGAAATAAATTCTCTCAGTCAGCCGGGAGCGAAAGAAAAACATGGCTGACAAGCTAACACAGCACAACACCGAAGAATGGCGGGATAACCATTCCAAAATAAAGGGTCAACCTAAATGTTCTTAGAAGGGGCGGGCAGCCGCGTCCCTATCTTTAAAAGGTTTGTCAACTTGTCAACACAACAAATTGTCAACACGTCTGACCAGCGTGGGGACTATGGGCAAAAATCTCCCATAAAGCGCGAATCTAACGGCCTCCAATTCCCGGTGGTCCCACTATTCCCGGCCAAGACAGCGGTCGAGGTAACGGTGGGACAGGGGGTGCTAGAATCGGATGTTGTGGCGCAAGTTGGGAGAGCCCTACGTCCAGCAGTGGACTGTAACAGGCTAGCGATGCTGATGATGATGATGATAATGAAATAAATAAATATTAAGGTAGAGAAAAAAAAGGTAGTCTAGGCCAGTGGCTCTCAACCTTTGGGCCAAAACTACCAATTGTCCGCTGCAATTAAATCACAGTTCATAAAGAATAATTGTCTTATCATTTTAAAGAGTGATAGAGCCACGCAGTGTGCTGCATGAATGGGCCGGCACGACCAAAGACCACAACCTCTCAGAATATCGACGTACACATGCACGTGGCACATGCTGCATCTCGTTTGGAGTGTGAGGTATCAGGAGGCCTAAACCCTTTCCCCTCTCCTCGACCTTCTCGATTCTACTTAGTACACTATCTGTGTCGCATTTTAAAGACCGGCAACTCAACTGTGATAAGTACTGTTTCAGGTGTCCATGGGCGGCGTTAGTTAGTAGCTTACAATCAGTAGACATGCCAGCTTGTTTGCCTAAGTCATAAAAAAACCACGAAAGAGAAAATAGAAGTAAAAAAGAACACTTTTAACACAGATTGAATATGAACAACTACGATTTTCTTTTATTTTATTCCTGAACGCAAATTTATCGTATAATTATTAATTCACATCTGACATGTGAAATCGTTACACGCTCACATTTAAATCATTGTTGTCTATGATATGTACAAATTTATAATTATAGTACTGCGAATTAATTCCTGTCCATCATTCATCTATTGTATTTAACAAATGTGATTCTGATTGCATTATAATTACTATGATGTGTCGTTCTGATAGACTTGGTGCGAGATCAATGTGTGCGATTAAAATAGTTTTAACGTTATGCGTAGAAGGAAACTGTCTATCTATTGTGTAAATGTTTGTTTGGGATATTTTATATTATCATTTATTCGGCGAAGTAGATAGTTTTATTAGTCAGCCACCCAATGCCCCCAAGATCAAAATGTCAATATCTGTAAATATTTAAAACGTTAAAGTGTCAAAATAATTGCAAACATGTAAGGAAGGTTCTACTATTCGGCAGATTGTACAGAAAACCGAGGAGTACAATCAGCCGCTGTGTATGGCATTCGTGGACTACGAAAAAGCCTTAGACTCCATCGAAACTTGGGCAGTTCTGGATGCATTGCAGCGATGTCGGATCGACTGGCGCTATATCGAGGTGTTGAGATGCTTGTATGACACCGCCACGATGGCTGTCCAGATACAGGACCAGGTGACGAACTCCATCGAGCTTAATCGAGGTGTAAGACAAGGAGATGTCATATCTCCTAAGCTCTTCACCAACGCTCTGGAGGACGTCTTCAAGACCCTGGATTGGACTGGACAGGGTATCAACGTACATCTCACATCTTCGGTTTGCCGACGACATCGTTGTAATGGCAGAGTCGCTGGAACAGTTAAGCGGAATGCTGCGCAGCCTAGACGAATCCTCCCGGCGTGTCGGTTTGGGCATGAACTTGGACAAGACGAAGGTCATGTTCAATGAACATGTCGTGCCCAGACCGATAAATGTCGGAGGGTCGGTTCTCGAAGTTGTAAACAAATACATCTACCTGGGCCAAACTATCCAGTTAGGTAGACGAAACTGCCAGAAGGAAGCCGACAGGAGGATTCAGCTGGGTTGGGCCGCATTTGGCAAACTGCGTCGAATTTTCGGCTCGCCTATACCGCAATGCCTGAAGACCAAAGTCTTCAACCAGTGCGTCTTACCAGTTATGACCTACGGTGCCGAAACGTGGACACTTACGGTGGGGCTAGTCCACAAATTTAAAGTCGCTCAACGAGCTATGGAGCGAGCTATGCTCGGGGTATCTCTGAAGGATAAACTCAGAAATGAGTATATCCGACAGAGAACTCGAGTAACCGACATAGCTCGTAGAATAAGCTCGCTGAAGTGGCAATGGGCTGGTCACATCTGCCGAAGGACCGATGGTAGATGGAGCAAGAAGGTCATTGAGTGGAGACCGCGACTTGGTAAGCGTAGTGTAGGACGCCCACCAGCCCGATGGTCAGACGACCTCAGAAAGGCTGCTGGAAAAGACTGGATGCGGAAGGCAGAGAATCGGATGTTGTGGCGCAAATTGGGAGAGGCCTATGTCCAGTAGTGGACTGCAATAGGTAAATGATGATGAATGATGATGAAGGAAGGTTCAGGTTCCTAATCGTATATCGATCAGCTACTGTCATATATTGGATACAATTCCATTAATCGTCGATGTTAATTTGAGATACAAAAAGTATATGATGCCAATGATATGTAGCATAACTT
Source organism: Euproctis similis (assembly GCA_905147225.2). Classification (NCBI taxonomy): domain Eukaryota; kingdom Metazoa; phylum Arthropoda; class Insecta; order Lepidoptera; family Erebidae; genus Euproctis; species Euproctis similis. The sequence continues at coordinate 16,526,620 of LR990116.1, forward strand.
TTTTTGCAATTTTCGTTGGTAAATTTGCGTCATCTATAGCCTTTTTTAACATAACATATTGCGCAATTTATTGCCTTAAATAAGACACAATTATGTCAGACATCGTTTTCGATCTGAGATTAATTTTGTCTAGAAATTTAGTGAGAGTCTACTGTTAATTAAAATTACGTTATCAACATCAGAAAAGGAATCAAAATATAAGAGCGGGTAAAATTAAAACTTAAACTTTTGGATCCGAACTCGGGACTTTACAATCAGCAACGTTTAGGTTTTAGAATACTACAATTCCTTACACTATCCCAATTGGCAATGAGACCTGCGAACAATGTCATAGTAAGTTTCTATTTCCCTCACAAAAGAAAATAGCTGTAAAATTATTTAAATTTATTCTAAATATAGTTATGAGTTCATTTTTGCGTTCTTATAACAAATTCTTGTCAGGACAAAATGCTCCACTCACAATGGAATTTAAATTATGAAAATGAGCGCTTTTGAAATTGAGTCCACGTAACGTAGCTATAATTGGTACCTGCATGCAGAGATTGACGAATTCAACCCTCAACCTAACGCAAATATTTGAGTACAAACATGGATGTTTGTATGACGTTCACGTGTTCTCTTACAATAGCCATCGATTACATGGGGTCGATTAAAAAAATATTTGACAAACACAATCAACTCTCTCCGTACTAGGTATCAAGGGTTTTTGCAAAACAATCTACACAACATTTTTGGAATAACATCACTTTTACTTGTTCTAATAGATTTTTGATAACTAAACAACTGTTACAAGATCTTAGCGTACTAATAGTAACGGAAAATAAGCGATAATCATTCTTTCTGATAAAAAATAAGGTTCAAAATACAATAGTTTCCTGTAATCAGAATAAAAATCATTTATACTCACTTTTTACCACTGTCTAAGAAATGGTCGTATTCCACAGACATTTTACAGCAGAGATGTTTACGTTGGTGTGATGCCGAACAGTTAGTATTCACCATATGTCCATCTGTGAACAAATAGTTCTTATTACAAACGCATAGAGTCTAGATTTGTATATGTGGCAATATATTTGATGTTTTGTATTTTACGTTATTGAAGTTTGAAAAGTTATGACTTACTCGTTTGGTTTTGATGTTGACGGTTTTCCGTGTCGGTGAAGAACCATGTCTGTAACAATAGATAGATAGTATTGTTATTGATAAGTTTTAAAAGTTCTATACAAGTACTTTATAATAACACACTGACAGTTTCTTGTCGTTCTGGTCCTAATATTAAACAATTTGACCTGGCAAAACTCATCAGAATTTTATAGATTAATTTATTTGTGGATTTGTTTTCACAATTCTGCTGTCGTATGATCTTACCATAAGGTACCTAAAATATACTATAGTGGTAGAGCCAAGCAGTTTGCTGCATGAATGGGCCGGCTCGACTGGTGAAATACCACGACCTCTCCAAATATCGACCTCAAGTGGCTCATGCCGCGTTTCGTTCGATGAGAGAGGTACCGCACGCAACAGTAACACTATATGTATTGCTGGTGTCCATGGGCGGCGTTGGTTGCTTACCATCAGGTGACACGCCTGCTCGTTTGCCCTCCTAATTTATAAACTACCATAGAGGCCGACATTGCAGAATTGACGTCCATGTCAGTCTATAAAAGAATGTAAATATTAATAAAACATCATTAAAAAGGTTAATGCTCCGCTCCTATTAGTTATAGCTAGCGTGATGATATATATTTCTTATAGTTTTATGTCCAGAAATTGGCTATCTAATACTGAAAGATTTTTCCATATCATATTGGTAGTTGCTGAGATAAATGTATATGTATGTATATATCCACCCCAATATTTTAATACATTCCCTATTAGAAGATAAACCTATTATCGTCATCAAACAGTTTTTTCAGTCTCTATGCAGCTGCAGATAACCCAAAAACCATTTACGCCTAACCCAAAAATCGTACCGCACAAAATTTAACAATCATGTTAAGGAAACCGTAAAAAGTCCCTGGGAATAACTACGGTACCAATGTACCTTATTAAATAAATTGTAGTAAATATTTATATGTCAACAGACCGGGCAGACCTTTTCTGCTAGAAAAACTGGAAATCGATCACAGGTCCATCTATTCCAGTTAGGATACTAAACAATTGGATTTGGTACCAGATTATAAAAATAAAAGTGAAGTACAATAATATATTTAAGATATCTATTTGTCTCTAAGAATTTATAAGGCACTTTTCTAACAGCTAACTTTATATTAAGTGGTGGGAAAATAGTTTCTGAGACATGAAACTTTTACGATAGATAGAGGCGAGAGAGCTTTAAAATAAGAGAATATGTCTGCAGATTGAGTTACTGGTTTAACATTCCGTATTTGATTGAATTGTTAAAATACCACATACCAATAATTTTTAGAAAATCTTCTCAGAAATGTGATACATGACTTAAGTGTGATAAATATCGATGACTGAAAAACTTAATGCCCGGTATGGCAATAGGTTCGCTACCTATTCCATTTGGGACGTAAACATAATGACGAGACGAGGCTTAACAGCCGCTACCTACACCTTCGGGTAGCAAAGGCATGAAGTTATGTTATGTTATGAATAATGACTAAACGATGCCAGATATATGAAAATAGGCCACATGTTCCTTGGAAGGTTTAAAACATTAAGACTATTCAGAACTGAATCACATAAGAAAACAAGACATTTTACAATATATACAATTAAAAGCCTGAGTGAATTCAAATTCCTCCATCCGTCTACTGGCAGCGTGCCCAAAAGATTGGTCGCATTGCCACGCTGAATGGAAATGCTAATCCTCTGAGCGAAGAATTAATCAGCTCTCTGGTCGCGAAAGTCTCAGTCGCTTTGGAAGCAATAACTTTATAGAAGAGATTTTGATCAAAATAGCGTTAATTCAATCAAAGATACATCTTTAATCTTGATACTTGAACACGTCGAATCAAAATGAGCATCTCATTTTTTTCTAATACTACCTAAGCAAATACCAAATTCCCTAAAGAAACATATGCATGTTAAACCAACACTGATTTGAAAACCCAGGGTAAATATTTGGAAGTTTATTTAGGTATTCGAGTCTGGTTGCTGATAAAGTTCTGCGAATTGTGCTTTGGACCATACGGTGTATTGTTTTGGTACCATAGTACCCAATTGTGTTTGGATGAAAACATGTGCATTGTTAGAGTATTGACAATAGGTTACGCTAAATGTAGCCTGTGTCATGTATATTGACTAATAATTTTATCCCACAGTGATGAGTTTAGTTTGTAAGCTAAGTATAATCGTGTGTTAAAGAATATTCGTATGTTAAGGATTTTTAGCTTTTTTTTTGTAAAATATTAACTGAACTGTTGTAATTCACCTTTTAATATTGTTTAAATTAGTTTTATTACTCTGGAATATCCTCTATACCTCTGAATATTCACTCTGAATACATTCAATATACTTTCTAAGGTTTTTATTTCAATTAAATAGCGTACAGGTCAAAATATTTTTTACAAAAAACTAAAAAGTTTTGAATATTTGTCCAGATATATATACACACACTCACATATTTTGGCCCCGCTCTTTATAATATTATATGCCCATTAGTATACCGACTTAATTAAGTATCTTAATAAATTATCAAATTTGCTACTAATAATAGTATCATCTCGTTCTCCTTCAAAAGCACCTGTTTCTAATTTATTATTCGTAATAAAATTAGAATATTATCGAACTTAAAAGACTTTACGGATAATATTTAAGTCATCTATTATTTATTAATGATTTCATAGTATTTAAGATAAAGCAAAATTTATTTTCCAAATTGGTCAACAGTTGACTGAGTACTCGAAAAAAAAATACGTACAACGAAACTCCCCCTTTTTCTGAATCGGCTAAAAATCTCGTTGTTCCATGTTGACAAAACACAACCTGACATGCAATATCTTGTTCAGCAAATAACGACCTCCAAAGATAAAGATAAACTAAATATGGCGATGTCCAAAGTGTATGAGAATAGCAAATAAAAAATGAAAACTTTATCGGGATTTTATCGCGTTTATTTAAATTATTATTTATCCCGACATTCCCGTCGATAAAGAGCCTGTACTCTTATAATGGGAAAATATGAGTTATAACTCAAATTTTAAACGAACTGTAAAATTGTCATATATTACGTAAGAAATTGTTTTGGTTCCCGTATGAATTGTGGGTAATATCGGTTATTGAGAGCGACAAGGTGACCTAATTTAATACAAACATAACTTAACGCCTATTTCTACTCGAAGGTGTAGTTAGCGAATTGAAAACCTCGATTCGCAGAATTAAATAGCTGGCAAAAGCTATTAGGATACACTGGGCACAAAGACTGTCAGTCATCGAAATTTATCACATATAACTTTGGCGGTAATGGAAGCCACGACTTTTAGATGCTGAAACGGGGAGCTCAATCTATTTTGTTATACTAAATTATCCGTTTAAACTATCGTACCACTTCCGGAGAGCGGATGTGGTCAATAGTGTGGTAAGCAGCAATGAAATAATTTCTTAAATCCTAAATTTTATGTGAATTATGAATATAAGTAAACAGAATTTGATATTGGTGCCTTTGATTGGTTGCTAGTCAACCGTCATTTAGAGACGACAGCCGAAGAAGAGAAAGAAGAATCAAGACGAATAATTAAATTAATTATATAGTGGTGGTTTTAAACCCATAATAAAAACGCTCGTGCATGAAAAGAGTTATGAAAATCAACAAGCGAGTGAGGTATGTGTAAGAATCGTGCCTTGTGGCGCTCCGTTCTCACTGCCTACCCCGCAAGGGATTTGGCATGAAGTTATGTATGTGTATGTAATAAAATTTTCTTTAGTTTAGTTCTAAATGGTATAAAGTTGGAATATTTTCCTTCTTTAAAATTATCTGCAACAGTGTACTATCCAGTAGGCTTTAAATCTGCTCTCTGTTCAGTAAATACCATTTAACAGGGGTGGATTCACGATATATTTGGTGAAGGTGCTACTACCTCTCGTATAAGGCTATATTTAGGTAATATAGGTTTGCACGAAAAGTGTTTTCTTTCACTCTCATTCTATATTTCCGAATCTTATGGAAAGAAAGCTAGACTTTTGTAGGTGTATACGTAAATTTATTGTTTTAAAACGCTTTGTAGCTAAAAGTAGATTTCAAATTTAAAGACATCGTTTAAAGTTGTCGTTTTGTTTATTCCAATTATAAGAGCTTACTCTTGACTCATGTTTGTTGATTTCGTAAGCCAAGATTCGAACAGTAGCTGTACAATAGAAGTCGGAGGCGTAAACCTCGGAGTTATTTTTAAATAATATAGTAATTGTCCGGATTAATAGCAATTAAGCACATACATTGCCAGTTGTAAACAAGTTCAGGAGCATATTATTCTAATAGAGGAATACGTATAAAAAATCTATCTCAGCTTGGAAACCGGTTGACTATAAAATCCGGCCATGTATAAATCAACAACCAAGTGGGTTTACCACAAAAGGGCAAAATCAAGTATCAATCGTATCACGTGCAGAGCGCGCGCCGTGCCACGCGCTGGACTGCCGCAATCCACAATGGCGCCGGTCCTGGGGACTGGATTAACGGTTCATTACACGAACTGTGAGCCCCAGGAAATGCAAGTTACACTATTGCTTCACAATACCCCTCTATTGTAGTTACAATGTTTGTATTACTCTATATAGAGTCAAGTATATAGCAATGGTGATTACAATGGTAGGTAGTTCTCAGGATATTTTTTTATTTATTTATATTTGCTAAGATAGCAAGAAGCTTTATTCAAGAAGATCTTGAATAAAGTCTCGGTGGCGCAGTGGCTAGCACCCCGCTTCTGTTTCAAGAAGTAGTGGGTTCAAATCCTTACACACACCAATGACTTTTCGAAATTTTCGGAAGTTACGTGTGATAAATATCGATGACTGACAACTTTGTGCCCGGTATGGCAATAGGTTCGCCATTTATTACATTTGGGACGTAAACATAACGGCGAGACGAGGCTTAACAGCCGCTGCCTACACCTTTGGGTAGAAAAAGGCGTCAAGTTATCTTATGTTATGCTATCTTCTTGAATAAAATAAAATTATCAGATATTTTTTGTGATACATAGTTATAATGTATATGATAAGTGATTATTAGGTCGGGGAAAAAGTCTTTTCGCATAACGTAGGTATAAACTTATTATAAAATTTCTTTGACTGTACTATTTGTGTCTGGCTGGTTTTGGTAACATTAAAAAGGTTACATTATAAAGAAAAGAAAAAAATAAAAAAAAGTTGTTTCCCGCTATTTTTCATTTGTTTTTCTCTCCGTAAAAATGAGTGAATCTAATGAAGAAATTCGATACATTTTAAAATTTTATTATAAAAAAGGCAAAAATGCAACTCAAGCAGTGAAAAAATTTGTGATGTTTATGGACCTGATGCAGTGTCAGTAAGAGTAGCACAAATTTGGTTCAAACGTTTTCAGTCCGGAAATTTTGATGTTAAAGATGCACCTCGCTCTGGTCGCCCTGTTACGAATAAAATGGACGCCATTTTTGAAAGAGTGGAGCAAGATCGGCATATTAGTAGTTACGATGTAGCTGAAGAACTGGGAATTGACCACAAAACAGTTTTGACCCATTTGAAGAAAGCTGGTTATACAAAAAAGCTCGATATTTGGGTGCCACACGAGCTCACTCAAAGAAACTTAATGAACCGTGTACTCATTTGCGATTCATTATTGAGACGTAATGAAACCGAGCCGTTTTTGAAGAGATTGATAACTGGCGATGAAAAGTGGATCACGTACGACAAGAACGTGCGAAAAAGGTCGTGGTCGAAAGTTGGCCAGGCTTCACAGACTGTGGCCAAACCTGGCCTAACACGAAATAAGGTGATGCTGTGTGTATGGTGGGATTGGAAGGGCATTGTTCATTATGAGCTTTTACCGTCCGGCAAAACCATCGATTCTGATCTTTACTGCCAGCAACTGATGAGATTAAAGGAAGCAGTCGAGAGAAAACGGCCGGAATTGATCAACAGGAAGGGTGTGGTCTTTCATCACGATAACGCTAGACCACACACATCTTTAGCCACTCAGCAAAAATTAAGAGAGTTCGACTGGGAGGTCCTAGTGCATCCACCATATAGCCCTGACCTTGCGCCTTCAGATTTTCACCTGTTTCGGTCTCTTCAGAATTCTTTAGGTTCTGTAAGGTTGACCTCAAGAGAGGACTGCCAAAACTATTTGTCCCGTTTTTTTGATCAAAAGTCCCAAAGTTTCTACAGTAACGGGATAATGTCTCTGCCCACAAAATGGCAGAAAGTTATTCAACAAAACGGTACATATATATTGTAAATAAATGTAAATAAACTTTGAAAAAAATGTCTTGACTTTTCATACAAAAATACGAAAATACTTTTTCCCCAACCTATTATTTACAATTTCGTCCGTATGGCAATTTACGCATTCTTTATGACTTTGATGTCCGAAAGTTTGAGCGGTGTTTTCAACCGTGACGGCAAGTTACTCAGTAATCAATTATTATGGATATACTCGATATTATCGACCTATTTTATAATAATTATGACTTTAGTGTATTAATTATAACTTCATCAGTATACTTTTAGATTCCCAGCATAGGTATATTTTAAATACAAAAATTAAACTATACGAAAAAAATATCCAATTTTAATCAGTGTACTTTTTAATTACATCAATGATATTTCATTAAGATATTGTGAGTATACTGAACCCCCTTTTTTGATAGCAGTGTAAATATTATATTATGAGTGGTACATAAAAAAGGAGGTTTGACAGATGCAAGACGAACATTTTTTTTTTAAATTAGAAGCCCAAAAGAGAGTGTAGAATATTGATAGAATCGTCTCTACGCACCTATTATATTATTCTTAAAGGAACACGGGACAAAAAACTATTTAAAAATAATTAGGACATTTATATTTCCAACGTCTATAAAACAAGTTTTGTATTTTTAATAGACATGATACTATAAAACGTTAAGAAACGATCTTTATAATAGAGTCGCTTTGGTATTCATTAATCGACCATATAATTAACAATACCGAAATAATTTGATGTAAATGTTTCATGAACTGGTTCTTTTACAATCGTTATAAAAGTAACTTAAGATAAGATAGATATTTAAAAGGTGGAGAGGTAGAGCAACATTTGTCTCGACCAAACTAGAGTATTACAAAAGTGGTAGAACCAAGCAGTTCGCTGCATGAATGAGCCTGCTCGACCGGTGAAATATCACGACCTCTCAGAAGATTGGCGTAAAGTGACTCATGCCGCGTTTCTTTCGGTGAAAGAGGTACCCGGAGGCTCAACCCCTTTCCCCATCCTACTCCCTTAAAGGTCGGCAACGCAACGGTCACACTATGTGTTGCTAGTGTCAATGAGCGGCGCAGGTTGCTTACCATCGGGTGACACACTTGCTCGTTTGCCCTACTATCCCATAAAAAAAATTGTAATAAGAGTGTATTGGTTTTCTTAATAACTAATACTTTTTGGATTACCTATTAAGGTATTGTATTTTTAAATTATCTTTATGATTCTAATTGAAAATGAATAATTGTATTTAGTTCATACTGAATATTTAGTAAGTAATAAGAGAGTTCTAGAGTTCATCCAGTTATCTGGAGCTTATTTGTCTATTACAATTTCCTTAGAAATCGTTATCAGTCAGTGGGTATACAGTCCTTAATGGGTGTCTAAAGATATTATACTTTCTAAACATAAACATAACTTCACGCCATTGTTACCCGAAGGTGTAGGCAGCGGCTGTTAAGCCTTGTCTCGCCGTTATGTTTACGTCCCAAATGGAATAGGTGGCGAACCTATTGCCATACCGGGCACAAAGTTTTCAGTCATCGATATTTATCACACATAACTTTCCGAAAACAATTTTGGAAAGTCATTGGTGTGAGCCAGTGTCAGGATTCGAACCACGACCTCTGGTTTCAGAATCCGTGTGTTCGACCACTAGGCCACCGAGACTTTATTATAATTTCTAATTCGATGATATAGATAAACTATTGATATTGTTTAATAGTTCTACAAACAAACGATTTGTTAATGGTCATATATGTAGAACAGAAGGCACATCTCATTTCTTTGAATTAAAAGTTACTAATATGAGCAATAGGAGAAGATGAGTGCAATGTCCATGGATTTATTTCGTTGAAAAAAATCCATATTTTTATCTAAGAAATTTCGAGCATAGAGAATAGTAGAGTCAAATAGAGTTAAATATCGTAAAGCAAGTAGTCAGGATGTTATTATAGATAATTTGAAAATTATTATTATATTATTAATATCTAACTAATAATTGAAACACACAGTAGTTAATTATTAAGAAATGAGAGTTAATTCATCTGTTTTATAAAACGAAGTGCTCAAATTAATTGCCTATAATTTGTCTGTAATGTTCATTACACTATTCATATCCTTGATTGCCTTCGCAAATAATGGGATCCTCGCCAAATTATTTTTTGATTAATTTCAATATTGGAAATATCTTTACCTGTTCCTTCGCTAACTGGAACCATGTCTTCAATATGATTGGCAGTCGTGTATGCTGGTAGTGCTTAGTGGTTTTCACACTTATAAAAATGTCATCCAAACTTATATTTTTATTGAGTTCACTGTCAACAATTGTCGTTTTTGTCACAGGTTCAATTGATAAGTCGGACACTTGCACAGATCCCGCTCGACTGTCTTGGAAGTTGAAAGTAACGCCGCCTTGGTACACCAATAGGCTACAATAGCCGACAGTTATCAGCACAGCTGCAGCCTTAAACATCCTGCGACCACCCATACCAGAGCCGGCTGGCGTCAATACGCCGCTTATATAATAAAACCCGCAACACCTTTACACTCATCTGTTGATTTTTCGTTATCAAAATCAAAATAAATGGTGACCGAACGTTTTAAACACGAATCAACAGTGCTCCATTGTCAAAGGACGGTTATAAACTAAACATAATGTACCAAACAAACGCTTGCATTCAAGTTTCAACCGCCCCCACCACGTGGTGTAAGCGAGAGCGAGGATATGTCTCTCTCTTTCAGGTCTACCTGCGCGCGCGCGCCTGCCAGCTTTGACCGTGCTCCCGTCACTCTCTGCGCCGGGCGCGGCGGCGTAAAACCTTGTCAAATGTTCACATAATAGTTACCTACAGGATCGAGAAAATTACACTAATTCGAACGATTTTTTACGCAATTTTATAAAATAAATCATTCATTATTAAAAGTAAGTTCCGTTTAAAATGACGAAGTATTTTATTTACTCTTTTGTTCGATGCGTGATAGGGGTTTTAAATCTCATTAAGGGCCCGGCCGAAACGTCAAGCTAATCAAGGTAAATATTGTTTATCTAAACGTGTTGCGTTTGATTCCCGTTCATTACTTTTGTGTAATATGCAACACATAAATTCATGACATGACGCTTATCTCTGCCTGCCCCGCAAGGGATTTAGCATGAAGTTAAGTTATGTATGTATGCAACGCATAAGCCTACGCATAGCCTATATAAAAGTTCTTATACACAATAAAATAAAAGTTTAAATTGATTAATTATTATAATCAAAATTATACTTTGAATCGTATTCATAATACAATTCTCTTTTACAGTATTCAATTCTATGATAGAGCCATTACACATTTAGACTTTGAAACGGGTTCTTAAAATAAATCATAATATGTGATTGAACCTTAATACTTCTAAGCGAATGTGACTATCAACCACTGAGCTATCGGCATGCCTGATGTCATTTGGTCAATGCAACTTCCATTGCTGCGCGACTAATGGCAATTTATCCTAATTAGACGTACCGTATCCCCGGCACGCCCAAATTCTACTTACTCATCGTACTAATTTCCTCTCCATCAGTGGGACAATAAGCTATTGTTGGAACGATGAATGTTGCGCTTCTGATGCCTGATGCCCAGTGCCGGTGATCGCCGGCATTTAAATTTTGTAACCGCGGGTGGTAATAAAATTAAAAGTCCAGTCATTGTTGCATTAAATTCGAACTAAAATTAGATAATGAGATATGAAATTGGAACCTTTAGAGATTATTAAACTGATTTGAGAAATATTCAAGCTACTATAGTTTCTGCATATAATCATACAAACATCTATAGAAATATAATGTTGATTAATGAAATTTAATTAATACTATGCTGTCATCGTGCCCTTGTATAAAGGTAAGGGATCACGTATGCAGTGCGCCAGTTACAGGGCCATCAGTTTGATCAGTTTAGCAGCAAAAGTGTATGGGAAAATTATTGAAAGGAGAATGAGGGTGATATCTGATGGAGTGTTGTGGGAGGCTCAGGGTGGTTTCAGAAGCGGACGAGGGTGCATGGATCAGATTTTTTCTCTCCGCAACATCGTGGAGAAACAACTGGCTGTTAACCGGAAGGTTTTCTGCGGTTTTGTGGATCTGGAAAAAGCGTTTGACAGAGTGTTACGAAAGGATCTGTGGGATATACTCCCGGGCTACGGGGTGAGCGGAGCACTGCTGCGCGCTGTGCAGTCCACTTATGAGGGCTGCACAGCGTGTGTGCGTGTTGACGGCGGCTTGTCCCCCTGGTTTGACGTCAATATCGGCGTCAGACAGGGTTGCGTGCTGTCCGCTCGACTGTTCATCCTGTACCTGGACAGTTGTCTCCAGAGAATGAGATCGATGGATGTAGGGATGCGAATGGGTGACCTAGTTGTGAGCTGCCTGCTTTACGCAGATGATGCCGTGCTTCTAGCCGAATCGCCGTCGGACCTGCAAACACTAGTCACTACTATGAAAGATGATTGCATGATTAAAGGCTTGCAGTTGAATGCGACGAAAACGAAAGTAATGGTGTTTGAAAGGGAGGAATCCAGAACAGATGCAAGGACAATGGTTGATGATGTAGTGCTGGAGCAGGTGAATGAAATTGTATATCTTGGATGCGCTTTTAGCAGAGATGGAAGGTACACCGCGGATGTAGAAAGACGAGTGGCGATAGGAAATAGCGTAAACGGAGTGTTGGGCAGATTCCTGGGCGCAAAAAATATTAGCAGAAAGGCCCAGTTAGCAATCCACAATGCAGTCCTGATCCCAACACTAACTTATGGAAGCGAGAGCTGGGTATGGCAGAGTGTGCATGAAAGTAGAATAAACGCGGTAGAAATGAGGGCTCTACGCAAAATCTGCGGAGTGACTCTCGCTGACCGCGTAGAAAACAAGGTTGTAAGGAAGGAAGTTGGTTTGAAAGAGAGTGTCGGTGTAAAAGTAAGAAAGGGCATGCTCCGATGGTTCGGACATGTAGAAAGAATGGTTGACGCAAGACTGACTAAGCAGATATACAATGCAAAAGCGGACGGATGTAGGAGTCGAGGACGGCCAAGACACACATTCCAAGACCAAATAGAACGTGTTCTGGAGGAAGGTGATGTTAAGAGCCTCAAAAACCGACGCGCGTGCATGAAAAGAGTTATGAAAGTCAACGAAGCGAGTGAGGTGTGTAAGAATCGTGCCCTATGGCGCTCTGTTCTCTCTGCCTACCCCGCAAGGGATTTGGCGTGAAGTTATGTATGTATGTATGTATGTAATTAATACTATTAAGAATATTGGGCATGTAATGAAAAGTGATGATACACATGTTGTGGGAAGAATTTTAAACGCGAATGTGAAAGAAAATAAGAGAAGAGGGAGACCTAAGAATATATAGATGATTTCTGTGAAAGACGACATGATTAAGAAGGGTGTTAGTGTGGAAGGTGCGAATAACAGGGAAGCATGGAACAGAAAAAGCTGTTGTGCCGACCACAAATAATGGGAAACAGGATAGGAAGATGATAACTATGAAGATAATTGATCTGAATTTCAGACATTGGACTCCTTTTACTAAGCTATTAAAACGACTTAAGTCTAATATCAGGAGATATTTCAGTTGATATTTCAGTTCATAAGTTGTTGTTGTAATCCTCGTTGCATTATCAAACTGCTCCAAAAAGCTTTGTAGACATAACGGGTAATTTCAAGTTTTTTTTTTAATAAAACTTTTTTTTAAACAGAAATTTCACAATATTGCTAATTTTTTTCTCAAAAACACTTAATTTTTATGGTAAGAAAACATTTTTGCTGGGTCAGTTAATTTTGTAATATCGGAACTATGTATTGTCCGCAGTTACGCTAGGCCATTCATTCTAATACTTTAATAGCTTTTCTAGTAAGCTTTTAGCATCGATAGCTGTTTTTAATTAAACGAAATTTACTCATAGTTTCTTCTAAATATCTGAAAATATCTTCTTTCTAAATATCTGAAAATTGCTTTAGTATTTTCGTAAGCTTACAACACACACACAAAACTTTGTGCCCGGTATGGCAATAGGTTCGCCACCTATTCCATTTGGGATGTAAACATAACGGTGAGACGAGGCTTAACAGCCGCTGCCTACACCTTCGGGTAACAAAAGGCGTGAAGTTATGTTATGTTATATGTTATTTTCGTAACTCCCATTACGGACCGAAATAAGTTTCTTGTGGCAATCTGAAACCTTTGTTTTGACTTATAACGCAAGCAATTCATTGATGAAACTTATAACCAAGCCACGCGGTATTCTTTGTGTGATTTGAATACATAAATATATGACGTGATGGATAGACAGGCAAAAACCAGACATTTAATTTTAAAAAACGTGTAAAACATATAATATATTTGATTGCCCGAGGCAAATCAAACTGCGAAATGGCGACATTTCGACTATTACAGATTTCACACACTTTCTAATAAAATAATTGGTCTTGATGTGGTCTTCCTTTCGAAATTCATTTAAATTTATTTTTGCTCTCGGCGGTCCAGTGATTGAGCACCCTGCTTCTGAATCAAAAAATTGCAGTTTTGAATCCAGGCTCACACCAGTGACTTTTTGAAATTATTTTCTAAAGTTATGTGGGTTCAATATCGATGACTGAAAACTTGGCGCCCGGTATGGCAATAGTTTCGCCACCTATTCCATTTGGGGTGTACGCATAACGGCGAGTCGAAGCTTAAGAGACACTGCCTTCGGTTAGAAAAAGGGTTGAAGTTATGTTTTTATCATCATTTGTCTTTTGAGGTCCACTGCTGGACAGGCCTCCCCCGTAGAGCGCCACAACTGCCGGTCCGTTCACTCATGGGGGGTTTTTTGCCATAATCGCCACGCTTGGCAGGCGGGTTGGCGATCGCAGTAGGCTGTATTTTGTTGAGAGAGAATGCTGCTGCCCATTCTTCCAGCCTTTTCCCTTAGTCGCCTTTTACGACACCCACGGGAAGAGATGGGGTGGCGGTATTCTAAGCCGTTTTTATGTTGTAATATAATATCCACAAACTCACTCCACAGGTTATGTAAAAAAAAAAACAAAGTTGTATTTATGCAATTAGCTCCAATTTTAGTAAAAACTTTAGTCGTATATAGCTGAAAAAATAATTGAAGCTATTCGGTCATTATTAATTAAGCAGATAACGAAGCGATCGCTTCGAGCACACCAATTTTGATTGGACTTACCATAAGCTGTTCGAGCTGCAGCGATATTTAATTTGGAGGGTGTTAACTTTGTAATGATTTTTTTTTGGTCGGCTCCATCATGCTTTGATTAATTTGACGTGAGCCAAAGGAGGTTTGAGATAAAAAGACCCGATTATATGGCCGATAATTCTTTTTTACATTTTAATTGGGTGACGTGATTAGTGAGATTTTACTTATTAACTTTAAACGAAACGTGGAGAATTTATGTGACAGGTATTTATAATGTTATTGGACTCTTAATTGGACATAGCGCCATCTAGTTTCAAAATGTAATGATTGAAAGCTTGTGGTAAGCACTTAATGTAATTGAAGGTACTGAATAAGATGGGGAAAAATGCACACCGTAGACTTTTTAGAAAGTTATCTACACTATAGTTTGTCCAGTGGTCGAGCACAGGGTTTTTGAATCCAGAGGTCGCGGGCTCGAATCCTGGAATCGAATCATACCAATAACATTTTGAAATTAATTTCGAAAGTTATGTGTGATGTCGATGACTAAAAACTTTGCGCCCGGTATGGCAATAGGTTCGCCACCTATTCCATTTGGGACGTAAACATATCGGCGAGTCGAGGCTTAACAACCACTGCCTACACCTTCAGGTAGAAAAAGGCGTGAAGTTATGATATCTACACTTTATTTATTTATTTATTTATTTATTTATTTATCCATACAATATAACATATTACATAGTTTACATACACTAATAAAAATATAGCCGAGTGTGCAACGGATTTAGAGCTAGTATTGAAGTTGCGTATATTCAATACAGTATATGAATGTAGAAATCAAAATAAAAAAATAGTAAAATCTTGTGTGTCAGTATGACAACATAATGTCTGCCATTCACCGGATGCGTAATTGCAGAAATCAAAGTAACGGCAAAGAAATATTACCAATTACCGAATTTGTGATGGACAGTGTTGCCAATTTGTAGCAAGTAGCTCACTTTGTCCAAAATAATTTCTTTTACCACTTTGTCCAAATAATATCTTTCACTATAAGAAGGCTGTCAATAGAAATTGTAACGGTATTTTATTGTTCCCACGACATCATCGCTCAATATAAGCGTGTGCACTCCTCATCAGAACACACTTCCGCAATTAGTGACTGGTTTACTCTCGATTCACTTCTATATCATAATATAGCTACGAATGTTCTGTATTTTAACATTTATCTTATTCTTAATCTTGATATCTCCATCTATCGTACTTACTTTAAGATGTTTTTAAAGTTAAACTATTGAAAGAAATGTATTTATTAAAATAGTAGAAGAGTCAAAAATGTACCTTGTATATATATAACATAACATAACTTGACGCCTTTTTCGACGACGGTGTAGGCAGCGGCTGTTAAGCTAACTTATAACTTTGTATATATGTTTTCATAATACTTGGGACATGATCTACAATCGATAACGAACCTAAAAATATGGTTTGTCTATATATTTCTTATGGATAGATTTCAATAATAATGCATCCCTTTATGTCCAATTTTGTAAAAACATTGCCTAGAGGGCGGGTCAATACATATTCTAAATATTATCACGCTATCTTTATTTGATGTGAGCAAAGAGCCCTTACAATGGCACCGACATAGTTTTTTTGCTGCCTCATGGCATTCACGCAGAGGACTTACTTGTGGGCAACAGCCAGTATTAGTAGTATTAAAATTTCTGGATAATTGCTATTACGAATGGGAGTTCTAAAATTTCCCGTGCGTATTTACTACTTATGATGAGTGTAGTGATCTGCTAATTATTACAACTTATATTGAACCTGATGTTTTGTTGCCATATTGAAAAACTGGCTGGGTTCCCTGGTTCACTTGAGGAAAGAGAGAAAAAAAATACCTGTGTGTCTAAGAGAAGTGATAACTTAAATAAATTTGAGTTGAACTTAACTCTACCATCGTCAATAAACAAGGTGCTTAATCATCATATATTAATTTGTAGTATATGTAATAGTTTATCTCTCCAACTCCTGATTCAGTGATCTCGATTTCAAATCCTGGGACACACCTTGAAATTATGTGATAAATTTGTCAGTGTTGGCAGCCCTGTATGCGAGCTCGCGCTAAATCAAGAAGTAAGTAGTAGTGTCGATTCCGGGCTCACAATAATGTCTTTTCCAAAATTATTTTCGGGAGTTACATGTGTGTGTGTATGGCAGTAGGTTCCACCACCTATTCCATTTGGAGCACAAAAAATTAACGAATCGAGGCTTATCAGCCGCTGTCTACACCTTAAGGTAGAATAAGGCGTAAAGTTATAGAAATAAAAAAATGTGTCATAAATATTAACGTCCACTTGAATGGTGCACCACAAGTACTTGCAATAGGATTCATCCCATATCACATTTAGCACTACTAAATAAAACCCTATTACTAATAAATATAATGTATTAATTTAATGCACAATTGTAACTGCTTATATCTACAGCTATTAATCGCGTGAAAAGTAGGTCGTTATTCAATACAATAAAACAATACATCAAACAATTACGTACTGAGCAATACATAGACGACTTTATCAACGGCACTGATCTTTCGAAAGCTTTCTCATATAGCTGATGCTATCAACACATCAATTCCGCTTGTTTAGCTCGAGTATTTAAGGCAGCATACTTGTCAAAACTCAACTATCTATAATCCTGTACCCATATGTAATATCCATTGGGGCGTAGTTATCAGATCTTAAATTATTTTTTGACCAGCCGCTGCCCACTGCTATGCACTGACTGCTTTTCTTATAATCATGATACTTGTTTTTTTTTCCAAAGACATGAGATTGTAAAGCAAGCAATTAATCATGTAACTGCAAAATTCAGATGGGAATGTGTTAACTAGTTTTGCAAGTTCTTGAGTTATGACATCATCGGAAACCGTATCAAAAACCATGCAGCAGTTTTTAAGTGATACAGATACAAACATACAAACATAGAGCGAAAAATTCTAACCGTTGTTTTAGGTTTCACTGCTCGTATAAAGCTCTACGTACATTAGTTTTCTTCGATATCTGCAATGTACAGACATCAATGTGTTATAATTTAATTATATGTATTTATTCTGGTACAAGTCTTTTAATTAATGAACAGTTCAAAGACTGTATTTGATATTAAAGATATTGATCTCATTTTTAGTAAATTTTTTATTATTTTTTTATATGTGTCTATATATCAATCAATTCAGATATTATTTTTGTATAATGTTTCATGAATTTATTATACGTCTCGTCTCTTTAGACGTCTCTCAGTAGTCGAGCACCCCACTTCTGAATAAAGAGGTCGCGGATTCGAAAATTTGATCACACCATTGACCTTTCGAAATTATTTTCGGAAGTTATGTGTGATATATATCGATGACTGAAAACTTTGTGTCCCATATGGCAATAGGTTCGCCACCATTTGGTACGTAAACATAACGACGAGACGAATCATAACAGCTGATGCCTACACTTTTCGGGTAGAAAAAGGCGTGAAGTTACGTTATTATATTGTATATACTTATTTATAAATGACAATGTCTTTATAGAGCTTCTTCTTTTTGATCTCCGAAGGTATAAGCTATGTTTTTTGCATTGTCTGAAAAGTACACGAATATGAAAAAGGGGAATGAACGCGACACGTTTAGTTGAAAAATATTTACCATAGGTAGCTTGACCTATCAGCCAGTGCAATTATATTTGTGTAATATGCAACGCGACAGCCTAAAAGTTCTTGTCCGATAAACATTTTGCATATCGGTTAAGAAGTTCCTGCGATTGGCAAATTCAACCATACAGGCAAAATCTTTAAATTTACAAAATGAAATAAATTAATTAAATTACATACTATATATACAATTATACAACTAGCTGGAACCAAATCCGCGTCCCTGTCTACTGGTAGCGTGCCCAGAAGATTGACCGCATTGCCACGCTGAATGGCAATGCTAATTCTCGAAGAATAGACCAGCCCTCTGGTTGCGAGAAGCCTGGATCTCTTTGGATGATCTTTACAGAGTGATTTATAAAATTTGTATAAAAGTTACATAAAACATAACATAACTTCACGCCTTTTGTTACCCGAAGGTGTAGGCAGCGGCTATTAAGCGTCGTCTCGCCGTTATGTTTATGTCCCAAATGGAATCGGTGGCGAACCTATTACCATACCGGGAACAAAGTTTTCAGTCATCGATATTTATCACACATAACTTCCAAAAAACAATAACGTAAAGTCATTGGTGTGAGCCAGTGTCAGGAATCGAACCCGGACTTCTGGATCAGAAGCCGACTCGACTCGATCACTGGGCCACCGAGACGAGAATAAAAATAAATTGTTATGTGATATGTTGACGTGGCTCTTTGTATTTGTGTTCGCTAGACAACCTACGCTCACCCACTATAAAGTATTTTGACCCATTAAAATCCGGTTATTGTATTCCAAAGACTTCCAAATTTTTACCACATTAACGATAAATATGATTTTGTTATTGGATAATTTGTTTTAAACAGTGAACAGTGGTAGAGTCACGCAGCTCGCTGCATGAATGGGGCGGCTTGGTCGGTGAAATACCACGACTTCTCAGAATATTGACTGTGAAGTGGCTCTTGCCTCGTTTCGCTCGGTAAGAGAGGTATCCAAAGGCCCAACCTCTTTGGCCGGCAACGCAACTGTAACACTATGTGTTCAGGTGTCCATGGGTGGCGTCTGTTGCTCACCATCAGGTAACACGCCTGCTCATTTGCCCCCTATACCATAAGAAAGGGAAAAAGAAACATCCAGGATAAGTTAAACTTAACTATTTTCGCTAAAGATGGTCTAAGATATTTTTTTCGGATAGAGTACTGGGACGGAATCTGAATATCTGAATAGCCTTGTCAAATATTAGTAAAAATTTATAATTGTTGGCAATAATAACATTTTCGACTTGTGTGATCGTTCACAGATAAATTATTTTTCATCAATTAGGCAAGAATTTATCTCCCAATTTTATATTTGCAATATAAAATTATGTCGTGGCTTATGGCGCTCTGTTCTATCTTCCTACCTCGCAAGGGATTCGGCGTGAAGTTATGTATGTATATTTGCAGTATATTAATTAAAAAAACCTTCATGATGAGGGTAGAGTGAGTAAGAGAACTTATTGAAAAGATTTTATTCGTTGTGAAATATGGATTAATAGAGAAAAAGAAACATCTGGATTCAAGACTTGTTAAATAATTTACAGGTTTCTTTACGCCATTAAGACATTGATTTAACCCAGGCTTTGCTTAATTAAAATAAGATATATGTGCAGTTCTCGTCATTGGAAAGGGCAAGCGGGCGTTGCCGCGGGCTACAACTAGTATTACATACTAAAATATATTTAAGCTCTCAAACTAACCTTAATTACAGAGCTTAAATTTAATTAGAAAATATGGATTTATTTTTGGCTTAATATACTGTATAATATACCCGTGATAAGATTATTATTGTTAGAAAAAATAACACAAAATAATTTCACTCCTTTTTCTACCCGAAGGTGTAGGCAGTGGCAGTTAAACGTCGTCTCGCCGTTATTTTTACGCCCCAACTGGAATAGATGGAGAACCTATTGCCACACCGGGCACAAAGTTTTTCAGTCATCGATATTTATCAGTCATCGAAATTAATTTCGAACAGTTATTGATGTGCGCCAGGATTCCAACCCGCGATCTCTTGATTCAGAAGCAGGATGCTCGACCACTTGACTAGAACGAGAAAAAATAACCGTGTTTTTTTTTTATTAGATACCAATGCCACAAGATCAGCAAGCGACCTGAACTGCTGCATTTGATGCCTCAGAATGCCTCAGATAAAAATAAATGGCAGACTTTGATAGCGGTTAAACCTACATCGGTTTGGTACACAACAAACTGTCACATAATCGGCGTCAAGTTGCTTATGCCTCATTTCATTTGGCTAAAGAAGCATTCAGATACTCGCTCTTGGTGTAGCAGATATCTATAGGCGGCGTAAGTCACTTTCCATTCAAAGACACGCTTGTCATTTCTCACAAAAAAAAAACAATTTATTGGAAATACTGTGAGAAATCTCCGCCATATCGGAAATAGTGCATTATATGTATTAAACTATACATTACATGACACTTGTTAGTACTTGCGCCAATAGGGTGATTGTCGTCGTCCGGACATCTGTACCAGACTCCCCTCATTATTCAATCTGTATAAATTTGCAGTACGACGTGGATACGTTCATTGTGAACTGCACCAACACTTGTGTCTATAATAGATAATATATATTAAAACAAGTGATCTACATACATGCATAACTTCACGTCAAATCACTTGCGTATAGGCAGCGAGGACAGAGCATTATAAGGCACGATTCTTATACGCCTCACTCGCTTCGTTGACTTTCATGACTCTTTTCATGCACGCGCGTCGATTTTTATGGCTCCTGATATCACATTCCTCCAGAACTAGTTCTATTTGGTCATGGAAAGTATGGCGTGGCCGTCCTCGACTCCTACATTCATTTGCACTGTATATCTGCCTAGTCAATCTTGCATCATCCATTCTTTCCACATATCCGAGAGCTGTATCTGCTTTTAAGTAATACAACTGAGGTTCTTGCGAAGAAACCAGCTAACTTATGTATTACTATTAACATAACATAACATAACTTCACGCCTTTTGTTACCCGAAGGTGTAGGCAGCGGCGGTTAAGCCTCGTCTCGCCGTTATGTTTACGTCCCAAATGGAATAGGTGGCGAACCTATTGCCATACCGGGCACAAAGTTAGTTAATTATTACTATTTATGTGATAGTTCAAAATAGCAGTTACTTTTGTGTGACTCGGGTCGGATGGGATTCAAACGATTCAACCTTCTGCCCAATAATCAGGATAATTTGGGACTTAACTTTTTGTTTACATCTTTACTACTATTACTTGATTTATTTGAAATAATTTTCGGAAATATTTGTCTATCACAAATATTTATTATTATCAAAACAGATTTTAAGAGTGGTAGAGCCAAGCAGTTCGCTGCATGAATGGGTCGGCTCGACCGGTGAAATACCACCACCACCTCTCAGAAGATCGACGTAAAGTGGCTCATGCCGCGTTTCGTTCGGTGAGAGAGGTACCCGGAGGCCCATCCCCCTTCCCCATCCCTTCCTATCCTACTCCTTTAAAGGTTGGCAACGCAACTGTAACACTATATGTGTTGCAGGTGTCCATGGGCGGCGTTGGTCACCTAACATCAGGTGACACGCCTGCCCGTTTGCCCTCCTATCCCATAAAAAAAAATAAAAAAAAGATTATTATTAGTATGGAAAAGTGAGACAAATAAAGAAATAGCGTGTCACCTGGTGATATGCGATAAGCGCCAGCATGAACACCTGCAACAGCGTCGCCGTCCTTATGATAACATATGGAAAGAGGGGAAAGGGACTAAAACCTCTTTCATAAACGTGACATTAGACACTTTTCAGCGCTTTTTGAAACGTCCTGGCATTTCATTGGTCGAGCTGGCCCATTTACGTAACGTGTCTCTATTAGTATTCCTTGAAACGTTTACAAATAGGTTGTAGAAGGCACATCTATGTAACAAGATCAGTTTTTGCGTTAGTTAAATATTAACTTAACATAACTTCAAGCCTTCTTTTCCTGAAGGTGTGGGCAACGGCTGCTAAGCCTCGACTCGGCGTTATGTTTACGTCCCAAATGGACGTAGCGAAGTTATTGCCATAATTAAATGTTAATTAAATCTACATGCAAATCTCAGTAATGTAAATCTTACCAGTTATTACATAGAAAGTGGGTTTTAATATTTATAGTATCCACTCAATAATTATGAAAGTCAAGTAGATTATCAAACCGGTATTGAAAGTCTCCAACTTGTAAAGAAACCAGATCATTTGTTGAACAGTTTCGTAAACATAAAAATTACATAAGATTTTTTAATGTTAATTTTTTCGTTCTAAACTTTATTGATGAAATTGTGATTGTATAAGATAAGTGACTGTCTCGTTATTTCCGGGGCATAAATTTAAGTGTTTCTCCGTTGGCTTCTATTGCCTGGTTGGTTGAAGTGATATTGGGTTTTATCTTCAAAAAGGCTGAATCTAAGTACGGTGTTTATAAATGAGATGGTATTCTGCAAAAATAACTAATAATCTCTATTTAGTATTGATATGAGATAATGCAGTATCTAAAGCTTAATAATATGAAATCTATACTTAATAAAATAATAATATATATATATATATATATATAATAAAATCGTAGGAAAGTTGAAACTGTACATTGATTATTTTTTTAGAATACTTGGGTTATGATCTACAATCGACACCGAACCCAAAAATATGTTTTTTAGAATTTTTGTCTCTTTGGCTGTATGTTGTTACGGATAAACAGCATGCTTTTATGTCCAATTTTGCATTAATATAGCTAAGAAGGCGGGTCAATACATAGGCTAAGCAACAATCTTTCTTCATAACTTCACGACCAATCCCTTGCAGAGTAGGCAGAGAGAACAGAGCGCTATAAGGCACGATTCTTACACGCCTCACTGGCTTCTTTGACATTCATAACTCTTTTCTTTCACGCGCGTCGATTTTTAGGCTCGTAACATCACCTTCCTCCAAAACAAAAATAAAGAGCTTAAGTTAATAAATAAACTTTCAATTGATCTAGGAAATTAAAAATTACCAATGCGGAAATAAAAAATTGTTCCAAAATAATTTATCTATCAAATGTAGTACAACAATAAATTCAAGATAATATTAATTACAACAACACAATCTACTTATAATAATAATTTATGCGTGTTATAATGATTTTTTAAAGTATCAAAGGTGAATAAGTGTGTCGGGCGGTCGTAAGAGTTACATATTAGGGATTAATACGACACTTAAGCGACACTAGTCCGACAGTTGCTTTGACACAACCTTGTGGGAGTCAAATCGACTGTCCTTAATTCGATATACGTAATGGAAGTGTACGCCTAGGTACTTTATACATATGCAGAGATTATTTGTTTTTTTTTTGTATCGCGTCGTACAACAAAGTAAGGCCATTATTTGTTAGTAAGTTTTTATTTTGGTTTCATAATATCTTTATATTAATGCGATAGTAGATATTAAAACCTTTTTGTAGGTAATAACCTGGGGTAGGATAATAACCTTTTAGTAGGTCGATACACGTTTTTAGGGTATTTTTTTCTAGGCTTGGTTATTTTTAAAGTAACTTTTAAAATATTAAATAACCAGCAAATATTTTCTCTATGAAGTATATGATATTAAACAATTTCATCTTCTCTTTTACAAGGAAGTAATGAAGAATTGACTGATGTATTTTTAATCTATATTATATAGGTTAAAATGCTACTAATATTTAAAAACATTATACTTTGTACAAATTGGTAGAGCCAGTGGTAGAGTCAAGCAGTTCGTTGCATGAATGGGGCCTGATCGACCGGTGAAATATCACGAACTCTCAGAAGATCGACGTAAAATGATTCATGTCGTGTTTTGTTTGGTGGATCCCACCACTTCCCTATCCCTTCCCATCCTACTCCCTTAAAGGTCGGCAACGCAACACACACTGTAACACTATATGTGTTGCATATCTTACCAACATCATAAATTAAGATCGAAATTTAAAATAATAAAAAAAAACAACTGCAGACAGTAATCTAATATGTGTACATATTAATAGCTATCAAAAGCTTAACCATAATTCAGTTCAACGACGGTTTCCTTACATTTAGTGGTCATCAAATTATGTTACTATATCTTAAATAAATCATGGAATTATTACACCTACATGGTATTGAAACAACAAGCACGCCCCACTGTGAACCTCTAATTGGTACGCCCAAACATATATTAGGCGTATCACACGCTAAACAAACAATTTGTGGCTGCATAACTTCGTCCGCTAGCATATTATGCGGTTATTCCGAAACGGATTAATTCCAATTAATAATTCAACGATGGTTACAGTTTTGTAAATTCACTCTTTTCACACCCAGAGATATAATTTTATTTGGAAATAGTTAAAGTATGAAGGTGATAACACAATGCTGGCGAATGATTCCATAATCATCAATGATTGGTCATCAAGCAATGATAATAATGGGTTCATAACTTCACGCTTTTAATAGGCAAGACAGTCACCAAATATTTTCTGTCTCATGTAACCTGTTGCCATACATTGGGCATAGTATTTTTCCGATTTCCGAAAAGTTATTCTCAATCTATCTGGATTCGGACACATGAGTTCTGAATTAGTAAAAGATATGTGACATCTAAAGATGATCGAAAAAGGTAACATTTTAATAGCCAATACATTGCCAAATAGCTATTATGTAAAGTAAAAAGAGTAGGCTAATAGTTTGCTGCAAACCTTTAGCGCACGTTAAGTTCAGCTGCCAATTATTGGCCTAGAGGTAAAAGCGCCTTCTTCACAGCAAGTTATCGGCTGCAGTATCACCTTTCACATGGTTTGCACATAAATATATGTATCGAATGGCTAGAAACGGGCCAAAGATCGACTTTATATATTGGTATATTAAGTTATTGAACGTAATTTTTATTACTTTCTTAGTCTATTGTCTATAGTAGATTCATACACGTAAATCTATGGTAAAAAAGGCAAGGAACTACATTATCGACACAAATAATATAACATAACACGCTTTTTCTACCCGATAAGTCGCGCAATTTTTACGTCGGTGGTCGGTAGCAGGTGGTGAAACCTATTGATAAACACCGGTCACAAAGTTGACAGATCGATATTTTCTACACATAAAATTCACAGAAATCATTGGTGTGAGCCCAGAATCGATCCCTCGAGTTCTGATTCACAACGCGGGGCTCCACTACTGTACCACCGAGACCGTTGTTACAACTAACTAATAACTAATCGTTTTTTTTTATTAATTTGTGAGTATATCATAATTTATTATTCAGATAGTCTATTATGAAATAGAAAAAAAAAAGTTTCTTGTTACTTTTTTTTTGATAAAAATCGGGAAACGAACGTGCAGATCTCCTTATAGAAAGCGACCACCGCCGCGGTTGCCGGCTTTTAAAATGAAGCTTGTTTCTTGAAGGTTCCTAGGTCGTAGCGGTCTGGTAATACCGTTGCCAGCAGTTAGTACCATATAGGAGTAGTGCGTGGCAAAAAGTGACCATCTTTTCAGTATCTCAATCTGAATCATATTTAAGTGATATTGTTTTCCAATAAATTTAAAATTTTGGACCAAGATTATATATATAAAAAAATGATTGGTCGTAGAGTGCTGAATTTAGGTTTGTATGAACTGTTGTATGCTGTTTCATAAAAAAATAATAGAGGTTGACTATCCTTAATATTTAGAGGTCAAGCTGTTTCGAAGTAGTTGAATAACACTAAAAAAAAATTATATATTAGATTTTCATTATTAGATATTCTGAGACAAAAATTGAACCCATTTTGTAACTAACTAGAAACGTAACATTTAAATTTTGTGACAATAACTGATAAAGTTACTTCAGGACATAAATTATTATTAATACTTCAGTATTAGTGGATACTTTTGTGCTATATATGTTATTTATTGACTAAGCAGATATACAGTGTAGACACGGATGAAAGTAGGAGTCAAGGACGACCACGACCCACTTTCCAAGACCAAAGATAATAAGCCCTTGAGGAAGGTAATATCAGGAGTCTTGAAAATTGAAGAGCGTGTGTGACAAGAGTTGTGAAAGGCAAAAACGCGAGTCAGATGTGTAAGCATCGTGACTTAGGCGCTCTTATCTCTCTACCTACCCAGTAAAAAAGAAAGAGAGTGTCGGTGTAAAAGTAAGAAAAGGCATGCTCCGATGGTTCGGACATATAGAAAGAATGGACGATGCGAGGTTGACTAAGCAGATATAACAAATAAAACGTGTTAGGAGTCTCAAAAATCGACGCGCGTGCATAAAAAAAATGAAAGTCAAAGAAGCGCTCTGTTCTCTCTGCCTACGCCGCAAGGGATTTGGTGTGAAGTTACGTATGTATGTAAAAAGACCTGTGGTAATCAGGCATTTCTGTTTACTTTGCTAGGGACTGGCCGTAAGGTTATATTGCTTTTGGGATAGAAGAAATCAAAACCCAGTAGACGAATTGTCCACCAGTTCCAGTGTTATAATATTATTCTTTTGCAAGAAATGGATGGGAATTTCATTCAATCTCTCCGAGTCAGTCGGTTGAGAGTTAAAGTTTTCAAAGGGTAGTTTAATCACAAAGAAACGAATGTCTTCGTGTTTTTTTTTAGTGAGCTCATCTTGAAACTTTATCCTGCAGGCATTTCTTCTATCATGAAGAAAATACTTTACTGTTAAGTAGTGTTACTAAGAGTAAACTCCAAGTATTTTTGGCAGTGTTTTCTTTTTCTAAAATCTTTAAGTTTCAACTATTGGGTTGAGAATATTACTATCATATTTGGTTTAATTGATTGTTGTTTTGTGTGTCTTTTTCCGAATTCTTTTTAGCTTTTCGTGACCCATCGTAAGATACGTTTTTTTAGATAGATACCAACTGATATTTTAATTGTTTAAACTCCAAGCCCGGTAAAATCTTAGGAATGCGAATTCGTGTATTAGCTGTACCTATATCACACTGTTCTCATGATCATCATGACTGTATAAAAACAAAAGTCATTTTCCGTTGTCTTGAAACTACGCAACGGATTTTGATGCGGTTTTTTTTATAAATTACAGTCTCAGCGGCGCAGTGGTCGAGCACACGGCTTCTCGATCGATGACTGAGAATTTTGTGCCCGGTGTGGTAATAGGCTCGCCACCTATTCCATTTGGGACGTAAACATAACGGTGAGACGAGGCTTAACAGCCGCTGCCTACACCTTCGGGTATCAAAAGGCGTGAAGTTTTGTTATGTGTTTTTTATAAATAGAAAGTATCAACGGGGTGGTTTGTAAGTGCAACTCAAGTATAATGTAGTAAAAAATTGATAATTTTCGAAATTTTGCACTTTAATTGCAAACGCTGGCTAAACCCCAAGTTATAAATAAAAAGAATGTACTACATTATTTTACACCTTTAAACGATCTACAAAAAAGTCCACTATGGTGTATGTCTATGTATCAGGATTAACCCATTTTTAAAAGCTTTTATTTAACTTGCACTGTATGTATGTATGTATGTAAGTATGTATGTTCGGTGGAATCTTGCAACTCAATTTTGAAGTAGATATCATCAACCAATTGAGCTGAAATTTTGTATACACATTTACTTTGGATGACAACGCATGATATGATGTGTGACATTATTCTATATCCAATATGGCGGACCACCCAAGATGGATGAATGCACGTTTTGAATGCATTTCTGCAATATGGATATCAAATGAAAGGGCTTATTGAGTGTAACTCAAAAAACAATATGACGTCATTCTAAATCCAATATGGTGGAATATCCAAGATGGAGGAAAACATATTTTAAGCTTCTGTACAATATAGGTATCAAATAAAAGGGCTCATTGAGAGTAACTTAAAAAAATATGTGACGTTATTCTTAATCCAATATGGCGGATCATTCAAGATAGAGGGACAGTTTTTTTAATGCATTTCTACAATATGGGTATCAAATGAAAAGGCTTGTTAATAGTAACTCGAAAAAAAGGCGTCATCCCAAATCCAATATGGCAGGAAAAATATTTGCATTTCAACAATATGGGTATCAAATGAAAGGACTTGTTGAAATTAACTCAAAAAATAATATGACGTCATTCTAAATCCAATATGGCGGATATTCCACCATATTTGCATTTCTACAATATGGGTATCAAATGAAAGGGTTTGTTAAGAATAACTCGAAAAATAATGTGACGTCATTCTAAATACAATACGGTGGACCATCCAAGATGACGGCATACATATTTTTGATGCATTTCTACAATATGGCTATGAATTAAAAATCATCATTGCGATTAAATGGAAAAAAACTCCAAGCTGAAATTGATTTAGATGATCTCCTTATTGAAGAGCTGGACTGTTTGAAATTAAGCGGTACACTAAATTGCAATAATGATGCATTGCATGAAATGACACTAACCTAGCCAGCTATAACTAAAAATAAAAAAATAAATTAAAAGCGAAAACCCTTTTTAAAGAAGCTTTTATTTAAGCGCTCTAAAAATAAGAAAATAATATTTCCTTAAAAATTTCAAGTATCAACTTAGAGCCTCAGTATGTACAATTTATATAATAATAAAAGCTTGTCGCGATGTTTGACTCCCTATCAGTAGGTAATTAAAATGCAATAGATAATATAGTAAAGTTAGTAGATTAATTTACATGAGTGTTTTACCCATTTCTTCTCATGACAACCTTACATTCAGAATTGTCTGTGCGTTTTTGTTTCAAGGTAGCAATTTTCTCAAGCGCTCGTGTTCTAATATGTTATGCTTTACATATAATAATAAGTTTAATATCTGTATTTACGGACTATATTTAACTGTGTGTGAAGACCCATGAAAATAAAGCTATTGTGATATGATTTGATATTATAAAATTAGTACAGTTTATTTACAACTCGCGCGACAAGTTTTTATTATTATATAAATTGTACATACTGAGGTTCTAAGTTGATACTTGAAATTTTTAAGGAAATATTATTTTCTTATTTTTAGAGCGCTTAAATAAAAGCTTCTTTAAAAAGGGTTTTTGCTTTTAATTTATTATTTCTTTTTATTGCTTATGAGACGATACAAAGTTCGCTGGTTAAATAAACTAGTATTCTAAAACTAAAGCTATAGTTGCTCAATTTGGATATAGATGGCGTTGTAAAAATAACGGCAATTACATTATATATGAACGTGTAACTGACATACACCGGTCAGAGAGATTTCATTCACTATTCACAAACAAAATATCAACGTTACTTTTAATTCGATGAGCTTCAATCATTACAAAAGGCTCAGTCGAGCGGTAATTGCATTCGTCCAGTCACCCGTGTTTTTACTCTGTGTTTCAAAAGGAATAATCTTTATAACACACCTACTAACTCGCAGTCGTAGAGTCTTGCAGTTCGCTGCATGAATAGACTCGATCGGTAAATTACCACGTCATTTAAGGTAATAGGAGGAAAAAGAAAGGGAAAGCGGCACGAGCCACTTCACGCCGATATTTTGAGAGGTCGTCGAGCGTCCATTCATGCAGTCAACTGCAAGATTCTACCACTGGCAAAACTGAACACTCATAGCCCCGGTACAAATTTAATCAAACTATCATTAACAATTATGTTGCTAGAGATTATTCCATTTTCAGATCATGGTTTTCCACTTGACGCCTAAAATAATTTCCATAGCAATACTTCAAAAAGAAATAGTTTGCTAGAACTAAAAATGAGAGCGTCGTCGAAATCAATAGTTATTTAATGTTAACCGTAATTAATTTAAAAATAACTGGCTTTTAATATTATACCATGGACATTATTGGAATATCATGAGAAATACCTGGCGAGGCCATGGCATGCTTTAGGTAGTTAAAAGTTTAGCAACCAACATAGGTAATAGCCGAGATTATAATTTTGAAAAATTAGGCCGTATCTGTCTTGACTTGATAAAAGACTCGTAAACAATCTCCAAAAAGATTCTGAAAACATATCGCCGTTCTTCCGAATGCAAAGCTGATAGTTCTGATTATTTTATGGTATAGGGGGCAAACGAGCAGGCGTGTCACCTGATGGTGAGCAACAAACGCCGCTCATGGACAACTGAACACATATAGTGTTACAGTTGTGTTGCTGGCCCTTAAAATAGGATATGGACGGGGTCGGGAGTCGGGTAGGAAGGGCAAGGGGGAAAGGGGTTAGACCTCTCTTACCGAGCGAAACGCGGCAAAAGCGATATTCTGAGAGTTCGTGGTATTTCAACGGTCAAGCCGGCCCATTCGTGCAGTGAACTGTGTGGCTCTACCCCGACTACTTTAATCTATTCAGAAGCGTGACAATAAATTGCTTAGCAATTGAGATTTAGTGAAGATGTTTATACATAATTAAGAACCGCTATCTAAGCAGCACTGCTTCTGACACTGGCTAAAGTAATTTATTTTACTTAAACGCAATAAAATTTAATTACACGCAGATACCCATTCGGTCGGCGAATCTGTAATTTATCGGGAATCGAAGGGATACCTACCTACCCGTGGAGTCGTGTGGCTGGCACTAAACCTGTCACCAATAATATATGTTCATGTTTTGCTGGAAGGGATAGGATACGTATACGTTTATATAATAAATTAAATTATTTTCATTCTATTATTTAGTGCCTTGTGGTACCATCCGAACAATGACTTATTATTTAATTTTTTTTTATGGGATAGGAGGGCAAACGTCACCTGATGGTAAGCAACCTGCGCCGCATATTGACACCAGCAACACATTTAGTGTTACTGTTGCGTTGCCGACCTTTAAGGGTGTAGGATGAAGGAAAATGAATGAATGGGGAAGGGGGGATGGGTCTTCGGGTACCTCTCTGACCGAACGAAACGTGGCATGAGCCACTTTACGTCGATCTTCTGAGAGGTCGTGGTATTTCACCGGTCGAGCCGGCCCATTTCTGCAGTGAACTGCTTGGCTCTACCACTGTTGAAATTTTTATCCAAACTAGGTACTTTGCAATCATTAACAAGTTATTGGGACGATTAATACCTCATTTTCAGCCACCTTATTACCTGGGATGGTTCATATGATGTATAGAGGCATTAATTTTACCTGCCTACCCGGGCTTTTCCGAGTTTAAGGGATGTATAAAATTTATGAGGCAGGTGTTTCAAGTAATACACGACTGTATTGTATCGTGAAATGTGTGGAATCCCATAATGCACTTTTCTGCAATCATTTACCAGGTCTACCCACTGACAGCGCGCAGTGGGAGCTGCTCACCCTGGGGAGCCTCACGTCGATGCTCTCTGAAAACGAGCTCCATTCGTAATTGAGGTTGGCGACAGCAGGGTGGTCCAGAAGACTGAAGCACGTCCTGGAACAGCCTCACGCCGGAGAATGCGTGCCGCGGAATTTTAGTGGGTAGCCTACGGATTGAATTGCAAAATATAACTTTGAGAGTCCCATACCACCCCCGTTCCCAGGCAGAGAGGAGAGAGGTAATCTAGATGGTTCATGTATGATCACTCTATGTTATATGTCCCGTTAAGAATACAAAATACACAATATATTTACTTCCACAGAAAATGTTAAAGCACGATCTCGAGTTATATTTAGTAAGGGTTTATTTTATATACCTGAATACTTTCAGTAATTAAGATCCCTATGTAATTGGAGTCTTCAGTTATGAAACTTCAGTCATTTTAAACAAGAAAAATCAGAGAATATAAATATTGTTAGTCTCCCACCACTAGAGAATATTTTAGTTAAAAAAATCTATCGTTAAAACTGAATATTTCTTTCATATCCTATCATTAGTTCCTGAGATTAGCATGCTCAACCAAATGATTTAAGAAATTAATAAACAACCTGATAGCGTGGAGGTACAAGTAATTACTTTGAGTAATAAAATAAAAAGAGGAGTGAAAAAAAAAAACAGAAGTTAACTACACTGTTTCATCAAAACCGATGCAAAAAAATAACCCGGACATTTTATGTAGCACCTGCGAGACTTGCGTCAGTTTGTTGTTTTGTTGCAATATAATTTGTCACCGTAATAATGTTCTAACTTTGAATAGGACACGAGTGTACAGTGGCGTTAAAAAACGCTTCACTTACTTATGTTTCGTATAAAGTAGTGTCCACGTTATATAAAATTTAAGTGTTAGTATATTATTTTGAATATTTACAATTTTTAACCGATGGTGTAGATAATAGCAATTATGTGAAAATATTTTTCATCATTCATCGGATAGATATTTTTATCGATATTAATTACAACATTGCTTTAGGAAGACTATCAGTGTGACCCAAGACCAACATGAACATGAACAGAACATGAAAATAGAACTGCAAATGCAACAGTGATCTTCCTCAATTGAAAAAAAACTTCAAAATTAATACGTTTTGTATACTAAATCTAATAAAACTCAAATCCTTTTGACTTCGGTATTTTCAGACCGATACGACCCAGGAACCTTCAAGAAACAAGCAAATTCCCATCTTAAAGACCGGCGACGCGGATGGGACTTCCCTGGTGTTCCACGGGAGGTGAAAGTCGTTTTCCATCAGATAACCTGCGTGCTAGTTTGGCCCCTTTTCACATAAAAAAACTTGGTGATATAAAGACCAATGATAATTTAAAAACAAATTTTAAAATCAGTCTAATAGCCCCTCAAGTTTACCATACTAAGGCGAAAGAATGATTTTTTTCTTTTGAAAAAGCTTTTGTAGTTGACTGTACCATGCACTTGCAGGACGGAAGCTCAAAACGCTTGAACGGGACAATTGCTGCCGTGCTGCACTGTCGCACACCTACGTATAAATAAAACTTATTTCAGCGCGAAATAAAATGGACGAAAACTTAATTCAATTTTTCATTCCAATTTCAAATTTAATTCAATAATACAGACTAATAAACAATACAATTAATACACAGTATGGCCATTTTGGACAGTTATTATAATATCAATCTAAGCTGGAAATAGTTCATAATATGTAATACTAACTAACTATTCATACAATGAATGGTCGCTAATTTGACTAGCTTGTGACGGATTTTGCTACTAGGATGTTTTGCAATTAAGTTTCTCATTTAAATAGTCTAGTTTACCCGGAAAACTTTGTTCCACATCAAAAGGCATTTTACAGCGTTTACAATTAAAGTGCAATACCGCGAAAATATCACTGTTTTTACTTTAATTTACCTAAATGATACATACGAACCACCCCGTTGACAACCTCTATATATAAAAAAACTGTAACAAAATCCGTTGCGTAGTTTCAAAGATCTAAGCATATTGATAATATAATGATTGATTGCATAGATTAAGTAGATATCTCTCTAATATATAAAATTCTCGTGTCACGGGGTGCGTAATTGAACTCCTCCGAAACGGCTCGACCGATTCTCATGAAATTTTGTGTGCATATCGGGTAGGTCTGAGAATAGGACAACATCTATTTTTCATCCCCCTAAATCACAAGGGTAGCCCACCCCTCAATATTTTTTTTTTATTTTTTCATATATTTCGGTTTTTTTTTTTTTTATAAAACGGGATACAAAAATACATACAACCCTAAATTTTCAACCCCCTACGATCAACCGCTATTTTTAAAATTTTATTTTTTGGCAAGACAACGTTTGCTGGGTCAGCTAGTAATTTTATAATACAATATTAATGAAGAAAATATTAATTACGAATATTTATATTGCAGCGAGTATATATTTTTATTACAAAGAATAACACAATGTGTTGTTTTCTTTTGAATTATAAATAGCCAAATTAATAGCCTAGCCAAGTTTGTCCCGTAAAGCAACACACATATAATTTGCTATATAAATTTAATCAGGCGTTACGTAATAATCCAGACAAAAATTGCTTTATTTGGTATTTATTAGTTATGAAAAGTTCAAATAAAAATCTTTCCAAAATATATAATAATTTTGTAAATAATCAAATTGTCCTCGGCCCTAACCGAGGTTCGTCGTAAATATCGGATCCTCTACGTAAGCTCACCGAAGGTCCGTCGGGATTAGGAAATGCGATTCGTATTTTTTCCTCGTAAGAATAATGGAAGTAATCAGAAAGAGCGATAAGGTTACAAATAAAAGCGATGGAAGGCGAACAAACTCGTTGCAGACAATTGCTGAACGGCTATAGTCAGGTGAAAAACGCAAGGCTGAATTAGTGCGCGGGGTCTAAGAAGTTGTTTTTGTTACGTCCGATTAACCCACATTGTGTACCGAATGCTTGACGTCACGTTACGTCCTCAATTTTTCTATCAGGCGATGGGCGTCGGGTCGTATCGGGTCCCGCCGGTTTGCAAATGCATTGCGCATGCGTTGAAATTGCGCCAATTTCGCAGCCAGAGTCCTCTGCCGGCGAAGGTCCCAGTCCAGTCGGTACTCGGTTGGGGGATGTTGCACCGCGCGTGATCCGATTTCGCGTACGGGGATTTGAAAAAAATACTAAAAATGGTATAGTTTGAGAGTGGTGCAACGTGGCCGGCCACTCACTGCTTCAATGCATGAGCGAAGTTTTGCGTCAAACTACTACTAGTGCAGTGCTTAGGTTAGGTTTTAGTACAGATTTTGTTTTTGCAATTGCGGGAGTGATTTATTGCAGTTAATTAAGAATGATTATTATTTACATGAACATAAATACTGTTTAAAATATATTTGAGCGTTGTTTCAATTATTCGCCATGTTCATATACCAGTGGCAGTATAACCTTGACACGTTTTCCCGCGCTAGAACCTCAACCTTGTTTTTAGTTGCACTCTCTCTTGACATTTACCGCAAAAGCGAAGTTCTCTCTTACTAATTAGGGATATTTAGTGTGTACTCCTAAGAGACTTGGTATTTAAAGAGACTTTTAATAGTTTAGCGTTAGTTTAATTTTAACAAAATGTGTGAAGTTATTAACTATTTTAGAAACAGTGTGATGTTAGTATGAATATTTTTTATTCAATAAATAGAAGAGCTAGGTGTCTACCTTTTCAATAATGGAACCTTTGTGATCGTTCTGTGGGAAGAGAGCCTCATCAAAATGAGAATATCCAAAGGTGAGTTTCTCTTTGAATCAATTTGTGTTTCGGGATTTGCTTGAGACTTAACCTTACCTTTTTATTATTATGGGTAAGTAGATAAGCAACGAATTTAGAGGTTCATCCATTTGGAAAATCTTAATGGTATATTTTTACTGTAGAAAGTGATGGCTCAGGGTTAACCTGAGCGGCCAATGTCAGACAACAATTCAATATCCATGCAAATTAATTACTTCTGGGGACTTGTTATAAGCTTAATTTTTTTATGGTATATAACGGCAAATTAGCAGGCGTCTCACCTGATGGTGAGTAACTAACGCCGCCCATGGGCACCGGCACACATGGTGTTACAGTTCCGTTGCCGTTAAATTCCAGGTTTATGTGAACTGTAATTCTGTCGATGGAGGATTGTGAAAAAATGTGATTGAAAGTATTATTAATATTTTAAATCTTTCTCCAATAACTAGCGTAATTAGAGAAAGTTTTTTGTTACAGCGTTAATGGTCCAGCGTAGTATTTCTAGAATGACTAAACATCCAAATGCTCTCGTTAGTCAATTTAATATCTACAATTTTTATACATCATCAAAAATTAGAGATTTACTAAAAAAATATTATTTGAGAATGCTCTAAAACAACGTACCTTACATATATATCACATTAGTAGAAAACTAATACTTAGGTACAATCTTTTCATAAAATGACCAATTTTGTTCCAAAATAGTCGAAAGTATTTTTTTCGTAAACATCCTGAGAATGTCTCAAAGACAGGCAGTAGTTCTTCACGGTTAGTGTAGAAATGACCAGAGAAGGTAACAAATTAATTCTATTATAAATAGATAATCCTTTTTAGGGTTTCCACAATGAGGTGGCCAGAATCCTTACAAGGACACCAGTGACGTCTGTGTTCAGAGTTAAAT
This sequence comes from Euproctis similis, assembly GCA_905147225.2. Classification (NCBI taxonomy): domain Eukaryota; kingdom Metazoa; phylum Arthropoda; class Insecta; order Lepidoptera; family Erebidae; genus Euproctis; species Euproctis similis. Next base: position 16,562,823 of record LR990116.1, read on the forward strand.
TCTCATAACTTACCTTATATAATGTTTTATTGTAAGAATCTAATCTTGGAGCCAACCCCAAATTTACAAAAAAGCGCAGTAAAATAATTCAATTTCCTGGCAATGTTATCCTTTCCTTGCTCACGCTAAGGATTTAGGGATCCGTGAGGATACGGTGTGTCGGTAACGGTAAACCAGTGTCCTTAAAGGTACTAATATACGGAATTCTAATAAATCCACTGGATACTAAGCTATAAGTACCTTAATAGTGATAGAGTTCTCTACATTAATGGGCCGGCTCGACTGATGAAAAGCTACGACCTCTCAGAAAATCGTCGAAGTAACTTATGTCGCGTTTCAGTCATATAGATAACTCTCTTATTCGATAGGTGCGCCCTGTTTTCCCTCCTGTCCTCAACATATATATCCCCTATCCCATCGACAAGGCCGGCAACGCAAATTTGAAGATGTCCATGGGCTGTGCTATTCATTTACTACCAAAAGACTGGCCTCCCATTCTAAAAAAAAATAAGTTAGAAATCTCATGGAATGAAGAATAAAAATGGCTTTGAAAAAAAAAGGCATCTTGATAAACCAGTGCGTTAAATGAACAAAAAAATACCCTTGTGACGGTAATATCTTTTCATATTTGTAGGTAAAATGTATATTAGGTATAAGGTTTCTTTATTAAATATTGTAACATCAATATTAACCCTCGCATGCTGTTACGCTGCGGTATTGCGGTGCTTACTTACAATAACCGTGAGTGTTCATAAAATGTATATTTAAGAACATTATGTTATTTTCGTTCCTCCATTTTTTATTGAGCTGGAAAGCAAACCAGTCACCCAAATATCTAGCGAGGTCTATAGACATCTGCAATATCGAAAGGGTTACTGCCATGTTGCTAGTTTATATGTTGTAGGAATGACGAGGGTGGGGGAAGGGGATGGCTCTCCAGGTGCCTCAATCAAGGAATTCATTCGTGGCTTGAGTTTTGAACACTTTACATCGAAATTCTGAGAGAATGTGGTACCTACCTGTCAAGCTGGCGCATTCATGCAGTAACTCCATTCAAAATTTGTAACAGCTTCTATGGTACAAATCTTAATAGGTGTCCAGATTAGAGTTTAAAGTTTAGGAACCAGATGTGGCACGCAATTGGAAGTAAATATTTTTGGTCTTCTGTATAAATAATTCCAGAAGATGATAGAACAGAGTATTTTATCAGCTAATTCCAAAAAGGGCAATATTAACCACTCCCAATAATTACTACCTACTAATGTAGTTTAGATGCTATTTTCGTTAATATGTAAGCTGTTTCTTCAATGGATTGCCTCAGAGCAGGGAAAATGTACGTGCTTTTACTAAATATTTCCCTACTCTATCTATCTATCTTCTCTGCAACTAAATCTTGTACAAATGAGTTTAAAACTAATTAGTTTTTAGTTATTTATAGGTATTATTAAAATACCTGGCCGACCCGGCGAATTTTGTTCCGCATCAAAAGTAATAAATAAGTAAATTTACACAACATACATACATTTTAACTAAAACCACCAAATTGACACACTCTATCCATTAAAAAACAGCATCAAAATCCGTTGCGTAGATTCAAAGATCTTTCATATAAGGGGACAGATAGCGGAAAGCGAGTTTATTTTATACTATGTAATGATGATGACTAAAGTGCCAAAGGAAAAGGACGTATGAGTCTACCTTGTCTTTTTGGAAATCTGGGAAGGAATCTAAATGCATTTTTAGTAAGAATTAAGAAAAGATGGTGAGGGAAAGGGGAAAGTGAGTGAACCACCTGTCTTGCCGAACGAAAAGCTACAAGAGGCTTTTTACGTAGATTTTCTAATAGGCCGAGGTAATTAACCAGTCCAGGTTAGAACAACTGCGTTGGAAGATGAATATTAACGAATTTTGAAATTATCATAGATTTTTTTTATGGGATAAGAGGGTAAACGAGCAGGCGTGTCACCTGATGTTAAGTGACCAGCGCCGCCCATAGACACCTGCAACACACACAGTGTTACAGTTGCGTTACCGTCCTTAAAGGGTGTAGGATAGGATGGGATGGGGAAGGGAGGTGGGCCTCCGGGTACCTCTCTCACCAATCGAAACGCGGCATAAGCCACTTTACGTCGATCTTCTGAGAGGTCGTGTAATTTTAACGATCGAGCCGGCCCATTCATGCAGCGAACTTCTTGGCTCTGCCACTGTTAAGATTTTAAAATTCAATGGTGCATTTCCAGTATGTACGACTGTACATACTGGAAATGCTAAGTTGTCTAATAAGATTTAACAATATATGTATTTAATGTAATAACTAAAAAGGTTGCCAACGTCAGAGCTGTCTCATCAAACGAAATTTGATTTCATTGATAAAATGAATTTTACTGATTTAATGATAATATCACCAGTAACAGAATTTGAATTTGAAACTGATCACTTCTACAAGACAGCTAAAGCATCGAGCTGATAGGTTTTCAATGCATCTCAAGTATTTTCATTAATGTATATAATATGTAACTTCGATTTAGATTAATAGTAATTAAAGCTGAATTAAATTATATGCCTCCAATATAAATCCACATCTAAGAATAAGTTGCTATGTCATAGGTCATTCCTACTTCAGATGTGTCTCCACACTCCATAATAGACAAGGTCATATACCTGACTAAAGGTTGTCTGGGTCTCCGAACTTTCTATTACCTTCAGCCAACCTTCAAAATCTTAAGAGGGATGCTTCTTTAATGGAATCATGCAGTTTTTATAAAGCTTTGACTCGTGATGAGAATCCATTTTGATACTGTATTATATGATGGTGCTAACAAAACTCTTGCAAAAAATAAAACTTTTCTTTTAACAGAAATACGTAAATTATGTGGTTATTTTCATGATTCTGTATTATTTCGGTTTTCCATTTGCATCTATTTGTATTTCTATCCAAGTTGAGAAGTAGACAGATTTTCGTAATTCTTTTTTTGTTCAAAAGAAGTTCAATATATTCTTATCTATATGTATATATATATATATATTTATTATATTCCAGAATAATAAGAAGAAATAAATTAATTACATCATTTACAATATATATAGTTAAAACAATGACTTTTCGAAATTACATTTCGTAAGTTGTGTGTTAAATATCGATGACTGAACACTTTGTGCCCGGTATGGCAATAGCCTCGCCACCTATTCCATTTGGGACGTAAACATAACGGCAAGACGAGGCTTAACAGCCACTTCCTAAACCTTCGGGTAACAAAGGCGTGAAGTTATGTTATGTTATACAATTAAAAAACTAGCTAAATTCAAATTTCTCCGCATCTCGATCTACTAGCAGCCCAGAAGATTGACCGCATTGCCACGCTGAATGGCAATGCTAATCCTTTGTGCGAAGAATAGACCAGCTCTCTGGTCACGAGATGCCTCGATCAGTCTCTTTGCGAGATCTTTATAAAGTGCACGAGAACACGGACCCCATGTCCCCGGAGTCTCATCAAACGGTTCCAATACATAAATATAAATTCTCATAATTTGATGGTCCATTAAAAAATATTCTTTTAAGAAAAAAATAATAATTATTATAACCGACGCCGAGAAAAAGGTTTATCTTATCTATATTATCTCAAAAAAGGATCATGATTCATTTGTTGTTGTTCCAGCAATGTAATTGCCTCAAGCGTATTTGTAAAATCTTATAATTCTTTAGATATTATTTGTTATAATTGTTTTCAGTATTACAAGCAACAGCAAAGGCATCTGTAATGAAATATGTTTGACGTCAAAGGGAAAAAATCCCTGAGCGTTCGTGTAATAAATTATGATTGCCACAACATCAACTTGCTTTTATATCCTTCCACTTTCCCTTGTCTCCACACATACATCTTGCTCATCATTCATTTATCATTGCCGAGAAGGTACTCCTTTTTATGTTAAGGCTTTGATATTGTCGATATACCCGTCAAGTTTATTCATATTTTTAGGGTTTCTCTTAAAATAACCCTTTTATTTTTTCATAGATTTAACTCATAGTTAACTCTTTACCCTGGAACGAATTACGAATCTTGTCTTTTCCAGCAGCTTTTCATGCCTACTATTCTTATGGGATATGATAGCAAATGAGCAAGTGGGTCATTTGATCACACATCTCACCGCCCATTTACACTGTGGTGCGTTACCGTCCTTTTTGGGAGTAGGAGGGGAAAGGAAGGGGAAAGGAGATCGGGCTTCCGGATACCTCTCTCACCGAACGAAACGCCGCGGCACAAGCCACGTTACGGCGATATTTCGAGAGGTCGCGGTATTTCACCAATCGAGCCGGCCCATTCATGCAGCGAACTGCTAGACTCCACCACCAAAAAATATAAAAATAACCACATTAATAAATTCACGTACTTTATGTACAAGTCTTATATTCTTTTTTTTATCTCGCTACGATTCAACAGTATGTAGAATATCACTCGATTAAATTGTTTGTTGCACTTTCATACCAACTTAAGTAGGCACATCATCAACGGTCTTCATCATCATCATCAACATCATCATAAAATGTTTCTGTGTAAAGTTATCGTAAAGACATATTAGAAAAAGTCGGCAACAGTTAGGTACTATGAGTTATGTAAAAGAACTTTACCTTTCAGGAAGAACCCGTACAAGTTTCAATGATTCTAGTGCCTAAAGTGGGTATTGTTTTTATCAAAAACATCTTTTTTCTGTAGAAAAATACATTGCTGTCTACCGCTGGATTAACAATATAATATGTAATATAATATGTCCATCATGGTCTACTGCTACCAAAAATAATTCTTTGACTGAAAATGTAAAAAAACAGAGTATAGGAAAGTTATTCAAATAGTATATATTGGCTGGTGTCTCACCATCTGTTACCGTAGTCGTCAAAGGGTGGGCATATCTTTTATCGTAAGCCGTAAAGCGTCCGGACAAAAAGGCTCCCTCTATACTGATTGCGGAGCCTTCATGGACATAGGTACAACTATTTCAGTGAACGCCTTTTTATGTTTTTGCTGACCTGGAATAAAAGGGCATCTTGATAAATTTCAAAAGGCTTATTATCGTCGTGGATTCAACGACGCAATTTTCTATTTTTATGCTTTTAGGATATATAAAAGGTAAAATTAGGTTCTGCCTACACACTCTTAATACTGGCAGGTGTAGACGGCGGTAATTATACATATATGTATTCATAAATATAATATCACGCCAAATCCCTTGCGGGGTAGGCAGAGAGAACAGGGCGCCATAAGGCACGATTCTTACACGCCACACTCGCTTATTTGACTTTCATAACGCTTTTCATGCACGCGCGTCAATTTTTTGCTTGGAATGTGTGTCTTGGCCGTCTGCGTAGTCAATCTTGCATCACGGATTCTTTCTACACGTCTGATCCGTTGGAGCATGCCCTTTCTTACTTTTACACCGACACTGTCTTTCAATCCAACTTCCTTCCTTACAACCTTGTTCTCGACATGGTCAGTGAGAGTCACTCCGTAGATTTTGTGCAGTGCATTTTGATTATACTGAAAGTTATCTGTTTCGTAAAATGTGCCTATCCCTGTATATTCACTTAATTTTGGATATTTTTGAGGCATTAGCATGCGAACCACGGTTGTTAATCTTCGAAATGGAAGTCATCGTACCAAGCCATTAAGATATCGAGAAGAATGGGTTAAAGAATAAAGAAAGAACAAAAACATACATAACTTCACGCCTTTTGTTACCCGAAGGTGTAGGCATCGGCTGTTAAGCCTCGTCTCGCCGTTATGTTTACGTCCCAAATGGAATAAATAGGTGGCGAACCTATTGCCATACCGGGCACAAAGTTTGTCAGTCATCGGTATTTATCACACATAACTTCCGAAAACAATTTCGAAAAGTTATTGGTGTGAGCCAGTGTCTGGAATCGAACCCCGGACCTCTGGATCAGAGGCCGTGCGCTCGCCCACTGCGCCACCGAGACTAAAGAAAGAACAAATTTCTATTAAATAAGGAAAAGTGCTTAATTACCGCTGGGTTTACATAACAAATAGGTTTCCAACGACCTCGAGGACTCAAAGGGCCTTTGTGGGTATTCAACACGGTTATCATAAAACATTTTCTTGCATTATGGCCGCGGGGTGTCGGTGACGTAATTTCGGGTCTTTCAGAAAATGAAGAAAGTCCTCCTTCTTTGTCTAACATTAGAAACCTAAAAAAATAAGAAAACGGTGATAGTTTCCAACTCTGCTTAATTATTTATGAGAACAAAAAAATGGCGTACAAACAAAATGGAGACGACGATAATGTTTAAATGTAGCCTATGTTACTCTGGGTGAATACAGCTTTCCAATGGTTAATGAAATGAATTATTGAAATCGTTTCAGTAGATTTGAGTATATTCGTCACATCATCATCAGCCTATTGCAGTCCTCTGCTGGACATTCGTCACATACAAAAAATATAAATATCTCCTCTTAATAAAATTAGGTTATTCTAACCTATAATGTGTTACCTTTTGTTTATCATATTTGTTTTTTTTTTTTACATTATTATTATCTTAGCTTCATAAAAGTGATACTATATATTTGTCGAAGTTGGTTAAGGTGGAACGAAATAAATGATCTTGTAAGATTTAAATCCTGACCTGCTTTAAACAACAGTTTAAAATATTATTGTCGTGTCAAAATTCATTCAGATCCAAACAAAACCCCTACAATAATATAACATAACTTCACCTTCACTTTCAATATTTTCAGCAGCTGTAAACCATCGTCTCACCGAATGTTACGTCCCAAATGGAATAGATGGCAAACCTATTGCCATACCGTGCACACAGGTATCGAGCCCGCGACCTCACGGGTCGTGGGCTTGTCGCGACCTCAGCGGTCGCGGGCTTGTCGCAACCTCAGCGGTCGCGGGCTTGATACAAAACAAAAGCAGGGAACTCGACTGCTGGACCACCGAGGCTTAAAATACTATAAGATTTATATATTTCAATAAGCCTCTGAGCGTGCCTCATAGGAGAAATTTTTGATACACATTTTGGTATACTCGAGGGTGTGTCGAGAATTATTTTTTCAACATAAATACTATGGATATTCCAAAAAAAGGTTACTGTTGGAATATTATCTAACCCCGATCAAGGTTTATCGGAACGAAGGAACTATTTAATAATGTAGAAAGTATTTTACACGAACCCAGAGTTTCTTCAGCCTCCCGATACATTCATAATTCCGTAAAGGAATTATTTTTATCGTGAATCTGTGTAACGATAAATCGATTATGTGGAATCGGTTATTTGATATACGTAAACGATTTTAACATTTTAACATCTGTTATTGTTGAAGCGTAACAATTATTTTCTTGTGTTTATTAAATGACATTATGAATATGATGGGATCATCGTGGTCTGGTGTTTGAGCAACCGAAATCTGAATAAAGAGAAGATACAGGTTCGAATCCTTTCACACAGGTGTGACTTTAAGTAGATAATTGTGATAAAAATATATCAATCAATTAAACATAACTTCACGCCTTTTTTATCCGAACATATAGGGATACGTATGACACATAACTTCCGAAAAGAATTTCGAAAAGTCATTGGTGTCAGCCAGGTCTGGAGGCCACGAATCCTCGATTCAAAAGCAGGGTGCTTTACGACTAATTTTGTCAGTGATATTTGAAGTCTCTTTAGACTTCAAATATCACTGACAAAATTGTGTCCAAGGTATGGCAATAGTTTTCGCTACCTATTTTATTATCACCCACTGCCTACACTTTCGGGTAGACTAAATAACTTAACTTCCAAAAACTCATTAATATCTACCGGGATTCAAGCCCGAAACTTCTGTTCAAGCTCAATATTAAATAGATTGTCTATCCAAACGATAATTTGACAATGATAAAGCGGAATGTAAATGTGACAGAGAGACAGCTACATTGGAAGTAATAATAAAACACTTTAACATTCCTATTCACAATTTCAACTAACAGGTAAGCAGGAATATATTTACGACTACATTTGAAATTATGCTGTGAAATTACTTGACGCCAGATGGCGCTGTGCAGTTTGTCCTATCATATTTATATTATTTATACATATTTCTAATGACTTAGTTGAATTAAGTTAAAATAAGTTTTTAGAGAAACAGTCAAATAATTCCTCCAACGTTTAGGAATTGGTCCCAAAACATTCACGTAATCCAAACAAATGAGGCACCCAGTGATATTAATGGTTCCAGCCTTGACGTTAGCTGAAATTGTCCTTCGCTTATATGTGGGCGAAGAAACAACTGCCATGTGTAATTGATTTCATATTAGGTATATTTTATTATGTATGGGTAGTGTTATAATAACGATATTTTTTTTCTTAATTACATTCAAATTCAATCCAAACGTCTTGCGTAGTAGGCAGAGAGAACAGAGCTCCATGAAATACGATTCTTACACGCCTCACTCACTCCTTTGACTTTGATAACTTTTCTCATAGACGCTCGTCGATTTTTGAGGTTCACTCACTCACATCACCTTACTCAAGGACTCAAATAAAGTTCATTGGCCGTTCATGAACAGAATTATTGAAATGTGAAATCCGCATGAAAATGTGTTGAGTGGTTTCGTAGATTCCCGATTTTGTCCTGGGAAAAGAATAGGAGCAGCATTTTTTAGAAGTATTGATGTTTCGCACAGATTTATCAATTTGTGCCAATCCTATTTTATTTATTTATTATTCTTCATTGATAAGAGCGGTACTCCTTAAGAAGGGGTATGTGCTACTGTTGAACATATATATAACTTAGCAACCAGGATCATCAGGACACTGGAAAAATACTGCAAAGAAAATTAATAATTTTATTAGTGTATAATACTCGTAATAACAAACTAGTTAAACATAAATAAAATGGCTTTTAATGCCAAGACGCTAAGACTATTTTAATAAAAACTTGCGCGGACGTCTATTTAAAAGTAGTAGTACGCAACGTAGTCGGAACCCTGGCACACACCAATGACTTTACCGTACTCTTTTCCCAACTTACAATAAATGTTGATAACTGAACAAAATGTGTGCTGTGATAGTTTCGCGACTAAGTATTTCTCTATTATATTACCAATTTTAATATTTGGTGAAAGAATGCTTTGTAAAGATCTAAAAGCATAATATATTTTTAGATCTTTACAAAGCATTTTTGCAGTTCTTGAATCATATTATGATTCATGAACTTAAAAGCTATATTGGTTTAGTTGAAAACAGAATGAAATGAGAATTTATTAATTTTATACTTGATAAGCCTCTTGATCTAGCCGGTATATTCTGCATCGTGGACCAATGTCAATTAAACCATACTGGAACTGTTCGAAACTCATTAAAATTTATTGTTTTGCAATAAAAACAGTGTGCCACTAGCGAATTACGACTTAATTTTAAAAGTTTCTTTTCACTGTTGTGACTTTGTTTTGCGTCAATTGTGACTTATGAGTATACATAATTAGCCATTTATAAATAGCCACTAATTTTTTTCTTGTATCCTGCTTGATTTTATACTTTATCTTAATTTTTTTTTTGCGTTTATAACGAGGCAGAATATAATAGTTCACTTTTTTGAACGAACAAAGTGAAATACCTATCCAAAAATTTTTGCCTTTGTAGTTTAATTTGAAATTGAACTGAAGAACTTCACGGTAAGTCTCTTGCGGCTTGCGGTAGAGAACAGATAGCCAAAACCTATGATTTTCACACACCTCACTCGTTTCTTTGATTTTCGAAACGTTCTATTTGGTCATGGAAATTATATTGAGGCTATCCTCGACTATTACATCCTTGCTTTCGCACTCTATACCTGCTAAGTCAATCGTGCATCATCCATTCTTTTTAATAACGGTATTAAATCGCTTATTTTCTTATCCCACTCTTGTAATGCAAATTTCAGGTTATTATATTTTGTCAGCGAATATAAATGAAAATGTTACTAAGCAGATATTTATGACAATGGATTATAGTACAATGAAACGCGCGAATACACACTATCAAAGTATCAAGACGATTACTCCAGAATTATATGTCGAGAAATTGAAGACTCCAGTTATTCCTGGAGAGAAAAGTGCTGACGGAAGCATGTCATGAATATAAAGGACTCGTTGACGAGACGCTAATCTAAATAAACCTTCCTCAAGATTGCTACGTAGAAGTATATTTTGGGTTATATACCAAATTTGTTGACTTTATCCCGAGAGTTGGAGAAAAATGAATACTTACTTCGTCAATTGTATGAAGTGAATGCCATTTTGGGATGAACATATCATTATCATATATTAATACAATTTATTTGGTACATGGAGCTGCATATACTTCGTGTTCACCAGATAGAATATTGAGTTAGGTGGCATCATTATTTATGTAAGTACATAGTTTGCCATATTTCAAGGTAATGGTGTTGAAGATGTAGCTGGCAGACCAGCAGCTGGAACAAATACAGCTGTAAAAGCCGGCTAAGAAACATTCTGCATACGTTATTCGTATTCCTCCTGATGGGGGAAAACAACCAAAGATAATATTCCCAAGGAGGGTTGACATCAGGTAGGCCGCCGGTCATAAAACCATAGCCAAATCTTTTGACAACGTAGATAATTCGAATTTATATAGGATGACACATTGTTCCAACTCCATTTGAGTGAGATAAGGACAAGGAGATAATAGAGATAGAGTGCCATATTATTTCCTGCAATAATTATAAGATAGGTGTTGACTTATATAAATTATAAAAGATTATAAAATAACTAACATAACATAACTTCACGCCTTTTTCTACCCAAAGCCTCGACTCGCCGTTATGTTTACGTCCCAAATCGAATACGTGGCGAACTTATTGCCATACCGGGCACAACGTTTTTCAGTCATTGATATTTTTCACACATAACTTCCGAAAAGAACTTCGAAAAGTCATTGGTCCTCTAAATTTATAAGCGGGTGCCCGACCACTCGACCACCGAGACTTAAGAAAGAACATGTTTGGATACATACTATTTTTAATACATTACAATACAATACAATACAATACAATATTCTTTATTGTACACCAAAACAAAAGAATACAAACATTATAGACACACAAAGAACAACAATAATGCACAAACGGCGGTCTTATCGCTATCGGCGATCTCTTCCAGACAACCTATATGGACAAAAAAAAAAAAAAAGAAGTTAGGGTAGTCGTTGGTGACAAAATTAGAATATAAATAGAAAAGTACAAAATATATAACAGTAACAATAGATAGATTACAGTAGATTCAACAAAACAATAAACATAATGTAGTAAGATATATAGCATACTACATATGCATAAAGCTTAAACAACACTTATACATAAATACATATAAATACACATACACATATACTTAAAATATAAACATACATATACATACATATAGATACAGCTTTCGGAATAAGTGTATTCAGGACTAGCTAGAGTAACCTAATTCTATGTGATAGTGATTAATTAGTCGTTTTCTGAATGTACATAATGATTCGGCAGATCTTATTGATAAAGGTAACCCATTCCACAAGCGTGCTGCATGTACTGTGAACGATTTATCTAAAAAAGTCTTGGCGTGTGGCGGTATTGCCAGTTGCAGGTTTTCGGATGATCTTAGAGATCTCGTATGTGTGTCACATAAGAACTGAAAACGTTCTTTAAGATAGATGGGGGCGCAAGGATGAAACAAGATATTGTAAAGAAGAGAAAGAATATGAGAATTCCGGCGAAGGCGTATAGGAAGCCATTTGAGCTTTGCACGAAATTCGGATACGTGGTCATATTTGCGCAAACCAAATATGAACCTAATACAGACGTTTTGAAGTCGCTCAAGTTTATTTAGTTGGTCCTCGGTGATATCAATATAGCTAGCATCAGCGTAGTCGAGGATAGGTAATAAGAGAGATTGGGCGAGTGTAGTTTTGGTGGCAATCGGAAGAAAATTACGAAGTCTTCTTAAAGATCCAGCAGATGCAAAGATCTTACGACTAATGTTCCCAAGCTGAGGACCCCAAGATAGTGTCCTGTCAATGAGTATCCCGAGGTTTTTTATATGGTTACTGATAGGAATGACGGAACCGCCGAGACATATAGGTGGGATTTGGTCCCAGATGACTTTAGATATTAGTTTGGAGCTGCCGATAACCAGTGCTTGGCTTTTTGCGGCATTTAAGGAGAGACCATAAGCTTCACTCCATTCCAATATTTCTTTTAAATCCTGGTTGATTCTGTTAATAGCTTCAGGCATATGTTGCAGTGAAGCCTGAGTGTAAACCTGCAGATCATCAGCATAGAGGTGGTAGGACGAGAGAAGTTTAGTTGAAATTGGATTTATAAAAATCGTGAAGAGTAAGGGAGATAAAACGCCACCCTGCGGTACCCCAGCCGTGATATTATTCCAAGACGAGTAAGAGTCATGAAAACGAACACGTTGCCGGCGCCCAGACAGGTAATTATTGAACCAATCAATAACCGTTGGAGATATGTTAAGAAGCCTGAGCATAGCTAGCAATACTTTGAAATCGACAGTATTGAAGGCGTTGCTGAAATCCAGCAAGCAAGCCACAGTAAGCTTACTGCTCTCCATACCCGTTCTAATGTCCTCCGTAATATTGAGGAGTGCAGTTGAGGTACTATGACAAGGACGGAAACCGGATTGGTAAGGGTTAAGGAGCTTGTTTGTGGCAAGGAATTTACTAAGTTGCTCATGGACAAGGCGTTCCAGGACTTTGGATAGAAACGGCAATATTGATATTGGACGGTATTCAGAAAAGGATGAAGGATTAGCTTTTTTGGGCAAAGGTATGACTTGTGCATCTTTCCACATTGAAGGAAAGACGCCACTGGACAGTGAAGAGTTAAAAATATGACAGAGAACAGGAAGGATGATATCAAGGATAGGAAGGATCATATTACGGCTCACAGAGTCAGTTCCAACTGCATTAGAAGTGATTGATAGCACATGCCTCCGAACATCACAATCGGCTAGTTGATTAAAGATGAAAGGATCGAAATCTGGAGTTGGAATAGATGAAAGATTTTCTAAAGTCGAGGCTTTAGTGGCCCTATTAAAATTGGACGAAGACGTGAAGTGTTGATTGAGCAAATCGATATTGAGATCTAAAGGAAATTCTTCGTTAGACTGTTTACCAACTCCTAGCGATTTAAGAAATTTCCATACCTTAGCTTGGTCTACATTTTCAACTGATTTATGGATATATTGGCGTTGAGCTTTCCTACACACCTTGCTGCAGTGATTCCGAGCATTGACGTATCTCTCTAGATTTTCTGACGTAGGACGACGCTTATACCTAGACCTTGCAGCTGCTTTCTTAGCAATTATTGCCTTTATACAAGGTGTTATCCATGGCGATGGAAGCTGCTTCAATTTTATTAGGCGTTCTGGAGCGTGTACGTTATACAGCTTATTCAATTTGGATATGAATAAACGGACTTTGTCGTCGACCTCGTTGGCATTGAATAGTTCTGTCCAATCGATGTTCATGCAATCTTCCAAAAGTTTAACATGATCCATGCCACCAAAACTACGCTGCAGAAGAGTTTTAGACCTTGGCTTAGGGATATGAGACTTGTAGGACAGGTAAATAAGGTCGTGATAGGAGAAAGAATCAGCTGAGCACTGACCATGTTTAGCAACGTGAGCAGGAGAGGAAACAATTATAAGATCAAGGAGAGAAGGGGTGCACTTGGGAAAATGGTGAGTCGCAGATGAAGGAAGAATGGACAGGTTGCAAGAGTCTATAGTATGGGATAGTAAAGATGACCGATGGTCCATTTTCAGAAGACAGGTGTTAAAGTCGCCCATAATAATGATATGACTGTAGGAACAGACAAGATTCTCAAGAAGAATTTCAAGTGAAGGAAAGTAGTTGATGTGAAGAGAAGGAGAGTAATAAACACCTATAAGGATACGGGTATTGCAGAGTACGACTTCGATAAAAAGATGTTCACCAGCATGTCGTGGTGGTGGCTGCGGAGACATGCTGATTATAGTATAGGATAAGTGCTGGCGAAGATAAATTGCAACCCCACCGCCGCCTCCACTTGAGCGGTCATTGCGTATGAGTTGAAATCCGGGTAAAGAGTAAGATTTAGAAGGAAGACAGGGTTTGAGCCAGGATTCGGAGATAAGAATGGCTTGAATATTCCCACAGTCAAATTCAGCTAGCATATCGGAGAAATGGGCCGGAATACTCTGAGCATTGATGTGAACTACATTGAAATTCCCCGCAACATCAGAAAACCGCAATTTTAAAGTTTCAGAGAGTGAAGGTAAACTAACAAAACTGTCACAGTCGCTGTCTGCTGACTGGAAAGATTCAGAACTGTTACCATCATCAGCATCACACATTAATAAACAATAATTACTAATATATACAAATAATATATAACAAAAAAATAATAATATATATGTTTTCAGTTACTATGTCCAAGTTACCTAAATATATATACTTAAATATATATATATGTAAATATAAATACCAATTAAATATACTAAATATATACTCTTATCTTATACTTTTGGAAACAACTAGTTGCCAGTTCAGTGTCCTAGCGAGTTATTTAATTCAAAAAAGAAAAAAAAAGTGTTATAATGTAGCACCACATTTTACAATTCAAGGGCAATATCACACATCACACAGGTTGCGGAACATATAATGGAAGCTAATAGGCAATAACATTCCCAAATAACAGTTAAATTAAATATAAGACAGTAATAAAAATACGAAATAGTTTGTGAATATGTGTTTGTATCTACACACTCGACATCTTGACTTAAACGATCTGGGTGCCAGGTTGTAGAATTAAGATTAAAACACAGAAATATAAAAAAAAGATAAAAATGAAAAGTGACAGTTGACAATATGTTGAATATGACAGCGAGTGTCAATTGCTCGCTAATGTAAACAAAGTTACCTACTCCAAACCTTAACATATCTTAACGTACACAGTGATTTAAAGATAATTAGGGATTGCTAATTACCTTCAGTGCGAATAAAAAAGTATTTAGTTAAGCAAAAGCATAGCAACACGCATGATGGCTATATAACAGGGGCTCATGCCAGATGCAACATCAATTCCGCTACCAATAAATAATGTAAATTACCGAAATTGCTAAGAAAAGTAAGTATAGACAAGGATATCGTGATTTACTTTTTAGTGGCGGCGGCTCGCCTTGTTTTGGTGGTTTTGTCGCTCGGTGCCGCCGCCCTTGACATCTCACTAGCCTCAAGACTATGCAGATCGCCCAGGGTTGCAACCCGGTGTCGAGAGTTGGTGCCCATAACATATACGCACCCCTCACGTGTCCAACACTTTGCTACACCAAACTTGTCACGGGCCGCCATGAAAAGTTCATGTCTAGATTTAGTTAAAAACTCAGATATGGTTATTCCAGAACCCTTCAGTTTAGTTTTCGCGTACCACACTTTATCACGCACTACAGTATCCACAAATTTTATTAGAATTGGTCGAGGGCTACCAGCTGGCCTAGGCCCACCCAATCGATGGCAACGTTTGATGTCATTGACAGCAATAGTGTCCAGCTTGAGTTTGGCATTTATAACACCTGCAATATCCTTAGTAGTGTCCTCATCCTTGCCCTCGCTTACTCCGTGGAACATTAACATCTTACGACGGCTCCTCATCTCTAGATTATCAATGTTTGAGGTAAGGACAGAAATTTGTTTTTGCACCATGCTGAAGGACTGCAATACAAACTTTTTAAATACAGCAAACTCAGACATCACAGTGGCAACAGATGGTGCAACAGCTGGCCTCTTTAGCTCTTCCACTTGTGCTTCAAATTCAGCCATCCTTTTTTGAAAAGCCTCCATCAAGGAACTCATTGTGTTTTCAATTGATTCCATATTGCTGGTACTGTACACAATTTTTCTGCTAGTTTAATAGTGACAAATTTTGAGTTTGAACAAGGAAAAACACTTCACCGGCAAGCAGGTTTACTTAGTTAGTGTTTCTTATCATTACAATATAAAATTACATGTAATAAAAATAGTTATCTAAATTTTTATGCAGAGCTCTTTTTAATCAGTGCTAAGTGCTAAAACTACCCACACGGAAGTCACTACATTACTACACTACCACACTACATTTAAATATCAAATCAGGTATTAATAAGGTAGGGTAGAGACAGAGAATAAGAAACATGATTAAGCAGATATACAGTAAAAAGAACACGGGAGCAATGATTATGTCAGTCAAAGAATATTGTTTTAAAAATTTTCTTCACGAATACATATTATAATATTGTCATCACACAATTCCTGCTGTGTGGCCCTCTCTTCTCGTAGGTGTCGTAAAAGGCGACTAAGGGAAAGATTAGAACAATGGGCAGCAGCATTCTCTCTCAACAAAATACAGCCTACTGCGATCGCCAACCCGCCTGCCAAGCGTGGCGATTATAGCAAAAACCCCCCATGAGTGAACGGACCGGCAGTTGTGGCGCTCTATGGGGGAGGCCTATGTCCAGCAGTAGACCTCAAAAGGCTATAGATGAATTCCTGCCCATATAATCATGCACACGTATAGATCATAACGAATCAGAATGAATCTATTCTGTTGTAACGTATGGATCAGATTGTTGGGTTATAAAAGGGATGGATGAAAGAAGACTATATGCTGCAGGGATGAGAATGTGGAGATAGATGTGTGGATTGACTGAGACTGAGACTTGATATGTAAGAGGAAGATTCAAAGTTGCAACAATAACTGAGAGGATAAGAAACCTTGCGTGGTGTGGACATATAATGAGAAAGGATGATACACTTGCTGAGAGAAATTGATAAACCAGAATGCGGAAGGAACTAAGAGAAGAGGAACAACAACTAACAAAACATAGGTGGATTGTGTAAAAGACGACATGATTAAGGAAGGTATTATTGTGGGAGAAGTGAATAATTAGGAGGTGTGGAGAAGAAAAACTTGTTGTGCTGTCCCCAAATAATAGGAACAGGGTAGGAAAATGACATAGGTAGGTAGCTATATACAAACACAAGCACAACATAAAATTCAAAAGTCCCACATACAGAAGGCAGATGCTTAGTTTAATTCAAATTTCATCTCCCCGTCTAGTGGTAAATCCATTTAATCGTGATTGCCAATATCAGGTTCAATTACTATCGTTCTTAATTAAAATATGTTCAATAATGTAGGTAAACCCGCCCGATGAATAAGGGGAATCGGATCTATGTCACTATTGTACTCGATTTGCTAAATCGTTTCAATCATAGTTCGTAGTTAATCGATTGATAGCTTTGAGTCATTACCAGTTTATATGAAGCGACTACTATTTTGATTTAAGTGGTTTTTTTTAACAGTTTCATGAATTTGCGTAAAGTTTTGTTTGTTTGTATAAATTTATTAAGTATCTGAAAATTCCAGATTGTCAAAAATATGGTAAAAACCTGTTCGCTATGTCTAACGTGTATGTATGTATGATGTTTAAGTTAAAAATGATGGAAAGTTTAAAATAAAAAAAAATAGGTTATACGTTAAAAATAATTACTAATATAAATATAATTATAGTACAATAGAATATAAATATTTTTTTAAATGAATGGTGTATTATATCAAGATATATATAATACACTGTTACTGTATGTGTTCACTGAGTCAGTAATGCTATTCTGTCTAGTTATTGCGCTCCTGTGGTTTATAATCACTTAACCTTGTTTGGAAAGCTCTCGTATATAGAAGAGAATAATATTCACAATTTATTTGATTGTGTTTGCAGTAAGTATAAAATAATGTCGCTTTCCGCTTTCTGTCCCCTTATATGCATAGAACTTTGATACTACGCAACGTATTTGGATGCGGTTTTTTAATAGATAGAGGGTGTCAACGGGGTGGTTTTTATCTATAACTTGTTGACCCGGCGAACTTTGCTCCGCATCATAAGTAGTAGGTAAACTTTGGATTTATCACTTTTTCCTTTCTATATCATACATGAATTATAGATAAAAACCACCCCCATATAAAAAAAAACATCAAAATCCGTTGCGTAGTTTCAAAGATCTAAGCATATAAGGGGACAGACAGCGGTAAGTGACTTTATTTTATACTATGTAATGATACACGTACAGTTTCGTTTACAGTCTCGGTGGCGCAGTGGTCGAGCACACGGCCTCTGATCCAGAGGTCCGGCTTCGATTCCAGACACTGGCTCACACCAATGACTTTTCGAAAGTTATGTGTGATAAATATTGATGACTGACAAACTTTGTGCCCGGTATGGCAATAAGTTCGCCACCTATTCTATTTGGGACGTAAACATAACGGTGAGACGAGGCTTAACAGCCGCTGCCTACACCTTCGGGTAACAAAAGGTGTGAAGTTATGTTATGTATGTATATGATACACTTATCTACCTATGATGTATTAATGAAAAAGTAACAAATCCAAAATCTACTTTTTTATTACTTTTAATACGGAACAAAGTACGCCGGGTCAACTAGTAAAAAGTAAATAAAAAAGGGGGGGAAAAAATTATTTAAGATCAGGTTTTATTTTATTTTCTTTTTTGAGGCATAACACACTACAACTCATCTAGAACAGAGGTTAGTTATTAAATACAAATATATATAATAAATATTACAATCTAACACAAATGTAACAGTGGCAGAACCTAACAGTTCGCTGCATTAATGGGCCGACTCGACCGGTGAAATACCACGACCTCTTAGAAAATCGACGTAAAGTGGCTCATTTGTTCGGTGAGAGAGGTATCCGGAGGCCCACTTGCCTTCCCCATTCTTTTCCTTTCTACTCCCTTAAAGGTCGCCAACGCAACTGTAACACTATATATGTTGCAGGTGTCCATGGGCGGCGCTGGTTGCTTACCATCGGGTGACACGCCTGCTCGTTTGCCTTCCTATCTCATAAAAAAAACAACGTTTGCTTCGTCAACTTGTCATAGGTACTCAGGTCATATTCAAATTTAAGTTATTATTTCAGACTGTATGACGTCACAATGTTGGCAGGTAACAAAATACTTTGTTGTTGCTGACCGCGGGACAGCCGCGTGGATTATTCAAATTGTATGTCATACATTCCTGTGTACATAGGGGGGTTTTAATATCAAATCGGGCTATGTCAGCCGGCAATGATGTTGCTACAAACACGTTGATATAACTTGGGTAAAATAATTAATTATATAAACATTTATAAGTGGAATTTGATAAAATGATGGTAAGCTCGAATTGGAAATAATGTTATAAGGCATTGTGACGGACGAATTAATCCATGAAGCAATAAAAGCATGAAGGTAAAAAAGTTAAACTCAGTCATTATAAATATTAAAACTCAACTAATACTTATCAAGCTAAAATCCATCAATAACTCGGAACTCCTTCTACCGCAACAGGGTAAAAAAGTAATACGCTATCACGAAACAGCTACTAAATAATTCAAAATGAGTTTTAAAATTGGTTCAAATAATGTCGTTATGGAAATTTTCCTCTTGTTTACAAAGAAGAATCAACCGCTGAAATGAAACCACACTATCAGTATCTGTCGATGCTTGTAAATTTTAAACAGAAAATGCCTACTTTACTTGGTATATATCAATGTATAATCACGCCTTTTATTCCCAACGATATTGGCAATAGCAATTATGGTACCGACAAGATGAATTAATTATTTTTGATAGCATGATTATAGGTTTCAATAGGTTCGCGAGTCGAGGCTAGCAGCCATTGCCTACACCTTTGGGTAGACTAAGGGTGAAGTTGTGATAAGTTATTATGGGTAGGTAACGGAGATATTTTTCATACAAAACATTCGACTGATTTTTTCTTACGCTCTCAGGAACGCTGTTCTGCGTGAATGGCTCAATTCGACCGGTGAAATACCATGCTCGATTGCATTACTTTTGCAAAAAAAATAGACGTAAAGTGGCTTATACATCATTCGGTGAGAGAGGTATTTGGAGACCCAGTCGTTAGAAAAGATGGCAGATTACTCAGTGTTGCAGATCTTCATGAGAGCGCTTGTCACTTACCAATAATTAATGAGCGATGGTGATGAGTTTTACAAATAAAAAAAGAAACTTAAGAAAATCCAACGGTCAACTGTAAAAATTAAATGATGCACATATAACTTCACGCCAAATCCCTTGCGGGGTAGAAAGAGAGAACAGAGCGATATAAGGCACAATTCTTAAACGCTATACTCGCTTCATAATTGTTTTCATGCACGGGTGTCTATGTTTAACGCTCCTAACATCACCCTCCTCCAGAACACGTTCTATTTAGTCAGGTAATATGTGTCTTGGCCATCCTCGACTCCTAGATCCATCCGCTTTTGCATTGTATATCTGCTTCAATCTTGCATCATCCATTTGTCCTACATGTCCGAACCATCGGAGCATGCCCTTTCTTACTTTTACACCGACACTGTCTTTCAAATCTTAAAAATTAAATGATATTAAGGAGAATATTTTAAAAAAGGTAATTGTAAAGACAAGTTATCATATACCATACTTTGACGGGCCTTGTGGCGCATTGGTAAAACTACCGGCTGAAGCAATGAGGTCGGGGGTTCGATTCCCACCCGAGCACAAATATTTGTGACAAACATGAATATTTGTGTGGTGTCTGTCTGGGTGTTTTTCTATGTATTATAAGTATGTATTTCCAAAAAAAAAGTATATATGTATTTATATCAGTTATCTAGTATCCTAACACAAGCATTTAATTGCTTAGCTTGGAACTAGAGGGCGCTGTGTATATTGTGTCCAAGATATTATTATTATTATTATACTATTCTTTAAAATCTAATATTAATATTATTTGACAGAACCCTACAGATATTACAAAAGTGACTTTGACGTAACGAGAACTGTCCAATTTTGGTGTGGCTGGTTGTGTTTTTTGATTTAATTACGTTCATATAATTTCATAATAACCTTTCCGGAACTTAATAGCAGCATAAACTTGAAAATGATCTTAATTTGGGCTATAAGAACAACCGTTTTTCATGTTACGGTACTAAAGAACTTGATTACTTTTCGTAATAGGCTTTTAATAGCTTTTAATTCATATTAAAAAAGAATTGCAAAACTTATTAAATGAAATGGTTTTGTAAGATTATTCGTAGTATATGAAATCCATTCAAAATATAACATTCAATTATATTCCATAACTATAAAAGTGATTTTTTTTATACAAAAGCCACGGAGTTCGCTGCATGTTTGGGCCGGTTCGACCGGTAAAATACCACGGGCTCTCAGAATAGCAGCGTAAAAAGGCTTATGATGTGTTTCGATCGGTGAAAGAGGTATCCGAAGGTACAATCTCTACCTTCTCACCGTCCCATCCCACTTCTGACCCCTTCCCTAACCCATCTTAAAGGCCGGTAACGCAAGTGTAACACTATGTGTGTTGCAGATGTACATGGGTGGCGTTAGCTGCTTACCATCAGGCAATACTCCTGATCGTTTTCCCCCCTATCCCATATAATAAAAAAATATTTTTTTAATTATAGAGTTTTCCAAAAGACTTACGAAAATTCATCGTTGAGATGATCGTACAGACGATGTCGAGTATCCTGATTAAAACTCGACATTTATAATTCAGAAGCAGAAGTACTGACTTCCAGGGTATCTAGACGACCTACCAGATAAAACTTTTAAAGTCTATATTTCTATATAAATATGATATCCACTACTTTGTATTATTATTATCGCTTATTTCGTAGTATACAGGTTTCGTGTCAATGATATTTCTATAGAGCCTTAACTTGACATGTTTTCAATAGGATACCTGCACGGACCCAAAATGATAGCTTACCAATAATTTTGAAGGGGAGTGTATTTTATCAAATTGACGACATCTTGACGAGGGTGGACTGGAATACGGCCGATGTTATGTGTCATTCAAGTATGAATATGGATAAGAGAGAGAGAGATATAATTTCCATTATTAAAATACACTCACAGCGAAAGAGTCGAGCAAATTATTCTCATTCTTCCATCTTTTTTTACCTTCACGCCTTTTTATACATAAAGGCGGCAGACTCACCGACGACGGTGATAGTATCTTTTGCCATAAATCAGGCTCAATATTGTGTCTCTGTTACTTAAAAGATATATAACCAACGAAAAGAATTCTGAAATCTCGAAACTTCTTGTGATTCAGAAGCCCAGGTATCCGTCTTTTAGATCAGCGAGAATGAAGATAACATAACTTCACGCCTTTTATTACCCGAAGGTGTAGGCAGCGGGTGTTAAGCCTCGTCTCGCCGTTATGTTTACGTCCCAAATGGAATAGGTGGCGAACCTATTGTGATACAGGGCCACTAAAGCCACAGTGACCACTGGGCGACCGAGACCATTTGAATGTTATTAGGAACTTAAAATTTTTAATGCTCGAAATTGTACCTGTGTCTCGAGCTGCCGAAGAACAAACAATTTTGTCTCAAAAATAATGGACAGTATTGACATTACTTTGCATAAGTCATAATTTGTTTAACGATAAGTACCCGATAATATTTATTGAAAAGTGTAGAATTTTATAGCTTCACTCTCTTAGTATCTGTAGATGAAGTAGACGTGTCAAAACCAGGTAGATTACTACTCACACACACAAAAATCATTGCTGTAAATCCATATTTGAACTGGAGACATTTAAATTAGATAGTAAACAATCGATTATCCTATTTAACAGTGGCAGAGTCTTGCAGTTCTCAGCCGGTGAAGTACAAAATACTATATAATATAAATAAAAAAAACTGATAGTACAAATAACAATCTTTATTAAATATGATTTATTGTAGACAATATAAGGTTTCCTCTATAATTTCTACTGGGACTCCGCTTTTATATGTAGTCGATCGACCTTTCAGTTTTTTTCAGGATAATATATTACATTTCATAGAGGAGTAACTAGGTACTATCCCTTTTATGAAATTACTTACTACTCTACGTCATACAAACATAAAACTAAATGTTAACATATTATGATGTATATTATTGTCTACTTCAAATAATGGAATTGTCTGAATTAAATCTAATCTTATTAGATAAAGCATTACCAACTATATAGATTTATACAACGCAAGCTTTTTTAAAACAAACAAACAAATTTAATAATTAATTCGAAATCTTCCTTATCAAACCGTTTCGATAATCAAACTGAAATATGCCAAAGTTAACAAACAAATATAAAGTACTAGCTGACCCGGCGAACTCTGTTTCGCATCAAAAGTAATAACTGCTGCCCCGCTCTGTTAATACTGCAATATCTTCGACAAATTTGAAGTCAATAGCAGCTATAGGTTAAAAATGGGAATTTTCCATTGTTAACACCCCCGCAACCCCCCTTGTGGGTGGAATTTCGTAAAATCCGTTCTTAGCTGACCTCTACTCGGCGAAAGGAATAATCCTACCAAATTTCAAGTCGCTACGCCTTATGGTTCCAGAGATATCGTGATGAGTCAATATATAGGTGGAAATCTCTTATATATATATAGATTGGTTCAATAAAAAAAATATGTTTATTTTTTCAACATGTACATAGAACTTAAACAGTTAAATAGTACATTATTTAAAAATGAAAAAAAAAGAAACAGTTTACTTTTAAAAAGTCTAATATTATTATTATTTACAGATCAACAAAGTTTTTCATATTTATTACCTTCGGACGGCCTGGTTCATCGGTAGAACAAACACGCTTCAAAACTGTGGGCTAACTTGCACGATTTTACAGCACACGATGCCCTACTGAACACACAAAGCAAACACGGATGGCGAGGCTTTCGGGTCAGTTACTTATGCCTCAATGTGCTCATAGATATGTGTGCCTATATCATATATGA
Organism: Euproctis similis; assembly: GCA_905147225.2. Classification (NCBI taxonomy): domain Eukaryota; kingdom Metazoa; phylum Arthropoda; class Insecta; order Lepidoptera; family Erebidae; genus Euproctis; species Euproctis similis. The sequence goes on from LR990116.1 coordinate 16,586,696, forward strand.
TGGCCTGTCCTTTAGTTATGTATACTATTACGCTATATAGAATAATGAACAAACAAGACGTGATAGGGATGACACATATTATAGCATGTAGACATAATACTATTAAATTGTATCGTTTTGGTGGTCTCTCTCCTGAATCAAGAAGGCGTATATTGGACTCCTGGCTCACACCAATGACTTTTATCGTTTTGTTGATCTGGATGTCTTTTTTAGGCTATTGGTAGGCAAACGAGCAGGCATGTCACAGCAGGTGAGTAACAAACGCCGCCCATGGACACCTGAACACAAATAGTGTTACAGTTGCGTTACCACAATGGCATATGGAAGGGGTAGGAAGTGCGATGGGAAGAGGATGAAGATAGGGGTTGGCCTCCAGATACCTTTTCGTCGATATTCTGAGAGGTCGTGGTATTTCACCGGTCGAGCCGGCCTATTCATGCAACGAACTGCGTGGCTCTACCACTATTAGGTGAATGAATGACTGCCTTGACTGCCTGCTGAACGAGGCGGGGAAACTCTTTGAAAGGGTTATCTCCGCCCGTATCGGCAGCCACCTGTCACAGGTGGGCCCGGATATATCGGACTGCCAGTTCGGGTTCCGGCAGGGGCGCTCAACCATCGACGCGGTGCGTCGGGTGCGGACCCTGTCGGAACCGGCAGTCCGATCGGGGGGGGTCGCGCTGGCGGTGTCGCTAGACATCGTCAACGCCTTCGGGACCCTCCCCTGGCCGGCCATCAGGGAGGCCTTCGTACACCACGAGGTGCCTCCCTACCTCAGGTCGGTCATCGGGGCCTACCTGCAGGAGAGACGGGTGGACTATGTCGACCGGAACGGGACGGAGCAGAGGAAGGAGGTGACGTGCGGGGTTCCGCAGGGGTCCGTGCTCGGGCCCCTGCTGTGGAACCTCGCATACGATCCGGTCCTCCGCACCAGTCTGCCCCGTGGCGTGAGTGTCGTTTGCTACGCAGACGACACTCTGGTGGTCGCCACGGGGCCCGACTTCGAGCGTACGCTCAGGTTCGCTGAGCTGGGGGTGGCAATCGTCGTCAGACGGATCCGCAGGCTGGGCCTGGAGGTGGCGCCTCACAAAAGTGAGGCGTTGTGGTTCCACCGCCTCACTAGAGGCAGGGAACCCCCGGCCTCGCGGATCCAGGTGGGTGACACGGCTGTCCCGGTGGGGCGGTACATAAAGTACCTCGGCCTCACCCTGGACAGCCGCTGGAGCTTCGAGGAGCACTTCGTACGGATGGTCCCCCGAGCGCGACGGGTGGCGGGCGCGCTTCATCGCCTGCTGCCCAACCTCGGGGGACCGGGGGAGGGAGTTCGCCGCCTCTACGGTGGCGTCGTGCGGTCCGTGGCCCTGTACGGGGCCCCCGTTTGGTCGCGAGACCTCGCGGGGGCCTCCCGCTCCAGGGCTCTGCTGAGGAGCCTGGAGCGGATCATGGCCATACGGATCGTACGGGGCTACCGTACCATCTCGTACGAGGCGGCGACGGTCCTCGCGCGTTCCCCCCCCTTCATCATCCTGGCCGAGATGTACGCAGCCGCGTACGATCTCGGCCGGGGCGGGGGGGACCTGGACGCGCGGAGACACGAAGTGCGGAGGCGGGAGGCCTTCCGGCGAGTCCTGGGGGACTGGCGCGACGCGCTGGTCCTCCAGGGCTCTGCGCGTTCACGCGCCGTCGGAGCCGTCCTGCCCCACCTCGAGGCCTGGGTGCTCCGTAAATGGGGCACTGTCACCTACAGGTTGACTCAGATACTCACCGGGCATGGGTGCTTCGGTGAGTATCTGAGTCGAATAAGGCGCGAAGAGACGGCGAGATGCCACCATTGCGCGTCCGACCTGGACTCGGCCCAGCACACGCTGGAGGTCTGCCCGGCCTGGGCGGCCGAGCGCCGAGTCCTGGTCGACGGGATCGGGCGAGACTTGTCCCCGCCGGCGTTGGTCGCGGCAATGCTGGCGGGCGAGGAGGAGTGGAGGGCTGTGGTCTCCTTCTGCGAAGCAGTAATGCTCCAGAAGGAGGCCGCCGAGCGGGGTCGGGAGAGAGCCGATCCCGCTCGAAGGCGGCGGCGGCGAGCTCAGTGATCGCCGCCGTCGACGGGCCGCGAGGGCGCACACCCCGCGGGTGCGCCCGGGTTGCGGCCCGGGAAGGATGACCCCCCGGTGCGGCCGGGGAGGGTCGTCGGGGGCGCCGCCGGCCGCGCGCCTCTTTACAGCGCGCGGTTGGAGCCGCTCCACCCAGGGGAGCCTCCCGAGGTTCCCCGAGGATGAGCACCCTCTCGCGACAGAGGGGGGGCAACGGCGGGGTGGACCAGAGGGCTGACGCACTGTCCTGGGCCACCCCAACGCCGGAGGAAGGCCGCCGCGAGGTTTTAGTGGGTAACCCTAGGATCGGATTCCAGTTTACTGTTTTTGGGAGTCCCACACTACCCCCTGCCGTCCCCAGGCGGGGGGTGTGCATAAAGCATTTCCTCGCGTAAAAAAAAAAAAAAAAAAAAAAAAAAAAAAAAAAAAAAAAAAAAAAAAAAAAAAAAAAAAAAAGGTGAATGAATGAATGTCAAACTCTCGTCTGAATCAAGAAGGCGTATGAATGACTCCTGACTCACACCAATGACTTTTTGGAAGTAATGTGTGATAAATAACGATAACTGACAACATTGTGTCCGATATATGGTAATAGATTCCGCCACCTATTCCATCAAGCTCCCCGTTTCTGGTTCAGATGTCGTGGATTCAATTCCGGGCTAACACCAGTAATTTCTTAGAATTCTTTTCGCAGATTAATTGTGATAAATATGGATGACGACTTTTTAGGCGATGTATATTCGCCACCTATACAATTTGGGACGTAAACATAACGATACGGCGAGTCGACGTTTAACAACCACTGCCTACTTCTTTGGGTTGAAAAATGCGTAAAGTTATGTTATTTTAAAATAACTCCACCATTAGATTTTTTAATAAACTTTGTAACCAACTACAATACCAGCTAAACAAGTATATTGTATACTTGTTTAGCTGATATTGTAGTTGCGAAAAGGTTATTTTGTATTTAAAACTCTTCGAATACGTATAGCAAAAAGTTGTTATGTAAAATTGAGTTCAACCTATATAAAACTGGTTATTGAATACGTTTAGCTTATATTAATAGCGAAATTAAAGAAAAATGTAGCTGTTTTCGATGTACGTCTGAATTAATTTATACCTAAAATCCACATAATATGATGCCGTGCTAAGAAAAAGACAGATTAAAACAGGGTCATCATAAACTTCTATTTAAATGAAGTTATTTTTCGTTTAGTTAACATTGTAGTACAAATAAAAATAAATGAACGGTTGCGTGTTTAAAAAAATACTTCGTATAAAAGCAGTCTAGAGCTCGCACGGGAGCCGTAAAAGTTATTTAATTATTTGCTTGAGTATATTCAAGTATTTGCACTACAAACTTGTTGATGAACTTAACATGTGAAGTATTTTACTTATATAAAAAAGTGTGTTAAAAGTGTCTTTATGCATACACACATAAATAATTTCAGGCTATGTCCCTGGCAGTGTAGGCAGAGAGAATAGAGTGCCATAAGGCACGACTCTTACATACTGCACTCGTTTCTTTGACTTTTATAAATCGTATCACACATGCAAGTTGGCTTTTCAGGCTCCTGACATGACATTCGTTCAATTTTTGTCTTTCTTTAGTCTGTCTTTAAAGTACTATAATATTTTATACGGCCAAGTGTTTTTAAGTAAGACCTTTGCATAGTAAATTGAAAGGGCTAGCCTCAATTAACGGAGTACAACTGTGAAATAAGTAAAACTTAGAAAAATAAACTTGGGATACTAGATAGAGCTGTATCAATTGTGTCTAAAACAAACAAACATACATATATAACTGTTACGAAAGGATCTGTGTGGCATACTCCCGGGCTACGGGGTGAGCGGAGCACTGCTGCGCGCTGTGCAGTCCACTTATGAGGGCTGCACAGCGTGTGTGCGTGTTGACGGCGGCTTGTCCCCCTGGTTTGACGTCAATATCGGCGTCAGACAGGGTTGCGTGCTGTCTGCTCTACTGTTCATCCTGTACCTGGACAGTTGTCTCCAGAGAGTGAGATCGATGGATGTAGGGATGCGAATGGGTAACCTAGTTGTGAGCTACCTGCTTTACGCAGATGACGCCGTGCTTCTAGCCGAATCGCCGTCGGACCTGCAAACACTAGTCACTACTATGAAAGATGATTGCATGATTAAAGGCTTGCAGTTGAATGCGACGAAAACGAAAGTTATGGTGATTGAAAGGGAGGAATCCAGAACTGATGCAAGGATAATGGTTGATGATGTAGTGCTGGAACAGGTGAATGAAATTGTATATCTTGGATGCGCTTTTAGCAGAGATGGAAGGTACACTGCGGATGTAGAAAGACGAGTGGCGATAGGAAATAGCGTAAATGGAGCGTTGGGCAAATTCCTGGGCGGAAAAAACATTAGCAGAAAAGCCCAGCTAGCAATCCACAATGCAGTCCTGATCCCAACGCTAACTTATGGAAGCGAGAGCTGGGTATGGCAGAGTGTGCATGAAAGTAGAATAAACGCGGTAGAAATGAGGGCACTACGCAAAATCTGCGGAGTGACTCTCGCTGACCGCGTAGAAAACAAGGTTGTAAGGAAGGAAGTTGGTTTGAAAGGGAGTGTCGGTGTAAAAGTAAGAAAGGGCATGCTCCGATGGTTCGGACATGTAGAAAGAACGGTTCATGCAAGACTGACTAAGCAGATATACAATGCAAAAGCGGATGGATGTAGGAGTCGAGGACGGCCAAGACACACATTCCATGACCAAATAGAACGTGTTCTGGAGGAACGTGATGTTAAGAGCCTCAAAAACCGACGCGCGTGCATGAAAAGAGTTATGAATGTCAACGAAGCGAGTGATGCGTGTAAGAATCGTGCCCTATGACGCTCTGTTCTCTCTGCCTACCCTACAAGGGATTTGGCGTGAAGTTATGTATGTATGTATATAACTTCACGCCAAATCCCTTACGATGTAGACAGCGTGAACAAAGCACCATAATTCACGATACTTATACGTCTCACTCGCTTCTTTGACTAACATAACTCTGGTCATATACGCTCGTTGATTCTTAAGTCTCCTGAAATCACCTTCCTCCAGAACTCGTTTTACTTGGTCATAGAAAGTGTGCCGTAGCCGTCCTCGACTCCTACATCCATCCGCTTTTCGATATGTAATTATATTTCCGCTTAGCTCGTTCTTCTTGGACAAAAATTATATTTTTTTTAATATCACAACATTGCCATTTTAATTAGAACCTTATTTCCAGCTTATTTCTTACCCTATACCTATAGCCTATACCTATACCCTATACCTACACCTATAGAACCGACATCAGAAATACCCAAAATAGAATCTCGTATCATTTTGAAATTACCCTAAAAGGTTTCCCTAAACTACAACTAAGTTACGTTTTAATAGATATCCAGTCATACAAATATGTATAAAGCAATTCATTCCATTCAGAGCTGTGAGGACACATCACAGTCCTTACTATCATCACAACGGAACAGACCTGGTACATAATATGTGTAGACCCTCGTCAAACATTTGCCTGATGTTCAAATAAGTCATATAGATTGATCAAATATGAATGGGAATTATATTTACACTGTGACAGGTATAGAATATGATAATAATGTAGATAATATTGAAGGAAGTATCGGTTATTTTCTTATAAATACACTTTGGATAATATTTGCATTTGGTAATGTGATACGGGTATTATTATCCCGACCTAAATATTAGTCATAATAATGAAATTTTGTGACTGCTATCAGGAATTTTGTTATGTGGCTATAAAACTCTGTATTGTCTCTACAATTTCATTTTTTAGAATAATCTTTGGAGTTCTGTATCCGCAAGATAAAAAAAAATATATAAATAAAAGATATATTTAAGACTTACCTCTTGTCCTAAGTCTTTGTACATTCTAATTTCGATTTTTTGGAGTAATAGGTCCTCATTTAAAATTCTGAACGACGCTAATGATTATCCTAGACTACAAATTGTAGTCGACAAATCTCAATAAGTCCACCGTTTAACAAAAGTCATGAAAGTTAAAAAAAATAGGTACATCTCTGTGAACATATAAACTTTTATAAGGCGTGGTAGATATACGAATAATACTGTGAACACTAAATGAGTGCAGAGCGAACAATGGTGAGCTGTGATTAATTGATATTTTTCAGCTTGTTCGCGCGGAAACGAGTCGTCGAGGCTTAACAAACGTGATAAGTTAAAAATAACGCGCTGTGGTTTTTCAATTTATTATTGTACAGTTTGTATTAACTATTTTATATTTACTTGCTATAATAGTTATAATTTGTATATAGAGTAAATTTTCCTGGATAATATATAGACATATTGTTTAAATAAATTTTTTGAACAATCTAAATTCGCACTGATATAATGGATTTAACAACTGAACTTTATCAATTCTGCCCAATTTATGGGAATATTGTTTACTTCCAATTTTGTTAGATCAGATGGCATGTAGAAGCATCCAACGTTTACATATTTGGGGTATTGGTTTTTTGTTTAAATGTACATTTTTAGTGTATTTTTGGACCATCCCTTGATTATTATTCTTCACATGTATTTATATAGTGTGTATGTGAAATTCACCGCAATCGAACACGGGAAATTGGGTCAATGTTGACTTACGAGATTCGTTACAGAAAAAACCCAGGAAATAGAAAAATGGTATAAAAAGTTTGTAACATCATGACAAATCTTATACACACACGTCAAAACGACCTATTTAAAATTGTTGCAATTTGTGTAAAAACTTCATTAAACCATTAAATTATTTAAATATAAAAACACTAAATAACTAGAGTCATTCATATTGTTCTATATATGCGAATCCTAAAAAGAAGTAAGTAAAAGGCTCTATATTCAACTCATACGACCTAGTACGTCCCTCTATACGTCGTGAGTCGTGACTGTCAAATTTACCCAAATAGAAAGTTCTTGCCCTCTCAAGCTTTTAACTGAATATCACTTTTTAGAGGGTCACTGTCATCAATCTTATTTTGGACCTGCCTTTTCATCCTCCCTGCTCACTGTATTGAGACAATTTGAATTAATTTTAAGTGTTTTCTCCGACGAATATTTTAAGGATAACATACATTTAAGCCAACTCCTTTTCAGGATAGACAAAGAGCGCCATAAGGCTTCATAACCCTTATTCTACACGCACGTCGATTTGCTCCTGACATCACCGAAAAGACACGTTTAATTGGCCATATAATGCGTGCTGTGGCTGTCCTCGACTACAAATTTTTCCTATTTGCATTGTATATCTGCTTAGTCAACATTATTATCCATTCTGCTTAAATAACCGAAATCTTTTGATTCGACTTTCTGCCTAAACACCTTTATATTTGCATGGTTCATAAATATTGGCGATATTTTATGATCCACGTAACAGTATTTGCAGACTCAATATTGTGTTGTATTTTATTACAGTGTAATTGTGTACATATTTACTTGGTATATCTAAACCAAGTAAAGACGTACCTCCTTCTAAAAGTCTTAAGTACTTTAATCACTCCTAGTAATAAGGATAATCTTATTTAAGTCCGCTATAAACAAGGGCCCAGATAGAGTTGTCTCTTACTTTATATTTAGTTTTAAAGCAAATTTAAAAAATAATAAGTCCTTTTTTTCTAATAAATTGTAGTGTATAATCAAAATTATTTTTGTTTGGCTAAGAATTCTAATTTTTTCCATTCAATTTTTTTATAAACGTAGTCGTTTGTTTATTCATTGTTACATTTTATTCGCCTTATATTTATACCTTTTTCGTCATCATCGGATACGGTGAGTACCGTCATGGCAAAACGCGGCACAAGCGGCACGCAATATCAACGACGTTGACGAAGCTGACACTTAAAACCATTGGTTTCCTCGCTTCCGTTTGGGAAATTTAGACCTAAAAAATTAATAATCGTTCATAATTAATCGTTCATAGATTTTGGTTTTCAATGATGAATTAAAAGCAATTATTATAATAATATAATAATTGCTTTGCCATAGTTGCCCTAGTTGTTTGTGAGCAACGGCTAAATTAGCAGCCGCTTTCGACGTTAGCGTCAAAACAATATTGGGCCACTTGCGTGAAATTGGCAAGGTACAAATGCTTGACAAATAGGATCAACTCAATGATCGCGTCGAGATGTCCTTTGCACTGCTCAACAGACACACAAATGAAGGAATTGTGAACCTCATTGTTACCTGCGATTCTGTTTTGATTTTCGCACACTATCAGCACGTTGTAAAATGCAAAATTATGTCACAATACAGCATGATGAAACCGTAAATATTTAAATGAGAACAATTTAGTCATTTATTTTCCTCTCGTAGAAGTAACAGAATACTTGGTGAACGGTCCAATTCCCAATTTGCGTGGTCTCTCTCCCCTATTGTGTCTCCATCTCGGCACTTGTTAGTAATCGGTCAGCATCCATCCTTCGGCAAACAATGCGCCATTATCTTTAACAACGTCAGAAAACGTCGAGAATTCAATTTCCGAAATATTTTAATGTAACACAATAACGAGATATTATTTTTCTTATCGTCATTCTAATTATTATTTTTTGTTTTGTTACAGATTTTAGTAACATAGCCTTGATATTGGTTGTTATAACTGTCACCTTCCTGAATCTCACTGATTGTGATGTTGTTACTGAAGTTCCGAAGACCAAGGACGTGTATGTATACCAAAGAGATGGTCCGAAGTTCATACCTGAACCCGAGCTTCTGCCGGTACTTCATGGCAACGATACCAGATGCCGTATATCAGAATACCTGTGCACTAACAAGAAGTGCATACCTATAAACAGATATTGTGATGGATCAAACGATTGTGGAGATTCTTCTGATGAACCGAGACACTGCACACGTAAGTATTTACAGAAAATTTGGTTTACTGTTTAGTTTTATTATGATTTGCTTAATATTATACAGATCTACCTGAAATTGGGATTACTAATATTATCTACTTATTTTATAAACGTCTTTTACAACAGTCTCGGTGATCGAGCACGCCACTTCTGAATCAAGAGGTTGCGGGTTTGAATCTTGGCTCACACCAATGACTTTGCAAAATAATTTTCTAAAGTGATGTGTGCGGCAATAGGTTCGTCACCAATTCCATTTGGATTGTAAACATAACAGCGAGTTGAGGCTTAACAGCCACTGCCTACACCTTCGGGTAGAAAAAGGCGTGAAGTTTTGTTGTGTGTGTTATTTTATAAACATTTAAGAAAGTAAAGCGCTTACTAAATACTCTCCGAATCCCTCTGGCAATAGGCAAAGAAGAGAGAGCGCCATAACACTTGATTTTTTACACACGTCACTCGTTTCTTCGACTTTAAAATAATAATAAAAATCGTATTACATAGCCCGGATGTATGATAATGGACTAGCCACTTATTGCGTAAGACAAAATGCAAGAAAACTTCGTACTGCCTTAATATACAATGCCTTCGTATACAAGATAGCATTGATATGGCTCAATTTTGTTATTTTTCCAAACAATCTTATCTACCAAAATCACTTTTACTTATGGGTCGTAAAATATATTCAACATTATATAGTCTATACAAGCTAAGTTTTAAGATAATCAGCATAGTTTCAGCAGAATATTTTCAGCATTCAAGGCGTACCAAACAAATTTACGTTCCAACTTATAATATTAGTAAAAGTGAGATTGACTGGTCTGAATAAAAACATGCAGATAGTAATAAAATAATCCATACGATTAATTAATTTAGTATAGTTACATAACATAACATAACTTCACGCCTTTTGTTACCCGAAGGTGTAGGCAGCGGCTGTTAAACCTCGTCTCGCCGTTATGTTTACGTCCCAAATGGAATAGGTGGCGAACCTATTGCCATACCGGGCACAAAGTTTGTCAGTCATCGATATTTATCACACATAACTTCCAAAAACAATTTCGAAAAGTCATTGGTGTGAGCCAGTGTCTGGAATCGAACCCCGGACCTCTGGATCAGAGGCCGTGTGCTCGCCCACTGCGCCACCGAGACTGTTAAAAGTTAGTATAGTTGCAAGTTAATTATATCCGCGTGGAGCAAAATTAAAATACATTTTGACGAGATTTGACGAGCCTCGTGGCGCATTGGTAAAACTACCGACTGCAGCAATGAGGTCGGGGGTTCCGTTCCCACCCGAGCACAAATATTTGTGACAAACATGAATATTTGTGTGGCGTCTGGGTGTTTTTCTATGTATTATAAGTATGTATTTACAAAAGAAAAATATATATGTATTAATATCCGTTATCTAGTATTCATAACACAAGCATTTAGTTGCTTAGCTTGGAACTAGAGAGCGCTGTGTATTGTGTCCAAGATATTAAATAAAAAAATAAAAAAATTAACCGATCCAGGCTCGGTTATTATCTAATGGAAAGTTATTCTGTCATTTTTCCTTTAAACGTCGTCTCCTGATTTTGATTTATAGCTTCTACTTGAAAGAGTCTCACAAATGCTATTGAATTACATATTTTATAGATTTTACAACACAAAGCTGACTTTCATGTGATAAAAAAATTCACAGTGGTAGAGCCAAGCAGTTCGCTACATGAATGGGCCGGCTCGACCGGTGAAATACCACGACCTCTCAGAAGACCGACGTAAAGTGGCTCATGCCGCGTTTCGTTCGGTGAGAGAGTTATCTTTCCTATCCCCTATTCCTTAAAGGTTGGCAACGCAACAGTAACACTATATGTGTTGCTGGTGTCCATGGGCGGCGTTGGTTGCTTACCATCAGGTGACACGCCTGCTCGTTTGCACTCCTATCCCATAAAAAAAAATATATATAATCTGTCTGATTCATTATATATCCTAATCCTACGAGTAATATTAAATATACAGTTATCATTATGGTTGCAGTCTTGACGTCCTTCTGATTCAGAGGCCGATGACGTATGGTGCAATCTATTTGCTTCTTGGTAATACTTCAAAATATACTAATACTCGTCGAAGTTACGGTCTTATCAATCAGGCAGAAGTTATATATCCTTAGAAATCAAGAATTCTTCTTAGTATATATTGTAAAATATTTATCGACAATGTATTAAAAAAAGTCCCTGAAACAGGGAATGGAATTTTCTGGAATTTACAAATACCTTTACACTCTGAAGTGGGTAACAATCCCATTGAGCCCTTGATACGATAAAAGATACGATTATTTCATCCCAAAAAATGAAAAGCAAAGCAATTTGAATCTACTGAACTGCTGAATTATCTGAATAGTAAGAAATTTATTAGTATCGGTGGTCCAGTGGTCGGGTATACGGTTTCCGAATCCAGAGGTGAACCAATGAATTTTCGAAATTGATTGCGAAAGTTATGCGTGATAAATATCGATGACTAAAAACTATGTGCCCGGTATGGCAATAGGTTCGCCACCTATTCCATTTGGGACGTAAACATAACGGCGAGTCGAGGCTTAGCAGCCACTGCCTACACCTTCGGGTAGAAAAAGGCGTGAAGTTATGTTATGTTATATTAGTGACTCGTATATAATCATTTTACTTATTGAACTAGTGAACTGAATGAATGAGTAAATAAAAGATATTTAACAATCTTTTTTGGGCACATATTTTGCTACTTTCGAAATATAGACCAGTTCCTTAGGATATTAAATTATTTACTATTGAAAAGGCATCGAACGTAATCAAAGCTTTTCTTCTAACCCAAAAATTTAGAAGTTCAGAATCTGAAACAAACTATTCAAAGATTTCTTTTATCAGTATCAAATGCTTTTAACAAATCCTTTTGCGGCTCGATGGCGTAAGAAAACGCTACTAATCTTGGGCTTGACCCGGACCCACCTCATTTCCGATTGCTTCAAAGAGTAATGGTATCCCTTACTTCCAATAGTATTGTAGGAAAGCTTACAGATAACTCATTGGATTCTTTGAATCTACCACATCAATATCTCAGTGTTGTTTACATGACTTTGAACAAAGAATTCAAATACCAAATTAGGTATTATCGCTACTCATAGGTATTATCTCGGGCAATTTATAATTTGGGGGCTAAAGTAGAGACTTTAGCCCCGTTCTCTTAGAGAGCTAAGAGAACGTTTTAAGGAAATTGGCATACTAACAGTTGTTTCACAATTTATATATGCCAATATAATGTTTTTTAGGAAAAACTTGAATAAATATACTAAAAATAGTTCATAATTTTAATACCAGAGGCAAGCATAAACTTGTGTTGCTGTGTCATCGCTTGCACAAAGTACATAAGTCTTTTCTGGGAATGGGTGTACAATTTTATAATAGAGTCCCTGCGCATATCCTGGCTCTGTCATTCGATCGGTTTAGTCGGGCGGTGAAGGATCGTCTCGTTGCTGGTGCTTATTACACCATCAATGACTTCATCTTGACAAGTCATCTTGGGACCGTCAAGTTGCTTGCTCAACGCGGATTCTGTAGTTTGCGTGTTAAAATTTGTTCACATGTTCTGGAGTGGAGGCGTTCCGTAATAATTTCTGATAGTTATGTATATACACTTTCTAATTTAAAATTTGCCTTGATATTGTTTATAATATATGTACATATAAGTTTTATTTATTGCACAACGCTACCACTCTAAATAAAAGATGTCGCGTCAGTTGCGCTCGACTAATATATTTGCATAGTTTTTCTTTTTAGGACGTTGATTTGCTGTGATGGTCGAGTATTCTGGCTGCTACACCTTTTATGGACGAGTCTACTGCTTTGTTTTCAGTAGCGATATTAATATTATTGTTATTTATGTTTAATAGTTTGAAAAGAGTATTTGGCACATGAGTTTCTTGCCCGATTCTTCTCATGATAGCCCCTACACTCGGAATCGGGCCGCTCGTGACGATTGCGTCCGTGTTTTCTTGTTCCACGGACGCACTTTCCCCAAGCGCTCGTGTTAATTAGTTAATTTAAAATAATAAAGTTAAATTGTACTTGTTGACTATTTTTAAGTGTCTGTGAAGACCATGAAAATATATATTTTGACTTTGACTTTGACATAGGTATTATGTTTTTGTTGCTGTTAATTTATTTAAGGAATAAAGCTCCGAGATATTAAAAAATGCAGATTAAAAAGATGCTCTAATTTGTTTCGCATCGTAATTTACGCATAAATTTTTACTACGCTATTTATTTTTTATTGCTAACTTTTTTTACTACGCTTCAGCCGACATTTCTTGCTAGGAACCAGTTACAGGCAGAGGTATTCCCGGACCGATACGACGTAGGGACTTTCAAGAAACGAGCATAATCCCACCTAAAAGTCCGGCAACGCTGATTCGACACCCCTGGTGTTGCGGATGTCTATGAGCAGCGGTGGTCACTTTCCATCAGTTGAAAGGTCCCTTTCTCTTATAAAAAAATGCCTTGCTGGACTATCCTATACTTATGCTTTCATAACATTATACAAAAAATAAAATCATATGTCTGTAAACGATTTTAATAATTATTTTAATAAAAGAAAGTTACTTTATGTCATCTCCATATCCATATCCATATCGCAGAACATTTGGTAAATCCATCAGCTCAAAGCTTTCTGGTCTACATTTGTAACCCTTTTCAATCCTGACAATCCTCCCGCAGTCAATTAAAATCTCACTTAAACGTTATAACAGAACCATCAAAAAATAGTATTTTCCCCCTATGATAAACATTAAACTCTAATAAACAAAACTACATACCAACTTATTGAAACAAATAGTTGTTATGCTATTAGTAGCAAATGTCAATAATGTAGGCACATATACCTAAAACACAAAATTGCAAATTCAAGACTTACGCTTATTAAGTTTGGAAATATCACAGTACGAAATATTCAATTCAATTCTGTGTACATCTTGTAGTAGAACGGTTCCAGAAGCGACACCATATAGCTGTATAAGTACAGTACGTAGTTACGTACAATTCTCCATATTCCTGCTCCTCAGATAATGTTTGTTGGATACGCACGAGGTCGGAATATAAATGAGACCTTTTAGTACAAATAGGCATACAATTTTATGTTAAGGATGCTTTATGTTATTGTTAAATGTTACTAATATTGTTTATTTACATCCTGATGCTGATATAGGTGAATTGTGGCGGGAAAGTGGAGGATCAGGCACAGTAAAGTTTAATCTCGTTTTAAATAAAACTATTCGGCTATATTTATGGCTATTATGTTGTTACATAATAGTCTCTTTCAGAATATCGACGTAAAGTGTGGTATCTGAAGACCTAACCCCATGCCCTCTCCACTTCCCATCCCCCTACCAATCTATTCCATATCCCACTATAATCTGTGTTTGAGTTCCATGGGCATTGTTTGTTGCTCACTATAGGGTGACACGCTTACCAATTTTCTACCCTCTACCATAAAAAGGCATTCAGCCACTAGTTTGTTGATTGCTGACCAATTGCTATCACATTTTGATTCGACTAGCGTTGTTGGAAAAAAATATCAAATAGCAAATGTTGTGGCAACTACTCACCCCGCTGTTGTGGAAACTAATTCAGCCTTAGAAATACTAACAGCAAAATGACACAATTGAATTCGAAAATAAGACAATAACTATACTTGTTTATTTATTTTCTTATGCCTGAAAATCACATTTATTGTTCAGATCATCACAGATCAGATTATATTTTAATAATTTTCAGTTCATTACGTTTAAGTCAGCATTATAAATATTTACGAAAGCTCGTTAGTTTTCTTTCATCTCTATTCTCCTCTATATACATTCTCAAGTTAGTATTCTCAAGTACACTATTGATAAAACAAACCCACGTCATAAATAAACAGTGAATTATAAAGTTGATTTGTAAATAGAAAAAATACGATTTCACATTTAAACTACAGGCAACTTAAACGATGAGAAAAAAATTGGCCTGCTTTTGTAAGATAACACGGCGCCATCTCCTCTGTTGTTTTCCCATACTCTGACGTCCAATATAACAAAACTAATTTGAAGTCGGGGCCCCCACTTGAGGTGTTTACTTCACAACTTCATATTTTTCATCGCGCAGCAGACATTTTTATTTTGCCGTGGGAATATAGACTCTAATGGATAATATTAATATTGCGAATAGACATTATTAGTGTTTTTTTTTGGAGTTTACTCCTTAAGAATCGATTTACATATATAGGCCCGGGGTATGAAAATTATGGGGACCAAAATCGTACTAGTCACGTGAGTGTCACACGAAATGCGTTATGCGCTATAGTCACAGAGCATATAAATAAGAGTCGGCACTCCATACAATGTCCTGAGCTCTTTATAGAAACACTCTTTATAGCGATACGCCATTCTCTATTACGAAGAAATGTGTTCATATTTGTAGACAGTAAATATTTATTTTTGTAAATAAATACCGTAAAAACATGTAGAAAAAAACACCCCCAGACGAAGGATCGAACCCGCCCCGACCTTGTGTTATCGGTAGTGCGGTTTACCGATGCACCACGAGGGCCGTATGTATAATCGTCTAATTACCGTCCTCTTTACCAATTTCGACACATTTTCTAGGATCGGGTTTGTTTGTTTGTTTGTTTTTTACATACATACATATACGTAAGTACGTATTGCAGGCGGAGAAAAAAAAAATTATATTATTTATAAATTGTGTTTTTATAAATTGTGTTTTTTGAAAATTATATTTAAGTACGAATTACATACTAATAAAATAATGAAATATCAATAATATTTTTCGATCTTTGGTAATGAAACGAGGGGCGCCACAGTAGCATCGCCAACATCGTACTCCTAATAAAAAGTGTGTGAATCTCGGAATCGGCTCCAACGATTTTCATGAAATTTAGTATATAGGGGGTTTCGGGGGCTATAAATCGATCTAGCTAGGAATCATTTTTAGAAAATTTCATTTTATCGTGTTTTATCGATAATTAACTTAAACATCAACTTACTTTTTTATTGGAATTCCTGACATCTATTGGCGAATGTGAATTATTTTAAATTGTGAGCACTTAACTTGCTTTAACGACAACAACACTAAAGCTATTCCAGCAGATGGCGTTGTTAACTAATTCCAGCAGATGGCGTTGTTAACTAATTACTATTTGTTTCTAATATAATATGTTAGTACATAGTATATATTAGTATATATTTATTATTGGAGTTTACTCCTTAAGAATCGATTTACAATGTATAATAATAAGAGTCGGCACTCCATACAATGTCCTGAGCTCTTTATAGTCACAGAGCATATAAATAAGAGTCGGCACTCCATACAATGTCCTGAGCTCTTTATAGAAACACTCTTTATAGCGATACGCCATTCTCTATTACGAAGAAATGTGTTCATATTTGTAGACAGTAAATATTTATTATTTTATTTTATAATCGTTCTTGAGGAGTAAACTCCAGTCGTGCGTCGGAGCGGACACACACTTTTACTTTTTTTTTTTTCTGTACACAAGACAATAACGACAAGACAATAACGCTCTAAATATAGTGATACATAACCCTTGTTTAATACTATATGATTTTCGTATCACCATTTTTGTCACCTTGTCGTAGATATCAGATTTTAATTGAACAAAAATAATCACGTAATTTATTGGTAAAAAATCTTGAAAGACACAAATACCTATCTCTAAAAAATGTGACGGTTTTTAGATTGCAAACAGCTCTGTCCGTTATTGAAAGCTTTGTGCCCATTGTATGGCAATAGATACCGCCACTTATTGCATTTGGGACACAACAATTCAGCGAGTCGTCGTTACAGTTGCTGCCTACCCTATCGGATGGAAAAAGACGCGAAATCTCAAAACAATACTGACCAAACAGAATGATTTTTTGTCTCCATTTCATTTTTCATTTTACTAAGATAAAAATAATTCCTTCCTCTAGAAATGACATCGATATTCATTCTCAAAGCTTATTCATTTTTAATCTGGCATCTCAAGATCTTTAGACTCAGAGTGCGGTTATTTATCTTATTACGAGTAACACAATGGCCATTATCCTTTGTTTATAGCCTCGGGGACTGGGATTGCAGACTGCGTCATTAAAACTTAATAATGGTGGATTCAATCCGCCGTAGGTCGGTTTGTGCTGTTCAACTACCATGTGTTTATTATGAAAACGAGAGGAAAACTCCTTTGTGATTTCTGGTTTGCAATTTTTTTTTACGGAAACATTTTGGTGGCCAGTATAATTGAGTTTTTAATCTTAATGTCTTACGTTTTGAATTTGGAATGCCTTTGTGTTTAATAGATGCAAGAGATTTTGGCAGTCCCCATCTAGTGACACTTATAAAAACTTTTCAGCTGGTTCATAAAAAAAAGGATTTCTGAGCGCCAATCATCTTTTGATATGATTAAGCCGGAATGCCTATGCTAAATTATGTGGCATGAAGTTGAGTGACGGAATTGGAGTTATAATTACATACTATTATGTAAAGGTGTCTACGAAATCAGAATTAAGTTCAATTATAGACAACAAGGACAGCGTCCCTTAAAATCGGAAAAGTGGGACTATGATAACATTTTTATGGGCTAAGGGGGTGAAAGTAACCTGATTATAAACGTCTACCGATGCCCATGGACATCTGCTATACCGAGGGGTTACATCTGCATTATCGGCATACATATAAGTATGGTTTTTGAAAGTATTTAAGTCTTATATAAGTAAGAACTGTCTTATTTAAGTAGGAACACTGAGTGGATAAAAATATACTACGAATTACTCCAAAAAACACACAAACTTTAATCTGCTCCAAGCCATATTATTGAGATCAAACAATTAGTATAAACGGTGTACATTAATAAAACATAATAGAGCTGAAGAAAATCTAAATTTCCTTGAATACTTAAACGATTTCAGTACAATTTATTTTAAGGTCGCTATTAAATTTGAACGGGGTAAAGTACAATACGGCGTCGACTAGCTCCATGCTAATGGCTTGAGTGAGGTGGCTAATAAGATCACGTGGTTCGTTAATTTAGCCCGGTACCCACACTAATTTAACGAAAGGTAGAAGGAGGTAGTTAATTAAAATATTAACTCGCGTATCTTAGTGAAGTTTTTTTTTTCATAATTATGTTTAAGATACATTTCGCATAGTGCCATCAACTAAGCTAACCCAGGCCACGGAACTTGTTCGATTTACTGAAACCAATATATAACCTTGTTTTATTTTTTGGGTATTTTATGATATCTTGGCTACACTACAAATAGTGTGGTAAATGAATTTATTTTTGGAAATATATAAAATTAATGATAAAAATTTAATATAAAATTAAGCACTGGGCAGATTCCTGGGCGCAAAAAATAAGAAGAAAAGCCCAGCTAGCAATTGACAATGCAATACTGATGATACGACGCTGACCACGTTGTTCGGACATGTAGAATGAATGGATACATAACTTCACCCTAAATCCCTTGCGTGGTAGGCAGAGAGAACAGAGCGCCACAACGCATGATTCTTACACACCTCACTCGCTTCGTTGACTTTCATAACTCTTTTCATGCACGCGCGTAGATTTTTGAGGCTCCTAACATCACCTTCCTCCAGACCACGTTCTATTTGGTCATGGAATGTGTGTCTTGGCCGTCCTCGACTCCTACATCCATCCGCTTTTGCATTGTATATCTGCTTAGTCAATCTTGCATCATCCATTCTTTCTACATGTCCAAATAATATAAGTAGATAGAATAACATCAGTGCAATGTGTATTATCACTGTATTTCTCATATCAACATTAATGGAGAGTCAAATTAATATTATTGCTCTACTGCAACGCTGATGTCGTAAACGAAGGCTGTTCAATTATAAATTTGAGACCATTAGTGTGTGTGGATATTCTGGAACTGATATTAAACCGGGTCCGCACTTTGCAATATGTGCTCGTTCGCCAGTTTAATGTTCAAGTCTCGGACACTTTAACGGACGCTAAATTTATCAGCAATTTGCACCTCAACAATATCATTGTCTAACAAACAGACTGCAGCGTTGTTCCGAACGCAACGTCCACATGGTTCAGCGATCATTGCATATGCGTGATATTTGAATTCTGTGTGGTGATCTCAATGGATGGGTTCGGCAGTTACGTGTGATAAATATCGATGACTGACAACTTTGTGCCCGGTATAGCAATAAGTTCGCCACCTATTCCATTTGGGACGTAAACATAACAGCGAGACGAGGCTTAACAAGCCACTGCCTACACCTTCGGGTAGAAAAAGTCGTGAAGTTATGTTATGTTTACTTTTGAATAATGTTGTCATCAATTTGAAAACGCATAAAGACTACTTGATTTTTTTTTTCTTGAAAAGATAGCAAACCTGCAAGCGAGTCACCTGATGGTAGACTAGTGGTGCCCATAGACGACTGCAATATCGAGAAGATTTTAGTTGCGATGCCGATCTTTATGATGAGACAAATAGAGAGTATGATGGCTAGCGATGGCTAAAGGGGGTTGTAGTTTCAGATAACTCCCTCACTGAAGGAAAAGTGTTATTTAGGTCAATTTTCTGAAAGGGTGGAAAGGATGTAAAGGAAGTACAATATATTTTTGGTACAAAGTTCCTCAATGCACCTTACGGGTAGTGTGATTTAGTAATCAACAAGGTTACTACAAGCAATTTGGGTATCTGTATCTTCATAATTAATATTTAACAATAGCTGTTTTTACGTATCATTTTGAATAAAATAATATTTATAATTATATTTCAAAATGATTTTGAAATTAATTTAAGTAATAAAGACTTATGAGGTAAGTTTTTATAAAGCAAAACCGCGTCGATGGTTTGGAATCGAAAGAAAGAATGGATAATGCAATATTGACTAAGAAGATATACAATGCAAAAGCAGATGGATATAGGAGTCGAGGGCGGTCGAGAGACATATTCCATAATCAAATAGGACATGTTGTGGAGGAAGGTGATGTTAGGAGGTTCAAAAATCGACACGCGTGTGATAGATTAATTAGTATATATTATTTCATAAAATAAAAGATAAATGTAGTATTACAGTACAGTATTATTTATAGTCTCGGTGGCGCAGTGGTCGAGCACACGGCTTCTGATCCAGAGGTCCAGGTTCGATTCCAGACACTGGCTCACACCAATGACTTTTCGAAATTATTTTCGGAAGTTATGTGTGATAAATATCGATGACTGGAAACTTTGTGCCCGATATGGCAATAGGTTCGCCACCTATTCCATTTGGGACGTAAACATAACGCTGTCTACACCTTTGGGTAACAAAAGGCGTGAAGTTATGTTATGTAGTATTACATATTTATTTATATTTAATAAAAGTCAGGTCGTAACTAAAACCACATTTCATAGAATCGTATTAGTAATATTCATTTCAATTATTTTTTTAATAAAAACCATTTCAATTAACTTATTAACTATTTTATTAATTTGAATTTATTTTAATTTATTTGGTAATATTTATTTATTCAATTATTATTGATATTTACTAATTTTTAAATTTTTAATTATTTATTATTATCTATTAATATTTATTTAATTTTCATCTAATAGTATTTAATATGTTATTAATATTTATTTTGATAAATCCACTTAGCTTTTATGTAGTAGAAGACTCAGAGCTCCGTCTGCTTCGATCGCTCACAACGAGTGTACAATGCATACAATGAATACACGTATTTTTATAGCAACAATCAAACAACATAAAATGGGATCTACCACTACCCTCCAAATTACAAAGTCACAAAATGTCACCTAATTCATTACATAGTTTAAAAAATCTTTCTTATTTGTGTAAGTAGACATTTACAAAGAAGACAGATACATATTTAACCGCACATATTTCAATAATTAAACGTCATATTTTTGAATAATCTATCACGTGCATGAAACGAGTTATGAATGTCAACGAAGCGAGTGAGGCGTGTAAGAATCGTGCCTTATGGGGCTTTGTTCTCTGTGCCTGCCTCGCAAGCAATTTGGCGTGAAGTTATATATGTATGTATGTATATACCTACATACCTAATATATTCTTATCAATTGAATCCAATCCATTGAATCCTCTCGTTATTCTACACATCAAGCTCTATCCTTTAGGATCGCTTCCACCTTCCAGATAGAACTTTAATACGTTCCTGTTTGTTGAGAGTGTGTAGCATATGCTAATCGCATTATAAATGCAAATTCGACACAATTTGAACGCTCGTAGGCATTAACCAGGCTGAATTGAGTGTGTTTATGTCTATGGAACCATATAGCTGATGTAGATATGGAAATAATTAACTAGGGATTAGTAGTTGGCCTCAGATTGGTGTGCACTGCCTTCCTAATGATTAGAACGTTTCTTCTGGCGTCAGTTTTGATGAAATAAAGCCTGGATTATACTCGCAGTTTTACGATCAGTCTAACTGTGTAAAATTTGAAGATATTATCAACAGTCAGCAGTGGTAGTTCGCTGCATGAATGGTGACCTCCACGATACCACGACCTCTCAGAATATCGACGTGAAGTGGCTCATGCCACGTTTCGCTCGCGTGAGAGAGGTATCTGGAGGCCCCAACCCCTTCTCCTGTCCATCCCACTTCCTACCTCATCCATATCCCATTGTACGGGTTGGCAACGCAACTGCAACACTATTTGTGTCCATAGGCGGCGTTTGTTGCTTGTTTTTGGCTAATACGTTTGCCCCACTATTCCTTAAAAATGAGTTTTAATTCTAGAAAGAGATACTCTGATAAAGATTGCAATGTATTTTCTCTCTCTCTCCCTCCGTATCTCTCTCTCTCTCTCCACTTGATTTATTTTCTGTACTGAGATTTTTCTTTTAATTCGTGTTAGAATACTGAGGCAATAAAATTTTCCATCTGTCGATGTATGTTCAACATAGAAAATCTTTTGAACTATAAGTAGCCAGTGACTTGGAAATTTCCAGTGAACGACCGCTACACTCATTGTGTGTTGTTAGAAATGATGATAATATTTTTGTAGTATAACAGCTTCTTATGGAAGAGTAAACCGCTTTGTTGCGTAACGCGTTACAACGCCAATCTATCTACCTTCCCTGTCTTTCACGTAAATAGCAGTGGCATACAGTCTACTCCTCTCTCACTCTAACCCACAGTTTTACCTATATTTTAGACAGAAGCTTCCCTTTCTCTCCATTCAGTGCTTAATGGGTAATTTAAATCAATTATACGTACTTGTGTATGTGCGATTATTTAATTAACACAATCCAATGATTTTTATGAATTTAATTATAAAACATTATTTAATTTACATAATTCAATTCAATTATTTTTATGTATTTCACTAAACAATATTATTTAATTTGCCAAACCCAATGATTATTATGAATTTACCTTTACAATATTATTTAATTTATATAATCTAATAATTATTAAGGATATTTAACACAATAATATACAATATTATATCTGTAATATAATAACAACCATTATATTAATGGGAATTTAAATTGGAAATTAATAATAACAATGCAAATTGTAATGCCATCACGCAAGAAATAAAAGTCTTTATAATTATTCCGTCAGACGTCTCGACAGTTATACGTTTTAACATTTTGCCAGTATAAATATCTAGAAATTCAAATAATTCGTTGAAAAAATATACAAGAAAAAGCAAAGTCTTTCAAGAAAAAGCGTCATACGTTTTTTCTAGACACAAAACACAATTCAGTCATTTTATAGAGACAAGCATCGAAACCCATGTTTTCATTTTGTCTTATTGGAAATATCTACCACCTCTAAGGCATTATTGGCAGTTCTGATGCAATTTAAACTATATGCTGACCATCGTCAAGACGGCCAATCTCGTTTGTGTAACGAAATAGTTATTTCTGCTAGAATATTATATTAGTATATCACTAGCTGACTCGGCAAACCTTTCTTCGCAATTATATTCACATATAAAAATAGGAGTTGATCGTAGAGGAGAGAAAATTTAAGGTTTTCTGTTTTTTTGTAACTTATATGATATAATAAAACAAATATGATAAAAAAAAAATATAGAGGAGCGGACATTATATACACACAAAATTTCACGAAAATCAGTAGAACCACTTCGCAGGAGTTTAATTACAAACTTAGTGACACGAGAATTTAATAAATTAGATTATTATGAAGTTTCAAGTACATGGATGAATATCTTTATAAATAAATAACTCATCAATAGCTCATACATATGTTATGCATAATACATAACATAATAATACATAGCTTCACGCCTTTTGTTACCCAAAGATGTAGGCAGCGGCTGTTAAGCCTCGTCTCGCCGTTATGTTTACGTCCCAAATGGAATAGGTGCCGAACCTATTGCCATACCGAGCACAAAGTTTTTCAGTCATCGATATTTATCACACATAAATTCCGAAAACAATTTCGAAAAGTCATTGGTGCGAGCCAGTGTCTGGAATCGAACCCGGACCTCTGGATGAGAAACCGTGAGCTCGACCACTGCGCCACCGAGATATGTTATGCATTTACTTAAATATAATACGAAAATATTGGATTGGTTACACTTGGAGTTGTATTATGATAGAGGACGGTAGATAGATTTTTTAATATATTTTAACTGCAGTAATATGCGAAACTTTGTTTTCGACGCGGTCATGGAAAGTCACTCCGCAAATTTTGCGCAGTGCCCTCATTTCGATCGCATTTATCCTATTTTCATACACTTTCTGTCATACCCATGGTGAATAAAATAGATGTTTTGAGGCATTTAGTTGAGAGATAAATTTTCAGGTACTATTTCCTTTCTCAGCAATTGGGATTGGAGGATTGGAATTGAACTGCTCCTTTTGTGTTGTGTTTATTGTAATTATTATAATTAGTTAAACTGGAAATTGAAAAGAGTCGGCCTTGAGTTTCTTGCCAGTTCTTCTCAAGAAGCCTTGACGCCGGAACTGGCACTTAGATTCGCTTTCACATTCAAGACAGTGTGATGAAAGGGAATCTAAGCTCCGCGTATTTTAGCTAGTAGTTTTGTATGACGATTCTAAATACTTTGTAAAGTCTAAGGAATAAAGATATTTTGAATTTGAATTTCAGGTGTTTTCTCCTGTAGTTAATATGTGTGTCTTCATTGATGATGTTTATAAAAAGAAAAAATGGTTGATTAGAAGAGAATAAAAAATACATTGTCTGCTGTTTGGTCATCTTTATTTATATTTAATTGACTTTAGATGTCACCACTACCCAGATGTGGTTTTATTGCGAAAAAAAAGTCTCTTATCGTCAGTATATACTGAGTATGTATAGAGTTTCATGTCATATTTCGACAAAATAGCGCGCATACTTCAGAAGGAATGTTTTATACCGACCAACTCGGCTCCCTAATTATGTTATGCGCGGTATTTACATGTAAGGGTGAGCGCAAGGAATCTTAGTTATCTCTATGTAACATAACTTCACGCCTTTTGTTACCCAAAGGTGTAGACAGCGGCTGTTAAGCCTCGCCTCGAAGTCTCGCCGTTATGTTTTACGTCCCAAATGGAATAGGTGGCGAACCTATTGCCATACCGGGCACAAAGTTTTTCAGTCATCAATATTTATCACACATAACTTCTGACAACAATTTCGAAAAGTCATTGGTGTGAGCCAGTGTCTGGAATCGAACCCGGACCTCTGGATCAGAATCCGTCTGCTCGACCACTGCGCCACCGAGACTGTTAATCTCTGTTAATCCATGTCATTTTACAAAAAAAAACTAATGTTCAAAAATGCAAATGTTTGTGACATTATTGTCTATCTTCTTATATTCTTTCTTATATATATATAAGAGATTTCCACCTATATATTGACTCATCACGATATCTCTGGAACCATAAGGCGTAGCGACTTGAAATTTGGTAGGATTATTCCTTTCGCCGAGTAGAGGTCAGCTAAGAACGGATTTTATGAAATTCCACCCACAAGGGAGGTTGCGGGGGTGTTAACAATGGAAAATTCCCATTTTTAACCTATAGCTGCTATCGACTTCAAATTTGTCGAAGATATTGCAGTATTAACATAGCGGAGCAGCAGTTATTACTTTTGATGCGAAACAGAGTTCGCCGGGTCAGCTAGTTTTTTAATAATACGTTTTGTGTTAGATTTACAATTGAATTTACATTCCCGCTTCTGAATCCAGGGTTCAAAATCTGGCTCACGCCAATGACTTTTCGAAATTAATTTTGAAAGCTATGTGTGATAAATATCGATGACTAAAAACTTTGTACCCGGTGTGGCCCGGTAGTTTCGCCACCTATTCCATTTGGGTCTTAAATATAACGGCGAGTCAAGGCTTAACAGCCACTTCCTACACCTTCGGGTAGAAAAAGACGTGAAGTTATGTTATGATAGATTTATGAAATTTTGTCTAAATCTATTTGTTTTTATGATTATGGAACGATAGTCCTATAAGATCAGTTAGTTAAATAATTCAACGAAATATGAAAACAGTTTCAGAACAATTGTTACAAGAAACTGTGATTGTCACTAGAAAATTAACAAATTCAGGGCCATTTACCACAGAGCCTTCTCTAATTAGAATAGAACCTAATTACGAGAACTCGAATCAAAACCTTCGAAATCATCATTATGATCAAATTGCATTCAAAACTACGTTACGTTCAATACCAGTTTAAGAGTTTGGCGTGAGGCAGCACTCCAGGGAACAGTGCCATCACATCTCCTCCCCTGGTTATCGTAATAGCGTCTAAGGGATTTGAATTAGTGCTGACAATATTTCTCGTATCATAAGTCTCAGTACCCTTCATTCTAAAGTCTCTTCTATTGAGAGCCTCGGTTTTTCTTTCTTCATCTGTTAAATATCCTTGAATAAGAAGATTATGTCCTATTTCTGGCAAAAGATTTTGCTGCCTACTCTTAAATCATCATATTCCTGCCCTTCTTCTATCATTTGAGGTCGGCACAACAGGTTTTTCTTTACCTCGCTGCCCTAACATTTGGTTCTTCCACATCAAGACCCTTCCTAGTCATATCATCTTTCACACCATTCATCCATGTTTTCTTTCATGTTGCTTTAAATAAGACTAGAAAATTAGTCCGGCATGTCGTACCTCTTCAGAAATTAAGACCGTAAAGTTCTAGTTTCAATGTTGTCTTCAAATGTTTTCTTATTTCTGTACATT
This sequence comes from Euproctis similis, assembly GCA_905147225.2. Lineage (NCBI taxonomy): Eukaryota > Metazoa > Arthropoda > Insecta > Lepidoptera > Erebidae > Euproctis > Euproctis similis. The sequence goes on from LR990116.1 coordinate 16,612,902, forward strand.
CCATGGTCGCTTTTCATTTGCTATAAATTATTTCTAAACCAGCACAGCTACAACATATTGTTATACAACATTACCTGAACGGGGTATTCAAAACCAAAGGGTGTAAACATTAATTAAGTTCTCAACTTGTGCCTATCATGGAACAGATAGCAAAAGTTTATACGTGTAGTTTACGAACTGAAGAACTTGGTTTCACTCTACATCAACTCTGTGAGATCGATATTGGAAACTTGGTGATTTAATTTAAGTAATATTAACGTTAGGTTTTAGACTAGCAAATATGTGTTAAAGGAAAACTATCGAACAACATTGAGAAGTTGTCATTAACGAGCACCACAGAATGCGAATCAAGAAGACCGAGGTTTCAATACCAATGACTTTTTGATTCCTTTTGGACATATAATCGATAACTTTTTTATGGAATAGGAGGATAAGCGAGTCACCTGATGTTAAGCAACTACCGCCGCCCATGGACACCTGCAACACATATAGTGTTACAGTTGCATTGCCAGCCTTTAAGGAATTAGAATGGGAAAAGGAGGGGAAGGGGTGTGTACCTCCGGAAATCTCCATCACCGAACGAAACTCGGCATGAGCCACTTTACGTCGATATTCTGAGAGGCAATAGCATTTCACCGTTTGAGCCGGCCCATTTATGCAGTGAACTGCTTGGCTCTACCACTGTCAGAACTGTCAAAATTATGACATATAGCCTGAATTTATGTCTGTCGAGTCATAACAGCGTACACTTTGTGGGGTGTAAAGTTACAAAAATAACTTATAAATGTAGATGTTTAAAAAAGATAAAGTTTGAAGTCTCGGTAGTCCAGTAGTCGAGCACCCCGCTTCTGAATCAAGAGGTCGCGTGTGCGAATCCTGTCTCGCACCAATGAATTATCGAAATTACTTTCGAAAATTATGTGTGATACATATCGATGGCTGAAAATGTTGTGCCCATATTGGGAATAGATACGTTAGGTATTCAATTTGGGACGTAAACATAACGACGACTCCAGGCTTAACAGCCACTGCCTACACCTTCTGGTAGAAAAAGGCGTCAAGTTATCTTATGTTGTTATAAAGTTTTCATAAGGTTATCTTCATATAATAGTGAAAATGGAAAACATAGATTATAAAATGTTTGAATACTCATATAACATAACATAACTTCACGACTTTTGTTACCCGAAGGTGTAGGCAGCGGCTGTTAAGCCTCGTCTCGCCGTTATGTTTACGTCCCAAATGGAATAGGTGGCTAACCTATTGCCATACCGGGCACAAAGTTTTCAGTCATCGATATTTATCACAGTTAACTTCCGAATACAGTTTCGAAAAGTCATTGGTGTGAGCCAGTGTCAGGAGTCGAACCCAACTTCGAACTCTGGATCAGAAGCCGCGTGGTCTCCCACAGTTTTACAGTTTTATTTATATATACATGCGTTTAAAATCTTGGCTTCGAAACTTTTCTCAGAATAAATCACTGTAAACTGTTATATTAAATCCTGACAGTCTATACGTTTAAAATATAAAATGCGAAATGGTTTTCCAACGATGATAATATGTTAAAATGGAAATAGTACTTTGGCTCAAGTTCTGGCTCTGCGCCAGTAACTGCGAGTAAGTATTAGGTACATTCTTTCATACTTTCGTAATCAACTTAATTACTAAAACAAGACTATTAAATTAAGTTTGATTTTTAATAGCGATATTGAAAAATATAACGTATTTAATATTGTATCAATTTGTTACTATACATTAAACTAAAATTAACGCAGGTAATTTGTTGTTAAATTCTCAATCGGAGTTCAGATTTGGCAACTCCAGAATTAAATTATGTAGGTAGCATGACCCACACCTGTTTATTTTATCAAAGATCTTCTCAAAAATCATTTTTTTTCCCAGAGATTATTGATTTTTAAGCGACGTAGCCTGGCTATTTCGATTTCAGCGTGATAACCTCGAGGGTTATGTTAATTGTTCATATCATGTACATGATATGAACATGTACATGTAGTGTGATCTCAGGATTCTTTTCATAGGAAACCTCTGCTACCTTGAGTTTTATTAGAAGCCTCACAGAAATCACATAGATACCTCACCATAATTAGACGGGCCTCGTGGCGCATTGGTAAAACTACCGGCTGCAGCACTGAGGTCAGGGGTTCGATTCCCACCCAAGCACAAATATTTGTGACAAACATAAATATTTGTGCGGCGTCTGGGTGTTTTTTTATGTATTATAAGTATGTATTTACAAAAGAAAAGTATATATGTATTAGTATCCGTTATCTAGTGTCCATAGCACAAGCATTTAGTTGCTTAGTTTGGAACTGGAGGGCGCTGTGTGATTTGTGTCCAAGGTATTATAAAGACCACGTCTCTGTTCGATATATCATCACACCTAATACACATTGACAAAAGACCTTGGATTATCGATTGACCTCTAAGGAATTTGGGATATGTTTAATGTATTAACGTTTCTACAAATAAAACATACATAGTACAGTTAAATTCCTTCCAAAAATCGTCTAAATTTACGAGCAACCTTCAGGGTTTATATACTTCATAATAAACTCGAGTGAACGGCAAACTAGTGGTGTCCATTTTGAAAAAACATCGATGTTTTTATCGAATCGATACATCGTAACTGTACATCGATGTCATTCGATGTATCGGTTAAAAACATCGATGTTTTGTAAACATCGAGTACTTTTTCTAAAAAATATATTAAATTGATTAGCCCGCCGTCGTTTAGATGACTTTTCACAGGACACAGATCAGTTAAACTAATTCTACACAATTTCCGTTATTAATTTAAAACAAGATTTTTCTCATATATGGCTTTTATTTTTTTAATAAACATAATAAAATAATAAAAGCCATATATGAGAAAAATCTTTATTATAACTTGTCGATCGTGGCAGATAGTCCAGTCGATTGTAGCAACAAAAATAATTAGGTATAGTCAAAGTCAAAATAACTTTATTTTTATAGGTCTTCACAGACACTTAAAAATAGTCAACATGTACAGTTATCATGTTATTTAAAATTAAATACAAACACGAGCGCTTGTGGAAAGTGCCTACGTGGAACAAAAAAGGACACGGACGCAATCGCCACGAGCGGCCCGATTCCGAGTGTAGGGGCTATCATGAGAATATATTATTATAAAATAAATAATATACTCAAGATTCAGCTTCCTCCTCAAGCAAAATCATCAATTAGTACGACTACATAATATACATGTATATTATTGTAAAATTTAATTATTGTAAAATAATACACAGGTATATTACGTAGTCGTACTAATTGATGATTTTGATGAAATATGCTGTTTCATTTGATACTTCAAGAAGTTTCTAGAAGAAGTGATTGATTCGATGTTTTATAAAAAAATATCGATACATCGAGTATATCGACGGCTTTTCAAAACATCGGATGGATTCGATGTATTGCATTGTAAACATCGATGTTTTCGATGCATCGATGTATATCGAATATCCCTACGGCAAACCCAAACATTTTCAACGTAAAAGGAAATTTTACAGTTTATGACCAACCGTTTTCTATAAGGAACACTCAGAGACTATACTTTTATGACATCAATATAATATATTATATGTAGCTTTAGTAATAAGTATAGTCTCGGTGGTCCAGGGTTCGAGCAAACGGCTTCTGAATCCAGAGGTCATGGGTTCGAATCCTCGCACACACCAATGACTTTTCAATATTAATTTCGAAATTATGTGTGATAAATATCGAGGACTAAAAACTTTGTGCCCGTTATGGCAATGGGTTTGCTACTTATTCCATTTGGGACGTAAACGTAACCGCGAGTCGAGGCTTAACAAACAACCACTGCCTACAACTTCGGGTAGAAAACTGTGTGAAGTTATGTATATTAAGTGAAATAAATGGTGTTCACGACAGTTTCAACTTTTTTGTTAGTAAGGTATTGCAGGTACAATTATGTCGGGAAATGTTCAGGTTTCTCCTATAACCTCTACAACGTTAGTGGTTGTAGATTCCAACCCGAGAATTGGAATTCAAAAGAAGGGTTTACTATCTTCACCAACTCTCCAACAACAATATAAAGACGACTAGTTTCACAAAAAAATAAAAAAACACCTGAAATTGTCAATATGGATATATTTGCTTGGAAAAATTTATCTACCAAAGAAAAGTTAGTTTTATAAATCCGTATGTCAAGATATTCATATTTTCTTTGGCTATTTTTAAATTTCTGTGAATACCTGCAAAATTTAATCTTCTTTAATATTCTTAACTTTTATTAAAATATAACTCAATTCTCTAGTGCTTATCATTATTACATAGTATAAAATAAAATCCGCTCTCTGTCCCCTTACATGCTTAGATCTTTGCAACTACGCAACGGGTTTTGATGTGGTTTTTATCAATAGATGGCTGTCAACGGGGTAGTTTTTATCTATAATTCATTTCATTTTTATTTCATTTTCAGACGAAATTATGTAATGTAAAAAACTCTAAACCCGGGAGGATTGGCACTGAAAATTGTAATACAGGTTAATTCCTAGTTCGGTTTCAGAAGCTAGACCTTTTGTGAAATGTAACTTATACTTGTAATGAACTTAATGTAAATTAATTTGTGCTTGATAGTAAACGTTATTATATAAGATTTTATAAAGAAAAATATACACAAAATACGATACAATAAATACTGAATCATTAATTGTTACTTTGATCAATGATATAATTATTAGAAATCAATAAGAACAAATGTTCAAGATACTATTGTTTGAGTGTAAGTTAACTAATATAAGTACTAAGATTGTACATTGATAATAACATAACTGCACGCATTTTTCTACTCGAAGGTGTAGGCAGCGGCTGTTAAGCCTCGTCGCGCCGTTATGTTTACGTCCCAAATGGAATAGGTGGCGAACCTATTGCCATACCGGGCACAAAGTTTTCAGTCATCGATATTTAACATTGTACGTAGATTATGATAAGAATGACCCTTAGGGATACCCTTAGGGATGTTTCACTCGAAAGACGTGTAAGGCACTCGATAAAACGCCCGCTTTATACTCATATATTTGTTAAAGATACTCTCTCTAGAGCCTTCTGTATCTGTATATATAATATATATCCCTATATTGCTTAACATTTTTTTCTTATCTCCCGCCAATATTCACTAGATCTTTGTGGAAAGGTTCGCTTAGCGCTTTATAATGGGGCTTTGAATTTTGACAGAGGCAAGATATATATTATATTATCTCGGTGTTACTGAAAAAAGATATAATGGCTTTTTTCAGTAACACCGAGATATTGTATTAGTAATATTATTATTACTCGTTCCCCTCTCTCTTCCCCATCCCACTTCCTACCCCTTCCCCATCCCACCAGGGAAAACATTCCCAAGGAGGGTTGACGTCAGAGTTGACATCGTGGGTAGTTCGAAAGGATGAGATGGCCTGCGGACCCCACTTTAAGTGGGATAAGGGGAGGAAAATGATATGTATTAGTAATATTAAATATGAAAAAAATTATTCATTTAATTATTGTACAGTGGTAGAGCCAAGCAGTTTGCTGCGTGAATGGGCCGGCTCAACCGGTGTAATACCACGACCTCTCAGAAGATCAACGTAAAGTGGATCATGCCGCGTTTCGTTCGGTGAGAGAGGTACCCGGAGACCCACCCCCCTTTGCCATCCTTCCCTATCCCCTATCCCTTAAAGGTCGGCAACGCAACAGTAACACAATATGTGTTGCTGGTGTCCATGGGCGGCGTTGGTTGCTTACCATCAGGTGACACGTTTGCTCGTTTGCCCTCCTATCCCATAAAAAAAATATGAAGAGCTTTAGATGTTTGTTACTTGATGTGAATCAAGAACCAACCATTCATTCGATTCTACGGTTGTTATCACAGAAATAGATCAAGATAGAACGGCCGCGATGGCATATTTCCATACATTTCGAGCGTGTCACTTTTTTGAAAAACCACGCCCTCAGCGTGACGTCATTTTCATTGTGAGCGGGGCGACTAGTTAGGAGACACTCACATTAGATTATCGATGTTAATATCGGCAACGTGTGTTAATTTTATTATTTTTATATTTTACTAACTTTATTGATTTTCTGTAACGATAATCATAGAAAGTAAAACATGTTAAATACTTCAATCCGACATATTACAACCTAAAACATATTTTTCCAACAGTATATAAAATTTCATTATAAATATTTTACTGTCCTTGAAACTATACATATTTATTAAATATTTGCCTTTTTGCAAGGGTTGGCCTCACAGTCCTGGTTAAATAACGAAGCCGAACGTCTACATATACCTCGGTTACTGCCCATTTGGGAAGAACGAGATGATTTTCTATCGGCGATTGGTCAAATTGGTGAAAACTTATACTGTCAAATAAACTGCTGCCAATGTAATTACGAAACACTTTGGTTGAAATTTGTGGTGTTGGAATAAAGTAGGGACAAAGCAAGATATGAGCTGATACTCAAATTATTATTGAATTAATTTATCGATAAGTCCTAAGACTCAACGATACATGGAGTGCCCATCTCTAACATTCGAAGACCAATCACAGCGATTAACAGACACAGCGATCAACTGGCAGGTGTATTGTGTATTTCGTTCGATTCGACGTACATTACGCGTATAATTTATACGCGCAATGTTTTTGTATACGAGCGTTGAATGCGGACAGCAATGGATATTTATCATAACGAAAAAATATACAACTTGTGATCGTAATTATTGAACATAGTAAAAGTAAAACAATAATTTATAATCTCAAAAAAATACTTTCTACTGATTTTCTGTACTTACTGATCATACGAAATATTTCCTTTTTTCATATTTGATTCACTACTTTTGTTTTTACAATTTTTCACAGCATAGTAAGGCATATATGTGACGTTTTATCTATTTTTTTACGTCCTGAACGCATGGCAGGAACGCTCGTTGCGTAATGAGAGCGAGTTTCGAAAAGCATGCAATATAGTGCAGGGTTTTGGCACGCTTGCCACGCCTATTCGCCGTTCTATCTTGATCTATTTCTGTGGTTGTTATGTTACATAGATGATTCTCTAATTAAAGACGTTATACGCTAGAAAAAAAACATACATTTATTGACAACCCAAATGGTGGCCTTTACGCTAATAACATTTTTTGCCAGGCAACCTTTGGAAGAACCGTTAGTACAAAGTTTTAATCTAAAAATTATTATTAAATGGCAACTTATCCATGAAACACACGACTGTTAAAGTGATTTATTCCCCTAAGATAATAACATTTCACTCCTAACTTATCCAAATTATTTTGTTGGTAGAGCCAAGCAGTTCGCTGCATGAATGGGCCGGCTCAACCGGTGAAATACCACGGCCTCTCAGAAGATCAACGTAAAGTGGCTCATGCCGCGTTTCGTTCGGTGAGAGAGGTACCCGGAGGTCCACCCCCCTTAAAGGTCGGCTACGCAACAGTAACACTATATGTGTTGCTGGTGTCCATGGGCGGCGTTGGTTGCTTACCATCAGGTGACACGCCTGCTCGTTTGCCCTCCTATCCCATAAAAAAAACAACATAAACGCAGCGAGCAATGTCGCTAATAAATACCGGTAGATGTTCTATTACTATGAACAAACAAAAAATATTTATCTCAAATTGCTCTTATAATATCATTCAGGCATTGTATACTTATAATAAATTTGTAACAACAGCGTGGTTATATTGGAGAAAAAATAATTCCTTTATAGGCAAGGGATGCCGAAACAACGGTTTTTATAATTTTTGTACATTAAAGTATAGAACAAGTATAACTTAAAATATAGGTAGCATTTAACCGCAGGAATATAATTTACAAACATAGGAAAATGGGGGAAACTCTGAAACTACTTAACAGATTTTCAAACGGCTTACACAGTTGTTAGTTTATTAAGCCTTTCTTGAAGCTATTAAGAAACTTTGTTTCATCTCAATTGGATGTTAGAGTAAGGACAACTTTATACGTTGATCGACAATTCAACTTTTATACCGGCTTTCCGCCTTGTGTTACTCGCGTACAAACAAAATGGCGATGACTATGATACTTAAATGTATGCCTATGTTACTCTAGGTGAATGCAGCTTTCCAATGTTGAAAGAATGTTTAAAATCGGTCCAGTAGTTTTTGAGTTTATTCGTTACATATAAAAATACAAATCGCGGCAAATGCAGCTCGCTGCATTAATGGACCAACTCGACCGGCGATATACCACGACCTCACAGAATATCGACATAAGTTTGATGATAGAGGTCTCCTGAGGCCCATTTCTCTTCCCTTCCCTTATACTCACCCCTCCTCTATGCCATTTTAAAGATCTCCAACGCAACTCTAAGACTATCTCCGTTGCATGTGCTTGTTGGCGGCGGTAGTTGCTTACCATCAAGTGACCCTTATTACAAAAAAAAATCGGGAACACTATCTGCCCACTTATAATGAAAAAAACTATCTGTTTTATAATGTGCGTGCTAGTGGTGTACTCACCTGACTGGCGACGATAATTGAATTATTTCAGGACATGTTACTGACAACAAAGAATGTCTTCTGATCCTCTGGACCGGCACAATCGGATTATTTGCGCGGATTTAAGTCGGCAGCGCTCGCATAATACTTATTATACTTGCTGATTTTATTGAGAAACATTTTTTGTAAATAATGAAGGTAAAGTAAAGATATTTTTTTTATTTTTCCAAATTGCATTTTGGTTCAACCGTCCTTTGTTTACTTTGAGACGTAGGATGCTTAAGATGAGATGAACAATAAGAAAAATTTGCCTATAGATACCTTTCTTAGAATGACCAATAGAATTTTTAGAATACACACTAAGATACGTAGTACATCAATAACTACTTGCCAGATACCTTGCGGGGTAGACAGAGAGAACAGAGCTCCATAAGGCTTTTCTTAAACGCCTGACTCTTTTTTTGACTCTCATAACTCTTTGTATACCCAGCTCTCATCGATTGTAAAGGCTCCTAACATCACCTTCCACCTGAACTCGTTTGTGGTCTCGGTGGTCCAGTGGTAGAGCACCCCGCTTCTGAATCAAGAAGTCACGTGTTCGAATCCTGGCTCACACCAATGACTTTTTGAGATCATTTTCAAAAGTCCTGTGTGAGATTTCTGTCTGTGACATTGTGTCCGGTTTTTGGTAAGAGGTTCCACTAGCTATTCCATTTGGGACATAAGAAATCAAGGCTTAACAATCGCTACCTTCACGTTTGGTGAGAAATAGTCGCGAGGTTATAAAAAAAATTATCTTAATTTATAAGATATGACATTTATATGTAAGTATATATAGTACTCTATAGTAAAATCTAACACTATCCATTATTGTAGCACTAATCTAACCAAGTTTTAAAAGCACTTCATCATTTAGACGAACTCGGTGGAATAAGTTTCCCGCAGACCGCGACTCAAGTTTTATAAGCCCCTATCACATACGTAAAAGAGATACTTTGAACTTAGTCCTCGGAAAGACCACATATCATATAGACCGCCGACCTGTAGGCAGCGGCTGTTAAGCAACATCTCGCCGTTATGTTTACGTCCCAAATGGAATAGGTGGCGAACTTATTACCAACCCGGCCACAAAATTATCAGTCATTGATATTTTTCAGGCATAACTTACGAAAAGAGCTTTGAAAGTGCGAGTTTGAGAGTGAGCTTTGAGGTTTGCTAGTTGAACTTTGAGTGTGAGCCAGTGTGAAGATTTGAACCCACGACGAATTATTAATAAAATTAACTTTAAAAAAAACATAAAATTAACTAAATTAAACCATTAAATTAGTTGAAGATTTTGTAGGCCATTACATAATACTTGATGTTTGCGATCTGAAAAGCCTCTCTCGGTTAGTACTAGAACTGCACTTAATAAAATTGAAATATGTGTTTACTAGAGCTATTTACATATAAAAAAATAACTCTAACAGTTTTAATTTTATTTTTAAATTTGACGTGTAAAAAATGGCGTAACGTAACTACTGAAGATTGAAACAAAGTTACTTCAATAAGGAATAGTCATTTCCATAGACTTGTGGATTAGTGTTGAGTGTACTATTTGGATGTTTTAGAGTCCTTGCATGTTGAACTCTTTCAGACCTTTTACGTTTTGGCAATAAAAAAATTTTACTCGACATTTAACAACTTTATTACAATAGACAAAACATAAATATCCGCAATGTCGTCTTGAGCTGTCTATGCTTTCAGTATAAAAAACTGAAAATTACTGATGACTCAAACATAACTTAACAGTACTTTTTTCATGGGATAGGAGGGCAAACGAGCAGGCGTGTCACCGGGGTAAACAACCAACGCTCCCCAAGGCCACCAAAATCACGTATAGTGTCACTGTTGGGTTGTCGACCTTTAAGGGATAGGGGATGGGGAAGGGGGGTGGGCCTCCGGGTACCTCTCTCACCAAACGAAACACGGCATGAGCGTCAATCTTCTGAGTGGTCGTGGTATTTCACCGGTCGAGCTGGCCCATTCATGCAGCAAACTGCTTGGCTCTACCACTGTCTGAATTTTCTACCCGAAGGTGTAGGCAGCGGCTGTTAAGCCTCGTCTCGCAACATATTCATGTTTCCGTCACAAATGGAAAAGGTGGCGAACCTGTTGCCATTACCGGGCACAGAGTTTTCACTCATCGATATTTATCACACATAAGTTCCGAAAATAATTTCGAAAGATCACTGCCGCGAGCCTGGATTTGAACCCGCGACTTCTTGATTCAGAAGCGGGGTGCTTAACCATTGGACCACCGATACGTGAATCACTAATCATAAAATACTAATACAATATTTAAAATGATAATACCACAAAACGTCGTTACGTGATATTACTGATAGATATGACTATTACATTATTCCAGTTGATTATCTACGAAATAATTGTTATTCTGTATTTATATAAAAACACATATTATATGTGTTATTAGTAATATTGATATTTTTAATTCACTGGGATACTATAAAATACAAGAATATAATAGGTACATTATCATTAAGGAATTGTTGTTTTAAAAATAGGCTTTTAGTTTGATTGTTATATATATATATTCATCTATCTAGGGTATTGGTGACATGATTTCGTGTAAAAATATTATAATTTTGATGATTTATATGATATATTTATACTAGAGTACTGTTACTACTATCGTTACAATTGTTTACCTGATACAAATGAGATACCAGTGGTGAAATATTAAATAGATATATCAGTGTCTTGGAGGTTCAGTGTCCAGCTACTGAATAAAAAAATCTCGAATTTGATTCCTGGCTTTTGTGTCATAAAAATTGATAAATAAAAAAACTGTCTCCTATTTAAAACGTTAGAATCCGATATGCAAGTGAAAGCACAATTGTCGCTGTCTACATACTCCTTCAGTGTAAAGTAGTCTATATAGGAAATGACGATGAGCCCAGCCTCTACCAATTCTGTTCAAACTTGGCCCAAGGTTGCATACCTACTGGTCCAACCTTGTTTAAAGTCTGGGATGATAGGACGAGGCTTGGTTTAAGGTAATCGACCAAGGGTCAATTTACGTTGGCCCAAGCTCGGCCTTACATCGAGTAGCTGAAGTTTGGTTGTACAAGGACTGGTCCAAGCTGGGCCCAACATCGAATAGCCAAATTTCAGTTGTACAAGGACTGGTCAAGCTCGGCCCAACATCGAATAGCCGAAGTTCGGTTGTACAAGTACTGGTCTAAGCTCGGCCCAGCATCGAATAGTCGAGGCTTGGTTATCCAGAGTTGGCCTAAGCCTGTATGTGTCGGGGCGCCAGGCGTAGAATGCTTACCGCGAGCCCCTGGCGCCCCACCGAGATGGAGAAGTGCGCCAAAGTGGTTTAGTGGGTATCCGGCCTTGCACACCAGCCGGCAAGTCCCACATAACCCCAACGTGGCCACGGAGCCTTCTTTGACGACGGCGGGGTATGCCTAAGCCTCATCACCTCTTGGACCGAGCCTGCACAAATCCTGTTCAAGCTTGGCCTAAGGACCTTGTTTAAATTCTGGCATGATAACTCAGGGTGTTTGCAGCAATGGGCCACAGCTGGCAATTAACGTTGGCCCAAAGTCGACCAAACATCGAATAGCCGTGGTTCGGTTGTCCAGATCTGCACCGTGCTTGACTCCATCGTTCAACACCGGCAGGTAATGCATGGAAAGTTACAATAAAATATAGATGAAGACATGAATAACAAAACTAGAGAAGAAGAATAGACCAACAGATCAATTGTGATTGATTATCATCTCTATCAATCATCAATCACCAGCAATATACGTGAAAAATGTCAGCTACATTGAAACACCCATCGCTCGCCAACTGTTAATCTTTCAGCATTTATGTGTTGGTATTCCCAACCTACAGTTTATTTCCTCTCAAATATTTCAGATGAAAGAATAATAAACATAAAAATAAGAAATAAAACAAAATATATTATCGTTAAGGTACATACATACATTATACTTCACGACAAGTCCCTTGAGGCGTAGGCTGTTAATACTAAGTTAATACTCTAGTACTAGTTAAACCAAACGTACGGACTATTTATTATTAAGTCGGTACTAGGCTAACGTACATATCTAAGAAATGCTCCTGCGACAATACTAAAATATTTTTCTTGTAAGTAATCTCTGTTTGTTTTCGCTCCCGTTTTGTTCTTTATTACGGTTATTTGCAGAGAGCGTATTGGAGCAATTTGAAATTACAACATTCAACCTGCTTTATTTTATTCAGCTATATATAAGGTAGACTGAAATAAAATAAAGAAAACTCTCGCAAATAGAAACATACGTAAACCAACTGGCACCATGCTTAAGATTTAAAAGTCTTGAGTTCGAATTCAGGTATACATACAGCAATGACTTCTTATAATCTCATCCGAATACAACACACATACATCATACATATATCGAATACAGCAATAACCAGACTCTACTAATAAAATTTTGTATAAAAAACTCAGCGTGTGAAGTGATAATTGTTACTGCTTATAACTTCGTATAAAATTTTATAATATATTGGGTTGTTCGGAAAGTCATTTCGTTTTTTTTTGGGGAACATGAAAGACAGTTTTCGTATAATGAATAAATATTTTAATTATTTTAATAAATATTAATCTCTCACCAATCTCTCGTGTGGTTATTCGCCGATTTGCATTTGTCGCATCTTTGTCAGCTTCCAGACCGTGGTGCATCTTCGACATCAAAATTGGCGGATCGAAATTTTGCAAACCAGTTCTGGCACTGGCGTACTGTTAACACGCCTTCTCCATACACATCCGTCAATTTTTTTCTCGCTTGGACAGCATTTTTACCTTTTCTGAAGTGAAAAAGTAAAATATGACGAAAATGCTGCTTATTGCTCTCCATATTTAAAAGGGCACCAACCAAAAACTACTGTGTAGAATTAATAGAACTTTTTCACACAAAAGCCTTGCAATATCAGCTCTCAAGACATATAATGGTTATGCGGCTTAAGTGTGAAGTTGGTTTCGAAAAAACGTAATTAAGTCCTCTGACGGGAAAAAACGAAATGACTTTCCGAACAACCTATTAATAATATATCTTGAACACAATACACACTGCGCCCTCTAGTTCCAAGCTAAGCAACTAAATGCTTGTGTTATGGATACTAGATATCGGATATTAATACATATATACTTTTCTTTTGTAAATACATACTTATAATACATAGAAAAATACCCAGACACCACACAAATATTCACGTTTGTCTCAAATATTTGTGCTCGGGTGGCAATCGAATCCTCGACCTCATTGCTGCAGCCGGTAGTTTTACCAATGCGCCACGAGGAACGAATGTCATTTTAATCTCATAACCGTGATTCAGAACTTAAAATATCATACAATATTAAACTGGGCCCAGAAAAAATTTAATAGTTTCTCCAATATTCGTTTTGTAATGAAAGGCTTTAATAATTTCACCCTTCTCTCAATAAGAAGGCCACTCGAGGAAATGACCAAAAATTTAGTGGAGTGTAATGAAAAAAATATTTACCCGCACAATATTTACTACCCTTGGAAATTTCGTATCGTTTCCGCTTTAGCGAATTCGTGAATTCACCCCCCTCGGGCTAATTTCGACAAGTTTCCCAAACTTATTACAACTTAAATTGAAATTCAGAAAGACCCCCGCGTTTTTGTTGTGAGTGAGCTATCGGTGAGACAAAACTTGATATTATTTACAACAAATAGCCGCAACTTTAACCATATTTTTTCAAAGTCTCATTCTTGTAATCACTTTAAAACTTACACTTTTGTTATTGAATGAGGTTTTATTATTGTTTTCCTTATTTAATCATCAAATAAGTGGAATTGTTTGTCATAAATTTAACCGAGTGAGTTTTATGAGTTATTTATAATTTGATAATACGGAGAAATGTTATCTACACGTTTCTATTTATAAGGCGTGGTGGTATAAAATACGTTTGTCGAATACGAACGAATATCCTTTTCATGTAATATAGGTACACGTCACGTACTTGAATTCCAAGGTCGCAAAGGTGTTAAATATGTCGTTACTGTTTCAATATAAAATATAAAAGTAATTTCCAACTCCGACACATAGAGAGTTAAGTAGATTTAGACCGTAGAGCAAGTGTTACGTCAACACTGTAAGTACACATTTATAGATTTATATACCCGACGTACTAGTACGTTTTATGGACGCTTCAGAAACAAAGCTATTCGTTATTTTTTGGCAATTATGATTACTGCTGATGAGATTAAGTGCTGGATATTTCTGAGCAGAAAAAAATATTGGGGATGTGAATAATTGATTGTTAAGTATGAGTATTTTTTCATATATTTAGTATAAAGTCAAAGTAGCTTTTATTTTCATAGGTTTTCAACACATACTTAAAAATAGTCAACAAATACAAAGATTTTTTTATTATTGGCTAGGATGGCAAACGAATAGGCGTGTCACCTGATGGTAAGCAACCAACGCCGCCCATGGACACCAGCAACATGTATAGTGTCATTGTTGCGTTGTTGACCTTTAAGGGATAAGGAATAGGGAAGGATGGGGAAGGACCTCCGGGGAAGGGCCTCCGGGTATCTCCCTCACCGAACGAAACGCAGCATGAGCCACTTTACGTCGATCTTCTGACAGGTATTTCACCATTCGAGCCGGCACATTATGCAGTGAACTGTTTAACTCTACCATTATTAATTCAACTTGAGGAAAGTGTTTCCGTGGAAGAAGAAAACAGGCAATCGCTACGAGCGGCCTGATTCCGAGTGTAAGGACCATCATGTTATCTTTAAATGTATAATTTATATTAATAGTACCTAATAATTTTAATTTCGCTACTGAAAACAAAGCAGTATGCTCGCGGGTAAAAGGTGTAGCAGCCAGAATACTCGACTCGACATGAATGTGCGTAGCTGCTAAAGCCTAGCTTTAATAAGTAGCAATAGTTGAGTAATATTAACTCAACTATATGAATTACTCACTGATTTGAATTTGAACGACGCCGCAAACGCCAACTTTATAGTTTTTAGAGACTTTGGTTACGCGGAATGCTTGGCAAGTGAAAAAACGTTTTGTCATAATGATAAGTATATAATATTTTATTTTTTAAAAGGGTGGGGAAGTGGTGTGGGCCTCCGGAAACCTCCCTCACAGCACAAAGCGCGGCACGAACCACTTTACGTAGATATTCAATGAGGCCGTAATATTTCACCGGTCGAGCCGTCCAATTACGATGTGAACTGCTTGGTTTTTGATCCCTGTTACCTACTTTAATAATACAAATACCTAAAAATAAACTTTTTTTTTTTCATTTTACTCCATCTACATTCAGCTCCTATTATCATACGATACAAAATTCGTCGGGCCATCCAGTAATTTCTATTAAATATTATAATTATAATTATAATTTCTAGTCAACAACATAATTTTCCGATAAAACTGCACTTCAAACCAATTGGTACTTACAACGGTTTAAAGTACGAACAAACTTTTGTCCGAAGCAAGCGAACAAAGGTATTGTAAATTTTGTTAAAGTTGAAACTTCGCGATAACAATTGTACGACGTGGTTTTTCGTACAGGTACTGTTACAGGTGTTCAACGCCCACAAGGGATACAATTCAGACTTGTGCTCTTGTTTGTAATCCTGTTACTGTTTGTTTCTAGCATCTATCTACGTTCTCCACATTTGCTAGTAATTGCATTACACAGTTGAGAATAATGTTCGTGTCTAACTTAATACTCGTAACACACGAATGTGTAGACCGATGTAGCTATTGATATCACTACATAGTATAAAACAAAGTTGCTTTCTCAGTCCCTATATCCCTATGTATGCTTATATCTTTCAAACTACGCGTCGGATTTTGATGCGGTTTTTCTAATAGATAGAGTGATTGAAGAAGAAGGTTTATAAGTATGATAACAATACATTTTTTCTGTAGTGTATTTATTATCAGCATTGCAAAACTTAGGTAATTATTTGTGAAATTTGGTTAAGTACACTAAATTTCTAACCCGAGACTTTAGATTCAGATGAGCAGTTATGAAACCCTCGTTTACCTAAGCTCTACATTTAAGTACGATGCGAATATCTGTGTAGAATAATTACATTCCTAGTATTATGTTCATGCACAGATAAGAAGGAAAAATCTTCTTTGAAGTATATGTCTGATGTGTCAATAAGATCTTCCCTGAAATATATGGAAAACATTTTACTAATTAAGTCTGATGTTTATTTGGTTTAGTTTCCGATTTTACGAGTTACATATGCGTTAGATTTACATAAATAAATGATCGGTGAAAACAAAAATTATATATTAATTAAAAATTATATATTGTAAAAAAAGAAAATACACTTAAAGTGTAGACAGAGTAACATAATCTTTCTTTCTACCATGGAAATTAATTTCAATTGAATTCGATATTCTGTATTGCACACCAAAAACAAAAGGGTGAAAACAGAAAAAATGCACAACGACAGTCTTATCGCTACCGGTGATTTCTTCTAGAAATCGATTTAGTTATTTTTCTTCTTATTTCGTAGAATAGGCGGTAAAGCCACGACCTTCTATTAAAAATACTTTTGACACTAATGAATTCTGGAATATAAAATATTTAACCAAAACCGGCACCCTCGAAAAGAAATCTAAAGACTAAGAGACTTAAGCGACTTAAACTAGGAATAGAAAAAAAAAACTATCATATAAACTAAAAACTAGACCGTATAAATTGTCTAGAAAGATCTGCAAGTAATATAAAAAGTAGGACGAGCCACACAAGTACAGAAATGCATCAAGCAGAGGATCTTCAAACCGCCAAGTGGCGTGTCCCATAAACATACTGGAATACTTACCAATACACATCTGCAATCAAAGTGAGAGCTTTTAGACAAGTTTGTGACTCTTTGTTTTCTTTATGCCGTGCTTACGTAGATACCATTTGACTAATAGTCTTCTTACACAAGGAGATTGATAAATGACTTGATGGATTAAAGAAAGTCATTCATTAGGAAAACTTTTTAGGTGATCTATTTATTCTTTAAGATGTTTAATTGCTTTTTTTTTTCTTTCCGACTTTAATTTTCCTATTTTTTTCCATTAAATCCCAATCTAAAATAGAGAATCTCTCATGGTACGTATTATATTATCTTTCTTTAAGAATGAGAATCTTGTTAGGAGATTTGTGCTACTTAAATATACTCTACTTTGTTCGAATTAGGAGAACAACAACGTTGTACAGGATAAATTAAAGATCTTAAAATAAATACGAATCCATAAATATAGCTGTTACTGAATCAAATTATATGTTTACACGTAACTTCAGGATAACTTTGGACTTTGAAATTGAGAAGTTATTACTCAAATAACTGTTCATTTTCAAAGTTGATAGTCTTAATATGTAAATGATCAGTCTTGTTAAACATTAGCATTGAATATGCCTAATTGTTATTTAAATTATGTAGTCTTGTATCAAGTTAATGAACGAACATAAATGTCGTTTAGCTCTAACGAGTTCAAATATTTGACTCGGCGTATTTGAGTGACGGTTCAAATAATTTCACTAATAAAACAAATGTCTATTTGGCATTTTCACATAAACGTTTTAATTACACACTGGTAATACGGTTGAAATATTAATTTATTTATTATGCGTGAATTAATTCCTTTGTTGAATATGTTTTATTATGATATTAAAACTTATTATGTCTGAAATTACAGACTTAATTTTAAATTTTGTTTTTTCTATCTGTTCTATGCGTGTAGATTGCAAATGAGTTTTCTAACAAAATTCTAGCTTTTGTGTTTAGTTTTAAATTTTTTATATATTTTTTTTGTAGTTCTTTGTCCATAATATTCAAGTGTTTGGTCAAATATATGGGGTGTCACCATATATGTTAAATTATTGTCAATTTTCTGAGTCCTCTAAAATTTTTAATCAGTACGCGTTACGATGTGTATATGAATTAGATCTCGTGATCTGTTAAACAGAAATCTGAGTTCAGAACTATGGCATCATTAAGGTGACTTTATCTATTTTATTATACTTACAACAAAACAAAAATATGAACACATTTTTTTTATATTAATTTGATTTAGACTCGGTGGTCCAGTGGTCGAGCACACGGCTTCTGATCCAGAGGTTCGCGTTCGAATCCTGACACTGGTTCACACAAATGACTTTTCGAAATTGTTTTCGGAAGTTATGTGTGATAAATATCGGTGACTGAAAAACTATGTGACTGAAAAAATTTATGTTTTTTTGGAACTTATACTGTCTGATTGTAAATGTCAGCACATCCAATTTATAGCTATGGACTTATTTCAATTTTAATATAAGTCTTAACATAACATAACTTCACGCGTATATCTTGACTTACTTTGACAGTGGTAGAGCCAAGCAGTTCGCTGCATGAATGGGCTGGCTCGACCGGTGAAATACCACGACCTCTCAGAAGACCGATGTAAAGTGGCTCATGTCGCGTTTCATTCGGTGAGAGAGGTACCTGGAGGCCCACTCCCCTTCCCCATCCTTTCCTATCCCCTATCCCTTAAAGGTCGGCTACGCAACAGTAACACTATATGTGTTGCTGGTGTTCATGGGCGGCGTTGGTTGCTTACCATCAGGTGACACGCCTGCTTGTTTGCCCTCCTATCCGATAAAAAAAATCTATCCGAAAGTGTAGGCAGTGGCTGTGAAGCCCCGTCTCGCCGTTATTTTTACGTCCCAAATGGTATAGGTGGCGAACCTATTGCCATATCGGGCACAAAGGTTTTAGTCACCGATATTTATCACACATAACCTTTTGAAATTAATTTCGAAAAGTCTTTGGTGTGAATTTAATTTGAACTCGCGAACTCTGGACTCAGAAGCGGGGTGCTCGACCACTAGACTACCGAGACTCGACTACGAGACTACAGTCTTAGTTTTGTTTTAATTTACACTTTAATTTTATCGTTTGCTGCAGTAATATACTAATTGCAGATGCCGGAATACATGTCAGGACAGCGTTTTAATTTATTTACAATGTACTTTTTACTGTAATTAAACTTAACGCGGATGTTGCAGTGCTTACTTAATTACTTTGCCTGTTAAGTATAAAATGTAATCTGTACATTTCTGTATAAAATTTTCTGACAATATTATTTGAGTTAATTTGATTAATTCGCAAAGTGACGTTAACAGTTTTAAAATTCAACTAGTGCGCGTTACAAGAGTGTGAAGGATCGTGGCTTATGGTACGCCATTTTTGTACCTATTTTGAAATGGTATCGGCGGCGTAAACTTTTGTTGGAATTTTTGTCTAATAAATTTTACTTGTGTAGGTAGGTAGTGGTTTAGTCGTCGAGCACATGGTTTCTGAATCCAGAGGTCGTGGTTCTAATCCTGGCACTGGCTCACACCAATGACTTTTCGAAATTGTTTTCGGAAAGTTATGTGTGATAAATATTGATGATTGAAAACTTTGTGCCCGGTATGGCAATAGGTTCGCCTATCGCACACCTATTCCATTTGGGACCGTATACATAACGGCGAGATGAGGCTTAACAGCCGCTGCCTACTCCTTCGGGTAACAATGGCGTAAAGTTACGTGTCTTCCGATTGTGACCATGAAAAGTGAAGTGATTCAAATGTCGGCTATCCTAAATAGGTATTATAGCATAGATAGTACAGTGGACCAGTGGTTCAAAAGTCATTGGTTCAATTCCGGGCTCACGCAAATTATTTCTCGGTAATGATTTCGAAAGTTATGTGTGACTTTGTGCCCGATGTATGGCAACAGGTTCCGCCTTCTATTCCATTTAAGTCGAGGCTTTTAACAGCCTTTTTAGTAATTCTATTTTTAGATACCATTAAATAGTTACAGAAGCTATTATTAAAATGGATTGTGTAACTAAATCTATATATATAATAGCTGAAGTATTTTCGATGAAACATCAATATATCAGGTAATTCCGGACCATTAAAAGGTTTTGTGGAAACGCTCATTAACAATTTTAGATTGGAGTAATAATATCATACAGATCGATATCAGCTTCCAAATCAAAATATTCATGCCCATTTCCGAAGTGTAAATCTGGGACTCTATTTCTGTGTAATAAATTTCATTTCTTTAACTGGTTAATAGCTAAAGAACATTTCTTTAACTTTTTAATAGCGAACAGCGTTACAACTACAAAGTAAGATTGAAAGGTTATTTATCGGTACTCTGGAGTTGGCACACGTCGACTGTAAATCAACAAGTCTTGGGTTCGAATCCTTCCTCCGGCCATGTGTATCGATGACGCACAAAATTGGGGCCGATGTGATGGTGGCGTTAAGTTCCGCCTATTCCATTTAGCTTGTAAAAATTGGGCGAGTCAAGGTGTAACAGCCACTACAGCCGCTAAAATTAGATGATCTGTAAATTCGGTTTACTGACGATAGCTAAACGTGACAACGTCATAAGAAAATAGTGATGGAATGGTTTCATATTATTAAATTACAACAATTACCAAAATAAAAATTTTAGTTGAATAAATAATTTTAACGTTGTTTTAAAGTTATTATTAATTATATTATTTTTATTTACCTTATTTATTCCATGAGTATTTTCTTATATTATATAACTAAAATTTTTATTTTGGTAATTGTTGTAATTTTTATTTATTGTTGTCATTTGTAACGTCAATAAGCTCCTAACCATGTAATAAGAAAATCCAAAATCTGATGGTTTCTACGCTCGTAGAAGCACGACGCTTTTAATATTATGGTGAGTTTCCAGAATTTTTTTGTGGAATTATATATATTATATTTTTTATATTTTTATATATATTATTGTTTTCTCAAGGTTCTCAAAACTGATGCAGAAATAAAATAAAACGATATCCAAATACTAATTCAAAAACACTACACAAAATTTCTAGAATTTTGAACGCTGTTCATCACAGAATTCGGGAACACAGAACAAGCTATTGTTCAGGCAATCAAGTTGAAAGCGTACCAAGTTTTCATACTACATCACCCCTCTCTTTAAGTTACGCGAACTTTGCTTTGTTTGTGATATACTCGTCTGTAACCAAGAGCAAAAAGAGGAAAATATTTTTCATGGTTACTCAAGCGAGGAATCTTAGACGCTCTTAAAATACTTCGTCTCCGTCCTTAAAGATGATATGAAACTTGTGCTCGGTTTAATACCGGGTGATTCGATTTGAGTAACGGATGCTTGAGAATGTTCCTTTATGTTACCATTTGCTCCTTCAGAGAATTTCAGTTGATATCGCTTTGAGATTCTTCCCAACTTGGACGCAATACGGTTTTGGAGTCGCTACCAATTGTTTTTAAAAGGGGCAATAAATTTTCTTGAAATTGTTTTTGATCGCGCTTATTTTATTAGATTTAATGCCGCTATTTATGTCTTTTTAATATTTAAAGTACTTAAAATAGAATAGTATTACAGTTGCATTGTCCGCCCTTACAATGGTCTATGGAAGTGATCTGAAAGGAGTTGGGAAGTGTTACGGATACATCTCTCGGTGAGCGAAATATAGCATGAGCCACTTTACGTTTATATTCATGCAGCGAACTGCGTAGCTCTACCTCCGTTAAATTTAATAGCGTGCTTTCCGTTTCTTTACAGCTTATAATTGAAAGCTTATGTTATTTAATAGATAATGTGTATTCATGCATTTATAATTGACTGAATAGATTTTAACTTGAGATGTGTCTGATTCCTGGGCGCAAAGAATGTTAGCAGAAGAGCCCAGCTAGTAATCGACAGCGTAATACTGATCCCAATTCTAACTTATGGAAGCGAGAGCTGGGTATGGCAATGTGCATGAAAGTAGGATAAACGCGGGCGAAATGAGGGCACTACGCAAAATCTGCGGAGTGACTCTCGCTGAGGGCGTCGAAAACAAGGTGAAATAAAAGAAGCTGGATTGAAAGAGAGTGTCGGTGTAAACGTAAGAAAGGGATAGGATGTGGAAAGAACGGATAAAGCAAGATTAACTAGGCAAATATACAATGCAAAAGCAGATGGACGTTAGAGTCGAGAACGGCCAAGACACACATGCCATGACCAATGCCGTGTCCTGGAAGAAGGCGATGTTAAGAGCCTCAAAAAATGACGCGCGTGCATGAAAAGAGTTATGAAAGTCAAAAAGTGAGTGAGGCGTATAAAAATCATGCCTCATGGCGCTCTGTTCTCTCTGCCTACCCCACAAGGAATTTGGCGTGAAGATATGTATGTGTCAGTAGATTTTTGCCTTTAACGTGAGGTGCGTTAGATTGATTTCCAGAAAATCCCACTCGCAACCAAAATCGAGCGTGCTTTCGTTAAATAATTTTATTTTTCAATATGTAGTTTATCGTTATCATTTGTCAATATTATAGACCATAATCGGGATTCGAACCTGCCAACTACAAAATTTAAAGCGAAAAAATAAAGTGGGGTATCAAAGCCTAATTGCCGCTGCCTATACTTTCGGATAATAACTTTGTGATTAACCTCAATCTATTTTCAACATTCATCCAACTCATTTTTCAGGATACCCATCTTTAATATTTCTCTTGTCCAATCTCCAACAAATTTCATAACCAACGTTGCAAAGCGCAGGGGAAAAGCCCTTTTCTTTATGTTTTATAACTCAACAAATTTAATCAAAAGAAATATTGACTTTTCCTAAAGCAATTCTCTCCGTCTTTTTCAGTAAATGTAACTTGCGCTGCGATCGGACTAGATTTATTAACTTGTATATATTTTCTTACGAATCCAAAGTTCTCAGAACTATTTTATATCTAAAATTCTGCATTCGTTTCTCTCTCTTTCTTGGGTTCTGAATGTCATTTTAGTTATTTATATTTAAAACAACGCAACGCAACTTCACGCCTTTATCTACCTGAAGGTGTAAACAGCGCCTATTAAGCCGAATCGTTACATTACGTCCCAAATGGAATACCTGGCGAACGTATTGCCGTACCCCGGGCACAAAGGTGTCAGTCATCGGTATGTATTTCGAAAACAATTCCGAGAAATCACTGGTGTGAGCTCAGAATCAAACCCACGACTTCTGAATCATAAGCGGGAAGCTCAACCACTGGACCACCGAGACATTAAAAATCATTTGTGTAATTTATTGGCATTGCGGCAAACGTCCCCGCCAGGTGCGCGCCGCATGAACGTGGGACGAGATCCGGGCCTCGCCTCGTCGCCTTCTGCGCGGCGAGCTGGGTCCCAATAGCCGTAGATCTCACAGTCGCGGCCTCGCCCGCCAGCTCAGCGCTCTGCGTTGTGTGGCGGGCTGGGCCCAGTTCTTCGCCTGATCGGTCCCCCTCTGTACTCGCGCGCTGCGGGGCCGGTTGGGCTGCTGTCGGGGCGTGTCAGGGTAAAATGCTTACGGCGACCCCCTGGTCCCCAACCAAGACGGAGAAGTGTGCCGCAGTGGTTTAGTGGGTATTCCGGCATAGCACACCAGCCGGTGAGTTCCACATAACCCTGACGTCGCAACGGAGCCGTCCGTGACGAAGGCGGGGTATGCGTAAACGCATTCCACTGCGATGAAAAAAGGTTAAATTTATTAAAACACCAGTTTTGTTAAAATAACTAAGTTATAAAATTCCCCCAAAGGAATATATTATTACTGGAACAAAAAACCCTTACTTAATCAATAAAATATCTAATGTTTGGTTTTTTAGTCTATTTAGACTCAATTTGAGTAAAAAAAAAACAACCAAATATCTTCACACACTTTCGCATTTAAAATATTTTTATTAGTAAGAGTCTGATGTCTATAACTGTCCTTTAGTTATTTCATGTTTTGGTCAAAGGTAGACAAAGACACGCAGTTCGCTGCCTCAATGGGCCGGTTCGACCGGTAATAATACCATGACCTTTCAAATAAATATCAACTTAAAGTGGCTCATGCCGGGATTCTAGTGAGAGAGATATCCGAAGGATGTGTGATAAATATTGATGAATGATAACTTTTGGCCCGATGTATGACAATATCTTCCGCCACTTATTACATTTGGGAAGTAACGATTAGACGTGTCGAGGCTTAACAGCCGCTGTCTACTCCTTCTGGTAAGTATGTGTGTTGGACAGCGACCGACATTTTTTACAGCGCCATCTAGTTCCAAGCTCAGCAACCTTAGCTATCAATACAGTAATATTAAATATACTTTTCGTAAATTGTATTTTGCTCATATGTACATGTTGGTTCTCGAAAAGATATTTAATAAGATATTTTTTAAATAATCTCTTGCTCTATTGTTTACAGGTTGTAACAAAACTTACTATGGAGACATCGGTCGGACGTACGAGCTGGAACTGCATCGACCTCGGGAGGACCTGGTGCCTTATGTCTGTTTGCTGACCATCACTGCAGCTGGTGGTATCCATGGCGATTTAGTCCAGGTTTGTTTTTCATGCTAAATTTTACGCAATAAATAATTCCACTATATCTATTATTGATTAAAAGAAAGAAAAAATCATAGCAAAATTTTTGGAAAATACTTACTTTAATAGTCCTTCATTTTTGTTTTTTTTTTCTTATGAGAAAAAGGGGCAAACGAGCCTACGAGTCACCTTTTTTATAGAATAGAAGGTCAAACGAGCATGCGTGTACACATCTGTAACACATATAGCGTTACTGTTGCGTTGCCGACCTTTAAAGGAGTAGGATGGAAAAGGGTGGGCAAAGGAGGTAGGCCTCCGGGTACCCCTTTCACCGAACGAAACGCGGCATGAGCCACTTTAGGACGATCTTCTGAGAGGTTGTGATATTTTACCGGTCGAGCCGGCCCATTCATGCAGCGAACTGGGCTTGGCTCTACCGCTGTTATCCTGATAGAAAGTGACTACCTTTGCGTTCTACGTTTACCAAATAACTTTATATTTTTACTTGTTATAATCTATTATTTGTCTTATAATAGATAGCTACTAAATAAAATAAAAATATACCTCTAAATGGAAACAGTTTTAGAATATTGTATATCATATTTTTTGGTGAAACATAACGGTGCCCACTTTTGAGTTATGTTTGAATCATAAAATTTATGGATACCTGCGGACTCATAAATAAGGCTTTACATTCATCGGACATACGTAGAAATATAAACAGGCGGCCATAAATAATATTTGTACATATAAGATACTTATATTAACATTTTTTTTTGTAACTTAACACCCGATAAACAAGCAGATATTTTGTGGGGAAATGGGACTCAGAACTCGAAAAGCGACTACCGCATTCAAGGGACTTTTGCAACTCTGGGAGGTTTAAAGATCTCCGAATTTAGGGTCTCATATGTAATAATAATATGTAATAGGTGACTAGGCTAAACCTTATACATTGGTCACAATTTTGACAATATTTATCACACATAACTTCCGAAAACTATAAGGAATTTTGATAAGATGGGGTCATATAAATACGCAGCTTGTGTCGAGGTACAATTGTCGCTGCCAATACCTTCAGATTTTAATAAACGTGAAGGTAAAGCAATATAAAGCAGATTTCTGATGAAATAGTTCATAATAGTAAATTCATAGTTTCTAGACATATTTATGCAGAAATCTCTATAATAAATAGCGGTTCTTATTTCGTTCAGAAAGAAATATGAGTCCCTCAGTAAACTGTTTGGGTTCATTTATAACTTTGACTGTCATTCGAACACAATTCTCGAGAGTGCAAAAACATCGAAATAAACTTGGTACGCGTCTTGATAGAACATTGAATATATCTATACTGAGTCGTTATATCTTTTTTTGTAACACATAGCGCCCTCTAGTTTTACAATTTAAGCCACTTAATTGCTTAAGTTATGGAAACTAGTTAACGGAATTTTAATTCCTAATCTAATTGCTTTTATTTGTTTAAATATACATTCTAGAAAAACACAGCTTTGTGTTTGTATATTCGGAATACATAACTCCACGCCGTTGTTACCCGAAGGTGGAGGCAGCGGCTGTTAAGCCTCGTCTCGCCGTTATGTTTACGTCCCAAATGGTATAGGTGGCGAATCTATTGCCATAGCTGGCACAAAGTTGTCAGTCATCGATATTTATCACACATAACTTTCCGAAAACAATTTCGAAAAGTCATTGGTGTAAGCCGGTGTCAGGATTCGAACCACGACCTCTGGATTCAGAAACCGTGTGCTCGACCACTAGACCACCGAGACCTATTCGGGATATTGAAAAAAAAATGTTTTTTTTTGTATTTAATAGAGTAATGACAGCCGAAGCTTCAGTTTTTCAGGTTTTTGTTAGTCTATTTGCACGTTTACTAAAAACTAACTTGCCTTTTTCTCTTTGCTCTAAGTCAACATACCCAAAATATTGATCCATAACTAGTTTAGTATTGATACTTTGCGTATTGTAGACAATTGAAAGGCAATTGAAATAAAGACGGGTATACCCTATATTTGTTATGAACACAAATAAATGAACTCGCCCGGCAACTTGTTTAATAAGATTGGAAATTTTGACCGACATCTGAGATTGATGCTATCTATAAAATATTTTTAATTTAACTTTGGCAACAAAAGTTAAATCCTCGGTAAAGAAGGTAAAATTAGCATTTGCTTCATTACTCAAGGGAATTAAATTTCATTTGACCGGTTGTTAAATTTCACTTGCGCTACGGCGACTGGACAGAGGTTTGAATCCCACATCTACTTCAAAACAATTGTCCGATTAGCATAGGTTTTTGCAGGACTGGCCGTTTTTATAGGTATTTATATTAATTTACATACATACATAAGCTCACGAATGTATTCCATGGGGGTAGCCAGAGACTTTGGCTTTCCACAAGCTACGATCCTGACACACATTTTTCGCCTCATCCACAGTCATACATCTCGTCATGCATTCTCGGTTTCGGGAGCTACGCATTTTGCCTACGCATTTTTTTAATTTCTATTAAAAAAAAATATTTTTTAGTTAGATTCAAACTATTTATGACTTAGGAACTAGTTATCGAAATACTACTCTTTAAAGCACTGTCTCTAAATCTCAAGACATAAATTAAAACACTTAGTTTATAATTTACGCATTTAAATAAATGAGACAACGATTCTGAACAATTTGTAGGGAATCTCGACAAAATATAATAATAATAACAAAAAATGTTTCAAACGGCTCCCTTTTACACGGTAATTTAAAATGTCTTCCCATTCATTTTTTTTTATTTTTTGTTAAAAACGGGCCTTCAAATGAATCCGTACTTATTTTATTCAGAAGCAAATTTTCATTCGGCTTACACTTTATAAAACCTGTTAGATTACATTTACCACAGTACCCGGGCAGGGTTTTTGAATGTAACGATAATTGCGGTCCATAACGAGAGGATTGTTTGAAGCAATTTCAAATGCTATTTGTAGATATCATAGAGATAATTTTAAATAATACGTTACAATGTATTATTTGTGTGTTGAGTTTGCACCCTTTTAATAAATGTACAACCGATTACTTGAATGGTTAAAGTAATTATTAATTTTAAATAATATATTAACATGGTACATACATACACAACTTTACGCCAAATCTCTTGCGGGGTAGGCAGAGAGAATAGAGCGCTATAAGACACGACTTTTACACGCCTCATTCGCTTCGTTGACTTTCATAACTCTTTTCATGTAGGTACGCCCTTAGATTTTTGAGGCTCCTAACATCACCTTCCTCGTACACCTCCAGAACACGTTCTATTTGGTCATGGAATGTGTGTCTTGGCCGTCCTCGACTCCTACATCCATCCGCTTGATTAAATTAACATGGTATGTATGAACAATTATTTTTAAATATGAAATTGAAAAATATACGTTAGGCTCATTTATAGACTGTAAAATAATTTTTAATTGAGCTTGAAACTTGCACCAGTGGCAAGATAAAAAGAAATAGCCTTGCATGGTATAGGCATGTCATGAGGAGGGATGATACACATGTCGAGAAAAGACTGAATCTCTATGTGGAAGGAAACAAGAGCAGAGAGAGACTGAAGAAAACATGGATCGATTGTGTGAAAGGGTGAGGGTGTTGGTGTAGAAGAAGCGAATGATAGGGAAGCGTGGAGAAAAGGAAAACCTGTTGTGCCGATCTCAAATGCTGGGAACAGGGCAGGTAGGTGATGATGATAGTAAAAACCTTGAGTTATAGTTAAATCTTGAGTATATAAATGTTCTTTTACGCTCAAGGAAAGGCACTTCATAAATCTTCCCCATTCGGTTATAACAAGGATATTATTATGGTGAATTGTGATAGACAAACAAGCAAATTAGGTGTCTTGAAGTCCTGTCGTGTGGCGCTTTTTTTGTGCCCGCATCTGATTCAAGAAGTGGCGGATTCAAATCCTGGTTTCCACCAATTCTTTTCGAAAATGATGTGTGATAAATATCGCTGACTGAAAATTTTGTACCCGGTATGGCAATAGGTTTGCCACTATTTGGGACCATTTGGGACGTAAACTAACGGCGTATTGAGGCTTAATAGTCACTCCCTACAGCTTCGTGTAGAAAAAGTTATGTTATGCGTTATTTTGACTTTTCATCAGATTTCTGTTCCTTTATGACCGGAACATAAACGCATTAGAATGGAATTAGCGCTAATGTAACCCTTGGGAAACACCGAACAGCGGGCTATTAACGTTTAGAGGTTATAATTACACAAATATGACCTCGGCACTAAAGCTAAATCTTTCAAAAAGTAAAAGGGAAAATATCAACGTAGTAACAGTAATTTAGTTTAGAAGGCAAGGGATCGTTACAGTCCAGATAACAGACCCGTTCGACCCTATAAAGCCTTGCAATTATGGGTGTCCGTACAGTCCCTTGGAGTGGGAATTGCGCCTGTATTTTGGTGGTGACACAAAATTTAAATTGAGTCCGTGTTTGATATAATATTAAACAAAATAAGAAAGTAATTTTATATCAGTACAATTGAAATTTGCTTTTATTATACCTGAATTTAAGGCTGATTGTGGCAAGTGATAAGCACTAAAAAGATCAGTAATTCAATATCGTTTGCTTTGTTTTACTCGTCTTAGAACAAACGTAAGTCATTCAAATGTTAGTTTTCGATGACCAATTCTAACAGTGCAAGGCATATAAGAATCATCCCTTATGGCGATTTATTCTCATTGCCTACCTAGCAAGGGACTTGACGTGAAGTTATGTATATATGTAGTATGTAGTTTTAACATTGAGATTGATTGATTTAAGAATGAGAGAAGCTTTGCAGTACGCTGTTACTACAGCAGTTCGCTGAATTGGCCGGCTCTAACTTTAAAATACCTACCTTACCGAAGCAAAGTAGAACTTGCAGGTCTACTTTACGTCGATATTAAGAGGATGTTTAGTCATACTCTCCTCATTTAAATCTACTTGTCCCTGCTCTGCTTGTCTGCTTGTCTGCCTGTCCAGAAAAGAGAATTTATGGGGTTTATGAAAAGTATAATTTTTGGATATTATGAGGTTCAATTTGTGCTATTTATCGGCTTTAACTGCTGTCCCTCTATGGTAATACTGCGATATCTTCGAAAATATTCGTTTAAATTGCATGCTGTAAAGGGCTGTATCTATAATAATTATAATAAAGGGCCAGGGTCGTCTCTATTACATGCACAATCTATTTATGACACTTTATTGGATGAAAATTAATGCTGTAATATTTAAAATCGCTTCGTAAATAGGCCATTATTTCTCGTAAAAAATAAAAAAAAAATAAAAATGGTCATTGTGGGTTATCCCTAAGAGATGGACATATGCCTTCGCGGACTTTTTTGTAGACCTTTTGAAGTGTTTAATAATGTAGAACATTGTTTTGATCTATCACTTAGGGTTCAGCCAGTGTTTGCAATTAAAGTGTTAAATCTTGAAAATTATATTTTTTTTTTACAACATCATATATGAATTATAGATCAAAACCATCCCGTTGACACACACAAACTATTAAAAAAACCGCATCAAAATCCGTTGCGTAGTTTTAAAGATATACGCACATAAGGGGATAGACAGCGGAAAGTGACTTTGTTTTATACTATGTAGGTAATGACTAAGAGAACATTTACAGGACGTGTACAAGACTTTCAAGAATATATATTGAATTCGGTTTTTCTTTTTAAATTGGTATTAGGCACAACAGGTTAACCGATGCCTTGCAAACGGAGTCGTAAGCAATTGCTCGTCGATAAATGAAACTAAATATTTTCAAATTATACCGTGTCTGTTTCCGATGTAACCGTTAAAGTAAAAAATTGTTTTTGTCATTGGATAAATAAACTTCTGGAGCCAATACTTGATAGCTTGCTTCGAATCAATTCATCTTCAGCTGTCATTTACAGCTGACAGGTCCGATGGAATCGTGCCTATAGTATCAACAAAACTAACCTTCAAGCGCACAACTTTGATAATATCGATTTGATAACAAAACCATCTTCCCAATAATTGTTGTATTATCTATTAAATTTTTTTATATTCAGGCACTTAAAGTATTCATGATAAATTTTACGAACATAATATAACTATAAAAATAAGAATAAAAATTTAACTGTCAAAAGAAGTCTTCAAATTTGATGGTTTGAAAATTTTATTTAATTTGGAAACTGTTCCTTTAGGAAAGGTTAAGGAAAAGTCTTGGTAATCACCAATTTTTATTTTTTTTCCAAAACCTACAAAATTATTATATTCCCTTTGTCCACTTTCAGCTATTAATGGTAGAAAAGTACAAGCAAAAGTGCACGCTTAATAAATTTAATCAAACTCAGCTTACCACCAAAACTTGAGATAATTCTCAACTTTAAATCCCTCAAATTTGTGTGGATTTGATTTTTATAATTTTCGAGTTCCATTTTTAAAAATCAAATTAAAACATTAAAATAAAAGAGATTAATATTTGTTTATAGTTAAATTTTTCGTTGTATCTAAATCTCGTGTGGAGAACATTGAAATACCATAAGCGATAAAGTAAGGTAAGTAAGTAAGGTATAGTAGTTTCGTTTGTAAAATAGCATACAATTTAAATGGAAACGAGTTCACTGAAATACCAGAAACTCGTTAGGGAATGCCGAACATTTCTTATTGCGAAACAGAACATGAAATGCCATAGTATGTACTCTTTTAAATTGAACATACCAAACGTATTTATTACACATTGTTCTGTCGTTTGATTGCAGACATGATAGGGTGAAGCATAAAAGAGGACAAGTTAAGTTATATATTCTACAATGTAACAAGTCTTCATGAATGCTCGCTGTCTAATTTATATAAGTCATGGAGCCATGCACCTCGATCTATGAATGGGTCGGCTTTACGGCTGAAAATCGACGTAAAGTTGCTCATGCTGTGATTCATTAGGTGAGAGAGGATACCGAAGGTACTTTCCCCTCCCATCGCCGTCCCTAACCCTTATCCCATCTCAAAGGACAGCAACGCAACTGTAACTCGGTGTTGAAGATATCCGTGGACGGCGTATCTCCTTTCCATAAAAGAGCATAATTGAAAGCTAATATCACCAGTTTTATGGCACCAGTATGGCAATAGGTTCGCCACCTATTCCATTTGGGATGTAAACATAACGGCGAGTCGAGGCTAACTGCCACTGCTACTACTACACCTTCGTGTAGAAAAGGCGTGAAGTTATGTTTATGTATGTAACACAAAGTTTGACAATATTCAAAAAGTAAACAATGTTAAACATAAAATGATATTTATACTGTTCATTGCTTTAATCGGATCCTACTTCGAAAGATGCTTTCGGATTATACATTTGATGGAGTAACATAAACATACAGACTTTTTACAATAACTGGTTATCGTTTTCAATATCCAAGTTTTATAGATGATCAAGAATAACGTATGAGTATGAAATATGTACTATATATTATTTTAACAACTATTTCAAGATGGGATGGATCCTAAAACATGATGGATATTAATTTTGAAGGTAGAATATTGAAGATGTGTCCCAGATAACTATACTAAAGTAATGTTATTTCTAATAAAATCGAAATTAATATCGCGTAGTAAGATAAATATCATCTATTCATTAGGTCGCATTTTTGTCTGAATAAATATAAGTACATATATTTACAGCTGTGCTGTAAAATATATTATATTGATCAAAACAACTTTTAGGATTATATCGCGTTTATTTATTATTTATTTATATTTATTTCCCGACGTTTCGAACTCTTTACAGAGATCATTTTCACGAGTGATGAACAAACATTTTTTTTTGTTCATCATTCATGAACAAACGAAAATTTTTCGCGAAAATCTTAGAAATAAATAAATATATTATATTTATATATAATATTATTATATTATATTATATAATTAATAAGGGAGAAATGCAAGTTGATGGATGATGTGGTGACCAAAGTGGAGAAAAGTATGTTAAGATGGTTTGGTCATGTTGCAAGAATGGATGAAATCCGACTGACTAAAAGAGTTTACGAAGCGAATGTGAGTGGCAGGGTCGGGATCGGGAGACCAAGACGGAGCTACCACGACCAAATAAATGGTCTGTTTAAAAAAGGCAAAATGCGTAGTACCCGAAACCGACGTGAATGCATGACGAGATGTATGACTGTGGATGAGGCTAAAGATGTGTGTCAGGATCGTAGCTTGTGGAAAGCCAAAGTCTCTGCCTACCCCCATGGGATACGTGGCCCCCATGGCGTGAACTTATGTATGTATGTAATATAATTTTGGTTTCCGTTGGGTTTGATAGTAAAAACTATGTTCTCGATAAAATATACGTAAACAAAACTTAATATATTATAAAACAGGTATTTCTGAGGCTGAATTTTTAACATTCCATAATTGCCTAACCAACCGGTGGAATTTTAACAGGAAAAATTTAATAATATCACTGCATGACCGCGTAGCTTTGATCAGTTCGGTGCAACCGGCCACAAATAAGCAAGTCTGAAATAGATTGAAATTCTTCGTATAAAATTGTTCAATTTTCCAACTTTGTCGTTGCATTTTCCATTGGTTCGTGTTTGATATACGAGACAAAGGAAATATCGACGACGATTTCATTATAATTTAAGTATATCATTTATTTTAACTTTAAATTTAAAATCAATTTCGTTCAAATAATCTTCGATATCTTTGAGTTTCTATTTCACTCAAATAAATGACCTGATATTATTCAAATATCCTTGAGATATTTCAGTTTCAGTTTTATTCAAATAAATGATTGGTATCAAATGAAATCAAGTAATAAGTAACAATCATTTGAAATATTCCGTGGTATAATAAATGTAGTAGTGTATATGCGAATTTTGTAACCTTTACCCTTTTTAAATTAACTTTCGTGGAGTGAACAATTTTAATATATAATTTCTAAGTATCTGGTTAAATATATTAATTTCTCTAAAATTTCTACACCATGAAAGAAGTCCATGCTTTTATTTTCTCTGCTAGAATTCCTCTTGGCTTGGCTTGTAAATTGGCTATCTTAATTTGAAAATTAAGTGTCTCGGTGGTCCAGTAGTCAAGCACCCCGCTTCTGAATCCAGAGGTCGCGGGTTCGAATCCTGACACTGGCTCACACCAATGACTTTTGAAATTTGTTTTCGGAAGTTATGTGTGATAAATATCGATGACTGAAAACTTTGTGCCCGGTATGGCAATAGAGGTTCGAGACCTTTTCCATTTGGGACGTAAACATAACGGCGAGACGAGGCTTAACAGCCGCTGCCTACACCTTCGGGTAACAAAGGCGTGCAGCTATGTTATGTTATGTAATTTGAAAATCCCTTATTTTAGTTTTTTGAGTACGACTGATAATTATGCATAACGTTCATGGTCCATCCTCTTATCCGCATGTAAAGCACATGCTCACCTCTGACTGACCATATCAATTACCCTGACCCTCGAGTCAGCCATTTATTTTGCAAAACATAACGGAACATCACAGACGGCCATCAATTTTCTGGTCTGCCGCTTGCTTTAATGAGCCATGATAAAACCATACACAATATATAATTCGGTTGTGTGTAGAAAATAATCGGCTTAATAATTTGTTAATTTTATGTAACTTTATACAGTGATAGAGCCAAGCAGTTAGTTGCATGAATGGGCCGACTCGACTAGTAGTGAAATACCACGACCTCTCTGAATATTGACGTGAAGTGGCTCATATCGTCTTTCGTTCCGTTAGAGAGGTATCCGGAGGACCACCCAATCCCCTATTTTCCTATCCTATCTTAAAGGATGGCAATTCTAGTGTGACGTCTTCGTTGTTGCAGATATTCATAGGTGCTGCTAATAGCTTACCATCAGATTCTACGCTTGCTCGTTTGCCCCCTTTTCCCATAAAAAAAAAACAAATTGCCAGATAGTCTATACGTGATTTGATTTTAAAATCAGAACACGTATATCCAATGCTGACCGCTACAAGTGTTTCCATCAGATCTATAGTTATTATTCATTCGCCGGCGCGCGCCGAGCGAAAAGTGAATATTTGCCGAATTCATCTCAATGTGTTTAACTATTCAGCGGAATGTTTCAACAGATCCGACTAACAGGACCGCTGGTACATAAATATTAGCTTGCTTTTTAAAAAGGAGGTCTGATATATTTTTTGTTCTAATGTGGAATGATTTTCATATTTCTTTTTTTTTTTACCGTTCGTTGACAAAACAATTATAATCGACCAGTTAGAGATGTCAAACATAAAAAAATATGGAATAGGTCACCTGATGGTTGCGGGGTGGACCGGAGGGGTTAACCGCATCCTGGACCACCCCAACGACGGAGGAAGGCCGTCGCGAGGTTTTAATGGGTAGCCCTAGGATTGGATTGAAGTTTAATGTTATGGGAGTCCCACACTACCCCCTGCCGTCCACAGACGTCTACGGGTGGTGTGCATAAAGCATTACCTCGCGTAAAAAAAAATGTCACCTGATGGTAAGTAGCTAGCGTCGCCCATGGACACCTGCAACACAGATAGTCTTACAGTTGCGTTGCCCACCTTTAAGCACCTTTAAGAGAGTAGGATGGGAAGGGAAAGGAAAGGGGTATGGGCTTTAGGATACCTCGCTATCCAAACCAAACGCGGCATAAGCTATCTTAGCTATCTCTTCTTCGGAAAAGGATGATGTCCATAAGAATGTTATGAGGCTTTCATTGTCCGTGACATCGTGCTTATTGCGAATAAACATTTACACTTCGGAATCATACTTTACAATTATCACGATAGGCTAGTGAATTAGAACACTGACTCGAAGTTACTGTTAAAAATAGCATGGATTGAAATCCAGGCACATAATATTATCTTGCCTGATGTCTAATTCGGATAATAAAATAAAGCACTGGAAAAGGCGTGAAAGTTAAGTATTTGCAAAATTCATTAAGTCTGGACCACCGAGTTATTGTCTCGGTGGTCCAGCGGTCTTGCACCCCGCTTTTAAATCAAGAGGTCGCGGAGCCGAAACCTGACTCACATCAATAACAGTTAAGGCTTAACAGCAACTGCTTAAACCTTTGGGTAGAAAAAGGCGTGAAGTTATTTTATTAAATCTGTTTTTGTTCTAGATTATTGTTCTATATTTTTTTTATTTATGAAAAAGAAATCCTTAATTAAAATAATAAAATGAAAAATGTGTCTTAAAAATCTACGTAATTATGGTCTGTTATATTTACTTACTCGTATATATACTGTATGAAAGGCGGATAAGACAGAATCCAACTTGGATTAGACAGAAGAAAACCCCTTTGAGCGTGATGTCAGTAATAGCTGCATTTCCCTGCCAAGTTTCTTAGACTTATGTAAGTGTACGTAGTCTCAGTGAATTAGTGCCGTGATTACATTAGTCCGCTATCTCACATGAGGAAATTCACCGAACTTAAACTTGGTTTGTATTAAGAGAACAACATTTTAAACTCATAGTTTCTGTTTTGTTACTATATTCTAGATTATTGCTATCAATATATTTCAGAAGTTTTCGTGTTAGGACATTTCGAAATTAATAATTATCATATATTGGGTATGTATAAAAAGTGTGGATAATTTACAAGCCAATGAGACTACTGAACTGCTAGTAGTGTTAAGAGAAAATGTATGCTATTATTAAATTATATTCGCAGTCATTTATTTCTCAGATTTTCGCGAATCACTTTCATAACATTAAAACAACTTTTTAGGATTTTATCGCGTTTATTTATTACTTATTTTTATTTATTTCCCGACGTTTCGAACCCTTTACAGAGATCAGTTTCACGAGTGTTGAACAAAAAGATGGTTGTTGTTCAAAAGCTATTTTCATTGATACAGAGAGCACCCGCTTTTTGGATATGAAAATCAAAAAGTTTATGTTAAAAATATGATTTTTACTATTGGTCACCCACGTCATTTTGTTTCATGGTCATTGGCCATGAAACAAAAAAGTAAATAAAAAATTGAATATAAAAAAAAATATAAGACATATTTACTAAAGAAAAAATTTTGTTTGTAAAGATTCTTTGTTGTATGATTTAATAAGTAACAGTTGTTATTTTACGTCGGGAAATAAATAAAAATAAGTAATAAATAAACGCGATAAAATCCTAAAAAGTTGTTTTAATGTTATCGTAGTCACTTGCCTTAGTCGCGTGTTTTAGTTAATAGAAACAAATCAACTTTAAATGATATATGAATACTTTGTTATTTTACAAAGAACGTCAATTTCCTGCCCTTTTGCCATTGTTTGGAGTCGACACTTCTCCCACACTAACGCCTTTCTTTATCTTTCTTGTCGTCTTTCACACAGTCCATCCATATTTTCTTCTTTAATTTCCCTCCACATTCAGGTTTATCATTATTCTTCTCTTACAAAGATAATTATTGATGTCATTATACGTCAATTAAAATTACATCATTATCTTTTCATATATAATCATAAAAGAAATAAGAAAATAAATATCAAAATATCCCATTTCGTTACACAAATGTATTTAATACACATTGTTCTTAGCGCTCGCGTTTCCATATAATTAAGAATATTTTCTTGAAACAGTCTCAAGTCTTGATATATCAGCCACACCAAATAAATATTGATCAATAAATAAACTGATACCACAATAGGAACTAGTTCTCTGATAAGACATTAAAAGCAACCGAAATTTGTTCGGTATATTCATGAGCGGGCTGATCGTTCTTCACAATCCATGTACCTCCACTTTTACCCTTTTCAATTACATCCATTATGCCGGTTACCGCTGACTCAACTCTGAAACAATGATAATATATTGTACTCAATACACACAGCGCCCTCTAGTTCCAAGTTAAGCAACTAAATGCTTGTGTTATGGATACTAGATAACGAATACATATATACTTTTCTTTTGTAAATACATACATATAATACATAGAAAAACATCCAGACACCACACAAATATTCATGTTTGTCACAAATATTTGTGGGCGGGTGGGAATCGAATCCCCGACAAAATATTTAATATAATTCAATTATAATTAAATTTCAATTTCCATTTTAATCTTCTTTCTCCTGTTTAGTTTCGTAACTTATCACAAAAATTAAATGTGATGATTTAATTGTGTACATAGTCTGGAGATGACCACTATCAGCTAGTGGCATGAAAATAGCCCATTTTACCCAGATCCGCTGAATATACACATAGAAAATTTCATAAGAATCGGTGAAGCCATTTTCAAGACACACAATAATGCGAGATTTCATGAAAATTATTATGCATATTTTGTCTGTTTCCCAGAACAAAATGTTAAAGATTAATTTTGAAATAGGTGTCGCCGTATAAAATTTATAATAATAATTGTAGAGCCACGCAGTTAGCTGTGTGAATAGTCCAGATCAACTGGTGCCATACTAAGACCTGTCAGAAAATAGACTATGCCATCTTATGGGCCAGCAGCATAATACATAACAGATGGTGTTCCAGATGTGGATGGGCGGCGCTGTATGCTCTTTTCACACAAAAAAATACATACCTTTGTCTCACCGAGGCTCTGGACATAATTTTTTCGGCTGATTTTTCATTGAAATGCTCTGAATTTCTTCGATTCAGTATCGCTGTGTCAGTTGGTCCGAGACATACGGTCACCACGCGAACCCCTCTATTGAAGTACTTCTCTTTTTCCTGACGAAGTATAAGTAGATATAATAGAATAGAATAAGAAGATTCTTATCATAATTCTTCTTAAGTGCCAATGGACTAGCAGTTCAGCAACGGGTTTCAGCACTCCGACTTTAAGTTGGGAGGTTGCGAGTTTAAATCCCAGTAGACAACATTTTTTTCTGAAGCTTATGTGCTATAAATATCGTTGACTATAAAAATTTTGTTCGATGTACGGCAAGAGATTCCACTATTGGTTACATTTGGCACTAGGTAATGGAACAATTGATGCTGCGTACCCCTTTAGTTATTAAAGAAGTGAAGATACGATTATATTATTTAATAAGTGTGTTTTTGAATTTAAAATTGAATGCTGAATCGCTAGGTAACCTTGACTTCTGGTATACCATTCTAATTGAAAGTTGGTAGGGAGTTGGGAACTGGGAACCAGGATAGCATAACCACTAGCTTCCCCGCTTTGGTGACACTTACAAGAGGTATTCACTGAGCTAGTAAGAAAACAGTCTCGGCAAGCAAGCTTCCGCTTCTGCTTCAGAAGTCACGGGATCGATTCCGGGCACATACCAATGATTTATCGGAATAATTTTCGAAAGTTATGTATGATAAGTAAGTATCCATGACTAAAAACTTTGCGCCCGGTGTATTTGCGTCCATTTGGGACGGTAACATATTATGCGGCGAGTCGAGGCTTAACAGCTGCTGCCCAAGTTTTCGGATAGAAAAAGACGTTAAGTTGTGTTACTAAAAAGAGCCACTTTGATTGTGAAAATAATGAAATGAACCTCTTACCCCGATAGCAATGCTGTACTGTAATACAGCGGTTTTTGTGGCCGCATATACCGGTAGATGGGGGCCGATGTGAAGCGCTAATAATGATGATATATTGAGCACGATGCCTCCACCACCGCCCTGGTCCTTGGCCATTACTTGCACTGCCTTTGTTGTACTGTTCACGACAGCACTCTGGGAATTTAATAAAGTTCACAGTGAGTACAATTTTATGCTTGACAAATATTTTTACTGGAATTTCTTTCAATGTATTCGATAAGAATTATTGGATACTAGCTGACCCGGCGTACTTTTTTTCGCCTCAGATGCAATAAATAAGTAAATTAAATAATTGTTCCAAGATAAAAGTATCCCAAGTTACTCTTTATTACATCTACTACATGCCATTAAAGGCCTGTCAAAATCGGTCTAGCCATTTGAAAGATTGCCCTGAACAAACAGACAGACAGACTAAACAGGAAACAAAACTCGAAAACCTATTTCAATACTTTTCAAACTGATACTCCAATTTTTAATTGTTATTAAAGCAATTTATAACGTTAAAGGTAAATAGGTCTATTTAGGGTTGCGTAGTCCGATTTTTCTCAACTTTTTCATCCGGCTGAAAATTTCTACAATGTTCTGTTTTGTTGGAACAAATAAGATGGGAAATATTAGTTCTGACTGCTCGTTCTATATTTATAATTAAAAGCGATATTCGAGTTCGCGCTGTATTACAATCTATACTTATATTATAAAGCGGAAGAGTTTGTTTGTTTGTTTGAACGCGCTAATCTTAGAAACCACCGGTCCGATTTCAAAAATTCTTTTACTGGTGTATATTCCATTTATCGAGGAAGGCTTTAGGCTATATTGGGGATCCTTTCTATAAGTCAAATAATGTAACCCAAGGTGTAAGAAAGAGACCCGAAAAAAATCTTACATCGCGAACGCTGCAAAAACTATTGATTATAGAAAAAAACAATGTACTACACTTTCACAGAACATATAATTGTCGACAGAAAAGTCCGCGACGCCATAGGTCTAACTATTGTAGTTATCGTACAATAAGTGTTTTTTGAATTTTTAAAAATAATTATAATGAGGTCGTTTTAAAAGTTCTTTATTTTGTACCTTGGTATTAACTCTACTCAAAATAAATTATTCAGATTCAGATTCAATTCGGACATTTAATTCAAAAGATATCGCAGAATACAAAATGCAAGTATTCGTTTCCTAGACAAATATTCCGCGCACATATATTATATGATCGGGAGTTCCGCCCGAGTCGGTCATGAGCGCCGCTCATAACTGGCAGGTAATTTTTTTTTAAATTTCTTAGACATTTTTTTTGTTTCTTTTTGTCCTAATGAGTTTGTAGTATTTAATCGTCTTTTGGGGTATATATATTTTTATTTTGTAATAATTAATAGGTGATGTGAACATATAACATCTAAGACCCCGTGTCTATTTAGACACATAGATTAGAATTTGATCTATTTAAGAGTATAATAAACGGAAAATAACGCGACACGTTTAGGTAAACAAATACTTACTTTTATTATTAGCTTGACGTTTCGGTCTGGTTGCACTGGCCGTAGTCACAAGCAGACAAATAATTTGTTTACCTAAATGTGTCGCGTTATTTTCCATTCATAATATTTACGTATTATGCAACGCGAACGTACGCGAGCGGTACGAAGTTCGCGCGGTCTGCTAGTATTAAATACAAACAAACATTGATTTTTATTAACTAGACTAGCAGACCGCGCGAACTTCGTACCGCCATATTTTATACATTTTCGACTAAAAAGATTATTCCCGCAATCATATTAATACCCCAAAGCTTTCCTCATAAATGGACTATCTAACACTAATATTTATTTCAATTCAAGTTCTTGATACATACATACATAACTTCAGGCCAGATCCCTTGCGGGGTAGGTAGAGAGAACAAAGGGCCATAAGGAACGATTATTACACACTACACTTGCTTAGCTGTTGATATTAGCGACTAACAACCAAGATATATTATGGTGATAATATTATCAATTTCAATCAACACTTTATAAGTAATAATAATAGAATGTCAGGGACTTAGTTCGAAGCTTTTTGTCAACTTTTAGTTTTTTTTAATACTACTTAAACCTTTTTTTTATTTGGTCATTGTCTTTCTACAAAAAAAGACCGAGTCACCACATGTTTTAACCAGCATGTGTTTTTTATAATTTAAATGGTGTCGATTTGGCACCTTGGTATTACTCTTATCAAAATAAATTCACTACATTTTAAAAGAGATCACGATATTAAAAATGTAAATAGATGGGCAACTCTATGTGGTATGCTGAAGACCGTAGTCTTTATATTTTAGCAAAATACGCCAAGTCGAGGTGCGTAGGCATATCTTGCGCTTCGTCCATTTATATGAAGTTGCAATATTGTAAAGAATTAAAAATAATATTATCATATCTGC
Source organism: Euproctis similis (assembly GCA_905147225.2). Taxonomy (NCBI): domain Eukaryota; kingdom Metazoa; phylum Arthropoda; class Insecta; order Lepidoptera; family Erebidae; genus Euproctis; species Euproctis similis. The sequence continues at coordinate 16,654,770 of LR990116.1, forward strand.
TTAGAGAAGTAACTGTGAACTAACGCTAACTTTGACCCAGGACTTTAGTTACATAGATAAAATATTTTTTTAATAGTACGTTCGTTTTAGATATTTAGATCACATTAAAGGAATTAGGTACTCTTAAATAGACAGTGGTAGAACCAAGCAGTTCGGTGCATGTATGGGCCGGCTCGACCGGTGAAATACCACGACCTCTCAGAAGATCGACGTAAAGTGGCTCATGCCGCGTTTCGTTCGGTGAGAGAGGTACCCGGAGGCCCACCTCTTTCCCCATCCTTTCCTTTCCCCTATCCCTTAAAGGTCGGCAACGCAACAGTAACATTATATGTGTTGCAGGTGTCCATGGGCGGCGTTGATTGCTTACCATCAGGTGACACGCCTGCTCGTTTGCCCTCCTATCCCATAAAAAAAAAACCTCTCAGATTATCGCTGAAAAGTGGCCTTAGCCGCGTTTCACTCGCTGAGAGAGGTATTCGGAGGCCCAATCCCTTTCCCCCTCCCCTTCCGAAACCCACTCCCGACCCCACCCATATCCCATTGTAAGGGCCGGCAACGCAACTGTAACACTGCATGTGGTGAGGTGGCCATGGGCGGCGTTTGTAACTATCATAAGCCTGCTCGTTTGCCCCTTATACAATAAAAATGTAACCTAATTCATATCCTATCCTACTTCTAATATATAAAATTCTCGTGTCACAATTTTCGTTCCCATACTCCTTCGAAACGGCTTGACCGATTCTCATGAAATTTTGTATGCATATCGGGTAAGTCTGAGAATTTTCAACCCTCTACGATCAACCTCTATTTTTTAAATTTTATTTTTTGGCATGACAACGTTTGCCGAATCAGCTAGTAATATATAAATGTGAATGTAAGTTTGTTTGTGTGTTATGCTTTCACGCGATAACTAGTCGATCAATCATCATGAAACTTTGTACACATATTCTTTGAGGTAATTTACATATATTTGAACCCGATGGAAAAACTTATAAAATAGTCTACAACAATATCCTACATACTCTTATAAAATTGTTACAGTCCAAAATTATTTATTTTTGTTACAGAGAAATTTACCTTAAAAAAATGTTGTTAGTTTTTTAAACGTCACTGTATGTAGTAATTTTAAAAATTAATAATTCCAGTTATGCAATAAAACGGTTATCATATTGATTAACTTCTATAGTAATGATCTTTGATATCTATATAATGGATTTAATGCGAGCGAAGCCGCGGGTAAAAGCTAGTAACTTTTATAAATAAAAATACCACAAAATAAGATTAAATACTACAAATTTTAAATTCTAATTAAAGTATTGAGCGATATGATGACAAAGAGAGAAACAACAACACAACATAACTTCACGCCTTTTCTACTCGAAGGTGTAGGCAGCGGCTGTTAAACCTCGTTTCGCCACTATGTTTCCATCCCAAATGGAATAGGTGGCGAACTTATTGCCATACCAGGCACAAAGTTTATAGTCATCTATATCTAAATACACATAACTTCCGAAAACAACTTCAAGAAGTCATTGGTGTGAGCCAGAATTCGAACCCGCGACTACTTGATTCAGAAGTGGGATTTTCGACAACTGGACCACCGATACCTTTTGGCAAGAAACAAACGTAAAAAAATCTACCTGCTAGCTGTCGCGGTCCGAGCTATCTGAGTCGGATACATCATCCGTAGTGTAACTAAATATTTCCCTATGAAATGAATACTTACATTTTGTATTTTGCGATATCTTTTGAATTAAATGTCCGAATTAAATTATTCAAAAAGTTCTAGAAAGGTATTGAATCTATCTTTTTATTGAAGTAATTTATTTTAAGGAGAATTAATATCAAGGTACAAAATAAAGATTTTTATAACGACATCAATTTAATTATTTTAAAAAATTCAAAAAACACTTATTGTGAGATAACTACAATAGTTAGACATATGGCATCGCGGACTTTTTTATAGACAAATTTATGTTCTGTAAAAGTGTAGTACATTGTTTTGTTCTATAATTAATAGTTTTCGCAGCGTTCGCGATGTAAGCATTTTTTCCGGGTCAGTTTCTTACACCTTGGATTACATTATTGGACTTATAGTAAGGATCCCTAATTAATTTGAAAATATAATATAGCCTAAAGCCTTCCTCGATAAATGTACTATATACCACTGAAAGAATTTTTAAAATCGGACTGGTGGTTTCTGAGATTAGCGCGTTCAAACAAACAAACAAACAAACAGGCAAACAAACAAACTCTTCCGCTTTATAATATAAGTATAGATAAGGTATTCTTATCTTGAAAAGATTTAAAGTCCAATACCAATTGTAAATAGATTAAACAAAAAAAAAACATGGGATATATGCTAAAATTACAAACAAGAAATATGTGTTCGTTTGTTTGTAATCGATGAGCTCGGATATGGACAAAAACTCTTTTTTATGTTTATAAAAAAATTTGGAGACCTACTTACGTGTGGATAAGCTATTTACTTCTAGCGTGAACAAAACAACGGGCAGAAACTCGCGTTATCAATTCTGTATAAATGACACGTAATTTATAAGACACGTAATTATCGAATATTATTGTTTTGCAAAGTGCCAAAATTTTATCCATATAAACATAGAAATGATATCAAACTTGCATAAATGTTCTTCATTAAATAAATAAAAAAATATCTCGCGTATAACTCGCGCATAAGAATGCAACTCAACAATGGTAGAGCCACGTAGACCGCTGCATAAACGGGCGGGCTCGACCGGTGAAATACCTCTCAGAATACCGACGTGAGTTTTTTCGGCATTTCGTTTGGTGAGAAAGGTATCAAGAGGCCTATCCCTCTTCCCTCTATCATCCCGGGCCTTAAAGGCTGGTAACCCAACGGTAACACTATCTGTATTGTAGGTGTCTATGGGTGGAGTTAGTCACTTGCTATCAGGTGCCACACTGGCACGTTAACATCTTAAAATAACTCACAAAATTAACATCGATCATCTTCTTGTAAAGTTTCTCATCATCACTCAATACTGCTGCATTATTTATAACTCCATCCAGTCTTCGATATTTGTCCACCACCTGGTGGTAAGCGTCGGATAACTGGTTCTCATCGGAGACGTCACATTTGATGAATTTTGCTCGGAGCGCACCAAATTCGAGAATCAGCTCGTACTCCAATTTGGAGCCTTCACGGTCCAGGATGTCTAGGAAGGCCACATGCTAAAAATATAACAAAATTTGTATATTATATGGATTAACAAACCCTAATATAAGTAGCTCTTCTTTTTGTTACTTCACACCTATGTGGTAATAGATAATTGGCCAAATCAAAAAAAAAATACTGGAAAATCATTAGTTTGAGTCTGATCGAAACTTATTGAAGCAGAAGCGGTTTAGCATTTCTTAGTGGCACCGAAATTGCTGTCTCCTTAAATAATTAAACATGGCATAACATAATCGTAGGCAGTGGCTGTTAAGCCTCGTCTGGCTGTTATGTTTACGTCCCAAATGGAATAGGTGGCGAACCTATTACCATACCGGGCACAAATTTTTAGTTATTGGTGTGTGCCAGGATTGGAACCCGTAACCTCTGGATTCAGAAGCCGTGTGCTCGACCACTGGACCACCGCGACTATATTAGCCGCCGAGACTATATCTATATCGGATCTTAATTAATTAACTTAGATAATTAGTATCGTGTTTTGTATTAGACTGTACACATTTACACCGTAAGAAAATTTTTATTTACCTCAGACATAATTTGTTCAGTCATCATTAATATAACATAACTTCACGCCTTTTTCTACCCCAAGGTGTAGGCAGCGGCTGCTGAGCCTCGTCTCGCCGTTATGTTTACGTCCCAAATGGTATAGGTGGCGAACCCATTGCCATACCGGGCAAAAAGTTGTCAGACATCGATATTTATCAGGCGTAACTTCCGAAAATTTCGAAAAGTCATTGGTGTGTGCCAAGATTTGAACCCACTACTTCTTGAATCAGAAGTGGGGTGCTAGCCACTGCACACTCATAACTCTCACATAAATACAGTAAAACCTTTCAAAGCTAAAATTTTCTTCTATATGCGAGTAAAATGTCCTATCCATACTAAATTACTTGACTATTTAATTTTTTGCAAGTAAAATATTAAATTTATTTAGCATTAGTAGACCCGGCGAACTTATTTCCGCCCCGGGAATAATAATAGAATAAATAAAAAATCTAAAAGAATTAGCCTACAAAAGAATTACACCAGCTACCTGTCAATAACAGTCCCGTCAAAATCGGTCCAGCCATTTCCGATATTACCCGCAACAAACTGACAGACAAACAGACAAAAAAAATGTAAAAAAAAAACTAATATTTTGGTGTATGTACCGTATATATATTCATATGAACGTAGTAGAAAGTAGTTATTTCAATGCTACAAACGGACAATTCAATTTTATTTAGGTATATGTATAGAAATGAAAGTTATATATTTATATATTATAGTTATGAAAGTCAACGAAGCGAGTGAGGCGTGTAAGAATCGTACCTTATGGCGCTCTGTTCTCTCTGCCTACTCCGCAAGGGATTTGGCGTGAAGTTATGTATGTATGTATGTATATGTATAGATATTTACGGATATTAGAATTCATTGAATGATGTAATTATCAATCTGGTTATGCAAAGCAATATGTTAATCAAAATTTAGAAAGGACAAGATACAAACCCTTGCATTCTCCGCCAGCAAACCTCTGACTATGCCAGCACCGACACCGACTGCTCCACCGGTGACCAGGAAAACTTTATCTTCAATATTCAGATACCTTTTCACAAATTCCGCCGCCATAGTATCACAATACACAAATTAAATCGGAATTCAATGATGTTTATATCAAATTTATTTTATTACTAACAACAAAACTAATATCATGAACAACTCGATACGATATGACGAAAAAAAAAACTAGTTGCGTTATCAGTATAATTCTCGGCTTGATATTTTATCTACGTGATAAGGCTGAGAATTAATTGAAAACGGTCTCGTTTAATATACTACGATTGTTTGTGTTTAGTTTGTTTTATTTCTTTACGAACAATTTTACCTTATTTTTGGGTAAGGAGCGGGGGTAAATCGAGGTTGTGTGATTGTCTGACACAATTCATGGTTACAGTGTTCAAGTAAACTATTTCATAAAAAAAGAATCGTTATTTACTTTAGTAGTTATTTTAACAAACTCTTCAATGTAATTTAATATGTTTTCAAGTATTCATGTATTAAAATTTACGTCATCGTTACATAGTATAAAACAAAGTCGCTTTCCGCTGTTATATGCTTAGGTGTTGACTACCGGCTGCAGCAATGAGGTCGGGGGTTCGATTCCCACCCGAGCACAAATATTTGTCACAAACATGAATATTTGTGTGGCATCTGGGTGTTTTTCTATGTATTATAAGTATGTATTTACAAAAAAAAAGTATATATGTATTAATATCCGTTATCTAGTATGCATAACACAAGCATTTAGTTGCTTAGCTTGGAACTAGAGGGCGCTGTGTGTATTGTGTCCAATATTATATTATATTTTTGGGACCACGCATCGGATGTTGATGCATTTTTTTAAATAGATAGAAGTTGTCAACGTGGTGGTTTATATGTATAATTCATGTATGATGTAGTGAAGGAACAGTGGTAGAGCCAAGCAGTTCGCTGCATGAATGGGCCGGCTCGACCGGTGAAATACCACGACCTCTCAGAAGACCAACGTAAAGTGGCTCATGCCGCGTTTCGTTCGGTGAGAGAGGTACCCGGAGGCCCACCCCCCTTCCCCATCCTTACCTATTCCCTATCCCTTAAAGGTCGGCAACGCAACAGTAATACTATATGTGTTGCTGGTGTCCATGGGCGGCATTGGTTGCTTACCATCAGGTGACACGCCTGCTCGTTTGCCCTCCTATCCCATAAAAATAATAATAATAATTTTCGAGATTTAGCACTTTAATTGTATAAGCTGTAAAAATGACTTGCTGACCCAGCGAACTTTGTTCCGCATTAAGCGGAACAAAGTTCGCTGGGTCAGCTAGTTATATAATAAAGATTTTTGTAATATCACTATGACTCGTATAGTTTCATTAAAAAAATACTTGTGTATACATTTATATGGCTTATATCGGCGAGAGTTCGAAATATTTGTTTGAATTTCACTTCGAGAACTCGTCGCAATAAAGGTAGTTAATGACAGTAGATTATTTGCTACATTTTTTTTAACGCAGTTCAATGCATTCATGCATTCATTGTGTAGGACTTATCGGCAGCGTATTCTTTAAACCGCTGCACACAAACCTACGCCTAGTCACGGCATATCTGTAATCTGTAATATATCAGTAATATGTGTGTAAAAGATTTTAAAATGTAAATTTTGTGACTTGAAATAGAATTTATATTAAAATTAATTAATAAAGATTGTAATAGTCATATGTGTTACCGCTAGTTTTCTAACATTGTCCTCCGACTACGCTGAAAGAAGGGTTATATTTTAAGTGTAGGTTCGTTGCGTACATCATATCGTGTAAACAACTATTTTTTTATGGGATAGGAGTTCAAATGAGCAGGCGTGTCACCTGATGGTAAGCAACCAACGCCGCCCATGGACACCAGCAACACATATATATACGGTATTCATCCTACCCGCAAACTGCACCAACAGTAAGACGTGTTTTTATGTTATCCTATATTTAAAGTAGTTTAAACTAGTGAAAAGTAATTTTGCAGTGATAATTTTATGTGAGAGTTTTAATATTGGTCTAAATCAATGAAGAAATGCATTAAATACAAAAAGTATCAAGTACAGTGAATGTTATCTAACATCTTTTCTGAACTCAGTGTACCAATCAACTAGTCTCTGTGCGTTTTAATAATTTCAATAAATTCAATTAATTACGTAAAAAAATAACAAAACGTAATAAAAAATAAATAAAAAACAAATACTCAGTAACAAGTGACTAATAAGTGATCTTATGTAAACTGCTAACTACCCGGTTTACTGTTGACTAAACAGAACAACATTTTTTGAAACCGTCTCAACCATCAGCTGTGGCGTGTTGTGTTAATGTCCCGATTTCACTTATAGTGAGTTGAACAAGTTGATGCGGGTTCAAACCCCAAGCGAAAAGTTTATTGTTTTTATTAATTTTAAATTAATAAAACAAATTTTGGAAGTTGTCAGTTCTTGATTTATGCTTATTATTGGCCAATCGAATACTTCATTCCTAATATTTACAACTAATACAAATTACAAATAACGTAAACATAATGTCTAAACTTAGCCGAACACCTCCGAAATCACTACAGCAACACATCCCTTCTCGCTCAGAGTCCGACATTCTACAACTCAGTGATGAACAATATTATTCACCAATTACTGGCGCGCCACCGAAGAGGCGCTGTATACCGGTTGACAAAACAAACGAAGACTTGGAAACATTTAAAACGGAAATTAAAGACATGATTCGTAACATGATGCTTTCACAAAACTCTCGTATGGATAGATTAGAAAACCACATGTTGGAACTAAAAATTATTAATACAAAAATTGAAGAAATGAACGTCGATATTGATAGATCTGTTAACTTTTTGTCCAGCCAGATATCATCCGTAGAAACTAAGATTACCTCACTCGAGGAGGAGCGTAGCGTCATGTCTAACAAATTGGCTGCACTTGAGGAGAAAATTGATTATTATGAACGATCGATTATTAAAACGGGGGTTGAACTCCGTAATGTTCCAAAAAGACCAAACGAAACGAAAAAAATGATGTATGACGCCATAATAGCTTTATCAAAAAGTATACAAGCTAATTTAGAAGTTTCAGATATCCGCGATGTTACACGACAGCCTTCTAAGAAAGAATATCCTCGCTCGGGACTAACAGTCGAATTTTCGAATGGCCTTGCTAAAAGCAACTTCATATTGGCAGCCAGAGACTATAATAAACGCTATCCCGACAGCAAACTTAATTCATCTCACATGGGTTTAGAAGCAGAGACGGTACCTATTTATGTTGCAGAACAGCTAACTACCAAAACTAAACGCCTGTTTTATCAAGCTCGATTGTGGAGCAAATCAAATAATTACGGCTTCTGTTGGACGAAAAATGGCCGTGTAATGACCAAAAAGAACTCTACTAGCCCAACAATTGTAATTAAATCTGAGACACATTTAAAGACCTTGTCTAGAGTGGAAAATGAATGACTATGTCTTCTGCTTAAATTACTAGCTAAGTTATTATATAATGCATGTTATTTTTATTTCTTTTATGTTAGTGTCAAATTATCACTAGCCACTGTTACAAACACTACACAAAACACAAAGCAACCACACACCCTAATTTTTTATGTTGGAGTCCACAAACTTATAATAATATATATTCTACATTCACACAAAACTCCTGTTATGCTTATCAAGTACAACAACCCTTTATATACCTGCACCCACCCCAAAATCATATCGGCTTATTATTTTCACGAGTTACACCGCCTTACATTAATATGCGAAGACAAAAAAAAAACTATAAAAATGACTGCTGTTAATGATTTGATTAATAATGTGGACCAATTTTCTGTATCGGAACATCACGTATGTACTCCTGAAGAGACTAAAACTTTTATCAAGCAGCCGGGCAGCTTCATCAAAATTCTAATGCAAAACATACGGTCGATTAATCGCAATCACTTAGAGTTACAAACATTATTACACCGTATTGGTATTAACTGTGACCTTATAGTCTTAACAGAGTGCTGGTTGACGTGTAAGAGCAATGCAAACATCCCCCTCGTCGATAATTTCACCGCTTATAAAACCACTAAACACACCAACAAGAGTGATGGTGTTGTTGTATATGTCAAATCAACCTTAACTCCTACAATCGAAGAACCCAACTTTAATGGCTCTGCCTCAGGTTTGATTGTTAAATTAAACACTGACATTGCAATTATTAGTATATATCGGTCACCTTCTAATGAACAAATACACACTTTCCTTTCAGCACTAGATAGCATTCTATCATCTCTTACTAACTACAAAACCGCAGTCATAACAGGAGATATAAACGTCGATATCAAAGATGAATCTACAGATACAAGAAGTCAGCTATACCTAACAAGTCTAGCGTACCACGGATTTTTTCCTGCACACACGCACCCAACCAGGGATAATAACTGCTTAGACCATACCATGATACGAACTAAATGTAAAACTATTTGTATAATCTACAAGTCCGCTCTTAGTGATCATTGTCCAACCTTGTTTTGCGTAAACCACAGTAAAATCCCAGTAAAGGTTTCTAGAATAATTCATAAAATCGATTATGCTGCACTTGACACATTGATATCTAGCTTGGACCTCAGCACTCTATTAACTATACCTGACCCCGAGCAAGCTATAGACCACTTTATAGATTTAACAAAGGTTGCGTTATCTAAATGTACGAAACTTGTCAACGTAACTGGAAACAAAAAAATAATAAAACCATGGATAACAACAGGTTTACTACGCTGCATAAGAAACAGGGACTCACTTCATAAAAAAGTTAAGCAGTCACCAGATAACATAACTCTTCGGGTTACATATAAACGATATAGAAATTTCTGTACAAAAATTTTAAAAAACGCTAAAAGAAAATACGATAGTCTTGAACTGAATAAGGCTAGTCAAAATCCTAAAAAGCTATGGGACACGATAAAATCAATAACTAATATTACCAAATCCAAGAGTTCCTCCACTCAGTTATTATCATACTCTTTGTCACCGTCGCAGTCTTGTAATGATGTAAACAAATTTTTCGTAAACATAGGGAAGGAACTGGCCGAAACAATTTCAAGTAAGTGTAACTTAGGATTTACGCCACCGGCAATTACTTGTAAAAACGCGAGTTCCTTTGTCCTGGAGCCGACTGACACAGGCGAAATCGTCTCTGTCATAAACTCGCTTCGCGACAACGTGGCTACTGGGTGGGATGGAATTTCCCAAACCTTTCTAAAACGTTACGCTGTTATTTTAGCCCCCACTCTAACGCACATTTTCAATCGCTGCCTAGAAAGGTCTATTTTTCCTATGCCTTTAAAGAAAGCAATAATACACCCTATTTTTAAAGGGGGCGATGCACAAACTCCTCACAACTACCGCCCTATAGCTGTTTTGAGCGCCCTATCAAAAATACTCGAGCGAATAATAAACAAGCGACTTATGAATTACCTGGAATGCTATAAATTACTTTCTCCTGGGCAATTTGGCTTTCGTTCGAACACATCAACTGGTAATGCGGTTCATGACCTACTAAGCTTTATTGTACATCACTTAAACAGGAGGGAGAAGGTTTTAACGGTATTCCTAGATATTAAAAAAGCTTTCGATACAGTTCCCATTTCTTTACTGTTAAATAAGCTAGAGAGTGTGGGAGTCCGAGGCTCAGCCCTAGACCTATTTAAAAGTTACTTAAGTGATCGTTTACAGGTTGTTAAAATTGGTGATTATACTAGTCAGGAGCTTCCGGTTCATTACGGAGTACCTCAAGGTAGTATTTTAGGGCCTACTTTATTTCTCGTATTTATTAATGACTTGTGTGATCTTGATATACCAAATGCGAAAATTGTCACTTTTGCCGATGACACGGCTATCACGTTCTATAACAACTCATGGTCAGAACTTGTCACCACAGTCCAAGAAGGCCTAGATTCCACCTTAAAGTGGCTTTTCACACATACTTTGACTCTTAATGCAACTAAAACAAACCTCATTACTTTCTCACTTAATGCCGTGACTCAACCAAGTGAACCAATTTTCCTAAAAGCTCACTCTTGTCTCCCTCAAAACCGACAAACCTGTCAATGTCCAATTTTAACTCATGTCAGACATACTAAATATCTCGGCATAGTCCTAGACCAACATCTAAATTTCAGAAGCCATGTTAATACCCTCACTGGTCGCATTCGCAAACTAATATACGTCTTCAAAATTCTTCGTCATGTAGCCAACCCATTTACAATACGAAAGGTGTACTACGCTCTCTGCCAATCACTTATCATTTACTGTATATCTAGCTGGGGTGGAGCTGCCAAAACCATCCTAAAGCCCTTGGAAATAGCCCACAGAGCTATACTCAAGGTTGCTACATTTCGGCCGATCTTATTTCCTACTTTTGATCTATACAAAATATGTAACGTACTTAACGTAAGGCAACTTTATATTTTACACGTGATTTTGATGCAACATGGCAATACACCTTTTCAGACTACTACAAAACGACGTAAGGATAAAATTTGCCTACTTCCCTCGGTACACACATCCTTTATAAAAAAATTCGCTATTTATCTAGGTCCATCTCTTTATAACAAATTCAATGCAATACACCCTGTTTACGGACTTTCATTCTACCACTGTAAGAAGATTACTGTAAGAAAACTTTATCGTATGACGAAACTGAATACCTGCTTACTAAATGAGCTCCTCACCCTCTCCCGCCGACGCACAACAAACACATACACACACACACACTCACACACACACACACACACACACACACACACACACACACACACACACACACACACACACACACACTCTCTCTCTCTCTCTCACACACACACACACACACACACACGCACGCACGCACGCACAAAACATACGCGCGCACGCATACACTAATGCATAAATCTTAATGTATATCACATAAATTAAAATGATGCTTATCCACTACTTTAAATCTATCTAACTAATAGTCCAACACTGATTACAGTCTGAATCACACTTAAAAACTGTAATTCCTAACCACAGGCTACTGCGTAGCCTATCTAGGAAAGCAGTTCCACAGCTTCAATTTATAATAAAAAAGATCTGTATCTATGCATTGCAGTGAATTGTAAAATATCTTATTGTGTATCTTTATTCACTTTATGTACAATAAAGAATTATCTATATAGTGTTACTGTTGCGTTGCCGACCTTTAAGGGATAGGGGAGAAGAAAGGATGGGGAAGGGGGGTGGGCCACCGGGTACCTCTCTCACCGAACGAAACGCGGCATTAGCCACTTTACGTCGGTCTTCTGAGAGGTCGTGGTATTTCACGGGTCGAGCCGGCCCATTCATGCAGCGAACTGCTTGGCTCTACCACTGTTGGCTTAATGAATTTTACATATATAACTTTACGCCTTTGTTACCCGAAGGTGTAGGCAGCGGCTGTTAAGCCTCGTCTCGCCGTTATGTTTACGTCCCAAATGGAATAGGTGGTTTCAGTTATCGATATTTATCACTTAACTTCCGAATTTTAGCTTGAGAAATACATATATATAGAAATATATAATACATATAATAATAACCAAAACAGACCAAATAAATGGTGTGCTTAAGAAAGGCAAAATGCGTAGGACCCGAAACCGGAATGCATGATAAGATGTCTGACTGTGGATGAAGCGAAAGAGGTGTGTCAGGATCGTAGCTTATGGAAAGCCAAAGTCTCTGCCTACCCCTATGGGATACAGGCGTGAGTTTATATATGTATGTATGTAATATATATAAATAAATATATAATACATCTAGAAGACAGTTTTTATATTCTTGACTGCGCAAGGTGGACCCATTTAAGTTGACAAGTAGACATCTCTATATATAGACTATTTTTTTCTTTTATGGAGCTCATTCCAAGTCGAGGGGTTGACGTGGCAAAAACATCAAGTGCTGGCACCCCATTGACTACGTAACAATATGCTGTAATATCAGACGACAAGACGACGATTTCCTAGTTTTTATTATAAAAATATCTAAAGAGAGAAATTATTTTTGTCGTGATATCTAATATATAAAATTCTCGAGTCTAGATGTGCGTAATTGAACTGCTCCGAAACGGCTTGACCGATTCTCATGAAATTTTATGTGCGTGTCGGGTAGGTCTGAGAATAGGACAACATCTATTTTTCATCCCCCTAAATCACAAGGGTAGCCCACCCCTCAATTTTTTTTTTTAATTTTTCGACATATTTCTGTTTCTTATTTTTTTTATAAAATGGGATACAAAAATACATGCAACCCTAAATTTTCAACTCCCTACGATCAACCCCTATTTTTTAAATTTTATTTTTCGGCAAGACAACGTTTGCTGGGTCAGCTAGTTATTTTATAAATATTCGCCTCGTGGTTTAACTCTTTGACTTCCGTTTGAGAGACCAAGTTTCAAATTAGTGTACCATAATTCCGTTATTAAAGTCAAAGAAGCGAGTGAGGCCTGTAAGAATCGTACCTTATGGCGCTCTTTTCTCTCTGCCTACCCCGCAAGGGATAAGGCGTGAAGTTATGTATGTGTGTATATTAAATATTTAATACACGTAGTACCACTCCAGGGAATAGCACCCAACCCATTTATTTTTATTACGTGTCCTAAAAGCCATTGCTGATTTCACCTAATGCTGACCATGTCTTGTATCAAAGTCTGGATGACATACTAGTTCACTCTGACTTTTGACTTAGAGCTACTACGGTTTGGCACATATCAATTATATTATTTTCAAAAACTTATGTGTGCTGACTTTTCAGTCTTGGGTAAGACTGAAAAGTTTTCTCCAAGTTAATTTATTAACGTTTTTTTAATAAATTTGCTCATCCTGTATGTATTAGAAATAAAAATAATATTGCCATACACCACTAGTTGTTCTCGAGGAACGTCACAAATCGTCTCGCTGCAAAACTCGACGAATTCCAGCCTCCGGAGCAAGCCGGGTTTCGAAAAGGCTTTAGTACCGTGGACCACATCCATACTGTTCGGCAGATTGTACAGAAGACCGAAGAGTACAATCAGCCGCTGTGTATGGCATTCGTGTTCGTCGCTCTGGATGCATTGCAGCGATGTCGGATCGACTGGCGCTATATCGAGGTGTTGAGATGCTTGTATGACACCGCCACGATGACAGTCTAGATACAGGACCAGGTGACGAACTCCATCGAGCTGAGTCCAGGTGTAAGACAGGGAGATGTCATATCTCTCAAACTCTTCACCAACGCTCTGGAGGACGTCTTCAAGACACTGGATTGGACTGGACAGGGCATCGACGTGAATGGTGAGTACATCTCGCATCTTCGGTTTGCCGACGACATCGTTGTAATAGCAGAGTCGCTGGAACAGTTAAGCGGAATGTTGCGCAGCCTAGACGAGTCCTCCCGGCGTGTCAGTTTGGGCATGAACTTGGATAAGACCAAGGTCATGTTCAATGAACATGTTGTGCCCGGACCGATAAGCGTCGAAGGGTCAGTAGTCGTAAACAAATACGTCTACCTAGACCAAATTATCCAATTAGGTAGACGAAACTTCGAGAAGGAGGCCGACAGGAGGATTCAGCTGGGTTGGGCTGCATTCGGCAAACTGCGTCGAGTCTTCAATTCGCCTATACCGCAATGCCTGAAGACCAAAGTCTTTGACCAGGGCGTCTTACCGGTAATGACCTACGGTGCCGAAACGTGGACACTCACGGTGGGGCTAGTCCACAAATTTAAAGTCCCTCAGCGAGCTATGGAGCTAGCTATGCTTGGGGTATCTCTGAAAGATAAACTCAGGAATGAGTATATCCGCCAGAGAACGGGGGTAACCGACATAGCTCGTAGAATAAGCTCGCTGAAGTGGCAATGGGCTGGTCATGTCTGCCGAAGGACCGATGGTAGATGGAGTAAGAAGGTCATAGAGTGGAGACCACGTCTTGGTAAGCGTAGTGTAGGACGCCCACCAGCCCGATGGTCAGACGATCTCAGAAAGGCTGCTGGAAAAGACTGGATGCGGAAGGCAGAGAATCGGATGTTGTGGCGCACATTGGGAGAGGCCTATGTCCAGCAGTGGACTGCAATAGGCTGATGATGATGATACACCATTAGAAACAACCTATAGTTTATATACAGGTTGTTTAAATTCTTGTACACGCGTGGTTGCAATGTAACTCTGTTATTAAGTTTCATTTTGTTTATCTCTCATTATTTCACGAGTAAGTCTTGTATATAAAGAGAGAACACAAATGCGAGGGTACGAAGTAATTAAAAACAAAATTGAAATGAAGCGTTAAAACGGCTAGAATTTAAAATATGGCGCCGCATTTAGGAATTGTTTTTTTATAACGTTTTATTAAGGTACAATTGTATACACTATGTTATATGGATGGTTATAAAAATAAATAAAAAAATATACAAAATTAAAATTCTCTTAAAAACACCAATTAATACTAACACGTTAGTTTTGTCAATAGGTTGAATCCGACTTAAATACTTGCCATAAATCGATAAATAGATTTTTTTATTTGCCTACCGCCGCTTAATAATATTGCTTGAAGGTAATTTAATAAATTATTATATTTTAAACTCATGCAGTGGATTTTAAAAATCGCTTTATTGTTGGCCTGGTATAAATGTATTAGCTTATTATTAGTTTGTATTAACCTGTGGAACATATATAAATATACGAACTAAACGTGCATGAGCCACTTCGCGTCGATTTTATGAGAAGTCGTGGTAATTTACCAGTGAAGCCTGAATACTCATGTGGCTCTACCATTGTTAAAATAAATAATGTCATATTCCTATGGAAAAAGAAATGGACTAGTAAAGGAGAATGGATTTGGGGGCTCAAAGTAGTGACATAATAAATCTGATATGTACTACCAACTGGCACGCCAGTCGTAAATCGCACACTTTTAGAACTCATCGCATGAATTACGACTCGTAAATCTTTGAAGTGAAATCTCCTTCCTAATATTGTGTGGGATTATTTATACAATTCTTTTAAGATAGCATTATTTAAGCAGTTTCAGTGGCTTAGTAGTTTAATATACCGAAGTCTCCGGAATCCGAAATCTCAAATTTGAATACTTGATTAGTCCAATCGACTGACTTTTCGGATTTTTATTCCGAAATTTTGTGAAATCTACCTTAAAGGCCGGCAACCCAACTGTATCATTATCTGTGTTATATGTGTCCATGAGCGGCGGTAGTTGCTTATCATCAGGTGACCCACTTGCTCGTTTGCCCTCCTATTCCATAAATAAACAAAGAAGTTTAATATATGGAATTCTGCATGGTAGTTTACCCGTTTGAATTCTGATCAAAGACTCGAAGGTTATTTATAATAATTATGGAGGAGAAATTATCTAAATATTTCACTAGGTAATATATCATAACTTGAAACCGGAACATAACATTAAAACAATTTTTTATGGATTATATCGAGTTTATTTAAAACTTATTTTCTATTTATTTCCCGACGTTACTACATTACTCGTGAAAATGATCTCTGTAAAGAGTTCGAAACGTCGGGAAATAAAATAACATAACGTAACATAACTTCACGCCTTTTGTTACCCGAAGGTGTAGGCAGCGGCTGTTAAGCCTCGTCTCGCCGTTATGTTTAAGCCCCAAATCGAATAGGTGGCGAACCTATTGCCATACCGGGCACAAAGTTTTTCAGTCACCGATATTTATCACACATAACTTCCGAAAACAATTTTGAAAAGTCATTGGCGTGAGCCAGTGTCTGGAATCGAACACGGACCTCTGCATCAGAAGCCGTGTGCTCGACCACTGGGCTACCGAGATATATCGGTAAATAAATAGAAAATAAGTTTTAAATAAACGCGATATAATCCATAAAAAATTGTTTCAATGTTATGAATGTGATTCTCGAAAATCTAAGAAAAAAATATTGAAACCGTAACTCTCCAATCCTTTCTAAAGCACTAAACTATCGAGAAATGTAAGCTGAACATGTAATAAATTAGTAAAAAACCGTCTCACTGTAACATACCGTGTTCAACAAAGCCCAAGGATTGTGGATGTTTTTGCAAACAAATCTCTTAGTCTAAATATATCTCAGGGTTGTAAAATTCTAAAAAAAAATTATTACTTGCATTTCTTTATTAACTGCTTCTCGTTTCTTGGGAATCATTAAATGAAAACTGATCAGTTTCGATGTTACAAGGATTTCTGTTTAATAATCCCGGGTTTGAACTTACAATAGAAATAATACAGCATTAAATTGTCCAATATCGAGTTATATGTGATAAAATAGCTGACCGCATGAACTTCGTTCCGCTATATTATATACTATTACCACTAAACGATTAGTGCTGCGCTCTTATTGATCATAGCGTGATGATATAAACTTTCAAACCATCTTCGATAAATGAACGATACAATACAATAAAAACTATTTGAACCAGTAGTTCTTGAGATTAGCGCATCAACAATAATCAAATAAATCAATCAAATAAACAAGCTCTTCAAGTATTATACTATTAAGTATAGAAACTCAATTAAAAAGTACGCCTATGGGGCTCACCAGATCTTTTAAGAGACTGAATATTGCATTTAGTGGCGAAATGTGCACTTTCAAAGCCAAGAAAACAAAAAGATCAAGATTTTATCAACATATAAAAAATCATGGGGCGAACCGGTAAAGGTCAACCTAACCACCATCAAATCAACGATGTGTTAATGAGAGGCCAGGTCAGGAGTGGCCACAATCGACACGGACGTGCATGTATGAAAGCGATAATGAGAGTGGAGGAAGCAAGAAACGTATGTCAGGATCATAGCAAGTGGAAAGAATTAGTCTCTGCCTACCCCCATGGGAAAAAAGCGTGATTGTATGTATGTATAAAAATCATATCATAAGGCACTGCTTATCATCCTATTCTCTCTTCCATTATGTGTTGTAAGAGTCGACGTTTCAAGGACATCAGCTCCTACCAACTCCATCGAGTTGTAAAGATGGGTGAAGTTACAATTTAGGATTATATCCGAATTCAGATTATTCTATATAAGACAGTAGAGTGCATGTACAAAATTTCTGAATGGGTTTTTCCAACGTTTCATCCTCCTTACAACCCTAACAGGACTGAAAGCCCTCTTTGTCTCAGCTGAAGTGCGGTACACAAATACAAAAACGCAACACTCCGTAAAATGCCTAAGGCTTTTACAAGTTTTTATGTGTGCAGATATAGAAAGAGAGTGTAGAATAAAGAAAGGTAGATAGAAGATTTTAAAGTTTAAGATTCCTGGGCGCAAAAGATATTAGCAGAAAAGCCCAGCTAGCAATTCACAATGCAATACTGATCCCAACGGTAACTTATGGAAGCGAGAGCTGTGTATGGCAGAGCGTGCATGAAAGTAGGATAAACGCGGTCGAAATGAGGGCATTGCGCAAAATCTGCGGAGTGAGCTTCGCTGACCGCGTGGAAAACAAAGTTATAAGGAAGGAAGTCGGATTGAAAGAGAGTGTCGGTGTAAAAGTAAGAAAGGGCATGCTCCGATTGTTCGGATATGTAGAAAGGATGGATGATGCAAGATTGACTAAGCAGGTATACAATGCAACAGCGGATGAATGTAGGAGTCGAGGACGGCCTAGACACACATTCCATGACCAAATAGAACGTGTTCTGGAGGAAGGTGATGTTAGGAGCCTCAAAAATCGACGCGCGTGCATGAAAAGAGTTATGAAAGTCAACGAAGCGAGTGAGGTGTGTAAGAATCGTGCCTTATGGCGCTCCGTTCTCTCTGCCTACCCCGCAAGAGATTTGGCGTGAAGTTATGTATCTCATGTATGTATGTAAAGTTTAAAAATGCACTGCCTCGCTCATTAATTCACGTTTATAGAATAAAAGTAGCTGGTTTTTATTATACAAGTAAGAAATTTTTTGTTCAAAGAAATTAGTCTGGAGAAACGATTAGACAGACAAAAGTTGCAAAAAATGTCGTTATAATTATTATTATTACATAGCACAAAAACAAAGTCACTTTCCGCTGTCAGTCCCCTTATATGCTTAGATATTTGAAACTACGCAACTGAATTTGATACGGTTTTCTTTAATAGATAGAGCAAAACAATATACTACATTATGATCTTCAAAACTTCTAGAAAAAAGTGTGCAAATGCCTATCTCTTAGGGATAACCCAAAAAGACAATTGCTTTGCAAAAACTGAAACAAAGGGTCAACTAATTATATTTTAATATTACAAAAAGACACTCAAATACTACGTTATTTAATAAAACTGCCTTTTTTAATTAAATTCAATAGCACTTCATTCCTGGAACAAGAGACAATACTTTGTCACCGGAAACTGGAAATTTTAGCAATTTTAGCAGAGCAGCCGTGATTAAACTCCCCATTTAAAAAAAGGGGTAAATAACGAAATAATGTGCTGAAGAGATATCATTGGATCTTCCCAGTTGTATATCTTTTTTACATATAAATCTAGTTATTCTCGGTGGTTTCGCTTCCATAACCTTTCTTATAGAGATAACACATTTCACAGTCATCTGATTTTAATTTAGAACTTTAATGAAATTGTCACTCAAGTAGCCTCTGTTAGTTTAGATGTGCTGGTAAAACATATGTGCATTCTATTCATCCCTGCTATATTTTACCATTGGGATACAGGAATTTTCATTTTATTTGAACAAAACTTCAGTCTGAACTTTATTAGTAAATGGCATTTTAGCCGTAAAGCCTGCGTTGGTGTGATGATTTTAATTTAATTACATGTAACTATGTATGCAAACAGAGCCTTGACCAAAAACTAGTGTTTCATAAAATTGAAATCAACAGTAGTAAAATAAGCTATTTAAAAGCTATTTAATAGATTATAATCGGCATTTAATAGCCACGAAGCACCAACGTGCGCGTTTAAATTGCAAAATGTTATTTATATTAACTGCGAAGGGTATAATAAAAATTGTTTTTGATATTGATACTAACACGTGAAAATTTTTTTTTTGAAGTGGAACTTCTAATGTCTCGTGCAAAAGCGTTTAACGCTTTTAACGCCCCCTCGCGGGTATTATAGGTAATATAAAATACTAAAACATAAATCGGCTTATATAAACCAAGGAAGAGAATTTCCATAGCGTGATTAAAAACTGTACATAGACATCTAGTAGCTAGTAGCGGTACTGTTTTTATCGCACCGTGTATCAAAAGTACTAACTGCATAAAAAATATTGTTTTTAATTTTTAAATTTATATGCTACTTAAAAAAAAGAACAAAACAAAAAATTTTAATATTATTAGGAATATACAAACAAGGCATTTTTTAATGCTATATAACAATAATAATAACAAATAATAATTAGTTTGACGTCGCTATAACTGAAAAACCAACTTTGGGAACCTTAATAAAAAGTATCCATACAGACACAGGAGTAACACAACTAGTTCAGTATTAGAATTGTAAAACATTTAGTAATTAGTCAATAAATAATATATTTATTAAAATGCAATAGGTCGCAGGTAAAATAATGGCTTTTTTACTTCTGTATTTATTACTTAATTATTTAATTATTTAATTAAATAATTAAGTATTTAATTAAGTTATTTATAGTAATTAAGTAATTAAATATTTAATTAATTAATCTTATTTAATTTCATTATATTTGATTATATAAACTAAATTTTAATTTGTCTTCATTATTTTTACCTTATTGCAACCATTAGTGTACATGTACAAAAGTACAATTAGATTACAAATACGTTTAAGAAGTATGAAAAACAAAATGGGTAAAATAAATAATTTCTTTCTAATGTGCCGCCAAATAATCTATACATGTAATAAAATTGTAGGAAAGTTGAATATTTCATTGAGTTTCATTGAATATTTCATTTGCATAATTCTTGGGATATGATCTACAATCGATACCGAACCTCAAAATATAGTTTTTAGAATTTTTGTCTGTTTGTCTGTATGTTTGTTACGGATAAACTGTAAAAGTACTGCATGCTTTTACGTCGAATTTTGCTTAAATATAGCCAAGAGGGTTGGGTCAACACAGGCAAATATTATCACGCTATCACTGACCGGGGGTGAGCGATGAACCCGTATAATGGCACAGGCACAGTATTCTTCCTGCTTTTTTGGCGTCCACGCAGATGAAGTAGCGAGCAACAACTAGTATAGTTATTAAAATGCAATATGTAGGTAGTAAAATAAGGGCTTTTTAATTTCTTTGTATTTAATTTCATTACATAATTAGTTTATTTTGATTTGTCTTAATTATTTTTACCTTATTGCAATTTCTTTCTAATTAATTCTTTTTGTGCTATCTGTACTAGTATTTTTTTTTTGTAAATCTCTATTTTTTTTTTAACACAACAAGTAGGTACGAAGCGGCTACCGAACATGCCAGACGTATATTTGTTATTATACATACATACATACATAACTTCACGCCAAATCCCTTGCGGGGTAGGCAGAGAGAACAGAGCGCCATAGGGCACGATTCTTACACACCTTTTGTTATTATAAGGATAATTAAATCGATATTTGTTATTTTGCAATGTATGTAAGTATCTAAGTATGTATATAATAAGTATGTAATAAATATTTATAATGTATTGAATCTTAGAACTCAATTTTAAAGTTTTTATACACGCTAAGTTTGGATAATATTATTAACAGTCGTAGAGCCAAGTAGTTCGCTGCATGAATGGGCTGGCTCGACCGGTGAAACTCCACCGCCACTCATTCAAATATAGTTTTAATGCTTTTTTACAAATGAAAGGGCTTTTCGATAGTAACTTGAAAATGTGACGTCATTCTAAATCCAATGCTATAAGTATTTTAATGCATTTTACAATATGGGTATCGAATGGGCTTGAGCTTGGGGGAGTACCTAAATCAAAGAACAATGCGACGTCGAATATGGCACATCCTCCTAAATAAAATAGTCACCAAATTCTACCCAGACCTTAAGATGGGGATACTCGAGTGGGGATCGAACCCGCCAATCTCCATTCCACAGTCAGTAGTTTTACCTTGTATTGGTAAAACTACCGACTGTGGAATGTAAGTTGTGCTCTTTATAAATTAAGCGTGTTATAAATGTTCGTCTGTAAAAAGTTCCACTTCAGTAGCGCGTAGGGACTCCGCGTATTTTTTTTTATGGGATAGGAGTGCAAACGAGCAGGCGTGTCACCTGATGGTAAGCAACCAACGCCACCCATGGACACCAGCAACACATATAGTGTTACTGTTGCGTTGCCGACCTTTAAGGGATAGGGGATAGGAAAGGATGAGGAAGGGGGGTGGGCCTCCGAGTACATCTCTCACCGAACTAAACGCGGCATGAGCCACTTTACGTCGGTCTTCTGAGCGGTCGTGGTATTTCACCGGTCAAGCCGGCCCATTCATGCAGCGAACTGCTTAGCTCTACCACTTTATTTCAGTGGTATTGCGTCCGACCTATTTCAGGTAAATCAGCAAATTCAAATTCAAATATTTTATTTAGCGGATAAGGGTACATAATAGGTCTTAGTAATAGTCAATACAATATCACACCTTATCCCACCACCAGGCATGCAAAAATTTAGTGTTGATGAAGTGATGATTTTAATAATAATAATTATATTAATAACATTTGCAGAATTAATGTCAAATATTATAAAATTAAACAATAATGTCAAATTTAGATAGTAACATTTCAATTAGTACCCAACAACATTCAACAGTCAATTTTAATTCAATTATAAGTAAAAAGAGATAATAAAAGAAAAACATTAATTAAATGTCACAAAATTTAATAATATTAACGTATTTATGAACACAGCGTCATCTAGTTTCCAAATTAAACATCTAACGCTAATGTTATGTTAGTAGTCTCGGTGGACCAGTGGTGGAGCACCCCGCTTCTGAATCCAGAGGTCGCGGATTCGAATCCTCACATTGGCTCACACCAATGACTTCTCGAAATCAATTTCTTAAGTTATGTGTGATAAATATCGATGACTTAAAACTTTGTGCCCGGTATGACAATTGATTCGCCACCTATCATTTGGCGGAACCACAATGTTTTCAGTCATCAATACTTATCAGGGATAACTTCCGAAAACTATTCCAAGAAGTCTTGTGAACCCAGATTCAATCCCACGTCTTCTTGATTGTAATGCGATGCTTTATAAATTGTACCAAAACCAAAATACCAAACAAACCGCGGTTTAGTGAAAACCCATAAAAGAGATAATACCCATTAGCTATGCTGTGTGTTAAATAAATTTCACATTATTTTACAGCCATTCCGTTCACCGCAAATAAACTAACTGAATTGCAAATACCGTGGAACATTATAAAACAGTATTATACAGGTTAGTATGCAAACAATCCGCTGTTATAAGTATAGAGCTACTGTGGCGACCTCTGCAAACAATCCACTAGAGTGGGTACTTGGTACTTACCAGTACGACTGGTGCAAACACTCGCCAACACGCTGAAGCCAAAAAATTTTAAACTCTTTTAATATTTATAAAAAAAAAATGTTCTGCTACCCTCAGTTACGAATGGATTTGTGTAAAGACTTTTGAGTTGTAGATTTCAAATATTTGTCACAATGTTGTTTAATTTTTTGTGCTGTACAGTTCTGAGTCAAGATGTCTTGGGTTCGAATACCAGCTGACGATAATGACATCGCGAAAGTTATGCGATAAATATCGATGACTGAAAAAGTTGCCTGACGTATGACAACAGATTGCGCCGCCAATTCCATCGCCGTTCATTTTGAGACGTAACATTTCTACAAATTGAGGTTTAACAGCCTCTGCTTACAACTTCGGGCAAAATAATAATAAAAAGATTACTCTATTAATTATTTATTTAGGAAGGTTATGTTTGGCGAGTTTTTTATGTTAAGGTAGGTACTCTTATCATATAAATATAGGCTTGATATAAATATTGAGAATAATCTTTGAAAAGGCTGCATGGCTTTTATTTGGAGAAGTGTCGTTGAATTTGGCTTATTATTTAGAGTGGCACTGGTTATTTATTCTGAAAATTCCTCTAATAATTACAGGTCTTTTTGCAGAGTTCATAATTTAGTATTTCCCTAGGGTAGTAGAGCTGATGTTAAATTAAGTGATAATAGGGTGGATCGAGCGATGGTTTAAAATTATTTCTTGTAAGTATATCTAAGAGAGATCTTGTTTAAAGAAAACTAGGCAACAGGGATAAAGTTTCTATCGTAAGTTTTCTGTATTATCCAACTTTAAACTAGTACCTAAGTACCTAACAAAGAAATTGTAATTAAAACTTGCCGGCACGAAACTCGGAGCAAGTTTCAAAATAGGCTAAGTTTTTTACTAGGTTTTTTTTATTTATTACACAAATTTGAGAGTTGAGTTATGTATATAAATTAATAGATAATATAATTTGACAGTAGTTGGATATCTACCACTATATTCAAAGACAGAAACTTTACTTTACTGTCTCTTATTTTCTCTATATTTTATAATAATAATATAAAACTAATACCATTTTTTTAATGTCTCGATAGTCCAGTGGTCAAGCTCCCCGCTTCTGATTCAGAAGTCGAGGGTTCGATTCCAGACTCACAACACTGATTTCTCGGAATTGTTTTCAGAAGTTATGTGTGTTAAATTGACGAGTGACAACTTTGTGCCCGGTATAATAGCAATAGGTACGGCACCTATTCCATTTGGGACGTAAACTTAAAAGCTTAAAAACTTAAAAACTCTTACACTGCCTAAAGCTTCGTGTAAGAAAAAGCGTTGACTTTGACTTGAGATATCCGGTGGTCTTTGGTTCTCTTCCTCTTTCCCGTCCCATCTTCAAGCCCAGCTTCCAGTGCTGTAGGTGTTCATGTAAGCGAGATTCACTTACCATCAGGTAACCCGCTTACTTATTTACCTACGTTCACATAAATAAATCTAGAATCAGCTGAGTATTTTTAACTGGGAAATTATAATTCTGGAAAATTGATTCAAATTTAGAACCTTGGAACCAGAACTACCCAAGATAAGTCCATAATAGAAGCTATTTAATATAAATAAATTACTTATTACATACGTAATTAAAATTAAATCTCATCTCCTCGGTCGAAATGAGGGCACTACCCAAAATCTGCGAAGTGACCCTCGCTGACCGCGTCACAAACAAGGTTGTAAGGAAGAAAGTTGTATTGAAAAAGATTGTCGGTCCGGAGCATGCTCTTTCTTACATTTAGGTACATGTAAGTAATTCTCCAATCGTTTGGACATCTAGAAAGAATGGATGATGCAACATTGACTAAGCAGATATACAATGCAAAAACGGATGGATGTAGGAGTCGAGGACGGCCAAGACACACATTCCATGGCCAAACAGAACGTGTTCTGGAGGAAGGTGGTGCTAGGAGCCTCAAAAATCGCGTGCACACAAAAAGAGTTATGAAAGTCAACGAAGCGAGTGAGGTGTGTAAGAATCGTGTCTTATAATCAGATAAACAATTGAATCAATAAGTGAATTTTAATTCAGATGTAGCAATTTTGTAATAATTAAAATGCCTTTGCTATAAAATACCCAATATGCAATATTGCGTTGTAGGTATTCCCGGTCGTGATATTCGAATCGTAATAACGGAACAATCGAAGTAGCCATCCAATATGAGTTCTGGAATATTCCGGACGAAACGGTATCCGCTAATGACTTTTTTTCATTGCTTCAATATAGCTTTTATTAAAAAATCAATTCAGGCTAACATTGCGATTGATGGAGCCATTTTTAAACATTTTCATAAAACTTTAAGAGGAAACGTGAACATCAATAAATTAACTAAATAAATATGAAAAGGAAGATATTATTTATCTAGCTTAAATGAAAATTGTCGATAACGATTTAAGGATTTGAATAATTACGTTTCTGATGTGAATATCAATTGGACTTAAAATATTACTCAGAAATTATACGTTATCTATGTTTTTTTTTTTTAAATTGGTTCCTTACAATCTTGTTTTCGATGCGGTCAGCGAGAGTCACTCCGCAGATTTTGCGCAGTGCCCTCATTTCGAGCCCATTCATCTTTACAATAGTAGACAATGTTTTATCGAAGCTTATCGTAACGCAAGTACATACACACTGTAACTTTTTATATCGAAATAAATTCTAATAATAATTATAATATTCTAATATCTACAAAAATATTGCAAGCAATCTGTACTAAAATTTTCGTCACGATGCTCAGTATAAATTCTCTTTTTTTTTTCTAAACAGCGAGGCAAAAGGAACATAAACTGAAATGCCGCGACGCGTTTCCGACAGCGCCACATTTAAATTTCATCAAAGACCCGCGCGAACATCCCTAGCGGTGCAAAATTGTATTTTACGCTTGAGAGGAGCGTATATGAAGGGGCATGTCTTTCGCATTTGGAGTCGTCGCCGCCCGATTCCTATTTCATTTTCAACATATCAGATTCCATTTTGTTGATATAGTGATATTGTATCATATCGTATAACGTACGGCGTGTTTTGTTTGCTTATGCGGGGAAATAACGTGCTTATTATTTTTACTTATATTCTTTTAACAATATCTACGATTTAGTTTTCTTTTTTACTATTTAAGCTAAGTTGAGTCAGGGTAAAAAAAACAAATTTTTCGTTATGAAGTTCTATTATTATTTTCGTGTTTTAGATTATATTTGATTTTGCAAATATATACGTATTTACACAAAGATTTTTCAAGATTGAATCAGAAGAACGTATTTACTAAAGTTTTTGACCCGTATACCGAAAATTTCCTTTGGGAGTTGTCTTTTAATAAAAACCGACCGAAGTAACTGTAGCATGAAATAAATAGGACTTAAAAAAACACTTTTCTTCGTATTTTACTTAAAACATACGAATATTTTATTATTTTATTCTTTTCAAAATTATTAGTGTATATACTTAGTCTGGCCATAAATACTGTTACAACTAAAAATAAAAAAAATATTACATTTGAATTTCGAATCTGTCATTTTTATACGATTGTTCATTGTGTTTTCTCGTTTTGGCGTCAATACATTGTACAATATTTTGCGATATTAAAATGGAGTGGGGTGATAAAGAGAACCGAATCGCTGTGATTGCATTATACAAAGTAGGTATGGAGCCAAATGCAATTTTTAAAACTTTCCATACACTTGGTATTAGTCAAATGTTTGTGTACCGGGCTATTAATAGGTACAATGAGACCTCCTCTGTTTGTGACAGAAAAAGACCTGGCCGTCCACGTAGTGTTCGTACGAAAAAGGTGGTCAAAGCAGTAAGGGAAAGAATTCGAAGAAATCCTGTCCGCAAGCAAAAGATTTTATCTCGGGAGAAGAAGCTAGCACCTACAACAATGTCGCGTTTTTTAAAAGATGACTTAGGACTTGCAGCCTATAAGAGGCGCACTGGTCATTTACTAACTGATAATTTAAAAAAGAATAGGGTGTTAAAATCTAAACAACTACTGAAGCGGTACGCAAAGGGAGGTCACAGAAAAATATTGTTTACGGATGAAAAAAATTTTACAATTGAGCAACATTTTAACAAACAAAATGACCGTATTTATGCTCAAAGCTCTAAGGAAGCTTCCCAATTAGTTGATAGAGTGCAACGTGGGCATTATCCGACTTCAGTGATGGTTTGGTGGGGTGTTACCTACGAAGGAGTTACTGAGCCATATTTTTGTTAAAAAGGTATCCAAACATCGGCACAAGTGTATCAAGATACCATTCTTGAAAAGGTAGTCAAGCCCCTTAACAACACCATGTTCAATAACTAAGTATGGTCCTTCCAGTAAGACTCGGCACCGGGTCATAAAGCTCGGTCCACGCAATCTTGGTTGGAAGCGAACGTTTCCGACTTCATTAGAGCTGAAGACTGGCCGTCGTCTAGTCCCGATCTTAATCCACTGGATTATGATTTGTGGTCAGTTTTAAAGAGTACGGCTTGCTCTAAACGTCATAATAATTTAGAGTCCCCAAAACAATCCATACGATTGGCAGTGAAGAATTTTCCCATGGAAAGAGTGCGTTTTTCTATTGATAACTGGCCTCAACCTTTAAAGGCCTGTATTGCAGCCAATGGATACCACTTCGAATAAGCTTTTTATATTTTATATCGTTTTATATTTATGTATTAAAGTAACACACTGTAAAAGTAATTAATGTTATTTGCAATTTAAAAAAAAATTTTTCTTTGTTACAATATTTATGGCATGACTAAGTATAATGTATCCTACCCGGTTGAGCAGCGTCCGGGAAACTAAGGCAAATTTGATCGGTAAAAATCCCTCACTACCTCAAGCCTCGAGGTCTATGACCAATGAGTGTGATGATATACGGAACTAAGACGTGGTCTCTTGCCCAGCTCAGCTCTTGCTCAAAGTCACTCAGCGTGCTATGGAGCGGGCTATTCTTGAAATTTCTCACTTTCTGCGAAATAAAATCAGAAATACGGAGATACGCAGAAGATCAGGCATAACCGACGTAGACCGAAAGGTTAGGTTAGATGATGAGAGATGATGGGCAGACACATCGCTTAACGAGTCGATAACCGTTGGGGGAGAAAAGTAGGATCGACGATCTGGTCAAGATCGCTGAGAGCCACTGGATGCGGAAGTGACGTGATGCATTGGACATCAAAAGCTGATGATGATGGATTACCACTAATCTGTTAATTGCATCACATAAAGTCTTTCTTTCAGCTATTTTTTTTAAACGCTATCATATCATTGAACCAGGGATATATGTGCTCATCACTACTAAACATTATAAAAAGGAAATATAATATAATAATATCTTGGACACAATACACACAGCGCACTCCAGTTCCAAACTAAGCAACTAAAGCCCTAATACTGAACCACCACTCAAACATATAAGCGCTACTTAAGCGTTTAAGTAGCTGTCACATGAGACAGAATACGTGAAAATTGAGCAGTAAGTAGCACTTTATTGATTGTCAGATTTGAGTGGCAGTTCAGTATTCGGGCGTAAATGGTCGTGTTATGGATACTGGATAAGGGTTGTTAATACTTATAATTTTAAATACATACCTATAATACATATAAAAACACCCAGACACCATAGAAACATTCATGTTGTACATCAATATTTGTACTCGGGTGGGCATCGAACTCGCCAACCTCGAATCTGCAGTCGATAGTTTTACCAATACACCACTGGGCTCGACATGTTTGTTTGCTTGCAGTTTATTTACTCAGAAAGTAAAGAAAAATTATTTTAATCGAAGTAACGAAGCACATTTTTCTTTGTTTTTTAATTACAAGATATTCCAAGACAAAGTGAAAAAAACCTCTATAAATTGTATTTTCTTCGACGACACACTTGTGGTCAGAAACTAATAAAATAGACAAAGTCCAAGTCATCTTATACTCGTCCAACTTGTTTGGTTCGACTCATTTCAGTGTGGTTTAGGGCGATGAAATTTTCTTTGAAGTGTAGTTTGAAGTTAATTAAAATCTCTATACAAAGTTTGTTTCATTAACATTACTTTTATTAATTCTAAAGCAAACTTTAATATAGAACGTACAATATTGATAGTGTTTTAACATAAAGATACAAGGTTTGTTTGTTTGTACGTGCATAATTTAACTCAGCAAGATGGCGGCAGATGGCCAGGTCTATGACTACGTCAGCTGTTTTTAATACAGTGTTGCAATAGCGAAAAATATTCCTTTATGAAAAAATCAGTGGCGTAGTATTATTAACTGTGTTCGATATTATTATTGGTGAATTTGCTTCTTTTAGATTTATATCGAACAGTTTACTTAAATAAATTACATCGTTGCTAAGATTATATTAAACATTTTAACACTGGTAGAGCCAAGCAGTTCGCTGCATGAATGGGCCGGCTCGACCGGTGAAATGCCGCATTTCGTTCGGTGAGAGAGGTACCCGGACGCCCACTGCCCTTCCCCATCCTTCCCTATCCCCTATCCCTTAAAGGTCGGCAACGCAACAGTAACACGGGTGGCGTTGGTAGCTTACCATCAGGTGAGACGCCTGCTCGTTTGCCCTCCTATCCCATTAAAAATGAAATATATAATATTTATAAAAATATTTATAAAAAAAAAAACTGAAACCTAATATGAAGAAAATAGTATTTATGCGTATAATTTTTTTTTATCATCATCTAAATGTATATTTCGAACGTTATAATAACTCAATAAAATTTTTGAACAGGTACTCTTCGACAGCTTCACACTTGGCCGCTTCACCTCCTTCACAGAAGACGGCTGCCCCGATGGTTACATGCAAATTCAAGAGGCGTCTCGACCTCAAGTCGGAGGCTCTTGGTGCGGCACGTCCTGGGGTCCATCTATTTACTATAGCGAAACAAAATCAATCACACTCATCATAAGACTGTTACGGCTATCGAAAGAGCAAAATAACTACAACTTCGATTTCCGCATGGCTTACAAAGTGTTGAGAAGAGAATATGCCACAGTGAGATATGGTGGTTCCCCTCCATCAGGTACGTGGTCCAATTGCTACATTGCAAGCTGCAAGCTGCAATCTTAAGGCATAAATTTAAATATAGAGGACAAATTATAATTGTGTTATCGTGACAATTTAACATGCTATCAGAGGGTCGACAAACTGAAGCTTTTGTGCAACCAGCAACTCATCTACAAAGGCAGTCATATTTTTTATTACTTCACGACATTTTTGTCACAAGGTATATGAAGTTGCTGTGAAGCCCCGACTTGCCTTTTTGCCTCAAATCTATGGTGGACATGATGTTTTCAGTCTTCAAGATTTATCGCATATTTAACTTCCGAAAAATCATTGACCAAGAATTCGAACCTAATGCTTCTTGATTCCGAATCTATTTACATAACTTCACACAAAGTCTCTTGCGGGGAAGGCAGTGAGAACAGACCGCCATAAAGCCCGATTCTTACATTTCTCACTCGCTTCTATAAATAACTTGGTAATATGTAATAGCTGCAGTAAATGCATTACAAAAGTTACAATCACCCGAGAATAAATTCCAGAAAATAAAGGTACGAAATAACGTATTTATGTTTTCAGAGCGGCCATTTTTCAAACTGAGACCGATGCCTTATCCTGTAAACATATCACGCGGCGAGATCACGACCACAGTGAAGGTGACAAAAACACCAGATTATTACCTCGGGGATTTGATATCGGGAACGTATTGTTCACGTATATTCAGCGACTGTGATCGTAAAAATTGTAGGTTACAATCACCAAATTTCCCTGGCGTTTACCCGAGAAATTTGACGTGTTACTACGCAGTAAGACAACACGAAGTGCCTCAAGGAAAACATGCTCTAATAGTCGTAAAACAACCTAATGGCCAACTAGTTTCAATTAGGAGCCAGAAATCTTTGTATTCAGCACAAGAGAGGGATAATAATGGACGTGAGTTGAAGTTTTGGCAACAATGTGACGAAGTCCAAGACTATGTGACGGTCTACGATGGGTATACAACAAGAGATCCGGTCATTTTGAGGTTTTGTGGTGGTGGAGTGTCCGTTCCGGAAGCAATATCTAGTGGACCTGAGCTTCTTGTGGAATTCACCACATCACCATTTGGAACATTCTTGCAACCGGCGACATCGCAATCTTTGCATGGGTTCCAGCTGGAAGTAGATGTAAGTATTTAGCTTAAAATTTGATGACCCCGTCTGAAACTATTCTTAATTTCTAGTTTTAATTTAAGGCATTCACTTTTGATCTGAATTTAGATGCTAGAATTTTTGGTATAAATATAAAAATCTGTATGGATAAAGATAATAAATCGAAATAAATAAACGCCAAATGAAAATATAAAGAAAACGTTGAATAGAAAAACAAACCTAATTACAATTAGTGAATTTCTTTTGTAATACCTACCAACCGTATTCTGTAATAATGAGTCCATTTTTTTTAATAAGAGTCCGTGAAAAAAAAAGCAATTCACTTTTAGGTATTTGGAGGTGAGCCAAATTCGAATTACGGGGAAACTTAAAACTTCTCTCTCTTTCTCGGTTATGCTTGCGTAAGCAAAATAAATAGGTACTAAAATATAATATTTCCTTATTCGCAATTGTTCTTTGTTACCCAAGAAAGAGTACACTGGTACATTTTCTTTTTTTTTGCCAAATTCTAAAAACAAAGTATAATTGTATACGTCGCGCATTGGTAAAACTACCGGCTGCAGCAATGAGGTCGGGGGTTCGATTCCCCCATCTGAGCACAAATATTTGTGACAAACATGAATATTTGTGTGACGTCTGGGTGTTTTTCTATGTATTATAAGTATGTATTTACAAAAGAAAAGTATATATGTATTAATATCCGTTATCTAGTATCCATAACACAAGCATTTAGTTGCTTAGCTTGGAACTAGATGGCGCTGTGTGTATTGTGTCCAAGATATTATTATTATTATTTTTACTTTACACCATAATATAGGGACAGCATATATAGCTTACTTCTTTGTTTGTTTGTATTACAAAGTTTTGTCCAAATATTAAGTACTATTATATTCTTTACTTAGGAAATATTTATTCAACGCACAATTATCTCATATCTCTCTTTTCACTCTCTTAAAGGAGGACCTGTTATAAAATCTCTTCTACAATCTCTTTGGTTAATCAAAATATCTCCATACCAAATTTAAGCAAGTCATGAAGCCGTTCTTGATCACTAGATGGTGTAACTGGCTCGACTTTATTCGTTTCATAGCTTAACGCCTTTATTACTTGACGGTGTACGCAGCGGTATTTATACCTTGACACGCCTGCTTTGATAGTCCCGTGTGGTGATGAAACGTATTTTTCTAACATCAGGCTTAATATTGTCAATAAATCATATTTAATACTGGAACCCGAACTTCTTTTCTAAAAACAGAAACCTAAGTTACACCTTATAACACCAGCTATCTACCAGCCATTTCTGAGATTATCTGGAACAAACAAACAAACAGACTGAGACAAAATGATATTTTGGTGTAGGTACCGTATAATACATATGAATAGTATATTCATATGAATGTAGTTGAAAGCAGTTATTTTAATATACAAACTGACAGTTCAATTTTATTTATATGTTTAAATCTAATATATAAAATTCTCGAGTCTAGATGTGCGTAATTGAACTCCTCCGAAACGGCTTGACCGATTCTCATGAAATTTTATGTGCGTGTCGGGTAGGTCTGAGAATAGGACAACATCTATTTTTCATCCCCCTAAATCATAAGGGTAGCCCACCCCTCAATTTTTTTTTTAATTTTTCGACATATTTCTGTTTCTTATTTTTTTTATAAAACGGGATACAAAAATACATGCAACCCTAAATTTTCAACCCCCTACAATCAACCCCTATTTTTTAAATTATATTTTTCGGCTAGACAACGTTTGCTGGGTCAGCTAGTAACTTCTAAAATTGCTAAAGCTTTAGGCTATCGACACAAATAAAGAAGAAATTCATTAAATGATAAAATTAAATCCTTTAATACAATTGTTATTTACACTATCAAACAGAATTCTTTGCCCCGAGGATAGGGATGCCGTACTGAAATTTACACTAACCCTATTAAATAGGGTTCCGTAGTATACAATGTATCATGCGGAAAGTGTTATTTAAATTGTATCGTTCGCAGTGTGGCCATAAATCAAGTAGTGCCCTGGATGCCTCACTTGGGTCCCTGCCAAACTGTAATTAGTAACGTTCGTAAGGCTCTCACGCTCTCTGACAATAATGAAGCTAGCGAATTGTACAACATCCCATTGTTCTAACTTATGAAATTAGGACGCGACCCCTATCGTTATGTACGAACGAAATCTATCTATTAGAAAGTTTACTTTAGAAAATACTTCGTTAATAATCATGATTACATAGTATAAAACATCATTACATACTATAAAACAAATTTGCTTTCAGCTGTCTGTCCCTTTATATGCTTAGATCTTTCAAACTACGCAACGGACTTTGATGCGTTTTTTTTGAAGTGGAACTTCATATGCGATGTGCAATCGTTTACCGCATTCAACGCCCCCTAGCGGGTAAAATAAGTAATAAACATACAGAACATAAACCAGTCTATATAAACCAAGGAAGAAAATTACCATAGCGTGAATTAAAACTGTACATAGTTCGTATCTACTAGGACCCGAAGTAGATAGGTTTCAGACGGAACTACGGGTCCATCTGCAAGATCAGGGTACTGCGGGAGCAGAGAAAAGATCGCTGGCGCCGGCTTTCGCGGTGTCTCTGCCACTGAGGTAGGACTCGCGGGTGCTGTGGTTGAGCTGTAGGGATTGGATAATGTGTGTCTGGTGGTGATTGGTGGTCCGCGCGCAGCAAGAGGCTGTGAGACCGGTCGGACAGGGACTCCGTGGTCTCCAGTCGCGGGTGCAGTGAGCACGGTTAGTTTGCTGAAGGGGACCACATCTCTGGTACTTGCCTGGATAGCAAGTAGCGTGGCTTTCGCTAGTGGTGTGCGCCA
Organism: Euproctis similis; assembly: GCA_905147225.2. Taxonomy (NCBI): domain Eukaryota; kingdom Metazoa; phylum Arthropoda; class Insecta; order Lepidoptera; family Erebidae; genus Euproctis; species Euproctis similis. The sequence goes on from LR990116.1 coordinate 16,689,032, forward strand.
GTCGACTTTGCTGGGCTTCGGCCGATGAGCAGCTGCATGGATGTGCAACGTGAGGTGAGCGTGCTACACAGCTCTGGAACCAGCTGGATACTGGTAGCCGGCTTATCTGGCGTCCCAAGCACGGATCGAAGCGTCAGCTAGCTCTCGGGCGTAGCGCGCGGTCAGCAGGCATTATTCTGGGGAGTGGAGGAGTTCACGGGGTTCCTTATGAGTACCATCAAGAGCTATAAGCTTGAGGTGGCGGCAAGACCTACCGCTTTTGGTCCTGCACTTTAACTTCGGTTGGAGTGCGGCCATAGTGAGTGGCCATATATCTTTTCAGGTCGGTGGGTCGCTCACTATAAACAAGTCACTGTTAGGGCGAGGAACGTGTAAATAGACATCTAGTAGCTAGTATCGGGATTATATTTTTATAGCATCATGTCTCAAAAGTACTAACTAAATCTTATTGCTACTTAAAAAAAACTCCGAAAAATTAAAATATTATTAGGAACATACAAACAAAGCATTTTTTTTACCATTTCTGAATCTAAACAAAAAATAAGCAAGCTTAATAGTTTTATGACTGAGTCGTTGTGCCTTTGCTGGGTCAATAGTAATATTCGCAAAGTATGTCTGGGCATCTGTGAAAGGCTTATCAATTATTTCAGGTTAGGTTCGTCGATCAACAATCACCAACTTATGCAAAAAATAAAAGAGCCTGTGAATTTTGGATACGAGGAACTGGACGTGGAGTTCTTGAGCACCCCCAGCATTCGTTACCACCAAACACGACGTGCCTTTATCACATGCAAGGAATAGACACATCTGGACCGTCAGGAAGGAACATTATTTACAGAAGACCATCATTTTCTGCTCCACGTTTTAAAGTATGGTTTTCGGTATTGAAATTTTATGTCACCAACGCACTAAATCCTAACCTTCCCGAGGACGAATATTGTGGAAGCCATTTGAATATCTGGGATGGTCCCATGAGAATATCACCCGGCTGCAGTGATATATTTTGGTAAGTAACAATCAATACTTACATAATCGATAATCGTACTTAAAATTCTATCCTGCTGGATTTTTTTTTCAACAAAGCGTTTTGCAACCTTTTTCATAACACACTCGGCTAAAAATGACGACTTATATGTTCGTACCATTTTTTCTCAATAAGCTTAAAAAAGTAGTTAAGCTTATAACAGCGTAGTGTTCATCTTCATTTTCTGTCACCGCCAATTGGTGTGTGATTAATACAGCCCTACGTAAGGAATAAATGTTCCAAATCCAAGTTGATGAAGAGGTCCATAATCTGACTGACGCAAAAGTGTGATCCTTTGTAATATTCTCTTTACCAAAATACCTTTTCACCATTTACAGTGATAAAGAACGCTCTGTGCAAATGTCGAGGGCAACTTCGCCACAATCGGTGATCGTTGGTCGCCCCCCAACAAATGCGACCCTCGTCGCTAGATTCTGTCGTGAGCGTGCCCCAAGAACATGTGAACACGCATTGCTACGAAGATCGAGAGCCTGCGCAAAAACAGAAAGCTTTCTATCGAAAGGGGACTCTTTGACATTGGAATTGAAGTTAACACAGGGAACCGCATTAAAGTAAGCAAAAGTTATTTGTTTTAATTCATATTTTTGGAAATCTTAAATACTAAAGTCATCGCTTCTAGACCAGGGTAGTTAATTTTTAAAACCAAAAAAATAATAGTAGGATGAAACCCATTCGAAAAGGAGGAGAATATTAGAAAAATGAAAGGAAAAATAATTTACGGACGATCTAAGGTCGGTAAGGGTTTGGGGGTGAGTTTTTAGGGTAAAAAACGGCTTTTCTCGATTTCCGGCAAAACTAAAAGTCCTACGGAAAAAAGTCAAATGAACTTTTGTATTTACACTTTTTTCACATAACCTCAAAATTTATGTGAAACATTCAATAAACCAAGTTTTTTATTTTTATCTTTTACAAATTTTTTTTTATTCACGAATTTTTTTGGAAAGTTACCTTTTTATGTTCCAAATACGCTCTAATTTATTTCTTTATTTTTTTTACGCCTTTTTTTGAATTAATATCGAAAAAGCACCCTAGTTTTCATTCGAAAATTCACCTGTCATAGTATCAGCTTTTTTCAAAAAGTTGGTATGTTTTCTCTTTGTTAAAATCTCTAATTTCCGGTGGTGAAAAAAAAAATGCTACCGTGGTAAAACTTTTCAGAAAATGCAAATCAAAATCGAAAAATACTCGAATTCTCCTCCTTTTCTAATGGGTTTTATCCTACTATAATTTTTTTATAACTTTTTATTATTCTTGAAGGCCTATTCTCTAAATTTGCATAATCCATGCCCTCCCTTGCCCCCTTGTCGGTCATTTTAACCTGTCGCAACATCCTTTGTAGCGATTTTCCGTTTTGATAGATGGCTTTCCTCAACTGTTAACAATATTCTTATCAATAGTTTTACACCAAGAACACACAATTTTGAAGAATAAAAAACAGATATACATATAATTGAGCAATTTTTTTTTCTTCTCATTCCTAGACCGGTATATTTCAAAGCTCTTTACGAGTTTGTGGACTTACATCAAGATGGAGAACCGTGGGGTCGAGGTTCCTGTTCGCGGAGATTTGCTTCAAGATCGTTCCCTGAAGCACCACCAGATCCGCCGGTAACCTTTTCATCGCCCAGAGATGTATTTCTTTACGGTCGAGGAGGAAACCGCAATATTAGGTTAGTTTGATACTTTACTTTGTTGTAAATTCATAAAGATATTATGCTGACCGCCCTTAAAGTATATTAAATATTTGCAGAGTCAACACAAAGAGGCTTTGGAATGGATATATTCCTGAACAACACAATTTTCATTCGAATCATTCATTAAATATGTAATTTACTTTATCTATAAAGTAAAACAAAATTAAATTCCGAAAAACCGTGCATGTTTTTGAAGAACTAAATATGGGGACAGCGAGATGTGACCTTGTTTTATGTCATGTAGTGATTTAATGTTTTTATTTTAATTCCAGTTGTACATATCGGTTTGAAGCGAATCCAGGTGAAGTGATAAGACTTCGTGTGTGGGGTGTGAGAAGCGGTGGGCGGTTATGTAGGTCAGTTCACTCAGCACACTCGCCTTGGTACAGGTGCGCTGGTGATATCACAGCTGCAGTCAGGATATTTGATAAACCTTGGGCAGAAGTTGATTCGAGGCTACCTAGAGATTGTTTGTGCAGGTATACTAATACGTAAAATTTCATGAGTAGAAATTGTGTTTATTGTATTTTAACAAAAAATATTTTGGAATCGAGTGAAAAGTGTTTATTGTTGAATTCTTAAACAACTCTTTTTAAAATAATTTTCGCCATTTACTTTCAGTGATGTTAGTGACTACGAATTCATATCAATAGCAACAGTTGCAGAACTGAGGTTTGACGTAGTGAACATGTCCGCTTCGGATGATTTTCGCTCATTTGGATTCGAAGCTTCTGTTGAATTCGTAAGACAGGAAACAGGTTGTGAAACTACGCATAGAGTTTACGGAGCAAGTGGAGATTTAAGACTATCATCAACTGTGCCTAATTCAGAATCGGTAGGTGGTCAACTACTGTCAAACCAATATTTCTTTAGGGAATCGGATTTCAGATATCTAAACTTATCACCTTAAAAAACTTTGCTTTTATCTAACATGGATGAAGAAAATCCGATACAAAAGTGCATGGTTCATCAAATGTAGGTCAGGCCGAGAACTTTTCAATCAGCCCTCGTTTTAGTTCAATTGATTTACAATAATATACCTTAAGCAAGGAATGATATTAAAGTTGTAATTACTTAAATATAGGACCGAAAAGCTTCTGTCTACTTCAATGAACTGTAAAGTATGAATATTTGTAGTAATTTGCAAAATAATATCTGCTTCAGGAGCGCTGTGAACGTCGTCCCTGGTTGATCGACCCTTCTCCAGGGAGGTATCTTTATCTTCAAATACGCGGTAGTCTCATCAAAGAACCGGAACTGGACAACTTCACACTGTTGAACAACATCACAGTGGCTCCAGATTTGAGGCATTTATGTAGAACTCAAAATAGAATAGCGGTTTATACTGGAGGCCTGACTCCTACATTTATATGTCCTGAACCTCCAGAAGAACAGGTAAGCCATTTAATTCATTAGCCAAATCTTTGGTTCAACTGAAGCTATACTTGCTCGCAGGTATTTAGGTCATCCAAGGCATATGCAAAGGTGTACTTTTAAAGGGTTTTTTAAAAACTAAGTCTCTTTGATTGCAGAATGGATATAATAGTGATATGGTAGAAATATTCTCTGAAGGCTGGTCTAAAGAAGTGGATCCTCTGGCGCGACACGTATTCGCATCATCTTCAGAGGCAGACCACTTCGATCTGGACTGGCCGAGAGCATTGAGTGCAGAACTTATTTCTGTGGAGCCTGGTTCCTATTACGTGTCTTGGTTGGAGCTTTCTAGAAGGTAAAATATAAATTACAATACGGTGATATGGGGAAAAGGAGCAAGAGGGTCACCTCATGGTAACCGATTACAGCTCATAGATACCTGCAACCCAGACAGTGTTTTAGTGATTTTTCAGCCTTTAAGATAGGATAGCGAGTGGAATGAGAAGAGTGATAAAGAGTGGGTGTGTTAATGAAATGAGGCATGAACCAATTGAGGTCACTTTTCTAAGAGGTCTGGTACTTCAATGGTCAACCTCGCCCATTCATTTAGCGGACTGTATGCCTCTACTAAGCCACATTATATTTTCATCCCCCTAAATTCTATTTTTCATCCTCCTAAATGGTAAAAATTAAAAACCTACCCATCGGTAGGTTTTTAATTTTTCAATTTTTTTACCAAACAGCATGCATCATACAGCCCTGAAATTTCACCCCTCTCCTTTTTTGTAAGACAATGTTTGCTGGGTCAGAATGTAAAATTCTAAGATTGGAGTAAAAGGAGGTGAGGTCAGTGAACAGGCTGTGTTGTGTTGTGCAGACAGGCCAGCTCACACGGCGGGGTGTTTGCGCTGTCAGGCCAGTGCACCCACCGCTGCGCGTCGCTGGATGCGTGCATCGCGCCCGCGCTGTGGTGCGACGGTGTGGCGCACTGCCCGCACGGCGAGGACGAGCGGCTCGCGCACTGCTCGGCGCTGCTGCGTGTACCACTCCACTATGCGCTGGCCTTTATGGCAGTCACCGCACTTGCTGCAGCCGCTTTAGTAAGCCATTAAACTGTCTTAGCAACAGTAGAGGCTGAGTTGTCACGCTCAATGAAATATTTGTATATGTATATGTCCCGAATTACCGAGTACTAAGCAACGATGAAAATGAGAGCATTGCATAAAATTTGCGGAATGACTCCGCATCAAAGTCAAAAAAGTCGTGAGGAAGGAAGTCGGATAGAAAGTATAAAGATTCCGTCTCGGGTGACTTAAAGAAGACGACTGTATCTTATGAAGTCTGTTTAATATCTCTCTTTGTAATAAATCTTAGAGATTATAAAGCCTTATCCTAGGAATAGCATAATACTAACATTCATACTATACATCGTAATTTTATTCCGCATACATAACTACACGTCAAGTTCCTAGAGTTGTAGCCAGAGAGAACAGAGCACCATTCGGTACAATTCTTACACACCTCGCTAGCTTCTAATTATAATGTTTAATACATACTAAACATCATAATTTTACTCCGTATCACACTAAACAGTACCATATACAAAAGATTGATTAGCCTTCTGTTACGCAAGGGTAAATAGGTAAATCAAATAGGTAAACAGTGGTAATTATTTAGGTAATCCTATTCCGACTATTTTATTGCCATGAGAATTAATAAATTAATCAATCTTAAAATAAATTTCCTATTCAATTGCGACTTGTTTTATTTTCTTTTGTTTTTTTTTCGATTTCTGATATATTCAATTTGGAAGTCGATTTAATATTTTTACTGAAATAATCTTTTTAATATAATTACAGTTGGCAGCAGCTCGCTCGTGCCGACGACGTCGCTCAGCGCTGCAACAGCGTCTGAAGAGTATGTCTTCAGACACGGCCATATTTGATGAAAAAGAAGTGATTTGCTGACAAAGCGAGGACTCTGTGCGGTATGTAGAGATTGATCGAGTCACTACTGTGTGACCAGCTCTACGCGCAGAGTCCTACGAAGTCTTGCTCTTTATATTATAATCTATCTATGGTCGAGACATTTAACATGTCAAGCCATTTCTAATAGTCCAAGAAGCTAAAGTCTCCAGACTGTGCCTATTTTCTGAAGGACAAAAATTTATAGTAAGTTAAAAACCGTTTTCGTTTGCGTTACGTTTTGGTTTGCGATATTGAAATTGTCTGACTTTAAATATAGTATTTATTCAAAATTGTCTGCAATATTTCTTAAAAAAACATGCAAAAGTTTGTCGTCAGTTTCATGTAATAAAGTCTTAAATGGGAATGAGAATGTTTATATGCCTGCAGCTGATAGCAGCTGACATACCAGATTGAGTTCAGACTAGCAGGAATGGAATATATATATGCTTACTTTACACTATTTCTTCTCTATGGTAAATAATTTCTCCATCAGAAAATAAGTAAGGTCTGTGGGTTTTGGGATCTTAGTCTATTTATATATTAGTAAAGTTCAATGTGTAGTGTAATATTTGACCGATTCCTCTAAGTAGTGGGTCAATTGTTGGTTGATTGAGGGTACTTAGAAATTAAAATTTAACTCGAAATTTTGCGCATATTACGTTAACTAACTATCATCTCGTGCATGATAAATTATATGACGATATTGTAAATATATATTATTAAATAACAAGTAGATATTGTTCATGCGATTGTAAATTATGGACCAAGTGGAAACGACCGATTGACGAACTTGGATATCGAATACTCGCTTCTTATTAAATTATATGTAGATGTCTAGAATGGTCTGCTTAAATCTTTAGATGTTTTTTAGAACGAAGTTCTTTATCGCGCGTTGTGAAAGGGAGCTAGACGGAAAAAAATCTTACGAAAAGTTGTCACGACACAATACATCTTTTATTGGCTTATTTAGAACAATGTATAACTACCCAAATGGTCTAGTGGCTAGGTTACCTTGCTCACATCCAGGAGACTCAGGTTCGAATCTCGGTATCGGAATTCTTTTTTTGGAGTTTTATTTTTGTTGTTTTCATATTTTATATATTTTTTTTACAGAAGGGACCAGAAAATGGTACGTAAAAGTGCGATCACTGTTCCTTAGAATTATCCGGTATTTATAAACTAAAACGTCACAAAGCTACCTGTAGTAACTCTTGTACTTAAATAAAAACTAATCAGCAAAATTTAAGAGAAAAATCAAGAAAACCTACATAAAATTGAGCACGATTTTTTTTGCAAATTGTGTCGAAACTACATTAGCCGAAGGAATTTCGTTCCTACCTGGTGTCCCACGACACCACATCTTTTTTTTAATGCAAATAGATAGGAACATTGGTTTTCATCTAAAACGTTTTTCATCAGCATATTTTGTTACCTGAGGTTTCGAGTTCATAAACCGTAAATGTTGCTATAAATAATGGAACTACCATCAAAACTACCAAGACTTTAATGACAAACAATTGAAAAACCAATTTTAATTCTGACAAAATAACAATCAAAAATTGTAATATGTAATGTCAGCAAAGTTTATCTGTTTTTCTTTTTGTATTATTTAAACGCACTAATATCTTAAAGTGAATCTCAATCAGAAATAAATAGCCAGTTGATTTAAAATGGCTACTATAATACATATCACCAAACTGTTATTGTACAAAGAAATCTGGCGAAGCTCTATGGAGAGATACGACGCTCGGCGGTTCAGCTTCATTAATACATCTGCTGAAACTTGGATTAAAATTTGATAACAGATTCAACTTTGCCAATACTATCAAACATTAATATTATGTTAAATACCAAAATAAACAAATTCTAGTAGCATTTTTATTTAAATATTTTCTCCAAATGCCATAGTTTTTGCAATAAAAAATTTTGCGTTACATAATGAGGCAAGACATTTTTTGTTTCATACAAACCTTATAAATATTTCTATAGCAGTATCATTTACGTTAATTATTATTTTTTTCAAATGTAGGTAATATTGTAAATGTGATTCAGATAATGTTTAACGATAATATGCAATTTGCAAATAATTAGTTATTAAAAGTGACATTATAAAAATTATAATGACTAGCGTTAATAATTAACTACCGTTAAATAAATAACTAGTAGTAATATTGTGTGTTATGGAGCGGTTATTACTTTTATTTCGACTATTAATAAACTTAAAATACTAATCAGAAAATTAAACCTCATAGAATGAGGAGATAATGTTTGGTGTTGAGGCTCCTTAAACAATGGTGTAAATATTGGACTGTGACTGTTCCATTGTTGTTAATCTGAAGAAGAAGAATTAAATACTGAAACACGTCGAAGAGAGATTTGGCATTAGCCAAATTTAGCAATGCTTCAGTTGGTTCTGTTGAATAAAATACTGAAAACTGGAAAATTTTGATTCCAATCCAATTTGTAGCGTGGCATATTTTGCAATGAAACGTTTTTTTTGTCCCTTATTCATAAAAACATTACTATTTTTTTTACGAGAATGCCCATAAATGAGAATTACATGTCTTTCAACGTACTGCATTTTTTAGATATTATGAATAAACTATTGTCTTCTATAAATTAATTTATAACATCAGGTCCTGAGATTTTAATTCATAAATGAAATAATATACCTATTATATATATTTATAATATGATTTTTTACATGTATTTGTTTTATAATAATATGAAATTATAAAGTTTATTTTGTCTCAGCTAATTTAACTCTATTTATTTGTTGAATGAGCGAAATTAAAGCGCACAAGTTTTATGACTGACGGATCAGACGTGGCACAACTGTAATACAGAAAATGATTGAATGAAAAAAAGAAAATGAATTGTAAACATTTTGTAAATAAATGTATTATTCAGTGAAAATGTGTAATGATTGATTGTATGAATGAATATTGTGCAGTCTTTTTTTTTATGGGATAAGAGGGCAAACGAGCAGGCGTGTCACCTGATGGTAGGCAACCAACGCCGCCCATGGACACCAGTAACACACATAGTGTTACTGTTGCGTTGCCGACCTCTGGGGATAGGGGATAGGAAGGAATGGGGAAGGGGTTGGGCCTCCGGGTACCTCTCTCACCGAACGAAACGCGGCATGAGCCACTTTACGTCGGTCTTCTGATAGGTCGTGGTATTTCACCGGTCGAGTTAAGTTTTAAATTTAAAATAGTAAAAATTAAATACAATTGTCATTAAATCTTATTATAGAAATTATAATTAAATTACGGCAATAATTTAGTATTTGTTGTGTTTATAAGAAACAAATCAATTTATTGTTTAAATTCGTAGGTATACGTGATATCATACTGCCATTTTTTATAAGAACACGTTCAATTAAAAATTAATAATAATTAGTTGTATGTATTGTGCATGAAATACATTTAATATGAATTAAATTATTATAAATGTAATCGCGTGAAAATGGTTCTTCATAAATTTGCATAATAGTATAAATAATTTAAATAAAATTACTTGTTACAATACTTTTACTAACCAATCAACAGATGGCGCTGTATTACAATAGGACAAAAAATATATGGATATTTATAGAAATTCAGAGATTTTAAATAAAAAATACACAAAATGAAAGTTTCATTATAGACAAGCATAATATATATTACATATTAATTATTGTTCGTTAAAATTACGATGTAAATAAAATCTATTCATATCTTAATATATTGAAGTGATAAAATAAATAATAATGTTCGTTTCCATGAGAAATTTAAAGTTTAATAATATCGTGTAACTATTAGTGAAATTGTAGTTAAATAATTAATTTAATCTTATTGAATAATTTATTAAAATATTCTAAAAAAATGTATTTTTATTGAAGATTGTATTGTTTTTACGGAGTTTATTCCTAAAGAATACATTAATTTTGCATAAATAATCTTAAATTGAAACGAATTTTCAATTTCGATGACTGATTAAATTTACCCAAGGTATGAAAATGGACTTCACCACCTTTTCAATGGTAAAAATTATGGATACGACGTGCTAAGGCATAATTTGCGATGCCCTCAATTGCCTCGTTAAGTTAGGTAATAAACTATAGACATCGTTTTACACAATGCATACTTGCAATGGTCATATAAATTAAAGAAAATGGACAGCTTTTAGGTACAGTGTGAACTAAGGCTTAGCTAAACTTTAAAGTTTTATTTTAAGATGTACTTAATAAGGCATAACTCTATAATATAATATATAATTAGTGATATAATGTTATATTACCTACTTATTGCATTATTAATTCTCTTTTTTCTTATACTTTATTAAAATAATTTAATGACAGATTTTCAAGGAATAAACTCCGGTGCACGTCAGAATTGGCGGCATTTTTTTTAATATACAAAACATGGCTGTTTCGTGTGTTGATTTTTAATAAATAAATTGATATGGTTAGAAAATTTTATAGAAAATCAAAATAAATAATGTTAAGATAGTGCTGTTATTAATATTGATTTGCCATTTTATACAGTTTAGAAATAATATAATAGATAAATTTATTTACTAATGGCGGAAAAGAAAAAGGCAATTTGATGAAATTCACGTACGCATTTTGACAAAGAGAAAAAAATGTTTGTAAGAAGGTTTTTGAACGAAATGAAAAAAAATAATAAGACGTTTATTACTTTAGAATTTTTTTATTTAAAAATTTGTTCATATATGAGTAAGATTTATGATTTAAATGTAGTAAAAAAAAAATATGGAGTAGCACGTTTGTATCGTCTTCCATAATGTACGCGATTACCAGTTTCATTTCTTCAAATACGTTACGCCATATCAAATATTATAATGATTGATGAGAATTATGGATAATAATAATATATATACAGGCAGGTGTTATCCTGGAAGACAATAATGATGGATAATAGCTGTAATATATTCAGAATACATTAATTTCAGATTCAATACATTGATTACGAAGAGTTATGAGATAGTAAAGAGTTTTTAAAATAAAAGTATTTACTGCATGAACATGACTTTTATTTGATCATCATTTTTCTCGTGAACATTTTCTAATACACGAAGTATTGAAACACTGGAGTCCAAACATTTCGAGAAGCACTCGTTCAAATCCTTAAGTGAAATGTTTTGTCGCCTCTGTTCAAAACTAAACGCCACGTACTTATTTCAAAATTCTAGCGTTGCCAGTGGCAGAAAACTTCTACTACCTATTAAGGTCTCAGTTTTTTATTGTGTAATGTGTCAATACTAGGTAAAAGCCTAGACCATTCGGACTCCTGAGTACTTTTTTACATACTTCGCGTATTAACAGTTAGTTTTCTAGTCGCCTTGGTGGTCTGAAGGTCGAGCACCCCGCTCTGCTTCTGCATCAAGAAGTTAAGGGATCGAATCCGAGGTCACACCAATGACTTCTCGGAACATGTGTGTTAAATATCGATGACTGACAAAATTGGGGAGGATGTTTGGCAATAAGTTCCGCTATCTATTTCATTTGGAAGGAACATTCAGATAAAAAATAGCGTAAAATTAATTGTTAGACATCAAGAAATTTCAAATCTATAATTTATTTTCTTCCATATTAGACAAATTTGTATGTATTAGATAAATATAAATATATATTAACATCATTTAGTAGGTACCACGAAATAGTGGCATGGCAACATTAGTTTAATATAGGTCTGAGCCTGTAAATAATATTATTTGGAATAGAAGTTATTAGTAGTAGACAATGTACCTGACCTCGCCGACCTCGAGATTGTAATATCTGTACGGTGCTCAATTAACAAGGAGAAATCAGTCAAACGGATATAAAACTAACATTAATGTTTCATTTGATAATGTTTCAACTGTAAAACATGTAATGTTAAACCGGAATTGGTCAAGGGCAAAATGTAAGCACGCGACGTGGATACCAGCAACTGCGTTCAAATAGACAGATGGTATTAAAATCATGTTAGCACGCAGTAGTAAGAATGATCCGGCACAATGATCCGGTTCGGCAGGAGACGCCTTTACCCTGCCAAACCCACTTCCGAGCCTATCCCATCTTAAATGTTGGCTTCGCAACTATAACACTATTTACGATGCAGGTATCTATGGACGGCGCAAGTCGCTTATTATCAGGTGACCCGCTTACTTGTTTGTCCACGACGCACTTCATGGCACAAGTACTTATGGTGTGGTATAGTTGTAATGCCAAAACAACTAACTATTAGAAAAAAAATCAGACAATTAGAAGAAGGAGACGAAGAAAAATTACATGCCAACATCATCAACTGCTGCATTATCCTCCTGGTAGAGAACAAACAACAAACGAAAACGATCCCAATGAGGGTTGAAGTCAGGCAAGCGGCCAGACATAAAACCACAGCCAAATCTTTTGACAATATGGATAGTTTGAAAAGATAACATGCGGTACAACCCCAATTAGAGCGGGATAAGGGCAGGAAAATGAGTCAGTGTAAATGTGTCAGTGCAAATATCAGCGGTTTGATTCCTATCAAACTGTAATTATTATTTATTTTGCATCCATGGATACTAGTTTGTAATTTACGTGTGTTGACTACGGCTTTGGGTATTAAAGAGTATGAAGATATAAATAAACAAAATTTGTTAAATATAATAAACGTGTATAAAATATAGTTATATCTATAAAGTGTTGAAAAACTTCACAGATCCAAATTCTTTTTTTTTTCATGTTTTAACTGTATACTCCTTGACTCATTATTTCGTATGCTTTGGTCACATTTGCAGTAACGTCCTCTGCTTCTCTGTCAGAAGTCACAAGCCAAGTTGAGGCACTGGCACCATTTTTAAACGCGTGGATTAAACCTGCCACTGCAGATTCAGGTCTGTAATAAAACTTTAGTTGAATAAAGCTGAATAGGGTATGTTGGAATCTATTGTGCTAAAGCAATATATAATCTTGTCTGTGTTATCTGTTGTGTTGATTAAATGAACCAAAGTTATTGATTTGAAAAAGTAACCGTCATCAAAATTAAGGTTGTTATACAAAATGTCCCATGGATCCCAGAAAAGGAATTTTTGCGAACCTCTTTTTCCTGTTTTCTTTAATTAAATTCGTATAAAAATATTGTTATATTTGTCGTAGTAGTTATTATATGATACCAAGTTTATTTTATTTTGTTGTTCCGAATATTCTTCTTTATCATTTACCCATGACTTTGCATTATGTCAGGTATCTATTTATTTTTTAAATTTGAACATTTTCAAAAGTGCTATTTCTGCTTGTATTGGTCTAATAAGGATCTCTCCAATAGGTTAATACAATAGATTAAGTATTTATTATAAGTATCGATTTATCTTTAATAAAATAGCACAAATATTAAAAGTTGAACGTTAAGATCTATTTTAGACAATATTTTAATAAGAGATTTCTGTTTTATGATATAAATTAAAGCATATAAGTGAAAGTCATAATTGTTACTTACTTTTGGAATGGCAACTTTTTCAAGCCTATTTCAAGTATCTGGGACGTTTCTTCGTCGATAGTTCCCATTTTAGTGTCGCTGAACAATGATGTTTTTGTACATCCAAAGCAAATAGTCAAAACCCGGACACCTGAACGTGAATAATGTGGCTCCATCTGGAAAATAAAAGAGAGAGAATTAGACATTGATTTGGATTCATTAAATAATTACTGAATTCAACAGTTTTTGTAACAACAAAAACTGTTAAATTCAGTACACAGTATTCTTGTATCTGTGGAAAGTTGAGATATCAATAATACTACCCACTCAATAATGATAGGTATATAATTAATCCTATTATCTTAAAAAGAGATAACGTAACTAAAATACTGAGAAATAAAATTTAAACCAAAAATACATATTTACGGTACGAATTCCTAAGAATTTTTGTTTTCAGTGACAGAGTCTAGTCATTTTTGTATTCTTCTTTTACTCTCTACTCTCTCATTCAATATATCCATATGATTTTTTTTGTTACCTGAATACTTTAAAAATACAGACAGGTGACGCCATCTGCTGTATTTGGGACGCATAAATTAGGCCCTTGTATAGAATTTGAAAAATTTATGTATTGAATATAAATAAATGAAGTACAAAACCTGTTTTAAGAAGCTTTACTTAAGCCACCTAAACAGAATTGAACGCTCTAAAAACATTGAACGGTCCAGTTCTTTGATAAGAAGGACTTCTAGTTCTATTTCTACTTTAGTTCTTTTTCCATTTACTCGGTATGAGCCTTGGGTATCAAATTTATTATGCCAAAGCATTAAATAGCACATAAGTATTTAGCATTATACTTATTGTAGAAAAGCATTACAAATATCCACCATCTTGGATTTAAAAAGCCCTTTCATTTAATACCCATATTGCAGAAATGCAAATATTTGTACTGCCATATTGGGTTTAGAAAGACGTCACATTATTTTCCGACCTCCTTTCAATAAACTCTTTCATTAGATACTCATATTGTAACGCAAATATTGATTCCGCCATATTGGATTTAGAATAGAGTCATATTATTTTTTCAGTTACTCTCAATAAACCCTTTCATTTAAGGCCGTTAAGGTGTAAGTGCTTACCCACCATATTGGATTTAGAATAACGTCATATTATTTTTTGAATTACACTAGACAAGCCCTTTTATTTGAAACCCATATTGTGCTAATGCATATAAAGTATCCATACCGCTAGCTTGGGCGGTCCGCCATATTGTATTAAGAATGATGTCACACATCATATCGTGCATTGTCATCGACAACACCTAACAACAACAACAAACGAGTATACAAAATTTCGGCTCAATCAGTTGAAGATAGTTACTTCAAAGATTCCACCCGAACATACATACATACAGTGCAAGTTAAATAAAAGCTTATATAAAGGCGTGAAGTTACAGAAAAATGCGATTAATTTGAAATTATGTATTATGAAGAACTAGTGAAATTGTAAGATAGATAGATAGATATAATATACTAAAGAAGATCATATATATAAGAGCTAACTATTGTGTACTGTAAAATAATAAAAGTAAAATAAGTAAGTAAGAAATAAGTAAGAAACAAACCCCTAAACAATTGCTAAACTGCAATACGGCACTTTTGGTTGCTGCATACACAGGAAGTAATTGGGCTTGAAATAATCCCACGATTGATGATATATTGATCACTGTTCCCCCTTTCCCGCCACGATCTTTGCGCATCAACTCGTAAGCCTTCAATGAACTTTTTATTAATGCCGACTGAAAAAGAAATTTAACCATTAATAATTTCATGATTGAATTCGCTGTGTCCTGAAATTGAAATTCTGTCATTATAACCGGAGGCCCAACCCCTTTCTCCTCCCCTTCACATCCCACTTCTAACGCCTTCCGCATCCCAATTGTAAAGGCCGGTAACGCAACTGTAACACTATATTATGTGCTCAGGAGTCTATGGGCGGCGTTTGTTGCTCACCATCAGGTGACACGCCTGCTCTATACTATAAAAAATAAAAATAAACAAACAGCTAAATTTGACGATTTATTTTGGTCTTTTTGGTCATCATCATCTTCTTTTCTTGATGATCTCTCTCTCTTACTCTCCAAATTGGACTGGATCTGATAAATGTATAAGTGATTTCTCTTCCTTTATTATAAGTTTCACAAGCCCACGTGTTCATATTTAATTGGAATTTTGTAATTAATTTTATTTCATGTTCAATATGTTGACAATTAAAAAAGTATCTGCAAAGACCTGTGAAATAATTATTATTGATTTCCTATAGTTAATACTCACCACATTGACTTCGATTTCTTTCATGAATACATTCGGTTTGTCGTTCATTATACCCGCACAATTTACAACTATGTCAATATATGCAAACTCTTCTTTAACCTTATCGTAAGCGTCGTCTAAATCCTTGCTAGTGACATCACACTTGTGAAATTTTATTTTATTCACTCCATACTTGGTTGTCAATTCTTTTTCTAGGGCTTCTCCTTGTGATACGTCTACGTCCAGGGCTGCTACATGCTGAAACAACTTTCATCTCACTACCCTATTTAATTATTTGATATTAACCTAACATCACGCCTTTTTCCACCCGAAGGTGTAGGCAGTGGCTGTTAAGCCTCGACTCGCCGTTATGTTTACGTCCCAAATGGAACCCCACCTTTTTCTTCTCTTCCTTTTCTTTTTCATAAATATCGATGACTGAAAACTTTATGCCCGGTATGGCAATCTATACCGGGCACAAAGTTTTCAGTCATCGATATTTATCACACATAACTTTCGAAATGAATTTTGAAAAGTCGTCATTGGTATGAGCCAGGATTTGCACCCGTGACCTCTTGATTCATAAGCGGGGTGTTCGACCACTGGACCACCAAATCTTAATAACTCTAATAACTTAATAACTACAATTGTAAAATTTAACACTTTTTGAGGTAATTGCTAAAAATAATTGTTGGTCTGGGTATACGAGGTATACTCGTAAATAGAACAAAATAACATCTTATGAAATATACGGCTAAAATTGAACAATTATACTGACTATTATTGTTCAATTTTAGCCGTATGTATTTTCGTTAGTTTTTCCTTGTATCATGCAAAATGTTATTAAGATACATAGTCTGTAATGGATTTCATCACAGCAATACAATTTAATCATTCGAAAAAATCAAGGATCATCTAAAATATCAAACAATTATGTACTATATGCAAAAAGTTATATTAGTCTTTTTGTTTCAATTGGTTAATTCTCAATGGAACCCATGATTAGGTTCAATGTCAGTTTGCTGCACGGTGTTTGCAATTAATTCCCTCAGACATGGCTTGACCGATTTTTATGAAATTTTGTGTGCATATCGGAGTGTGAATAATCCCTATTTACGTTTTAGACATTTTTGTTTACATTTTTTGGATACAGCTTAAGTTGAAAGCAGGCAGCATATTA
The DNA here is from genome assembly GCA_905147225.2 of Euproctis similis. Taxonomy (NCBI): domain Eukaryota; kingdom Metazoa; phylum Arthropoda; class Insecta; order Lepidoptera; family Erebidae; genus Euproctis; species Euproctis similis. Next base: position 16,706,055 of record LR990116.1, read on the forward strand.
TAAACAACAGCCAAATCTTTTGACAACATTGATAAATATCGATGACTGAAAACTTTGTGCCCGGTATGGCAAAAGGTTCGTCACCTATTCCATTTGGGACGTAAACATAACGGCGAGACGAGGCTTAACAGCCGCTGCCTACACCTTCGGGTAACAAAAGTCGTGAAGTTATGTTATTTTATGTTTTATGAAACAGTTAAAAATACTACAAGCCAAAAAAATTACAATTTTGTTGAGCATTTTATTTTTGCATACTTAACAGCGTGTGCAATAAAAAATTGACCAAAAACTTACTTTCACTGTAATAACATAACGAAAAAATTATTATTTTGACGATTTCGTAACACGATAATTACCTACGACCAAAATTATTCGACGTATTATTACATAATAGTGAAATAATTATATACTGATTTTTTATCTCATCGTATTAAATAACGCTTCCAGATATATAGAAAGTATTTTGTTATATTGGTCTCGGTGGTCTGGAAGTAGAATACATCAGTTGTTACTCGAAAAGTATCGAGTTCACATTCTCGCTTTTGGGTATTTTCCACAGGAATTATCTTTGATAAATTTCGAGACGAAATTGTGCCCGATATAATCGAATCGGCAGTGGTAGAGCCAAGCAGTTTACTGCATAAATGGGCCGGCTCGACCGGTGAAATACCACGACCTCTCAGAAGACCGACGTAAAGTGGCCCATGCCACGTTTCGTTCGGTGAGAGAGGTACCCGGAGGCCCACCCCTTTCCCCATCCTTTCCTATCCCCTTCCTTTAAAGGTCGGCAACGCAACAGTAACACTATATGTGCTGCTGGTGTCCATGGGCGGCGTTAGTTGCTTACCATCAGGTGACACGCCTGCTCGTTTGCCCTCCAATCCCATAAAAAAAAAATAAGACAATAAGATCCGCCATCTTTTCATTTAGGAAGTGATAATACGGCGATCCGCTATCTGTGACTTATAGGTAGAAAAAACGTAGAATTAAAAAAATCGGTTTCTTAAACTTTTATTTTTAATAATTAAATTCAATTATTAAAAACTGGCTCACACTAATGACTTTTCGAAATTGTTTTCGGAAGTTATGTGTGATAAATAACGATGACTGACAAACTTTATGCCCGGTGTGGCAATAGGTTCGCCACCTATTCCATTTGGGACGTAAACATAACGGCGAGACGCGCCTTAACAGCCGCTGCCTACAGCTTCGGGTAACAAAAGGCGTGAAGTTATGTTATATGTAAATACAACTAATAACCACCCATTACTTAGCTAATAACTATTCATAATCTAACATATATTTGTTTTTGGTGCCTAATAATTAATTAAAATCGAGTTTAAATATATTATGTACCTATAAATATACTCTATAAATTCTTTCTACCTTATGTCTTACTAGCTGACCCGGCGAACTTTGTTCCGCAACAAAAGTAATAATTATGTAAATTTTGGATTTATTCCTTTTTCTTTACTACAGCATACATGCATCATTGCATAGTATAAAACAAAGTCACTTTCCGCTGTCTGTCCCCTTATATGCGCATATCTTTAAAACTACACAACGTATTTTGATGCGGTTTTTTTTAATAGTTAGAGGGTGTCAACGGGGTGGTTTTGATCTATAATTCATGTATAGTGTAGTAAAAAAAAGTGATATTTTTCAAGATTTAGAACTTTAATCGCAAACGCTGCCTGAACCCTAAGTGATAAATCCAAACAACGTACTACATTATTATACAGCCTTAAAAGATCTACAAAAAAGTCCTCGAGGGCATGTCTATCTCTTAGGGATAACCCACAATGACCATTTTTATTTTTTTACTTTTTACGAGAAATAATGGCCTATTTACGACGCGATTTTAAACATTACAGTACTAATTTTCATCCAATCATGTATCTTAAATAGATTGTGCATGAAATGTAGATGATCCTGGCCCTTTAGAGCGTGCAATTTAAACAAATATTTTCGAAGATATTACAGTATTAACATAGCGGGACAGCAGTTAATACTTTTGATGCGGAACAACGTTCGCCGGGTCAGCTAGTTATAGATAAAATCCACCCAGTCTATACCCTCCATCTATTAAACGCATCAAAATCCGTTGCGTAGTTTCAAGGATATAAGCATATAAGGGGACAGACAGCGGAAAGCGACTTAATTTTATATTATGTAGTAATATAAAATAATTGAGTTGAGTTGTGGTTGAAGTTGTTTCAAACAACTTTTTATGGATTATATCGCGTTTATTTAGAACTTATTTTCCATTGAGTTCGAAACGTCGGGAAATAAATAGAAAATAAGTCCTAAATAAATAGGATATAATCCATAAAAAGTTGTTTCAATATTATGAATGTGATTCGCGAAAATCTAAGAAATAAATCCATACTTATTTTAATAAAATTATGGTGTCTGTGTTTTGTATCTGAAATAATATATTATAATAATTATAAAGTATTATAATTTGAATATATTATAGAAAAGGAAGTATCTCGTGTTCTATTGCTATTTTCTATTTATTCATAATTTAATAATATACAGCCATGAGAGTTACATTAGATTGTAGGTAACTAAAAATATACTTAGTTTAATAAATAATTTTATTTTTATTTGTAATTCTTGTAACGGTGTTTAAATTGTATTAAATCATCCCAGACGACCCCGACCCCTCGAAACCTTGCAATCTAAAATATTTATCATAAGGTAAGTAGGCTTGGCTCAACAAAGTTCTATTTCAACTATAGAAAAGACAACAATTTATGCTACATAAAAGGCATAATGGCTAAGCTTAGCCTGTCCGAATTGGTCGAATGAGAAAAAAAATCATCAATTAATAGATAAATTCAAGATTAAACTAAAACTAGTGTAACAAAGCGGTCTTACCTTAGCACCTTCATCTAAGAAGGCTCTAACTATGCCGGCGCCGAGGCCAGCCGCACCTCCAGTCACTAAAATCACTTTATCCTTCGCCTCGTACATGCTTGTTCAGCATCTAAAACGCAACTGACATTAAACACAGTAACAACATCCAACTAAATCAAACCTCTATACGTCGATAAAACAGTACGCAAACATTGTTGATATTCTGTCAATTATGACCACTCTAGTAAGTATTTATATAACATTATTATTATTAAAAGTCTCGGTTGAACACCGCCCTTCTGAAGTAAGAAGTCGCGGGTTCGAATGCTGGCTCACACCATTGACTTTTCGAAATTGTTTTCAGAAGGTATGTGTGATAAATACCGATGACTAAAAACTTTGTGCCCGGTATCGCAATAGGTTCGCCACATTTAGGTTGTAAAGTGAACGGCGAGACTCTACTTAATAGCCACTGCCTACACCTTCGGGTTCAAAAGGCGTAATGTTATTGTATTGATGTTGTTATGTTAAGTTATTTATGTATAATGTATTCCTAAAGATTTTTTTTTTCTTTTACTCTCTCGTCGCAAAATTTACTTAAGGTCTCTCTAAACAATTTTGTAATATTTTGAATATTTCATTCGACCCATATACTCGTATAATGAAATTTTACATTTTGAGGAATGCAATTATGCATAGAATAGAGTTCCACCTTGTGACGCTCTGTTCTTCTACCAACCCGTTGGAACTTGGCGTGAAGTTATATGTCTGTGAGTATAGTTTTAACTAATCAAACAAAATTATAAAGTATATTAAAACCTGACTGCAAAAAATACCAATACCAGGCCTGCACTAATTCTATTCAAGCTCGGCCCAAGGTTGCAAACTAGCACTGGTCCAACCTTGTTTAAATTTTGGATGATAACTTAAGCCTAGGCTGGCAATTAACGTTGGCACAAGCTTGGCCCAACATCGAATAGCCGAAGCTCGAAGCCGAAGGCACTTAGATTCGCTTTCACATTCAAGATAGTGTGATGAAAGGGAATCTAAGCTCCGCGTATTTTAGCTTGTAGTTTTGTATGACGATTCTAAGCACTTTGTAAAGTCTAAGGAATATTTGAATTTTGAATTGAATTTTTGAAGTTGCCCAGATTTGGTCCAACCAAACTTGGCCCCATTGTTCAAGACTAGCAGTTCTTACGTGGGTAACCTATAGGTACAATAATTATTGGTATTTTTTACAGTAAGTTAATTTGCATAATTAAATGTTATTATCGCAGTTAATACAAAACTGATTACACGATGAGACTGAAAACGAGTTCATCAAACTCACTAAGAAAATTGCTTGATTACTATAATTATCGCTACAAATAAAGAGTATTATCATATTTTTACAGTTACGACATAACTGTATCTTGGCGATTTAAAAATTTAAATGCAAATTATATTCATACGACTGGGATTGGAAATTAATTTTAATAGACATACACAAAAACAAACAATAAATAAAGTGCCGAATCGAGGTCAGCGGTTTCGAATCCCACCCGAGTACAGATATTTATGACAAGCATGATTGTTTGTATGGCGTCTGGGTGTTTTTTCTATGTATAATAAGTATATATTTAAACAAAGTATATATGTATTAATGTTATCTAGTATCCTTAACAAAAGCATTTAGTTGCTTAGTTTGGAACTAGATGGTGCTGTGTGTATTGTGTACAAGATATTGTTTATTTATTTAAGTCTTTTTAAAACAAGTATGAAGTCATATAGCACCTAGAAAATAAACCTCAATAGTTCTTTTCATATCATCATCAGCATTTTAATATTACCTGCTGGAGTTCACAACTCTTGCCATACATCCATAACATTTTTCTAACTTCTCCCTATAGGTCCAGTGGCCGAGCACACAGCTTCTGATCCATAGGTCCGAGTTCGAATCCTAACACTGGCTCACACCAATGACTTTTCGAAATTGTTTCCGGAAGTTAAGTGTGATAAATATCGCTAACTGAAAACTTTGTGCCCGGTATAGCAATAGGTTCGCCACCTATTCCATTTGGGACGTAAACATAACGGCGAGACGAGGCTTAACAGCCGCTGCCTACACCTTCGGGTAACAAAAGGCGTAAAGTTATGTTTTCTCCCTAAAGCAGTTCTTTACGTCTCTTAGGACACCCATGGAAATTCTTGGAAATAGTACTTGAATTGGTGATCTATCTCTCTTTGTTGAATCTCTTTTTGTTGTATCAAAAAAATATCAATCTAATAAATTCAATATTCAATCCAGTCCCTATATGTTTCTTTATTCCTGTCAACTCTGAAACGACTGCTTCCATTTTGACTGTACATTCACTGATATTTAGCTGATATAATAAGGAGTAGCAGACACGTAGTCGTGGGCATAGCTAGTTGGATATATATAAACAGAACACTTGATATTGAAGTATATGACTATGAGTTTATTTAATATTTTGTAGGTCCCACTAACAACTAAGTATGTTTTCACAACACTACATACATTTATTGGGTATTTGATATCTCTGCTATCATCTGTTAATATTTACCATCACATAAATGATGTCATACAGTAATATTAATTGTTTTGAACAAAACAAACTAAGATTAGTTCACAATACATCGGTTGTTATGTAAAGAGTTGATCTTGTAAAAGTACAGGCAAATATTTGATGGACACTAAACTAATAATTATAGTCATTCGATAATAATATATACAGAACGCTGTACAATTATCATTGTTTTTCTCATACAATACTTAGGTACAGTAGTTTAGTACCTACCTGATAAAAAATTGCGTTAACATTTTGACATAAGTATGGCAGCCATCTTTGATTATAAAATAGTTCAGACTATTGTCAAATTGTTCAAAAAGTCAGTTTAAATCTAGACAGTGACATTGGATTACGCCATAATATAAAATAACTTCACGCCTTTTCCTACCCAAATGTGCAGGCAGCGAGCACCAAATTGTCAGAACTTCAGAGAATATATTATGTTTTTTTTTTAAACTGTGTAATTGTTTATCACACATAACTTGTGAGAAGAAATCCCATGACTTCGAAAGAAATCAGAAGCGGGCAGCTTGAACACGGGACCACCGAGACTTATTACTCGTAAATTTACTAAGCAACTAACTCGTATAGTGAGTCTGTATACCTTTAAACATTTAAGATTATATTATTATCATAGTTGTTTTACGAATGTATATATTTATACCTATTTGCAAAGAAATTCAGCCTGCAAGGAACACTGCCTGTTAAAACAATTTATTTGCTACTATTTCTACACATACATTTACATGCATAACTTCACGCCAAGTCCAAGGGACTTGGGTATGGGTAGGTAGCACAAGAATGAGCGCAAGATTATATGGCATGATTCTTAAACACTTTAATCGGTTTATTGACTTTCAAAATTCTTGTCATACACGCTCGTCGGTTATTAAGGCACATAATAATCACCATCTTAAGGGGCTAGTTCATTTGTTTCATGTATTAATGCTGTATTCTAAGTTCGCATCTTAACACTCCAAGCTATAGGCGGCGGGTAGTTTGATGAGATAGAAATAATAGCAACAAACGAATTGATTAAAATAAAACTACAGCTTCAGTGCAACATATATTTTTCAAACACTGAAAACAATTCGAGATAATAATCTGGAGTACTAACGTAATATTGTACATATTATTATTACAAATTCAACATTAATTTTATACAGTTCAGCATTGATCAAAATTGTAGATGATTATGACATTTTAGAAGACATAACCTCATAAGCTTGTTTTATTTCAGGGCTGATGTCTTGGGCAGGCTTATCAGCATCAGCTAACCAGGTGGAGCCACTTTTACCGTGCTTGAATGCGTCCACAAGACCTCTTGCCGCAGATAAAGGTCTGAAAATAAATTAATGAATTCTTTCAGTACGTATTTTTTACGAATTCTGCAATATTTGTTTTATTTGTTTTGTTTTAAAGAAAGAATCTTTTATTGGGCGATCATTGCACAAAAGAGTTTTAATACCCCAGGCCAGGTCCAGTTATGTTAGGTTACTTCATAGTCAACCAGAGATTTATAATGCTGATAAAAATAAAGTCTCGCTGGTCCAATGATCAAGCACCCGCTTCTAAATCTAGAGGTTGCGGATTCGAATTCTCACAGTGGCTCACACCAATGACTTTTCGAAGTGGTTTTCGGATGTTATGTGTGAAAAATATCGATGACTAAAAAATATGTGCCCGGTATGGCAATTCATTCGCCACCTACTCCATTTGGTATGTCTCCATATGATGAGGCTTAACAGCCGCTGCCTGCTGCTGTCCAGGTAGAAAAACGCGTGAAATTATGTTATGTAATGCATGTGATAAATTAAAACAACTTTTAGGATTATATCGCGTTTATTTATTACTTATTTATATTTATTTCCCGACGTTTCGAACTCTTTACAGAGATCATTTTCACGAGTGAAATAAGTGATAAATAAACGCGATATAATCCTAAAAGTTGTTTTAATCTATGAGTGAGATTCGCGAAAGCCTTAGAAATAAGCATGTGATAAACATAATTTTACTCACGATTGTTGAGGGTATGCGTTTATCATCTTGAGCATTTCGTCTTCAAAATCAGGATCGAAGTTACCCAGCTTCCGGTCGCTTAAAAGTGGAGTACCAGTGGCACCGAAGCAGATTGCCAGTACCCTGACGCCGGTCCGTGAGTAATATTCATTCATCTGTATCACAAATAAAATTACTTCAAACTAATTAAATTTACAAATTTTGCCAAATTACACCACAATTCTCAATTCAAAGAAACTTTAACACGTTAAATGCGTTCCTATACTAACAATATTTTTTTCGTAATCTCACACATTTTACACTGAAGGGTGTTGACAGTGGCAAGTAGGTAGCTTCAAGTTCAAATTGGTTTTAGGTCCCAAATTTAACAGGTACGATGACCAAACCTGTATACGTCAAGTACCTATAAATTTGTTATTTATCACACATGACTTCCGGAAAGAATTCTGAACAGTTGTAGCGTGAGCCAGGGTTCGAATTTTAGACCTCTGACTCAAATTCAATAAATACTTACTCCTATACAGTTGCTGAACTGCAAAACTGCGCTCTTGGTGGCGAAGTAAATTGGTATCATAGGACCCTGCATAAGTCCAGCTATAGACGATATGTTGATGACAGTTCCACCTCGACCACCCTTGTCTTTGCGCATCATTTCTATAGCTTTTAAAGTACCAGTGACCAGGGCCGTCTGAAATAATAGTAGACTTTTAGCATCTTGGTGCGTTTGTTAAAGCAGCGGCATCTTCACTCGTATAGGTGGAACTTATGATAGGCATTAATGTTTGCATGGAGTCTATGTGTCTATCATAAGAATATATTTAAAAATTGGTAAAGATGTTTTTATTTAATTGGTCCTGTGCCAGTTTCTTGGCAAATAAAATAGATGGCGCTATGTGTACTCTGTACTAAACATAATTTTGCTAATATTTTGAAGTGGAACTTCTAATCACTCTTGCAATCGTTTAACGCTTTTTTGTTATTCTAACAGAAGTAGTCGGATTATATTTTAACTCTATTAATATATTTTGAATCTTTAATGGTTTTATAGAAACATTCACGTCACACAAAAAAGGGTTGGGCAGTGACGCTTCACTAGATACTCGTATTCGATTCAAGTACTAAATAGATAAAATTAAACTGACAAATATGAGAATTATCAATGAAACTGCGTTTTTTTTTCAATAATGAATCTCTCGAGATAACGGCGATAGACTTTGACCTTTAAATATAAATATATTCGTGAATATTATAACAATATCTCATCTCTCTTGTCGTGATAAGATAGATGTTTGGATGTTTTCAAGTGATTATATTGCCGATCTATCAAACACTTATATAATATGTATGATAGCCTTATCAGAATGAGACCACACACTGGCGAAGTAAATAGCTTCAAAAGTCTTTCTATTTGCGAATTATTTAGTTAAGTTACAGATTTTTCATACATTCATGTCATGCTGTTTGTAGGTTAAGGCTATATAAGCTGTGTATTTATTAGTTTAAAAGAATATAGTTAAACAGACTTTATGTGACATATTCGTCTTCTTTAAGTCACCCAAGACCGAACCTTTAGCTCACTGAAAATATTCTAAGTTATTTGTACAATTTTAATTTTATGTTCGCATATTTGTTTGTATTGCCGATGATATCTTCGCCTCGAAACGTGTTTTTTTTTTCATTTAATTTGACACAATTTTGTCGATCCCAATTTTCCGGTAAGTGATGGGCGTGTAAATCATCGTGATAATATAAACACTATAGTGCATAAATATCTAACTATAGGAAAAAATATGTTTTTTCTATACTTACAATATTAATTTCAATTTGTTTCTTATATACGTTCAGTCTGTCGTTCATCAAACCAGCATTGTTAATGACCACGTCGATATATCCAGTTTGATCTTTGACTGTCTTGAATATTCCCAGGAGTAGTGGTTCGTTGGTGACGTCACACTCGTAGAACTTCACCTTGTTGCCGCCATATTTGGTGTTCAATACATTCTGTAGTTCTATACCCGCTGATACATCCACATCTAGCACTGCCACATGCTGAAAACAATTAGGTCGAATACACTTCATATTTAAATGTTCAGAGTGTTTATAAACATGATTAACGTCTTATTGGTCCAGTGGTGATCCATCATTCATTCCATTGGTCCAGACTGAAACTAATGATTTCCCGAAATTCTTTTCTAAACTTAAGTGTGAATGATAAGTATCGACGTGTCCGGTGTATTGTCAATAGGTTCGCCACCTATTCCATTTGGGACGTCACGTAACGATTCGCCGAGTCGAGGCTGTATCAGCCGCTGCTATGAAATTGCTTGCTATGATTTTTTTTACCTTCGGGTAGAAAAAAGCGTGAAATTACGTAATGCCTTAATTTCAATTATTTAAGAACGATTCCCAATCTTCTAAATTTTTGGCTACCTTTTACCGACTGATCTCTGCTACAGAAGGGGTTATTCTATATTTTAGAATCCAGAATGAGAATAGAAGTTGTGGTGTGGTATGGTGATAGTTTGTTGTAGAAGATGGGGACGTTTTCAATGAATATTTTAAATTTATTAATAGTTTAATAGCTATTATCTCGCTGTAGAGGCCGTGGTAAAGATAAACATATAGATAAAATAATTGGGATAAAAACATAAACTTCTCAAACATAATTATGGAAACAAACATTGCCTTATCAATTCATGCTTATAGGTACTAGAAATATAAATACTATATGAGTTTGTAGTAAACTATATTCTATCCGTTGCTTCGTCCATTCAAAAAGTGCAAAAAATACCTATTGAATGACGAGCCTCGTGGTGCATTAGTAAAGCTACCGGCTGCAGAATCGAGGTTGGCCGGTTCGATTTCCAACCGAGTACAAATATTTGTGACAAGCATGAATGGCGTCCGGGTGTTTTTCTATGTATTATATGTATGTATTTACAAAATTATATTTGTATTAATACCCGTTGTCTACTATGAATAGCACAAGCATTTAGTTGCTTACTTTGGAACTAGAGGGCGCTGTGTGTATTGTGTACAAGATATTATTATTCCAAGATATTAGTATATCAACACAATCACAGTAGTTTTTTTTTTATTGCCGTGGACGCTTATAATATAAATAGAATACACGTAAATAATCCTAGAGGAATTTTATAATAACCCCTCGACAACCTGCGATGTAAAACATGCATATTGCATCCTAAGGTAAGCAGGCTTGGTCACGCAGTGTCCTATGCTAACCACAGACAAAACAAATTAATACCACAGAAAAGGCCGTCTAGCTTCTAATCTTTAGCATGTCCCAATTGAACGTATAAAACACTACGCTAAATAAAAATTTCAAGCATTTTGCTACCCGATGGTATAGGGCCTACACCATCGGGTAGCAAAATGCTTGAAGTTATAAAAAAAAACTGAGAAATGCTATTAAAATTAAACTCGCGCGCCATTAAATTTAACATAAGTCGAAGCATAATGAAGACAGGTTGCTAGTATTTTTATAAACCTATTAGTAAATATGTAGTAAATAAGGCAAAAAATATTTCATTTACCTTAGTGCCTTCTTCTACGATGATCTTAACGACTTCTGCCCCGATGCCCGTTGCAGCGCCGGTGATTAAAACCACTTGATCTTTCCACTGATAAGTCATTATAACAGACTCGGACACTAGCAGAACAAAGACTGCGTAAAAATCTTTAGATATAAAACTTATATATCCCAATCGTATAATACTAAGATTTTAACGCAACTTACATTGATGATCTATTTATTTATGATCGTTCTAATACAATACAATATACGTTCAAACAGAAGACATGTGTGAATTGACATGTCATAAGTATTTTTTTCTTTTGTAAGTGGGTAACACGCTGAATATTGGGGATTGAAGACTATTGTTAAGTTGCATCAATATATAACTCACAAAAGAGATATAAACTTTTTTAAAACAAGTTTTAAAAAATATAAACTTTTTTAAAACAAGTTTTTTTTTTATGGGATAGGAGGGCAAACGAGCAGGCGTGTCACCTGATGGTAAGCAACCGACGCCGCCCATGGACACCAGCAACACATAACTATATAGCACATAATATAATAATATTAGCACTTATTGCATAGGGACAGGATCGGGAGTTATGGCGTGGTAAGGGGGAGCCTACGTTCAGAAGTGGACTAATCTGGGCTCATGATGATGATGATGATGATGCATAGGGACTATACTAAGTACCTACAATAAATGAAAATTAAAACAGAATGTTAACAGCAAATGTGCATTAAAATAAAATACTAACGATGAAATATAGCATAGATGTTTTAAAACTAGAATTATGTATGTTTTTTATCCTCCAATTTCCATACTTTCCATATGCAAGGGATTTGGCGTGAAGTTGCGTGTGTGTATATATGATACACACACATAACTTTACGCCAAATCCCTTGCGGGGTCAGCAGTGAGAACAGAGCGCCACAAGCCACGATTCTTATACGCCATGCTATCCATACTTTCTCGGATAAATATATGTTATTACCGCTAGAATCTACAAAAGAATAGATTAGATAGAAGATGGATAGATTTTTTTTGGGATAGCGGTGGAAACTCGCATGTCACCTGATGGTATGCTACTAACGTCGCCCATGGACACCTGCAACGCAGTAATACAGTTCTTAAGTTAGCGTAGACATATAGACAAACACACACCTATCTGTCACAATTATTTTATTAAACATTTGATATCAACAAATGGAGGCATGATAAGTTACTTAGGATGTAACAAATTTGTTTTGTTGTTATGCCATTAGATTAGATTACAGAGCAATCTATGTTTAATTGTATACAATTTAAATCTTGTCACATAACTAAAATGTTTAATTTTGACCGGAGTTTTTGAGGATATATACAGTGAAACCTGGTTAAGTGAGACATCAAGGGACCGGCAATGTCGTTTCACTTATAGAGGTATTCCACTTACCCAGTGTCTCAGATATACAGGTATAAATAAATATCTGTCTCATTTATAGAGGTTCATCAGATCTCATTTGTATACTGTTCAAGTTCAGGATATTCTGATAAACGTACACGTTTTAGTTTTCCTTGTCCTTCAGAACATTGTGATTCAATTTTATGTTTACTCTGAATTATTCTACAAAGAGTAGATTTTGGTACATTAAATTCGGCACAAACTTCTTCGAGTGTCTTCCCACTTTCATAAACGGATATTAACTTCAGTTTTTCACGTAATGATAACGATTGTAGCTTTCGTTTTGACATTTTTCTAATAAAGATCTCTATGATAGTAAAGCGAAACTAAAACTGAAGGTAATTGAAGCTCAAAGTTTGTACTTACGTACTTGGAATTACGTGTGGAATTTGTGGGTAGAATAAGAATGAGTAAACAAACAATGTTATCTATGATGATAAATCGAAAGAACAAATCCCAGATATAGAGGTTTACCTCGTCCCACTAACAGAGGTAATTCAGTGCCAAAGTGTTGGGACCTCAGCATGAGTTCCCAACACATGAGTTATAACAGTGGTAGAGCCAAGCAGTTCACTGCATAAATGGGCCGGCTCGACCGGTGAAATACCACGACCTTTCAGAAGACCGACGTAAAGTGGCCCATGCCACGTTTCGTTCGGTGAGAGAGGTACCCGGAGGCCCACCCCCTTCCCCATCCTTTTCTATCCCCTTCCCTTAAAGGTCGGCAACGCAACAGTAACACTATGTGTGCTGCTGGTGTCCATGGGCGGCGTTAGTTGCTTACCATCAGGTGACACGCCTGCTCGTTTGCCCTCTTATCCCATAAAAAAAAAAAAAAAAAAAAAGTTCCAGTTATGGAGGTTTCTCACTTATCCAGGTCCCACTTAACCAAGTTTCACTGTATATATATAAAAAAACTAGCTGACCCAGCAAACGTTGTCTTGCCGAAAAATAAAATTTAAAAAATAGGGGTTGATCGTAGGGGGTTGAAAATTTAGGGTTGCATGTATTTTTGTATCCCGTTTTATAAAAAAAATAAGAAACAGAAACATGTCGAAAAATTAAAAAAAAAATTGAGGGGTTGGCTACCCTTGTGATTTAGGGGGATGAAAAATAGATGTTGTCCTATTCTCAGACCTGCCCGACACGCACATAAAATTTCATGAGAATCGGTCAAGCCGTTTCGGAGGAGTTCAATTACGCACATCTAGACTCGAGAATTTTATATATTAGATATAGTGGAATACTAACTATTATCAACCCCTATGTTGGAATGATATATTATTTTTCAGCTATGTTTTTTAGCTAGTTTTGCTAGTAGATCGCGTAATTATTTTCCAAAGTGAATTCGAGGAAATGGATTTTTTTTTGGGATAGCGGTGGAAACTCGCATGTCACCTGATGGTATGCTACTAACGTCGCACATGGACACAGCACGCAGTAATACAGTTCCGTTAAAACCTTTTAAAATGGGTAAAGGGCCTTAAGTGGGTTGGGGAGACGAGAAGGGAACATTGGCCATAACAGAGCGCCATAAGGTACGATTCTCACACATATTACACGCTTCTTTGAATTTCATAGCTCTTGTCATACACGCTTGTCGTTTTTTAAGGCTCCTAACATCATTTTCCTTAAGAACTCGTCATCAACTATTTGGTCATGGAAAGTGTGTCGAGACTGTCCTCGATCGCTACATCCTTCAGTTTTTGTATTTTATATCTGCTTAGTTAATCTTGCATTAGCCATTCTTGCTACATGTACGAATAAGGTGTATCCTTATGCATTAAGCTGAATATTGATGCTATAAACATATTTTCTTTTAAAATATGAAAACTAACAGGATTAATGTTAATTAATATTAATGTTGTTAATTATTATTAATTAATAATTAACATTAACCCTGTTCGTTTTTATGAACATGAGTAGTATGATTGATCTGATTTTGGATAACAGTCGTCCCCGGTATGCTCTAAGCGATTCAGGAGACGACAGAGGCTCCAGTCTTGACATAGACCACTGCTTGATTGCGTACCAATTAGTCACTTATTAAGACTTACAAAAACGACTCTGCCTAAGTAGGTATTGAAGATAAATGAGAAATAATCAAATAAAGTATAGTTTATAATGCAAAAGCTTCATCTACTTGTGCAGAGAGAAATGACAAACTAGCGTTGCGGGTGAGTCCACGACTGACATTGCTGCCAACATCTGACGAGGGAATTGCTATGGAAGAGTTTGAAAAGTCGATACGAAACATCATAAATAGTGTCCTGCAAGGGACTTGGTGTAAAATTCTGACTTACACCAGCCACTTAATAGACTATTTACTGTAAGAAGTAGGTATTACATTACAAATTAATTATTCAGTTACTTTCCGCATTATAAAAGCTATTTTTACAAATACACTGACTAAACTGAAACAATTAGCTCTCTAGAAACACGTGACTGTACGTACAAACAAAGGTTTTCCGTGAAATAACCACGTGCTCATACTTACAACTCTAGATTTTAATAAAATATAAGAGAATATAAAGTCGTAAGTCTAGTTAAATTAGATAATATATTTAAATTTACACGACGTTAAAGCAATAATTGTGTGTTTCGTAGAATACAAAAGTAACCGTGTTTTTTTTAATTATCTAGAAGTACATCAAGCACTTCCAAAAGTAAATAACACATGTAGTTGAAGATGACGGAGACCTTTTTTTTTTTTTTTTTTTTTTTTTTTTTACCGCGAGGAAATGCTTTATGCACACCCCCCGCCTGGGGACGGCAAGGGGTAGTGTGGGACTCCCAAAACAGTAAACTGAAATCCGATCCTAGGGTTACCCACTAAAACCTCGCGGCGGCCCTCCTCCGGCGTTGGGGTGGTCCAGGATTCGGATAAACCCCTCTGGTCCACCCCGCCGTCGCCCCCCCTCCGTCACGAGGGGGTGCTCATCCTCGGGGAGCCTCGGCGAGGCTCCCCCGGGCGGGGCGGCTCGGACCGCGCGCTGTAAAGAGGCGCGCGGCCGGCGGCGCCCCCGACGACCCTCCCTGGCCGCACCTGGGGGTCATCCATCCCGGGCCGCGACCCGGGCGCACCCGCGGGGTGTGCGCCCTCGCGGCCCGTCGACGGCGGCGATCACTGAGCTCGCCGCCGCCGCCTTCGAGCGGGATCGGCTCTCTCCCGACCCCGCTCGGCGGCCTCCTTCTGGAGCATCACTGCTTCGCAGAAGGAGACCACAGCCCTCCACTCCTCCTCGCCCGCCAGCATTGCCGCGACCAACGCCGGCGGGGACAAGTCTCGCCCGATCCCGTCGACCAGGACTCGGCGTTCGGCCGCCCAGGCCGGGCAGACCTCCAGTGTGTGCTGGGCCGAGTCCAGGTCGGATGCGCAATGGTGGCATCTCGCCGTCTCTTCTCGTTTTATTCGACTCAGATACTCACCGAAGCACCCATGCCCGGTGAGTATCTGAGTCAACCTGTAGGTGACAGTGCCCCATTTACGGAGCACCCAGGCCTCGAGGTGGGGCAGGACGGCTCCGACGGCGCGTGAACGCGTACCGCCCTGGAGGACCAGCGCATCGCGCCAGTCCCCCAGGACCCGCCGGAAGGCCTCCCGCCTCCGCACTTCGTGTCCCCGCGCGTTCCCCCCTCCCCGGCCGAGATCGTACGCGGCTGCGTACATCTCGGCCAGGATGATGAAGGGGGGATAGCTCGCGAGGACCGTCGCCGCCTCGTATGAGATAGTACGGTAGCCCCGTACGATCCGTATGGCCATGATCCGCTCCAGGCTCCTCAGCAGAGCCCTGGAGCGGGAGGCCCCCGCGAGGTCTCGCGACCAAACGGGGGCCCCGTACAGGGCCACGGACCGCACGACGCCACCGTAGAGGCGGCGAACTCCCTCCCCCGGTCCCCCGAGGTTGGGCAGCAGGCGATGAAGCGCGCCTGCCACCCGTCGCGCTCGGGGGGCCATCCGTACGAAGTGCTCCTCGAAGGTCCAGCGGCTGTCCAGGGTGAGGCCGAGGTACTTCATGTACCGCCCCACCGGGACAACCGTGTCACCCACCCGGATCCGCGAGGCCGGTGGTTCCCGGCCCCGGGTGAGCCGGTGGAACCACAGCGCCTCACTTTTGTGAGGCGCCACCTCCAGGCCCAGCCCGCGGATCCGAGATGACGGAGACCTAAGACACGACAAATATTTTCACGACAAATATTGAGCCAAAATTAGTCCCATTTGTTAAGGAATCATTGTCACTTCCGTAAAGATATAGATAACTCCTATTCTAAAATATCACTGCACAATATATGCATTGAGCTTCTATAATTATCGCAGGCGCTGAAGTCATTCTTATAAGGTTGAATAGGATATTGAAAAAATCACATTTTCAGATGTAAAACCAAAGTAAGGATTCATTCAGGCTTTACACTTTACCTGACTGCGAAAGAAATAAGATATATCGCACTATTTCTGGAAAAGCCATACCTAAATCATTTTCACCAATTTTTCAGGAGCGTAACAAACTGTCCTATATTTTTTTTTTTTTTTTTTTTTTTTTTTTTATGAGTTCTAGAAATAAGTTTCAAAGAGAAAAAAAGATGACGGAGACCTAAGATTTTCTCTTTGAAACTTATTTCTAGAACTCATAAAAAAAATATAGGACAGTTTGTTACGCTCCTGAAAAATTGGTGAAAATGATTTAGGTATGGCTTTTTTCCAGAAATAGTGCGATATATCTTATTTCTTTCGCAGTCAGGTAAAGTGTAAAGCCTGAATGAATCCTTACTTTGGTTTTACATCTGAAAATGTGATTTTTTCAATATCCTATTCAACCTTATAAGAATGACTTCAGCGCCTGCGATAATTATAGAAGCTCAATGCATATATTGTGCAGTGATATTTTTAGAATAGGAGTTATCTATATCTTTACGGAAGTGACAATGATTCCTTAACAAATGGGACTAATTTTGGCTCAATATTTGTCGTGAAACCACACAACGAGCACTGTGACTATGGGAACAAAAGCAAACTAGCAGGCACTTGATGTTAAGCGAGTATGTTTGTATGGCGCCTGGGTGTTTTTTGTGTTTTTCTATGTATTTAAAAAAAGTGTATATGTATTAATCCGTTATCTAATATCCATAACACAAGCATTTAGTTGCTTAGTTTGGAACTAGAGGGTGCTGTGCGTTATTGTGTTCAAAATATTATTTACTAGCAGACCGCGCGAACTTCGTACCGCCATATTTTATACATTTTCCACTAAAAAGATTATTGCCGCGATCATATTAATACCCCAAAGCTTTCCTCATAAATGGACTATCTAACACTAATCTTTTTTTCAATTCAAGTTCCTGATACATACATACATAACTTCACGCCAGATCCCTTGCGGGGTAGGTAGAGATCTCAAAGCGCCATAAGGCACGATTATTACACACCTTATTTGCTTAGCTGTTGATATTAGCAACTAAAAACTTAGATATGATGAAAATAATACCAGTAAAAATAATAAGCAGTTCGCTGCATGAATGGACCGGCTCAACCGGTGAAATACCACGACCTCTCAGAAGATCGACGTAAAGTGGCTCATGCCGCGTTTCGTTCGGCGAGAGAGGTATCCGGAGGCCCACCCCCCTTCCCAATTCTTTTCCCTCAAACGGTCGGCAACGCAACGGTAACACTATAAGTGTTGCCAGTGTCCATGAGCGGCGCAGGTTGCTTACCACCAGGTGACACGCTTGCTCCGATGCCCGTTGATTGAAGTTGGTAATATTTTTTTATGGGATACCATAAAAAAATATAATCAACTTCAATCAACGCTTTTTAAATAATATTAATAGCAATACGAGGGACTTTGTCCGAAGTTTTTTGTCAATCCTTAGTTTTTTTTAATACTTCTTAATACTTATTTAATACTTTTACTTTCTTCTTACCAGTATGCTAACTCACAGTGAGTATTTTTTTTATAATTTAAATGATGACGATTGGCACCTTGGTATTACTCTAATCAAAATAAATTCACTACATTTTAAAAGACATCACGATATTAAAAATGTAAATATATAGATGGGCAACTGAGGTATGCTGACGTGTAACAAACCCGCAAAGTCTTTATATTTTAGCAAAAGACGCCAAGATCGAGGTGCGTAGGCATATCTTGCGCTTCGTTCATTAATATGAAGTTGTAATATTGTAAAGAATTATAGATAATATTATAACATCTGCATAAAGAACTAGCTGTAAACTAACTCTAGCTTTGACCCATGAGTCACTTAAGTACTTAAGTATGAAAATATTTTTACATACATACATAACTTCACGCCTTTTGTTACCCGAAGGTGTAGGCAGCGGCTGTTAAGCCTCGTCTCGCCGTTATGTTTACGTCCCAAATGGAATAGGTGGCGAACCTATTGCTATACCGGGCACAAAGTTTGTCAGTCATCGGTATTTATCACACATAACTTCCGAAAACAATTTTGAAAAGTCATTGGTGTGAGCCAGTGTCTGAAATCGAACCCCGGACCTCTGGATCAGAGGCCGTGCGCTCGCCCACTGCGCCACCGAGACTGTATTTTTAAATATTTTAATATTCGCGTTGCATATTACATAAATATAATGATCGGAAAATAACGCGACACATTTAGGTAAACAAATTATCTGTCTGCTTGTGACTACGGCCAGTGCTACCAGGCCGAAAAGGCAAGCTAATAATAAAAGTATTTGTTTACCTAAATATGTCGCGTCATTTCCCGTTTATTATACTCTTAAATAGATCAAATTCTTATCTATGTGTCTAAATAGACACGGGGTCACAGATGTTACATGTTCACATCACCTATTAATTATTACAAAATAAAAATATATATACCCCAAAAGACTAAATACTATAAACTCATTAGGACAAAAAGACAGTGCCACTTGACAGTGGTAGAGCCAAGCAGTTCGCTGCATGAATGGGCCGGCTCGACCGGTGAAATACCACGACCTCTCAGAAGACCAACGTAAAGTGGCTCATGTCGCGTTTCGTTCGGTGAGAGAGGTATCCGGAGGCCTACCCCCCTTCCCCATCCTTTCCTATCCCCTATCCCATCCCTTAAAGGTTGGCAACGCAACAGTAACACTATGTGTTGCTGGTGTTCATGGGCGGCGTTGGTTGCTTACCATCAGGTGACATGCCTGCTCGTTTGCCCTCCTATCCCATAAAAAAAAAAGAAACAAAAAAAATGTCTAAGAAGAATAAAAAAAAAAATTACCTGCCAGCTATGAGCGGCGTTAAAATAATAAGCAGTTCGCTGCATGAATGGGCCGACCGGTGAAATACCTCTCAGAAGATCGATATAAAGTGGCTCATGCCGCATTTCGTTCGGTGAGAGGAGTACCCGGAGACCCATCCCCTTCCCCATCCTTTCCTAACCTTACTCCTTTAAAGGTTGGCCAACGCAACTGTAACACTATATGGGTGTTCATGGGCGGGCTGGTCGCTTACCATCAGGTGACACGCTTGCTCCTTTGCCCTCCTATCCCATAAAAATAAAGAAATAAATTGTTTAGAAGACTCACTTACACCTAAGTATGTTTCCATTACACTGTATACATTTACTAGGTACTTGATATCTCGCCGCCAAGGCCGACGCCTTGGCGGAGCAAATGAGGGTGGCCGTCACCGACACGGGCGCAATAATATCGCGCCCATGTAAAATGGGTGACTTGAGGGTGATGGACTTGGACGAGTCCATCACCCCCGCGACCGTCGCCACGGTGATCGCCGAGGCGGGCGGATGCGCCCCGACGGACGTAAAGGTCGGGGAGATCCGCTCCAGCCCGTCTCGGCTGGGCTCGGCCTGGGTCAGGTGCCCGCTTGGGGTCGCCAGGAAACTGGCGGCTCAACAGCGGGTATTGATCGGCTGGACCTCGGCGCGCGTCGAGGCACTGGCGGCAAGGCCACTGCAGTGCTTCCGGTGCCTTGAAAAAGGGCACATCCGCGCGAGGTGCCCATGCGCCGTGGACAGGAGCGGGCGGTGCTACCGATGTGGTGTGGCAGGCCACATCGCTAGCGCCTGCACCGCGCCCGCTCCTCGCTGCCCGGTCTGTTCGGACCTGGGCTGCAGAGCCGATCACCGGATGGGGGGCAAGAAATGCTCCCCTCCCAAGAGGAAGGCGGCGGCCGCAAGGCCACCCTCCCCCGCAAGGGGACAGGCGGGCGCGGACCGAATAACCACGGACCTCCGCGCCCGCTTCCTCCAGGGCAACCTAAACCACTGCCGCGCTGCGCAAGACCTACTTGCGCAGACGCTGGTTGAGTGGTCGGTTGCCCTGGCGGTGGTCGCCGAGCCCTACCGCGTTCCCGTCCACCCGCGATGGTTCGGGGACGTCACGGGCTCGGTGGCAATCTATTGGGCAGAAGGGAGTTACTGCTCCCTCCTATGGAAAGGTCCAGGCTACGTCGCTGTGGAGTGGGGATCCACAGTCGTAGTGGGTTGTTACATCTCCCCCAACTGCGGCCTCGATGTCTTCGAGGCATACCTGGGCGGGCTGGCGAGCCGCCTTAGCGGTTACGCTGCCCATTCGGTATTCGTCCTGGGTGACTTTAACGCCCACTCGAGGGAGTGGGGAGACACCCGGGACGACGTCAGGGGGGAGACCCTTCTGGAGTGGGCGGCAGGGCTCGACCTCCGGTTGCTCAACCGGGGGTCGGCCAGCACCTGCGTGCGGTGGCAGGGGGAGTCAATCGTCGACCTATCGTGGGCGACTCCCTCGGCCGCCGCCACGGTGACCGGATGGCGGGTGGCGGAGGAGGTGGTCAACTTATCTGACCACCGACACATCTTCCTGGATGTGTCGCTCCGCCGCCCAAGCCACCCGCGCCAGACTAGCGGCCCTCCGCGGCGCTGGTCTCTCAAGCGGTGGCCAAGACATGGTGGTGGCCACCGCCAGCGTCGCGGACTGGACGGAGGGAGCGGTATCACCTGATCCCGAGGCGCAAGCGGCCTGGCTGCGCGACACGATGACGTCGATCTGCGACCCGTCGATGCCGCGAGTCGAGCCGCCCCGGCGGGGCTCCGTTTACTGGTGGAGCGAGGAGATCGAGCGGCTGCAAAAGGCCGCCTTCGTCGCTCGCCGCCAGTACCTGAGAGCCCGGAAGAGAAGGCGAACCACAGTCGAGGAGGCTCTCAGAGCCAGACGGGAATACGGGGCCGCCGCGCACGCCGTATGCGTCACCATCGCTGCGGCTCGCGAGCGGTCCTGGAACGAGCTCGTCGAGGGACTGGACGGGGACCCATGGGGACGCCCGTACAGAATGGTACTGGGCAAGCTGACCCCGTGGGTCCCTCCGTTGACGGAATCCCTGGACCCGGAAGTCGTGGGCGGAGTGGTAGACGCACTCTTCCCTAGGGTCGAGGGCGGTCCCTCGGTTCCTCCGTCTCACTCGGACCACACTCCGTGGTCCGACAAACTGGAGGTGACGTAGGACGAGCTCGGGCGAGCCGTCGCGCGGCTACGCAGACGACACTCTGGTGGTCGCCACGGGGCCCGACTTCGAGCGGACGCTCAGGTTCGCCGAGCTGGGGGTGGCAATCGTCGTCAGACGGATCCGCGGGCTGGACCTGGAGGTGGCGCCTCACAAAAGTGAGGCGCTGTGGTTCCACCGGCTCACCCGGGGCCGGGAACCACCGGCCTCGCGGATCCGGGTGGGTGACACGGTTGTCCCGGTGGGGCGGTACATGAAGTACCTCGGCCTCACCCTGGACAGCCGCTGGAGCTTCGAGGAGCACTTCGTACGGATGGTCCCCCGAGCGCGACGGATGGCAGGCGCGCTTAATCGCCTGCTGCCTAACCTCGGGGGACCGGGGGAGGGAGTTCGCCGCCTCTACGGTGGCGTCGTGCGGTCCGTGGCCCTGTACGGGGCCCCCGTTTGTTCTTAAACATATTTGTAATCTAATTGTACTTTTGTACATGTACACTAATGGTTGCAATAAGGTAAAAGTAGTTAAGACAAATTAAAATTTAGTTTATATAATGAAATTAAATACAGTAATAAATACAGAAGTAAAAAAGCCATTATTTTACCTGCGACCTATTGCATTTTAATAACTATATTATTTATTGACTAATTACTAAATGTTTTACAATTTTAATACTGAACTAGTTGTGTTACTCCTGTGTCTGTATGGATACTTTTCATTAAGGTTTCCAAGGTTGGTTTTTCAGTTATAGCGACGTCAAACTAATTATTATTTGTTATTATTATTATTATTATATAGCATTAAAAAATGCCTTGTTTGTGTATTCCTACTAATATTAGAATTTTTTGTTTTGTTCTTTTTTTTTAAGTAGCATATAAATTTAAAAATTAAAAACAATATTTTTTATGCAGTTAGTACTTTTGAGACACGATGCGATAAAAACAGTGCCGCTACTAGCTACTAGATGTCTATGTACAGTTTTTAATCACACTATGGAAATTCTCTTCCTTGGTTTATATAAGCCGATTTATGTTTTAGTGTTTTATATTACCTATATTACCCGCGAGGGGGCGTTAAAAGCGTTAAACGCTTTTGCACGAGACATTAGAAGTTCCACTTCAAAAAAAAAGGTACTTGATATCTCTACAATCATGAGTAATCACATCAATTACAATTTACCATCATATAAATGATGTCATATAGTAATATTAACCGTTTGAACAAAACAAACAAAGATTAATTCATCATCGCAATACAGGCATCGATTTAAATTTATTTATTACAGCAAATAAAACTTCCACAGTACAATATGTGTTTCTCAAACTTCACTGAAAACAATTCGAATTAATACTGTCGATTAGTCTGGAGTACTTCTACTCTACCAAAATTGTTGATGATTATGACATTTTAGAAGACATAATCTCATAAGCTTGCTTTATATCAGAGCTGATGTCTTGGATAGGCTTATCAGCATTAGATAACCAGGTGGAACCACTTTTACCGTGTTTAAAGGCATCCACGAGACCCCTTGCCGCCGATATCGGTCTGAAAATACATAAATGAGTTTTGTATCAGTAGATTAGAATAGAATAGAGTACATAAACTTTATTTCGCCTAGGAAGGGAAAAAAAGCAAAGATAAAAAGCAAATTACATCAGCTCCCTGCCAATAAAAGGCCCGTCATTTCAGTGATTACCCGAATCAAACAAACAGGACCCTCGGGACCCTCCCCTGGCCGGCCATCAGGGAGGCCCTCGCCTAGCACCAGGTGTCTCCCTACCTAAGGTCGGTCATCGGGGCTTATCTGCAGGAGAGATGGGTGGACTATATTGACCGGAACGGGACGGAGCAGAGCAAGGAGATGACGTGCGGGGTTCCGCAGGGGTCCGTGCTGGGGCCAATGCTGTAGAACCTCGCATACGATCCGGTCCTCGTCTGCCCCGTGGCGTGAGTGTCGTTTGCTACACAGATGATACTCGACTTCGAGCGGAAGCACAGGTCCCCCGAGCTGGGGGTGGCAATCGTCGTCAGACGGATCCGCGAGCTGGGCCTGGAGGTGGCGCCTCACAAAAGTGAGGCACTGTGGTTCCACCGGCTCACTCGGGGTCGGGAACCACGGTTCTCGCGCGTTCCCCCCCCCCCCCCCCCTTCATCATCCTGGCCGAGATGTACGCCGCCGCGTACGATGTCGGCCGGGGTAGGGTGGACCCGGACGCGCAGGGACACGAAGTGCGGAGGCGGGAGGCCTTCAGGCGGCTGTGCGCGTCAGCGCGCCGTTGGGGCCGTCCTGCCCCACCTCGAGGCCTGGGTGCTGTGTATATGGGGCACTGTCACCTACAGGTTGACTCAGATGCTCACCGGGCACGGGTACTTCGGTGAGTATCTGAGTCGAATAAAACGTGAAGACACGGTGAGATGCCACCATTGCGCATCCGACCTGAACTCAGCCCAACACACGCTAGAGGTTTGCCTGGCTTGACTGCGGTTCGAGACTTGTCCCAGCCGGCGTTGATCGCGGCAAAGCTGGCTTGAGAGGAGGAGTGGAGGGTCGTGAT
The DNA here is from genome assembly GCA_905147225.2 of Euproctis similis. NCBI lineage: Eukaryota > Metazoa > Arthropoda > Insecta > Lepidoptera > Erebidae > Euproctis > Euproctis similis. Next base: position 16,730,494 of record LR990116.1, read on the forward strand.
CTCCTTCTGCGAAGCAGTCATGCTTCAGAAAGAGGCCGCCGAGTGGGATCGGGAGAGAGCCGATCCCGCTCAAAGGCGGGCCGCGAGGGCGCATACCCCGCGGGTGAGCCAGGGTCGCTGCCCGGAAAGGTTTAACCTCCGCTATGGCCGGGGAGGGTCTTCGGGCGCCACCGCCGGCCGCGCGACTCTTTAGAGCGCGCTAGGTCGGAGCTGCCCCACCCGGTGGAGCCTCACCGTGTTTTTGACCAATTCGTCTAACCAAAGTACACGTTTCGGCACCCTAGGTTATTAACCAACGGTGCTGAAACGCGTCCACTTACGGTGGGGTAGATGCTCGGGGTATCCCTGCAGAAAGCTGAACGGGCAGTTGGTTGGTCATATCTGCCGATGGTAGATGGAGCAAGAAGGTCACTTGGTAAAAGTAGTGTTGGACCCGATGGTCAGACGACCTCAGAAATGCTGCTGGAAAAAACTGGATATGGAAGGAACAATCGGAAGTTGTGGCGCAAATTGGGAGAGGCCAATGTCCAACAGTGAACTGAAATATTCTAATGATGATGCGCAAAATAGTCTTAATTCTCCAGGATCTGATGTTAAGTCACTTCTTAGTCGACCAGAGATTTGAACTGCAAACATAAATTTACTTACGATTGTTGAGGTAATTTGTTTACCATCTTGAGCATTTCTTCTTCAAAATCAGGATCGAAATTACCCAGCTTCTGGTTGCTCAAAAGTGGCGTACCAGTGGCACCGAAGCAGATTACTAGTACCCTGACGCCGGTCCGGGAGTAATATTCATTCATCTGAGAAAATAAAATTACTTGTGTTTAATTATATTCCCAGAATTTGTCAAATCACTCGACATTCCTCAACCAAGATAAAATTTAAAGATTCTTTCTTACATATACCTAGACCTACATACATAGACCTCGACCTACTTATATAGACTTGGGAGAGGCCTGTGTCCAGCAATGGACTGCAACAGGCTAATGATGATGATGATGACTTACATACATAATAAACATAATAAAATACATAACTTTACCCCACATTCCAAGTAGCCAGAGAGAATAGAGAGCCATAAGGCGCGATTTTTATACGCTTCCTTGACTTGGCAATAGGTTGCCACCTGTTCCATTTGGGATTTAAACATAACGGTGAGACGAGGCTTAACTTAAAAACTTAAACTTAAGCTTGCTCCATTTGACCTCATTCAACGACGGGCGGTTCGGCTCGTCGACAACTAGGCAATTTCTGATAGGTTCCTTGGGAGTGCGAAGAGATATTGCCGCTTTGTGTGTCCTGTACCGAATCTACCATGGGGAGTGTTCCCAGGGATTGTTCGGACTAACACCACCCGCTGATTTCCACGCCACCACATGTCGCACCAACATTACTACGCCCACAAATCAAATGGTTGGCGATCTACGACAGTGCCCTTCATCCGACATTTTTTGCCGCGCACGGCTCCGCTATGGAACCAGCTGCGGGCAGAGGTATTCCCGGATCGATACGACTTAGGGACCTTCATGAAACGAGTATACTACCACCTAAAAGGCCGGCAACGCTGATGCGACGCCCCTGGTGTTGCAGATGTCTATGGGCGGCGGTGGTCACGTGGTCACAGTCCATCAGGTTTGGAGGCACGCTCGTTTGCCCCTTTTTCTCATAAAAAAACACGAGGGTCGACTCCTGACATCACCTTCCTCCAGAAGTCGTTCTATTTAGTCATGGAAAGTATATCGTCGTCCTAGACTCCTTCATCCATCCGCTTCAACATCCAAACCATCGGAGCATCCCCTATCTTATTTTTACACAGACAGAAGAAACACTTTAACACTTTAAGTGTTTTTTTATACTAACAATATTTTATTCGTAATCTCACGCATTTTACACCGAAGGGTGTTGACAGCGGCAAGTAGGTACCTAAGCTTCAAGTTCGAATTTGTTTTAGGTCCCAAATTTAACAAGTAGGTACGACGACCAAACCTGTATATGTCAAGTATAAACTTGTTATTTGTCACACATGACTTCTGGAAAGGATTCTGAACAGTAGTAGTGTGAGCCAGAATTCGAAATCGAGACCTCTGACGTAGAAGGTTTGAATTCAGTATATACTTACTCCGATACAGTTGCTGAACTGCAAAACCGCGCTCTTGGTAGCGTAGTATATTGGTATGACAGCATCCTGTATAAGTCCAGCTATAGACGATATGTTGATGACAGTTCCACCTCGACCACCCTTGTCTTTGCGCATTAATTCTATAGCTTTTAAAGTACCAGTGACCAGGGCCGTCTGAAATTATAATTGACTTTTACAGGCATCGTAGTGCATTTGTTAAAGATTTTTGGTTCATTACTCAAACGAGTAGGTGCAATTATGACAGGCATGAATTTTTGCGTGGAGTCTATGAATGTCTATCTATTACTGAAACATATTTAAATATAGGAATGTAGAAATTAATATATTTTATTGTGTTGTACTAGTTAATTGACAAGAAAAATAGATGGCTGTATACTCTACTCTCTGTGCTGTGTGGCGCCGGCTTAAAATACCGCCACCCCATCTCTTCCCGTGGGTGTCGTAAAAGGCGACTAAGGGAAAAGCTAGAAGAATGGGCAGCAGCATTCTCTCTGAAGAAAATACAGCCTACTGCGATCGCCAACCCGTATGCCAAGCTTGGCGTTTAAGGCAAAAACCCCCCATGATTGAGTGGACCGGCAGTTCTGGCGCTCTATGTCCAGCAGTGGACCTCAAAAAAAAGGGCTAATGATGATGAATGATGATACTGTATTCTACATAACATAACTTCACGTCTTTTTCTGCCCAAAGGTGTAGGCAGTGGCTGTTAAACCTCAAAATTTTTCAGTCATCGATATGTATCACACATAACTTTCGAAATTAACTTTGAAAAGTCATTACTGGCCAGTGTGAGGATTCAAACCCGCGACCTCTTGATTCAGAAGCGGGGTGGTCGACAACTGGACCACTGAGACTTTACTCTGATCTAAACATTATATTAGTAATATTTTTCTTAGTCTAGTAGAAGCGTCCTGATTATTTTTGAACTCAGTTAATATATTTTGAATTGTTAATAGTTTTATAGAAAAATTGACGTCTCACAAAAAAGAGTTGGGCATTGACACTTCACTAGATGTTCCATTCAATTATGTAGGTACTGCTTAGATAAATGTAATTAATAAATATGAAAATAATCAATAATACTGTTTTTCTTTACTGTTTACTCTTTAGATAATGGTGACAGACTGTAACCTTAAAATATAGATATATTCGTAGATATGATAATAAAAATTGCACCTCTTATAGTGATAAGATAGATAAGTGTTTGGTTGATTTCAAGTGATATATTGCCGATCTATCAAAGACTTAAATAATAAGTATAATAGCCTTATCAGAATGAGCCAACATACTGGGGAAGTTAATAGCTTCCAAAGCATTCTATTTACTTATTAATTCGTTAAGTTACAGATTTTTCATACATTCAAGTCATGCTTTTTCTATGTTAAGATGTAAGGGTTTAGTTGAAAGCTTACTGAACATATTATAAATTATTTGTACAGTATTTTGTTCGCATATTTGTTTGTGTTGCCGAAGGTATCTATGCCTCGAAACGTGTTTGTTTTTTCTCTCATTTCTTTGGCGGAATTTTGTCCTTCCTAATTTTCCCAAAAGCCATTGGTGTGTATCAGGGTTCAAACACAATACCTCAAATTTAGCGGTGTATAGTCGTATTTTTCATTAGATAAAGCTACCTGACAGTAGCTAATGTCATTTTGTACAGTAATGTTGCCAAATTTAAAGTAATAGTGATGCGTTCAGCTCTGATTCAATCAAATGAATGAACAAGGAGTGTAATAGTTAATCATCTCAATTTATACTAAACACTCTAAAACTTACATTACTTTATTTAATAAATTATTTCACTCAGGAATAATATTTTTTAATACATTATTATAAAATATTTGAAGACTTTATATAATAAATTATTTTCTTTGTTCGAATTTTTTAAATCTGTATTAAAATTTAAGTCACAAAAATGTCAAGGTAGTGGTATTTTTTCATTTGAAGATGATTTAAAAAAAAAAACCTTTTTATTTTTCTACCCATAATTGTTATATTTTATACTTCTATAGTTTCAATTACGTGATGTATTGAAAATGGGACAATCTTACAAGTTTCCGAACTACGATTGGCTAACTATTCCCTAGCTAAACAATCGTGGCAATTTTATTCATTCAATAGTTTTTTCATTCATTCACTTTGATACATCACTATATTTTTTCATCAAAAACTGACAACTGACAGTAAACGTCAGTGGTTGTTGTTTAATTAAAAATCCGACTATAGTACTAGTTCCCAAGATTACTTGACTTACTTTATCTAACTACTATAGTGTATAAATATTTAACAATAGGAAAATAAATGTTTTTATCAATATTTTTATTATACTTACCACATTAATTTCAATTTGTTTCTTATAGACGTTCAGTCTGTCGTTCATAATACCGGCATTGTTAATGACCACGTCGATATATCCAGTTTGATCTTTGACTGTCTTGAATATTCCCAGGAATAGTGGTTCGTTGGTGACATCACACTCGTAGAACTTCACCTTGTTGCCGCCATATTTGGTGTTCAATACATTTTGTAGTTCTATACCCGCTGATACATCTACATCTAGCACTGCCACATGCTGAAAACAATTAGGTCGAATACACTTCATATTTAAATGCTCAGAGTGTTAATAAACATTATTATCGTCTCGTTGGTCCAGTGGTGGAGTGGCCAGCTTCTGATTCAGAAGCCGTGGGTTGGTTTCTGGACTCACACCAATGATTTCTCAGAATCATCAGTTTTGTGTGATAATGACAAGTATCGATGTGCCCGGTGTATTGTCAATAGTTTATTTGGACCGTCACTTAACGATTCGGCGAGTCTTGGCTTTATCAGTCGCTGCTTACACCTTCGAGTAGAATCTCATTGAATTTAATTTATATTATTTAAGAACAATCCCTAAACTTCTAAATTTTTAGCTAAATTTGACTGACTGCTCTCTGCCACAGAAAGAGTTATTCAACATTCTAGAGTCCAGAATGAGAATAGAAGTGCAAAGTGATAACTTGTTGTAGGAGATGAACTCTTCATTAATTAACCATATTTTTAATGAATATTTAAAATTTAATAAGAGTTTAATACCTATTGTCTCTCTGTCGTAAGAGGCCGTGGTAAAGATAAACAAAATTATAAAATAATTAGGACAGAAACTTAAACTTCTGAAATATAACAATGAAAACAAACATTGCCTTTGCCATTTGCCATCAATTCATGCACATAGGTACTAGAAATATAAGTACTATATGAGTTTGTACTAAACTATATTCTATCCATTGCTTCGTCCGTTCAAGAAGCGGATGATATACATTGTATTTATACACAATCATATGAGACAACTAATATTAAAGAAATGGGAGTATAGCTTTTGAGCTTTAGCCAACGCTCTAGAAAACTACTTCTGAGCATAGTAGTTTTCTAATTATTTATTTCTTAGATTTTCGCGAATCCCATTCACAACAGTAATGTTGTCCATCACTCAACATTTTGTTAATCACTCGCGAAAATGATCTCTGTAAAGAGTTCGAAACGTTGGAAAATAAATAGAAAATAAGTTCTAAATATATAATCCATAAAAAGTTGTTTTAATGTTATGTGATTTCTAATTAGTACATTAACAAGTTACAATTTTAGGACCAAATATTGCATTTTTAGAGGTCGCAATTTTTGGCACATTTTGGGGTCAATAGAAGCTTAACTTGAAAAAATGTTCGTCTAAAGATCCTCTATAAGATTGGTCTAAGGTATTTCTTTGTGAAACCTATAAAAAAGTTACAGAGCAAAACAAAAAAATATGTCATTTTTTCTTTGATTTTCAATTTAGGGTAAAAAGTTATGTTACGAATTGTGTTTTGACATTTTTTTTAAGACGCATAATTTTCTAGATTGTGAAAAAAGTGTTTTTTACCCCTTTTTTAAAAAATGGCGGCTGGGTGACATGGATGGCGACCCCACCCCCCCACCTAATCCCACCTAATAAAATTGCGTCCTCTAAGAAATCCAAAGCGCATGTTTACTTTTCGATGGACTAAATAGCGAAATCATTGACTTGTTTATTATGGACGAGACCAATGAAGTAGGAAAACTATGGAAATAAGCGTCACGTGGCTGCATAAAATGGCGGATTTACTTGATTTTTGATTTTTTTTGCTGCCCAGAATATTTTTATTTATCGATAAACTTTGTTGACTAAATTTATTTTAAATATTATTGAGTACATACATACATACATACATAACTTCACGCCAAATCCCTTGCGGGGTAGGCAGAGAGAACAGAGCGCCATAGGGCACGATTCTTACACACCTCACTCGCTTCGTTGACTTTCATAACTCTTTTCATGCACGCGCGTCGGTTTTTGAGGCTCTTAACATCACCTTCCTCCAGAACACGTTCTATTTGGTCTTGGAATGTGTGTCTTGGCCGTCCTCGACTCCTACGTCCGTCCGCTTTTGCATTGTATATCTGCTTAGTCAGTCTTGCGTCAACCATTCTTTCTACATGTCCGAACCATCGGAGCATGCCCTTTCTTACTTTTACACCGACACTCTCTTTCAAACCAACTTCCTTCCTTACAACCTTGTTTTCTACGCGGTCAGCGAGAGTCACTCCGCAGATTTTGCGTAGAGCCCTCATTTCTACCGCGTTTATTCTACTTTCATGCACACTCTGCCATACCCAGCTCTCGCTTCCATAAGTTAGTGTTGGGATCAGGACTGCATTGTGGATTGCTAGCTGGGCCTTTCTGCTAATATTTTTTGCGCCCAGGAATCTGCCCAACACTCCGTTTACGCTATTTCCTATCGCCACTCGTCTTTCTACATCCGCGGTGTACCTTCCATCTCTGCTAAAAGCGCATCCAAGATATACAATAATTATTGAGTATTTGTATAATTAATACTTTAATAGGAATTAAGTATATTGGCTATGCTGTTTTGGATAAAAATGTTTTTCTTAGAGTACTTACAATCTATTTTAATTAAGCTGCTGACTCTATGACTTCAATAAATTATTACAAATTTAGCGAATTTATAATAGTTTTTAACTCGTTACGGAATAAAACTATTTTATTTAAATAATTCCGCAGAGAAAATTACTTCATTGATTCATTCACTTTGTGTACGCACTAAAATACTGTTGATATGTTTGGTACTAAACTGTTTACAGGCGAGTGACAGTGCCGAGTATGAACGAGATAAATATAATATTTTGTTGATCACCGTATTTAATTTGAAATATTATTGGCTTTGTACCGGATAAATCAGGTCAATGCTTTAAAATGTATCATAGTTTCAGTCGCCTTGGTGGTTTCAGTCGTGGGATCTGATGACCAATAATTTTTTTCGGGAGTTATGTGTTATTCATGACTGACAACATTGTGCAATGGAATAATGTGCAATAGGTTCCGCACCCGTAAAAATCGGTTTTATATTCTCCTAATAGCATCAAATGCTTGAAGTTATAAACATGTTTTGAGAAACGCTATTAAAATTAAACTCCCGCGCGATAACATTTGACATAAGCCGAAGCATAGTGAAGACAGGTTGCTAGTATTTTTTTTATAAACCTGTTAGTAAATATGGTAAACTAAATAAAGCACAAAATATTTCATTTACCTTAGTGCCTTCTTCAACTATGATCTTAACGACTTCTGCCCCGATGCCCGTTGCAGCGCCGGTGATTAAAACCACTTGATCTTTCCACTGATAAGTCATTATAACAGACTCGGTCACTAGCAGAACAAAGATTGCATAAAAATCTTTGGCTCTAAAACTTATATATTGTCTATAGTATAATACTAAGATTTTACCGCAACTTTCATTGATGATCTGTCTATTTTTAATCGTTCTAATCGTTCAAACAAATGACGCAGTGAATGTTGAATTGACATGTCATAAGTGTTTTTCTTCTTGTGGATGTGGGTTCCACACTGAATATTGAGAGTTAAAGACTATTGTGAAGTTGGAATATTATTTAACTTACAAAAGAGATATATATATTTTAATTTATTTCCTACTTTTTGTTTAATAGGTCATCGTCATCATCATCATCATCACCTATTGCAGTCCACTGCTGGACATAGGCCTCTCCCAATCTGCAAAACAACATGCGATTCTCTGCCTTCCGCATCCAGTCTTTTCCGGCAGCCTTTCTGAGGTCGTTAGACCATCAGACTGGTGGGCGCCCTACGCTCGTAGGACGTAGTTTTTGTTCGTTTATTAGGTATTTTGGAAATTATTTGCAATAATATTAGCACTTATTGCATAATATTAGTATCCTAATATACTATAATAAATTAATACCTATAATAAATGAAAAATGATAACAAAATGTTAACAGCAAACGTGCAATAATACAAAAGACTAACAATGGCTTATATCATTATGTTTCAAAATTAGTATTAGGTATAATAAGGCTTGGCTTACAGTAGACAATAGTCACAAACACACACATATTTGTCACAATTATTTTAGTAAACATTTGATATCAACAAATGGAGGCATGATAAATTATTTATGATGCAACAAATTTGTTTTGTAGATAACTCATTAATACAGTGAATTAATTTTTTTATTGTATACAATATCTATCTTATCACATATCTATAATGTTATTTTTTTAAATATAATGGAATAATTATTATTACTACCCATCCCCTTTATCGGAAAGCTATATTTTAGCTTCCTATAGTGTAGCTGACCAAGTTCGGCTAGTAGATCGCGGTAATTAATTTCCAATGTGAATTCAGAGAAATAGATTTTTTTGGGATAGCGGGTGAAACGAGCAGACATGTCCCAATATGCAACTAACGTTGCCCATGGACACCTGCAACACTGATAGTATTATTACAGTTGCGTTGTTATTACCTTTTAAAATGGGATAGGGAAAAGGTTCCTACTTATAGGGTGGGGAGAGGAGAAGGAAAGAGCGAAACGAGACTGAGACCCGCTTTACGTCGACATTCCGAGAGGTTGTTGTATTTCAGATAAAGTATAAAGCTAAATGAAAGCGCAATAGCTTGGTTTGACTTAGTCGTGCCATAAATATTGTAACAAAGAAAAAAATTCTTTTTTAATTGCATATAACTTCTTCACAGCCAATCGTATGGATTGTTACAGGGACTCTAAATTATTATGACGTTTAGAGCAAGCCGTACTCTCTAAAACTGACCACAAATCATACATACATACATACATAACTTCACGCCAAATCCCTTGCGGGGTAGGCAGAGAGAACAGAGCGCCATAGGGCACGATTCTTACACACCTCACTCGCTTCGTTGACTTTCATAACTCTTTTCATGCACGCGCGTCGGTTTTTGAGGCTCTTAACATCACCTTCCTCCAGAACACGTTCTATTTGGTCTTGGAATGTGTGTCTTGGCCGTCCTCGACTCCTACGTCCGTCCGCTTTTGCATTGTATATCTGCTTAGTCAGTCTTGCGTCAACCATTCTTTCTACATGTCCGAACCATCGGAGCATGCCCTTTCTTACTTTTACACCGACACTCTCTTTCAAACCAACTTCCTTCCTTACAACCTTGTTTTCTACGCGGTCAGCGAGAGTCACTCCGCAGATTTTGCGTAGAGCCCTCATTTCTACCGCGTTTATTCTACTTTCATGCACACTCTGCCATACCCAGCTCTCGCTTCCATAAGTTAGTGTTGGGATCAGGACTGCATTGTGGATTGCTAACTGGGCCTTTCTGCTAATATTTTTCGCGCCCAGGAATCTGCCCAACACTCCGTTTACGCTATTTCCTATCGCCACTCGTCTTTCTACATCCGCGGTGTACCTTCCATCTCTGCTAAAAGCGCATCCAAGATATACAATTTCATTCACCTGTTCCAGCACTACATCATCAACCATTATCCTTGCATCTGTTCTGGATTCCTCCCTTTCAAACACCATTACTTTCGTTTTCGTCGCATTCAACTGCAAGCCTTTAATCATGCAATCATCTTTCATAGTAGTGACTAGTGTTTGCAGGTCCGACGGCGATTCGGCTAGAAGCACGGCGTCATCTGCGTAAAGCAGGCAGCTCACAACTAGGTCACCCATTCGCATCCCTACATCCATCGATCTCATTCTCTGGAGACAACTGTCCAGGTACAGGATGAACAGTCGAGCGGACAGCACGCAACCCTGTCTGACGCCGATATTGACGTCAAACCAGGGGGACAAGCCGCCGTCAACACGCACACACGCTGTGCAGCCCTCATAAGTGGACTGCACAGCGCGCAGCAGTGCTCCGCTCACCCCGTAGCCCGGGAGTATATCCCACAGATCCTTTCGTAACACTCTGTCAAACGCTTTTTCCAGATCCACAAAACCGCAGAAAACCTTCCGGTTAACAGCCAGTTGTTTCTCCACGATGTTGCGGAGAGAAAAAATCTGATCCATGCACCCTCGTCCGCTTCTGAAACCACCCTGAGCCTCCCACAACACTCCATCAGATATCACCCTCATTCTCCTTTCAATAATTTTCCCATACACTTTTGCTGCTAAACTGATCAAACTGATGGCCCTGTAACTGGCGCACTGCATACGTGATCCCTTACCTTTATACAAGGGCACGATGACAGCGCGCCTCCAGTCCATGGGAACCTTACCCGACCTCCAGCACAGATTGCTCAAGGTCAGGAAAGCGTCCCGGACACAGGTTCCACCGTGTTTGATCATTTCAGCAGACATCATATCAATTCCAGCTGCCTTACCATTTTTCATACTTCGTATCGACCATTCAATCTCTTCCATAGTAATGTCCTCATCAGATGTTGGCGCAGCGGTGTCAGCCGTAGGCTCACTCGCGGCGCCCACATCCGGAACATACTCGTACATTTCCCCAAAATACTCACTCCACCTGCCCAATACATCGCTTGGGTTTGCAAGAATGTCACCAAACTTAGACATAATTTTGTCCATTCTGGATGTTGACGAAGAACCCCGAGACTTTCTAACTTCCCTCCAGAAGAGTTTGTTATTCGCCTCGAAGTTCTCCGTCAACCTCACTTCCTCATTCGCAACAAGTCTTTCACGCTTCTCTTTCACTAAGGCTTTGGTAACATTCCTGCAGCGGCGGTAGCTCTCATACTTTTTCTCTGTCATACTATCATTCTGATTCAAACTTGAGACATAATCCAACCATGCTTTTTTCTTTCTTTCGACGCTGGATTTCACATCCGCGTCCCACCAGGCGTCACCTCTCAGAATCTTATGCCTCTTTGCACTACCACATACTTCTTTTGCACTATTCACTATACTTTCTTTCATTCTTTCCCAGCATTCTTCAACACCTAGGTCAGAAAGACTCGTCTCATTGAGTCCTTTACTGACTAGGCCTACATACATACTCCGTACACTTTCATCTTCTAATTTCTCACATTTTATCCTTTCAAGCTCTCCGAAATGGGTACGCACTCGCCAGTGTCTCCACTTCTCGAAAAGGCCCACGAATCGGCTTACCACCAGGTAGTGGTCCGTATCAAGAGTGGGGCCTCTGTAGGCTCTTGTATCCCTTAGAGTATTTCGGAGACGACTATCTATCAAAATCAAATCTATCATACTCTTTTGCTCATTCCGTCTCCACGTATACGTGTGAATATCTTTATGACGGAATAATGTGTTAGACACAAGGAGGTTCCGTTCCAGGCATACGTCCAATATCGGCTTACCAGCATCATTCACTCTCTTGTCACCATTCGGACCAAGGACAGCCTCCAGGCCGTCTCGCTTGGTTCCGACCCACCCATTAAGATCACCACACAGAATTATCCTTTCATTTTCCTCAGCTAGATCCAGAATATCCCTAACAGTTTCCCAAAACTCCTCGAGTTCGCGGGGATCCGCGGAGCTAACGGGAGCATAAGCTGCGACCAGGAAAACTCGCGTGATCCCCAGTTTTATTCGAACCCAAAGATGTCTTGGGCCTACCAACTCATAAGCTTTCACTCCGGAAGCAAAGCGGGAGGAGAGAACGACTCCAACACCCCCACTGGCACGGACGTCCGGGTCCACTCCGGACCATAGGGCTACCATGCCACCGGGGAGGTCCTCGGTCTCCCTCCCCCTCCGCTTTGTCTCCGTCAAACATAAGGCATCCAGGCATCTCTCATTTAATACATCCATCATCTCATTCATCTTTCTTGCCATGCTACCTCTAACATTCCACGTGCCTATACGGCACTCCCCTCTCCTCGTCCCGCCAGGATTGGCGCTGCGTGAAGGGTGGCGGCCCCCTTCGCCGCATGCGCATGCAGCCGCACCGACGGGGGCTAATCGGTGCCCGTCGCTTGCGGGGCACGCCCTAGCAGCCCGTCCGGCTGAGTTTGCTTTGGTCAAGATTGCGTCCCACTGGGACGGCAGGGATCGCGACGCGCACGCTCTTGACATGACCCCGACCACAAATCATAATCCAGTGGATTAAGATGGGAACTAGACGACGGCCAGTCTTCAGCTCTAATGAAGTCCGAAACGTTCGCTTCCAACCAAGATTGCGTGGACCGAGATTTATGACTCGGTGCCGAGTCTTGCTGGAAGGACCATACTTCGTTATTGAACATGGTGTTGTTAAGGGGCTTGACTACCTTTTCAAGAATGGTATCTTGATACACTTGTGCCGATGTTTTGATACCTTTTTCACAAAAATATGGCTCAGTCACTCCTTCGTAGCTAACACCCCACCAAACCATCACTGAAGTTGGATAATGCCCAAGTTGCAATCTGTCAACTAATTAGGAAGCTTCCTTAGAGCTTTGAGCATAAATACGGTCATTTTTTCTGTTAAAATGTTGCTCAATTGTAAAAACTTTTTCATCCGTAAACAATATTTTTCTGTGACCTCCCATTGCGTACCGCTTCAGTAGTTGTTTAGATTTTAACACCCTATTCTTTTTTAAATTATCAGTTAATAAATGACCAGTGCGCCTCTTATAGGCTGCAAGTCCTAAGTCATCTTTTAAAATACGCGACATTGTTCTAGGTGCTATCTTCATCTCCCGAGATAAAATCTTTTGCTTGCGGATAGGATTTCTTCGAATTCTTTCCCTTACTGCTTTGACCACCTTTTTCGTACGAACACTACGTGGACGGCAAGGTCTTTTTCTGTCACAAACAGAGGAGGTCTCATTGTACCTATTAATAGCCCGGTACACAAACATTTGACTGTACCAAATGTATGGAGAGTTTTAAAAATTGCATTTGGCTCCACACCTACTTTGTGTAATGCAATCACAGCGATTCGGTTCTCTTTATCACCCCACTCCATTTTAATATCGCAAAATGTTGTACAATGTATTGGCGCCAAAACGAGAAAACACAATGAACAATCGTATAAAAATGACAGATTCCAAATTCAAATGTATTATTTTTTATTTTTAGTTGTAACAGTATTTATGGCCAGAGTACATCTGAAAATATGATCTTGTTCAATTTCCTATTCAAACTTATAAAAATGACTTCAGCGCCTGCCACAATTAATAATATCTTAATAATAATAATATCATGAACGCAATACACACAGCGCCCTCTAGTTCCAAGCTAAGCAACTAAATGCTTGTGTTATGGATACTAGATAACGGATATTGCACATCAATGCATTGAGCTTCTTTAATTTATTCTTCTTTAATCATTAATGACGGGCCTCGTGGCGCATTGGTAAAACTACCGGCTGCAACACTGAGGTCGGGGGTTCGATTCCCACCCGAGCACAAATATTTGTGACAAACATGAATATTTGTGTGCCGTCCGGGAGTTTTTCTATGTATTATAAGTATGTATTTACAAAAAAAGTATATATGTGTTATACTTTTTCATAATAATAGTTATTAATTATAAAAGAAGAATAAATTAAAGAAGCTCAATGCATTGATGTGCAATGATATTTTTATAAAAAAAAAGATATCTGTACTCTATGGAAGTGATAATTATGCCTTAACAAGTCGGACTATTTTTGGCCCAATATTAGTCGTGAAACCACACAACGAGTACTGTGACTATGGGAACAAGAGCAAACTAGCAAGCACTTGATGTTAAGCGAGTACCGCCGCCTATAATCTGCATCACCAAGAAAGTCTTGGTACCCTATAAGGTAGGATAGAAACGTCAATGGGAACAGGGGGCCTATTATGAACTCTTAACTCCAACCAACCATTCGCTGCCTTACAAATTCTTATTATTATTATTATATTTAATTTGTGGTTTTACAGTGGTGGAGCCAAGCAGTTCGCTGCATGAATGGGCCGGCTTGACCGGTGAAATACCACGACCTCTCAGAAGACCTACGTAAAGTGGCTCATGCCGCGTTTCGTTCGGTGAGAGAGGTACCCTGAGGCCCACCCCCCTTCCCCATTCCTTCCTATCCCCTATCCCTTAAAGGTCAGTTGTGTTGCTGGTGTCCATGGGCGGCGTTGGTTGCTTACCATCAGGTGACACGCCTGCTCGTTTGCCCCCCTATCCCATAAAAAAAAAATTAAAAAAAAATGGCAAGTTATTATTAATAAAAACATAGTGTATAGTGCGACCAAAAATAATTTGACATTCGTTATGTATGATTTTTATTTAGATTTTGGCGAATCACATTCATTAAAAAGCAAATCTCTTTACAGCGATCATTTTCACGTGGAAATGATCTCTGTAAAGAGTTTGAAACGTCGGGAAATAGCATAACGTAACTTTACGCCTTTTTGTCACCCGAAAGCGTATGTAGGCAGCGGCTGTTAAGCCTCGTCTCGCCGTTATGTTTACGTCCCAAATGGTGGCGAACCTATTGCCATACCGGGCACAAAATTTTCAATCATCAATATTTATCACACTTAACTTCGGAAAACAATTTAGAAGAGTCATTGGTGTGAGCCAGTGTCAGGATTCGAACCCGGACCTCTGGATCAGAAGCCCTGTGCTCTCCCACTGGACCACCGAGACCGAAACCCGATATTATCCATAAAAAGTTGTTTCAATGTTATGTATGATTTACAATGACTTTTTGGTAAACCATTATATTATTAGGTTATTATCCAACATGAACATCTACAGTTTTCATTTGACTTTTTTCGTTTTAACGTTTATAATGTCATTTTGGAAGACATAACTTCATATGCTTTCTTCACATTAGAACTAATATCTTGGACAGGTTTAACCGTATCAGCCAGCCAGATGGAACCGGTTTTTCCAAGTTTAAACGCATCTACTAGACCCCTTGCTGCTGATTTTGGTCTGAAAACGAGTAATTTTTAACATGCGTAAACAGGTTGTCTTTTCATACAAGTGCGTTGATTTCTAGGGCTCCTAACATCACCTCCCTCCAGAACTCATTCTATTTGCTCATGGAAGGTGTGTTGTGGGAGTCCTCGACTCCTACATTCATCCGTTGTATTCATAGTTATCTAAATAAATCCGGTTTTAATTTAAAATTATGGACGACTTAATGACCTAAGCCTTATCAGTGACCGACAGATAACAATTAAATCCATTAGCTACAAAAACGAAAAGTTATAATATGACATTTGCACGGTACCTACCTAGTATTTTTTTTTTGTTTTTCTACATGATTTTTTCCAGATTCCAGACAAGATTTAAAACCAAAAATTAATTTTGTCATTTTCCAAAGGATCACCTTTTCATGCCTCATTTCTGCGCGTTAGTACTTGGGCGCTAAAATGCATATCTTTGTATGGTCTGTGTATTGAAATATGGACTATTATAACCCAGAAAACCGGTTCGTTACTAAAATGCTGGTTTATTTAAGACTACAACCATACTTACGATTGTTGTCGGTATCCACTTACGATACGAAGCATTTCATCTTCGAAAACAGCATCAAAATGGGAGCTGGCTATGGGAGTACCTATAGCTCCATAGCACATTGTCACCACCCTGACGCCAGTCCGGAAGTAATATTCATTTAACTGAAAAAGTCACAACACATTCTATTTTTGAAAATTTCTGTTTTTGAATTTCGAATTTAAAAATCCCGTCATTGCTCTATCAGAATAAAAAAAAAACTAAAAATAAAAATACGCGGAGTCCCTACGCGCTACTGAAGTGGAACTTTTTAACTGACGAACAATTATAACACGCTTAATTTATAAAGAGCACAACTTACATTCCACAGTCGGTAGTTTTACCAATACACGGTAAAACTACTGACTGTGGAATGGAGATTGGCGGGTTCGATCCCCACTCGAGTATCCCCATCTTAAAGTCTGGGTAGAATTTGGTGACTATTTTATTTAGGAGGATGTGCCATATTCGACGTCGCATTGTTCTTTGATTTAGGTACTCCCCCAAGCTCAAGCCCATTCGGTACCCATATTGTAAAATGCATTAAAATACTTATTACTTATAGCATTGGATTTAGAATGACGTCACATTTTCAAGTTACTATCGAAAAGCCCTTTCATTTGATACCCATATTGTAAAAAAGCATTAAAACTATATTTGAATGAGTGGCGGTGGAGTTTCACCGGTCGAGCAGCCCATTCATGCAGCGAACTGCTTGGCTCTACGACTGTTAATAATATTATCCAAACTTAGCGTGTATAAAAACTTTAAAATTGAGTTATAAGATTCAATACAATAAAAATATTTATTACATACTTTTAAACTTACATACATTGCAAAATAACAAATATCGATTTAATTATCCATATAGTAACAAATATACGTCTGGCATGTTCGGTAGCCGCTTCGTAACTACTTGTACTTGTTGTGTTACAAAAAAAAATAGAGATTTACAAAAAAAAAATACTAGTACAGATAGCACAAAAAGAATTAATTAGAAAGAAATTGCAATAAGGTAAAAATAATTAAGACAAATCAAAATTTAGTTTATGTAATGAAATTAAATACAAAGAAATTAAAAAGCCCTTATTTTACTAGCTACATATTGCATTTTAATAACTATACTAGTTGTTGCTCGCTACTTCATCTGCGTGGACGCCAAAAAAGCAGGAAGAATACTGTGCCTGTGCCATTATACGGGTTCATCGCTCACCCCCAGTTAGTGATAGCGTGATAATATTTAGCCTCTGTTGACCCGACCCTCTTGGCTATATTTAAGCAAAATTCGACGTAAAAGCATGCAGTACTTTTACAGTTTATCCGTAACAAACATACAGACAAACAGACAAAAATTCTAAAAACTATATTTTGAGGTTCGGTATCGATTGTAGATCAAGTATATCCCAAGAATTATGCAAATGAACTATTCAATGAAACTCAATGAAATATTCAACTTTCCTACAATTTTATTACATGTATAGATTATTTGGCGGCACATTAGAAAGAAATTATTTATTTTACCCATTTTGTTTTTCATACTTCTTAAACGTATTTGTAATCTAATTGTACTTTTGTACATGTAAACTAATGGTTGCAATAAGGTAAAAATAATTAAGACAATTTAAAATTTAGTTTATATAATGAAATTAAATACAGTAATAAATACAGAAGTAAAAAAGCCATTATTTTACCTGCGAATAAATAATATATTTATTAAAATGCAATATTTTAATAAATATATTATTTATTGACTAATTACTAAATGTTTTACAATTTTAATACTGAACTACAAAAACTACAAATTGTAGTTGTGTTACTCCTGTGTCTGTATGGATACTTTTTATTAAATTTCCCAAGGTTGGTTTTTCAGTTATAGCGACGTCAAACTAATTATTATTTGTTATTATTATTATTATATAGTATTAAAAAATGCCTTGTTTGTATATTCCTACTAATATTTAAATTTTTTGTTTTGTTCTTATTTTTAAGTAGCATATAAATTTAAAAATTAAAAACAATATTTTTTATGCAGTAAGTACTTTTGAGACGCGGTGCGATAAAAAAAGTGCCGCTACTAGCTACTAGATGTCTATGTACAGTTTTTAATCACGCTATGGAAATTCTCTTCCTTGGTTTATATAAGCCGATTAATGTTTTAGTGTTTTATATTACCTATAATACCCGCGAGGGGGCGTTAAAAGCGTTAAATGCTTTTGCACGAGACATTAGAAGTTCCACTTCAAAAACTAAACCGGCCAGCTATATTGATTAATTGGTACTATAGTAGTTTTTTCACTTACTCCTATACAGTTCCAGAACTGCAAAACTGCACTCTTGGTGGCAAAATATATCGGTATCATTGGACTTTGCATAATACCAGCTACAGGGGATATGTTGATAACAGTTCCACCTCGACCACCCTTGTCTTTGCGCATCATTTCTATAGTTTTTAATGTACCAGCTACCACGGCGTATACATATCCAGTTTAATCTTTGACTGTCTTGAATATTCCCAGGAGCCACTGTGGTTCGTTGGTGACGTCACACTCGTAGAACTTCACCTTGTTGCCGCCATATTTGCTGTTCAAC
Source organism: Euproctis similis (assembly GCA_905147225.2). Classification (NCBI taxonomy): domain Eukaryota; kingdom Metazoa; phylum Arthropoda; class Insecta; order Lepidoptera; family Erebidae; genus Euproctis; species Euproctis similis. The sequence continues at coordinate 16,748,996 of LR990116.1, forward strand.
ACATTCTGTAGCTCTATACCAGCCGATACATCCACATTACATGCTGAAAAGAAAAAAAATTACGCGGAGTCCCTACGCGCTACTGAAGTAGAACTTTTTAACAGACGAACATTTATAACACGCTTAATTTATAAAGAGCACAACTTACATTCCACAGTCGGTAGTTTTACCAATACACGGTAAAACTACTAACTGTGGAATGGAGATTGGCGGGCTTTCATTTGATACCCATATTGTAAAAAAGCATTGAAACTATATTTGAATCAGTGGCGGTGGAGTTTAACCGGTCGAGCCAGCCCATTCATGCAGCGAACTGCTTGGCTCTACGACTGTTAATAATATTATCCAAACTTAGCGTGTATAAAAACTTTAAAATTAAGTTCTAAGATTCAATACATTATAAATATTTATTAGATACTTATTATATACATACTTAGATACTTACATACATTGCAAAATAACAAATATCGATTGAATTATCCTTATAATAACGAATATACTTCTGGCATGTTCGGTAGCCGCTTCGTAACTACTTGTTGTGTTACAAAAAAAATAGAGATTTACAAAAAAAATACTAGTACAGATAGCACAAAAAGAATTAATTAGAAAGAAATTGCAATAAGGTAAAAATAATTAAGACAAATCAAAATTTAGTTTATGTAATGAAATTAAATACAAAGAAATTAAAAAGCCCTTATTTTACTAGCTACATATTGCATTTTAATAACTATACTAGATGTTGCTCGCTACTTCATCTGCGTGGACGCCAAAAAAGCAGGAAGAATACTGTGCCTGTGCCATTATACGGGTTCATCGCTCACCCCCAGTTAGTGATAGCGTGATAATATTTAGCCTGTGTTGACCCGACCCTCTTGGCTATATTTAAGCAAAATTCGACGTAAAAGCATGCAGTACTTTTACAGTTTATCCGTAACAAACATACAGACAAACAGACAAAAATTCTAAAAACTATATTTTGAGGTTCGGTATCGATTGTAGATCATATCCCAAGAATTATGCAAATGAAATATTCAATGAAACTCAATGAAATATTCAACTTTCCTACAATTTTATTACATGTATGTATGATTATTTGGCGGCACATTAGAAAGAAATTATTTATTTTACCCATTTTGTTTTTCATACTTCTTAAACGTATTTGTAATCTAATTGTACTTTTGTACATGTACACTAATGGTTGCAATAAGGTAAAAATAATTAAGATAAATTAAAATTTAGTTTATATAATAAAATTAAATACAGTAATAAATACAGAAGTAAAAAAGCCATTATTTTACCTGCGACCTATTGCATTTTAATAACTATATTATTTATTGACTAATTACTTAATGTTTTACAATTCTAGTACTGAACTAGTTGTGTTACTCCTGTGTCTGTATGGATACATGTTATTAAGGTTCCCACGGTTGGTTTTTCAGTTATAGCGACGTCAAACTAATTATTATTTGTTATTATTATTATTATATAGCATTAAAAAATGCCTTGTTTGTTTATTCCTACTAATATTTAAATTTTTGGTTTTGTTCTTTTTTTATGTAGCATATAAATTTAAAAATTAAAAACAATATTTTTATGCAGTTAGTACTTTTGAGACACGGTGCGATAAAAATAGTGCCGCTACTAGCTAATAGATGTCTATGTAGAGTTTTTAATCACGCTATGGAAATTCTCTTCCTTGGTTTATATAAGCTGATTTATGTTTTAGTGTTTTATATTACCTATAATACCCGCGAGGGGGCGTTAAAAGCGTTAAACGCTTTTGCACTATGGATGATCGATGTTAGGAAAACATCGATGTTGACATCGATGCTAACATTGAATCAAATGTATCGATATACAATAAATATCGGTCGAAAGACATCGATATTTTTAAAACATCGATGTTTTTGGAAACAAATAAAACTGTCGACAATATTTATGAATAGTTTAAATTGTTCGATAAATGCTCTAGAAATAATAAAAATATTAAAAAATTAACATTAATAATTATATAATAATATCTTGGACACAATACACAGCGCCCTCTAGTTCCAAGCTAAGCAACTAAATGCTTGTGTTAAGGATACTAGATAACGGATATTAATACACATATACTATTCTTTTGTAAATACATACTTATAATACATAGAAAAACACCCAGACGCCACACAATTATCCATGTTTTTCACAAATATTTATGCTCGGATGGGAATCGAATCCCCGACCTCAATGCGGTAGTTTTACGAATGCGCCACGAGGCCCGTCAATTCCCCTGTATTTTTAGGGATAATTATGCAATATTTCTACTTGAAGGTAGTACACCTACTGCACGCTAGACCGCGCCCAAAAGATTAATTGACGTTTCGATATTTTATGCAGCTAACATCGATGTTACGATGATATCGAAGTCAACCCATCGATGTTAAAACATCGATGTTATATAGTCAAACATCGATGTTTATCCAACATCGATGAATATCGATCATCCCTTTGCACGAGACATTAGAAGTTCCACTTCAAAAAATATTGTTTTACATACAAAGGTAGCCAAATTTTTAGGGTTTTGTTTAAAATATTACAGGATTCATAGGGCTTCATATGGGTACTCTAGACTGCCAACTATGAATGAGTGTGAGTATTTTTTTAATATTAAAGGTCCTTCCAAAATGATTTAATACCGTTTTTAAATGCTATGCCAATTAGGGTTAACTTATTAAGTGCATAAGAAACATGGTAAAACTGTGAATATTAAATCTGCATTTTCCATTAGTTTTGTTATACATTCAAAATGTGTGCCTTTGTTTTGGGCCATAAGTAATATTAAATCCTATATAATATAGGTGGTAACCCTATTGACATAAATCTGATATATTTTAATCAATAATCGGTAACACAAACATTTGCACTCGGCGCGACGTAATAAAAACTTTCAGATATGAGAATGAAGGTACAGAAATAATAAAAGATATGACTTGTTGTTGTTTTTGTCTTTATAATCTAGATGGGATTTTTATAATCTAATCGGATTTCCAATTGGAACATCATATGGACTGCGCCGCGTCGGCCGTCCCCCCACCAGATGGACTGAGGACCTAGTGAAAACAGCAGGAGTCGTTGGATGTTAGCGGCACAGGACCGGGAGTTATGGCGTGCTTAGGGGAAGACCTACGTTTAGCAGTGGACAGATCTGCGCTGATGATGATAAGTTTAATTCAGTAAAGACTTTTTGGTAGTTTTTTTTTTAACTTTTAACATTTTTCGAAATTCTATTTTATAACTAGACACTTTTTGATGGTAAGTAATTGGGCGCCAGTAAAATAATGCCTACCTATACCTACTTTTTTCCATTCAATAATTCTACAACTTAGATACTTGTATTAATCTATATTAATTCAACTGTAAATAGGCTTTTTCTTCACTCATAATTAAGTAAACATAACATAACTTCACGCCTTTTGTTACCCGAAGTTAAAGTAGTGTAGCCTCGTCTCGCCGTTATGTTTACGTTCCAAATGGAACAGGTGGCGAACCCATTGCCATACCGGGCACAAAGTTTTCAGTCATCGATATTTATCACACATAACTTCCAACAATAATTTTGTAAAGTCGTTGGTGTGAGCCAGTGTCGGGATTCGGACCCGGACCTCTGGATCAGAAGCCAGAAGTGAAGAAGATTGAGTAGAATTAAAAATATTTAATTCTAATTCAAATTTAATCGAGTAATTCAGTTACGCCATGTAATATCCATGCGAACTCTATTAATATATCAAATTTTAAATATTACCAAAACTTAAGATTTTTTTTAGAGTTTTGTTTACAACCTTTAGTTGTCTTTAGACGATGCCGCAAAAGTCTAGATTTTTTATAGCCTGCGCGATGTTCGTATTCATCAATTCGAAATCCTCAGTCTGTGAGTTCAAAGTTGCGATTGTTTTTTAGTCAGAAATATTATATTAAATATTAATTACGTCGCAATATTTTGGTGATTGATTTTAGATTTTTTGTAATAAGATTTTAGTAAACAAAAACATACATATGTTCTATTTGATGGTGAGCAGTTGCTGTCTATGGACGCTTGCTAGAGTATAGAGATTCTTTTTAAATCACATCCCTTAATTCGTTGTCCCTTAATTCTTATTACAAAGACAATCTTGAATGCATTTTTTATGGTATTGGAGGCAAAACGACCAAGTAGGTCACCTGATGGTAAGCAACTACTCACCGCCCATGAACACCGTGGAGCGTTACCGGCCTTTAAGGGAGTAGGAGGGGAAAGGGGATAGGACCTCCGCATACCTCTCTCACATGAGCCACATCACGCCGATATTCCGAGAGGTCGTGGTATTTCACCCGTCGAGCCGGCCCATTCATGCAGCGAGCTGCAAGACTCTACCACCATTAAATTACATGTTAACTACATTTTTTTTTTCTTTAAATGTAGTATTTATTTTCGTTATTAGTGTTTGTCTGAGTCTTTATGCGTATAATTTTATCTTGCTTATATTATATATTATGCTTTGACAAATAGATTGATTTAAAATTGTATACTCACGTTTGTTCGAATCATACAATATCCACACAAACGTACTTTTTTCGGTACATAAAATAAGTAGAAAATCTGTTAAAACATCGGAACTAGATAGGAATGGAGTTGCACAAAAAAGTCAATAATGAAAAGCAAGGCATTTGTTATGTGTATTTATTAATACTTATGTCAATTTAGAAGACATAATACTATATGCTTCCTGTATATCGGAACAGATGTCCTGGGCAGGCTTGTCAGCATCAGAAAGCCAAGTGGAGCCACTTTTCGCACGCAGAAATGCGTCTACTACACCTCTTGCAGCTGATTTTGGTCTGAAAATAAATTAATGCTTAACTTTTGCCTGGAATATGCCATGTGTATGAAAGTAATATAGGATCAATGAATAAGTTTAAATAACGATATTAATAATACTTATAGTTAAACAAATATTATACAGCGAAAAGATTTTTGTATTTTTCAATGTAACGAATAAACTCAAAAACTACTGGACTGATTTCAATATTCTTTCGCCCTTTTGAAAGCTGCATTCACCGAGAGTAACATAGGATATGTTTAACCATCATCATCATCGCCATTATGTTTGTACGCGAGTAAAACCGCGAGGCGGAAAGGTAGTAATTTATATAGTAAATGATCTAATAATATTGCTATATATAAATAACTTCACGCCAAATCCCTTGCGGGGTAGCCAGAGAGAACGGAGCGAAACGATTCTTCTACACACCTCAATTGGTCTGACTTTCATAACTCTTTTCATACACGCGCGTCAATTTTTGAGGCTCTTAACATCACCTTCCTCCTCCTTGCTTGTTTTAGTTTAGAAATTTGCTAAATTATGAAACGCAGATGAAATCTTGCGATTACTGGGAATATGGAATACTTACGATTGCTGGGGGAATTCACACATCAGCTTGAACATTTGCTCTTCTAATTCTGGATCGAAAGTGCCAAGCTTCTGTGAAGACAACAGCGGAGTACCGGTGGCACCAAAACAGACTGCTACAACCCTCACGCCGGTACGGGAATAGTATTCGTCCATCTGAGTCAATGATTTAATTTCTATATTTTCTTATATATGCTATCAATATCATTAGGTATTATTAATGATTTTCGCTAATGTTTTTAGAAACTATACACACAGCGCCATCTAGTTGAAAATAAATACATATTTTTATTCTTTATAATATAAAGTGTACCCTTTGCTCATGGACATCACTTGCTTTTGGACATGCAAGGGTTAAACTCGTGTATACATAGAATGTACCCAACGTGGATAAATTATAAACCCATTTTTATATATATTTTTTTGGAACGAAGTTCCTTACAGCAGGCTTGGAGGGATTTTGCTGCGCGACCGAACTGAAAAAAAGGTGATAGTAAAACCGTAAGAAAAAATTCGTGGAAAAAAGTGCGTGGAACAAAACCGTTAAATGAGACGTGCGCAGGCACGACAGTCGCATACAAAAGTGAGTAGTGTATAATATTATTTCTATTTTTCTATTTCTATGTAATTTTATGTTGTCAAACAAAAATAAAGAGACATATTTTGTTATTTTAGTTGATAATTTGAATTACGATGTTTTTTATTATAAGTAATTTATTATTTCCTAAAATACTGAATTTCCTAAATACTTTCTTGTACTTAAATAAAAACTAATCAGCAAAATTTAAGAGAAAAATCAAGAAAACCTACATAAAACTGAGCACGATTTTTTTGCAATTTGTGTCGATTCTACATCAGCCGAAGGAACTTCGTTCCTACCTGGTGTCCCACGACACCACATCATTTTTTGTATTATACACAGATCAGTGCTTGACAACACTTCACCTGTTGGTAAGTGATAGTGAAGTCGTTGGTGGTAAATCGCCCTGGCCTGTTAAAAACCTATTCACTCTCTTTTTGAAGACACCCGTAACGAGTAAACGGTTTGCATCCTCGTTTCTTTAAATATGTCTTTATCTTAGGGATAACCCACAATGGGCATTTTTATTTTTTTACTTTTTACCAGAAATAATGGCTTATTTATGATGCGATTTTAAACATTACAGCATTAATTTTCATCAAATTAAGTGTCTTAAATAGATTTTGTGTGTAATATAGATGATTCTTGCACTTTACAGCATGCAAGTTAAACGAATATTTTCGAAGATATTGCAGTATTAACATGGTGGGTCAGCAGTTAAAGCCTATAAATAGCACAAACACTGCTACTACAGTGGTAGAGCCATGCAGTTTGCTGCATGAATGGGCCGGGCCGGCTCGACCAGTGAAATACCACGACCTCTCAGAAGATCGACGTAAAGTGGCTCATGCCGTGTTTCGTTCGGTGAGAGAGGTACCCGGATGCCCACTTCCCTTCCACAACCTTCCCTATCCCCTATCCCTTAACGGTTGGCAACGCAACAGTAACACTATATGTGTTGTTGGTGTCCATGGGTGGCTTTGGTTGCTTTCCATCAGGTGACACGCTTGCTCCTTTGCCCTCCTATCCCATAAAAAATACAACTTTTAAGGTTTCGCGTTGCATATTACATGAAAGAACGGGAAATAACGCCACACGTTTAGATAAACAAATAATCCAAAAATATATAAAAATCTAATTTACGTGTCTTATTAGACGCGGAAATCATCAACATTTAGCAGACCGCGCGAACTATGCATCGCCTTATTTTATACATTTATAACTAAAATTTATTGTCCCACTCTTATTAATAACTTAAACTTTCCTCAATAAATGGACTCTCTAAAACTAATATTTTTTTCAATCCAAACCAGTAGTTCCTGATACATATATACATAAATTCTCGCCAAATTCCTTACGGGGTAGGCAGAGAGAACAAAGTGCCATAAGACACGATTATTACACGCCTCACTCGCTTAACTAGTATGTATTAGCTACTGACAACCAAGACATTGATAATATAATATTTACAACTTCAAAGAAAGCTTTATTAGCAATGCCACTTATAAACAATGAATATAGCAATGAACTTGTCCCAAGTTTTTTGTCAACCTTTAGATTTTTTAATACTACTTAAACAACTTTTTTTATTTGGTCACTATTGTTGACTTCAACGAAAAAAACGGGACACCATATGTTCAAACCGGGGTAGCTAACTCACAGTGAGTGTTTTTTTTTATATAAGTCAAATGATGTCGGTTTTGCGATTAAGCTTATCGAAATAAATTTACTACATTTTAAAAGGTATATCTTAATAATGTAAAGTTTATTACATTTATCTAGAATGTACTATAAATCAGTATTATAAGTCACGCAGTTCGCTGCATGACTGGGCCGGGCCGGCTCGACTCGTGGAATACCACGACCTCTCAGATTATCGCTGAAAAGTGGCCTTTAAGGCACTAATAGCCGCGTTTCACTCGCTGAGAGAGGTATTCGGAGGCCCAATCCCTTTCCCCTTCCCCTTTCGAAACCCACTCCCGACCCCGCCCATATCCCATTGTAAGGGCCGGCAACGCAACTGTAACACTGCATGTGGTGAGGTGGCCATGGGCGGCGTTTGTAACTATCATAAGCCTGCTCGTTTGGCCTCCGAGCACGAGAATTTTATATATTAGAAGTAGGATATACTTCTAATATATAAAATTCTCGTGCACAATTTTCGTTCCCATACGTCTTCGAAACGGCTTGACCGATTCTCATGAAATTTTGTATGAATATCGGGTAACTCTTAGAATTTTCAAGCCCCTACAATCAACCCCTATTTTTAAAATTTTATCTTTTGGCAAGACAGCATTTGCCGGGTCAGCTAGTAATATATAAATGTGAATATAAGTTTGTTTGTGTGTTATGCTTTCACGCGATAACTACTCAATCAATCATCATTGAACTTTGTACACATATTCTATGACGTAATTTACATATATTTGAACCCGAAGGAAAACTTATAAAATAGTCTACAACAATATCCTCACACAATATCCTCTTATAAAATTGTTACAGTTCAAAACTTTTTATTTTTGTTACAGAGAAATATATTTTACCTATATAATTTTTATTTGAAACCTAATTATACTTCAATTTTATTTCTTAATTACCAAACCCAAATTACTAAATACATAGTAAAATCTATCTCTTAATAATTTCTTCCCGAAAAATACACAAGTTGAAGTTTATCAACGTTTCTTTGAAAGTTAATGGATGTACTGATTACAGTGTAAGATATTCACTTAACTAAATTTTAAATGTATGAAATTAAGCAATTAGAAACAGTACCCCCTGTAGTCGGGTAAAAGTTACGTAGGTACTAGGTACCTCCGATAAACCTATGGCAACAAAGGTGGCTTTTATTACAAGGGCTTTGAAATCAAGCATACGATATCACACTTTGTTTACAATTTATTTCATTAAATAGATATTAGAGGAGTCTGCAGTGGTTCAGTGGTTTGAGAGTTCAAAATGGAATTTTTATGTCATTTTTACAGCTGGGTTAGATTATTGGAATTTTAGAAAGGATTTCTTATTTATTTAGTAATGTAACCTATGTCACCCGGGAAGTTCACAGTGGTGATTTTTTTTAATCTACTAAATCGGGGCCTATTTAATACAAACAAACAATCAAATCTTTCCCCTTTATAATATTGGTACAATCATTATAAAATTGAGACAAAGTAGGTAGTCACGATACAAAATTTAATTAGTATTATCAAGTCAAATTAAACTCATGAATATTATAATTTTACTCACATACCTAACTGTAATAACTTTTTCGAATGGAATTGAATAACCAATTACCATTGAAATAATAAACATTACCAAATGAAATAATAAATAGTCATAACTAAATAGTACATTGAAAAGAAACTCTAAGTAGGTATGTACATAGGTAGGTATGTTGTGTTACTAAATATTTCATAGACTCTTATCTTTGATAAACAAAACCATTATAATATTAATTTGATATATGCTTAGTGAATGGATAACTATTTCTAGTACCTGGATGGATAACTATTAATAGTAGTAGGAGTCAGAATGTTTAAAATAAGAATTGATTTGTTTATGACTAATTATTTTATTTATTTTATTTTATACATGACAATAATTATGAGTTCAAATTAACTTGTTCAAATGCCCAAATAATTTTATCTTTTAGTATGTCACGGCTAGTGAGTGCCTCACCACTGTACACTAATGTTTTTATATGACCCCACAAATAAAAGTCCATTGGAGTGATATCTGGAGATCGCGGTGGCCAGGCACGTGGCCCGTTACGTCCTATCCATCGGCCAGGATATTCTCTATCCAACAGCTGTCTAACCTGCTGCTGCCATATTGCTTAAAATACATTTCACGTAGAGAGGCGATCGGTACATCTTCTAACAATGTTAGAAGGGTTGTGCTTAGAAAATGGTGATATGTTTCACCATTTAACCTTGCTAAAAAGATGGGGCCGAGTAGAGTGAAATTAATAATTCCAGCCCACACATTCACGCTGAAGCGATGTTGAAAATTATGTGGCCTGACTTCGTGCGGATTTTCAAAACTCCACAAATGCTCGTTGCGAGTATTAAATAATCCTACTCTGCCAAATGTAGCTTCGTCCGTCCATACAATATTACGGCGTTCTGCTAATAACCACATGCAAAACTCTATTCGTGCCGGTTTGTCTGGCTCGGTTAATTCTTGTGCACGTTGCAGATGAAAAGGATATTTGCCTTCGTTATGAATAACACTCCATGCAAAATATTAAGACATTGAATCGGTGGGCTGCGTCGTCTTTAGTACTTGCGGCGGGATTAGTCTCAAAGAACTCAAGTATATCTTCCTGCTCACGTGCGTCTTGGAGGACGCCCACGATCACTGGAACTTGGCTGAAATTGTCCGTGGTCTCGTAATCGCTGTGTAGCGGCAAGCATTGTCACAGGACTTGGAGTTGGTGAATTAGGAAATCGTCGTGCGTATTCTCGACATGCTTCCGATACATTGTCGTTACATCTAGCAAGCATCCGAACCATTTCCGTGTACTCGATATTAGAATACCGAAAAGCCATTGTTTAAAATATTTAAATTATTAAAAAATAATAATAACAAGGAATGTAAGCAGTCACTTGACAAATTCGCACACAATGGCCGCGTTCCACATAAAGCCCACATCCACAAAGACCGCGACCGCGGGGCGCGAAAATTGTCGTTCCACTAACGTAAAAACGCCGCGGGCGTTTTGGGCGAATGTTAAATTAAAAGTGCAACGCAGAACTTGAGCACTGTGTGCTAGCAATATGGCGGCTCGGAAAAATCATGAAGTTCTGATGACATATGTCATTTTTTATTGAAAGCCCACCAAGACCTACCAATATTTTGCGGGCGAAGTGGGCGCGAAGCGGTCGCGAACAGTGACGTCATCTATGACGTCGGCGATCGCTCGCAACGACCGCGGGCTTTATGTGGAGTGCTACTGTGGGCGTTGCGGGCGTTGCGGTCGCTTAGTGGAACTTGCCCTATCATTAAGATTATGACACGCGCGGTACATCAAACGTCAAGGGCGGTAATTTACCAAAGAGTATGTAAATTACGGGCGACTAACTAGGGATGTAAAGAATTATCGATTATTGAAATAATCGATTAAAAATAGAATTTTTTAAGTAAATAAATCGAGTTTAATTTGTTATTATTTTTAAATAACTAATCGATTAATAATCGATTTTTTTCTTAATCATTCAATTACATATTACCGATTTTTTATCTGCAACGCTCCGATATTAGAAGTTTGGTCTTCTGGCCCGGAACGAAATCTATTATAGAATACTTTCTCCATAATGCTATTTTTAACACCATCTGTGACCGCATTCCTTCTATAACTTTGAAACAGTTTAGTTATTCATTTAATCAAATATTCATTCATATTCCGTTTTTTTTATTGTTTATTTCCAAATGACTAAATATTACATGGAGGCTTTTCTAGTCACATACCACAAAAACCTTCTGGGGTTTACCAGTGGTATATCATCCATCCCACCAAAAGCCAACAACAATTGCAGACATAAGTTCCTTAAGACTATTTTACAATTTTTCTTAGTTAGTGTGTCACGAATTTCGGCAGGCAGACATAATTAATGTCTGCCTGCCGAAATTAACGATTAAATTTAAATTAACGAATAAATAATGACATTATTATACATGTCATTAATTAATCGTTAGTAAAACTTCATTTTTTTAACGAGTTTTCGTGACTAAAAGTTTATAAGTCTTTTTTGGTTTTGTTTTTGAACAATGTCTGCGACTAAAAAGACGACAAGTAGATGGCGTCAATATTTCCATGTTGACAATAAATCCGGCAATGCCAATTGTACATATTGCCCGAAAATTTAAAAATCGATTAATTTAAATAAATCTATTATTTTTTTAATAAAATCAATTATTAATTAAGCGATTTTTTCATAGTAATAAATTGATCGATTAATTAAAAATCGATTTTATATGTAAAATGTCCTAGTCTACGACTAACAAGTTTAGCTAATGATTTACTTATTAGGGCTGAATGCTGATAGGGCTGTTGATAAAATATCGATATCGCTTGCGGCCACAAAACATAATATATATTATTTAAAGGGACGAATTTGATTTAGTCTATATATAAATCCAGGAAGAAAATTGTTTAAGCGTGATTTTTATCTGTACATAGACATCTAGTAGCTAGTGCTGGCACTATACCACTCATATAATACTTATAAAGCATAATAGTTTGTTTCTTTAAACGCGCTAATCTCAGAAACTGCTGATTCTATTTTAAAAATTCTTTCAGTGGTGGATAGTCTATTTATAAAGGAAGGATTTAGGCTATATTATATTTTCTAATGAATTAGGGATCGTTACTAAAAGTCCGATAATGTAACCCAAGGTGTAAAAAAGGAACTAAAAAAATGATGAACTACCAATTTTAATTATTTATTTTGTTTGAAATGAAATAAAAATTAAAAATTGTGATTTTTAAAAGTCGTAGAACAAAAGTGTTAGGTAATTACCTGCAGAATATATAGCCTTAGCTAATTATTAGTATATTTGAAATACCCCTGTATATTCCTGTATTAGATATACTAAAAAAAAAAACAATAAAATGCTTGATTCCGACTGAAAATTTAGAAGTTGCGAATATTTCTTTCTGTTTTACCCAATTGAGTAGGTACAAAGCTCTGTAAGATCCGAGTGCAAATAAATAATGGGATGTAATACTTTCAGCCTCTCCAGTTTTAGAAACTAAGAATAACTGTGGTAAGATAGCCACAGACTTCAGGTAAATTGAGAAGGTCCATAATACCTGCAAATAAATATTAACTCATATCACTATCCATACAAGTATATACAACTGTATAACATTGTATATACAAAATATTACTAACCTCCATAACAGTCAGTTCGTGGTTGATCAAAAATGCTAATATCAATGATGGTATCAGCAGGAACTCAATCCTGAACGTGTCGTGGTTATGATCATACGATCATACGTGCCTATAATGACCTATATGTTCTAGACTTGTAGTAACCTTCTCAAAGCGTGACCACTGGCCATAAGCCTACAGGCTTATGCGAAGCTTATGTCAATTCAGTCATCTGTCAGACGCGAACCGAATAACAAAAGGTACAAAATGGGTAAATGCGTAGTAAAAGAGTGCAATTCAAGATCGGAAACCCATTAGAAATTAACCGGAACTACTTTCCACACGTAAGATTAATGTTTACATTAATATTAAAATACAGTAAAATAGATAAAATGTTGAATTTTTATAATTAGCTTCAGTGATACCACTAAAAACTTAGTTTTAGTTTCCCACATTTGTGGGAGAATTATTAATATATGGAAAAGGAGATTTTAAATATTTTTTGTTATAATAATAACGCTGCAGGGTGCCTAAAGATGCAGCACGCCGTGACAAGTGGGTGAAAATTATCCGATTGCTGAGAAAAGAAACTGACTGGCTACCTGCACCCGGGAGATCATTTATCGTCAATTCAAGTTGATCATTCGCTTTTATTAATAAATGCCATAATTAATAAATACTTAAAAATAAGATTGTATCACGAAAGCAAATTATTCACTCAGACTTATAAAAAAGGCAATTTTATACAAACTTATGTTGCACAGCGGTGTATGATCAATAATTCATCTGCCTAGCTTTTTCCCAATTATGTTGGGGTCGGCTTCCAGTCTAACCGGGTGCAGCCGAGTACTAGTGTTTTACATGGAGCGACTGCCTATCTGACTTCCACAACCCAGTTGCGTGGGCAACACAATCCCCCTTGGTAAGTCTGGTTGTTAGACCTACCAAGACTTTTTGGCTTCTGACTACCCGTAACGACTGCCAAAGATGTTCAAATGACAGCCGGGACCCACCAATTTAACGTGCCTTCCGAAACACGGAGGAACTCGTCATGAGAAGATGGTCACCCATCCACGGACCGACCGCGCCAAGCGTTGCTTAACTTTATAATCGATCGACCCGTGCGGCTGTTAGGCCCTGTCCACGTTAAATAAAATAATTCCCTTTCAATATAATGAATGTAAGTACATTATTTTACTACTCAAGCGTTTTCACTATTTTGTGTATCTGTACCGTTCAGCGTACCGATCAGCGATTTAAATCGCTGCTCTAAGGCAGGTGTACACAATTAGGTACAGATGAGTGTGATCCAATTTTTTTCGGAGCAGCCGATCTAGTACGGAGTACACAGAGATCGTTGATCCATTCATTATTTCAGTTATCTTCTAATACATCTGATAAGAAATTAATAAGTAATAGTAAAATATTGAATTTATATTTATTAAATATTTTTACGAGTACATGGCTTGAAAAAGTTGGGTAAAATTTCGCATGGGCAGGCCACCCCACACCGCCATTGCAAATTTATATTGCCATCTTTGTCTAATCAAAGTGACGGCAATGTATTTGCGATTTGTGTGACTGAAATAGATATATGTTTCATTTTAAATGTCTAGTGGTTTCAAAGCTACGTCATTGCATCTAAAAAGTGGACACACATTTTTTGACGCATTTGAATGAGGTTTGCTCCTCTTGTATATTGAACTCAGTGCATACGTTGCTTTGAATTTGACGTACATCAAGTAAACAGTGGCATACGAAGCCATTAGGAACACCATTTTCATAAACGTATTGTAAAGAGAGATAAAGTTGGTAATCAGATCCAAATACCTCGCAGTGTATACAATTGCAAAAAGTATCTGAGACTTTCCCGATATACCTGAAAAAGAGACCGCAATCGTAAGAATTCATCTAAAATAAATAATAGTTAAAAAAACTAAAAAACACGCTTTTTATAGAGAACCGAACTAAAAAATAGAAAATAAATTTTAATGAATTTAAATTAAGAAAATAGTGTTAAACATTTCAATGAATATAAATTAAAATAAGCGTGGGGTGCATGGTGTCAATAGTTATAAATATTTTATTGACAGATATGAATAGTGATTATCATTTCGATAATATCTTAAAAAACATCCCACGCTTTTTTAAATTTATATTCATTGAAATGTTTAACACTATTTTCTCTGTGAAGCTAATAAAAAGCTAATAAAAATACATTACTATAGTGCCGGCAGAACTGGTCGTTTTTAGATCGATTTAACTTACCCGCACATGATCTGGTTTTCCAGATTTTAAGCAGTAATATTATAATAGCTAAAAGATGGGATCAATCACCAAGTAGACGGAAAATATTCATATTGCAGATTGAAGACAATTGCTTTTTCAGATACGCCGCGTATACTCTTAGAAGTACACTCGTTTATACCACAGGTTTATACCATACAAGCAAAAATGACGTGGCTGATTGACATGGTCATGAAAAAATTAAAAATAAAACTGGTACTTGTTTGTGCAGTCAGAGTCAATAGTTCTATCTATACTCTTTGGTTATCACTTGTCTTTTCGTTTGTGTTTAAATACGCACTGTGGCGACTGGCTGGCGACTGGCGCAGAGTTGATCGAATTTGTGTGGTGTAGACAGTGTTCCGTTGTACAGTGATCGAAAGTTATTCTAATTAGATTTGTCATACCTATTTGTTTCTTGTGTATCCAAATTGCTCCTTCATTTAATTTGAGAATTATTAATTAACGCACCATGAATCCGTACCAGCAAGTGAGTATTGTTTCTATATTCTTAGCAGATTTTGAGACAATATTTTATCAAACATCAATATATAATTACTGTTTCAAGAAAGGAATATTCCGCTGAGCGTTATGAATTATGGCTGTTAATTTTAAACGATAATTACCTATTAAAAGAAATTGGTAATGCTGCTTTGTCAATTTTGTCTTGCCAAAACTATTTGACTGGGTAACTTGATCTAACTGTACTGTTGGCTATATACTGTATCGCAAAATATATTGTAAAGATTCCATTTCCAAATATTAGCTCTATAAGTCGAATATTCCTTGTTTAATTTTATTGCCATATTCATTTTATTTTGCTTATACATATATTATTTCGGTCGCACTTTACCTATTAATTTTACCTATTTGAATATTAAGTAGGTACGGTAAAATCCATAGGTGAAATTTGTGAAGTAAAAATGCTGAGCTTAAACAATGGGGTGTAAAAATAAAATGAATAAACTGAACTGAACTAGAAATTGTTTTTTTTTATAATAAAACTGCATTCTTATGTACTACATTGTTATTTCACAAATTACATTAAGCTGAGGAAAAAGGTGAATAGAGTCTATCAATAGTAATAAAAATGTTCTTTTGCACCACTGTTATTGATAATATTAATAGCATTGTCACAGAAGTAGGGTTATATGCAAACTTGTTTTGTTTATCACAGTTTATATAGGTATTTATAGATAATATAATGCTTTTAAATGAATGATATATATAATTATACATACATACTTGTGCTTTTTAGTATTTTTTATTCCTACACCATTATTTATGATTAACTACATAATCATTCTACGATATTAATTTTTAACTACTGATTTTATTAAACACAAATTTCAAATGGCCATATATTATCTTTTCATTATTTTCATTTAATTACAAACTAATCACATGGAATATTTAAAAATAACTGCAAAAATGTTACCCTTTTTATGCTTTTATGCTTTTTATGGGTTTTAAGCATACCAAAATTGTGTACTACAAACTCAAATTTAAACTTTTTCACATTAATCTCTTGTGGAATATGAATTTTAATCCATTTTCGTGTTATTATATATATTATACAGTTTTTTTTTTCTTGAAAGGCAGTGGATTGACTTACACTTGTATTTCATTCAAGGGCCAATCAGGATATCCGCAACAGCAATACTTCCACAATATTGGATTTAGCAACAGAGCCCCACAATCTTTTGGCAATCCAATGCCAATGCCTGGTTTTCCAACGATGGGGTATCCACCTGCGCCAACGGGTGGAGCACCAGGTTACCCTCAGGGATCTCCAGGTTATCCCCAACAAAGCTCTGGTTATCCTGGTCATCAAACTAGCCAAGGATATCCACAGCAAAGTAATGCTCATGCTCCTCAGGGTTATCCTCAATCGGGATATCCACAACATGCTCAAGGGGGTTATCCCCAGGCTCAAAGTGTGTATCCGCAAAACAACCAATCAAGTTACCCACAAGCCAATCAGGATTATAATCAAAGTAGCCAATACCAAGGGTATGCTCCACAAAGTCAATCACACACACCTTATCAACAGGCCGGCAATATGTCTGCTTCAGTTCACCGAATGTCGCAGGTATGTTGAATATTTTACTTGGAGAAATTGAAAAATAGAAGTCATAAGCTATTTTTATTTTATGCACAACAAAAGTTTGAAAACTACAGTCAAACATTATTCAGTTTGCTAAGTTTTAATGGGATTTTAATTGTTTAATATTAGTCTCTGTGATTGTTTCGGGTCAAGTGCCTACAACACAAAATCTGTTTTAGTTATATTTGAAAAAAAAATACAATTGCTTGGTCATAAATAAATAATCTTCAATTTCCATAATCATCCAAGTGCCTTTACTTATGTTTGATTATGGTTTCTGAAGTCTAAAATATTTCTTGTCGAGCATAACTCTATTGGATGTCAAACATGTTTAGTGGATAACCTAATAAATGATTTATATTAACATACATATAATGGTACTATTACATATAGTACATATAGTCATGCCATAAATATTGTAACAACAACAACAAATTTTTTTTTTAATTGCAAACCACATTTATTACTTTTACAGTGTGTTACTTTAATACATAAATATAAAACGATATAAAATATAAAAAGCTTATTCGAAGTGGTCTCCATTGACTGCAATACAGGCCTTTAAACATTGAAGCCAGTTATCAATAGAAACACGCACTCTTTCCATGGGAAAATTCTTCACTGCCAATCATATGGATTGTTTTAGGGACTCTAAATTATTATGACGTTTAGAGCCAGCTGTACTCTCTAAATGACCACAAATCATAATCCAGTGGATTAAGATCGGGACTAGACGACGGCCAGTCTTCAGCTCTAATGAAGTCCGAAACGTTCGCTTCAAACCAAGATTGCGTGGACCGAGCTTTATGACCCGGTGCCGAGTCTTGCTGGAAGGACCATATTTCGTTATTGAACATGGTGTTGTTGAGGGGCTTGACTACCTTTTCAAGAATGGTATCTTGATTCACTTGTGCCGATGTGTTGATACCTTTTTCACAAAAATATGGCTCAGTCACTCCTTCGTAGCTAACATCGACCACCAAACCATCACTGAAGTCGGATAATGTGGGAAGCTTCCTTAGAGCTTTGAGCATAAATACGGTCATTTTGTTTGTAAAATATTGCTCAATTGTAAAAACTTTTTCATCCGTAAACAATATTTTTCTGTGACCTCCCTTTGCGTACCGCTTCAGTAGTTGTTTAGATTTTAACACCCTATTCTTTTTTAAATTATCAGTTAATAAATGACCAGTGTGCCTCTTATAGGCTGCAAATCCTAAGTCATCTTTTAAAAAACGCGACATTGTTCTAGGTGCTATCTTCATCTCCCGAGATAAAATCTTTTGGTTGCGGACAGGATTTCTTCGAATTCTTTCCCTTACTGCTTTGACCACCTTTTTAGTACGAACATTACGTGGACGGCCAGGTCTTTTTCTGTCACAAACAGAGGAGGTCTCATTGTACCTATTAATAGCCCGATACACAAACATTTGACTAATACCAAGGGTATGGAGAGTTTAGAAATTGCATTTGGCTCCATACCTACTTTGTGTAATGTAATCACTGCGATTCGGTTCTCTTTATCACCCCACTCCATTTTAATATCGCCAAATATTGTACAATGTATAGGCGCCAAAACGATAAAACACAATGAACAATCGTATAAAAATGACAGATTCCAAATTGAAATTTTAATGTAATAATTTTTTATTTTTAGTTTTAACAGTATTTATGGCCAGGCTAAGTATAGTATATGTAATATGTTCGTTGGCTCTTGTTATTGTGTTAACAAATTCCTCATTTTTCTATTTATAATTGTAGTTTAACATTCAAATGATTAATTTTATTCAACTAAATTGTGATAAACAAAACACTGCTTAATTAATTTTTAGGAATAATGGTGATGGTATGATAATAATATATTTATTTTAGCTTGTTGATGTGTTTATTTAATGTTGATTAATATTTCAATATTATTTAGTACAGAAGTATATATTAAATTATGTTGAACACAGTTATTACTACACACAAACTTATAAACCCTACGCACGACATCGCAGGGAACAGCTCATAATAAGTACATTAAAAAAAATTAGGTATGTTTATCTATGTTATTGTATTTTTGTCCTTTTCTTTAACATTAAGTTCTACAAGTTAACAAATATATACAAGTACATTTCAATACTATGTGAGAGTAGGTAATTTGAGTCGTGTTATTGATTTTATGCTAGTTATCCTGTATTGAAACCTACCTATAAAACTGATATCCTAATTAAATCATTATAAATAAGTACTCATAATATTTTAACTACTTGTGACATGCATATAAAAAGAAAAAAAAATGCTACCGTTAACAATTAGGGGGTCTCGAAACATTGATTCATAGACTAACCAATAATCCACAAATTTTCATAAGGATCGGTCAAGCAGTTATGGAGTAGTCTGGCTGCAAACACTTCTGAATTCTTGTTCAATATTTAAATTTAGATTGTTATTATATCAAGAATGCGCGAGAAATTTTAGCATCATGCAAAACGTATAGTTTATAGCAATTTTCACCAGACAATACAGGAGACCTGTACCTACATCTACAGTGACTCTATTCAAGGAACAGTTTGTGGCAATTACATTGTTATGCTCACTTTGCCTCTCCTTACATTTATCAAAGCAACGAATCAGTCTTGGCATTGGTCCCCGTTACAATGGGTGTAGTGATCTCTGAAAATATCTTTGTTTTTCACATCATACCTTATTGAAAATAATCAAGAAAAAGTGTTGTGGTGATATGATTTTTTTCAAATATTTGTTTGCTTGAAGAATATTAACAAATATGTCGTCTGTAACATCGAATTCGAGCATGCGGAGCTCGTATAGACCCTCAATTGGGATACGTCGAGGATTTAAATCGTTTCGTTATACGGTACAATATATATATATATATTTTTATGTATATAAACTTTTTTTCGACACTTTACAATTCATTCTAAGTATAATTTGTTCATTCACTTGTCAGTCAATCAACTAATCTTGTAAATGCGAGTCAACAAGTACTAAATTGCTACCGTACATGCATTTAAATAGTTAAATACTAATGTAATTCCTCAACTTTTCCTCAAACTGTTTAGTATTTTATGGATGTAAACTGACTGAATTTAGTTCTTTGAACTTTGTGAAGAATTGCTTTTTGTTGTTTATACTTTAGACTTGTGTCTGAAAGATAGTTTTCGTCTAAGTGTGTAACTGATACGCGCCTTCCCGAACCGAATGCCCATTTTGTTTCGTCCATCCATCTGTGATTACTCATTACGTCTTTTCGACGGTCTGGAGGTGGCTTCAGTTGTTTCAAATTCGAATCCAATAAGCATTCGCAATCTTCCCAGAAGTTATTCTGACAATAAAACATACGGAAATGTGCTCTGACTGCGTCGAAAACAAGGTTGTAAGAAGGGAAATTAGATTGAAAGAGAGTGTCGTTGGTTCGGACATGTAGAAAGAATGGATGATACAAGACTGACTAAGCAGATATACAATACTAAAGCGGATGGATGTAGGAGTCGAGGACGCGCGTCTATGAAAAAAAGTTATGAAAGTCAAGGAAGCGAGCGAGGCGTGTAAGAATCGTACCTTATGGCGCTTTGTTTTCTCTGCCTACCCCGCAAGGAATTTGGCGAATTATGTATGTATGTAGTATGTAAATTGTGTTCGATCTATGTGTTTAAACAGTCATGAAGTTACAAAATACCATAATTCTCACACATATCTTCCAAAAAGTAGTTCGTGTTGCATCCGGATTCGAACTAGTTCCTATCAAACTAAGTCTATACGAAATAAACCTGACATTCTGATAAAACCTCCAATTATGTTCTGAAACAAAGAGATGTCATTAACCGCAGGAGATAACAATAAAATGGTATTATTACTAAGACTTTGTCCATGTCTGGTCTGACTATCACGAGGTGTTTATTTGTTTAAAGACAATAATATGAAAAAATATATACTTAGTAGTATTACGAAGAATATCTGCTACCAAGTGAAAAACGGCTTATACCATTAAAAAACAAATCATTAATGGAGAAAAGATTTTGTCTCTATGTTTGTTGAATCTTATAATTTAGTCTAATAACCTTACTTAAAAACTATTATTGTCGGTGTTTTACGGTATCGGATCGGGTACAAAATTATGTAAAACTTAGCCACCTACCAGTGACAGGTGAATTAAAATCAGCCTAATAGTTTCCGAGATTATCCCATACATATACACAAGGCAATAGACGAATTGACAACACTGTACAGTAATATCATTCATTTTAACAATGCTAGAGCGATGTAGCTCGCTGCATGAATGGGTCGGATCGACTGGTGAAATACCACGATTTCTCAGAATATAGCTGGTAACGCAACTGTAACACTATATGTGTTGCAGATGTCTATGGACCATAGTTGCTTAACATCAGGTGACACGTTTGGCCCCCTTATCCCATAAAATAATTTATAGTATTATCTTTATGTTGGTTTTATAGGCTTGAGCAATTATCGTGTGATCCTTTTCAGTCAAAACCCACCGTTGTACCCGCCAACCCGTTCGATGCCCGCGAGGATGCTGCCGTGCTCCGGAAAGCGATGAAAGGCTTCGGCACTGATGAGAAGGCTATCATCCATGTGCTCACTAAACGCACTAACGAGCAGAGGATGAGAATCGCATTTGAATTTAAAACATTGTACGGAAAGGTGAGTGGTTATTTCAATTTCATCTCCTTTTTTTATCTCTTCTTGCGTGAGAGATACTTTTTAAATTGGGTTTGTGAAGAATCCATACTGATCTGTATCCTACTCTTAAGTATTCAGGGGTATGTAACTAGGTCCTCTATTTGCATTCGCTATCTATTGCCTATACATCTGCATAAGATTTCGTCAGTCATTGATATTAATCATATATATAACTTCGGTCGCTATGTCTCGGTGGTCCAATGGTCGAGCACCCGCTTCTGAATCAAGACGTCGCGGGTTCGAATTATGGCTCACACCAATGATTTTTCGAAATTAATTTGGAAATTAAATGTGATACAAATTGATGACTCAAAACTTTGTGCCCGGTATGGCAATAGCCTCCTATTCCATTTGGGACGCGTACATAACGGCGAGTCGAGGTTTAACAGCCACTGCCTACACCTTCGGGTAGAAAAAGGCGTGAAGTTATGTTATGTTATAACTTCAGACCAGACTTCCAAGAAGTCATTATTGTCGAATTCGGGTTTTAATGATGAGATCTAATCTTAGAGTATTATATCGGACCATCGTCCGAACGGTATAGGCTTTGCATGTATTAATGTACACAATAATAAACTGAGATATCAGTTCTCTTTTCTACCACTGGCTGCGCTAGGATTTCGGACGCACCGAACGAGATTACGTGCATACGTCACGTTTACTATTAAACAGAGTTGTCAACGGAGACAAAACTTCCCGCGTTAAGATTTGAAAGAGTGATTCTCGAAGGATGGCGCCCTCTACCGTCGAAAAATCTTTCCCCTAAATAGATACCGTTCGTTTCACATTACTTTCGGATTCTTTTATTTCTATACTTCATGGTATGTATGTTCAATGTTGGATTGTATATTTATCTAATAGCAAACCTATTGAAGTGGGTTTTATTTTTCTCCACCAACAATACAATAAATATTTGCTTTTTGCAGACCCAAATCAGAATGAAACACGAATGAGCATATGATTCGTGTTTCAAATAAATAATGATTAATAGATTCTTATTGGCACCGTCATAAGTTACAACTAGTTTAAAAGATCAATCGATTGAGTCAAAAACGAGCCCCCATCGAGATTTTTAGAGGATTAGATAGGGATTTTAACTGAAATAGGTATTACACAAAGTAATACCTATCTAATACGAGTACCCAACGTAATGCTCAATTTGATTTCATGATACGGAGCCATAAAGGCTCTATATTAAGTAATTTGTTTACACTGTCAGCCGTTTACGATAAAAAATCACATTTCTGTTGACAAACGCTTCTATGAAGGTTACGTTAAAAAATATACAAAGATGGCGTATTACATTTAGTTGTTGTGTGACATGTTTACTTTACTAACAAATTTATATTTATTTTACAAAATAAATTCTGATGGTTCGGAAATTTAGAAAGAACGGATGCAGGAGTCGATAACTGCCACGACACAATTTTCATTATCAAATTGAAAGACGTGTGTGACAATCGTGCCTTATGGCGCCCTTTTCTCTCTGCCTAACTCACAAGGGACGTGGCGTGAAGTTATGTATGTGTGTGTAAACAACGACGCTTATCTTTCAAATCGATCAGTAATGTTCACGGTATCGAGAAACTCAATGTCATAGTGAAAGTAGGTAGTTGTGTCGTATCGTAAAATGTGTACTACATTTATAGCCCGGCTATTATAAGTACGTTTGGTCACACCTTGTATTAAAAAAAAAATGTTCGTCGCCCATATTCATACCCATGGGCTTTTCACTTTCCAATTACTTTAATGCAAACCCATTTAACGTATGCCGATAATTTGCTCGCAGTATAAAAGTACTTTTTTGCTATGCGCTATATATTTTAGGGCGTGAACCAAATGAAAATATTTCCAATAGAATTCAAAAACGAGTACCTATGTGTATTCTTTTATTTATGTTCGGGATAAGTCTGTCATATAATAAAGACCGTCTTTACTTTGACTTTTACTACTTTCTTTTATTACTTTGCGGAGCTTTGTCTGGTTTCGGCAAATGAAATATTTGATTCCGTGTACGTGGTAGGTGAACGGTGAACGGTGGTACGGAATTCCGGAATTCCGGAAGGTAAAATAATAAAAAAAAAACGATTTTTTTACTTAACGCAAATTTAATTTTATTCAATTCCTACTCCAAATTGACAATTTGCCAATTGTGAATTTTGAGAATTGGTGATAATTTGTGGTTTATCCCCCGCCAGAGATCGGCACAGCATATCATCCTATCAAACCAAACAAGTAGACCTTGTTTTATGGCACATGACAACAAATGTACAAATCTGTTGTGGGTTCTACCCAATTAATTGGCCAGTAAACAAAACCGTTGACAATGGTTATTTTATCGTAAAAGGAAATGCTACACTTTGTATACGCGTGGGTATATTTATAACGTATGCAAAGCTTATCTGCAAAACCGCAAAACCTACATGGGAGTATGCAGATAGCACATATTTTGCCACATATTAAAAATTTTCAACTTGGATTATCTGCCTTTTATATTTATATTTTGATTATATAAAAAATAAATAAAATTTTTGTCTCAAAAAATGTGCATTAGGAAAATGGACTTTGTTGCTTAGGGGACATTAATTACCAGCTAAAATTGGTAGAACCACTCAGTTCACTGCATGAATGGACCGGCTCCACCGGTGAAATACAATAGCCTCGCAGAATATCGACGTAAACCGCGTTTGGTTAGGGGACAGAGATATCTGGAAGCTTAATCATCCCCCTTCCTCCTATCCCATCCTACTTCCTGTAAGGCCGACAAAGTTTTGTGGTGTCCATGAACGGCGCTCTAGTCACTTACCAGCAGCTGACCCGTTTGCTCATTTGTCATCCTATCCCATAAATAAAATCAATGTGCACTGAGCTCGGTGATGTAGAATTCCTGTATGGAAATTTACGCCTATTTCTGAATTAGCAGTAGAACACATAACATAACTTCACGCCTTTGTTACCCGAAGGTGTAGGCAGCGGCTTTTAAGCCTCGTCTCACCGTTATGTTTAGTTGTACACTTAACTTCCGAAAACAATTTTGGGAAGTCATTGGTGTGGGCTAGTGTCAGGATTCGAACCCGATCCTCTAGATCAGAAGCCGTGTGCTCGACCACTAGACCATCGAGACTTAGTAGTAGTAAGTATGTACAAAGTAGAAAATCTATTTTGAACATGAAAGTATCATTATGGTGTCAACGGGGTATGATGTAAGGCAGAGCAATATCCCGAAACTATAATATCAATATCGGGTTTACGAACTAATTTGATCTATTACTAATCATAACATTGATAAAGTAATATTTATTATCCACTTTTGGAAATGAGGACTGGCTCTAGTTTTATTGAAAAATATCTATTAAAGCTTTTAAATATATTAATTAATCAGATTTCATTAAATTAATAATAAAAGGTCTATTTATTACTTATTTAATATCTATTTCTCGACGTTTCGAACTCTTTACAGAGATCATTTTCACGAGTGATAAAGAAAAAGATGTTAGTTGTTCAAAAGCTATTTTCATTGATACAGAGAGCAACCACTTTTTGGAAATAAAAATCATAAAGTTGATTGAAAAAAATATGATTTTTACTATTGGTTTTAATCTATGAGTGAGATTCGCGAAAGTCTTAGAAATAAATATATAATAAAAGGTGTGTCACATTTATGAGTTTTCTGTAGTTTTATTTTAAAGTTGTCGATAAATTATCTGATTCTGCTCAATGCATAATTTTATATTAGCTATTCCAAGGGACCAAATACATCATTACTAGAGGTCACACTGCCAACACCTTCGGATATTAAACGCGTAAAGAGTTTTTAGTACTTTGTAATTTTATTATGTTTTATTCATTTAGTGACTCCTTGTTCTCTTTGTAGGTAATTGATATAAAAAAAAAACATTATTTAATACTGGTTTTTCCAAACGACACATTTGATTTATTTGTTCAAAACTAAATTGCTATGAAGTGTTTATCCTTTATGTACCTAGATTTACTCTAAAACAAAAGTAGTTATATTTATTGATTAATACACAGGTGGACAACTTTATAAATCTGCCTAAATCTAGGATCACTTTGAACGTGGACTTATGGACCCTAACACTATCCCGAAAGACAAATCTACCCTTTTGTTCGCAATCATTGACAAAACCGCCATAGGTTTGGCATGACATACTTAACCTATAACATACTTATCTTATTCAGGACCTGATATCCGACTTGAAGAGCGAGACCACTGGGAGGTTCGAGGATCTCGTGGTGGCGTTAATGACGCCACTGCCACAATTCTACGCCAAGGAGTTGCATGACGCTATCTCGGGTATAGGCACTGATGAAGACGTTCTTATAGAAGTGATGTGTACTTTATCCAACTACGAGATTAATGTCATCAAGCAAGCTTACATTGCCAGTAAGTAATTATTATTATTATTCCATATTCTTGTTATTTAATAAGCAATGTAGAAGATTGTCTGTCATACAGTGGTTAATTGTGGTAGAGCTACGCAGTTTGCTGCTTGAATAGGCCGGCTCGACCGGTAAAATATCACGACCTCTTAAAATATTGCCATAAAAGTACTTCATGCCACGTTTCGTTCGGTGAGAGAGGTATCAGGAGTCCCATCCCACTCTCTTAAAGGCCAGCAATGCAACTGTAACACTATCTATGTTGCAAATGTCCCTAGGCGGCGCTAGTTGCTTGCCATCAGGTGACCCGCTAGCTCGTTTGCGCCCAACACTATAAAAAATACAGAATATCTCGTTTGTTTCAAAATAATATTTACGTGACATTTACGTGACGGTTGCTATTAAAAAAGTGGAGCAGCTTATGGCTAATCTTTATTTTAATCTAATTTCTATTAAGTACACATGGACTTTAATGAACTAAGAAATATATCAAAGGTAAATGACCAAGAGTCTAAACTAGCTCTTGTTAAACAATATACTAGGAATGTCTAGTAAAAAATGGGTTCTATAATTTAATTCTGTGGAAGTCCGCCGGTTACTGGGACACATTTCGTGTAGTAAACATTTTTATTATTGACTACAACTCTAATGATAACACGAAGAACAGTACTTTATAGAACGAATTCTTAGTTCTTTCACGAAATATAGATGACTAACAAAAAAATATCTATAATTTGTTTCTTAGACTTTCGCGAATCTTTCAAAAGCTTTCATTCTTTCAAAAGCTTTTGAACAACTACCATCTTTTTGTTCATCACTCGTGAAAGTGATCTCTGTAAAGAGTTCGAAACGTCGGGAAATAAATATAAATAAGTAAGAAATAAACGCGATATAATCCTAAAAGTTGTTTTGATCAAAATCTATAATTACTTGGACACGATATCTATCTCTCTATATGTATTTCTATAACAAAGAAATAGCAGATATACAATTCAAAAGCGCATGGATGGATGTAAGATTCGAGGACGTCCAGGACACGATGGGGGAAGGTGAAACGATCAGTGAAATACCACGACCTATCATAATATCGGCGTAAAATGGCTTTTGCCGTGTTTGACCCGGTGAGAGAGTTATCCGGGGGCCCGATCCCTTTCCCCCTCCCTGTCCCATCCTAGTCCCGACCCTGTCTATATCCTATTGTAAGGGCCGGCAACGCAACTGTAACACTATAATGTGTTCAGGTGTCCAGGCGGCGTTTGTAGCTCACCATCTAGTAACACGCATGCTCGTATGCCCCCTATATCATAAATAAAAAATATGATAGTGAAAAAATCACTGACAACATCGTGCCCTGACGGCGTATGGCAATAAGTTCCGCCACCTATTTCTGTTTTGGACGTAAAACTTCCTCGTGTATGAAAATCGATTATTTAGAATCAAAAAGTAGAAATTTAACTTTCGTTTTCCAATACCGCGGCTATCATTTGAAACTGTGCCAACTGACGGAACGGTAGCTGATGGAGTGACGTCACCGCGCGCTATACCCGCGGGCAAAATGTTATTCATCATCAGTCTCTTTCTCGAACGCATAATGGTCTATTAGGTACGGCCTTGTAATGTTACTACGCTTTATGTGGAATAAGGCCGTTCGCTTAAACACAACACTTACGTAAATTTGTTCATGATAACAACTTGGATAAAGGATCTTGTTAGTTGAACTGACGCACAGACCATGTACATATGTAATCTAGCTGACCCGGGGAACATTGTTCCGCATCAAAAGTATTTTTACAGCGTTTGTATTTAAAGTGCTAAATCTCGAAAAATATCACTTTTTATTCAATATATATACATGATAAAAACCAACCCGCTGACACCCTCTATCTGTTAAAAAAAACTGCATCAAAATCCGTTACGTAGTTTAAGATTTAAGCATATAAGGGGACAGACAGCGACTTTGTTTTATACTATGTAATGATGATGCTGCTGATTAAATCTCGTGTGTCAAAACCCCTGTTACTATATTTTGGGAAACCAAGAAACAACCAAGCTAGGTCATCTAGGGCAGGCCATGGACATCTGTACTATCGGGAAGGTTACAGTTGCATTGCTGTCCTTTAAGATGGGTTAGGGTGGCGGTTAACTCTTTCACCGAATGTAAACGTGGGATGAGCTTCTCATATTTTTTTGCCGTCCAAATATTCTTCTTATAGCTGAACGAAATATTTGATCTTTTTTCTAAGTTCAATGTTTTGTTCAATTTGAAGAGAGTTCAAATGGTTGTTCGTCTTTTAACTGCGAATTTGTGATTTAAAAGTTGACGCTATTTTACAAAAGGAAAACGAAAAGTTTTAAAAAAAAAATTGTGTGGTTTTATGAAACCACCGTAAAAGTGAAACTTTTAAAATTGAGTCTTGGGTTATTGATTTTTAAATCTACTTTTTAAATATACATAAACAAAATATTTTTTCAATAATTTAGTTAGTAAGTTTTTTAAATTGATGATTCTGATAAAATGATTAACATTTATATTTTTTTAGAGTGCAACAGTGTAAAACAGTTACTTCACAGCAATTTTTTTAAAAGTTTGCTTTGGCTTCGTTTTCGAACCGGACGTCACCGGCTTTCAGGGGATTGTGCGATAAGGGCTATTTTAATTTACTTGCCATCTAGTATTTGTTAATAGGGTTTCATAAATGTTTTTTATTTTACGTGGTCACGACAATAATTCCTAGATGGCGCTACTAGGTTGCTACTATTGATGATTCTGCCGTAATATCGTATTATATCGATAGATGTCGCCCGAATCGACAAGTATTCCAGCTACGGCACTAGGGATAACGCGACACCTATTAAACGTTAACAACATTACAACAAAGGATCTTTACAAAACAAAACGAATTTTTTCCTCCAGTAAATATGATATTTCGATTTATTATGAAAATGTGACAAATACATATATAAAGAGCACTATCTTATCTTATATCTTTAAACGAGCAATTCTTGTATATATATAAAATTGGAATCTCGGAATCGGCTCCAACGATTTTCATGAAATTTCTATTCCAGCAGATGGCGTTGTTAACTAACACGAAGTCAATGTGTGTTTGCTTTGCTTTTATTACAGTTTATCACTGCAAAAAATTAAGTATATGTTTCTAATATAATATGTTAGTACATAGTATATATTAGTATATATATAATGTTTTTTCTCTGGGAAATGGGAACTTACGAACCAATAAATAGAAATACCACGTGTTGCTCTGTAAATAGAATTTGTTTTTATTTAACATAAATCACATCACCATATATATGCTAGGTAAATATTATTAGGTACAATACCTGTAAATAGAAAAACGACGATTAAAGTATTTATATTATGGAGGTTCTCAATTCCCTTACATTTTATTACACACTCCCTAGTTCTACCATGTTCTTTGTTTAATGTTCTAGATAGTACGGCCCTACAACACCATCTATCGAATTATGACTAAAGCAGTTACTAGTAGAGTTTTCAATCAATCATTATTGTTGTGCAAATGTCAATAGATGGCATTGCAGAACAACATATTAAAGAAAACATCTTAACGTTTTCTTTACATATATTTATTATTCTGTCGGTAAGATCGAAAAATATTATTGATATTTCATTATTTTATTAGTATGTAACTCGTACTTAAATATAATTTTCAAATAGTATGTAATTCGTACTTAAATATAATTTTCAAAAAACACAATTTATAAAAACACAATTTATAAATAATATAATTTTTTTTTTCTCCGCCTGCAATACGTACGTACGTATATGTATGTATGTAAAAAACAAACAAACAAACAAACCCGATCCTAGAAAATGTGTCGAAATTGGTAAAGAGGACGGTAATTAGACGATTATACATACGGCCCTCGTGGTGCATCGGTAAACCGCACTACCGATAACATAAGGTCGGGGCGGGTTCGATCCCTCGTCTGGGGGTGTTTTTCTACATGTTTTTTCTACATGTTTCTACGGTATTTATTTACAAAAATAAAGTGTATATTTGGGTAATTAATTAATATAAATAAACGATAATAGACGTGAAAGGCGCTCTGACGAGCGCCTTCACGTCACCGTCACGCGACATGCAACACGCAGACGAAAAAGTTTGAGACGATGTAATAAAAGTTTCACTTTAATAATATCAGCTTCCATACATACATGATACGATAGATTATTTCAATGTAAATACAAAGAGTCTTTAAAGCAAATTATTTTTGATTGGATCACACGCAAATATATAATTATAAATACGCACGCAATAGATATTACTCATATTACTAATATTGGTTGATATCGTCACGAGTTTTTTTTTTTAATTACTTACAGTGTACGGGAATCTTCTCGAGGACGACCTGCGCGGTGACACATCTGGGAACTTCAAGCGGCTGATGACGTCATTATCTGTGGTACGTCATAGTTTTGTTTTGTTAGTCATATATTACACATATATGTATTAATATATGTATGTATGTATGTTACGTGGGCAATGACTCGGTATGTTCATGACTAATGTTTACGAACATGCCATGTACATACCTACGACTTATGTAGAACATTTAAAATATAACCAGAATACCGGTTGTGTATCGAGAGAAAACAGTCAGATACAAATTAAGTATTGATGTTATGTAAACTTGTGACATTGTTGTGCAACTTACGAGAATGTTTTGAAATTTGCATAAGGACTTGAAGAGTTACCTGTCTCCTGGTGCATTGGTAAAACCAATACCACCCGAGTCCAAATATTTGTACCTAATAAGCATGTATGTATGCGTCTGGATTTTCTATGTATTATAAGTCTGTATTTAAGACAAAATATATACTTTTTTATGGGATAGGAGGGCTAACGAGCAGGCCAGTCACCTGATGGTAACCAACCAACGCCGCCTATGGACACCAGCAACACATATAGTGTTACTGTTGCGCTGCCGACCTTTAAGGGATAGGGAAGGACGGTGGAGGGGGGTGGGCCTCCGGGTACCTCTCTCACCGAACGAAACGCAGTATGAGCCACTTTACGCCGATCTTCTGAGAGGTCGTGGTATTTCACCGGTCGAGCTGGCCCATTCATGCAGCGAACTGCTTGGCTCTACCACTGTCATATTATCTAGTTTTTCATATCACAAGTTTTTAGTCGCTTAACTTGGAAAACTAGAGGATGTTGTGTGTACAGAGTCCAAAATATTATTATTATAAAATATGCAGCTAAGATCTGCGGCAAACGGTATCCAAATATGGGGTCCAATTAAACAAAAAAAAAAAATACATAGTCTTGTCCTTTTACTTTACAAATGTTACATAACTATATTTGACTATAAATGTAAGCTAAAAATTATTGCATATTTTTCGTTAGGTACTGCACATGTTTTATGCTAACAAATTATGATTTGTTAGCATAAAACATGTGCAGTACCTAACGAAAAATATGCAATAATTTTTCTTTTTCTTTATAAAATAAGTGAAACTATGTTAATTATTTATAGGGTAATAGATCTGAAGACTTCCATGTAGATCAAGCGAGGGCAAGAGAAGACGCCAGGAGTTTGCTACAAGCCGGTAAGCTTAACTCAGTTAAATTTAATACTTGGTATGTTGTACTCTTATTTAAATTTTGTAACCAACTTATGAGACATATTGTGAATTGGTTAAATTGGCTTTGTCCTGTCAGAAAGTGACATCAGGATTTTTTAAAATGGACAAGCGTGCCTGACAATTATCATGCCAATACAGTGAGCGAGGCTTGTACTCACGAAGTGCCTACAAAACTTACAACATCTACGTAATCGTCTCTTATGACGCTGTATTTTTCTGCCCACCCAGCAATGGAATTGTCGTGCAGTCTAACTAATTTTACAATAGTTAGTAATTTTTCCATTTGCCGTTTCGAATTCGATACTGAGACAGATTAATGTATTACGTAAAAAAAAAAACATTATCTCTGCCAATTTCCATTTTAAAAATAACTATTGTAGTGTAATATTTTTGCAGAAGAATTTGATAGTCGGTAGGTCAGATGTATTTTATACTGGCCATTGCCCTCGCATGCGAATCGCTTAGACAAATAAGAAAAATGTTCCAAACATAATAACTAATATTAACACACTAATTCTTGAATGTCATAGTTCAAGTGCGTTCATACTTGGCGCCTTAATATGTTTGATTGTTTTGTTGAAAACCGGACCACTATCTGCTTAGTAGTTATAATGTATTAGTGTCTATTAAATTTGAAATTTTTGTTACGAACAGTGTCTTTATGGGTTTTTAATGTCGATACAAATGTTGTCCAAATTGTGTTATTTTATGATTTTTTATTTTTGGTCAGTTTTGAGTTTGAACATTGTTTTGATACGTCTTAACTGAGCTACATTATTTTTTCGAACGTTATTGGTACTGTTGTTGCGTAGTCTAGGAGTCTACCTCGATTATTTTTGCTGAAATTATTACTTGGACAAAAAATATGCTTTTGTTGGATGAGCCTGAAGTGATATTTTTAAATCAAATTTCAGCCTATTTCAGTCCACTGCTGGACATAAGCCTCTCTCAATGTGCGCCACAACATCTGATTCTCTGCCTTCCGCATCCAGTCTTTTCCAGCAGCCTTCTTGAGGTCGTCCGACCATCAGGCTGGTGGGCGTCCTACGCTACGTTTACCAAGACGCGGTCTCCACTATGACCTTCTTACTCCATCCACTGTTGGTCCTTCGGCAGATATGACCAGCCCATTGCCATTTCAGCGAGCTTATTCTTTTAAATGTTATTGTAATATTTTTTTTCTACAAGAGAAATGCAAGAGATGCAGTAACTGGCTCTTGTTGATCTGATATCTGTTCGTGAATTCTGTCTCCAAGATCTTAATATAATATGATCTGTATTCCGAAGAACTTTATTTTAACACAATTTTGGTTTAACATTATGTAATATTTATTGATTAAATTAACTTTAAAAAGATAGTAATTTTTGTTCAATACTCCAACTTAATTATATTAAGGTTTATTTATTTATGAATACTTGAAATTGAATGTTTTTATTTTATTCTAAGGTGAACTCCGACTGGGAACCGATGAGTCGATGTTCAACGCCGTGTTATGCTCCCGCTCGTTCCCCCAACTGATGGCCATATTCCAGGAGTACCACAACCTGACCGGACACGACATCGACGACGCCATCAAGGCTGAGTTCTCTGGAGACCTTGAGAAGGCGCTAAGAGCCATTGGTAAGATGCAAACACACACACGAAATTTTTTATCTCTCACTAGAGTCCCATATTTCCATTTAATATCACGTTCATTGATTTTTCTTATGTGTTTTAAATACATATTGAACAAATTCATTATAGTCTCGGTGGTCCAGTGGTCGGGCACGGCTTATAAATCCAGAGGTCGCGGGTTCGAATCATGGCCAATGGCTTTTCGAAATTAATGTGTAATAAATATCGATGACTAAAAACTTTATGTCTGGTATGTCAATAGGTTCGGCACCTATTACATTTGGGACGTAAACATAACGGCGAGTCGAGGCTTAACAGCCCACTGCCTGTTATTTCGGAAAGAATTTTTTTATCAAAAACCGACCAAGAGCATCCATCTTGAAATATAGGTAAATAGGTTACCATGATTGTTGGGTTCTTAAAATGAAGACAAATAATTTTATGTAATTAATTAAATGTAGACAAATTATTTCAACATATGTTGTTAAGATTCATTTGTAGCTTTTGAAAAGTATGTATTGTTTCCTAGCCTCGGATGAAGGAAATTGGATATCATTTTGAGTATTAAATAATAAAAAAAATCGTATTTCAGTAAAAATCGTACGCAACAAACCGTTGTTCTTCGCGGAACGTCTCCACAAGTCGATGAAGGGTCTCGGCACCAACGATCGCCAACTGATCCGCGTGATGGTGACTCGCTGCGAGATCGACCTCGGAGACATCAGCGACATGTTCCAGAATAAATTTGGAGAGTCACTGCAGAGCTGGATTGAGGTAGTTATTTTTTTTATTTTTCTATATTTCTATCTCCGCTTCTTCAAGTAGTCCTAGGCTCAAATAAATGACTTTTCGGAAGTTATGTGTGATGAATATCAATGCCTGACAAAATTGTATCCTATGCATGGCAATAGGTTCCGTCACCTATTCTATTTAGTACGGAAAAGTTTGATGAGTCGAGGCCTAACAGCCGATAAAATACACTTTGTAAAGGCTATATAAGTGATATGAAATAAATTATTAAATTAAATTATTTTTTTCAGGGTGACTGCTCCGGTCATTACAAGAAATGTCTATTGGGTCTGCTCGGCCTGTATTAGAAGCCATCACTTTTGTTACTACAAACCATTATATTACATTGAATATTTACATTTTATATATTTATTAATTGTCTGTGTAAGTTTGTACAAATATATTCCATATATTTGGTTACTAAGCATTAATATTGAAACATTTTTTACAAATTTAACAAATGTAATTGGAAAAGTCAATGTTACTTGTTGTCTTGTTCATCATTATTCTAAATGGATAACCAAATTCTTCAATATATTATCATCTTAGTTTTAAATGTAAGTTTTTTTCTACTAATTAAGATATTTTTTAAATGGAAATTTACTCACCAGCAACATTTTCATGTGATCATTCAGTCTTATTCAGATTAAATGTGCCTTGGGATATGCCTAAACTAATATAAGTTTCTATTGTTGCATAGACATTCAAAAAATAAAATATTTATATTTTTTAAGAATACTAACGCTAGAGACCGGCCTCGAATAATTAGTTCTTACAATAGCAAAGGAAGATGTTGTCTTTTAAAACCAGTAGATAATAATGTATATCCAAAATAATATGTTTAATAATATATATATCCAAAATAATATGTTTAATAATAATAATATATCCAATAATATGGCATTAAATTTTAGTTTCACATTTGGGAATCTGATATTGCATTGTTACTGGGACATCTAC
This sequence comes from Euproctis similis, assembly GCA_905147225.2. Taxonomy (NCBI): domain Eukaryota; kingdom Metazoa; phylum Arthropoda; class Insecta; order Lepidoptera; family Erebidae; genus Euproctis; species Euproctis similis. The sequence goes on from LR990116.1 coordinate 16,784,377, forward strand.
TGAGTAATATGTGTTTGAAATTTTTTTTTTGAATGTATTTTTGTCATGTAAACGTCTTTTTAAACTATTGAAATGTCACCAGAGGCTTATTGAATAAACCACCTTATCATTACATTTTATATTCATTCACAATTACTGCTGATGTTGTTTTGATGTTTTTATTCTATCTATAAATATGAAAGTTTCATTAAATGCTTTTTATGTCGTCAATTATTAATAAATTCCAAGTAAATTAATTATTATTTATAATAATAATTAGCAGTTAAGTGGCGCTTACTGGTGAATTACACTGTGACAATTTTTGGCTAGCTCAAGAGTTGTATGTTCTTAAACGACCAATACAAAAGACATCTCGTTCACAATACGAACAAAATCAACTTATTGATCTGATAAATTAATAAAATCTCAATTTTATTTAGAATTATAATCATAAGTGATTGTTTAGTTTTGAGTGTAACTCATTTTTTCATTATTTGAAAAAAAATATATAAAAGGCTTAGAGCCAAGTTGATTATAAAATTTATAATGTGAAATGCCCCATTTAATATATGATATATTAATGTTTAATGTATTAGAAATTTGCTATATTTATATAATATTATAGCTCATAAATAAATGGTTATCCTTTAATCACGTGTTTCTAGAAAAGGATAGAGAGAGTCAGAAATTGTTACTCTGTGCAACAAAACCAGATGTAGAGTGATCAAAAATTAATACGTGATTAATGGACGATCCTTAAATTAAATTGTTATAATCCTATAAAGCTTTTGAATTAAATTCACCTCTCATTGTTATTGCTATATAAAGAAAACATTATTTTTATGTTCTCATAATTAAATTAAAATAAAAAGTAATATATATATTTTTTTAATTTTAATAATTTATAATGAAAATTTGACATTATAAGTATTATGTATGCTATGTGCACGAATTAAATTAATTTGATAGAATTTATTTTACATTAACTTAAATTTATTGTTCATATTGCAAATTATTACATCTCATGTTTTATCGAATGTCCATTAGAACTGTTTTTTTTTTTGTGCGTGTTAAAATATTGCGTTCAATTAGGATTGGTAGCTGTACAGTGTACAGCCTCCACGCTCATCGGTTTAGAAGATTAAGTAACAGCAAACTTGAAAAATTGTTCGACTAAATATGTCTATTATAGAAACTCATGTATTCTCTTCACTTATAAGACAATATTATTTTCCACTATAAAGAAATATCTATAATAATACTGCAATAATATGTATGTATTTTATAACATGTATTTTTTATACAAACAGTTGCATTTAGACAAGATGAGTGAAACAATTTTTTACACTTATTTATTGTCCAAATAACATATTATAGTAACCTTATATAATAGAAAAAAAAATCTGTTAAGCTGATATGTACTAAACAATAAACTGTTATAGATACGTTAGCTACGTTAATTATATTTTCAAGCTTAAATTTCGCTTTTATATAATAATTAAATGTTAATAAATGTTGTGATTTTGTAATCAAATATAATTAAAAAATTATATTGTTCTCTCTAAATCTCGAATGTGCCTACGCTGAAGTTATTGTAATATGTACAATAATACCTAAATATGCCTGTCTTGTTATACACAAATGTACATTTAAAAAATATTATTCAATAATAAAACAGATGGTATGTAAGTTTGTGCGTTTTTTTTCAATAACCTTGTATCAAAACAATGATTTGGTTCATGTTAAAGTAAAATATAATAAATTACACTAATTAATAACTACAAAATGATAAACGTTATAAATTAATAAAGGTAAAGTAGTAGCAATATGCAATTTGAAGTTTCGTCTGTGTAAGGAACTATACTTCGAGATATATCTACACGATTTTGGTAGTTGCAGTATGTTGGCTTAATGCCCAAACCAAGATGATCAAAAAAATTCTTATTGTGAAATAATTGCCAAACAAACAATGCCTAGAACGAATATTATAGATAATCATATAATATTATTTTTAATTCTTAAATGCAAATGAAACATCAGTATAAGAATTTGTTAATATGTTAGTTCTAAGATAACAAATTCTGCCACACCGGCACATGGCAAACACACCATACCATACCATACATTGTGTAATTATTCATTGCAGTCAATAAGTTTTTCCAGTCATTCGATGAAGGTGTGTTTTAGTTATCTAAGTAGGTACACTTGCTAACCCGGGGGAGCTTCACCGAGGCTCCCCGAGGATGAGCACCCCCTCGTGACAGAGGGGGGGCGACGGCGGGGTGGACCAGAGGGCTGATGCACCGTCCTGGGCCACCCCAACGCCGGAGGAAGGCCGCCGCGAGGTTTTAGTGGGTAACTAGGATCGGATTGCAGTTTACTGTTTTGGGAGTCCCACACTACCCCCTGCCGTACCCAGGCGGGGGGTGAGCATAAAGCATTTCCTCGCGTAAAAAAAAAGGTACACTTGTTGAGTTTTGAATCTAATTTGTCTGGTTTCCGAAGTGTCCATAAAAATATAGGTAGCGCTATAGTAGAAAGAGGTAAGATTAAAAAAAAGCGCTAAAAATTATTAGAATAACATAACATAACTTCACGCCTTTTGTTACCCGAAGGTGTAGGCAGGGGCTGTTAAGCCTCGTCTCGCCGTTATGTTTACGTCCCAAATGGAATAGGTGGCGAACCCAATGCCATACCGGGCACAAAGTTTTTCAGTCATCGATATTTATCACACATAACTTCCGAAAACAATTTCGAAAAGTCATTGTTGTGAGCCGGTGTCTGGAATCGAACCCGGACCTCTGGATCAGAAGCCCTTTGCTCGTGTGCACTGCGCCACCGAGACTTACTAGATTACTTATTAGAATACTACTAAATTATAAAAGGATTATGGAAGACTTCCGCCTTGTTACAGCACTTTTTTCAATATGGGCAAGTTCCACTAAGCGACCGCGGCGACCTCAACGCCCACAGTAGCGCTCCACATAAAGCCCGCGGTCGTTGCGAGCGATCGCTCGACGTCATAGATGACGTCACTGTTCGCGACCGCTTCGCGCCCACTTCGCCCGCAAAATATTGGTAGGTCTTGGTGGGGTTTCAATAAAAAATGACATATGTCATCAGAACTTGATGATTTTTCCGAGCCGCCATATTGCTTGCACACTGCGCTCAAGTTTTGCGTTCCACTTATAACATTCGCCCACAACGCCCGCGGCGTTTTTTCGTAAGTGGAACGGCAATTTCCGCGGTCGCGGTCGCGGTCTTTGTGGGCTTTATGTGGAACGCGGCCTATGTGTTTGGAAAACAGATGGAGGTTGAGGCGTATCAATTTATTTCCTTTTCAATTTCCGTCGACTTGGACAAATATTCATTGAACAAATTATTATTTACTAAATTACAGATGACTGTAAATAGTTGAGATTTTTAATAGTGCAATTTCTTAAATACATAAGTCAAGAGAAATATCAAAATTTTCAACTCAGCACACTTCCCTCTGCTTATAACTGCTACATTCCTGCCGTTAAGTGTCTCCACTATTACTAGCGCACTAGCGCTATTTCGGTGAATGTTCGAACAAAAATTTGTTTTTCACGCTTTTTGGACTAATCCCCCCTACAAGGGTTACATGATGGTTCTTCTTATTTCTACCCTCCATACTTTGAAAGTATTTTGACGTCTAACTAGTACTATGTTACGTGCACAGATGGCGTTGCTACATATTTATAGGTATAATGGACGAACTATACCAAATTTTGCCGAGATATTGAAAACATACCGTAGTAAATTAATTAGAGGTAAGCTTAATGAGTTTTAAACTTAATTTGACTGGTTTCTTTATAAAGTGCTCTGACGTCTAAGAAGTACTATGTTACGTACACAGATGGCGCTGATACATATTTGTAACTCATTTAAAAGAACCAAATAACTTATTTTAGTTAATTCATTTCATACTCAAGTAATCGAAAGTTAAACTGTCCATTTATTAGAAGAGTTTTTCTAATAATATTTTATGCATATTATCTTTATATCTATTTCTACAATAAGCCTTTAATTTTCCATTGGATATTCATGATACATTTCTGCAGGCATCACTCACCAAGGTCGTGAATATAGAATATTAAATTCGACTACGGGTTCATTTTAGAACAAGCAAATTTTAATCAAAACTCAGCATTCTCACTCCTGTCGCAAAATCTTCAGCTACAAAATATTTTGATAGAGTACCTGGAATTAGTTGTAGGTAAGTAATTATTAAGCTTCTCAGCATTTCCACGCTCCTTTCACATCAGACGTATTCATCTGCAGTCGCTTTGATACTCGCTCTACGGAGACATTACTAAAGGTAGTTTATATTAGCAGTTGATAAACATAAGTAGGTACTTATAATATATGATTAATATATATTTAAGTGTATACAGGTGGTTAAAAGAGGTAACTTTTTCTGTTAAATTGTCTACCCAAATTTAATTTTCGAGTTTCTTTTAAGACTTTCCTTAAGGTTTATTGCTTTTAAGGTTTTTTTGTCGAGCTCTGTAATGCATTTTGATCGCTTTTAGTTAATGATATATTCAGGCTAATTTCTAAATAATTTGGTTTGCAGTTATTTCTCAGAATTAATATGAGAAATATATGTGTTGCCAACTTCTGGTATTTTTCCAATTACAGAGCATTGTACGACTCAGTGGCGCACAATGCCGAATTATGCTGAAGCTGGAATGTGAATTAGTTTTCAAATGCATCAGTAGACTGCGCTAAGTTCAGTGTTTACATTTTAAATGTGGAATATAAAAAAAAACATCCAACAAACTGCTTGACTCTGCTTTGTCACAGTTGGGCAAGAATACTTTATCACAATTTTGAGAAAAAACAAACTTAAAAGCCTCATTGGTGTATGGATATGTTAGACTTTATTAAATAAGTAGACTAGCGTCCGAATACTGAACCGCCACTCAAATATTATAAGCGTTACTAAAGCGTTTAACTAGCTGTCACATTAGACAGAATACGTGAAATTTGAGCAGTAAGTAGCACTTTATTGATTGTCAGATTTGAATGGCGGTTCAGTATTCGGACGTAAGTGCTGTAAGTACATATTAGTGTAAAAGTTAAATGCAAATATACATCCCAACCCGGTTAAATTATACGGGACTAGTATAATTACTTTTCAGTCACTAATTTAACATTATCATGTAAATTTGTGTAAATAAAAATCCTTTACGCATTTTGTATCCGAAAGTAGTAGAGTTGAGAAATCTTCACACACCCATACTTCACTTCTTTTGGGTGGGCCAAATAAACCCGTTAGAAAAAAAAACGTCTCGGTGGTCCAGTGCTCGAGCACCTCGCTTCCGCAGAAGTAGCGGGTTCTACTGGTTCACACCAAAGACTTTTCAAAATAAATTTTGAAAGTTATGTGTGATAATTATCGATGACTAAAAACATTGTGCGCGGTATGGCAATAGGTTCGCCACTAATTCCATTTGAGACCTAAACATAGCAGCGAGTCGAGGCTTAACAGCATAGCCTACACCTTCGGGTAGAAAAAATCGTGAAGTTATTTATGTAGAAAATAGCCGGATTCTTTAAAGAGCTCTGTGCATTTTGTACAGCTTAACATTGATTCATAAGTACCATGTCAATTTAAGTATAGTGATCTAAATTTCAACACCAATCTTTCCCCGCAGGTATTTCATTTGCAATTAGTTGTACATAGAGCATATTGCAATGAGTTTAATTTGATCCGTAATCAATTGATGCAATCACGATAATTGGAAATAGGTATTATCTGTGCAATAAAATTGACGTCCCATTGATTCCGAGCGCTTGATGCTATGAAATAAATAGTTTCACCATATAAAATTTAATTCAAGTCCAATGTAATAATAACATATGTATGATGATTATATAAAATCAGGATTACCTGAGGTCCCTTATATCGTAATTCCACTTTGGTTACAATTTTTAATATTTTATCACAACTTTTGTCGTTTACGAATAAATTCTTTCCAAATGCATGGTAAAAACCAAGATTTTGAAGGTGTGAGGCGTCGTAAGTACCAGCAATCCAAGCATTCACTTGTTCAATAAGAACTAATACAGAAAAATAATTGATTTTTTAAAATTATGGTTGATTGTAAAATAGAAAAGTGAAATACTTTTTAGATTCCCGACAATTCAAGTATGCACCCGGATTCAATCTCGAGATCTATTGAACCCTAAGCCCTATGATACTAGCAGTTCCTAGCGTTTGCGAATTTTTGTTTCAATAGACGACCAGAAAAGGCTGTAACGTGGGCAAAATAAATCCCGCAGAATTTCTTTGTGAGCTATTGTTTAAATTGAAACCTGAATTTCACGCAAAATATTTAATTATGAAGTGAAAAGTATAAACAAACAAAAACAGCGCACAATTATAATCCCGTAGCTCACACTCACGGCCCCAACATATTATTCTCTCTCGTAATCCCGACAAAGCTAACTGGGAACAACTCAAACAATTCAGTCCGGTTGACATAAATGTTTAAATCAAACTTTTCCTTGTTTTAAACAAAAGCGACTGTTTGTTCTACTTTAGTTGTTAATATTACAACTTCTAGGGAAAAAGTACCGGTGAGGTACCGTGACGCTATAAAAAATTCTAAGTGGATATAGGCCTTGGCGGGATATTTGCCCCTTGTATGATATATTCATTTAAAAGACTCCCCTGAGTTTCTTGCCACCAATACTTGTCAGCGCGAGAGTAATCGGATTGGCGGATTTTAAATATTGACCTTCTTAAGTGGCTGTTAAGACCTAAATTAAATAAATGAGTTTTTATTTGATTTGATTTAATAAATCAGCAGAATATAAAAGCCTATTGCACATTTAATTATGTAGACAGATTTAATATTAGAAGAGAGTAAATAAAAGAAAAGAAAACATTTTTAAATGGTCTGTTGATCAATAATGATGTCCTATCAGAATAACGAAACAATAATTAGAAAATTAATAATATATTGTAGCCTCTTGATACGTACAGATTATTTAAATAAATTTTTAAACTAGGGTTTTATCTAAAAAAAAAAATGTTACACAGTTTTATGGAAATAATGCCTTAATGATGCGTTTTATCACTTACCTTATTATAATTAAATAACAAGATATAAGGTAACACTCTGGCGTCTATAAATTAATATAAGCAATGATATTCAGACTCCCCGGTGTACGTTTTATTTTGGAAACGAATCGATTTCTGAGTTCGTCGAACAAGGAAATTCTGAATGAGTTCTAAGAATTAAGCCCTTCAAGTATTGGCAAAACCATAATGTTTATTGAAAAACTTAAATTAAAAGTTTTTATATAAAACTCGGAAAGGAACCGACCTCAATTTGCTTACAAGGGTTACCGACTACTCAAAAACTCAGCGCTAAGGGATGTCCGTGGAATTATTTTCAAGTATAAACATGTACCGTAAAATTGGACTCTTTCTCATTAGACTAGGACCATTTATTTTGCCCAATTCTCTGCCCCTGTAATGGTTGTATTTTAACAAAAAAGTAACTTCATAAAGAGCTTTTATATTTTATTAAAGCATATACCCTGAATACACGGTTTAATTGACCAAAACAACTTTCAGGATTATATCGCGTTTATTTATCATTTATTTATACTTATTTCCCGACATTTCGAACTCTTTACAGAGATCATTTTCACGAGTCTGTAAACACACATAACACACATCTCTGTAAAGGGTTCGAAACGTCGGGAAATAAGTATAAATAAATGATAAATAAACGCGATATAATCCTGAAAGTTGTTTTGGTCAATGGGTGAGATTCGCGAAAATCTTAGAAATAAATATGTACACGGTTTAATTTTAAATTATAATTTTAAAGATATTGCTTAGAAATTATATAATGTACTTAAAAGTATAGTGATTAAATCAGCAAGTAAAGATTTTAAGATAAAGTCTTTGAATTTTGTCTTATTTAAATCACAAACTTTACATCTGCAACTTCTACTATAGCTGTTACGGGTTCGAATTCAGGTGCACACTAATGACTATTTGACAAATGACCAAATAATTCTTCATTTATGGTTCTACTGTCAATTATTACATAGTAACAAATATTTTTATCGGCTTAAAGAGGTATAGTGGCCGCTGCCTACACCTTCGATTTTGAAAGGGGTGCTGAAACAAAATACCACCAGTGAACTCGATAATTGGTAAGATAATTTAATGAGATTTGGAAAGATTTAGCTTGATCAGTTCCCCAATTAGTCACTTGCAACACCTCACGTAGTTAACGACGCTCCCTTATAACATGTGACGGTAAGTGGGTAGGTAATATATTTGGTATCATCATAGACATTCAATCCTATTAAGTGACAAAGTTAAGGACATTTCCGCTGTCCAATTCATTAGATTGATTATATTATTGCACTATCTGATCAATCGAATCACAATTGGATTGGAGCCAATAATATTAATAATGCTTACAAAGGATCAAAATTATCATCAATTAATATGACAGCTTGTTTGAAATGTTAATTTCTAACACAGAATAATTGACACACACGACGAATTTTTAAGTAGGTACTTTAATTTTGAAACTTGTCTATACTTGTTTTTTAATTTTGTTAGGGATAGGAGGGCGAGTCACCTAATGATTAGCGACCAGCGCCGCCCATAGACATAGGATATCGAGCGAAACACGGCATGAGCCGTGATATTTCACTGGTCAAGCCGGCCTATTCATGCAGCAATCTGGCTCAACTTCTCGCCATTTTGTACCCGAATATGTAGGCTGCGGATGTTATGCCTCGACTCGCATATTGTCATACACCGGACAATATGTTGTGAGTCAGTAAATTTCCGGAAACAATTTCGAGAAGTCATTGGTCACTTCTGAAAGTCATGGGGTCGATTCGATCCCATGACTTTCAGAAGTGAAGTGCTCAGTCTCCAGACCCCGGAGACGTTATACGACGCCTTATACCTTCATTTTGTACTTTATTGAAAACTACCCTCATTTTTGTCAATAAAACACGAGACTTCCTCTAGTTCTTTAATTGACGTGAAAACAGGAATGTTGACGTAGAATCTTTGGTGTTTGTTAGTAACTTTTGATTGGGACTGCAAAAGTTTCTTCAAACGACAGCACGTCGGAGAATCTTCTTGCATCATATTCCTCCTGTCTAGATCATCGTGTCCTGTGTGACTTATATTTTATTTATTAGATAATACATAATTTTTTTCATGGGATAGGTGGACAAAAAAGCAGGCGTGTCACCTGCAACACATATAGTGTTACAGTTGCGTTGTCGTCCGTTGTCGACCTTTAAGGGATTAAGATAGGAAAGGATAAGGAAGGAGGGTATGCCTCCGGGTACCTCTCTTACCGAACGAAACGCAGCATGAGCCACTTTAGGTCGATCTTCTGAGAGCTCGTGGTGTTTCACCGGTCAAGCCGACCCATTCATGTACTAATAAATTTTGTTAGATATAATTTTAGATATCACGCTCAAAGGTCAAAATTTTCAATCTAGATTAGTTCATATTTGTTTCTAAGACTTTCGCGAATCTCACTCATTGATCAAAACAACTTTTAGGATTGTATCGCGTTTATTTATTATTCATTTTTACTTCCCGACGTTTCGAACTCTTTACAGAGATCATCGTGTGCTTGACCACTGGACCACCGAAACTGTATACTGTTATTACTATAGTGATTAAACCAGCAAGTAAAGAATTTAAGCCACACGGCGTCTAATCCAGAGGTCCTGGTTCGAATCCTCACACTGGCTCACACCAATGACTTTTTGAAAATTGTTTTCGGAAGTTATGTGTGATAAATATCGATGCCTGAAAACTTTGTGCCCGGTATGGCAATAGGTTCGCCACCTATTCCATTTGGGACGTAAACATAACTGCGAGACGAGGTTTAACAGCCGCTGCCTACACCTTCGGGTAACAAAAGGCGTGAAGTTAAGTTATGTTATGTAATAAGTACAATAAATAATTTCTACGCAATATTTTTCCCAATTATAATTCATAATTTTAGACGTGTATTTAGGGTAAATTCTATAAAAAACTGTAAAAGCTCTTTATGAAGTTACTTTTTTTTGTTAAAATACAACCATTACAGGGGCAGAGAATTGGGCAAAATAAATGGTCCTAGTCTAATGAGAAAGAGTCCAATTTTACGGTACATGTTTATACTTGAAAATAATTCCACGGACATCCCTTAGCGTTGAGTTTTTGAGTAGTCGGTAACCCTTGTAAACAAATTGAGATCGGTTCCTTTCCGAGTTTTATATAAAAGCTTTTAATTTAAGTTTTTCAATAAACATTATTGTATTGCCAATACTTGAAGAGTTTAATTTTTAGAACTCATTTAGAATTTTGTTGTTCGACGAACTCAGAAATCGATTTATTTTCAAAGAAACGTACACCAGTAGAGGCTTATTTGTTTTTAATCACAGAACTCAGTGTTTTCCCTGACCTTGTAATATAGATTACAGACTTGTAATATGTATAGACATATAAATAAAATTGAAGTGTCGGTTTGTAATATTGAAATAACTGCTCCCTACTTCATTCATGTTATGAACATACACCAAAGTCTTGTTGTCTGTCTGTACCGATTTAAACGGGAATATTATTGGCAGGTAGCTGGTGTAATAAGGTACTCCTAAATAGTAACTTGGGCTTCTTTTTTGCATTTTCATTCATTGCATCCGTGGCGAATGAAAGTTCGCCGGGTCAGCTGGTCTCGGTGATCCAGTGGTCGAGTACCCGCTTCAGGATCCAGTGGTCCCGGGTTCGAATACTCACATTGGCTCACACCAATGACTTTTCGAAATTAATTTCGACAAAAGCTTTGTGCCCGGTATGGCAATAGATTTTGCCATTTGGGACGTAAACATAACGGCGAGACGAGGCTTTACGGCCGCTGCCTACACCTTCGGGTAAAAAAAAGCGTGAAGTTATGTTTATGTCATAAAAAAGTTGGGAAATATTATTTATTATCAAACGATTGTCCACAACGGTTTCGTAGTTCAGAGATAATTATATGCAGATAGAAAAGTAGAAACGCCATTTAAATATGTTTTATTCTATTCTCTTGTCTGTTCTTGTTACTTCTTAATTCTATTCTAATTCTTACCTCTTATTTGTCTACATATTAAAGGTTATTAAATGGATGTACATGATACATAGACGCCTATATCCGCTTAGAATTTTTCATAGCGCACGACCTCACCGGTACTTTTTCGCTAGAAGTTTAAAATTAACTGCTAAAGTAGAACAAACAGTCGCTTTTGTTTAAAACAAGGAAAAGTCTGATTTAAGCATTCATGTCAACCGGACTGAATTGTTTGAGTTGTTCCCAGTTAGCTTTGTCGGGATTACGAGAGAGAATAATGTGTTGGGGCCGTGAGTGTGAGCTACGGGATTATAATTGTGTGCTGTTTTTGTTTGTTTATACTTTTCACTTCATAAATAAATATTTTGCTTTAAACTCAGGTTTCAGTTTAAATAGTAGCTCATAACGAAATTCTGCGGAATTTATTTATCACGTTACAGCCTTTTCTCGACGACTCAACAATCAACAATAATATTAAAAAGTCAAAGTCATTCTTCTGTATTAGTTCTTAATGAACAGGTAAATGTTTTGATTGTCGGTACTTACGAGACTTCACGCCTTCAAAATCTTGGTCTTTACCATGCATTTGGAAAGAGGTTTTTGGTAAACAACAAAAGTTGTGGGAATATATATTATTAAAAATTGTAATTAACGATTTAATGGACCTCAGGTAATCCTGATTTTATGAAGTATTATCATTACCATATCATACATAAATTAAATTTTATATGGTAAAACTATTTATTTCATAGCACCAAGCGCTCGTTATCGATAGCACGTCACTTTTTATTAGATAGAGATGATACCTATTTCGAATTATCGTGATTGCCTCAATTGATTACGGATCAAATTAAACTCATTGCATTATGCTCTTTGTACAACTAATTACAAACTGAATACGGGTAAAGTTTGATGTTGAAATTTAGATCATTATACTTTAATACCAATAACTGACATATTAGTAGGTATTTAAACTGTACAAAATATTAGGAGGTATTTGGAAACCAGTTATTTGCTAAAGGGTGTATTTTGCCCGTTCATCAATAAGTGGAGTGGGTCTACTTAGTTAGTGGAGGTCTCACGTAACCCAACTATTTGCGGATACCATTTTTTTCACGTCTATTACCAACAATTTGGGTTTTCTCAATCTATCAAGTTAGATAGAAAAATTCTAGTAGACATTAAAATATTTATACTAATTTACGTGGCAATATGAAATTAGTTGCTGAAATGAACGACTTTTTTCGTGCTTACTCTACAACACAGAACCAATGTAAGGATTGTTTTTACTGTGAAAGTGGTGATAGATTATTTTTTACCCAACTGTGAAATCAAAATTATTATGATTTTTGGTCGTAAGAATGTATCATATTTATCTGGCACGACAAGCTTGATGAATTTCAGGTTTATCCAGGAACAGGATTAGGATCCCCCTTTATAATTATAATTAATGATATATATATATTTTAACTAATTAAATTATAATACCCCCTTCTCTACATTGTCTATTATTCATTATTAATCTGGTGTGTCGATAAATTATTGCCTAAATTATGGAAATTCGTTGATACAAAAATCACCCACTTTTTGAATCTAAATAAATATTGTTACGTCGGTTCACAATAAATCTATTTATTTATTATAATACAGGCTGAACAGGCTTCTTTTAAGCTCGGTTTATTGTTCAAAGTAAATCTTCTTTTAATCCAAAGACTTTTATTGTCTTATTTGTAACGCTTAACATAATCTTCTTTTTTTTTGTTTCAAACATAATCCTGTACGCCGAATCGTTCAACATAGAATTACAAAGACTTTATTAAAATAAAATCATTCTTTTAACATCGTTCAATGGGCCGCAGTCTCCGTTATACAACGTCCCAAGAAAATCTTATTTGTAAATACTGGATTGTTCTCCGATAAAAGATGTTTGTAATGAGATTCCTGAGTTTCTTTCCTTCAGAGGTTCTTTTAAATTACGAAGTATTGCATGATGGTCGCAATCTTCATAACTGGCATATATTGCAAACATCTATCTGCACTGATAGAAAAAAATTACAAGGAGCATACAACTTCCTTCCATTTTTGAAATTGCTTGAAATTAGTAACGAGGATGACCTCGTCGCATGAGCGTATATATTATTTTGGTCTCTATATACAGATTCACAGGTATTAAAATTGAAGCGTCTTTATAAATTTTGTTTTAGGTGTAAATAAAAACAGACACATTTATTCATAATTAAATTTAGTTCAATGTACATACTCCTATAGGTATTCTTGGTCTCGGTGTACCTACTTGGTTAATACCAGGTATACCGGAAAGTCATTACTGGTTTTTGTAATCGATAATTTCGAGGCTTTAGTATGCAAAGTAAGCCAAAACCTATAATTTACGTTTTTTTGAAATAACTACGTTTATCATTACAATAATCAGTCTTAGCCTAGGATCCGATAAAATTTGAAATCTATTTCACACCAAGTAACAATTAATAGTTCTCTTTCGTATATTATTTCATAGATACCTAGTAAAGAATTGAAGTATTTATCATTGGTATTTTAGCCATTGTTACATGTGATTTGACATGAATAAATGTTGCCTCATTATACCCTGGAAACATAAAGCCAACGTTTGCCCTCGTCTCGGTAATTCCTTAGGTGCCTTTCAAGAGTTTGACAAATACCACGGTACCTATTGTGTGGGTGGAGCAAACATCTTTGTGACTATTGTAACCTTGCTAAATCATGCCTGAAAATAATTAAATTTAGTAAAAACATTCAGAAATATCTGTTATTATTCAATTAAATTGTAGTTTCAATTTGTCGTCTCGAGTTCCAGTGGGCGAGTACTCTGCATCTAAATCAACAAGTGGTGGGATCAAATCCGGACTCGGACCAATGACTTCTTGAAATTCTTTAAAGAAGTTACATTAGATAAATATCAATAACTCACAGCGTTGAGCCCGATGCTTGGCAATAGATTCCATCAACTATTCCTATCCGTAGATTCCTTTAGGTAGAAAAAGGTGGGATATTATAAATATACTCCATAAAATTTGAATTTTAGATCTTATAAAAAATCATTTTTAAAATTAATAATATGTATATTTTAAAGTATTTTTTTTTTGAATGGAATAGATTAATGCACAGATCCATAAAATATTCCGATTTTTTTTTCATTTGAATATTATTATCATTCGAGTTGTTTTAGATTGTGCCGATTTTAACTTTACTTTTTATTTGTTGTTTTCGCAAGTGCTTTATTTATTGATAGTGTATACTATCCAAAATTTTATGTGTGTAAGTATAACTTAAAATACTTGAAGATACATACATACATAGCTTCACGCTAAATCCCTTGAGGGGTAGGCAGAGAGAAATACTTGGAGATCTTATGGAAAATAAGTGTGCTATCTTGTTCGTTAACAATGAACGGCTATTTCGGATTTTGTTATAAATCACAAAAACCACTGCCATATATTCAAGTGGCTACAATCCAGATCAGGGTTCCGCAATCGGATCGGAACAACCAAAATACGAGTATACAACAATCCCACCGTACATTAATCGGTCTACACCACAAAGAGCACTTACCAACCGTGCAATACTATCTCTTAATTAAGTTTACTTAACCTCCAAATATAGCCTAAACCCATAAAATAAACTTTTTTAGGATAAATAGTATTTTAGACACGATACATCACAAGGTTTTTTTGCTTTTTAGCCGACTCGGCGAACTTTGTTCCACATCAAAAGTATTTTTTACAGCGCTTACAATTTTATTTTTAAATCTCGGAAATTATCACTTTTATTTTGCTACATTATAAATTAATTAGACATACAAACCACCCCGTTGACATCCTCTATTAAAAATGGCAACAAAATCAGTAGTATCAAAGATCTTAGCATAAAAGGGGTAGACAGCGGCAAGAGAGTTTGTTTTATACTATGAAAATATAGAAAAGTTGAAGTTATAAAAACATTTGAAGTTTTGCGATTCGGTATACAAATAAAAAGATAAGAAGTGGGACTTCCACAATTAATAATTTATTGAACATTGAATGAGGCATTTTCAAACACAACTTTTAATAGTACATTTTGCAATATTAATATTAAAAAATAACTACTCAGTTTTAGTCGAGTCTAAGCAGTTTGCAAAACTTTTAAATTTTCAACTTCACTCTTACAGATTTATGGTTTATTACAATATGAAAATAGATATTGATACTGAAGTCTGGTCAAACGGTACTTACTGGCTTTAAGGAAACTCCAAGTAGAATGCTTCCTTGCATTATTTATTTGTAAAAATATACCCCATGTAGAAAAGGTACTTACTGGCACCATGGAGCTAAAATGCAAAAAGATGTTTTTAATATTCAAGCGTTTTTTTATATCCTCATTCTAGTTCAGTGGTAACAGGTTTTGACAGTGGTAGAGCAACGCAGTTCACGGCAAGAATGGGCCGGATCAAACGGTGAAAAACCACAACCTCTCAGGGTATCGACGTTAAGTGGCTCATGCCACGTTTTGTTCGGTGAGAAAGATATTCCTAGGCGCAACTTATTCCCCTCATCCCTTCCCATCCTTTTTCGGACCCCTTTCCAAACCTATTTTAAAGGCCGGAAAAGCTTGAGTGCGAGTGAACGACACAAGCCAGGCGTAGTCATTATGTCATCTTTACCGGTTAAAATGCCTCCTCAGTTTTTAAGTTAATTTCTTACCTCCGTGTTGTAACCCTTGTATTATTTTTATACGTACAAGCTTTTCACACATACCAATTTAGCGAGGCTCGGAAGGTCGAGGGAAAAAACGTGGAGGCGTAAATAATGAAGCCGTTATATTATTGTCATTTAAATCGTGCTCACTCTGCGGTGGTTTGATTGAGTGTTTATTAACTTTTCTGGATGGGTACACAAAGAACCCACATAGATATCAGAGGTTGTTGTTCTACTGAATTGGCTGAATGTACTTTGCCAGTTTTATTTCAAGAAAATTGATACTTATTTAGCTTGTATTTTGACGAACACAAGTTTTGAAAACCGAACAAAGTGTTGTTGCATGATAAATACCTGAGGTGCAGCATCCTATTTATCTAACAAAAAGTCTCGGGTCTGAATACCGGCTGTAAGTACACTACTAATACGTTCTGCTACCTATTCCGTTTGGGTAATAATAATCAGCGTGTTGAGCTTTTAACAGCCGCTGCGATCACCAACAAGTACTAAAAGTCGTGAAAGTATAAATAAATAAAAATAATCTGTGTAAATACTGTGAAAAACGAATGTGTAGGGCCAACTCAATTAACAGTTCAAACATCCTGATTCGTATGATTTATTTTTCAACATATACGTACCAATGTCGGGCCAACAGTCATATGACAAATGAAACGGAATACATTTAAATGAAATGTAGTGATATATGTATAACTATTTTTAAATTAGTTTAAAAGTCATAAAAACTAACACTAATACTTCTGAAGGCTTACACTAAATGCATAAAAGAAAGAATTTTAAGTTATTTAGTTTAGCGTTTACAAATAAGTAGGGTAATCTGGTCCAGTGATCGACCACCCCGCTTCTGAATCAAAAAATCGCCGGTTCGAATCCTGGCTCACACCAATGACTTTTCGAAATTATTTTAGAAAGTTAGGTGTGATAATTGTTGATGACTGAAAAGTTTGTGTCCAGTATGGTAATAGGTTCGCCGTCTATTCCATTTGGGACGTAAACATAACGGCGAGACGAGGCTTAACAGCCGCTGCCTACACCTTCAGGTAGAAAAAAAGGCGTGAAGGCGCGCGTTATTTATGTGTTTACAAATATATAGATTTTGCATCTCTATCATGTAATATTAGTACAGATAGTATTTTAAGAGAAAATTTATTTATAAATACTACTATCTAAATTTTGGAATATTTACAGACTTTTACATACGTGAAAATTTTATAAAAGTCACAAAAGTCACAGGACTGATCCTTTTATGGGTCGATTTCACTTTTAAAATGCCAACCTTTTATCAAAATACGATTTGAAACAAATGTCCTAGAATTTCCAATGGAGAGTCATGCGTATTTAACCTCTTTTGACTTCGAATGAAAAACGCCATACATATAGCCTTTATCCATTGTTTCAAAATTACAGGAAAATTTGTCAGTTATACCCACATTTTGTTATTTGTAAAGTGACAATCCATCCTTAAAAAATATGTTAACATAACATAACTTCACGCCTTTTTTATACGAAGGTGTAGGCAGCGGCTGTTAAGCCTCGTCTCGCCGTTATGTTTACGTCCCAAATGGATTAGATAACGAACCTATTGCCATACCGGGCACAAAGATTTTCAGTCATCGATATTTATCACACATAACTTTCGAAAACAATTTCGAAAAGTCATTGGTGTGAGCCAGTGTCAGGAAAAAAAAATTATATTATTATTAAAATTTCATTGCGACGACTAATTTCTTCAAAAAATCTTTAAACATATCACTCACATACATTACTTAAAAATCCCTCTAGCTGATCTGTAAAAACCTTTGCCTAACTAAAACATTGAATACAAAAGATCTCCAAAGTTGAAAATAAAATAAAAAATAAACCTAATTTATTTGTACCGACATTTTATCTTCATTAGCCCTTAAATTAAATATTTTAAATGACAAGTATTATATATAAGCAGAAATAGATTTCAAATCAACGCCTTCCAAATAAGTTCCTTATCAACATGCACATATATACACTCGAAGTAAACTTGAAATTCTCAACAAATTGAGAGAATTGAGCAGACAGACGCGTCTCTTCAACTTACCAAGTTTCGCACGCCTTGCCTCTGTCTAACCATTGAGTTCTTGAATTCAATTTTGGCTGTTACCAATTAGAGGAATCTGGAACCGGAAACCGTCACCGCAGAATGGAATAGTTCCAACCTTTGTCCGTTTACAAGACCGCAAACGTAATTTTGAAACATGCGGCAGTAGGTACTGCGCAATATTATTATTGTGGAATGCGAGATTGTAAAAGATACTCCATTTTGTAAAATGTTGTTTCGGTTTCCTGATCGCTGTATTATTAAAATCTATTAAGCTGATTTATTTTATTGACAAAAATAATCGCAAAATTATCAATAATAGCAATACAACATAGCTTCACGCCCATTTCCGTACAGGGTAAAACAAAATGTTGTCAAAGCTAAATAAATAAAACAAACGCTGCCCTATTTCGTATCCAACTGTGAAAGAAGCAGTACGGGAAGGTACTATTTATATCCCGGATTTAAGGTGGAGGGAGGAAAGGTAAATCTATGATTTGAATATGGACTTATTGCAAATTTGTTCCATCAGTATAGGAGTTATATTTGCAAAGAAGCTTATACAAACAGGATTGAGGTTATATAAGCAAGACTATCTTACTATCCATACAGCTATTAGGTCTATTGTAGAAATATCGAGTCGATATACATAGCTCAAAGGACCTTTGGGTTTGGGCTGAGTCGGGAAAAATTGTATTTAAAAATTTAATTGTGTTTATCTTTATACAGAGGATAATATAATTACTCCATTCATAAGGCATAGTGAGAATTTTAATTTATATAAACATAACTTCTTCTGTTACCCGAAGGTGTAGGCAGCGGCTGTTAAGCCTCGTCTCACCGTTATGTTTAAGACCGACGTAAAGTGGCTCATGCCGCGTTTCGTTCGGTGAGAGAGGTACTCGGAGGCCCACCCCCCTATCCCTTAAAGGTCGGCAACGCAACAGTAACACTATATGTGTTGCTGGTGTCCATGGGCGGCGTTGGTTGCTTACCATCAGGTGACACGCCTGCTCGTTTGCCCTCCTATCCCATAAAAAAAAAATACTGTTAAAATTAATCTCAAATTAATTGCTTTTTAAACATGAAATTATAATAATAATAACTTGGACACAAATCACACAGCGCCCTCCAGTTCCAAACTAAGCAACTAAATGCTTGTATTACTTATACAGTATTGATACTAGATAACGGATAATAATACATATATATACTTTTCTTTTGTAAATACAATATTCATGTTTGTCACAAATATTTGTGCTCGGGTGAGAATCGAACCCCGACCTCAGTGCTGCAGCCAGTAGTTTTACCAATGCGCCACGAGGCCCGCCAAATACTTTATATCGCATAAAGAGTTTCTATCTTCTATAGCCGAGCTTGATACTAATAATGAATCAGTTAATCATGTATTTACTTAATTTTAGTTATTTATTGATGACAATATATAGTTAAGTTTCTTCAAATTTACCAAAATAGGTGTACAAATATTTTGATAGAGTTATATCTAGTTACAATAAAATCAATAATAAACTTGAAATAAAAGGAGTAAAAAGATTTTATATAGAAATTTTACCAAATATAAGAAGAAGAATTAAATTGATGAAATAAAAAAAAAATTAATACACTTTGTTGTACACTTATAAATTTTAAAGCAATTCTGATCACGTAGAACGTGCATTAACCATAGTTACCTACAAATGCAATATTCGCCATTTTGTGTTTCACTTAAAGCGATTTCAAGTGTTAACAGCATAGCTTAAATTACATTGTATTGCAATTTATTTAATAATTACAGTGGTAGAGCCAAGCAGTTCGCTGCATGAATTGGCCGGCTCGGCCGGTGAAATACCATGACCTCTTAGAAGATTCGTTCTATGAGAGAGGTATCCAGAGGCCCACTCCCCTTCCCCATCCTTTCCTATCCTACTACCTTAAAAGTCGGCAACGCAACGGTAACACTATATGTGTTGTTGGTGTCCATGGGCGGCGCAGGTTGCTTACCATCAGGTGACATGCTTGCTCGTTTGCCCTCCTATCCCATAAAAAAAACTATATTATTACTTTATATTTATCAATAGTGCTAACTATCTATGAAATAAAATAAAAACTTCTTAAAAACTGATGCCTATGAACTGCAGAGGATTTTTTTTTTGGCATTTAAATAGTTATAGATATTGGTTATAAAACAGCTCTATGTAATATTTCTTCAGCAATTGTGAGATATATGACATTAGTCCGTATTACCTGCCCGCGTCAGCCTCACCGCAAAACATTTCTCAGCAGCAATACCACAGTCTGTTAGCGTTAAAATTATATGTGAAATGTGTGGTCTAGTGACCGAGAATATGATTTGTTTTGTCAGTAGGCACCAGTAGTAGAGTCATGGAATTGTCAACATGAATGGGCCTGCTCTACCAATGAAATATCACTTCTGATTAGAGAGAAGATCTCTCCATTTGCTCCCAATCTAACCTTTTTCTCCAACCTTTTTAAAATACCGGCAACCCAACTGTGTTGCAGGTGTCCCATGGGCCATGGGTGTATCATTTGCCACTAGGTGAACCGCTTGCTCGTTCTTTCCTTATCCCAAAAAAAGAGAAATGATACTTAAAACAAAAAATAAAAAGGAAGAAAATACCAGGCCTATCCTTAAAAATCCTTTAAATAGGAAATAAATGTAAATACAGTTTCAGCCAAGAAATCGCCCGGTCCTTTCTACAATTATTATTGAATATTTCAACTTAATTAAATTCAATTACGTACTCGGCTGTTCTACAATTTTACTTTAACTTTCAGTACGTTTCACCAAAAAGTTTTCATCGCTGAAGTTTAAGCTTTTTGTATATTTTTATCTCACTTTTTTGTATTCAGTTTGCATATTTTTGGTATCACTTATAACGAAAGAACAAGCTAAATTTTTTTTGAATACTTTTAAGGCTTATAGAAATCCTGCGACACTTAAAAAACGAAAAAATAATGTTGAAGCATACGTACAACGAGATTAATAAAAGATTATATTTATTATTAGCTGACCCGGTGAACTTTGTACCGCATCAAAAGTAATAAATGACTAAATTAGGTTCAATTTGTGCTATTTATCGGCTTTAATTGCTGTCCCGGTATGTTAATACTGTAATATCTTCGAAAATATTAGTTTAAATTGCATGCTGTAAAGGGCCAGGATCATCTATATTACATGCACAATCTATTTAAGACACTTAATTGGATGAAAATTAATACTGTAATGTTTAAAATGGCTTCGTAAATAAGCCATTATTTATCGTAAAAGGTAAAAAAATAAAAATGATCATGGTGGGTTATCCCTAAGAGATAGACATATATATATATATATATATATATATATATATATATATATATATATATATATATATATATAGACTTTTTTATAGCCCTACTAAAGGTGTTTAATAATGTAGAACATTATTTGATCTATCCCTTAGGGTTCAGCCAGCGTTTGCAATTAAAGTGCTAAATCTCGAAAATTAATATTTTTTCATTACAACATCATATATGAATTATAATTCAAATCCGTTGATAGCCTCTAACCATTAAAAAAACCGCATCAAAATCTGTCGCGTAGTTTTAAATATATAAGCAAATAAGGGGACAGATAGCGGAAAGTGACTTTGTTTTAAACTATGTAATGATAACGTACTATATAATACTAGCTGACCCGACAAACGTTGTCTTGCCAAAAAATAAAATTAAAAAAATAGGAGGTTGAAAATTTAGGGTTGTATGTATTTTTGTGTCCAGTTATATAAAAAAAATAAAAAACAGATATATATCGAAAAATTAAAAAAAAATATACCCCTGTGATTTAGGGGGATAAAAAATAGATGTTGTCCTATTCTCAGACTTACCCGACCTGCACAGTAAATTTCATGAGAATCGGTCAAGCCGTTTCGCAGGAGTATGGGAACGAAAACTGTGACACGAGAATTTCATATATAAGATAATGCAATATATGACATATTAATCTTAAACATTTTATTAAATACGAATAAATTATTTAACATTTTTGCACCTCACCTTACCTAGCGATAAAGATAATTGAAAAGTCTAAAACCATACCTCAGAACGACTACCATTGGATTTGTATTGGAGTAATTGGTGTTCTACTGTATGTTAAGCCACGGGGGCTGTAAAAATTTTAAAAAAATCATCTCATTCTAAATTATATTTCCCGATATTTCCCTTAAAAACAAAAGAAAGAAAATATTGTAAAAAATATAGTTAAAAGCATTGTATGTATTAAATGACAATATACCACAAAATAACTAAATCAAATTATTTACAAAGAGCTAAGTACAAGAGAAAATATCAGAAATCTAAGCGACACCGCTAATATAAAAACGTTAACTGAATGGTCCACCGATCACTTTAATGTCAGCTTCCGTAAACAATGTTGATTGAAATTCTTTCGTTAACTTTCTGAACTGTTGAGATAATGATAATTATTGGGATGAAGTTGAGAGACTATCAGAAAAAGAAACAAAAAACAGGTCAAATATATTTCATGCGATAGGTACCTTTTTGTACTCAAAAGTTGGGACAGTGGTGTGCCATTTTGTTATGTGATAGGCAAACGTGCAGGCTTGTCACCCGATGGCAAGCAACCAATGCCGCCCATGGGCACCAGCAACATATATAGTGTTTACTGTTGCGTTGCCGACTTTTAAGGGATAGGGGATATGGAAGGATGGGGAAGGGTTTAGGTTAGGTTAGGTTAGGTTAGCCGTACAAAACGCGGCATGATCCACTTTACGTCGATCTTCTGAGAGGCCGTGGTACTTCACCGGTCGAGCCGGCCCATTCATTCGCGGCATCGAACTGCTTGTCTCTACCACTGGTGAAAATGGTTCCATGGTATTGTAGAATTAAAATTAGGTGTCTTTGTCGGATCCACTTGTCCTAAAAGTATTAAGTCTGAGTGTGTTTCTTTGTGTACGCCTTGATCATAGGAAATAATTGTTCCATTTAAAAAAATATCACATTTGGACACGGTGAGCGAGGCAGTAGCCATAATTATCAGAAACTTTGGCGTTTTTTTTTATTCCAGACAATGAATACGAAGCTTACCTTCATAATATTCAATAATTCACTTTTGTTCCTGGGCCGGGGGCTAAAATATTTATTGAAATATATAACATTTTATCTCTATTTACGTTCAAGACTAACGAAAGTTCAAAATTTACGTTAATTTACCTTTTTTTAGTTTAACACCCATTCATGAAAACCTAACTTCTAACGATTATTTTATATCATACGAAGACGTCTATTTAACTTCATGTAACTTTACAACAATTTAATAAGACCGTCTGTTACTCATAGAGTTGTTCTCTCGCAAAATCAGTGTAGAGAAGTATTTACGACAAACGGGACCATATTAAAACGGAACAATGATATGGAACGAATTTCTATGTTAAAGATTTAATTGAGAATTACACTTACGATTTAATAATTTTATAATTACTTTTACATTTGTTTTCAAATTATTGGAAAATTTAGGAGGCTACTAGACTTTAGTGGTTTAGCATTCCGATAACTGGTTTAAAAGTTCCGAGCTCAAATTAGGGTATAAACCAATAAGTTACCGATAGTCTATGTCTGAAAGAAGAGACTATCAATTGGACAAATTACTTACATGGCTTTTTTTTGTTTTGGCTGTCCAGGGTAAGGCCGAGGTACTTCATGTACCTCCCTACCGGGACAGCCGTATCACCCACCTGGATCCGCGAGGCCGGTGGTTCATGGCCCAGAGTGAGGCGGTGAAACCACAGCGCCTCACTCTTGTGAGGCGCCACCTCCAGGCCCAGCCCGCGGATCCGTGTGACGACGATTGCCACCCCCAGCTCGGCGAACCTGAGCGTACGCTCGAAGTCGGGCCACGTGGCGACCACCAGAGTGTCGTCTTCGTAGACGTACACGACACTCACGCCACAGGGTAGACTGGTGCGGAGGACCGGGTCGTAGGCGAAGTTCTACAGCAGGGGCACTAGCACGGACCGCTGCGGAACCCCGCACGTAAACACAATACCTATGCTTTTAAGTTGTTACATGTTTGCATATAAGTACTTAAAGACTAAATGGAAATACACATGGCTAACTCACAAGATACACATTACAAGCAACGTGTTGAAGTAAACTGGAATGCATGTGCAACGGAACGTAACGAAAGATAAAACATGGATTGTGTGAGACAGTGTTTATTCTTGTTTTATTTAAGTTGAAGGTGTATTTTCAGCTTAAGAATTGTTGATTGACATTTGAACCGTGATCTTTGATGGCATTCAAATTAAACTACTGTAGATAACTGATATTAATAAACAAATGTATAACTTTTGTAATGAATGGAAACTTATAACAAATAAAATACGCCAATTTGAGAGGGGAAGCACCACGCAGTTCTCTGCATGAATGGGCCGGCAAAATACCACGACCTGTCGGAAAATCAGCGTGAAATGGCTCATGACCCGTTTCGTTCAGTTCAACTTCTCAATATTATCTTAAAGTATAACAACGCAACTGTGACCTTCTAGGTGTTGTATTTTAGTTGTCGCTTGCTCATTTGCCTTCTTCTGCTATAAAATTAAACCTTTGGATCTCTGGATACCCCTCTCACCGTACGTAACGCTATTAAATACTACTAATGATATTTCTTCTATGTAAGTACGAGCTTCTTTTTTATCACACGGTCAGTTTTTAGTATTCAGCATTCGCAACATGTACAGGATCAGTTTTCAATACAAAGTTTCAGTAAGAACCGACAGGAATATCTTATATCTTTAAACGAGCAATTCTTGTATATATATATATATGTATATATATATGTATATTAATTGGAACTCGGAATCGGCTCCAACGATTTTCATGAAATTTAGTATATAGGGGGTTTCGGGGGCGATAAATCGATCTAGCTAGGAATCATTTTTAGAAAATTTCATTTTATCGTGTTTTATCGATAATCAACTTAAACATCAACTTACTTTTTGGAATTCCTGACATCTATTGGCGAATGCTATAATTATTTTAAATTGTGAGCAACTAACTTGCTTTAACGACAACAACACTAAAGCTATTCCAGCAGATGGCGTTGTTTATAAAAAAAAAGAAAATACCGAGCAAAGCTCGGTCATCCAGATATTTATTATTATGTAAACAACGTTGGTTGACAACTTTACTTATTTTGCCGACTGCAGACAAATACCGGTAGGAATACTAATATTGTAACATAATATTTTATAGTATTCTATTTAATAAACATGCTTTCATCAGATCTTTTATTATTTAGATGAAATTATTAACTTTTAAATTTACTTTTTACTCTAACCTAAATAATATATAGACATAAGTAGAGACTTTGATACACGCTGCAAGCTACGATCGTGATACACTTTTTTGTCTTATTTACAGCCAAAAATCGCGACACGCATACACGTCGGTTTCGGGTGCAAAGCACTTTTCCAGTTTGAAACTTATTTTGCCGTGGTAGCTCTTTCTTGGTCTACCAACCCAGACTCTGCCACTCACACTAACTTTTCTTTTCGTCAATTGGTGTTGAATCACCTTTTCACATTGTCCGCAATGCTGTACAATTTATATTGATGCTTTAGTAATAAGTAATACCGCAATCTGTGAATGCGTATAAACCCGAGGGCATAGCACATCTGCATTCCCGTTCCTTTTAGAACGATCCCAAATGTTATTTTTAAATCTTCATTCATCAATTATAACAATACATACGCATACACACATTTAATTAATTCATTCATAAATGAATTTGAATAACAATACAATACAATTATAATTTTGAAGACGCCATTAAATATGTCTTCATAAACGTCTTTATTAGGGGTGTCCTTATATCCATATTTAAATTTTCAACCCTTAGCCCGAATCAAATTTGACGCACCTGTTCTATTGTTTCGACTTCCTCGCTATTACAATAATCCATTAACTTCACATTAGTACGGTGTGCAAAAAAATACGTATTATTATTGATTAATAAAGTAATAATTAGTCTCGGTCGCGCAGTGGTTAGCACCTCGCTTCTGTTTCAAGAAGTAGTGGGTTCAAATCCTGGCACACACCAATGACTTTTCAAAATTTTGGGAAGTTACGTGTGATAAATATCGATGACTCACAACTCTGTGCCCGGTATGGCCTACACACCACCTATTCCATTTGGGACGTAAACATAACGGCGAGACGAGGCTTAACAGCCGCTGCCTACACCTTCGGGTAGAAAAAGGCTTGAAGTTATGTTATGTAATAATTATTAATAATATAATTAATAATTAAAATAATAATGATAGGAAAAATATTTTTAACAGAAATAATATAAACATTACGTGCATATCAAGAAAGCTAGATATTATTAATTTAAAACAAAATGTTCCCAAGCTCATAAAAAAGAGACTATAACGCCTACTCTAGTCTAATTTTCCTCAGACATAGATTCAACGATTCCTAGAAGTTTAAAATGTAAACATAACAATAAATTTTTGATACTAGTAGAAAATATTTGAGTAGCTGTGCAACAACTGAGTCTTAATGAAGGTACTATCCGTTGAATACCGAACTAACTACTGAACATTTTAGAACTAGGTCACCAGTACTAAAGTAGGTGATATAAACAGCAAACCTATATCTTTCACGGTGATAGCCGAGAGATATATTTGAACACCTGTAGTTATATATTTAACAGATATACAAGTCCCGTCAGAAGTATGATTGATAACTTGCAAGCCCATTGGACAAAAAAACATCTACAATTACGATTTAAAAATTTTCAACAGGTCATAGTGATTGAACCCAAGAACCCAGGCTTCCTAAATACTAAAGTACATAGGAACCACTGCGCCATCAACTGCAAGACAAAGTCGATAATTTGCTATACCTTTTTTAAGTCACGTCAAAAATATTTTCCGAAATAGTAACACTAACTCGTCTATAACCAATTTCGCAAATAAAATATCCAATATTGCGACAAATCAATTTATTTGTGATACAAAAATTGTTGGGTGATTTTCTGTTCGTTCAATATAAACCTAATTTGCTGTCGGTACAAGTTCACAATACGAGTAGAGTTCGCGCTTGTCGACAGTGGGCGGGCACTGCCTTACGCCGACGGCTCTACGAATAAACCGTGTTCTCATTCCAAACGGACATTTGCATTCGTAAGTAAATTGATTTATCATGCTAAACGGAATATATTTAATTTAATATATAATAAATATTTTAGAACATATTTCTGATTCCCCCTTTCCTCTCCATTTCCGTTCCTTTACCCCTTTTTCTAGAGCACTCTCTAGATATATAGATAATTACATTTAAAGTTTAACAGTGGTAATCTTGCAGTTCGCTGCATGAATTGGCTCGACCGGCTGGAATAGCGGCGTGAAGTGGCTCGTAGCGCGTCTCGTTTGGTGAGACAGATGTCCTGTCCCTATCCCCTTTCCCTTCCAATTCCCTTACAGGACGGTAACGCACCACAGCGTTCAAGGGTGGTGATATATTACTTACCATCAGGTGAGCCACTTGCTCGTTAACCCTCCTCATCCTCCATCTCATGAAAAATAAATAATCTCAAGATTTCCGTTGTCCTCAGATATTTTGAATGTTTGTCATGTATGAAACCAAACCAACCTAAATAACAATGCAGCATGTAACACTATCTATCTCTATGTGTCTATTGGCAGCGCTCATCACTTACCATCAGATGACTCCCTTGCTTGTTTGTCCCAATCCCACAAAAATTACGACGACAGTTCGAGATGTCGCTTACCAGATACTTTTAACAGTGGTAGTGTCACGCGGTTCTCTGTAAGAATTGGTTAGCTCGACCGATGAAATATCATACCACGCCCTCTCAGATAATCGACTTAAAGTAAACCAAAACCAAGTTTCGTTGGTTATGGAGATATCCGGATTATAAAACTCATAAGAGTAGTTATTTTTTATACTTCAATATGGTAGTTGATTTCTTTAATAGGACCACACTTCACCCCACTTAAGTGGTACTTGGTGAAATTACATGTGCCTCATTACTGGCAGACATATTTAAACGATTTTCCCTGATTCTACTTGAACGTAACACGTGCCGAGACATTTTTTTTCTAATACCAACATTAACGTCAAATAAACTTGTTTAAATGTTAAATGTAATTTTAAGTCACGAAATGTGGCAGTAAATTTGATTCAATCACTTGTAAAATATTTTTTGCTCTGATTTTAAGCGATTTAAACTTTTTCTTCATATGTAAATGATGACAAGTTCATTCTCATACCAGAATTATTTATCGGCCATCAAAGGCCGCAATTAAAAAAGAAGAGCCGTGATATAAAAAGGCCCTAAATTTTAATTTGTAGTTTTAGATGGAATACACTCGTAATTCCTTTATTGCTCCATGTAATGCGTTGGCCGCAACTCATTTGGATCGTAGAAATTTGACGAATTAAAGCGTTACAACCGCTGTCTACACCAAATAGAACAAGACCGGATGCAAAAATAAAAAAGAGATGCACTGGAAATTATTTGATACCATGAAATAAGTCAGGTGACATACCGATAGACACGATATTAATTATCATAATGGCATAGATATGTGAATCTGAATTTATAAGGAACAAAACCGCGTGACTGATGAATCGCAACTAGGCGTGTGACATTCAGGGATATAACTACCTAACTATATTTATCTATACCATATTTTATTTACTATGCAAATGTACATTGAAAAATGTATGTTTGTATATTAAAAACTTTTACCAGAACACTATTTCGACGATTGATATTTATAGGTCATAAAGACATCGTTTTTTTATCTGCATTTATGTATGTTCTGCACTTGCTAGTCTCTGGAGGTATTCTCATTAGCATTTTCGCTTTTTTGATGATCTATTAACCTTATTTTAAATGTCTTAAAATATTTTAAAACATATTTAAGATATATACTGTGACTCTCTATATATGTCTGTTTTTTCTGGCTGCTCTATGAAATGATTGTACTGATATTGACGGAAGTTTCAATATCAGATTCAGATGAGATAGCAGATGAGCAATTTAAATAGATTTTGTTCAATTCCACGCAGACAAATGCGTGGGTACAGCTAGCTAGCATAATCCGCAGTAGTTGGCTCTGTACAAGTGCTTGACGAATTTGGAAATCAAATGGAAATTATTCATATATTTTGACGTATTGACTGACTACAAATAAACCAGCGTGTATAGTTATTTAGCATGATTGTACTAATATAACATATTATTATAACGTCACGCCTTTTTCTATCCGAAGATGTAGGCAGCGGCTGTTAAGCCGTTATGTTTACTTCCCAAATGGAATAGGTGGCGAACTTAAAATGGAATTAAGGGGGATAAAGGAAAGGGATGGACTTACACTTTTCGTCGATTTTCTGAGAGGTCGTGGTATTTCACCAGTCGAGCCGGCTCATTGATGCAGCGAGCTGCGTGGCTATCCCAGTATAAGGAGTCGAACAGAAGAAAGCAAAAAATACCTTACACATTACCAATACGATAAAGTAGGGCAATGCAAAAAACTCAAATTTTATGTTAATATTATCATGACTATATATTTGGTTCAAAAAAAAAGGCAAGCGTGAAACACGAATAAATCAACAAGCTAGTTATCATAACAAAGGGAACGGGATCAGGTCCGAAATATCTACTTAATATTTGATAAACAGTAAAAAGATCTTTGAAGAGCAAATTTCTGATATTAATGTCTTCACTGCATTAAATATTATGTTTGTGTTCTAGACTATATTACAATAATTTCCAGAGCATTGTGAAATGATAATGATTTTGATAAGATTTGAATGTCCCGGATTTGAATACGCTTTCAAACTAATAAAAATTACCGGGTACCTATCTCACCGAACGAAACGTGGCATGAGTCACTTTACGTCGATCTTCTGAGAGGTCGTCGTATTTCACGAGTCGAGACGGCCCATTTATGCAGCGAACTGCTTGGCTCTACCACTGGTAATGGTGGTTTGTAAACATTTTAGTAAACTAAATCTTTCATTTGGCGAGGAATGTCAACTATTTTGCTGGACACACTTTAGTATGTTAAAGGTGACAGCGTAAGATCCCTTTTTTATAACTTAATGCATCTTTCTACCCGAACGTGAAGGCAGCAGTTGTTAAGTCTAGATTCAAAGAATTTTTACTTTGAAACTATTCGATTAGATGACGGAATTTATTGCCATTCATCGGCTACAATTTGTGAATTATCGATATTTAGAAGTCATTGGTGTTTGGCTGGATCCGATTCCAGCATTTCTTAATTCAGAATCGGGCTGCTCAACTATCGAGTGATAACGCAATTATTAAATAAAAGCTTAATTTGGTTTGTCATCAATGTTTCTTTAACAAATTAAATATAACAAAGTGACATTCGCTTTACACGTTTCACATTTGTCAACCCATCAAAGTGTCAAACTATCACCTCAGCGGAATCCTTGTAGTATCCAAATACTATGGTGGTGATTTATGTACGCAGCGAACTTTCTATACAATCAATATAGTGTGTAAGCACCTTAAGCTTTTAATTATTTAGTTTCATGACACTCTGGTTCGCAGAGGCTGTTGAATACTTATGTCTTGAGTCAGCTCTTGGTCACAGTTATTGAAACTTCACTCCAAAAACCCTAGCCTTCTTGCCGATTTTGAGAAATGATTTTTAAAAAAAGAATATTTTACCCATTTAAATTAAGTTTTATTTAATTATTTATAATATTCGTAAAAAAAATTTACGAATATTATAAATAATATAATTTTATCTTGCTATGACCACACGATTACATTTATAATACAAACTCAGTATGTATAAACCATGTACAAACCTATCATCACAGCTATAGAGGTGAACAAAATTGAAACTTAGAATGTGCTATTGAAGACCAAAAATACATGATTAAAACCTATTTATAATCATATATTGACATATTTAAGTGACGTACTTCACACTGCTCATGTCATCTGTCAATTTGGTTGTGGGTTTATCGAAACAATCCAATAAACCAATATTTTTAGTTATGAATTTGTATATATTTTGATGTTGACCGTTTTTAGAAAATAATTTGTCAATCATGGCGATGGCTGAGAAAAAGAACGAATACCCTCCCGGGGTGGAGGCTGACCGGCGTCTTCTACCCTTCGAAACATGGGATGATTATTTGGATTCGCTAATAGAAATATCTGATCTTAGAAATTTGAGAAGTATTGCGTCTGCAAGAACAATAGCTGCGCTAGGATACAGGTATTTTGATTCTCATAGCTCCACAAAACGAAACACAATTTATTATTTTAGATATTAATATAGTATTTTAATATATAAGAGGAAGCTTGAAATTTTGCGCTAATAACTGAGCGAATAAGTGATAGTCGCCTTGAATGGAAATGAAAATGGGGGTTTAATGAGTTGGGATTGATATACATATTGCAAAAAGAATGACAACTATGATTATGTAAGGAAATAAGAGAAGATGAAGAAAACATGGTTGGATTGTGGGAAATATGATATGATTTGGAAGGGTGTATGTGTGGGAAAGAAAAACCTGCAGAAAGAAGATATTACCATTTAATTTTCCTAATATACTTCAAAAATATAAATATTAATGTTGAGATTAAACTTAGAAGTCTACATAATATGACCTATGAAAATAAAATATTGTATCAATTTATCACAGAGCAAATGGTGACACTCTTTCTGAGAAGGAGTTCTACTCACGTCGAGCTGTGATTTATGACATAGTCTATCCTAAAAGCAAACCGTATGTGCTGGTTAGTGAGGGTGCTGATCTCGAAGACAGTTTCAACAGAGAACTTGCTGTCAGAGAGCGAGCTAATAGAGTTGGGATAATACAGGTGCTTAACAAATCTTTGGTGTAATAGGTTATATATAAGTCTTAGTGGTCCAGTGGTCGTGCTTCTCACTTCTGATTCAGAAGTCGTGGAATCGATTCTCGGCTCACACCCAATGATTTTAGGAAAGTCTTTTCAGTAGTTATGTGTAATAAATTTCGACTACTTATTCCATTTGGGACGTAACTTAGAGATTCGGCGAGTCAAGGCTTAATAGCCGCTGTCTATACCTTAGGGTAGAATTAGGTTATGATATATAAAATCCTTTTTTTTTTCAAAAGATGGTTAATGTCTTACAAGCGCATAGGCCGCCTGACGGTAAGCGGTTATCATTTGTTAGGGACGCTGGTACTCATTACTTACCCGATACCCACACTTTCTATGGACCATCTATGAATTGTACACAAATATATGTAGTTACGCATTTGAGAGGATTCAATATATTACTAGTTAAAGGTATATTACAAAAAGCGTAGCACCCGAATCCGACGTGAATGTGTGATGAGATGTATGACTGTGGATAAGGCGATAAAAGTATGTCAGGATCGTAGCTTGAGGAAAGCCAGTGTCTCTGCCTATCGCTTTATGATACAGGCGTGAGTATATGTATGTATGAAGATATATAACATAGAAAATTTTCGTTTATCTAGAACTTTACTGCCACGGAGGAATACATTTTTTTATTGGATAGGAGGGCAAACGAGCAGGGGTGTCACCTGATGGTAAGCAACCAACGCCGCCTATGGACACAAGCAACACATAAGACCTTTAAGGGATAGGGAAGGATGGGGAAGGGGGATGGGCCTGC
This sequence comes from Euproctis similis, assembly GCA_905147225.2. Taxonomy (NCBI): domain Eukaryota; kingdom Metazoa; phylum Arthropoda; class Insecta; order Lepidoptera; family Erebidae; genus Euproctis; species Euproctis similis. The sequence goes on from LR990116.1 coordinate 16,817,000, forward strand.
GGGTACCTCTCTCACCGAACGAAACGCGGCATGAGCCATTTTACGTCGATCTTCTGGGAGGTCGTGGTATTTCACTGATCGAGCCGGCCCATACATGCAGCGAACTGCTTGGCTCTACCACTGTTTGGTTAAGCAAATCTTCTCCAGTAATTATCAAATTCCATTCACAGTCCATAATCTTCATTAGACATTTCACAAGAGGTGGTTTTGAAATATCAGGATACATCGATTACGCCCATCGTCTGCTAACTGAAAATTGGACAGCGTTTTTTAAAGGGAAAAAGATGCTGTGGCCTAAGGACAATGATTTGGGCTATTATCACTGGCGCCATGGTACAGTTAGAAGTAATATCAGTCGAAATTATTTGGTAAGTACATAGATCTAACAGATGTTGTTCATAGGAGTAGTAAAGCCACGCACCTTTCCGCCTAAATAGGCCGGTCCCACCTATGGAATACCACGATATCTCAGTAAAGTACAGTAAAGTGGCCATATCATACCATTTTTTGTTTGTTAAAATTCGCAGCCCAAGTCTCTTCCCTATCTTTAATTCATATTTAAGGCCGGCAACAATAATGTTACCCTCTCAGTCAGGGTAGATGTCCATGGGCGGATCTAGTCTCTTACCACCAGGTGACCCTCTGACCATTTGCCCCCCTTACCATCCCACAAAAAGATTACTCTTTATTTACCACCTTTTGTTTGAGGTTCTCTTTTTTGTTCAAGGGGTGACATGGCTCACATCTCCCTATATTAAAAGCGTGAAGGAATAAACAATATTAAAAATAATAATAATAACTTTACCAAAAGATGATACATAAAATTAGCAAGATCTGTTTCGGTGATCTAATGGTCGTGCATCCCACTTCTGAATCAAGTCGTGGGTTCGAATCCGGGCTCAAACCAATGACGTTTCGAAATTCTTTTCGGAGTTTATGTATAATGAGTATCGATGACTGATATCTTTCTGCCCGGTATATGGCAATAGGTACGCAGCCTATTAACAGCCGCTGCCTACACCTTCGGGTAGAAAAGGCTTGAAGTTTTGTTATGTTTTGTTTAACATAAAATTCTTAAGTGGAGGACACATTCTTGTCTCCAAATGTCACATTATATTAGTTTCTGTAGTAGGATTAACAAGAAGACCAGGGCGAGACTTAAATTATGTATGTCGTGGTTGTCAATTCTCTCTTTATGCGGTTTCACAAAACTTGGATAATGGAATCGGACCGCAAAGCCTTCTTAGGGTATTACAACATGTTTAATTTTACAGGAAAATTTTAAACAAAGCCGTAGAGAAACAATATGAAATGATATTATTTTTTATTCTTTCTTAATTATTGAAGGCTGGCAATGGCTAGTTATTGAAACCTTTTTTTTTTACAATATTCCTACCCATTTCATTAACTTATCCATCGTCCATTTTGTAATTTCACAGGTCAAATTTAAAGATTTTACACGCGGCATGTACACATTTTACAAATAATCCTTACTATTAATGAATTATAAATTTATCAAATTTTATAACACAAATCATAAAAAGCGAATAAAATTCCTCGCAGGCTCAGATCTTACAAAAACAAATACTTTACAAAATAGATCTACTAGTAAATATACTAAAAACAAAACAACAGTTGTAGAGTCTTGCAGTTCGCTGCATGAATGGGCCGGCTCGACCGGGGAAATACCACGACCTCTTGGAAATCAAGGTGAAGTCGACGCGTCGCGCGTCGCGTTTCGTTCGGTGTGAGAGGTATCCGGAGGCCCGATTTCCTCGCCCCTTCCTTTCCCCTCCTACTCCCTTAAAGGACGGCAACGCATCACGTGGTTAATGGTCGGTGAGAAGATACTTTCCATCAGGTGACCCACTTGCTCCTTTGCCCTTCTATTCCATAAAAAAGACTCTTAATATTTCATTGATAAAAATATTAAAAACTTTTTTACAACTCCAATTAACATGTAATCAATTTATTGTTGCCATGCCAATGAAATATTGTGAAGGAAAAAAAAAAATTTTTTTTCTTACAGTCTCTTAATAAAAACCTCGGACCTCTAATAGCTTCATTAAACTCTCGTAAACTCGCCATTTCACTCATTAACAACTTTAATTGTTCAACATTCTAGTTCCGCAGTGTTTCAATGTAAAAAAAGTGTTGCCAACTATTTTACAAGAATTATTTAATTGTATGCATTGTAGTAATAGTCTCGGTGGTCCAGTGGTCAAGCACACGGTTTCTGAATCCAGAGATAGCAGGCTCGAATGCTGGCACACACCAATGGTTTTTCGAAATTGAATAATTTCGAAAGTTATGTGTGACTAGCTGACCCGGCGAACTTTGTTCCGCATCAAAAGTAATAAATGAGTAAAATTTGAATCTTATAAAGTTCAATTTGTGCTATTTATCGTCGTTTTGGAGCATAACGCAACTGCTATGTTAATACTGTAATATCTTCGTAAATATTCGTTTAAATTACATGCTGTAAATGGCCATATTGAACTATATTAAAAGCACAATCTACATAAGACACATAATTGGATGAAAATTAATGCTGAAATCCTTTAAAATCGCTTCGTAAATAAACCATTATTTCTCGTAAAAAGTAATGAAATAAAAATGGACATTGTAGGATAACCCTAAGAGCTAGACATATGACCATCCAACCGCATCAAAATCCGTTGCGCAGTTTTAAAGATATAAGCATATAAGGGGACAGACTGCGGAAAGTGACTTTCTTTTATACTATGTAATGACTATAAACCATTTGGGACGTAAATATAACGGCAAGTCGAGGCTTTACAGCCACTGCCTACACCTTCGAGTAGAAAAAGGCGTGAAGTTATGTTATGTTATGTTTACGCTATTTAATTGGATACACTTATGATGGTTCTCTTGTGACTCTTTTTAACCGACTTCGAAAAAAGGAGGAGGTTCTCAATTCGTCTGTATGTATATATTTTTTTTCCTTTTTCTAAGTATGTTCACCGATATTTTCGTCAATTGCCAGCCTAGGTAACTTACTCTATTGTGTTGCACCGACTTCAATAATGAGTGACAATTGTAAATATTTTAACAGTTTTGACTTCATTAAAGTATTACGTTGTTTATTGTATTAAGTATACAAATTAGTAATTTACGTTATTTATCGCTTGTTACGAGTAGTTATAGAGGGACTGTTTTCGTATACTTAAAGATTTTGTGGTTTACGTTTCTGGAAGTCGGTTTAACTCTTTTTTTAAAGTAATTTTTATTACTACAAAGTATTTTAAGACAACTAAGTATTTTATAACTATTAAAATATTTTTTATGGGATAGGATATAGTAAAAATTTCAATGAAGTTCATGTCGAGAACGGCCACGACACATTTTTCATGACCAAACTAAACGTGTCTTAAGGAGCCTTAAAACCAACTAGCGTTTATACCAAGAGTTACGAAAGTCGAAAAACCGAGTGATATGTATAAGAATCGAACTTCAGTACGCACTGTGCTCCCTGCTTACCTCGCCAGGTACTTAGCGTGAAGTTATGTATATAAAACTCTAAGATTGGACAAAGCAGGTGAGTTACACTCGAATTCCATCATGTACGTTGGACATTCATCGTCACGCGACGGCAGTTATCTGATATTGCCGTTTATTGGGCACTTTTAGGGTTCCGTAATGAAATTTAGAATTTAATAATCGGAGAACACGGTAGTTTTTTTTTTATGGGAAAAAGGGGCAAACGAGCGAGCGGGTCACCTGATGGAAAGCAATCACCGCCGCCCATGGACATCCGCAACACCAGGGGTGTCGCGTTGCCGGCCTTTAAGATAGGAATACGCTCGTTTCTTGAAGGTTCCAAGGTCGTAGCGGTCCGGGAATACCGTTGCCGGCAGCTGGTTCCATATAGGAGCAGTGCGTGGCAGGAAGTGACGGCTGAATTGCACTGTCGTAGATCGCCAACTATTGAGCCGATGTGGATTGAAACACTGGCGAGTCGGGCGATTGCGAAAGTCAGCAGGCGGTATAAGTCCGAACAATTCCTCAGAGCACTCCCCGTGGTATAAGCGGTACATGATGCATAGAGATGCAACATCTCTCCGCAACGCCAACGGATCAAGCCGATCGGAAAGAACTTGGTTGTCGACAAGCCGAACCGCGCGTCGTTGAATGCGGTCAAATGGAGAAAGCTGGTAGTGGGGTGCCCCCGCCCAAAGATGAGAACAGTATTCCACGTGAGGCCGGACCTGCGGTTTATACAGTTGCAAGCGATGACCTGACGTGAAATACCGTCCCGCTCTATTGAGCACACCAAGCTTTTTTGAGGCCAATTTGGCCTTGCCCTCCAGATGACCGCGAAATTGGACGTCACTCGACAAGTCGACACCAAGAATTCCGATATTGGCTAAGACGGCTAAGGGAGTGCTCTCAAAGCAGGGAGCTACGACAAATGGTGTCTTTTTAGCGGTAAACGCGCAAACCTGTGTCTTCTTAGGGTTGAATTGGACTAAGTTTAGTCGGCCCCAGTCCGCAACCTGACTAAGCAGAGTTTCGATTTCAGACACAAGTTTGTTCCGGTACTCATCGACGTTTTCCCGAGAAATCGCGGGTGGCCGGTATATAGGGCATCCCCCGTACTGTCATCCGCATAACAATGAAGACTGCTGTACTGCAGCATGTCATTCACATGCAGAAGAAACAGCGTAGGGGATAGCACACAGGCCTGGGGGACTCCAGCATTCACAGGTTTTAAGTCGGAGCATGACCCGTCGACAACGACCTTAATGCTCCGATCCATGAGAAAACTGGAGACCCAATCGCATAATTACTCGGGAAGCCCATAACATGGAAGCTTCGAGAGAAGTGCTTTGTGCCAAACCCGATCGAAGGCCTTCGCCACGTCCAAACTAACGGCCAGCGCCTCTCCTTTACTCTCAACCGCTTCCGCCCACCGATGGGTTAAGTAGGCTAAAATGTTGTGAAATGTTTTGTTCCACATCATAATTTGTTGGTGGTAAAATATTTAATATTACGCTTCATATGTGAAGTGCCATGTCAAAGTGCAAAAATCATGATTCATATTAAACGGTCTTGATTAAAGACCTTTATAATTATTATAATTAATCAATGTACACTATAAATTACATTATTTACATTATATAAAATTGAAAAACTATCAACTATGTACACTTAGTCTCGGTGGTCCAGTGGTCGAGCACACGGCTTCTGATCCAGAGGTCCGGGTTCGAATCCTGACACTGGCTCACACCAATGACTTTTCGAAATTGTTTTCGGAAGTTAAGTGTGATAAATATCGATTACTGAAAACTTTGTGCCCCCGGTATGGCAATAGGTTCGCCACCTATTCCATTTGGGACGTAAATATAACGGCGAGACGGGGCTTAACAGCCGCTGCCTACACCTTTGGGTAACAAAAGCGTGAAGTTATGTTATGTTGTATGTAAAGGGTAGTCCACACCAATTTTTTTAAAATCTTTCTAAATGGATGTAGGAGTCGAAGACGGCCAAGACACACATTCCATGACCAACTAGAACGTCTCCTGGAGAAAGGTGATGTTAGGAGCCTCAAAAATCAACGCGCGTGCATGAAAAGAGTTATGAAAGTCAACGAAGCGAGTGAGGCGTGTAAGAATCGTGCATTGTGGCGCTCCGTTCTCTCTGCCTCAATTTTCAACTCTCTATGATCAAACTCTATTTTTATTTGATCTTTAATTTATAAAATAAAATTGATCTCGTAAATAAAAAGTATAAAATGTGAAATTGCACATTTTTTTTCTGAATTGTGATCGAAAATATTTGCTCATTGTATCAATCACTTCAATTTCGCTAATAGATATTACGTTTATATTTGTCAGTTAGACTTATCTCGTAAAAAACAGACTGTTTTTTCAAGATTCTATTAGATAATAACGTAACATACATAACTTCACGCCTTTTTTTACCCGAAGGTGTAGGCAGTGGCTGTTAAGCCTCGACTCGCTGCTATGTTTAATGTCCCAAGTGGAATAATGGTGGCGAACCTATTACCATACCGGGAACAAAGTTATTGGTCATCGATATTTATCACACATAGCTTTGGAAATTAATTTGAAAAAGGCATAGGTGAGCCGAATCCTGGCTTACCTACCTCTTGATTTATACCAACCCCTGATATCTTGATTCAGAAGCCGGATGCTCGACCGCTGGACCATCAAGACTTTCAAATATTAATATAATATTTTTTGGTGTGAACGAGACGATATCATTTCATATTATTATTGTCACTGTACAATATCCATTCAATTTTCTTTTATATCTACCATATCTATAACAGTCTCAATTTCGTTTACTCAATTTAGACTGGCTATTTGACATTTAACGATTTTGATGATTTGACTTCTAAATTACTAATATCGTAAAGAAAATTGGAAAAAAAGGGGGAAAAAAAACTACATCAAAAGTCTGATTGTCAAAAGTCAAAGAATGTGGGAGTTGAAGATGGCCACGACACACATTTTGTAACCAATTTTAACGCGGAGAATGGTAACATCCGGAGCTTTAAAAACCGATGAGCGTATATGCCAAGAGATAAAGTCAAAATAGTGAGTGAGATGTGTAAGAATCGCACCTTATGGTGCTCTGTTCTCCCTGCCTACCCCGCAAAGGACTTGGGGTGAAGTTGTCTATGTATATGGTAATATATATAATATAAACTAAGTTAATTGAGATTCTAGTTTTACTAATCAATTTCAAAATTAATAATAATAATAATATCTTGGACACAATACACACAGCGCCCTCTAGTTCCAAGCTAAGCAACTAAATACTTGTGTTATGGATACTAGATAACGGCTATTAATACATATATACTTTTCTTTTGTAAATACATACTTATAATACATAGAAAAACACCCAGACACCACACAAATATTCATGTTTGTCACAAATATTTGTGCTGGGTGGGAATCGAATCTCCGACCTCATTTCTGCAACCGGTAGTTTTACCAATGCGCCACGAGGCCCGTCGTTTTTTTTGTTTTTTTATTAACAAGAAAGCTACGTGCTTTATCAGAGTTGTTAGGTTCATAGATAAAACAGATCTTAGCATAATCAGATGTCTTGAGGATTATTCGGTAGCTAAGTACGTTTAAATATGTATTAAGTTCCTTCAATAGAACATAGTGATAATGTACAAAGAGGCTTCAAAGCTTTATGGCAATTTAACGTATTTGGTTTAACGTTATAGAATAAGATCACAGAGTTCCCAGACCTACGTTAGATTTCGGTAGTGCACTATTAAGTACATACTTTGGAAATATACATACCAAATATTTTATCCCTTATATAGTTTTACTTTTTTCGTCTATATTAAAGTAGGACTTTGTAGAGTGGGTAGAGTCTTGCAGTTCGCTGCATGAATGGGCCGGCTCGAACGGTGTTATACCACAACCTCTCGGAATATCGGCGTGAAGCGGCTCGTACCGATCTCGTTTGCTTAGAAAGGTATCCAGAAGCCCGATCCCCTTTCTCCTTCCTTTCCCATACTACTCCCATAAAGGACGGCAACGCATCACGGTGTTCATGGGCGGTAAGAAGTTACTTATCATCAGGTGACCCACTTGTTTGTTTGCTCTCCTATCCCATAAAGAAAGACTAAAAAAAAAGTTTTTCAGTTCTTGATTTTCATTCAATACAAACACAAACATAACTTCATGACTTTGTTACCCGTAGGTGTAGGCAGCGGCTGCTAAGCCTCGTCTCGCCGTTTTGTTTACGTCCCAAATAGAATAGGTGGCGATTTATTGCCATACCGGGCACAAACTTTTCAGTCATCGATATTTTTCACACATAACCTTCGAAAAGCACTTCGAAAAGTCATTGGTGTGAGCCAGTGTCAGGATTTCATTCAATTTAATGATATTTAATTTTTAAAATAATATCAATAATGCATAAGTATATACATTTTAATGTTATTTTTTTAATTGCAAAACTCGACTGTCTAGGTATAAGTTCATTTTCCAACTAACATAGATTTGTGATCTCAAGGATCTTGGACTATAATTGTCTATTACATACAGTGTCTTTTCCACAACGAACTATTTAAATGCTGATCCAATAAATTCACTAGATGAATTGAGAATAGTCTCCATCCATATGAGAATTGGGAAGTGCCAGCTGTATCACTCATTTATTCAAACTTGTGGAATTTACTATATTTAAATTTGAATTTTGTTTCTAATTAGGTATAAAATTGAAAATTACAAAATATACTATAAATAAAAATTTCTAGCTGAATTCGTTACGCACAAAATTTAATGAATGAACAGAATAGCAGAATGCATTTTGTTATACCACTTACAAACACTAACGCTACACTAACAAATTTACAGTTTCGTTTTCCCTTAAAAATGTTTCTTTTTTTATGGTATTGGAGTTCAAACGAGCAGGCGTGTCACCTGATGGTAAGTGACCAGCGCGCCCATAGATACCTGCAACACATGTAATGTTATAGTTGCGTTGCTGAACTTTAAGGCAATAGGATAGGCTGGCGGCGGCGAGCTCAGTGATCGCCGCCGTCGACGGGCCGCGAGGGCACACACCCCGCGGGTGCGCCCGGGTCGCGGTCCGGGAAGGATGACCCCCCGGTGCGGCCGGGGAGGATCGTCAGGGGCGCCGCCGGCCGCGCGCCTCTTTACAGCGCGCGGTCGGAGCCGCCCCGCCCAGGCGTGCCTCCCGTGGCTCCCCGAGGATGAGCACCCACTCACAACAGAGGGGGGGCAACGGCGGGGTGGACCAGAGGGCTGACGCACTGTCCTGGGCCACCCTAGCGCCGGAGGAAGGCCGCCGCGAGGTTTTAGTGGGTAACCCTAGGATCGGATTGCAGTTTACTGTTTTGGGAGTCCCACACTACCCCCCTAGGCGGGGGTGTGCATAAAGCATTTCCTCAAGTAAAAAAAAAAGGATAGGAAAGGATGGGGTAGGGGCATGGGCCTTCGGGTACCTCTCTCACCGTACGAAACCCGGCATGTGCCACTTTACGTCGATTTTCTGAGAGGTCGTAGTATTTCACCGGTCAAACCGGCTCATTTATGCAGTGAACTGCTTGGCTCTACCACTAACAAATCTATGTTACTTCAAATAGCTCTATCAATAGACTATGTGCAAATGTTTTATGAAGATCGGCTTAGTAGTTTTTGCATGAGTTTTTGAAAAGGTAACAAACAGACTTACTTTCATAATTGTTTTAACTCTGTCATTATTTTTCAGCCGGTAATGGATCCAGAGAAGGGTTTGCTATTTCAGAACCGTCACGATCACAAAATCATTTGTCCAGATCCTCAGCAAGACCCTGGACAGAACACCACCAAGCAAAGGATTCACACGCCACGTTACACCCAAGTAGAAATATACGATCATGTTGTCAGAAAGAGAAGTTGAAAGTAAATGGCTTCTTATTAAATTTGAGTTTTTATAGAAGCCTTATAAATTTAAAATGAGCCTTAAATTTCGCCGCTTATTTAATTTGGAAAACAATATTAATTTAGCATTGACATAGCTGGTGCTGCATGTATCTTCAGATATTATGGGCCTGAAGCTACAGTTGCAATTTTATTGTAATAACAAACAATAATAATAATACTAGCGACGAAGCGAATATCTTATCGGTTTGGAATCAATTTTATTTTGCCTATTTTGCTGATATTCAAGATCTCTGCACTCCCCTCTCAGGAAGTATCGTTATAAATATATAGCTTGTTCTCTTCCTCAATAAATGAGCAATCTAATGGAAAAAGAGTTTATGTAATGAACTGTGATGATTCATGTCAGCTGCTGTTACTTAAATATATATATAAAAAATAGTTTACCTCAATCGTAAAGATAATACCTATAAAAATTTCCATTTCCCTTTCCATTTCCAGCGGCCGTTAAGCCTCGTCTCGCTGTTATGTTAACGTCCCAAATGGAATAGGTGGCGAACCTATTGCTCCACACCGGGCATAAATTTTCAGTCAACGACTGAAAATGTATGCCCGGCGACAGCCCCAGACTTCTTGATTCAGAAGCGAAGTGTTCGACCACTGGACCACCAAGACTGTCTTAGTTTTCTGGCAGAACGAAAAGTTTTATTTGTGGTGTACAAACTATCTAATGGGTCTAATGGGTTGGTGATAAGCGACGGCTCATCGTTATCTAACTCTGATAGGGTCACAGTTGCGTTGCCGACAACTTTAAAATGAATTAGGAGTGGAGAGGAGAAAGACTATGCTTCCGGATATCTCTCTTATCACACGATACGCGGCAAATGCCACTTTACTCCGGTTTTCTAATAGGTCGTGGTATATCACTTGCCGAACAAGCTCATTTATGCAACGAGCTGCGTTGTTCTAACACTGTTCAATAAATATTCAACATAACTTCATGCCCTTTTACTACCCGAAGGTATAGGCAATGGCTATTAAGCCTGGCCCGCCGTTATGTTCACATCCTAAATGGAATAGATTGCGAACCTACCGGGCACAAGGTTTTTAGTCATCGATATTTATGACACATAACTTTCGAAATTATTTAATTTCAATAAGTCATTGGTGTGTGCCAGGATTCGAGTCCGCGACCTCTGGATTCAGAAACTGTGTTCTCGACCACTGGTCCATCGAGACAAATATTCGATTTCAAATATTTTTTTATATCACGATAGCGGCACTGAACATTTGGTGTAAGAGTTCAATTGATCCCGAACAAATTATATTCCCTATTTACGATGCTATTCAGCCGACAATAGAAGCGACTTGGTTGTGAAGGCTGTTTAATTGAAGGAAAATACAGAGCCACAGTTAAATAGATTCAGTTAATGATTTCCAAATTATTTGTTCATTTTATGATATTATTTTTTCTTAATGTTTTTGAAGTGGAACTTCTAATGTCTCGTGCAAAAGCATTTAACGCTTTTAACGCCCCCTCGCGGGTATTATAGGTAATATAAAACACTAAAACATAAATCGGCTTATATAAACCAAGGAAGAGAATTTCCATAGCGTGATTAAAAACTGTACATAGACATCTAGTAGCTAGTAGCGGCACTGTTTTTATCGCACCGTGTCTCAAAAGTACTAACTGCATAAAAAATATTGGTTTTAATTTTTAAATTTATATGCTACTTAAAAAAAAGAACAAAACAAAAAATTTAAATATCTGTAGGAATATACAAACAAGGCATTTTTAATGCTATATAATAATAATAACTAATAATAATTAGTTTGACGTCGCTATAACTGAAAAACCAACCTTGGGAACCTTAATAAAAAGTATCCATACAGACACAGGAGTAACACAACTAGTTCAGTATTAGAATTGTAAAACATTTAGTAATTAGTCAATAAATAATATATTTATTAAAATGCAATAGGTCGCAGGTAAAATAATGGCTTTTTTACTTCTGTATTTATTACTGTATTTAATTTCACTAAATAAACTAAATTTAAATTTGCCTTAATTATTTTTACCTTATTGCAACCATTAGTGTACATGTACAAAAGTACAATTAGATTACAAATACGTTTAAGAAGTATGAAAAACAAAATGGGTAAAATAAATAATTTCTTTCTAATGTGCCGCCAAATAATCTATACATGTAATAAAATTGTAGGAAAGTTGAATATTTCATTGAGTTTCATTAAATAGTTCGTTTGCATAAGAATATAATTCTTGGGATATGATCTACAATCGATACCGAACCTCAAAATATAGTTTTTAGAATTTTTGTCTGTTTGTCTGTATGTTTGTTACGGATAAACTGTAAAAGTACTGCATGCTTTTACGTCGAATTTTGCTTAAATATAGCCAAGAGGGTCGGGTCAACACAGGCTAAATATTATCACGCTATCACTAACTGGGGGTGAGCGATGAACCCGTATAATGGCACAGGCACAGTATTCTTCCTGTTTTTTTGGCGTCCACGCAGATGAAGTAGCGAGCAACAACTAGTATAGTTATTAAAATGCAATATGTAGCTAGTATAATAAGGGCTTTTTAATTTCTTTGTATTTAATTTCATTAGATAAACTAAATTTTGATTTGTCTTAATTATTTTTACCTTATTGCAATTTCTTTCTAATTAATTCCTTTTGTGCTATCTGTACTAGTATTTTTTTTTCTAAATCTCTATTTTTTTTGTAACAACAAGTAGTTACGAAGCGGCTACCGATTATGCCAGACGTATATTTGTTATTATAAGGATAATTAAATCGATATTTGTTATTTTGCAATGTATGTAAGTATCTAAGTATGTATATAATAAGTATGTAATAAATATTTATAATGTATTGAATCTTAGAACTCAATTTTAAAGTTTTTATACACGCTAAGTTTGGATAATATTATTAACAGTCGTAGAGCCAAGCAGTTCGCTGCAGGAATGGGCTGGCTCGACCGGTGAAACTCCACCGCCACTCATTCAAATATAGTTTTAATGCTTTTTTACAATATGGGTATCAAATGAAAGGGCTTTTCAATAGTAACTTGAAAATGTGACGTCATTCTAAATCCAATGCTATAAGTATTTTAATGCATTTTACAATATGGGTATCGAATGGGCTTGAGCTTGGGGGAGTACCTAAATCAAAGAACAATGCGACGTCGAATATGGCACATCCTCCTAAATAAAATAGTCACCAAATTCTACCCAGACCTTAAGATGGGGATACTCGAGTGGGGATCGAACCCGCCAATCTCCATTCCACAGTCAGTAGTTTTACCGTGTATTGGTAAAACTACCGACTGTGGAATGTAAGTTGTGCTCTTTATAAATTAAGCGTGTTATAAATGTTCGTCTGTTGAAAAGTTCCACTTCAGTAGCGCGTAGGGAATCCGCGTAATTTTTTTTTTCTATATCGCGGCTTTTCTACCCGAAGGTTTTTTATGGTATAGGGGGACAAACTTTCAAATTCAAATATTTATTTGCTTAAAATGTAGGTAACAGAGGTGTAGTTATGTCAATAACAGAAAGTCCCAAATACATTTTACCGTGCAACGGCATGCAAATTACGATATCTTCAATAAAATATAGATACTTTAGAAATGTCTTAAACAAGGTAAATTAAAATTATTCTAATAAATAAAAACAATTAACTTTTTCAAGCAGTCAAGAATATTTACACCCTATTTAGGAACTTATATACCGTTATAATAATAAATGTTAATAATTGTTATCTGATGTCAAATTATAAATTAAATGTCAAAAAAAAATGCAAACAATTTCTAGGTCACATGTCTAATTGTCCACTATTGGGCTGTAGTCTAATCAAGTAATTCTGCTAATGAATAAAAACATTTTTCCTGAAGCCATGATTTCAGATCTCTGATACATTTTTTATATGGTAGACCACGAATATCTGTAGGAATTTTATTAAATATGCGCCCACACATAGCATAACAATTCTTAAGATATAAGGTTGATTTCGGCACTCTATGCAAAACTATTCTATTAGGATCCCTTGTATTTCTTGGGTATATTTCCTTTGCTGTTTTAAACATACTAGGATTCTGTTTTACAAATTTGACAGCTTCGAGAACATACATGCTTGGTAAGGTCAGTATTTTATAAGTTTTGAAAAGGGGCTTACATGATACCCATGGTGCTATTCCTGCAATGGCTCTTAAGCACTTTTTTTGCGCTAAAAATGCCCTTTGTCGGTCTGGTGAGTTTCCCCATAAAATTAGACCATAGTTTAGTACTGAGGACACATACCCATGATATGCAGTCAATACAGTTTCTGTAGTGGAGGTGTTTCTCAATTTATAGAGCACGTAGACGAATCTGTTTATTTTGTTACACACCATAGTTATGTGGGCTTTCCAGTTTAAATATTTGTCCAGCATAAAACCTAAAAATTTCACTTCCTTTACTTCATTTAACTTTTTATCCTCATATTTTACATTTAAATCTTTGTTGCACTTCGTATGGGTGCAGAATTGTACGAAACGAGCGGGCGTGACAACAAACGCCGCCCATGGACACCTGAACACATATAGTGTTTCTTTTTCTTTGCCGGCCCTTACAATGGGATATGGAAGTGTTGTGACAGAGGCAGAAAGGGCTCGGGTCTCCGGATACTTCTCTCACCGAGCGTAACGTGGCAACAGCAACTTTACGTTGATATTCTGATGGATTGTCGTATTTCACCGGTCGAGCCGGCCCAATGATGCAGCGGGCTGCTTTGCTCTACCTGGCTGTTGGTCTGTCGTCTGGAATCGTCGATTTTTTCCGTCTGTAGTAGAATAGATGGAATCTGCTGCCATATATCGGCCACAATGTTGTCTGTCTTTAACCTAACTTTATCACATATATCACACATAACTTTCGACAATAATTCTGAAAGCTACTTAAATTTTGGAACGAAGTTCCTTACCGCGCGTTGTGAAAGAGGGCTAGACGGAAAAAATTGTCACGACACTTTTTCTATGCCAAACTGCACTTTCAAGTATCGGCTTATTTAGAAAAATGTTTAACTACCCAAATGGTCTAGTGGCTGGGATACCTTGCTCTCATACAGGGGGCTCGGGTTCGGATCCCGGTATCGGAATTCTTTTTGAAGTTTTATTTTCCATGTTTTCATATTTTATATATGTTTAGGGCACTTTCAAGTATCGGCTTATTTAGAAAAATGTATAACCTGGATACCTTGCTCTCATACAGGGGGCTCGGGTTCGAATCCTGGTATTGGAACTCTTTTTGAAGTTTTATTTTCCATGTTTTCATATTTTATATATATATATATATATTTTTAGTTCTAAAATTCAATTACAATTCCTTCACTAATTAATCGAAAGGAACTTCGTTCCATCCGGGTGTCCCTTGACACCTCTCAAGTTTTTGATTCAGAAGCGGGGTGCTCTATCTCTAGACCACAGAGATTTAAAAATTGTAATGTCGTAAAGTAAATAATTGTAGTTGTAGTTGGCTTAGCACACCGACATCATATCGAATTGCTGATGACTTTTCTGATGTCAAGTGTGTGTTTCAAATATCGATAGCTAATAAAATGGTGCCAGTACTGTGGTCGAAAATTCCGGCAGTTATTCCATGAGATCAGATTATCCCATTGCCGCGTGGACGTAGAAATGTGTGCCGCTGCCAAACCTTGTATTTAGGTAAATATACTTGAAATAGATTTAATTTTTTTTTGTCTGAATTAAAACCGGTAACCATATCACACATATGATTCTCTTAAACATCATGAACAATAAAATATTTGTACAATCAGATATGGAAACCTTCGTATGCGGTAACAAAGTACCAATACCAAAAAATGATTAAGAAAAACTGTAATTCATCAAAAAAGCGAAAGAAATTAACAGTGGTAGAGCCAAGCAGTTCGCTGCATGAATGGACCGACTCGACCGGTGAAATACCCGACCTCTCATAAGGTCGACGTAAAGTGGCTGATGCCGCGTTTCGTTTGGTGAGAGAGGTACCCGGAGGCCCACTTTTTTGTCTTTCCCCATCCTTTCCTCTCCCCTATCCCTTAAAGGTCGGCAACGCAACAGTAACACTATATGTGTTGCTGGTGTCCATGGGCGGCGTTGGTTGCTTACCATCAGGTGACACGCCTGCTCGTTTGCCCTCCTATCCCATAAAAAAAACAAATATAATAAAATAAAATAATTTTTATTTCAGATTTTAATAATTATCGACAAAAAATAGTTTTCTATAAAATTAGATTGACTGAGTTGTGTAAAATTTCAACAACAAAATATATACACCCAACTTAGTCAATAATATATCAAATAATAAAAGAGATAAAATTGTAGAATCATCACAAAGTTAAAGAAAAAATATATAATTGAAATTTCCTTCCTTAGAAATAAAAAATATGACAAATTTAGAAAATAAAATTATGTGGTTACAAATAAATAATGAGTCATCTATAAAATAAAAAAATCTTAATTTAATTCGACTTCCTAAAGAAGGATGAGTTATTTGAATCATATTTTTTTTATTCATGTTCGAGTCAATAATATTGAATATAATTGTCTTTTCTAATAAAAACTTCAAATGAAAAAATAACGACACTATATTTTAATTAACCTTTTTAAATTAAAATAATACCACAAAATAGACTGATAATAAATGATTTCAATATAATTAATTAATGATTGTAACTTAAGCAGTCTAATCGTTAAATTAGGATAATCTTTAAAAGTTAAGTAAAAACTATTAAATAATAGTTTAAACATCACGAGATTATAGCCTGAAAATAGATTGCCTTTTTATTGACAAATAATCTAGATTCTAACTCGAGAACTTTAATTTGCTGAATTATTGGGACGCCGAGACTGTCCTGACTAATATATTTATAATAATACAGTAATACATAAAATCTAAATTATTATCAGACTTTTTGTGTGTAAATTATGACTATCAATGTATTATAAATATTGATATTATATAAGTAATATCTAATATTTATTATTTGAGTGATTCTAGTCGGGTTCTCTTTGCAGTTTCTCTAGACGCGCTGTTAACTTCCGCAGTACGGAATGTGACTCCGTAGATGTCCTGGTGATATCTGTCCTCATTCTATAACAAAAATATAAGCAAATATTTAAATACATTACAAAATTCCTTAGCTAAGTCGTTATCGCAGCCTAAAGAATTAGCAAGCCAACGTGGCAGTGGGTAGGTCGCAGCAGGAGTGGAGACCAAGGCTTGAAAAACGTAAAGTAGATTTCCTTCCCCCTAGTTGGGAGACGATATTTACAAAATAGTTTGCAGTGATTGGAAAGGAAGGGAAGATCGAGCCCACTGGTGTGCTACAAGAAAGGCACATTACCAGCAGTGACAGAGGAAAGTTTAATGATTTAGATAAAAGTTTGAATACTTTCTGGTAGAAGGGGCAAACAAGCTCGGGGGTCACCTAATGAAAAGCGACTACCGTTGCCCATGAACATCCGCAACACCGAGAGCATCAGATGGGCGTTTCTGGCCTTTAATATGGGCATAAACTCGTTTTTTTTATGGGATAGGTGGGCAAACGAGCAGGCGTGTCACCTGATGTTAAGTGACCAACGCCGCCCATGGACAACTGCAACACATATAGTGTTATAGTTGCGTTGCCAACCTTTAAAGGAGTAGGATAGGAAGGGATGGGGAAGGTGGATGGGCCTCCGGGTACCTCTCTCACCGAACGAAACGCGACATGAGTCACTTTACGTCGATTTCCGGAGAGGTGGTGGTATTTCACTGGTCGAGCCAGCCCATTCATGCAGCGAACTGCTTGGCTCTACCACTCTCAAAAGAAGGTTCCTAGGTATAATATGCTATATAATACTTACCACCATAGATATCAGATATTCCTCTGCCTCTTCCTCTGACATTTTCTCGTGTTCCATGAATACTGCTTTTAGTTTTTCACGTACATCTTCCGCCATTTTGATGTCACCGCATACGTAGAAGTGACCACCGTCTTTTACCAACAAACGAGTCAATTTCTTGCCATCCTCTTCCAAACACTCTTGAACGTATCTCTGGTGGGCACAATAGCAATAATTTATATGACGATAAACTAACTTCTATTACCTATAACTTGATGAGAAAGTATTTTTTTAAATTTCTTTACTATTATTTACATTTTTACTAGCATTAATAAAAAATATTTTGTAAACCTATTACTGAACTTTTTAACTATACAGCTATTCCAGTGGCGAAACTTTTTGCTTCCATATCTACATAACATATAACATAACTTCACGCCTTTTGTTACCCGAAGGTGTAGGCAGCGGCTGTTAAGCCTCGTCTCGCCGTTATGTTTACGTCCCAAATGGAATAGGTGGCGAACCTATTGCCATACCGCGCACAAAGTTTTTCAGTCATCGATATTTATCACACATAACTTCCGAAAACCATTTCGAAAAGTCATTGGTGTGAGCCAGTGTCTGGAATCGAACCCCGGACCTCTGGATCAGAAGCCGTGTGCTCAACAACTGCGCCACCGAGACTGTGCTTCCATATCTATTCGCTAATATTAGACATTACATTTCTTCCCCTCAGTAGTTCTTGAGACTAATTCGTTCAAACAAACAATCTGATTCTTCACAATACTAGTATAACCGTCTCTAATAGTATCTAAGCATCAATAATCAATATATCTTTTGAATACAACTGCAGTAATTTAGACAATTAAATTAATTTACATTTAGAGTCACAAAACTAGACTGTGTCTTATTGTGATTTTTATTAGTCCACATATACATACTTTGTCCATGCCAGGCTCTCTGGACATGACAAGACTGGCCTTATGGAGTACACCATCTTTCACGGCTTGAGCCTTCTCATCCTTGTACAGATCCATTCCCTTGTATTTACAACCAAAGTATAACCACACAGGTCCAGGTTTCTCAGTGGAGTTTTTCATTTGATGCCGTCTGTGATGCCAAAAACCTCTGAATGGTGCGATTCCCGTGCCAGGTCCAACCATAACTATTGGTGCTGATAATTCTTTAGGCATATGGAATGTCTGGGCTCTGTAAAGTAAAGGACATCTAATGTATTTACTATTTTTAATTAGGTTATTAAGAGATTATAATAAAATTTTCAGAAAATAACTAATAAATAAATATTTGAGTGAACTATGTTGTAAAAATAATGAATTAAATAAATGAATTTATACATATAATCACTTCATTAAAATTGTTTTTATTCCTTACTTTCTCACGAAGGCTATTATTTCCTCGCCAGGCTGTAGTTTCTCTAAATACGTAGAGCAAACACCTTGACGTAGAGGTCCGTTTCCGTCTAAAATATTAAAAAAAATATTATATGGGCCAAATTTACTTTAATTTAAAATTTCATTAATAAAATTATAATTTTGATACATGTGAATAATCTCAATGTTGTAGTTATTGAAGACTCGATAGTGGCATAACATAACTTCACGCCTTTTGTTACCCGAAGGTGTAGGCAGCGGCTGTTAAGCCTCGTCTCGCCGTTATGTTTACATCCCAAATGGAATAGGTGGCGAACCTATTGCCATACCGGGAACAAAGTTTTCAGTCAGCGATATTTATCACACATAACTTTCGAAAAGTCATTGGTGTCAGCCAGTGTTGGGATGCGAACCCGGACCTCTGGATCAGAAGCCGTGTGCTAGACCACTGGACCACCGAGACTGCTCTATAATGACAATACTCACTTTCAGCTCTGAAGACCACAACGGCAACAGTTAAATGGATCTTTTCAGGATGTGCTAACGGAGATGATGATATGGAATACCGTCTTGGTTGCAAAGGTGGCAGTAGTGCCGCCAGCAAAGACCCTTGGGGCTTGCAAGATGGGAACTGATTTAAAACCTCAGCCATATGTGGCCAATGGAAATAGCACCAATCATCGTACTTTGTAGTATCCTGAAGAAAAGAGGAAAAGCATTAGTTAGAAACCATTAATTGCTATAAGCAATGTTTTGGGTTTTTTTTTTTAAATTTAGCTTTGGTTTTTTTTTCTTATTTTCCCAAAGAAAGAAATAGTTGAATTAATTCTACGTTTGGTAACAGTATGGCTAGTATGGTGATAATTGCTTACCGCGACAAGTTCTTTGATCTTTTCAACGTCCTTTGGATCTGAACACGCTGTGGCTAGATACTTCAGCACGTCAATCTTTGGTGGACTTGTGATATCCACAAATTTCGTAAATAAATCTCGCACCGAAACTGGAGGCAACTTGTCATGGTTGGACCATGTCTTTGATATACCTGAAATATATCATAAATAAGTAAAGTTTAGCGAATACATCGCCGGTATCGACTTACTAAAAATAAATCGATTTAACATATTAATATAATATTTAATTGAATTTAATGTTACCTAAAGGTGTTAATCTTTCAGTTTGAATTTGGATCTGCAACTTGCTGTCATAATCTTCAATATCAGAGAATCGACTCAGTAGACCTTCAACGACTTCCTTTGGATTCGATGGCAATATAGCGATATGATCACCAGGTTCATATTTCAATCCATTCTGTGAATGTAAAAAATATATCATAATCATAACAGTCTCTCTTTATGTAAATACTTTTAGATAAATTATAACTTTTGTAATATAATTAAAAGTACTTTTACTTGTGAAAGTTCTTACCTTGTCCGCTAAATCAACATAAATGGTAGCTCCATTGGTAGCTTCGTTTTTACCCAAACATTCAATTTTATTCACTTTCAGTGTTACAAGTTCTTTTTTCTGTACAGTCTCTAAAGCCTTTAGTAAAGTCACATCCGCAGTTGGTTTGACAAACTTAACGGTTTCCGGTGTGAGTGGTACCGTATCAAACGCCTTCTGGGCATTCATCATCATTTCGTTTTCATCTAAACAGAACGTTTCACAGGCCACCTGAAATCATAATTATTGATAAATTTATGATGTACTTTTAATAGTAAATATATTATCTTTTGAACTGAAATCTAGTTATATCATTTAGATGTGAGATAATTTCTGATGTCTGAATCAATCAACTGTGCTCAAAGTACGCTTATAGAACCATTTCTGTCACTTAAATATAAGCAGTTCGCTGCATAAATGGGCCAGCTCGACCGGTGAAATACCACCACCTCTCAGAGGATCGACGTAAAGTGGCTCATGCTCATTCGGTGAGAGTGAGTGATCTTCCCCATCCTTTTCCATCCTACTCCCTTTAAGGTCGGCAACGCAACTATAACACTATATGTATACAAAAACCTTACTTTTACTACATTCAAACTACTTTGCATACTTTTATTAGATGTCGGAATTTGTTTTAAAGTCGGTTACTATATTTGGAATTGGCTTATGTTAAATATTTCCATTTAATTATTACTTACTTGGAATATATCTGATGTCCATTTACGGAAGGTCTGCTCTTGAGCGCACAATTCGTCTCCACGTGCTACGGGCATGAGTCTATCGCCACCTAACTCACACAAAACGTTGTCCACGGTTACGGCGAAATTACAATACTTGGGATATGCACTTGATCCAAGACCGAATACTGCAAATCTTACATTACTCAAAGTGGGCATATGTTCCGATTCTGGAACGACACTACCTGAAAATAAAATGGCGGTTATTAAAATAAGTATTTGATGAAAAAGAGATGAATACATAAATCAGTTCCTTTTATTATTTAAACTATGAGGAGTGACCTAATCTCTGTAGTTAATAATCTTATTTGAAAGAATACTTTTTTTACGAGATAGCCTGTCAAATCAAAAAGGATGCGAGCAGTGACTGTATATTTCAAATAATCAAGATATTATAGGTTTAAAATATGGAATATTGGTTAAGAAGCTATTTATTATGCAGCATATGTTTTATTATTTGGGAAACATGTATTTTGCAATATATTTGTCTGTAAATATTAAACATATTTAGTCAGATGACACTCAAATTCTTACAAAAAATTAAAAACTTGTTATGTTATATTTCCACGCGACCATCTTTCGTTGATCAGAGTAATTTTATTTCTTGTCCACTGCTGTTGTAATGCTTAAATAGCAGTCATCTTGGTGATCTCGATATCGGGCGGCTTTTGAACTAAGAAGTCATGGAATCGAATTCACGGTAAGATTCGTGGCTTTTACAATTTCTTTTCGGAAATTATGTGTGATAAATATCGATGACTTACAACTTTGTGCCCGGTGAAATAGCAACAGGTTCCACCGCTTATTCCATTTGGGATAGAAAAGCTTAGCCCCTATCTATAGGGTAGACAAATTGATCTTACCTCTACGTGAGACTCTAGACATTTGATTTTGAAGACTGTGCTTGCTTGTTTGTCTGTTGTATTCCATGCTGGTTGCCAAAACACTGTTTGTACGTTTCAGAGTATTTGCTAATGGCGTCTTAAGGTTCCTGTGATGAGATTAAATATTATTTTTAATGCCATTGGTGTGTAATATGTAACTAGGGTAAATTATTTTAAGTATTTAATTTCTAATTAAACTTACGCTGAGCTTCCACTTCCTTGAGTCAATTCCATCTCCTCATTTTGGTTCTTTTTATCTTCGTTTAACATGACAAAGAGGTGTTCCAAAAATTCCTGTAAATAATTCATTTCATTAAATACAATTAATTTATAAAAGTAAACGTAACTTCTTGTCTTTTTCACCCGAAGGTGTAGGCAGCGGCTGTTAAGCCTCGATCCGCTATTATATTTAACATACATAACACGTCCCAAATGGAATAGGTGGCGAACCTATTGCCATACTGGACACAGAGCTTTCAGTCATAGATACCAATCACACATAACTTTCAAAAATTATTTCGAAAAGTCTTTGGTGTGAGCCTGGATTCGAACCCGCGACTTCTTGATTCAGAAGCGAGTGCTCGACCACTGGACCACTGAGACTTTATAAAAGTAATGTATTTAAAATAATATATATATTATATTATAGTAATACTTACAATTCCGTTGCCAGGTGGTTCACCATTTCCAAAGGTAGACGCCACAATTAAAAGCAACGTCTCGTGTTCAATTGAAAAGAAATCATATTCAGACATGCACATCACCTAAAAATAAAATCATACTTATATATTTAATGATAAATGCAAATATGACTTTTATATTTTCGTTATTTATATAAAACTAGGTGACCCGGCGAAATTTGATTCGCCTAGGAAGCAATAAATAAAATATTTTTTTCCGAAAAAAAGTAGCCAAGCTACTCCTTATAATAAAAAAAAACCCGTCAAAATATGTCCAGCCATTTCAGAGATAACTCGGAACAAACACTCTGACAGACAGACAGAAAAAAATTGAAAAAAAAAAAGTTATTTTTGTGTATGTAGTATGTAGTTATGTACCATATATTTATTATTTATTTTTACAATCTTTTCAATATTACAAACAGACACTTTATTTATGTGTATAGATGTAAATACTTTTTAAATTTGTTTAAATACATGAGAGTATAGGTTAGTTTAAAAAAAATATTAAAATAAATAAAGCGGGTAAACTCTTGACTCATGTACCTATAGACCTTTTTCTAACCAATCAAAGCGCAGAATTTTTTTTTTTTGTAATATATAAGTGTTTTCCCCGAAGTCCCGATTTAAGGTAAGTATATCAATATAAAGCGTATAAATTCATTAAATAAGCTGTGGAAGTAAGAAGACTGTGAAATTTTTTACTCAGTTGGTACAGCGTGACAGGGGAAATATCTTTTAGAAAACAGCACGTACCTAAAGGTTGTGCAAGGCACGTACCTTGTGAGTGAGTAAGGTTGCTTTAGACCCCCACGGGGGGGAGGTGAGAGATTGAATATTAGACACGTGTGCGTAATGTAATGTATCTACACAAAGTTTTTAATAAATTCACGCTTTTATCTATTTATTTTATTTCATTTTAACAGTGGTAGAGCCAAGCAGTTCGCTGCATGAATGGGTCGGCTCGACCGGTGAAATACCACGACCTCTCAGAAGACCGACCTAAGGTGGCTCTTGCCGCGTTTTGTTCGGTGAGAGAGGTACCCGGAGGCCCCCTTCCCCTTTCCTATCCTACTCCCTTAAAGGTCGGCAACGCAACTGTAATGCTATATGTGTTGCAGGTGTCCATAGGCGGCGCTGGTCACTTACCATCAGGTGACACGCCTGGTCGTTTGTCTTTTCATCCCATAAAAAAAAAATCTATCCGAAGGTTTTCGAGCGACCAAATTTTTACGTCGCAATTAGAATAGTGGACGGAATCGATTACCATACACCGAGAAAAATGACAATTAGAAATCCAGAAAGTCATTGGTGAGAGCCACAATATTCTTGCTTCAAAAGATCCTGCTTTTGAAGCAAGAAGGAGCTTGACTTCAAGACGACCACGACGAGTACGTTTGAATTATGTGAATCAACTTAGAGAGTTCTAGTTAAAAAGTTCTTACTTCTCAATACTTTGTACTAAGTTATCTTAAAAAAAATAGCAATATTAAGTTAAAAATAACCGACCTGGGTATTGAATGCGTATCCGAAAATCGTTCCCAAATCTCTGGCGTATTGTTCCGATTTGCCTGTCTCACTTGCATATAGAATAGTGGCTTTGATGCGCTTAGATAAGGCTGTTGAAAATAGTTTTGAAGTGAAACGAACAGCTCTCGCGATCTGTCTGAAGCTGAACTTCTTTCTAACAACACCAGTGCCGTCTGATTTGTCCCAAACATATCCCTTCCAAGCCATGTCCTGTAAAATAAAAATCATCATAAATATTTATTAGTAAGTAATATATTTACTTACAAATTACATACTTATGGACATAAGAAACAGCCTAAAGAAACAATTTAGATATTCCTAAGTCAAAATCTATACAAGTCATGTGAGTAGCAATTTTAAAAATTACAACTTTTATCTATATTTTTTATTTCTACAGACCTTACCATGACCATTTTAATCGAAATAAAGTTACGAGCCGTCAATTTTAAACATAACTTAACATAACTTCACGCCTTTTTCTACCCGAAGGTGTAGGCAGCGGCTGTTAAGCCTCGTCTCGCCGTTATGTTTACGTCCCAAATGGAATAGGTGGCGAACCTATTGTCATACCGGGCACAGAGTTGTCAGTCATCGATCACACGTAACTTCGAAAAGTCATTGGTGTGTGCCAGGATTTGAACCCACTACTTCTTGAATCAGAAGCGGGGTGCTAGCCACTGCGCCACCGAGACTTTAAATTCAATGTTTATTTTTCAATTCAATTATTTCAATTTTAAACTCAATGTTTTGAGGTCCAAGTATATTTCAAACATTCACATTATTACAAACAATGACAAATATTGTTAGATCTTATAAATTTATGTTGTCGACAAAGAAACACTTCATTTCACGCGATGGTTCAGTATTTATTGGGGCATTTACGAATCGTGTCGTGTTGCATTAGCAATGATCCCGATTTGACCGACCCGAATAATTGGGGAACGTCGAGGAAAATTTGGTAATGATACGGTTAACACGCCGGAACTCGGTGGGACCTGACTAATATTTGGAGAGTGTAGGTAGTATGTTATGCTTTTATACCTTCAATTATTTAGGGAACTTGCTGAAATTTTCCGTGCATGTAGGCAGAGGATTAATAAGGCTATAAGGCCATATTTCCTTGAAGTATATCAAGAATATCTTCTACTTTCTTACATGGACTTTAATCGAGAACGTCTATTTAAGTATAGTGTTTTCAAAAATTTTACCTGGTAATCATAAGACGGTCTTGGGAAATACAGAGCCATCTCTTGGTGGTACACTGCGGTTAATGATGCAGACATTGGAGGTACTACCCAGATCCAATCCGAAGGACATCCACCCCTGTAAAATTATATACATGTAATTTCGAATGCCAAGTTATGCCTGGCCAAAAATGGAACAGGTGGCGCTATTGCCATACCCCGGATACAATGATTTCAATCATCAATATTTATCAACAAATAACATCCGAAAAAGAACTCCGAGAAGTTATTAGTGTCAGCACAAGAAGGTGGTGGTTGGCAATTGAACCACCAAGGCGACTAAATATATTGATCTATGCAATTTAATTTCAATACAAGATTTGTATCTCACCATGTTTGGTGGCAGAGCTATTCAGTTCTCTGCATGAATGTGCCGGATCGACCGGTGAAATACCACGACTTCTCTAAATATCAGCGTAAAGTGGCTCATGTTGCGTTTCACGGTGAGTGAGGTATCCAGGGCCCAAGCCGTTGCCCTTTTCTCTCCTCATCCTACTTCCAACCCCTTCCCTATCCCACCAACGATCACATTCCCAAGGAGGGTTTACGTCAGGCAGGCCGGTTATAAAACCACAGCCAAAGCGTTTGAGCATATGGATAGTTCAAAAGGATGACATGTTGTGCCGACCCAACTAAAAGTGGTACTAGGCCAGGAAAATGATGATGAATCATTTCTCACCTAATTCTATTCTCGATCTTCAGATGGGTCATGAATGTATCAGAAGCGGTGTGGTGATCTTGAATGGTCACTTGATCCCGTTGGAAACTGTGCAGCACTGCCACGTTCACTTCAACCAGAGCCCTGTCCTTCCAAAGAGGTGGTTTCGCATTCGTGTCCAAGCCCATTTTAGTTGCTACTTTCTGTTGGAAATTTAGTTTTGTTGCAGGTGTAAAAGATATAATAGATCTAATATTTAAAATTCTCGTGTCACAGTGTTAGTTACCACACACCTCCGAAACGGCTTAACCAATCTCATAATATTTTGTGGACATATGAGTAGGACTGAGAATAGGACAACATCTATTTTTCATCCCCCTAAATGTTAAGGGTAATCCAGTCCAGGTAGAATAGATGGACCCAATAAACATATAAAAACTGTCAGTGATGATCGTCCTGCATGGGAATCGAACCCTGAAATTTAACCCATTCCATTCCGAGGGGATCTTCTAGATTACACGTGTGGTGTAGAAGTATTTCCCACTTACCTCAATTATGTTGAGCCTGTTGGTATCACAGAACGATCTACAAGCAATCTCAGTACTCATGTACCATCCATTGAATGCTGTTGCTGTGAATTCCAATCCTCCACAATCCATTCTCATGTTGGCGACAGCTGGTACGGCATACCATTGGAGTTCAAGATCCCGAAACCATTCGTAGCTGATGACAAAAGTATTATTATAGATTACTATGTCACTAAAACAAGTAATATGTAGTAGAACTACTCAGTTCGCTACATAAATGGGCCGGCTCGACCGGTGAAATACCATAACCTCTCTGAATATGAGTTTAAAGTGGCTCATGCCGCGTTTTGCCCTTTCCTATTCTACCAATGAAAACATTCACAAGTAGGGTTGACGTCAGGCAATCGGTGGCTCGTAAAACCACAACCAAAGCTTTTGACAACATGGATAGTTCGAAAGAATGATATTTTATGCCAACCCCACTTACAGTGAGATAGGGGCAGGAAAATGATGATTAAAACAACAAATTATTTGATATATTACAAAATTATTAGCTAAGCGAATTTCGTTGAACTAAACAAATAAAACCTTCCGTATAAAATATGGCGATACAAAGTTTGTATTGTCTTCAGCAGGCACTTTATTCTCACACCTCGGTACCCAAAGGTAAGTTACGTGCGGGTCCCAAGGTCTGAGAATGAAGTGTCTGATATAAGGTGGGATAGAAGTCGGAGTTTTTGCTGACGCTAACATTAAAGACTCATAGGTTTTTAAAGAACGCCTATTTACCGTTACTTTTAAAACTGTTTACAAGTCGTATAAAATATTTACGTTGGATGCTCCATCTTCACTTCCATGACAATTTCACGAGGAATGTCGAAGTACTCAGGTGCCTTGCCATCAGCTGACAGCACCAATGGTAGGACGTCCCAGGCTGTACCTTCACCTTTCCAGCCGAGTTTTTGACATATCTTTAGGGGAAAATCAAACCACAAAGTTTAAACAAAAACTGACATAAGTCTTCTCTAAATTTAAATAAAAGAAATTATTTCCATTGTTCATTTTAATAAAAAAATATACCTCTACATAGAAAAAAATGTCTAAAAACATCTATTACAGACGGAGTTATTTGTGATAACATGAAGAAAAATACATGTTGATAACATAACATAACATCACGTCTTTTTCTACTCGAAGGTGTAGGCAGTGGCTGTTAAGCCTCGACTTGCCGTTATGTTTACGTCCCAAATGGAATAGGTGGCGAACCTATTGCCATACCGGACACAAGGTTTTCAGTCATCGATATCTATCACAACTTTCGAAAGGAATTTCGAAAGTCATTGGTGTGTTTCGAGCCCGCGACCTTTGGTATCAGAAGCGGAGTGCTCGACCACTGGACCACCGAGACTTGATAAAATTAAAAAAAAGCTTTAAAGACGGTAAAAATAGTAACCTAGTAACAGTTAGTAAGTAACCTTTTCTATACTGTCATGCCCTCAATATGAGAAGCTGAGGGCAGGGTAACATTACATATAACTTCGGAGGAAATTTAACGAAGTTATTAATTATGTAATAAAGACATTTTATTTACCTCTGTGAATTCTACTCTCAACGGATCACCAATGACGGTGCCGTCAGGCTGACGGTATCCAGCATAACCGAGGAGCTGGGCGTTCCAAATCCTGTAGTCGTGCTTAGCATCAGTACGTTGCGGGAAAATTGATATGGCCGAACTGAAAAATATATTAATATTTAATATATTTTTCATATATTAATATTAATATTTAATATAAAGGTAATAGGAAAATATTCTTATTTTTTTAATATCTTAATTTTCTTTTCACCATCATCAGATTATTTTAATAAAGAGATCATACCTCAAGCTGAGGATCAATCAATATGTCAGAGATGGGAAAGCATATAATAATTTCGAAATCCACACAGAAAATACAAACATACACAATTTCAAGTTAAGGCATAGTCGTTATAATAGCCCGGAAGTTTTACTGTAGGAAGTAGGTTCGAGTTCTGGCTTATAAACTATATATCAATGACCTAACAAACTATAAACGAATCATGACATAAATCCGTACCATTTCCTGGGAATAAATATACTTAGTTCAAATACGATTAACGCTGTCTACACCGTCTATTATTAAAGGCGTGAAGTAACAAATACTTACTTAATGTTACCCTTATTCGTACTATATTTAATATGAGTACACAGAGATTCGAACATTCCTCTGGCAGTTGTTACATGTCTGCAATCGTAGATCTGTTAATAAAATACATTTATTAATATTAGAATATTAAATTTATTTAAACAAGGAATGTGTGTAAGTGAAAACAAAAATCAGTTCTACGTAGTTCGCTGCATGAATGGGCCAGTTCGACCGGTGAAATACCACGAACTTTCAGAATGCAGCGTAAAGTGGCTCATGCTACGTTTCACTCGATGAGAGAGCTCTCTCTCCTCCCCATCACATTTCCAACCCACTTATAGGCCGGTAACGCGACGAACACTATCTGTATTGCAGATGTCCATGGGCGGTGTTAGATGCTGTCAGGCAATAGGCCTGCTCGTTTGCCTCACATTCCATAATCCTCAAATCTGTCTCATCATTTCTATACTTTTGTCTGTCTATATGTCCTAAACTCCAAACTATTGGATGAATGTGTGGTCTTCCTTTCCTATCCTATTGAGATAAATCAAAATTAATTCCTCACCTATAACTTTGATTCTTTTTATCTGACGGGTGACGAGAAGGAAATAAGATAACTTACCCGCGATAAGCGAAAAAATGATAAGTGTTAATTTTTTGATAAGATTTTGATAAGATGATATTGATAAGATTAGTGGATTTGTACGATATTTTATATTAAAAAAAAAAACTAGTTGTTTATAAAGGCGTTGTAAAGAAGATAATTTACGTAATATGATAATATCGTAACAAAAAAATTATATAAACATTATTTATGAATATACTTTCCTAAATTGCTTTATTATCACTGAATAATCATAGTTTTGTATAATACAAATAAGGAGTTATATTTTAATCGCAATATTTCCATTAAAACCATAACTTCACTTCCACTTTTGCAATGTATATCTGCTTAGTCAATCATGCATCATCAATTCTTTCCACATTATTGGCATTCCTTAATTTAAATATTTACATTCTGCACAGATGGAAAAGTTCGTACGAAAAAGGTGGTCAAAGCAGTAAGGGAAAGAATTCGAAGAAATCCTGTCCGCAAGCAAAAGATTTTATCTCGGGAGATGAAGATAGCACCTAGAACAATGTCGCGTATTTTAAAAGATGACTTAGGACTTGCAGCCTATAAGAGGCGCACTGGTCATTTATTAACTGATAATTTAAAAAATAATAGGGTGTTAAAATCTAAACAACTACTGAAGCGGTACGCAAAGGGAGGTCACAGAAAAATATTGTTTACGGATGAAAAAGTTTTTACAATTGAGCAACATTTTAACAAAAAAAAGGACCGTATTTATGCTCAAAGCTCTAAGGAAGTTTCCCAATTAGTTGACGGAGTGCAACATGGGTATTATCCGACTTCCGTGATGGTTTAGTGGGGTGTTAGCTACGAAGGAGTGACTGAGCCATATTTTTGTGAAAAAGGTATCAAAACGTCGGCACAAGTGTATCAAGATACCATTCTTGAAAAGGTAGTCAAGCCCCTTAACAACACCATATTCAATAACGAAGTATGGTCCTTCCAGCAAGACTCGGCACCGGGTCATAAAGCTCGGTCCACGCAATCTTGGTTGGAAGCGAACGTTTCGGACTTCATTAGAGCTGAAGACTGGCCGTCGTCTAGTCCCGATCTTAATCCACTGGATTATGATTTGTGGTCAGTTTTAGAGAGTACGGCTTACTCTAAACATCAGTATAATTTAGAATTCCTAAAACAATCCATACGATTGGCAGTGAAGAATTTTCCCATGGAAAGAGTGCGTGTTTCTATTGATAACTGGCCTCAACGTTTATAGGCCTGTATTGCAGCCAATGGAGACCACTTCGAATAAGCTTTTTATATTTTATATCGTTTTATATTTATGTATTAAAGTAACCCACTGTAAAAGTAATAAATGTTATTTGCAATTAAAAAATATTTTTCTCTGTTGCAATATTTATGGCATGACTAAGTATATTAAATATACATTATGAATCGAAGAGTTTTAAACAGTAAGAGATGCTCTATTTATACACTTCCTACTAATGCACTTAGGCTAAAACATTTAGTAGTAGGTATCTTAAATATGTTAAGTTACCATTCCCTGTGTGCTATTTGACAAGAATTCTAAGTTCGACAATTATGGAGATTTTATATTAAATTTATGTAAGTGGTAGCGAGAAAGTTGCTCCAATAACTGACAAGATAAAAGGGAATTGCCTTGCGTGGTATGGGCATTTAAAAAGGAGGGATGATTCACACGTTGCGAAAAGAATGATAGACCTGAACGTGGAGGGAAATAAGAGACGAGGAAGCTCTAAGAAAATCTGGATGGATTTTGTGTAAGATGACCTGGTTAAGAAAGGCTGTGTGGATGATGTGAATGATAGGAAAGTGTGGAAGAAACCTGTTTGTTGTGCCGACCCCAAATATTGGGAACCGGGCAGGGGGATGATGATGAAATATCAATTACGTTTCTCGTTTTCTTTTGTAAAAAACTTTGAGTAACTTTGACAATCAGCTGATCAATGTGTCTAACATTGATCATTGATTGACATTGGTATTGGTTTTGGACAAGTTGATTGTAATTGTATTATAATGTCTATAAGATAGATTTTGAATTGTTTGACTAAGCGTTAAAAAAATAGTATCAATACTTTGATCGCTTGAATTTAGTCTAGAGGTCTAACGCCCGAATACTGAACCGCCACTCAAATCTGACAATCAATAAAGTTCTACTTACTGCTCAAATTTCACGTATTCTGTCTAATATGACAGCTACTTAAACGCTTAAGTATAGCTTATATATTTGAGTGGCGGTTCAGTATTCAGGCTTAAGTTTGTTATGCTGTATCAAACTAGCGACCTACAACATAAGCATATTTCGACACACGTAGACACGTCTTATATCAAGTCCAATTTAGACTATTTCAATAACGACATACAGTATATCAAAGCCCACATTAGACGTAAGAGATGCCTTGTAAATAGTTCAAGACACGCAACTGACACATATTTTAGTGAGGAACCAAAATTAGTAGAAGTGACATTGAATGATATGATACGTCGTTTTACGCCTTTTTCTACCCGAAGGATCGGTTGTTAAGTCACCACGACGACTTTTATGTCTCAAATGGATAAATGGCGGAACCTATTGCCTTATACCTTACATAATTTTGACAATCATTGACTTATATCACTTTAGACTTTCCGAAAAGTCATTGGTGTGAGCTCGAATTCGATTTCAAGATTAACCGAGATGGGAATTAGGATCATATTATTATTAGCACAATACAAAGGACTATATTATTTTATCATTTGTATAAAATAAAACTGTACATTTAAAAAAAAATATGGGATAGGACGGCAAACGAGCAAGTAATATTTCACCGCCCATGAACACCGTGGTGCGTTGCCGTCCTTTTAGGGAGTAGGAGGGAAAAGGCGATCGGGCCTCCGAATACCTCTCTCACCGAAAGAAACGCGGCACAAGCCACTTCACGCCGATGTTCTTCACCGGACGAGCCGGCCAATTAATGCAGCGAACTTCAAGACTGTTACGTTCTTAACCCGTTATTAATAGCCAAAAGTGACCTACCAATAACGAAAGAGGGAATAATTCTGGAATCGTAGAAGTGTGGAGAACTTTCACCAAAACCATATTTTCATAATTTATATAATTATGTTTAAGATCAATATTTCTCATTTACCTCATGATGCAGTAACTACCACCAAATAATACAATCATACAAAACAATGAACTCATTCATCCGATCAAGTCACAAACAGTCGCACACCTACTAGAAGATCGTTCATACGTATTTATAATAAATTTCTCGCCACTCTCAATGTAAACAAACCATATACAAAGACTCATTGTAATCGTAGTTCAGTGCAGTGTAAATAATACTCAATATCGTTCAGAACATTAGACTGTTAATACATTATAAACTTAATTTGTGAAATAAGAAATTATATAACTATCTTTATAACAAACATAGTTGTGTCATTTAAATCTCGATTAATAAACATAAATTATAGGTGATAACCATCCCCTATAAACTGGTGACCCCGACGTGATAAATACAGTGAAAATAAATTTAATAATGGCACAACAAACTCCGGTCCCGTCGCTAAAGGTAGCAATGGAAGCCATGGCCAAGCAGATTGCAGAGCTAACCAAGCAAGTAGCAGTTCTTAGAGCACTCCAGTCACGTCCACAGTGGCGTTACAGAGAATCATACCAGCAAAGATCAAGATCACAATCCCAATCACAAAGGAGGAATAACGGTCAGTGTTATTATCACAATAAATTTGGTAGTAAAGCCGTGAAGTGCACGCGACCATGCAGTTATCAGGGAAATGCCAGCGGCAGTCAGTAGCGGCGGCTAATGACTGCCACGAATGTAACGGCCGCCTCTTTGTCACCGATAAGAAGACTAAGTTAGAGTTCCTCATCGACACAGGCTCTGACTTATGTGTATTCCCTAAAACAGTGACCCGAGGACACCGTAATAAAACAGAATTTGAACTTTATGCCGCGAACAACACTAAAATTTCAACTTATGGATACATACAACTACATTTAGACTTCGGTTTACGTCGTGATTTTGTATGGCGATTTGTTGTAGCTGACGTGAAGAAACCTATAATAGGCGTCGATTTTTTAAGCCATTACAACTTACTAGTCGACTGCAGTCATCATCGTCTAGTTGATAACTTAACTAGCCTGTCTGTAACCGTGCCTCATTCCAATACAAAAGCAGATACAATTACCATCAAAGCTGTCATGGGTGACTCAGTATATAACCAACTTCTCAAGAAGTATCCAAGCATCACGAGACCCGCCGGTACACCAGTAGAACCTAAACACAGCACGAAACACCACATAAGGACGACACCTGGACCACCTGTGAACGCACGTCCACGTCGTTTAGCCCCAGACCGCCTGATAATCGCGAAGAAAGAGTTTGAAGAGATGTTACATAACGGAACGGCACGAAGATCCGAGAGCTCATGGTCGTCACCACTACATCTAGCTAAGAAGAAGGACGATGGGTGGAGACCGTGCGGTGATTACCGCGCCTTAAACGCGAGAACTATACCAGATTGATATCCAATGCGTCACATCAACGATTTTTCTTATGACCTGGCAGGAGCTACCATATTCTCGAAGGTAGATTTAATAAAAGCTTATAACCAGATTCCCGTTTTTGAAGAAGATATACCCAAAACCGCCATAACAACTCCATTTGGCCTTTACGAATTCCCATTCATGACCTTTGGCCTAAGGAACGCAGCGCAAACTTTTCAGCTTTTTATGGATGAAGTGTTGCAAGGAATGAACAATATATACAATTATTCCGATGATATTTTAGTCTACTCAAAAACAGAAGCCGAACACCTGGAAAACCTGGAACAACTTTTTCAAAGACTATCAAAATACGGAATATTAATCAACTCTTCCAAATCAATTTTCGGCGTCCCAGAAGTTTGTTTCCTAGGCTACCATATAACAGCAGAAGGTACCAGACCACTGGAAGACAAAATAGAAGTCATACGAAACTTGAAGCCACCAGCAACAGCCAAACAATTAAGAAGATTCTTAGGAATGATAAATTACTATCGAAGATTCATTCCACAAGCCGCCAAACTGCAAGCTCCACTGAATGAAGCCCTCATGAACAACAACAAAGGAGCAGCCCCTGTAAAAATGTCAGAAGAAATGCTGAAGGCCTTTGAACTGTGCAAGCAGAGCCTTGCAGAAGCCACTCTACTTGTACATCCAGACATTCAGGCAGAACTAGCCCTTTTTACGGACGCTTCTAACCAATCCATCGGTGCTGTTCTACAACAAAAAGTTTCTAACGTATGGAAGCCCCTAGCATTCTTCTCACGCAAACTCTCACCGAGTCAAATTAAATATAGCCCGTACGACAGAGAGTTACTAGCAATTTACGAGGCAATCAAACATTTCAAACACATGTTAGAAGCAAGAAATTTCACAATTTACACCGACCATAAGCCACTTACTTTCGCATTTTCCACGAAACGAGACAATTGCTCACCACGACAATTCCGTTATCTAGATCTAATAGCCCAATATACTACAGACATCAGATACATACAGGGAAGTGACAACGTGGTAGCGGATACATTGTCGAGAATTGACGAAATCACAGCCATTAACTACACAGATCTTGCAACAGA
Organism: Euproctis similis; assembly: GCA_905147225.2. NCBI lineage: Eukaryota > Metazoa > Arthropoda > Insecta > Lepidoptera > Erebidae > Euproctis > Euproctis similis. Next base: position 16,851,792 of record LR990116.1, read on the forward strand.
TCAGGAACAAGATCCTGAATTGCAAGAATTGTTAAAAAAAGAAACAGCACTCACCTTAAGAAAGCATGGCAGAGTCTACTGTGATGTATCGACAGACAGAATTCGTCCATATATTACACCGAAATACCGCAAACAAATCTTCTCCAAGATGCATGAGTTAAGCCACCCAGGATCAGCAGCAACCGCTAAACTAGTGGCCGAAAGATTTGTTTGGCCCGGAGTTCAAAAAGACTGTAAGAGATGGACAAAAGAATGCACAGATTGCCAAATATCGAAAGTTACCCGCCATACTTATTCTCCTTTATCCACATTCCCTATTCCTTCCCAACGTTTTTCACAAGTCCACATTGACATAATAGGCCCCTTGCCATACTCTAATGGTTACAGATACTGTCTGACTGCAATCGATCGCTTCACTCGCTAGCCGGAAGTCTTTCCTATAGCAGACATCACAGCAGAAACCTGCGCACGAGCCTTCGTATCTGGTTGGATATCGCGATTTGGATGTCCCGCAACAATCACCACAGACAGAGGACAACAGTTCCAGTCACAACTATTTAATAGCCACTATTTAATGTCATCACTCATCGGTGCTGAACATCGCAACACCACATCATACCATCCACAATGTAATGGAATGGTGGAGCGACTACATCGGCAACTAAAGGCAGCCATAGTCTGCCACAACTCAAATGAATGGACAGAGACGTTACCCATAGTTTTACTCGGCATACGAGCAGCCTGGAAAGAAGACCTCAAATCATCAGCAGCAGAACTGGTCTACGGTGAACCACTGAGGTTGCCTGGAGAGTTTTTCGCGCCAACATCCACACATACACTCGATCCAGCTAACTTTATAGAACGTCTTCGAAAACAATTCGCACATTTAACACCAACACCTGCAACAAACCACCAGAGCAACAAATATTTCTATATACCTAAAGACCTATGGCAAACTGAATATGTATACCTACGTCGAGGTCCCGAAAAACGCTCACTTCAATCACCATATACAGGCCCATACAAAGTGTTAGAGAGAAACTCTAAAGTTTTCAAAATAAAAATACAAAATAAAGAAGAAACCGTGACCATTGACCGCTTAAAACCAGCCTACAGCGCCTTCGAAGAGTATTGCACAAATCAGACACCAACCGCTAAACCAACAGAAATACTACCAGGACCACCACCTTCCACAGAAATTGAAAAAAGGACACGAAGTGGAAGAAGAGTAAGGTTTCCAGACTACTATCGACCGTGAACCGGTCTCGGCAGGGGAGTGATATGGAGAACTTTCACCAAAACCATATTTTCATAATTTATATAATTATGTTTAAGATCAATATTTCTCATTTACCTCATGATGCAGTAACTACCACCAAATAATACAATCATACAAAACAATGAACTCATTCATCCGATCAAGTCACAAACAGTCGCACACCTACTAGAAGATCGTTCATACGTATTTATAATAAATTTCTCGCCACTCTCAATGTAAACAAACCATATACAAAGACTCATTGTAATCGTAGTTCAGTGCAGTGTAAATAATACTCAATATCGTTCAGAACATTAGACTGTTAATACATTATAAACTTAATTTGTGAAATAAGAAATTATATAACTATCTTTATAACATACATAGTTGTGTCATTTAAATCTCGATTAATAAACATAAATTATAGGTGATAACCATCCCCTATAGAAGTATATAATCTACTTTTATGTATAAGTTTCATGTATACTCTGCCTTATAGTCCTGTGTACGTCATGTCCGAACTAATTAGACGTCGTAGCCTCTAATTTTTACCTGAAGCAAACTAATTTAACATAAAAGCTGATGGCAAATTACTAATAGGTAATTAAGTAATATTGTTCCTGTCTTTTCGGCTTTTTGGTAATATTTTTCGCATAAAAATAACCGCTCATTGAATTTTAAAAAAATCAAGAAAAAAAATCCTTCTTCTCGGTGACAACAGTAATTTTTGGTATATTTAGGACAGCGGTATTTTATTGTAAGTAGGTATTAATTATTTTATTATTCACTAGATTGCCGCCCCGTGGTGTTCCTCTCGTACAAAGAAAATGGCGATAGCGATAATGATTAAATACAACCTCTGTTACTCTGGGTAAATGCAGCTTTCCAAAGGTGAAAGAATTTTTGAAATCGGTCCAGTAGTTTCCTCTTCATAATACTAGTATAGATTAAATTTTGCACATAAAGCACATAATATATTTACATACATTGGCTTTACTTACTATAGAGTTCCGTTGTCTATCTTATATGAAACTGCCTCCTTACCGGAATTCTTTATGAATAGTTTCATAATGGCTTAGATTTTCCACCATAATAATGCTCTTTTTTAAGTTGGTTAAAAATCAAACACAGAAAAGAGATATAATATACTCACAGTTAAATTCTTCCATGTCATTCTTCCTATGCACCTCGTTGCGTTACGCCAAGCGGTCTTGGCACCGAATGCCAACTCGTTATCTTTCAATTGATAAGTGCCTGTTCTGTCTAATTCATCTTTGATCTCCACCATTCTTGCTCTATGCTTTATAGAGTTCTCACTGTTGATAATAAACAAGCATAAATTCATTTACTAAATCTATAAATTATAAAATTAAAACAACTTTTTAGGATTATATCGTGTTTATTTAGAACTTATTTTTATTTATTTACCGACGTTTCGAACTCTTTATAGAGATCATTTTCAAGATCCTAAAAAGTTGTTTTAATATTATGAACGTGATTCGCGAAAATCTAAGAAATAAATTATAAAATTATTTTTAAATATACACCTAAATATATAAAAACGAATAGTGACCCACCAGTATTAGGAACATGGGCCAAACTACCGGTGGTTATGTATTCAGAAAAGAGAACCTTTTCACTAAATGTGCCGCGTCGTGGAGGCTTCTGCATCTCTTGAGCTAACTATCTAACCCTGATCTCTTAAAATATTCTTTAAGACTCTTGGCAGCCATTCCATTGGTAGACTATTATCTTTATGACTATTTTTTATTCGTTTATTACTTTTTATTATTTGGAAGTTTTACTATAATTGTTAAATTGTTACTATCTGTGATTTTCCACGACACAATTTTCTATGATCAAATTGACCGTGACTTAGCGGAAGATGACGTCAGGAGCCTTAAAATCTGCATAGCGGGCATGACTTATGAAAAGAGTTATAAAAGTCGAAGAAGCGAGTATATATGTATAGAAATCATGCATATGGCGCTCTGTTCTATCCGCCCAGCCTACAGTAGAATTCTGAAGTTTTTTATTTAAGAAATTTAAGTCATCTAGACATAGTGCATATAAATTAGTTATAACACAGAGGCTTCTGTTAAGAAAAATGAGATTAAGGTTGTGAAACATCGATAGGTGAGGGTAAACTTCATTGTTGGCGTGGCGATACAGGCTATGGCGACGCATCGCCACGCTATCTGTGCTATATCACGAAATATATACTCGTAATAGCGCATTAGACGTGGTGTAGTTTCACATCTGTCAGGCGTCTCGGTTTTTTTGTGTATTTAAAAAACTTGAAATAATATTTACCTGTGTACAGAACGGTAAAATAGTTTCATGAAAACTTCAGCCTCCTTGTATACCTCGGTCGGGGTCCGTGGTATGTCCCCACGGCCCGGCACACCCATGATACTCGCTTTGCATACTTTCTCGGTGCACACCACCGGCTGAAACAATTAGATAAGATTAAGATTTCTGTATACAGTCTCGGTGGTCCAGTGGTCAAGCACATGGCTTCTGAATCCAGAGGTAGCGGGTTGGTATCCTGGCACATTAATGACTTTTCAAATTTAATTTCGAAAGTTATATGTGACAAATTTTGATGACTAAAAACTATGTGCCCAGTACGGCAATAGGTTCGCCACCTATAAAATTTGTTGGGACGTAAACAAAACGATGAGTCGAGGCTTAACGAGTTATGTTAAGATTTAAATTTTTTATGGTAGTTTTTATATCTTCGAAGGTTTAATAACTGATTAAGAAGACTATGCCTTTGTGAGAAGAAGAAGGAGACGTTGGTCAAGGTTATCTGAAATATATCCTGTTAACTTCATCCAGACAGAAACAATTAAATTAACATTAAAAATAAAATAATTTTTTATTTATTTAAATTATTACCTACTCAGTAAAATATTTAATGTTGAATGTTGCGGTTGGTCAATATTTTGTAAATAGACTCAAGAGTCCGACTTAAAATACGGGGCAATATAGTTGTAAATGTCCTCTGCCTATACCGTCACGGATATATAGTCAACGGACATACAGATTAATGACCGTACTGCTATGAAAAATTACACACGTCATTTCGACCTCCTTCCAGGATCAACTATCGCCCACGTAGTACATAAATAAATAATTTTCGGTCTGATTCATTATTAATAATACTTAGGTATCAAGTATTATGAGAACAACTATTTTCAGACAACTTCTAGATACATACATAACTTCACGTCAAATCCCTTGCGGGGTAGGCAGAGAGAACGGAGCGCCACAAGGCACGATTCTTACGTCTCACTCGCTTCGTTGTCTTTCATAACTCTTTTCATGCACGCGCGTCGACTTTTGAGGCTCCTAACATGATTTTCCTCCAGAACACGTTCTATTTGGACAGGCTACTTTTAGATAGAAAGGCTATGTATTTTACACTGTATGAAAAGACTTTGCTGCTTGAATGGACCGGTTCAACCGGTTCAATACTTCTCAGAATATCCTCGTAAAGTGTCTCATGCCGCGTTTCCCTTGACGAGAGAGGTACTACCGTCTTCCTTTCGCTCTCCCTTTCCCATTCCACATCCGAGTCTCCTTCCCTATCCCATTTTAAACGCCGGCTAAACAACTCTAGCAATATTTGTGTTGCAGGTGACCATGGGCAGCGTTTGTTGCTTAGGAGACACGAAGGTATAAGTAGCGGCTTTTCACCTGAACTCGCATAGCTTTTAAGTTATTTTTAATTATTTTAGGTATTTAAACGAAATTATTTACAAATATAATTATCACTAAGCAGTATATCAATATAATTGATATTATTATTTACTCTAACAATGAGCGCGTGATGACACAACAGGTTAGTAAATTTGAGTGGGTTACATCATCCTCTTGATGTTATTTTTTACTAATGTCTAAATAATAGTCTCAGTCTAGACTCAAGAGACTGTCGTGTTTTAAATACTGTACGAAGAAGAAACGGATATTGTATATAGGCATCGTATCTTATCATACTCCTAACAGTGGTAGAGTCTTGCAGTGCGCTGCATGAATAGGCTGTGTAAGAGGGATGCAACATTAACTTTTAATTAGAGAAGCATTTATGTAAAAAATTATAAACCTCTTTTGGACACTGACTTATTTTTAATAATTTCAAATATGGTCTTTTGTTATTTTTTCAGTATTTTTCTTTGTGTTTTCTCTAATGTACGCTTTTTTATTTCCCTACATATTGTTATTTTATATAAATAAAATAGCAATAGGGAAATATAAAATAGAAATAGCACGACTTCTGGAAATATCGGCGTGAAGTGACTTGTGCCGCGTTTAGTTCGATGAGAGAGGTAACTGGAGACCCGATCCCTTTTTCCTCTTCCTTTCCCCTCCTAGACTCCCTTAAAGTACGGCAACGCACCACGGTGTTCATGGGTGGTGAGTAGTTGCTTACCATCAGGTGACCCACTTGCTTATTGCCACTGCCCTCCTATTCCATAAAAAACACTCATTACTTTGTGTCTATCGCGCAAGGAACTTTAATAAAAGTTGCCAATGATTCTGTTCGCAACGCAAACGTCCAACACACATTCAGTATTTCCCCCTTTACTCTACTTTTACTACAGTTACTAATAAGTAACTGTTACTACAGTTACTAATAAGTAACTGTAGTAAAAGTAGACTAAAGTAGAGTAAAGGGGGAAATATGTTGTAAAGAAAAAATAACTCTCGATAGCCTGGTGGCTTATCTTACCGATTTTTAGTCGTGACGTTATGTAGTTGAAACCATACATACATCGGAAACCAATGATTTTCGGTGATTATATTGCGGTTTATAGCCATACAGGTCCCAGTACCTATTTAATGGACCCAAAACGTCATTCATTGGGCCTGTAGATACATCAATTTCAGCTATTTACTTCTAATATTACAGGAATGAAGTTAGGCTATTAGAGTCACAATCAAAATAGATTTTTTTTCAAGTAGGTATTCCTTATTTTTTTTAAATGTTTCAAATGAAATCATAGTTGTACACAAACTCTTATAGTTTATAACTTCAATCAAAATATTATCAACAAGAAATTATAAAAGCAACAATCAGCCCACTTCCGGAACAGTGTGACGTGTTCTAATCAATTCTAAGTATTCAGTTCACTGCTAATTATTATATATATACTGAGCGCTCGTGTACGTTGTGTCCGCTTGGAGTTAATCATGGCGTTTTTCAATCAGTCTGTGTAACCTCAAATAGGCGTGTTATTACACTATGTCTATCATTACAAGGCTTATATAAATATACAAACAAGATTGACTAAGCAGATATAAAATACAAAAGCGGATTGATGTAAGATTTGAGGTCGGCCTAGACACACATTCTATGACCAAATAGAACGTGCTTTGGAGGAAGGTGATATTAGGAGCCTCAAAAATCAACGCGCGTGCATGAAAAGAGTTATGACAGACAACGAAGCGAGTGAGGCGCGTAAGAATCGTGCCTTATGACGCTCTGTTCTCTCTGCCTACCCAGCAAGGGATTTGGCATGAAGTTCTTACTTTTACACCGACAATCCAACTTAATTCCAACAACCTTGTTCTCGACGCGGTCAGCGAGAGTCACTCCGTAGACTGTAGATGAGTTTTAACTATTATTATCAAGTATATTTTGGATGTTGGATATTCCACTAAAATATTAGTAATTGTTATTCAAATATGATGGTATTAAAAATATTTGTTGTTATAAATGTTTGTCTTTGATTTTATAATAGACAACGTGCAATAATCCTAAGAATGTAGTTCTATATGTCAATATCCTGCTTCTGGAACCTTGAAATGAAATCTTATATTTCTTACTAGTTATTATTTGCTGCTTCGTTCGCATTTTGGTTCTCTAAATGGAATTTTGACTTAGCAATGAAAATTACCATAACTCGTTTTTCTTCCATCAAACATTTTTAAATGTTTTTGCTGAAATTATTCAGGTGACATCTAATCTACATTGAAATACAGATGATTTTTTTTGCAGTTTTGTAGATTTCTGATTTGTCTGAGGAAAAATAGTATCTTTATTTGATGTTAAGCTCGCTTCATCCAATAAATCTATATGGAATACAATACGATAATCCTTTGATCTAATGACGACCTATAAGTTTTTCTCCAAAATCTCCCACGAACATACACTATACTGAACGAATTTTATTTTAATGTATGAATATTTAATACTCTATGTATGAATTAATTCATTATGGAAATATGTATGCATTTGTTTAAATAAATAGAAAATAAAGTGTATATCGTTTAAGCTTGAATATTAAATATATATATATTTAATATTAAAATTAATAATTTAATAATCATCACTTCATTACATAGCATAAAATATATTCCGCTGTCTGTCCCCTTATATGCATAAATATTTGAAACTACGCAATGGATTTTGTTGCTTTTTTAATAGATGGAGGGTCTCAACGGGGTGGCTTGCATCTATAATTCATGTTTATTGTTGTATAGATAAAGTGATAAATTCAAAATTCACTTATGTGTTACTTTTAATGCGGAACAAAGTTCGCTTGGTCAAGGTCAACTGGTATTATAGAAAATAAAAATATTATTTGCTTCAATATTGTGTATATTAAGAATATAATAATATTAAAGCTTACTTTTTAACTTAACACTTCGAGTACTATTTCGGATGTCTTGAGTTCGAATCTTGGGACAAAACAATAATTGTCAAGGAGTTACGTGTAATGAATATTATATTAGCAACAAAACCTATGCAATAATCAGAAGGTCAGAATGGACACATCGACACATTTAGGACTAGAAAAATAATCTGACGTTACTGCCAACGCTAACATCTTCGAGTATTAAAAAGTCCAAGTTATAGTAAAATTGCTTTTATAAGAACTCACTAATGGTTGAGCCACAAAGTTCATTACATTTGGTCATCCCGATTGGTGAAATACCAAAGCCTCTCTAAATATCGACGTAAACGCATGTCGCGTTTCGTTCGGTGAGATAGGTATCCAATAGCCCACACACCATCATTCTCCTTCTCATCCTACTATCTTAAAGGCCGGCTAAGTTACTCGTAACCTGTGTTAAAGCTGTGAATGAGCGGATTTGGGATAGGACAGCAAACAAGCAAGCAGGAACATCGCTTGGTTGTTTGCCCTCTTATCTCATAAAAATTAATATTTACAAAATGAATTCCCTCTATATGACATACAATTTAACATTAAATGTTGTCGGGTAAAAATTATATTCGGTGATAGTGATTGATGCAACCATTAATTATTATCTATATATAATATTGTCCGTCGTTATACGCGTGGTTTGAATGACAGAATGCTTTTATGATATAATTACAGATCGGACAGGTGATAAAAGCGTAATTATTACAGCCCGTAGTAAATACAGAGTAGTTGTTGAAAGTTTTAGTGAAAGTAATTAAGCAGATATTGTTGTAGTATTTAGTATTTAGATATAAGTTGGGGACAACTTTGTTTGTGTATTTATGATTGGGCTGAAATCACGATAGAGGTTTTAAATATTTTTCTTTTATTTTGGCATTTCCAAAGGTTGTCTCATGGTATAGGACTTCATTCTACTAGGTGGAGCTTCATAAAGATTATGTCAATTAGCTTAGGAAGAATTTTGTTATAGGTAGTTAAATCCTACCATAACTTTCGATATAGGTATGTTTTATTTGAAATCAATGAATTCTGTTGTCCAAATCAAATTCAAATCCATTTCATCACTAAAACATATGTTTGTTTTAATATTAAAATATCAGCCGAAATATTTTTATTCGCTATCCGATCGGACTGCAATCAGACCAAAAAGAATACCCATACCTTTAGTGTCATTGGCTAAGTGGTCCTATTAAAATCTAGTCAAATTCAAAAATAATTAAGAAGACACTTATGCTTCTGGTACTTTTATTATTTATAAAACCAGTGAACTTACAATACAGTATGAACTATTAAAGCATCAAGCGTTTCCTTATGAAGTTACTTCACAAAAGGTAGTTGACCTGAATGTATTCTATTATTAGTTGCAACCAGGAAAGACCCTGAGAATACAGTGTCAGTGGATTGTAATCTTATTTCATAGAAATGTCAATCACTACAAATGTTCTACAAATTGTAACACTGATTCGCTGCAGTCATGTTTGGGAATTTCATTTTTTTATTGATAGATAAATGTCATAAATATATACTAACGAGTATTATTTGTAGATTTAAAGTTAATGTTTAGTTTTAAAATGATACACCTTTCTTGATCGTTATTCGTGATTAGAGAATGATAACATAAAATAACTTCACGTCTTTTTTAGAGTAATGTCAAGCTAAAAAATATATGATTAGTCGCTATCATTTTTTTTCTCCCGTGTAAATATCATCTGTGAATAAATATCTATTTACAATACAAAATATATTAAAGTATTTATTTTATTATATTGACAGTATCAAAATGACTAATACTGCATGTTTTTTTAATCCAGATTAAAAAACATATTTCACTAGTTACACAAACACTATCTTTGACTCAAATAAAATTTTATTATCTACTAGCGCGACCCGGCAAATTTTGTTCCGCATCAAAAGTAATAAATGAATAAAATTTGGATCTTAAAAAGTTCAATTTGTGCTATTTATCGGCATGCGTTTTGGTGCGCAAAGCAACTGCTATGTCCCGCTATGTTAATACTTTAATATCTTCGTAAATATTCGTTTAAATTACATACTGTAAAGGGCCATATTAATCTATATTAAAAACACAACCTATATAAGGCACTTAATTAGATGAAAATTAATTCTGTATTGTATAAAATTGCTTCGTAAATAAGCCATTATTTCTCGTAAAAAGTAAAAAAATAAAAATGGTCATTGAGAGATATACATATGCCCTCGCGGACTTATTTGTAGACCTTCTGAAGATGTTCAATAATGTAGAACATTGTTTTGATCTATCACTTAGGGTTCAGCCAGCGTTTGCAATTAAAGTGCTAAATCTCGAAAATTATCATTTTTTCTTTACAACATCATATATTTTTTATAGATCAAAACCAACCCGTTGATACCTTCTAACTATAAACAAAAACCGCATCAAAATCTGTGGCGTAGTTTTAAAGATATAATCATACTAGCTGACCCGGCGAACTCTGTTTCGCATCAAAAGTAATAACTGCTGCCCCGTTATGTTAATACTGCAATATCTTCGACAAATTTGAAGTCGATAGCAGCTATAGGTTAAAAATGGGAATTTTCCATTGTTAACACCCCCGCAACCCCCCTTGTGGGTGGAATTTCGTAAAATCCGTTCTTAGCTGACCTCTACTCGGGAAAGGAATAATCCTACCAAATTTCAAGTCGCTACGCCTTATGGTTCCAGAGATATCGTGATGAGTCAATATATAGGTGAAAATCTCTTATATATATAATCATATAAGGGGACAGACAGCGGAAAGTGACTTTGTTTTATACTATGTAATGATTAGGTATTGCTATATAAATTTTATAATTCATAACCTGCTTAACGAGTTTCGTTCGATACTGATGTATAATTAGGTACTTCATTAATCAAATTTAATAGCGTAAACACGACTTGCTAGCGTAAATACAATTTTTGAAATGTTGCTCTTTACCGTATTTTATAAAAAAAAAATTTACTAATAATAAAATAGAATGGATGATGCAAGATTGCCTAAGCAGATATACAATGCAAAAGCGGATTGATGTAGGAGTCGAGGACGACCAAGACACACATTCAATGACCAAATAGAACGTTTTCTGGAGGAAGGTAATGTTAGGAGACTCAAAAATCTACGCGCGTTAGTCAAAGAAGTGAGTGAGCCGTGTAAGAATCGTGCCTTATATCGTTCTGTATCTCGCAAGGGAATTGACGTGAAGTTATAATTAAGTTATGTTGTAATATTACTAAAACGATAACAGTGAGGTATTATAAAAAGCTTTTTTTAGAATTGCAGTTGATGCTAAAATTAAACAGAATTTAAAGAGCATTCAAACTGATTAATAAAGAAAACTTTACTGTCATTCAAATTTGAATCTTATTTTAGACCAAGTAAAGTAAGAAATTCATAATTTCGTCACTTTTAGTATAAAATTATTGAATGTGATATATGATCTTTCCTTATTGTGTGACCTCTGTTTAATTTAAAACCCAATAACCTGTTATGATCCAACTTAAATTGTAGGTATGCAAATTATATAATACTGTTCTTAGTTCACGTTACCAATAAGGAAAATACTAGACTCGAACATTTGAGAACGAGATATGTTAAGGAAGACAATTAGTCGCATATGGCTATGTCTATATCTTCTGTTGCTGGTAGAGCTTTGAATTGCCTCAAATTAGATAAAATTATATTTTATAAAAATTGTAATTGTTTGAAACGGTATTATTAAAATTTATATTTATTTTTAAATGGATTTTTTCCTTCAATAGCTCCCTCGTCAAGAAAAAACTATTACAAGCATAGATTTATGATTATTGGATCGGCAATAGCCACCCAAACAACGAGACCAAAAATGGATAGTTGATGTGTGAGAGACTTATCAATATGTGCGTAAAAAGAGCTTCAAAGTGTCAACTTTTACATAATTATTGTGCATGTGTTGTATTATAAACATCCTGAGAATCGCTTACTCGCGGTCGCGCTGTCTGTGATGATTAGTAGTACATTTTTACTGACATTTGCCATCTACTACAGTCTATGATAAATTTATGATTACAAGTATAGATGATACTGCACAGTGTAAAAATATATGTCATCTGTTCAAACAAGTTATCAAAATGTAATCCATATAATGTCATCTCTCTTTCTTTCAAGATATATTTTATTGGAACGAAGTTCCTTATCGCACGTTGTGAAAGGGGGCTAGACGGAAAAAATTGTGACGAAAAAAGTGGTAGAGCCAAGCAGTTCGCTACATGAATGGGCCGGCTCGACCGGTGACCGACGTAAAGTGGCTCATGCCACGTTTCGTTCGGTGAGAGAGGTACCCGGAGGCCCACCCCCTTTCCCCTTCCTTTCCTATCCCCTATATCTTAAAGGTCGGCAACGCAACAGTAACACTATATGTGTTGCTGGTGTCCATGGGCGGCGTTGGTTGCTTACCATCAGGTGACACGCCTTCCTATCCCATAAAAAAAAATGTAAAATGTAAAAAATAATTGGAAGTGCAGTTTGGCATGGAAAAAGTGTCGTGCTTTTTCCATGCCAAACTGCACTTCCAATTATCGGCTTATTATACCCAAATGGTCTAGTGGCTGGGATACCTTGCTCTCATACAGGGGGCTCGGGTTCGAATCCCGGTATCGGAACTCTTTTTGAAGTTTTATTTTCCATGTTTCCATATTTTATATATGTTTTCTTTTAGTTCTAAAATTTTATTACAATTCCTTCACTAATTAATCGAAAGGAACTTGGTTCCATCCGGGTGTCCCTTGACACCTCTCAAGTTTTTTTCTATCTTAAATCTCTTTCTATCTTTATTTAATGGCCTTCCGATGATTGGACTCAGTTAGCAATATCGATTAGCCTTAATTTTCTTGAATTAGCTCTTCAAAAATTATGAACATTTCGTCATCAGTATGGTAAGGTGGTCGATCTCCCAGCTTTAAAAAAAAAATTAAATGGTTGCCTGTAAAGTCGGTATACGGGCGAAAGTTTTACGTGACAACGACTTTGAGTGGTAAAATAATTTTAATGTGAATATTCATTCGTATAGTAGGAAGAAGGATGAAATAATAGTAACAATTTAAAACATTTATTTATACAAAGAATTATATTTAAACCATTAATTTATACAAAGAATCTCGCACTGAATTTCATATTATCAAAATTTTATTTTTACCTTTACACATACATACGTATTTATATACAAATATACATACAATAACTTGTCGCTCTGTCTCTCTCGCTCTTAGCGGGCTAACTGTGCTCGAGTGGAAGGGACGCGTGCCTCTCACTCGCTCTCATTGTGAGCGCATAACGTGAGCGGAGCGTAACGCAGTTTCTTGAAGTGTCACCCGGCAAACCAATTTATAAGACGTTGTCACGTCAATAAGAAGTCTTGGTATAGATTCCGGGCCATCCAACACCCAAAGATTACAAACTAATGTTTTCTCGGAATTGTTTTCGAAAGTTAGAGGTAATAAATATCAATGACAAAAAATATTGTGCCCGGTGTATGGCAATTGGTTCCGACGTCTATTCCATTTAAAACGTAAAAATTCGCAAGTAAAGTCTTAGCAACCGTCTTTAGGTAGAAAAAAGTGTGCAGTTATAAAAAAATCTCTATACTTTTCATAATTTTCCTCTTCAAAACACTCGTCGTAATTAATTAATTATGTTATACTAATTAGATTAGTTTTGTAACTAGTTCATTATTATCAAATTTGTATCTCTCAACGAGGCTTTGTTTGAAAATTAACAGCCTAAAATTCTCACGGCCGACATTGTTCTCTTTTGCATGCACTTACTTCGTCATCGAATTGTGATGTTTTGCTTTGTTTTGTATATATTTTTTTATCATCATTATCATAATTTTAATCGTGACGTATATTTTTTTTGTATAATAATAATTATTATTGTGTGAAAAAAGTTGTTGTTTTTACCAATATATGATATTATGAATAGATGTTATTGTCGGGTATGAAGCGGTAATAACATCAGATCCTTTTGATATATTCAATGTTTTTCCACCTATTCCATTTGGGACGTAAACATAACAGCGAGACGAGGCGTAACAGCCGCTGCCTACACCTTCGGGTAACCAATTCGTGAAGTTAAGTTATGTTATTTATGTTATACTAGCTGACCCGGCGAACTTTGTTCCGCATCAAAAGTAATAAATGAGTAAATTTTGGATATTATGAGGTTCAATTTGTGCTATTTATCGGCTTTAACTGCTGTCCCGCTATGTTAATACTGCAATAACTTCGAAAATATTAGTTTCAATTGCATGCTATAGAGGGCCAGGATCATCTATATTACATGCACAAACTATTTAAGCCACTTAATTGGGTGAAAATTAATGCTGTAATGTTTAAAATCGCTTCGTAAATAAGCCATTATTTCTCGTAAAAAGTAAACAATTAAAAATGGTCATTGTGGGTTATTCCTAAGAGATAGGAATATATAGAATAGAGATATAGGATATGCCCCCCGCGGACTTTTTTGTAGACCTTCTAAAGGTGTTTATTTATTTTTTTATTTTTATTTTAAAAAAATTAGTGCAAAAAATATTACAATATTCCTGAGGGTACAATAACACTGAGCCTCACACTAGGATACCCTGTGTTGTGAGGTTCAGTCTCTTTCATCACTGTTGGAAGCATTTTACACCTAATTATACACTTAAAATAAAGCATTTAGAACTATTGTTGTACTTAAAATAAAACATTATTTTAAAAAGGAACACATGCTATCAATGACATTCTACAAGCGTTGTCTATTTTCTAGTTTTGATTGGATGAGTGTTTGTGGTATGTATGTGTATTATGTGTGAGTGTGTTTTGTGTGTGAGTAGTGTGTGAGAGTGTCGTGCATGAAATGTTTATGAGAGTGTAGTGAGTGAAAAGTGTAATGTAGTTATGTGTTTTAGTGTATCATAATAAGATTTTCGGTGTCAGTGTAGTCCAAATCCAGTAACCAATTGGTAACTTTTTTCTTACAAATGTTTGTCGTTGTCGATACTATTTTAAGTTCTTTGTTAATTTTATTATAAACGTGTGGACCAATAAAAGCAATAGCTCTGTGGCCAAACTCCAGTTTACAAAAAAGTTTTTTCCATTTTGATCTTCTTTGGGAGCGCTCATTGCTTTGGACGGTCAGGTTTGCAGTTTTTTGGAACCTGACTACTACTGAGAGTATATACATTTGGCGGACTGTAAGCACCTTGGAGTCATAGTAGAGTTGGCGTGTTGGGTAGCGCATAGCTTTTTTGTACATTACCTTCAAAATTGCACGTTGAGCGCGCTCTGCAATAATAAGATGGGTTTTCTTAGCTCCTCCCCAAGCAACGACACAATAACTAAGTACTGACTGACATAAGGCATGGTAGATCATCTTAAGCGTCTTTGGGTCTGCTAGCGACCGTAGTCTTTTGAAGATAAAGAGAAGTTTTCTAACGCGAACACTCACAGTCGCAATTTGCTTCCGCCATGTCAGATGCTGGTCAATTATCACACCGAGATACTTAATATTGGACACCTGTTCAAATTCTGTGCAACTGCAGGTGTTACTATGAGAAGAATCACATAAGTGTAGCTTAATAGATAGTGATTTGGGCGCTACAGTTCTTTTGCTAACACTAAAATTTAACATTTTTGTTTTTTCTACATTTAGTGTAAGCAGGTTGTGTTGAAGCCAAGTTGCTATCGTTTGCACACCAGTTTTTGCTACATTGTAGGTATCATTCCATGTTTTGCCGTGAAAAATGATAGCAGTGTCGTCTGCATATGCAAAAATATGGGCCTGGCTTAGATTTAGCGAACACAGTCCGTTAATGTATACGAGAAACAGTGTCGGGCCAAGGACACTGCCCTGAGGAACTCCGTATTTAATGTGCGCTAAAGAACTTTGAAAGCCACCCAAGCAGATTTTCTGTTTGCGGTCCTCAAGAAATGAGGTGAACCAGTCCAAGGCAGTTCCCCTGATTCCCAGGCATTCAAGCTTTTTTATAAGTATGGGCCTAGAAACGGTGTCAAAAGCTTTAGCCAAATCGAGGAAAACGCCCAGGCATTTTTCACCAGCATCTAACTTAGTCGTTAGCAACTCTACAAGGTTAGTTACAGCATCTTCTGTCGATCTATCATTCCTAAAGCCATATTGATTTGTGGATAGAAGATTGTGCTTATTTAAGTAAGACAGTAATCTTTTGTTTACTAGTTTCTCTAGTATCTTTGACAAAGATGTTAGGAGAGAAATGGGCCTATAGTTAGATGGCTCAGAAGAGTCACCTGATTTATAAATGGGGCATATATTGGCTGCTTTCATAGATGGTGGTACATGCCCGGACGATATGCTTAAGTTACATATGTGAGTGATAGGACCTATTAGAAAACTCTTGGCGCACTTAATAACACTATTACTTATACCTTTAATAATGTAGAACATTGTTTTGATCTATCACTTAGGATACAGCCAGCGTTTGCAATTAAAATCATATCATATCTCAAAAAATATCATTTTTTCTTTACAACATAAACATACATTGAAAAAAAACCGCATCAAAATCTGTTGCGTAGTTTTAAAGATATAAGCATATAAGGGGACAGACAGCGGAAAGTGACTTTGTTTTATACTATGTAATAATTTTGATAAAAAAAATATTGGCTATCCTTTTACGCTCATAATAAAGAAATTAAAATGCCAAATACTGTAAATGGAGTGGATTTGTTCTGCTACTATAAATAATAATCACACATCATTTTATAAAAGTTACTCGGTCTTTAGCCTCCGAGGTCCTGTGGTCAAGCACCCCGCTTCTGAATAAATCAAGTCGTGGGTTCGAATCCGGGCTCAGATCGGGATCTTTTGAAATTCTTTTCGGAAGTTATGTGTGATAAATATCGATGACTGAAAATCATGTGCCCGGTGTATGGCAATAGGTTCGCTACCTATTTAATCTGGGGCGTAAACATAATGGCGAGTCGAGATTTAGCAGCCGCTGCCTACATACTCTGCTAGAAAATGGCGTGTAGTTATGTTATGTTACTAAAGTGGATTCAAACTGCAGCCCTTACAGAGGACAGAATTTATTAGTAAAATAAATAGATAACGTGCTATCTTTTTACTGTGGAAAGTTGGCAGAACAAGCGGAGAATTTTTTTATTGAAGGGCTCCTATTTGGCAGAAAATACAACTGGCGCAAGCACTGTGGCCAAAAATAAAAATGTAATTACTCTTTATTTATTAAATCATTTAATGTGTAAATTCTTATCTATCTTTATACTTCTTATTTACGTGTGTTTACAGTACTCCTCCTAAACAGCTGGACCGATTTTAATATTTTTATGAAAGCTGGTACTGCGGTGCTCCCGCCCAAAGTTGGGAATAGTACTCCACGTGGGGTTTTACCTGCGCTTTATAAAGTTGCAATCGATGACCTGACGTGAAGTAGGTACTGTCCAGCTCTATTGAGCACACCGAGCTTCTGTGAGGCCAGTTTGGCTTTGCCTTCCAGCTGGACGCGAAATTCGACGTCGCTCGACAGGTCGACACCAAGAATTCCGATATGAGGTGAAGCGGTCAGGGAGATTTCCAAATTAACCCGACAGGTGGCGTCGCAGTCGGGATTTAGATCGGTGTTTGTGAATTCAAACCATCCTCGAATCCATTTAAACAATTTCATTAAAATCGGTCCAGCTGTTTAGGATAAAATTAAACATACATTAATAATTTTAACGAAAAAATGATGTTGTAATGAAATGAAGAGTGACAAAATTATTATATTTTTTGTCTTCAGTTCTTACTTTGTTTGATATCCTAATCGCTTGGTATATCATGTAGGACTACGTCTGGCAGGTTCGATAGCAGTAATACAAGAAACCTTTGTAAAAGGAATTTTTTATTTGCTGTCCGCAGCTCCTATCGCGTGGGCTTTTAAGCGATAACCTTTACAGACATGAGATAAAAAAAAAACAAAGCCTAAACTATACTTCAAACCGGAGGCCATTGATCTTTGAAGGATGAGATCCATCCAATATTTTTGGAGTCCAGTAAAGACATACATACAAACAGTAAAATGTCTTTATTTTGACTCGGTGGCGCAGTGGTCGAGCACACACGGCTTCTGATCCAGAGGTCCGGGTTCGATTCCTGACACTGGCTCACACCAATGACTTTTAGAAATTGTTTTCGGAAGTTACGTGTGATAAATATCGATGACTCAAAACTTTGTGCCCGGTATGTGGCAATAGGTTCGCCACCTATTCCATTTGGGACGTAAACATAACGGCGAGACGAGGCTTAACAGCCGCTGCCTAAACCTTCGGGTAACAAAAGGCGTGAAGTTATGTTATATTATGTTATTTTGACAAAAAATTAACATTTTAAAAATGTATTTACACGTTTTGCAATATCACTGAATCATATTGTTCATTCGGGTTAATATCTGGTAAAATCTACCTACACCTTGTACTATTAATAGCCGTGAAGATTTATAACAAACATTCTTATGTAAATGTAATCTTGTTAAAACTGTTGTGGTTTAATCATAGCCGATATATTTGAGCTTACACAAACAGGCAGTTCATTAATTTCAGATTTCACATTGGTTGCTATGGTAACGAGATGTTTCTTTGATGTCACTGCTATTGGGATAGAATTACATATGTACCCCGGTCTATGATAATAGGTATCTGATACAGGAATGATTATAGATTTAAACACTAGCTCTGAATTATACATTTCGTTTGCCTTCTAATTAGAGCCAAGTATTTATTTTAGTTTAAAGTTGAGACTCTAGGGACATGGGGTCCGAGTGTTCGTACACTCTATAAAGATTTTGCATAGAGACTGATCGAGGCCTATCGCGATCAAAGGCTGGTATATTCTTCGCAAAGAGGATTCAGCGTGGCAATGCAATTTGTCTTCTGGGCAGCCTGCCAGTAGACCGAGATGCGGAGGTCTGGAGCATTCTGCTTCTGAATCAAGAAGTCGTGTGATCCAATCTTGGCTTACGCCGATGACTTACGCTAGCATCCAACGACTTCCAGCAGTTCTCACTAGGTCGTCGATCCACCTAGTGGGGGGACGGCCTACGCTGCGCAGTCCAGTCCGTGGTCGCCACTCTGGAACCTTCGATCCCCATCGTTCGTCTGTTCTTCGAGCGTGGTGGCCTGTCCACCTCCACTTCAGCGTGCTAACTTTACGGGCTACGTCGTGGATAAAAATCGATTACTTAAAAAACTTTGAGCTCGGTATGGCAATAGGTTCGCCACCTATTCCATTTGGGACGTAAACATGACGGCAAGATGAGGCTTACATCCACTGGCTACACCTTCGGGTAGAAAGAGGCGTGAAGTTATAATACTTAAGAATAATATAAGAAGTATACGTTTCGTCAAATTTAACAACAACAATTTAAATATAAAAAATTGAAACAATTTTTATATATCCATACATTTTATGGAAGGTCGGAAACTTCAAATTTCTTGGAATATTTATTTATTTATTGCAAATATATCGTCACTTTGTGGTCTCGGTGGTTCAGTGGTCGAGAACCCCACTTCTAAATCTAGAGGTCGCGGGTTTGTATCCTCACACTGCCTCACACCAATGACTGTTCGAAGTTCTTTTCGGGAGTTATGTGTGAAAAATATCGAAGAGTGAAAACTTTGTGCCCGGTATGGCAATAGGTTCGCCAACTATTCCATTTGGGACGTAAACATATTATTATATATATAATAAAATTTAAATATTTAAGTTAAATGTCATCTTAATTTAACAAAGTTTCTGAGAAACGTCATAAATGTATATAAAATTAAAATTAATTATTAGTTTGAATAGCTGCTATGTAGAACAGCTGTTACTTAAATTATAATATTGCACTCCAGACCGTTGATAATGCGAACGTAAATATATTTGTGGTGTCTGTGTGTATTTCATTTTATATATTTTATTTTATTTACTGTGTACACAATAATAGGTCTCGGTGGTCCAGTAGTCGAGCACACGGCTTCTGAATCCAGAGGTCGTGGGTTCGAATCCTGGCACACACCGATGACTTTTCAAAATTAATTTCGAAATTGATGTGTGATAAATATCGATGACTAAAAATTTTGTGCCTGGTATGGCAATAGGTTCGCCACGTATTCCCTTTGGGACGTAAAAGCATAACGGCGTGTCGAGGCTTATCAGCCGCTGCCTACAGCTTCGGGTAGAAAAAGGCGTGAAGTTATGTTATGTTTTTTTTTTATGGGATAGGAGGGCTAACGAGCAGGCGTGTCACCTGATGGTAAGCAACCAACGCCGCCCATGGACACCAGCAACACATATAGTGTTACTGTTGCGTTGCCGACCTTTAAGGGATAGGGGATAGGAAAGGATGGGGAAGGGGGGTGGGCCTCCGGGCACCTCTCTCACCGAACGAAACGCGGCACGAGCCACTTTACGTCGGTCTTCTGAGAGGTCGTGGTATTTCACCGGTCGAGCCGGCCCATTAATGCAGCGAACTGCTTGGCTCTACCACTGTTCAAAAGAAAGCTTTTTAAGTCTAATAGGTAAACATAAAGTTTATTACAATTGCATTGCATTCATAGCAAAAGTTATTATTCTACGAAAAATTAATAACAGTATAAGTATAATGTTTCATTTCAATATTTAATTTTCATGTCATCTTTATTTGACAAAAAGTTTCTGAGAAACGTCTTAGAATAAATATGTTTATAAAATAATGATTAATTATCAGTGTGAACAGCTGCACTCCAGACCGTTGATAATGCGAGCGTAAATATAGTGGTGGTGTCTGTGTGTATTTAATTTTATATATTTACTTTTTTTTTTTTCATTTTAGTGTGTACACAATAAAATGACGAAGAGAAACTATTTGTCTCTATTCTTGAATACTACTTTGAAAACCGTTGAATTGTTCAATAGATCTTAGCGAAATGGCAGTGAAAGCAAACTCTTTTTAAATTACATACTTCATTGACATGTTTGCTGACAATTTATCTTCTTATTCTTATGATGACTGTCTTCTTATTATTCTGCTCTGTAAGATTTGACCTTTCAATAATTGAAATGACCCATTTCAATTGTTCACTAGTTTGATATTTATGTTTTTAAGTAAGTATTGATACTATTGTAATATTGTGTAAGTAATCTTCTTATTACGGTCATAAAACCGTTTATAAAAAAAAAAATTACAATATATTAATTTTGTTTCAACTATATAAAATAAGTTATCCAAACAGTTGTTATAACATGACATAACATAACTTCACGCCTTTTGTTACCCGAAGGTGTAGGCAGCGGCCGTTAAGCCTCGTCTCGCCGTTATGTTAACGTCCCAATGGAATAGGTGGCGAACCTATTGCCATACCGGGCACAAAGTTTTCAGTCATCGATATTTATCACACATAACTTTCGAAATGTCATTGGTGTGAGCCAGTGTCTGGAATCGAACCCGGACCTCTGGATTAGAATCCGTGTGCTCGACCACTGCGCCACCGAGACTTTTTTAACGGTTTTAACAGTTGTTATATTATCATTATTATTGATTATTTTTTTAGCAAGACAACGTTTGCTGGGCCAGCTAGTAATATATGTAAATTCAACAACCATTTCAAATCAGCTTCACCGGAAATAGATAGATATGTCCCACTACTTGTACCAACGGGACATTGGTATAGGGCGAACTTCCCTTTTTTTGCTCTGATATTACTTACATACATACCATAACTTCACGCCAAATCCCTTGCGGGGTAGGCAGAGAGAACAAAGCGCCATAAGGCACGATTCTTACACGCCTCACTCGCTTCGTTGACTTTCATAACTCTTTTCATGCACGCGCGTCGGTTTTTGAGGCTCCTAACATCACCTTCCTCCAGAACACGTTCTATTTGGTCATGGAATGTGTGTCTTGGCCGTCCTCGACTCCTACATCCATCCTTTTTTGATATTACTTAATTGTGAATAATACTACTAAATGATTATTTATAAGAGAATTTAATTACCTAACTATCGAAACCCGTTATACGAAAAGCATACCAAACCTTTCATCTACACTTCTTTGACACTGTCTGTTCCTTTAAAGATCTTTCATTCTTTAACATTTTTTGTCTGAAATAAAACTGCTCGAAACTCGAGCTTTGTCACTTTCAACCAAACCCATACTACTATATACAACGTATCTTGTTCAATTAGAACAACTCTAATTAGTTCAATTAGTTAATTATCAGTGTTTTGAAACATCTAGTGCCTCATCAATTTGAAAGGTTTTTAACTGGGTTTTCTTTGAGAACAAACGACCGCAATCTCTGATCAAGAAGGAAAGAGAAGTATAAGAAAGAATATAAGGCTGGACAGAATAACTTGGCTGGTAGTGCATTTCGTTATAAATTTTCCTAAAGAAAATCTTCGACATCAAGAACAATATTAGCGAATATAATTTTAAATAGTGCCAGTAATAAATGTGAAAAATTATTAAGCTGAATTTGATTGTTTATTTATCAGACTTTTTTTTTATGGAAAAGGGGAGCAAACGGGCAAGCTCGAGATCACCTTGTTGTGAATGTCACTTTGAAGTGACTAAGTGACGAAAATATCAGCCTCATCGAGAGGGTCTTAGTTGTATTATCCGTTCTTAAGGTGAAATAGGAAAGGGAATTGGGATGGGAGAGAAGGTGTCTAGCCTCTTGATACCTCTCTCAACAAAACGTGGCAAGAACCATTATAAGTTTTCTTTGAGGTTGTAGTATTGAAATCATTAGTTAACATACATACATAACTTCACGCCTTTGTTATCCGAAGGTGTAGGCAGCGGCTGTTAGGCCTCGTCTCGCCGCTATGTTTACGTCCCAAATGGAATAGGTGGCGAATCTATTGCCATACCGGGCACAAAGTTTTCAGTCATCGATATTTATCACAGTTAAGTTCCGAAAACAATTTCGAAAAGTCATTGGTGTGAGCCAATGTCAGGATTCGAACCCGGACCTCTGGATCAGAAGCCGTGTGCTCGACTACTTGGACCACCGAGACTACACTACATCACTAGTTAAATTATGGTTTATTTGCAGCGCTCACCAAATTATTATTTGGTGAAGTTAATTCCTGTTACGGAATAAAGTAAAGCCAAACAAAATATTTGTAGTGACATTGCTTTACACATATTTAAATATGTTTTAATATATTCATAATTAAATAATATTTAATTATTATGTTATGTTCTATGTGTTATTATGTTCGTTTTAGTTTTGACTTGTATTATGATTCTCGGAACAGACCCATATTCTTTAGGGCATACGCGTACAAACTTTTGGATTTGCACGTTCAAAATTAATTCGCTACAAGTAATATAATTTGATTTAAAAATTCTAATAATTAATACCTTAGTATTTCAATCTATCAATGATTTATTCATTAAATTTTGGATTAATAAGTACAAGGTCATATTTTACAATTCGTATTGCCAAAATTATTTACCCAGTTAGTAAAACAGGTTATTTTATCATAACATAACTAATAATAAATAAAAAAATTAAATGTTATGCTTTATTTAAATATATTTAATATTAATCAACTTCATGAAAATAAGATGAGAGAGAGATTTAAAAATTCTTATGCAGAGATTTAATTATTCTTATGCAGCTCTGTTCCCTCTGCCTACCCTGCAAGATTACTTAGCGTAAAGTTTAGTATGTAGAAAAATAGATTATTAATTTCTTGCAAAGAGGCTGATCGAAGCCTCTCGCGACCAGAGGGCTGGTCTATTCTTCGCACAGAGGATTAGCATTGCCATTAAGCGTGGCAATGGGGCCAGTCTTCTGGTCACGCTGCCAGTAGACCGAGATGCGGAGAAATTTGATTTCAGGTAGTTTTTTAATTGTATATATTGTAAATAATATAATTCATTGCATATGTATTCAATACTATTGGGACTGCACTATTTATATATACACAGGCTGATCTATAAATAATATCTTTCGAAAGTATATTTTCTTTTTAAATGCATCCATGTTTGTACTCGCATACCTATTATATCTATATTAACTGTCATCTATCGGATTGTCATAAATTTATAAATAAATTAAGAGAGATATCACAACTTCACGCTAAATGCTTTGGGGTAAACAGATAGCCACAGCTACAGCTCATAGCTTCTCTGGCTAATTAATAAATGAATATATTTAAAATGCAAACGTGTTTATTTATTAATTAATTTAATTTAATAAAAACCGCAGAATATTTTCATTAATAGAGACATATTATTTTGCGGTTTTTAGTTCATTGCAAATGTACGAATGAAAACAATAAAAGGTTTTCCGCACGACCACCTCTCATAATAATGCAATATTATTAAATATAATTCAATATATTGAAATGAAATAAAATTCATTTCATATAGGAAAATGGTGACCCGGTAACTATTATAATATTATCGTTGACCATAAATATTTAAAATTCATTATATTGTTTTATCAAATAAGATATGTGGAGCATTTTTAAACAATATTTAAATATTAACTGTTTATTATTAAACTAGCTGACCCGGCGAATTTTATTTCGCCTCAAAAGCATTAAATGAGTGTTTTTTTTCTAAAATAAAAGTCACTTAGAACATCAGTTAACTGCCAATCAAAGTTCCGTCATAATCGATCCAGCCATTTCAGAGATTATCCGGAAGAAACAGACAGGCAGACACTAATTTTAAAGAAATGTTATTTTGATGTACGTATACGCATGTACTACAGATAAACAGATACTACAATTTTATTTTTATGTCTATAGATATCAAGTGAGATATAGTGTTTGTAATTTTAATTAATATTTTAATGTCATTTTCTTATTAATAAAGAAATAAAAGATTAAGGGTACATGTAAAGTAAAACCACTTTTAGTTATGTGGGAAAGGATATAATGTATGTTTTAACTTTATACGTATGTGATAGTACATTTAATTTTCAAGATAAAGTCAATCAAGTCGTTACATTTAAATAAGCTACCAAGTAAAATGTAGACATATGTATATTCTAATAACACATTTTTGTAATAACAGCACGTGGTAGAGCCAAGCAGTTCGCTGCACGAATGGGCCGGCTCGACCGGTGAAATACCACGACCTCTCAGAAGACCGACGTAAAGTGGCTCATGCCGAGTTTCGTTCGGTGAGAGAGGTACCCGGAGGCCCACCCCCTTTCCCCGTCCTTTCTATTATTTCCCCTATCCCCTAAAGGTCGGCAACGCAACAGTAACACTAAATGTGTTGCTGGTGTCCATGGGCGGCGTTGGTTGCTTACCATCAGGTGACACGCCTGCTCGTTTGCCCTCCTGTTCCATAAAAAAAAAACACATAACCCACATTTTTGTACGGTCGGATTAAACTGAGATTGATTTTTTTTTTATATTAACGCTATTGATAGTGTTAATTTTTGTCTATAATCATATTAAATCAATATTTTTTCCTTGTATTCCGAGCTTGGGCTTCGAAGCGGTGGGTATTATTACTTAAGAGGTTTTTTGTATAACTAGTTGATCCGGAAAACTATTTGGCTCTTTAAAATAAACAAACTTTGCAAAAATTTTTAACATTATTGGTTCTCGAAGCGAATGAAATATTTTTATATTTTTATTTAAATTTAATAGTCTCGTCGGTGGTCCAGTGGTCGAGCACACGGCTTCAGATTCAGAGGTCCGGGTTCGAATCTTGACACTGGCTCACACCAATGACTTTTCGAAGTTGTTTTTGGAAGTTAAGTGTGATAAATAACGATTACTGAAGACTTTATGCCCGGTATGGCAATAGGTTCGTCACCTATTCCATTTGGGACGTAAACATAACGGCGAAACGAGGCTTAAAAGCCGCTGCCTACACCTTCGGGTAACAAAGGCGTGAAGTTATGTTAAATTATTGAAAAATATTTATAGATCACTCTGTATGTGTTAACAGTAGTGATGTATAAATAAAAATAATAATGAAAGTATTTTCTTATAGAGTTTATTTAATTAATACTAATTGACGAAATTTGTTTTGCCTCAGAAGTAAAGATATAAAAATGGTCAATGTTGGTTATTCCTAAGAGATAGGTAGACCTATTTTGCCATCGCGGTCTTTTAAAGATGTATAGTAATGTAGTACATTGCTATGATCTATCACTTAGGGTTCAGCATTTTTTTCCAATTGGTGCTAAATTTCAAAAATTATTACTTTTTATTCATTTTTTGTTATAGATTATAGATATTATAGATACAAATCATCCTGTTGACAACCTCTACGTATTACAAAACTGCATAAAAATCCGTTGCGCATTTTCGAAGATCTAAGCATTTATGGGGATAGACAGCAGAAAGCATATTTATTGTATACTATATAAGGATGATGATTATACATAATAGCTACTTAAAAGCCTTAAATTCACAATAAAAAAATATTAATATTATGCACAGTACGCTGCCAATAGACGGAGATACAAGGAAATTTCAACTAGTTTTTTAATAGTATACTAGCTGACCCCGCGAACTTTGTTCCGCATCAAAAGTAATAAATGAGAAATTTTGGATATCATGAGGTTCAATATGTGCTATTTATCGGCTTTAACTGCTGTCCCGCTATGTTAATACTGCAATATCTTCGAAAATATTCGTTTAAATGGCATTCTGTAAAGGGCCAGGATCATCTAAATTACATGCACAATCTATTTAAGACACTTAATTGGATGAAAATTAATGCTGTAGTGTTTAAAATAAATAAGTTCGCTTCGTAACTAAGCCATAATTTCTCGTAAAAAAATAAAAATGGTCATTGTGGGTTATTCCTAAGAGATAGATAGACATATGCCCTCGCGGACTTTTTTGGAGACCTTCTGACGGTGTTTAATAATGTAGAACATTATTTTGATTTATCACTTAGGGTACCTACTGACAGCGTTTGCAATTAAAGTGCTAAATCTCGAAAATTATCATTTTTTCTTAACAACATCATATATGAATTATAGATCAAAACCACTCCATGGACACCCTCTACCTATTAAAAAAAACTGCATCAAAATCCGTTGCGTAATTTTAAAGATATAAGCATATAAGGGGACAGACAGCGGAAAGTGACTTTGTTTTATACTATGTAATGATATTGTAAATTATGTTCTGTCTTTATTTCTTCTTATTATTTTGAAAATAAATCATAATTTCACATACTTATTAGAAACATAAAACTTCAAATTGTGCCTCGTGGTGCGTTGGTAAAGCTACGGACTGCAGAACCGAGGTTGGAGGGTTCGACTCCCACCCGAGTGCAAGTATTTGTGAGAAGCATGAATACTTGTATGGCGTCTGGATGTTTTTCTATGTATTAAAAGTATATATTTACAAAAGAAAAGTATATATTATTATCCGATAACTAGTATACACAAGCATTTAGTTGCTTGGTTTGGAACCAGAGGGCGCTGTGTGATATTTATTTATTGGGAAGTGGTGTGATATTTTATAGAGTAATTAACGGCCTATCCAATGTTGAAGGAAGTCTTCTAATCGGTGTAGCTAAGTCTGAGATTAGGGTGCACAAACAAACACATCGACGCTGTCGCTTCATAATATTGGCAGATATTTAGTGTTGGTCAAAGTGACTCTACTTTTAAAGTTCGTTTTTAAATGAGCGGTGTGTCCGAGTTTGTCATTTATCTCAAATTATGTTGACTAAATGACACGAAAAACAAGACTAATATTGAGAGCACCATGTTCGAAAGCTCAGCTAGGGAGCTGTATATTTAAAAAATATATATCCTGATATAAATTAAACACAGACGCCAAAACTAGGTTACTAGCTGACTCGGCGTAATTTATTTCGCCTTGGAAGCAAGAAAAATTTTTTTTTAGAGTAGCCTAAATTACTCCTTATCACACCTGCTACCTGTCAATAGAATCACGTAAAAATCGGCTTAGCCATTTATGAGATTACCCGGACAAAAATTTAAAAAAATATATATTTAGATGTACGAACCATATATGTATGAAGTAGATAGTTATTATTTCAATGATGTTACAAACAGACGCCTCAATTGATTTTTATGTATAGATGGGTATTACAAAGAATGGAAACTAGAAAAAGTTTGATTAAAATCTGTCTAACAGTGTTTGAGTGATGAGCAAACCTTTATCAATATACTCGTATTTTATATCACGAGGAAGTGTATGGAAGTTCCCAGGTTCAAATGCGGGTAAACAAAAATGACTCTTCAAGAATCTTTTGTAAAAGTTGTAACTAATTTATTGAACGCTCACAAACTTGTCCAACGAATGGCGTTACGTTATGGGTCGTCATTCAAATTCATTCTACGATACGAGATCTTTTATCACTGCCTTCCTGTATTGAGGGTGTATTTTTTTAAATGTATGTATATCAATGCTGTTGAATATTATTTAATATATAAGTTGTGTAGACAAAAAAATAATAATATACATATATTAAGATTTTATATTGCATAGAGATAGATCGTAAATTTTGTGTTTTCATAGTAAATTATTTGTAAAAATATATATCATATTTGAATTTTAGATCAAAATATTGCATAAACAAAATTAAAATAACACGTTATTTTAATATTTCCAAAGGTGTGCATATACTTAAATCAGTCTGGTTAGTTAAGTGAGTAAGGAAAACACAAAATCATCATTACATAGTATAAAATAAAGTCGCTTTCCGCTGTCTGTCTCATTATATGTTTAAATTTTTGAAACTACGCAGCGGATTTTGTTGCGGTTTTTTTTAATAGATAGATAGTGTCAACGGGGTGGTTTTTATTTACAACTCATGTATGATATAGTTAAGAAAAAGTGATAAATAAAAAAAAGTTTACTTCTTAATTACTTTTGTTGCAGAACAAAGCTCGCCGGGTCAAGTTGTTCGAAATGAACCTGTTGAATTCATTTAATAATCGTATTTTACGGCACTCTATTTACCCGGCCCCACCCCAAAGGAATTAGCGTGAAGTTATTTGTATATATTAGTTTATATAAAAATATTAATCAATCAAGCTAGAACATTTGTACACTTCTTTCTAGTACCAGTGGCCTGGAGGCTGAGTATTCCGTTTCCTAATCGGAAATATTGGGTTCGAATACAATGTTTGATAAATACTGATGATTTTAAAAATTTTGCCGAAACTTAATAAATTTTGTTTTATTTTTTAATTATATTTAATCATTACATAGTATAAAATAAAGTCGCTTTCCGGTGTCTGTCCCATTACCAAAATTTGATCCATTCATGTATGATATAAATAGAAACATTGATACATCCGAAATTTACTTCATTATAACGTTTGATAGTAGCTAGTTCTTAATAAAATTTAATACTACTTATATAGTATATATAAGAAGAAAAAAAATAACTGTGTGTTAAATTAATCTTATCATAAAAACAACAAATCAGTATTATCTCCGAAACAAGTTATTTTCAAGAACAATTCTTTTAGATAATCTCCAGCTATCAATCAATTTGACATATTTGATCAAATTAACTCCGAAGTAGAATTTCGCCAAATAAATGGGTGTAGATTATTATTACGAGGGATTATTATTGGATGTAGCGATACTTATAATTTTTTTAGTTTTCAGGAAATTGATTCGGGAAGAACGAAGACACATATTCCATGAACAAATAGAACGCGTTCTGGAGGAAGGTGATGTTAGGA
The DNA here is from genome assembly GCA_905147225.2 of Euproctis similis. Taxonomy (NCBI): domain Eukaryota; kingdom Metazoa; phylum Arthropoda; class Insecta; order Lepidoptera; family Erebidae; genus Euproctis; species Euproctis similis. The sequence continues at coordinate 16,881,412 of LR990116.1, forward strand.
GCCTCAAAAATCCACGCGCGTGAATGAAAAGAGTTATGAAAGTCAACGAAACAAGTGAGGCGTGTTGAAAGCGTGCCATATGGCGCTCTGTTCTCTCTGCCTACTGGCAATATGTAAGAACGATGATGAAGGGCCTGCAGAAAAATAAAATTAACTCATGATGACGAGGTATTTGGATATAGATCTCGTCCAATCATATCAGTCACCACGTAATATATTAATAATATATACAGGAAGTAAATTTGTTGTCTCGATGGTCTGGAAGTCGCGTAACCTGCTTCTGACGAAGTCGTGGGATCAAATTCGTGGCATCAATGATTTTTCGGAATAGTATTCGAAGTGTGTGATAAATATCAATGACTGACAACATCGTGCCCAATCTGTATTATTTGCGATGTAAAAAATCAGGTGGCAATAACTTCCCTCACATATTCTGTATTATTTTGGACGTAACAATTCGTCCTAGTTTAGCAGCCGCTGCTTATACCTTCCGGTACAAAAATGCGCAAAATATTAATATGAAAGCCTTCTCTCAATAGTAATGACAGGGCACAGGGGATTTAATTATTTGCGAAATACTTTACGATTACGGGATGGTTTTTAAATTTTTTTGGCATAAGGTTACTTGTAAAAGATTGAATACTGTATAAATATTGAATATTGTATTTCAAGAACCTTTGTTACCCGAAGGTGTAAGCAGCGGCTGTTAAGACTCGTCTCACCGTTATGTTTACGTCCCAAATGGAAAAGGTGGGGAACCTGTTGCCATACAGGGCACAAAGTTTTCAGTCATCGATGTTTATCACACATAACTTCCGAAAACAATTACGAAAAGTCATTGGTGTGAGCCAGTGTCAGGATTTGAACCCGCGACCTCTGGATCAGAAGCCGTGTGCCACGGGACCACCGAGACTATAATTATTATTAATATTCTTAAGAGTTCGTTATCTGGGGAACCGATACTTGTTAAAATTTGTGCTTAATGACTCCATAGACCATGATCACCACTTACCACCACGTCGGCTGTGGGCTTGCCACCTCTGTGGTAAAAATATTCTCTTAATATTATTTTTTTATAATCATGCTGATGACCCACTTATTATGGAGTTAATAATAAAGTTATTATCTAGGTAAATGCAATGAATACCTATCTGTTCCACGTAATGATGTTTGATATCAGATCCTAAAAGATATCTATATTTATTTGCTAGCTGTTGTCCGCTACTTCGTTTGCGTGAACGCCATAAAAATATTGTGCCTGTGCCATTTTTAGGGTTCATTGCTCACCCCCCATTAGTTATAGCGTGATAATATTTAGCCTATATGCTGACCCGTCCCCTTGGCTATACTTATACAAAATTGGACGGAAAAGTATCCAGTACTTTTAGTGTTTATCCGTAACCAGTAAACAGACGAAAATTCTAAAAATCATATTTTTGGTTTCGGTATCGCTTAAAGATTATGTCTCAAGTGTTCTAAAAATATATATTCAATGTACAGGTTCATCTTTCTACAATTTAATGATATGTATAGATAATAAATATGTACTATAACTGTACTTTAAAGATACGGAAGAAACATTTATATTAGTGTTAACTTTTGTTTTGGCCACTTTGCTATTGCACAGTAGCTAAAAAAGGTTATAGAATTTATTAATGTCTATCTGTGTTAATAAAAACGACTGCATCATCATTCTAGTATAAAATGGTATTCACTTTTAATAATTCGATAACTTCACGCGCTTATTCTACCCCAAGGTGTAGGCAGCGGCTGCGAAGCCTCGAATCGCCGAATCGTCATGCTAACCAACTGGTCTAAATTAAAGTACAATATCACTTTAGACGAGAAAATCGAGTACAATCTTTTCAAATATTTAACAAGTTTTAACAGTTCGAAACTCTGGAATGAACGAAATAACAAAACTAAAGCAAAAAGTATCCAATCATATATAAAAAAAGCTATCGTGCTCAAAAAGGCGACGTGTGCAAAGTAGCTGGCATGAATTAGTAATTGGTACTACCAAAAAATCACTGTCAGTGACATGTCAGATATTCCAATCAGGATGTTACATCATCTCTTTAAGGTTTAGTTGATTATTATTTTGTTGTTATATTTATCACACTCTGCTTGATTCAGATATTTATTGGGAAAGCCCCGGATTAGCGCATTAACGTTCCGGAGACTTGAGAAGAAATTATGTTCGAAGTATAGCAATGAGCTCATCATTTAATCCTGCCTACGTCTTTAGCTATTATTGGGGTGAAAATTCGTGAAAAACGTTTCTGTAATCAATAACGTACAAATTATATGACGAGAGTTATAAATAGTAAATTCAAAGTAAATATTTATCGTTACATTACAATACGGTTTTAAAATCCAATCAATCAGATGATTGATTGAAGAATAAAACCAGTGTACGTACTGGTATCGATCGTATATCAAGCGGAGTGTTTGTGTATCAAACAAACACTGCCGTTGATATAACACAAGGTTTTATTTAAAATTTATTATAATGAACTTTAAAATTAAAATTATTTTGTCTTAGTTAAAGACCCCAGTTCAAATATCATATAAATATACATATACATAAATGCCAATATAAAAATAAGTCATAGAAAAAACTTGTTATTCAGGTAATTTATTTAAATTTATCAGGAGATTTATGTTTTCTAATAATTCTCATAACAAATATCGTGCACGGATTCATTGTAATTATAGAATTTAACACAATTAAAAAAATATTATAGTCAAATTACGTTTAGGTCACAAATTATTTTCGTTTTTTTTTTTGTGGAAAATATAGATGAACAATAAACCATTACTTACCACCATGACGGACTCCTCATCGACCTTGCTATGCAAGGTGTCGACAGCATCATAATAGTTGGCGATCAGATGATTCTTCAAAGGCAGTGTCTGCGGAACTTTAATACGAAGCTTCGGTTTCAAAACACTGTCATATGCATTACCACTTTCACTAAAGGGACATCCCTTTTTGGAGCTGGCGATTTGCTCCATATTCTTTTTTCAAATGTCAATCTCTAACAGTTCAAAAAAAGAATAAACAATATTGTTTTTTTTTTAATTGGACATTTAGCTCGGAATCAATCACTGCCTGTCGTCCAATGGTCAACAATTTGACTGGCCGCCGCGTGACTCGCACCATAATATATATACATACCGGTGTTGGTCCGGAGTTGGTAACGAAATAGTCGCGGAGGTTGAGGCGTTCGTGAATTTAAAACAACAATTGTGTGCCGGACGGCGTGCTCGGGACCGGCTTCACGCCGCAATGGTTATTACCGGCTCAGCTGAATAATAGATGACGAATTTTATCAGATATTATCAAGGTAACGCTCATGTCGTAAGAAGGTGTTTGTTTTTTTTTTGTTTCGCCAAAGATAAAAGTGTATTGATTAAATAACCATTGATTTATTTTCAAGTAAATAATGCGTAAAGTGAGTGTACATTTGTAATGTTTATTTAAATCAATAGATCGAGAAAGGATCAAATTAATGATAGTATTAATACTATGATTAAGAAATAATTCATGGTTACTCGTTTTCATTTAGCACGAGTTTTTCTATATAAGCCTTAGGTTTGATTTTTTTTTTGGAAGTTATGCCCGATAAATATCTACAAGCAATAACTGGAGAAATATTTTTCTGCATATTTATGCCCATCACCTATCCATCGGGTTCAAATATATCTCACCGACAGCATAGTAGACCCTTACGGGTTATTTTAGTGGGTATTTCCTAAGAATCTATATAAATTTATTTACATTTTAATGAAAGACGAATAAGAATGCATTCAATAATAGCAATAAGTAATAAGAAATGTAGTGTTTTAATAGCTAATAGCATAACCATTTATTAGACAATTTTTAAACTTAATTAAGTGAATTTCAACTTTTATTTAACTATTTCTTGTACAAAATAAAATTATAAAGAAACTCACCAGCCTATTCAAAATTCACCAAACAATCTATGATAATACAACAGTTTTTAAAACCTTTAATACATTTTTACAGAATCTAAAATTCAGGCTCAGGAATCATGACAGATAAATTGGTATGTTCAAAATAACTAGTAGGCAGCGACATATTATTAGCAATATATTTTTAAAGTTTAAAGAGATTTATGACACTAAAACAACTATTTAGGACTATATCGCGTTTATTTATTACTTATTTTTATTTATTTCCCGACGTCGATGATTCGCGAAAGTCTTAGAGATAAATATTAAAGAGATTTATCTCAGTAACAGGAAAAATTATATTTATATCATCATCATCATCATCTCACATCAGTCCACGGCTGGACATAGGCCTCTACCAATATGCTGGTGAGCCCAAATCTTCGACTTTCCCAGTCGCTGTCCGCCGCTCTGCATTGTAAGCAGCGACGGTTAAAACAACTTTTAGGATTATATCGCGTTTATTTATTACTTATTTATATTTATTTCTCGACGTTTCGAACTCTTTACAGAGATTTGATTTGGTTAGTTTGATTTGGCTTTAATATTTAATGTCTATTTAAAAGATAATAAATTATATTATTTTTTATTTCGTTTTGCTTAAAGCACCAAAGAGGTAGACCAATTTTATGAGTTGTTGTTTGCACCTAATCTGTGCTCAAAATCTTATCTGTACTAAAATTCCGAAAAAAGGATTTATTCTCTATCGTTATATATAACATTACTTTAAAATATTTGAATAAAAACATTAAAATTTAACTATTCTATTATTTTCATAACAATACATTAAATAATTAGCGAATCAATTCCTAATTAAAATAAATTTAGGATATTGTGTAAAAGTATTTTAAAATGTCTTTATTCTTAATCGCGTTAAACACAGCAACATCCGGTTTTAATTGTAATATAAAGTACCTTACATAACAAAACCCTTAATAGCAATATGGGATTATCAGGCATTGTTTGATAATATTTAATTCGAAATTAGTTCTCTCGTTGGCCTAATGGTTAGCGAGTTCACTTGTGATTTAGAGGTTAGAGATCTCTCAATAGTAACCTTCGTATCCGGGTACAAATCAAAGAGACCCTTTGGAAATCTTTTAGGAGGAGATTGTGATCTTGGGAGATTGAAAGGCGCATGCAATGTATGACCAAAAATAATCATTTTCACGCATCCATTTTTGTTCAGAGTAATAACTCGAAAATATAAGAACACATATAATGTGCATTTTTTTTTTATTTTCCTAATGTAATACTTTTGTTTTTGGTGTGTAAAGAATATTATATTGTATTGTATTGTAATACTTTTTTCTCAATAAAACTCTTTTTTGTGCAAAACAAGAAGTTTACGAGTTTACTCACCACGCACATACTTTGCGAACTTTGTAAGGAAAAAAACAATGTAAATTCCAAACAAACATATAGAAATTAATAACTTTAATAATTTAAATTAAATTAAACTTTACGTTTTCCTGAGACTTAAATAGAGGTAAATTAACAGGGCTCCAATTAAAATAATAGGTTGTCTTAACCCGGTAAATACGTGGTTATCCTTTATTGTTTAAGTTTAAGAAAATAATATAATATTCAGCGGTCAATTGTAAGAAGGCTTTGTAATTTAGACAGGAAATATTGAATAGGATTTCCTACTCGATAATAGTTCCAAGAATCGGACAAATTTTGTCTTGATATCAGTTTCAATAGCCCAATTCTTATTGATTCTATGTAAGAGGAAGTTTGAAAGATGTGCCAGTCAGTAACTGAAAGGATAAGAAGAAATAGCCTAGCGTAGTATGGACATGTAATATGAAGAGATGATGCATATGTGGCGGTGGCCCAGCGGGAGAGCCCACGGCTACTGATCCAGAGCTCCGGGTTCGAATCCTGACAGTGGCAGTGTTTTCGGCAGTTAAGTGTGATAAATATGACGATACGATGACTGAAAATCTTTGTGCCCGGTATGGCAATAGGTTCGCCACCTATTACATTTGGGACGTAAACATAACGGCGAGACGAGGGTTAACAGCTGCTACCTACACCTTCGGGTAACAAAAGGCGTTAAGTTATGACGTTGCGAAAATAATGATAAACTTTAATGTGGGAGGAAATGAAAGAAGAGGAAGACCTAAGAAGCTATGGATTGTGCAAAAGACGAAATGATAAGGCATCAGTATGATACAAGTAGATGGAAGTCATAGGGAAGTGTGGACTGTGGTGCCGACCCCAAATATTGGGAACAAGGCAGCATCTTCCTACTCTGTCCCCATTATTTGGATGAAGTAGTCGAAATTCTCCGTTATTTCTTGACGAAATTAATAAGTAAATAATTCAATTTTAAAAACACACTTATCACTCAGATTTGTATCTATTTTTTTTTAATTTTAATCTCACCGAGAGATGGTACGGCACAAAAACACTCAGGTTTGGCGTTCTATAAGTCCAGTCTATGTCTAGCAGTGAATATTGAAAGACATATAATAGAGAAACCCGAGATATTTTTTGAGGTATAAAAAATGATTCTTCATAATCATTGTATAAAGTTATATTAGGAGATAGGATGACAAGGTACTAGAACCAGTTTCTTAGAATTAAAAGCCTAAAAGTGAAATTAGAAATTCCTAGTAGTGTTTCTATTCAGGTCGTAATTCTTGTTAGTAATTATTGTAAAGTAAGTTATTTGAACAGTTGTTATACGGTTTTAACCACAACAAAATAAAGCTAGGCTTCTTCCTATATACACATAACAACATAAAATAATATATTATGAGGCTTGAGTTTTCCCTGAACGAGATGCTTTGTCTTATTTTAGTTGACAACAATATTTAGCACTATATATATTTATATGACTTCAACTAATACCAGAAGATCTGGCACCGGCAATTATGCCTTTAAAATGTATGATTTTTTTAAAATATTTATATTGTCTACCCGGACTAGATCTCGGGAACTCTCAACCGTTATAATAACTTTGCCATCTATAGAACGATTATCATTTAATGTTTTTTTTTATGTAATCCTAACTTATCAGAATCGCCACTATGAAAGCAATTTGCATAGCTTCATGCGAGTTAATTATATCCACTGTTCTCTGGTCAACTCTTTAGATTAACAGACTTGAACACAATAGCCATTTTTATGGAGCGAGGAAAAATGAATTGCCTATCTTTAATTAAAACTTGATACTTGTCCATTGGCTGTCATCACGTGTTGGCAGGTACCTGATACACACCTGAGACAGCAAATTTGCATTCTAGTTTGCAACATACTGAGAAAAACAACCGGATGAAAAATCGAATCCGAGCTTATACCAATGACATTCCCGATTTTTTTTCGGAAGTTATGTCTGATAATGTAGAGAAATACGTTTCTCTACATTATCAGACCGCTCTACATTATCGGACCGCTGCGTGGCTCTAGCTACCTCAGAATTTCGACGTAAAGTAGCTAATAGTATAATAGTACTAAGCGTTTATAATACAGCCTCCACAATAATGCAATTAATGATCAAATTTATATTCAAATTTTAACGTATTTAGTTAAAAAGACACTTATTTTATTGTATAGGTACTTTTACACCGCACATAGGAAGAGCGCGATATAAAATATCCTTTTGATGTTTCACTCTTTTGCGAAGAAAAAAGGAAGGGTTGAACGAGCCCATATTATTATAGACGAGGAGATTTCTTGAGAATTTCAAAATAAAAACCCATCATTTCATATTCGATTTCAGAGGAACTTTATTTTGTTTTTTTAACTGACAATAATATATTTTCATTGATATATTTTTATTTATTATTTTTTTAATATTTCAAAAAAGTTTATTAATACTATTAATACATGAAATAGTGCATTGCAATAATAATTTGCGTGATATGACATTTTTTTTTAGCTAGTTTAACACTTTTGTTAGTTTACACCTTATTTGCGATTGATAATTTCGGAAAATATGAAAACCCTAATCTATATATAAATATTCGGAAAAGACAGTACAATAATTAGATATATCATATAAAGAACATCAGATAATTTTAATATATATATATTTTTGTAATTTGTATATTAAATTCTCATAATATGAATTATATAGAAAATATTAATACATTTCTTAATGCTAAATTTTTAAAGATCACAAATATTAACATACAAATGAAACGAGTCAAAAATGATTTATACAAATAAAAATTATTAATAATTATATATATTACGTAATTAATTAATAATTTGAATATAATCAAACATATTTATTAATATGGTCGTTTTGTATTTTTTTTTTAAATTTGTAATAGCTCATTAAAATTGGAAAAGTTAGATAGATTTTAAATTAAATTTAGTTATACATTTATTGATTTAAATAAAAAAAATAACACAATACAAGTTTATAATATAATCTAATATTTATTTACAATTATAGCGTAAAATTAATATGCCAGATTATGTACAACATTTGGCAATATAAGCATAACATTTATAATTAATAATAATAATTAATCGTTGTATATTAACATAATGTAATAACGAAATTTAATTATTTACGAAATTATTATAATTCATTTAGCAATGAAAATATTTTTAATCATACGAATAGCAATATGATATCTATCTACTTGATAAAATATATTTGATTTTTTTTGGACAATATTTTTATGAAGAATTAGAGTAATTATTATGTTATTATATAAAATGGTATAATAATTAATACTAAATGTTTTCCTAAGCATTTGGTTAATTTTCATATTTTTTTTGCAAATAGTTGATAGAATTATGGCATTTATGGGAAATAAGCTATGAAGAGCAACTAAATGGATAAAAAATTTGTGCGCTTTCAAACAGTAAAAAACCCTGCATTATTTCAATTATTTTCACAAATGATTGCCATAAAATCTCGTTAGTCGAAGATGAATATTAAATATAACTACAATAGCATATTAAAATACAATATTTGTTTTATAATGTATAAGGGTTTTTAATAGCCATAGACAAAGTTATGAGCTTAAATACCAACTATATTTTTTTTCTGATACATACAGAAATAGTAGACACATTTATTTTTTATAAATTTTGTTAATATTTCTTAGGCGTAATAAGTCATGGTAATTTTTGAAAAATTTCAAACGCTTTTTATGAATACATCAATGAAAGATCGGACTAAGGGAGATACTACTCGTAACTTAAAGATTTTTAGGTAATAAGTATACCTAATTATATTAATACTGAAATAGAGTCTAATTGGTTGAATAATATTTAATCAATTAGAATTATTTACATTAATCCAAGGTCCAAAAATGATGCACAACCTCTGATAGCGACTATCAAGCGATCAATAGACTAATGATTGATTGACCCAAAGACAATTTTTAAAATTAATTGACTCAGACTGGAAATACAAATTTAAGATGCGTAAATTCTCAAGTATTTGATAATATACTTTAAAATAAAACTTTCTTTACTTTCAAATAATAGATAAGATAAATGGAATGCAAGTTATGATAGCTAAGTGAGCGTACTAGTGACGTGGAAGCGCGAAGACCGGCGTCATGGAAGCGAAGCAACACGATTCCTGCGAGCTGACTCCCGGGATGCGGAGTGTACTTCGGCAGTGCGCAGAGTGATACCGAATATATCTTCGTGATAGCGATTCTCCTCCTACATTAAAAACACAAAAATATATTCCCCTGTCCATTTAAATTGCCACCATAAGATTCTGCTATAATGTCACGAACGTAGGAATAAAAAAAAACCATATTTATTAAACCTAATATAAAAAAACGTGCAGTATTAGCCTCCAGCACATTGCCCGTGAGCAAAAAGACTGTAAAAACCATAATCAAGTATCCATAATCTCAGAAAATAAAGTAAAGATTGGATTATTAAAAAATAAAAATTCAATATATAATATTTTATAATTTTTACCAATCATAAGATTAGTTTGGTGTATGAAAATAGAAAAGCATAGAATGTCACGGACAGTATTGGCAATCATTATTTACACAGATTTTAGTAAATATTAAGATTTAGATTTATCAAGTTTAGTTCGAGAAATTCTCATTATGAGGTCCTGGTTTTGATAGTCGGTGCACACACCGATGGTTTAATAGGCCTGGACGGATTACTTCTTATGGCCCATCATTTTATTCCTCGACATGTAGGAACGCAGGATTTAGGTGCTAACCCCAGAAGGCTAACCTCCGTCAAATCGGCGGGTATAGAAAATTAAAATGATTGTCTTTTGTATACAGAAATATGGAACTCAAGGAAAACCTCAAGCAAACTATTCTTGTTCTGAAGGTATGATCTACAATAACTTGATATACCTTAATTAATTGTCAATATAGTTTCACGTAAACAGGTAATATATCTAAATAATATACACTCGAGAGCAATGAATCCGGGTCACTTAAAGAATCCTAAAAATCTCGGAAACTAAAAATGCTAGGTTAATGCAATAAATTGTATTTAATAGACAATGTAATACTCCTTAAATGAAGGTATTAAAACTTCTTAGTTATTGTAAAGTTATATCATAAAAAAATCAAATTTGAAAAAGGGCCACTTTCGAAGATGGAACTACGAAATTACAGCATGTGGTTTTGCTTTTGTTTGTAATCTGTCATTTATGTGGGTACATAAACCATGTTGATAGTGCTCTATATTCATTATTCAAACTGAAATTATGTCGCTTACGCCTGAAGAATGCACCAGAATACTTACAATGCTGGAAACCGGCCGGAGTCAGCGCGATACAGCCAGGACTGTTGGTGTGTCGCTGTCAACAGTACAAAGAGTTCTCCGACGTTACGAAGAAACTGGTTCTAACCTACGCAGACCAGGAACGGGCAGAACCAGGTATACCACAGCACGAGAAGACCGATACTTGGTGAACACCATGCTTCGAAATCGCTTTCTCACAGGAACTGAACTCACCAATCAGTTTCGACGCCTCGGAGGAAGTAACCCAAGTGCATGGACAGTAAGACGTCGGCTTGCTGAATCTAACTTAAAACCCCTTAGACCTGCAAACGGCCCTAAACTGGAGCGTGGGCATCGTATTTCAAGACTAAGATATGCCCAGAGCCACGTAAATTGGAGTATTGAAGATTGGTCAAAAGTTATGTTCTCCAACGAATCAAAATTTATGCTCTACAAGCACGATGGAAGACACAGAGTGTATCGAAGACCAGGGGAAAGATTCAAGCAAGCATGCATCGAGGAAAAAGTACCCTACGGTGGTGGGTCTGTACTTGTGTGGGCCGGAATTTCTTCTGAAAGTCGCACAGAGCTGGTGATCATAGAAAACGGCTCTTTAACTAGCGTAAGATATGTGGAAGAAATCCTCAATGATCACGTTGGTCCATTTATGGTCAATTTAGGTGAGGATGCTATATTTATGCATGACAATGCCCGACCTCATACAGGTAGGATTGTGAATGACTATCTTCAAGAGATGAACATTACTCGTATGGAGTGGCCAGCGCGCAGCCCGGATATCAACCCGATCGAGCATGCTTGGGACGAGCTAGGCAGATGCGTAAAACAACGAAACCCTCCCCCAATCACGCTTCGTGAGCTCAAAATTGCTCTCACAGAGGAATGGGAGAATATTCCCCAAAATCGTATAAGGAACTTGGTGTACAGCATGCCAAACCGCGTAAACGCAGTAATGGAAGCACGAGGAGGCAATACGAAGTATTAAAATTCAAGAAAATCGTAATAAAGTTCAAAAATTTCATGTTTCCTATTTTTGTTTTAAGGAGAGATCAGCAGATTTTTTCTTTATGTAATTTTGTGTTAATAAAATGTATGGTGACTCATATTTTTTTTACTTTCATTTAAGGAGTATTACATTGTCTATTAAATACAATTTATTGCATTAACCTATCATTTTTAGTTTCCGAGATTTTTAACATTCTTTAAGTGACCCGGATTCATTGCTCTCGAGAGTAGTATTAGTAATAACTATTTTAAACCTGCGGTAAGCTTGTTGCTTTGAGTGCCGGATTAAATGTAATGACTCTCCAAATCTTGTCCCTAACGTTGACCACTTCAGAAGATTACAAAAATAACTCTGTATAGAACATCTAATTTACCAGCACAAATATTATGCAATTTGTAAAATAATCATTATTTAGATATATTATGAATTGTGCCATTGGAAGATCGAGATCTATAACTATAGCTTGTTTTAGAATTACAGCTTTATTTTCACTATTAATGCAGTTTCCATACTTTTAAACTTTCTTAAACGATAAGTTATGTTTTTAATTTGGTTTCAATATGATTGAAATCTATTAAATAAAATGTTCTATGCATATATGTATAAAATAAAATGTATGTATAAAATTAACAAACCTTAAGCATATACATGAAGTTCTGTACTTGTTCGTCGGTCATATTTCCATGTTTCTTAACAATTCCTTTTAGTTTTTGATGCACATCTTCGGCCATTTTGCAATCACCACAAACGTAGAAGTGTGCACCACGATTTATAAGGAGATCGTGAATTTCTGGACCCTCTTTCTCGGCTAATTCTTGAACGTACATCTAAAAAATGTGAAATTGTTATCACTTGTCATCTCCTATATTAGTAAAAATAAATGAAATTTTAATTTGATTATATTTTCCACTACTCACTTTTGGTACATTCTTTTCACGAGATAAAGCAAGAAATACTTTAGACAAAACTCCTTCTTTAAGAGCTTGTTCCTTTTCTTCACGGTACAAATCCATGGTTTTAGTTCTGCATCCGAAGAATAACCATACAGGTCCGGCAGTAGAGCGATTACGCGATGTGAGTTGTGATCGTCTGTGATGCCAGAATCCACGGAAAGGTGCAATACCAGTTCCAGGTCCGATTAAAATTAGGGGAACAGACAAGTCTTGCGGAAGATGGAAATTTGGAGCGCTGCAAAGATGGAAACAATTTAAAATGCTTATAAGTAGTACGAGAAAAAAATAACAGTTTCAGGCACAGAATACGGGTTTAAATTTATCTCGCAGAGATCGCAGCACGCGATAACGACATCTATTGTACTCGTCTAAGATTTAACATATGCTAATTACTGTGAAGTATTCTTATAATGGTGTACGATAAAGTGAACAATTCTATCCTATTTGCTACCCTATAATTTACTAAGGAAATTAAAAGTGTTCAGTGTACAGTCAACATAGAATCTTAATTATTAAATGAAACAGAATTAAATCAATACCTTCGTATAAACAAGTAAACCTCGTCTCCGGGTTTACGTTCCATCAGATAATTTGAACAAACACCATAGTGTACTGGTCCTTCACCGTCTGTTGAAACATGACATCATTAGTTTACTTCATCTGACCACATCATAAATAGTGAACTGATTAACCTTACATATAAATATTAGTCGACTCACCTTATTACATTGTTTAGAACGGAAGTCGTCAAAATTAGATCATTTAAATGAAATCAGTTATTATAATCTCACCAAAATATAAATAATAAAAGACAGCCAAGATCGCTAGCAAAGTTGTATAGAAAATTCACTTAATATTTTTATATATAGGTAATTTAGTAATAAATGTATTACTAAAATAAATAAAATTATTATGTGACTTAGAGAAATGAATGTTATTTATAAAATGCGGTTACGCAATTACAAATATTTTTGTGATGAACATGATTGCCTGTATGGCATCGAAGTGTTTATCTATATATTAACATAGTTTACTTAGCATGAAACTACAAACACACAACAACATTCAAATACTGTTCTGCTAATATTCTTCTCCCTAAATAAAATAAGTTTTTAAATCGCATCAATGTTATTAGCGCATTAAGCCAAACAAACAAAATCTACAGCTGTTTATAAAAATCAAACAAACATAATTTATACAGCTTTTAAACATAGTGCAATGCATAAATATATAGTCAGTATATCGTAGGTATGATAACAATCAATTAGTTTTCGAAATATTTTCATAGATTTGATTAATATTATAAATAAGTATCTCTGTGTTTACTGTACCGATCTTGGCTTCACACATCACTGTTTACCGTTAATGTTTAAAACATGTGTGGGAATATGCAGTAAAGGAATATGAGACATCTTATATATATTCTGAAAGCTATTTTTATGAACAATGTAGATACACTGACCTTGTGTTCTATATGTGACTACAGCGACAGTTAGATGTAATCGTTTGTGATGAGCCTTTGGTGATGATGAGATAGAGTAGAATCTCGGTTGCAACGGTGATAAAAGTGCGGCCAGTAATGAAGCACTTGGTTTCGCTGATGGAAATTGTTCCAACACTTCGGCAATAGTTGGAAAACGATAATGACGCCAGTCTTCGTAAGCTCCAGGATCCTATTGATATATATTTGTCAGATAACATAATATTTGAAACAAGTTAAATCTATTCATTATTCAAACAGTATTAATCAAAAACAGAAGAATTCATCACACTTACGCTTGCCAATATATTAAGTTGTTTGGCTTCTTCTATATTGTCACAGGTTTTAGCTAAGTATTGGAGCAGAATCGTTGTAGGAGGAGTCGTTATATCCAAAAATCTTGTGAACAGTTCGCGAACAGTGATCGCCGGTAATCTTTCATGATTCTCCCAAGATTTTACTGGACCTATATTAAGAGGAAATTTTAGTTCATTCGGTTTAAGGTATAAATCATAAATTAATTTAGTATTAAATTCATACCACTTGACGTGTGAGTCTCCTTCATGAACTGTAGTTGCAGAGGTTCATCATAGTTTTCCACGTCTTTTAATTTGGATAATATACTATCGACCAGTTCTTTGCGATTGCAAGCAATGATACCAACATGATCCCCAGGATCATATTTTATTTCCGCCTGGAATGGATGATGAAGACGTTTAAACTGCACTAATTTTATTATAATTAATTATAATATATTTTTAAGAGACTAGATTTCTGTTACCTTTGGTTCCAAGTCAATGAATATCGTGGATCTTTCAGCAGAATCATCACCCAAATCTTTGTTGGCTTTTACAATACAGTTTATAAATTTCTTATTAAGAGCTGACTGCAGTGCGGCCTGCAATGTAGCAGGCTTATTGCTTGGTTCTGCAAAACGCACGGTTTCTTCACTGAGAGCTACAGCACCGAGGGCCCTTTTAGCTTCTTGTAATGTCTCATCGTCATCCAAACAGAATGTTTCACATGACACCTATTGAATGGTGATCATATTAATATATGTAACACAATTCTCCTTACACGACATATTCAAGTGTTTTTATTTGGTACCAATTGTGATTAAAAAAAGTTAATAGTTAAACCAATCCATGAACCTATCTAATATTAGAAAAAGCAAATTTATAATATGTCATAATTATAGAACAATTAACAATCGCACTATATCAGAGAACTTACGTTGAATACACTAGAGGCCCACTTCCGGAAGGCTTGATCTTGTCCGCACATCTCATCGCCGGTCGCAAGGTCATGGATTCGTTCCCCTCCGAGGTCAACGAGCAACTTGTCCACGTACTTGCCGAAATTACAAAAATTTGGATAGGCGCTTGAACCGAGAGCGAACACCGCAAACCGTACATTACTTAATGGACCAAAACTATCTATGGATGTGGCATCAGTTGTACTGCCTAAAATTAAATTTGTATCATTATTAATTATGTAAATATTGTTAATTATACTAAGTAGTTAAAAATCTTTATTAGAATTTTATTAAAAATCGTCAAATTATTACTAAATCGTTACCTTTCAATGATTCTAATCGATTGAGTTTTCTTGGATTTCCAGTTGCATATCTTTGCATTTCAACTTGACTGTTTGCTTTTATGAATGATTTAGGTGTTAACATTTGACCCCTAAAAATAAATTTTCTATTATTTCTGTACATATTTAACTATTATTATAAAATTTGTATAAACATTTAGATTTTATTTCTTACCCGGTATTTTCGTCAACTTGATCAGCATACAGTAGTTCACAAAGATGTTCTCCAAAAGCCTGTAAATATTTTATAATATGAAGAAATGTAAAACAATGTAGATTATATTATGGCTACTAATGTCTACTTACAACTCCATTCTCAGGTGGGTCACCATTACCAAATGTTGATGTTACAACCAGAAGTAATGCCTCATGTTCAATGGATGTAATATCATAATCGGCCATACAATGAACCTACAACAATAAAAGTAAAGTATTTTTTTTATATCTTACTCTAAATGAACAATTCTTTCAGGTAATTAGTCCATACTTTCAGAAAACCTCAGCTAAATAACAATTTCCTAATAGTGGTGCATGTAATGTGGGTTGTCTTAGGTGGTAAGGAAAAACCAGTGTCACTTGAACTGTTAATAGACTGGCGACTTTTCGGAAAAATCTCCAGAACTTGTAAATAATATCAGTGATAATTGTTGTGCCCGCCATATTATATGCCAATGTTTTATACGACAAAATTCCAAATGTTATATACGACGAAGGCATAAATAATTACCGACGCCCACAGCTTCGGCTATTAACACCGTCAAATGAAGGCTGTATTATTTTGTAATTCATTATAATATTACATCTAATTTGAGGGCACGTAATCGCGTTCTCAGTTAAGAAACAACACTTCCTAATTTATTATATAAAATTCTCGTGCCATAGTTTTAATTACCTTACTCCTCAGAAACGGCTTTATTGATTTTCGTGAAATTTTGTGTGCATCGGGTAGTTCTGAACACTCCTAATTATTTTTAGACATCTTTTTATTATTATTTTTACGAAACAGCATACATACAACCCCGAGATTCCGTCTCACAACGATCATGCCCTATTTTTTATTTGTTGATCAAAAACTTTATTTCTATGGCAATACAACGTATTCTGAGTCAGCTAGCATATTTTTAAAATGCATATTGCTAATCTGATTTAATATTGTTTTATTTCATAAATCATATACTTACTTGAGCATTAAAAGCATGTCCAAATATGACTCCCAGCTCTTTGGCGTACTGCTCAGATTTACCTGTTTCTGTTGCATACAGTACGGTCGCTTTTATTCTCTTGGAAAGAGCTCGTCCAAATAGCTTTGATGTGAACTTTACAGCTCGAGCTATTTGTTTGAAATGGAATTTTCTATTGATAGGTCTCTTCCCAGTTATTGGTTTTGACTTCTGCCATTGATGAGTTTTCCAGGCGGGTTCCTAGTAATAACATAATTTTGATAACATTTTTCTTTGAACGTATTTATTCTTGCGAAATATTACTTAAACAAAAAATGTATCCATATAATACTGAAGTACTTTTTTATATTACTGACCTGATATTCATAAGCTGGACGAAGATAGTACAAAGCCATTTCTTGATGGAAGACGGGAGTTATAGAAGATGACATAGGAGGTACTATCCAAATCCAGTCAGCTGGACACCCGGACCTAAATGTAGAAGAAATCGCAAGACTTAATTTAATAGTAGATGGAATGCTATGCTATGCTGGGATGAATAAACTATAAAGATGATCTATATTATTCTGGAAGTCAAGTAGGAATAAGTATAGAAGATAAACATAACACAAAAACTAAAATCCAATAGAACCCCATTTAAAATCCGCTGTGAAATATTAAATTACATTGGTAAATAAATTCAAATGGAGTAAAATGAACATGCACTGGACGCCGAGTAAAATTTGATAATTGAGACGAGTCGGATGATATGTTTAAACATATAATCTCCGATCTCAGATCTGGCGGGACCGCCATAGCCCGTAAGATTAGCACGCTGAAGTGGAGATGGGCAGACCATATTGTGCGATGAACCGATTACCGCTGTGGTAGAAAGGTTCTTGAGCGGCGACCATGAACTGGTCGACGCGGAGTAAGTCATTAGGTGAACAGACGACCTGGTAAAATACGCGTGCAGTTGTGACGCTCTATAGGGAGGCCTACGTCCAGCAGGCGTCCATCTCACTTTTTAAGTGAGTTTGTGATTGAATTACAAGCTGATTGATTTGCTCACATTTAGATTGAATGATTACATTGATTTGCTTCACACGCTTTAAAACTGCTAACATTCTGTATAGTAATAAGAAAAACTTTGAACTTGTCCAAAACTATCAAATATCCTTTCTATATTTCCTGTACTAACTTTGACAAATGAATTGCAAAAATTAAATGTATTAAAATGACATTCGAAAAGAAAAATCACCAATGTGATTTTTCTTAGCAACATCTTTTAAAACTCTACAAAATACGTAAACACAAATCATTTCCAACCGACACTCATGTTGTAAATTGCTTACGTAATTGATTACACCGTAGTTAATTCGATAAGGGAATCAGACGACATCGTAGATTGAAACGAATTCGTTACGCTTATTTCAGAAAATTAAATAGGTCATCTTAACGGCGTCTTTCGTCACGAGCCTTAATGTTGTCAATCCACTTTCCTTCACATTGTCGATAAACCACGAGACTGACATACAAAGATCAAAAATTATAAACTACCAGCTAGTAATGTATAACAAATTTATCTGCCGATATAAGTTTTCAACCTCTGTCTACATGTGTGTATGTTTTGAAACATGTTTTTTTTTTTTATTTCAATCTGACATTAATTATTTTAAAAGACTTAATATAGCTGGATAAGTTCTTTAGCTTATTAAATAAGCTTATCCTATCATTGTACTATTTGTTCTTTCAACTAGCTTCTTGTGCGTGGACACCATAAGGCAGCAAAAATAATATGCTATTATAAGAGTTCATTGCTCACCCCCAATTAGTTACAATGTAATAATATATAGCCTATGTATCATCATTACATAGTATAAAACAAAGTCACTTTCCGCTGTCTGTCCCCTTATATGCGTATATCTTTAAAACTACGCAACGGATTTAGATGCGGTTTTTTTTAATAGTTAGAAGGTGTCAACGGGGTGGTTTTGATCTATAATTCATATATGATGTTGTAAAGAAGAAATGATAATTTTCGAGATTTAGCACTTTAATTGCTAACGCTGGCTGAACCCTAAATGATAGATCAAAACAATGTTCTACATTAGTGAACACCTTCAGAAGGTCTGCAAAAAAGTCCGCGAGGGCATATGTCTATCTCTTAGGGATAACCCACAATGACCATTATTATTTTTTTACTTTTTCCGAGAAATAATGGCGTATTTACGAAGCGATTTTATACGTTACACCATTAATTTTCATCCAATTAAGTATCTGAGATAGTTTTTGCATGTATTATAGATGATCCTGGCTCCTTTACAGCATGTAATTTAAACGAATATTTTCAAAGATATTGCAGTATTAACATAGCGGGACAGCATTTATTACTTTTGATGCGTAACAAAGTTCGCTGGGTCAGCTAGTTATATATATAACCGCCCTCTTGGCAATAGAATGAGTCCTTGAGGCAGGTGATGTCATAAGCCTTAAAAATCTACGAGAGTAGAAGACAAGAGTTATGAAGGTCAACGAAGCAAGTGAGGCGTGTAAGAATCGTGCCTCTTGGCGCTCAGTTCTTCGTGCCTACCCCGCAAGGGACTTGGCATGGAGTTATGTATTTTGCAGTAAAGAATAATGTCATTATATAAATTAGATATCGCCTTAAGTGCAAATTGAAGCAAACAACGACAATGGTAGGAGGTTACCGCGGCTCATGGACGCTTGCCTACAATCATCATACGCATAACTTCGACTCTTCGAAGTAATATTCGCAATTCTTTTCTAAGGGAAAACCATATAAAATTTGCGGTTTAAAAATATTTTTAAGATGGTTTTCTTGGACTGGATTAAAATCTATTTGTACCTCAAGAAATATTGCATAGCGATTCGGCTGCGGTTTTTAAAGACGCGCTGCCCCATTTTGATAAAACTAGCTCTGTCGTACCTAATTCAAATAACCGCACTAATGATAAATCTATTTAAATGTTTTACAGTAAAGGGTATCTTATAAATTTTACATTAAATTTTAAGTCGACTCGGTAGTCCAGTGGTCGAACTCCCCGCTTCTGAATCAATAAGTCGAAGGATCGAAGTTATTTTTGGAAGTTATGTATGATAATTATCGCAGACTGTCAACATTATGGTGTATGGCAATCGGTTCCGTTACCTATACCATTTGGTACATGAAAATTTGCCGTGTAGAGGCTTAACAGCCGCTGCTTACACCTTCGGATAGATAAAGGCGTAACTTATTAATAAAATAATATATAGAATATTTAGATCCTAACATAGCATCTGAACTTCGCTTCGCTTTTATGTTCAGATATTAGTCTTTGCAGTGACCAGCACCAGCGGCCCATGATGAAAACCACGTAGGAATATTTATGGAAATGAATCAAATTTACGCGAAACATAAAAAAGACTTACGGAAACAGTAGCTGAACAACGAAATGATTCATACTTTCAGTAAGTTTACAAAAGAATGACGTTAGATCGCGTAATCGTGTCTTTTTAAAACTTCCCTTGTTAGTTCAATGACTTCATTATCTTAACAACATAATTCTTACACATATAAAAAATATATGTTATATTTACGTAACTATCCCTATATTTATGTAGGTAGGTATACACCTGTCTCCAACATATAAAGAATAAATCATTCATTCATCATTACAATTTAATCATTTTTCAAAAATGGTCTTCAAACTTGACACGATGTTTTAAAATGGTCATAATAAAACTATAAGGTCAATAGCCCAAGTATAAATATATGGTTAATATTGTTAAATCACTATAGAGATTTCTTTTAGACATAATGTACATAACGCCATCTATGTCTAAATAAGATAAACTAAAGCTGTTCTATGGAAACACGTAACAGATATACTGTCAGATGTAAAATATTACAATAAATTCTACATTGCGCATCTCATAAACTGGCCTATTATAGGTAGTTGGCTCGCAGTTTCGCAGCCTCGTGGATCAGTGAACACAATTGTTCCATAAAAATCATGCTAAAATCGTATTTCGTTCAATGTATCTATACTATAAAATGCCTTTATTAATCATTACATAGTATAAAATAAAGTCGCTTTCCGCTGTCTGTCCCCTTAAATGCTTAAATCTTTGAAACCACGGAACGGATTTATATGCGGTTTTTTTTAAATACGTAGAGGGTGTCAACGGGGTGGTTTGCATGTATAATTCATACATGAATAGTAAAGAAAAAGTGATAAATCCAACATTTACTTATTTATTACTTTTGATGCGGAACCTAGTTCGCCGGGCCAACTAGTTTTAAATAAACTGAATTCATTCTTCAGCCTAAAACTAATTCACAAACGAGTACTGCTAAAGTTAAAAAAAAAAAAACTCATTCATCAACCAATATCCTGCGCGTCTTGAATAAAAAACGAATATGTACTGCGCTAGAACTGACGATGACTGTACATATTTTGACACAATATAATGACGTAATCCATGTACAGTCACGCGGTGAAGTGGGAAACCAAAACAATCACACGATAGATCGGAAGGAAAAAATCACAGAACATCAGTAAACATATGTTACAAGTTTATTGTATGCAAAGTTCTTATGTTGTCAGCGTAATTATAAATCTTATTTAATAGGTTTACATAATATTAGGTGTCTGCTCCAATAACGATATTATTTTGAAACTTCTGTTAGTTTATGCTTTAATAATATTTATTTTTCGATATTTATCACACATGACTTCCGAAAAGAATTTCGAAAAGTCATTGGTGTTAGCCAGGATTCAAATCCGCGACTTCTTGAATCAGAAGCGAGGTGCACGACCACTAAACTACCGAGATATTTTTGAAATTTTGAAAGCTATGTGTGATATATATCAAACACTGAAAACTTAGTGCCGATTTGGGACGTAAACATATCGGCGAGTCGAGGCTTAACAGCCACTGCCTACACCTTCGGGTAGAAAAAAGGGTGAAGTTCTGTTATGTTATGTATTATTTATTTTGAAAGGATTACTACGATAACAAGGTTTTTGGGCACAAAATAAGGCTGATGTCTCGATCGTAAGGAACTTCGTGCTTCCTTGGTTTGTGCATTTTTGACTAAGCACACAGAACAAGACTCCTTTCCCATAACCAAAATTGTCATGTCTTATCGGAAGATGACGTTGCCAGTCTTAAGAACTAACAAGCTTGTGCAAGAGTTATGAAAACCAGAGAAGCGAGTGAATTGTGCAAGAATCGTGTATTATGGCATACTAACCTCTCTACCTACTCCACAAAAGACTTGGTCTGAAGTTGTGTTTTGGAAATTTTTAGTTTCTTAATTGTTTTTATGGGATAGAAGGGCAAACGAGCCAGTGAGTCACCTGATGGTAAGCGACAACTCACCGCCCATGAACACCGTGGTGCGGTATCCGGAGGCACGATCCCCTTTCCCCTACCTTGGGTTCCTTCCGTGAGAGTGGTCTCTCACCGAACGAAACGTGGATATTCCGAGAGATCGTAGTATTTCACCGGTCGTGACAGCCCATTCATGCAGTGTACTGCAAGACTCTACCACTGCTAAATTGATACCAATTAATTTAAAGTTGGTGAAATTCACCTACCGTAATCTATTTTCATTATCAAGATGTTTAATAAAACTTTCTGAAGCGGTGTGGTGGTCTACTATCGTGGCGTTATGTTGTTGGAAGCTGTGCAGCACAGCCACGTTGCATTCCACCAGGGCTTTGTCCTTCCAGAGATTGACGGGAGTTCTTGTGTCCAAACCCATTTTTTCAGCGATTTTCTGTTAGAATAAATATTTAATGCTTAGAGAAATGCATATTGGCTGTCATACTATAGATATAACTACACTCGAGAGCAATGAATCCGGGTCACTTAAAGAATCCTAAAAATCTCGGAAACTAAAAATGCTAGGTTAATGCAATAAATTGTATTTAATAGACAATGTAATACTCCTTAAATGAAGGTATTAAAACTTCTTAGTTATTGTAAAGTTATATCATAAAAAAATCAAATTTGAAAAAGGGCCACTTTCGAAGATGGAACTACGAAATTACAGCATTTGGTTTTGCTTTTGTTTGTAATCTGTCATTTATGTGGGTACATAAACCATGTTGATAGTGCTCTATATTCATTATTCAAGCTGAAATTATGTCGCTTACGCCTGAAGAATGCACCAGAATACTTACAATGCTGGAAACCGGCCGGAGTCAGCGCGATACAGCCAGGACTGTTGGTGTGTCGCTGTCAACAGTACAAAGAGTTCTCCGACGTTACGAAGAAACTGGTTCTAACCTACGCAGACCAGGAACGGGCAGAACCAGGTATACCACAGCACGAGAAGACCGATACTTGGTGAACACCATGCTTCGAAATCGCTTTCTCACAGGAACTGAACTCACCAATCAGTTTCGACGCCTCGGAGGAAGTAACCCAAGTGCATGGACAGTAAGACGTCGGCTTGCTGAATCTAACTTAAAACCCCTTAGACCTGCAAACGGCCCTAAACTGGAGCGTGGGCATCGTATTTCAAGACTAAGATATGCCCAGAGCCACGTAAATTGGAGTATTGAAGATTGGTCAAAAGTTATGTTCTCCGACGAATCAAAATTTATGCTCTACAAGCACGATGGAAGACACAGAGTGTATCGAAGACCAGGGGAAAGATTCAAGCAAGCATGCATCGAGGAAAAAGTAGCCTATGGTGGTGGGTCTGTACTTGTGTGGGCCGGAATTTCTTCTGAAAGTCGCACAGAGCTGGTGATCATAGAAAACGGCTCTTTAACTAGCGTAAGATATGTGGAAGAAATCCTCAATGATCACGTTGGTCCATTTATGGTCAATTTAGGTGAGGATGCTATATTTATGCATGACAATGCCCGACCTCATACAGGTAGGATTGTGAATGACTACCTTCAAGAGATGAACATTACTCGTATGGAGTGGCCAGCGCGCAGCCCGGATATCAACCCGATCGAGCATGCTTGGGACGAGCTAGGCAGATGCGTAAAACAACGAAACCCTCCCCCAATCACGCTTCGTGAGCTCAAAATTGCTCTCACAGAGGAATGGGAGAATATTCCCCAAAATCGTATAAGGAACTTGGTGTACAGCATGCCAAACCGCGTAAACGCAGTAATGGAAGCACGAGGAGGCAATACGAAGTATTAAAATTCAAGAAAATCGTAATAAAGTTCAAAAATTTCATGTTTCCTATTTTTGTTTTAAGGAGAGATCAGCAGATTTTTTCTTTATGTAATTTTGTGTTAATAAAATGTATGGTGACTCATATTTTTTTTACTTTCATTTAAGGAGTATTACATTGTCTATTAAATACAATTTATTGCATTAACCTATCATTTTTAGTTTCCGAGATTTTTAACATTCTTTAAGTGACCCGGATTCATTGCTCTCGAGAGTATATAGCAAAATATGTAATCTTATCATTTAGGACGATATTTTCCTTGATTATCGATTGATTAAGTGAATGAAGTTTGTTGTTCAACAGTTAAACAGTTTTTCCAATGTAGACTTAAGTAGGTAACGTTATTTCTACGTTTAAATTCGGAGAATATTTTTGTCAAAATTAATACGATATTATTCTCTCTTCAAAATCTTACATAATTAATTGGAAATTTCACCTAAATGTCAGGTTATGTCAGCAATTGAAATTTTATTGCGGCAATGTGACGCTTCAAGCATTTTATCTCAAATGTTTGAAATCGTTAGTTCGGCTGGTGTGATATTATTGGATCAAAATCATTTATTATATTTTTAAAATGCATGAAATATACTTCAAACTACTATAAGTATTTTATACCTAACTGAAATTATTATGTTAACAAATATCTACGTGTAATATTTGACTAAGCACATATACAGTTGAAAAGCGGAAGAATATAGGAATCGAGGACGGCCATGACACATTTTCCGTGTCCTTGTGGAAGGTGATGTCGGGAGTCTTAAAAATGAATAGAGTTATGAAAGTTGAAGAAGCGTGTGCGGCGTGTAGGAATCGTACCTTATGGCGCTCTATTCTCTCTGACTACTCTTTAACTTGAGAATTATGCAATTATGCATATATACATTTAAATGACGTCGAAAGTTAAAATTAATGAACCTTCAATCTAATATGATATTTAAAAATGTATGTTTCGGTGAGTTCGGTCTAAAGCATTGTTTACAGATTTTTTCTACGACGCAATATTTGCCATTCCATTAATAATTAATGTAAGCTGCTCGAGAATTCTTTTGTTTTACATATAACAAAAGCCAAAATAACTTGTTGCTCAGATTGAAATACTAAAGTCTTGGTGACCATATTGTTATATAATTATTTTTAGTTGTTGTACAACAAATGTATATAGATTATAAATCATAATTAAGCTATTTATACATACATAAACTCACGCCTGTATTCCATAGGGGTAGATAGAGACTTTGGCCTTCAACAAACTACGATCCTGACACACTTCTTTCGCTTCATCCACAGTCATACATCTCATCATGCAATCACGCCGGTTTCGGGTACAAACGAATATTGCCTTTTTGAAAGAGGCTATTTATTTGGTCGTGGTAGCTCCGTCTTGGTCTCCCGATCCCGACCCTGCCACTCACATTCGCTTCGTATACTCTTTTAGTCAGTCGGCTTTCACTAATTCTTACAACATGTCAATACTGACATTATTTGATACAAATTACAAGTAAATTAGCTTGGAGAAATTTTTGCATATTATGTAGTAGTGTATGGTCACGTGGCACCTGCGGACAGCGTAAACTGGTTTATTCTGCTTTGTGCGTGTTTCCACTTTCCACTATCAAGTGACGATTTATTTGTTTGTTTTGTTTCGTAATTATTATGGTCAAAACTTTTTACCTATAGCTAAACTACTATCATCTAAAGAACGACACGATATTTTATTGTTTCACGGTAGTCGCCTTGTCGTTTGCTCAAGGACGTGAAATAGAATGAAATATTTTTTTTATAATGTCAAAACCTTTTTCTTTAAAATAAAAACTTGTTTTTATTGAAAACAAAAATCAGAGTGTTGCTAGGGATAAGTATAAAATTAAATAGTAATGTAAAGATATCGAAACATTTTTGTATAGGCCAGAACGATATAGTGGAAACGCGCTCTAAGATTTGAGTAATATACACACCACTACATATACAAAAATTTCTCGAGACTAATTTACCTGTAATATACTTTACCTCTAGCATGTTCAGTCGATTGGTGTCACCAAAGTTTCGGCAGCCTATCTCGGTGCTCATGTACCAACCATTGAAGGCGTTGGCTGTGAACTCAATTCCGCCGCAATCAAAACGCATACTGGAAACCGCTGGCAATGCGTACCAGCGTAGGTTTAACTCTTCGAACCATTCGTACCTGGACCAATAGATATTGACATGGTTTAAATGGCGAATCCCATGATGCAAGAGTAAAACAAAAACTTATTAATAAAAGTGATATTTGTAGCGTCTGAACTTTTTTCTACGTACTATAACTAATTTATTAACTTAATGTAATGTGTGATACAAAAATATGACAAAAATGTTGTTACGTAGCTTGGAAAACTAGAGGTCGCTGCTTTGATATTGTGTATTGTGTGATTTGTTATAAAAAAGTAAGATCCAAATCTTTTTAGTAAATTATTACTATTATGTTTGTCTATAATAAAAGGTTAGCAAATTAATTCAACAAAACTATCTTATACTCGCATGGAAACATCGACCAAATAATTTTGTACCATTTTCTCGAAAACGATCTATCAAGAATTAATTATCTCTTAGTTCTTGTGGATATTTTGATGAATTTATTGATCTTCGGTCTTGGTGGCGCAGTGGTCGAGCACACGGCTTCTGATCCAGAGGTCCGGGTTCGATTCCAGACACTGGCTCACACCAATGAGTTTTCAAAATTGTTTTCGGAAGTTATGTGTGATAAATATCGATGACTGAAAAACTTTGCGCCTGGTATGGCAATAGGTTCGCCACCTATTCCATTTGGGACGTAAACATAACGGCGAGACGAGGCTTAACAGCCGCTGCCTACACCTTCGGGTAACAAAAGGCGTGAAGCTATGTTATGTTATGTTATGTTATTGATCTTTGGAAAAATTTAATTATAAAATCAAATAAGTAATATTGCAAATAATTTTTCTAAGGATATATCTTTCAGATTTTATCTCGCCAGTATAAATTCTTTATACGTACCTTTCAGACGCTTTTTTGCCTTCGTGTTCATGGGTATTGAACGAAAATAGAAATCAGTAATTCTTTACGCTACAGTGTTAATGAGAAAGAAAAATTGCACAAGTAACCCGAACCAGATTATAAAATATTTATTTACTAGTGGACCCGGTGAACTTTGTTCCGCATCAAAAGTAATAAATAAAATAACTTAATTTCGGGTTTATCACTTTTTCTTTAATACAATACACATTACTTAAACATATAAACGACCCCGTTGAGACACTCTATTTAAAAAAAAAAACGCATCAAAATCCGTGTCGTAGTTTTAAAGATTTAAGCATACATAGGGATATAAGGACAGCGAATGTGTCTTTGTTTTATACTATGTAGTGATTGACTCGTATTTTCTGACCGCTATCGTCGAGATCTGTTAATGATAATATCCCTAAATTGTTTTACGAAACATTTGAATGTAACCTATCTTATGTTACCTACATATTTTTCATCAGAAATTTATAACCACATAAAAAAGGGTCTGGAAATGCTAATAATACCTTGTGACGTGCAAATATATAGACTCATGGCACGTCCAACGCAGATTGCTTATCGTAAAAGTTGGTGGTCGAGTGATCTCCAATCTAAGTTTATTGCCTATAAATCCGGTTCTATAGAAATAATGTATCATTATTGATAAAATGTTATCAGGCGTTAAAGTGTAATAAAAAAATATGCGTGGAGTCTCGCCACGCGTTGGAAGTGTAACTTAGTGTTGTAGAAAGGAAAATAAACAGGGTTAGAAATTGATTCAGAAATAGAGAAAAATAATCAATAATGGTTTTCGGAAGTTATGTGTGATAAATACACTGGTCTGCAAAAAAAAATTAAAATCCCCTCCTTTCTATTTAATATATAATTAATGATAAATTATATGATACTGAATAGAACTATAGTATTAAATTTCCCGTACCTCATATAATTTTTTTTTAATGGTGGTATTAAATGAAATTCATTTTTTTTGTTAAAAACATATATTATAAATGTTACAATTGATACATATGTTGGATAAATGTGTTACAAAAGCTACAAATCACTAAATGCTGTTATTGCTGGTTGTTAATATTATTTCACTTTGTAGTTTTCTTCCTTTTCATATTTTCTATTGGTGTTTCGCGGCGAAGCGACTAACAGAAATCGGCAAGCATTGCTTCTGACCATTTTCCATTATAGCGTTTTTCTATGTGCAATATGTCTTGATGAAACCTTTCGCCGTGTTCATCCGATACTGCACCAAGATTAGCAGGAAAGAAATCCAAATGAGAATCCAGGAAATGAATTTTTAGGGACATATTGCATTTTAGGGCTTTGTATGACGAAAGAAGTTCGAGGATGATTTCACGGTAGTTATCTTTTTTTTTGTTTCCAAGAAAATTATGACACACCTCTACGAATGCGGTCCATGCTCTTTTTTCAGCTTTACTCAGTGTACTTTCAAATTTTGAGTCCTTTAAGAGCTCTCGTATTTGGGGACCTATAAAAATTCCTTTTTTCAATTTCGCGTCGCTGATTCGAGGAAATTTAGTTTTGAGATATTGAAAACCTCTACCGTCCTTGTTCATGGCTTTAACAAAATTTTTCATAAGGCCCAACTTTATATGAAGAGGTGGTATAAAAATTTTCTCGCTTTGAACTAAAGGTTCTTCTTTTATATTTTTGACTCCAGGCATCAAAGTCATTCTTTGTGGCCAATTTTTTACTACGTATTGTTTTTCTCTAGTGCGACTGTCCCATTCGCACAAAAAACAACAAAATTTGGTATGCTAGCAATGTTAACTGGACTGCAAGGAGGGTTCCTTGCAGTCCAGTTAACATTGCTATAACTTTTAAATCAGCACAAATGATCCACGTGTACTGTGAATATTTAATTCTATCCAGTAACAATTTCATATTTCCATAATTTTCTTTCATGTTCGTTGCGTGTGCAAGAGGAATAGAGGTTTTCTGTGAGCATTGAAACGATATGAACTGAATAGAGCAGCGTTAATGCAACGACGTTAGACAAAAAACACATAAGTATGAGAAATAAAAAAAAAATACTTTAAAAATTTTCTACATGTGATACGAAAATTTGGAAAGCAAACATCAATTCAGTATATTAACCTCTACATATTCATCATAGTTTTATTTAAAGGAGGATTTCGTTGCAGACCAGTGATATCGATGATTGAAAAACTTTGTGCTCGGTATGGCAATAGGTTCGCCAGCTATTCCATTTGGGACGTAAACATAACGGCGAGACGAGGCTTAACAGCCGCTGCCTACACCTTCGGGTAACAAAATGCGTGAAGTTATGTTATGTTAATATATTATAGGTACTATTAAAAATGGGACTGATTATGAGAAATGGTAACTAAGTTCCTATCTAATATTTTATTTAAATTTATGTTTATACAACATACTGATGAAAATTATTTGAACCGAGGATCATAAACAGATTATAATATAAAAGATTTTTTATAAGGTTACTTAACCATCACTATAAATGTGTATCATGTCTTGATTGAAGTTTATTATATTATAATGTTTTATTCGACTCGGCCATAGAGGTCACTATTCGTCAATTTTAAATCGCGCTATGGTTTCACTCCATGGAGTTTATATAAGTATTTAAGAACATATTTATAACTTTTGGTGAAATATTAAAAAAATCAGTTCTACAACACTTAATTATAAATGTTAGGCATTTATTTCTTCAATGGATTTTAGAAATAAAATAATACATTCAATCAAATACAGTTTTAAAGGAATGTAGTTGACACTAAAGGCCGCGTTTCAAGTGTCAATTATAGTACCTACATACATCTAGTGGCGGGAGGAGGTACTATGATTGATTTTAAAAATCAATTATAGTACCTAAACCTAAACTGATGTCTGTGTAGTAATGAAATTCAAGCTTAACAAATTGAATGGTAGTGGGCCGGCTCTACCGGTGAAATACCACGACCTCTCGGAAGATCAACGTAAGGTGGCTCATGCCGCGTTTCGTTCGGGGAGAGAGGTACTCGGAGGCGCATCCCCCTTTCCCATACTTTCCTATTCCTATTTCCTTAAAGGCCGGCAACGCAACTGTAACACTATACCTATGTGTTGCAAGTGTCCATGGGCGGCGCTGGTCACTTACCATCAGGTGACGCGCTTGCTCGTTTGCCCTCGTTTGCCCGGTATGGCCACCTATTCCATTTGGGACGTAAACATAACGGCGAGTGGAGAATTAAAAGCCACTGCCTAGACCTTCGGGTAGAAAAGGCGTGAAGTTATGTTACTATAGTGCGCGCAATACATATTTGCCTAAAAATCGAATACTTATATCGTGGATATTGCGATATCTTTTGAATGAAATGTCCGAATTAAATAATTGAAAAAGTTCCAGGAAGCTATTGAATCTATCTTGAATTGTAAATAATTTATTTTAATCAGAATTAACACCAAAGTACAAAATAAATGGCTTTTAAAACATCATCATTCAAATTATTTTAAAAAATTAAATTAACACTTATTGTGAGATAACTACAATAGTTAGACACATGGTCTCGCGACCATTTGGGTAGACAACTATATATTCTGTAAAGTTGTGGTACATTTTTTTGCTCTACAATCAATACTTTTTGCAGCGTACCCAATGTAAACATTTTTTTAGGTGATTTTTTTACACCTTGGGTTACATTATCGGACTTTTAGTAAAGATCCCTAATTGTTTGGAAAATATAATATAACCTAAATCCTTCCTCTATAAATGGACTATCCACCACTGAAAGAATTTTTAAAATAGAACCAGCGGTTTCTGAGATTAGCGCGTTGAATGAAACAAACTATTATGCTTTATAAGTATTAAATGAGTGGTATAGTGCCACCACTAGCTACTAGATGTCTATGTACAGATAAGAATCACGCTTAAGCAATTCTCTTCCTGGATTTATATATAGACTGGTTCAAATTCGTCCTTTTTATTATTATATAATATGTTTTGTGGCCGCAAGGGGGGCGTTAAAAGCGTTAAACGGTTGCACGAGACATTAGAAGTTACACTTCAACAAGTGTAGATAACTTGTGATTCGGTTAGACCTACGTAATTACCGGCTGACGCCATCCCATCCCGATTTACAACCTGTTACGTCTTTGTCCAGCGTCCTTTGTTTACGACACAGATATTTCTTTCCAGTACTAAGGTTTCTAAATTTCCAGGACCCTATATTCTATTATTTTAGATAATAAAATATACAATTAAGGTTTAGGTTTTGAGCCAACGTGGAACAAATTCAATAGAATAATTTTTTTAATATTTCCATCTGCCTGATGAGACTTTGCCGCTGCCTATACCTTCACAAGTTAAGGCAGCAAATACAGTATTTCAGTTGGCCATAAAATAAAACTGAAGTATAAGTAATATTTCAGTATTGAGATTTATAAGTCTATGTTTTGTTCAACTCCCATTCCCGCATTGTAGCATTTTGAAATGCACAAGGAATAAAAATAGGTAAAAAAAATTTTTAATTTATACGGTTTTATGTTAAACATACATTGCAATGTTTATGATAAATGTACTAAAAACCATAAAATAATAAAATAGATACAGTCGTGGGAATTATAAACATATGCATAGACTAGACTAAAATAAAACCGTGGGGCACATTTCCACATTCTAGCCCTACTTATCACACATCCATCGTTGTCGGTTGAACAACTGCCTAATTATAGTGTAACATTACAAAACAAACATTTTAATCAACGATTGTAGACAATTGACGTCCCCCACGGTTTTATTTTAGTCTAGTCTATGCATATGTTTATAATTCCCACGATTGTATCTATTTTATTATTTTTTGGTTTTTAGTACATTTATCTTAAACATTGCAATGTATGTTTAACATAAAACCGTTTAAATTAAAAATTTTTTTTACCTATTTTTATTTTCTAGTTTTTAGTTTTTATTTCGCATTCTTTACCATTTTGTTCCCACGAGTAATGGACATTTAAACGGTCGACCCCCCCAGAGGTCCAATAAAGGGGCAAGGCTATGTACAACAAGATGCGCCTGAGTCTTGAGGGGAAAACGCTAACGACATATCATTTTTATCCACCCTAATGCCATACAGTTCTCGGCGCGTTTTAACCTTTCACCTTAACTTGGGTGGTGTACCGCTAACGACGTATCATTTTTAGTCACCCTAACGCCACACAGTCCTCAACACGATACAAAATCTTGACTTGGGTGGTGGATTCAGGCTGGATTAATCAGATACCTAAATTACAGATTCAATTTCCAAATTTAAATCTTATTATTATACGCCATTTAGTGGCTGCGCCCATCTTAAATATTGAGGTTGTATAGTGCACTGTATTCTTCTTGTCAAGCCCTTTTATTTGATACCCATATTGGTGGGATTGATAAAAAATTGTTATCAGCCATTTGGTAGCAGCAGCCATCTTAGATTTCAATTTTGCATAGTAAATTGTATTCTACTTGTTGAGACCTTTCATTTGATACCCATATTGATGGGATTGATAAAACCTACGTTATCCGCCATTTTGTAGCGGCCGCCATCTTGGATTTCAATTTTTTATAGTATATTGTATTCTGCTTGTTGAGCCCTTTCATTTGATACCCATATTGATGGGATTGATAAAACCTACGTTATCCGCCATTTTGTAGCGGCGGCCATCTTGAATTTATAAAGATAATGAATAAACATAATTGTATTGTCACCAAAATCCAAAGTGTATACAAAATTTCAGATTAATAGGTTGACAGGAAGAGGGTGAAATTTGAATTAGTAAATTTGACCCAAGAATAAATAATAAAACAAACGGGGTGAGCTAATTATAACCGTTTAAAAATATACGAATTAGGCGTCTAAAGTTGAGTTTACATCAGTATGTATTTGTGGCTTTGTTTAAATTTTACAAATTTATCCTTCGACTGTGCACACAGTGCGTATAATTCGTCGCTAACAATAGCATAACTTATGTAAAATCAAATGAAACTTTGACGGGTAACAGTGAGATGTAAAAGCAATTGTTACTTGGAAATGAATATTTTAGATGAGTATTGTAATACTATTTAATGTAGAAGTTTCCTTAAAATGAACTTATAACTGTTAGCTGGTAGGTATTTTTTTATGAAAAAGGCTTTTTGAGTTCGATATATATACAAGTGAATGTGTAAGCCAATATTAATATGTATTGTTACTAATAAAATTGAAAATATATTTAATAGCTATTAATTCAATACTTTTAATTCAATAAGTCCAAATCGGGTTACTTGTAAAATAAGTACCTACTTATATTTCTAAGAGCAATAAATTTAAAAAAAAAACTAATTATCCTAAACTTACGTGGGATGTGTCATGTTTATCTCCATGACAAGGTCACGAGGGATCTCGAAGTAGTCCGGGTCTTTCCCATTAGCTGACAGGACAAGGGGCAAAATGTCCCAAGCGGTCCTCGGGGGCTTCCAGCCAAGCTTCAGGCAGAGCTGAAACAAAATTAATTGCGATAAGTTTCCTTCTGAAGTGTTTTAGATTGGTTTCGATTAAAAGGGGTTAAGTGAAATTTATTGTTACTCCAAGAATGTTTGTTTGATAACATTAAAAGTTTATGAAGAAAAAACTTTTGTATTGAAAGGCAGCTTATATTAAATACATTTTCATTTAGTTGAAATTTTCACTTCTCAACTCTGAGCTGTGTCAAATTTTGTTCTTTCTAAAAAGAGTCGATATTATTTAGAACCCATATTTGAAATTAAAGTCTTTGAAACAGAAGTGAACTGCTCCCGGAGGCCCACCCCCCTTCCCCATCCTTCCCTATCCCCTATCCCTTAAAGGTCGACAACGCAACAGTAACGCTATATGTGTTGCTGGTGTCCATTGTCCATGGGCGGTGTTGGTTGCTAACCATCAAGTGACACGTCTGCTCGTTTGCCCCTCTACCTTAAAAAAAAGTATATTCTAAACGTAGCGCGGAAGTTGGTATAAATAACGAGACTAAAACTGTGTTAGTTAATATTTGTTTACATTACCAACAATTAGTATTGCAGTACATGTTTGTAATTGTTTGTATAAAGCAGGTGCAAAACAATATTTTGAACCTAACAGTTGTATTTCCAGACTGGAATAGTTTATTTTTAGTTGATGCAATAACTGAACGTTTTGAATAGCTATCTATCCTCGACGGTTACAATACACGTTTGTATTTCCAAATGGAATTTACAAATACACTTTTGAATAAATGTTCTACATTTTATTGAATAAATGTGTAACTGAAAAAACAATGTACAGATTTCATATGATGGATTGTTGGATTTTAGTCAGTTATTGTTTTAATAATTTATGTTCGAAGTGTCTTTCACCGACAGTGGTGATGATTTTGAGCATACATTTTTTTATTAGTTAATTTTAATGCCATACCGTGATTGCAGACTTTAACAATATTGTTGATTGATTGATTATGACAATATTTAATAAAAATAACACTCGTTGTAAAAACCAAGCTACTAGTTTCGATGCTAGTCTAATTGCCAGAAATTTTGAAAAATAATTCAGCCGAAATCCCATTATTAATTTAGTTCATCAGAGGAAACCTATACATCTCTCCAGCTGTTAAATTACAATGAATATAAATCAAGCATTACTCACAAATACTCTGTTAAACTCAATATTATTAAAAAGAATCGAAATATAACTAGATTACCTCAGTAAATTCACAATGCATCGGGTCACCAAGAACAGTGCCGTCCGGCTGGCGGTAGCCGGCGTAGCTGATGAGCTGGCTGTTCCATATTCTGTAATCGTGTTTGCAATCTGTCCGTTGCGGGAACACTGTTATAGCAGATCTGTTGATACAAGTTATAGTTTAATGACACATTTTAAATATCCCTATATCGTACCATAATTTAACTTTAATTTATAATTTTAATGGTTTAGATCAGGAATTTATACTGAAAGAGAGTGTGGTTACCATGATTTATATAAGGTGACGACGAAAAGTTTTATATTACTGACGTAAAAGTTTTGAAATTCAAAGACGGCAGCTAAACAAGCAGTATGCAGTAATAGTGTCTTTGTATACCATGTACTTTATTCAACCCCACCGTAACAAGGCGTGAAGTTAATAATGTAAAATGACTAAGCAGATAGACAACAGAAGCAGCGAGAAGGTGTATATATATTTATCTCTCAGACTTTCGCGAATCACGCTCATAACATTAAAACAACTTTTAGGATTATATCGCGTTTATTTATTACTTATTTATATTTATTTCCCGACGTTTCGAACTCTTTACAGAGATCATTTTCATGAGTGATGAACAAAAAGATGGTAGTTGTTCAAAAGCTATTTTCATTGATACAGGAAATAAATAAAAATAAGTAATAAATAAACGCGATATAATCCTAAAAGTTGTTTTAATGTTATAGGTGTATATATATATATTTGTTGAAGGAAGCGAAATATAAATTTGTTGTGAGTTCAACCGTATGCTAGCTCACCTAATATTTCCTTTGTTTGTGCTGTACTTGATGTGGTTGCATAAAGCCTCGAACATACCACTGGTGGTGGTCACTTGGCGACAGTCAAAAACCTGTGGGGCAGAAATATATTTTATAAAAAAGAGAAAAGTCATTGGTATAACCCAAGAATCGAACCCAAAACTTTCTTGACTCAGAAGCGGAGTGCTCAACCTCTAAACTACCGAGAGTATATAAAAAAATCTAAATCCTTTTTTTATGTGATAGGGTGCAATCTTGCAGGCGTGTTACTTGATGGTAAGCAACTAACTCCGCCCGTGTATACCTGCAGTACAGATAGCGTTACACGTGTCAGAATTAGGATGGGAAGGGGAGAGTGCAAGGGGTAGGGCCTCCGGATAACTCTCTTACCGAGCGAAACGCGGCATGAGCAAATTTACGTCGATATTCTGATTCAAATCCAAAATCCCCCATTGAGAATGAATTGATATTTATTTTTTTGCATAGTAAATTAAGAATTGCTCTGAATGCAATAAAAATACCGGTAACTTTTTTTGTATCGGCCACAGTCTCGTATTGATTTTAAGAATAGTAATCAAATCGGAATTTGTAATGACGTTCTCGCCTCGCTTCAGGTCGTATTAACAAGTCAGGGGTTGCCACCAAGAACTCGCGATATAACGCACAGCCTTATTCTACAGGTTTATAATTTTAAATTGTAATAAAAGATTGATATAAAACGATGACAATGACATTCGTCGCCTAGGTGGTCTGGAAGTCTGGCTTCGGATTCAAGTAGTCGTTGGATCGAATCCGGGCTCACACCAATAACTTTACAGAAGTCAGTGTGATATTTAACAGTGGTAGAGCCGAGCAGTTTGCTGCATGAATGGGCCGGCTCGACCGATGAAATACCACGACCTCTCAGATGATCGATGTAAAGTTGCTCATACCGTGTTTCGTTCGGTGAGAGATGTACCCGGAGGCCCACTCCCCTTCCTCATCCTTTCCTATCCTACTCCCTTAAAGGTCGGCAACACAACTGTAACACTATATGTGTTGCAGGTGTCCATGGGCGGCTTTGGTCATTTACCATCAGGTGAAACGCCGGCTCGTTTGCCTTCCTATCCCATAAAAAAAACATACCTTCGGGTAGAAAAAGGCGTGAAGCTATGTATGTAATACTATGTAACATACTTAAAAATATCTCATGCATTTAGGATTCATCTTCTCACAATTGATGTTCCAAAAGAGATCAGATATTACTTGAGTTTCACGAGGTTACTAGCCGTCTCAAATACAGGTAACAGTCATAAATTTCAATACACTTTTAACTTGCATTTTTTTATAGTTTTAATAAAATCAGACAACGTAAATTAGTAGATGTGACCTCTATATCTTTAAGTTCAACTACAAATGTCAAGGATTGCATTTAATTTTGTTAAAAAATTAAATATACACAGAATCATTATTAGGTATTATTATTTTAATCGCTTATAAAAACTATTTGTGATCTTAAAAATATTTTGCATTAACAATCTTGGCGACAATTCCTTTCTGGTTAAGAGGTCTAAAGATGATATCCAGATATACTGTATACATACATACATACATACAGCAACAGATTCTATGACCTATTACAATTAGGAGATCAAAAAATAGTGTCAAGGCATAATTGCCTGCACCTTCAGGTATTAAAAGCGAGAAATTATTACTCGCCAAATTAACTCTCATCACACTATTAAAAGATAATTGGGGAAACATATTGATTTTGAAACTATGGAAGGCCTGTCAAGTTAGTTTTAGAATACCACCATGTCTTTAGAATATGAGTCCAAAAGTTTTATAATTATATCACGTTTACTATTATGGCAGATTTATAATATTTGGTTATATTATATTCCCGTTCCAGAATCCATAAGGGCGCGAAATTTTAATAAATGGATAGTAATAAAAGGAAGCATAGATATTCTCTTATATGTTATCGTCGGGTCATAGATTAACAGCCGATTATGACTCGGCAATAACCCCAAAAAAATCCTGGTAGTTAAATATAGATTTTCAGCTTGAACAAGACAAATTCGCTATTTTTATAAAAGCCAGTGTAAATTTGGAAAATTATAATAAAATTTTCTTTAGATTATTAGGAATTTTAATACTTATATATTTATTTTGTAGTTATAGATTTTATAAATATAAAATATTGTAAGTGTGTGTGGAATCTCATTTTTTAGTGAAATTTGTAAATGACTTACATAAATAAATTTATTAATAAGCAGAGTGATAATATACTGGAATTTTAAGGATAACAGGATGGGGAGAGGAGTGGGCTTACCTTTCTCACCGAACGAAATGCGGTTTGAGCCAGTTTCCATCGTTTTTCTACGAGGTTGTATATCTCCGGTAGGGCCGGGCCCATCTTTGCAGTGAACTCTGTACTTCCACTTTTAATATGTACATCGGAAGTTTCTTAAATAATTTACTAATATTTTAAATTAAATACACTAACATTTTACAGAATAGTGCCTTCAAACCGCATGTTCATAATCAAATCGTTCATCCCGATAAACCGAAGCAATCCGTTTAATCCTCGTAATTACTAGACGTATTCGCGTAACATCGTCGGGGTTAAACTGTGGAGCCAGTTAATACCATCTTAAGACACTTTCAAACAAGCTTATAGAAATATCTTAATATTGTTCGATTTATTAATTGTTTTACTGATCTATTAAGTTACTAAAATTGTAAATCAGAACGAAAACGTTCTCAACATCTTGTCTTTGGTTGCAACCGATAAAAAAGCATATACGGTATTATATTAAAACTTTACAAATCTTACTATTGGTACTCCTTTCCAAATGGCCCAATGAAATAAGTGGCCGGACCCGTTGCAACATATTGGGCACCATTTCGCAAGTCATCGATATTTATGAAAGGTAACTTCCGAAAAGAAATCCAAAACGTCTTTGCTGTGCCAGGTTTCGAATCCACTAATTCGTGATTCAGAATACTTGCAGAATTTATCTAACATAATATAAATTAAATTGAAGAATCATTGACATGTTAGGAATAGAAAAAAAAATACTTGTCGAGAAAACGGTGAACCTTCGTGAAGACCGTGAAGGCTTTAATTGGCAACGTTTTTTTTTCCTGTAGCTATGCGGAATTGGTATTTTCTCATTAGGATCGGCAAATTCACTTATTTCAACCGCTCTTAACCCACTAAATCCGCTACAAACCTGAGAACTAGCGGAATTGATTTTGTTCTTTTTTACACCTTTTTAAGAATATTTTATTTTGTCCTATTAACTTGAAAAAAGTAAAACTTTTATATAAAAACTGAGGGATTTATATTCCCCAATTTTTTGAAAAGTTGGCACAAGTAAGGTATTTTAGGGCTTTTTTTAATAGTATTTAATAATTATTGTTAATAGGTCTTAGTCATCCAAGTATCCCACTATTAACAATAATTAAGTGGTCTAGGATTTAGTAAGTTTAGAAAGTCCCGGATTCGTATTCTGAGTTATACTGAGGTCAAGTTGTTGACCCATATATATAATTAGCTGACAGGGCGGACTTTGTTTGTCCTCAGAAGCAATAAATGAGTAAATAACATATTCATCCAAAATAAAAGTAGCCTGTGTTACTCCATATTACACCAGCTATCTGCCAATAAAAGTCTCGTTAAAATTGGTCCAGCCATATCAAAGATTAACCGGAAAAATTACAGACAGTCGAAATTAAAAAAAAAATTATGCATGTAGTAAAAAGCGGTTATTTCAATATTACATAAAGACACTTCAAATTTTATTTATGTTTTTAGAGAATACTTATCAGGTTATTAATAAGCAATGTAGACACGAAATTAAATGGATATAGCTATTTCTGTACTGTAATGTTTGTTTGTTAAATAAATATTTGCAAGAAAAACTTATTTTATCTCAATGCAATTATTTTCAAAGTGAATGTGCGATAACCCAATTTAAACTTATTAAAAGTGGTGGGAGGAGAGGTTCGTGTTTGTTTTAGCTTAATAATTTACAGCTATTAAATATATATATGGTGAATTATGTATTTTCGAAAAGAATGGTTGCAAAAATGGTGAGCGGTTAAGGCGGCCTGTTGCTTTGGTAGTTGGGATCCATAATACTTATACTCACGGAGTCCTAAAACCTTAAAAGAATATAACACTGCTGCTCGCTGTTTCCTAACCCAATCAAATATATTATATAAATATATGTTCACAATAGTAAGAAGAAATAAATAAATTACATTATTTACAATATATACAAAACGAAAAAACGAAAATTGAAAATTTTGGTTGAACGTCAAAATTGATTGAGATGAGGAGAAATTTGATATCAGGTAGTTTTTTTAATTGTATATATAGTAAATAATGTAATTGATTTATTTCTTCTTAATATTGTAAATAAAATTCAATATATACAATGAAAAGACTAGATGAAATGCGTGCCCAGAAGACTGGCCACACTGCCACGCTGAATGGCAATGCAATCTTTGTGCGAAGAATAAACCAGCCCTCTGGTTGCGAGAGGTCAGTCTTGATCAGTCTCTTTGCAATATCAAACTTATACAATTATAATCATACCTGTAGTTTAGACCACTGTATTCTGCCAATACATCTGCTTGCATTCCTCCAAGCCAGCTTAGCACCAAACACTAGTTCTGTGGTTGTCAGTTGGTATGTGCCAGACTTGGCTACCTCTTCTTGGACAGCTATCCAGCGAGCCTCGTGAGCCGGGGTGTTGGCTCTGTGATATAAATATATAGTTAAAAGTCATCCATTATTCAGTTTGTATAGCACAAGCATTTAGTTGTTTAGTTTGAAGAACTAGAGGGCGCTGTGTGTGTTGTGTATTCTTGCATGCGAGTAAGGTATTTAAAAATTATGTCTTATGGCGTATTCTTTTTTCTGCCTACCTACCCCAAAAAGGTCTTGCCATAGATTTATTTAAATGGTACTATATAACGTGTCCTTCCCGCACACCAGCGGAAGGAAAATCTCAGCAAAACACCATTTATCCTGTCCACTTAAGTGACCACATAAGTAATAAATTTAATTGGATTTATAAGTTCGTTGGGGACATCATTAGTTGTATTAGTTGTTGTTGTATTTCAAGAGTACAGTCTTATATATCTAAATATTAATTTAATTATTGTTGTATGTAGTTCAAAACTCGTGGCTGTATATCTTAACTTACTAATAATGAGGAAAGCGACAGTTTGAGAAGTAGTTAAGCTGTTTGTTACTCAATCACCCGATTAACAGTTCAAAATAATTATAAAATTGACAATATGTACATGTATATGGAATATACTGCGACTTTGATGCTATCTATTTTAACAAAAAAAAATACATAACTCTGACCTCTGTGTCTTAACTTGATTGATAAATGCCTTAAATAATATTAGTGTATATTTATTGTATTAAAATCTGATTAAAATAGTAAAATAGGAAACCAAAAATGAATTTTTAAACCTTATTTTTTTGTTATACGATACTGTTGAACATATTATTTTAATATGTATTAGAGATCTACCGCACTAAGCTTGGTAAAGTATTATTTTTTACATAAAAATCGTTATGAGAAAGGCTATTTGGACGGTACTATATTCAGTAAACTGTCTCAAATAAAAATAAAATAATTTGAACACACCTTAAAGTGTGCTCTAAAAATTACAATATTATTTAATATCCACTAACCTGCGTATAGATGCGAAGTATTGGCCCAAAAAGTCCTTGGCGTCCTTTAAAACTTCTTCCGGATCTCTTGGTACTTCGCCACGACCAGGAATGGACATGAGGCTCCCAAGGCAGGATTTCTCGTTGCATAATGTAGGCTGTAGAGAAAAAAAGGCATTTGAAACCTTATCGCCTTAAATGAAATATGGAGTTACTCTGAATTTGTAGTATGCAGATCTACTGCTATACGATATACAATCTGTTCAGACATCGAAAAGATAATATTTTGTGGATCAATATCAACAGCGCCACCTAGTTTCCAAGCATAGCAACTAATGCTTCTGCTATGAAACTAGAAAATGTGAAAAAATCTGTTATAACCTTAATATAAATATTTGTTTTGAAACCGCAAACTTGTACTCATCAATTCATAAAAAGATTCCTAACTAAAAACCGATCAAAGCAGCGCCATCTATTGCATTGTATTTAAACTAACAGCTAATAAATAATTTATTACGTTGTCCTTGTAAAAAATTATAGCATTATTAATATATTTAGTGACGTAAATTATGTGAAAAAAGTCAAATATCACACATTATTTAAAAATCAAAGTAAACAAATATTTCTACGTGTCACGAA
The DNA here is from genome assembly GCA_905147225.2 of Euproctis similis. Lineage (NCBI taxonomy): Eukaryota > Metazoa > Arthropoda > Insecta > Lepidoptera > Erebidae > Euproctis > Euproctis similis. The sequence continues at coordinate 16,923,350 of LR990116.1, forward strand.
TATGTAGCAGTATTTTAAAAATAAATCTCGTCAAAATCACATCATAATAACAAAGGCATAGAGTTTGCTGCTAGAATAGGCCTAGTTAAACCGGTAAAATACGTCGAGCGCTCAAATTATCAACGTAAAGTGGCTTATGTCGTGTTTTCATCCAATGAGAGAGGTATCCGGATCCCTACCCCCATTCCCCCTCCTCTCCCACTCTTGACTACCTCCTTATTCTACTTTAAAGGCACCCATCGCACTCCCTAAATGCTTGGCAACACAACTGCTACACTATTTTCGTTGCAGGTGTCCGCTAGTCCCTTACCTTGAGTAGCCTATAAACTCATAAACCCTACATTATTATCTCAAATTACATATTGATCAATCAATTCCATATATTATCTTAATTCGTAAGAGTGCGCTTAGTTTTCATTTCACGCCTAGTTATTTGCGTTATAGGCAGAGAGAAAAAATAACAATTCAAGCGAATGATTTTGAATTCATATTTTTATATCGTACCTACTAAAAAATACGTAGAAAGACTTACTATAAATCTTTTATAGTATTGTATATTATTGCAGAAAAGTTTGTAATGTATAACATAACATAACATAACTTCACGCCTTTGTTACCCGAAAGTTTAGGCAGCGGCTGTTAAGCCTCGTCTCGCCGTTATGTTTTGTCCCAAATGGAATAGATGGCGAACCTATTGCCATACTGGGCACACAGTATTTCAGTCATCGATATTTATCACACTTAACTTCCGAAAACAATTTCGAAAAGTCATTGGTGTGAGCCAGTGTCAGGATTCGAACCCGGACCTCCGGATCAGAAGCCGTGTGCTCGACCACTGCGCCACCGAAACTGTTGTATAAGAACATCTATAATATTTATGTAGGTGTGTCTCCGAAGGTTTTCAGGATAATATCGTCAAGCGGTTAACATGACTTTTATAACTTATGAAGCTCTCCAACGTAACTTGGGTTCATATTCATGCCCATATTTTATGTCTGACAGCAATATTTTCGCACTTGAATTCGCCAAGAAATCGTCTATAAAAATTTGAGAATATTTTTATGAGGAATCAAACATTTAGCGATACAAATTTGAAAGGCGTTTATGTGTCGTTATTGGCAGGACATAATAATATGTTATCTACTCATACTTACATACTACGGGGTAGGCAGAGAGAACAAAGCGCCATAAGGCACGATTCTTACACTCCTCACCCGCTCCTTTGACTTACGTAACTCTTGTCTTACACGCGCGTCAGTTTCAATTCGGCTCGACGTATAGGAATCGTTCAATTTGGTAATGGTAAGTGTTTCGTGGCCGTCCTCTACTCCCTATCGTTCCGTTTTGTACTGTATATATGCTTAGTCAATCTCGGACTATTCATTTTTTATAAGCTTTTATTTAACTTGCACTGTATGTATGTATGTATGTAAGTATGTATGTTCGGTGGAATCTTGTAACTCAATCCAACCCCTTCCCTTCCCATCCCAATTCCGACCCTTTCCATTTCCCATGGAAAGGGCCGGCAACGCAACTGTAACACTATAATTATGTGCATATATATGTTATAAACCAAATAATATATTTGGATAATGAGATCCGTCACCATTAAATGTAAAAAAATATGTCTAGATGGTTATGGATAGGCACTGATAGGTAATTAAACATAGCGACAAGCTATCATTGTCAAATAAATTGTATATAATGAGGTTATAAGTTGATTGTTAAAATGTTTAATATGAAAATTATTTTATTCTTTTTAAAACGTTTAAATGAAAGCTTCATTTAAAAAATATTTTTTCTTTTAAATTAATTCTACATGCCGTTCCTGACTTTTAGACCGTTGCATGTCTATGTATAGTAAAATATTAACATGTTATTCCATTTACTATTTGATGGTCCAAATGATTGAAATATTTTTATTGATAAAAACCCAAAATTTAATTTTTCATTACAAAATGGTGATAATGTAAATTAAACAAAACCGTAAGATTAAATGATAAATCGATGGATAATAAATAAATGGAATTAAACAGGATTTTTTTCTTCATGAACTACATACATACATACATAACTTCACGCCAAATCCCTTGCGGGGTAGGCAGAGAGAACGGAGCGCCATAAGGCACGATTCTTACACGCTTCACTCGCTTCCTTGACTTTCAAAACTATTTTCATGCATGCGCGTCGACTTTCGAGGCTCCTAACAGCACCTTCCTCCAGAACACGTTCTATTTGGTCATGGAATGTGTGTCTTGGCCGTCCTCGACTCCTACATCCATCCGCTTTTGCATTGTATATCCGCTTAGTCAGTCTTACATCATTCATTTTTTCTACATGCCCGAACCATCGGAGCATTCCCTTTCTTACTTTTACACCGACACTCTCTTTCAATCCAACTTCCTTCCTCACAACCTTGTTTTCGACGCGGTCAGCGAGAGTCACTCCGCAGACAGATTTTGCGCAGTGCCCTCATTTCTACCGCGTTTATCCTACTTTCATGCACACTCTGCCATACCCAGCTCTCGCTTCCATAAGTTAGCGTTGGGATCAGGACTGCATTGTGGATAGCTAGCTGGACTTTTCTGCTAATGTTTTTTGCGCCCAGAAATCTGCCCAACGCTCCATTTACGCTGTTCCCTATCGCCACTCGTCTTTCTACATCTGCGGTGTACCTTCCGTCCCTGCTAAAAGCGCATCCAAGATATATAATTTCATTCACCTGTTCCAGCACTACATTCATGAACTCATTCAATTATATCATTATTGTATTCATAAAATGATATTAAATGAAAACATATATTTATTATATTGTTTTATAATCCAAGTTATAATAAGATACTTTTATAATATAAGTTAGACGGACTATTAGGTGAAACACTCTCTGATCACGTCTAAAGTCTTTCGTTTTTCTGTCAAAGTAACCTAATTATGCACAAAAATTCATTAAATGATTTTATCAAAATTGGATCAACATTTTGGGCATATTCATAATTTCTTTAATTATAATATTATAGGTTCAGTAATGTCAAACTTGGACATCTAATTGAAAGACATTGATTTCGAATCCCGGTACCAATGACTTTTCATATTTCTTTTCTTGATGTTATGTGTAATAAATATCTATGAGTGACAAAATTTTGCCCAATCCATGGGTCCAAAAAAAAATAGGTGACTTGTAGCATAATTACCGCTGCCTACACCTTTGGGTAGGAAGGGTGCGAAGAAATAAGAAATATTTCTCATTACTTTCTTATTTATTACCTTCTTGCCTTTGGCCTATATTATGTTCAGTCACGAGTTTGCTAGTCGAGCGACTGTAGGCATAATGAGGAAATATTTTTTTTCTGAATAAATGAGTTTGCACAACTGCATAACTACCGCAGCCTACACCGTCGAGTTATAAGAGCTTGAATTTGTGACACAACAAATAATGGACACAACTTTTAACGCTGATATTTTTCAATTGCCGTAAAACATTACGCAATTACTGAAATATCAATTGTCAATCGTTGTCAATAATCAAAATTTATCACACTTAACTGCCAGAAAAGGTATGGTCTCAATTTTCTGTGAGCCTAAATTCAATCCCACGACTTCTTAGATCTCGTTCTCGACTCCAGACCAACAAGACATAAAGATATCACATATAATATTGGATTGTATACAACACAATATAACCCTATCGCGAGCGCATAGCCTACATAGAGAACAGAGTTTCAAGAAGAGCCCGCAGCAGTTTCTCCACGCGCCTACTTATACTTGCACTCCACAAAGAAACATGAGAAAAAATATATATACATTTTTACGAATGCACAGCTTGTTTAAAACTTTCAATGCATGAACTTACAGTTAAATTTAACTTCATCCGAGTTATAAATATACTTATATATGCATTTATTTAATATGCGGTCTGTTTTAAAATTATGAAACGAAAATGCCGTTAAGAGTTTACGTTGAAATGAAGCTTTTAAAAACGCATAGGTATAAGCTCTCTGTATGCCATTTAATATATGTAGCTACTTTTAAAAAAATACTTCATAATACCTTTTGATATTTAAGTATTAAAATTAAAGTACTTTTTTGATGGGATAGGGATAAACGAGCAATCGTGATCCGCTGATGGTAAGGGACTAGCGCCGCGCAATGCAGCTGTAACACAGATAAACTTACAGCTGCATTGCCGGGATTTAAGGGAATAGGATAGGAAATGAATGGGTTGAACCACTTTATATACCACTTGATATTCTGTTAGGTCGTGGTATTTCACCGGTTAAGCCGGCTCATTTATGCATCGAAAGGAATAGAAAAATTATACAAGAGAAAATTGTATTGGTTTTATGAAATTTTTTATAATCTTTTGGAAGTTATCTTGCATGAGTCTTTTTTTACATGTAGGAGACATACGATCTGGCGTGTCACCTGGTGAGAAGCAACAAACGCCTCTCATGGCCACCTGAACACATATAGTGTAACAGTTGTCGGCTCTTACAATGGGATATGGAAGGGGTGAGTTGTGAAATGAGAAGGGGTAGGGGTTGAACTTCCAGATACGTGTCTCACCATGCGAAACGCGGCATGAGCCACTTTACGTCGATATTCTGAGAGGTAGTTTTATTTCACCAGTCGAGCTGGCTCATCCATGCAGCGAAAAGAGTGGAAAAGCATGCATGAGTTCAGTGCTATTCCAACAATGTTACATAAATACATAATTGATAAACCCGTCTTGCTTATTGTTAATTTAAAAATATCAAATAAACAAACAACCATTTTAAACGGCAAATAGAAAAACTATAAATATTAATTCGCTGTGAAAATTTAAAACAATACCGTTTTCATCTTTGATAATCCATAGAATATTTCTTAATACTTTTTGTGCTATCATACATTTTAATATGTTTGTTTTGTGATTTGTTTGTATATAAAATAGTTTTTACACATAATTAGTAAATGTTCAGAACGTACCAAATAGTTTGACAATCAAATTAGTAAACCCGTCACGTTGGCTGATATCAGCGTTTGTAAATATATCACTTAGGAGTTTTAAATAACTAGATGAGAACTTTATATTTCTTAGTTTAAAATATGAGATCGGAGTTTTTGTAAGGGTGTCTCTTTTGCTCTGAAGATAGGTAGGCCTTTGGTGTGGAAAGATACTTGTGGCTACACCCTTGCGCCATCACAACCTTCAAGCATGATAGGGGTGACCGCTACTGGTGCTGCTTCAGCGGTACAAATACAAAAACCCCATAGGTTGTATGTTATTGAGCAGTTTGGGGTTGAGACTCTAGGGATATGGGGTTCAAGTGCTCGTTCACTCTATAAAGATATTGCAAAGAGACTGATGAAGCCTCTCGCGACCAGAGGGCTGGTTTGTTCATCGCACAGAGGATCAGCATTGCCATTCAGCGTAGCAATGCGGCCAGTGTTTTGGACAGTAGACCGAGATGTGGACATCACAATTTGATTTCACCAAGTCTATTACTTGTATAAAAATATTTTAAATAATATAATATGTTTAGTAATAAACAATGTCTAAGCCTTAAAATTGGAGAGAAATCTTCTATTGGAAAGGTCCTGAATTCTTCATTGCACACAGACACAGTATTAACTTTAAGAAAAGTTATTTTTGATCTATGACATTGAGAAATTTACCGTTCCAGAACTTATTAAAATATTCAAAATATTTTTTTTTTCCATACTTAATTTATATTTTATTTACAATTTATTTACAGAGTTATAGATTATAAAAAAAAAGATAAAAACAAAAGAATTATTAAAAGGCATCGAAAAATTCTTCCGCAAAAATATTAAAACAACTTCCTATGGATTATATCGCGTTTATTTAGAACTTATTTTTATTTATTTCCCGACGTTTCGCTGACCCGTTGACTTTAAAATATTATCTAAATCTTACCCATAATGAGATTTTTGTATGATTGTCCATATTTTTAAGATCTCTTTCAGTTTAAACTAAGATATGTTAAAAAAATAGTGAGAATATGATTTTAGTTACTATTAGGGCCTATAAGTTGGTGGTCCAGTGGTCCCCAGAGCACCCCGCTTACGAATCAAAAAGTCCTTGGTTCGAATCCGGGCTCAGACTAATGACTTTTCGAAAGTAATGTGTGATAAATATCGATGAATGACAACTTGGCGCCTGGTGTATTGCAATTGGTTCGCCTCATATTCTATTTGTGACGTAAACGTAACGACGAGTCCAGGCTTAATCGCCCCTGCCTACACCTTCGGGGTAGAAAAGCATTGAAGTTATGTTATGTTACGTTTAAATAGAATTTTGGATGTCCTATCTAGTTTAATATTATCTATGTTTTGCCAAAGATATTGACTCTCTAGACACGTGCTGTAAGTACTTGTTAAATACACATGAATGAAATTTATGACCAAAAATGTGTTAAAACGTAATAGCTAATGTTTTGTTAGCATTTAATTCTCATTTTTAAAATAAAACGAGTCTTAAAATATATGGGATCTTAAAATTTAATAAGTTTTTACAATCGATTATTAAATTTATTTTGATCATATAGTTTTGAATTGTGAATTTTCAATATATTTCAATATGATGCCATGTATTGTTGCAATAATGCTATTTTAAGGAATATATTTTCTTTGTTTATTTCTCTTAATTATACTCACAATTTATAAAAATGTTTCACCATGCATTAGTTAGTTTATTAATTAATCTATTTGAGAACATACTGTATTTGTATGTTATTTTTTAATAAATAGTTTTTCATACTGAAAAGGTAAATAAAGTCTACTAATGAAATTGAAACCTCAAAAAACAAAGCACCTAAACGCATTTTTAAATAGCAGATAAAAAAATATTATATTATCGTTTAATAGTTATTTTATAGTGCCATAAATAACATACATAATAAGATCATTATAAGAGACTAATCTTATATCTTTAAACGAGCAATTCTTGTATATATATAATTGGAATCTCGGAATTGGCTCCAACGATTTTCATGTAATTTAGTATATAGGGGGTTTCGGGGGCGATAAATCGATCTAGCTAGGAATCATTTTTAGAAAATTTCATTTTTATCGTGTTTTATCGTGTCGTATCGTATCGTGTTTCACAGTTCATATTTTTTTTTATTATTCTGCCGGTAAGATCGAAAAATATTATTCATATTTCATTATTTTATAAGTATGTAATTCGTACATAAATATAATTTTCAAAAAACACAATTTATAAAAAAAAAGAAAATACCGAGCAAAGCTCGGTCATCCAGGTACTAGTAATTAAAGGAGACAGTCTTTTTTGCAATCAATATTTTTTTTAATACGTTTAGTATCTCGTGCTATTAAATATATAAAAACAATTAAATTGTATCATAAATATGCAATGATCAAAAGGATGATCATGGACGTCATGATCATCATCAATCAAAGATAGGATCACTCACCACCCTCGGGCATGTGTCATCATACAGTCGATCATAAAGATAGTCATGGGTCTCATGATTCTTCAGTACCTTCGGTCTGGTTACAGGTTTTTTTATTGGTTTTTTATCGAGTTTCTCGAACACACTTAACGTAACTGGACACGTTTTGGTTTCCACAATTGTGGTTACCAGACCATCCTCATGTACCGTTAGGGAATTGTTTACAACAATTTCTGTATTTTGCACCACACCAGGCGCCATTTTTTTTATCGCTATTACAAGTGAAACGCTAAGAAGATCGCGACAATACTAATTTTGTTGTTAGCGACGTCGTAGTATTTATAGCGTAAATTTTATCTTTGCAAACGACAGTCACAGATTTTTTTTAGTACAACTTCACATGACGCTCTGGATAATATGAAAGCTTATCAGTTCCTATCGTTTGTTTATTTGAAGTTGGTGTGTGGTCGATTGAAATACTTTATTTTATTTTAACTTTTACTTTTTTTCGGTCTCTCTGCCTACCCCGCAAGGGATATGGCGTGAGGTTATGTATGTATGTAAGTTACTACACAATTTTTTTCTACATGAAAGTCATTATTACGCCTCGACTCGCCAAATAGTCAAACTAGTTGGAACTTAATGCCATGGCAAACTTTTGTCAGTTATCACACGTACCTTCCAAAAAAATATTGAGACAGGATTCGAACCAGAAACAAACATCAAGGACACTTAACACACAGTAGCTTACCTAACAAAGTTCAGATAATTAACATAAAGATATACCGACAGACACGTTATTTTTATAGGTTAAAAGGGACAAACGAGCAGACGGGTCACCTGAAGATTATCGTCAGGTGTGGAGTCGTCATTCTAATATTTGTAATTACTAAGTATTATTTGAATCGTAAACAGATATACCTACGTATAGAGTGTATGACACTGTGTCATGTGCCTCCAACAGCTAATATTTAATGAAACATAATACCTGTTGCATGAACTGTCTTCATGCTTGCGATAAGGCATAACACATGTTTGTCTTATAACTAGGGAATAAGGTATTCATGTGAGGCAGACGTGAGGGGGTATTTACAAACAAAAATAATTAAATTAAATTAAAAATAGACTAAAGATCTTGCTGCTCTTAAGGTCAAGTTGCGCTTCTGAATCCAAATGTCGTGGAATCGGACTCACACCAATGTATTTTCGAATGTTATGTGTAATAAATATCGATGACTGACAACTTTATGCCCGGTGTATGACAATATATTCGCCACCTGTTCCATTTGGGACATAAAGTAACGATTCGGAGAGTAGAGGGTTAACAACCGCTGCCTACACCTTCAGGTAGAAAAAGGCGTGAGTTATGTCATATTCATAACATTAAAACAACTTTTAGGATTATATCGCGTTTATTTATAACTTATTTATATTTATTTCCCGACGTTTCGAACTCTTTACAGAGATCATTTTCATGAGTGATGAATAAAAAGATGGTAGTCGTTCAAAAGCTATTTTCATTGATACAGAGAGCACCCACTTTTTAGAAATAAAAATCAAAAAGTTGATGTTAAAAATATGTTGTTTACTATTGGTGGTAACCCACATCAGACCATGAAACAAAAAAAAAATTATCTATAAGATATATTTACTAAAGAAAAATTTTTGTTTGTAAAGATCCTTTGTTGTATGATTTAATAGGTAACAGTTGTTGTTTTTTATTTAAATATTCCATACAAATTAATATAAAAGATATGTACAAATGAAATTTCAACATAAGATCTATCTCTCTATAATACCATCAGTAATTACATCATCTGAATTAGTTTTAACATTACCGATTTCCTAACCTTTAGAAAATAAATCAATAATTTTGTCATAGTATCCAAATTAACAATTGAAATTTTTCACAAATAATTTAATTTAATTAACAATTTACGTAAATAATTTAAATAATTAAAAATCAGATCTAGAATTTAACCAATAAAATGAAATTAAATAAGTGAACAATTCTGATAATCTTTATCAATTAATAAAACTCACCAAAAGAAACACAACCAATAAAATAAAAATTAAATAAAAACCAATCAGAAAGCTTATTCAATAAAGAAATCACTAAATTCCAGAAAAATTAAAATAGTCAATAAAACTGATCAACAAAAGCATAACCTATAAAATTAAATCAATAATAAACATAACCTGTAAAAAAAACCTGTTGTTTTTAATTATTAGATAATTATCTTATTTTCTTAGGTTAGTTGAAATCAGAGTATGACTATTATTAAATATTGATTTATTTTGAATTCAAAGGTAAGTATTTGTTAAAAAATCTACCACTGGGTCAAAAACGGGGCCAGTCCTGAATAATAGTTATGCATACGCCTTAAATTATAAATGGGGAGGCATATTAAAATAGAGTCAATTTTACTCACTTAGACATTTTGACGTATTATTTATCTACCTGACATGACATTTCACAGGTGGAGCCGGGTCATTCATGCAGCGAGGTGCTATTACATATTTCACTTTTCTTACTTTCTTTTCTATTTATAGCGAGTACATATTTCAGTTACAATACAACTCTATTTCCGGTCATAAAATAGTAAGATCACATACAAGTACAGTTAACAAGTTATTTACCTATTTAGTCGGAACCTGTAAGCATATAGTAACTGGATACTTGCCCGAGGCACTGGGGAGATATGTTAGGCATATACACATCAACATATAGATCATTCGACCGTGTGTTAACCGAGTTAGACGGGTAAGTTCACATTACCGCTTAACCGAGATCGTTCAGGGCAGAGATAGGTTTAATAAAATGTCTATAAAACGGTTATTTATAAATGACAAACAAAATTTTATGTCACAAAGGCTATGGTAAAAGTTTTCCTAAAGCTGTTTCCGTTTTAAAAATATAAAGTTGCGGCGTCATTATTTAATTACCCCATTGCATTTTAAATTATTCTTAACTAGCTGACCTAGCAAACTTTTTTTCGCGTGTAAAGTAGTTTTTAGATTGTTTATAATTCAATAGTCCCGGTGGTCCAGTGGTACGAGCACACGGCTTCTGATCCAAAGGTCCGGGTTCGAATCCTGACAGTGGCTCACACCAATGACTTTTCGAAATTGTTTTCGGATGTTAAGTGTGATAAATATCGATGACTGAAAACTTTGTGCCCGGTATGGCAATACGTTCGCCACCTATTCTATTATTATTCTATTATTATATTAAAGTGCTAAATCTCAAATATTATCACTTATTTCTTTACTAAATTATACATACAAACCACCTCGTTGACACCCTCTATCTATTAAAAAAAACTGCATCAAAATCCGTAGCGCTGTTTTAAAAATCTAAGCATATAAGGCGACAGACAGCGGAACGTGACTTTATTTTATACCTTGCAATGATATCGGTTCCAATTGTCTCTTGTTAATACAAATTAAGTATGCTTTGTCCTCTATCTGTTGTAAGTACATATAAAGGCAAGCCGAATAAAAAAAATTGCAAAGAAAATAAATATATTTTCGCCAATATAACAATGCTTCGTCACGGAGGACTACGGTACACTTTCAATGACCAAATTCACGGATTACTTGCGGAAGGTAATATATGAGCCATAAAGCTGACGAGTATGTGTGACAAGAGTTATGAAAGTCCGAAAAGTCGAGTGAGGTGTGTAAGAATCCTGCTTTATGTCGCTCCGTTCTCTCTGCCTACCCCACAAATAACGATAATTTAGATTATCAACATGTAGAGTGTGTCCAAATTGTCGTATTATTATAGGTTAGCGCGCTCCTGTTCGTACGCCGTGATACCTTTGTACGCACGATTAACTTTTTTATTAATATCCATCGGTTGTGGAACTGAAGCTCTGACGCGCTAACTCGCACAGAGAGATGAACACGGATAATCCTCTTTTGTAACTTCGTAATAATACACTGTACAAAGATATAATAAGCTTTGGAAAACTTGTTGTCCTCGTCTGTGCCTTTTTGTTATCTATAGTCTATTTGTCTGGCACACTTCTTTTTTTATGGGATAGGAGGACAAACGAGCAGGCGTATCAGCTGATAATAAGCAACCAACCCCGTCCATGGACACCAGCAACACATATATAGAGTTAATGATGCGTTGCCGACCTTTATGAGATAGGGGATAGGGGGTGGGCCTCCGGGTACCTCTCTCACCGAACAAAACGCGGCATGAGCCACTTTACGTCGATCTTCTGAGAGGTCGTGGTCTTTCACCGGTCGAGCCGGCCCATTCATGCAGCGAACTGCTTGGCTCTACCACTGTTCTGTCTTCTTCTTCTGTCTGGAATGTAAAAATCCTGATTCGAAAACTGGTCATATCCTGTTGTATCAAGCTATTAAGTCTGAGTAGACACTATGGCACGTTTCATAGAATTAGGGTCTCGGTGGTCCGGTGGTCGAGCTCCCCGCTTTTGATTTTATAGTCGTGAGATCAATTCCGGACTCACATCCATGATTTCTCGTAATGCTTTTCGCATGTTATGTGTGATAAATATCGATGATTGACAACTTTGTGCCCGGTGTATTGCAATAGGTTCGCCATCTGTTCTATTTGGGACGTAACATAACGATTCGGAGAGTCGAGGCTTAGCAGCCGCTGCTTACACTTTCGGATAGAAAAAGGCGCGAAGTTGTGTTTACGTTTATAAATATATATCCTTCTATCTCCTCCCGTGTCCTAAGAGGCGACTAAGAGATTTGACTTAGACCTGAATTGTTAAAAAATACTTCGCAGGCAGGGGTTACTTTTTTTGTTTAACTCAATTTAATACAAAAGTTGTATATGCCAATAATAAATATCTAACTAACACAGCGACATAGAGGGAGAGACACTGCTGCGAACTCACTTGTTTTTACACACACACGTACAACCTTTTGTTACGTGATGATTTCTACCAAATCGTTTTACCCGTAAGCCGTGTAAAATAACTTAGTTCCAAAGAAGAATTAGAACTATGACGACAAGCAAAAGCCTATCTTTATTAACAAATATATCACGGCCAGAGTTACAGCGAACAAGACAATTAGAAAGTTTTACAAGCTCTCATAACGTTAAGTGGCTTTTAAGATAAACAAAATCGCTGGAAAATCTTTCTCTTTACAAAATTAGTTAAGAATAATGTTATCCTAATTTTGAATGGCATAAAGTTTGCTTTCACAGATTATTTATTCCTCGGCTTCCCGATGGGAATACATGAATAATCCAATAGGGAATAATAATATAATCCGTTTAAGTGTGGTAGGTCACTGTCAGATCAGGAAAACTTGCGGAAGTAGGTATTCTGTACTTGGTATGAATATCAATGTACATATCGACTTCATTTGGCACTTTCGTTTTGCTTAAGTCGTGTTTAACTTAGTTAATATAAATCGTGTCAATCTCTTTAATATAAGTTAAAGGCTTCCAAACAAAATATATGTTTATTTATGGTTTATGGGGCAACGAGTAAGCCAGTCAATTGGTGTTAAGCTACTAGCATCGCCCATGGACACCTGTAACACAATGTTACAGTGGCGTTGTTGACCTTAAAACTGGAATTGAGATGGGGTTAGAAGAAGATTGGCGAGGGGACTCACCAAGGGGTTGGGCCCGTTCTCTTACATACTCCTAGCCTCGCCGAATATTTAACCGACTTCGAAATCGGAGGAGGTTCTCAATTCGTCTGTGTGTATAACTTTGTTGGATAGATTTTCATGAAGCTCTTTATCGCCACCGACTCAAAAAGGGACAATTGTAAATATTTCAATAGTTACATAAACTTTACTTTTTAGTTAGTTGACGAAAATAGTCTCTACATTGTTTGAGTCTGCTTTAAAGTTTTTTACGTCTGTGTTTCTAGAAGTCGGTTTAACCTTATTTTTGTAAGTATTTTCTAAGTCCCAAACGTGTATAAACTATACCCGATGTACAGCTATAGGGTTCGCCACATATAATACATTTTAAATTAAAAAATTAAACAATCGTTTTAAGTCAGAATTGTCGTTGCCTACGATCCTGAATGTTAAATGCACGACGTACACTGTAAATATTTTAATTGTATTCGAATATTTGAAAAAGTATTAATAAAATAGGTAAATAGTATAGAAAAAGATACTAAGTTATTATAATTTTATTTAAATTAATATTATAATTATCAACTTAATAACTGATCGTTAAGTGAATATAAAAAAAACGCAATTATTACGACATTCGACCAACCACTCAGTTTCTAATCTGTAAAATAATTTCAGATTTATTAATTAATATTTGTACACTATCAAATGTTCTCAACATAAATATCTCTAAACCCTGATTAATTTTAATAAAACAATAATTATTACTTTATCAATAGCAAGAAATTTCCATATTCGTTATATATAGTAGACTACTGTAGGCGAGTTTTAATCCGTGTTTTTTTTGTAGTCGGTCCCTCTTCCACTACACAGCGGGCGGCGAAGTGGCAAATGAGTTCATTGTTTGCTCTAACTATTTTTTGCAGACTGTACAGGAATAAAAATAGACTATCTTTGTTTGTAAATGTTGCCTGTTTTTTTTTTGCTGAAATTGTAAGTGGGTTTTTCAACGCATTTACAACCGTTAGGTAGTTGTATTACCCATCCCACTTCCAAGCTCTTCCCTTCCACGTTGGAAGTGCCGGCAACGCAAATATAACACTATCTGTATTACAGATGTCCATGGGCGGCGTTTGTTGCTTGCTATTGAATGACACGTCTGCTCGTTTACCCCCCTAATCCCATTAACAAAATATCCATAACATTAAATATATATATATATATATTTGTACAGCGCCCTCTAGTTCCAAGCTAAGCAACTAAATGCTTATGTTATGGATACTAGATAACGGATATTAATACATATATATTTTTCTTTTGTAAATACATACTTATAATACATAGAAGAACACCCAGACGCCATGCAAATATTCATGTTTGTCACAAATATTTGTGCTCGGGTGGGAATTGAACCCCCGACCTCATTGCTGCAGCCGGTAGTTTTACCAATGCGCCACGAAGCCCATCAAAAATCATCATCATCAATCATCTCCACATTAGCAATTTGCCATCATCATCATCATCATCATCAGACATTTCATGTTCACTGTTCGACATAGGTCTCCTCCATGGAACGCTACAAAGAGTCCGACCGAAACTGGTTTTCCGGCCGAAACCGAAACCGAATGTTCAGCCATCACTCAGCACTTAGTGCTGAGGTTTAAAACTCCTTAAAAAACTAAAATTTGATGCATTTTCTCCATTATTTTCCATTAATAAGAACATAAAATGAAAAACAATGGGTATATGTATTAATTTTGTTCCAATCAACAACATAGCTTCACGCCTTTTTCTATGCTAATCCTCTACTCGCCGAATCGTTACCTTTTTTTTGAGGGCAAACGAGCATGCGTGTCACCTGATGGTAAGTAACTTCTCACCGCTCATATACACCTTGGTGCGTTGCCGTCCTTTAAGCCGGAGTAGGCAGAAAAAGGAAGGGCAAAGACGGTCAGGCCAGGATACATCCCTCACCGAACGAAACGCGGCATGAGCCACTTTACGCCGATCTTCTAAGAGGTTGTGGTATCGGTGAGAAGAGAAGAAAGACGATGAGAAGAACTTACCATCAGATGACCCACCTGCATGCTTGCCATCCTATCCCATAAAAAAAACAAAGTGTTAATTGGTATTTGAAGATATTACTATTTAATAATTTGTTTTGTATTTGTTCTTAAAATAATCAATCAATCTTAATCTTTTTTGAGGTACCACTTAACTGAAAATGATCATCACTTTCCTGCCCTTTTCCCACTTTAAATGGGGTCGGCACAACATGTAACATGTTTAATTTGCCTGTGACCGGCCATCTGACGTCAACCCTTCCTTCCTTGGAAATATTTTCGTTAGTAGGATAGGAAAGGAGCTGGAAATAGAATGAGGGAGTACGGGGTACGGGTCAGGCCTTTAGGTACCTCTCTCACCGGGCAGAACGCGGCCGGTCGAGCCGGTCCATTTATGCAGCTCTACCACTCATCTCATTCCTAATAATAATTACTATTACACCGGCAATGTAGAAAGAAGAGTAAAGTTAGAAAACAGTTTGAATAGAGCGTTGGGGGGATTCCTGCGCGCAAACAATCTCAGCAACAAAACGCAGATCGCTATTGACAGTGCGGTACTGATCCCAACACTAACTTATGAAAGCAAGAGTTGGGCATGGCAGAGAGTGCATGAAAGTAATGATAAAGTAGTCGAAATGAGGTCACTGCGCAAAATTTGCGGTATGAGGTTCACCGATCGCGTCGAAAAAAAAGGTTAAAGGAAGGAAGGTTTAAAAAAGGATATGAAGAGAGTGTCAGTGTAAAAATTAAGGAAGTGCATACTCCGATGGTTTGGACACGTAGAAAGAATGATTGATGCAAGATTGACTAAGCAGATGTACAGTATAGAAGCGGAAGGATGTTGGATGTCGATGAGGGCGACCACATACTTTCTAGGATTAAATTAAACGTGTCCTTAAGAAAGGTGATGCCAGGAGTCTTAAAAACCGGCGAGCATGTATGACAATGTTGATTGAAAGTCAAAGAAGTGAGGGATGTAAGAATCGTGCCCGTGTTTTCTCTGCCTTGAGAGAGCCTTGGTCTCTGCCAGAGACTTGGTGTAAAGACATGATGTATTTACTATTACACTTTCAACAAAGATAACCACAAGTCAGAATTAGTACGACAATAGTTTCGTTTTCGGCAAAAGTTTTGGCCGAAACTCGGCCGAAACCGAAATCGAAACCGAACTTTCGGTCGGACACTAGCTACAACAGACGGTCCTGTGCTCCCAGCGATCTTGACCAGATCATCTAGTGTCCATCTAGAGGATCCTACTCCACGTCGACCAGTTCGAGAATCTTTCTCCTCCAACGTTAATAGACTCGCGAGCGATGTAGCCTGCCACATCTCCACATCAGCGTTCTTAATCCTTAGTCCTATGCCGATTATACCTAATCTCTTGCGTATCTCCGTATTTCTTATTTTACCAATTACTTTAAGAAATAATACATATACATAAAACATAAACAATCCCAAACATGGTGCGTGTGAACTTATCAAATCGAACAATTAACAATTTTAATACACGAACAAATATTGTGGTATCATTACGTACAAATGAACTATTTCATGTGACTCCGCACTCGTTTGCGTATAAAAAACATATATTTGTTATTTGTATAATTACAAGTTTATTTACTAATTAAATATAGAAGGGTGATGTTTGCTAAGAGATTACAATTGATATACAGTTTCATGTTTGATAACTCCTTGTTTGGAAGTCACTGACTGTCTACTGTTTGTTTAAGGATCGCGATAAGATGTTACCATGTTTGGAAAATGCTATTATTAAATATATATATAGCATTTTAACGGTGTATAATAATGTAGTACGTTGTTTTGATTTATCACTTAGGGTTCAGGCAGCGTTTGCGATTAAAGTTCTCAATCTTGAAAATTATCATTTTTTTTTACTACACTATACATGAATTATAGATCAAAACCACCCTTTTGACACCTGCTAACTATTAAAAAAACTGCATCAAAATCCGTTGCATAGTTTCAAAGATATGCGCATATAAGGGGACAGATAGCGGAAAGTGACTTTGTTTTATACTATGTAATGAAGAAACAGAATGTGACGGTATGTGACTCCGGCTTTTTAAAGACTTAAATTAAAACTACGTTGAATGATGATCGAGGGACCCTTTTTTTTAATAAATAATAACAAACTAAGTAAATAAATAAGTAAATTAATACTTGTAAATTAGTAAAAATGTAGTACAGCCGCAGGCCACAACACGCTTTCCATGGCTAAATTGAACGCGTCCTTACGAAAGGTGATATATCAAGAGCCTTAAAACCCAATGAGTGTGTATGACAAGAGTTATGCAAGTCAAAGAGGCGAAAGAATCTTGTGTTATGACGCTCTTTTCTCTCTGCCTACCCTGTAAGAGATTTGGAGTAAAGTTATGTATTCTTCTATAATCTAGTTTCTTGATAATATTGTAATTAAGCATTGCTGTTTGTGTGTTCGTCTTGGGATTGTGTACGTGCTTCCCCAAAGGATTTAAGATATATGCTAAAAGCAAGTGCATATTGCACAATAGAGGTAGTTAACACACGACATTGACGTCTTTATGTGATGGTACGATTTAATTTTGTTGTTAATATTAATAATAATAATATCTTGGACACAATACACACAGCGCCCTCTAGTTCCAAGCTAAGCAACTAAATGCTTGTGTTATGGATACTAGATAACGGATATTAATACATATATACCTTTCTTTTGTAAATAAATACTTATAATACATAGAAAAACACCCAGACACCACACAAATATTCATGTTTGTCACAAATATTTGTGCTCGGGTGGGAATCGAACCCCCGACCTCATTGCTGCAACCGGTAGTTTTACCAATACGCCACGAGGCCCGTCATTATTATTTAGTACGAATTTCTGGACAATATGTTTATCGCTCGTCTACTATGATTCATCTTTAATGTCTTCATGCAACAGTACATTTTTTCAAATGTCACAAACGTGTCGATTTCATATTAAATAGTTTTGTTTGGAAATTTTGTTTTGAAATTGAATTTTTGTATTTACAGTATTCACAGTTTTATTTTTGGTACTAAAATTAATATCTATTATATATATTAATATAATATTGTATATTTTTTTCGTATAAATATTTTTATCATTTAAATCTTTTAAAGATCTGGTGAACATCTATGGCGATTATAAATCCATAATCGAAATTTCGTAAATTCTTGTTGTCAATAGTTTGTAATTATTATTTTGCTTTTTTTCTTTAAGAATAATCTTGTTTCTGTTAGCTCTGAAATGGATCTTTGGGAGATCTGTCGATCTAACATACTGTAAGAATCTTGCACTTAGGTACTTGTTTTTCACAAAACTAGTGTTGATTCTGTAAACTGAATTAAGGTTGCATCTGTGCTTACAGCAAATTTGTAAAGTGGTCGTCACTACATGTCATATAACAAAGTCGCTTTCTCTTTCTCTATATCCCTAAATCTTTAAAACTACGCAACGGACTTGGATGCGTTTTTTTTTAATATATAGAGGGTATCACCAGGGTGGTCTATATTTATAATGGAGTCAAGAAAATTTTATCCAAAATTTATTTATTATTACTTTTAATAGTGTCGGTGGTCCAGTGGTTGAGTGGTCCTGGCACACACCAATGACTTCGAAATTAATTAATTTTTAAAGCTATGTGTAATAAATATCTATGACTAAGAACTTTGTGCCCGGTATGGCAATAGGTTCACCACCTATTCCATTTGGGACGCAAACATAACGGCAAATCGAGGCTTAACAGCCACTGCCTACACTTTGGGGTAGAAAAAGGCGTGCAGTCAGAAAAAGGCGTGAAGTTATGTTATTTTATTACTTATCAAATCCACTACATATGTATATAGGTAATGTTTTTCTATGATCACAATCAAATATATATTTAACAGGAAACGTTATCTCGTAAATTAAAATCTACTAAAATAAAACAGTAGACTCGTGTTTGAGTGAAGTTGTTTAAACGGTGAATACTACTGCTGATGTTTGTTCATCCTAGTACTGGCTAACTGATATTATTATAAATTAAATATTTTTACTTCGGAAGAAAGTATAACATTTTTTTTACGCGATTAAATACTTTATGCACACCCTCGCCTAGGGAAAGCAGTGGGTAGTGTGAGACTCCCAAAACAGTAAACTGCAATCCGATCCACTAAAACCTAAAACCTCGCGGTTACCCACTAAAACCTCGCGGCGGCCTTCCTCCGGCGTTGGGGTGGTCCAGGATACGGTTAATCTCTCTGGGCCACCCCGCCGTCGCCCCCCCCCTTTTATTTTCTCCCCTCCTCTGTAAAGAGGCGCGCGGCCGGTGGCGCCCCGACGACCCTCCCCGGCCGCATCGGGGGGTCATCCTTCCCGGGCCGCGACCCGGGCGCACATGCGGGCGGTGCGCCCTCGCGGCCCGTCGGCGGAAGAAGAAAATGTACCTAAGTGTGTAGACCGTCCATATCCTATTGTAACAGTAACACTATATGTGTTGCTCTCCATCAAATGACACGCTTACTCTACCACTGTTAAACATGTTTTTGGGACTTTTACATGTAGGGACATAGGTTCATGAAGACGCTTATCGTTGGTGTGTCGTCGGATTTGGTTGCTATTGTAAAGGCTTGATTTTCTTAAGATATAAAACTCATTTGACGGTTTAGTTTATTTGAGCCTCAGATTATTTAATTCAATATGGTCCGTCGGATCTTGTAGAGTAAAATATAATTATTTCTATCCACTCCAGTCAGCGTTTTCTCGTTTCATTCGTTAATTTTCTATTTACTCAAGTAATATCAGCATAAATTATGATTCAGCTCGCTTTGACCATCCAACAGTAATCGTTTGAAATTTTCGATATTCAATAATTCCAAGCGAGAACGTTTTAATTAGAATTCTGTTTGGTCAGTAATTAAAATATTAGATTGTTTTTTTATTGAAGTTTTTTTTTTAAATTTTGAATTGAATGTGATGAAAACAAAAGTTATGGTGTTTGAAAAGGAGGAATCCAGAACGGATGCAAGAATAATAATTAACGATGCAGTGCTGGAACAGGTGAATGAAATTGTATATCTTGGATGCGTTTTTAGCAGGGATGGAAGGTTAACCACGCATGTAGAAAGAAGAGTGCCGTTAAGGCGTAAATGAGCGTTGGGCAGATTCCTGGGCACAAAATATATTAGCAAAAAAGCCCAGTTAGCTATCCACAATGCAATAATGATCCCAACGCTAACTTATAGAAGCGAGAGCTGGGTATGGCAGAGTGTGCATGAAAGTAGGATAAACGCGGTCGAAATGAGGGCATTGCGCAAAATCTGCGGAGTGACCCTCGCTGACCGCGACGAAAACAAGGTTATAAGAAAGGAAGTCGTATTGAAAGACAGTGACGCAATAAATTAATAAATAAAAGATTTTCCAAATAAAAGTGCCCTTTTTAACAACAGCAATAAATATCCCGTCAAAATCATTCCAGCCATTTCAGGGACTAGTCGGAACTAACAAATAGATAGACGAACAAAATTTGTAAAACATGTGTGAACATTTCGGTGTGTAAGCCGCATATACAATCACATGCATAGTAAACAACGGTTATTTATATATTACAAACAGACACTCCAATTTAATTTATACGCATAAATAATTGAAAGATAGTGTCGGCGTAAAAGTAAGAAAGGGGCATGGGGCATGCCCTTTCTTACTTTTTCTTTAGACATGGGAAATGTATAAAAAATGGGTGATGCACGATTAACTAAGCAGATATACAATGCAAAAACGAATGGATGTAGGAGTCGAGGACAGATAAGATACATATTTCATGACCAAATAGAACGTGTTCTGGAGGAAGATGATGTTAGGAGCCTCAAAAATCGAAGCGCGTGCATGAAAATAGTTATAAAAGTCAACGAAGCGAGTGAGGCGAGTAAGAATATGGCCTTATGGCGCTTTGTTCTCTCTGACAACACTGCAAGGGATACGGCGTGAAGTTATGTATGTATGGATAAATAATCTTTTTAATATGCAAGGATTTTAATTTTTATTTATTACCGAACAAACATTTAGTTTACCGGTACTTATACAATAAAAACACAATAACTCTACAGACGGCTGCAAAAAGTCTATCCAAAATACAGCCCGTAGTAGAACCTATTTGGCGAAACTCGACTGCAACTGAATTTTAAATGTGCTTGCAGCTAAAAGGCATTTTAAAATGGTAGGTTTGTAGACGTTTAAATGTGGACTTTAATGGAATACTATAGAGAATGAAGTGGACTTACTCAGGTAAGAGCTTTTGTTGATTTAAATAACTGACAAATTACAATAGTATTTAAAACGCAATCTTTGCGAAATTGTTCTTCGTTTTACATGAAATGCTTTTGTTTTTCTAATGGTATGGAGGGACAAACGAGCAGACGTGTCATCGAATGGTGAGCAACAAACGCCAGTTGCGATGCCGGCTCTTACAATTAGATATAGAAGAAGTCGTAAATGGGATGGGAAAGGGAGGGGGTAAGGAGTTGGGCTTCCGGAAACCTCTCTCAATATTCTGACAGGCGTAGTTGTTTCACCGGCCGAGCCGGCGCAATCATGCAGCGAACTGCGTAGCTCTAGCACTATTTAATAGTTAATATCATTTTACATTATCATCATTTACACAACCGACAAGCGTGCATGAAACCGATAATTTGAGCAGATGTCAGAAACGTTGGAAATGAAAACATGTAGTCTCTGCCTACCTCCATAGGAATATGACGGGATCGTAAGTACGTATATATATGAAATTTACTTGAGTTTGATAAAAATCTATATATATATATATATTCACGCAATCAATGTCTGAATATCTGTCTGTAAGATATTTTCTTGTTTTATTTAAAATCCAGAAAGATTTTTTGCAAAACCATAGGTTTGTACCTGAGTTCGAACTAGTTACTACACAATCAAGAGTCGTCTTCATAATCCACTAATCCAGCGACACTAAATAATCTTGCAACAATTTTACATACTCTAGGAACAGAAGGCTCTGAGGCATACAAGGGTATTACAAGATAATCAAATAATATAAGCTTAAATGGATAAAGCTATCACCTATCTGGGTCTTGATAATCTAGATCAAGTGATTAATAAGCAATTTGGGATGAACCCAACAGATCGTAGATAGCACACGTTCGATGTCTTTACACAAAACTAAGATTTCTCGATCGTAGAAGTTAACCTCTTAACTCTCACAAGATAATAACGTGGATCTATTGTTTTCCCTAATGTAAATAATGTTTTGTATGACTTCAGGCTTCTAATATAAAATGGTGTCGGTAGCTGTAATTAATCTTTAATCCGGGATTTTAACTTTATATTATTGTGATTAGACTCTGACTTCCGATTGGGAGGGCCCGAGTTCGATTAAGGTTACACATCAATAACGTTTCTGATATATTTTAGGCAATGTTCTTCTGTAACTTCACGAATCTTAATATACACATATTAAGAAGATTAATCAAGCCTTAGTTTTGGTAGCGTTGTAAGAAATCAAAATATTCTCTATTATCAAATTATAGCATAAACATTCATAGAATTCAACAGTCATAGAATTAAATTAAGTTAAAATTGCTTGGAAAAGTAAATGCTTTATCCGCTTAACAATAAAACACTGATGTAATCACTGAAAAGACTAAATTCGAGCGTGGGTAAGTCATGAGTAGAACTAGCCAAGTAACTCATCTACCAAATACTCCTTTTCAAGACTATATTACAATAGCCAACTAAGAAATATTAGTTTAAAAAAATTTATATATGAATATACCCGATATAAAAGGGCGTGCCACAAGGAAATAGAGTACGTACCTACTACTAGATTTATAACCTTAATGGTGAATACAGCGGTAGAGTAGTACAAGAAACCAGAGCCTCACAAGCGGAAGGATTTTTCTCATTTAAGCTGCCGCTTAAAATAAATTTATGTTTATTTTTGTAATGCAGATGTATACCTTCACACTTTCAATGTCTGTAAGTGTAGGCAACATTTATTTGTGTATATTTGTCCACAGTTTAATCTTTTATAGTGAATCATGAATAATTTGGAATTAGATTAAGAACGCGTTCTGGAGGAAGGTGATGTTAGGAGCCTCGAAAATCGACGCGCGTGCATGAAAAGAGTTATGAATGTTAACGAAGCGAGTGAGGCGTGTAAGAATCGTGACTTATGGGGCTCTGTTCTCTCTGCCTACCCCGCAAGGGATTTGACGTGAAGTTTTATGTTATGTTATGAATAATTTGAGTGAAAAAGTCGAATAAGTTATCGGTATGTAACCTTTCAAACATATCAAACGTATAAAACTATTGGAACGTGTAAGATAATTGATTTAAATAATAATACAAATAACATTACTTCACGCCTCTTTCTATCCGACGGTGTAGACAGTGGCTATAAGGCTTCGACTCGCCGAATTTTACATCCTAGAGTTTGTATACCATATTTTTCTTACTTCACGTTTTGATGTCCATGGGTATGAGCACAGACCATTATGCCTAGACTTGTTTGATTAATTATATAGTCCCAAATACAAAGACGCAAATTTTGTCGTATACTAATATTAATTTAATCACTTTATTATTACAAATCCTGTTAGCTCTTCTTCAACTAAACAATTGTGTATTTAAGTACCAGAGATTCCCTTTTTTTTGTATTATTTAATAATTCAATATCCTATTTCAGTGAGGAAAATAAAAAATAAAGAAAATGTAAGCGTTTAGACACTGGGCACAAGAAGCAGCGTTTTATGAGAGTTTTATTTTTTTTATTAAATTCTTCCGAAAGGTCAACGTAGAAGGTCACCTTCATTCCTAAACAAAAGATCCTATTTACAGTCCTTAAATAGGTACCTACTGTTATTGACTAGTCTGTAATTGGTTACTTAAAATATCATAATTGTTCACCTTTATTTCTTGTTTATTGTTAAACTACTTTTTTCAACATACATACATAGCTTCACGCCTTTTCTACCCAAAGTTTTAGGCGGTGGCTGTTAAGCCTCGACTCGCCGTTATGTTTACGTCCCAAATGGAATAGGAGTCCAACCTATTGCCATACCGGGCACAAAAGTTTTTAGCTATCGATATTTATCACACATAACTTTTGAAATTAATTAATTTCGAAAAGTCATTAGTGTGTGCCCGGATTCGAACCCGCGACCTCTGGATTCAGAAACCGTGTGCTCGACCACTGGAGCACCGAGACTACTTTTTTATAGGGTAAATAAGGGCGAGGAGGAAATAAAAACCAGCACGCGGGTCACATGAGAAACGACTACCGCCGCTTATGGACACATGTGACAGTTGTATTTCCGTTCAAGTGGGATACCTTTAACCGAACGAAACACGGCATGAGACTCACCGTCGATATTCTGATGCAATTAAAGTGCTCAAATCGATTCGAATATCGATGAAAAAAATCTTCCTTTTTTACTACTTTATTATTTACATGAATTAAACACATACAAACCACTCCGTTGCTACCCTCTATCTTTAAAAAACTCATCAAAATCCGTTGTGTAGTTTCAAAAATCTAAGCATATAAGGGGACAGACAGCGGAAAGCGACATTACATAGTAATGTAATGATTATGATTAGATATTGAATGATTAATATAAATATTAGTGCATGTCTCTACCTATTTGTGTCCTAAGAGACGATCAAAAGATTTTTTCACGATGCAGTACATTTTTTGATGTTGCAAGAATAAATGAAAGCCGACTGACTAAAAGAGTATACGAAGCGAATGTGAGTGGCACGGTCGGGTTCGGAAGACCAAGACGGAGCTACCACGATCAAATAAATGGTCTGTTTAAAAAAGGCAAAATGCGTAACACCGGTAACCGGCGTGAATGCATGATGAGATGTCTGACTGTGGATGAAGCGGAAGATGTGTGTCAGAATCGTAGCTTACGGAAATCCAAAGTCTATGCCTATACATATGAGATACAGGCGTGAGTTTATATAAGTATGTAAGTCTCACTGGTCCTGTGGTTCTCCATTCCGACTTCTAACAATGAGTTTCCGGAAGCTATTTCTAATAAAGATCGGTGACGAAATTGTACCGGCGAAACCTTTTTCCGTAAAGGTTTCGCTCAGCTATTCAATTTAGGACCAGAAAAGTATTTCAACCTGTAGAAACATAACTTCCGCTGCATACACCTGCAGGAATGAAAAGTGTATACTTATTTTTTTTTGTAAATATACATAACTTCACGCCAAGTCTGAGCAAGGGCAAGCAGAGAAATCAGAATAGAGCGCCATAAAACACGTTTCGTACACACGATACTCGCTTCATCGACTTCTAAGTTTTTTGGGGAAATTTATGAAAATATATACATAGTCTTCTGTAAGGATATGAGTTAATTATTGATTTTTCGCACTTATACATACATAACTTCAGGTCAAATCCCTTGCGGGGTAGGCAGAAAGAACAGAGCGCCATAAGGCACGAGTCTTACACGCTTCACTCGCTTCGTTGGCTTTTATAACATTTTTCATACACGCGCGTCGTTTTTTAAGGCTCCTGACATCACCTTCCTCCAGTACACGTTCTATTTGGTCATGGAATGTGTCTTGGCCGTCCTCGACTTCTACATCCATCCGCTTTTGTAATGTATATCTGCTTAATCAATCTTGCATCATACATTCTTTCTACATGTACGAACCATCGAAGCATGCCCTTTCTTAGTTTTACACCTACACTCTCGTACAATGCAAGATTTCTTTGTTTCGCACTCATAAAATGTTAAAACATCGACATTAGATTAAATGTACACAATTTCTCCTGAAAACAATTAGACGAAACACATAGCAAAAACTTTCAATAAATAATTGTTGCGCCAAAGTAACTAGAAAAATAATTAATCATCCCAAAGTTTGTGTTCCATTTCTCATGTCGCTCTTGAAGCGAACCTATTTTCTTAGTGTAACTAGAATACGAATGAAGTTTATATGTTGTGACATTGAAGGAAGTGAACTTTGGTCGATATCTCAATGCTACTTACTTTATTAACTTCACTCCAACTTAATTGAGGGGGGTCAGAAATAACAGAGCGCTGTGACGTACGGTTTTTAGACACGTCGCTACTTTGATGTTGCTTCAAAAGATCTCAAAGTAGTAAAACTATATACAATTTAATCATTAAAATTGATAATTAGTTTTAAAATGTAGTAACATCGAGCGGCAGAAGTCACTAATAAAATTTTATCGGATTCTTGGGAGAATTTATTACCAAAAATAGTTGCTGCGAGAAAAAAACAGACGAGCACATTGGTTATTTGGTGTCTCGGTGGTGCAGTAGTCGCCCTCCCCGCTTCTGGTTCAAAAACCGTGGGTTCGAATCCTGGCTCACACCAATGACTTTCTCGATATTATTTTCGGAAGATATATGTAATAAATATCGATGACTGAAAATTTTATGCCCGATGTATGAAAGCGATTCGGTGAGTCGAGGCTTAGCAGCCGCTGCCTACCCGACTTAGCAGCCGCTGGAGTAAGAAAAGTCATGAGGTTTTGTGTAGCATAAATTACTTCTGAATACAGTAGCTGTCTATCGCTGCAAAGAACTGCTGCTGTTAATATGAAACAAACTAACTAACTTGTAATATACTACGAAGACAGTATCACCTAAATTTGTTTAAGAAATCATAGATGTATCCATTTGTCACACGCGTAAGTAATATAGCGCTTCTAGTTAGAGACAATCGTGCGTCTTGTTTAACAGTTAATTGAATTAAGGTTCTACATTGAATAATAATAAAGTGATATTTTTACTGGAATAGATATAAAAAAAATAAGTCAAGTCGTAATCTGGTGCACTGCGTAAACCTTTAGGTAGGTATAGACATAGGTCTTTTTATGAGATACAAACGTGCTCATGGACACCTGCAACAAAGATATTGAAACAGTTGCGTTGCTGACGTTTCAAAGGGGATAGGAATAGGTTTGGAAGTTGAATAGAGAGGGCGGAGGGCAAGAGCTTGATCCTCTGCATCTCGCACTTACCGAGCAAAACGTGGCATGTGTCACTTTACGTCGATATTTTGAGAGGTCGTGGTTTTTCATATTTATGCAACTAACTGTTTGGATCTACCACTGTTAAAATCTATATTCCACTTCAATGGCTCTGTGACTTAACCAAGATCATTCGAGTTGTGTGTGTGTGTGTGTGTGTGTGTGTCTATATTGCAAGTTATGTCTAATGATTATCTGTGCCTGGAGAAATAGTGTTCAAAGGTTCAAAGTTACATTTAATATATATAGTGACTAGCCGACCCTTGTCGCGGCAAAATACTGTTTAACTATGTTACTTCCGAAAAAAAGTGGTAAAGGCACGCAGTTTGCTGCATAAATTGGCCAGATCGACCGGTGCAATACCACGACTTGAAATGTGATTATCTCAATTTAGCCGAAATCCATGGATGGTGGACGTCACTTACCACAAGCTGAACCGTTTAGTCGTTTGCCTCTTTTTTCACAAATTATCTATTTTATAGGAAAGGAGCTCCCACAAAAATATAGTTTTCTAACGGAATTATTAAAATTGTTTCATTGAATTTCGACGCTACCTATTATTAAATCTTTCTCATTTTTAGTCTTGGTGGTCTAGTGGGCGAGCTTCCCGCTTTTGACTCAGGAGTCGTGAGCAATAATTTATCGGAATTCTTTTCGGATGTTACGTGTGATAGTTATCGATGACTGACAACTTTGTGCCCGGTGTATGGCAATAGGTTCGCCACCTGTTTCATTCGGGAAGTAACAAAACGATTCAACGAGTCAAGGCTTTAACAGCCGCTGCCTACAACGTCGGGTAGCAAAAGGCATGAAGTGTCGTTACGTTTATTATGTATTCCATGGTGAATGATCCAGTATATTTTAACTCGTCGTATACAAACACTGTAATTCGTAAAGGGTGGGTAATGCTGAGTAATGTCATGTTCCGTAATTATTTCGTGCTCAATAAAGCTGACACGACTCCTCCTCTCAGCGGATGGCTTCACATGACTCTAAGAGAATGGTGTACTAATCAGGATGTTGCCTTTTTAATGAGCTGTGTTCTGTAATTAAGTGTTCCCCAATTCGTAAGTTCTATCACTAATTTATTTATAGTTCAGGAGCTTTAGCTACAAGCGATTTCGTACTACTTAAGTGTGAGCTGGTATGTTGGCAATCTAAAGTGATACTAATTCTTTTGGAATTGCATCAAATGCTTACATGGTCTTTAAATGTTATAAAATATTAATCTTCGCCAGATCCGGTCCTTGAAATAGTACTACCCCATCTGTTCCAATGTCTATAACAAAATTCTCGGTAATTCTAGTTCGAGATGCCCAAATTCGACGAACCCTTACTCACATCAATGTATTTTTCGAAAACTTAGGTCTGATAAATATTGTACTTTGCAAAATTGCATCCTGACTAATGGCAATAATTTACGCTACATCTTATTTTTTTTTTTTTTGGGAATAGACAATAAATTCTGTTTAGCGATGTATCATTAGCATTGCTCACAACTACTGGTATTAATGGTGTGAAGTTACAGCTTTCGTTGATACGTATATATAGAAAAAAAATCTCAACAAATAAGGTGAATACATTTCTAACAAATGGCGACATTATTCATTCACCTTATAATTTAACTTTAATTAGAATATTTTTGATTACACTTCTTAAGACGACGTTTGTGTGAGACATGTTCTGTTGACAATTTACTGCAAGAGATATATTAAAGTGCCTTTGTATTAATTTTCTTAATTTAATCAAAAACGTCTCCCTCCCGCTGAGAAAATATAATCACGTGTAAAATTAAAATCATTTATTTATCCAAAACGTGTAATTAGTTAAACATTTTAAAGATAATTTTTCTTACCATTGAAATTAAGAAGAGGATATTTAGATTGTAAATGTCAGATACTGAAAGATAACATAACTTCACGCCTTTTTGTACCCGAAGCTGTAGGCAGCGGCTTTTAAGCCTCATCGACGTCGTTATGTTTACGTCCCAAATGGAATAGGTGGCAAACCTATTGTCATATTTCACACATTACTTCCGAAAAGAATTTCGAAAAGTCATTGGTGTGAGTCAGTGTGAGCCAGGATTCGAAACCGCGACTTTTAAATTCAGAAGCACCACTGGACCACCGAGACCGTACTGAGATTTATGTGTTCCAGGTGCCCATGAGCGGTCACTTACCATCAGGTGACACGCCTGCTCGTTTGCCCTCCTATCCCATAAAAAAAGATGTGAAGTAGAGACCGCGCTAACCTTTATTCCTAGTGGAAATAGCTGGAAGTTGAGAGAACAATGGGGGAGTTATAAGCTTTTAGTTTAGCTGTAACAAGAACTAACCCTTGTTATATTAGTTTTTATAATGTTCGATTCTCTACTACCTAACCAGTATCATTAAAATCATCATTAGTTAATCTAGTAATCGCCTCGGTTGTTTGGACGCCTAGCACTCCGCTTCTGAACTAAGAAGTCATGGGATCGAAACCTTTTTGCCAATGATATTTCAAAAGTCATATGTGATAAATATCAATGGCTGACGAAAGTGTGCTCGATGTATCGCAATAGGTTGTGCCACCTACGTAAAATTTCGGCATGTTGAAGCCTAATAGCCGCTCTTTAGGGATGAAAATAAATTGTGCAAAAAAAAAACTAAATCATTTTAATTTACGGGCCTCGTGGCGCATTGGTAAAAACTACCAGCTGCAGTACTGAGGTCGGGGGTTCGATTCCCACCCGAGCACAAATATTTGTGACAAAAATGAATATTTGAGCGGCGTCTGGGTGTTTTTCTATGTATTATAAGTATGTATTTACAAAAGAAAAGTATATATGTATTAATATCCGTTATCTAGTATCCATAACACAAGCATTTAGTTGCTTAGCTTGGAACTAAAGGGCGCTGTGTGAAAAAAAAACAACAATTTACACGTAGTATTGATTGAATACTAGTCGTATATATATCCGTAGCTAAGACTGACACTGATTATGCCTGATATTCCCGAAGGCTATAGACTCTAAAGCCTGCGTAGCGCAATCTATACGTAATGTATAAAAAAATTAAAGTGTATGTTTGTAATATTGAAACAACTGTTTTCTAACTACATTCATATGAATATGTATATATATATATATATATTTATACTATCACGTCTTTTTTAAATTTTTGTCTGTGTGTTTGTATAGTTTCGGGTAATCTCTGAAATAGCTGGACCAATTATGACGGGTCTTTTATTGGCTGGTAGCTGGTGTATTAAAAAGTAACTTTGGCTAATTTTTTTGGAAAAAAAAACTTTTATTTATTGCGTCCGAGACGAAACAAAGTTCGCCGGGTCAGCTAGTATATAATGTAGTAGTACTAGTAGCCTAATCTGTTACCAAAACACGATTCAAGTGTTCAATAATCTGACCAATTCGATCAGGCCGCAAATAGTTCACTTAGATTGAACGGGCACGGGTATGTCGGTCAGCAGACGAGGCCAATATAGACCTCATTTCTATCAGCATCCGACATGACCGACACATGACCACACTTCAGGATCATATATTCATCATCGTTAGGAAAATTGTATTAATATAACACAGCTTCACGCCTTTTTACTACCGAAGGTGTAAGCAGCGGCTGTTAAGCCTATACTCGTCGTTATTTTTAAGTCGCAAATGGAATTGGTGACGAATCTATAGGCATAAAGATTTTAGTCATCGATATTAATCACACAGAGCTTTTGAAAGGTATTTTGAAAAATCATGAGCGAGGATTCCAATCCGCGTTTCCTTGATTCGGAAGTGGGTTGCTCAGCCACTGGAACACCGAGACTTGAAAATAGTATTATTGTATCGACAAACACATACATAATAACATTTTTTTTAATTTATGTGAATGTTGCCAACTTCATATTGCCAATATTATGGCAGCATAGATCATGTTTAATTTCTTTATCTTCATCTAACTTTGATAGACGATAGACTAATAATCGCTTGCTGTCTTTAAAAACCGTTTAACCACACGATGAAGCAAACAGCAATAACTAACGTAAGTTCACGTCTTTTTCTACCCGAAGGTGTAGGCAGCAACTATTAAAGCCTGTAGCATCCGAATCGTAACGTTACGTCCTAAATAGAAAACCTATTGCCATTACACGGTACACGGTTGTCAGGCATCGATATTTATCACACATAACTTCAAAAAAGAATTCCGAGTAAAAATTGTTGTGAGTCCGGAATCGAACCCAACCGTTGGGGAACCGAGACAACAAGTGCATGTTAAATCTATCAATGACATAGGAATTTCAATAATTTTCAATTTGAACGTTTTTCAATAGATGTTATACTTGGTAATGTGAAATCGATACTTAATTCGAGTAAACACGACAGTACATTCTGTTTGAGGATTGCAAATCTGCGACAGATATTGAAGAAGGCGAATGAATAATGTCACTTAGGATTTCATTTAATAAAAACGCTCTCAATATTAAATTAGAAAAGAAAATAAATGATATAAAGTATTTATTATTACTTGTTTCATTGTAAGAAAAATATTTTATTTAAAAAAAACAAGTAAATTCTTATCCTCACTTCCTATGCATTTAAAAAATTAATAAATTATTTATTATCAAAATATATTAGCGTTTCCAGGTTAAAAAAATTTCATTAAAAAATATTCTTATAACGCTAAAACACACATATTTTTTGCTGGTGAAACGTTGATCTGGAAAATATGACACTCGCTAAGTAAAAACTTAGTTTGCTTTTTTTTTTAGGTTATAAATATAGTTATATATATAGTTATATAGTTAAAAATATTGTTTTTTTTTTTAGGTTATTATATAGCTCGTATTTTGTTTGGCAAATAAAATATGTCTGACATTTGAACGTTGACTTTGCATCTAAGGAAAAACCTTTCAAAGACGTTTTTAAATTTAAATTTAGAAATACATATTAATGGGATATGAAACTGGATGCATCAATCTCATATCCCACTTGGTATCTTGCCATATTTTTGTATTTACAATTATTACATAAAATACAAGATGTTATTATATAGGAGTGTAGCTGTAGCAAAAGATTAATTTACATCGTTCCCAAGGAAAAACCTCAAATGAATGTTTAACTTTCGTTAGGCGCATTTACAAATACGAAACGGGAACACCGAAATACTTGACTAGCACAGAGTAATTTCAAATACTCGATAACAATAAATGAAAAAAAATGTTTTACTACATACATCACAAGAGACAAGAGACAAGTATTTGGATAAATTACAAATAAAAAATATTATGCTATCCAAACAGATTTTTACATATTTGCATTTCTGTTTTTGTAAATAACCTAGATAACTTCACGCTAACTTACCTGCGAGGTAAGTTAAGCGAGGTAACGTAGTAGATACTTGATTTTTTCTTTTCGTGATTATGAATTTTGGCGCCAATCTACTCCTACATCCGTCGACTATTTACTAGATATTATTTAGATGAAAATAATTTGTAAAATATTTTAGATATTTATAATAAAAAAAAACATCAGTGAGTTCTGTGTATTGTAACACTACTCTGCGCCAATAAAAGCGAAACTGTCGAAGTAGACATTGATGACATTGGCGAAGCGTTCTAACGCAATTACGGCATAACATTGGCGAACAGCATAGCTGTATATATAAACAAAATATTTCCCATATTCTTATACAGATAAAAAAATATTATAATAAAAAAAAACTTTTCTCTGGCATCTGACGTGGTACAGCAGTAAAACATTCATCTGGATAGAATTTATTCTAGCTGAAATTTGTCTCTTACGACAAATTTTATCATTTAGTAGAATACAAGATGGCGGCTTCAAATATAAAAAAAATACAGAGATAATACCTACCGTTTTTGTTTTTTTTTTATTTATTACAAGCGCTGTAGTACAAGAGAAAGAAAGGAAGATATGCAGACATATTTCAACTATAATTTATTGTATTGAAATAGTGTTCCGTTGAGAAAACCTTTTAAAGATACGAGCAGATCGTGCAGGGTAGTGTGGGCTGAAGCAGGCCGAGGGTACGGGTGTTTATAAGTCTGCAAGTATATACTTCAAGCTTGAAAATCTTGAAATCTCTTGCAAAAAAAAACAGCGAGTTGAATAGACGATATTTTTATTTTTTTGAGGACGGCTATTTTCATTTTTGCCAACCAAGTAAATTAGTAGTATTTGCAAGTTGCAAGTATTCCGATGACGTTTTACTTATTATAGTAGTAGTTACAATATTTCCAAGAATAAAAAAACGTAAAAACCACAATCAAATTAGCACAATTAGTACGTATTCTTAGTGTGATTTACAACTAACAATTATAGTGGACGCTTGTAAATATAGGTGCTAATGAAGTTCTAAAAAATATTCAACCTCACAATTAAGAGATGTTAATAGGTTGTTAATTATTGTGAATTAGTTCAGACAGTTCCAATGAATAAATTTATATTAATATCTAGGCTGTAAAAGGTTTTATTTTTCATTTTCTTTACGTTGACACCTTAAAGACATAAAGATGTGGACAGTGGCTACTTTGTTTCGCCAAATGAAAATATTTGATACCATGAGATTGCTCGCTTATTGTCATATGTCAGTCACGTATTATCATTTATATATTTATCAAAGTGACTTTACAGTGTATCGGGTTCAAATCAGGACCTAATTAATAAAAGTTCTCTTACTGAACTATGTACAACAAAAGGTCTGTAACTAACATTTCTTAAAACAAAAACCCTACACTTGTGGTTATAATTAAGTATAATATTTTTATTATTTTGTTACCCTTAAAAACTAAATTTATTTCTAAACATTTAAGATTTAAATAAGCAATATAATATACAATTCAAATTGTACAGTGTAATTACAGACGTTGAAGGAAGTGTACCTAAGGTTTTATACAAAGCGAGTTCCGTGCAAATCCCCTTCTATTATCTAAGGGACAAACTTTGGAGAGAGAAATAAAGCCGTTGAAATATTAAGGAAAGCAGGTTGTTACTTTATTTTTATTTTTTAACGCCGCCCACAAAGTAAAAAGATGTCCAGCGTTTTATTCAGTTGGATATAACGCGGTGGTGATTCGAATGTTTCCAAATTAGGTGATTTTATTGTTCACTAGCTGACCCGGCGAACTTTGTTACATAACATAACTTCACGCCTTTTGTTACCCGAAGGTGTAGGCAGCGGCTGTTAAGCCTCGTCTCGCCGTTATGTTTACGTCCCAAATGGAATAGGTGGCGAACCTATTGCCATACCGGGCACAAAGTTTTTCAGTCATCGATATTTATCACACATAACTTCCGAAACCAATTTCGAAAAGTCATTGGTGTGAGCTAGTGTCGGGAATCGAACCCGGATCTCTGGATCAGAAGCCGTGTGCTAGACCACTGCGCCACCGAGACTGTAGTGAACTTTGTTCCGCATTAAAAATGAGTCAAATTTGTTTATTTCTTAGATTTTCGCGAATCACATTCATAATATTGAAACAACTTTTTATAGATTATATCTCGTTTATTTAGAACTTATTTTCCATTTATTTCCCGACGTTTTAAGTACGAAAATAAGTTATAAATAAACGCGATATAATCCATAAAAAGTTGTTTCAATGTCAAATTTGGATATTAAGAAGTACACTATTTATCGGAACGCATCTTGGCCGATACTACTAGACGACTCAACTGCTATGTCCCGCTATGTTAATACTGTAATATCTTCGCTTATATTACATGCTGTAAAGGGCCATATTGATCTATATTAAAAGCACAATTTAATTGAGATACTTCACTGGATGAAAATTAATGCTGTAATTTTTAAAATCGCTTCGTAAAGAAGCCATTATTTTACGTAAAAAAAAAATAAGAAATAAAAATTATAATTGTGGGTTATCTATCCCAACCTATAAGACATGCCGTCGCGGACTTTTTGTAGATCTTTTGAAGGTGGTTAATAATGTAGTACATTGTTTCGATCTATCACTTAGGGTTCAGCCAGCGTTTGTAATTAGATTGCAATCTCGAAAATTAACATTTTTCTTTAGTACATTTTACATGAATTATAGATAAAAGTTGAAACCGTTGAAACCTTTTATTCGTTAAAAAACCCGCATCAAAATTCTTTGCGCAGTTTCAAAGTTATAAGCATATAAGGGGTCAGACAGCGGAAAACGACTTCGTTTTATACTATGTAATGAAATCATGTTGAACACTAATAACAGGTCTGATGCTACTTTGAAGCCCAGAGATTTTTGTAAAGTGAAACAAAGAACAGATGCCTGAATTTTTTTTTTGAAATTAGTATAATAGGTTGTGGACTATAAAACCTGTGGAGCTGACTCTTGGGTTCGATTCAATCAATTTTATGAACACATGTATTCACAATATTAGTTATATTTCAACCTTTGTTGTGTTAACAATAGATGTAAACTTTTATTCGACGGGTATTAATATCGCTTTGTACGTATAATGGATTAAATTTTTAAACAAATTGACTATGTCTATCTATTACCTTTAATGTGTCTTTATAAATTCCTATTCAATTACATTTTGGGGTAAATGAATGCTATGTCATATATCAGAACGTAGCATAATTTCACGCGTTTTTATAACCATCAACTCGCTGAATGGGCCGGCTCGACCGGTGAACTACCACCACCTCTCAGAAGATCAACGTAAAGTGGCTCATGCCGCATTTCGTTCGGAGAACCAACCCCCTTCCCTACTACTTCCTGTCCTACACCCTTAAAAGTCGGCAACGCAACTGTAACACTATATGTGTTGTAGGTGTCCATGGGCGGCGATAGTCACTTAACATCAGGGGACACCCTGCTCGTTGCTTGCTTTAAATATGCATCTAGATTAAAATCAGAGACTTTAATTCAGAAGTGAGTACTGAAGTGCCAAGCCACCGAGATTACGCGTTTCTTAACTTATTTATATTTCAAATAAATAAAATACAAAAGAGGTCTACTGTTTAATATAAGGCTTTTGGAGAGTATTGTAGAAGGCTCTAATGCAGACCTCTTGGCCCAATTAATGATTCATAAATATTAAAGCCTTTGCATAATAACCCTCGACTTATTTAAATAAATGTTTCGTTGAACTGGGATGAGGAAGGGAGAGGGAAAGGGATTCATCCACCGGATACCCCTCTCACCAAGCAAAACGTGGCATGAGCCACACTACGCCGATTTTCTGAAAGACTGTGGTATTTAATCGGTAGAACTGGCCTCTTCATGTAGCGAACTGTGTGGCTCAACCGCTAAATTTTCAAAAGTAATTTGCGATAATTATTTTTCGTTTGTCTATGGCAAAAGATTTCACCATCTATTACATGGCAAATTAAGAAAAAATAATGTTATCTGTATATAGATTCTGACTCGGTTCTGATATTTTTTTCGGAAATTAAATTATTGTTTAAATAAGTTAATATAATATAAATAAGTTAAATAAGTTAAGTTAATTGCAGTTTAGTCTCGGTGGTCTGGTGGTCGAGAAGACGGTGTCTGAATCCAGAGGTCGTGGTTCGAATCCTGTAACTGGCTCACACCAATGAAATTTTGAAATTGTTTTCGTAAGTTAAGTGTGATAAATATCGTTGACTGAAACCTACAAAGGTTTCAGTCATCGATATTTATATCGATATATAACCTAATGCCATATCGGATACAAACCCGATATGGCATTAGGTTCGCCACCTATTCCATTTGGGATGTAAACATAACGGCGAGACGAGGCTTAACAGCCGCTGCCTACACCTTCGGGTAACAATGGCGTGAAGTTATGTTATGATAAGTTAATTAATTCACGAAACGATAAGCAATCGCCAATGAATTTGAAATCAATCTAACTGTTATAAGTGCACTGTGTCGGCGTATGAATGTTCCTCTACGAAAGTTCTCAACGATAACGAAAAGTTTGACTTCTCAAAGTTAAGTTAAACTCGGTACGTAAT
Organism: Euproctis similis; assembly: GCA_905147225.2. Classification (NCBI taxonomy): domain Eukaryota; kingdom Metazoa; phylum Arthropoda; class Insecta; order Lepidoptera; family Erebidae; genus Euproctis; species Euproctis similis. The sequence continues at coordinate 16,960,417 of LR990116.1, forward strand.
CGAGAACGAAATTCACTCGAATAACAAATTTCTTTTGGTCTTATGTGAAATCAAAACGTTTTCATTTAGTATTAGCAAATGCAGTATTGCAATTGCAATCCAAATCTAATAAGAAAATATGTAAAAAGTATGCGGTCCAGTCTTCGAGACTAAAAATGACTAAAATGTTTGTGCCCACTATGGCCCCAGTACGTCCCAAATGGAATAGGTTCGCCACCTATTCCATTTGGGACGTAAACATAACGGCGAATAGAGGCTTAACAGCCGCTGCCTACACCTTCGGGTAGAAATAGGCGTAAAGTTATGTATGTATAAAGAATGCGAATTTTAACAAAGGTTATATAACATGATATGCATTAAAACAAAACATTGAAACGATAAAAGTAACAAGACGATATCACGCCGAGTCCCTTGCGAGGAAGACAGAAAAAACTGATTGCTATATGAGACAATTTTTATGCAGCACGCTCGCTTTCGTAATTTTCATAACTCTTGTCATACAAGTTCATAGCGTAACTCGTCGCAGCCCTAGACTCCCATGTCCGTACTTTTTAGCTGTATATGTGCTTAGTGATTATATCATAGACTTTTGTTATTTGTCTTTTAAAAACAAATACTGTAAAACATACAACAAAAAAACGCTACAAAGATTCGTAGCAATTAGAGACATGTAAACGTATTTCTTGTACAAAGTAAGTAATTCCTGTAAATGCCTGAGTACAGTCTGAAGACATATCCCAGTTTCAGCTGACCATTGAGCAGGCTTTGGGTATATGAAGTGTAAATGAAAACCAATTATACCAAATCAAATACTTGAAAAGAAAATATCTATATTACATAACTAGCTGACCCGGCGAACTTTGTTTCGCCTCGGAACCAATAAATAAAAGACTGTTTAAAAAAAGTAGCCTAAGTTAGTACTCCTTATTAAATCAGCTACATAGCAATAAAAGCCCCGCCAAAATCGGTCCAGCCATTTCAGGTATTACCCGGAACAGAAAACAGACCAAAATTGACAAAAATGATATTTTAATGTATATTCCATATACATTAAAATAGTCGAACTTCCAAGTCGCTACACTCTTGGCAGAGTGGTAGTGATTGTCACGTGTGGATTGGTGACTCGCTGCACTATCTGTCGCCATTCTTCCCTCACCATTGCCTTTCTAGTGTATTCGTTCAATGAACCGTCAATTGCTATCTTTATTTGGTCGGTCCAGCGCATGGGTGCTCTGTCTCTAGGTCTAGTGCCCCCGACCTTACCCTGCACCACAAGCCGCTCCACAGATGTATTATCTCGACGCGAGACATGTCCAAAGAAAGTACAGAATACGGCCCTGTACGATGAATTCTTCCATCGTACAGGGCCGTATTCCATATAAATTTTCATATTAATGTAGCAAAAAACCAGTTAATTCAATATTACAAACAGACACTTCAATTTTATTATATGTATGTATGTATCTTAGCTGTATTTTATAAGAATTTTACTTTAAATGTTTTCTTTCAATGGGAAATCTAGTTTGGAAATTATAGATGAATATGAAATGAATCATCAATAACTAAATAAATATGAAATTCCAAGCTATGGACCACCTCATTAAAGTCGGTTTATAAACGAAAATATAAACAAGTCATTAATCCTGAAACCGCACAAGATCTTATTAAAATAAGTGTTGGCCATTAAAACAACAAAACCAAGATCGGTGGGTGGCCTCTTAAATCTCGTTAAGAACAAAATGATAAATTGTTAATTATTTTGACGTTTAAAATTTATTTGACGGTCATGCGATATTCAAGATGAATGGGAAAAACGTAATATTTCCTTTTCTTTTCCTTCGGTAGTCCAGTGGTCGAGCTCCCCACTTCTGATTCCGAAGTCATGGGATCGATTATAGGCTCACACCAATGATTTCTCGTAATTGTTTTCCAAAGTTATGTGTGATAAATATCGTTGATTTACAACTTTGTACCCGGCAATAGATTCGGCACCTATTCTGTCTGGGACGAAACGTAACTGAGGCTTAACCGCTGCCTACACTTTCGGGTAGAAAAAGACTAAAAAAAATCTGCAATAAATAGAGTAGATTATGAACTCTTAATGCTAATAATTAAGTATCCTTGATCCTCTAAATGAGTTATTAGACCCTCAGACGGAGAAGAAGCGCATCCAAGATAAACGACGATTTAAGTATTACAAAATTCTTTGCAATAAATATAAATAAATAATTCTAGACGCAGAAATATTCCATTTTACAGAAGTAAAGTTGTGTTCTAATTAGAGAAAGAAAGTTTGAAAACTGAGTAAAAAAAAAAGTAGTTAAGATCTAGGAAAACTTTCATTAACGCTATGTAAAACATTTTCTTCGAGAAATATTAAATTAATCTACAAGTCCGCAGTGGATGAAAACACCTTCCATTTTTCTCTAGCACAAGAAACGCAAGAAAATGTTAGTGAATAATAATTGTCATATCTCATATTCTTGAACTTTCATTGTTGAAATGTAAGACCAATCTTAGAGTGTTCATACATAAATTCACCCCAACTGCCTTGAAGGATAGCGCTATAAGACACGATTCTTACACGCCTCACTCGCTTCTATAACTTTCATAATTTTTGTCATACCCGCTCGTTGACTCGTTCTATTTGGTCATAGAAAATGTGTTGTGGCGCACTCGACTCCAGCATTCATCCGCGTTTTGAATTGTATATCTGCTTAGTCAATCTTGCAGTGTCCATTATTTTTACACATTGGAACCATTGGAGCATGCACTTTCTTACTTTAAGCCAACGTCATTCCTTACAACTTTGTTTTCGACGCGTTCGGCGAGAGTCACTCCGCATATTTTTCGCAATGCCTTCATTGCGACATTCCCAACTCTCGCTTCAGCAAGTTAGCGTTGGTTAGTGGTTAGTTGGTTAGTTACGAAATGTTAAATTAACGGAATAAAATTTTACTCTGTCTAAATACATAGCGAGCCAATTGCTATATCATATGCTTATAAACCATGACATATCATAATTATGCTCGCTCGAGAAAGAGATCATAACTTGATTTTAAATTAGACATGATACAACTTACAAAACGAACATTGCTTAGAACCTGAGATTGTCCTTATAATAATCACCTTTAATTTCGTTGTAGTTTAAATAAAATATTTATTTTAATATTTATTTTTTATTTATATATTAAATATTAATATAAATATTCCGTTTCATTAAAATCTGCAAGATTTTGCGAGAAAAGTCATCATGAGCTAAGTGCAAATTTAAATGAAAACAATACAGTTTTCAATCAGAGTATCGAGCAAACCCTAAATGTCACCATCACATTGTGCCATTGTTAACTTCGTATCTGCCTTAAAAGTTAATCCCTGAGAGGTAACAGAATAAACAGCCAGATTGAATAGTTCGAAGTAACTTTATCAGGAGACCTCACCGTGAACTTTGTTGAAATCAATTTGATACGAAGTTACCGGCACTTTGAAAGCTGCTTTTAATCTTTGTTTAATGGTGAATAGAAAATTAATATATTTGCTTCACTTAATTAATATCGACTTCAAAATATACATTCATACGATTAAGTGTACTTATGTCTCCGATTAAGATAACTATAGCTGATGGTACTATATTATAATGGGCAACATTTTTATTTTATTCCTTTCTATGTTTCTTTTTTACTTCCTTGTCCTTATTAGCCCAAGGTGTAGGCAGCAAACAAATTCATCAACACCTAGAACTAATTATGAGGTATTATTATATTGGCTAGTTCCATACCGTCTTCTTACGTTGTTCCCATCCTTGGGGTCGTGCTGACTAGTTTTTTTAGTTTTTAGTTTTACACTTCCCTATCATTCACTTCTTCCACACTAACTCTCTTCTTATGAATGTCATCTTTCACCCTATCCATCCATGTTTACCTAGATCTTCTTCTTGCATTATTTCTTTTCACATTCATATTTATGATTCCTACTTTTATTTCATTGTCTAGTATCATATATCGATTATAATTCATCGATAAGATTTCCGGAAATATTTCATAGAAATCATCAGTTACTAGTAAACAGTCAGTAACACTTCAATCACAACGAGTCGGTCTCGGTAGTAACAGACTGTAAACACAACAATGATTAGCTAATAGCTAATATTTATAAAGAAATAAAAATATTATATGTAATTAGATTACCTTATGTAATATTGATTGTTCCGTATCAAGGAATGAAGATTGTACTTACCTATATCATGTACTGGGTAATAATGATGTTAAGTACGCAACAACATTGTAAAGGCTGATAACAATTACTTATGTCAAACAAATAAATATGTGAACGTTTAAACAAGTATCAATCTCTTTGCGAACTTAATAGGATTTGCAATTATTTGAATTAAGAATATAGGTTACATTGTTTTTTATTCATCTTTCGTTGTACAAAGAGTTCATATATCAACAATATTAATTCTCAAAATTTCTTTTAATTCTAGATATCTTACTTTTTGCTTTTACAAAGCTGCATGGGGAAGATATTTCACAACACTATGTGAGATCATATTTTACATTAAATGTACCCACACGTTATTTATAGAGGAATATTAGGATTTTTTTTGAATTATTACTGTTAGTATTTTATATTCATTATATCTGTAATATTTTAATATGAAAGTTTATGAAGATGTTGATTTTTTTGTTTCATTTGTTGATTGAAAAATTCCTGAATTAATATAGAGGTTACTTTTTGTGCCACTATTTTGTTTTTATTCTATATAAATGATTACAATTTAAGTACATCTTTGCGAACGAAATTACGGGAAAAATATAACGACATAACATAAGTTCACGCTTTTTTCTATCAGAAAGTATAGGCAGCGTCTGTTAATCCTGTACTCGTCGAATCGTTACGTCCCAAATGAAATAGGGGGCGGAACCTATTGCCATACACACTAAACCACCGAGACTTCACGAAACACATATTTCTTATAACAACATTAGCACACGCAATATTTTGAATATCTGAACATTCCCATACATGATTTCAAAGGCTTATTATAATTCTCATTCTGACGCAGTAGGGGAGGTTACTAAAATAGCAGAAGCTTCACACAAATAGCGCTTGTAAAGTTGATGGACTAGCTGGACGTTTATCAGCTTACAAAACCATAACTCAGAGCAGCAGTGGGCTGGGGCCTGGGTGTAATCTATGTCATCTATCAAAACTACCAACTGACAACCCCAACTGTAAATTATTCCCGGTACCTAAATTATTAATTAAATAGTTCAACTTACAAATTGCAAGTATTTCGCATATGAACTGTATGACAAACGTACATGTATTCTAAGCTTCTATTATGAACGTTTAAGTTCAGTGTAATTTGGCATAACGCTTGTTGTCATACTAACGGAAGTTGGGAGAATATATTATTCTAAAACAATAAGATCTATTTAAAATAAAATTGATGATATCTATACTTCTATATTTAATAGATAAATGTGAATGTAAGTTTGTTTGTTACTCTTTCAAGCGATAACTACTCAAGCGATCATCATGAAACTTTGTACACATATTTTTGAAGGTATTAGAAGTAACATAGGGTACTTTTTTTTTCTTTCTTTAATTTACATATATTTGCACCCAAAGGAAATACTTATAATATACTCTTCAAAAATATCCTACATTAATACTCTGCATTTATCCCTATCCCCATCCCTACTAATATATAAATGTGAATGTAAGTTTGTTTGTTACGTTTTGACGCGATAACTACTCAACCGATCATCATGAAACTTTGTACACATATTTTTGGAGGTATTAGAACTTTAGAAGTAACATAGAATACTTTTCAATGCGAGCGAAACCGCGTATAAAACCTAGTTTAGGAATAATTAATGAAGTCGATATTGGAGCCAACACCGTAAAAATACAACTGCTACAAATACGTGTCTTTCTGAATACTCGATGGTCTCAAGCACAGTTTTCGCTGGCTTAAGCCATCAAGCCTTTTGCAGTGGTAAAGCCACGCAGTTCGCTGCACAAAAGGGGCCGGCTCAACCGATGAAATACCAGGATCTCACAGAATATCGAGTAAAGTGGCTTTTGCCGCGTTTCGCTCGCTGAGAGAGGTATCCGATGGGCTAATCCCTTTCCCCGTCCCCTTCCCATCCCACTCCCGTCCATATCATATTGTAAGGGCCGGCAACGCAACTGTAACACTATATGTGTTGCAGGTGTCCACAGGCGGCGTTTGTTGCTCACCATCAGGTGACACGCCTACTCCTTTGCCTCCTATACCATAAAGAAAGAAAGGCTAACATAGCATTATAGACAATACACGGAATTATCATATTATTTTGTTTTTATTGGAAAATTGAAGATGTCTGAAATGCAATAACTTTGAATACTATTACGGTCCATTATGAAGCTACTAGCTACCCAAAGGTGTAGGTAGCGGCTATTGAGCCTTGCCTCGCGATTTTTACGTCTCTAATGGAATTGAAATAATAAAATGGATGTGAAATACTAATAATATTCATTCAATAAACATAAATACAATTGTGAAGTTAGTTAATACTACATAACAAACTTTTGCGTTTATTACATAGCAAAAGTATTTTACAGCGGTCATTGTTAATGAAAGGCAAACTTTTAATATTTCCCTGTAAAATGTAAAACAGATGATGCAGTTTTTTCTATATAACGCCCGGGTGAGTTTTAAATTATTATTTAAAAACTTATGTATAAAATTACTACGATATCGTTGTATACTGATATATTTTTTTAACCAATCAAAATGAAAATTCATTTGGAACTTTATAATAACAATAGACGTATAGAGCGAAATAGCGAAAATAGACTTATAGAGAAGGTTGTAGCAAGTCTCATAATTAAAACTCTATAAATTTAAGGAGCTTATAAAAAGCTACATAATTTTCCAAATGGCCACCATGGGACACGGAAGTAGGACCTATTTTCTAAAAACTAATAAAGCAAAGCCCCATTCATGAAATAGAAGGAGACTGGCAACCTCGTTGTAGCGAACCTGACAAGCCATTAGGATTCATAAACAAAGTAAAAAATAAAAAACAGAAATGAATATGTTTGTATTTCTTTAGTTTTAAATACAAACTTTTTTTTCTAACAACAATTGGTTATAATCCATCATGTTTATTTAATTTTATGTGAAACGCCTGGGCCAATTTGAATGATTTATTTGTGTTTATTAGATTCAAATGGCTCGAGCCATTTAGTAGAAGTTCACTGTCAATAAAAAAATATGATATATTCATAAAGAGAAATTGTAATCGACCTCTCAGAAGACCGACGTAAAGTGGCTCATGCCGCGTTTCGCTCGGTGAGAGAGGTACCCGGAGGCCCACCCCCCTTCCCCATCCTTTCCAATCCCCTATACCTGAAAGGTCGGCAACGCAACAGTAACACTATATGTGTTGCTGGTGTCCATGGGCGGCGTTGGTTGCTTACCATCAGGTGACACGCCTGCTCGTTTGCCCTCCTATCCCATAAAAGCAAAACTAGAAACGGTGGTCCAGTGGTCGAGCACCCCGCTTCTGAATCAAGAAGACGCGGGTTCGAATCGTAGATCACAGACTTTTCGAAAGTAATGTGTGATAAATATCGATTACTGAAAACCTATTCCACCACCACCAATTCTATATGGTACGTAAATATAACGGCGAGTCGAGGCTAAACAGACACTGACAACCTCTTCATATAGTAAAAGGCGTGAATCAATTTTATGTGTTATAATTCGGTTAATTAAATGACCATATAATAAATATATTTTAGGAACTGAACTGAAACAAAAAGCTTTTGATTGACAATAATAACATTTTTGGCCAATATTCTCTCGTCGACGAATATTATGGACGCCAATGTTACATAATTTAACAAATAGCCACCATGGGACACGGAATTGGAACATATTTCCTAAAAAACTAATAAAGAAAAAATACTTAAGCCCCATTAAGGAAATTGAAGGAGACTATAAATCTGGTCGTATAATTTTATACTTTATGTTTTTTTATTTAATGATGAATATATATTTTAGTTTGGTTTTTACTCAATCTCTAACTACTAGTATTATAAAACTATAGATTTTTTTCTAATTGAACACCATCTTACATCTTCCTGCCCTGTTCCTATTAATTGTGGTCGACCCAACAAGTTTCTTCTTTTCCTACCCTACTTAATCATGTCGTCTTTAACACAATACATTCATATTATCTTATTTCCACTTCCTCATCTCTTATTTCCTTTTACATTTAGGTTTTTTATACCTCTCGTAACATGTGGGCCTCGTGGCGCGTGGGTGGAATGAGGTCGGGGTTTCGATTCCCACCCGAGCACAAATATTTGTGACAAACATGAATATCTGTGTGATGTCTGGGTGTTTTTCTATGTATTATAAGTATGTATTTACAAAAGAAAAGTATATATGTATTAATATCCGTTATCTAGTATCCATAACACAAGCATTTAGTTGCTTAGCTTGGAACTAGAGGGCGCTGTGTGTATTGTGTCCAAGATATTATATGTGTATCATCCTTCCACGTTACAGTCGTATGTTTTTTTATTTGAGCCAACAGATGCAACTAGAAAAATGTATATTTATTTCTCAGATTTTTGCGAATCACATTCATAACATTAAAACAACTTTTTAGAATAATATCGCGTTTATTTATTACTTATTTTTATTTATTTTTATTTATTTCCCGACGTTTCGAACTCTTTACAGAGATCATTTTCACGAGTGATGAACAAAAAGATGGTAGTCGTTCAAAAGCTATATTCATTGATACAGAGAGCACCCAGTTTTTGGAAATAAAATTCAAAAAGTTGATGTTAAAAATATGATTTTTACTATTGGTAACCCACTGCATTCAACTGCTGGTTTGTAATTTGGGTTCCTAGCTAATATTACACAGAGAGAGGTCTTATTATCTGAGTTTGTATATACATCCTGGGTAATTTTCGGAACTAGTAGAGTTATTTTAATATTTGTCATAATGTTATTGGTATAAGTCTCGGTGGCGCAGTGGTCGAGTACACGGCTTCTGATCCAGAGGTCCGGGTTCGATTCCTGACACTGGCACACACCAACGACTTTTCGAAATTGTTTTCGGAAATTATGTGTGATTAATATCGATGACTGAAAACTTTGTGCCCGGTATGGCAATAGGTTCGCCACCTATTCCATTTGGGACGTAAACATAACGGCGAGACGAGGCTTAACAGCCGCTGCCTACACCTTCGGATAGCAAAAGGCGTGCAGTTATGTAATGTTATGTTATTGGTATTCTATTACAGATAGTTATGGGTTATATGTTTTATCTGTACAAACTGACAGATCCAACTTTGTTGGGGAACGTTCGGGAATCTATGGGATTTTTTTTAGTTTAAAATACTTCAGTGCCTTATGTGTAAGCTTCATGACCAATGTGGTGTAAGAGCAATACAGCAGAACTGTGACGTGGTGTTTAAATGTTGGCCTCTTTACGAAGCCCTAAAGTCGCTCAGCGTGCTATGGAGCGGGCTATGCTTGGAATCTTGCAATACGGGTATAAGCAAGAGATTTGCTTATACCTGTACTTAACTTAGCCCAAAAAGTTAGCACGCTGAAGTGGAGATGGGCAGGCCACATTACTCGACGAACCGATCGTTAGCAAAGAAAGTTTCTCAAGTGCGACCACCAACTGATCAAAAAAAATAGGCAGTCACCCCACTAGATAGACCGACGATCTGGTAATACCGCCAGGAAGTCAATGGATGAGACTGGCGCATGACTGTGAGTTGTGGCGTTTGTTAAAGAAGGCAGTCCTGCCGTAGAGCCTGAAAGGCTAATGATGTGTATATAATTTCGTTTAGCTTAAATAACAAAATATTTTTTATATTGTACTATTTCTCTTTAAATAAATACCAGATATAGTTGATAATACCAATACAGGTACACACCACAGGACCATTATTACATTAAAACAATATTTAACTACAATTAAGTCAACAGAGAATCCATTTTAAAAACCGTCCGAAGTTAATTTAAACACGAACATAATATTAATAATATGGTAATTATACATAAATTACATTTGCGTTCCATTTTACTTTACATTTTCCGATTAAAATTGGTTTTAATTGCGTTTCTGGTTGATAATGAAATATGATTTGTTAAAATATTTATTTACAGTTAACCACATGAAGTTCGTTAGGATCGCTATTGGTGCTAACTTCGTTAATATAATTAAAAGCATTTCTTCTTCGGCTTATTCAACTTCGTGCCTGTTCCTACCGCAGGATGTAGGCAGTGACTAGTTAAATTTAATGTCCTGAATGGAATATCTTATCCCATTTTAAGTACAACATGTCATCCTTTTGAACTATGCATGCTTTTAAAAGATTTGGCTATCGTTTTGTGTATAGCCGTCTGCCTGACTGTCGACGGGAGTGTTTTCGTTGGTGGTTAATCCCCCCACTCGTGAATGATTACTGAGACTCGTGAACTAAAATAATCAATAACTTTTTTTAGTTTAACATAAAAAAACGTTCATTCATTTATTAGTTTTTCTTTTTGTAATACCCCATATGTTGAAAGAGGCCTCCACCAATTTGATAATTGCACCTGCCTGCATATCCAGGTATTAAAAGCTATGAGTTTTGGCAATACTTCTGTTAATCAAAATGGAGAGAAATATTGCACAAGGAGAATTAATTTTTTACATTTTTTAATTATATAATGTACAAATAACACGTTTAATTAACATACATAAGACGTTTCATAACTTCACGCCTTTTTCTACCCAACGGTGTTGGCAGCGGCTGTTAAGCCTCGACTCGCCGTTATGTATAGTCCCAAATGCATTAGGTTGTGAACCTATTGCCATAAACCGGGCACAGAGTTGTCAGACATCGAAATTTACACACAACTTCCGAAAATAATTTCGAAAAGTCATTGTATTCGAACCCACACTTCTTGATTCAGAAGCGAGGTGCTTGACCACTTTTATATAGATTATAGTTATGAAGTGATTCTAGTTTCATAACATAACATAACTTCACACCTTTTACCCCACTCGACGTTATGTTTACCAATTGGAATAAGGTGGCGAACCTATTGTCATACCGGGCACAAATTTTTTACTCATCGCTATTTATCACACATAACTTTCGAATTCGTCATTGGTGTGAGCCAGGATTCGAATCCGCGATTTTTTGATTCAGATGCGCGGTGCTCGACCACTGGACCACCGAGAATGTTAGTTATTGTTTTCAATTCACAGTTTTATAATGAATAAATATTTAAATCTACATAATCTAAATTCTCAGTAAATAATTGTTAACCAAATATCCTCAGCACCTTGAAATAACGAAATCTTGAGAAATTTAATTAGTCAGTCACAATACCTATTACGCTGTCATTAATAATTAAATTAATTTGAAGACTATTAATTTTGGAATGCCATTTAATAGTCTTATGTGATATGTTTCAGATTTATAATAAACCAGGGTTGTTTGTTAGTACAAATTAAATATATGTTTTCAAATAAATATTTTTAAATAGTAGCTATCGATTTTAAATGAGTAAACTTTTGATTGAGCCGTACCAAGTTCGAATTCGGACTAATGGCAGTTAGGAAATCTTTTCTGAAGTTATCTGTAATTAATAACAACCACAGATATTGTAACTAATCTATGGCAGTACCTTTCACTATTTATTCCATAGTATCCATTCCATGGGGTGAAGTAATTCATTCGACGTGTCGAAAAATAATTGCCCTTATACTTTTGAATATATACATTCATTGCCTACATAAAATTGAAAATTCCCCATCTTTTTAAATAATATTTAGGGTCACATTCTGATCAAACATAACTTATCCAATTTACCAAAATCTTGCAAACGGAAATATGTAAAGATAGAAGTACGGGCATCTATTTAGAATGCTATTATTACTTAAAATTAAAACTTAATCTACTCATTTAAATTTTAATCATTGTCCTCGGGGTACATAGATAAAACAACTGTCTGCTGAGATTTAATCCCTACCCGAGTAGGTACAAATATTTATGGAGCATGGATGTAGTGGGTCTGGGTGTTTTATTTAAAAAAAAAACTATATAAGCTCCATACTACAGGCATTTACTTGTTTAACATTGAAAGCTTGTTTAATATAGATAGCAAAGCGCTGTGTTATTTCTAAAACATTACAATATACAAAAAAATCTTCGAAATACTATGAACTAGTTATAATTTAATTAATATCATAAAACTGTATGTGAAATCCATAAATGAGATACCTTCTATAGAAGAGTAAACGTTGAATCAATTACATAAATAAAACCAACTTCGAATAAACCAAGATCTAAACTCAAAAGCCCCAATTGTACTGCTCCATAATATAAATGTAAAACTAACAATGGCAATATTTAGCCTCCCCCCTTTAACGTAAAAAGCGAAATGAAACATTGAAAACAATGCAGAACTCCGTACTTTACTGTCCAAACGCTCCATAACTGGAATGTATCTCGTGTTTAAAATAAAAGACAATAGCACTCGTTTTATGAATTATGCATGCTAAATAATGACATGCATACATACATAACTTCATGCCAAATCCCTTGCGAGGCAGGCAGAGAGAACAGATCGCCATAAGTTACGATTCTTACACACCTCAATCGCTTCTTTGACTTTTATAACTCTTTTCATTCACGCGCGTCGATTATTAAGGCTCCTGATATCACTTTCACACTTCATCACTAAATCATTTATTTAAATTTGAATGAAACAGTAGACCCGTATTATATTTAATATAATCTTCTTCTTCTCTGTCGTATCGCTCTTGGCAGAGTGGTCGTGGTCATGTTGAGGCGGGCGCCTCAACATGACCACGACCACTCTGACATTAGAGGCGTTGACATTAGAGGCGGACACAGCTTTTGACACGATCTCGCGCCATCTCTTTCGATTTGCAGACTCTGGTGATCATAGGTGATCTACCGCGTGATCTAGTTCCCTCGATTTTTCCTTGTACGGCCAGCCGTTCGATCGAGTTGTTATCGCGTCTAGAAACATGTCCAAAGTACTGCAGTATGCGCATCTGTACTGTGGTCGACAGACGCCTAGTAATGTAATAATTTAATATAATAGATAGATACAAAAACATATTAATACATTTAACCAGTAAAGATTTAATAAAATATAATTACTACACACAATATCTGTTTTTTTTTATTTTTAAGCGGGAAATGAACTTAGGGCTTGATGCAAAGCATTAGTCCCAGCCGGTTGTTTTAACCAAGTAACGATGTTGTTCATTTAAAAGATACGATCTTATTATAGTATTGTTACATACATATTTATTTTGTTTTCATTGCGAACATCAGATTGTTTTAATCTTGACAAAATAAGATTTTTAGAAGTTATTTAATAAAAAAGTGTAACAAAATACTTTTTAAGAGTTTATTTGTACTTTTTTCATAATTTTGATAATTATAAAAAGGGGACATTTGGATGAACGGCTGTCACGAGTTCGGAGTAGAAGTTCCCGAGCTGTAAGGTGATGTATATGTTCTGGAAGATCTGAGGCACAGTTTTAAGAGCACTAGGGCTTTATTTTTCTATATAAAGTACATACAAATAACAGGCTGACAGATTTAAAGAGAGTCAAAAAGACATAAGTTATTTATTTAATATTCAAATGCCTTCAATATAAGCTTGCATTTGAAGTATTAAATATTAGCTGCACACCTGGCTAACTCGGCACTCGACAATAATGGAACTTACTTGCACCTATCCTAAACAAACCTTACAAGTTGATGCTGGTACGAAAATAAACTTAAGTTAGGTAGCGAACTAAACATATTTGTGCAACTGTGTAGTCTAAATATTTGAGCAAATATTCAAGCACTATTTTGAACAATACTCATCATGTAATTGCAAATGTAGTTAAATGTTGCCAGTATTTAACGATAATATGTTATGTCTCGGTAATATGGAAGTCTCGAGTACGATTCCTGGCTCATACTAATGATTTTTACAAGTAGTAAGTATGTGTGAGAAATATCGATGACTGATAAGACGGGCCTCGTGGTGCATTAGTAAAACTACCGACTGCAGAATCGACGTTGGCGGGTTCGATCCCCACGCGAGTGCAAATATTTATGATAAGCATGATTGTTCGTATGGCGTCTGGGTGTTTTGCTATGTATGTATTTTTTTAAAGTATAAATGTATTAATATCCGTTATCTAGTTTCCAAAACACAGGCATTTAGTAGCTTAGCTGGGAACTTGAGGGCGCTGTGTGTATTGTGTCCAAGATATTATATTATTTATTAATTGTGAACAGTGAATGGCAATAGGTTTTGTCAGCTATCCCATTTGGGACCTAAAGATTCGAGTCGAGGCGTAAGAGCTACTGCCTACACGTTTGAATAGGAAAATACGTGACGCTAATATTAATTTAAGTAAATGGTTAATAATGCTTTTGTAACTTTAAGCTCATTGTTTTCCTACCCTTATCCCTTAGGGTAAACAGTGTCGATGTAAGCTTCTCGCTTAGAAGTCAGAAGTCCTGGGATCGATTCCGGACTCACACCAATGATTTGTTGGTATTATTTTCGGTAGTTATGTGTAATTAATATCGATAGCTGATAACTTTGTACCCGGTGTATGGCAATAGGTTTCAACAGATTCGGCGCGTCGAGGCTTAACAACCGCTGCCTACACCTTCGCTGATTAATAACCTGTTCTCTGAACATATCTATGGTCAAAATTATGTACAGATTATTATTATTATGTACTTTAGTTGTTATAATGCCGTTGACAATTATGTATGTACGGTGTTTTCAATTTTTTTAAAGTTAGCTAAAGATTTTGACGTGAAATCTCTTTATTGCGTTGTCTACAATTGAAACTTTCATTGCCTCTTCTGAAACTTTATTGGATATTAAAATATACATTGTTGTTGATTGTTACATAAAATAAACATTTGTAGTTAATTTGAATACGAGTAATTAAATACTAAAACTCTTATGGCGGAGCGTCTCGAATCACTAATAATTTCATTTTGGACTATTTGAATTGTACACTTAATCTAATATATAAAAATTCTCGTGTCATTTTGTGCGTTATTGCATTTCTCCGAAACGGTCGGACCGATTGTCATGAAATTTTGTTGGCATATCGGGTATGTTTGAGAACTGGACCACCCTAACGCCGGAGGAAGGCCGCCGCGAGGTTTTAGTGGGTAGCCCCAGACCCCAGGGTGGGGGTGTGCATAAGCAATTCCTCGTGTAAAAAAAAAAGATGGAGTTCTTTGGTTTGCGCTTTGAGATTAATACCAATTTAATTATCATCGAAATATACACGCAAGTTTATATATGTATTTATATTTAAAACTTTTTATAAACAACTAAAACAGCTGTAAAATAAATCCTAACCCCTCCGAATGTTCATACTAACTTTGTCGAAAATGATGGAAAATTAACAAACCGTTTCGTCTATAAAGTTAACACTTAACAAAATAAAATATCACTTTTTGATAAGGTAGGTACCAAAATCCCAGCAGTTGTTAAACTTTTGTTATATAGGTACGCACGATTCGACGAATTAACCCTGTCGATTGCTCAACCCAGGGGCGTATTCGGCACATAAAACACAAGTTAACTGGCATCGTTTTTGCCTTGTTCCCGTTTTTATTATTTGTTTTATTTCACTCGTGAGTTTGTTTTTAAATCAATGGGACAAAAATAACGACAACGTTTTGTTACGTTGAATCGTATAAAATTTTAATATTATTTGGTGTATTTTTTAACTGGGAAATAATCATTTTTTGCGGTTTAAAAATTGTTTTCCGAGTACATATTATTATATCTTGTTACATATAACATAACATAGCTTGACGCTTGTTTCTACTTGAAGGTGTAGGCAGCGGCTTTTACCGGGCGCAGAGTTTTGGGTAATCGATAAATATAACACAAAGAATTTCGAAAAGTCATTAGTGTGAGCCGAGATTCGAACCGACGACTTGTTGATTCAAAAGCGGGCTGGCTTTTGAATCCAGAAGTTGTCGGTACGAATCCTGGACCACCGAGTCTATAAATATGCTTTCATTCTTAAATCTCCTTATTTCTTCTTAATCATCATCTTCCTTCCCTATTCCCAAGAGAAGAACCTATTGTGCCGACTCCAAATAGTCGGCACAACAGATTCTTCTTTTCCAGATCATTCGTATTTTTTGCTTACTTTCACACCAACACCCTACTTCATTTTATCGTCTTAACACAACCCATCCATATTTTCTTAGGTCTTCCTCTTTTCACATTTCCTTCCACATTCAGGTTTCATATCTCCTCATTCATCATCATCATCAGCCTATTGCAGTCCACTGCTGGACATAGGCCTCTCCCAATGTGCGCCACAACATCCGATTCTCTGCCTTCCACATCCAGTCTTTTCCAGCAGTCTTCCTGAGGTCTCCGACCATCGGGCTGGGGGGCGTCCTACACTACGTTTACCAAGACGCGGTCTCCAATCTATGACGTTCTTACTCCATCTACCGTCGGTCCTTCGGCAGATATGACCAGCCCATTGTCACTTCAGCGAGCTTATTCTGCGAGCTATGTCGGTTACGGTTATTGTCTCTGGCGCACATACTCATTCCTGAGTTTATCCTTCAGAGATACCTCGAGCATATCCCGCTCCATAGCTCGCTGAGAGACTTTAAATTTGTGGACTAGCTACTAGCTAGGACCCACCGTGAATGTCCACGTTTCGGCACCGTAGGTCATCACCGGTAGGACGCACTGGTCAAAGACTTTAGTCTTCAGACATTGCGGTATAGGCGAGCTGAAGACCCGACGCAGTTTGCCGAATACAGCCAGCCCTTTCGGCTTCCTTCTCGAAGTTTCGTCTACCTAACTGGATAGTTTGGCCAAGGTAGACGTATTTGTTTACGACTTCGAGAACTGACCCTTCGACGCTTATCGGTTCGGGCACGACATGTTCATTGAACATGACCTTGGTCTTGTGCAAGTTCATACCCAAACCGACACGCCGGGAGGACTCGTCTAGGCCACGCAGCATTCCGCTTAACTGTTCCAGCGACTCAGCCATTACAACGATGTCGTCGGCAAACCGAAGATGTGAGATGTACTCACCATTTACGTTGATACCCTGTCCAGTGCAATTCGGGGTCTTGAAGACGTCCTCCAGAGCATTGGTGAAGAGTTTGGGAGATATGTCATCTCCCTGTCTTACACCTCGATTCAGCTCTATAGAGTTCGTCACCTGGTCCTGTATCTGAACAGCCATCGTACGTTGTCATACAAGCATCTCAACACCTCGATATAACGCCAGCTAATCCGACATCGCTGCAATGCATCCAGAACTGCCCAAGTTTCGATGGAGTCGAAGGCTTTATCGTAATCCACGAATGCCATACACAGCGGCTGATTGTACTCTTCGGTCTTCTGTACAATCTGCCGAACAGTATGGATGTGGTCCACGGTACTGAAGCCTTTTCGAAACTCGGCCTGCTCCGGAAGCTGGAATTCATCGAGTCTTGCAGCGAGACGATTCGTGACGACCCTCGAGAACCACTTGTAGATATGGCTCAGGAGAGAGATGGGTCTGTAATTCTTCAGTAAGGTTATATCACCTTTTTTGAAGAACATCACCACCACACTCCTGCTCCAAGCCTGTGGTGTTATGCCCTGGTGTATGACGGAAATAAAAAGACTTGCCAATTCCTTTAGGATAGGAGTCTCGCTGGATTTTAGAAGTTCTGTAGTAATTCCGTTATCACCGGGTGCCTTGTTGTTCTGAAGTTGCCCGAGAGCTGCACTAATCTCGCTTTCTACAAAGTCGGGGATGTCTTCACTGTAGTGACGTGTTAGCGGGGCTCTGTGGTCAATCTCGCTATGTCCCGTCGACTTGGTGATCCGTGTGAAATAAAAGAGCCCATAAAAAGATTCTACCTCTGCGAGAATCTCAGGCTTAGAGGTGACGACACGTCCATCCGCAGTTTTCAGCTTCGTCAGAAGTGGTCTTCAAAGCTGCTAAGCGAACACTTTCGACCCTTTGTTGCGGTCGATCGCGTCCTCGATTGCTCGATTATTCGATCGACAAAGGTCGCGCCGCATCAGCGAATTAGAATTCGCTGGTTTAGGCTTTTCCATTCTAACGAAGACAGCTGATCGGATGGAGTTTCTCGCATTTGCCTCATCAGATCGAGTGTCTCAGCAGAGAGCTTGGACTGCTTTTGTACGATTTTGAAACACTTTCCTCAGCGTGTTGACCACAGTGTTGGATTTTTCGTCCACGTTGTCTGTGGTTTCCAGCAGGCCGAATCGATTTTTGAGTTCCGTTTGGAACTTTTGCTGGGGAACTCGTGCTTTCATCGGGAGGTTTGTGCCCATAGTCCCCACGCTGGGAAACGGGTTGGAGACCGCAGGGGTAAACCTTTTTTAGATAGGGACGCTGCTGCCCGCCCCTATCAAGAACATTTAGGTAGACCAATATTTAGGAATTGTTATACCGCCATTATCAAGAATAAAGTTATTACCAAGTGAATTTTAAGAAAATCTTAAGTATTACGATGAACAACAATTAGTGAAAAGACTGATAAATCAAACAAAAAACAAAATAAAGACACTTCACAGTGCAGTACACAATTCACCCAGTGCAAGAACTTAGTGAACTTTGCTTGAAAAACGAAAATTAGTGATCCAACAAGAAAAAAATAACCTCAAAAATTACTAGATGAGTCATTACACATAGTAAAGACATACATTTTCAGTCAACTAACGCCATCTAGCGACAAGTAGCTACAAAATCAAACTTAGAATAACTAATGTCATCTAGTATCCAGTAGCTGCACCACTAAAGAATATCATAGATCGATCATACTTCAAGCAACCTCGCTGCAACTATTACAACCAAATACCACAAGGGGGCAGCACAAGTTTTCACAACAAACGATAAAATTAAATACGGCATTTTACATCATGGAAGAAGTTATGAATATGTTTAGAAAAATTCAAAACGAGCTAAACGAACAAAAAGCGACAATTGTACAGTCAGCAGCTAAAGTTACGGAACAAGTAACGAAGAATATAAACAACATATTGGAGGAAAAATTTAATGCAATGGAAATAAAATACGAGAACCTCAAAGAAAAGCTGGAAAACCAAGAAAAAAGACTATACTTTCTTGAAAAACAATCAAAGCAGAGGAATATCGTAATTTTTGGACTGGAGGAAACTGAAAAATCATATGTAGATCTGGAAAAACACATATTAAATTTCATAAATCAATATTTCTCTGTAGACCTAGAACGCAGAGACTTACAAGAAGCAAGGAGAATAGGCAAGAAAGGAGAAAAACCCCGGCCTATAACAATAACATTTACTACACTAGGAACGAAAATAGAAATCTTCAAACATAGGAGATTACTAAAAGACACGAATTACTACATAAAAGAGGACTTCCCACAGCATGTTCTAACTAAAAGAAGGGAACTGCAAGAACAGCTAAAAATTGAAAAAGAAAAAGGGAACTTCGCCTCTATTAAGTACGACAAACTGATAATACACTCAAAAAATAATACAGCAATAGGCAACAAGAAAAGAAATCTACCAACATCACCAAGCGACAAAGATCTACCATATTCAGAGCCAAATTCACAAGCACATAAAAAGAACAAAACTCAAACTCAATCTGGCTTACAAAGATCAACGAGCCTATCAGAGGGAGTTATTAAACCAGGAATACTCGGATTTTTAACTACCAAAAACCATAAAAACCAACCAAACAAACGAAAATAATAAAAAACAATAGCAATTACCGCCCTCCCTCACGGAAAACATATTAGAAACGAACACTATATTAGAAACGAACACTACCAAACCACATCTTCCAAGCCGGTCGGTCCCCGTGGAAGATCAAGACCAAAACCCTCCAAAGGAAACAAGACTCTTTTCAAAAACCATATACAAGAATTTCCACAACACTTTATACATAGCGACTTATAATGTTAGAACTCTTTCTACTTACTCACGTCTATTGGAACTAACAGAATCCTTAAGAAACATAAAGTACGATATTATCGGTCTCTCAGAAGTTAGAAAACACGGCAACAAAATAGAGGAACACGAGGAGTTCATTTTGTACTATATTGGCGAAACGCCAGGACTATAGGGAGTGGGCTTTATTGTTAAAAAATACCTGAAAAATTACATAAAATGTTTCAACGGACTGTCGGAAAGAGTAGCGCTACTAAGATTACAAATCAACAGTTTAGACTTAAGCATCATTCAAGTATACGCCCCAACAGAAAACGCAAATGAAGAAGAACTAGAGCTTTTCTACAGTACTGTCGACAATGCCATAAAACTCTTTGAGATCGGTCTAAAAAGAACACAAGGACTAACAAGTAACACAAACACAGAGACAAAACAAATTATATCAACACGCACTAAAGCACTAATCAGCAGAAGACAAGAAATACATAAGACTAAACCGAAATCAAGGGCTATGAAAAATGAGCTATAAGCTCTTTATAAACTCATAAGCAAACGAATCAACCACGACTATAAAGTACATCGCACACAAACGATCAAAAAACATCTTCAAGCCACAGGCAGCGCCAAAAGAGCATACAAAGAATTAAAAACACATAAATCATGGATTGAAGAGCTAAAAAACAGAACTAAAATTACACAAAATAGATCGGAAATACTCAAAATAGCAACAGATTTTTACAAAGACCTATACAGCCCGCCAAATCAGTCAAAATACGAGTTACCGAGTCATAACACTGAAAGAGCGATGATTACCTTTACTGAAGAGGAAGTAGACAAAGGAATTAAAACTCTGAAATCAGGCGAGAAGCTGAAGATAGAGAAAAGTGGTCATCTTTGGAGGAGGCCTTTACCCTCCGTTGAGAGGGGTTCTTGTACCCTTAACATACGTAATGTACCTAAAAGTAAAGCACGAAGTAATGAATGCATGTAAACTATTTCTGTATATTTTTTTTCTACTTTTGTACTGTAAACCTATATGTAACCTATATTTTGTAACAAGAAATAAACAGGCTTTTTATTTTTATTTATTTATTTATACCGCCATTCTTCGGTGTTGTGCTATGTAAGCTTGTCAGCCATATGTTTTTCTTTTTCTCCCGACTGACTGAGAGAAAAAATGACTGAGAATCTCCTCATTACATGCCTCTAACCTCTCTGCTATTGGCGCAACTTAAAATATATGATAAAGTTCAGAATTATAATTATATTTTAAAATTCATACTTTTAATATCTATTCTTAATAATTATTTGATTAGTGACAAGTTTTCTATCAGCCGAATTTTTCAGCTGTTGGTGAAGTTTTAGACAAATCCGGTTCTATCTAAATATGTTATTATAATAAATTTTAATAGTATTTAGGAATAATTAAAACGTAATAAGTATACTTTATTCATCCCATCATCTGCACTGTGGTAGACTTGTAGTTCGTTGCATGAATGGACCGGCTCGACAGGTGAAATACCACGGCCTCTCGGAATATCGGCGTGAAGTAGCTAGTGCCGCGTTTCGTTCGGTGCGAGAGGAATCCGTAGGCCCGATCCCCTTTACCCTTCCTTTCCCTCCTACTCCCTTGAAAGACGGCAACGCACCACGGTGTTCATGGGCGGTGAGTAGTTGCTTACCATCAGGTGACCCACTTGATTGTTTGCCTTCCTATCCCATAAAAAACAGGAGACTCGTTCATAGGAATATTACAAAGAAAGATACACTAGTTCACCGCAGTAGAACCACGTAACTCGCAGCAGGAATGACTCGACCGGTGTAACCATGTCTTCTCAAAAAATGTACGTAACGTTTCTCATAATGCTTTTCATTCAGTGAGTTAGCTACGCGGATCCAAAGTGAAGTTCTTGGCCCCAAATCATAGGACTGCACGAATTTGACGTCATTCTCTATATTAATAATATACACATTAAATACGTTATGCGAACAATACTCATGATGTTGATTTTGGTGCTTGACATTTCATTGATACCAGTTGACAGTTCAATATATGACGTGCACTGATTTCAATTCGATATAGGTTAACGTCAAATAGAATGATTTAAAACAATTGACAGTGCCCTTTGACCTACATACATACATAGCTTCACGCCTTTGCTACTCGAAGGTGTAGGCAGCGGCTGTTAAGCCTCGACTCGCCGTTATGTTTACATCCCAAATGGAATAGGTGGGCGGACCTATTGCCATACCGGGCACAAAGTTTTCAGTCATTGATATTTTTCACACATAACTTCCGAAAACATTTCGAAAAGTCATTGGTGTGATCCAGTGTCAGGATTCGAACCCGCGACTTCTGGATTCAGAAGCGGGGTGCTCGACCACTGGACCACCGAGACATTTTGACGATTTATAAAATGAAAACAAAGTACTCTCAGGGAGTGAGAAAATTGTATAGTTTTCTGCTTGATTGGGCTATATTATTACTGAAAATTT
Source organism: Euproctis similis (assembly GCA_905147225.2). NCBI lineage: Eukaryota > Metazoa > Arthropoda > Insecta > Lepidoptera > Erebidae > Euproctis > Euproctis similis. The sequence continues at coordinate 16,982,942 of LR990116.1, forward strand.
CGAAAAAAAAAGATAACAAAAGAAAATGGTAAAAATAAATAAACAAGTACCAGTAGACTATGATGTATGTAAAAGTAACTACTTCCATACATTAATGTATGGAAGTAGTTACTTTTAGTAGTTAATTTATGTTTTAAAATTGTCAAAATTAAGTTAAATCTAAAAGAAAAGTCTAAAAAATCTAAAAGATCGTAAATCATTCCTGAAATTTATCTCTGTAAAGAGTTCGAAACGTCGGGAAATAAATAGAAAATAAGTTCTAAATAAACGCGATATAATCATAAAAAAGTTGTTTTAATGATAAGTATGTGTTTGGGGAAAATCTAAGAAATAAATAAAACTGTTAAAAAAATTATGGGGAACCACAATATAATATTATACCTTTTATTCGATAAAGTTTGAAAACCTAACTTGACATCCGAATATCATACTTAAGTTTACTACGCGAATATTTCTGCCTACCCCGCGAGGTCCCTTGGGCTAGATTGTTATATTTCTCGAAGATAATACCGCCTTGATATTACATACATAAAAGCTACGTATATTTAAATTTTAAAATTCATACTTTTAAGACTTTAGTGGGCCTTTCAATGTATGCGAGAATATGGGTTTTACGTGCCCCGTATTATGATAATATATGTAGATACCGGACTTTCCAGTATCTTCAAAATATGTTAGTGACTCGAGAAAAATAAGGATAAGCCTTTGACATGTGACATGCAAATGAATAAAACACGCTCGCCACACTGCCCATACGAGCGTGATCGACACGTTTTAATGTCACTTGAAGGTACAGAGACGCGAGAATGCATAAGTAAAGAAATTATTATTCATTTTTACGTCTAAACATTAACCCTGGGGTGCACCAAGCACTCCACGCGAGTAATCGAGGGTTAACGTGGCAACGCAACTGTAACAATATCAGTGTTGCAGGTGTCTATGGGCGGTGGTAGTTGCTTATCATCGGGTGACCTGCTTGAACATTTGGAATAGGGCTTTGTTTAAGGCACCCCGCCTTAAACAAAGATGGAAAATGCGCAAAATGGCTTACCGACTCCTCGTGTTACAATTACAAATCAATAACAACCGTCTATAGTAAAATATATAAATATTAACTGGTATTATATATTTTTAATGAATAAATAACAATTACCAAAAAACATCCAAACAAGCAGAAACCTCAAATAAGCCTTATAGATTTTTACTAGCTTACTATCTACTAGTTCAACGTTCTGATTTTCAACAAGGTTATGTCTATACTGATCCGAGTCGGCTAAATTATAAGTTAAAAATTAAATTATTTCATATCATAACATAACTTCATGCCTTTTTCTACCCGAAGGTGTAGGCAGTTGCTGTTAAGCCTCAACTCGCCGTTATGTTTACGTCACAAATGGACAAATTTTTCGGCACAAAGTTTTCAGTTATCGATATTTATCACACCATAACTTTCCAAATTAATTGCGAAAAGTCATTGGTGTGAGTCAAGATTCGAACCCGCGACCTCTTGATTCAGAAGCGGGTTGCTCGACCACTGGATCACCAAGAATTTTTTCTTACATTTTTTTTATTCTATATACCTACTATAACTTTATATATTTAAACGGTTTCAATTCATGTACATATACGCAAATGAAGCCGCGTTTTAAACTAGTAAGTACACAAACAAAAGATTTATCTCGTTACCGTGTGTAAATATGTCCCGGCATGTTGTTGGTTGCTTCTGTTTAATAGTTTTAACAACAGTTTGACTTCAAATTGGCTAATTTTCAAACACAAACAATCTACCTACCTACCTTTTACATCATCAGAAACTGTATAGCTCAACAACTTAAAACAAATGATTTGTTAGAAACTAAATTTATTTCTCTAATAAAATAGTATAATGATTTTTCTTTATGGAATGTCCTTTATGGGGGTAGGAGGGGAAATGAAGGGGAAAAGGGGATCCTGATGTTTCACCGGTTCAGACGGCCCACTTATGCAGTGAACTGCGTGGCTCTACCGCTGTCAGGCTCTACCATTAAATGATTTAAAGAGCTAGCTAATTTAAAGAGAAATAGAATCAGCTAGCTGTTTTTGAAGCTAGTATTCCTATTATAAAGTTCCTTCTCTACCTATTTTCCAGCTGTTCCAGACCTTACTCTTCTCCAATTGGTACAAGACGTTACTTTCATATCTACTATCTTCCAGTATTTTTTTTTATTGTCTCTGATATTATTTCAATATTTTAGATCAAAACTACTAGAACTCTATAACGTATTAATGTATATTAAAATGCTGAATTGTAAAAAAAAAATAGATTGCATCTAATCATAGGTGGATTCTATATCTTAATCCACCCAACCCATGTGTTATTTGTCTGTCTCATGTTATAAAAATAAGTAAATTCTGTTGAAAATATAAAGCTAGAAAGCTGAGCTGTAATAACAAATTCAATTTCAGCAATACCGTATATAGCTAACCTTTTATTTTCAATATTATTAACTTAGTACAGTAAAAGTGTCATGGCTGTATGGGGGCTCACACGTGGTACAATATACAAAATATAATTTGATAAAGAAATACTTTTCTCTTTTTTCGAGCTTGTAAATTGAATTATTTCTTTCTTTATTATTATTAGGGTTGTCCGTAAATAAATAAATACAGATACGAACAGAGCTGAGGCTATTTGAAATCTCATCTGGCTTACGCGACTTTACATTTAGAATATTTTGGAAGGAACAAAGATTAGTAATACTAAAACAAATGAAATAAACGACTGTCTGATATGTTTTAGGAAACATATTTTCTTTATCTTCATCAATTTTCCACAAAGCATTCCACAATATAATCTTAGTTCATTAAAAATCAATCCTTACCTTGCCCAATTTTTTGTTTAAATCAAGCGAAAATTTTCATGATATATCATCAGTTTGTAGAAAAACAATTTATAGCATTATGGATAACGGGACAGTAATTTTATCTGTTGGTTATCTAATAATCTAAGTATTTCTTTATTTTTTGGTGCTAAACTAATATTTTCTTATTTATTTCTCAGACTTTCGCGAATCTAACTCATAGATTAAAACAACTTTTAGGATTATATCGCGTTTATTTATTACTTATTTTTATTTATTTCCCGACGTTTCGAACTCTTTACAGAGATCATTTTCACGAGTTCGGGAAATAAATAAATAATAAATAAACGCCATATAATCCTAAAAGTTGTTTTAATCTATAATATTTTCTTGTACATGGCAACCCTATTATCAAACAAATGCGCCAGCCCGTTCTCAAGCGCACCCATTGTACGGATTTATGAACGTCAGCCACCTCATTATCAGCAATGAATATGAATTAGGCGTTACTTTCGATGCGGATGATCTATGAGGATTAATTTTAAAAAAGCAATTTTGTTGTTTTCTTTAATCTCGAGAGTCTATTAGATATACCGCGTTAAATGAAGCGAGATTAAAATATTTTTATTGGGAACACATTTCTGGTCTTTTTTCTAGCGACTACCAAAGAAGGCGAACTTTTTTATTTGCAATGTTTTCTGTATTGCGATATGTATAAGTAGCGTACTAGACCAACAAACATTTACTGTTACTTCTACTCTTTTTCTATGATAACAAAACTATTTTTTGTAAATTCAGCCTTGGATTCTAAACGGATACTCTACAGAATATGGTACTTTAACAGTTTCAACCCGTACAAACTAATCGCTTTATTGCAAAAAAGTTTATTTGAAAATAGATTTAATAAGCTTAAGTAAGCTTTCTGAGGTAAATATAACTCTGATACACAATAACCAGCGCCAATAGTCTGATTCGAAATACTATTACATAGGTACTTAGAAAATCATATATGCGTAAACTAATCTCATCAAAAGCTTACTACTTATACATACGTCTTGAGCAAAACTCCTCACAGGACTTATAAGTTATCAGGTAGACACATGATTTTATATGAAGAAGCGGATTATGTAGGTACTACATCAGTAAAATCTTGGATCTTTTCTATGAGAAACAGGTGATAATCAGAAGAGAGAAGAGTGGAAAAAAGAGGATAGGAGGTTTTTTTATGGGATAGGAGGGCAAACGAGCAGACGTGTCACCTGATGTTACCATCAGGTGACACGGCAACCAACGCCGCCCATGGACACCAGCAACACATATTGTGTTATTGTTGCGTTGCCGACCTTTAAGGGATTGGGGATAGGGAAGGATGGGGAAGGGGGGTAGGCCTCTGGGTACCTCTCTCACCGAACGAAACGCAGCATGAGCCACTTTACGTCGATCTTCTGAGAAGTCGTGGTATTTCACCGGTCGAGCCGGCCCATTCACGCAGCAAACTGCTTGGCTCTACCACTAACAAATTTAACGCACGGAACTGCACATAAAAACTTTTTTATTTATTTATAGTGATTATACAATAATAATAATAGTTTATTTCACCATACTAATAGTTACATTAAGGTCACGGTTATACAAATAAGTAACAATTTATAGTATAAACAAACAAGTCTCCTTAGTAATTAATTAATTAAAATATAAATCATCTAAATTAAATATATTTTTGTTTGCTACTATTACTGGCACAAACTTTTAAATAAAAAGAAAAACAAAGAACTCAACAAAAGTAAAGACAAACTACACGTTAAACACTAAAAGGACATTTCTGTTAGGAAATATACTACTCAAGTCGAGTCAAAATCAATGTGAAAATAAATATAATAAACGAACGAAGAAAAACCAATTTCAATGACAAATAATTCAGTAACGACCACTCAAATATTGGCGCGAACATTTTGTTGGATCGGTTGGTGACATAAAAAGGGGTTAACTGACGAAGGTTTTTGTCATTGATAATTCGAAGGTAATTAAGTATTACATAACCTCTTACATAAGTAGTATGTGACCGGGCAATTGGCTTTGTACCCGGCCTATTTATAATTTATTACAGTATCGAGAGTTATCGATTTTTTACCTTCTCTTTTTTTTTATTTCCAGCCAAAATTATTGCATTTTCCTATAGTTAAAATGCACACAAAAGTTTAGTTGAAGTTCTATTATAATCAATGACAAACTTAACATGAAATGTTTCGGTGGTCTAGCTATTGCAAGCTTTGGGATTTAGGATGGTCCCCAGTTTGAATTCTAGAACAAAACAATCACTTTTCAAAAGTTGATTGTGCTGATTTTTTACGACTGCACATTTAAATTAAAGAAAAACAACAAATTATTTTATTTTGTTTTTTTTTGTTAATAATATCTTGGACACAATGTACACAGCGCCCTCTAGTTGCAAATTAAGCAACTAAATGGTTGAGTTATGGAAATTAGATGAATTAGATTTTTTTGGAAATAGGTACATACTTATAATAACTCGGGTTAGATTCGAGCCCGCCAATCTTGATTCTGCAGTCAGTAGCTATACCCCACATATAGCTTATGCACCACAAGGCTCGTCAATAACATATTCAGCAACTAATTTGAATTGTACTAGTTACTAGGACTCCCTATCTACTAGGACCCGAAGTAGATAGGTTTCAGACGGAACTACGGGTCCGTCTGTAAGATCAAGGTACCGTGGGAGCAGAGAAAAGCCCCACTGCGGGCGCTGGCATTCGCTGGCGCTGGCGCTTCGCGGTGTCTCTGCCTCTGAGGTTGGACTCGCAGGGGCTGTGGTTGAGCTGTAGGGATTGGACAATGTGCGTCTGTACGGTGATGGGTGGCCGTACGTCTGATCCCGCGCGCAGCAAGATGCCGGTCGGACAGGGGCTCCGTGGTCTCCAGTCGCGGGTCGTGCTGTGAGTGCGCCTCAAGTGTGAACGAACGGTTAGTTTGCTGAAGGGGACCACATCTCCGGTACTTGCCTGGATAGCAAGTAGCGCGGCTTTCGCTAGTGGCATGCGCCAGTCGACTCTGCTGGGCTTCGGCCGATGAGCAGCTGCATGGATGTGCAACGTGAGGTGAGCGTGCTATACAGCTCCGGAACCAGCTGGATACTGGTAGCCGGCTTATCTGGCGTCCCAAGCATGGATCAAAATGTCAGCTAGCTCTCGGGCGCAGCGCGCGGTCAGCAGGCGTCATTCTGCTACGGAACCCAACCGGACAATGGGGAGTGGAGGAATTCACGGGGCGACTCTCCTTATGAGTACCATCAAGAGCTATACGCTTGAGGTGGCGGCAAGACCTACCGTCTATGGTCTCGCACTTTAGCTTTGGTTGGAGTGCGGCCATAGTGAGCGATCATATGCCTTTCTAGGTCGGTGGGTCGCTCACTATAAACAAATCACTGTAGGACGGGAAAGTGTACTAGTTAGTTATTTTGTAACATAAAATATGAGTAGATCAACACCTTTTAACCTAATACACAACTCAATGTAGTTCTCAAAAATACGTAACATACGTTAAAGCCACTAATAAAACCGAACTATTCGACTTTTCCAAATGACATTTAGAAGCACTTTCCTCGGTCACATTTTGGTCTACAGCCATATATTTACAGGTAACATAAAAACGACATTAGACCGTCAACAACAGACTGCGGTGTAAATAAATTGTACCCTTTGGAAATTTCTCCATTTAGTGTGAGATTCAGTGTTAGACGAATTAAAGACTGTCTCCCACAGTTAAGTATATTCATTTTGTTAAAGAAATTTGCTAGTAAAAATACATATAAACTTTTAACCTCGTGCCCTTTTTATCTGAATGTGTGGGCAGGGTCACGTATACCTCGAAAATCATTGTTTTTTGGTCGCGTATGATGGAGTCGGTTACCATACATTTTCGAAAGAAATTTCAAAAATTCTTTGGTGTGTCCGCGAATATAATCCAGAGACCTTTAGATCTAAAACGGTAAACCGAACTACTACATTACCGAGCTAAGAAGAAAGACTTTATTAAATTATTGAATCTGCACTTTCTACCACTGTTAACAGTGGTAGAACGTGCAGTTCGCTGCATGAATAGGCCGGCTCGACCGGTGAAATACAACGACCTCTCGGAATGTCGGCGGGAAGTAGCTCGGGCGGCGTTTCGTTCGGTTAGAGAGGTATCCGGTGGCCCGATCCCTTTCATTTCCCCTCCTACTCCCTTAAAGGACCGTAACACACCACGGTGTTCATGAGCGATGAGTAGTTGCTTACCATGAGATGACCCACTTGATCGTTTGCCCTCTAAATATAACTATTTATAAACTATTAACTTGGTCACCCTTTCCTTTTTTTTTACTATCCCTAAGTATCTTTCATTAAAATTTAGTATTGTTTACCAAAGTCATTACGAAAGGCTGGATCATTACATGGACTCTCTTACAGTAAATACATAGTTTAGTTAGGTATAATCACCTAATTTGAATTCCAAAATAGATACTTTAAACAATGGATAAACATTTAAACTGTTTTATTTTAAAACGAGAGACACTTTTTTTATACTAAGAAATATTAAGATAGTCTCGGTGGTCCAGTGGTTCAGCGCTTCTGCATCCAGAGGTCGTGAGTTCCTATCCTGGTTCACACCAATGACTTTTCGAAATTGTTTTCGGAAGTTATATATGATAATATCGATGACTGAAAAATTTGTGCCCGGTATGGCAATAGGTTTGCGACCTATTCCATTTGGGACATAAACATAACGGCGAGTTGAGGCTTAACAGCCACTGCCTACACCTTTGCGTAGAATAAAGCCTCAAGTTATGTAATGTTATTAACTATTGAATCATACAACAAAGGATCTTTACAAACTAAATTTTTCTTTAGTGAATATATTTTGTTGTTTCATGGTCTGATGTGGATCACCAATAGTAAAAATCATATTTTTAACTTCAACTTTTTCATTTTTATTTCCAAAATGTGGTTACTTTCTGTATCAATGAAAATAGCTTCTGAACGACTACCATCTTTTTGTTCATTACTCGTGAAAATGATCTCTGTAAAGAGTTCGAAACGTCGTGAAATAAATAGAAAATAAGTTCTAAATAAACGCGATATAATCCATAATAAATTGTTTCAATGTTATCGTTAATGTAGTTTGCGTAGAGATTTTTTTGTTTGAGAAGTGAGATTTACTCATTATTCTCAAATAAAAGTAGCCTAAGTTTTTCATTATAACATCAGCTACCTGCCAATAAAAGTCAAAATTAGACAAACCATTTTAGAGATTAGCCGGAATAAACAGACAAGAATTTTTTAAAATGTTATTTTGGTCTCGGTGGCGCAGTGGTCGAGCACACGGCTTCTGATCCAGTGGTCCGGGTTCGATTCCAGACACTGGCTCACACCAATGACTTTTCGAAATTGTTTTCGGAAGTTATGTGTGATAAATATCGATGACTGAAAAACTTTGTGCCCGGTATGGCAATAGGTTCGCCACCTATTCCATTTGGGACGTAAACATAACGGCGAGACGAGGCTTAACAGCCGCTGCCTACACCTTCGGGTAACAAAAGGCGTGAAGTTATGTTATGTTATTTTGGTGAACGATTATACCGAATGTATAATCATATGCATGTAGTAAAAAGCGGTTATTTAAATATTACAAACAATCACTCGAATTTTACTTACCTATAGATTAATTTACTGTAAATAAATAAAATTCTTACACATTATTTTCTGTATTAATTTGAACTACATCAAATTTTACTTTTTATATATTCAGACAATTTTAAAAAAAGGATATTTATCACGTCTATTACTATAACATAACTTCACGCCTTTTGTTACCCGAAGGTGTAGGCAGCGGCTGTTAAGCCTCGTCTCGCCGTTATGTTTACGTCCCAAATGGAATAGGTGGCGAACCTATTGCCATACCGGGCACAAAGTTTTCAGTCATCGATATTTATCACACATAACTTCCGAAAATAATTTCGAAAAGTCATTGGTGTGAGCCAGTGTCAGGATTCGAACCCGGACCTCTGGATCAGAAGCCGTGTGCTCGACCACTGCGATTATATATGCGACCACTGCGATATGCATTACATTATATTACTATAACGATAACAATTTTCATACTGTCTTAAATGAATATGTGGATAAAATTAGACAGGAAGTGACACCTGACAACTCCAACCCTTCAGAAATGAACATTGGATATTTTTAGATTAATTACAAGGAATATTAATATTAAATATAATATTAAATATATATTTTAATAATTTTAATAATATTCTCTCTTAATATTTATACAGTAATTTCTACGTAATTGTGAAAGAGGTAATTTTTATTTGAACACTTTCATTACATGAACTAGTGATTCGTTTCTGAAATCCGTTAGTCTAAATTTTAAACATATACAAACATATAATATAACTTCACGCCTTTTTCCACCCAAAGGTATAGGCAGTGGCTGTTAAGTCTCGACTCGCCGTTATGTTTACGTCCCAAATGGAAACAGGTGGCTAACCTATTGCCATATCGGACACACAGTTTTCAGTCATTGATATTTATCACACATAACTTTCGAATAGAATTTCGAAAAGTCATTTGTGTGAGCCAATATTCGAACCAGTGACCCCTTGACTTAAAAGCGAGGTGCTCGACCACTGGACCACAGAGACTTCAAATGCATATACAGTATTATAAAAAAGAAATAGAAAAAATAATTAATACAGCTACTACACCCATATCGATTTATAAATAATTATTAATAAGCGTTTCAACATAAAAATCCACTAAGAAATCTTCAGCTTTAGGATCTCACGCCTCCCGCTCCAGGGCTCTGCTGAGGAGCCTGGAGCGGATCATGGCCATACGGATCGTACGGGGCTACCGTACCATCTCGTACGAGGCGGCGACGGTCCTCGCGAGTTATCCCCCCTTCATCATCCTGGCCGAGATGTACGCAGCCGCGTACGATCTCGGCCGGGGAGGGGGGGACGCGCGGGGACACGAAGTGCGGAGGCGGGATGCCTTCCGGCGGGTCCTGGGGGACTGGCGCGACGCGCTGGTCCTCCAGGGCGGTACGCGTTCGCGCGCCGTCGGGGCCGTCCTGCCCCACCTCGAGGCCTGGGTGCTCCGTAAATGGGGCACTGTCACCTACAGGTTGACTCAGATACTCACCGGGCACGGGTGCTTCGGTGAGTATCTGAGTCGAATAAAACGTGAAGAGACGGCGAGATGCCACCATTGCGCATCCGACCTGGACTCGGCCCAGCACACGCTGGAGGTCTGCCCGGCCTGGGCGGCCGAGCGCCGAGTCCTGGTCGACGGGATCGGGCGAGACTTGTCCCCGCCGGCGTTGGTCGCGGCAATGCTGGCGGGCGAGGAGGAGTGGAGGGCAGTGGTCTTCTTCTGCGAAGCAGTCATGCTCCAGAAGGAGGCCGCCGAGCGGGGTCGGGAGAGAGCCGATCCCGCTCGAAGGCGGCGGCGGCGAGCTCAGTGATCGCCGCCGCCGACGGGCCGCGAGGGCGCACACCCCGCGGGTGCGCCCGGGTCGCGGCCCGGGAAGGATGACCCCCCGGTGCGGCCGGGGAGGGTCGTCCGGGGCGCCGCCCGCCGCGCGCCTCTTTACAGCGCGCGGTCGGAGCCGCCCCGCCCGGGGGAGCCTCGCCGAGGCTCCCCGAGGATGAGCACCCCCTCGTGACAGAGGGGGGGGCGACGGCGGGGTGGACCAGAGGGGTTTAACCGAATCCTGGACCACCCCAACGCCGGAGGAAGGCCGCCGCGAGGTTTTAGTGGGTAACCCTAGGATCGGATTTCAGTTTACTGTTTTGGGAGTCCCACACTACCCCCTGCCGTCCCCAGGCGGGGGGTGTGCATAAAGCATTTCCTCGCGTAAAAAAAAAAAAAAAAAAAAAAAAAGGATCTCACGTTCTAAAACATCAGAAGAAAATGCTACATGCACTTGGATATATCCTTATAAAGCCAGCTTCAAAACTACTGTAGATAAGTGCATCTTTCTCAATATTTATGTGGAGTACGTGACTCCAAAAGCTAGCATACAATATCTTTATATTCTTCTGTACGTGTGTTGACAGTGAACTTCTCCTAAACGGCTGAAGCGTATTGAATGATTAATTTGCGTATGTTCAAGAATGTTCGACGATGGTTAATCTTTACAAATAAGCCTGGTAGATGACGCTATGACGGAATGGGGAAGTGGGTTGCTACATCTCCCCCAACTGCGGCCTGGATGTTTACTAGGCATACCTGGCCGGGCTGGCTGGCGGCAGCAAGCTCAGTGATCGCCGCCGGCGAGACGCCGCGAGGGCGCAGGTGCGCCCTCGCGGCGTGGGGGCTCCGGCCGCGCGCCTCTTTACAACGCACGGTCGGAGCCCCCCCCCCCCCCTTCCCTGGTTAGCCTCATGTCGACGCTCCCCGAGGATGAGCCCCCCTCGTGACAGAGGGGGCGACGGCAGGGTGGTCCAGAGGGGTTAACCGTATCCTGGACCACCCCAACGCCGGAGGAAGGCCGCCGCGGGGTTTTAGTGGGTAGCCCTAGGATCGGATTGCAGTTTACTGTTTTGGGAGTCCCACACCACCCCCTGCCGTCCCTAGGCGGGGGGTGCGCATAAAGCATTTACTCGCATAAAAAAAAAGATGACGCTGCGGTAGTATATATCTAAACTGTAACTTATGCAATGCATACCGAGCTTATTTGTAAGTCTAAGCTATCCTGGAATCCTCGAAACACAAATTCATTCAAATCGCCATAGCCGTTTGGGATAAAATTAAACAAATATAATTAATTACAATGTATTTAATTTCTTTCTACAGTTAATTATGACATGTGTTAAATAACTTCTAAATGAAGGATATAATGAAAACTAGCCACGTCAAATAGCTACAAATACTTTATGATTTCACATTTTTTAATAACAGTCATTGTTATAGGTATCAAATAGGCCAAAGAGAGTTTAATGCTTGTTCATGGTGTTATTTCGTTACTATAAATACGCATTTGTTTTGCGGCGATCCCACAGGCAAGCATAATTTTAGTATGGAATGTGACTCTTTTTTTTACATATTATATATTTCAATTAATGTCAACATACAAAATAGAAATTTTGATAAATATTTTGTTTACTTCATATATGCAACATTCACTTAAACACACACACATCTAATTTGATCAAAACAACTTTTAGGATTATATCGCGTTTATTTCTTACTTATTTATATTAATTTCCCGACGTTTCGAACTCTTTACAGAGATCATTTTCACGAGCGATGAACAAAAAGATGGTAGCCGTTCAAAAGCCATCCTCACTGATACAGAGAGCACCCACTTTTTGGAAATAAAAATCAAAAAGTTGATGTTAAAAATATGTTTGTTGTTTTGATCAATGGGTGAGATTCGCGAAAGTCTTAGAAATAAACATCTAATTTGATACTGCGTTAAAGAAAAAATAAAAATATTATCGATACGAAGGGTTTGTATTTTGTCAAAAGCGCGTGTTGTTGGCAAACTAAACGTTAATCTGTTCGTTTCCCTTGTGAACTCTTTTACACATTTCACCCCTTTCTTTGACTTATTTTTTTACTCCACTCCAAACAAGTTACAAGACGATCAGACAGGCATCTTCCTTCTGGTAAACAACGGATGCTAGTTACCGCGCTCCGTCGAACTACTTGTTTGTTCAACCTACTTCTTGTAAGACGACAGCAGAGCATATTTACCTTAGAAGTAGTTGCAGGTGGAGTTCGAATTTGTGATAAGAGAAAAAAAACAACATCAGTCTGTTACTCCAATTTTCCCATAAAGAGAGTTTTGTTCTTTGTGCACTTATTGGTTAGTAGTTTGAAAGAGTGGAAGTCAGAACGAATTGTAAGGGTTATGTTTAATGATTTGGTGTTGCAGCAAATAGATAAAACTGTAAATTTGGATGTAAAGAAATAAGAGTAAAGTAAGGATGGAACGTAGGGGGGATTTTTGTGTGTGGGTGTGGGGATTTATGAATTTGCGCAGACTTTTGTAATTGAGAGTTGGTTATGGCAGAGAGAGTGGTCTATAGCATGTTATGTATTTTGAATGCTTAGTTTGAAGTGTCGTTGGATTCTTTCCTACAAGAAAAATCCGTCATCTCTTATAGATAGATAAATCAGATAGAAAAATCAGTTATCTATTATATAAAATCTTTAACATGTATAACTTCACGCCAAATCCCTTGCAGGGTGTAGAGAACAGAGCGCCATAAGGCACGATTCTTTTACGCCTCACTCGCGTCGTTGTCTTTCATAGCTCTTTTCGTACACACGCGTCATTTTTAAGGCTCCTAACATCACCTTCCTAGCAACACGTTCTATTTGTTTATGGAATGTGTGTCTTGGCAAAATAAAAAATAAAAACATCCTTTAGTTGTTTAATTAAACAAAAATACTTATAAAGTTAAATACTTATACTTATAAAGTTAAACAAAAATACTTATCACACAATATAAGTTCTTTCATGTGGCATTACTCAGATAGGAATCATTCCAATAGATGTCAGAGAATTAAAATAAAATGTCTATTTCACAGTCGCTCGAGTCCTGCTGATGCATGAACAAGCAGAAGTGGTTTATTTCTGTTCAAGAACTTTCTTATTGAAGTCCACTCCTCCATCGTCAAGCTTCTGGTTGAAAATTTCAATGAAAGTAGATAGATAAGAATTGGAAGATAAAAATACTGATATTCATCTCCTGTTAATTATTCAAGAATATAATTCTTCTTAAGATTGTGTTACACTTGCGTTGCTGGCCCTTGAAGTGGTATGAGAAAGTAAGGGGGGCATGTAAATTTGCAAATACTGTCATCGTTACGGCTATAACTTATTTACGCGCAATATTTGCGTTTTACAAATTCATGCATTCAATTCTAGATCATTAATATATTATGTATATGTAAAAATATTTAGATCATTAATTATAACTGACATGAATGACTTTTGCTAAATTAGGATACTATGGTAATTAGAGATCGTTTAAGAGGAAATACTGTATAGTATTTCAAAGCAGAGTCCGACTCAAGTTCTTTACAAAAAAATTAAATGAAAAAATTCAAGCAAGTTGAGGAATAGGAATTTTAACTATTTCAATGCAATTCTGCACAAGTTCTGAAGTTTTTCCTTTCTGTTCCACTTCCTTCACCATCATATTCTCCAATATAAAGTTGCTGTTATTGAGAAATAAGTGTAAAAGGTGCCAGGACACACATTCCATGTCCAAATAGAACATGTTCTGGAGGAAGGTGATGTTAGGAGCCTCAAAAATCGACGCGCGTGCATGAAAAGAAGAATTCAAAGAAGCAAGTGAGGCGAGCAAAAATCATCCCTTATGGCGATCTGTTCTCTCTGCCTACCCCGCAAGGGATTTGGTGTGACGTTATGTATGTACGTAGGTATAAGGTAAAACAGACAATTAAGGTCTTAGTATTTATTAATTAAGAGAAATATAAAAATAGAAAATTAAGTGGTTGTTTAGAAGTAACACTAACACTACAAAAATCTGTTATGTTTGTCTGTTTATTCTCTACGGACTGAAATTACTGGGTTTATTAAATAGCATAAGGCTTAAACAAAAAAATCACCTGTCACCTGGTCGTAAATAAGTTGCACAGCCCGTTTTTTTTTTATGGGATATGAGGGCAAACGAGCAGGCGTGTCACCTGATGGTAAGCAACTAACGCCGCCCATGGACACCAGCCGCACATATAGTGTTACTGTTGCGTTGCCGACCTTTAAGGGAAGGGGATAGGAAAGGATGGGGAAGGGGGTGGGCCTCCGGGTACCTCTCTCACCGAACGAAACGTGGCATGGGCCACTTTACGTCGGTCTTCTGAGAGGTCGTGGTATTTCACCGGTCGAGCCGGCCCATTTATGCAGTAAACTGCTTGGCTCTACCACTGTCTACTACTGCTACCACCTTAAAAGGTACCTCTTCTCTTATGCAAAATACAACTATGGCAATGGTCCTCCAAATCCAAATCCTCTTTTATAATAGTTAAAAACATTAAAGAGAAATAGAAACAAGCTTGTTTTTAATACAAAACAAATTGAAGAATTACAGTGAGTCGTATTTTGTTTTTATGTATCTTTAACCGTTCATGTTTTACTCGAGAGATCTCCCTCGATCCATAACTCTTCCTCCGACTGCCTCATCTTCTCTTACGTAATCTCTTGCCTACTTTCGTGTTAGCTTATATTACCTACTATTGTCATGTTATATTCACAACTCTCGTATACAAAAAGTAGGGTACTTTGAAACCCAACGCGCTTTCAATATACATTCGAGTGAGTTGATATCAACTCGTAGTACTTGAGGAGACACCTCGACTCAACTCAAATCGTTACTTAACGCATCTCAAATGGTGGCGAACCTATTGCCCTACACCTAGTACAAAATTGTCAATCATCGGTATATATACAATTAACTTCCGAAGAGAATTCCGAGAAATCTTTGGTGTGTGTCCGTAAACGAACTCACGATTTCTGAATCAGAAGCGAAGACGTTGACCATTGTACCACCGAGACATTGGAAATAACACTTTTTAAATAACAACTGCAAAAAACTTGAATAAACATTTACCATCTATACTCTGCCAGATCAAATGCAAGGTATATAACGTAGTTGCAACTAAATACATTTGTATGCGAAAAGCAAACAGACATCAGGGACATAGTTCGCTTTGCAAATCTTTTAAAATATTTAGATTACTGCAGTTCGCTGACGGCATACTCAATGAACGTTCCTTTTTCAGTGTACGGATTAAATCTATGTGTCATATATGCTTTTAAATTTACCATATAGGTAATTAATATAGGTTAATAATAAGTATATTTAGGCTCTTAATTCAAAGAGATGTTGATAATAATTCTTTATAATTCAAATACTACAATTTGCAATATCAGTTAAGTCAGGGGTGGTTATATTTTTTTACACAAGCAGACCGCGCGGACCTCGATGTTTTATGTAGCTTTCCGCCTCGCGGTGTTATTCGCGTACAAACAAAATATATAATGATGAATAAATACCTATGTACTCTGAACGAATCCAATAGTAAAAGATTTTTTTAAATCAGTCCAGTAATTTTTGAGTTTATTCGTTACATACAAAAATACAAGAATACAAATCTTTCCTCTTTATAATATTAGTATAGACTAGTAGAGATTTAACTTCCTGAAAGTAAGTAAGTACTAGGATTTAGAAGAGTTATCTACTGGACCGACGCGACGACCTGGCTAGACGAGCAGCGAGACGAGGCTTAACAGCCGCTGCCTACACCTTCGGGTAGAAAAAGGCGTGAAGTTATGTTATGTTTTTGTTACACGCTCGTCGGGTCTTTGAGACTCAAATTTGTTTGGCAAATTAATAACTGTCATATATTTAATATCAAAACATCGGCGAATTGACATGTTTTTAATTAAAACATATTAAATTGATGTTATAATTACTTGTTACTTGGAAAAAGCGATCGTTTACAATTTAACATTATCTAAAAGATTACACAAAGGACAAAGTTGGTTAAATTACGGAGAGTAAACTTGGAGGCAATAATGAAATATAAGCTTTAGTTAAATACTTACTGAATACAGGAAATTGGATGTTTACTTACCTTTGACTGTGAAGTGACTTCGCCCCTTACATAGTTTGTAAAATATTTTAACTTGAGAAAATTAATTAAATGCGAATGCAAATAAGACAAGTATAGACAAATATTTAACTATCTTGATCAGGCCAATGACTTGTTCTTTTTATGGACTTCACAATCCAGCCCATTCACAGACCAAATAGATTCTTGGGGTATGACATTCATATTTCTGATAAAAAAATGATAATTATAAGCTTAATAATTGTATTGCAACTTATTACGTTTCTAAAATAAACATGTGAGTTCTAACTGCAAATACAAAGGTATCTATAGAAAATAGCTATTTATGCAATCCTACACAGAGTGCGTTATCAAATCTATTTTTCTGTCAACATACATTTAACATATTATTTAAAAAACGAGCTTTTCTATTTTCAAATTCTGTGGAGAATATTTTATAAAAATATTTTATTTTATATATTTGTTTTATATTTTAGGGAACGTGGTTTTGCGTATTAGCCACAACAAATATTAGTAATTTATTTTCCATAGATTAATATAGACTCACTTATATATTTAATAATACAGTCATAGAGTATGCAAAACAGTTAAAAGTAAAATAGCTGTTGAAATGTTCCACGATATATAACTTTTTATATCACTGCCGTATCTAAAAGCTTGTAAAATACGTAAGCACTTAGAAGTTCGAGTTATTACTGCGAGAGGTATCGGGACTTAAAGGGGGGGAGATTTTCACAGGGTTATGGAGACTGATGAATAGTCAAGTGACGTAAATGGATCAGGATAATGACTTGAGGTAATTTATAGCATACGCTTGTCATTTAAACCTTAAACGTTTTTCAGGGAACAAGCTTCATCGCGAGGTTTCGCTTCTCAATGCAGAAAATCCGTCCATACACTCAATGAGTTTGATAAGCACATTATTAAATTATATTCTTAAATTATTAAACAACCTCCTAATACTAGGATAAAGTTGCCGGTGACTGACCAAAAGTCAGCGGCTTATATCCCAGATAGACTTCTGAGCAACAAAATTAAAATACATTTTATTAAACTTTTTGAGTTTTTTTTTAGCATTTTATTGGAATGGAGTTTATTTTCGACGCCTTCGCAAGCACTCGAAAAGTCATAAACACCACAATAAAATATAAACTTGGAGGTTTGTAGATTAAGATTAAACCCACAGATAAAACCAAAATCTCTTATTTATAATTGATAACAATTTTATTCATTAAAAGCAAATATTAAAAGCAATGAGTATAAATGCTCTGCTTGAGAAGCAGTGGTGGCTTCGACGGTGTCATTTAACATTTAAGTACCTAATACTTAAAGAAGACTCCTGATCGTTTTCTTCCTCGTAAAAAAAAAACATTTTTGACCAAACACAACATAACATAACTTCACTTTTTTTTGCATTTTTCTACCCTTCTGGTAGAAAAATGCTTTTTCTACGTAGGGCTAGGTAGTGGCTGTTAAGCTTCGACCCGTTATGTTTACGTCCCAAATGGAACCGCGAACCTATTGCCATACCGGGCCCAAAGTTTGTCACACATAACTTTCGAAAAGTCATTGGTGTGAGCCAGGATTCGAACCCGCGGCCTCTGCGGTCTAGAATGTTTTACTATGTTGAATATAATAATTTCTGATCTCCGGATACAACGAAATGCTACATCAGCAACTTGGCGTCAACATGCTGCGAGGTCGGAGCCGATTTATTCACTGTATGGCTCTACCACTCAAAAAAACTTCATCTAAACTTGTTTATTGTTTCATGAGATATATGTTTTTTTTTCTAAACAAGTTTGAGAAACAGTAGCAGGATAAGTCAGACTGCACTGCGATAACTACACGTATGACTTTGATATATCGACTGGCCCCGGGACACCGGCTGCTGTTTTCTCTGATAAAGCTGTTAGTTGGTCTGTACATCTTTCTCGATAATCTTTCCCTTAAAACTCTTCCGATTGTTTTGCTTGTGTGACTTTCTGAGTATTATATTATGGCAAATATATACGGCAAAACGGGTCGCTACATTTTTTTTGTTTGAAAGTGGATTATTGCAAAATAATCGGAAAAAATGTTATGATCGAATTTTTCTTTCATAGTTTGTTACAATAATAATAATAATATTTTGGACACAATTCACACAGCGCCCTCTAGTTCCAAGCTAAGCAACTACATGCTTGTGTTATGGATACTAGACAACGGATAATAATACATATATACTTTTCTTTTGTAAATACATACTTATAATACATAGAAAAACACCCAGACGCCACACAAATATTCATGTTTGTCACAAATATTTGTGCTCGGGTGGGAATCGAACCCCCGACCTTGTTGCTGCAGCCGGTAGTTTTTTACCAATGCGCCACGAGGCTCGTCAACAATATTTATATATGATATGTTGGTTACTTGTAGATAATTTTTAAGTATTTGGTACTTGCACACACACCCAACCTCACGCCAAATTCCTTGCGGAGTATGAAGAGAGAACAGAGCGCCACAAGGCCTTTTTACACGCCTCACACGCTTTGTTGACTTTCATAACTCTCTTCATAAACGCGCGTCGATTTTTAAGGCTCCTAACATCACCTTCCTCCAGAAATTGTTCTATTTGATCATGGAAGGTGTGTCGTGGCCGTCTTTGACTCCTACATCCTTCTTTCATTGAGGGAAATGCGGCATGAACCACCTTACACCGATATTCTGAGAAGTCGTGTTATTTCACCGGTCGAGCCTGCCCAGCGAACTCTGTGCCTCTACCATTATCGACAAATTTACTGCAAGAAAAATATTAACATTACTATATGTATATAGATACTTAATAGTTTGTAGTTAAAGTGAAGTCAGTTGCAGAAAATCTTGGATTTGAAAAGCTGTTTAAGCGTTACCACTTGATATACAGGTTCGCGAGATAAGGAGTGTCTTGGTCTCACTTTGAGAAACTTTATCACAGCATCCACAACCCAGTTGCAGACTCAGAATATAATGTCACATCAGAACATTGTTCAACAACATTGTTTACTCCTCGAACTGGTGAGGAATGTCGATCGAATACCTACTTGTGGATAACCTGCAACAGTTTCCCTACTAATTAATAACTTGGAGAATTCTGTAAGCGCTGCAAAGTTACCTCAGCTTATAGTTTGATGTACGCAGCCTCATTGAAAGTTATTTAATATGATGGAAGTATTTTTATATAAGTATGTATTTTTTATACTTATCCCTATTATAAAGAACTCTAATAGTTATACCATTAAAAGTTGGAGTTCACAGCATGGTTAGATGTGTTCCTGTTGTGTATAATAACATGGGTAAGGAACGCGTTCGTGCGTAAGTACGATTCGCACTTTGACGGATTTTCTGATTTGGTTTATTATAACTAATAATAGTAATAATAATATTTTGAATAGTCGTAGAGACACGCAGCTCGAATGATGAAAATAAAATAAAATAAAATTTTAGAACAAATGAATGAGCCTGCTCGATCGATGAAATACCACGACCTCTCAGAATATCGACGTAAAGTGGCATCTGTCGCATTTGCTTAAAAAAATTGTGTGGTTTTATGAAACCACCGTAAAAGTGAAACTTTTAAAATTGAGTCTTGGGTTATTGATTTTTAAATCTACTTTTTAAATATACATAAACAAAATATTTTTTCAATAATTATTTTTCAATAATTTAGTTAGTAAGTTTTTTAAATTGATGATTCTGATAAAATGATTAACATTTATATTTTTTTAGAGTGCAACAGTGTAAAACAGTTACTTCACAGCAATTTTTTTAAAAGTTTGCTTTGGCTTCGTTTAACTTTAAGTTAAAGATTTAAATCAATTAATTCGATAATCTCATCATTTTCAAGTTCTTTGGAAGTTAACGACTGAAGATTAAGAATTCCTAGATGGCGCTACTAGGTTGCTACTATTGATGATTCTGCCGTAATATCGTATTATATCGATAGATGTCGCCCGAATCGACAAGTATTCCAGCTTCGGCACTAGGGATAACGCGACACCTATTAAACGTTAACAACATTACAACAAAGGATCTTTACAAAACAAAACGATATTTTTTCCTCCAGTAAATATGATATTTCGATTTATTATGAAAATGTGACAAATACATATATAAAGAGCACTATCTTATCTTATATCTTTAAACGAGCAATTCTTGTATATATATATATATATATAAAATTTACAGTTTATCACTGCAAAAAATTAAGTATATGTTTCTAATATAATATGTTAGTACATAGTATATATTAGTATATATTTATTATTCTGTCGGTAAGATCGAAAAATATTATTGATATTTCATTATTTTATTAGTATGTAATTCGTACTTAAAAATAATTTTCAAAAAACACAATTTATAAAAAAAAAGAAAATACCGAGCAAAGCTCGGTCATCCAGATATTCACTACTAAATTGACGAACATAACTGTGTCACATATATGTAGTTCACTTTTTGGAATTGGAAACTTAAAAGCCGCCGCCTACGCCTCCGTCGTTTACAATACATACGAATTTATTATATTCCCTTTTATCGTGTCATTTGTTATATTAATAATATAATTTTTTTTTCCTCCGCCTGCAATACGTACGTACGTATATGTATGTATGTAAAAAACAAACAAACAAACAAACCCGATCCTAGAAAATGTGTCGAAATTGGTAAAGAGGACGGTAATTAAACGATTATACATACGGCCCTCGTGGTGCATCGGTAAACCGCACTACCGATAACACAAGGTCGGGGCGGGTTCGATCCCTCGTCTGGGGGTGTTTTTCTACATGTTTATTTATTTACAAAAATAAAGTGTATATTTGGGTAATTAATTAATAATAAATAAACGATAATAGACGTGAAAGGCGCTCTGACGAGCGAGCGCCTTTCACTTTATCCCTACTCCGCGGCCGACCGTCACGCGACATGCAACACGCAGACGAAAAAGTTTGAGACGATGTAATAAAAGTTTCACTTTAATAAGCGAGGCGCCCGGAGGCCCACCCTTACTCCCCCATTCCGTTCTATTCAAAGCCGGCAACACAACCGTAGTTTGGCAACACAACATTTGCAGTGTTGCAGGTGTCATAAAAAAACAACCTCCATTTCACTTAATGTGGCAGGCGTTATATATTTTTAGGTTACTTCTAAAGCTGCTGGCTTTGTATGTAACTTGAAAATAAACAATGATAAAAAACCGGGACAAAATCATTGAGTTTTAGTTAATAAGTTAGGTTGGGTACAATCTGAATAAAAAGAATACATTTGAAATGATTATAATTTTTTTTATGGGATAGGGGGTAAACGAGCAGGCGTGTCACCTGATGGTAAGCAACCAACGCCGCCCATGGACACCAGCAACACATATAGTGTTACTGTTGCGTTGCCGACCTTTAAGGGATAAGGGAAAGGAAAGGATGGGGAAAGGGGCGTGGGCCTCCGGGTACCTTCCTCACCGAACGAAACGCGACATGAGCCACTTTACGTCGATCTTCTGAGAGGTCGTGGTATTTACCGGTCGAGCCGGCCCATTCATACAGCGAACTGCTTGGCTCTACCACTGTGAAAATATTAATTTAAAAAAAATATTTAATCGGTTAAAATAGTTTTGTTAATTTCGGATTTAGTATAAACTATGTTGTTATTATCTTAATATTTAAATATATACACGTATTCCTTTGATATAGCTCGAGAGCAGAGCGCGCGGCGCCCGAACAGTAACAATTTGCTGACACGCGTTCAGGAAGCTATTTCCTATTGAAGTAAATAGTTCCAATATTTCGGAAACCTTCTAAAATACTAGATATATGTATATTTATATGTATATTCTATTATTTTTGGGGGTACAATAAAATTTACAAGGTTTATATTTATAGGTTTATATTATATTTACAAATTTTAAGGTACAAAAAGAACAAAGCAGACAACATCATTTAATAAAATAACATTATTTTTCTCTTCGTTCTCGAAGAGAAGGGTGTGTCAGCGTCAATAGTACCTCGACTCACCAAATATTGTGTACGCATTTTTTTTTTCGTTAAATTTATTTTCTTATGAATCACTCAATCTTTTACAACTATTAAACTTAGTCCTGTCTAGATTTGATGGGTCTTCTGGTAAAAGTAGGTACCTGGTACTGAATTGGTGACATGGTTCGATCTCGATTCGATTAAAAGCATAACATCATTACATAGTATAAAACAAAGTCACTTTTCGCTGTCTGTCCCCTTGTATGCGTATATCTTTAAAACTACGCAACGGATTTTGATGCGGTTTTTAGTAGTTGTGTCAACTGGGTGGTTTTGATCTATAATTCATGTATAGTGTAATAAAAAAAAGTGATAAATTTTCAAGATTTAGATCTTTATTTGCAAACGCTGCCTGAACCCTAAGTGATAAAACAAAATAATGTACTACATTGTTATACACCTTCAAAAGATCTACAAAAAAGTCCGCGAGGGCATATGTCTATCTCTTAGGGATAACCCACAATGACCATTTTTATTTTTTTACTTTTTACGAGAAATAAGGGCTTATTTACGAAGCGATTTGAAACATTATAGCATTAATTTTCATCCAGTTAAGTGTATTAAATAGATTGTGCATTTAATATAGATCAATATTGCCCTTTACAGTATGTAATTCAAACGAATATTTACGAAGATATTACAGTATTAACATAGCGGGACATAGTATTGCGTTGCGCACCAAAACGCGTGCCGATAAATAGCACAAATTGAACTTTTTAATATCCTAATTTTACTTATTTATTATTTTTGATGCGGAACAAAGTTCGCCGGGTCAGCTAGTATTTAATAAACGAGGGTAGACGTTTGTATACTTCTGTGAATTTATTTGTAATCTATAATAATAGACATAAATTTATTTGAATAGTTGAGTGAAATATTAAGTAGAATTGCATTTTATTGGTTTTTTACCTAGTCATCTGTTTCATCATCATGTAAATTAAAAATAAATATGACGTCACTCAAAATTCAATATGGCGGAATCCACAAGACGTGGGACCAAATTTTCTCATTCACGCCAGTGACAGGAGTGTCAAAACTCAAGGGTTTGTGGGGATAAACACGGATGAAACTGCGTGATGTGTTGGAGCCGTATTCCAAAGTTTTCTTATTGGACACAAAACACATGTTGTCTTTAACCGAGACAAGATATTTGAGTAGGTTTCATTTGAGAATTGGATGACAAGAAATGAGCAAAGGGAAACGGTTTTATTCTGCCAATATAAGCGTGAATAAAATGTTAGAATGAATCTATATATAACAAACAATTGAATAGTTACTTTATTGTACACTATTTAAAGATTACATTACATTGATTAGTGATGAGTGACTCTCGCTGACCGCGTAGAAAACAAGGTTGTAAGGAAGGAAGTTGGTTTGAAAGAGAGTGTCGGTGTAAAAGTAAGAAAGGGCATGCTCCGATGGTTCGGACATGTAGAAAGAATGGATGATGCAAGACTGACTAAGCAGATATACAATGCAAAAGCGGATGGATGTACGAGTCGAGGACGGCCAAGACACACATTCCATGACCAAATAGAACGTGTTCTGTAGGAGGGTGATGTTAGGAGCCTCAAAAACCGACGTGCGTGCATGAAAAGAGTTATGAAAGTCAACGAAGCGAGTGAGGCGTGTAAGAATCGTGCCTCATGGCGCTCTGTTCTCTCTGCTTACCCTGAAAGGGATTTGGCGTGTAGTTATGTATGTATGTATGTACATTGATTAAGTACATTATAAATGCTAGGCAAGTACAAAAGACGGTCTTATCTTATTTAATGCGAAAACTATGGAATATATCTTAAAATATCCAACTGTAGTGGAAATTAAGTATGCATTACAAGTTGAGAATAATAAACATAAATAATTTATGTATTTATACCTGTGTTTCGAATGTGTTACAATCTCAAAAACAAGAAATCAAAGCCGGTTACGATTTATTATTTAAAATTCCCTTTATATTTATTTCTTAGATTTTCGCGAATCACGTCACATTCATGGATAAAAGGTATTTTTAACATTGAAACAACTTTTTATGGATTATATCGCGTTTATATAGATAAATAAACGCGATATTTATCAAAATAAACGCGATATAATCAACCGAACAAGGCTCTTTACCAACAAAATTTTTCTTTAGTAAATATATTTTATAAATAAATATATAATTTTTTGTTTCATGGTCTGATGTCTGGGTCCCCATCGTAAAAATCATATTTTAACTTCAACTTTTTGATTTTTTATTTCCAAAAAGTGGGTACTCTCTGTATCAATGAAAATAGCTTCGGAACGACTACCATCTTTTTTTCCATTACTCGTGAAAACGATCTCTGTAAAGAGTTCGAAACGTCGGGAAATAAATAGAAAATAAACTCTAAATAAACGTGATATAATCCATAAAAAGCTGTTTTAATGCTATTTGCACATTTATAGCTTCTGAATTGAAAAAGTTCACTGGATCAACTAGTTTAATATATATATGTGGTAGTTGTCTAACAGTGGTAGAGCCAAGCAGTTCGCTGCATGAATGGGCCGGCTCGACCGGTGAAATACCACGACCTCTCAGAAGACTGACGTAAAGTGGCTCATGCCGCGTTTCGTTCGGTGAGAGAGGTACCCGGAGGCCCATTCCCCCCTTCCCCATCCTTTCCTCTCCCCTATTCCTTAAAGGTCGTCAACGCAACAGTAACATACAACTATATGTGTTGCTGGTGTCCATGGGCGGCGTTGGTTGCTTAGCATCAGGTGACACGCCTGCTCGTTTGCCCTCCTATCCCATAAAATATATATATATATATGTCTAAAAATTCCTTTCAGGAAGCTAACAACCTTATTTTATTTTAATATCTAATATAAACTTCCAGGGTAAAGGAACAGAAAGTATATTGTATTAAATACAATGTGTGACAGTCTTTCGGTGTAAAAGCTTCGAGTTGCTAACATTTTGCCAAGCTTATTGTATTATCTGTGTATGTCGCACACGGACAAACAATAATATCTAGTGTACAAGGAACAAATGTAACAATAGGACTTAGACCTGTTTCTTGTAATAGGCAAAGACATGTTGCGCAAAACTTTGTTGCCTTTGTTTTTACGGTTGATAAGCACACATTATTTCATTTTAAATATTTAGCTCGAGATTTCTGAAACAGAATTGCCTTTTCATTATCTAAACGATTTATAGACCATATATATCTAACATATGAATAATATAGATGGCGTTGTTTTCATGTGAAATGCAAGACCCCGGGCACGATGGCAATCCTTTGAAGGTTTATTCATGCGTCTATGATCTATATGGAATTTGTAATTGGAAGTTTCCCTGTTCCTTCATCTACCAATTATCTAAACAGAAAATATCTAAATGTATGTAAAAAAAAAATGTATGTAAAAAAAAACAAAAATAAATAAAAAGAATAAAAATAAACGGGCATAATTTCAAATTATTATAATAATGTTAAATTCAACCTTTGTCCTCTTAGTTGTATAAAGGTGGACCACTGTGTCTCATGAAACAGATGATAAATACATATTTTCGAGCTATCAACTGCATAACCGAGGTTCGATCCCTACCAGTACAAATATTTATGGCAAGCATGAATGTTTGTATGGCTTCTGGGTGTTTTTCTATGTATTAAAAGTATATATGTATGAATATCCGTTACCTAGTTTACATAACACAACCATCTAGTTGCTTAACTTAGTTGCTAGAGGGCGCTGTGTGTATTGTGTCCAAGATATTATTATTATACATACCTAAATATATATATTTTATTGTTCCTTGAGAACATTAGCATGATGATACGCTAAATATTGTAAAGGTTTTCTTCGATAAATGAAAAAAATAGATTGTTGTACTCGTATTAACATAACATAAACCATAAGTTCACGCCTCTTTCTATCCGAAGGCATATATCCGAAGGTGTAGCCTACACCGTGTAGGCAGTGGCTGTTAAGCCTCGATTCGCCGTTATGTTTACGTCCCAAATGGACGTATAACCTATTGCCATACCGGGCACAAAGATTTCAGTCATGATACGTATCACACGTAACTTTCGAAATTAATTTTGGAAAGTCATTGGTATGAGCATGAGCCAGGATACAAACCCGTGACCTCTGGATTCTGAGGTAAGGTGCTCGACCACTTGACCGCCGATTTAACTGAAACCCGTACATACAGTTCGTAAATAAATTGGAGTAAGACAGTATCCGAAAGGGTCTTTTCGATCAAAGATCAAACAAATCAGACAACCTTTTTCGAACACTTGTATATTCAAACTACGCACTACATCCCTATATGTTCTGAAAGCGAAACTATACAAAACTGCCTTCCAATCTAGTGGTTTTATTGCTCTGTCTGACCCGGATGAGTCTATTTTGTATCGTCACGTGACTCGGGACTGTGGAAACTATAGTGTTATTGCTCCCTGGATGTATTGAAGGACCAGATCCTCCAAATTTGCTGACAAATTGATCTTAGAACCAAGATTCGACAACAGAAAAAGCTTGTGTTTCGACATGAAAGTATATTGACTAATAGAAGAAAGTATACTATTAAAAGATTTTACATCTCCTGTAAATGTTCAGAGTATAGGTACAATAGGCAGCAGGAGGTATTCTGAATAAAAGTAATCTAGATATAAGAAATAAGAAAATCATAATAGAAAATTTCCAAAAAAAAACTGGCCAATTGACAAAAAAAAATCAGGTAAACAGTCTGTCATGTCTCAATAGGAATTATCGACTTTCAAATTTAATGGTTTTTTTTAGGATTAAGTTTTAACGATTAACATGAATACATAGATAACTTTACGCCTATTCTCTTTCGGGTAGGCAGAGAGAACAGAACGCCATAAAGCACGGTTCTGATATACTTCGTTCGCTTTTTTGCCTTCCATAACTCTTGAAATACAGCCTCATCGGTTTTTAAGTCTCCCGACGTCGCCTTCCACGTAGGCTCTTTGGATTTGTATTATTTGATCGTAAACGTCCTTGACTCCTGCAGCCTTTACCGATTTAATATCAATATTTAAAATCTATTTTGTTAAACAGTCTCGGTGGCGCAGTGGCTAGCACCCCGCTTCTGATTTAAGAAGGTTTCAACGAAGGAAGAAGGGTTCAAATCCTGGCACACACCAATGACTTTTCGAAATTTTCGAAAGTTACGTGTGATAAATATCGATGACTGACACATTTATGCCCGGTATGGCAATAGGTTCGCCACCTATTCCATTTGGGACGTAAACATAACTGCGAGACGAGGCTTAGCAGCCGCTGCCTACACCTTCGGGTAACAAAGGGCGTGAAGTTATGTTATGTTATATATTTTTTTATCAATATGTAATAGATTCGAAAGTTTGACTTTTCTATATTGCTGGATCTATTTATTATACTTTAACAACATAAAATAACGCAAAATCCTTTGAAAGTAGCAATAGGAAGATAATTTCATACTGATGTATGAAATTATCTATTATCGTGATCGATTCCTGCACACCTCACTCGCTTCATTGAAGACCATAACTCTTGATAATTCCTAGCGCCATCTTTAGGTGGTACTTACACTATCAACTTTATCATGAAAAGAGTATCAATGTTTATTATTTAATAATATTGCTTACATTTTAAGTAAGCAAATATAATCTAGATTTAATTTGTCTGTCTAAATTAAACAATTCGCAGACCAGACACAGCACAAGCATTAATTTGAGATTCTGTTAAAATTGTTTCTGGCTATTTCTGTTTCATCTGTTTTTATCAGTGGCTGTGTGACAAAACTTTTTGCATAACATTACAGAACTTATCTCTGGTAAAAATGGATAAAGATGAACAGCATAATTCTCCTTTTACATTTTACATTTTCATTCCTTAACTTGTATATGGAGATAATTTAGGATAATTCACTTTGGGAACTTTGCA
Source organism: Euproctis similis (assembly GCA_905147225.2). Classification (NCBI taxonomy): domain Eukaryota; kingdom Metazoa; phylum Arthropoda; class Insecta; order Lepidoptera; family Erebidae; genus Euproctis; species Euproctis similis. The sequence continues at coordinate 17,011,412 of LR990116.1, forward strand.
ATTGACCTCAATTTAACATTCATTCTTCTAATGCGACGATTGACGAGTTCTGCGTTTTATGTCTTTTTTTCTCTAAACTGTCACTGACTTTCTGTAACCAGACTCTTAATTCAAGAGTACAAATTAAGATTTATATAGTCTCGGTGGTCCAGTGGTCGAGCACACGGCTTCTGATCCAGAGGTGCGGGTACGAATCCTGACACTGGCTCACACCAATAACTTGTCGAAGTTGTTTTCGAAAGTTCTGTATGATAAATATCAATGACTGAATACTTTGTGCCCGGTGTGTGTATGTTTGGGACGTAAACATAACGGTGAGTCGAGGCTTAACAGCCACTGCCTACACCTTCAGGTAGAAAAAGGCGTGAAGCTATATTATGTATGTTATGTTATGTTTATTAAATCCTCGAATTTTCAATGGAAATTCTAATGTAAATATTACATTCTGAGATAAAAAGGTATACATACATTTTACAATTTAAATTTATTCTAAAAAATGTTGTTTTAACTTCTGTTGTACTAATCAAAACTGATATTGAATAAGTTTTTCTGCAACATCTCCAAAATACAGACGTGTACCTGTTTCAGTTTCATTATTAGCTAGATAGCCGAGTTAATAAAAGAGTTGTCTATTTTCGATTCATTTTTCGATTAGTATTAAGCTCAATAACATAGTTGTAGTAAATGGGCTTTATCACGCTGATACGGTGATTTACATGAAAGTTAAAATCAGAACCGTGTAATGGTTATCTTGAACAAACAAACCGCCAACTGACCGAAACGACTGAATCATCAGTGCTTATATTAAATTGTAATAAAAATATGGAAAAATCAGATATAAAGTTGCATATTGTAGATAAAAGAAAAAAATACATGGTTTATGAACAGTTAGAATTGTTTTTTAAGGGATAAGTGGGCATACGAGCAGGCGTGCCATCCGATGGCAAGCAACATACGCCACCTTTCCTAACAATGGGATATGGAGGGGGTCGGAAGTGGGATGGGAAGGTGAGAGGGGAAGTGCTTGGGCCTCCGTATACCTTTCTCACCGAGTGAAACGCGGCATAAGCTACTTGACTTCGATATTCTGAGAGTGCGTGGTATTTCACCACTGTTAAATGGTTTATTTGATTTAGTGGTGCATTTGTGAAAGTATTGACTATTGAACAAAGATCTGATTCTGTCTCTACCAGAATACAGAATATTAATGATATACGTTGATTGTTTGCATGTCGTCTTTCAAATCAGTAAATAAACCATCTAAATGGTTACAATATTATGAAAAACCCTTCCTAAAAAAAACAATGAAATTCTATCTTTAGAAGACGTCGCTCGACTAAGAAGGACTGCATCTTAAAAGCTCAAATATCACAGAGCCGTTAAATATTCAAATTATTTTGCCCAAGAAGAATATATAAACATTTTTCAATTGTTCAACAATTCTTTTGGCGCTATCTGCTAAAAACCAAGAAAAGGAAGTTGTTACTTCCTTTTCTTGGTTTTTAGCAGATATTTTTGCCGAATTAAAACCTTTTTTTCCTTACGGCCATCAAAATATATAAAAGTATCTGATACTGTATGGTATTTATTTATGACTCACCCTTACTCGGAATTCTTATCTGTAACTACTTGGGTAATACTGATACAAACAACATCAATAGTTTATCGATATTTATGGGATATTAAGCATTTTTTTATATAGATAAATTTTACAATTTTATAAAAGTTTGGTTTAAAACCGTGGAACACTTGTTTGCTCTGGCTAAGGACATGAACAAATTCAAGGAGATGACTGCTATACTTCAGTAATGGAGAGGCACCCAAGGAAGACGATAAAACTTCATTGTTTATATTAAAACAAGCTAAGGTAATGGGTCCCGGAAGTCTCTGTTCATTCTCCTTAGGCCCACTGTTTCAGCTATGCACTTCTGTTTCCAAGATCTTTAGTTGGAGTCCGGATATTTCGAGTACAAATTTCAGAGGTTATGTGTGATAAATACCTTTGACTGACAAAATTACGTCCTATTTTTGGCAATAACTTTTGGTAGCAATTGCATACATTTTATAATTAATTTTTCTGCACATAATCAAATAAATAGTCGTTTTTAAACAACAACCGAAAAAAAATATATTAATTATTAATTTCAATAAACCTTAAGTCTTAATAAACGTCGAGTACATAATAAGAAACAAAGCCAAAATATATTAGATTTTCCCCGTCTTTCATCTGTACGCGGAGATTAAGGAGAAAAATAAACGCGTCCCTTTGTGTGTTGAAGAAGAAAAAAAAAACTGCCATTAAATATTATTTAATTACATCACTAAAACTCACCAGAATACTATTTCCGTAGAGGGTGTCGTATGATTCAGCTTTGGAAGCGACGTTTCTCAGTTTGCAAGGCTTCTTCAAGGGTGGGGGTGGCTGGCCGTGTTTATGTGAAGGTGAGGATTGCTGGTTCCCCCCACCGGCTCCTCCGCTCACATGATTCGCACTTGTTTTATTGTCTTTTTCTTTAACCAATTTACTATTGTGTGTCAAGTTATTTTTAGTAAAGTTACCGATTTGTTCGAACATACTCGACAAATGTTGAGACATCATTTTGTTGATCAGCTTTTTTTTAACAACTCCAAAACACTAATTTATCCGTTCACGTAAGTTATATAGTACATTGCTTTTGTAATGTTTCTTTTTATACACTCATTTTTGTCTGCTTTCTGCGTTGATGTTAGAGGAATTTCGTCTTTATTTCTGAAATTATCGTTGTTTAATGTTTGATTCCCGAAGTGGTCAATTTTGTCCACACTGCACACGTGAAACGGTTCTATGTAAATGACAACTAAAGAATTCACAAATTGATATTTTTTGTGACAAAATCCGAAAATGAGAGAGATTTTTAAAGAATATTGGAAAAAAGTGATCCATATCCCAATATGGTACATCATCATCATCATCTTCTATCCTAATCCCATCATTTCTATGCTTCCCTATCATTCACTTCTTCCAAAGCAACACCCTTCCTAGTCATATCATCTTTCACTCAATTCATCCATGTTTTCTTCGGTCTCCCAATATAGTACATGTTTATTGTCATTTATTGAGGCATAAGTTTTAAATTTCCCTTTAATATTACATGTGCAATATAATAAAATATTTATTTTATAATATTGTACATGTAATATTAGAGTAAAAGCTTAAAATGTAGAGAACAAGCTACATAGTTTCCGTACGAAAATTAAAGCTGATTGTTAACATATTAAAAACATTGAATATATCATTTGTATATTAAAAAAATAACCAAAAAGGAAGATTCGCTTTAAATACAGAACTTAAAAGATAAAAAAGATTATAAGTGGCGAATGAATACTTTGTCGTCAAAACCGACTCCTGAGAGCGGCTGGCCTATTGAAACTTTGGCCGAATTTTTTAAGCACAATTTGCATTTAAGATGATTGAAATAAATTCATCGTACCGTATCTTCAAGTAAACCGGAGATATCGTTTATCTAAAATATTTTTATTTAAAAACAGTTTTTAAATCATCGGAACCTTCCAAAAAGAATTCCACGTGCTACACCACTAAACTATCGAGGCAAGTATGTTTTAAGCATTTAATAACATTGATTTGATTCTCTGGTCTACTCAGTTGATTGGTCTTGACTTACTAAATTCACGCCTTTGTTACCCGAAGGTGTATGCAGCGGCTGTTAAGCCTCGTCTCGCCGTTATGTTTACGGCCCAAATGTAATAGGTGGCGGAACTATTGCCATACCGGGCACAAAGTTTTCAGTCATCAATATTAATCAAACATAACTTCCGAAAACAATTTCGAAAAGTCTTTGGTGTGAGCCAGTGTCAGGATTCGAACCCGCGACCTCTGGATTATAAGCCGTGTGCCACTGGACCACCGATACGCATATAGACTACTATATGGTCCAGTGGTCGAGCACACGGCTTCTGTCTACCCCTCGAGGTATCTAAAAGTAATATACTAATAATCATAGCGTTATATAGTTGTCCCAGCTTAAATCTGTAAATAAAAAAAAATAATGTCAACACAAAACTTAACACATCAAATTGAAAAATTCAAATTATTTCTCTATTTTTTCAATAGTACCAATAATAATAAGCTATTTCTATATTTTAATTCTAAAAACTCTGCCAAATAAGGTATCTCTTAGTTCGCGAATCGAGTCGAGCTAAGTGTTTCAAATCAGGTCGACGCTGTGAAACAATAATATCAGGCCGTTACAGATACTGTCACAGAGGATCCGGTGCCAGCTCTGTTCAAGGCACCCACATACTACTCTGTATTTGCTGTATAGGTGTATACTACTTATGGGGTACTTATACTACCTAGATTCACGGGTTCAATCGAAGAAGTAACTTAGGCTACTTATATTTTAAAAACATCTCTTATATACTTAACAGTGGTAGAGCCAAGAAGTTCGCTGCATGAATGGGCCGGCTCGACCGGTGAAATACCACGACCTCTCAGAAGATCGACGTAAAGTGGCTCAGGACGCGTTTCGATCGGTGGGAGGGGTATCCGGAGGCCCACTTCCCTTCCTAATCCTACTCCTATATATGTCGGCAACGCAACTATAACACTATATGTGTTGGAGGTGTCCATTGGCGGCGCTGGTCACACACAAAAAAAATACTTGAAAGAGTCAATGTATTTATTATCAACAATGAAATATGAAGAAAATACATTTTTATTTGTAACCAAACATTATAAATTATTATCTAAAAATCTAAACTTTATATGGAAAATCCAAATATTAATCGAGCGGATTTATCCACGATATAAGTAATACATTCATATTCAGATATTAGAAACCCTTTTCATCGGTAAAGGGTTAACAAATTTGTATGGAGCTAATTCAGTTTTGAATTACGCCTGAAATTACGGGGGCCGAGGCACACAGCTAATAAACACAAACCGTCCGCGATTGATTAAAATTAAACATTTGCGAAAAGCAAACAATTGCGAATCAAATAGTAGGAAACACAAAACGGGAACAGCACAAGTTGTAACATAAAATTTGAGTAAGGAGTTATAATTCCCCTAAAATTTATAGGGAAACTCGCATGAAACGCAACAAACAGCGCCTTAAATTTGTGTGCAAAAGTTTCTTAGGGACGTGGCAGAATCGTTTTAAACGATGATGTAACACTGTGTTACGATATTTTAATGTACAACAACTTCGTTACCACTTACTGTGCTACTAACTCGTGAATCAACAAGTCTACAAAGCCTGTCAGCTATGTAACAAACAAACACACTGACTTGAACACTTAGTTCACTTAGTACCGGCCTGCGATATTATTTAGTACAATACAATTATATTTTAACAGTAAAACCTTTTTTCATTGAAATGTATAGAAGAAAAAAAATGACAGCTAATTGAACATTCAAATTTCGAACATGGTTTTTTTTTATCGAACGTTAATCTGTCTACGTCATAGATTTATAATAGACTGTAGTAGATGGCACATGTCAGTAAAAATGTACTACTAATAATCACTGGCAGCGCGACCGCGAGTAAGTGATTCTCAGGATGTATATAATTCCACACATGAACAATAATTAAGTAAAAGTTGACACTTGTAAGCACTTTTTAGGCACACATTGATAAGTCACTCACACATGAACAACCCATTTTTGGTCTCGTTGTTTGGGTGACTATTGCCGATCTATTATTCTTATATCTACGATTGGCGATCTGTTATAGTTATATCATGGTCTACGTAGTAATGTCAAAAATATTATACAGTAAGATTGTTTTTCACTAAACGAACTAATTTCCTCAACTAGAATTTAATTTATGAAAGGAAATTGATAAATATATACATATATAATATTATACGAATGTTTCGGATAAAACAAAGTTTGTCATAATAGAGGCATCAAAAAGTTACGTCCAAAGAGGTCAAAACGGGCATTGTTCAAGCTGGCGTTATCTTGGGAAGAACTTTTAACAAATCACACTCGTCTACTCTCTGTGTATTGATTGGAATTTACTGTATTCATCATTATTTTGTAGACCACAAAGCGGTTATTATTTTCCAAGGAAAAATATCTCATGTTTACGGCTATGAAAGCAATCTTCTTGGATAACCCCAATAACCAAATTTTCACATCACTGATCATACAGAAGTCAAACAAATTATTAAAGGACGTTCAGCCTATGTTGAAGTGAAAGCGGATGGTCAGTTTTGGATGATTGAGAATCTTTACCGTTTATTAAAAGAAAAAAGGAAATCTCATCACAAATTATTGCGGTAGAAAAAATATGAGTTATTATTTTAAGTTAAGTCAATAAGGTTTTTTTTTATATTGCATTAACTTGTGTTTTTTTTATATTTTAATTTGTATCATGTATAAAAATAATATTCATATTTAAGTAAAACGTGATAATATAAAATGTGCAATATGGTTGGCGCACAATGCCCAATTATGCTGAAGTATAATTCGAACGTAAATTAGTTTCCAAATGCACCAGTAGAGTGCGCTAAGTTCAGTGTTCACATTTTTAAATTAAATGTCTTATATAAAAAAACTCAATGCTTGTATCTTCATCTATACATAAATTACTTTTTATTAACGCGGGTTGAATTCATTTTCATTGTTACCAAAAAAACTACAATAAGGAGAAGCTTTAAGAAATATTTCAACCTTAAATAATATTACTAATGTTAATTTAAATAAAAAATTTCGATCAATGCCAACATAAAGAAAAAACATTTGAATTTTTTTCTGTCAATGAGTTGGTAATGTTGGTATCCATTGCACGCATCCAGCGAAAGCACTAATTTTAAGAGTGTCCGATTGTGCGAAGCGTTGTTGTTGAAACATTCAACGATAAGCATTGTGCCGCATAGTGCGCTCTAGTGCTTTAATTTGAAAACTAACACAATGAGTAATACCCCGATTAAGCCCACCCCATAGATTAGCTTCTCAATCAATTCAGCGTTAATACTCTATTTCAAATCAAAATAGGCATTTCATTTTCGTTAGTTATTAAGTTTTTATGAATCTAACTCGATACATAGAAAAACAAAAAAAAATACAATATAAGAACTCTTCTTCTCCCTCTTCCCATACGATCATAACAACCAAAGCACTAGTATAAATATTTAATATCTAGTTACTTTATAAAATTCAAGAAAACATGAAGATCTTTTTGCGTTGGTACGTGTTTGCATTCACAATGCGTAACATAAAACTTACATGTCTGCAGTATTACGAGGTTACATCTAGACTAGTATAGTTATAGTAAGCATTCTGTAAGTAGGTACGATATATAAACAAACATAACATATCTTCACGCCTTTTTCTACCCGAAGGTGTAGGTAGTGGTTATGTTTAAGTCCCAAACGGAACAGAGGGCGAACCTATTGCTATTCCGGGCAAGATTTTGAGTCGTCGATATTTATCACACATAACTTAGTATAGGTCCACATAACATATATCTGGATTCACATGCCGTGAGCTCGACCACTGGACCACCGAGACCTACAAGACTAATAAATACAATCACGCTTTTCCCCATGGGGGTAGGCAGAGACTACATATTTCTATTTGCTGCGATTCTGACACATTTCTTGCTTCTTCTACTTTCATACATGCTAGTCGGTTGTGAGCACTTTTAACCTGGCTTTTGTCCTACACATAGTTCATTTGTTACTAATCACGCGTGTTTATTAAATCACTACATAGTATAAAACAAAGTGGCTTTCGCAATCCCTCTATCCCTATGTATGCTTAAATCTTTAAAACTATGCAACGGATATTGATGCAGTTTTTTTAAATGGATATAGGATGTGAACAGGATGGTTTATGTGTTTAATTCAAGTATAATGTTGTAAATAAAAAGTGATAAATCTAAAAATTACTAATTTATTACTTTTTATGCGGAACAAAGTTCGCCGGGTGAAATTGTATTTTATAAGCAAGAAAAATATTTAATAATACTCCCACGCAAAGCTTAAATGTAATTGTTTTGCATTCGAAAGTAACTGGACATAATAGCCAATGGATCACTTGCAGTAAAGTCGAATCCTTAGAGTATGTAGATCATGATCATGATCTTTGTATAGAAATATATACATTAGACATGAAAGTAACTCCGAAAAATGTTCCGAATTGTGTACTTATCGAGACACCAATACAGTCCAAACCGATACATAATACTTTTGGATATAATTTGCTAAGTTTGATAAACTCTGTCAGAATGATATATTAGCTGAACTGCATAGCGCTTGCGACTTCCTTGACCTGGTGGATACTAACAAATTAATAATGACACGAGTTTTGAAATACGTTAAAAGCAGAGTTTTTTAAAATCATGCGAATTTTTGTCTTCATGGTTTAGCCAATTTGAATGGCATTTTATTAGTCTGTCCTATTTTGATATAGAATATAGATATACCGAGAGATTTACACGTCTCGGTGATCCAGTGGTCGTGCTCTCCGCTTCTGATTCCAGAAGTCGCGGGATTTATTCCGGACAATGATCTCTCAGATTTTTTTCGAAAGTAACGTGTCATAAATATCGATGACTGCCAACTTTATGCCCGGTGTATAGCACTAAATTTGCTACCTATTCTATTTGGGAACTAAACAACGATTCGGCGAGTCGAAGCTTAATAGCCGCTGTCTACACCATCGGGCAAAAATGGCGTTATATTATGTTTGTATATAAATAGTATCAGAAGGTTTAATAAAAATCTAGCAAATTGAGACATCATCATAATTACTCTACGAATTGTCTGCATCTGGAAACACTTAATAAAAACAGGATTTTTATCAAGGTTGGTCCTCATCAAGTAACAAGCAAATCTCTGCTACGTAATAACATTACTCGTTAGCTATTAATAATTACAGACGTCCTTATCTGTCAAAAATTGTTCCCACTGCAATAAATAATGATAATAATGTATGCCATATTTTCAAATGTTAACATTGACTATGTTAAAATAAATAAATATATTTTATATGTGAATATATCTGAGGAACACGTGTGCCATTTGCGGTGTTATACAGGATCTCGAGTACGGGATAATAAACGACCAAGGTATCATTGGTACTGAAACGTGCTGCAGACATTTACGTGGCCCTTTTGGGGAAAAAAGTGGGGGTTGTGAAACACGTATATTTCTTCATTTGAAGATGCCTGAGAAAGTTAAAAAGCTATATATATATATATATATATATAGCTTTATATTTTTAATTTGGCGCCTTTATTTAAAAAGCGAATTTGAAAAAAGAAACTCTTCATTACCTTTTTTTTTATTGTAACTTTCTGTGACCGATTTTCAATTTTGTTTTGTTCGAAAAAGGTTTTAATATATCTTTTGTAAATACTTTGTGTAAGTGAAGATCTTCATGCATAGACAATGGAGGTCTTTAATTGTTGGCAGTAAATATGTGACATATATTGACATCAATATTTGAGGTTTATTTGGTTGATCGCTCTAATCTCAGGAAAAATACTTGTAACTTTGTCTTGGAGGGAAGCTTTGAACAATATATCACTACGCTATATTTAATAGGAGCGGAGCACTAAAAATTTTAGTAGTAAAAGTATATATAATATAAAAGTACAAAGTTCGCATGGTCAGCTCAGTTTCCACATCAAAAGTAACGTAAATATATTATTAAAGAAATCCTTAGTCAGTTATGTTCTGACATCAGCTACGGTAATATTTTTTATAGCGGAGAAAAACATAAAACAAATATCGGTACTCAATCGTTTTAGTAGCCTGGAGTACCGAGTGTACTCCTGCAAATAAATCCACCTGCAAATAAATAGTACTGAACATGAAAACTGCATCTCAAACTAACTACATTACCCGAAATCCTAAGCTAAAATTCAACATAAATGCTAAAAAGACCCCTTTTTAATTTGTAGCCACTGCCTACACCTTTTGTTATAAAAAGCGTGAAGTTATGTTTTTTTATGTTTTTATATACTAACTAGCAGACCCGGCGAACGTTGTTTCGCATCAAAAGTATTTTAGTATTATCACTTTTTCTTTACTACATTATACATGAATTACACGTACTAACCACCCCGTTAACATCCGCTATCTCTTTCGAAAAAGCCGAATCAAAATTCGTTGCGAAGTTTCAAAGATCTAAGAAGATCTAAAATATAAGAGGACAGACAGCGAAAAGCTACTTTATTTTAAACTGTGTAATGATTAAATAAGCGAAGTTATTAATGACGTGATTAATGACGAAGGATACCTTAATATACTTAATACCGATAAAAATATGAAAAAAAAAGTATTTAAACTACTGTTTGTGATTTACCTAAACTATGTTTATTTCGTATTAATTAAATATATTTGTTAACTTTTAAATTTACATACATTCATATTGCATTGTATAACATGTAGATTTATAAACCTGATCCCTCAGATAAACCGTGAATACGGTTTTGCGGGACTATGTGTAAAATTTGTTTGTAACTTTTATGTATAATAAATAAATAAAAATAATAAAAAAAGGTAGATATGAAAACTTTAGTGTTATTCAAAAGTCGATAACATTTGTATCAGTAAAGCATAACCTGTTGTACAGTGTCAATATATGTCTATAATAGCTAAACTTGGCGTCTGATGGTTCTCGTGAGAACTTATCAACCTCACAATGTGCTAACGAACTAGTATTACAAGTGAATATTAAATACAACCTGTAACTTCCTTCCCCTGACAATAAGGCTCTTTATATTGACTGAAACTTAAATTACTACATAATTGCGTTAGTTTAAGGCTTTTATTAATAGCTATGATTAGGTTCTTCTCCACGAACATCTCTCTTAAAATGTTTAATATATGAAAAAGTGTTACTTTATCCCTTTAAATTACCATTTAAATTAGATGTACACTTTTTCATGTTTATTTAAATATATTCAAAATTGTGATATTTTAGTTTATTTGGGTCTCTTTTTTAAGCTAAAGTATGTAAATACCTCAATCTGTTTAGATCTTTCTAGACTCTTACAGGCTCTTGATAAATTAACATTACAGAAAATTAAATACTCCAATCTTGATATTGTACTTAACAGTTTCTTTTTTATTAGCTTTTTATTAGCTTCACCTGTATGTTTGTATGTTTGTATGTCTGTATGTTTGTATGTTTGTTTGTAACCGACTTCTTTTTAGTGTTCATAGTTCACTTCTCGCACCACCATCTAGTGGCAATCAGCGGAAAGTCTACGTTATCAACTTGAAACGAGTTCCTTGTATAAGTCACAGATGGCGCTATTAACGCGCTTGTTATAGAAAACCGAACTAAAAAATATAAAATAAATTATAGTTTAAAAAAACTAAAAAACACGCTTTTTATAGAAAACCGAACTAAAAAATAGAAAAATAAAAAAATATATATTTTATTTTAAAAAAAGCGTGGGGTGCATGGTGTCAATAGTTATAAATATTTTATTGACAGATATGAGTAGACTGATTATCATTTCGATAATATCTTAAAAAGCACCCCACGCTTTTTTTAAAATAATTTTTTTTTTTGTCTATTTTTAGTTCGGTTTTCTATAAAAAGCGTGTTTTTTTAAACTATTATTCATTTTTAATCAAAATACATTTTTGGAACGTTTAATAGTTAATTACAGTTTACAAATTTCTGTAATGTATTGATCAGCTAATATTTTTTTTAATCTAATTAGCTAAGTTACTTATCGTATCGTCCAACTATAAAAGAGACACATTGTTTTGCGTATAGTCGGTAGCATCTGGCTCACGCTTTACTTTGGTCTATGTAAATTCCTTTTTAATTCAGCCATTTATAGTCTTATTTGTTCGAAAAATAAATTAAGTTATAGGGGAGAAATGCAAGTTGAAGGTTGATGTGGTGACCAAGGTTGGACAACAAGGACCAACTAATTGATGGCATGGACATATTGCTAGAATGAAAGCGGTATGTATAAAGCGAATTTAAGTGGTAGAGTCGGGAGCCCAAGAAACCAAATAAATGGTCTGTTTCTCAAAGGAAGAATGTCTAGCACCTGAAACCAACGTGTATGCATGATGAGATGTATGAGGATGGATGAGGCGAAAGAAGTGTGTCAGGGTCGTAGCTTTTGGAAAGCCAAGAACTCTACGCATCTCAGGGATATAGATGTCAGTTAAAGTAGTTAACAGGAGTAACATTAAAATTGCTTTTTATAATTGTGATTTTTAAAAATATTACCGCAGTTACAAAGATTATTCCGGACATACACACAAACAAATAAAACTGCGTTTCTACATATATTATGCATAAGTAATTGAGAGAGGTACATATAGTGTCACAACTTTATCTATATATATATATATATAAAATTCTTCTGTCACAGTGTTTGTCCTCGAACTCCTCCAAAACGGCTGGACCGATTTTAATGAAATTTGGTATACATATTCGTTAGGTCTGCGAATAGGTTTTATCTATTTTTCATCCCCCTAAATCACACCCCTCAATATTTTTTTTTAATTTTTCCACATATTTCTGTTTCTTATTTTTTTTATAAAACGGGATAAAAAAATACATACAACCCTAAATTTTCAACCCCCTACGATCAACCCCTATTTTTTAAATTTTATTTTTGGCAATTTTGGCAATTTTATTGAATAAATATGGCAGCGCGTTTTAAATTAAATGTTAAATATGTTTTTGAATATATTTATAGTAAAATGTTTTTATTTTTGTGTCAGTTTTAAAACAATTGTTTTATATACTTATATTGATTGATCACGTTCAATGAATTCGATAATAAATCGCTCAATTACTTGTATTAATAAAAAAAATTGTATTTAATCACCATATTGACAAGAATATGAGAGCCTGTGAGAATTTTATAACAGCAATATGCTTGTTTAGTGATTTAGCAAGTCGACTTCCAGTGAAGTGATTCCAAAATCAAATACCGGCTAACATGGCATAACACCGCCGCTTACCTTAGCGGGTGATAAGGTATACTACAGGGTAAATTTACAGTTAAAAACCTTTAAAAGAAAATTTAAATACCTTTAGAAAATCCCCATCCCAAAGTGACCTTGCATGATTTCAAGTATTTCTAGTATAGCAGTTCTACATTTATAAATAGTTATGCCTTAATGACAATCTAAGATCCGGTCAAGTTTTCTTTTATAACTTCACACTTTTTCAAACTATAGGTGTAGGCAGCGGCTGTGACGGATAGAATTGTTGAATTTTTACGTCCCAAATGGTCGCGTAACCGGGCGTAATATTGTAAGTCATCGATATGTATTACAAAGAACTTCTAAAAAGTCATTGGTGTGAGCCAAGCTTCGAATCCGTAACTTATTGATTATTAAGTTGGGGTATAAAAGAAAACAAATTGTGCCAGGATTATGAGAAGAGTCTCCCTATCTTCCAAGAAAATATCTTTTTTTTATTTGATAGGAGGGCAAACGAGCAAGCGTGTCACCTGATGGTAAGCAACCTGCGCCGCGAATGGACACCTATATCACATATAGTGTCACTGTTGCGTTACCGACCTTTATGGGAGTAGGATAGGAAAGGATGAAAGGATGGGGAAGGGAAAGGGCTCCTCCGGGTACCTCTCTCACCAAACGAAACGCGGCATGAGCCACTTTACGTCGGTCTTCTGAGAGGTCGCGGTATTTCGCCGTTCGAGCCATTCATGCAGCAAACAGCTTGGCTCTACCACTGCCACTACCAATCTTTCTATCTTTTGTCTACCTTCAGATATTAAAGTTGTCGTAAAGATAAATTTTTGATATCCAGTCAAAGTTTACTTAATACCTCATCTATTAATTATAATCATTATTAGTTTAAAAGGTTTTCGTTGTCATTATATAACTATTGTGGGTTTATTTCGGTCTACGGAACCATTTTAACGGCGACATTATGGTTCCGTCGGCGTTTGTTTTAAAATATAATTTGAAGGGTTAACTTAGCTAAGCAGTTTTAAGTTAATGAGCTTAGAATCATCCTGTTTTGTCCTCATCCATCCTGTTAAACGTTTTAATTACCACGAAGGTAATGAATGGAAATGTAAAGTTTGTTAAAAGGATTACAAAACATTGTGTAATGAATCAAAGTTCACTTAAAGCGTCTTTTTGTATCTTTGCACCCCGCAAAACTTATTTATTTAATAAAATAGGATATCATTTAAATTTACAATCTTAATTAAAATTTAAAATTGCTATTTAGCGATTCGGAATAAAATGTATAGATTGAAATATATTTATGTATTTTTTAAATGTATTTTGTTTGTCTTTGTACCATAAATAATTTATTATTAAAGTCTTATACTTCAATAATAAATTATTTATGTCCTAAATTCGCGTTAAACAAATGAAAAACTAACTCCTATTTTGATGACGTCTTAAATGACGTAGTCGGCGTTAGATTCGAAGTTTACATATTTGTATGTTAATTATTTTCATGCCAATATGTACTTGGAATTTCAAAAATATTATTACATGAACTTTGAAATTGTTTTTTTATTTAGAACTATATATTATTCAATTATATTTCAAATATCTTACCAGAAGTATAGGAACGTAACAAAATAATTAATAGTTATTTTAGTTCTTCAGCCATTTTTCTTTTAATTGTTTCATTTCTTTGAACCAGCCTAAAAATTCGTTCGTGAAATATTTTAAATTTCGAGCAAATGTATCAACATGCCAACTTCCCATAAAAAGGTCAGTTATGCATGATAAAAATGCAGGACTGCAATTATTAAAGGTTCATCTTATTGTAGAAGCATTTAAAAGAGAGACATTTAAGCCCTGACCTTCCTGAAAGCTCCCTAAAAAATAATACTCACATAGTTACTTATTTAAAGTTGCATTTTGTCATCAATATTACAAATTAAATAAAAAAAACTGATAATGCCAATACTGATATTATAACTTCTCTAAATCTATATGAAAAAGTTTTTAATTTTCATAAAACAATTGAAATATTAATTCTGAAAATATTATCATACATTTATTACCTATAATTTACAAGACGAATTTCCTTTCAACTATCAACTTTTTTATGTTTCGGTAAAAACTTTTTGGAACTTTAAAAGTTGACAAAAGTTTCTTGAATAATTATGAAATAAAACAGTTACGTGCTGTTAAGTCAATAAAAGTAGTTTTGATGATATATTTACGATATATTTGTGTTAAGTTGTGCAGGAGTGCATATCGCGACCGTATAGCACAGAGATGCCGCGGTAACTGCTGGGCCACAGTCCGACGGCGGTTGTCGACGACGGTGTCCAAGCATTTCTTCAGCACGTCGACTGCGCATGCGCGCTTAAACTCCTCCCAACAAAACTTTTCGAAGCAAAAGTATAACATCTATTCATCCAAACTTTTCTTTTTTTTTATTTTCCTCTTTGAAGTGAAAGGATATTAAAAAGTTATAATTAATTGCCTTTGTGTTAAACTGTTGCTTGTTATGTTCCAGTCGGTTCGTTTACACAACATTTTTAGATGACAAAGTAAATTTTTAACCCACTTTTTATTGGGAAATAAGATACCTCAAGGCCCGTGTAAATTTCAACTACGTTGGACTTTCGACTTTGATCAAAACAACAGAGACCTGCTGAAACCAAATAAAAAATGAATAATGACAGGTACTTTTGGGTTTACTACAATCTCTGAACACGGTTTCCAATTAAAGTGAAGCTATAAAACGATGAAACTTTACATATAATTAAATTAATAATTGCATTAAGTTATTATAAATTGATATATTATAATTATAAATGAAGATGTGACAAATATAGCCATTAACATTACCCTTTACTTTAATTCTAGGAATAGTATTCAAAATTAAATAACATACAAGTTTATGTTCGGTCAATAATTTTTATAATATTCATAATAACTTGATTACAAAGTTGATTGTATTGTTAATATTCGTCTCAGTCGACTGGACGTCGAGCTAAACTTATCCCTGCTTTGGGATCAATAAGTTTCGGATTCAAATCCACCCTCCAAATCAATGACTTTTTCGATGTTTTTTTTTAATTTCACGTGATAAATATCGTGGCGTGTAAATTCATACCTATACATATGCATCTATTAAAGCAGGCTACACCGTCGGGTATAAAAAATGATCCGATTATGATAAATTTAGCTGCTTCCACCATATTTGGGGTACGGAGTTCTAAAGTAAAAAAAATAACAATGCTTCTTAGTAAACCTTTTTTGCTACCTTCACTTCAATAAGTGTATGGAGTTCCAAAATAAAATAAAAAATACTTCTCATTAGCCCTATTTTTTTTATCACAAAGTTTTCAGTCATCAATATTTATCACACATAACTTCCGAAAACAATTTCGAAAAGTCATAGGTGTGAACCAGTATCAGGATTCGAACCCGGACCTCTGGATCAGAAGCCGTGTGCTCGACCACTGGACCACCGAGACTACAAAAAAAAATTGATAAAACAACTAGCTAGTATAGATTTGAATGTTGATTTCACATGATTTAATAGCACATGTTACATAAACATAGAACATAACATAACTTCACGTCTTTTTCTACCCAAAGGTGTAGGCAGCAGCTGTTAAGCCTCGTCTCGCCGTTATGTTTACGTCCCAAATGGTAGCGAACCTATACACATGTTACATAAATTCTGTGAATTCGTTCAATTGTCAGATAACGGTGACGTAAGAAGGTGAAGGTCGGCAGAAGGAGCTCTGAGTAAAAAATAACATCATCATCATCATTCTCCTGCCCTTATCCTGATCTAAGTAGGGTCAGAACAACATCCTTTCGAACTATCCATGTTATCAAAAGATCTGGTTGTGGTTTTATGACCGGCCCTCTGCTTGACCTCAACCCTACATTGGGACTGTTTTCGTTGGAATTTATTTGTATAAAAAGTATATAATTTGAAAATATACGTTTATAATATATACATGTATTATGTCTGTCAATTTTTAAATGGGATAGGCGGCAAAGAGCAAGGGAATCACCTGGTGGTAAGTGACTACAGCCACCCATAGACACCTGCAACACAGATACAATTAGATAAGGGAGATGATTTCCAGATACGTCCCCCAACGGACGACACGTGGCATGAGTAATTTTACATAAATATTCCATAATCTTAATTAATAAAATGGCTAACTTTGAAAACTAAAATCATTATTCCTTTCAACACTCAAAGCAATTATATTGTGGAATATTCCAAAAAGTACAATTAACTCCTTTAATAAATCCAATATCGACTTGAGTTTTGCTAATCAAAAATCAATTATAATCACTCCTGGTTCACGAGCGATTTTAGAATAGCATAATTAATTATTTTAGTACTTATTTATTGATTTACTTGAGAACTTTAACTGTAAAGTATTAGTTCTGTAACAAATATAATTCTCAACATAAATATATTCAATAGACTGAAAAGCTTTTTTGCACTATATAACTTGTTCTCGTCTTTTTTCCCCTGAAAGTTAGTGCTAGGGCTGTTAAGCAATTTTTACATGAAAAATTGAATAAACGGTGGAACCTATTGCCATATACAGAATACAATGTTCTCAGTCATCGACATTTATCACACATAACTTCCGAAAAGGATACCGAAAGTCATTTGTCATCATCATCATAATCAGCCCACATCAGTCCACTGCTGGACAAAGGCCTCTCCCAATATGCACCACTGAGCCCGATCTTCGGCTCTTCTTTTCCAGTCGCTGCCCACCGCTCTGCGTATGTCATCGCTCCACCTTGTCACTAGGCGGCCTACGCTACGCTTTCCGGTCCGTGGTCTCCACTCTAAGACCAGTTTACCCCAGCGGTTATCGGTCCTGCGGCATATATGGCCAGCCCACTGCCACTTCAGCTTGCTAATGCGTTGAGCTATTTCAGTCACCAGTTCTCTGGCGAATGACTTCGTTCCGGATTTGATCCCTTAGAGAAACTCCGAGCATAGCTCGGTCATTCAGTCATTTGTGCGAGACTGGATTCGATCGTGGAATCCAGGAATCCAGTCTCACACAAATGACTTGAACTGTTTCATTCCGAAGCGGGATGCTTGACATCCAAACTACCGACCACCAAGCGTTTACTTGTGTCCGAATAAAATATTTTGGTCTCATGTACAGACCTCCGACTGGTTAAAACTATTCTTATTTTGCGATAGAGACGCAAACGAGAAAGCGTATCACCTGATGATAAGCAACTAACGCCACCCATGGACAGTTGCAACACAGATACTGTCTGTTACTGTTATACTGCCGACCTTTAAAATGAGATTAGGAGGGGATTGAAAGTGGGATGGGAAAGGGAGAGTCTCATAGAGTGACAAGTGGCAGGAGCCAATCTACGTTTATATTCTGAGAGGTCGTTGTATTTTACCGGTCGAGCCAGCCCATTGAGGCAGTAAACTACGTGGCTCTACTTATGTTCAGTAGTTGATACACATTAGATAGAAAAACGATAAAACATTTAAACAGAAATTCCCATATTTTAGGCGTGAACTTTTTCTACCCGAAGGTGTAGACAGCGGCTATTAAACCTCGTCTCGCCGTTATGTTTACGTCCCAAATGGAATAGGTTGCGAACCTATGGCCATACCGGGCACAAAGTTTTCAGCCATCGATTATTTAGACAAATCACTTCCGAAAAGAACTTCGAAAAGTCATTGGTGTGAGCCAGTGTGAGGATTCGAACCCGAGACCTCGAGATTTAGAAGCGGGTGCTCGGCCACTGTACCACCAAGACATTTAAAGAATAGAGACATATAGAAATATAAATGAAGACAATATTAGTATAACTAGTTGTCCTGTTGTATGACAAGAAATAAATTAATACAGCCAAACATAATCAGTGACATCAAACATAGTTCGGTACTAAAACTCGGTAACAAATTACAAGTAATATTTCTGTAACATGGGTCAACATACTTGGGACACGATTACCAGGGCGAAGCAAACAAAGTTGAAGACCTCAGATCTACTGCTGATTGATAAACACTAGAAGCGACATAATGAATCAATCGAATCAATCAAACATGTGTTTTTTTAATGTGTCTAAATAGATTCATAACAAGACATGCAATAAAAGTTGCAATTAGTTAAAAGAATGTATTTATTTTATTATGAAGTACATATAATCAGATGAACTTTTCAACTTCGGAAAAGCAATGTTATTTTGCCCCCCATCTCTTCCCGTAGGTGTCGTAAAAGGCGACTAAGGGAAAAGCTAGAAGAATGGGCAGCAGCATTCTCTCTCAAGAAAATACAGCCTACTGCGATCGCCAACCCGCCTGCCAAGCGTGGCGATTATGGCAAAAACCCCCCATGATTGAGCGGACCGGCAGTTGTGGCGCTCTATGGGGGAGGCCTATGTCCAGCAGTGGACCTCAAAAGGCTAATGATGATGATGAATGTTATTTTGCAGAATTCCCACGAAAACGAAGAAAAACACCATGTTTTGAATAGTCTAGTTTCTATGATTAAAATCTAGGAGCCTGATCTAAAATAAAATCAATATCGTGTTTGTAGGCCCTACGCCCATGAACAACTGTAACACTATCTGATTAGGATTAGAAATGAGTTTGCGTATATCTCTCTTACCGAAAGAAACGCAGTATCAGCCACTTTACGTCAATATTCGGAAAGGCAGTGGTATTTCACCAGTCCAGCCGGCCCATTCATACAGTGAACTGCGCGACTATCACTGTAAAAGAAGTTTTTGCAGTAATGGTTCTGTTATTTTGTGTTTACATCATTAACAAAAGTGAGTAGTAAATTCCAACACTGAAACTATACGTTAGCGAAATGTTGAAATGCGCTATCCAGTAGTCTACATATCTGGAACAATTACTGGAGGAAAAAATATTAATTTACAAATTTATTTTCATAATATGCAATTATGAGTCAATAGAGGCCTCAAAAATCGACGCGCGAGCATGAAAAGAGTTATGAAAGTCAACGAAGCTTCTCTCTGTCTACCCCGCAAGGGATTTGGCGTGAAGTTATGTATCATCATCATTACATAGTATAAAACAAAGTCACTTTTCGCTGTCTGTTCCCTTATATGCGCATATCTTTAAAACTACGCAACGGATTTCGATGCGGTTTTTTTTTAATAGTTAGAGGGTGTCAACGGGGTGGTTTTGATCTATAATTCATGTATAATGTAGTAAAAAAATACTATAATTTTCAAGATTTTGATCTTTCATCGCAAACGCTGCCTGGACCCAGAGTGACTTCCGATATAAGTTGTCATGCTGTAAATTACCGTTTAGAATGAATGTGGAACCTAGTGCCATACATAGTGCACCCTTATTTCAGTCATATGTATATAACACGCATTACTTGTGTTTTTTTACGGGAGAAGAGGGCAAACGAGCAGGCGTGTCACGTGATGGTAAGTGACCAGCGCCGCCCATGGAGAACTGCAACACGTATAGTGTTACTGTTGGGTTATCGACCTTTAAGGGAGTAGGATAGGAAAGGATGGTGGACCTCCGGGTACCTCTCACATCGAACGAAACACGTCATGAGACACTTTACTTCGATCTTCTAAGGGGTCGTGCTATTTCACCTGTCGAGCCGGCCTATTCACGCAACGAACTGCGTAAATACCTTGACACTATTACACGAAAAAAAAGCAGATCAACAAGACTCGTGTCAAGTACAAACGCGACCCACATTGTCAACAATCGCCAAATTACAAACGACGATAGTCCATAAAACACAAAAACACTCTAAAAGTAATTGGCCCCTCAAACTCAGGCCATAAAACCTTTGCATACCTGATAGAGTCAAGGTTTTGTCATGCTAATAAATGCAATTTAAAATTCGACCTATTGTACGATTCGTTCGAAAAATTCCATTTTCAAAATCGTAATCGACCGTTCAGTTGTGAATGAACGAATGTAAATTGAAGAGTTTGTCGTCGATAGGTTCTGTGCATTCAAATTGAGAACCGTTTTATTTTCATAGATCGTCCGTTATTTCTTTATCACGGTTTTTTTGGCCATGCTTTTTTCATTTAACTCGCCCATTTATACCCGGTTCTAACTACTAATAACTGTACGCTGTATCGAAACTGTCAATACGACTGCCGTCAATGGCATGACATCCAATATTTCATTTGGGAAAAGGGAAAAAAATATCACGCAATAGAAGTTGTTGAACTACCTGTACGGCTAATCCTTACTTAATAGATAGACTATTGAGTGCGTTATAACTCACTCGGAATTTTCTATTTTTTTTATGGGATAGGAGAGCAAATGAGCAAGTAATTGATGGTCGGCAACTTGTTGACGTCCTTTAAGAGAGTAGGTGAAGAAAGGAGGGGAAAAGGGATCGAGATTCCGGGTATCTCTCTCACCGAACGAAACGCGGCACGAGCCACTTCGTGCCAAAATTCCGAGAGATCGTGGTATTTCACCGGTTGAACAGGCCCATTATGCAGCGAACCCTGCAAGACTCCACCACGATTAATGAAGAATGAAGATAAGACACTACACATGTAGTAAAACAAGAACTACCATGTACGCAAATACTCACATACATACGACAACCTCGAGAAACAAACACTTGATTGTTTTATGTTGACACACAAATTGTCAAAGATTTCTGTCACACGTTTCTGTAAGTGACGTGTCTAAGGGAACACAAATATTCAGCTATCATTTTATTTGAGAGAAGTACATTCATAATATTACTAGTATTCTAATAATATTTTTATATGTTCTATTAATCTCTTCTAATCGTCTATAAAATTTTGTATACATAAAAAAATAAACTGCTTTGCAATATAATACTGACTAAAGCAATTTATAACATTTTCTATAAATTTCACAAAACATATACCACATAAATGATGGCGAATAATAAAAGTTTGATGTACGTGGTGGAAAATTGTGTTCGTTGCAACATGTTCTTTGTTGTATCGATTGCCATCTTAAAATATTATACTTGTACATTATTTTTATTCTGTAAAAAATAATAATATTAAAACAATTTCACTCTTCATTTACAAAATAAAATGGACATTCAATTGATTACTGTCAATAACAAATATGTTTATAAGTAAATTTGTCTATGTTCCAAATTCGAAATTTGAATATTCAATTATAGCGCAGACTTTACCTCAAAACAGTTTATAAAACGCCAAATTTAGAAAGAAATAACATTATTTTCATTGTTCTAACATTCATTCAAGTATAATAATTATGTGTATATAATAGTAGATAACTTAACAAAGTCACTAACCGCTGTCTGTCCTCTTATATGCTTAGAACTTTGAAACTACTCCACGGCTTTTGAGGCGGATTTTAAATTGATACAGGATTTTAGATTGATTGTCAACGGGGTGATTTGTATCTTTAATTCATGTTTAATGTAATATAGAAAAAGTGATAACATTTGTAAACGCTGTAAAATTTACTTTCGTTGCGATTCAAAGTTCGCCGGGTCAGCTAGTAATTTTATAAAATATAACACACTCTTGGAGTGTCATAGTAAAATCTTTCATAACTTATTTTATTATTACGACAGTAAGTCACGTGAAAATAATAACAATACTCCCTGACGTTGTAAGTGTCTATCCAAACAATTTCCACGTCTCATAGACAGGTCCTATTATAATTTTTCAAATATGAAATTTGGTCAAAAATAGGTGTTATGATAGTTATGACACGTGTGACATTTGACAAGTGTCATAAGGTTTATATTCGGGGCTCACAGGGGACAGTAGGGTACTCGCAGATAGAGGTTTTAAACGGGTATGTATTCTATGGATAATGTTAATAAAACATTAATGTTCTAAATTTAAAATATTGTAGTAAATTACTTTAGTACCAAAACTTTTTACAGAATTAATTGTTGCTAAAAATAGACAAAAAGTATTGAGGATCAAGATTAGTAAAACTTTGAATTGTTGATAAATTTGCTTTGATGAAATAATTAAAATCACATTAGATTATCAAAGGCCGCGATGCACTTTTCATGAACCAATTGGCCGTGTTGTAGGAAGTAACCTCGGAGGTGAATTGTTATGAAAGTCAGATCTAGAGTAAGTCATGGGTATCAGTGTAGAATGCTTACGGTCAACCCAGCTAAGACGGAGAAGTGCGCCGCAGAAGTTAAGTGGGTATTACAGCACCACGCTATAACACTGACGCCGAGTCGCACTTAACCCTATTGCCTTCTTGGTTGTTCCATCTATATCTATTCCATCATCGACAGGATATGCTAAAGGCATTCCTCTGCTGCTCTTCCATCTAGAAGAAACGTGACTATTATTATTCCCTGCCCTGCCAGTATATTTGTTGTAAATTGATTCTGCTCTAAATAATATTATGTATTTCATTTAAAAAATACAATTTCACATTTAAAATGAGATTGCAGGCAGGTACATTGTAAATGTGTACTTAATATTTAATATAGCCAACGTAGGTCATCATATAAACTGTATTAATATCAAAAACTGACGCAGCTGAATTAAATAAAAGCTAATACGGCCTCTTTTTACGACGCCTTGTCTACAACAAGTGTCGCTCATTATATTTAACGATAGACTATTTGGCAAGCTGGTCGATTACATTCTGGTTGAAACAACTAGAATAGGTAAAAATAATGGCTGTTATTTAATTATTTTATTCTGTGGTTAAAAAAAAACTAAAAAATCAGCTTTCATATCATACAAACTGCTAACTGCAAAAAGTGCTTTGTGCCACATTTTTGTAAGTCGTGCAGTCCGACTATCTCTGTCTCTCTTACTCGCGAGCAAATTTTGAAACATTGCGGGAGAGTAAGAGAGATACCGCTAGTCGGAAAGAAATTGTTGAATCCTGGCGAATCTAATCATGATATGATTATTGTGACAAGCCTGAATGTTTGTGTGGCGTCTGGGTGTTTTTTTATGTTTTATAAGTATATATATTTACAATAGCTATGTATAAATATCCGTTATCTAGTATCCATAACACAAGCATTTAGTTGCTTAGTTTGGAACTAGAGGGCCCTGTGTCAACATACAAACACATACACATACTTAACTTCACGCCAAATTCCTTGCAGGGTAGGCAGAGAGAATGAAGCGGCATAAGGCACGATTCTTACACACCTCACTCGCTTCGTTGACATTCATAACTCTTTTCATGCACGTGCGTCGATTTTTGCGGCTCCTAACATCACCTTCCGCCAAAATACGTTCTATTTGATCATGGAATGTGTGTCTTGGCAGGCCTCGACTCCTACATCCATCCGCTTTTGCATTGTATATCTGCTTAGTCAATCTTGCATCGTCCATTCTTTCTACATGTCCAAACCATCGGAGCATGCCTTTTCTGACTTTTACACCGACACTCTTTCAGACCGACTTCCTTCGACCTTGTTTTCGACGCGGTCAACGAGGGTCACTCCGCAGAATTTGCGCAGTGCCCTCATTGTGTCAAAGATATTATTAATTAATTTAGATATTATGAAAAATGTTTTTTTTTTATTCAGCTAACAAGTCATCACAACATCTGTTTGTGCTGAAACAACACAATGCTAATGATGTATTCGTAAATAAATATAAATTAGACATCACAAAAATTAAATAAACTTCATTTCTCCATGTTTTATTTACAGGGACAACATGACATAAATACCTGTGTTTATTTAAAATTGTATTTCATTTGGTATATTATTAACAGCGTGACTGACTCATTGACATTTTCATCAAATAAATAGTAAACCAAAAGTACTTCACAGATACTCTAAAGATGGCGCTGCTGTGTACAATACAAGAATATTGTAAGAATATATATATGAATGAAATGCTATATTTGTATATCGGAGTGTGAACACAGTGGCGCCATCTTTAGAGTATTTGTGAACTAATTTGGTTTCATAACTCATTATAATACGGGTAGTATTGATAGTACGCAGTGATTTGTATACAGGTGTACAAAAGAAAAAAAAAAAAAAAAAAAAAAAAAAAAAAAAAAAAAAAAAAGGTGTACAAAAGATAGGGATTCGCAGTTGTGCGGTGACACACTTCTGGTCACGGTGAGGTGGATGGACAGCCACCCATGCAGATCGAAGTTCCTCCCAAAGAACGTGCATTAATAGTAGAGTATTGTTTTTGAGACGCGACAATAACTACCAGTGTCGTACTAATACACATTGACATATTTTGCAATAATAATTGTGCTTATATGTTTAGTTATATGTTTTTCACATTATGGTCAAAGTGGTCCAGCGGTCGAGCACACGGCTTCTGATCCAGAGGTCCGGGTTTCAATCCTGACACTGGCTCATACCAATGACTTTTCGGAATTTTTTTGTGACAAATATCGGTTACTGAAAACTTTGTGCCCGGTATGGCAATAGGTTCGCCACCTATTCCATTTGGGACGTAAACATAACGGCGTGACGAGGCTTAACAACTGCTACCTACACCTTCGGGTAACAAAGGCGTGAAGTTATGTTGTGTTATGTATGTTTTTCGCATTATTTTGAGGCAATACAAGAACACAGTATCCACCACCACTCGGGCTAGCTGTGTTTAAATTAAATTTGGTACATAGATTTTTTAATGCCTGAGAAAGGACAAGTTTAATGCGAAAGAAAGAAAGAAAAGGATTAAAATAATATTATAATAATAATATTTTGGACACAATACACACAGCGCCCTCTAGTTCCAAGCTACGCAACTAAAATGCTTGTGTTATAGATACTAGATAACGGATATTAATACGTATATACCTACTTTTCTTTTGTAAATACATACATACATAAAATACATAGAAAAACACCCAGACACCACACAAATATTCATATTTGTCACAAATATTTGTGCTCGAGTGTAGTTAATTTCGAACTTCGACCTTAGCAGGTACCTCTCATGACCACCCGCCATTTTATACGCGTAAAATTGTATGTGCGCGCAATACATATTTGCCTAAACATGTAATACTGATATTTTCTTTATTGCGATATATTTTAAATGTTATTTTAAATTATATGTTCGAATTGAATAATGAAAATGTTCTAGAAAGGTACTGAGTCTGTCTTGAATTTGAAGTAATATATTTTAATCATCATCAGTTAATACCAAGGTACAAAATAAAGAGTTTTTAAAACATCATAACATAACATAGCTTTTTTTTTTATGGGATAGGAGGGCAAACGAGCAGGCGTGTCACCTGATGGTAAGCAATCAACACCGCCCATGGACACCAGCAACACATATAGTGTTACTGTTGCGTTGCCGACCTTTAAGGGATAGGGGATAGGAAAGGATGGGGAAGGGAGGTGGGCCTCCGGGTACCTCTCTCACCGAAAGAAACGCGGCACGAGCCACTTTACGTCGGTCTTCTGAGAGGTCCATGGTCCAGGTGTCCATGGGCGGCGCTGGTCACTTAATATCAGGTGACACGCCTGCTCGTTTGCCCTCCTATCCCATAAAAAAAAACACTTATTGTGAGATAACAACAACCTTTTCTGAAGACAATTATATGTTCTGCAAAGTTGTATTATATTCTTTTGATCTATAATCAATAGTGTTTGCAGCGTACGCGATGTCAAAAAAATTTTCATTTTATTTTCTTACACCTTGGGTTACATTATCCGACATTTCGTAAGGATCCCTATTTTATATTAAAATATTATATAGCTTAAAACCTTCATAGATAAATACACTATCCACCACTGAAAGAATTTTTGAAATCGGACCAGTCGTTTCGGAGATTAGCACCTTCAAATAAAATACAAATAAACTCTTCCACTTTTTAATATAAGTTTAAGTATTAGATGAGTAGAATAGAACCACCATTCGCTACTAGATGTCTATGTACGGTATAAAATTACGCTTAAGTCATTTTCTTTCTTGGCTTATATATTGACCGGTTTTTATCCCACAGCTTATTATTATAGTATACTTAATACTTATAATGTCCGCATGGGGGCGTTAAAAGCATTAAACTTCTAAAAGTCTCTAGCAATTGTTTAACTTATACAATTATAAGAGACATTAGAAGTTCCACTTCAATAATAAAAGTATATTAAAAAAAGATTTAACTAACCTCTACATCAACAGACCTAGTGTAGTGACGGACATTTTGAATCCACACTATTATTAGGCAGCATTTTGAGAACTTGTTTAATTTAATCCAAATGCGCAGTAACTCTATCCGTCTTTATTCCTGATTCCATTTAAGTGAATGTAAAGGATTGATAGATTAAATTCGAAGCTATTCCTATTTTCTTTAGCATTCAAAACGAATGGTGTCCCAAGCTTGACGTCTACGTCTCACTTTGAGCTAGCTATTATATTTATCGTTATTTAAATTTGTGGTAACGCAATTCTAAACAAAAATTAAATTGTCAAAAAATATTGTTATAATTAACTAAAAAAACTAGCTAAAGTTACTCCTTATTACACCAGCTATCTGCCAATAAAATCTCGTACAATATCGATCCAGACATTTCAGAGATTAACATGAACAAACAGAAAGACAGGCATACAGAAATTGTAAAAAAAAATGTTTTGGTGTATGTACCGTATATTATTTTACACTTCAACTTAGATAACTACCTAATAGGGGTGAATAAAAATTAAAAACAAAAGTTTTTAACATATCCGATGGTATAAACAGCGGCATTTAAACACTCATCAACTCGTATTTATGGTTTGGAAACCAATTTATTGCTTTATATCGATAACAATTTTACAAATCATCGATATTTAATTCACATAACTTGTGCGAAGTTACTGGTGTGAGCCAGGATTCGAATCGATATCGATATTGATTGAGAACATTCAGACCTTGAAGTAAAGACGACATTCATTAATCATTAAATATATCTATTATTAATTTTGGACTGTGTTTTATGTTGTTACAATATAACTAATATAATTCTCACAACCGACGAGAAATTTACGACACTCATGTAGTTAAAATCCATCCAGACATTGTAGACTAAAGGACTCATAGCGTCAGTCGAAAAAAAGGAAAACAATTTTTCGCGCTATAAAATACATTGTTGCGCCGTAGCAAACCATTCATTTCCTATGGGCGGCGTGCAAAAACAAATAATTGCACATTGATTGATTGCTTTTTCAGCGGATACAAGCAATTTTGGATCTATTTGGAATCAATATTGGCGTTCTGTAACTACTGAAAATGCGGGCAGATATGGCCGCCATTTTATTTGTATTCGAATCTCGACAGCAATAGTAAATCAAAATAATTCTGAGTATTATTTTAACTACATTTTACTATGGGAGACAGAGGACAACTAGCGAGCGCCTGGTAGTAAGGGACTAGCACTGCCGATAAACATCTGCAGCACATACATACAGATTACTGATACCTCTCTCACCGAACGAAGCGCGGCATGAGCCACTTCACGTTTATATTCTGAGAGTTGGCGGTATTCCAGCGGTCGAGCCGGCTTAGTCATACTGCGAGCTACGTCCCTCTACCACTAAACGAGTTTTTTTTATGGCCTAGGACGGCAAACGACCAGGCGTGTCACCTGATGGTAAGCAACCAACGCCGCCCATGGACACCAGCAACACATATAGTGTTACTGTTGCGTTGCCGACCTTTAAGGGATAGGGGATAGGAAAGGATGGGGGAGGGGGTGGGGCTCCGGGTACCTCTCTCACCGAACGAAACGCGGCATGAGCCACTTTACGTCGGTCTTCTGAGAGGTTGTGGTATTTCACCGGTCCAGCCAGCCCATTCATGCAGCGAACTGCTTGGCTCTACCACTCTACAAAAGTTTGGTAGTATCTATAACTTCATGCCGTTAATACGCCGAAGATATAGGCAGCATCTACTAAACTAAATCTATGCCTACAAAATCTATAACATCAGCCTCTAAAACGTCTATTACATACGGTTACTTATGAAACACGCAAAGATTAACTGCCAGTTACTTCTTTAGTCCATTTAAGTTTAAGTAAGCTCTCCATCCGTCTATGAGGTTCGTCTGTACACAGATCACGTACGACTTTGTGGACAATCCTGAACAGACGCAGGATTAAGTAGAAATATCTGCATATCGACACACAAGACGAGGGTCGGCTGAACTTTCGTGTTAAGTAATTATTTTATCTTTTGCATTCAGTTTTGAAACTCGTACAAAATTCGAGCGCAGAGTTCATCATTCATTGTCCTCTTCTGCATGTTAAACAGATTACATTTCATGAATTACAGAACCATTGACAAATCTGAAAATATAACTGCTTAACTTTCAGACTTCCAGAAAGTAACGCAGTTACTACATCACTGTTACTGTTAGGACGAGCCCAACAACATCCTGAAGCTAGAATTTACTGTATCTTTTAAATTACTGGCTATTATAAACAAATAGACATATACCTATACACACGTAAATATGCTCAAAAAAGCTCAAGTGCCTTCCTATTCGTTTTCGCCGGAATACTCATGTTCTCAGGTTATTATATAACCTTTTATTTAATCCTAATTCCCCCAAGTATCTCAAAGAACGTTTTCAGTTCTTGCATGACACACATTCGAAATATCTGAGGTCATTTCAGATTTCAGATTGGCAGTCCCTATATATTCTACACATTTCTACGGGCAGTCTTTTTCCGTCCAGGCAGTTCTGCTGTGGAATGCACTGCCCGTGGAAATCAGAACAGACAAATCAATCACTACTTTTAAAGCTCTTCTAACGCATCACTACGACATGTTACTGTAGTACGATTTTGTCATGGTTTTTATTATATACTTGTTATGTATTAGTGGATTTCTGTCGTTTTGTGTGAGTAAGTCTGCATTATTTTCTTTATTTACTATTACTGTATTACTTGTTGATTTAACATTCGTATTATGTAATATATTATTTATTTTATTCATATGTATATAGTCATATTTAATTGCTAATATCTATACATGTATCATCATCATCATTAGCCTTTTTGAGGTCCACTGCTGGACATAGGCCTCCCCCATAGAGCGCCACAACTACCGGTCCGCTCAATCTTGGGGGGTTTTGCCATAATCGCCACGCTTGGCAGGCGGGTTGGCGATCGCAGTAGGCTGTATTTTCTTAAAAGAGAGAATGCTGCTGCCATTCTTCCAGCTTTTCCCTTAGTCGCCTTTTACGACACCCACGGGAAGAGATGGGGTGGCGGTATTCTAAACCGGCGCCACACAGCCAATACAGCCATACATGTACATTTATATATATTTATAATTACACCGAAATTACCTGTTTCTCTTATGCAACATTGTACTTCCAAAGGTTGCCTGGAAGATATTGCTTTTAGCGATAAGGCCGCCATTTATACCTTAATCTTCTACTTATATATTCTTGTCATTATTGTATGTTTTGTTTTTTGTAATTTATAAGGTGTAAATAAAGAATTACCTATCTATCTATCTAAATATGCGTAATATTGGTACCCGAAAGCGCAAAAAAACGCGTAACTTTTGTGCCTATATTCAAGAAATATTAAAGTAAAACTCTTGCTGCTAAATCCAATCTAAAAACTCGTCTCAATCTAAAATTCACGCAACATAATTCATCTATCAAGTTACACCAACCCGAAAGAGTGTGAAAAAAGGTACGATAAGTAAAAGAAAATATTTAAAATTCATTATTTCATTAAACAGTTGAAATACATTACAAATACCTGAACGTATCTTATTAACATGTCTGTCAGCTGTATAGCTCGAACATGTCCAATTATAAGCTAAACAAGGGTGAGGATTTAAACAAAAGCTTTTCTTCAGTTTTCTTATGTGTGTGAAAGAATGTAGAGAGAGAGAAAATGACGCTACGTATTTACGCTTTAACGCTTTAAAGCACTTACATGTTTAGAAAAGTCCAGACTTATGCACTTTTCTAAACATGTAAATGCTTTAAAATAAGTTAAAATAATTAAATTAGTTAACATGTCATTAAATATTTTTGTAACATAAACTTCGTTTTGTATTAAAAAGATTTTAGACTAGATTATATAGTGATTAGATCAAATTCTCCATTCTTTCACCATTAAAAGGTTCAAAGAAGTATCGATTCTAGCAAATATAAGAAAAACGAAAAAGATAATTTCGAAGGAATCAAGTAGAAATAAATAATTACTTCCTTCATTAGATTACTCTCGAGGTTTGTCAAGAATATTCATAATTAATTAAATGCTAAACTCATAATATTTCATCGACCCCCTCAGATTGTTTATATTATTAGCACAACCGTACTGTATGTATTTTATATTTGAAAAGAAGGAAAACAATCTTTTATTTATTTTTACGTAACGCCTGGCCATCTTATTTGAGCAATGTGTAGTTTAACTGTTTGCAATAATATTTTGTTCCCAATTTTAAAATGATTTTTATTTGGTATACATTTAAAATTATAAAGTTTATTCGATATAGTATCATTTCATTATTTATTTTTCATCGATTCAATTATGTTGCGATTTTATTGTTTTACATACAGACACAACTTCACGCCGAATCCCTTGAGGGGTAGGCAGTGAGAAGAGAGCACCATAAGAAACGATTCTGCAAGCCTCACTTGCTTATTTAACTTTCATAACTCTTTTCATACACACGCGGTGATCGGCTCTCTCCCGATCCCGCTCGATGGGAACTCCTTGTGGGGCATTAGTGCTTCGCAGAAGTAGACGACGTGGAGGGATGTGGGCTGTGGCTTATGCCCTAAAGCCTACGTAATTGTTATAAATATCTTTATCAAACAAACAGAATATTGCTATATCCTTTATCCTTGACATGATTTGATGTATATGTGTAGTAATTGGAAATATATATTTAATTGCTTATAATATTATATTCTCGCATGCGTATTATTATCATGCAACCTAAATAATGAGAATGTATGCACCTAAGGTGATTTCCAATCACCACGCAGAATTTGCTACATTTATGATCGGAAAACTCCGGTCGACTCTTATTATCGTCAAATCGTTAGGTTATGGGCCCGGCTGCCTGCTGAACGAGGCGGGGAAGCTCTTTGAAAGGGTTATCTCCGCCCGTATCAGCAGCCACCAGTCGCAGGTGGGCCCGGACATATCGGACTGCCAGTTCGGGTTCCGGCAGGGGCGCTCGACCATCGACGCGGTGCGTCGGGTGCGGGCCCTGTCGGAACCGGCAGTCCGATCGGGGGGGGTCGCGCTGGCGGTGTCGCTCGACATCGTCAACGCATTCGGGACCCTCCCCTGGCCGGCCATCAGGGAGGCCCTCGTATACCACGAGGTGCCTCCCTACCTCAGGTCGGTCATCGGGGCCTACCTGCAGGAGAGACGGGTTGACTATGTCGACCGGATCGGGACAGAGCAGAGGAAGGAGGTGACGTGCGGGGTTCCGCAGGGGTCCGTGCTCGGGCCCCTGCTGTGGAACCTCGCATACGATCCGGTCCTCCGCTCCAGTCTGCCCGTGGCGTGAGTGTCGTTTGCTACGCAGATGACACTCTGGTAGTCGCCACGGGGCCCGACTTCGAGCGTACGCTCAGGTTCGCCGAGCTGGGGGTGGCAATCGTCGTCAGACGGATCCGCGGGCTGGGCCTGGAGGTGGCGCCTCACAAAAGTGAGGCGCTGTGGTTCCACCGCCTCACCAGAGGCAGGGAACCCCCGGCCTCGCGGATCCAGGTGGGTGACACGGCTGTCCCGGTGGGGCGGTACATAAAGTACCTCGGTCTCACCCTGGACAGCCGCTGGAGCTTCGAGGAGCACTTCGTACGGATGGTCCCCCGAGCGCGACGGGTGGCGGGCGCTTTACACCGCCTGCTGCCCAACCTCGGGGGACCGGGGGAGGGAGTTCGCCGCCTCTACGGTGGCGTCGTGCGGTCCGTGGCCCTGTACGGGGCCCCCGTTTGGTCGCGAGACCTCGCGGGGGCCTCCCGCTCCAGGGCTCTGCTGAGGAGCCTGGAGCGGATCATGGCCATACGGATCGTACGGGGCTACCGTGCCATCTCGTACGAGGCGGCGACGGTCCTCGCGAGTTATCCCCCCGTCCCCGGCCGAGATCGTACGCAGCTGCGTACATCTCGGCCGGGGAGGGGGGGACGCGCGGGGACACGAAGTGCGGAGGCGGGAGGCCTTCCGGCGGGTCCTGGGGGACTGGCGCGACGCGCTGGTCCTCCAGGGCGGTACGCGTTCCCGCGCCGTCGGGGCCGTCCTGCCCCACCTCGAGGCCTGGGTGCTCCGTAAATGGGGCACTGTCACCTACAGGTTGACTCAGATACTCACCGGGCACGGGTGCTTCGGTGAGTATCTGAGTCGAATAAAACGTGAAGAGACGGCGAGATGCCTCCATTGCGCATCCGACCTGGACTCGGCCCAGCACACGCTGGAGGTCTGCCCGGCCTGGGTGGCCGAGCGCCGAGTCCTGGTCGACGGGATCGGGCGAGACTTGTCCCCGCCGGCATTGGTCGCGGCAATGCTGGCGGGCGAGGAGGAGTGGAGGGCTGTGGTCTCCTTCTGCGAAGCTGTCATGCTCCAGAAGGAGGCCGCCGAGCGGGGTCGGGAGAGAGCCGATCCCGCTCGAAGGCGGCGGCGGCGAGCTCAGTGATCGCCGCCGCCGGCGGGCCGCGAGGGCGCACACCCCGCGGGTGCGCCCGGGTCGCGGCCCGGGAAGGATGACCCCCCGGTGCGGTCG
This sequence comes from Euproctis similis, assembly GCA_905147225.2. Taxonomy (NCBI): domain Eukaryota; kingdom Metazoa; phylum Arthropoda; class Insecta; order Lepidoptera; family Erebidae; genus Euproctis; species Euproctis similis. Next base: position 17,045,019 of record LR990116.1, read on the forward strand.
GGGAGGGTCGTCGGGGGCGCCGCCGGCCGCGCGCCTCTTTACAGCGCGCGGTCGGAGCCGCCCCGCCCGGGGGAGCCTCTCCGAGGCTCCCCGAGGATGAGCACCCCCTCGTGACGGAGGGGGGGCGACGGCGGGGTGGACCAGAGGGGTTTATCCGAATCCTGGACCACCCCAACGCCGGAGGAAGGCCGCCGCGAGGTTTTAGTGGGAAACCCTAGGATCGGATTTCAGTTTACTGTTTTGGGAGTCCCACACTACCCCCTGCCGTCCCCAGGCGGGGGGTGTGCATAAAGCATTTCCTCGCGTAAAAAAAAAAAAAAAAAAAAGGTTATGGGCCCGGTAATAAGTTCTACATCAAATTATTTTTGGGCCAATAACCATAATTTTTAAATCTTATTGTATTACTTCCAATATTGTAATACTTCCAATTTATCTTCACAAATATTCATTGTCCAAAGTAACTGAGCGTGTAAACTGAACAACTCCGAGATACGAACTCCTTCCGATTGATTGATCTCCCATACAAATTGATGCGATGCGTAACTCCAGTTATTTGAACTGTACTCAACTAGAGATGATAATACAGTCCAAATATTTTCACCAATCTCAATTATTTTTTATGGGATAGGAGGGCAAACGAGGAAGCAGGTCACCTGATGGTAAGCAACTACTGCCGTCCATGGGCACGCCGCACACAGACACAGATAGTGTTATAGTTATATTTATGTATAGATAATATATTTTTAATATTTCAATTTGATTATTATTCTATTGTTTTGTTGAATTAAATTCTTTAAACGTCGCAATTACGCGTCACATTATTATGATCACATACATTAAATAAATCCCCTGCTTATGCTTCACGCTTTTAAATGTCCAATCTCAACAATAAGGAAATAATGGCAATAATTTACAACAATGCGTAACATACAGGTTTACATTTCAAAATAAATCTTGTTACATTTGTTTATTTAATACATATATTTTTGGTACTACTGTTTAACACAAACCAGTTCCCTTTCGTACCAGTTTTTATTACTTTTAAAATAAACATAACCCAGTAAATATAATTTACTAAAGCTTTCACTGCATGCGGCGTGTTTAAATTACTTTAAAATTAATTACATAATTTGTAGAGCGACATTTTATAAACAATAATTATCAAAAGCGGCGTAAGGCATGCTAATAAAAAAAGTACTTCTACCCTAAATTTAAATCTCAATACTCTGTTTTAAGCTGGTCAATAAGTTTGGTCAGCCAACTTAACATAACTTCACGCCTTTTTCTACCCAAAGGTGTAAGCAGTGGCTGTTAAGCCACTTTCTTTAGCCACTCACCGTTATGTTTATGTCCCAAAATGGAATAGGTGGCGAACCTATTGCCATACAGGGCACAAAGTTTTTAGTCATCGATATTTATCACACATAACTTTCGAAATTAATTTCAAAAAGTCATTGGTATGTGCCAGGATCCGAATCGGCGACCTAAGAATTCAAAAGCCGTGTGGTCGACCACTGGACCACCGACACTATTATTGTTAATAAAAATTACTATTTGAAACAATCATCTCTATGAATTTCCACTCAAACCTGTTGTTGACAATCTCAGTGAAAGATTTACGTTAGAACTAGAAGAGAACCTGTCCTATCAGCAGTCGTACAAGTTCATATCTTTAGTCCCTTAACAACTGAACATAAAGTTAGCTAAATCACTGCCACACACTTGAAATAAGTGATATATTGGGTGAACATTCAGCTTCATTCTGATCAAATGTGATACATAATGTAACTTCACGCCTTTTTCTAAACGAAGTTTTTTTTTTATCTTTATTGATTAAAAGGATTTTTGTCCTATTAGACAATGGCAATCTTATTGTGCCTTATAAATTAACTAATCTACTCTTAAGCTATTTTAAATGTATATAACAATCTCGTTGCCTCAGAGTTTGGGGCAAATAAAATGCTGTTCCAAATTCCGATATGTGTGACATTTACATTAAATTTATCAATTGTATAATTTCTAATATGAACATTCCGTACACACTCCGTTAGTAGGTGATTCACATCGTCAGGTACACCACACTGTTCACAATTGGGTGAACCAGTTTTCTTCATCAGAAAAGCGAATTTTCTACCAGGAATGTGTCCGGAACGTAACCTCAAAGCAGTAACAACTAGTTGCCTACTTAATTTGCAATTTAAGAACCATGGTACATGAGGAGGCTCGCTTTGTACCCGAAGTTGTAGGCAGCGGTTATGAAAGCCTCGTATCGCTGAATCGTTACGATACGCGCGGTCGCGAACCAATCGACATTACACCGTACACAAAGTTGGCAGTCATCGATATTTATCACACATAACTTCCGAGAAATCATTGGTATGAGTCCGGAATCGAAGAATTCTGGATCAGAAGCGGGGAGCTCGACCACTGGACCTTCGAGACTTTTTATGAATGAAGGAAGATATTCTTTTAGTTATCGTTAAACAGTAAGTTTACTAATAACCTTCCATAGTGGTAGAGTCAAGCAGCTTCTTGCAAAAGTATGCACACTCGACCGTTGAATTAGCAAGACCTCTCCGACTATCCAAGTTAAGCAGCTCACGCCGCGTTCGGTTCGATGACAGAAGTTTCCGAAGATCCACTTCCCTTCCCCATCCTATTAAACCCCCTGCATTCCAAAAGCCGGTAACACGTTTACAATACTTCGCTAGTCCCTTACCATCAGGTGTCCCGCTCGTTTGCCCCATATCCCATAAAAAACGTATGTTTTGGTTTTTAACGGAATAAAAAGGGGGCCAATATGGCGACTGCCATTTGCACCACTTAAAATTTAACTAAAAACGTCGACTAAACTAAACTAATAACCGACTCCAAATCAGTAATTCGAAATCATGCCCGGTGAAAAGTTATCTTTTTTGGTCGTAAACAAATAGCTATGTTTACCTACTGTCAAAAATACATCTACTACTACTACTACTTTTAAATGGCATGATATGGTACCACGACCTCTCAGAATATTTACATAAAATGGCACATCCCGCATTTCGCTCAGTGAGAAAGCTATCCGGAGGACCAAGCCCCGTCAGAAGTGGGATGGAAAGGGGAGACGACTCCCACTTTTGACCCCTTCTATATCCCGGTGTAAACGTATTAACTTAACGTATTAATGTTCTGGTGTTCATGGACGGCATAAGCTGCTTACCCTCAGGTGCCACACCTGCTCTTTGCCCCCCTATCTCATAAAAAAAATCCAACAATTGCTTATGTGTCGGGGTTTTATTTATATATGTGCCGATTTTTATCTATTTCTGTGCTTTCTATGCTGTTCTTAAGATGCAAGCAAGATATAGAATTCTATACACACAGCTTATTAATTATTTTCCATCATTATTTTTAAAAAACATCCATATTAATAATTTTAAATTATTCATTTATTGCTTTTGCAAAACAAAAATATCTAATAAAAAAAATAGAATCTATGTTTGCAAATATTGCATATAACAATACTATATGTCTGCTCGCCCATTCTTAATAATGGTGTTATGGTAAGTGAACTCCATAGTGCTAATTACTTTATCACCTATTGACACACTATTGTTAATGGCTTATATAATTTCCGTGAAGTTTGAAAGTTACGTTCACTGGTGTCACTATAAATATATTTAGATAATGAAATTTAATAAAAAAGTAAAAAATGACATTTGATTTTTCCGAACACGAATTTTTGTTTATGCATATTTTATTTCTTAATTTTTATCGTTTATTCTGATAATCAGAAAGTAGTTCTACTGAAGTTTGCTTTTTTAAATTATTTAGTATTTCTCAATTACAAAATACACTTTTAATTCGAGGCTGTTATATTGTCATAAGCAAAAACCATCGTGTAATTAAATAAAATATATATTCGCGCTCTATATTCGGTATTTGTTTTTTCTTTTGCCTACCTATGTGAAGTTCAAGCCAGTTACACTGGCAAACTGTGATATCCGACATCTAACCATTTTAAAAAAAAACAGTTCTCTATTCGTATTTTGTTTTGGCGCGAATATCTGTCATAACGAGAATCTTCACCTGTTTTAATTCGCCAATCCATAATGTTCATAATCAATCTTATACACACATTGATGACAGAATTTAATCAAAACTTATTTTATTAACAGTTGAATGTTATTAATAGTTTCTGCAATGTGGCTGAATGAATGTCATTTATGTATTAAATGCGCTAATATTATGACATACCTTTGCGACTGCCGCAGACATTCGTAAATTGTGTTGCCATAGTAATTACTTATTGGTTCCGTTGGTATTGCTAAACTGACTTATAGAAACAGACCTTTAGAATTCATTTGTTGTATAATAGACTATTTATAACTGAAATAGTTTATTAAATACCAATGAGACATTTTGCGCACGGGTAAGGTGCTTAAAATTGCTTATTACTTATAACTTATAACTTATAATTATAAAATGAATAGCGTGACGAATTTGGATTTATTTTTAATCTAAATTAAACTCTTATAAACTTAAATATGTGATCACTCAACTTCACTTCACTATCTCTCGTAACGTTTGCTAGGTCAGCTAGTAACATAACATAACGCCTTTGTTACGCGAAGGTTTAGGCAGCGACTGTTAAGCCTCGTCTCGCCGTTATGTTACCGTACCAAATGGAATAGGTGGCGAACCTATAGCCATACCGCACAAAATTTTCAGTTATCGATTCTTAATAATAACTTCCGAAAACCATTTCGAAAAGTCATTGGAGTGAGTCAGTGTCAGCATTCGATTCCGCGACCTCTGGATCAGAAGCCGTGTGCTCGACCACTGGACCACCGAGACTATAGGTATGACTACTGACTATTATAGTCAGTTAGTAAATTTGTAAAAATGCTCTCATAGTCTCTTACAATACGTAAATTTTAACCTCCTTTTTCTACCGGAAGGTGTCTAGGCAGCGGCTGTTAAAGTCTCGACTCCCCGGATCGTGGCGTTACACGTCCTAAAGGGAATAGGTGGAGAACCTAAAGCCATACACAGTGCACAAAGTTATCGGTCATCGATATTTATCACACATAACTTTCGAAAGGAAATATAAAATTCGATAAACCTTTGGTGTAAGTCCGCAATCAGACTCATGGCTTCTGAATCGAAAGCGGGAAGCTCGACCACTGGATCACCAAGACTAAATGATTAAAATTAACTACTAGAATATCTTTTAATAATACTCAATTTATAACACTTCCCTAAAATAATTAATATATTTCTTTCTTTCAGGGAAAAAATGTTATAACCATTCAATTCTCATATTGTTGTAATCTTGAATTATGTTGAGAAAACCTTTATATTACTTAGCCCATAACACGTCTAACTATTAGACATAAGACAGCATCGTAAAGGGCAGGTAATTACCCTACTGTTCTAGTTTTGGGTGGATTGTTTAAACAATTTCCTTGTACTGCAATTCTGAGTTACAACCATGTCAGGGCAAACTAGCCAGTGGGTCACCTGATGGTAGGCAACTATGAACACCGTGGTACGTTGCCGTCCTTTAAGGGGATAGGAGGGGAAAGGGGACCGGGCCTCCGTATACAAACGACGATTATTGTGTGGTACAATCCATAACACACAACACACTATTCTATATAGTACAACTTCACGCCTCTTTTACCCGAAGTTGTAGGCAGCGGCTGTTAGGCCTCGTCTCGCCGTTATGTTTACGTCCCAAACGGAATACGTGGCGAACCTATTGCCATACCGGGCACAAAGTTTTCAGTCATCGATATTTATCACACACAACTTTCTAAAATAATTTCGAAAAGTCATTGGTGTGAGCCAGGTTCAGGATTCTAACCCGGGACCTCTGAATCAGAAGCCGTGTGCTCGACCACTGGACCACCGTGACTATTCTATTTTTTTACATTTATACTTACAAATATTATTCAGCACGACATTTATGGTAATTTATACATAATTGAACTACGAATAAGACGCGACATTTTTTAAATAGGTAGGATTACCTAATTCGTACAGCTCCATCTATTATCAACGTAAATAAACAATCATTTTTTTACAATCAGTTATTAGGCATCTGCATATTTTTAATACTGTAACTTCACGCCTTTTACAACTCACAGTATAACCAGCGACAAGTATGTATCAATACACCAAATTAATTTTCTAGTGGAATTGAAATAGCTAAGACTTTTCAAGGACTGATCTGAGCTGATCTTATCGGCAATAATTTTAATACACAGTCACTGGAGGCATAAGAATTGAATTTTAAATGTCATTAGTATGACAATACACGAGTGAATTTATTAAATACAATAAACTGAATTAATTATAGTATTATTTTTTTATAAAACAAAAGAACACTTTTGTGACGCACTATGAATCAGTTCTCAGTAGGTACTTTACCTAAAGATACACGCTCAATTTAATTGAGTAAAATATTTATTTTTAGTACACCTGCCCATGCCACGCCATGCGATGCATGCCCAGTCCCGTAATACAATACATATTTTTATTTCTTGGAATATGTGGTCAGTCTATTGACTTACCTCTATACATACATACATTATTTCACGCCAAGTTCCTTGTGGGGTAGGCAGAGAGAACAGAGATCGATTCTTGCACGACTCACTCGTTTCTTTACTTCCATAACTCTCGTCAGCTTCAGGTCCTCAAGGACTCATTCAATTTGCTCACGGAAAGTACATCGTGGCCGTCCTCGACTTCTATACCCATGCTCCTATACCTTTATGAAAAGTTTGGCCCGGTATGTCAATAGGTACGCCATTTGGGACGTAAACATGCACGGCGAGTCGAGGCTTAACAGGCGTGAAATTAAGTTATGTTTAAAATATAATCCGAATAAAATATAAATATAAAAAAAAAATTGAAATCCGTCCATAATTGACGAAAATATCGGTGAACAGACATAAAAAAATATATATTTACAGGCGAATTGAGAACTCCTCCTTTTTTCGAAGTCGGCTAAAAAGTATTTCTTAAGAACAAAGGCAGGCATTTATGGAGGCAAGGAATTAATTGAACACAATGTTGAGGTTATATTTATTTTATTTCGAGGACATTATTCTACGTATTTGAGCTCATCATGAAACCATTTGTATGCATGAACGGTTCGTGATATTATTATATTATAATGTTTTAATAATAATATGGGTATTATATTCTGCGCAATCTGGCCAATAGACTGACTTCAATTCGTGGATAAAATAATAGATTTATATTATTAATCGTAGCTATAAAACGACTCATCGCAAACCGTTACGAATTCAAACATAACATAACTTCACGCTTTTTTTTACCCGAAGGTGTAGGCAGTGGCTCTTATGCTTACTCGCCGTTATGTTTACGTCCCAAAAGGAATAGGTGGCGAACCTTATTGCCATACCAGGCACATAATCTTCAGTCATCGATATTGATCACACAAATTGTAATGTATAAATCAAACATATTAAAGATTATGATATACATCATGAATCGAACCCGGGCATTTCCAAGCAGAATTCTGCGTGTCCAACCACTAGACTACTTAGGTCCCTTTCATTTATTTAATTCAATAAAGGTACATTAAAACAAAAGTCCGTTTAATGAAGCCGAGTGAACGTTCACCACGGACCAGTGATATAACGTTATTCATCTCTTGAGAAACCCTTGGGAAGTGGATACTTTTAACCATTCTTCTTGCAGAGATAACTTAATTATATTGTATTATTCAATGCGAATATTAATTGTGACGAAATTTGTATCGCGATTTGTTTGTATCTACGCTATAAGTAGGTACAAATATTACCTACTAACTGACTTTCTAATCCTTGGTAATTGGCAAGTTTCCGGGTAATTTGAATTGTTTGTTGGGTTGTACGACTATTATTAAGACTGCGGTTTTGATATCGGCTAATTCTATCAGATAGTTATGTTAGAATTGACTTACAGAGTCACTTAAAAGGGCTTAGACAAAATGACAAACAATATGAGCGTCTAATAAGAGATTGCTCTATGGTCTGGTAGTCTACTTATGACTATGAGAGAAGCAGAACGAGTAGAAGGTACGGCTTATCTTGTACATACTTTGAACAAGAATAGATAGAAGAGTGGCTTCAGGATACATTCGTTTTACTCCTAGGAAATTCTAGATGTGAGGCAAAGTCTCAACTTGCTATACGCCGGGTTTACTGATACTTAAACGGAAGATTATTTTTGTTTCGTTTTTATGTAGCAGGGGGCGAATTGGATCACCTGATGGTAAGCAACTAGGGCCGCCCATGGAGACTTGCAACACAGATAGTGCTACATTTACATTGCCGCCCTTTAAGGGACTGGGATGAGTAGCGTTTCATTCATCGTAGTATTTCACCAGACAAGTCAGCCCATTCATGCAGAAAACTGCGTGACTCTACTACTGTTAAAAGTTTCACAACTACTTCTTATAATTATCATTTTAGATATCTACGTTCATAATAGGCGCATTATAGGGCATTACTTAATCATTTGCTATCTAAATTGTATATGTTGTAGATAATGTAATGAATTTATTTCTTCTTACTATTTGTAAATAAATGTTTTGCATTGTCATATTGATCGTTTGTCGAGAAAAATATTAAATTGCAAATATACAGATAGTATAAGGTGTCAAGTTATGTGCTCTTTCATGGATTATTCCACGCTTTTGAAGTCGGAGACTATTTATCTATATCTATATATATATAAGAGATTTCTACCTATATATTGACTCATCACGATATCTCTGGGACCATAAGGCGTAGCGACTTGAAATTTGGTAGGATTATTCCTTTCGCCGAGTAGAGGTCAGCTAAGAACGGATTTTACGAAATTCCACCCACAAGGGGGGTTGCGGGGGTGTTAACAATGGAAAATTCCCATTTTTAACCTATTGCTGCTATCGACTTCAAATTTGTCGAAGATATTGCAGTATTAACATAGCGGGGCAGCAGTTATTACTTTTGATGCGAAACAGAGTTCGCCGGGTCAGCTAGTTATTAAATAATACAGTGATCATTACATAGTGTAAAACAAAGTCGCTTTACGCTGTCTATCCCCTTATATGCTTAGATCTTTGAAACTACGCAACGGATTTTAATGCGGTTTATTTTATTAGATAGAAGGTTTCAACGGGTTGATTTGCATGTAAAATGTCAAATATGCATGTAAAGTAATTTTCGAATTTTAGCGCTTTAATTGTAAACGCTGTAAATAATACTTTTGATGCGGATCTAAGTTTGCCGGGTCAGCTATTTAAAAATAAATAGAAACAATTTTGTTCTACTTAAATAAGTAATTATTCTAATTCATCCTCTTTAACTTATTCTAAAAATAACATGTACACTTTGTTCTCAGGATATTATTTTATATTATACACATTATTTTATTAAATGTAATTTAATTATGTGTCTCGACATCCTAATGATTTAAAATGAGGCATTGTGTAAAATTTTCCGGGGTCAAATCTTTGCACACCTCTATTACTTATTTTACTAAATAAAATTCTCGTGTCACAATGTTTGTTAGCATATCCCTCTGTAACGTCTTGACCGATTCTCATGAAATTTTATGTACATATCGGGTAGATTTGAGAATCGACTGAAATCTGTTTTTCATCCCCTAAATTTTTTGGGTACCTAATTATTTTTTTATGAATCTAATATATCTATCTAGTGGAAGTATTGTTTATTTTCTTTAACTAAGTTTTAGGTAAACTTTAAGTTGGTATTTAAAAGAAACAAAACACAATTTGAAGAAAAATATATTTTAAATCTTAAATTTAATTTTAATTTATGGAGCGGATACGATCTTGTGAACATATTACTTTAGAGGCATAATGACAAAAATTACGTTGCAATGAAAAATGAGACCAAGCAGATAGTTTTATGGAAATAAAGATTCTATGTCAATATTCTATACGAAATGAAATTGTCCCACATATATTTATGATAAGTTCAATTGGTCTCTCAACAAAATTGACCCAATTCATGCCCCGGCATTTGTCTCATTCCATTTTAAGACGTCAACACTGCACTTATTTATTTAAATAACTTAAAAAATATTTATTTACAAACCTTAATAAGTATATTACCTTAAAATAAAACACTTTGTACTTTGATTTCACAAATCAAATACTTTTAGACTTTGGTGAAAATGATTTTGGAAGAGAATAGAATAATATGTTCGTTGGTCTTAAAACAATTTTGTAAGTACTTCAAAGCCAATAATTAATTTTGCGTCCAAGTTTTAAAACTATATATCGCGTGTTCTATGCGTTTTTTTTTAACAGAAAGAAAAAAACTAATAAGAATAATAGAGTAACAATACTAAGTGGATATTAAATGAATTATCACAAGGTTGTCTTCAAAGATGAACTTTAAATGATACATACACTACGACTATTTGAAGAATTAAATGTAACATTTATCACGTTTGAGACAGGTCGACCCTATTAACAGTTTTGTTTCATAACATTCGACACTATTGCACTCCGTAATCTAGACGACGATTACTAAGAATAACAACAATATAATATTAAAAAACAAACAATATTTAAAATGTCAATAATCCACAGAAACACTTGAATACCTTAAAATATTTTCTTAAAGAAAATTTCAGAATGAAACATCTTGATTTTCCATAGAGATCAATATTAATTGCGTATTTGATAACAGATCAACCCATCCTCATGATGTTACGTCTTCGGAGTAGACGCTCCATTGCGTAGAACACGCGATCTGACCCTCAGTAGGGGCACACTATCCCATTCTTCCCTGGGAACTCCACTGATGCAGGGAAGTGTACTCTACAGATGTCTTTATAAGTGCGCTCCTGTCGTGGTGGCTTCTTCTCTTGTCTAGGCTTATTATAACTGTAGCCGCCATTATTGTATCCATAACCACCAGCTTGTGGACTTCCATAACCATAGGCATTCCCGTATTGTGTTCCATATCCGTCATAATTTCCATAGCCTGTATATCCAAAAGATCTTCTGGTATTACCATTGATTGCATCGTAGATAGCATCAAAGAATGGTGCACATTCTACAGTGGCAAGTATAAGTGCAGTTATAATGAGATACCGTATTGCAGACATCGCGGAAGGGTGGCGAGCAATTGTTTCAATTCAAGCTGACGGTCAGAGTCAGTACGGCCTCGTTCTGCGGAAGCTCACACCGGTGGAGTGTAGTTTCGAATGATGCCGAGTACTACGTTGTCTGCTTTATATATCGGCCTCGTATGTTCCAACGGCGTACAGACACGGCTGCTCTCGCTACGGGTTCAGGGTCTGTACCCTGGAATCGTATTGGACCACCGATTACTTGTGAATATTTGAAGGGTACGGGTTTTGTGTACGAGTGTCGTAAACAGGAAACGTTTAGTGGTGGCACTCAATTCTCACATTGAAGCTTGACTTGGTGGACACTTGGTGCTCTATCAGATCAATGTGGCAACACACGAACCAATTTCGAAGTATAACTTCCTTATAAATTAACAATATATTTAAACCTTTTATTATTTATAACCGTGCAATTGGCTATAAATAATCTCTACTCGTGCACTACACTAAAATTGCCACGACAAATAAATCTGTCGTAAGTGATACTTACATACAGATAAATACTAATAATATATGTATTTAGACTTGAGACATTTAACGCTAGACATTTATTATATATATTTAAAACAGTTGCAATTCTATATTTATAAAATAAACTTAAATGCAAGCCATTATTGCAACATAATGAAAGGATAAGAACTACTCATTATAGAAAATTACCATATCCGAATGGAAACGGATTTACAACTAATACATCTGAATTTGAAATTGATACAGCTCAATTAGAAGTAAGAGTGCTCAAGCACTAGGCCATCGAGAGTATCATCCCATCCAAATCCCGTAGTGTTATTTAATTATTTACTGAATTCAATATTTAATATAATTTTAATTCAATATTTATCAATATTATTCAATATTCAATATTTTCTAAAAAGATTACTGTATTATCATTTGGTTCAAGCGGATTCTAACTTGGAACCTTTCAATTATGGCCATCGTAACCTTGAAAACATTCCTTACGTTTTTACAATCATCAACTCGCATATGAATCAGAACTGTAATAGATAATACGATTAGATCGTTTCCTTACATAATATCTTCAAGCAATGTGAAGGTAGTAGCAGAGTCAAGTTCAACGTGTACAACGATTGCAGACCATTCACCTCTGCACGTAATCTGCGATTCAGTACAACACTACGTCTCTACTAAACTCTCTCTATCAACTATCAAATAAGGTAATATCTATTATTTAAGTAAATTCTAACTCGATTTGGCCCTATTTTCGACTTACAAAAACATTATAGATCTCAATTGAGAAATTAGCGTCTGAATCAAAAGTATGGAACTCGAAGTAGACGCCAACCAATATTACAATCGAGACCAAAAAGATTGGCATATCGTGGCCTAATTTTCATAGCTGGCCGAAACTGTACTATTAAAGTTTCGGCCAGCTATATATAAATATATAAAGCTATAATAAATTTTATTTTAGACATAATAATATAGTACCACTAGTTAGTGTTATAAATATATAACACTAAGTTAAACCAAACAACATCATGTTAGTGAATGCAGCTTATTATTTTTCTGAACGCATGCGAATATTATCTGTGGTATTTACTTAACTAAAATTAATAGAACCACAAAGTATAGATAGACGGGATTCCGAACGGTCAGATTTTAGTTCTCTTTTCTGCCACTGGCTGCGCTATAATTTAGGACGCACCGATGATTACGTACGACTATTATTATTACACGTAAACAAGCCTTGAAAAGTTATATCTATAAAATCTCGACAAATATCTTTAATACATTAACCCGTATTCAGAATTAAACAGAGCTGTCAATTGCAACAAAATTTCCCGCGTAAGGATTTAAACGAGCATTTCTTGTAAAATAGCGCCATCATTCAACAGTAGTAGAGCCAAGCAGTTCTCTGCATAAATGGGGCAGCTCGACCGGTGAAATACCACGACCTCTCAGAAGATCGACGTAAAGTGGCTCATGCCGCGTTTCGTTTCCCCATCCTTTCCTACCCTACTCCCTTAAAGGTCGACAACGCAACAGTAACAAGTTATATGTGTTGCTGGTGTCCATGGGCGGCGCAGATTGCCATCAGGCGACACGCTAGTTTGGGTAAACAAATCCTATCCCATAAAAAAATCTACCGGCGCAAAAATTCTTTCCCCTATAAGGAAGCCATTCGTTCAACATTACGTTCGGACTCCTGAGTATGAATATACTTCCTGCTAGAATCAATGGAAGTAACGCTACATCATTGATAAATGTCAACTTCGCAACGTGAAGCCTCATCTGTAATGCGGGCGTACCACATAGCAACTATACACAAAATTATTTCCAAGTAGATTTAGCTAAAGATTAAATTATAGATGAGTCTATGGTTTCATAATGACCCTTTTAATTTCACATTGTTATGGAGAATTGCTTATTTCAATGACTATATCAACGAAACTAGGGCTTGGTGTATCACTATTTTGGCGGGAAAAACATTAACTTTAATAACCTTATGTCACAATTACACAGACAAATTTATTTTGTTAATTTTTCTGTTGTCAAGTGAAGAAATAGATGTGTAATTATTATTTATCACCTAGCCTAATTAAACACAGAAGAAAATACAAAAACATTAGTTCATAAGTTCGAGGCACATTTTTTATGGATTAGGAGGGCAAACGAGCAGGCGTGTCACCTGATGTTAAGTGATGAGCGCCGCCCATGGACACATGCAACACATATAGTGTTATAGTTGCGTTGCCGACCTTTAAGGGAGTAGGATAAGAAGGGATGGGGGGTGGACCGAACGAAACCCGGCAGTAGCCACTTTACGTTGATCTTCTGAGAGCTCGTGGCCCATTCATGCAGCGAACTGCTTGGCTCTACCACTGTCAAACTGACAGTGACTTTATTTTATATTATGTAATGATATCTATGTCTGTATTACAGGTATACAATAGACAAATTATTAAAGTAATTACAGTATTAATAAAGGCATATATTGTATCAATCGACTATTGAAATATGTAGACAGCATACGATACGTGCCTCATTAGTGAAATCATTGAGTCATTTGTAATCTGATATAACAGTAACACCTAATGGCATTATCCTGTCATTGGCAAAATAGAATTCAAACAAATATTGTGCCAAGTAAGAATTATGAATTATTAAAGGAACTCTGCACAGTGCACTAGGTACACCGCTTGCGTAAGATACAATACAGTTTAGTTCGATTTTTTTTTAAATTAGCACTATTTGTCGATAAAAAATGTGTACATTTAAAATTAATTATTCATTTAAATGTATTATTTATAATTAACACAATAGCATTTAAGGAAGATAATAATTAATGATTAAAGGTTTTTATATCGTAAGTTACGCACATGCCAATTTAATAAGTAGGTATTTGAAGTTACCCTTCACAGATACGAGTATAACGCCGAAACGGCTTGGATGAATATAATTAATGTCTGGACGCTCTCCACCGGTATATTACCACCACCTCTCACAAAATCGATGCAAAATGACAAGTGAAAGTGATACTCTGAAGAGATTATTCACGTGTACATAATGCAGTAAATTTGATGATTCGATTATCACGTCCTATTAGTGCCACGATTGTTTCGTTATGTGGAATATATTAATTTTTACTAATAGATATTATAATGCAAACGTGATTATGTTTTGTATTTGTTTATAAATAACTAAAATATAAATATAACCAATGACAATTTATTTTTTTGAATTTATGACCTGGTATCAAAGACCTTTAAGTCATCCAATGACAATTAGTTTACAAATTTTACAGAGTAGTGTATCAACTTTGAAATCGTTTCCGGAAGAGTACTTACTACAACTATAATAACATATTATATAATTTTCGAATCTTTACAAAATTGTTTCGTTGGCTCAATGGTCGAGCACGCCGCTTCTGAATCAAGAAAGAGGTCGCGGGTTCAAATCCTGTCTCACAACATTGACTTTTCGAAATTAATTTCGAAAGTTATGTAATATGTGTTATAAATATCGATGACTGAATGAAAACTCTGTACCCGGTTATATTCCATTTGGGACGTAAACATAACAGCGAGACGAGACTTAACAGCCACTGCCTTACACCCCCGGGTATAAAAAGGCGTGAAGTTTTATTATGTTATGTATGTTATTTCAAAAATGGAGGTCTTAATCCAAATTCATACATTTATATAACTTTAGACACGTGTCACGGTAGGAGTAAATAATTGAAGATTACAAATATTTATATATATTATTATTAATAACTACCGAAAGTCGAGGTTAAAGTGATAAATTAATCACATTTGTCGGTTTTTATTAATAATTTAACCCTAGTAGTGATAAATGTAATAAGTGGCCAAGGGTTGCGGGGCGGGGCGTTGTGTGCGACATGCGAGCGGTGCGGGGGGGATGGCACGCGAGGGACCGAACCGCGTTGGCGACGCACGTTATTATACGTTATAAAGCACGCGCACGTTATTTGTTGTTGCTGACGTAAAAAGTTTGTGAATTTTGAGTTTGAGTACCGTTTTCGTATTAAAATGGAAGACCTTCTTATTATGAAAACCAGATTTAATGAGAAATGCCTTGAAATAAAATCGAAGAAAGGAAAAAATCACCAATTATTTACACGAGATGAGTATTTTACTTTTTTAAACAAGGTTATAACTTCTAAAGAGAAAACTAAGCATAAAACGCCAGAAGACTATCAACGTCTGTCAAGATACGATGTTTTTAATATAGGAAACATAAAAAAATTAGTAGTTCCAGTGAAGGACGAGAAAGACTCGCTTATTTACTACACTTATTTAGAGGAAAATTTTGATATTATTCATGAGACTCATATTTCTATTGGTCACGGAGGGCGCACCAGAATGCTTAAAGAGCTTAAAAATACATATAAGAATATTACACTTGAACTTATAACTATTTATTTGAACTTGTGTCAACCATGCCAAATGAAAATGAATATTCCTAAAAAGGGGTTGGTAGTAAGGCCCATTAAGAGTACTGAATTTAATTCAAGATGTCAAGTTGATCTCATTGACATGCAATCACAGGCAGACGGTCAATATAAGTTTATAATGGTATACCAAGATCACCTTACAAAATTTGTGCAACTCAGAGCATTAAAAACGAAGCGTGCTGAGGAAGTTGGAGATCATTTGTTAGACATATTTACTATATTTGGAGCGCCTTGTATTTTGCATAGTCACAATGGGCGTGAATTCGTGAATAATGTCATTACTGAGGTGTGTAAAATGTGGGATGAACCTAAAATTGTTCACGGAAAGCCGCGACACAGCCAGTCTCAAGGATCTGTCGAGAGAGCAAATCAAGACATTGAAAAAATGTTAGCTACTTGGTTGGAAACCAACAAAACAACACATTGGTCAGAAGGTCTAAGATTCGTACAGTTTATGAAAAACAAAGCTTTCCATTCAGGAATAAATACGAGTCCTTATGAAGCTATGTTTGGTTGTAAACCAAAAATTGGGTTAAAAACTTTTCTGCCCGCTGTTGATATTTCACATATTACAAGCGAAGAAGATTTAGAAAGACTTCAAAACCCTCAACATGCTGATACTGACGACTGTAACTCCTTGGATCATACTACGGACGTGCACTCAGTTGATATCCATTCTCAACAAATTGAACCTACTTCGAATATTTATCCGGTTGATGCCCATTCTGTACACATTAAACCTGAATTGCAGAGTGAGCTTGAAATTACTCAAATCAGGAAAATCCCAAAGAAATCCCTGTTGACAATGCAAATAAAGAAGAAACGATTATCAATTCGGAAAACCAAAATATAGATAAAGAGCTTGTCTCAATCATCGCCACTACTTCCACCAAAATTCAAAAAGTTCGAGATTCTGTGAGAGAGTCTCTCCAAAAGCAAGCTGAAAAGATGCTAAAACTATCCAAAACAAAATTTCCAATTGGAAAAATAGGGGACAGCGTTAGGGTACGCGTGCCAGAAGTCCATCGGGCCAAGGCAGATAGCTTAGACATAATCGACGTTATTATCTCAGTTACTGATCATAACCTATACAAGCTGGGGACAAAGTATGGCGTTCTAAATCAACTGTATTCACGAAATTAGTTTACAGTTTGCAAGGAAAAGAAGTTTTACAGGCAAACCAAATATGATTGTTAATGATTGCGTTTAGGATTCGTGTTGATTTTGTTAATGAAACAATAATTGTTTAATTTTATTTTAGTTACAATTTTATGTACCACGAAAGACTTTCTTACTTTGTGGTTTGCTTAGTTTTAACCTTGTTTGTGTTATCTCTAATCTCTAATTAATATAATTGTAAGACTATGTTTAATATTATAAATTGGGTAAAACATTGGGTTTTCATTTATTTTATAACTTTTACCAACCTGTGTCGTGAATTATTAATAATTACTACTAAAAGTATTAAATTTCGATCGTTTATTCACATTTACCAAAACATGTGGTTATTATTAATAATTTTGTAAAAATATTAATAATTTTCAATTAATCAGATTTACCGTAACACACGAAATGTCTGTTTTATTAACATACTATTTTATAGAATCAATATCTTAACACTTGCCACATTTCTAAAAGACAAGAGAAAATCTAGTTTTGGAGTAACTTGAAAACAAATGGATATAAAGACAATTTTTACAGAATAAATTTGAAAGTGTTGTCTTTCCTTTTCTTATATTTTTTAATATATATTTTTTTAATTTACTTACTCGAATGTATAACTAGATGAATACACTTGAAACTACTTAAAAAGGCAGTTTAATTTCTTCGTTATTAGGCAATGGAACTCTTCAGTTTCCTATAGCAAGAATGTCATAACCATAATGGAAGATATTTGGATGGCATTCCTTATCTTTTAAAAAGCTGGTATTTAGAATCAACTACTGTAACTAATAAACTCCTCTGGTCACAGATGTAATATCCGAATTCAGACATTAAGTTCTATTTATTTTTCTGAAGTAAAAAAGTATCACGTACTACCCATCGCTTACTTTTTCGTACTTAAAGTACTACCTACCTAGGTCTAACTCTTTTCAGAGAGTGTTACGAACAAATTTATTCCTAAAAGTTTCCCAACAAATATATCTAGTTAGTTTAAATTGACTTTAGAAATATATTTTTTAACGCCAAAAACACATTTGGTAAAATAGTTTTTAAAGTTCTATAATCTTCAATTGTTGATAAGAAAACTTTGTAGAATCATTACTCATTTATTCTCCGTTGAATTCAATTAATGAAATAACAAAGACAATCCAGCAAAATTTTACAATTCCAAAGCCATTCCTCATTTTTATAAAGTTAGAATTCCTTACTACAGATTTTTTTTTTTTTTTTTTTTTATTTTTTTTTTTACTATGGGTACTCGACCTAGATAGGGAGGTACACCATCAAAATCACAATCTAGCTCATAGAGGCTAATAAGCAATATTAATTTAACTTAATCTACTATTTTTTTTTTAAAGTCACTAAGAATAATGTCCAATGAATTTTCTTAGAGTCTATTAAGGTGAAGCACTTAGTTCATGTGTTCTTTATTTAGGCCACTATCACTGTAACACTTTCACTAATAACATTACACTAACTCAAAGGGTTTAGTCCTTTTTAGTCTTCTCACTAGGTCGGTGACGTCGAGGAGTTGGATTGCCTCGACGTTCACGTGATGATGAAGTCTGCGTTCATGAGCTTCGGCATATTTGGATATAATATTATGGACTAGCTCGACTTGAAGGTCCCGATGGAGATCGTCGTTTCTTATGTACCAGGGCGCATTCACTATATCCCTAAGAACTTTATTTTGGAACCGTTGAATTATTTGAATATTACTTTGTTTGGTACAGCCCCAGAGCTGTATACCATAAGTCCATACTGGCATCAGGACTTGTTTGTACAATAATAGTTTGTTGTGCACTGACAGCGAGGAGTGTTTTCCAAGTAGCCAGTACATCCTTTTGTATCTTATTCCTAATTCTTCACGTTTTTTCTTGACATGAGCTTTCCAACGTAGCTTCGTGTCAAGTGTCATACCAAGATATTTGGCTGTGTTTGCGTAGGGTATTGGTTGGCCATTTATATATATCGGGTGATACATAGGCCTCTTATTTGTAAAATCAATGTGAACTGATTTGGATTCATTGAGCTCAATTCGCCATGATTTTGTCCACTGATAAACACGGTCTATGGCTGTTTGGACCATTTCTACTGCTTCCTCGTGACTGCTCCCGGTTGCTAAAATAGCAGTATCGTCAGCGTAAGTTGCAATAGTAGTGTTTTCTATGGCTGGAATGTCACAAGTGTATAATAAGTACAAAACCGGACCCAGAACACTCCCTTGTGGAACTCCGGCTTTTATTTCTTTAAGCTCTGAGTAGGCGTCGTCTTGCCTAACTCTAAACATTCTGTTAGAAATGTATGAATTTAGTAAGTCCACGAATTGTTTAGGAAGTAATGACTTTAGTTTGAATATCAGGCCTTCATGCCATACTTTATCAAAAGCCTGGGCTACGTCTAGGAAAACAGTAGAGCAAACCTTCTTTTCTTCGAGTGCTTTTTCTATTTTATTTACAATTCTATGAACTTGGTCGATTGTAGAATGGCTTTCTCGAAAACCGAACTGGTGGTCAGGTAATAGCTTTTTACTTTCTAGTATGGGCTTCAGCCGTTTTAAAAGAAGTTTTTCAAACAACTTTGACATTATTGGTAACAAAGAAATCGGTCTGTACGAAGTCACGTCATGCGGTGGTTTGCCCGGTTTAGCTATCAAAATGACTTCAGCTATCTTCCACAGCTCAGGCACATATTTTAACCGAAATGCTGCGTTAATTAAATTCGTCAATTTGACTATTGCTCTGCGAGGTAGATTTTTTAAGATTTCTCCTGTAATTAGATCAAAACCAGGTGATTTTTTTGCTTCAATTTTATTTTTTATTTCATCTGTCACTTCTTTAGGCGTTACAAATTTAATTTGTTGATCCTCTACCATAGTTGGTTGTCGTGTGTCAACATCTAATAGCGCTTCAGGGGCCTGAAAAGTATTTTCTAGGTGTTTTGCAAACTTCCTTGCTTTTTCCTCATTGCTGGTAGCCCATTTACCGTCATCTCCTCTGATGGGCGGGATTTGCATGATCGGTCGTTTCATGTTCTTTGTGACTTTCCATAAAGAGTAATCAGTACTACTGTCATTTGTGAGTTGGCTTATTGCAGTGTGCATCGACTCTTCTCGTACTTTCTGTATTTCTATTTTAAGTTCTTTGGTCAGCTTATTAAGTAGCTTTTTGTCCAGAGGAGACCTCGATTTATGCCATAGTTTCCTTTGGAGCCTCTTTTCCGCCACAAGAGATCGGATTTCTTTTGGATAATTATGACCTTTAAGTTTTTTTTTTATTTCGGGTGTATTGTTCCAAGCTGACATTTGGATGGCTTTGATGAATTTGTGTACTTCTTTATCTAATTGATCTGTACTCCGAAGCGGGACATTCAAGTCTATTTCGTTATCCAGGTCAATCTTAAAACTCTCCCAATCAGTGTGTTTATTAACAAGCCTTGGGCTACCTGGTTTTTCTATGATTAACTCACTTAGTGTTAGAATAATCGGAGTATGATCCGAGTTCATATCGTAACTATCTTCAATGTTCAAAAAATTTGATGAAATATTTTTGTAAATAAAAAAATCTATTAGGTCAGGCAGTTTGTTCGGATCAGTAGGCCAGTAGGTCGGTTTTCCAGTGGATACTGTTTCACATTTCATGTGCTGAACTGCACTTAGAAGAACTTTTCCTTTTGATGTGGTTAATCTTGAACCCCAATGTGTATTTTTTGCATTGAAGTCCCTTACTACAGATGAATATAAAAAAAACACTCTGAAACTCCCATAAAACCATAAGAAGGCTATGAAGTTAAAAGCTGTTCCTATTTGCAGGTGCATTATCGTTTACACATCATTATATTGTGTACTCGGAACTTAAAAGGCCATATTGCTATTGACAGCCATTTTAGTTTTACAAAACCATTAACGTTCGTTAGTTCTGTTTATTTAGCGGATAAATTGAAGACTGAGAATTAAAATAGCAACAATCTGATGATAATTAATAACTGGCCACTTAATTCTGTAATCTGTAATGAAAAAAATACTAGAAAAATAAACAAAAAAAATAATAGTTTAAAAAAACTAAAAAACACGCTTTTTATAGAAAACCGAACTAAAAAATAGAAAAATAAAAAAAAATATTTTATTTAAAAAAAAGCGTGGGGTGCCTTTTAGATATTATCGAAATGATAATCACTCTACTCATACCTGCCTATGTATAAAAATATTTATAACTATTGACACCATGCACCCCACGCTTTTTTTAAAATAAAATATATTTTTTTTTATTTTTCTATTTTTTAGTTCGGTTTTCTATAAAAAGCGTGTTTTTTAGTTTTTTTAAACTATTATTTATTTTATATTTTTTAGTTCGGTTTTCTATAACAAGCGCGTTAATAGCGCCATCTGTGACTTATACAAGGAACTCTACTAACACTAAAAGTGATATTCTGATATCCATTTGAATTTCGAACAACAATTAATACGAATCTGACAGCGCCTGTCAAGCTAGAAACCATTTACACGTTTATGTGACAGCGCGTGCCAAAGAAACATCTAGAAATTTAGATGGTAATAAGAAACAAGCTTCCCAATTAATTTTAAGTTAATTGCAATTAGAACATCGCTCATCGGCCGCGGCTTATGTAAACGAAACCAAACGGACTCTGACAAATTGTAGAAGGAGACTTAATACAATCACGAAACAGAATAGAGACGACAACTGTATTTTAAACTTTTTTTATGGAATAGGTGGCAAACGAGCAAGCACCTGATGGTAAGCAACTTCTGCCGCTCATGTGTTACAGTTGCGTAGCCAGCCTATAAGGGAAAGATGTGGAAAGGGTTTGCCCCTCCGGACAGCTCTCTCACCGTAGTAACCGTGGATAATGCCACTTTAAGTCGAAATTTTGGGAGGTCGTGGTATTTCACCGGTGGAAACAGTAGATTAATGCAGCGAACTTCGTGGCTGTACCACTGTTTGTGATGTTAATGATAAAATCTCGCTCCTGAAAAGTTCTTTCGATATTACTTCTTACCCCTCTTTTTAAACCATTTTACTACAAAAGAGGATAAGGGAAAGGCTTTTTGTCCTTCAAGTTCTTCTCTTCTTTCATCTTGGAACTTAGGCATTGATAGGAAATATTAAAAGGAACATTTAGTAGTTTTATTTTCATACTAGCTGACCCGGCGAACTCTGTTTCGCATCAAAAGTAATAACTGCTGCCCCGCTATGTTAATACTGCAATGTCTTCGACAAATTTGAAGTCGATAGCAGCTATAGGTTAAAAATGGGAATTTTCCATTGTTAACACCCCCGCAACCCCCCTTGTGGGTGGAATTTCGTAAAATCCGTTCTTAGCTGACCTCTACTCGGCGAAAGGAATAATCCTACCAAATTTCAAGTCGCTACGCCTTATGGTTCCAGAGATATCGTGATGAGTCAATCTCTGAGGAAATCTCTTATATATATATACTATAATACGTTCATATTATTATTATTTTATGGAATAGGAGGGCAAACGAGCTAGCGGGTCGCCTGGTGGTAAATTCCTACCGCCGCCTATGGATAGTGTATAGATAGTGTTACATTTGCGCTGCCAGCCTTTAAGGGAATAGGATAATAATGAAGGGGAAAGGGAGTGTGCCTCCAGATACACCATAAGCCTCTTTACGTCGATATTTTGATAGTTCGTAGTATTTCACCGGTCGAACTAGCAACTGCGTGGCTTTACAACAGCAAACAGAAGATGAAGCCAAAGATTAAATCTAAAAAAAATAATAATAGATTGACAGCTCAACAGCTTTCTTTATCATTTAAAATTAAGTAGTTACAATATTTTATACTTAGTTAGTTAGAAATGTCTGCACAGAATAAAGTTTCGCGTTTCTATTTGGATGTTTTTTTTTGTTGGTATTAAATACACTGAAAGGCTTCAAATAAACGTATTTTAGGAGTTTCTGTCTTCATAAAGTGATCCTCGGTAACTGTTGTGAGTGCATTGTACTCGCTTGAACCCACATTACTTCTTTTAAACGAGACATGTGAACTTAAAAGATTTACTGGCAACCTCAATTACTTACCTTTTTTCTTCAGTCAAATTATATTACTTACCTACTATATTGTCATCAATTACTCTTTTTTCATAGATTTCTCTTACTATATTTTTTTAAGTAGTTTATATGTAGCTTTGACAAAATCCGTACACTTTTAGATATAAAAAATATAATTTAGTTTGCATCATCATCGTATCTTGTTGCCAAGATTTGTAGTATTTCAAATATATTCTCTGTAGTTAATGTAAGTAATAAACTTAATATTTAACAAATAGGATTATTTTCTAATATATTTTCTGAGTACATAATTTAATTTAAATAATCACGCAGCTATACTATAAATTTATTTATTATAGATGAAATCTTAGTTTCAAATTCTGACACCAAAAGTCTCGGTGGTCCGGTGGTCGAGCAGTGGCTTCTGAACCAAAGAAGGATTCGCGGGTTCGGAATCCTAGCTGACACCAATAACGAAATTAATTTCGAAAGTTATGTGCGATAAATGTCGATGACTTTGTGCCTGGTATGGCAATAGGTTTGCCACCTTTTCCATTTTAGTACGTAAACATAACGGCGAGTCGAGGCTTAACAGCCACTGCCACCTTCGGATAGAAAAAGGCGTGAAGTTATGTTATGTTAAATAAATTCTGACACCAATAAACCTCAATCCGCAGAGTAACCTATAATTTATTTAGTAAGTCATAAATACGACAATGAACATTACTATCAATTTATGAACACTGCGATGCAGCTCCATCTGGAGACCTTCAGCAAAGTGCATTATTACCTCCGGCTACATCTCTTCCGCATCATAGTGGACTGAAGATATAATGGAGAGTCATATAGATGACATAGTAGTTATTAATCTACTCATTCTACCATCTATGAGACACAGCATGACACACACAAGACATTTTAAGAACACTGCCTTCGTAATATTTTTCTCTAGGTACATATCTATTTAAATTGTTACCAAACTAAAGTGAACTTTTTATGATAAAAAAAATTCTATTTCGACATTAAATTAAGTCAACAATAATTGACCGAATTTGAAATAAGTAACTGACATACAGACATAGCTACTTTCGCATTTTCATTATTAATATAGTCTTAGGGTAGAGTTCGTAAAGAGGCTCATGCCACGCTTCAGTCGATGAGAGAGGTATATAAAGGCCCAACCCCTTTGCTCTATCCATCCAACAATTTTACCTATGCGATTTTAAAGGTCGGCTAAGCAACTGTAACACTGTAATCTGTGTTGCAAGTATTCATGGGTAGCGTTGGTTGCTTACCATCAGGTGACACGCGTGCTCGTTTGTCCATCTATTTAATAAAAAAAATAAGAAGAATCCTGGAAGCTGCATCATCTCAAACTTTTTATGCTACAGATAACATCGAGTCATACAGAACACAACTACTGGAACTAACTGAAGTGGGTTAATTCAGGTGAGCTAATATGTCTGTAGGCTGTCAGCTTACATAGTTGAGTCTCTAGAGGCTAAACTACCAGAGCGCTTTATTCTCGATGCACAAGCTGCTTAAACCATTGAGCTTGTTTACACAAAGCTACTTATGTACGTGATCGATGCAAATAGCTTGAGTATGTTCTATGTCATATTCTAAAACCGACAAAAAAAACATTTAAGTAACCAAATTTTATATTGTATTGGAAGAAATATGATCAGGTTATGCTGGTATAGAACGTAACCCTTATTAAAATAAACATAACATAACTTCACGCCTTTGATGTAGACAGTGACTGTTAAGCTTTGACTCGCCGTTATGTTTACGTCCCAAATGGAATAGCTGGCGAACCTATTGCCATAACGAGCACAAAGTTTTCAGTCATCGATATTTATCACACATAACTTACGAAATTAATTGCGAAAAATCATTAGTGTGTACCAGGATTCGAACCTGCAACCTCTGGATTCAGAAGCCGTGTGTTCGACCACTGGACCACCGAGACTAAAACAATCAATGTTTTTTAATTAAGTGGGTCATTCCGTGTTTTTTTTTTGTAGATAGAGGTATCCGGAGGCTTTTCCCTCTAGTCCCCAAATCCCCCTTATCCCATCTTAATGATAGGTTACACAAATGTAACGCTCTCGATGATTCATATGTCCATGAGCAGCGCCATTCGTTTAACACCAGATTTTCAGCCCCTTTAATTAAAAACTTAATTTAGTACTTTTCTTTCCTATACATTCATTTCAGTCTATCAGAAAAAAAGTAAGTACATAGTATTATGAACCTTTTTCAGATTGATGTGACTGGGATGATTGAAAACGTTAAAAAGTTAATCTTTTTTTTCTCCGGATCAAAAAAACAAGCAACTAAATAATAATGGATGGTAATAAAACTAGTCTGCCCATGACACTTGTAATTACATAGCGCGTACTGTCTGCTGCTGACACTACACCAGTGCGCATATTGTACTGACCTTATCCAAGTTCATTGTCAATGGAATTGTTGCGAGCGGATATAATTCAGGTTGTACATATAACTAAATAGCTTACAGACAGACAGTCTAGGTGGGTCAGTAGTTCAGCACACTGCTTCTAGTTCAGAGGTGTCGAGTTCGAAATTTAAGTACAATTATAACACGGTGGTAGACGCAGCACGCAGTTCGCTCTCAGATGTCTCAGAACATCGACGTAAATTGACTGAATTCCGCGTTCCGCTCGGTGAGAGAGATCCTCATCCCATCCCACTTCCAACCCCTTCCCTATCTCATTTTAAATGTAGGCAATACAACATCAACACCCCTGTGTTGCAGGTGTCCATGGCCGCCTTAGCTGCTTATCTTCTGGTAACGCCTGCTCGTCTCCCCCCTATACCATAAAAAGAAAAGCAGACGTGATATTTCACGTAGTAGAGTCAGCACACTCAGCACATTTCGGCAGTGAACTGTGTGGCTCTATCACAATAAGTTGCGATTTCGTTAGTTTACATTTATGTCCGGTATGGCAATGGCAACGAGCGAGACGAGGCTTAACAGCCGCTGCCTACATCTTCGTGTAACAAAAGGCTCGAAGTTTTGTTACATTGGAATATTCTTGTTTTTATTTAAATTGTAATCTATATATATATAAGAGATTTCCAACTATATATTGACTCATCACGATATCTCTGGAAACATAAGGCGTAGCGACTTGAAATTTGGTAGGATTATTCCTTTCGCCGAGTAGAGGTCAGCTAAGAACGGATTTTACGAAATTCCACCCACAAGGGGGGTTGCGGGGGTGTTAACAATGGAAAATTCCCATTTTTAACCTATAGCTGCTATCGACTTCAAATTTGTCGAAGATATTGCAGTATTAACATAGCGGGGCAGCAGTTATTACTTTTGATGCGAAACAGAGTTCGCCGGGTCAGCTAGTTAAAATATAATTGAAAATATTTTACAACATATTTATTAGGTACTGTTATATATTTTTTTAGGCAACTTATTATCGGATGTGGAAATATCCAGGAATAAACACATATTTCTCAACCAAAATAATTAATGTTTATAAATGCATTACAAAATAAATATGTTGTTAATAAATAAAATAATAATCGAGCAAGTTTTTTCCAGTTTCCTGATTTCGTAATCATTGGTGTTGTTTTGAAGTTTTTTTTTTTAAATTTAGACATACATACATAGCTTCACGCCAAATCAGCAGGCAGGCAGAGAGCGCCATAAGGCACGATTCCTACACGCTTCACTCGCTTCGTTGACTTTCATAACTCTTTTCATGCACGCGCGTCGATTTTTTACCGTCATCACGTTCCTCCAGAGCACGTTCTATTTGGTCATGGAATGTGTGTCTTGGCCTTCCTCGACTCCTACATCCATCCGCTTTTGCATTGTATATCTGCTTAGTCAATCTTGCATCATCCATTCTTTCAACATGTCCGAACAACATTATTTCGTCTTCATCGTCGTCTTTTAATATAATATTTACGTATTAAAAATCTAACAGGTAGACAGGTAGGTTTCATATAGCATACCTTAAAAAACCATTCGACTTCAAATTTGTCCGATATTGAAATACAAACGAATTAGGTAAGTACTATTTTTACTATATTTTTAATAATCAATTAAGGATTTAGACCAGGGTCGATAATTTTTGAAACCAAAAAAAATTACAGTAGGATGAAACCCATTAGAAAAGCAGGGGAATATGATCAAAATGAAAGGAAAAATAAATTACGGTCGATCCCAGTTCGGGAAGTGGGAGGGGGTGAGTTTTTAAGGGTAAAAAATGGTTTATCTTGATTTCCGGCAAAACTACAAGTCCTATGTCAAAAAGTTAAATGGCAAAGTTGTAGGTCATAAAAAGATCTACAACTTTTGTATTTGCAATTTTTTCACATAACCTCAAAACTTAGGTGAAAAATTCAAAAAAACAAGTTTTTGGTTTTTTATTTATATCTTTTTCAAAAAAATTTTTTTTTCTACGGATTTTGGTGAAAACTAACCTTATTATGTCCCAAATACACCGTAATTTATTTGATTAAAAATATTTATTTTTTCGCCTCATTTTAACTTAATATCAAAAAAGCACCCTCATTTTCAATCGAAAATTCTGACGTCAAAATATCAGCTTTTTTCAAAAAGTTTGGGGGCTTTTTGTTCGTTGAAATATCTACTTTCTGATGGTGTAAAAAAAATTGTGCTATTTTAGTAAATTTTCTCAGAAAATGCAAATGAAAATCGATAAATACTCGAATTCAGAAATTAATAACTTATTTGTTTGTTAATTATAGTAATTTATTTTGATTTACAATTTTTTTTTATCAATGTAACATGTAATCTTACGATTTTCGGGTAATTAAAGAATAAATTTTAATAAATAGTTCAAAATTTTATATAATAATTAAAAAAAAAATCGGACTCGAGTTTTTTTTGCGTTTTTGATTTGCATTTTCTGAGAAAATTTACTAAAATAGCACAATTTTTTTTACACCATCAGAAAGTAGATATTTCAACGAACAAAAAGGCCCCAAACTTTTTGAAAAAAGCTGATATTTTGACGTCAGAATTTTCGATTGAAAATTAGGGTGCTTTTTCGATATTAATTTAATATAAGGCAAAAAAAATAAATATTTTTAAACAAATAAATTACAGTGTATTTGGGACATAAAAAGGCAACTTTTCACAAAATATCGTGGGGGAAAAAAAAATTTGTAAAAGATAAAAATAAAAATCAAAAAACTTGTTTTTTTGAATTTTTCATCTAAATTTTGAGGTTATGTGAAAAAGTGTAAATACAAAAGTTTTAGATCTTTTTATTACCTACAACTTTGCCATTAAACTTTTTTCCATAGGACTTTTAGTGTTGCCCGAAATCGAGAAAAACCGTTTTTTACCCTTAAAAACTCACCCCCACCCCCTTGCCGACCTCAGATCGCCCGTAAATTATTTTTCCTTTCATTTTTGTAATATTCTCCTCCTTTTCTAATGGGTTTCATCCTACTATTATTTTTTTTCACTTTTTATTATTTTTGAAGGCATCTACCCTGGTCTAATTACTTGGTAGCAACTTGAAAGAAATTTATGTTATTATAACAACTATATACCTAAATGAAGGGCAGTGTTTCAAAAGATTTCCGAGACAATTCAATGACAACCTTTTAACAAAAGCTAAACAAGAAAAAATGAAGATTAAAAAAGACAATACGCACACGTATTTCAATTACTTAATCCAAATTACTCCGCCTAACACCTAAAATATAGTTATAACAGTAGGTATTTGCAGTATAGTAATTAGTGAATTAACTAAATATATTGGCGAAAATAACTAATAAAATCTCTCTCATAATCTTATCCATTTAAGAAGTTCGTCGATAATCATGTACATAAATTTAGTTGAGTGAACGACTTAATGAAAACCTCTATCGAATTGGATCCAGTCAAGCAGTTACGATACGATTAAACCATCAGTTCAAAGCGAAATTACTAGAATTTAATCAAATCAATTATTTGAAACGAACAGAACACACTTGCCTGCAAGTTTATCCCGTTAGTGATGATTCAGTTCAGATGATCAATGTTGCCTTGATAAAGAATAAAATAGTACACAGTATCTTGATATTTTTCTGCATCGCAAACGTGGACAAATGGACAGAGATTAGTCCTAAAAAAATGTCGATAGTCGACAAGCGACATCCCAAAGCTCAACTCTTATTTTTTATTTTTACATCACTAAAACTTAACATTATCATTGAAAATGGGAGACTTTGAAGTTAAAAAATACCGAAGACCTTACTATCAGTAAGTTACTAATTATCATAGATTAAAAAGTATATAAAGTCTTAGAAATAAATATGTATGCTAATTATCAGTTTGTATTGATATCTAGGCGATCGCAATTAGCGGTGAGCTGATTGTTGATTGCTTAAAGCTAAAGATACGTAATAGCCCTGCCGGAACATTCGATCCGATCCCTAGCTACGGTCAAAATTTAAAAATCACAAATTATGTAATTAATTACATACATACATAAGCTCACGCCTGTATCCCATGGGGGTAGGCAGAGACTTTGGCTTTCCACAAGCTACGATCCTGACACACATCTTTCGCCTCATCCACAGTCATACATCTCGTCATGCATTCACGTCGGTTACGGGTGCTACGCATTTTGCCTTTTTTAAACAGACCACTTATTTGGTCGTGGTAGCTCCGTCTTGGTCTCCCGATCCCGACCCTGCCACTCACATTCGCTTCGTATACTCTTTTAGTCATTCGGCTTTCATCCATTCTTGCAATATGACCAAACCATCTTAACATACTTCTCTCCACTTTGGTCACCACATCATCCTTCAACTTGCATTTCTCCCTTATCACGCTATTTTTCATTCGATCCGCAATGGTGACTCCACACATACTTCTCAGAGAACGCATTTCCACTGCATTCACCTTACTTTCATGCTTCGCCTGCCACACCCAACACTCACTCCCGTATGTCAGAGTTGGTACCAACACACCATTGTGAATCGTCAAGCGTGCCTTTTCAGACACAGCCTGACTACGCATCAAGGCATGCAGTGCACCATTAACTCTGTTACCCGCAGTCACTCTCCTTTCAATATCTTCCTCACATTTTCCGTCTCTTGTAAACATACTTCCCAAATATACAAACTCATTCACTTGCTCCAATTTCTCGCCATCCATTAACATATCACACTGTGTGACCTCTTTCTCTTTCTCCACAACCATAACTTTCGTCTTGCTTACATTTATTTTCATACCTCTTTCTCTAAACCCTTCATTCACCAAGATTAGCATGTCTTGTAACTCCGACGCCGACGAAGCAAGTAATACCTGGTCATCGGCGTACAGCAGGCACTTGACACGCACCTCTTCCATGCTTAAACCACATTCAGTCTCTTTCAGATCTGTCAGACAACTATCCATATAGAGATTGAAGAGCCATGGTGACGCAACACATCCTTGTCGAACACCTTTATAGATGTTAAACCAGTCTGAGTGCGCCCCATTCACCCTGATGCAGGCTCTAGAATTCTCATATAGAGAATTTAAAGCCCACACCAGGCGCTCGTCAACCCCATATGTATTCGACAGCGTTGACCATAATTCATTCCTGGGTACACGATCATAGGCCTTCTCCAGATCTACAAATGCACAAAATACTTTTTTGGACTTGGCTAAATGTTTTTCACAGATGGTCCGCAGAGAGAAAATCTGATCGATGCACCCCCTTCCTCTCCTAAATCCCGCTTGTACATCCCACAATTTCTCATCTGTTACATTCGTCACTCTTTCAATAAGAATCTTCGCATACAATTTACCTACAACACTGAGAAGACTAATGCCTCGGTAGTTTTTGCAGTCCTGCCGCGACCCCTTCCCCTTGTGCAAGGGCACAATGACTGCTTTGGTCCAGTCGTCCGGAACACAGCCATCACGCCAACACACATTGAAAAGTAGTCGCAACAATCTTACAACAACCCCTTTGCCACTTTTCAGCATCTCGGTAGTTATCCTGTCATACCCTGCAGACTTACCCAATTTCGTACTTTTTATTGCATTCACTATTTCATCTTCCGTAATTTCTTGAACTGCATCGTTTTGTGAGTGAGTGGGAGTTGGAATGTTCACCGGCTTATTATTGTGAAGATGTCCCTCACTACACTCAAAAAGTTCTTCGAAGTAACTTTTCCAACGATACAGAACATCCCTTTCAATACTTTGAATACAATAATGTAATTAATTAATAAATAAATAGTTATTACTTAGTAAATATTTAAGTATACAAAGTTCAAAGTGTGAAGTCGGTGATTACGTAATGATTATGAAAATATAGTTACGAACATCCGTAGAACGAAAGTCATTGCCAAACATATTGTCCTGTTAAACATTTCGCGAGATGGCCTTTACAACTAATATGTGCCGAATTCAGTTCTAATCTGGCCGACCTCACTGAACGACAAATTATTATAGTTAATGTATCTCAATGCCGTTGAAGAGTAGGGTTGATAATGGTACTCATCTGGAAACCTTAAACAGAAGTAGCGCCAAGAGTATGTATGCTACGATTTTTCTTTACATTATTAGCAGAGAAATATTTTTCAACTTTTTCTTGTCAGTAGCATCCAAGTTATACCACTGTTGGTACCACCTATAGTATATTCAAACTATAAGGGCAAGCTATTTGCAGGTTTGGCAATGTTCGCCGTTTCGATTTTCGCCTGTGAATATTATTTTTCTTATTTCAAAATTAAATATTCCAATATTACTATTTTTTTTTCCTGCTCAAGCCTTTCTAAATGCCGATCGAGCTCTTTCATTCACCGTCATTGGCAAGGTTGTATCACTGAGGATACGGGTATTAATTTTAAAGGAAGTAACCGTATAAACTGTATTATTCATATTCATATGAAATTCTTAGCTTCCTCTGGAAAATTAACTTTGCCTCATGTACCGTTAGGGGTTCCTTAAAAATGTATAAGTATTAATATGAAATAGATTCAGTAGCAACCCTAATAAATAGAGGTCGTCTGATAACGGCGGGCCAGTGACTCACTTACAGAGCTGCTCCCGTTCCTAGGTCTTCTTGTCTTGTGTATCAGTTCCTTGTACTTAGATACTGGTTCCCTTGAACTCTTGCTATCATCCAATTCTGCGTACTCGAAGGCTTGTTTATCAAATATTTATGCTTGGTATTACTCAGAAATATTAATTGTGTATTTGCAAATAATATACCCACTATTTAGAACATATAAGTTACTATATGAATATGCGACCATTTGAATTTTAAATACATTTTCCTTAACTTTGTAAATATATAGGCAGATGTACCTATAAATATACATAATTAACACTAATGTTATGGTTCGAACATGTAGAAAGAATGGATGATGCAAGATTGACCAAGTAGATATACAATGCAAAAGCGGATGGATGTAGGAGTCGAGGACGGCCAAGACACATTCCATGACCAAATAATGAAAACCAATGGCATGAAAAGAGTTATGAAAGTCAACGAAGCGAGTGAGGCGTGAACCAATCGTACCATATGGAGCTCTATTCTCTCTGCCTACCCCGCAAGGGATTTGGCGTGTAGTTAAGTATGTATGTAACACTTATGTTTTAGTATGACTGATTATTATTTTTCTAAGTGAAAGTTCTATATTAATAAAATCAGTTGGGTTGGTGCTAATATGTTTCTTGTAATATTTGTGTATAATAACGAGTTTCTATTTCTTTATAACTTCACCCCTTTTCACCCGAAGGTGTAGGCGGCGGCGTGTACACCTCGCTCGCCAAATCTTTGGGCCCCAAATGAAATTGGTGGCAAAACCAATTGGCCCCATTGCCAATCGGGCACAATTTTTTTAGTCATTGATATTAATCACAACATAACTTCCGAAAATTACTGGTACGACTTTCTAAATTTAAGATATTTTTAGATCACTAACAATTCAGTACAATATCATTGGCAATAGAGGCTTTAAAGGGTCCAAAACATCGGCATAAATAAGTACCTAAACGCAATATAGGTAATCCGTAAAAAAAGTAATTTTATTGAGAATCCTAGCGACAAAGGTCTCTTTTACGGACTGTCGCATGTTGAAACAAAATTACTGTTGTGTATTTTCTATAGAATTTATAGCGTTGACCTATCACGACTTTTGAGTCGAGTCTAGCAGGTATACTGCAAAGGTCCCATCACCTTTATTGCCAAATATGGAAGAATTACTGTCAATTCCTATTTACCATTTAAGACTAACAGTGCATCTTTATTCTAACTAAAAATAAGCTTCTGGGCAGAAGAACTGCCATTCTTGTTTACTAGAGTTGACCGCATTCGATAAAACCTGGTTAGCTCCAGTTTCAGCCTTGCAACTTTTAAAGAAACATTGTATATTTTT
The DNA here is from genome assembly GCA_905147225.2 of Euproctis similis. Classification (NCBI taxonomy): domain Eukaryota; kingdom Metazoa; phylum Arthropoda; class Insecta; order Lepidoptera; family Erebidae; genus Euproctis; species Euproctis similis. The sequence goes on from LR990116.1 coordinate 17,078,687, forward strand.
TTTGTACTTGTATTTTAACGCAGGACTTCTGTTTCGGAAACACACTGCTGTATCTCCGGGCCGCCGCCAAGAGTACATAGATTAAATTTAGCTATATTTCATTTCAAACTATGTGAAATTTTCTAATGCTTTTATTACAGCGCCATCTCTTGTATGTTTGAAGAACAGTAGTGCTGGAGTATTGTTTGTCTACACTAGTATTATAAAGAGGAAAGATCTGTATTTTTGTATGTAACGAATAAACTCAAAAAGTAGTGGACCGGTTTTAATAATTCTTTTTTCTTATGAAAGCTCCATTATCATTGAGTAACATAGGCTATGTGTAATCATCGTCGTCATCGACATTTTGTTTGTACGCGAGTAACACCGTGAGGCGGGAAGCTACATACAATATAGCGGTACGAAGTTCGCGCGGGCTGCTAGTTTATTATTACCTACTTTAGTTGGATAGTGCTGAATACAAGTGTTTCTTAGCGACATCTGTTGGTCACATATAGTATAATTTTTTAGATCATTCAACTCTTGAAACGAAGTAAAGCTTCTAGTATGAATATATTCTATTGATAATCATTGTTATTGCTAAAACTGTCACCAATAATCTCAGTCGTTTTCTATTTTATTATACTACTTTAGAAATTTGATAAAACTCTTTTTCTTCGGAACTCTATAAATAAATCCACATAAAATTCTTTATATTTAATTAATAATACCATATTTCATACATTAAATTTTAATTTACATATTAAATTAACTCATAATAAATATATAGGCGTATAAAATAAATACAGTCGCATCAACTAAAACATTCTCTTCTGTACAATGTACAAACACACAGCCAGAAAGAATAGAAATGCAAAAAACATAATAACTTTATCGGTGAACTCTCTCCGTCCATATTTTTTCAATAATTTGCCTGACTGTGATATTGTGCTCGCTGTATTCTGCAACTCGGACTCTGTTCCCTGTAACAAATAATTACAAAATTGAATCAGAATATTTCTGATATATCGATACCCTAATGTGCAAACCTAATAACTCCACTTTTTTTCCAAAATGGCATTTTGATTCCGGCAAATATTAGATATTATCTAGTTTCTATTGGTATCAAAATTTTCATTTTCCTGTTTTATTAGCAAATTAAGTTATCCATATGTCTTTTTTTTATGGGATACGAGGGCAAACGAGCAGGCGTGTCACCTGATGGTAAGTGACCGGCGCCGCCCATGGATACCTGCAACACAAAGTGTTACAGTTGCGTTGCCGACCTTTCAGGGAATAGGATAGGAAAGGATGGGGAAGGGAGGCGCGCCTCCGGGTACCTCTCTCACCGAACGAAAAGCGGCATAAGCCACTTTACGTCGATCTTCTGAGAGGTCGTGATATTTCACGGGTCGAGCCGACCCATTCATGCAGCGGACTAGTTCTACCACTGTTAAAAATGTGTGTCGATGCTTCTGTCTGTAACTTTATCCACACAAAAAAAATAAAAAAAACCTAGTATCACAATCAACCACACACTGAGTGATAATTTCAAAATAAATCAAAAATAAACAACTAAACATGACTTCACTTACATGCACAGCAACACTTGATGATACCAAACTATCCAGGGTATGTTGACTTCTCTGTGTTGTGTCTGCCAATTGTCTACTTATGGATAACAATTGCTCTGTGACACCTAGAAATATAAAACTTAAATTGAGCAATCATTTTAACTATAGCTGAGAAGTTTTCATTTAAAAATTATAAAAAGGCAGGATAGTGTATAAATCTCATATTTCAAAAATAAATCTTTTGTTGCGTTATCTCACAACTGATTAGGGCTTCTAAACAGTTGGTTAGAAAGTATTTACTTATTGAAAACCTTGGATATTCTGAATAAACAACTGAAGTTAATATCAACCATTTACTGATTTGTTTGTTGACTGATGTTTTTAAAAAGTTATGAAATACTAATGGAAACTTATGATATTTAGACACAACATACCTGAAGACATTTTGAGCAGTCCATCTCTCTCAACTTTACCCTTTCTATTTCTAAGACTAGACTGATCACCTTCAGCTGCTTTCAATAATTCGTCTCGTTGAGCTTTCTCTATAGCAAACATACTACTAATATTGGCGTCCTTGAATTCTTTTAGAAGACTGGAAAATATTAAGAATGATTATTACTCTATAAAAGAAGAACACTATATGCATATAAATAAAAAATATCTAACCTAATTTGAAGAAGAATGTTGTAAGAAGCTTGTCTGTCAGAGTGGCAAAATTAGGACTCACTCACTGTCCAAAGACTCAGGCATTTAGAAAGACTGACTAAGCAGACATATAACGCAATACAGGCAGTCCTCATACTTACGGCTGCTAGATTCTTGGTATAGGTGACATAAATCAAAATTATGTAAGATGGGGACTGTCGGAATTAGCATGATGCGAGAGTCATGGAAGAATACAGGAGATGGTGAAAGTCACTGTGACTATACTACCTGCCTACTTCCTGAATGTACCAGTGAGAGTATCTATTACCAACAAATGTAAATGATAATTTTGCCATTCAAAGAAACTGGCGAATAGGAAAAGATATCTTATAACATTAAAACATATCCCGACATTTCAAACTCTTTACAGAAATCATTCTCACTCATGAGTTTGAAACATCGTGAAAATGATCTCCGTAAAGAGTTCGAAACATCGGGAAATAAATCAAAATAAGTAATAAATAAACGCAATATAATCCTAAAAGTTGTTTTAATGTTATGAGTGTGGTTCGCGAAAATGTAAGAAATAAATAGATATCTTATACCCAATTATTTCTGCTGGAGATAGACATAAAGATTAGGCTTTTAAACTTTTGTATGATTCTAATATAAGTAATTTACTGCTGTTTCCCAAGAAATAGTAAGATATATATGTATCTAATATCACACATACCTAGCTAATTGATGCCTCTGTGTATCCAATTCCTTAATGAATTTTTTGTCACCTGTATCCTTTCCATATAGTTCCAAACTCTCTAACTCTTCTCTCATCAGAGATATTAATGACCTGCCTTTCTCATTCAATTTGTTCAGTGCTTCCATAGAATCTCTGCATTCTAATATATCCTGAGAAATACAGAATGGGTTATAAAAAAGCATTTTGAAAGGGGATTTGAACAAAACCAAACACAAAATTAAACTCAATAATTTCATTAGATAAAGGAAAAATCACCCTATTTTCATATTCATATTATAGTGAAAATGGATTACGGTCTTTACTTTATTGTATTTATGTAACATTCATTCATAATATTCATGAAATTACCTGAATAATTGCTTTCAATTGAAAATTATATTTTGCTAATTTCTTCACATAATTCTGAAACGTTATATCAGGATCTTCTAGTTTTGTAAAAAGCTTTTGGTAAGCTTCCTTGCTATTCATAGCTGCTTTTAAATTCATTACACTAAAAGTTTCTGATAAAATTTAATATTTATATTTAGGAATCAATGACGTTTTGGCAGTTTCCCTTTTTTATAGTTAGTTCCTTTTATATCTTACCTATGAATTCAGGGTTTTTGGCGAGATGTAAAAGAGTCATGTCAGTTCTTTGCATTATTTTCAATAACTAGTATTTCAGTGAATATTATTGAAAAAATTACTTAACATAACATACATAACATAGCTTCACGCCTTTTGTTACCCGAAGGTGTAGGCAGCGGCTGTTAAGCCTCGTGTCGACGTTATATTTACGTCCCAAATTGAATAGGTGGCGAACCTATTGGCATACCGGGCATAAAGTTTTCAGTAGCCTCAAAACTCGACGCGCGTACATGAAAAGAGTTATGAAAGTCAACGAAGCGAGTGAGGCGTGTAACAATCGTGCCTTGTGGCGCTCTGTTCTCTCCGTCTACCCCGCAAGGGATTTGGCGTGAAGTTATGTATGTATGTGTATGTAAGTTAATTTTTTTTTTTATGGGATAGTATATATATAGTATATATACGAGCAGGCGTGTCACCTGATGGTAAGCAACTAACGCCGCCCATCGACACCAGCAGCACATATAGTGTTACTGTTGCGTTGCCGACCTTTAAGGGAAGGGGATAGGAAAGGATGGGGAAGGGTGTGGGCCTCCGGGTACCTCTCTCACCGAACGAAACGTGGCATGGGCCACTTTACGTCGGTCTTCTGAGAGGTCGTGGTATTTCACCGGTCGAGCCGGCCCATTTATGCAGTAAACTGCTTGGCTCTACCACTGTTGCTTAGTTTAGTTTAAGTTTGTTTACGTTTGACAAAGGTTTGATAAAGGTTAGTTTAAGTTTGTTACTTTCAAAAAAATATTACGACATACAAGGCAATATGTCTTCAAAGCTTTAGCCTGTCCAAAACTAGAGAAAAGAAAATAAAACCATGGATGCAAAGTCCTTCAGTCGAAATAATAATTATATCAGGACAATAATTTATAAAATGCCTGTGATCATCTCTTTTTTGGCACTGTCACTCAGATGATTACGTACTATGGAGAGTAGAAGTAAAGGAGGACCATCTGAGTGTATTAAAAAGTTTCTATTGAAAGGGAACAAATTAAGGTAACCCTATTATAGAAAGTAGAACAATTATAAAAAGAGCGCCAGAAATTAATAGAGCAGTACTAAATTAAAAAACACTAGCAGACCGCGCGAACTTCCTACCGCTATATTGTATGTAGCTACCCGCCTCACGGTGTTACTCGCGTACAAACAAAATGTCGATGACGACGATGATAACATATAACCTATGTTACTCAGTGATAATGTAGCTTTCTAAAGAAAAAATAATTATTAAAATCGGTCCAGTACTTTTTGAGTTTATTTGAGTTAACTTCGATGCGAATAACAAACTCTTCTGGAGGGAAGTTAGAAAGTCTCGGGGTTCTTCGTCAACATCCAGAATGGACAAAATTATGTCTAAGTTTGGTGACATTCTTGCAAACCCAAGCGATGTATTGGGCAGGTGGAGTGAGTATTTTGGGGAAATGTACGAGTATGTTCCGGATGTGGGCGCCGCGAGTGAGCCTACGGCTGACACCGCTGCGCCAACATCTGATGAGGACATTACTATGGAAGAGATTGAATGGTCGATACGAAGTATGAAAAATGGTAAGGCAGCTGGAATTGATATGGTGTCTGCTGAAATGATCAAACACGGTGGAACCTGTGTCCGGGACGCTTTCCTGACCTTGAGCAATCTGTGCTGGAGGTCGGGTAAGGTTCCCATGGACTGGAGGCGCGCTGTCATCGTGCCCTTGTATAAAGGTAAGGGATCACGTATGCAGTGCGCCAGTTACAGGGCCATCAGTTTGATCAGTTTAGCAGCAAAAGTGTATGGGAAAATTATTGAAAGGAGAATGAGGGTGATATCTGATGGAGTGTTGTGGGAGGCTCAGGGTGGTTTCAGAAGCGGACGAGGGTGCATGGATCAGATTTTTTCTCTCCGCAACATCGTGGAGAAACAACTGGCTGTTAACCGGAAGGTTTTCTGCGGTTTTGTGGATCTGGAAAAAGCGTTTGACAGAGTGTTACGAAAGGATCTGTGGGATATACTCCCGGGCTACGGGGTGAGCGGAGCACTGCTGCGCGCTGTGCAGTCCACTTATGAGGGCTGCACAGCGTGTGTGCGTGTTGACGGCGGCTTGTCCCCCTGGTTTGACGTCAATATCGGCGTCAGACAGGGTTGCGTGCTGTCCGCTCGACTGTTCATCCTGTACCTGGACAGTTGTCTCCAGAGAATGAGATCGATGGATGTAGGGATGCGAATGGGTGACCTAGTTGTGAGCTGCCTGCTTTACGCAGATGACGCCGTGCTTCTAGCCGAATCGCCGTCGGACCTGCAAACACTAGTCACTACTATGAAAGATGATTGCATGAGTAAAGGCTTGCAGTTGAATGCGACGAAAACGAAAGTAATGGTGTTTGAAAGGGAGGAATCCAGAACAGATGTAAGGATAATGGTTGATGATGTAGTGCTGGAACAGGTGAATGAAATTGTATATCGTGGATGCGCTTTTAGCAGAGATGGAAGGTACACCGCTGATGTAGAAAGACGAGTGGCGATAGGAAATAGCGTAAACGGAGTGTTGGGCAGATTCCTGGGCGCAAAAAATATCAGCAGAAAGGCCCAGTTAGCAATCCACAATGCAGTCCTGATCCCAACACTAACCTATGGAAGCGAGAGCTGGGTATGGCAGAGTGTGCATGAAAGTAGAATAAACGCGGTAGAAATGAGGGCTCTACGCAAAATCTGCGGAGTGACTCTCGCTGACCGCGTAGAAAACAAGGTTGTAAGGAAGGAAGTTGGTTTGAAAGAGAGTGTCGGTGTAAAAGTAAGAAAGGGCATGCTCCGATGGTTCGGACATGTAGAAAGAATGGTTGACGCAATACTGACTAAGCAGATATACAATGCAAAAGCGGACGGATGTAGGAGTCGAGGACGGCCAAGACACACATTCCAAGACCAAATAGAACGTGTTCTGGAGGAAGGTGATGTTAAGAGCCTCAAAAACCGACGCGCGTGCATGAAAAGAGTTATGAAAGTCAACGAAGCGAGTGAGGTGTGTAAGAATCGTGCCCTATGGCGCTCTGTTCTCTCTGCCTACCCCGCAAGGGATTTGGCGTGAAGTTATGTATGTATGTACATACGGGAGAGGGGGTTCGCCGCCTCTACGGTGGCGTCGTGCGGTCCGTGGCCCTGTACGGGGCCCCCGTTTGGTCGCGAGACCTCGCGGGGGCCTCCCGCTCCAGGGCTCTGCTGAGGAACCTGGAGCGGATCATGGCCATCTGGATCGTTCGGGGCTACCGTACCATCTCATACGAGGCGGCGACGGTCCTCGCGCGTTCCACCCCCTTCATCATCCTGGCCGAGATGTACGCAGCCGCGTACGATCTCGGCCGTGGAGGTGGGGGCCCGGACGCGCGGGGTCATGAAGTGCGAAGGCGGGAGGTCTTCCGGCGGGTCCTGGGGGACTGGCGCGACGCGCTGGTCCTCCAGGGCTGCGCGCGTCAGCGCGCCGTCGGGGCCGTCCTGTCCCACCTCGAGGCCTGGGTGCTCCGTAAATAGGGCACTGTCACCTAAAGGTTGACTCAGATGCTCACCGGGCACGGGTGTTTCGGTGAGTATCTGAGTCGAATAAAACGTGAAGAGACGGCGAGATGCCACCATTGCGCATCCGGCCTGGACTCGGCCCAGCACACGCTGGAGGTCTGCCCGGCGTGGGCGGCTGAGCGCCGAGTCCTGGTCGACGGGATCGGGCGAGACTTGTCCCCGCCGGCGTTGGTCGCGGCAATGTTGGCGGGCGAGGAGGAGTGGAGGGCTGTGTGTCTCCTTCTGCGAAGCTGTGATGCTCCAGAAGGAGGCCGCCGAGCGGGGTCGGGAGAGAGCCGATCCCGCTCGAAGGCGGCGGCGGCGAGCTCAGTGATCGCCGCCGCCGACGGGCCGCGAGGGCGCACACCCCGCGGGTGCGCCCGGGTCGCGGTCCGGGAAGGATGACCCCCCGATGCGGCCGGGGAGGGTCGTCGGGGGCGCCGCCGGCCGCGCGCCTCTTTACAGCGCGCGGTCGGGGCCGCCGCGAGGTTTTAGTGGGTAACGCTAGGATTGGATTGCAGTTTACTGTTTTGGGAGTCCCACACTACCCCCTGCCGTTAGACGGGGGCTGTGCATAAAGCATTTCCTCGCGTAAAAAAAAAAACGCTTTTGTTTCCCGAAGTCAGCGGCTGTTAAGCCTCGTTTCGCCGTTATTTTTACGACCCAAATAGAATAGATGGCGAACCTATTGCCATACCGGGCACAAAGTTTTCAGTCATCGATATTTATGACACATAACTTCCGAAAACAATTTCGAAAAGTCATTGATGTGATCCAGTGTCAGGATTCAAACCCGTGACCTCTGGATTCAGAAGCGGATTCTCGACCACTGGACCACCGAGACATGACTAACATGTCTAAATTAAAAAAGGAAAGAGAAACTGCCGCTACGTTACAGCACTTTTTTCGATATTCATTTTGAATAATAATATTTTCGATATTTTTTTCTGACAATGAATATAAAACATACAACATTGTTATAGTTAAACTTCTGTATCTTTATATAGTAGTGTAAAAATTAATTTACACATACTGATGGTCGAAAAAAAAAAGATTGAGGTTGAGACGTATCAATTACTTTAAAATGAAATAAAAATACCCCAAAAGACGATTAAATAGTATTTTTTACAGTAATGATTCAATTCATATCAGTAATTCAGTAAATGAAACAACTCAAAATATAAGAAATGACATGATTTATTATTAAGAACCAGTTTTAAAATCAGTAACTAACTGAAACCTTCATGGACGAAAGTAAATCTAGTCTTTGTATTCCTGGAAGAGTGTTTGCATTTGTTCTTCAATATTTTTACTAATTTTTTTGGTCCACAACAGTACAGACGTAAATGATTCCTGCAAAACCAAAAGATGTGTAAATGTACTTAAATAAGAATCTATTTATGAATCCATATAAGTTATATATTTTATTAATTGCATGAATAGGCCAGCTCGACCGGTGTAATACCACCACCTTCTAAAATATCAACGCAAAGACGCTCATGTCGCGTTTCGTTCGGTGATAGAGCTATCTGGACGTTCTTCACCTTGTTGCTCATTTCACAACTATCTTACTCCCTAAAAGGCCAACAACTGTTTTATTATTTATATTGCAGATGTCGCTGGGCTGCGCTAGTCACTTACTACCAGGTGACACTTGATAAGGTAGGTCTGTTGACCGTTTACCGCCTTGTCCTATAAAAAAGAACCTTTAATAGAAATAAATGAGAACGATATTATTATTTTTTTCACATTTAAAATAACAGTAGAATATGAAGTAGCAATTAAAGCCAAACAGCTCACTGCATGAATGGGCCGACTCGACCGGTGAAATACCACGACCTCTCAGAAGATCGACATAAAGTGGCTCATGCTGCGTTTCGATCGGTGAATGAGGTAGCCGGAGGTCTTAACCTACCTTCCCCATCCTTTCCAGGACCATGGATAGCACTGGTGAAACGCATGCTCGTTTGCCCTCCTATCCCATAAAAAAAGAAAATTAAAGGCTTGTAATAAAACCTTACCCTGGATATAAATGAACCCAATATCCAAAAACTCTATCCCAATGTGGTCTCCCTCTTCTAACTCTACATCCGATCAATGGATACTCTTTTTCTATGCTATAACAATTGTCATGTTCTCTCCTATTTTCAGGTCCACGTTTATTTTTATTTGGCGTCAACAGAGTTGCAGTTTCTTCATCAGTTACAATACGAGATATTCCATTCTCGTTCACAACCACTTTTGCTTCATTAAATGCATTATAATTGTCATTATTTTTAGAATTAGTGACGTAAAATTCTATATGTAATCTGTCTGGACGATTGGCGTTCCTGAGTTCCAGTAAAGTTTTGTTGACTAAACTCGCCAGCCATGTTAGTTCGTCAGAAGTTCTGACAATCCAGAGAAGATGAATCCTACCAGGTAGACGGTCTCTTGGATTTCTGGAATATAATATGACTTCTGAATCAAGAAATTTCGGTTTCTAATCCTGACCCCAAAGATATTTAAGAATAATTTCGAATTCACATGTGATAAATATTGATGACAACAAAAATTATACCCCATATTCATAACATAACATAACATAACGCCCTTTCAATCCGAAAGTGTGGGCACCGGCTTTTAAGACTCGACTCGCCGTTATGTTTAAGTCTCAAATGGAATAGGTGGCGAACCTATTGCCATACCGGGCACAAAGTTGTCAGTCATCGATATTTATCACACATAACTTCCACAAAGAATTTCAAAAATGCAGGTGCTCGATCACTGAATTTAAATAATGTCCAGTTATTTATTCAAAAAATGACATTTTTGTGTTACATCACTAAAGCTTAAATTGGAAATGCGATTAGGAAGCCCCTTTCACAAGACGGACATTTGTGGGCAATTTTTGTCTATATTTTCCTAGTTCCCATACACAGAACTAAAAGTTGGTATTAAACAAAGCTCTTAAATACATGTATTATTATATATAATATTTATAGCGAAATATCTTTAACATATTATATTACTATGAAACTTACAGTAGCATATCACGCAAAACAGATACGAACGGTGTTATCCCAACACCAGCTGACACACAAATAGATACTGAACTATCAGACACGCTCTCCATCGGACTAGAGAATGGACCATCCACCAGCATACTGAAAGTTTTATAAACTTTACAAATTTATTGAATTAATTTGATTATTGAACATGATTTTCCATTTAAGATCGGATATCCTGGATTCGAATTCGAACCAATGACTATTCGAAAGATAAACCTGACAAATACTACTGAATTACAAATTATGATTGAAGGACTCCTACGACATATGCCTATCACGAAGTATAGATTTAGAGATGAAACGGATATCCGGTATCCGGCCTATCCGGCGGCCTTAATACTATTCGGTCGAATAATAATATAATCTATGCTTGGGGTATCTCTGAAAGATAAACTAAGGAATGAGTATATCCGCCAGAGAACGGGGGCAACCGGCATAGCTCGTAGAATAAGCTCGCTGAAGTAGCAATGGGCTGGTTATGTCTGTCTGAAAGGCTGCTGCAAAAGACTGAATTCGGAAGGCAGAGAATCGAATGTTGTGGCGCAAATTGGGAGAGGCCTATGTCCAGCAGTGGACGGCAATAGGCTAGTGATGATGATAAATACCGGATAATTACTATTTGGCCAGATAGGTATCCGGACGAATTAAAAAAACCTGGATAAAAAAAATATTTTAAAGTAATTATTTGCCCTATTTAGTAAGCTTTAGTATGACATAAGAAACATAATTATGTAGTTTACATTTTTAATCACACAATTTCAAAATGAATGTAATAGAAAGAAAATTAATTAATTAGTACTCATACTGTACTAAGGGCAAATTATGGTGAATAAATACTAATTTCTCTGCATTGAGAGGTAGCAAGCGGAAAAAGTCAATCGCTGTACACACAGTTGCAAGGTGCTGAAAGATAGATGTTGGCAAACTTTGTTAAATTTGGGTATTGTTTGTCATTAGCTGCCCACCAAGAATAAGGGTCACGATTGCGATTAATTCGCACTGACTTGAGATAAAAATCCAGCTCACAGGTTATCGCGTTTCTTTCTTTACGAAAAGATCCGAACCTAACCGAGTCCATCCGATCGTCGCGCCGCCTATGCAAATGTGCAATGCACCAAACGGCAAAGTTCCGCCGAATATCCGGCGGCCGGATATCCGGCTATTCGGCCAAATTACTATCCGTCACATCTCTAGATAGATACACATAAGTCCGAATAGTAAAGGCTTATTCCACAGTACCTATTAATGTACACAATAATAAACTGAGATCTTAGTTCTCTTTTCTGACACTGGCTGCACTAGAATTTAGGACGTATGTATATACGAACGATTTTTATTAATCAATCTATATATATATAAGAGATTTTTACCTATATATTGACTCATCACGATATCTCTGGAACCATAAGGCGTAGCGACTTGAAATTTGGTAGGATTATTCCTTTCGCCGAGTAGAGGTCAGCTAAGAACGGATTTTACGAAATTCCACCCACAAGGGGGGTTGCGGGGGTGTTAACAATGGAAAATTCCCATTTTTAACCTATAGCTGCTATCGACTTCAAATTTGTCGAAGATATTGCAGTATTAACATAGCGGGGCAGCAGTTATTACTTTTGATGCGAAACAGAGTTCGCCGGGTCAGCTAGTACACATATACATACGTTGAAAATTTGATACGAGTGCTTCTTGAAAATTGAAAAATAGCGCCCTCTACCGGCAAAATTCTTTTCCTCTTTATAGAGACAATTTGTTCAACATTAATTTCAGACTCCTATATTTCATTCTATCTATACTTCGTGATATGTAACCATGAGACCAAATATTCAGCAATTCGATATGTTATTCACTATTATGTTATGTGAATATACAAATAATTTACAAAAATACCTGATTTCACTGGGCTCCCGTTCCATAAACAATTTCGATAATGCCTCAGTCCAATCACCTTTTACTCTAATCCATACGATAAAATATCTTTGGTATAATGTAGGAACCTAAAACAATAGCAAATATTATGGACAAATTTTGGACCTACAATATGAAGAAGAGATGAAGAAGAGCGATAAGACAAGATGTAAAAAATATTCGCGAAAGAAGTTACTATAGTTCCGAATGTCGCCGTAAAAGCGCCACTTATGCAAAAGATGTGCTAAAGAGAAGCTGCTATTTGAATGAAGCTATTTACTAAAATTTCGTACGGTAATACAATACAACGTTCAATTCACATCAAGATATACGAATAGTGATGACTTTATTAAAAAATGTCTTATAGTGTTCTTTATTAATTATTTTATTCAATTCAAAACGAAGCCTTATCTTTAGGTTCATCACCACACTAAGTCCTAAATCAAACCTATACACAGTAATACTCATATTTATCTATTACATAGTCTCGGTGGTCCAGTTATCGATTACCCGCTTCTGAATCAAGAAGCCGCGGGTTCGAATCCTGGCTCACACCAACGACTTTTCCAAATTCTTTTCGGAAATTATCTGTGATAAGTACTGACGACTAAAAACCTTGTGCCCGGTATGGCAATAGCTTCGGCACCTATTCCATATCGGACGTAAACATAACGGCGAGTCGAGGCTTAACAGTCACTGCCTACACGTACCGGTAGATACAGGCGTGAAGTTAAAGCCTCGGCATTTAATATATTTGTAGAAGAAAATATTTCAAATTACCTTAACTACGGTGAAAGGATGCCATTCTATCACAGATATTTGTGTACACTGTAACAACACATACTGTCCACTCCGACAACGGAATGTATGTGGACATCCCAAAGTTAAGCTTATTGTATTACCCGCCATGTGAGTTACCTGAAATAAGTATTATTAATTAAGAAGTTGATTAAATTCACAATCGATTTATCAATCGATATTAAAGTATTTGATAAATAAGAAATCAATTTTAAAAAAAAGAACTCGCCTGTTCAGTAACGGCCTTAGATTCTAAAATATCTATACATATCTACAAATAAAATTGTTTTGGTGTATGTTCCGATATTCCAGTTCCATATATATTATATATACGGTAATTACGCCAAAATAATATTTTCTTCATTTTTCTCTGTCTATCTGACTATCTGTTTGCTCCGGCTAATCTCTGAAATGGCTGGGCGGACTTAGACTTAGACTTTTATTGGAAGTTTATTTTAGAAAAAATCCAGCTAATTCTAGCTTGGCCAGCTAGTTGTATAATAATTGATTCATCATGGTTAATAAGAAGTGTTCGTTAAATAAGAAATCGATTAAAAGAAAAAAAAATCCGGGTCAGGGACAGCCTTAGTTTTTTTTATAAGCTTTTATTTACCTTGCACTGTATGTATGTATGTATGTATGTATGTAAGTATGTATGTTCGGTGGAATCTTGTAACTCAATTTTGAAGTAGATACCTTCAACCGATTGAGCTGAAATTTTGTATACACGTTTATTTTGGATGACAATGCATGATATAATGTATGACATTATTCTATATCCAATATGGCGGACGACCCAAGATGGCGGAATGGATATTTTTAATGCATTTCTGCAATATGGGTATCAAATGAAAGGGTTTGTTGAGTGTAACTCAAAATATAATATGACGTCATTCTAAATCCAATATGGTGGAATATCCAAGATGAAGGAATATATATTTTAAGCTTTCGTACAATATGGGTATCAAATGAAAGGGCTCATTGGGAAAACTAAAAAAATAATGTGACGTCATTCTAAATACAATATGGCGGATAATCCAAGATAGAGGAACAGTTTTTTTTAATGCATTTCTACAATATGGGTATCAAATGAAAGGGCTTGTTAATAGTAGCTCGAAAAATAATGTGACGTCATTCTAAACCCAATATAGTGGAATAAATATTTGCGTTTCTACTATATGCGTATCAAATGGTCCTTTCATTAAAGAGTTATATGAGAACTTCAAAAACTATGTCTCGGTGGTTCAGTAAACTAGCCCGCTTCTGAATCAGGAAGTCTTGGGTTCGAATTTGGCCTCACACCAATTCTTTCGAAATTTCTCTCGAAAGTCATGTGTAATAAATATTTTTGACTGACCACTTTGTGCTCGCTGTATGGCAACAGTGGTAGAGCCCAGCAATTCACTGTATGAATGGGCTGGCTCGACCGGTGAAATACCACAACCAGCTCACGCCTTGTTTCTTTGGGTGAGAGAGGTACCCGGAGACCTACTCCCCTTCCCCATCCCTTCCTACTCCCATATCCTATATCCTACTCCCTTATAGATCGTGAGACGTAAACATAGCGGCGAGTCGAGGCTTAATAGATGCTGCCTACACCTTCGGGTAGAAAAAGGAGTCAAGCTATGTTATGTTATTAATTAATGTTATAAACAAATTAGATTGTGTATAAATATTATTTAAATAATAGGGTTTTCAATATGAGCGGCTAGATACTAGTGGCCTGCTTGTTTGGGCAGTGTCAGTCAATCTGTTGTTTACTATTCAGTCACTGATGCCAAATCACCATGTCAAGATACAGGGTTAAGCGGCGCGTCCAAATTTATAATCAAAATGAGTTAGTGCTAACATTGAGAACCTTACGACCACTTTACGGCTGAGCCGGTAGTCCATCACAGTCGACGGCTTTCCGTTGACCTATGTTTTAATAGTTAACAGTGTTTTAATTGTGGTCAGCCACGCAATCTGCTGCATGAATGGGCCGGTTCGACCGGTGTAATGCCATGCCCTTTCAGGATACCGACGTAAATTGGACAGGATTTAATAACTTTAACATGATTGCTACACTAACGGATTTTAATGGTGTTATAGGTATTATTAGAATTAAACACAGTGGATGATGGGAACGAACTATAACTTTTATTACAACTCACTCCTATGTTACACTCAGGTCAGCAAGTATAAAGTACTGATTAAAACAACAGATGGCGTTACACATCACAAGTAGTTAAACATATTTTGTTATTAAACAACAGTCCCACATAACAAAATTAAGTTGCAAAATCAACAAATAAGTTACAAAAAAATTTGTTTACTTAGGCTCGAAACTCTTTGCTGCTGGTCAAGCATACGCGGCCTTAAGTAGAGAAAAGACTTTAGGAGGTCTCCTCAATGAGGAGTTGGACTGTTCGAAATTAACTGGCAAATGACCTTGTAGCAATGATGCTTTGAATGAGATGAAGAGACTGAGAAACTTACCCATCGATAACTAAAAACTTGAAAATAATTTAATGAAAAAAACTTTTTTAAAGAAGCTTTTATTTAAACGCTCTAAAAAGAATAAAATAATTTTAACCTTATACATTTTAACTATCAACTTATAACCTTATTATATACAATTTATGTGATAATAAAAGCTTGTCGCTATGTTCAACCCAACCCTTCCCCCCTCCTCTTCCCATCCCAATTCCGACCCCTTCCATTTCCCATGGAAAGGGCCGGCAACGGAACTGTACCACTATATGTGTTCGGGTGTCCATATATATGTTATAAACCAAAAAAATATATTTGGATAATGCGATCCGTCACAGTAATCATTAGATCTAAAAAAATATTTCTAGATGGTTATGGATAGCCACTGATAGGTAATTAAACATAGCGACAAGCTTTTATTATCACATAAATTGTATATAATAAGGTTATAAGTTGATAGTTAAAATGTATAAGGTTAAAATTATTTTATTCTTTTTAGAGCGTTTAATAAAAGCTTCTTTAAAAAAGTTTTTTTCATTAAATTATTTAATTCAACATTTTGACAGTTTTTTTTAAATACCTAAAAAGCGCATTTACAAAAACGTTATCATTGCCCCTAAAATTGTAATAACTCGAAAAGGCTATGCAACCAACGAATTGGCCCTGGTTATGAGGATTTAAATGCAAAGCTCGATGGAGTGCGGAGATTTAAGCTCCCAAATTCGTTATGCCGAGTTAATTGCACATTATTATCCAGTCGTGAGCTCCACCCCTATGAGCAGATGGTTTGAATATAATTTTTACTTGTAAATATATTTACGATTGGTCAAATTGGTACTACTATTTCTTTGTATTAATAAGTAAGTATACTTCATTTTCCCAAATAAGACCTAATAAGTTTTCGTGTCGAGGCGTAATAAACTGCTGCCACACTGCCTACACGTTCAGAGTTTATAGGCGTGCAGTTACGTATATACTTACTTTTAAAATGTCAACTCGAGCTCTATTTCTGCTACATACACGCCATAAGATTTCCAAAAGGAAAATTGCTAACGGCAACGATATCCACAGCCAACCCTGAAACACGTCACCACCTTCATGTAAAGTTGTGAATTTAGATTATTTGTAAGATTTCAAATTGTTCTTTTAAAGTTGAGATTTTTTCTTATAGGAAAAAGAGCAAACATACAAGCGTGGTAGGAAGCGACTAACGCTGCCCATGGATATCTGTAGCACCGACATATTTGCATGGTTGACTCAGATACTCACCGGGCACGGGTGCTTCGGTGAGTGTCTGAATCGAATTCTAAGAGAAAATACGGCGAGATGCCACCATTGCGCATTTGACCTGGACTCAGCCCAGCACACGCCGAAGGTCTGCCCGGCATGGGCGGCCAGGCGAGACCTGTCCCCACCAGCATTGATCGTGGCAATGCTGACAGGCGAGGAAGAGTGTAGGGCTGTGGCCTTTTTCAGCGAGGCTTTAAGTGAGTCCCACACTACCCTCTGACATTCCCAGACAGGGGGTGTGCATAAAACAATTTATTGTTAAAAAAAAATCATAGTTCCGCAGCCGGCGTTTGAGATGAACTAAGGTCCACTCTATGGATAGGAAGAGAAGGAGAAAGTGGATAAGGCTCTGAATACCTCTCATCGAAGGAAATGCGGCGTCAGTCACTCTACGTGGATATTCGAAAATATTGTGGTATTTTATCGAAAGAGCCAGCTTATTCATGGAGCGAACTGCGTGAAGAGTTAAAATGCGTCAAGAGTTAAAATGTTTTCACTTTCTGACTTGTAAAAACTAATGCCACCGCGAAACAGTGGTAGAGCCAAGCAGTTTACTGCACGAATGGGCCGGCTCGACCGGTGAAATACCACGACCTCTCAGAAGACCGACGTAAAGTGGCCCATGCCACGTTTCGTTCGGTGAGAGAGGTACCCGGAGGCCCACCCCCTTCCCCATCCTTTCCTATCCCCTTCCCTTAAAGTTCGGCAACGCAACAGTAACACTATATGTGCTGTTGGTGTCCATGGGCGGCGTTAGTTGCTTACCATCAGGTGACACGCCTGCTCGTTTGCCCTCATATTCCATAAAAAAAAAAAACAAAAAAACTATTTCATTAATTCGCATGATTAATGACATGTAATATAGTGTATCATTTATATTTGAAAGAAAAACAGATGTCTTTTTTTACACTAATATAACATTTCGAAATTATTTTCGTGAGTTATGTGACTAAATATCGATGCCTGACAACTTGGTGGTCGTTATATGGCAATAGGTTCCGCAACCTATTTCATTTGGGACGTAAAATTCGGCGAGTCGTGCCATAATTGCAGCTGACAACACGTGAAGGTTGTTGTTATTGTAATTTAGGGGACGCCGATAAATATGAACAGATTCATAAATTATGATAATATTAGAATGCCGCAGATTTAATTTAAGTTAATTTACTATTATTGTATACTCATCTCGCGCATATCATCACTCACGCAATTGAGGTTGTCGTCGGCAGTTAAGTAGTAAATGTATGCGTCACTTTTTCTTAGGAACACGTCTTGTAAAATCGTAACTATTCAATGTGACTCATATATATTACGACCTAATTTAGTAATTATTTTAATTTATCTAGCAAAAAGGCTGATCGAAACCTCTCGCGACCAGAGGGCTGGTCTATTCTTCGCACAGAGGATTAGCATTGCCATTCAGCGTGGCAATGCGGCCAGTCTTCTGGGCACGCTGCCAGTAGACCGAGATGCGGAGAAATTTGATTTCAGGTAGTTTTTTAATTGTATATATTGTAAATAATGTAATTAATTTATTTGTTCTTATTATTGTAAATAAATTGATCATTTAGTAAGTTTTTTCAATAAATTATAAATTTAATCAAATTTGCAGAACAATATCACCAGCAAAATGTTAGTACTTAAATGTTATCAATTTCAAACTATTTATTAGGTAAGTGACTTTGAAAAAGAGGTTCTGTATCCACTAGGTATTTACTCAGAATAAAGGTAAACGCAACTTCACACAATCACACCTTTTCCTAACCGAAGGTGTAGGCGCCGGCTGTTTAAGCCTCGACTTCTCGTTACGATACGTCCCTAATGGTGTCCCATATGGTGGTCCCAGATAGGTGACGAACCTAGTGACATACACCGGTCACATAGTTGTCAGTCATCGATATTTATCACACATAACTTCCGAAAAACATTTCGAGAAATCGCCGTGCGCCCGGAATCGAATCCACAACTCCTGAATCAAAGCGGGAAGCTGGAATTATAAAATCCTGGAAATACATTTTTCGTTATAGACTAGATCATCGGGACAACTAACTTTAGCTGAATTTGATTAATTCATTCACAATGACATTACCTACAGTCATAATAATTCAACAAGCTCATTTGCTACAAATAATAATGAGTAAGGACGTATCTGTAATGAATATACAGATAGGCTCGACCTATTCATACTGTCGAATCACGAATACACTTGATAGAAACCAAATACCTCTAACAAAATTAAACGCACAGAGTATAAACGTAGATTTATAAAGCAAACACATTTAACAATACTACTCTGTGCAATAATTCCAGTATATTGAACCTATTCGATAATTCAGTAGTTAATCCAACATACTGTAAATTTGAATACTGGTTACATATATGACTGTTTGAACATCTGTGACAATATCGTAAATAGGTATTTAATACCTAATAATTTGGTGACCAGATCAGGACAATGACTGAGCAGATACACAGTGCATTTCCATGGCCAAATTAAACCTATGAGCTATGAAATGGCCTTATAAACCCATCAGCGTGTATGAAAAGAGTTATAAAGGCGAACAGGCTGAGATGTATAAGAATAGTGCATTATGGCACTATTCTCTCTGCCTAGTCCGAAGAGGACTTGGCGTGAAGTTATATTTATGTGAAAATTGGTCTGCGGTATAAGAATATAAGATATAAGAATTTTGCCTAGTATATTTTGCCTACCCCGCAAGAGACTTGGATTTAAATTAGGTTGTATATATTTAGTAAAAAATAATCCTTATCATGTAGTTTTTGTCTTATTAAAATAACATATAATAATACAATTTGGGGAAGCATTGTACACGATTCGAAAACTCATTGAACATATTATAATTAGGGCAGAACTAGGGCGAGCGATAAACCAAAATTACATTATGTCAAGCCTAATGAACTAAGTTTCCAGCTAATTAGAAATGATTTATAGATCGATTCTTTATGATTTATTTTAAATAAATATAAATCATAGTTTTAGTCTCGGTGGCGCAGTGGCGAGCACCCCGCTTCTGATTCAAGAAGTAGTGGGTTCAAATCCTGGCACTGGCACACACCAATGACTTTTCGAAATTCTTTTCGGAAGTTATGTGTGATAAATATCGATGACTGAAAACTTTGTGCCCGGTATGGCAATAGGTTCGCCACCCATTTGGGGCGTAAACATAAAGGCGAGACGAGGCTTAACAGCCGCTGCCTAGACTTGTTGCACTGCAATGTTATGTTATTTATTTATCTTGCAGATCAGGGGCTGTCGCAGCCTCTATTCTTCGCACAGAGGATTTAGCATTGCCATTCAGGGTGGCAATGCGGCCAGTTTTCTGGGCACGCTGGCAGTAGACCGAGATGAGGAGAAGTTTGATTTCAGATAGTTTTTTAATTGTATATATTGTAAATAACGTAATTAATTTATTCTTTATTATTCTATAGAATAGCTTTCGATTATATTTTTTTACAAAACAAGTCAATTGAGGGGTAGGCAAAAAAGAAGAGAGCAATAAGACATGATTCTCATACAAGTCACTTGATTTGTCGACTTTTATAACTCTTGTCATACACGCTCGTCAGTTTTTAAGGCTCATGACATCACCTTCCGCAAGGACACGTTCAAAATATGTAACACTATACGTATTGCGAAATTTGATATTTTGTCACTATTTCAAACTAAACATGTAAAGCATAAATACTGTAGTTCGGAGTCGAATCATTCAGGCAGTCATGATATTTTAGCAACCTCGCGCCTTTTAAATCTGAAATTTTTCGCAGCGGTAATTTGTATCGGTTAGACGATTTTTTAACTGCCAAATGTGAATGATGTCGCCAGAGGTAGAGCCATGCAGTTCGCTGCATGAATGGGCGGGCTCGCCGGATGAAATATCGCCTTTTCTATGGGATAGGAGGGCAAACGAGCAGGCGTGTCACCTGATGGTAAGCGACCAGCGCCGCCCATGGACACCTGCACCACGTATAGTGTTACGGTTGCGTTGCCGACCTTTAATGGAGTAGGATAGGGAAGGAGGGTGGGCCTCCGGGTACCTCTCTCACCGCACGAAATGCGGCATGGGCCACTTTACGTCGATCTTCTGAGAGGTCTTCGTATTCCACGTTTCGAGCCGGCCCTTTCAAGCAACTAACTGCATGACTCTACCGTGGGCGACATCATTCATATTTGGCACCTAAAAATATCTCAGAATATCGACGTCCCCTCTCCCGTTCCCATGCCAATCCTCACCCCTTTCGTATCCCATCTTAAGAGCCCGCAACGCAACTGCAACACTATCTATGATCAGCTATCCATCGGATAATACACCTGCTGGTTTACCTCCCTATTCCATACGAAAATCATTGATGTGAGCCAAATTTCGACTTTGTGACTCTCCAAAAACGAGATGCTGAACCATCCGGCCGAAGACGCTTCAAGTTAGATATTTTTTATATATTTAGCTATAAAGATGTAGGTAGATGTGAAGACATGTAGGTAAAACAATTTCACGCTACATTAGCACTAAGTGCCCCCCACACTCAATGGACAAGTCATTAAATTACCCCCTTGGATGCTCTCAAAATTGAAATACGATGTGAGTAATAATGTAATTACTCAATTAGGAGCACGTTTAAGTCCCTTGAGAAAACCTTTTGAAAGCACTCCGCCAAGTTGCGGTTTTCAAGACTACGTACTAGTAGATGCGTTCCGAGTTACTAGTACAATTAATTTATTTTTTTGATAAAACCACAAAAGAGATCGATAGGTATATGATTTTCTCAATTTATTTAATGTACTCCCTAATTACCTACATAACTTCACGCCAAATCCCTTGCGGGGTAGGTAGAGAATAGAGTGCCATCAGGCACGATTCTTACATGCCTCACTCGCGTCTTTGACTTTCGTAACTCGACTGCTACATCCATTCGCTTTTGCATTGTATATCTGCTTAATCAATCGTGCTTAATCAACTTTTGTGGGGAGACAAACTAGGCAGCGGCTCCCCTAAAGGTAAGCGACTGACGACGTCTGCAACACTAAGAGGGTCTCAAATGCGTTGTCTGTCAGGTAGGACGTAAATGGGGATTGGGAGAGGAGAGGATGAGGTGAGCCTGCGAATACCTCTCTCATTGAACGAAACGTGGTATGAGCTTTTTACGACGATTTTCTTAGAGATTTTACACCGGTTGAGCCAGATCATTCATCCAGCGAACTGCTGGTGTTTTAGTCATTAAGTTTGACGTCAGATAAACTTTCGACCTTGAAATATAATAAGTTATGTTAAGGGCCGTTTGGACCGAAAACTTGCAAACAAAATAAAACTCTACTTCTGACGAAGTTGGGTAACAAGTAATAATAATAGATTTTCTTACCTTCGATTTGATGGGAACAAACTTAGGTTTATATTCATTCTGACTAATATTTAGACTAGTATCGTTTTCAATTACCTCTTCTTTTAAAACACCACTGAAAAAAAAAGAAATTCATTAGCAATAAGTTCCGCCACCATATTCCATATAGGAGATAAAAATTCTTCGAGTCGGTGCACAACTGCCGCTACCTACATCTTCGGATAGAAAAAAGCCTTGAGTTACAAAGAAAAAATATTATCATGAAACATATTGTGTATTCTTCACAACAAAAGTAAATTTCAAAAGTAAATTTCTCGCAGAGTATTTATATCAAAACATGTGTCATAATTAAATGCTGTTAAAACATTGCAACAATTATGACTAATGAGCCACTTGAGATCGCTATTCTAAGAGGTCGTGGTATTTCACCGGTCGAGCCGGCCCATTAATGCAGCGAACTACGTAACTCTACTGCTGTTAAACACTTTAATATGTCCGAAAGACGACCGTTTCGATTGTAAAAAAACCGTGAACTAAACAATTCTACCGATTATATTAACTCGATATTCTAATTCTATAACCTCGTTTATTCACTATCTTTTTATAACATAACAAAGGTGCCATCTCTTCCCCACTACTCTTCTAAATCCCACTTCGAACCCCTTCCCTATCCCATTTTAAGGGCCTGCAATACACTTGTAACACTATCTGTGGTCTGTGTTGCAGTTCGTAAGGTGACACGCGCGTTTCCAATAAAAAAAGGTGTAGGCAGCGGCTGTTAAGACTCGACTCGCGCAATTGTTACGTACTAAATGGAATGGGCGAAACCTATTACCATCCAGAGGACCCAGTGACTTCAGAATCTGAAGTGGGTAACTCGACGACTGGACCCCCAGATAAAACTTATTTATTATCTATTTCTAAAGAGTACTTTTTTCAGGAGCAGTAAATGTCGAGTTAAAATTAACTTACGTAATTATATCAAATTCCATAATTGCTTGAAGACTATATTCAACTAGAGTAGAAATAAGTTATAAGTACAAATGCCAGCGGGTAGGCAGAGGTATTTTAAGATTGGTTCTTATTACATTCTCTGATTATAAATTTATTGGCTTAGTTATTTAATGGAACGACTCCCTGTTGCCCGTGGCTTCGTTTGCGTGTTATATAACAGTCATTATACGTGGAAATGGATGGGTAGATACCAAAAGATGATGCAAATTTGAACACGCAATATATAAATCAATAAAAAAATGTTTTTTGATTGTCATAATAAACACGTTTTGTAAGCAAAAACTCCTTCTTTGTCATTACTAACAGACGCACAAACTACTAAAACATGAGGAAACAAATAAAATGGCAATCATTTTATTTGTTTCCATATGTTAGAAGTTTAGTTCGGTTTTAGTATTGTTTTTTTTTTTCATACTTATAATACTATCACGAAATTGACATTGGTAAAAAGGTAGCTGATATACCTCTGCAGGCATAAAAAATAAAGTATATATAAATAATGGATGATGAAGATGTAATGGATGTTTAATTTAAAAACCTATTATTTCAATTTTAGAAAACGCAATTTCATTTTTGCAGTGTGAGGTGTCGATAGAAACTCAACCTCTAGATTTTAGAAGATTCCAAGATGATTTGCTCTCCTTTATCCAAGATGGCGGCCGTGGGGCAACCGCCGCCATCTTGGAAAAGAGAGCAAATAATTTCGAGAGACAACATGCAGTTTTATTCAATTTGCAAGCTGTAACATTATTATAATACAGAACCGACCAACCTTAAAGGATGTATTATCAGCATTGCGATGAACAGGACATACAAATGATGGGTGTACCAAAAAATGTTGTATGCTCTTCTCCTGACAACTCTCAACGAGGTGATGCCCATACACAACGATATGATCAACATTATCACACCAGTTACTCCTGATATACTTAATAACAGCCTCAGCGGATTCTAGAAAGAATATTTGTCTGTATTAGTATTTTTATGGTACGTGTCACCTGATGGTGAGCAACAATCGCCGCCCATGGACACCTGAACACATATAAACCCTAATACTGAACCGCCACTCAAATATATAAGCACTACTTAAGCGTTTAAGTAAGTAAGTTTAAGTTCACAAGATTTGAGTGGCGATAGTGTTACAATTACGTTGCCGGCTATTATATGGACGGGGTCGGGAGTTGAATGGGAAGGAGAGGGGGAAAGGGGTTGGGCCTCCAGATTCCATATTTCTATTATATTATTATATTCCTCTCACATAGCAAAATGCGGCAAATGCCATTCTACGTTGATATTCTGAGACACCGGTCGATCCGGCCCATTCGTGCAGCGAACAGCAAGACTCTACCACGGTTAACTATTTTTACAATCTATATCTGCAAACGAGCAGGCGTGTCACCTGATGGTCAGCAACCAACGTCGCCCATGGACACCAGCAACACATATAGTGTTACTGTTGCGTTGCCGACCTTTAAGGTAAAGGGAAGGATGGGGAAGGGGGGTGGGCGTCCGGGTATAGGACCTCTCTCACCGAACGAAACGCGGCATGAGCCACTTTACGTCGATCTTCAGAGAGGTCGTGGCATTTCTTCTCTTGTTCCTTTCCATATTCAGATTCATACGTTTCATTTCTCCTCATAACGTGCCTATACCACGCAAGGCGATTTCTTCTTATCACCACAGTTATTGGCCGGACTTTCAAGCTTCCACTTACATTTTATTTTAATGTTTTAATTTGGTTATAATTATAAGTTTTATTTTAAGTATAATTATAATTCATATATTTATTAGAAATTTTAAACTCAAACCTTAAAGTTTATTATTACAATATTGACCATGAAACCAAATGTGTATGTTACGAGTTCCAGACTCTACGTGTTCATATTCGTTGTTTAGTTTCCTTAACACGCGTATTTTGTTACTAAAGCTTGGAAAACCGGATACCGCTGTTTACACTGTTTACAATTTAACATCTAAAATCGTAAAGTTACAATGTTAAGGACTAACCTCGTTCCTGTAGTTGGCAATGTTGATCTCCTCGTGTATCTCGTCATATTCTCTGGAGAAATTCCACAAGTTGACGCAGTGAGAAATGGAATGTACAACTGGAATGACACGAATATATTAATCCCACTCCCCAGGTAAGACTTGTCTTCACAGTAACTCTTGTAGGGTTGCTTGTTGCATTTGTTGGATGCGCAGAAAGAATTGATTCTGAGAATCAACAAACTGACACTTTTTGCTATGCGATTACTAATTATCAGTTTGCATTGCATTTTACTCCACATATTTTGCGCGTATGTTAAGATAGACCAGGGTAGATGCCTTCAAAAATAATAAAAAGTGAAAAAAAATAACAGTAGGATGAAACCCATTAGAAAAGGAGGAGAATATTACAAAAATGAATGGAAAAATAATTTACGGGCGATCTGAGGTCGGGAAGGGGGTGGGGGTGAGTTTTTAAGGGTAAAAAACGGTTTTTCTCGATTTCCGGCAAAACTAAAAGTCCTATGGAAAAAAGTTTAATGGCAAAATTGTAGGTAACAAAAAGATCTAAAACTTTTGCATTTACACTTTTTTCACATAACCTCAAAATTTAGATGAAAAATTCAAAAAACCAAGTTTTTGGATTTTTATTTTTATCTCTTACAAAAATATTTTTTTTCCCCACGATATTTTGTGAAAAGTTGCCTTTTTATGTCCCAAATACGCTGTAATTTATTTGTTTAAAAATATATATTTTTTTGCCTTATATTGAATTAATATCGAAAAAGCACTCTAATTTTCAATCGAAAATTCACCCGTCAAAATATCAGCTTTTTTCAAAAAGTTGGTATGTTTTCTGTTTTCTGAGATGTCTACTTTCCGATCATCATCATCATCATCATCAGCCTATTGCAGTCCACTGCTGGACATAGGCCTCTCCCAATTTGCGCCACAACATCCGATTCTCTGCCTTCCGCATCCAGTCTTTTCCAGCAGCCTTTCTGAGGTCGTCTGACCATCGGGCTGGTGGGCGTCCTACACTACGTTTACCAAAACGCGGTCTCCACTCTATGACCTTCTTACTCCATCTACCGTCGGTCCTTCGGCAGATGTGACCAGCCCATTGCCACTTCAGCGAGCTTATTCTACGAGCTATGTCGGTTACCCTAGTTCTCTGGCGGATATACTCATTCCTGAGTTTATCCTTCAGAGATACCCCGAGCATAGCCCGCTCCATAGCTCGCTGAGCGACTTTAAATTTGTGGACTAGCCCCACCGTGAGTGTCCACGTTTCGGCACCGTAGGTCATCACCGGTAGGACGCACTGGTCAAAGACCTTGGTCTTCAGACATTGCGGTATAGGCGAGCTGAAGACCCGACGCAGTTTGCCAAATGCAGCCCAACCCAGCTGAATCCTCCTTTCGGCCTCCTTCTCGAAGTTTCGTCTACCTAACTGGATAGTTTGGCCTAGGTAGACGTATTTGTTTACGACTTCGAGAACTGACCCTTCGACGCTTATCGGTCCGGGCACGACATGTTCATTGAACATGACCTTGGTCTTGTCCAAGTTCATGCCCAAACCGACACGCCGGGAGGACTCGTCTAGGCTGCGCAGCATTCCGCTTAACTGTTCCAGCGACTCTGCCATCACAACGATGTCGTCGGCAAACCGAAGATGTGAGATGTACTCACCATTCACGTTGATACCCTGTCTACTTTCCGATGGTGCAAAAAAAATTGTGCTATTGTAGTAAATTTTCTCAGAAAATGCAAATCAAAATCGAAAAAAATCTCGAATCTGATTTTTTTTTTAAATTATTATATACAATTTAGAGCTATTTATTAAAATTTATACTTTAATTACCCGAAAATCGCAAGATTACATGTTACATTGATAAAAAAAATTGCAAATCAAAGTGAATTACTATAAATAGCAAACAAATAAGTTATTAATTTCTGAATTCGAGTATTTATCGATTTTGATTTACATTTTCTGAGAAAATTTACTACAATAGCACATTTTTTTTTGTATCATCGGAAAGTAGACTTTTCAGCAAACAGATAACATACCAACGTTTTGAAAAAAGCTGATATTTTGACGGGTGAATTTTCGATTGAAAATTAGGGTGCTTTTTCGATAATAATTCAATATAAGGCAAAAAAAAAATATTTTTAAACAAATAAATTATAGCGTATTTGGGACATAAAAAGGCAACTTTTCACAAAATATCGTGGGGGAAAAAAAATATTTTTGTAAAAGATAAAAATTAAAATCCAAAAACTTGGTTTTTTGAATTTTTCATCTAAATTTTGAGGTTCTGTGAAAAAAGTGTAAATACAAAAGTTTTAGGTCTTTTTATTACCTACAACTTTGCCACTAAACTTTTTTTCATAGGACTTTTAGTTTTGCCGGAAATCGAGAAAAACCGTTTTTTACCCTTAAAAACTCACCCCCACCCCCTTCCCGACCTCAGATCGCCCGTAAATTATTTTTCCTTTCATTTTTGTAATATTCTCCTCCTTTTCTAATGTGTTTCATCCTACTATTATTTTTTTTGGTTTTAAAAATTATCTACCCTGGTCTAAGATGGCTTGGTCATGTTGCAAAAATGAATGAAAGCCTTCTGACTAAAAGAGTATACGAAGCGAATGTGAGTGGCAGGGTCGGGATCGGGAGACCAAGACGACGCTACCACGACCAAATGAATGGTCTCTTACAAAAAGGCAATATGCGTAATACCCGAAACCGGCGCGAATGCATGACGAGATGAATGACTGTGGATGAGGCGAAAGATGTGTGTTAGGATCGTAGCTTGTGGAGAGCCATCGTCTCTGCCTACCCCATGTTTTGTAGAAAGGAAATATAAATATTGTTAGTCTATTAATTAAGCATAACACCTGCGACCTTACAGTATTTGTTACAACAATTTTAAATGAAATACGAATCCATATTTCAAGATCAAATCCTTCCAGCGTCCATAATCCTATAACGCTGCAACACAATTTACTTTATAAACTAGTGTTGTAAAACGGAACTAGTTTTATTGTAATCATATTTTACCGTCATAAAATATTTCAGACCCAACACTGGCTGGAAACAATCTAGATATTTTAACTGAAGATTTATGCAGAATGCAAGATTAGAAAGTGGTAGGTAACAGCGTTCACGATCTGTTTTAAAAAACAAAGGGATCTTAGCATTGGAGCTGGTGCCATTAGCTTTCGTCTCAACGACTTAATGGGTGCCATACATACCTAAAGGGCTCTAACAAGTGGCAACACAATTTCCAATTCTGTTTGTGAATATTTTTAAAAATAGAAAACTCTATCGAAACTTTACTTTTTCTTTTTTTTATTGTCTTATTTTGAACCAGCTATATATCAAATGTTTGTTACAAATTTAAATTTATAATTTCCAGTCTATAAGTACTTACACTTACCTATACAATTTCTTTCATTATTTTGCAGTATTTCAAACATAAAATTAAATTAAACATCTGTTTGAATAAAAAATGCTAACAATTTTTAATGAGATTCCTAACTACATAAACACTCATGGAGTTTTAAAAAAAAAATAAACTTCTAAACGAGATTTCAAATTCTGGCTGTTAAACCCGCGAATCTGTAATGTATCAATGTTAAATTTATGAAAATAACGTAAGAAGCGTAGGTACTCCCACATTCAATTGAAGTTTTATTTCTAGTTTTATGCTTACATTTAGAGAATTATTAGATGGATATTTAAAAAACATTTCAATAATAGTGTTTCAATGTACCTATATAAAATAATATTCTAATCTGGTTTCTGATATATGTTACTATGGACCTACTCATGTTACTATGGACTTTGGAACATACCAGCAAATATCAGCAGTGTTATCGCAACTGTCATGTGGAAACTCTTCGCCACTTCTAGCCAGAAAAAGAATAAACCCGGCCATACTTTCGATAATACTCTGTATAGCAATTGATTGAGTTTCTTGCAGATGGGAAGCAATACGAGAGCGAAAGAGAGGTTTATAACAGTCGCTGTACCACGGGAGACGCATAACCCCAGCTGAAAAAGAACGACTATTTATAAAATGTATTTGAATAATATTTTATTGTAGACTTATAGAGGAGTTTTTCTTAAGAGACCGCGGAACTGAATCGTGAGACGGCAATGATTTTTCTGAAGCTATAATTTCCGGAATCGTTGCAGAAAGCTATAGCATGAGACCTTCTAAAATAGACACAACAACCCCGTTTATAAAAGGCTCATAAAGACAGGGACCTATTTTTATTTCTTTATCAATTTGTACATACCCCTAATATTCTTCTTAGATGATTAAAACGTCGTTCAAGTTTGTAATACATAAATGTGTCGTAGAAAATGTATATTACTAATGAGATCCATAATATCTGAAACAAGAACAGAAACATAATTAATTGAAAGAAAATGGTTTGCATATCGAGGACCCCGCTTCTCTATCAAGAATACACGGGTTCGAATCCTGGCTCATACTATGACTTACATTTTTTATTTACTATGACTATTTACTATGACTTACATTTTTTATTTACTAAAAATTTCCCCCGATTTCGCCAGCTTTTTCCATTTACGTCGTTAAAATTCGGCAAATTGACGAGGCATTACAACCGCTGCCTACACCTTCGGGTAGAAAAGGACATTACAGACACACGCGCACACTTTATAATAATTTTTACCCATGTAACCACAATTCATGCACTAGTGAATCTAAACCACTTATACACTCAATGTCTGCCTGTTCATGATTATATCTGAAACAGCTGACTGAAATACTCAGGGTTTCTTAGGTGTCTATGAAATCAATGGAACCATAATGTAGGTAGGACGCTTAGATACTCTAACCATTGAAAAAACCAATAATCATTTTAGGTCACGAAATACATACTCGATTCATTATTGTTTAGTAACAATAGAGCTAGATTATAATTAGTTCTTAAATTCTACGATGAGGTACCACGGTATTATACCTATATAATTATCCTGAAACATACCTCCAAATAGTAACGTATTTTTACGACTATCAAATCGATTTTTATGAGTACAACAGTAAGGTGTAGCAACTAGCACGTCACTATTATATGTATAGGACTCGTTCCATTTTTAAAAAGTAAAAGATCATTTAAATGCTGCATAAGTTTATGGTCGGCCGGCGTCGTGCGTCGGAAGTATCATACATACTAACATATAGCTGGCCACTTCAGACTCTATTCAGCGGCTATGCGTAGTGCTTTCTCTATAGAGAGCCTTTGACAGCCGTGTTTTGCCCACCTCCATTGAACACATGAATGGTGTCGATGACAGCATGAAGCCGGGAGTGTGGGTCCGCATTAATTATTAGAATATTCGGAACAATTCGAACTGATTCATTGACCTAATAAGTTACATGCTTGCTGTGTAAGGCCATGCAATATAATGTCATTCCGCATTCGCATAGATAGGTTTTATGTGAAAACGATAAACTTCTTGAGCGGCACGGATTTATTTGTAATTGTTTTAAATTTAGAACACTGTGTTTTATTTTTTTTTTATTTCCGATCAAATTCAATTTTTCCGAAAAGGCGCATTAAATCCTCTTTGTGTATTTTATGTTAGCAAAACCACCACTATTTTTTACACTTGCTATACATAAGTATTATAACTTTAAAATAATAGGTAGTATATTACATAACATAAACATAACTTCACGCCTTTTGTTACTCGAAGGTGTAGGCAGCGGTTGTTAAGCCTTGTCTCGCCGTTATGTTTACGTCCCAAATGGAATAGGTGGCGAACCTATTGCCATACCGGGCACAAAGTTTTCAGTCATCGATATTTATCACACATAACTAGTACATATATTGTTTGCAATATTATTAGCACTGCCTATAGATCTAATTTTGTACATTAAAATGTTTTTTTTATCATCATTTGTTCGCATCTAAGGGCCACTTGACAGAGGTCTCTACATTTCGTGGGAATTTTCCCTCCTGGTTGCATTAAACCCTCTTAAAGGAAGGGTATAGGTATATGAAAATTATGCCTATCAATCATTCGTAGCTGAGCAATTTTAATGTACAGTGTTTACATAAATATCTACCTGTATATCTTTAGGAAAAAAATGAATTGATTTTTTTAATAGGTTCAAAAAAGGCGGTCATAATACTTATACGTACAAACATCTTTTATGCGCTAAGAATCAAAACTTTCAAAGCTTTTCTTTCGAGTAAGTTCATATTGTCGGAACGGGATAGGTACAATAAACCTTGAAAATATTAAACTTACACGCTTTTAATAATGCTAGAGGCAGGGTTGAGAACGTTACCACAAACTGTGCTATACTAAGCAGTACTAGCCGTACTACGTATTAACGTCTAGTCCCGTGTAATATGGCGTAGCGGGGTCAAATAAATACAATAAATAATAGTTTAAAAAAACTAAAAAACACGCTTTTTATAGAAAACCGAACTAAAAAACAGAAAAATAAAAAAATATATTTTATTTTAAAAAAAGCGTGGGGTGCTTTTTAGATATTAACGAAATGATAATCACTCTACTCATATCTGTCAATAAAATATTTATAACTATTGACACCATGCACCCCACGCTTTTTTTAAAATAAAATATTTTTTTTTATTTTTCTGTTTTTTAGTTCGGTTTTCTATAAAAAGCGTGTTTTTTAGTTTTTTTAAACTATTATTTATTTTCTATTTTTTAGTTCGGTTTTCTAGTCTAGAACTTTCATAGTTCACAAATCGCACCATCTAGTGGCAATCACCGGAAACTAAAAAAGAAGTCGGTTACAAACAAACATACAAACCTACAAACATACAAACCTACAAACAAACATACAGGTGAAGCTAATAAAAAGGGCACGATTGGTTTGGTAATTGATAAAAATATCATGATTCATAACTTTCCAAAAGTCATTGGTGCGAGTCAAAATATAAAACCAAGGTACTTATTGGTTTTATATTTTGACAAAATGAAATACACGCCCTAAACCACAAAGCTAGCCTGAATAACATAACATAACTTCACGCCTTTTGTTACGCGAAGGTGTAGGCAGCGGCTGTTAAGCCTCGTCTCGCCGTTATGTTTACGTCCCAAAATGGAATAGGTGGCGCACCCAATGCCATACCGGGCACAGTTTTCAGTCATCGATATTTATCATATATAACTTCCGAAAACAATTTGGAATAGTCGTTGGTGTGACCCAGTGTCAGGAATCGAACGCGGACCTCTGGATCTCAAGCCGTGTGTTTGACCACTGCGCCCCCGAGACTTCAAGCCGAGCCTGAATATATAATTATAATAATTATTATAAATGTGTAGGTACATAATATTGTGTCATTAGTGATGTCAGCCTTGAAATTCATATTATTATAGAAACTAGAAACAGTTAGATGATTGAATATGCTTATAATTAGTCAGTCGATCGGTGGTGAAACCACAGCCAAGTTTTTTAACAACATGGATAGTTCGAAAAGATGGCCGGGCACGACAAGGGCAGGAAATTCATTATAATATGAACATTTGGATTTGCTTTTGAAGGTCATGGTAACCACATAACATCAGACCTTGATTGACCTTGACCGGATTTGTATGGATATATCTCCAACGCTGTCAATTGGAGATCTTTCCATACAAGTCTAAATTTCTAAGACATCTGTGACTTCAATCACAAGACCACTTAATAACTAGCAAATGTCTCCAAACAAAGGTTAGGCCGGAGCGCATTTTCAATCGCTTTTTGTGTATACTGATGGTAATCAGTCAGACTGATGGCACAAGACGAATATTGACAATTGAGAAGATGACGATATACATTACTATAATCAAACAAATTATTAAGCTATTCACACAATTGGGAGAGACAGAAGACTGTACATTAAACTACCTGCTTAGTCTATGAAGTAGTTACCCTCTCTGATATGTAACCCCTTTTTATGTACTAATTTCTATGTTCTTTGATATTCCGCCCGCAGCTGAACTTAAAGAGATGGCTAAATTATTTTATCATTTTATTGTTGGTTATTTATATCTTTACGCCTGTAATGCTGCAATGTGTAGGCGAAGTTTGATTCGGCAGATATATAAGGTAAATAATAGGAGACTGGCTTATTATTATAAATGTAAAATTTTATCACACACAAAACCCTTTTTTATGGTATTGAAGAGCGGACGAGCAGACGTGTCACCTGATGGTAAGCGACCATCGCCGCCCATGGACACCTGCAACACATATAGTGTTACAGTTGCGTTGCCGACCTTTAAGACAAGGGAAGGGGTGGGCCTCCGGGTACCTCTCATAGTGAACGAAACGCGGAATAAGCCTCTTTACGTCAGTCTTGTGAGAGGTCGTGGTATTTCACCGGTCGAGCCGGCCAATTCATGCATTGCTTGGCTCTACCGCTGTTAAAAGCTTTTATCAAATTAGTAAATATTTATCCAAACAACAAAATTTGAGTATTTTATTGTTATTTTGTAATGATATATTATTATTACCCATAGCTGAAAGAGATTTCGTTTGATATTAAAATATTAATAGCCTGTACAAAATTTATGTTTGGTGCGTGTGTGCGTGTGTGTGCCTGTGTATGCATGACTGTTTTATTGTTGTACCTACTCACTAGCAGTTGCCCGCGACTTCCTCCATGAGGTAATTAAATACTCCAATAGGTCTCACAGCTTCTAACAGATCTATCATACCAATCGTTCATATGTTTTTCAGCACCAGCCTTTTTCTAGATTTTCGAAAAATAACATAACCTAACATAATTTCACGCCTTTTTCTACCCGAAGATGTAGGCGAGTCGAAGCTTAGCAGCCACTACTGCTAAGCCTCGACTCGCCGTTATGTTTACGTCCCATTGAAATAGGTGGCGAACCTATTGCCATACCGCGCTCAAAGTTTTTAACTATCGATATTTGTCACACATAACTTTCCAGGATGTGCGAGGATTTGAACCCGCGACCTCTTGATTCAGAAGCGGGGTGGTCAACCACTGGACTACCGAGACTTAAAACTTATTTTCGAAAAATAAAACCGTCGTAATATCTCTACGGCAAGACACGATTTATTCCATTTAAACATATGCTGAAATATATTTTTATATTTAAATAGAAAAATTTTTTTTGTAAAAAAAAAACTCGATTAAACGCCATTTTAGTAGATTGAAATACAAAAATCACGTTTTTGAATAAACGATAGAATTATACTGGCCAAAAAGAAAAAAAAACTTGACTAGTTTTTATTACTATATTTTTTATAGATGACCTTAATAGAGACCATAGACATACGTTTGTAAATATAGACGTCTACGAAACACCTTATATTTTTACAGTACACAATCAATCACATAATTAGTTATCTAGACTGATTGTTTACGCATTGAATATATATAGTGTAAAAATTACCTTAACCTTAGCTAGTAAAGTAAAACAGAGGTAGAGCCACGCAATTTACTGAATGAATTAGCGGCTCGACCGATGAAATACCATGATCTCTCAGAATATAGACGCAAAGTGGCCCATGCCGTCACTCGCTCGGTGAGAGAGGTATCTGAACCTGAACCTCTTTCCCGGCGTCACCTTTCCTATCCCATTTTACAGCGCAATGTAACTGTTTTATATACACTGATATCTGTGTAGCATGACGTGTCTATTGACGGCGTTAGCTGTTTACCATCAGGTGATACGCTTGCTCCCATAATTATCCCATAAAAAAATTACACGACAAAAAAGTTTTTATGTGTCACAAAACTTGTAGGTACATTTAGTTTTTTAGTAGTTATACCATGCGATGGTAACAAGCTGCAAAAGTTGTACAATACCGGTGACCTATATATCTTGTATTATATTGTTGGTTATGTTCTACTTTTGCGAATTTACATATTTATTCATTTAATGTCAGTATTTAATCACACATTAGGTAATATGTCTTAAATGGTAATTGTCGCAGAGAAAAAAAAGAGTAGAAAGGGGTTGGTATGTCCTCTGGGGGAGACGCTAAAACATCGTAAAAGAACAGAAAATATTAAGAAGACGGCGATAAACACCATGAACTGTCTGAAGAAATTTTTTTTTAAGTAAAATGTGAGGTACTGTCTCAAAAATTAGATAAAATATTAATAGACTGACAATATCTATATTTTCGCAAAATTATTTAAATACGTACGGTGAAAGAAAGTCCTTGTAATTCTTGTAAGTCCTCAATTAAACAAACTCGAACAAATCTTATATACACTGTATAGTTTAGGTTTTCATTTACATATGTTTCCCAATATTCATTTAATATTTAGACAACAGTAAACATAGATTATATTTAGTCATTGTTAGTATATAGGTATGCAAAACAAACACACAAAACAATGTATAATTACTATATGATATTGACCACGTTGAGATCATCGTCGAAATTCTTGGAATTGCAATGCAAACTAAACCACGCGTCCTGGTGACAGATTTCTCAGTTAGTTGTAATTTTACTATAATATTTTTAAACTTACCAAATAAATGCGCTTTTTCAGAAATTCAAAACTATCACGAATAAGAGATTTAAACTTCATTATAAATTAAAATACTGCAACGGTAAGGTGTAAATTAAATTTTAGCTATTTCTTATTTCAAGGTAAACATTTTCGCGCTCTTTTTATTTATTTTTTAAATTCAAACAACGAGCTAAGTCATAATTTTAACTGAATACAGCCGTACACAACATAAGACTGGAGCGTATTGCATACGACTGCCGAGTGCCGAGTGCCGCGCCGCAACGAGAGCGACGAACCTGTGACCAACCGGTCGGTCTACGAAAATGTGTTACCATGATTATCTTATACCCAGGTTGTACAGAACTGCGTCTGATTATATTATTAGTGGTCGCAAAAGCTGAGTCTTTAATTACCCCTTAAAATGTCTGCCTGATGATATTTATTTTTTTATGGGATAAGAGCCAAACGAGCAATCGTGTCACCTGATGGTAAGAAGCAATACCCATGGACACCCGCAACAAAAATAGTGTTACACTTGCCTTGCCGGCTTTTAAGGGAGTGGGATGAGAAAGTATGGGGAATGGGGTGCGCCTTCGGATGCCTCTCTCGCGAATGTGATATAATGATATGTGCCACTTTACAATCATATTCTGAGAGGTCAGGTGTTTCACCGTTGGAACCTGCCTATTCATGCAGCAAACTGCGTGGCTCTACCACTTTTAGAATATAAATAAAAACCTTAAACAGTCATTTATTTTCTTGTTACTTCGCGATTTTTTCTACCTGAATTTATGCAGGAGATGTGATATCTCGACTCGCCGATTTCTTTTACGTCCCAAATGGATTAAGGGGTTATAATACTTGCTCCGCAGACACCGATGGGCTGATGAATATTGAATTATGTATGTTCCAAAGGCCAACACATTTCAACTGATCGTTATATTAAATTAAAAGAAACCTATTGATAATTTATCAACGATTATGTTATCAGCTTTTAGTTGACATCAATCTGCAAAATCTGCCGAAAAAACCTGAAATTTAAACAAATGTTTCATGTATCAAAACTAGCTGACCCATCGAACTTTGTTCCGCATCAACTCAGGGTTCAATTTGTGCTATTTATCGGCACACGTCTTGGCCGGTACTACTGCCATACCTATTTGCTGCCCCGCTATGTTAATACTGCAATATCTTAAAAAATATTTGTTTAAATAACATGCTGTAGAGGGCCATAATCATCTATATTACACGCAGAATCTAGATAAGACACCTAATTGGATGAAAACTAATGCTGTAATGGTTAACGTCGCTTCGTAAATAAGCAATTATTTCTCGTAAAAAGTAAAGAAATAAAAATGGTCATGCTGGGTTATCCCTAAGAGATAGACATATGCCATCACGGACTTTTTTGTAGATCTTTTGAAGGTGTATAACAATGTAGTATCTTGGTTTGAGTTATCACTTAGGGCTAGGCGTTTGCGATTAAAGTTCTAAATCTTGAAAATTATCACTTTTTTACTACTACTACTCTATGTATTAAAAAACGCATCAAAATCCATTGCGTAGTTTCAAAGATCTATGCATATAAGGGGACAGACAGCAAGAAGTGACTTTATTTTATACTGTGTATTGATACAATTCAGCATTTCAACAATCTAGCATTTCAGAGCCCATAGGTATCAAGTAAAATAATTTTAGTGGCTCTGCGATCTTGTGATCGCTCGTTACACGGTCAGTTGTCACCATCGATTTAAGAATAATAGATCGGCAATAGGCACCCAAACAATGAGACCAAAAATGGGCTGTTGATGTGTGAGTGACTTATCAATATGTGCGTAAAAGTGTATCCGAGTGTCAACTTTTACATAATGATTATTAGTACATTTTTACCATGCCATCTACTCAATAGTAGGAAACCTGTACACAAGTCAATGCATCTACTACAGTCTATGCTAAGTCTATGCAGGTGGCAGAGTATTCATACCTATTCATAAGTAATGTTCTGAGGCCTACGATAGAGATGGATCGTACTTGCAAATTCGCAAACCAGGGCTACAAACACAGAAATAGATCAAGATAGAACGGCGAATAGGCGTGGCAAGCGTGCCAAAACCCTGCACTATATTGCATGCTTTTCGAAACTCGCTCTCATTACGCAACGAGCGTTCCTGCCATGCGTTCAGGACGTAAAAAAATAGATAAAACGTCACATATATGCCTTATTATGCTGTGAAAAATTGTAAAAACAAAAGTAGTGAATCAAATATGAAAAAAGGAAATATTTCGTATGATCAGTAAGTACAGAAAATCAGTAGAAAGTATTTTTTTGAGATTATAAATTATTGTTTTACTTTTACTATGTTCAATAATTACGATCACAAGTTGTATATTTTTTCGTTATGATAAATATCTATTGCTGTCCGCATTCAACGCTCGTATACAAAAACATTGCGCGTATAAATTATACGCGTAATGTACGTCGAATCGAACGAAATACACAATACACCTGCCAGTTGTCGCTGTGTCTGTTAATCGCTGTGATTCGAATGTTAGAGATGGGCACTCCATGTATCGTTGAGTCTTAGGACTTATCGATAAATTAATTCAATAATAATTTGAGTATCAGCTCATATCTTGCTTTGTCCCTACTTTATTCTAACACCACAAATTTAAACCAAAGTGTTTCGTAATTACATTGGCAGCAGTTTATTTGACAGTATAAGTTTTCACCAATTTGACCAAACGCCGATGGAAAATCATCTCGTTCTTCTCAAATGGGCAGTAACCGAGGTATATGTAGACGTTCGGCTTCGTTATTTAACCAGGACTGTGAGGCCAACCCTTACAAAAAGGCAAATATTTAATAAATATGTATAGTTTCAAGGACAGTAAAATATTTATAATTAAATTTTATATACTGTTGGAAAAATATGTTTTAGGTTTTAATATGTCGGATTGAAGTATTTAACATGTTTTACTTTCTATGATTATCGTTACAGAAAAACAATAAAGTTAGTAAAATATAAAAATAATAAAATTAACACACGTTGCCGATATTAACATCGATAATCTAATGTGAGTGTCTCCTAACTAGTCGCCCCGCTCACAATGAAAATGACGTCACGCTGAGGGCGTGGTTTTTCAAAAAAGTGACACGCTCGAAATGTATGGAAATATGCCATCGCGGCCGTTCTATCTTGATCTATTTCTGTGGCTACAAAGTACGTACATCAAAAATCCCAGGGTAAAATGACAGTTTTCAAATACTTTTCAGTATATAATTTAGCTTAAAAGGAAACTCATACCACTGTATCAGGAATTGGAATAACTAATACTAAAACTAGTACAATATATGAAAATAAAGATCACGGAGTTTTGCCCGAATAGACTTAAAATCTTGACAAAATTTCAAACCTCACGAAAGGTCACCTTTTAGCCCAAATTATCATTATAAATATCTGTTTATCTAGTAAAAAGTTAGGAGAGAACAGACTAAAAATTAATACCTATTGAGAAGTAAAATACTGTTAAACTATATGAGCGTAAATACTTGCAAAGAGTTTTTAGCTAAACTGACCACAGAAATACGGTTATTAGGAATAAAATGGTTTGGCAAAAAAATGCATTGAAATATTTGTACTCACTTACGCGATTATGTTCCTTATGATTATAAAATGTAAGCCTATTATCTCATGTGTTTCGAGTTGATACCAGGGTGTACTTATAACGTACTTTATAACAGCTACCAAGTAAAAAACCAGGGATGTATTTACGAACCACAGTTATTTATATGCTCTGTGCACAGTTAACCACACGGCGTGTGGGACACGCAGAGCGCATGTGTGGTGATGAGTGATTTGTTTACTTCGAATTTGTATTGTTTACAATAGCATTCAAATAATAATTTGTAAACTGTATTATAATTACATAATATTGAAATAAAGATGGAACCCCCATCACCATGGAAGAGACCAAACGAAGTAATGCAACTTCACAAGCTAAAAAAACGGAAAAAAGCTTTGCAGGCAAGTTTATATGTTTATTAAAACTATCGATAGGTTTTTAATATCGTGTTACTACTATTTATCAACAATTAACATTTATAAAGACTTCAGAAATCAAGTACATTAATAAAGTATAATTAAAATTAATACATATTTTACAGGAACGTATGAAACAACCGTTATCGTCAGCAAACAGTGAAGAAACAAGCTGCCAAAAACCCGTAGATATAGATTTCTCTAGATTATTAAATGGAGACAAACGAAAAAATCCATTTTCAAAGTAAGTATTATAAACTGTGAAATATTAGTAGTAGTTTGTTTATGAACCCATATGATGATGAAGATGCTAGTAAAATTACAGCAAGGTATTTGTGTAGCTTAGATCCATATCATAGCCCATGGACTTGATAAGTACACACATCAATTCTAGTTAAGACAAGAATTGTTAATGTCTACTTAATATTTTTTTTTGTTTTTGTAGAAATATACAGCATAAGAAACCAAAGCTAGATGTTAATGAACAATTAGATGAATCAAATGATAAAACACTGTATGCACTATTGAATCTACCGGCTAAGATAGTAGAGAAACCACCACAGAATCTTGAAACAGAAAAACTGTCAACTTTCTCCAATCTATTGCAAAAGTTCACAGCTGAACACACTGTAGAACATGTGAGTATTCCATTATTAATTACTAATATATTTAAAGGTAAACAATATTATAATCACGGTAATTTAATAGTCTCGGTGGCGCAGTGGTCGTGCACACGGCTTTTGGGTCACACCAATGACTTTTTGAAATTGTTTTCAGAAGTTATGTGTGATAAATATTGATGACTGACAAACTTTGTGCCC
The DNA here is from genome assembly GCA_905147225.2 of Euproctis similis. NCBI lineage: Eukaryota > Metazoa > Arthropoda > Insecta > Lepidoptera > Erebidae > Euproctis > Euproctis similis. The sequence goes on from LR990116.1 coordinate 17,119,017, forward strand.
GGTATGGCAATAGGTTCGCCACCTATTCCATTTGGAACATAACAATAACGGCAAGACGAAGTTTAACAGCCGCTGCCTACACCTTCGGGTAACAAAAGGTGTGAAGTTATGTTTTTTTTATGTAATATTATAATCATCTTGATAACTTAACGCAGCAATGTTATGATTAAACACAAAGCAACAGAGCCATGACAGATTTCTGATGCATGCTCCATTTTCTACCTGTAACTTACTCTAACTGTAATTCCTTGTCTTGTGGTTCCGCCACATCAAGAGCTTTAACTATTTGATATTGTCCAACTACTATTTAAATATTCTCACATATTAATTGCTAAAAATGACCATTCAAAATTTATATTCATGCAATTTTTATGAAAGAACTGATATTATCTTTGATTACAATCCATCTTCTTTTTTAACATTAGAGACATAACCTCCATTAATTAACCTTAATATTACATGTGCTATTATTTATTGCACTTGTAAAAAATATTTACATAAACATACACACCTATTTTTACAGATTCCAGAACAGAAGTATACATATTTACCTATAGATTGGGCATTAAAAACTAAAGTTAGGTTGATGTCACCAAAACCTTTTGCTTGGACAGCCAAATTAAAAGCCAGTGAAGAAGCCTCTGGAATTACTGGGTAAGAAATTAGACATTCTGTCCAGATGTCTTCTTTTAATTTCTTTTGCAGTAATGTTGTGTATGAGTTTTCCAAGACTTAACCAGAACAATTATTAATTCCCTATCAGGTTTGTGCGGTGTCTAGATACAACAACTTCACCAACCTTAGACACCTCACCCCGGGCACTATTCCACCAGACATGCTTGTACTGGCAGCATCCACATTTACCATGGCTGGAATTGTACCCAAGATCTTCAGGGAAAGTAGCTGCAACTAGCTTCTTAGCAACTAATGAAGAAGTGAAACAAGCATTGTATAATGAATGGAAGGAAAGCTTCAGATCACTTTTCCAGGTCTGTACTGAACATGAATAAATAAAAAAATACTAGTTTGCTTTTAGACATAGTTTTAATGTAACCCAAAAAAGTGGTATATTTTTAAAATGTTCTTGAACTTCATACCATCACTCACACTTATTTCTATTTATTTTATGGGATAGGAGGGCAAACGAGTAAGTGGTCACCTGATGGTAGGCAACTTCTCACAGCCCATGAACGACGTGGTGCGTCGTCGTCCTTTATAGGAGTAGGAGGGAGAAAATCGGATCGGGCCTCACGGAACGAAACTGATATTAAACTCGGTCTCGGCGGTCCAGTGGTCGAGCGCCCGCTTCTGAATCTAAAGGTAGTGGGCTCGAATCCTTACATTGGGTTTATCACACATAGTGATAAATATCGATAACTAAAAATTTTATGCCCAGAATGGTAATAGGTTGGCCACCTATTCCATTTGGGACGTCGATATAACGGCGAGACGAGGCTTAACAGCCGCTGCCTACACCTTTGGGTAGAAAAAGGTGGGAAGTGATGTTATATGTTATATTATCTAAACTAATTTAAATTGTCATTTCTTCTATAGTCACTTCGTGCCCTCCATTGCCCATATTTTTATGTGTGCGCCAACACATTCACATGTTTATTCCGTGCGGCTGGAATCTGTGGACTATCAGAACCTTGCGCGCTCATAGCTCCAACCACAAGTGGATTGAGACAGGCTCTGCGACAAGAAGGTAATACAACTATATACCTACATATCCTTAAGCCTTATACTCTGCGGGGTAAGCAGTAAGACCCCCATTGCTAAAACATCTTACTTGATTATCTAATATCCAATATTAATCTTTACAGATGTAGAATACACAATGCCCCTTCGGCCGGATAGCAAGAGACGCCTTAATACGTCTGACGAAGAACGGGTTAAAAATTCTTCCCACGACAGTTGCTACGACACTATGGATGAGAAATATACCTCTGACGGCATTGGAGAGAAAAAGGATGACGAAGATGATGAAGATCCCGACAGATTTCTCTCGCAGATGGGTTTCGAGACTGAAGTTATTAAGAAAATTAATATAACACAGGTAGGAACTTGTACTTGTAATTTCCACTTTTACCCTTCTATTTCCCTTTCGCAAAAAAGTGTTTCACAAAACTAGTTATACAAAAAAAAAGTTGGGTATTTAAAATCAAAATAACTTGGAATTGGTGTAACCTTTTCTTTACACAATACATTATATATATGTTACACATCTTTATTACATAGTATAAAACAAAGTCACATCCGCTGTCTGTCCATATCTTTAAAACTACGCAACGGATTTTGATGCGGTAGATTAGAGGGTGTTATTGGGGTGGTTTTGATCTATAATTCATGTGTAGTGTAGTAAAAAAAGTGATAATTTTCAAGATTTAAAACTTTCATCACAAACGCTGCCTGAAATCTAAGTGATAAATCAAAACAAGGTACTACATTATTATACACCTTCACAAGGTCTACATAAAAGTCCGTGAGGGCATTATTATGTCTATCTCTTAGGGATAACCCCATTTTTATTTTTTTTTACTTTTTACGAGAAATAATGGCTTATTTACGAAGCGATTTTAAACATTACAGCATTAATTTTCATCCAATTAAGTGTCTTAAATAGATTGTGCATGTAATATAGATGATCCTGGCCCTTTACAGTATAAAATTTAAACAAATATTTTCAAAGATATTGCAGTATTAACATAGCAGGATAGCAGTTATTACTTTTGATACGGAACAAAGTTCGCCGGGTCAGCTAGTTTTGTGTATAGAATCCACATGGAAAACGTTTGTATTATAGTCATTACATAGTATAAAACAAAGTCGCTTTCCACTGTCTGTCCCCTTATATGCTTATATCTTTAAAACTACGCAACGGATCTTGATGCGGTTTGTTTAATAGATAGAGGGAGTCAACGGGGTGTTTTATATGTATAATTCATGTATAGTGTAGTAAAGTTTGCCCGATTCTTCTCATGATAGCCTGATGTTTTTTTTTTGTTCTACGGAGGCACTTTACTCAAGCACTCTTGTTTAGTATTACATTTTAAATAATATGTTACATCTGTACTTGTTGACTATGTTTAAGTGTCTGTGAAGACCTATAAAAATAAAGCTTTGACTTGAAAAAAAAAAGTGTACATTTTCAAAATTACTTTTGATGCGGAACAAAGTTCGCCGAGTTAGCTAGTGATGTATAAATTCCTCATCAGTTATTCCAATAACAGAGTAACAAAATATCTGCCATAAAGTTTCTCATTCATAGTTATAAATTGCGTGGCAAAAAAAAAAACATTCATTCTGAGAGCTTTGCAATGATGAGTTCTAAAAGCTGATATGAATCAGGCGAATTTAATAAATGTCGGGTACACGTGCAGGCGCGCATCACGCACAGCGCGGAGAGCAGCGTGGACAGCGCGGCGGAGTCCCTGGTGCTGGTGCGGGGGGCCGACGCGCAGGCGCTGTTCAACTTCCTGCTCAACTGCAAGTCTGTGGTGAGCCCCACGGGCCCGCTGGCAGGGGTTCCGCCCACGCTGCTGGCCCCCACCGCCTTCCACGGGGGCACGCTGCAGAGCTTGAAGGTACCCTTGCACACCTTGTCCCTTATATGGGCTTTGTTGTGTCTCGGTGGTCCAGCACCCCGTTTTTAACCAATTAAAACTTTGTGTCCGGTGTATGGCAATTGGTTCGCCACCTATTCCATTTGGGATGTAAACATAAAGGCGAGTCTAGGCTTAACAACCCCTGCCTAAACCTTCGAATGGAAAAAAGTGTGCAGTTATGTTTTGTTTTTTTTTTATTGTATATGAGGGCAATCGAGCAGGCGTGTCACCTGATGGTAAGCAACCAACGCCGCCCATGGACACCAGCAAGACATATAGTGTTACTGTTGCGTTGCCAACCTTTAAGAGATAGGGGATAGGAAAGGATGGGAAAGGGGGTGGGCCTCCGGGTACCTCTCTCACTGAACGAAATGCGGCATGTGCCACTTTACGTCGGTCTTCTGAGAGGTCGTGGTATTTCAGCGGTCGAGCCGGCCCATTCTTGCAACGAACTACTTGGCTCTACCACTGTTTATGCGACTTAAAGTGAGGGATTAATTTTCGTTTGTCAATAAAAGATCCGCGAGAACACTCTTCTGTCGGAGAGCCACAAGTACCACTCGCTGGAGCTGCGCGGCCCCGTGCTGCCCACGGCGCTGCACGCGCTGCTCCGGGTGGTGAAGACCAGCTCGTCCGCCCCGTTCAGCGCCACCTTCGCCCACCACAAACCCACCGTCGCTTTCTCCGCAGCAGCAAGTGCCGTCGCTCAAGGTAACATACACCCATAGTTTTTTCGACATTGCAGATAAATTCATATATCTGGTAAACAAGAGAATGTCCCAAAAGTAAAGTAGTAAAAATAATTGTTTAGGCAAAAACCATAACCCTTTCTTCCTCTTCGATTAATACAGTAGTTATCTAACATCAAACTACTTTAGGCTTTTACTTTAATCTATCAACAATGCCAACTTGATGATATTATTGTTTTTCTGCGGAACTCTAATATTTATCCCAATATAAAGTATTTTACAATTATATTTACTTTCAGTGACATTGTCTAAATATTAACCTATTTTCATAAAATATGTCATTCTCAAGTCAAATCTACGAAGTACTTTGAAATATACTAACCAAATCGTTATTTTGCAGACGAATCTTGTAAAGAAAATGAGGCGAGTCATTTCACGAAAGCCTTCAACAAGGAGAACTTATCCGACTGCGGTATAAACGAGGAAATGCTGCAGCAGTTCTGTTCGGCCGACCCCAATATGGTGAAGTCGATCGATAGCGTCAAATATAATAATGAAGATGACACATACACATGGTGATATTTGTATATATTTCGTTCGTTTGTGTAACTATTTAAATGGTAATGTTTAAGTATGCTGTGATTATAGAATAAATCATGTTCCAGTGTGGCTTACTGTTTTATTCGATGCCCAATTGCGTGCAGTTCATTTATAAGCTGTAAAACTACTCTGACTTTTTTGTGATCATTGATCACACATCAAAATATAAATGGTCGTCCCAGTATCCAGAGCGCATTAGAAGGCCTCATCTTCACATTCTTTCCACCAATAACTACAAAAAGATACATACATAAACTCATGCCTTTATCCCATAGAGGTGGGTAGAGATTATGGCACTCCACAAGCTACGTTCTTGACACTTTTCTTTGGCCTCATCAACAGTCATGCATTCATGTCTGTTTTGGATACTACATACATTTCGCATTTTTACATAACTTCACTCATTTTTCTACCAAATGAGTTATCACGACCCAATTAATAGTCTAGTAGCCGTGTTCTCCCGATCCCGACCCTCTTAGTCAGTGGGCCTTCACTCAATCTCGCATTATGATCATATCATCTTAACGACAGCTGTCTTTACAATAATAATACTGGCTAATCACGCAGTTCCCTGCATCAAGGAACCAGCTCGACCAGTAAAATACCACCGTCTTCTTAGAATATCAAAATTTAAGTGTTTCGTTCGGTGAAAGAAGTAGCCGGAGGTCCACCCCCCATACCCCTCCTTTCCTTCGCTACCCCCTAAAAGGCCGGCATCGCAACCTTAACACAGGGACAGGTGTCCTTGGTCGACGTTAATCGCTTACCACCAGGTAAAAAATTAAGTTTTGCTAAGATCACCTACCTACCAATATAGTAGATAAAAAGAGGAGAACAAAATAAAAGGTCAAATGGTCATCACTTATCATGTAAGATTTATTCAATTTTCATTTTTGGTAAATTAAAAATAAGTTCTTAAAAGTCCACATCACTTAAATTACACAATAAACAAGATTCATACAGATTCATACAGATTCAGGATGAAATAAATAACATTGTTAGCTCCGCATCGTAATTACGTAGTTATACATAATTTAATATTATAACTGCACTAATACACTATAAATTATCACTTGAATCTTGGAAAGCTTACATCTAAAATCTTTCATCTACGCGATCAAGTAGCAGCTCCCTATAACAAAATAAAAATAATATTAAAGCAAGTTTGTATTTATATGTACAGTATAAAACAGAAATACGACGAAATAGGGTAGTATACAAAATTTTAAAAATTCAATTACATTTTTGAAAAAAAAAACCTTTTATTCACAATATGTATATTGCATTTTTAAAAATCAAAACTAATTTCTGCACAAAACTGCTGTTCCAGACTGTCACGGCGTCTTAAATTACGTCTCGACGTGGCAAACCTATGTTTATGAAAAGACGCTGTCAATTTTTTTTTGGTGATGGTTAGTACGGCATGACGCAATTCCAGACGAACAGTTTCTGCCATTCACTGTCACGTGACTCAATGTCTATTTTTTTAAATGTTTTCTTTTCTAAAAATATTAATGATCTTTACTTATTTTGATTATTCGAACACATAAATATATCATAGTCAGAAACGAATCCATCCGATTCATTCTTGGTGGAAACAAGGCAATTATGCAATTAAAATTAATAAAATTACCTGCAAATTTGTCAAGTTGCAATGTTGTATAAATTACGAAGTTTATGATTTCTGAAACAAAAGTACACATATTTTAGTCTGGTTGTAAATAATACATTATTATATTGAGATATGGAAACATTAAATTATTATGGGCATTGTTACTTTTGTATTAATTTAATATGTATTAATAAGAGTATATTATTAAATAAGCGAATAATAATAACATGAACCTTTTATAAGCCAAAGGACCTTAAAAAACTTTGTTAAAATCTCGATTAATTAGTTTATGAACTAATATGGTATGTAGTTACATTAGAGGACTGTGTGGAGGCGGGCTGTCCAGGCACCGAGTACTGCGGCCTGAAGTTGGAGAAGTTGGCTGCAGTGGCCGCGGCCGCCGCGAAGCCCGGCAGGGACCCGCCTGACTGGAAGCCCGCGGGGAACTGTGCCATTTGTGCTGAAAACAAACACAAGTAACTTTAGCTAGAAAAAAATAAGAACTTAGTGTCTTGTTTCGAGATTAATTATAAGATTCCATATTCTGCGAAAATATCAGTGATCTCGTGTTCAATAACATATAAATAGGTTAGTACCTGCAGGCACAGGGTTCCCGGCGGTGGCCGCGAGGCGCGACAGGATGGATCGCTCCGACATCTGCAGGCGCTGCGCCACGGGCGGGATGCGCGCCAGCGTGGCCGGCAGCCGCGACACGTCCGACTTCATGTCCGACAGAAGCTCCTCCAGCTGGTTCAGCACCTGGACAGGGAGCGCCAGTGAGCACATAGCACTATATCACACAAGTCCGTCCGTGTGAGGGGTCCGTACCTTATGCAGGACGGCATTGGCTGGCTTGTTGCCGGCCAGCGACTCCTTGCTGAGGTGCTGGTGGGACTCCGCGAGGCACTCCACCTCCGCGAAGCGCGCGTTGAGCGACATGGCGGGGTGGTTGGGGTCCTGCGTGAGGTTCAGGTAGGCCGCGCGCCGCAGCTGCTCCTCGATCACGAGCGCTTGCTCCAGCAGCTGCGGATTATAATTCGACAATTATATGATGCTCCTGGTGTTTCAATGACTATAAGTCATTATAGTACCAGATACTATAAAAAGTAGTTAACAGGGTTTATTGTACCAGAGCACAAATATTCTTGTGACGAACCTGGATATTTGCAAGTATATCCTCTAAATGTTTCACATATATTTTACAGTATTTAAAATAAAATCTCTCGTCTGACTCCGTTACCTTGAACCGCCTGGCGAGGAACTTGTTCTTGATCTCGAGGAAGTTGCCCTTGCCCACGTCCATCTTGAAGGGCTCGTTGATGATGGCGAAGCGCAGGTCGTTCTGTATGTCCTGCCAGCGGCCGTACCCGTGCGTGACGATGCCGGCCAGCAGCCAGTAGTCGTGGCGGCGGTGCCAGATCTCGTACTCGCGGCCCGGCGCCGCGGCGCGCTCCTCGTTGAGCCACAGCGTGTGCAGCTCCGTGAACCCGCCGTCCGCGATGTTGAACATGAACTTGCGCCGTTCCCGCTCCCTCTCCACCTTCAGCTCCTCCTCCTCCTTCACCAGCACCACGTCGTCGTCCTCCTCATCCTACATAAATACGCGACCGTTTTAATCGCGACAACTTTGAATCGAAAGCCGAAATTGACTTTGATAAAAATTAAAACGATGTTACGACTCATTAAATCTAGTTAAAAAGCGCTCACCTTCTTTTCCTCCTTGGGCTTCTCGGACGCTTCAGATTCGGTCTTATCGCTCTTGGTATCCTCTTTTTTATCTTCTTCTTTTTCCTCCTTGACCTTGGCATCTTTCTCTTCCTTCTTTTCGCTAGTCTTATCGTCCTCTTTAGGTTGCTCTTCGTCGACAGACATGCGACGTTCTGCATCCTTGTTCTCTTCCGATTTGATCACCGGTTCCTTATCATCAGACGTTTCCTCTTTGATATCACTCGTGTCCATTGGCTCCTCTTTCTCTTTAACATCCTTCGCATCAGTTTTCTCATCTTTAGTTTCCTCTTTGTCATCCTTGTCGGAACCTTGGGGCGTGGGTGCCTGGCCCGAAGTGTGGGTTAAGGATGTTGGCGCCGGTGAAGGGGCCGCGGACGTTATCGGCGTAGCTGTAGAAGGCGCGGGACTAGGAGCTGCACTCTCACCTGCTCCTGCCTTGATCGGTTCCACCGGTTTACGAATCATCTCGGGCATACTGTAATATCCGTTTATGTGTTCGAATTCTTGTACCTTCTTTCTAATAAGACTCATAACGCCAATCCGTGTTAGTACATGCTGTCGGGATAATCCTTCACGAGGTACACCATCAGCAAACGTTTCTGCGTTATCTGCGCCGGGTTCGCAGAGATGTCTCATAAACAGAGACACGTAAGCTTTGAAGTTTCTCTCAGATTTTCCACGGAGATCTCTTACTAACCACTGAGAATTGAAAGCGTCTTGTGGCGGCATTCCATACCTCATTATCGCGTTGAGGAATGATTTCCTTTGCCGCGCGTTAAATCCTAGCACTTCCATATTACCACCTACACGTGCCAACAATGGTGGCAGTGGTCGATCACGCTCTTCGCGCCTCTCCAAGCGTCTCTTACTTCTACGACTGAGAAGATCTCCATTATCGTTCTTTTCATCAAAGTCGTCATCCTCCTTATCATCTTCACTACCTTGTGAGAAGTCAGAATTGTAATCTGATCCGTTCTCTTGCCATGTACTGTCTTCCCTGTTCTCTGTCTGTGCGACACTACCATCGTTGTAGTTCACTTGTTTACGCACACGTTTACCCTTACCAAGTGTTCTCGCCTGATCTTCTTGATGCTGTTCATAATGGTGTCTGAGCAATTTAATCCAATATGCCGGGTCAGTATTCTCTGCCTCCTGTTTGATAATCTCTGTATCCACTTCCTCTTCGCCGTCTCCTTCTTTAGTAGAATAGCTGGCCACTTTGAAGGAACTGAGGTATTCATTAGCCCAAGATTCTTTCTGTTCAATTCCCTCCTTTGAGCGATCAAGCAACTCTGCAACAGCTCTGTCGTCGTAGTGGATAGCTTCTTCTTTTCCTTCTTCCTCTTTGAACAATTCTTCTGTACCAAACCTTAAAATATCGTCTAATTCTTGTTTGGTGAAATTAGCCCCTTTTCCGCCCATACCGGGACGTACAACCAAGTGAGTCAACATCATTTTTCTCTTGGCAACCTGCGTTACTCTTTCTTCTACACTGTTTCGGGTCACAAAACGGTAGATCATGACTTTGTTGGCCTGACCAATACGATGAGCACGTGAGAATGCTTGAATATCGTTGTGAGGATTCCAATCGGAGTCAAAGATGATTACAGTATCTGCTGTAGCCAAGTTAATACCTAAACCACCAGCCCTAGTTGACAGTAAGAACACAAATTGTTGGGCACCAGGGGCATTGAATCTGTCTATGGCTTCCTGACGGATAGTTCCTGTGATACCACCATCGATCCTTTCGTATTTATATCCTTCTCCTTCTAGGAAATCTTCTAGAATATCCAACATTTTTGTCATCTGAGAGAATATCAGTACTCTGTGCCCTTGCTCTTTGAGCTGTTTCAACATTTTAGACATCAATACTAATTTTCCTGATGCTTTAATGAGAGCTTGCGTATCATAATTTCCGTGAGAGCCCAGGGGGGCTTCCTCAGCGGCAACAGGGAACAGATACGGGTGGTTACAGCATTTCTTGAGATCCATCATTACATTAAGAAGTGACACAGTTTGTCCACCACTTTTAGGGTTCAAAGCTTCGTAGTTCCTCGTCAGAATATATTTGTAATACTTCTTCTGCATGGGAGATAATTCTACACGTACTATAAACTCAGACTTAGTAGGCATATTTTTCAATACATCAGCCTTTAGACGCCGCAGCATGTGCGGACCTAACATTTCGTGGAGCCTTTTAACTTGCTCCTCCTTAGACACATCAGCAAACTCATTCTGAAACGCGGCGAGATCATTGAATTTGTCTTTATTTAAAAAGTTCAGCAAATGGAACAATTCTTCTAGATTATTTTGAAGTGGAGTACCAGTCAGCAGCAACTTATAGTTAATATGATAACCAGCAAGCAGCCTGAAGAATTTCGACTGATTGCTCTTCAGTCTGTGTGCTTCATCTACTACTAAGACGGCCCATTCGATAGACCCAAGGCAGGCGGAATCTATGGAGATCAACTCGTACGATGTGAGAAGTACATTGAACTTAACCTGTGACTTGATCTTTGAGGGTCTCCCGCCCCTGTTCGCTCCGTCATCAAACGTCAACTCGTTCTCTCTTATCACAGCACGAGAATCTTTATCACCGACATAAGTTATACAGTATAAATCTGGGGCCCAAAGTTCAAATTCTCTTTCCCAATTGATGATGGTAGACAGAGGTACGGACACTAAGAATGGACCCTTACAGTGTCCCTCCTTGAATAGGGAATATAGGAATGTAACAGTTTGGATGGTTTTACCGAGACCCATTTCGTCAGCGAGGATGGTATCAATCCCTTGTCCCCACGAGTAACGCAGCCAGTTGAGACCTTCTAATTGATATGGATGGAGCTGCATACCAGTTTCATAAACGAATGGCGGTTGGTCTTCATATTTTTTGTTTAAATTTGTAATAGGGCGATCTGGCGGTGGGTTATATTTCTTAGGTTTCATTTGGAGACCAGCACTGCTGTCATCCTCGTCAATAACTTCCTTGCTCTTGCTCTTCCGGCCGGGTTTTTTACCTTTGCTACCCTTTGATTTTCCTTCAGATGTAATGCAAGCACGCATATCCTACAAAGACAAAATATTTATTAGACCAGAATTATAATTTTAGGAAGCGCTACATATATATTCGTATCACTTTCTGAATTTTAGTATAAAATGAAGTTTCGTCGTATTACTGCTACAATGAACGACGTAGAATGTTTGATATTAATATATATTTTCTTTTATTGTGTTCAACATTTGCACCTTCCGTTTTAAAGGCTATATTTCTATGTGGCTTGAAATGCATCTAAAGCTCAGCTCATAAGCTGTTTGATAAGTTAACATTCAGAGATAATGTCAGTGACATTATAACAGTTGGTAGGACTGTTTTAATGTATGTTATAAACTATGAGAGGTTGGTATATTACCAGGTAATACTCGACGGCGCTCTTGAGCCCCGCGATGTCCTCGTGCTCAGACTCCCACGTGGCCTGGTCGTAGGACAGGTCGCGCCACTTCACCAGGTAGTACGTGGTGCCGTCGCGGGAGGTTCGGTGGTTAATGACTCGGTGCACCACCAGCCACTCTGGTTTCACACCGTACCTGACAACCAAATGTCACATGTTTTGTTATTTATTTTTATTAATTTAAATAACAGTCTATTTCTTGAAATATGTATGACAGAGTTATCACAGTATGCTATATCTATCTGACTTATGAAACATTAAATTTAACAACATTTACTAAGCCTGTCTAATATGAAGAGCTAAGGAATTAAATTTAGAATTCAGCACCATTCCGGTGGATAGAAAGAGAATTCTATCCAATCTAGATTACTCTATTCCTCTAAGGATAAAAAAGTTTCAGGCAACTCTGGAGAAGTCAATCAAAGTTAAATGTTGATTCATAATTCTCACCTATAGAATTTTTCTTCAAGTAACTTCTCGTCCTGATCCTGCTCTTGTTTGTCTCTTAGTCTCTTGACTCGCCCATCGCGTTCATCCAAAGGCTCTTCAAGTTTAGGTGGCTCCTCAGGATCTGACTTACGCATGTAGTACCGATACATCAACGGATGGAATACGTCCAACTGCAGATAAAGAGAAATAACAGGATTGTAAAACACTTTCAAAATGTAAACATAAAATACCGCGACCTCTCAGAATATCGACGCGACTCATGCTGCGTTTCGCTCGATGAGAGAGATATCCGGACGCCCAACCCCATTGCCCTCATCTCTCCATCCCACTTCTCACCCCGTCTCTATCCCATTTTAAAAGGCGCCAATACAACTACAACTGTAATCTGTGTTGCAGATGTCCATGGGTGGCGATAGTTGCATATAATAATGGGTAGTAGTATTATACGCAACTATCGCCACCCAAAAAAAATCATATTTTTTCTACCTTACCAGAGCATATTGGTCATGAAAAGTCAATGAACAGTTTAGTAGTTTAGGTCAAAAAAGGAAACAAACATTGGCGTTGATGTTATTAGTTAAACTAGTATGACGTACCTGAAGTTCCGACACCCAGCTGCAATGCCAGTACGAGCATTCATGCCACTTTACGAAGAACTCCCTGGAGCGAGGCGCCTTTGACTTTCCAGTGTTCTCCTTCCATCGCCATGTCAATATCTTTGACACTTTACCTTCTAACGGTGGACACTGAAAGAAGTAAAATTTTATTAATCTCGTAAAAAGAAAGAATTTATATTGGTCATTGTTGGTTATCCCAAAGACATAGTCATAACCCGTGCCGTGCATTTTGTAGACCAGAATTGCAGGATCTGAGATATAAAATACACATGATGGTAGGCTAAATGGTGCCTGTAATTGTGTGTGTTAGGCTAAAGCAAGACAAACATTAAAATACAAAATCAAAAGTATGAATGGAGGATGACTTTACTGGCTTCCATAATCAAAGTCAGTGTTTTTAATTTATTAGTCTCACTATAACAAGTGTCATAAATATGATGGTAAACTTACACTACAACGGGGACACTTCCAATCCCCGTCAGGCACCTCGTCAAGCGGTGGGTTGAGGCAGAACCGATGGTATGCCGACGGACAAGAGTCACAGCATAACAACTCGCCGCCATCTTTACAGATTCTGTAAAAATTATATATTATAATATTGGACATATGTTTGATCAATTTTAATATCAACAAGCACATACATGCAACTTACAATAGTAGCATCATGTTAGTACCACTAAACAGCAAATCTATACATATAAATAAAATCTAAGTGTCTGTTTGTAATTGTATTGGAATAACTGCTTCTACTACATTCATATGTGTATACATATACCAAAATATTTATTTTTTATTATTTTTGTCTGTCTGTTTCTTTAATCTTTGAAATGGCTGGACCGATTTTGACGGGACTTTTTCTTAAAAATTTTTTTATTTATTGCTTCCGAAGCGAAACAAAGTTCGCCGGGTGAGCTAGTAACCTATATTATGCCACTATATTTGGTAACAATTCCAAAACTCACTAATTATATAATGTGTGGCAAAAGATATAAATCTAACCTGCAAAATTCTTGATGCTCGTCATCTTCGTCCTGGTCCTGATTACCCTCTGCCTCGCAATGTGTACAGGACCATCGTCCCTCAGGGGTCTCCTCCAGCTCAGGTTCCAAACACACAAGATGGTAGGCACGTGGACACGTGTCACATAAAATTATTTCACCACCTTGTTGACAAACCTGCATATGGTAACAAGAATATTAATTATCTTTTTATAAAAAATTGTCGTCTCAATGGTTCGATGGTCAAGCACCCCACTTCCAAAAATCTTTTTTAATAGGTTTTTCCAACCATATTGTGGGTTTGTTTGTAAAAAAATAAAAAAGAATAGTAGTATTCTTTTTTATTTTTTTACAAATATTTCTTTAAGAAAAAAAGCGTTCCTTAACTTTACTATTAACGTATATGCAAATACGTTTATTTAATGTCAATGATTATATTATAACATAATGTCACGCCTTTTTTTCCCCGAAGGTGTAGGCAGCGGCTGTTGAGCTTCGATTCGTCGTTATGTTTACGTCCCAAATGGAAAAGGTAGCGAACCTATTGCCATAACGGGCACAAAGTTTTCAGTCATCGATATTTATCACACATAATTTGGAAAGTCATTGGTGTGAGCCAAGCTTCGAACCCGCGACTTCTAGATTCAAAAGCGGGGTGCTCGACCACTGGAGCACCGAGACCCATAATATACTAAATTAATCACATTTTTAGTTATGACTTATGAATAAAATGAAAAACATTGTCCTCTGCGGAATAAAATGCACACTACTATCGTATGTCACTTTATACACATACCTCACAATAATCCTGATGTTCCTGTTCACCATCAGCACCATCAGGAAACTTATTTGTTGTCTTCAATTTTCTCTTCTTTTTTGTCTTATTGCCAATCTTGGTCTTTGCTTTCTTTTTAGGTACCTGAAAAGAAAACCCGTTATATGTTGATTTAATAAATATTGAAAAATACCATTTTCTCTATAATTTGTGACGTTTAAAATATAGGTTTTTAAATTTGGTTGAAAAAACATTACATATCAGATATCATAAGCTTTTAATATATTTTTTTAACTTGAAACTGGTAACAGTTAAGCAAACGATTTCGAAACTTATTCAACTCACCGGCACTGCGGGATCCTCTTCTTTAGGTGGTGCACTTTCCTCTGGTGCAGCAGCTGCTTGAGGTTTAGGTTCGTCTGCCTCCGCCAACATCTGTTCAAACTCCGCGTCCGAATCTGAATTTACAGCACTACCTTCCTGTTCTTCTTCCTAAAAGCATATAACCCAGTTAATAATTACTATGTTCAACATAACACCCGAATATTAAAAAAATTAAATGGCGACATAGACAAATCATTTTTTTTTTGTATCTTTCTCCCTTCAATGTGTTGGCGCGAAATCGGCAAATTCTCTACCGAATAAAATATTTGGACACTGTTCTGTTAACTACTGCCACAAAAATGCCACAAATTATATATATAAAAGTCCATTTCTCATAAGTCGCGAGTTTCCACCATAAAAAGATACTGCTGCATTAGTGTCAAACGAGAAGGTGGTGGTACTTACACTGCTGGTTCTCTTTCTCTTGCTGAACTTGATCTTTAACGTTGGTACTTTGGGCTTTCTTCCCGGTTTTCCTCTTGGCGTGGGAACGCCTCCGGCGTGTTTCGGTTTGCGGCCGCGTTTGCGGGGAACGGCAGCACCCTCGTCACTAGCCTCTTCTTCCTCATCATCTTCTGCATCCTCTACTGTGTCGTCGTTCTATTGGACAACAAAAATAATGGTTGTTGTTTGTATTATTATTTAATGTCAAAAATCCACTAAAAGTTATTTACATTGAACATTTGAAAGTCACAGTCGTTAATCTGTTACTTTTTCATGATTAGCTGAACTGACGCGAGATTTGGTATGGACTGTGAGTCGCGTGTCGTTGAGTCGCGGTCAATACATAGTTGTTATCATGGAATTACCATACCTTAAGTTTAGGTTGCCAAAAGAAAGATGGGATAAAATATCAGTATTTTATTTCTAAGTCTAGGCAAAGATTGATATTAACATGAATTCTAGATGCAAATAGAGTTTAACGGAGCAGAGTCAAATTGGACGAATGATCGGGGGGAATGCGAGCGATAGAGCTGGTATCCACTAACTCATCATAATATTGCAAAAAAAAAAAAACAAGTTACCTTAGACTCTTTAGGTGTTCGTCCTTGTCTCGCTTTGGGTGCGTAGTCTGATGTGGTCGATGTGTTTGTGTTTTCTTCAGAGCCCATCGTGGGGTTGTTACTGTTCAAGTGTGGGTTCGATTCGCAGAACAAACGCCACTTCGCAGCCACTAACATCATTAGTTTTGACACAGGTACCTGTGCGAAAGATAAAAGAAATATATCGTTAACTATTCTTACTCATTTTTATTTTTCAAGCAGACCAGGTTCTATATGTATGTAAGAGTCCAACATACAGTGCCAATTTCTTATCTATATTATCACGCTCTAGACATTCCATGTTGAATAAACAAATTGTGTCCATTGTAATAGTCTTTTCGGCATATACGCAGAAACGTAAACTATATTTCCTATCATTGAAATTGTGATGTTTTATTATTAGCAAAAATTAAAGACATATTAAACTTAACTATATTCTAACACCTCTACTTTATAGGTCATCGATTTTATTACGCATATTATAAGAATAGTAAAACAAAATAACAAAAAAAAGGTCTTAGTTTATAGATATGTATCATAATATCGATTGTCTGATTGACTAACACAATCGTATGTGTGTGAAAGATTAATTGTATTGAAAGTCTACAAAAAATAAATCAAACACCCATCATCCCAGTTCTGTCTAATTTTCGTAAATATTTGTGTCGTTCAGGATAACTAAAAAGTTTTCCTTGTTATATATATCCTCATTAAACGTATTGTGTTTACGGAGGTCGCATCTCATACCAATACAATACACAACCAATTGTTTCAGAAAACGTGTTATTTTTTTTTTTCATTTACTTTTGTAAGTCTGAAAGTCCATTGCGTAATGGAAAAACAGTGTCACGAGAAATGATGATCTAATATAATTTTACTTTCAAAACATAATTATTGCATAATCACAGCTTGGAATTGAAACAGGGTCATTGGTTGGAAGCTGAAACAACGGTCTCTATTAGAATTATTATCGGTCTGACTGTCTGTATGATTGTAGTTGCATTATTTTTATTTTGCCTACGACATTAGAAGGAAGTCGTTTGCTGACGTTTTTATTACGCTATTTATCTCACTAGCACACGCTGCACGTACACTAGTACACACAATAAACACTACATACATACATAACTTTACGCCTAATCCCTTGCGGGGTAGGCAGAGAGAACAGAGCGCCATAAGGGTCGATTGTTACACACCTCACTCGCTTTAGTGACTTTCATAACTCTTTTCATGCACGCGCTTCGATTCTTGAGGTTCCTAACGTCACCTTCCTCAAAAACACGTTCTATTTGGTCATGGGATATACAATAAACACTAACTACCGTTAATTTGGTACTGTTAAATCTTCACGCCTTTAATCTGTAGGTAGTGTTTTCCAATATTGAACTAATAAATAGGTACATTGATTACAACAGAATAAATAGTTGACATAACATTTTGAGTCATCAAATTCGCACTATATTTAAGCGATATCATACGTCATAGGATTTAATAATGAAAAGCATACAATACTAACTTACAAATGGTTGAAACAATGGGAGAATATTAACACTGTTAAAAAAATACCCTAAAACTAAACACCAAAAACATTACCCTGTACCCCAATAATACGATCCTTGGGATAATACTGCTGTTCCTTTCCCATTTAACCATACTTCGACTATTTTGTAATTTAAATGATGTTAAGTTACATTTATTATACTAGTGTAATAAAGAGTGCAATCATCCCTCACCTTAGGATTCTCCTTTACAAGTAAGGGTCTGACGTGTTGCTGGAACAGTTTGTATGATATCAAATTCTCTAAGTCAGCCTCTGTGTACTGAATGTCCACATCGCTCAGACCGAACGATGAGCACACCTCCTCAACTGTCGGCATTCCTGTTGAATAGCAAAATTGACGTCTTATCATATGAGCTTTAATGGGCAGTGATGACTTATATTTAGCATGCAATATACAAGTTAATTGTTTGATAAGAACGTATAAAGAGGTTTCTCCAGAATTACAGGCATTCCTTAGGGAGTAGTGACTTATTAATATATGGCTTACAGTCTTACATAACATAACTTCACTTTTCCTACCCAAAGGTGTTAAGCCTCGTCTCGCCGTTGTGTTTACGTCTCAAATGGAATAGGTGGCAAACCTATTGCCATAGCGGGCACAAAGTTTTCAGTCACCGATATTTATCACACATAACTTCCGAAAATAATTTCGAAAAGCCATTGGTGTGAACCAGTATTCGAACCCGCGACTTCTTGATTCAGAAGCGGGGTGCTCGACCACTGGACCACCGAGGCTTACAGTCTTCTCCAATAAAATCGGTAATTCACATGTAAAATGAGTAACTAAATCCATAGTTATATGTTACAGAAAGGATCGCATTTGCATCGTTCGTACACGATCAAGATTAATGAAATATGCATTTTTTGTTAGTATATAATTATACATCTAATTCAGCATCCTCACCCAAATTTGTGAAACAGAGATTAGCAGGCAAATTGCAACGCGTAATTCTACTTAATTAATATTTGTAGTTAATTATAATTTAAAATTGTCATCATTAAAAACGAGAACAAAACATAGGATGCAGGACAGTAGGTGCCGTTGATAATAGTATTATTATTCGTAATAACCCGTAATACCGTTTGAAAAATTTTCCATTGAAAACGAGCAGGTAGCTATTGTTCACGCATGTGGATGTATTCAAATTATTTTAAATAGATCTTGCGACATTGTAATTTATGGGTGTATACTCCTATTATAATGCATTCCGAGTGTGTGCAAAAAAAAGTTATCTTTCACAACATTCACAATGGTACCCATTCAGTGAATTCGACTATTTTGGAGATATTTGTACTGATTTGTAATTTATTTTTGAAGGACTGATACGAGGCGAATATATAGATACGAAAGTATACTA
Source organism: Euproctis similis (assembly GCA_905147225.2). Taxonomy (NCBI): domain Eukaryota; kingdom Metazoa; phylum Arthropoda; class Insecta; order Lepidoptera; family Erebidae; genus Euproctis; species Euproctis similis. Next base: position 17,137,886 of record LR990116.1, read on the forward strand.
TTCTGTATTTACTTTTTGATATCTTTACGAATTATTATATTTTATTCCGTATCATTTACATCATATATTCACTACAAGTCCCTTACTGGGTAAGGAGAGAGAACGCCTTAAGGGACGATTCCTCTAAACCTCATTCGCTTCTTTGACTACATAACTATTTTGTTAAACACAAGAGTTTTTTGTTAAAAAACCTATAATGAATAACATTGAAACAACTTTTTATGGATTATATCTCGTTTATTTATAACTTATTTTTCATTTATTTCCCATGGATTATTCCATGAAAAGTTGTTTAAATTTTATGAATGTGATTCGCGAAAATCTAAGAAATAAATATGTACAACCTATATATTTGTACAGTACAGACAATTATTTTTAGATCACATCACAGTCAAAATTGTTAAGAATGTATACATTCAGGTGCATATATGCAGACAGAAGCTAATCAAAATAAATTATGGGGAACACAACCAAAGAATAAGGCATTATTAATTAAAAGCAACGTGTGATTATATCTGAGAAAACAATGGGCGAGCAGATCTACTAAATAAAAGAAAAATAAGATTAAATAACGTAAAGACTAAAGATTCATCTAAAAAGGTTATGTAGTTGCCACGCGCCAATTCTTAAGGGGTCATTGCACTCGTTTTTTTTTTCTTTTCATTAGAACATAACCCTGCGTAGAAATTACAATTTGCCATTTCAATTATGTATTTAGCCTGAGGTTAGAGACGCCGGTGGCGATGTATTTTTAGAACATAATCGAATCTTATTTTTTTACGTTAGACGACTACGTTAGTACTAGAGCTGGTTATACCTGCAAATCTATACATATAATAAAATCGTAGGAAAGCTGAAACTGTATATTGAATTCGACTTGAGACATGATCTACAATCGATACAGCACCCAAAAATATGGTTGTTAATATTTTTTTGTCTGTTTGTCTGTATGTTTGTTACGGTTAAACTCAAAAAGTACTTCATGCTTTTACGTCCAATTAAGTATAAATATAACAAAGAGGTTGAGTCAACACATAGGCTAAATATTATCACGCTATCAGTAATTGGGGGTGAGCAATGAACCCTTATAATGGCAGAGGCACAGTATATTTGCTGCCTTATGGCGTCTACGCAGACGAAGTACAGTAGCGGTAGTAGTAAACAGCTAGTACTATTTGTTAACTTTACTCATTTTAGATAAAGTTATGGAAAGGAGGTTTATCCCCCGTCTTATGTAAGTATACCAGATTTGAACTGGGGCCCAATAGTTACGGAGCGAACATATTTAAGCAGTTTTTCCTTTTGAAGTCGGTACCTTAACAATTGTAGTTTAATATATACTTATAGTATAACTTTATTTAGGTAAAAAAAAAACTGAACAATGTCCAGTTTGTTCAGTTTTTTTTTACCTAAATAAAGTTATACTAGTGGGAGTGTGGGAGTGGACTTTTTTTTTAACAAGGATGCAGAACAAACTTTTCATATCATTCAATCAAGTTATCCCCATCATTTATCGAATTTATTTTCATCTTACGATTACACGATTAAGTTTTCCCTACGATTGTGCTAAGGCCTTGCTTCACGCCATATCTCATGATCCTAGGTTAGCAGGAAATAGCCAATCAATTGTTCATTAGATTTCGTAATGTAAAAGCTTGTAAGAAAATAACAAGCAACAAATGGACCACAGAAATAGTAGTAGTATATGGTAGAAATTTGAACAAGTTGATCCGGAGAAAACCAGTTCTGACTGACAGTCTATAAATCTATACTAATGAATAAAATCGGTGCGTCTGTCAACTAATATCAAAACGATCTCTCATTACTAATTAATGGATGCACTCGGTATGTTGACACCGTATTAATATGTTTATACGGTCGCTGAACTAAACGAAACGGCTGGACCAATTTTAATGGGAGTTTCACGAGCAGAAAGCCTATGTAATAGGAAGTAACATAGGCTAATTTTAATTAGACGTATCACATCTAGTCTATGCTTATAAACGAAGAAGTCTGTTTATAATATTGAAATAACTTCTTTCTACTTCATTCATATATATATATATATATATATATATCGGAAACATACCAAAATAACATTTTTTTTTCAAGATCACCCGGAAAAAACAGACAGACAAAACTGTCTGCTTGTTCCGGGTGATCTCTGAAATAACTAAATCGGTTTTGACGGGAGTTTTATTGGCAGGTATATGGTGTAATAAGGAGTAAGTTAGACTACTTTCTTCTTCTTGTATTTATTGCTTCCGAGGCGAAACATAATTCGCAGTATCAGCTAGTCTCTAATAAAAAAGTGGTAAACAGTCTTATAACGGTTATGGATAACCAGATCCGTGGGAAATTGTAAGGCATGTTAGATGTACTAGTAGAAAGTGATTACGTGTATGTTTTAAAATATTTTTAATAGACTACATTACCTACACTTGTTTGTTTTGTTATAGTTATAACCAAAAACGTAGGATTTTATAGAAGAAACTTTAGATCATTCCCTTCCATGCAGTAGAAAATGTTCGTTTTGATATGTAATATTTATAGATTACTTACTACATGACCCAGCAATTGTTGTCTGCAAATTTTTTATAAACAATTGTTTGGTCGTAAAGAGGTGAAAATTTTGGGTTTTATAACACACATAACATAACATAACTTCACGCCATTGTTACCCGAAGGTGTAGGCAGCGGCTGTTAAGCCTCGTCTCGCCGTTATGTTTACGTCCCAAATGGAATAGGTGGCGAACCTATTGCCATACCGGGCACAAAGTTTTCAGTCATCGGTATTTATCACACATAACTTTCCGAAAACAATTTCGAAAAGTCATCGGTGTAAGCCAGTGTCAGGATTCGAACAAAAAATGTATAAAACAAAGTCACTTTCCGCTGTCTGTCCCCTTATATGCGCATATCTTTAAAATTACGCAACGGATTTTGATGCGGTATTTTTTTAAATAGTTAGAGGATGTCAACGGGGTGGTTTTGATCTTTAATTCATGTGTAGTAAAAAGTGATTATTTTCAAGATTTAGAACTTTAATCGCAAACGCTGCCTGAACCTTAAGTGATAAATAAAAACTATGTACTACAATATTATACACCTTTAAAAGGTCTACAAAAAAGTCCGCGAGGGCATATGTCTATCCCTTAGGGATAACCCACAATGACCATTTTTATTTTTTTTACTTTTTACGAGAAAGAAATAGTGGTCTATTTACGAAGCGATTTTAAACATTAGTGTTTATTTTCATTCAATTAAGTATCTTAAATAGATGATCCTGGCCTTATACAGCATGCAATTTAATCAAATATTTTCGAAGATATTGCAGTATTGACATAGCGAGACAGCAGTTATTACTTTTGATGCGGAACAAAGTTAGTGTTTTATAAAAAAATGTATCTATTTTTTTTAATTACATAAATGTGTGTAAAAAAAGAATAGCGTAGATGCGCTAAAACGAAAAGTCTATCAAATTGCAGCCGTAATAAATCAAGAAAAAGAAAGAAGAAGAAGAAGAAAAAGAAAATAAGAGTATATTATTGATTTATTGTTAATTGTCTTATGATTGTTATGTTAATTGTATGTTATGTTAATTGTATTTTTTCCATAAATAAAGCGATTGTTAGGTCAGTTACGTGACCAACATTAACACATCGTGTGTTATACCTTCACGACTATAATATTTAGGCATCGGCAAAATTTACCGATTATAATTTTTTTATTTTTTATTACCGTTTATTGATTTTTTAACGGCATAAAAAAACAATACACATACACAACGAAACTATTTTCATGGGATAGGAGGGCAAATGAGCAAGTGGGTCACCTGATGGTAAGCAACTACTCAGCGCCCGTGAACACCGTGGAGTGTTGCCGCCCTTTAATGGAGTAGAAGGGGAAAGGAAGAGGAAAGGTGATTGAGCCTCGGGATACCTCTCTCACTGAACGAAAGCAGCACGAGCCACTTCACGCCGTGGTATTTCACAGGTTGATCCGATCCATCCATGCAGTGAACTGCAAGACTCTACTCACTGTTGAAAATGATTACGACAAAATGTATTGATATGAGAAAATATAAATACAATCAGCACTTACCAGATCCTGAATCTGATGGTGCAGGAGTTGAGGGTGTTATACTGTGTTTGCTTCCCCTACCCTTGCGGGACTTCTTTGTGGACACAGCACTGAGTGCGTAGTCACTATCTCCTTCAGCCTCAGCAGCCATTTCGAGGCCAAATTCGTCATCCTGAACAAGACATAGATAATGAAAAAAAAAAAAATACCCTTAATGAACTTCATTCCGGAACATTGTCAACAACTGAAGATGGGATTGTATAAAATTTTAGATTTGTACCTCCAACATTTTGTAACTTTAATGTAACTAAAATTATATTATGTAACTTTTATAACCAAATTAATGTTTGACTCATCAAAACAACTTTCCCGACGTTTCGAACTCTTTACAGAGATCATTTTCACGAGTGAAATCTCTGTAAAGAGTTCGAAACGTCGAAATAAGAAATAAACGCGATATATTCCTAAAAAGTTGTTTTGATGAGTGAGATTCGCGAAAGTCTTAGAAATAAATAATGTTTCACTGTTATTGTTTTGTTGTTTTTATAATAAAAGAATCAAAATAATCACACTAGAATTTCTGAAGTTTAGGATATCAACATAGTTACACATTAGAATTTGAGATTGACATCATACATAAGTAAGCATACATAATTAATTCAAGCAAAATTTACCACTTCTGAATGTATTAAAAGTTATGTCTGAAACCATTTCACTGGTCTAATTTAGATGTTTAGATGCTTTGGTATAACTAGGATGGTTTATATTCACAACTGTCCTTCCAAAGGTTGCCTGGAAGAAATTGCTTTTAGCGATAAGGCCACCATTTGTACTTTATTTTATTTAGGCTAATGTATGTTTCTTGTTTTTTCCTAGTCTATAAGGTGTACAAATAAAGAGTTGTCTATCTATCTGTCAAAGTAATGTGTCAAAAAAAATCATGTCTAATTTTTTTTCAGACTTAGACTTAGACTTTAGAACAAATTTAGAAAATGTATATATTATGAAATAACTAGTTGACCCGGGGAACTTCGTTCCGCATCAAAAGAAATAAGTTAGTAATATTTGGATCTTAAAAAGTTCAATTTGTGCTATTTATCGGCACGCGTTTTGGCGCGCAAACGCAACCGCTATATGTATACCTCTATGTTAATACTGTAATATCTTCGTAAATATTAGATTAAATTACATGCTGTAAATGGCTATATTAATCTATATTAAAAGCACAATCTATTTAAGACACTTAATTGGATGAAAATTAATGCTGTAATGTTTAAAATTGCTTCGTAAATAAGCCATTATTTCTCGTAAAAAGTAAAAATATAATAATGGTCATTGTGGGTTATCCCTAAGACATAGACATATGCCCTCGCGGACTTTTTTATAGACCCTTTAAAGGTGTATAATAATGTAGTACATTGTTTTGATTTATCACTAAGGGTTCAGGCAGCGTTTTCGATTAAAGTTTTAAATCTTGAAAATTATCATTTTTTTTCACTACACTATTCATGAATTATAGATCAAAACCACCCCGTTGACACCCTCTAACTATTAAAAAAAACCGCATCAAAATCCGTTGCGTAGTTTCAAAGATTTAAGCATACAAAGGGACATAGGGACAGCGAAAGCGACTTTGTTTTATACTATGTAGTGAAGTGCAAATAAAGGCACCTGTTATTTTGAAGACCCGTCTGTTCGTCATCATTAATTGTGTAAATGTGTGTACTTTTTAATTTCACTTTTGTTTTTGTTTAACATGGGTGAAAACCATGAAGTTACTAATAGAAATACTTTAAGTTTCCAAAAAATTATGATAAAATTTGGGGCATCTAAACAGTTAAGCGCAGATATAATAGTGTAGATATATCAGCAACAAGGATCCCAAAATAATACTCTTCAAAATCCATACAGAAAGTTTATGAGTTCAGAAGTAAACAAATGATTGACACTTTCAGGGTAGCTTCCATTCAAAATTATGAATAATTTTCTAGATAAAAACAATATACAAATTGAGCACACAAAGACATAGACAGTATCTTGTCACCTTAGCTAATCTTAAATAGTATTGTACTATTACGCAACAGAAATAATATGCATTTCCATTTAATGTTAAAACGTCTATACACTGGGTATATATTTTTATATACCCTTGGATAGATGAGTATAATATGAAGATATTTATTATAGTTTAGATGTATAAGAGTTTAGTTCTATTAGGAAATCTTACCGAAGTGGAAGTAATAACTGCATATAACAATAATATACTCACTTCTTCACTCTCATTCTTCCTCTTCTTCTTTTTCTTTCTACCCTTCTTCTCTTCTCCACGGGCTTTCCTTTTCTTTCCCTTCTTTTTCTTTCTACCATCTTCTGGGGAGTAGTCTTCATCCTCCTAAAATATCAATCAGTAATTAGACAATAAACAGTATTATGTTTACAAATACAGTAACTGGATGCTCACCTAAGGTTAACATATATGTATTTTAAAATTACCTTTGGAGGTGCTTCATCACTCTCTCCAGAATTGTCATTCTGACCCTCACCTTCCTCTACGTCCTCGTCACCTGCAAGTTCAATAAACTGGTCAAACCTGTCCTTCAAATCACGCGCTTTTCACATGGACCAGCTAGCACTTTTGGATAGTATACTGATCCATACGATGGCACTCTTCGCGCTAAGGTCACTAATCCCTTTGTTTGGCGGCGTCCATTTTGTTAAGTAGTAATGAGGGGATATCGCATGTTCTTTTCTGTCACAAACTGCCACTTAAAAATATTTACAACCACAAAACAACAAATACAACTTAAACACACTACGAAATCACTTTTCAGATAACACTAAACTATCCTGAAGCGAATATTATACTGAAAAAATTCTTACTGAACGAAAATTTTCTAAATTTTTAATTGCTTTTACCGCAAGTAAACACATGATACCGCTATTCGCGGCTTACCTATGACATGATAGTTAAATTGAACGTTTACCTGCAAAAGAACCGTCTACTTCATCATCTGATGCCATTTATAACACTAATCAACACAACCTATTAAGATTTAAGATTTTGGCTTAGAAAAGATAAGGACGCGCAGTTTTTGCGACAAATGGTAATTAATTCTGAAATTGATGCCGCCGTCACTACACGGCACACTAGCGAGTGAGCAGGAACGGCGAGAAATTATTATTTATCTCTCTCACACATCCAAAATGGAATGAGGGCGAGCTAGGCATTTCAGTAGGCAAGCGAGAAGTTTTTTTTATTTTTCTGACTCAGAAGCAGAGTCTTTTTAGCAATGAGTTGTTATCAAACTTCCCCTTAACATGATAAACTTCCTATTAACTGGAAAATAAAGGTACTGAGCCTGCTCTTTGAGCATGCTCTAACTTAGCATGTGTAACAGTACCTTATAACAGATTATTGGAACAGAAAGTTACAGACTACGTTTCCTTGTTCTTGTACTTGTCCGCTTCTGAATTTTGAAATCACAGGTTCGAATTCTGGCTCACACCAACGACTTTTTGAAATTAATTTCGAAAGTTATATGTGTGATGAGCATAAAACACCTGGGATGATTATGTATAAGTAGGAGTAACACGATATGGCCGGTACGGCCGATCGGTATAAGTTAGATCTGCCGTTTGAAACAATTTAAGCTGAATTTCGGCTTCGTTTGTTAATTGTATTATTGTAGCAATTTGACTTGCTAATATTTAATTACTTACAGATAGGTACAGGGAGTTATGTCGTGCTAAGGGGGAGGCCTACGTTCAGCAGTCGACTAATCTGGGCTGATGATGATGACACAGTTAACAGTCATAACGTTGTTTCACTGTCCAATTGGGTTGGCATGATAGCATAGCCATTATCTATGAGGGGTATTATTGTTCTGTGGGTCTATATCATTACTTAGTATAAAACAAAGTCACTTTCCGCTATCTGTCCCCCTAGATGCTTATAACTTTAAAACTACGCAACGGATTTTGAAGCGGGTTTTTTTAATGGATAGAAGGTTTCAACGGGGTGGTTTTTATTTATAATTTATGTAAAATGTACTAAAGAAAATAGTAATATTTGAAATGATTTTCGAAATTCAGCACTTTAATTGCAAACGCTGACTGAACCCTAAGTGATAGATCAAAACAATGTACTACATTATTAAACACCTTCAAAAGATCTACAAAAAGTTTGCGATGGCATACATGTTTCGGGATTCACTGAGCGGATTTTCCCTTCAATGTCTGAACCGATTTTGACAAAAATTGGGTTATACCTACAGAAAATAGTATTGAACAAAAAGTTGTCGATGTGTTAGCTATTTATTATTTCCCATGCAGACAGAAGTCAGAAGACAGAAGTTACTACTAAATTCAGTATAATGCTTTGGCTACATTAGCGGGCGAATATTTGTATCGTGTTAGCGCGCTAAAAACATCGCGACAAAAACGTCGTCGCCTATAGGCGATGTTCTTGTCTACATTAGCGGGCGAATATTCGTGTCGAGTTAGCGCGATGTATCGTGCCGGATTGGGTTCTTCAGTTTATCGAGATGGGTTCTGTATGCCATCAATGAATCTTTTTTCTTCTTCATTTCTTGTACTGTGGTAAGGCAATCTTTGTTGTTGTTCTTGTTGTTATTTATAAAACATTTAATGAATTGATAATGAAATTGAAATGTGTTTATAATTTGTTTAAAATCAATAAATAATGTCTTTAAAATCAAATAAGGATCCCACAGACAAATTGTTTATGCAGTTTTGTGGGACAGTGAATAATAACCTCATGTATACAATGTATCTTGTAACTAATAAAATTAATAAATAAATAATCAGTTGCCCACGATGCGTGGATTCGAATTAAAAATATGCTCAATTAAAAATATGCTATCTTTAATTCGAATCCAAGCATCCTGTACAAAGTGTATCTTTTTATGGTCGGAGTCACTAGGATTCCATATAATACTGTTAGTTTCATAAAATTTAATGCATTCTAACACGTTTTTTGTTACTCCATTCCATAGTGTAAAATAATATAAGCACGCCCGTCTCGCTTTAAAGTCTAGACGACACTGAAATTCACTGAATTGCCGCAGATGTAGCCACCTAAGCGAATATTAGCGCGATAAATCCCTTTGACGCGTGCAAGTTTACCGACAGCTCCCCGATAATACATCGTCTTCGCCCGAATACTACACGTTAACACGATAAACCCGCCCACATCTAACGCGCTAACACGAATATTCGCCGCAGTCCGCTAATGTAGCCAAAGCATTAGGGAAATATCACAATTATATTTTTCATAGACCAATATATGGCCCTATGATGTCACTATGCTGTATACTGAATCACATTAAGGTTTGGTTACACACGATTTGTGATTACTCTAGTATTATTCTGAAAAATATTTTGGATGGATTATAGAAATGAGAGCACACGAATTGATATAATAGGTCGGGGAAAAAGTCTTTTCGGATAACGTAGGTATAAACTTATTATAAAATTTCTTTGACTGTACTATTTGTGTCTGGCTGGTTTTGGTAACATTAAAAAGGTTACATTATAAAGAAAAGAAAAAAATAAAAAAAAGTTGTTTCCCGCTATTTTTCATTTGTTTTTCTCTCCGTAAAAATGAGTGAATCTAATGAAGAAATTCGATACATTTTAAAATTTTATTATAAAAAAGGCAAAAATGCAACTCAAGCAGTGAAAAAAATTTGTGATGTTTATGGACCTGATGCAGTGTCAGTAAGAGTAGCACAAATTTGGTTCAAACGTTTTCAGTCCGGAAATTTTGATGTTAAAGATGCACCTCGCTCTGGTCGCCCTGTTACGAATAAAATGGACGCCATTTTTGAAAGAGTGGAGCAAGATCGGCATATTAGTAGTTACGATGTAGCTGAAGAACTGGGAATTGACCACAAAACAGTTTTGACCCATTTGAAGAAAGCTGGTTATAGAAAAAAGCTCGATATTTGGGTGCCACACGAGCTCACTCAAAGAAACTTAATGAACCGTGTACTCATTTGCGATTCATTATTGAGACGTAATGAAACCGAGCCGTTTTTGAAGAGATTGATAACTGGCGATGAAAAGTGGATCACGTACGACAAGAACGTGCGAAAAAGGTCGTGGTCGAAAGTTGGCCAGGCTTCACAGACTGTGGCCAAACCTGGCCTAACACGAAATAAGGTGATGCTGTGTGTATGGTGGGATTGGAAGGGCATTGTTCATTATGAGCTTTTACCGTCCGGCAAAACCATCGATTCTGATCTTTACTGCCAGCAACTGATGAGCAGTCGAGAGAAAACGGCCGGAATTGATCAACAGGAAGGGTGTGGTCTTTCATCACGATAACGCTAGACCACACACATCTTTAGCCACTCAGCAAAAATTAAGAGAGTTCGACTGGGAGGTCCTAGTGCATCCACCATATAGCCCTGACCTTGCGCCTTCAGATTTTCACCTGTTTCGGTCTCTTCAGAATTCTTTAGGTTCTGTAAGGTTGACCTCAAGAGAGGACTGCCAAAACTATTTGTCCCGTTTTTTTGATCAGAAGTCCCAAAGTTTCTACAGTAACGGGATAATGTCTCTGCCCACAAAATGGCAGAAAGTTATTCAACAAAACGGTACATATATATTGTAAATAAATGTAAATAAACTTTGAAAAAAATGTCTTGACTTTTCATACAAAAATACGAAAATACTTTTTCCCCAACCTATTATATATTATATATACACATGAAGTCCTTGATTTTGAATACAAAACAGTTTCTTTTAACAATTAAATCTAACAGATAATGAAAAAAAATGTGCTTAACGCCCTCTAGTGTGTTATATTAATACTGTTAATATAATAATTTGCCAGCACCTCTATAGGGCAGATAAGGAAACTTGGTATAATGTTCCTAATAAAAATTCGATTTGCACATCTATGTTAGATATTACTAGATATATATCTATGCTGTTTGCACTGTCACTCGCATGGAAACAGTTTATCAGATTATTTCAATGCGTACTTATAGTAAATGAATATAGAAACATGAACATTCGTAAATCCTACGGAAGCCAAAAATCCGCCATGTTTTGCGCTCCAATTTTAGGCATAAACGTGTTAGGAAAAATTTTACCGACTAAATTTTTTTGCTAATTTTTTTTTATGGTATAGGAGGGCAAACGAGCAAGCGTGTCACCTGATAGTAAGCAACCTGCGCCGCCCATGTACATCAGTAAGGGGCCGTCCATAAATTACGTGAGATGATTTAGGGGGGTAGGGGGTCGAGTCTAATCTCATATAATCTCACGTTAGGGAGAGGGAGGGTCTCGACAGATATCACGCAATTTTTGTTCTGATTGAAATAACAAAAATATACTATTTTGGTCCATTCAATCCAAATTGTATGTACAATGTACATGCTCAAGATTTAACCACTTTAAGAGCAGATGAGTTTACTGAAAATCATATGGACATGTTGGTTCCAATAGTCTCTCTCGAGACCGCGCATAATCTCCATGGACCGAATTAGAGTAGATATTATTTTCTTTTTATCACAGTAGTCATGTTGTAAGTATTGTATTGTGAAAGTTCTATTAAATTTATAACTCTCAGTAATATTGATTACTTGTCTTAACTACTCGTAAATAAAAGCACGAAGCAAATTAGATATAAGCATATAGTAAAGAAACCCACATTCTGCAAAATCTTATGTGATATTGGGGGATGGGGGTGGGGGTTGAACAAAATCTCACGACATCTCACCAATAGGGGAGGGAGGGGCAGAAAATGTAAAAAAACACCTCACGTAATTTATGGACGCCCCCTTACACATATAGTGTTATCGTTGCGTTGACTCAAGGGGGGTGGGCCTCTGGATACCTCTCTCACCGAACTAAACGTGATTACGTCGATCTTCTGAGAGGTCGTGGTATTTCACTGGTCGATCCTGCCTATTCATGCAGCGAACTGCTTGGCTCTACCACTGTAACTAACTAAATAAAATAGTTTTATTTCGTAACGAGTAAAAAACTATTGCAACTTGCTAAATTTGTAATAATTAGCTGATCTTAGACTGGAAGTCATGAGAAACGCATTTGTATTTTTTAAAAATGTTCTAAAGGCTTTTTTTTACCAGAGGTCCCGGTGGTAAGTTTAAAATTTGAATCATTCTCATTTACTGAGCACCTATCTAGAGGTTTGTTGCAGTAGTGTGTTACTTATTTTAGAGTCAGCAACTAATTAGAATAACACTTAACATAACATAACTTCACGCCTTTGTTACCCGAAGGTGCAGGCAGTGGCAGTTAAGACTTGTCTCGCCGTTATGTTCACATCCCAAGTGGAATAATATAATTGGAATAGTTTGTAAAATAGAGGTAAGTAGGCTAAGAAAAACATGTACTTTTAGTTTTATTTACAAAACAGCATATTTAGCATAATGATATAATAATAATAATAATTATTAAGCCTTTTATTTCCGAATAAACAACATGTGATCTTAAAGTTAAATATTTATAATTATATGCTACACTGAATTTACAAAATGTTACAAAATGTCCCTTATTTCGGTGTGCCTTACGGCAAAGGCCTCCTCCAACTCTTTCCATTGCTTTCTGTCTTCTGCTATTCTTAGCCAAAGGGGGCCTAAGGTCAATTTCAGGTCATCCTCCTATCTTCTGGCTTTGCGACCTCGGGTTCTAGAGCCGTCCCTTGGGTACCAAGCTGTAATCAGTTTGCTCCACTTTCCCTTTTTGCAACGGAGCATATGTCCCGTCCATCTCCATTTGAGTTGATCAATACGTGTCAGTATATCTGTTAATTTTGTTCTGTTCCTGATGTCTGTACTCCTGACTTTATCCGTTAGTTTTAGACCTAGCATGCTCCTTTCCATGCTTCTCTGACAAGCTGCTAGTTTGTCCCTGTGTTGATTTGTCAGCGCCCAGGTTTCACAGCCATAGGTAAGGCAGGGCAGGATGCAGGTATCAAACGTCTTCTTCTTGATCTTCATACCCAGTTCTTTGCTCTTCATTACTTCTTTTAGGCTCCAATACTTGTTCCAACCAGTTGCAATTCTTTTGTCTATTTCTTTGGACATTTGGTCGTCTGTTGATATAATCTGGCCCAAGTATACATAATCCTTTACATATTCAAGTTTCTGTCCGTTAATGATTATGTCTACAGGCACAGAGTTGGTCATCATTTTGGTTTTGCTCATGTTGGTTTCCAGCCCTATTTCTCTGCTCCGGTCTACAAGGGTTTGTACCATGGATTCCAGTATTAGTGGATCCTCATCCAATATAACCAGGTCGTCAGCGAACCTTAGATGGTTCAGCCGTGATCCATTTATGTTTATTCCTGAGTGTTCCCATTCTAACTTTCGGAACATGTGTTCAAGCACTGCTGTGAAAAGCTTTGGCGAGAGTGGGTCACCTTATTTGACACCCCTATTCATTGGAAAAGCATTTCCGATAGATTCTAGTTTGATTCTGGCTTTACTTTGACTGTAAATATTTTTGATGATATTGATATAAACGTTTTGGACGCCTTGCTCTTGTAGACTTTGCCATACTGATTCGTGTGAGATACTATCGAAAGCCTTGGAGTAGTCTATGAAGGTCAGGTAAATGTTTTTGTTGTATTCGGTATATTTTTGTATAAGCTGTTTTAGTGTATGTATGTGATCAATGGTGCTGAAATCTTTTCTGAACCCAGCCTGCTCCACAGGTTGGTTTTCATCGAGTGTACGTGATATTCTTCCCAATATTACCTTAGCAAAAACTTTGTACACATTGGATATGAGAGAAATGGGTCTATAATTTCCTATGTCGTCTTTGGGACCTTTTTTGTGCAGAAGTATTATGTGCGATTCTGCCCATTGACTTGGAAATCTGCCCGTAAATAGAATCTCATTAAATACCATTGTTAGTATTGGGGTTATTTCTTTAATTGAACCTCTTATGAGTTCGTTTGTTATTTTGTCTGGACCAGGGGCTTTTTCCATCTTTTGACTTTTTATAGACTTTTCTACTTCTGATTCTAATATTTCTGATATGTCTTCGACCTTGTTGTAAATGTTTTGTTCTTTAGCGGGTAATTGTGTTTTTAGCTGATTTGGGTTCTGTTCTTCGTATATTGAGCGGTAATAGTCTGTTGCTATATTTAGTATTTTGTTGCGTGATATAGTTGGTCGATGTTTATCTTTTAGTTTTGTTATCCATTCTTTACCTTGATCTCGAAGTTCCTTAAGCGCCTTCTTCGTGCCTCCTGTTTTGCTGATGTAATGATTGTAATTTAGAGATTTCTTTTTGGTTTTCCTTCTTGTCCTTTTTTGCTATAACATTTTTTCTGTCTTCAATAAGTTTTATAGTTTCTTCACTTAAATAGGTTTGTTGACTCTTTGTAATCTCTGTTCTTGTCTGTTCTTTGAGCTTGTTTTCTATCTTGTTATATTTTTCTTTAAATCTATATCTGAGGTAGCAACTGTCATTAAATCCTCTGTGGCATTGATCAGGTTCCAAATTTCGTTGCTTATTTGTATTTTGTTCATTTGAATTGCTTTCGGTCTAGATTTTTTTGTACCACTTTCATATATACTGCTGCGTACCATACGGTGGTTGGTATCGAAGTTTAGATTTTGTATTATTCCTGTGTCACTAAATGCCTTTACTTTGTTAGTTATTATGTAGTCGATCTCGTTTCTAGTTTTTCAGCCAAGTCCATTTGCTTTTCGGTTTTTTTCGGAACACGGAGTTCAGTATAGTTAAATTATTCTCAAGCAGAAATGTTACTAGTTGTTTTCCGTTCTCGCTTCTTTTGCCACTCCCGTATTTCCCTATTATTTGTTCTTCCCCAGGTGCTCGGGCGCCGACTTGAGCATTAAAGTCACCCATTAGTACTAAATTGTTTTTCGAATATTTTTCGGTAATTTCTGTTAGGTTGTTGTAAAAGTTTTCTATGTCCGTTTTTGTTGCTTGTTCTGTCGGCGAGTAGACTTGAATGACTGTCCAATTTTTAGAATGTTTCGGTAGGTGTATATGGATCGCAGCTATTCTATCAGATATTCCTTCGAACCCAGTTATTTGACTTTTAAGGTATAGTTTTACCAAAAATCCTACTCCTCTATGTCCAGCGACTTCGCCTTTGTGATACATAATGAAATTGCTTTTCTCGTCTATTCCTTCTCCTATTCTTCGCATCTCGCTTATGCCCATAATATCCCATTTGATGTTTTTATTAGCTAACTTTAACTCTTCCAGACTCTCTGGTGTTCTCAAGGTTCTTGTGTTTAGTGTACACAGATATAGACTGTTTCTATTTCGTGTCCGTTGTCTTGTATTAGATGGCAGATTTGTTGGAGGGTGTTGGTCGTCTTCCCCCACGGTGACCGGCCGGCTTGGGGTGCGTTAATAATAATAGCATAATGATATACTTAGTCTCTAATAAAGTACAAGTTCTACAAATAAATAATAAATAAAATTAGGGAAGGATGTTTATCGATAAATAAAAAATCTTCTGGGCAGCACTAAAATCGCCATTTTATGCGGCCACAGGACGTCACACCGGCTTCAATTTTATGTTGACATGTCATTATCATAGTTTTTCTACCTCATTGGTCTATAGTCTATACCACAGAGTCCTGAGTATGTACATTTGTAATTTGTATAAACCAATTTCTGTCAAACAAATAGTGTCAATTTGCCCAAATTTGCCTGTTTCGGCCTGTCGGCTGTGTCTTGGCCGTGTTTTGTGACGAGACGATTAACTGTTTTATAATAAATAATGTTTAATGTTGTGTTATTCTCTTTTGTGTTAAATGTTTTATAAATGAACTCTAAGTTTGCAAAAAAAACTATAAACTCCTTTAACCTAACCTGTACTATACCTAAAATACTGAGGCTTAGTTTTTGTCACCTTAGCGAAAAATATTTAATATGAACGCCTTATTGGACTACGGTTCCTCATCCAGTGATACCGACGAAGATTATGATGAAAAGTAATGGCCCTGGAATTGTTTTAGTTATATATTTGAAGTAAATCGGCGGTCATTGAGTAACCCAAACTGGTCTTATATTTTGTACTACTAAATTTCAGACCACATGCTGAGAACACCAAACCCAAGCTACCAAAACCTTCTATTGGAGAGTCTAGTTTACATACTTCAGTTTTCTCCAATCCTTTCGTCGCTGCGGAACTTGCAAAGGCTGCTATCCTAGAGAAACACGTCAAAATGGTATATGTTGACTTTCTTATGTTAAAATTTTGCCTAAACATGTATCTGCAGTCATGTATTGAACATACCGAGTTAACGAATATCAAATTCAACAATTGTTAAGTTAAAAATAAAGTCTAATTTTTATGTTATTTTGATAATTGGCTTGGCTTTGCTACCGCCTTTGAATAAATGAGGCAATGAGTGCAATAGATATAGAGTGTATGTACTTCTAGTAAATTTACTACTAACTAATTCATTAACAATTAATTCAATGCCTTTTCTCATTCTATTTTTTTTTTTGCATCTGAACTGGTAATTGTTTTAATCCTAATTTCATTAAAAAGTATAGTATAAAGTTGTCCACACAATCGTCAAGTACATAGGCGTTGACTGTAAGGTTCCAGGTAAAGACACTGCTCAGACAATAAATGGAAAACGTATATGTTGGAACTATAGAAAAGGAAGATGTCGATTTGGTCACAACTGTAAGTATGCTCATGACACAGACATACAGAAGTCTCCTGAAGAAATTGAGGCTGACAAACAGGTATTATCATTAACTTGTAAAATAGTTTGTATGAAATCATATCATCATTACATAGTATAGAACAACGTCGATTTCTGCTGTCTGTTACCTTGTATGCTTAGAACTTCGAAACTATGCAACAGATTTTGATGCGTTATTGGTATCAAAGGGGTGGTTTGTTTGTGGGTGGATGAAAAAGTGTTAATGGTCAGCTAGTATTTGTATAAAATAATTATTATGTACAATATTATTCTACTAAAATTTGTTAATATTTATTAGGCTCCAGTTAGTTTAAAAGTGCTCAAAATATAAGTTTATAGATAAATTATATTTCCAAAATTATTTCACCAAAATATTTAACTTTAATATAAGAAATTGGACTGTACTTTATTTTTACAGAAGTTGAAAGCAGTGGTGTGTGAAGGTGCTGGAACAATGACATCAGCATTACCGCCAGTCACAACTTTTGATCCCGTTTCATCCACTGATGATGCTATATGGGAGGGTGGAGCAGATAAAAGAAAATTAAAAAGACCCGGGTTGAGCCAAAATCTTGTGCCCGGCAAGAAAGTACTCAAGATATACAGAGAGCAAAAAATCAAAGATGCTAATAAAAATTGATTATATTTTATATTAATTATTTTGAGTATAATGGTGCCTATTTTAGATGGGAATTATAATAATTATTATTTATATGTATATGTAATTTAGCACCAGAAAAGATTTATAGAATTTATAGCTGTAAAGGATAGCTTGTTGACTGTGTACAACAAGAACCTTGGTATTTTTTTTGGACATGGACACATGGAGTGTAATGATTACATATGTAATGACAGTAGTAGCACTTTTATAATTTTTTCTTATTAATTATTTGCCAAATTAATAATTGTTAATTTCCAAAATGAAGTATATAGTAAAAATATACTTAAATAATAATAATTGATATGTATTTTTTACTATCAATCACACACATTTTTATACTACACATTCCTACCTTACTAAAAGTCTGCTCAACATTCTTGAACGTTGAGCAGACTTAAATGTTCTTTTTTTTGTTTTTTCCTGTGTTTATTCCTATCGAAGTACATGACCTCTCAGAGACCTTTAATGTAAATGTACATAATATGTATTACATTTATAAACTATTAATTTATTAGTCAAATATAAATTGAATTTGAAACTATTTTTTTTAATTTTACCCTGACGTTTTTTTTTTATGGGATAGGAGGGCAAACGAGCAAGCGTGTCTCCTGATGGTAAGCAACTAACGCCGCCCATGGACACCGGCAACACCTATAGTGTTACTTTTGCGTTGCTGACCTTTAAGGGATAGGGAATGGAGGGCCTCCGGGTACCTCTCTCACCGAACGAAACGCGGCGTGAGCCACTTTACGTCGATCTTCTGAGAGGTCGTGGTATTTCACCGGTCAAGCCGGCCCATTCATGCAGCGAACTGCTTGAAAGATAATATTATAATATCATGTATACTATATTAAGATTATATTTATTTGCATCATGATCTTTCATTTGCTAGTCTCGGTGGTCCAGTGGCTTCTGAATCCTGGCACACACCAATGACTTTTCGAAAATTAAATAATTTCGAAAGTTATGTGTGATAAATATCGATGGCTTATAACTTTGTGCCCGGTATGGCAATAGGTTCGCCACCTATTCCATTTGGGACGTAAACATAGCGGCGAGTCGAGGCTTAACTGCCACTGCCCCATCTTAGGGTAGAAAAAGGCGAAGTTATGTTATCTATACTAATATTATAAAGAGGAAAGATTTGTATTTTTGTATGTAACGAATAAACTTAAAAAGTACTGGTCCGATTTTAATAATTCTTTTTTCATTAGAAAGTTACATTATCCCCGAGAAACATAGGCTAAACTTTATTTTAAAAGTTTAGCCTATGTTTCTCGGGGATAATGTAACTGTAACTGTAATCAGGGTTCCGTAATATATTTGGGTTTTTCGGACTTATTTTACGTTACTTATTTTACGTACGCTGCGTAAACTATAAAAGATAGAACCATAGAATGTTCTAATTAATTGTAGATCTTATAAATATCTACAAAAAAGTCAACAACATACTATACCTATCTATGTCAAGTCAGGAACAACAACCATTTTTTATCTTGTTTTTTTTTGATTACATTTAAACGCGTTTATTATACTCGTGCTATTAATCCTTAACAAAATAAATTATTTCATCGCTAAGTATTGTTTATGTAGATAATATTTAGTCTTTCAATGATTATAATCGCACGGTTGGTTTTGAAGTTATGAACGATTTCTCCTGCACGGCCCGTTGCAAAGTTAGCAGGGCGGGAGTGCGCGTGCGGGAGGGGAGTTTACTAGATGTGAGTAAGGTACATGTGTAATGGAACGAGATTTCTTATTAAGGAGCTAAAAGATAATTTAAGTAGCTAAGCTTATCACCGGCCCTGCAGCTGGTGAATTAGCTCATATACTAAGAATGCCCATGATCCCTACTGATTTGTCTATAGGTACCCTTCAAAAGGCTTCCAATCTCCAGTAAAAATTTCTTTCGCGCTAACGATGAACAAATCCCAGGGCTTAACATTGAAATTAGTAGGAATTGATTTACGAAAAGAATGTTTACGCATGGACAACTTTACGTTGCCATAACACGGGTCGGGGCTCCCAACCATCACTATATTTTTTACCTGAAACTTAATTTAACGTCAAATATTGTTTATAGAGAAGCTCTACAATAATCGCTTTATATATTCTAAAACAATTGGTTGCACTTCGGGACTGTCGGCAGAAGTGAAAACTTAGTATTGATTACATTTAAATATTTTCATCATTAACAACTTTAACATCCACTAGACAATCTATACAGCCTGCCAATAATGACTATATCGTCGATGTTAGTGTCGGTGGCTGTGAATTGACCCGGGAATCCTTTTTCTGACCGTGTCTTTCCTGGCTAGGCTTCTTGCAGCAGTAACCGATATCCACGCGGGCGGAGCAGCGGGCGACTGTGATATTTACCATACTCTTCTGAAACGGCTAGACTGATTCTCTTGAAATTTTGTGTGCATATCGGGTAGCTCTGAGAATAGGACAAAATCTTTCATCCCCCTAAATGTCAAGGGTAGTCCACTCCTAAATTTTTTTTTTAAATTTTCCATAATTTTAAGGTTTTTATTTTTTAAATTAAACAACATACAAAAATGCATACTATCCTAAATTTTCAGATCAACACCTATTTTTAAAATGGATTCTTTTGGCAAGACAACGTTTGTCGGGTCAGCTAGTGTATCATCATCATTACATAGTATAAAACATTTTTTTAATAGTTAGAGGGAGTCAACGGGGTGGTTTTGATCTATAATTCATGTAGTAAAAGAAAGTGATAATTTTCAAGATTTAGAACTTTAATCGCAAACGCTGCCTGAACCCTAAGTGATAAATCAAAACAACGTACTACATTATTATACACCTTTAAAAGGTCTACAAAAAAGTTCGCGAGGGCATATGTCTATATCTTAGGGATAACCCACAATGCCCATTTTTTTTTTACTCTTTACGAGAAATAATGGCCTATTTACCAAGCGATTTTAAACATTACAGTATTAATATTCATCTAATTAAGTATCTTAAATAGATTGTGCATGTAATATAGATGATCCTGGCCCTTTATAGCATGCAATTTAAAAAAAATATTTTCGAAGATAATGCAGTATTAACATAGCGGGACAGCAGATAATACTTTTGATGCGGAACAACGTTCGCCGGGTCAGCTAGTTACATAGTATAAAACAAAGTCACTTTCCGCTGTCTGTCCCCTTGTATGCGTATATCTTTGAAACTACGCAACGGATTTTGATGCATCGTCATCAGCCTATTGCAGTCCACTGCTGGATATAGGCCTCTCCCAATGTGCGTCATAACATCCGATTCTCTGCCTTCCGCATCCAGTCTTTACCAGCAGCCTTTCAGAGGTCATCTGACCATCGGGCTGGTGGGCGTCCTACGCTACGTTTACCAAGACGCGGTCTCCACTCTATAACCTTCTTACTCCATCTACCATCGGTCCTTCGGCAGATATGACCAGCCCATTGCCACTTCAGCGAGCTTATTCTACGAGCTATGTCGGTTACTCCGGTTCTCTGTCTGATATACTCATTTCTGAGTTTATCTTTCAGAGATACTCCGAGCATAGCTCGCTCCATAGCTCGCTGAGCGACTTTAAATTTGTGGACTAGCCCCACCGTGAGTGTCCACGTTTTGGCACCGTAGGTCATCACCGGTACGACGCACTGATCAAAGACTTTGGTCTTCAGGCATTGCGGCATGTAGAAAGAATGAATGATGCAAAATTGATTAAGCACATGTACAGTATACAAGCGGAAGGATGTTGGAGTCGATGAGGGCGACCACAGACTTTCTATGATCAAATTAAACGTGTGTTTAAGAAAGATGATGCCAGGAGTCTTAAAAACCGGCGAGCATGTGACTATGTTAATTGAAAGTCAAAGTAGGGAGAAATGAAAGAACCATTCCTTATTACGCTCTGTTTTCTCTGCCTACCTCACAGAGACTTCGTGTAAAGATCAGACACTCTCAACAAAGATAACCACAAGTCAGAATTAGTACGACAATATTTTCGGTGTCGGCAAAAGTTTCGGTCAAATTTGGCCGAAACCGAAACTTCCGCCGAAACTGGATTTTTGGCCGAAACTTAAACCGAACTTTCGATCGGACACTACATAAAATACTAGCGTTGCGGGTGAGTCTACCAATGACATTGCTGCGCCAACATCTGACGAGGGCATTACCATAGAAGAAATTGAATGGTCGATACAAGCATGTTAAATGGTATCTCGGCAAGTGACTTGGCGTGAAGTTCTTTAAGTGTGTTGTTTTCATTTTCGCTAAATTAATTTGTCCCTTTATTTACAGTTTTGATTTGCATAAATGCACATAATAGACTATTTACTGTAAGACGTACATATTGTATGATACAAATTAATTATTCAGTTACTTTCCACATTATAAAAGCTACTTTTATAAATACTAGTCCGTGTAACTAAAATACTAAATAATATAAAATATAATAATACTAAATACCTCCTTAGAAATAGGAAATAATAACGCTACGTACAAAAAAGGATTTTCTGTTACCTATATAACACCGTGATTTTATTTACAATTCTAGATTATGGTAAATAAAGTAAAGTAGATTCTTCTAGTATAAGTAGAGTTAAATTAGTTATTATATTTCAAGTCATATAACGTAAAAGCAATCATTGCAGTTATCCAGAACAAACATTCTTTATGTTTCCTGGAATACAGAAGTAACTGTGGTTTTTAGAGTATCTAGAAGTAAATCAAGCTCTTCCAAAATGAAATAACATGTATAAAGGCAACAACTAATTTTCTCTATAAAACTTACCACTTTCTACAACTCGTAAAAAAAAATAAGACAGTTTTTTTTAAACTCCTGAAATGTGGGTGAAAATCACTTATGTACTGCTTTTTTCCAGGACTAGTACGATATGTGTGATGTCAGGAACTTTAAAATGCTGTAAATTTTGTGTGACAGGAGTTATGGACGTCAAAGATGCGAGTGAGTCGTGAACCGCTCTGATCTACCTCTCTTCCAATGAAAGGGGCTTGGCGTAAAGTTATGTATCTGTATGTAGACACGCATTTCATAGTTTGAGATTGTGACCAGGACCAGATCTCTTCTAAGAAACAATATCTTCCGTAGATCCTGCTGTAGGATTAGAATATATGTAGATATTGTTTATACAGTAGTAGAACCAAGCAGTTCGCTGCACGAATGGGTGATGATGATCGACGTAAAGTGGCTCATGCCGCATTTCGTTTGTCTCCATCCTTTTAGATCCTACTCCCTTAAAGGTCGGCAACGCACCACGGTATTCATGGGCGGTCACATGCTCGATGGCCCTCGCATAAAAAAGAATAGAAAAGTTGCATAATATAGTTGTGCAATACTGTCTCTACCACAACCTACTAATCTACTAATCAAAACTATTTACTATCAGTATTTTTAATAGCGTACAATTAATTTTGTTGCAGTTCAATTGTTGGAAAAGAAATGGAAGAACGCAAGAGATTCCTACCTGAAAGAGAAAAGACTAAAAGAGACGCACAACAAAAATAATGGTATCGTACGAAAAAAGCGCGAGTACAATCACTTTAAGCTGTTGACATTTCTGGACGAACACAGAAATTCTGAATATAATTCGCCAGAAATTAATGAAAATCAAGAGTCTATGAACAATTTAGGAAACCAAAGCAACGGCACGGATTGTAGGGAATGTATACAACATATTACTGAAGAAGAAGAAGAATTAGAGATAAGGGTGAAAGCGGAGACTCGAACACCAATAATAGAAAGGCATAAGCAAGAACAAATGAGAAGTTCGCAAAGTTGTTCACAGAGTAGTTTGGCACAACCCCAGACTGGAACACACTCGGCGGCTGTTAAAGACATCTTGCTGTCATTAATGCCAGACCTGGAAAGCTTGACCAGACAACAGTACCTACATGGGTTTCCGTCTGGGTGTTTTAAATTTATTAAATAATATAATATTTGAGAACAGCACCAACGAAAGTTAGGTTATATCTACACTTGAAAACACTGCTGAATGAAATAAATAACAAAAATAATCGTATACTTCTTTTACAATAAGTACGATGTGAAGAGCACCCCTTCATTCCTTTGACTACTTGCGGTCAACCTAAAATCTTTTGTCCCCATTATTTATGGGGATTTGCTACTCAGGATTCAAACCAGAGACTTCTAATTTAGAAGCGTGATCGATACAAATCGACGATATAAGACAATGACTTAATTTGAGTAATACTTTTTGTAGTCTAGTTTTTTAAATTTCCTCAGTACCTAATTTTGATTTTCTACTTTATTAAAATAGTCATAATGATAGCATTGGCATATACTGAAGAAGAGAAATGTAATGTAAGAAAACATGATTGAGAGAGATTGTGTGAAAGATAATACGATTAGGAAGGGTTCGGCGTGAAAGAAGCGAATGCCGACCCCCAAATTATGGGAACAGGGCAGGAAGATGATGAATGACAATGATAGCAAGTCACCTAGCATTAAAAACTCATGCTTTTAGATGTAATGAGATGGGTCTCAGACACATAATTCCAAGATAACATGCAGATGCTTCTTTTTAATAATATCTATGTAGGAAATTACAGTTTTCAATGCCTTCGTTGTAAGCTTATGAGGTTTCCAGAAACAGCTCGGAGGGCGATATCAACCTTCAGCTCCATTTCGTCAGTGGCAGATGAAAACTTAAATTCTCTTACACAGTGGGATATAACTGTCTTTAGTATTGCCATTGCGTATTTTTTACCTGTAAAACAGATGGTTGACAAATAATCATATCATCGTACTAATATTATAAATGCGAAAGGACGTTTATTTGTTACCTTTTCACGCAAACACTACTCAGTTATCATGAAACTTTGTATATAAAGGTACTCTTGAAATTATCAGGAGTAAGATAGGGTACTAGCTACTTTTACGGCTTATTATAATATAAGATATAATTATAAACATCATCTAGCGGTTAATTTGTTATCGATGGTATAACGACTATTGTGCGGAACGAAGTTCGCCGGGTCAGGTAGTGAGTATATAAAAGTTTAATACCAAATCGATGTTCAATTTAAACTATTTGATTGATTGTTTGTTTGATCATTATGATTTCTATCATAAGTTTCGATGGTGTAGTGGTACAGCGTCAACTTCTGGTGTCTGAGATACAAGACCTTCCGGAAGTTATATGCAATAAATATCGATGACACACAAGTCATTGTTATAACATAAATTTCGAAAAATTATTTTGGTTATCACGGCTTTTGCAAAGTGCCTAAAACTCGCATGTTATATCAAGAAGTTATCGAGAACATATTTAGTTTGTATTATCATATATTCGTATTTAGAATATTATTGTATCTCCATCATTTTCTAGGGATAGTAGAGAACTCACCTATACAAGCCCTTCTACCGTAACTGAAAGGCAAGTATGAAGCGGGACAGACAGCGTGCTGATCTTCGAGCCAACGTTCAGGACGAAATAGAGCTGCATCCTCTCCCCAGATGTGAACAGACCGACCGGCGCCCCAAATGTTGATTATACAGTTGCTACCTTTTGGAAGAGTGAAAGAATCTGAAAGGACATTATTTGGCCGGTTAAATAACATCCGGAATCTTAAAACAATTTATGCATGTCCTTTGTCCGGTTTTCTCAAGTATCCATGAAATGGTAAGCAACTTGCAACTAGCGCCTTTCAAGGACAGAAGGAGTCAAGAGTGAGATGTAGCATGGGCTACTCTATACGTCGATATTCTGAAAATTCATGGTATTTGACCGGTCGGTCCTGCTCCTTTATGAGCCAATTAAGATTGCTCTGCTTTGCCAAGTATGATTAAGTGTACTAACTTAAATGCAGGTCCTTGTCTGCGTAGCGCATGACTGCAGGCGCTGGCGGGAACAATCTTAAGGTTTCATTGATCACAGCCTCCAGGTACTTCATTTCAGCTAGATCCTTCTCCGTAACTGAACGCTTACTCTTTCCAAATATAGTCTTTAGCCTCAAAAATAATAAATTCGCGAAGATTACACTTTCTGTTTATCTGTTTATATTAACTTTTTTATGGGATAGGAGGGCAAACGAGCAAGCGTGTCACCTGATGGTAAGCAACCTACGCTGCCCATGGACTTCAGTAACACATATAGTGTTACCGTTGCGTTGCCGACCTTTAAGGGAGTAGGATGGGGAAGGGGTGGGCCTTCGAGTACCTCTCTTACCGAACGAAACCCGGCATGTGCCACATTACGTCGATCTTCTAAGAGGTAAATATATTATCTTGACCCGTAATTCTCGCGTCCCAAATAGCGGCGAAAGGTATTGCCGTATATCGGATACAAAATGTTATTCGTAGATATTGTCGCTGGTGTGCGGCAGGATTCTACTTTAAAGAGATGTCGAGAACAATGTTGTGTCAGATAGTCTGCATAAGGTCGTTCAGTCGGCTTTTACGACACCCACGGACAAAGATAGGGCGGCATTAAACTCTAGGTCGGTGCACAAGTCCAATTTCTTATTAATTTCATATAATTTATCATGATAAACAAAGAGATTATTATTTTCCTAAGCGGGATAAGGGCACGAAACGCGACATGAGTCATTTTTGTTACATGGTTTATTTCTGAGAGATGATCGAACCAGTGAAATGGATGGTAGAGCAATTTATGGAGTATGCTAATGTGTATTCTTGGGTTTGTAGAATACTCACTCAGCATACACCATTTCTTGTACGTCAGTGTGACGTCCGATCATAAGTAAAGCGAAAGACATGGCTGTCGCAACTGTCTCCTGTCCAGCAAGAATAATTGTGTCCACTTCGGATCTGATCTGTTTCTCTGTCAAACTTGGATTAATATCCACGAGGTCGAATAGTATGTCCAGATATGATTTGAAATTCGGCACTTCGAACACTGAAAGTTTAATCTGTTTAAATAGACATATTATTTACTAGCTAATGCCTGCAACTTCTTCCGCGTGGAAAGCAAAAAGCCTATGCCTGTGCCATTATAAGGATTCATTGCTCACCCCCAATTAGTGATAGCGTGATAATATTTAGCCTATGTGTTGACCTGACCTCTTGGCAATATTAATGCAAAATTGAACATGAAAGCATGCAGTACTTTTAAAGTTTAACAGCAATAAACATACAGATAAACAGACAAAAATTCTAAAAACCATATTTTTGGGTACGGTATCGACGATCATAAAATTTTATTAAATGTGTAGATACATTCTGTAAGGGTTCATGATAATGTATTTATGTCAATTATGTTTAAAAACATGCATACCATTTTGATTAGTACTTTCAAAATTAATATTCCCTTTATTTATTTTAATTCTTCGCTCTTCTTTCCTTTTCTTGATAATCTGTGTCAGAAAGTAAATAATGTAATAAAATGTCAAGAGATATGAAAGTGAAAGAAGCGAGTGAAGTAAGTTGTGCCTTATGCCGCCTATTTTCGCTGCCTTTCCTACAAGGGACATGGCGTGAAGTTTGTATATATAACAAATGCGTGTGGAGAATGCCATTATCATCATTGCATAGTATAAAATATACCTAGTCACTTTCCGCTGTCTGTCCCCTTATATGCTTATATCTTTAAAACTACGCAACGGATTTTAATACAGTTTTTTTAATAGTTAGAGGGTGCCAACGGGGTGGTTTTCATCTATAATTCAAATATGACGATAATTCTCGAGATTTAGCATTTTAATTGCAAACGCTGGCTGAACCCTAAGTGATAGATCAAAACAATATTCCACATTATTAAACACCTTCCGAAGGTCTACAAAAAAGTCCGCGAGGGCATATGTAGGGGATAACCTTACCAACTCTTAAGGATAACCCAAATGACCATTTTTATTTTTTTACTTTTTACGTGAAATAATGGTTTATTTATGAGGCGATTTTAAACATTACAGCATTAATTTTCATTCAATTAAGTGTCTTAAATAGATTGTGCATGTAACATAGACGACCCTGGCCCTTTACAGCATGCAATTTAAACGAATATTTTCGAAGATATTGCAGTATTCACATAGCGGGACAGGAGTTAAAGCTGATAAATAGCACAAATTGAACCTCATGGTATCCAAAATTTACTCATTGATTACATTTGATGCGGAACAAAGTTCGCTGGGTCAGCTAGTTACAAATACATAAAATTATAGTATCTTGTCGTGATGTCAAAATAGCAGACATTTGAGGGACAAAGACGATTTTGCTTTTTTAGCCTTTCTAGTTCCGGGTAATCTCTGAGACGGCTGGTACCTATGAAACCAGGTACAACCACCATTACCTACCAGTTAATTGCTATATAGCTAACTGGTTCGCTGGGTCAACCACCCAGCGAACTTTGTTTCGCCTCAGAAGAAATAAAAATGGTCATTGTGGGTTATCCTTAAGAGATAGACATACATCATCGCGGACTTTTATGTAGACCTTTTAAAGGTCTATAATAATGTAGTACATTATTGTGATTTATAAGTTAGGCCAGCGTTTGCAATTAAAGTGCTCGAATCTCGAAAATCATAACTTTTTTAAATATATTATACATAAATTGTACACAAAAACCACGCTGTTGAGACCCTGTCTAGAAAACCAAACCGCATCAAATGCCGATGCGTAATTTCAAAGATCTAAGCATATTAGGGGACAGAAAGCGGAAAGCAACTTTGTTTTATACTTTGTAATGATGTATTGTTGATGATATGATGATGATGGATTTTATTCTATTCTATTGCCATTCAATATATTACAATTTGATGTTTTTACGAACCTTTTCAGAAATTTGATGTAAGACTGCCACGCACTTCTTCATCTCATTATAATTCGCTGTCAACTTGTAAATCCACTCGGGATGTGTCTATATGTTGAGTCCCCTAGCAATGAGCAGCTCCAAACAACGGTTGAATGCTGAATAGTATTCAGGTGTCACGATACCAGTTTCTGATATATTAGTCACGCCCAGAGCGGTTTCTTTATAAGAAATTATTTAATATGTTAATTTTACACAATGACATAAAATAAATATTACTCTGATACTCATTCTCTTTCCTCATGTGGCTGTCCAAAGAGGTGAAGAATATAAGGAATATAAGTGAATTCTAACTGACCACTCAGAATAACGACATAAATTGGTTATCGCCGCGTTTCTTTCGGAGGGTGTTATCCGGAAGCACAGCTCCTCTCCATCTTCGTCGTACTTCTAACTCAACAGAAAAGCCCGAAACACACCTGTAACACAGGAGTCACTTGACTCTGTCACTTGACTTGACACTTGAGTCACACCTGACCACATATAGTGTTATAGTTGCGTTGTCGGCTCTTACAATGGGATACGGGTTGGGACGGAAGTGGGATGGGAAGGGGGGGAGGAAAGGTGTTGGGCGTCCGGATACCTCTCGCACGCGGCGAGAGCCACTTTAGGTCGAGATTCTTAAAGGTCGTGGTATTTCACCGCTCGAGCCAGTCCATTCATGCAGCAAGCTGTGTTGGCTCTACCACTGTAAATGCCTTCACCTTGGTTTATTGAAGATGTGTTCAAGGTGTATAAGATATCAGTCTTTATATGGAAAACTTGAAACTTGAAAAACTTGAAACTTGAAAAAGTCCAGTTTATATTTAATGAAAATTATTTCTGAAGTTGCCAGAGGCAATTACGATATATGGGTACAAAAAAAGATGTCCATACTAGTGATGTTACGAATGTTAGATTTTGGACATTCGCGAATGCGAATGCAAATATTTCTTATAAACATTCGCGAATGCGAATATGTCTTTTAAGCCTTGCCAAACGCGTTCAAACGATTCTCCGACCTATATTGTACACAAAATTTCATCAAAATCGGTCAAGCCAATCGGTTCCGTTTTTTAGTGTATAATAAGATGCCAAGAAAAATATTTTGACAAAGTTTCATACTTAAAATACGTGTCTTCTTCTTGATTTTGCTATCGTGTTCAATCTTGCGATTGGAGTTTTATAAAAAAAATATGAACTTACGAAAAATATTTAATCTTTTAAAATGGATCAAACTGCATACGGTGTGTAAACTTAATTCAAATCGGTTTAGAAATTTCGGGTCTATCGCGAAAAAACAACGTGATACGTACTTTGCACATGATAAGTTTTTTTAAGTTTGAGAAATGAAGGTACTGCACAAAATCTGCAGCGTGGCTGTCGCTGACCGCGTCGAAAACAAGGTTGTCACTAAGGAAGTTGGATTGAAAGAGAGGGTCGATGTAAAAGTAAGAATGCAAGTAAGAATGCAATGGGGCATGCTCCGATGATTCGGACATATAGAATTTTAACAGTAGTAGAGCCAAGCAGTTCGCTGCTTGAATGGGCCCGTTTCGACCGGTGAAATAGCACGACCTCTCAGAAGATCGACGTAAAGTGGCCCATGCCGCGTTTCTTTTGTGAGAAAACTAAAACTAAAATACAATACCCGTTTAATACCCGGAGGCCTACCTCCCTTCCCCATCCTTTTCTATCCTATCCCCTTAAAGATCGGTAACGCAACTGTAACACTATATGTGTTGCAGGTGTCCATGGGCGGCGCTGGTCACTTACCATCAGGTGATACACCTGCTCGTTTGCCCTCCTATCCCAAGAATGATAAGAAAAAATGGATGATTCAAGATTTACTAAGAAGATATACAATGCAAAAGCAGAGGGATGTAGGAGTCGGAGACCGCCACACTTTCCATGACCAAATAGAACGAGTCTTGGAGGAAGGTGATGTCAAGAGCCTTAAAATTCGACGAGCGTGTATGACAAGAATTGTGAGTGTCAGTGAAGCGATGGAGGCGTGTATGAATCGCCTCTTGTGGCACTCTGTTCTTAACTGTTCTGTAACTTAAATTAGGAGGATCCACAATAATTATATTTGTAATTCACTCACCTATATTTGTTTATAAAAGTATTAACTTTTATAAACAATTACTAAACAAAATATAAATATTAGTTTTCGTATTATCAGTCTATTCTCTCATACAACATACATTCGCATTATTTCCCTAAACATTCGCGAATGCGAATATCCAAAAGCATGCGAATATTCGCGTATGCGAATGCGAATATTCGTTACATCACTAGTCCATACTTACGACATATAGTCTGCAATGTGCTGTAAGCGAGATATTTCTGAAGAATATCAAACGGTTCCTTTCCATGTTCTGCTAAAAGTTTAACAACCAAATTCTGGGCTTGCTCGTTGAACACGCCGGTATACCCATCCACTATAGCCGCGTTGAAGGTTCCGCCCAATTTCTTAATGGACTGTTTCCAAATTGTGGCTAAAAATGTAATATGTTTATTAAAATGCCAATTGCTAAAGAACATTACTAATTGTCTGTCTGTCTGTTTGTTCAGGATAATCGGTGAACTGGACCAATTTTGATGGAACTTTTATTGTCAGGTAGCTGGTATAATAAGGAGTAACTTAGGATAATTTTATTTACTAATTTTAAAACTTATTTTATTTATTAACACGGAGAGCAACTCGATGATAGCAATCCAAATTGCTTACTGATTACTTTCCCGAGATTGTGTAGATCAACATTAACAAAATATAATGAAATGAACTTTTTGTGATTCTTTACGAAATGATAATCCTTGCTTGCAATAACTGATAGTGTACTAACTTATAATTTGACTAGCTGACCCGGTGAACTTTGTCCCGCATCAAACGTAATAAATGAGTACAATTTGGATATTAATAGTGTCCGACGGAAGGTCTATTTTTGGCCGAAGCCGAAGCCGATTAATCGGCAATCTCCACAACCTTCGGCAGAGCCGAAGGTTTTAAACTATTAGTAATTTAATAATTTTCTTCAATATTATCCACAGCTAAAGAAGAATATCCGCGTAAAGAGGCTCATGCCGCATTTTTTTCGGTGACAGAGGTATCCGCACAGAACTAAGTGCAGTCTGGTCCGTCAGTCACTCACTCTTTCGTAACAGTTCGTTTAATACCGACTGTTCGACTGCCAAAAATCCTGCCAAAAATGGATTTTTGGCCAAAGGTGGCCGAAGCCGAAGTTTCGGTCGGACACTAGATATTAAAAAGTTCAATTTGTGCTATTTATCGGTACACTTCTTCGCCGGTAGTGCCGGTACAAATGCGCGACGCAAATTCTATATCCCGCTGTGTTAATACTGCAATATCTTCGAAAATATTCTTTTAAATTACATGGTGTAAAGGGCCATATTGATCTATATTAAAAGCACAATCTAATTAAGACACTTAACTGGATGAAAATTAAGGCCGTAATGTTTAAAATCGCTTCGCAATTAAGCCATTATTATAAGCTTTTATTTACCTTGCACTGTATGTATGTATGTATGTATGTAAGTATGTATGTTCGGTGGAATCTTGTAACTCAATTTTGAAGTAGATACCTTCAACCGATTGAGCTGAAATTTTGTATACACGTTTACTTTGGATGACAATGCATGATATAATGTATGACATCATTCTATATCCAATATGGCGGACGACCCAAGATGGCGGAATGGATATTTTGAATGCATTTCTGCAATATGGGTATCAAATGAAAGGGCTTGTTGATAGTAGCTCGAAAAATAATGTGACGTCATTCTAAATCCAATACGGTGGAATAAATATTTGTGTTTCTACTATATGGGTATCAAATGGCCCTTTCATTAAAGAGTTATATGAGAACTTCAAAAACTATGTCTCGGTGGTTCAGTAAACTAGTCCGCTTCTGAATCAGGAAGTCTTGGGTGCGAATTTGGCCTCACACCAATGTCTTTCGAAATTCCTCTCGAAAGTCATGTGTGATAAATATTTTTGACTGACCACTTTGTGCTCGCTGTATGGCAACAGTGGTAGAGCCCAGCAATTCACTGTATGAATGGGCTGGCTCGATCGGTGAAATACCACAACCAGCTCACGCCGGGTTTCTTTGGGTGAGAGAGGTACCCGGAGGCCCACTCCCCTTCCCCATCCCTTCCTACTCCCATATCCTACATCCTACTCCCTTAAAGATCGTTGAAGCGTAAATATAGTGGCGAGTTGAGGCTTGACAGATGCTGCCTACACCTTCGGGTAGAAAAAGGAATCGAGCTATGTTATGTTATTAATTAATGTTATAAACAAATTAGAATGTGTATAAATATTATATATATCATAAGGTTTTCAATATGAGCGGCTAGATGTTAGTGGCCTGCTTGTTTGGCCGGTGTCAGTCAATCTGTTGTTTACTATTCAGTCACTGATGCTAAATCACCATGTCAAGATACAGGGTTAAGCGGCGCGTCCAAATTTATAATCAAAATGAGTTAGTGCTAACATTGAGAACCTTACGACCACTTTACGGCTGAGGCGGTAGTCCATCACAGTCGACGGCTTTCCGTTGACCTATGTTTTAATAGTTAACAGTGTTTTAATTGTGGTCAGCCACGCAATCTGCTGCATGAATGGGCCGGTTCGACCGGTGTAATGCCATGCCCTTTCAGGATACCGACGTAAATTGGACAGGATTTAATAACTTTAACATGATTGCTACACTAACGGATTGTAATGGTGTTATAGGTATTATTAGAATTAAACACAGTGGATGGTGGGAACGAACTATAACTTTTATTACAACTCACTCCTATGTTACACTCAGGTCAGCAAGCATAAAGTACTGATTAAAACAACAGATGGCGTTACACATCACAAGTAGTTAAACATATTTTGTTATTAAACAACAGTCCCACATAACAAAATTAAGTTGCAAAATCAACAAATAAGTAACAAAAAAAATTGTTTACTTAGGCTCGAAACTCTTTGCTGCTGGTCAAGCATACGCGGCCTTAAGTAGAGAAAAGACTTTAGGAGGTCTCCTCATTGAAGAGTTGGACTGTTCGAAATTAACTGGCAAATGACCTTGTAACAATGATGCTTTGAATGAGATGAAGAGACTGAGAAACTTACCCATCGATAACTAAAAACTTGAAAATAATTTAAAGAAAAAAACTTTTTTAAAGAAGCTTTTATTTAAACGCTCTAAAAAGTATAAAATAATTTTAACCTTATACATTTTAACTATCAACTTATAACCTTATTATATACAATTTATGTGATAATAAAAGCTTGTCGCTATGTTCAACCCAACCCTCCCTCCCTCCACTTCCCATCCCAATTCCGACCCCTTCCATTTCCCATGGAAAGGGCCGGCAACGGAACTGTACCACTATATGTGTTCGGGTGTCCATATATATGTTATAAACCAAAAAAATATATTTGGATAATGCGATCCGTCACAGTAATCATTAAATCTAAAAAAATATTTCTAGATGGTTATGGATAGCCACTGATAGGTAATTAAACATAGCGACAAGCTTTTATTATCACATAAATTGTATATAATAAGGTTATAAGTTGATAGTTAAAATGTATAAGGTTAAAATTATTTTATACTTTTTAGAGCGTTTAAATAAAAGCTTCTTTAAAAAAGTTTTTTTCTTTAAATTATTTTAAGTAAAAAGGAAAATTATAATTGGGTTATGCTTAAGACATAGACATATGCCATCGCAGATTTTATTGTAGACCTTTTGAAGGTGTTTAATAATGTAGCACATTATCACTGCTATCGCTAGCGTTTGCAATTAAAGTGCTAAATCTCGACAATTATCATTTTTTCTTTAGTACATTATACATGAAATATAGAGAGAGAGAATTACATATTAAAACCACCCGTTGACGCATCAAAATCTGTTGCGTGGTTTTAAAGATATAAGGGGACAGACAGACTTTGTTTTAATCTATGTACCTAATGATTAAACAAGTGTACTTACAAGGTGCCGTTAATAAACCATCTCCAAGCCAAATTTTTCCAAAATTGTACAAGTATACTTTATCTACGAATGCGTTAGTGATCAATTTCACATCCCCCGGGTTTTGTACAACTACAAAACATAAACTTGGTTATTCATGAACACTATACCACACAGGAGGGAGTTGTTTATTTTGTAAATAGTAATTCGATTCGGTAACAAACATACACTTGTATAATTTCACTTCAAGTACTTTGCAGAGTAGCCAGGTGGTAGCCAGAGAGAGCAAAGCTCCAAAAGGCACGATTCTTATACACCTCACTCGCTTATTTGCCTTACATACTCGTGTCATACTCTTGTCATACACGCTTGTCGAACTTTAAAACATCTGACAGTATGAAGTGAGGCTAAGACTAAGGATCTCATGCGTTTGTATAAAAATCAGTGATAAAAAATTACAAAATTCATTACGACATCCGCCAATAGTATTTGATTTGCAATCGTTTTTTTTTTTAACTAACTAAAACTTGAAACTCAAATTTAAATAACAAGATAATATTATATATAAGATTAGATTACGTCGCATATATATATATATTGTAATTGACATAATTGTATACTAAAAGATCTCACCAAAATATGGTTCAGGTCCAAGCCATACCAATGTTCGGCCATTATTGTTTTCACAAGCTTCCGTTAAACGTAATAAGTGGTTGAAAATCACTAAAAATAAAAAATATTTATTCTAATTTTAACATATAATCCGAAATCTAAAGTAATCTAGGCACAACTTAGCTTTTTTTTATGTTATCATGAGGCAAACGAGCAGACTTGTCACCTGGTGGTGAACAACAAACGCCGCACATGGACACCTGAATACATATAGTGTTACAGTTGCGTTACAGACCCTCACAATGGGATATGAAAGGGGTCGGAATTGGGATGGGAAGGAGATAAGGAAAGGGGTTGGGCCTCCGAATATCTCTCTCACGAGCGAAACGCGACAAGAGCCACTTTACGTCGATATTCTGAGAGGTCGTGGTATTTCACCGGCCGAGCCGGCCCATTCAACTGCGCGGCTGCGTGGCTGAAAGAGCTGTATTCATTACTTTATTGCAATAAATTGATATTTAACATAACATAACTTGACGCCTTTTTCTACCCCAAGGTGTAGGCAGCGGCTGTTAAGCCTCGTCTCACCGTTATGTTTACGACCCAAATAGAATAGGTGGCGAACCTATTGCCATACTGGGCACAAAGTTGTCAGTTATCGATATTCGTCACACATGACTTACGAAAATAATTTCGGAAAGTCATTAGTGTGAGCCAGGATTCGAACCAGCCACTTCTTAATTCAGAAGCGGGTTGCTCGACCACTGGACCACCGAGACTATTCTAGTTATAAATCGATAATTCTTTCTCTATATCTGCCTACACCGCATTCAAGGGACTAATTAAGCACAGTTTTTAGCAATTAGTATAATTATATTGAAATAATTACGAACTTAGTTATCCTACAAGTCTCGGTAGTCCAGTGGTCGAGGTCCCAGCTTATGATTCAAAAGTTCGATTTTGGTATCACACCAACGATTTCTCGAAAGTTATGTGTGATACATATCGATGACTGACTTTGATTTTGTGCCCGGTGTAAATAATAGCAATAGATTCGCCACTTATTCAATTTGGACGTAACGATACGATTCGAGTCAAGGCTTTAACATCTACCTACAATATCGGGTAAAATTATGTGTGAAGTTACGTTATACTACGAGTACACTATTAAAGTAGTAAGTATTTTGTCAGGGTATTTTAAAAATACCTCACCATCGATCTTTCATCTGTATAGGAGACGATAAAAGTAGATACGACTAAGATAACCTAGGCCTAAAAATGTATATATAAAATTTATTGAGGTAAAATTTATTTTTAAAATGTGATAAAACCATATAATGCATTTCAACAGTGATAGAGCCACGCAGTTCACTGCATGAATGAGCCGGCTCGACCGGTGAAATACCACGACCTCTCGGAATATTGGCGTGATTTGGCTCGTGCCGCGTTTCGTTCGGTGAGAGAGGTATCCGGAGGCCCGATTCCCCTTTCCCCTTCCTACTCCCATAAAGGATGGCAACACACCACGGTGTTCATGAGCAGTGAGAAGTTACTTATTATCAGGTGACCCACTAGCTCGTTTGCCCTCCATATAACCATATTTTATACCATATAAAAGAATCGTAGTTTAATAACAGTCACAGGATAATAACAAACCTTTTCCACCACCAGGGGTCAGGAACTGATGAATATTTCCAATGAACGGCATTAGAGGGAAACCAGAAATGCCCACGTACTTGTTATGACGTCGTTTCTCCCACAACCAGAGCACCAGCAAAATGAAAGGGAAAACTAATACGGTCCAAGCATTCATTCTGAAATTTAAGGAGACGTTGACTCGTCAACTCTGTCCGTTTCTTTTAAATTATGTCTGACTGCTGTTAACTAGAGGTATCGTGTTCTGTCCTGAAAAAGGCTGACACGTTTTTGATAACAATTGATTTGTCACAGCATTGACTATGTCTATTTAAGTAAAATAATAAAATTACTTTTAAAAAAAGTTAAACCAACTTCTAGAAACGTAAACCACACAATCTATAAGTATATGAAAACAGTACCTCTTTTACTAAAGAAAAAGCGATAAATAACGTAACTTACTCATTCGTATACATAATATTTTTCACGAGTTTTAGTGATATTAATGAGTTGTGAACTTCAATAGAAGTTAGTTCATTTAAGTTCTTTTGTTCTGTTCAGTTTAGTAAATATATTTTCACTAATTACAAGTCCGTTTGTTAAATGGTTGATATTTTAGGGAGCTATAATTGTCATAAATAGGTACTTAGATAAAAGAGTATGCTAATACTTGCTGAGTATTTAAAAATTTTGAAATCGGTCCATAATTGACGAAAATATCGGTGAAAATACATAAAAATATATATATACATATATAATATATACATACAGACGAATCGAGACCCTCCTCCTTTTTTCGAAGTCAGTGAAAATACAGAATGAGTATGTCAGAGAAAGCTTGAAACTTGCGCCAATAAGAGGAAATCGCCTTGCGTGGTATGGGCATGTAATGAGGAGAAATGATACACATGTCGAGAAAAGAATGACGAATCTGAATTTGGAAGGAAACAAAGGAAGATGGAAACCGAAGAAAACATGGATGGATTGTGGGTGTTGCTGTGATAAACTCTAAGATAATGATTGCAAAGCATTGAAAAGGAAAACTTATTGTGCCGACCTTTGACGCCGAAAGAGGCCGAAGATTATGACGAATATTTTTAGTAGATAGAGCCGGATCGTTTGAGCGTGATTATGCTGATCAATCTCTTTTTGGAATTTCATCTTTGTGTTGTAGGTAGCGGCAGTTATCAGTTTAGTTAACGATGACTATAACTTCCTAATAGATTTCATAAAATCCGTTGAAATGAGCCGGGATTGAAACCCGAAACATCTGGATTCAGAAGCGAGTTTCTAAATTCAGTCGATACGACTAATTTGACCAAGATTGTTTTTGCTTATTCCACTAGATCTTAATTTGCTTGATAATCAAGGAACAACAAATAAATCAGATTTAGGCATTTGCGAAGGTAAATTATGTGAATTTAAATAAGTTTTAAATTGACAATTGAAATATACTTACGTTCTCAAAGCACGTAACTGGACTACTATTCAAGAAATCAATTACATATTATTTTGTATGTTTGTCAGCCTGTAATTTATATCTGCATAAATGACACTTATTATGTGTTGACAAGTTTAACTCTATACTTGTGTTGTCTAATAATAGTGTAGCTGTTGACAGTATCGCTTATGTCATAATTTTGCACACCTTTAATAGCATATAATTGAAAAGATGCACACTCCCTTATCTTCAGATGCGTCTTCAGCTCTTACTGAAACCCTTTTTATAACCTACTAGCTTACCCCGCGTAATAAATGAGTAAATTTGGATTTCATCAATCGTTCAATTTGTGCTATTTATCGGCCTTAACTGCTGACCCGCTATGTTAATACTGCAATATCTACGAAAATATTCTTTAAAATTGCATGCTATGAAGGGCCTGGATCATCTATACTACATGCACAATCTATTTAAGACACTTAATTGGATAAAAATTAATGCTGTAATGTTTAAAATCGCTTCGTTAATAGCTATATTATTCACATAAAAGTTACAAAAATAAATGCTTATTGTGGGTTATCCCTAACAGATAGACGTATGCCCTCGTGGACTTTTTTGTAGACCTTCTAAAGGTGTTTAATAATGTAGAACATTGTTTTGAACTATCACTTAGGGTTCAGCCAGCGCTTGCAATTAAAGTGCTAAATCTCGAAATTTATCATTTTTTTCTTTACATCATATATGAATTAAAGATCAAAACCACCCCGTTAACATCCTCTAACTAATAAAAAAAAATGATGTGGTGTCGTGGGACACCGGGTAGGAACGAAGTTCCTTCGGCTAATGTAGAATCGACACAAATTGCAAAAAAAAACGTGCTCAATTTTATGTAGGTTTTCTTGATTTTTCTCTTAAATTTTGCTGATTAGTGAAAACTAATTACTAACTAAAAACTAAAAATTTAAGTACAAGAAAGTATTTAAGAAATTCAGTATTTTAGGAAATAATAAATTACTTAAAATAAAAAACATCGTAATTCAAATTATTAACTAAAATAACAAAATATGTATCTTTATTTTAAATACGTAAAACGTTTAAATACGTACTCGCTTGTGTATGCGACTGTCGCGCCTGCGCACGTCTCATTTAACGGTTTTATTCCACGCACTTTTTTCCACGGATTTTTTCTTACGGTTTTACTATCACATTTTATTCAGTTCGGTCGCGCAGCAAAATCCGTATCCGCTCCAAGCCTGCCGTAAGGAACTTCGTTCCAAAAACCGCATCAAAATTCGTTGCGTAATTTTAAATTTATACCTAAGTATATAAGGGGAGTGACAGCGAAGTCAGCTCGGTGGCGCAGTGGGCGAGCGCACGGCCTCTGATCCAGAGGTCCGGGGTTCGATTCCAGACACTGGCTCACACCAATGACTTTTCGAAATCGTTTTCGGAAGTTATGTATGATAAATACCGATGACTGACAAACTTTGTGCCCGGTATGGCAATAGGTTCGCCACCTATTCCATTTGGGACGTAAACATAACGGCGAGACGAGGCTTAACAGCCGCTGCCTACACCTTCGGGTAACAAAAGGCGTGAAGTTATGTATGTATGTATCCGTTATCTAGTATCCATAGCACAAGTATTTAGTTGCTTAGTTTGGAACTGGAGGGCGCTGTGTGATTTGTGTCCAAGATATTATTATTATAGCAGAAATTTTACTAGAAGTGTAAAGGTTTTGGTTGGCGAGTACTCAGATCAGCACAGCATACCTACACTACCCATGTCGGGACCAAAATTTATCATAGTTCTCTAGAATTTGTGATATAATTTGCTTAGGATAGTTGGATTTTTAAATAGGAAACGGCGAAATTACGCTGGCATTATTTGTTGAAACTAGGAAATAAATACAATGTTAGCTTTCAAATTTTAATGTTGAAATAAAACTTTGACTGAGTACATTTTTCCAGTTATTATTGAAACAAAATTAAATAGTAGATCTCAATGCAGTGTATGCAGAATAAATACCTCTTATAATAGACATCATGCATTGAAAACTGAGAGTGGCCATTCCACCAGCGGACAAAGTCATTGTCTTCTGTGAGCTCTGCAGCATTACGAGGACCATTTTCATATTGCCAGCATTGTAATTCTCCCATCTGCATTTGTACACCGCGCGTTCAAATGTCGTGCAAGCATCCATAAGTTTTTGACCAACAAAACAATCCATGCCAACTTGCATGATAGCAAATGGCATTTGTAAATAAGTATTTTCTAATTTACCCAATAGTTCAGTTAGTAAACCGAATATTAAAAGAAAAAAACCCATAGCAATGCCAATTTTAAACAGTTCCTTTAAATTATTAAAAAGACCTATGACAATTGGGTATTTGAAAAAAAAATTTTTTTGTGATAAATTGAAAGATTATATATTAGTTTTATAACAAAACATTGTTTTTTTTTTTTTTTCGCAATAATTCAAAAGTTATTTCAAAATAAAAATAAATTTTTGAATCCAGTACCGAAGACACGCCGACAACTCCCGAACAAACCCGAGCGCGTGTGACGTCTTAATGTTAGTTTTCACTCATTGCAGTTGATAGAAAAATAATAAATACAGTGTTTTGATCTATTTAATTTTGTTGTCATTATTAAATATTTAAATTTATATTAAAAATGTCGAACCTCAAAAGTTATCCTTCTTGTTTTGTACCATTATGTACGAATACTACAAAGGCAACTCCTGATAAAATGTTTTTAAATGTTCCCCAAGATGACAAATGTCGAAATAAATGGTTTCAAGCAGTGCATCGTGATAATCCCCAAACAAAATCGAATTTTTTTTGTTGTGAAGATCATTTCGATGTAAGTATTTCTTAATACCATTTTTATTAATTATTATTTATCTAAGTATACAAATCAAATAATTATTATATATTTAAGGAAAGTTCAGTAAATAAATTTTTTAATGTAAATAGTTTTATTTTCTTCAAAATGTGGATCAGCAACACAAAAGATACTTTATTTTTTACCAGTCAATAACATTTGTAGTTGCATTTGGGCATTACACTTCAAGCTGACTTTACCTTTTGCTAGAAAAATATCCAATGATTTATGACTGGTGGGACATTTTACTTCAACAATGGCATTGCTTGTCATTCCATCAGGAGATGCTGCAAAAATCGGATAACTAGGTACAAGATACATCCCCGGACGCGTTATTTTTACTCTTAATTCTTTCTCAAGAAACGTCGTCGTCGTCGTCGAACGTCATTTCTTAAAAAATCGGTGATCATAAATATATCAACATCAGGAATATTATCAGACTTTGCCTTAATAAATCCTTTATCACACATAACTAATTTAAATCAACTAACAACTCGTATTTTAGCAATAAATTTTCAATATTATTGTCTAGACATGAGTATTAGCCGTAAACGCTGTACTGTTATTAAATAGCTATAACATTATGACGTCACAACTATAGTGACCAATCATGGCGCGTTTATAGTCACGTGATTTTTATTTAAATTTCATCAATTTTTAATTGTTTATAATTAATTGAAAAAATAATTTTTTGAAGTTTTTGCATTAAATATCAATATTATTAATAATAAAGTTTTAAAATACATAAAAAAAAATCAATATTTTTTTTTTTCAAATACCTAATTGAATGTCGCTTCACTAGATCTTTCAGTATGATTTCAACGTGCTTATTGATAATGTTCCTATTCTCGTATTTGTCAATGTCAGCAGTTTCCAATTCGTCTTCGGCTTTTTTGACGGCATCAGGCCATACGCTGACAATTTCATTGCTCAACGCTAGCAGTTGTGACTCTGTGTATCCCGCTATCACGATCAGGTATGCCGTTACGCATGCTGGTGCATACGTCCCGAAGATAACTCCGCCCGCCATCATCGCAAAAGCTATTTCATAATTTGGAGTCTCAAACATTGGCTCAAGTCCTGGAAAATTATTTGATAGTATCTACCAATAAAAAATCCCCACCACTAGATGCCAATCTTCAAATTGCATAATTATGTATCAGCTATTTTTATTAGAAACTCAAGAAAGGTTTTGGTTTTGTTTCAAAGAGTAAATAGTTTGTGTCAGTTGCAAGAAATATTTTAAGAAAATCTGAATATCACTACCTCTCTTCTTCAGTGGACAATATTTACCGTAAATGACTAGGTAATTTTCGGGCAGGTTTCTCCCTGGATAAACAAGTGGCTTCAACAGATACAGCACACCATTGAACACCAATATCATCCAGTAGACCATAGCTCGTTTTTTAATGACCCTTAACATTTTTAGCAGGTTACCTTCGTACCGACTACCAGCAATTGTGTTTGCGTCACATTTTAAATAACCGTCAGTGATTTTTTTAATTTCCTTACTGAAACAGAACACATAATATGGTTCACACTTATGGTTCATAGCATAACTTCACGCCTTTTTTACCCGAACGTGTAGGCAGCGGTTGTTAAGACTAAACTCGCCGAATCGTTATGTTATACATCCCAAATGGAATAGCTGGTATATTATTTATTATTATTGCTTCAATTAATAATCGCCATAATGCCTCCCGACAGATGGCGGAAACAAGTAAATATTCTTTAATTAAAAAATTCAATAAATTGGTTGAGTCTTAACTGTGATGGTCGAGTATTCTGGCTGCTACACCTTTTATGCGCGAGCCTACTGCCATGTTTTCAGTAGCGATATTAATACTATTTTTATTATTTTAAATCGTTTTGAAAAAAGTATTTGCCACATTCGTTTCTTGCCCGATTCTTTTTATAGCCTCTACACTCGGAATCGGACCGCTCGTGGCGATTGCGTCCGTGTTTTCTTGTTCCACGCAGGCAGTTTCCTCAAGCGCTCGAGTTTAAGAATTTCGTTTTAAATAATAACTAAAATGTTTGTACATTGACAATTTTTAGTCTCTGTGAAGACTTATGAAAATAAAGCTTCTTATACTTTGATAATACCTAGAACAAAGTCACAGCTAATTCAACTTTTAAGCAGTGCAAACCTATGCTGCTATTCTGAAATTTTAAACTTAGTAGTTAGTTGTAAGCAAAGATTAAAGCCTTATCTGATAAATTTTGCTACGACCCTAGCACAAATTGCAATCGCACCGGGATCTATAAAAAGTATCAATTTCTGCGATTCGGGATCAGCAACAATATCACGTTGCTTCGGATTTTGGCTTCATGCAGAAGCTTTTCATCAGTTACCTACCCGTAGATGGCTGCATCTATTAAGTTACATACATACATAACTTCACGACAAATCCCTTGCGGGGTAGGCAGAGATAACGGAGCGCCATAAGTCACGACTTTTACACACCTCACTCGCTCCGTTGATTTTCATAAATCAAAATCGACGCGTCGATTTTTAAGGCTCCTAACATCACCTTCCTCCAGAACACGGTCAGCGAGGGTCACTCCGCAGATTTTGCGCAATGCCCTCAATTCGACCTCAATTATCCTACTTTTATGCACG
The DNA here is from genome assembly GCA_905147225.2 of Euproctis similis. Taxonomy (NCBI): domain Eukaryota; kingdom Metazoa; phylum Arthropoda; class Insecta; order Lepidoptera; family Erebidae; genus Euproctis; species Euproctis similis. Next base: position 17,181,306 of record LR990116.1, read on the forward strand.
CTCTGCCATACCCAGCTCTCGCTTCCCTATGTTAGTATTGGGATCAGTATTGTGGAGCAATCCACAATAGCTGGGCTTTTCTGCTAAAATTTTTTGCGCCCAGGAATCTGCCCAACGCTGCATTTACACTATTTCCTAACGCCATTCTTCTTTCTAAATCCGCGGTATACCTTCCATCCCTGCTAGAAGCGCATCTAATGTAATATATCTTTGTCAATTCAATACTCATAATTTAAAATTAACATATATTTTATATTTACATGTAAAGGAACATATTGAAAAGCTTGATAGTTCCAATGTTGCTGGATGTCCCAAGTGACAATACAACCATTCCAGCAACAAGATCACCAGTTTGGCGACATCGGACGAACACGAACCAGCACAGATTCACCAGATACACGGAGAAGAAACAAGCTCCAGTCAGATACGTAACCATGTAATAGGGTATAGGAATACCTGGAGAAAGTTAGAAAATTTCCAAAAAAACATGAATCCAAAAAATACATTTGGATTTTAATTAGGGTTACGGGTTACACCACTATATCTATATTGATAATTACTATGATACATTAGCGACTAGACTATATTATTTACCTACTAGCTGACCCGGCGAACTTTGTTCCGCTTCAAAACTTATAAATGAGTAAATTATGGATTTATCACTTTTTCTGTAGTAGATCAGACATGAATTATAGATACAAACCACCCCGTTGACACCCTTTATTTATTAAAAAAATCCGCATCAAAATCCGTTGAGTAGATTCAAAGATATATAAACATTTAAGGGGACAGCAGAAAGCCACTTTATTTTATACTATGTAAGGATTTATTGCTGCTGTCTTATCTTATCCCACACAATTTTCTGGAGTTTGGATTAGAATTGGGAAACTAGGTCTGAAGTAGAAGTTGTGAGGGCTTAACTAACAGGCTATCGACAGTTGAATATAATATTATATCTTGGGGTTAACTTTTTACTACAAATACTTACCTTTATTATAATGACTTTCAATATTCAATGCGAGTACTCTAAGAAGAGCAGCAACATTCCATATCATTGTGGAGAGACCACAATGCTTTAAACCAAATTTACCCAATTGTTCCAACATTTTTAATATACACGGCTTTTTCTACCCGAATAACCCGGGCAGAGGCTGTTAGCTCGTATTTTTACGTCTCAAATGGAATAGCTAGCTGAATCTATAGCCATACACCAGGCGCGGTATAGCTCACTTGACTCCTATTTGATTGTAATTTTAATATCCACATAATCGTAAAGGCAGAGCCATTTATAGTGTGAGCACCTAGATAATAATTTATTTAAAATGTCACACCTGTAATTACACTATTGGGTTTGAGTTGCAGTAGTGTATTATGTATCTATTTTCATTTGAGTCATATTATTACGTATGACATGTCGTAACAACTGCAGTTGACATCCAATTAGGACTAGCAAATGAAATAATTTCCTACATGCAAGTTAATAAATGATCAGTTTCTGTGCGCAGCTTTACCAGCCTAAAAACTTTTAGGTATGTGTTGCTGTATGGCGATGACTTGGATATAAAAATCTATACTAAAAATCATTCCACGAGATAAGAGTTCCAGGCGTTGTTTTCCTTAAAATTGTTCCTGAATTGTTAAAATTAATAATAAAAAATCTGCAAGACTACTAGAAAAAAACGCAGAATTGTTAAAATTTAGTTTACTCGATGATTTAGATATCGCGACGGTGCACGAAGTCCTTTAACTGCCGGAAATTCGCCTCGGAACCAACGAGATCACCGTAGATTAGTCCCGGCTGCAACCGTTAAATCCCGTTCATCATCTTCATTCTTAAACCTCGTATAGGGGACAGTTCCACAACACTTGATCCGAATATTCCTCATTCAAATATATTTAGTCATCGATATTTATGACACATAATTATCGAAATTCATTTCGAAAAATCATTGGTGCGTGCCAGAATTTGAACCCGCGACCTCTGGATTCAGAGCCGTGTGCTCGACCGCTGGACCACGGAGACTATTATAATATATTATTCTCTATATAATCTATTACAATAATATATATATATATATATATATATATATTACAATAATATCATCATTACATAGTATAAAACAAAGTCACTTTTCGCTGTCTGTCCCCTTATATGCGCATATCTTTAAAACTACGCAACGGATTTTGATGCGGTTTTTTTTAATAGTTAGAGCACCTCTAACTATTAAAAAAACCGCATCACCAACAGGGTGGTTTTGATCTATAATGTATGTATAGTGTAGTAAAAAAAAAAGTGATAATTTGTAAGATTTAGAACCTTAATCGCAAACGCTGCCTGTACCCTAAGTGATAAATCAAAACAACGTACTACATTATTATACATCTTTAAAAGGTCTACAAAAAAGTCCGCGAGGGCAAATGTCTATCTCTTAGGGATAACCCACAATGACCATTTTTATTTTTTACTTTTTACGAGAAATAAAGACTTATTTACGAAGCGATTTTCAACGTTACAGCATTAATTTTCATCCAAATGAGTGCCATAAATAGATTGTGCATGTAATATAGATGATCATGGCCCTTTAGAGCATGCAATTTAAACGAATATTTTCGAAGATATTGCAGTATTAACATAGCGGGACAGCAGTTAAAGCCGATAAATAGCACAAATTGAACCTCATGATATCCAAAATTTACCCATTTATTACTTTTCATGCGGAACAAAGTTCGCCGGGTAAGAAAGTATGTTAATAATTATTATTATATTATATTCTGTATTCAAATAATCTAATTGTAGGATAACATCAAAGTTTATCATATCGCAGTTACTTGATTCAATATATTTCCATGATTTTTTCTTCGTAATATCAATTATAATAGCACTATCTGCCACTAGATGTCTCGTTTCTGTTTAAATTCAAACTATCGGCTACGATTTAAACTACCTATTAGTTGACGGATGCTAAGGTAATATGCATGGTAGCGTTTAAACGCTTGAGAGTTGCATTAGGAGATGCACTTCAAAAACATTTCATTGGGCAACACAGCAATCAGCATTGAGTGTTTCTGATATTATCAATGAAAATACAATACATACATTATTTACGTTATTTATTGAATTCAGTTGTGTTTCCAATTGTGGAAATAACCCAACTTTCGTTAGTACTATTATTATCAAACATGATGTTATTTAATAAACTCAACACTCCTAGCCGGAACTCCATGTACTGTTTATTCGTTAAACTCTCCACATCTGGTGTTAATGACAGCAAGAAATCTCTAACAGAGGTCGACTGTGATTTATTCTGTGGTCTTTCAGTGCTCATTAACAAAGGCGTTTGGGAAGTAGACGTTGATTCCCGTCTAGATCTTTCGCTAGGCGGGGTTTCCGGTGTCTCTGATTTCACTTCTATTTCTTCAGGAATGGATTGTGTAATAAACTCCTGACTGTTCGAATCTGATTCGTTTCCTAAATTATTTGTCGAGTTTTGATTTGCATTAATTTCTGTTTTATCATATTTTGGATTTTGGTCTATAAATTCTAATATTTTAAAGTAATTACATTCTCGCTTTCTTCTTACTCTAGAGCATCCTTTTTCTTCCAGCCGTTTCTCTTTTAGGTAATAATCTTTCACATTTCTCCATTTTCTCGACATCAGGTGCACTGAAACAAAATTATACTACTTTAAAAATCAACTTAGTAAAATAGAGGACTTACATTTACGTTTAACCTTTTAATAAAGGCTTTTAAAGGTCTTCACAAACAAGTAGAAGACAAATTGCAAATTATTGAATTTAAATCATTACATAGTATAAAATAAAGTCACTTCCCCCTTATATGCTTATATCTTTAAAACTACGCAACGGATTTCGATGCGGTTTTTAATATATAGAGGTATTTTTAATATATAGAGGGTGTCAACGGGGTGGTTTTGATCTATAATTCATGTACATATAGGGTAGTAAAAAAACTGTTAATATTCAAGATTTAAAACTTTAATCGCAAAGGCTGCCTGAACCCTAAGTGATAAATCAAAACAATGTACTAAAGAGTTATACACCTTCAAAAGATCTACAAAAAAGTCGGCGCTGGTGTTTATCTATCTCTTAGGGATAAACCACAATGACCATTTTTCTTTCTTACCATTTCACGTAAAATAATGGATTATTTACGAAGTGATTTTAAACATAACAGCATTAATTTTCGTCCAGTTAAGTGTCTTAAATAGATTGTGCTTTTAATATAGATCAATATGGCTCCCTACAGTATGTAATTTAAACTAATATTTACGAAGATATTACAGTATTAACATAGCGGGACATAGCAGTTGTGACGCGTGCCGATAAATATCCCAAATTGAACTTTTTAATATCGAAATTTTACTCATTACTTTTGATGCGGAACAAAGTTCACCGGGTCAGCTAGTAATAATATACATATACATAAATATATAGTATATATATATATATATATATATATATACATAAATATATATGCTGCAGGAATGTTACCAAAGCCTTAGTGAAAGAGAAGCGTGAAAGACTAGTTGCGAATGAGGAAGTGAGGTTGACGGAGAACTTCGAGGCGAATAACAAACTCTTATGGAGGGAAGTTAGAAAGTCTCGGGGTTCTTCGTCAACATCCAGAATGGACAAAATTATGTCTAAGACTGGTGACATTCTTGCAAACCCAAGCGATGTATTGGGCAGGTGGAGTGAGTATTTTGGGGAAATGTACGAGTATGTTCCTGGTATGTTTCTGGTAAGGCAGCTGGAATTGATATGATGTCTGCTGTAATGATCAATACGGTGGGAACTGTGTCCGGGACTCTTTCCTGACCTTGAGCAATCTGTGCTGGAGGTCAGGTAAGGTTCCCACGGACTGAAGGCGCACTGCACACGTGCCGGGATCACGTATACAGTGCGCCAGTTACAGGGCCATCAGTTTGATCAGTTTAGCAGCAAAAGTGTATGGGAAAATTATTGAAAGGAGAATGAGGGTGATATCTGATGGAGTGTTGTGGGAGGCTCAGGGTGGTTTTAGAAGCGGACGAGGGTGCATGGATCAGATTTTTTCTCTCCGCGACATCGTGGAGAAACAACTGGCTGTTAACCGGAAGGTTTTCTGCGGTTTTGTGTATCTGGAAAAAGCGTTTGACAGAGTGTTACGAAAGGATCTGTGGGATATACTCCCGGGCTAAGGGGTGAGCGGAGCACTGCTGCGCGCTGTGCAGTCCACTTATGAGGACTGCACAGCGTGTGTGCGTGTTGACGGCGGCTTGTCCCACTGGTTTGACGTCAATATCGGCGTCAGACAGGGTTGCGTGCTGTCCGCTCGACTGTTCATCCTATACCTGGATAGTTGTCTCCAGAGAGTGAGATCGATGGATGTAGTGATGCGAATGGGTGACCTAGTTGTGAGCTGCCTGCTTTACGCAGATGATGCCGTGCTTCTGGCCGAATTGCCGTCGGACCTGCAAACACTAGTCACTACTATGAAAGATGATTGCATGATTAAGGGCTTGCAGTTGAATGCGACGAAAACGAAAGTTATGGTGTTTGAAAGGGAGGAATCCAGATCAGATGCAAGGATAATGGTTGATGATGTAGTGCTGGAACAGGTGAATGAAATTGTATATCTTGGATGCGCTTTTAGCAGGGATGGAAGGTACACCACGGATGTAGAAAGACGAGTGGCGATAGGAAATAGCGTAAATGGAGCGTTGGCCAGATTCCTGGGCGCAAAAAACGTCAGCAGAAAAGCCCAGCTAGCAATCCACAATGCAGTCCTGATCCCAACGCTAACTTATGGAAACGAGAGCTGGGTATGGCAGAGTGTGCATGAAAGTAGAATAAACGAGGTAGAAATGAGGGCACTGCGCAAAATCTGCGGAGTGACTCTCGCTGACCGCGTAGGAAACAAGGTTGTAAGGAAGGAAGTTGGTTTGAAAGAGAGTGTGGGTGTAAAAGTAAGAAAGGGCATGGTTGGTTCGATGGTTCGGACATGTAGAAAGGATGGATGATGCAAGACTGACCGATCATTTGACACGATTGACCAGATATACAATGCAAAAGCGGATGGATGTAGGAGTCGAGGACGGCCAAGACACACATTACATGACCAAATAGAACGTGTTCTGGAGGAAGGTGATGTTAAGAGCCTCAAAAACCGACGCGCGTGCATGAAAAGAATTATGAAAGTCAACGAAGCGAGTGAGTATCCATGTAATATTTAGTAATTTGGAAATATACAATAAAAGAGAACATATCAACCAAATGTCGGCTAATAAAATTGTATTATTCATCGACTCCATCTAGTGAATATTTGAATAAATAAATAACTAAACTGTTTCAAAGGTATAGAAGGAATGCGGTCATTGATGGCGTTAAAAATAACATTATGGAAAAAGTATTCTTTAGTAGTTTTCGTTCCGGGCCAGAAGACCAAACTTAATATCGGGGCGTTGCAGATGAAAAAAAATCGGTAATATGTAATTGAATGATTAATAAAATAATCGGTTATTAATCGATTAGTCATATAAAAATAATTACTAAATATAATAGATTTTTTTACTTTTAGAAGTTGATTTTTAATCGATTATTTCAATAATCAATTATTTTTTCACATCCTTACTAATGTTCGTTAGTGATTATTTTTTTACACGCTCTTCATTATTGTTCGCTTGTTCTATCGGTCAGTATCATCCATCGGTGTCAAGTTAGTGAAAGTGCTTTCGTTATTTCGTAATTTTATAATGGCGGAGTATTCAAATGCAGAGTACTATGATATGATTATGTGTGTGGGTGCATCGGAGGGAATCCTTACTGCAGCGCGCGAACTTTATCGACAACGTTACATTGATGGAAGAGAGCTGGAGAATCAGCGAAGACTTCCTTCTTATGCATGCTTCAGGAGGCTGGTCAACCGTTTGCACTCAAACGGTTCTTTCCACAGTCCAAACTCTGAAGGACGATCGAGTGACCGTGCGGATGCTCGTGTGGAACAGAATATTTTGGATCACTTTGCTGAAGATCCAACTAGAAGTACTAGAAAAGCCTCTGTCGTATTAGGTGTGTCTAGAATGAAAGTATGGAGAACTTTAAAAAAAGATAGTCAACATCCTTACCATTACCAGCGCACACAACAGCTGACAGAAGCAGATTTTTTATTGAGACTGCGATTCTGTGAGTGGTATCGTAGTCAGGTTACTGCTGACCATATGTTTGCGTCTCGGGTTCTATGGTCTGATGAGGCTACCTTTACTCGTTTTGGACTATCCAATAGCCACAACGAGCACTACTGGTCCCATGAAAATCCACATGCTTTTCGTCAAAGCCATTTTCAGCACAGGTGGAAAATTAATGTGTGGGTCGGTATCATCGGTGACAAATTGATAGGCCCTGTATTTTTGCCGGACCGGTTGAACGGTGAAATCTACTTGGAAATGTTGAGGACCACCTTGGAGGAAGAACTTGAAGGCCTTCCTTTGTTAGTTTACCGCGACATGATTTTCCAGCAAGACAGCGCGCCAGCGCATTACAGTCGTTCTGTACGCGAATATCTGGACAATCGCTTTCATGCGTGGCTTGGTCGTTCTGGAACTGTTCCATGGCCACCACAGTCGCCCGATTTAACGCCAATGGACTTTTTTTTGTGGGGATATTTGAAAAGTGTGGTGTATGCTACGCAGTGTGAAACTGTGAATGATATGCGCCAAAAAATTTTGGAAGCTTGTGGTACTCTAACACCGGAGTATCTGAGCCGCGCCACACAATCTGTATCGCGGCGTGAAAACCTATGTGTTACGAGAGGAGGACAGCACATTGAACCTTTTTTGTAGTCACACTGAGAAATGGTAAGTGTTCACCATAAACCTTAAACGAAAAATCTGGTTAGATATGTATTAAACTATGAATGAATTTTATTTAATCAGAATGAAATACAAATTTTTTATTTTATATCTCACCATAACTTAGCAATATCGGCTCTACTACTACAGAATAAGGTCTAAATTTTTATATACGTGTTGTAGGTACACAAGAAATCGTACCATATGTTACGATTTCTTGTGTATGTGTGTATGTAATATCAATGAAAGTCTTTATAGTAGGGTGACCATGTCAAATATTATTATTTGCGGACTCAGTAGGAATTATTCATTTTTTTTCAGATCTAAAATTTCGACTTACCACATTTTAAATATAGCCATCCGATAGGCAATTCCAACCTGTATCCACTCATCGCGGCTAGATATACCCAATGTGGGACACGCTGTATATGTACATGACTGAAGTTGAGAAGTAGATGGTTGGGGTTCTATAGTCGTATTTTTAATTATACAAAGCTGGCTGACAGTAGTTAAGGTCACTTTGTAAAATAATGTTGCCACATTTAAAGTAATAGTGAAGCATTCAGTTCTTATTCAACCAGATGAATGAACAATGAGTGAAATAGTTAATCATCTCAAATTATACTAAACACTCTAAAACATAAACTACTCAATTTAATAAATAATTTGACTCACAAACTACATTTATAAATACTTTATAACAAAGTTTCCAAAACTTTATGTAACAAATAATTTTCTTTATCAGAATTTTTAAAACTGTTTATAAATTAAGTCTTAAAAATGTCATGATAGTGAAAATTTTTCATCTGAAGATGAATATAACAAGAAATATGTAAAGAACGATGTTTTCTTCATTTTTATTACCTACCTATAATTGTTATATTTTATACATCTATAGTTTCAATTACGTGACCTATTGAAAATGGAACAATCTTAATAAATAAAATATAAGGTTATAAAATATGAAATGAAAATATCCTTAATTTATTGTGAAAAAAAATTATTTAAAAAATATAAATGTATTGGTTTTATGCCTATTATGAGAAATTTATTTTTACTTAAACAAGAAGTAAGTTTAATTACATATGAAATATAAGTAAGTTAAAAAATCTATTTCAACCCTTATGTGAGTGAAGAGGTACCCGGGTACCTTTAGCATTTTCTAATTTAACGAATAGTATGTTTTACGCTCTGTAGGTAGCTGTGATTTCCTGAGACCTCGTTAACTATTTATAAATTATATATTTTTTAATCTTGTACCCCATTCAACTATTTACAATGTTTTGTGGAAACTAAAACATATTTTAAACTCACAATAGAGTGACAAGGAATCTTAGTATCTTGTATGACAATGAAAAAAGTATTTATAATTTGGTACAAAAAGGAAATATGTAATTTGTTAATTGTTATGATGTATTATTTCTATAGAAATTACAAATTCTTTGTTTATGCAGAATTAGTACAGCTCTCCAAGTAGGTGTTACATGTTGGAAGAGTTACTGCATGTTCATCACAAACTGGTTTCTTACAGCTAGTGCAAGCTGTTCGTGTTTTTCTTTGCTTGCTTTTGAGTTCTCTGCATATGTAGCAACTTCTGACGACTGCAACACGCCCTGTAGAATCTCGTCTAGTCTGACTTATAGAAGTTATCATGCTAATGCTATGCTAAGAGCTTATCCATATTGTCCACACCACTTTTGGTTTTGTTATAATATAAAATTATTTCTGGCTTGGCAGTTTTCTTATTACTTTCAATAACAGATGACATGTACATTGATGACAACATTATTACTGCTTTATTCTTTTTGGGTACATAGGAGCACACAGTTGCTTCTTTGCTAAAGGTGAAGTTAGAAGAATAAATCACCCTCTCCTTGTGCGCTTGGAGGAAGAAACCCTTTATTTTTTTTACTGTTCCAACTAGAGTCATGTTCCACGAATTCAAGGAATGAGCCAGTTGAAGAGACGTAAAAAAATTATCCGTAGTTACATTCAGTCCTGAATTTTTATATTTAGCCACGAGATCTAATACAGTACATTCTCCAACATTTGTTTGACGATTGCCATCACTTGACTTTCCTGTATATAGTTGTATTTTCATCACAAGCCCAAAATATTTTTATGCCATACTTTTCAGGTTTTGATGGCATTTATGAGTAAAGCGAGTACGCCCACGATATCCATATAGCAGTTCATCTACGGTAATACATTCATGAGGCTTGTACATTTTATTCAAATTTAAAATGAACATAGTCCAAATATCTCATATAGCGGCAACTTTATCAGCTAAGAAACGTTAAAGGTGTGTTACATTATTATGAAACCTTATAAAGCTTAACAGCATTTTAAATCTGTCATGGGACATCCCAGCCCGAAATAATGGTAAGTGACTGTAATCGCCTCAGATCGTCAATTGTTTAGCTTAGCTAAAATAATAATATTCAAAGTGAGGGTAACATTAAAACAGACCTTGATTGGTTACATTACGTCTAAACTGTATGGAGGTACCCAGGTACCTCGTCACTCTAATAAAGGTGTTTTATTTGTCACTCACTGATGGGTTAAAATAACTTCCAATAGTTTATGAGTGACCCTGTATAATCTGAGCGGGTAGTTTTTATGTATTTATAGATATTACAGATATTGAATTGAGCTATACAGGTGATGGTCCAGATGGTCCATAATGGTCAAAGTATACTAAACTTGTCAGTAGAAAATAGGCAAACTCAGTGCTGTGAAAAGTTTATTTTATTTGTCAGCATATATGATTTGAAAAATAATTAAATTAAAAAAAATATTTGAAAAATTTCTGATGAAGTTTACCGGCTTTTCTGTCTTCAGTCCATAGCACAGAAGAATTAACCAGGAAAATTCTCACTCATACACTGGATAATTCTGAAGTGTTATGCAAGACTGACACAATAAATGCCTGGAAACTGGCCTGTCCTAACTCAAATTTACCGACCAACCCATTTTCCCAGAGACAGTGGGATGACCTGCTCTGCACCATCTTAAAAGAATCACTTATAAGTGGTTCTGTAGGTGATGCTGAGCGAGCTAGTTTGCGGGCTGTGGGAGAGTGGGAGTCCAGTGTTTGGCTTAAAGCACTGCCATCACCCAATATAGGAACATTATTAGATAATACGATTTTCCGTATCGCAACTTGTCTTCGTTTAGGTGCTCCCTGTGTTTCCTCGCATTTTGTCGCTGCAGAGAGGTGGTTGACAGCAAGGGACATCATGGCCTCTCTTGCGCCAGGAGCGCCGACCGCCTTTCCCGTCACGCCAACATCAACGACATTATCCGACGTGCTCTTGCACGAGACCGGACAGGATGTCTCTTTTGCCTTAGAGGATGGGCAGGCCTTTAGTGTGGGACGCTACTTGCGTCGACACCCTTGCGCCATCGTATCTTCTTGAGACTTTGGGGATATGGGGTCCGAGTGCTCTTGCACTTTACAAAGATCTTGCAAAGAGGCTGATCGAAGCCTCTCGCGACCAGAGGGCTGGTCTATTCTTCGCACAGAGGATTAGCATTGCCATTCAGCGTGGCAATACCACCAGTCTTCTGGGTACGCTGCCAGTAGACCGAGATGCGGAGAAATTTTATTTCAGGTAGTTTTTTAATAGTATAAATAATGTAATTATATTAATACAATACCTTTTGTAGGAGTAGAAACATTCGATCCAATCACAGTATTTTCGATATATTTTTTCATCAAAGCTATAAAATTCTTATAACAAATTCTGTGATAACCATCTGTAAGGTTAGGAATCACTGGCAAAACAATATCATTGTATTTTAACCCATGATGTTTACGGACCTCTAGCACCTCATGACTTTTTTTGAGAGTTTTCTCCACGAAAGCAATCACTTTATCACCATTTTTTTTACAAATAACACAAACTGACTCACTAGACATTCCTACAAAGAGAATATAAATATAATGATAATAAATTAAATGAGAATATAATGATTTCCTAAATATTTCAGTTTTAAATTTTAAAACGTGTTGACATTGACTGATTGTTGTTGTTTTAATAATTCACTCAATGTGAGTAGGCAAAAGTCGTTGACCATACAGCCATTTCTTATGTTATTTTTTTCCTTATGTCAATTTATGTAAATAAGGCCAAAGCCAATTCTTATGTATAATTTCCAATTTCAGATTCTTCGTATCCATGAAAGTCCAAATTAAAATTGAACGTCAAATCCGGTGTAATCAAAATCCATTTATTGTCAAAATCCAGTTTAAAGGTCAATTCCAGTAGATTCCATAAAATCATATATAGCCATAAAGTTCGCTTCGTTACAAAGAAGTTCTTGTGTGGTGCGTGGGATGGTGTCTGATGTTTTATAAACTTCCAAAAGATTATTAATGAGGGAGAGGCGTTGTAGGCTGAAGGCAGGGCATTCAAAAATTACATGGTCCAAAGTATGATTTGCGCTAAGATTGCAGTCGGTGCATATAGGTGACTCAACCATATTCATTCTATGAAGGTGAGCATTAAACCGTCCATGTCCAAATCTCAAACGCATTATAGTTGTATAAAATCTTCTCTTTAAATAAATCTTCGTTTTACAAAACCATGGCGTTCCTAGAGAACTATTAACATTCCCATAGAATGCACCTTTTGTAGCCAAAGTAACTTGCCAGTGTTGGAACCAATCATCTTTACATTTCTTTTTCAAAAAAGGCCTTGGCATCTGTCTTAATTCCAAGTCCCCTTTCATCTTTCTTCACCTTCCTGAAATCTTAGAATTTGATGAGCATTACAAAATACATAAAGCAGACAATTGGATATGCTAATAAGGGAGATTATAAAGAGAAATTTATCGCCATGGATGTTCAATCCAACTACAAAAACAAAATTAAAGAAGAAGTTTATGAGAAAATGGCTCAGTATAAGAATTATAAGTTTATTTTCACTGATGGCTCGAAGAATGAAAATAGTGTATCATTTGGCGTTTATATTGCGTCTTTAAAATCTGGTTTTGGCCGTAAATTACCTCCTCAAATGTCTATCTACTCAGCAGAGGTAGAGTAGGTAGGTAGGAGATCAGGGAAGATGTATCGTGGCCGTCCGCGACTCCTGCAGCCATCCGCTTTTGCTTTGTCTATCTGCTTAGTTAATCTTGCATTACCGATGTTCAGAAAATTGGACATGTAGTATCCAATTTTCTGAACCATCGGATATATAAAAATATTTTTTGTTCATTTATAGATAACTAGCTTACCCGGCGTACTTTGTTCCGCATCAAAGGTAATTTTTACAGCGTTTACAATTATAGTGCGAATTCTCGAAAATTAACACTTACTTTACTACATTAAACATGAATAATTTATGTATAACATACAAACCATACACACACATAAAAACCACCCCACTGACAATTAAAAAAACCGCTTCACACATCCGTTGCGTAGTTTCAAAAATATAAGTATACAAGGAGACAGACAGTTAGGCCCGTAAGATCAATCACAGTTTAAACTATTTTACCTAGTTTAAACCTTATCTGTCGTTTATTTCGTAAGATCAATGCTAGATAAAACTCCAATAACAGTTTAAACTATAGTTTAGCTTACACCAGGAGATTTTGCCGTTTAAACCGTGGTCCGCCTAGTTTAAAAATGGCGGTCGTTTATCAGCTGACATCTGACACAACGGTTGTGGGTTCATACATAGATTTAGCATAGACTACAATAGATGGCACATGTCAGGAAAAATTTACTAATAGCATCGAATCACTGACAGCGCAACCACTTATATTAGATTTTGGGAACCGCGTATATTTTATTTACATTTCCACACATGAACATTAACTTTGTAAAAGTTAACGTTTTGAAGCGCTTTTTACGAACACATTGATAATAATAATAATATCTTGGACACAAATCACACAGGGCCCTCCAGTTCCAAACTAAGCAACTAAATGCTTGTGCTATGGATACTAGATAACGGATACTAATACATATATATATATATATATACTTTTCTTTTGTAAATACATACTTATAATACACAGAAAAACACCCAGACGCTGCACAAATATTAATGTTTGTCATAAATATTTGTGTTCGGGTGAAAATCGAACCCCCGACCTCAGTGCTGCAGCCGGTTGTTTTACCAATGCGCCACGAGCCCCGTAAGTCACTCACACATTAACAACCCAATTTTGGTCACGTTGTTTGGGTGACTATTGCCGATCTATTTTTCTTAAATCTATGGTCACACTATAAAACTTCATAAAAGAAAGAGAAAAAGAGTTTTTTTCACGAAATATGCCACAGACAATGTACAAAAGAGTGAATGATGAGCGAAATATGGACAATAAATAACCAAATGTTGCCATCTGTCGAAAACTAAACTTAGTTTACGTAATCTTTGTCCATTTCGCTGTTGATCTTACGAGGCAGGTTTAAACTCTAGATTAAAATTGACTATAGTTTAGAAAATCGACAGTTTTAACTATGATTGATCTTACGGGCCTTAGTGTCCGACCGAAGCTTCGGCTTCGGCCACCTTCGGCCAAAAATCCATCTTCGGCGAGATCTTCGGCTTCAGCCGAATTCACGATTGTCTTATGATCGCTTTAGGCGGGCTGTGAAGGGTCGTCTCATTGGTGGTGCATACTACACCATCAACGACTTCATGACTGACAAGTCGGAGTGGGATCGTCAAATTGCTTGCTCAACGCGGATTTCGTAGTTTGTGTATTGGAATTTGTTCACTTTTTCGGAGTGGAGGCGTTCTGTAATAATTTCTGATAGCTTTTTAATTGTAAATTTGCCTTGATGTTGTGTTCAATATATGATACTTAAATTTTATTATTCGCCACAATTTTCGCACAACGTTACCACTCTAATTAAAAGATGTCGCGTCAGTTATGCTCGACTACTGTGATCGCATAGAATTTCTTGTTAACATGTAGGACGTTGATTTTAATTTGGTTGGATCTTATTTGTGACTGTCGAGTATTCTGTTTGCTACACCTTTTATTCACCAACCTACTGATTTGTTTTCAGTAGTTATAATAATATTGTTATTTATTTCAAATGGTTTGAAAAGAATATTTGGCACATGAGTTTCTTGCCCGATTCTTCTCATGCCCCTTACACTCGTAATCGGGCCGCTCGTGGCGATTGCGTCAGTGTCTTTTTTTTGTTCCACGGAGGCACTTTCCACAAGTGCTCGTGTTTGTATTAAATTTTAAATAATATGTTATCTGTACTTGTTGACTATTTTTAAGTGTCTGTGAAGACCTATAAAAATAAAGTTATTTTGACTTAGCCGGATTCTGGGCCGAAGCCGAAGGTCCCACCGAAGGTCCGAGAACAGTCGGAATTAAACGAAATGTTACGAAAGAGTGAGTGACTGACGCACCGGACTGCACTTAGTTCAGTGCGGATACCTCTATCACCGAAAAAAAAGCGGCATGAGCCACTTTACGCCAATATTCTTCTTTAGCTGTGATAATATCGAAGAAAATTATTAAATTACTAATAGTTTACAAACCTTCGGCTTCGTTTTCGACTTCGGTCAAAAATAGACCTTCGGTCGGACTACAGGCAGCGGAAAGCGACTTTGTTTTGACAATTTGTTTTGAAAATGACAATTAATGCTTGATACAACGACTTTGAAGCTTTAGACTGTTCAATATCGGCGGGCGAAATTTTATTTTTATTTACTTTAAAATTACTCTAACTAGAGTTGCAACTCGAGCTAGGTGAGTTTTAACTCGAGTCAACTCGAGTTAAGATTTATCCGAGTTGGCACATCACTAGCATACACTGTAATAGAGGGCATTTAACAGGAAAAATGTACTACTTATTTCATCACTGACAGCGCAACTGCTTAAAATAAACTTTCAGGATATTTACATTTCAACACATAAACATTGACTATGTTAAAGTTGACACTTTGAAGCGCTTTTTACGCACACATTGATCAGTCAGTCGCACATCAACAACCCATTTTTGATCTCGTTGTTGGGTGAGTGGTGACTACTATTAGTCTTATATCTATGAAAAAAACCGATAATTTTTAACGACTACGAAACTCTGTCAAGAAACCTCATGTCTATTGCAAGTCACGTGGCCTCGCCAGAACCAATAGTAACGCGGCTAGCAAGAACGAAGACTCTCTCTCACACTACAACTTGTCTATAGCACGAGCATCACATGCTCAGGCTGGTAGTGGCTGGTACCTGATACCTATCCATTATTTGTTTGATAGCCTGGCAGGTAGAAAGTCCAACCGAAATGGCCTGTCTTTTTGGGAACCTTATTCTTTAGTTATAAATAAGACTCCATCAAAATTTCAAGCTGCCTCAAATACATTTTTATAATTTTTTGTAAAATATTTTTGCACGCGTCTGGCAATGTTAAAGCCCCGATTAAATTATCTGGCTTATTTGTTTCCGTATACATTGAGCATTGAACTACAACATATATAAATTGCGTATTGCCTCAAATATATTTTTTGGAATAAAAAAATAAATTTGAGGGTTGATTTAAATCCGGTACTCAGCAGCCAGGTCTGCAATTCCGTGTTGGTATTTAGCAGGAGAGGTGTGTGACAAGCTTTCAGCCTAATTCAAACACCTACTCAAAAATTGGTGCCAGCTCTCCTACTAATTAATATATTTGAAGGTATAAAAAAGTCTCGGTGGCCCAGTGGTCGAGCACACGGCCTCAGATCCAGAGGTCCAGCTTCGATTCCTGACACTTGCTGACACCATTGACTTTTCGAAATTGCTTTCGGAAGTTATGTGTGGTAAATATCGATGACTGAAAACTTTCTGCCCGGTATGGCAATAGGTTCGCCATTTGGGACGTAAACATAACGGGGAGACGAGGCTTAACAGCCGCTGCCTACACTTTCGGGTATAAAAAGGCGTGAAGCTATGTGTTTAAATTTTATTACGTACTAGCTGACCCAGCGAACTTTGTTAATACTGCAATATCTTTGAAAAAAATCGTTTAAATTGCATGCCGTAAAGGGCCTGGATCATCAATATTACATTCACAATCTACTTATGACACTTAATTGAATGACAATTAATGCTGTAATGTTTAAAATCGCCTAGTAAATAAACCATTATTTCACGTAAAAAAAATAATTGTGGGTTATCTCTAAGAGATAGACATATGCCCTCGCGGACTTTTTTGTAGACCTTTTGAAGGTGTTTAATTATTAAACACCTTCAAAAGGTCTACAAAAAAGTTAAGTAAAGTAGAACATTGTTTTGATCTATCACTTAGGTTTCAGCCAGCGTTTGCAATTAAAGTACTAAATCTCGAAAATTATAATTTTTTCTTTCCAACATCATATATGAATTATAGATCAAAACCGCCCCGTTGACACCCTCTAACTATTAAAAAAAACCGCATAAAAATACGTTGCGTGGTTTTAAAGATTTAAACATATAAGGGGACAGACAGCGGAAAGTGACTTTGTTTTATACTATGTAATGATGATCAAGACTAAAGTTAGTGCAATACGGAGCTCAAAAAGTTAGGTAACAAAAGGCGTGAAGTTATGTTTGTTTGTTATGTATGTATATTTGAAGGTAGAGCGATTTACTTGAAATCTTTTTATTAATACACAGAATGGTACCAGTAAATCATATGATGTAGGTAAGTTTTCAAACGAACCGATTATTTTGATAATTTGAGTATAATTACCTCTTGCATCTTTTTCGTTAGCACTACAACTGTCCCAGTCTGAGTAAAAAACTCTTCCAATTTCCTCCCACTTTTGCCTTCTTACTTGGACACTATAATATGCGTGATTCGTTCTATTCCAAATGCATTCTCTTTTCTTCACTTCATGGATCAAATCTGCAATGTTGAGAAACATTGTTTACTATTACAGCGCGGTACGGTCGTTACGAAAACGTAACGTCCGACGCCGACGGAAAGCCAGTGACTGCGGTGATGCGGTGCGGAACTGCGGACTGTGCGGGTGCGGACTGCGGAGTCGGAGTGCGGTATTCGGAATTGTTGCCAACTCTTAAAAATTTATCTCCCTGAAACACCAACGCAGGCCAGCTCGAGCAGAGAAGTACCACGGCCTCTCAGAATATCGACGTAAAGTATCTCATTCTGCGTTTTGTTCGGTGAGAGAGGTATTCGGAGGCCCTTCTCCTCCCTTTCCCATCTTACTCCTTTAAAGGCTGACAACGCAACTGTGACACTGTGTTGCGGGTGTCCGTGGTCGGCGATAGTTGTTTACCGTTTATCCATAAAAAAATAAAAATTATAAATAGAGTTAACAAATAATAATTTAAATAATAAACCTCAAACAATTAATAAATAATTTCATTCAGCAACAATATATTTTTTTATTTTCTTATAAAGTATCGAAAACTTAAGTAACAAATCATTTCCTTCAGCTGCATTTGCAAAAAAATAAAAACTCCCCACAAATACTCCTAAAAACTCCATCGCACTTTTTTTCTTCCTATATTTGAGGGAAAACGCCTACGTTGATAGTCCTGGTATTCGGCGCGGAGAGTCGAGCAGGCGTGGTGAGGCGAAGGGTGGCGCAGCGTGCGGGTCAGTCAGTATCGGGTCTAAGGTACCGGCCCAGTACGACAGTGTAATGTAACCTGTGTAACGTTGCCAGCTCGTTACAATATAATAAACAAAGCGGCAACGTAATTTCCGCACGGTATTCTTTATTTTACACCGTGCAAATTCTTATAATGTGCTTTATCCATATCGGCAACTTTGTCGGCTTAGATTTCAACAAAAAGGTACCTACAGTTAAATTGAAAATAAAATATCAAGAGAGATTCTCATCGAAATCGGCCCAGCTGTTCAGAGATTAGGAACATTTTAACAGTGGTAGAGCCTAGCAGTTCGCTGCATTGGCTGGCTCGACCGGTGAAATACCACGACTTCTCAGAAGATCGACGTAAGGTGGCTCATGCCGCGCGTCACGTAAAGTGACGCGCTTGCTCGTTTGCCCTCCTATCCCATAAAAAAAAAGCTAAAGTAAACAAAATCTTATTTTGTAATGTATCGTGTATACGTCCATCTTTGAAGTCCATTGCTGGTTAGGCAGAGAGACCAGTGTCATAAGACACGATTCTTACAGGCCTCACACGCTTCTTTGACTTTCTTAACTCATGTCAGGGACACTTTTCGAAGGTGCCTGACTTCACCTTCCTCAAGGAATCGTTCGTCGCACTGGTGCCCGTCGTCGGCTTCCGATTTTGCATTGTATAATATCTGCTTAGTCAATCTTGCATCATCCGTTATAAAAATGAGCGGTTTATTTAAAAACATTGTCGTCATCCAAAAAATCATTGACACTATAGTAAGCTTTGCTGATGAGACATTTTTTAACATACGCCTTTAATTTAGTAAACGGCATCTGAATTACATTTTCTGGAATTTTATTCAAGAAACGTACACAATTACCCACAAACGAGTTATTAACTTTTTTCAGGCTGAAAACGGCGTGGCAAGTTTATTTTTATTTATTTAAATGAGTGCATACCACAATTTTTAGGAAACAGATGAATGTTTTTCTAAACATGAAGAATATTATCTAATAAGTATTGAGAGGCAATGGTGAGGCAATATTAATTTCTTTGAATTTCTCTCTTAGTGATGCGCGAGATTTCATTTGATAAATAGCTCTTACCGTACGTTTTTGTAAGACAAAATTTGTTTGTATATCAGCTGCTCTGCCCCACAGCAATAATCCATAGGACAGTTCAGTAACATTATGAAAATAACTATATTAAACAAGCCTGGCCGTTTCACCGTCTGTAACTTGACGATTTTTTTTGACTGCATATGCAGCTGAACAAAGCCTGCTTGATAATCCCTCAATACGGGGTCCCCATTGTAGCTTACTGTCTAATGTGATACCCAGGAAGATTGTACAATCTTCAAAAACTAAGTTTTCATCCTGGATTTTAACATAATATTAAACCAATGTACAATAGTTACTAACGCGGATATTTACATTGTCATAATTATCTTCCTACTTAAACTAAATATGAGTGATGTATCATCCGCAAATAGCACAATATCATGTTTCTCCTTCACAAGATGAGGCAGATCTTTAGATAAATCGCAACAGATTCTTACTGCGTCCATAGACTTACGACCGATCCCCTATCCCCTCCTACTCGCTAAAAGCACGGCAAAGCACCACGGTGTTTATGGGCGGTGAGGAGAGCTTACCATCATGTGACCAGCTTGCTCGTTTGCCCTCCTATCCCATAAAAACCATTGAGATCAGTACCGCATTGTGGATTGCTAGCTGCGCTTTTCTGCTAATGATTGTTGCGCCCAAAAAATCTGCCCAACGCTCCAATTACGTTAATTCCTAACGCCACTCTTCGTTCTACATCCGCGGTGTCCTTTCAAAGTCCCTGCTAAAAGCGCATCCTCGATATAAAATTTCATTCACCTGTTCCAGCACTACATCATCGACCATTATCCTTGCATCCGTTCTGGATTCCTCCCTTTCTAATACCATAACTTTCTTTTTTGTCACATTCAAGTGTAAGTCTTTCATCAAGTAATCATCTTTGCATGTTCCGATGGTTCGGACATGTAGAAAGAATAGATTTCAATAGATGATGCAAGATTGAAAGCAAATACAATATTAATACAATGCAATAGCGGATGGATGTAAAAGTCGAGGACGGCCAAGACATTCCAAGACCAAAATAAACGTAGTCTGGAGAAAGGTGATGTTAGGAGTCTTAAAAATCGACGCGTGTGCATGATAAGAGTCATGAAAGTCAACGAAGCGGGTGTGGCATAGAAGAAACGTGACTTACGGCGCTCTGTTCTCTCTGCTTATCCCGCAAGTGATTTGGCGTGAAGTTAGGTACATACGTATGAGATCTACCGCTGACTGCAGGAATGTTACCAAAGCCTTAGTAATAGATCAGTTGCGAATGAGAAAGTGAGATGGACAGAGAACTTCGAGGCGAATAACAAACTGTTCTGGAGTGAAGTTAGAAGTCTTCGGGTTCCCTCGTCAACCTTCACTTCCCTCGTCAATAGACAAAATTATGTCTAAGGCGCACACCTTACAGAACCAAATAGAAGAGTTTTTTAGGTTATTAAATAGAACGATGAGGAAATAGAACATGACAAGACAAGATGTGTGGAAATCTTTCGGCATTTTAGAGAACATTTCCCGCATGAAACTTTTAATAGAAAAAAACTACACGCTTATGATGCAAATCAATTTATTATAAAACAGATGCTAGAAGTTACACATACATTTTCGAAAATTCTACATCCACAAGCCATCAGCCAAAAGTAAAGTGTCTATGCTCGTGAAGACTTCACTAAACAATTACAAATATATATTTAAAGACTGTGTAGGTTTTTGGTGCAAATGTTTCATAAGCTACAATGTCTGACTCTCCATCCATTTATTTCAATTGCATTATAAATACAGTTTATTGTAAATTTATATTAGTAGAGCCATTGACAACTGTGGATTTTTTCAAAACGGAACCAACAGCTTGACAGCTACTAGTACATGTGAACTTCACACATTGAACTATCTGTTTTAAGTGGCTTAAAATGTGTACTTTTGTAAAATTATTTTCTTTATGATATTGCACTAGTACTTTACTCTCCATTAACAACATGAATAGAATGTGACATTGCAACGACATCAAATTCTACATTGAACTGAAACACTTAAGTACATTTATCATTATTTGATCAAAAATATATTCTTTAATATAAATAACATCAAAAGGCCACAAAATAGAAACTTGGGGGGGACCATGTTGTTGGAACAAACATTATACAAACCTACAAACACTGCCGGTGTTTATATTTTTGCTTATATTTCGGACCCCAGCAACAAAAGCTGTGTAAGATCTAATTAGATAACCTCTCACAACATCGAAATATTTAAAATACACGATTCAATCTAGGAATTTAAATTAATTACCTATAATGATTACATGACATACATAATGTCACAGTTAAGTAGTTAAATCTAGAAATGAAATGCTATCGCAGAGGTACGTAGCCTAATACTAACGTTCATCATACTGCACAATACTTCAAAGATTAATTAAATATATGCTTTATACTTTTAATTAAGTACTCATTACGGATTAAGGACTGCCTCTGATGTAGAAAAATAAAACTGTAAACGTTACATACATATTACAATCAATATTGACGAAAGACATTTATATGTTATATTTAATATCATGTGCCTTGTGGCGCTCTGTACTCTCTGTCAACACCGCAAGGGACTTGGCGTAAAGTTATATATATTTGTATAGTTAAATATTATCGAATAGTGTCAAGGCACAAACAATATAAAAGATTTCATCATCTGACATATTTCATTTAACTTATTCAATCAATTGTTTTTTATGCGTCGAAGCATTGCAGTGTTCCTTGTGTATTTTATGTAAAATATTTTTTTTTTTATATCAAGGAATACTATAAAAATATAGTTCATTTGGCAATTTATATAACGACTATGAATAAATACAATATTAATACCGGCAATAAAATACATTAATACATTTTTTTTTTCAAATGTCTGGCAAAAGATATAAAATATTAAGTAGGTCTTAATATTAAATTTTAAATTCACAGTTTCCTGTTGTGAAATTATGGGATTTGATAAAATTTAATTTTAATGCTAAAATTATATAAGTTAACGCACTCTTTATATCTTCACAGCTACTTTTGTAATCTTTGGTGATCCGAGATCCAGTCTGTGACTTTTCTTGAAGTTTTCAAATTCCATTTGGTGTGCAGTATCGTTGATGCTGCTGCTGCCATTGCAATTTGAAAAATGACCATTGGTGACATGGCCATTCATCTTCACTTCACCACAACTGGTAGATTTATCACAATCTCTGGTAATTTTATCACCAGAATGGCCATTTGTAATAGTTTTAGTTGGTTCATTCATCTTATCAACTCCATATTTGAACTGTTTATCACCTCTATGTCTTTTGATTTTCTCACCACCATTAATCTTATCACCCTTATGTCCATTAACTTCATCATGAGCTTTGTCATTTCCATGCCCGTTAACTTTGCTACCCCCATGCCCAATGGTTTTATCGTTGGCGTGCCCATTCATTTTCATAACTCCATTATGACCATTGGGCTTATCATCGCTATGTCCATTCGTGAGGCTTTTATTTATCCCTGATAAATAAAAACAAAATTGCCATTTAGCCCCCAACCATACGTTTTTATTGACAATGGCGTAATTGTGTTAGTCAGATTTTAAACTAGTTAATTTCCATTAAAAAAAAATTAGGAAAAAATGTCTACATTCCTCGACTCGTAATGTTAGTCCATATTAGTAGGATCATTGTCAGAGCATATATCAGAGCATTTATGATCCAAAATAAAACTCTCCGAATCTGGAAAATTATGTGTTCTATAAATTACGATCGACGCGAAAATAAATGATAAACAGAATCTACCACACATAACGATATTTGAAGCTAAAAACTTTTAACATTTTTCTGCCTTCCAAGAAGAACACTGTATTAAGTATACATTTTTCTTTAACTTCCATATTAATGTTCTTCAATTTGACATACAGCAATACATCTCTGGAAGACAGGCCAATTGGTAACAAAAATACTAACAATAAGGTTTACCAAAAATACTAACATTTAAGATATCCTCGTGCAAACATCGGTTTATTCTGAATGATATAAACAAATAATTGACAAATATCGAAGGAACTAGCATTAGGTAGATTAACGGTAAGTACTAATAGGGGTGTCTAAACTATACTAAAACACAATTACGCCAGTGTACACATAACAAGTTTAACATGCATAAATATAGCCGAGAAATATTACATAAAAATTATTGGAACATTATTTGATATCAAATTATCATAGGTCCCAGTAGGTAGAAGGATTTTATGTACTTGCATCAAGATATTGTAATATGGACATGTCATTTTATTTATAATTTAACAAAAACATAAAATATTTTTAATCTTCATCAAAATAGGAATACAATTCCTATATTTTGATTTTCAACAATACAATACAATAAAAAAATAATCATATTCATATGTTTTCACCTTAATCACCGCTTCATCCTAATTTCAAAATTCCGGCCATAATAAAGTTCTGGCATTTTGGAGGCATATCCATATTATCCTCTATGTTTGACGTCAACATCCAATCACTCTACCTATTGCGACCTACTCAAATCACACAGAATAGTCTCGAATTGAATTTTATGCCTGCTGTATAAAAGCCATACAGACAGACAAAAAATACAGATATTCGAAGTTCTAATTTTAGGCATTCAGCCGCATTTTTGGTGACTGTTTTATTTATTCCGATTTAATTTTAAATATAAATTGCATTTATAAAAAAGGCAATAAAAATTCTCCAACACCATTTTTTATTACTTCATAATACAATGTGAAAAAAAAATTGTAAGGTGTTGATGAGATTATTTGAAATACACTTCGTTTTTATATAAAATGTGTTTTATTCCGTCTGAATGTTCCAATAATATTTTATGCCGACCAATAATTAGTCGTTTAGCGAATGGATGAATGTTTGTGGTTGTATTCCAACAACAATCCAAAGTAACAAAGCATTCACCATTTGCTTTATAATTCTTACCATGACAGTCGAGGCCGGTGTAGTACCTTTTGGAAGTCTTCCAGTCTTCCTTCAGTGACAAATTGTACATGGAATATGCAGGGTCTCCTGTCACCTCTTTCTCGATAATCAGGAACTTGGGCAGCGATTCAATCAACGCGCTCTGATCGTATGCAGCACTATAAGTCTCCAATAAAACTAATCCTCGACATCTGAAATAACAAAATCAATTTTTAATTACATATTTATTGATTGTGTTCTAAGTATTCTTATGATATATGTAATTAATTATGTACCTGAATAAGATGTTTAAATATCTTGATGTAATTATATAAATAAATAATAATATGATATAATATAGACATATTATTTTATTTTTATATGACTTATATACACTATATAAAAAATACATGACTTTTTTATTGATGATGAAGAATATGTAGAAGTCAGATGCTACTAGTTGAAATGTCTACTAAAGATTTTTTGATCTCATTTGAATATACACAATTACATAATATAATTTTATATATAAATAAATATATATTTGAATAAATAGACATAAATTGTACTGTTATATTAATCTAATCACAAATCACCTGGGATGCGTCGGTTGTCTATACATATCTAACTGATAGTACTGATTGTTGTAAATGAAACAGCGGCGTTTCTTGAATATAGTAAAATGCGCATCATCCCTCTGAGGCAACAGGTTCAGATAGTCGCGATGAGTCAGTTGCGTTCTCACTTCAACTGACTGCCCGTTGGTTGGATGGAACTTCCTCAGCGTGTGTATATAAGACCAGTGGCCTTTTTGACCACGCTTACGAAGTCTGACTTGGGCTTTGCGCAAATCGCTCTGCAAGTAGTTATGAACGACATCGAAGTCCTGAAAGGCTGGAAACTCCGAATCTGCGGCGAGTGGACTTTTGACAAGGAATTTGCGTTTTTTAGAGTTGACGTTGAGACGGTCGCCGGTGTCGATACCGATCTTTTGGCAAACGCACGCAATCAAACGGTTCATTTTCTTGTCGAAGTCAGTAGAGTTGTCAATGACATCGAAATAAGGGTGGCCAATCCAGGCGGCGGCCGCATTGTAATCCAACTCCCTGGCGAGCTCCATGCCTTCTGATCGACAAGCGTGATCCTGCAATAAAGCATAAAAAGAGATATTCATTAAACAGAACTAAAAGAGAAGAGATTATCTTAGTCAACATTATAGTAAGGCCATTGAATCTTTGCCTTTGTCTGATGGCAGATTCAGTCAGTCAGTCAGTCAGTCATTGTCAGCCTGACATCATATAAAATGGCATTCGTTGATAAACCTTAAAGACAAGCCTAAGATTTGCCGAAAAATATAAACAAATTCAACTTAAGAATGTCCAGAGACACGTTGATGAAAATTTATTTGTGGTGTGGAAGTATGGAATAGAACAATTTATAGTAAAAATATCAAGGCATCGTTAAAAATATATACTCTGGCGATCCATTTGACTGATATTATTTTTATGAGACGTTTACATTTATCACGAGAATATCTATATCAACTATGTCTACAGTTCTCTCTATACATATAAAATTCTTTTCAACAGATAGAATCAATTCCCAGGGAAAACTTTGGACCGGCGCGCTCGCGGTCGAAGCGATCGAGATACTTAAGATTTTAAAATAAAAGTCATTACAATTACTGACGTCAAGTAGCCTCTATTATATAGTATGTATATAAATATATATTTTATAATGTGGATATAGTTTTATATATTTAAATCTGTTATGTATAGTGGCAGGAAGCCAATATTTATTGTGAAGAACATCTAATAGGTTACAGGAACAATAGCTCGTCACCATCACAAAGTAACCAATTAATCATATTACACGATAATGTGATCAAATCTTTTTATAGCAAATGCTAATATTATGGCGTAATTTTAATTGTTCACCAGTCTGTATGCCTCTCTAATTATATTCGGGCTAGTGAAGAATTGAACGAATTACGGATTTCTTTGAGTCTTCAAAAAATTGATTATTAAACATCATCTGAAATACCGAATTGTTTGTATTTGTCTCTCGATCGAGGCCGTGAGCAACATTTAGTAGATACATAAATATAATAAATTTTCAGTATTAAAGAGAGCCTTCACACTCGAGTACATTTTAAAGAGCCTTCTAAACATTCAGCTTATCTTTACATTCGATTCCGCACATTACGTGTAATAAGAAACTACCTATAATGAGCCGCAACTGACCGCGGTCGGTTTCAGCGAGTTCTAACAACTAATATTGATGCTAATAACCTAGAATTACTCTGATGACTAAGTACACATTGTATTGTGTGGTCTTGACACGTGATAATTCCACTCAGTCATGACAAATTTTATAATAACGTCACACTCTGCAACATAATTAATTGTGTACAATGAAGAGAATTTGCGTCAAATCACCTTTACGGATAGAATAAGATAAAGTGTGATAAGGGACCAAGGTGCAGAGAAGAATGTTAAAATATTGTGGACTTATGTCGCGTGGATGAATAAAAACGAATGTGAGCAGAGTACCAATCGGGAGACCAAGAAGTAGCTACCACGAACACATCCCCAGTCTGTCTGTTTAAAAAAATGAAAATTCGTAACACCCGTAACCTACGCGAATGCCTGATGAGATGTATGATTGTGGATGTCGCAAAAGAAATGTCTCAGGATCGTAGCTTTTAAAGCCATAGTCTCTCCTTGCCCCTATGGGATACAGGGGTGAGTATATGTATGTTTTGGTTTGTTGAGTTTGGGTTTGAAAAAGCATTCGGAAAATTTACTAAGTACATGTACTACCAAGCAAATAGACCAATATTCATATCATAACATGTGTCACGTTTTCAACCACGTGTATCGGTAATAGCGTTGTATAGCTGGAATAATGATCATTACAATGATTTAAAACTGTTTCTAGGAGTATCGGTTGATAAGTAACGACGTTATACTCTTAGAAGTGGTATTAACTAGTTCAGCGGGCGTGGGGTCAGTCAGATACCCGAGGTATCTTTCCAAATCGGTAACTCACCCCAGCTATGACAATATGTTAAAAATTAACATCCAACATCTATGGATTTTCCTTATTAGTAATGTGCTTCAACATAAAAAAAACCCCTAAACGGTAAGCCAAGTCTAAATGTTGTCTCAGCTACTGGAGCAAATATTTGCCTGAAGTGAATCCTATCTCCCGACTTATGTGGTGAAAATGTCAAATCTACTATATAACGAGGACCTTTTTAGGAAATCTTTAGCGTTAATATTCATTGCTATTCAAGTATAAATAGCGTTAAGAACAGTTATTGCAAAACGTTATAATTGGAATGAATATTATTGTAGGCCAACCAGTACTATTAGTAAATAAATAGACTTTATTACAACTATAATGACGTTCGAAATAACTACGCTGTAATTGATACTGTTTAGTCATCACAATTAAGGTAATTGTGGTACAGTTACTTTGCATATATTTTTCTTATATTGACTAGGCAATCACATAAATTGACGTGTTATATGTCTATCATTTCTGAAATAAACGCATACATAATTTCTCGGCAAGTTCCTTGCGGGTTAGGCAGAGAGAACAGAGCGCCATGAGCCATAATTCTTACACACTTCTACTTCTTCTTTGACTTTCATAACTCTTGTCATACACGCGAGTCCATTTTTGAGGCTCGTAACATCTTCCTACAGAACACGATTCTATTTGGTCATGGAATATGTGTTCATAACTCTTGTCATACGCGCTCGTCGGTTTTTGAGGCACCTGACTTGACGTCATGTTCAATTTGGTCATGGAAAGTGTGTCGTGGCCGTCCTCGACTCCTACATTTTTAAAATGATGTATACAAATATTAAGTTTAAGCCATAACAATGTCCTATCTATTGCTCCTATCTATATTTACTTAGTATTTTAATGTATTTGCAAATGCAATTACGTCTCCATACTTCAAATATGTATATATTTTGAGAGTCACACGCTTATGCAGATAAAATCAAGCTAATATTCTTACGTAAAGTTGATAATAATAAAAGAAAAAAATAAACAATAGTATCTACATATTATATATGGATATAAGATATATTATCTTATCTTACTAATATTATGAATGCGAAGCTACGATGTTAAAAATGTTTGGTTAATCGTTACTTCAATACTCAATCACCCGTTGAGCATAGTTAGTTTTTCTCAAGAAGGAATATAATTAATATAAAGGTATAGTCTCATAGTCTCTCATAGTCTCGGTGGCGCAGTGGGCGAGCGCACGGCCTCTGATCCAGAGGTCCGGGGTTCGATTCCAGACACTGGCTCACACCAATGACTTTTCGAAATTGTTTTCGGAAGTTATGTGTGATAAATACCGATGACTGACAAACTTTGTGCCCGGTATGGCAATAGGTTCGCCACCTATTCCATTTGGGACGTAAACATAACGGCGAGACGAGGCTTAACAGCCGCTGCCTACACCTTCGGGTAACAAAAGGCGTGAAGTTATGTTATGTAGGCCTTAGGACCTTTGACCCCAGTACCTAATAGTTCCGTTGGAATAATTCATCAATTCTTATGTTATTTGAACAGTAATTTAGACTGAACAAAAACAATTTTCCAAGCCATGTGTGTATTACTTATATAAAATACTGATATATGTAGACATAACAAAATTATATACTCTTCCAATGTTATATCTCACTTGGCTTGTATAAAGTTAAGAAACTTACACACATTTATCTGATACTACACTAAAATTTATATTTATTACATTCGCCAATTTCAATATTGCGTGATAAGACAGTCGTTTACTTTGAAACATATTTAGATAGCAACATTCTTAGACCTTTATTATGCAGGAGACAATTCATTATAACGTCTTCTCTATAATATAAAACACCGTTAACAAAACAACACGACTTCACGGCCAAGTTTATTGTGTGGTAAGCAGCAGAATAAACGAGTAACGTTGAAAACAACATTGTCAAGAGGGTGACTGCTGGCGTTGTTAAGATAAAAAGGAGAAACTCTGGCGGTTCGGGACAAACGACTAAGCAGATATATTATGCGGAAGTGGAAGGATGTACGGGTCGAGATAAGCCACTACACACTTTTCATAACCTTTCTTAAAATAGAGTTATGAAAGAACGAATCGTAAAGTTACTAATTCTATATAATTATAGGATTAGTAACTACACGACTCGTTCTTTCCTCGACGTAAATCATAACTCACCTCGATAGAGTAAAAGTCTTCAGCCCCGTTAGCGGCGGAGACCATGTGGACGATATGATTGTATCTGTTGTCCCTCAACTCCACACTATTCCAATTGTTTGCCGAGCACATGACCTCCCATTTCTCTTTTGAAATAACTGGAAAATAATAACAAAAAAATTAAAAAAAGTTAAACATATCTCTTAATTAGGTATCTTCTCAAAAAAGAAGAACGCTCTGGACCAGCTGCTACATACAAAATGATATTAACGTAATATTTACGTGAAAATATACAATCGACGCTTAGTGCACTATACAGAGTTTATTCTAGCACTTCAAGCCCTTGAGCTAAAGACAGCTTGACAGTCTTGGGTGGACGGGAGGACATGACACATTTTTACATTTATCAGTGTACTACGGAATACTAATAATAATTAATAATATATGAGGTATATTTGGTTGCAGCATAATTAATTGCTGTATTGATAATATCTACACTCCATAGCAAATAGCCTTTGGTCCATTATCTTTCTGCCCTAGTCCCACCATTTGGGGTCGGCACAACAGCTTTTTCTTTTACACACTTGCCTATAATTCATTTCTTCCTCACTAACAACTTTCTTAATATGTCGTCTTTTACACAACCAACCATATTTTCTAAATTCTCGTCTTTTATTTCTCTTTCTAAATTCAGGTTTATCATTATTGTCGCCACGTGAATGTCATCCCTACTATTCCCTACCCATACCACACAATGGCGTGGCGATTGCCTGATATTCTCTCAGTTATTTGCTATTATAGCTTATTGCCCCAGTTATAAGCCTCGTATCAAAAATTCGATTCTCGTAGTGTGTAGTTTTATCCATCCCTTTCATACAGCAACACTACACTATAGGAAAAGAACAGAATAATTGTCTACGTTCATTAAATAATAGTATGACCGACTGAAATTAAAATTAGAATTCAGTACCTATCAGAGCGAACGTTTGGCCTCTTTGGAACTTATTCAGATAAAACATACTAAATAAACAAAAATATCACGCGCTTATTATTATGAGATAAAAATATTTCATGGCGAGTACGTCATTTCGCTAGACTATTATATCTTGATAGTCTCGGTCGCCAGCGATCCGCGTCTGATTCAAAGGTCCCCGTGTCTGATCAAAAGATGTTAAAATGAGAACTAACTTATCACAGACAGATAGTGCGCAATATATGACTATAGGCTCCTCTAGCTCTAACACCGGATCAAAAATTTTGCCATGCCGGTTCTTAATTTACCCGCTGCTATCTGCTATATCTTCTTCATTAAAAGCGTCACTTTATGTATATAATTATTTATAACGCAATAAGAGGTCAGATTTTGATAACAAAACATTCGTATACGTAGTATTCTGTTATGTGACAGACACCACATTTTAATTTAAAGATCACGATTTAAAAATAATCACATATTTTATATAAATAAGAATTATGGATGCATTTTGAGGGTATGTGTAACACCACCACAAAATAGCGGCTAATGATATTATCACAATTCATGCTTAAAACACACGTGTCATTGCCAGAATGTCGTCGCGTCGTTATAATTTTGAATGAAATTAAAACCCGTTTGAGTACTCACTCATATTACGATATTTTTTTCATATATTTATCATGAAATATTTAAGATCACTAAACATACTAACATAAATATCACGTAAGAAAAATAAACAGTTTTTTTACGTCTTGTCTCATTAGAAGCAGAATATTTGGCGAGAAAAATAGAGAGGACGGATAATGGGAGCGCAAAATAGTTGTCACCGAGGCCTTCCTGTCTGTAATTTGTCAGTCACCCGTCTATCGAGAGAGAGAGAGAGGTTATTCTTAAAACTTTTATAATGAATCATTACAACAACATTGTGTTGTCTTTCAATGAAAATATTCTTAGGTACATTCATAAAAGCCAACTGGTTTTTAAGAAAAGGACGACAGAGAGAAATACTGATCCGAAATGATAAATTCTCTGAGCGTTAGCTAGTCCAAATATCTACAAAGTTTATAGAGACTATCTACATAACCATCATGCTACGACAGATAGGAAAGGGGTACTAGCCTTTTTACTATTGCAGCTTATTATAAGTTCGGGTAAACAAAGGTAATAGATACTTAATTACGAAATAACTATCGACTTATCTGTCGTCTTTGTTTAACAGTTTTTCGAGGAGAAATTACCCGCATCCAGTACTTGTCCTGATGTTCCCTTTGTGCTGATAATAGAAGAGATGACTGAACAAATTTAGTCCGATGCATATCAAATATGCCAACTTTATATTCCACCTTCTGATGCTTACACTTTCATGTATTAAGAGCGTGAAGTTATATAAACCAGACATGTATTTATGCAACATATAAATTTAAGATTATTATTATTATAGTAAACATTTCAATATCATTTGATTACTATTAATTATCACAAAAATTCGGACTTTACGTTTACAGGACAAGATAACATTATCAGCACATAAAAAATGATTTAGTCTTAAAATCTTACATACATATTGAACTAGCAATACATGTACCTAAACATACATTTATTACGCAGCACGATTTCACATCCATAGCCAGAGTCATATCTCTAACAATGGCTATAAAAATGAGAATGAGTAAGAGAGAATACTCACATGCACTGGCGTCCATCGCTCCCCTATCGCATATAATCAGACAATTCCTCTGGCATGACTTGCCCAGCTCGAAGAAAGTGTTTTCAATTTGAATCATGGTCTTCAGCAGATTCTCCTGGAATTTCACCGCTGTAACAATGGCAAAATATTTTTTATAGAAATGTGTAGTTGATATGTCACAAAATAAGTACATTTATATGAAAAAGGGATAGCAATATACTAATGATAATAATTAGCAAAACCGGATATACTATCATCATTAAAATTATTGAGCAACACAGAGATAAATTTAATTCATGATTAGACGTAAACAAACACTGTACCGACATTAAACTTAAGGCACATTGGAATTAAAACAATTTACCTAACGCCACTTCACACGAATTTAATATCCGAAGCTGTTATATGCCTAAACATGCGGCGAGCGACACGAGCCGAATCCTGCCTACACCTTGGAGCTTTAAAGGTGCTACAGTATAAAAAACTACAAGTTTGGAGACAATTTTATTAAAAGTTTTAAGTGTCCGTTTGTAAAATAAAATTTTCTAACTTTTTGTTTTTCTATACTACGGCTATTAAGTAATCATTACATAGTATAAAATAAAGTCACTCCCCGCTGTCTGTCCCCTTATATGCTTATATCTTTGAAACTACGCAACGGATTTTGATGCGGGTTTTTTAATGGATAGAGGGTTGCAACGGGGTGGTTTTGATCTATAATTCATATATAGTGTATTAAAAAAAATTGCTAATTTTCAAGATTTAGAACTTTAATCGCAAACGCTGCCTGAACCCTAAATGATAAATCAAAACAATGTACTACATTATTATACACCTTCAAAAGATCTACAAAAAAAGTCCGCGAGGGCATATGTCTATCTCTTAACCCACAATGACCATTTATATTGTTTTACTTTTTACGAGAAATAATGGTTTAATTACGAAGCGATTTTAAACATTACAGCATTAATTTTCATCCAAGTAAGCAGTGTATAGATGATCCTAGCCTGCATGAGCATGCAATTTAAACGAATATTTTCAAAGATATTGCAGTATTAACATAGCGGGACAGCAGTTAAACCCGATAAATAGCACACAAATTGAACCTCATGATATCCAAAATTTACTCATTATTACTTCAAATTATTAATTTTATTTTTTTAATTATTCATTATTAATTCAAAGTTATTACTTTTGATGCGGAACAAAGTTCGCGGGGTCAGCTAGTTATTACTATAAATAGCCAACAATTATCATTCTTTTCCTCGAGACCTTTTGCGTCTTAAAAAAAAGAAATGCAAGTTCTACATTGGGCCCAGCTGGCAGTTAACAGTGACTACTCGTCACCGACTAGCTGAAATAAGTCGTTGGAAATACGAATTCGCTAGGCAGCGCGATGGCTGGCTGGAGTTAAGAGCTCATATTAGGCCCCCAGGAAAATGTTCATAGACCAATTATATTCCTATGTTATGTATATCTATATCCAGTTCAAAATAGTACAAAAAAGCACATCATTGGAGTGTGACGCACAGCGGATACGTGACGTGTCACGTGAACGAACATGGACGCATGTGACGGGAATCCCATTTTAACGGGTCATAAACTACGCTATGGAAGTAATGTACAAAACTATTTAAATGTACTAAATTTATATTGAATTGAAGCCAAAACATAATATGTTAATTTTCTGCAACTCCAGACAAAGTGTAGATAGGGTGCATCCGAACTATTTGTAGCTAGTAGGTAGATTGATTCTTGTATACACTGACCATTCTACTAATAATGCTGGCATTTTTTCTTCTTCTATCTAATATCTACCCTTAGAGTAAATGTTTTCGAAAAATAAAGATACGTCCTGCATTATTATTTCATTTACATATTCAATTGTTCAATCAACTAAAAGCTCATATTATCTGAAAGTACTACATATACTAAAACAAATTGAGCAAATCTAATAAAAATGTAGTTGTTTTGTATGTAGGCTATCGCTTATGTTTGCAATAAATATACGTAAATACGTATATTTAATTAAAGTTGTAATCGTTTTGATATAAAAAAAAATGTTTCATTAAAATTAGCACGTGTTCCAGAGCTGGTGATTGCATCAGTCACTACCTGTTCTGCTGCTTATCTATTTCGTAGTATGTCATACCAATTAATTACTTTTGGGTAAATAAAATACGTATAAATTTAATTAACCGCAAACAATTTATTATTAGAGTAACAAAATATTTATTCATTTAAATAAATTTAAGCATGCGGTGTGACCAATAATTGTGTGACTCCATTTACTCATTAAAAGGTTATTTATCTGACAGTTTAAAAAGTTAGAATTGAAATAAATATCAAAGTGTTTTTAAAAAGTCTCCTTACGTAGTAAGAGAGAGATACTTTTATATTGCGTTCATTCAGATTCCAATCAAAGGTCTCAAAACAATGACAGCCAATTGAACAAAATATGTCATCAAAGAAATTGTAACCTAACGACTAACTTTATCAAAAGATATGAACGAAAGTAGATTATTATTTATAACTTGAATGTATGTTTAAGAGTAGATAAAAGTCGAGAAATTCTATAAGATTAGTTTCGATTTAAAATTAACATATTCAAAACATTTAAAATAGAAAATTAGCATTTTCTTAGCTAAATATATATTAACGAAAGCAATACTATACAGCACAAAATACCTAAATAGACTAGCCATCTTGCGATAAAATAAACCTAAAAGTTAGGTAAGATTTAATTTTTTTAAATCTTAATTTTAAATACTACAAACTGACTACTTACAAACCTGATAAATTTGTTTTTTGATAAAAATATGCTAATATCAGAAACTACTGATTAAATTTGGAAACATTTAATAAGTTCAACAACAAATAGGAGCAGAGTTTCCATAGAAAACTACGCTCAAAACTAACTATTGGCATTTGAAACCAGATAAAATGGAATAAGTGCTTCATTTCAAATAATATATTATTCACGTATCAAACAGATCTGCACGAATAAAAACTGCGGTAAATACCCCCTTATTCGCGCGGAATAAAAAAAGAACCTGACCATATTATTTGTACACAATATCATTGCAATCTATAAATAGCGTCTGACACTGCCAATAATTGCGGAAAATCAGCTACACTGCAAATAGGACAATGTAAAGCTCGTCACTGATAGCGTTCACTATTCCCGCGCAAATTATTGCTCTTCAACTAAATAAAACCTTTATCGTGAATCGTTGATACATTTGTTTTTGTTTTAATGTGTGTTTAATGATGTTTCAGAATTTATTATAATATTCGAACAATAAAAGACTTGAGCATATTAGGTCCATGGCTTTTGTGAGTGTCTCGAAATGTAAATATACGGCCTTAATACCCCCATAAATAGCCCCATAATAGCCGTTATTCGCCTCGACACGCCGGATTAATTATCTAGCCCCAAATAAAATAGGTGACGAAACCTATTGACATCGAGTGAGATTTTCTTAGTCATCGAGACATCCATATTGATTCACACATAACTTCCGAAGTCATTAGTGCGCTCCAAAAGCTTGGGACCTCTCAACTAAAAGTCGAAGTGCCAGCCACTAGGACACGGAACATATGACGAGTGATCAGTCGCTTCTTACTTCACCCAAGGGAAGAGATATGTGATCACAGTTATTTTGGACGCTAATAATTTAATAAATCAACCGGTTCAAAACTAAAATCCTATATAAAATACAATATACTGTAACTGATAAAACACCTACTCAGACAACAAGGTAAAACGACTGCAAATATTTACAAAAGCTATGTTGAATAAAAAAAATGCCGCCATTGTTTATGTCCATAGACACGGTGGAAACGAAACACGAAACGAAATCTGAGGTAAACCACGGAAGTCAATTGAGTCAATAATTACGTGCTTTTTGTCAACAGGATAATTGATCGAATAACAAGGAAGCGACAGGAGTATCACAATTTCCTTATCCAAAACAAAATTATTTCCTATCAGCCAATTAAAGAAACAGCTTCTTTTTCTTTAATACGGAAATGCATCATCTGTAAAAATGACAATAGTGCGGTTGGATGATAGACTGACGTAGAGAAAACCTTAGAAATGTATAAATCCTCTTTGAGTATTTAGTCTTAAAAAT
Organism: Euproctis similis; assembly: GCA_905147225.2. Classification (NCBI taxonomy): domain Eukaryota; kingdom Metazoa; phylum Arthropoda; class Insecta; order Lepidoptera; family Erebidae; genus Euproctis; species Euproctis similis. The sequence continues at coordinate 17,217,790 of LR990116.1, forward strand.
GAGAGCAGAGGACAAGATAGTCACCACTCACATCAATGTCACCATGACAGAAAGAATGAAATTAAGTTAGTGTAAGTAAGATCGTGAGGTATTTACTTAAATAATATAAAAATACTACTACTGATACTGACCATTAATATGTACATACATTGTTAGTCACAGACGTGATTTAATCCAAAATTAAAAGTGGACATAAACTATGGTATACGACATGTATGTATACAGAATTTATAAGCCATATAATTTATCAGAAGAAAACCATTAATTTTCACATAAATCTTGTATACAAAGCGATGGTTTGTTTCAATATTTGAAGGTGAACGTGTCATTGGTGTAGAAATATATCACCAATTAGTCTACATAGATAATTTAAACAACAAAAACCATTTCTAATGAGTACAAAAGGAATGGCGGTAAAACGTATCTTTACAATATTTACTTGGAAATTATTTTCAAACGAAAACAAATTTATGTCAGTTTTGCGTGTTCATTGGTACAATGTCGTGCTTTATTTAAATGAAATTAATCATTGTTGCTCCGGCAAATCCCTACTTTGCATGACAATACTTGTCATTTGCTCATGAAATTACAGTACATTAAAGAGCGGGCTATATTTGGACAACTATATATTCATTATGACGATATTCTTCGTAACAACGGTACTGTTTTTTTTTAGATATTTACCATTGTATAAATTGTATATTTGCCAAAGATTATAAGACTCGTTGTCCAACACAACACGCCTCCTATGACGTAAATACGACAAAAAAAAAACTAAAAAAACATCCTCTGACGATCGTGGCGAATAGTCACTGGCAGCCAAGTCTGAATGGTCGAAATAAGGGCGTCACCCTCGGTCAAAAGTTCAACGATGCATAATATGAGCAATAATATAGATATTGCAGACAATCTTTATATTATTGCCAAAACGCTCTCTTCCAATCCCACAATCACAAATACGTTTGCGTTAGTCATATTTGTGATTGTGGGATTCACGCGACCATAAACGAAATATGTACTTTCTTCAATGACGCCACAAATTATATTATTTAACAACGGTGACTGGCACGAAAATTATATTACACCAAACTAATAATTGCGTTATAATGAAAATTTATAGGATGAACATAACATAACTTCACGCCTTTTGTTACCCGTAGGTGTAGGCAGCGGCTGTTAAGCCTCGTCTCGCCGTTATGTTTACGTCCCAAATGGAATAGGTGGCGAACCTATTGCCATACCGGGCACAAAGTTTGTCAGTCATCGGTATTTATGACACATAACTTCCGAAAACAATTTCGAAAAGTCATTGGTGTGAGCCAGTGTCTGGAATCGAACCCCGGACCTCTGGATCAGAGGCCGTGCGCTCGCCCATTGTAGGATGAAACTAAGATTTAAATGTTAGGTGTACATACATACATACATTTGTATGTCATAATTAGAAAATATTGTTAAAAAGTGTGAATTTGCGAAATTTAGCACTATAATTGCGCACGCTGGCTGAACCCTAAGTGATTAATCAAAACAATGTATTACGCCTTCAAAAGGTATCTCTTAACGATAACCCAGAATGACAATTTTTATTTCTTCTGGGGCAAAACAAAGTTCGCTAGGTCAACTAGTTTCAATATAAATTAGAGGATTAAGGAAATAAAAGATATATATGTTTGAGATATGAGGGTAAGTTCGCAATTTAAGAGCTACTTGAATAGAAATCTTTTTATCAAATTTAATTCTATGAAATTTGATAAAAAGATGAAAGAAAAGAAAAGATGAAGAAAAACATGTAAGTATAGGTATTTTGAAAAAGATAAGTTTATAAATGATGTCTCCGTGTTTCGAGGGAAACTGGCAAAATGTTGTGAAACAGCTCACAATAAGAGCCAAATACAATACATACTATGATTACCATTTAAACGAACTAATTAGCCCGAGACCATGATACAAGAAACAAGGACGACATGTCTACAAACACGAATGTTAATAATACCTAATATTAACACGAAAAGTTAATAACAGTCGTCTAATATTTTTATGTTGACACGGGGCAATTAGCTGACGAGCCAATGAGCTAAAATTGTGATGATTCATAGCAATAGCTAGTGAGCTGATCAGCACCGGCTTTAGCTGACCATCCACGCGGTCAGGCACAAGACTATACTTTAAACTCTTAACCTATTCAGCACTGGCGCATGGCGTCTAGGTATTATCTCCTAAAGCCGATACTGCTGGTATTGTACTGCTAGCGTTGGTTACGATTTTACCAACTCACCGCTGTCACCACTGCTTGCCAATGTCACGGAAGTCGAGGTGCACCATTTGCATTTGCTAGGGCACTTGACAACTGTAACACTCATCACCGATTCTGTCACAATACATTTTACATGTACATTCTGTCACATTACATAGCTATGACATTTAACATTTCGTATTTTTTTTTACTAATATTTATCTAAATTCTATGCTAACTACTGGAATTTTGTTACGAAATCGGATGGTGAGAGATTTGTGTTGCTTGAAAATTTTGCTGACGTGTACTATTACCACTGCTCTTCTGCTTTGGGTAGTAGCGTGATAATATTATTTACTTTACAACATGTTATCTCATTCAATCGGTCTTTATTTATTTATTTAAACAGAGAAAAGAGTAGCTCTTTATAACAGTATCTATATTATCTTTTGTTTTATAAGTGTGGAAACACAACAGATAGTTTTATGTTTCAGGTAGTCTAGAGATTACAAGTATGTACATAGGTAGTTGGGAATTTTAATAATAGCTAAGGTATGCAGAAAAAATCAAGTAATATAATTGTTTAGATGGCGCTTAATAAATTATTAAGTTCATATTACTTGCGAGTAAATAACAGAATATATAAATAGATAGATAACCGTTATCATAATTTATGTAATTGGATAGACGTCAGATATATTTCGATAATTATAATTAGCCATATTGATTAAGTTTATGTAATTTTTTCAATCACTGATAAGTAAATTAGGATTAACCCAGTTTAAAAAATTTTTGGGCATCATATGTGAATACATAATCGAATGATTATAATCAATTTTGCAATAATAATAATATAGGTATACTTGTATCGATAAAGTAGTTTTCGAGATTATCAATAACAAACAAACATAACTTGACGCCAAATCCCTTGCGGGGTAGGGGTAGAGAACAGAGCGCCATAAGGGCACGATTCTTACACAATATGTATATATTTACTATGTAACTGTATCACTAGATAAAATATAATACCTAGGGCCTAATTATATATAAAGTACCTACACAAATGTTGGCAAGTGTCATTAAATTTAGTTCATGGCTCACGTTTCTGGCGTGTTACGTAATTACTTTACCATAGATTCTTTGCCTTTGTACTCTATTATTGATATATTATTTCAAGGTAACAACGATACAATTTAAAGAGAAAACACTTTAAAGGTTCAAAGAGTACCTAAGTAAATACTCGACCTACGAGTACTTCGAGCATTGACCTTAATGGTGTTCCAAATTCAAATAATAATTATAACTAACACTAACATATTTTTCTGTTTCTTTTGGCCACAAACAAAAAAGATCGATGTTTTTTTTAAATAAAGGCCAATGTTTACGTGCCAGTAAAAATGTATATCTAATCTGACGAAAGAGTTTTTATTAACTTTTCGATTGTCACGCGCGACAAAGATTGTCTATCAATCGATACAAGTACTTAAATATTTGTTTTTACGAAGGACAGTGTGACCTAACCTTGGGCCAGTCTCTGCTTACAAACCACTAGATCGTCCACCCGCGCATCGGAAAAAGTAAGCTCATGTATTAGTCAATAATACCCGTGGTGTTATCGGTGGCTGGCTAGACAGGAACCCGGAATCGCGGCGCCATGTTAATTCCACGACAATGTTCGTGAAAACAACAATAAATCCCGATTTTATTATTATTGTACGTTAAATTGGCAATTTATTTGACATAAATTGTCAAAAGTATTTTTTAGATCTTCGCGCCACCAACACACTGAAAGTGTGGGCGGGAGATTCTCGCTTGTAACAGTTTTTTTTTAAATTAGGTTATGTAATTAATACCTAGGTGACCCTATGTAGGGTAAAGCCAGAGGTCATATGAATTGTATATGTCACAAAAATTTTAGTACTCTAGCGGGATCCAAACTGGCATGTTTCTACGCATCAGACAATAACCATTCGTCATTCACTACGCCAGCATAAAGATTTTGATTCTCCACAAGAATAAATACTTATTTATTTTGTCTCGGTACTTTGAAGGTCGAGCATCCCTCTTTTAAATCTAATAAGAGATAGCGAATAGCCATAATCCTTTACGTAGAATCTTTTTTATCGTAGACGTGAAGTTATAAAAAAATAAGTGTATAAGTATAAATTACGATCTGTAAGCAAAATGTATCGAAAAATACATGTATATTTCTGAAGAAAGGCGATATACATATATCAAATCCGAGTCATCAAACATCATTACACCTCATTAGCATGCATCGGTTTGGTAATCAACAGATACAACTTAGTCTCTAGATTCAACTAGGACATGTATAAATAATTATAACATCATTTAATGAGGTCTCATGACATACAAGAACTGCGGTTGAACGGCACTGAAAACAAATGTCTATTTATAATAATGTTAACAATTGTAAAGATTAAATGTTTGGCAAGTAAAAAGGTTTTGTTACGAAGAACACGCCGGTACAATGTTTTCACAATAATACAGTTCTATATTTTTACGACGTTTAATATGTGAAGTTGTAGGCAGGCAGTGTTTACTCGTATCGCCGGAAATTATATTGTAATATTTTCAGTCCAACGACAATGAAAATAGAGCCCGTATATCCACCATTTGTCACACATAGGATTCGCGGTACGAATGTGTCCTAGAGTGGAGACCGCGTCTCTAAAAACGTAGTGTAGGACACCCACGGTCTAGATGGGGCGACGATATGGCCGAAGATCGAGCTCAGTGGCGTGCCAGAGGAGAGACCTATGTCCAGCAGTGGACGGAGATAGGTTGATAAAATCCACCACGATTTGTTTGTTTGTTATCGGTAGCGTAAGGTTATTTTAACACTGTAGTACCGGAGTATTATATCTAAGTATTTTAAGTGTTAATTATTGAAGATAATAAATAGTAATAGTCGGTTTGTATGGTCTAGTGACGAGAAATTGATTGGTTTCAATTTGCGAAAACTCACCAACTATTGTCGGTGCAATCCAGAATCGGACGGACCAGCGAACAATGGAATAAATAATGGTCTTCCGCAATTTACATATCAACTGTAAGACTATAACCTCATAATCATGGCGACGTAATATGAGCTGGTAGATATTTAACCGACTTAATAAAAAACTAAGGAGGGTTTTCGAGTTGGCCAATAGATTCTTAATCAGTTTTTACACTGGGTACTTAACTACACACTCTGATTAAATATAAAAAATACGTAACTGTGTACGAAGTTTTATTGCAAATTCTGATTTCGCCGAGAATAAGAGTGATGAGAATGACTGTGGATGGATACATCGGTAGAGGCAGAACGACAAAAGAGATAGATGGATGGATTATATAAAGTATGAAGTAGGTAGATGACGAGTGATGGGGAAGAAATTGAAAAAAGATGTTGTGCCGACCCCACTTAGAGTGGGACATATACATGTGTACCTACGATATTTTAAGACAATCTGTTGCGTAGTTTAAGCGGGAATGGGAAACAAATGAAGTATTTTTTGCCTCTATTACCGTATAGTATAATTTCGCATTGACGTCAAGTGAAAACATTAGAATAAGATTATCCTAACATCTAGCAGTTAGTTATTAGCTGTATAGGCAGCAGCTTGATCTGAATAAAAAATTCTTTAATCTTCATCTAATAATCTAGGCAACAAATTTGATAACACACTTTTACTACGACGACGTCATTTGCAATTTCTACGTGTTAAGAACATTAATTAACACACATTCGGTACAGTACCTCAAGAAACTGGTTATAATGATTCCATAGTAGGACATTTAAGGTTTGGCGTATTTTAAATTGTATGTTAGTATCTCTGACTACATGAAATACGGTGTCCAACAAATGAAATAAAAAAAAATGCAATAAAAAACCAATAGTGATCATTTATGAATGAAATTACATTTGTTTTGGTGTTTGTTCGTATTTTATACACAGTCATCGTGTCATCATTCAATCGATGACGAATTCGATTCAATGGAGTAACTTACAAAAAGTACAATTAACATATAGTCATATTATTATGACAAATCAAGAAATTTTGATGAACTTTTTTCACTTCTAACAAGAAATTAATGCACTCATTTTACTTAACATAACAAACATAACATGGAAATGACGATGATGATTAAATATAGATTATGTTACTTTGGGTGAATGCAGCTTTCCAATGATGTAAGATTTTTTTTATGGGATAGAAGGGGTTAACGAGCAGGCGTGTCACCTGATGGTAAGCAACCAACGCCGCCCATGGACACCAGCAACACATATAGTGTTACAGTTGCGTTGCCAACCTTTAAGGGATAGGGGATAGGAAAGGATGGGTGGGCTTCCGGATACCTCTCTCACCGAACGAAACGCGGCATGAGCCACTTTACGTCGGTCTTCTGAGAGGTCGTGGTATTTCACCGGTCGTGCCGGCCCATTCATGCAGCGAACTGCTTGGCTCTACTTGGAATCGGTGGAGTAGTTTTTGAGTTTATTCGGTAACGCTTTATAATATTAATATAGACAGACTATTGTAATAATACCGATGCGCAGCACAGTAACCTACTATACTAATAAAAAAACATTAATCCATAGACTATTAGAAAAAGATTTTAACTTTTTTTATATAACGACATACATATCACCACGTTCTATTTTTAAAAAGTTAGCATAAGCCATGCTACAGATAAATAATACATATTTCCATTCGCTATAGTGTCAAGAGCGCGACCGTGAACTAGCTGATGCTATTATATAGATACGTAAGCGAACTTAACAAATGTATAAGCGCCTCACGTGTTACAGAAACCTTTCAACGTTCCTCTCACCCTTCTTGGCCTCCATATACGTTTTAATAATTATGTATATAATGTATATATACGCATTTATTATATGATTTTACTTTAATATACAAAAATTGCGGCTTCCACATCAATTAGCACATAAGAGAGACCGAGCAGGCGTGTCACCTGATGGTGGGCAACAATCGCCGCCCATGGACACCTGAACACAAATAGTGTTACAGTTGAGTTGCACTGGCAACATGCAGCGAACTGCGTGGCTTTACCAGTGTAAAACTATCAGGAAATGAATATACAAATCCGATTTTTAAGTGTTTTTGAAAGGAGAAAAACGTTTTTAATGCGTTTTATATACATACTTTGGTTTGTTAATGTGTAAATATGACAACAAACCTTCCAGGCATACACTGGAGTGACTAGTGGTATAAAATAGAGAAATGATTTTAACAGTTAAAAATGCGCATCTCAAGTACATATATTTCAATGTAAATATTTGGGATATAAAGTCAGAATACTGTTAGAAAAAACAATGAACTTTTAATTTACCACCACCTCTGTGTAAGTAAACATTATAGGTATTCGGCTAGATTTAAAATAGCGATCTAGCGGTCGATGGTGAAGCTTCGCGCTAATGAAAGCTCGGGATATTGGATGTGCCTCGCGAACAAGTGTTTCTACGCAAAAATAAACTCGGCGCGTGATAAAACAGACCACGTGTTAAGTTTTATACATCGAAAACAACAGAAATACCGTGTTGCGCGAACAAAAAAATGTGTTTCTTTCATTTGATAAAAATAAACGTATATATTTTAAATCTTATAAAACTTTTATTGCTTACTCGTGACGACTTCCTTTGTCGTTAATTCATGATTGAATTTTGGCAAACTACTGTTGATATAATTACATGGAACATTACTTTTTAGTATTTAATTTTTATCAGTTCAAATTCAATAATACGCTCACTGATACTGTACTTAACATATATACCCAGATCAACATTATATATTTTATTATTAAATTATATTGTGGCTATAATAAAAGTCTCTCTTGTCAGTCAGTCATGTGATTCTTCGGTATTCCTATTGTTAAAACCAAAGGGTTTCAATATCCAGTGTCAAAGACGTGAATCTGACACCAATGCATTTTGTAACCAAGTTGTCACGTAATATTATTGTCGGTATAAAAACCTCTACGTTATTATTTAGCTGATCTTGTATAATCAAATCAAATGTCTTACAATATCATGTATTTCAATTATTTATAAACTGCCTAGAACTATCAGGCAAATCATTTTACACAGAAAAAACCAAATCAATACAAATACATATTAAAAAACAAAACATTTTCGTTTGTTAGAAAGGCGTCAATCTCAGAAACAGCTCGTTCGATTTGAAAAATTCTTTCAGTGGTGGATAATCTATTTATCGGGGAAGGTTTTAGTCTATAATATATTTACAAAATAAATGTGGACCTTTACTAAAAGCCCAATAACGAATTAAGGTATAAGAAAACGACCCAATATTATAATTAACCCAGAATAATTGTATATATGTCGGCTGTAATATTTAGTAAAATAATTTAAACTGCTTCTAGACCATTTCGAGGGTCCATCACAATTGGACAGGGGTTATATTTTATATTACTGTGTCAGGTCCATATTGTTCAAACTGCACATATCGTCTTGAGATGACGTAATAACAAATGACAAAGTTGACCTTTGTCAACTTTGACGTTTGTTAACCCGCCCTGAGTTTCTAGTTGTGAACGATCTCCTCAAACATACATTCAGACGATATTTTTGTATCTACACTACCCTCAAACATTAAAATCAAATATACCAGAGAGAAAGAGAGAGAGATAAAGTTATTTATGTTAAAAACTCTCAAACCAATAAAAAAAATCTCAATAAACGACTTCTTCGACATTCAGACTTGTCTTGTAAAAGAATTTATCAATTTGGCAGAGTTCATTTTCGACCTGCCTCACGTGCTTCTTACGTCAATAATAGTCACGCCTCTAAGAAAAATAGGCCAATGATTACGTGATATTAAAGAAAGTTAATTTCTAGCCTTGTAACCACATACTGAGAAAACTGGAACAATTTAAATTTTAATTCATACAATCTGACCCGGCGAAATGTATTCCGCATCAAAAGTAAATTTTGGGTTTATCACTTTTCATTTACTACAACATACATGTACATAAAAACCACGCCATTGACACCCTCTATCTATTAAAAAAAACCACATCAAAATCCGTTACGTTTCAAAGATCTAAGCATATATGGGGACAAACAGCGGAAAGCGACTTTATTTTATACTATGTAATGATTAATTAATAATGAATAGAAACTTCAAATTTATATCAAAAAGGCATTTTTTCTGAAGCAAAAAATTTTTAAATTTCAACTGAATTCAGTACTCAGTTTTTATTAGAATAATAATTGGAATCGAGAATGAAGAGAACAATATAATTAAAGCAAACCAGACAGGCTAGAATTAAATTATAACTGGTACTAATTTATACATATAAATAAAATAGAAGTTGGTGTCCATTTGTAATATTGAAATAACTGCTTTTTACATACATAAAGCAAAATATCTTTTTTTATAGATAGCAGATATCCTGTTAGATTATAAATTGACTAAATAATAACAATTTAAACCACAATATATCATGATGTCTCGGTAGTCCAGTGGTCGAGCAGTCAGCTTCTGAATCTAGAAGTCGCGGTTTCGAATCCTCACACTGGCCCACACCAATGACTAATCGAAGTTCTTCTCGGAAGTTATGTGTGAAAAATATCGATGACCGAATAAATATCGCCACCTATTCAATTTGGGACGTAAACATAACGGCTAGACGAGGCTTAACTGCCGCTGCCTACACGTTCTGGTAGAAAAGGCGATAAGTTATGTAATATATCATGATGTATATTGAACAAGCACATTATTTCAACAATAGATGATATTTAACATCAAGGTAAATGTATACATTTACTGTTACACTGCTTATTGGTTTCCACAAACTAACAGTTTCTCGGGAATGACTTTTAAATTTTCAGAGAAATACTAATTCACATAACATGGTCTCTTCTTGTCTATGCAGCATTGAAATATGAAGAGTCCAGTGTTAATTGCATGATATCATAGTAAAATGAAGAGCTCAGATATACCAATTAATCTTAAGCAATTATCTAGTTCATCCCATAAATTTAATTATGTATTTGTTTTTTGTATAACAAAATATCTTTAGCTGGATCTACAAAATTACTCAATAAATTCTGCTTAGGTTTTCACAGTACAATTAAGCTTATTACTGCAGAATATTACATTGTTGTTGCCTTATCTAGCATAATAAGCATCATAAGAACAGACATTTAATTATTGTGAGTTTGTATTGATTTTATCAGAAGCCAAAATTAGTAAGCAGACATTAGATGTATAATTTTCATAACACAGTATATAAATTAGAATTTAGCACAGATAAATATATTTGTCAATTTTTGGTGACTTGTCTAGCAGAGAGTTTTCACATACTGAACCGGAAGGTTTCAAAATACCTACAAAATTATTGGCCAGATAATTACCAAATTCAATAGCATTATTATATTTAAATTATTACATACCTTCATCTGATGACAGATCTGCAAATTTGATTCCACCACTGCAAAAGAAAAAATAATAATATTGCAATAAAATTGTAAAAACAATAAAAAATATTGTATATAATTCATATGAACATGTATTTCATATAATTATGCATTATTTATCAATTTTATTTTTCGAAAATGAAACATAAAAATTGGCAAATAATGCATAATATAAACTTTTAAATGTCAAAAAGTAAAGGTTATTCACAGTGCATAGTTATAAAATCAGTCTTTAATTTTACATAATATTTAGATAGGTAATGGACAATGATGTTTAAATTTCCATCACCACAAAAATATAACAGCGACATCAATAATTAAAAAAGAATATCACATTTTTCACTATTAACACTAGACCCAGGGAAACTTAAATATTTTGTAAGATTTAAGGTAAAATAAATGATTGAATTTATGTTGTAAGATGCACTGTGTAATTTTTTAGTCATCAGAATTACCTGAGGAGCACGGTAGCCGTTTCCGGCACCCGGAACACCTGGAAATAAACACAATGTGGAACCATATCTTATCGGATCTCCAGTTGGAGAAACCAAACTCATAACATACAATATAGTAAATATATTTTTCTGTGAATTCTATTTTTTATTATTTCCTATTTATGGGTATGGATACCGAGATAAAAATATTAATTTGTTAATATTATATTATAATGAATATCAATTTCTAGAGAAGCAGCTAAAACTAGGCACTATGTCAAATATTATCTGCTTCATTGAAATAAAATGTTGAAACGAAAATAACTGGATTTTCTATTTGACAATGGAAAATAAACATATTGCATTTGACTTACTGCTCCATGATTGGTATGGAATTATAAAGAATATTGCTCACCTTCCATCCTAAATTTTCGAAAAACGTACTGAGTCGAGACTGTCCAGTGGTTTTGCCGCCACACGGTCCTGGATAAAATAAAATTCAGTGTCGGGATTAAAATATTGGTTCATTTAATCCACGTGTTGCATTTTGTATGATGCGAATAGGCTCCTTCATCTAACTTGTACATTATTAAAAAATGCAAAGTCTCATGCTAAACTCATAAAATTCACTTCATTGAAAATCTTACGGAAATTAAAAAATATTTCTAAGGCACACAAACAATATATGAACGCTTCTTACCTCCAGTGAGGACCAGTTTGTAAACGATTTTTTGGGATTGATTCGCCATTTTTTAAATTAATAATAATACATAAATTAAATTACGCTACAAAAGTACTAAGCACACAAATATCATAAAAATGTTAAATTTACAAAAGTAATAAAAAGAGCCATCACAGTAAAAGCATCGCCTTGCAGGCGTGCGCTCAAACGAAAGAGTGCAGATTGAAGATCGAACTGGCGAGGCGAGCATAAATGTGAAATAGGTGCTCTGTGGTGACATTGACGCGACAACCACAATCGATAACCATTAAGACGAACTCAGAATTATCTATATCGATATGTTTTCATATTATATATTATCTGGCCTCTCTCACGAGCGTATTTTTTCTCAAGCGAATTGCAAATACTCAAAAATATGATGATATGATGGCTTATTAATTGTGTTAAGGAATATGGAAGGGTCCCCTCCCCCAATACTGCTAAACATATTCAGCAAATATCCTTAGTAATACGTTCATGTAATGGTACCCAAGAGCAATAGCCGGTCTTATCGTTCGACCTCTGCCAGAAAACCATTCGCTGGCAGTTTTAGCTATGAATCTAACGCCCATTTTGATATCCACTAATAGCAATCGGTTAGTAATCCGCTATCACAGAGAGATACATAATAGCCTCACCAGTCCCACGGCCGCTATCTTGGACAAAAGCGAAGAATTTCTAATAATGCTTTTTAGTTTTTGTGGCAGTACCACAGAAAAATATTTGGGTTTTCAGTTGCTCGGCTTTTATCTACCCATACAATATTATAAAGAGGAAAGATTTGGTTACTTTTTGTCTGTTCGTTTGTATTGAATAGGCTCCGAGAACAAATTCAAAATTCTATTAATTTGTAATATTTTACTAGAACAATTCATTAGAGATATATCACGATATTTTTTTATGGGATAGTAGGGCAAACAACTACGAACACCGTGGTGCGTTGCCGTCCTTTACGGGAATGGGAGAGGAAAGGGAATCGGGCCACCGGAAACCTGTCTTACCGAACGAAACGCAGCGCGAGCCGATTCACGCTGAGAGGTCGTAGTATTTCAGCGGTTTAGCCGGCCCATTCATGCTGCGAAAGTGCGAACCAGCATATTTATATACTCTTTGCTGCGAACTGCAAGACTCTACCACTGTTAATATTGAAAATATTTTGTATTGTATCCAAATAACTATTATTGACACCACGTTTGATTACAAACTTGCGAACCGTTTGGCCTTAGAAAACTATAGTTCTCTAGGGGTAGGCAAACGTTTATATTTACGTTATAACTTAACATAACTTCACGCCTTTTCTACCCAAAGATGTAAGCAGTGGCTGTTAAGCCTCGACTCGCCGTTATGTTATAATGTTTACGCCCCAAATGGAAAATATGGTGGAGCCTATTGCCAAGCATCGAGCACATAGATAACAGTCATCGATATTGATATATAGTCTTCTAAATCAGAAGCGGGGAGCTCAACCACCGTTATTTACCGAAAGACCAAGTTATTAAAATTTTAAAAATAACTATTTGTATATGTAACTTGTTATTTTTTTATTTGGATGTCATTATTGAGATAGATATACACTCCAGCCCTTCACTTCACTTTGCGATAACATAACAAATGGAATAGATGGCGAACCTATTGCCATGCACAAAGTTTTTTTTAGTCATCGATATTTATCACACATAACTTTCGAGATTTGAAAGTCATTGGTGTGTGGATTCGAACAGGATGCGAACCCGCGACCTCTGTATTCAGAAGCCGTGTGCTCGACCACTGGACCACCGAGACTTCAATAATCTATACTAATACTATAAAGAGGAAAGATTTGTATTTTTGTATGTAACGAATAAACTCAAAAAGTACTGGACCGATTTTAATAATTCTTTTTTCTTTAGAAAGCTACATTATCACTGAGTAGCATGTGTAATCATCGACGTCATTGACATTTTGTTTGTTTGTACGCGAGTAACATCGTGAGGCGGGCGGCTACCTACAATATAGCAGTACGAAGTTCGCGCGGTCTGCTAGTATTATATAAAGGTATATCTAATTATCAATGATAAATTTAATCGTAGATGCTAAAAAGAAATTCACTATAACTTAGTTCCCAAATAAAATGGCTACCGCCGCTCATCGCCCCCGTTTCTAATAGAAGGCTGTAACGATTACTAACGTCGGTTATTAGGACTTGGAAGACTTGTGCTTGACAATTCTGAACTTGACTATAACATTATGCTGAAAAATTCTTCAAGAAAAGATAAATAATATCTATTTGGAAGCTATTATATATCGTAACTCAAATATACCTATTTGGAAGCGGTTTTATCTCCTAACTCAAATCCACGTATGCATAATTGGAAAATAAAAAAACACAATTACATAACGCCATTGTTATTTATATATATAATACATTCTTTACCGAGATTTCTAATATTGTTGCAACTTATTACTGATACTTTTATTGATAAGACATCACTTGGATTGTTGGAAACATCTTTTTTTTCTAACTGTAACACCAAGGCTGGAATTTCTTCCCAATATTTGCCCAAACAGCGTAATCTTTTTTCATTAAATGCACTCCCCTTGAACGCTGATGTTGACTCAACATTATCTGAAACAGTACACGGTTATTTTTTAGTTCTTTCGAATATTTGATAATAGACAGTGTCTAATAGTGGTGGAGTCTTGGAGTTCGCTACTGGAATGGGCCGGCTCGACCGGTAAAATACCACGACCTCTCGGAATATCGGCGTGAAGTGGCTCGTGCCGCGTTTCATTCGGTGAGAAGGGTATCCGAAGGCCCGAAACCCCTTTCCCCTTCTACTCCCTTGAAGGACGCCAGGGTGTTCATGGGCGGTAATTGGTTGCTTACCATCAGGTGACCCACTTGATCTTATGCTCTCCTCTAAAAAAATTATGTGAGTAATTTTTTTTTCTTCATAAAAACGAATAATATTTTCTTAAGGCCATTAAATATTATATCTCACCTTCAATATCACATATATCAGGTTCTATCCATCTTGTTTGTATATTCACATATATTAGAGCAACATTCAATTCGTTTCCAATAAATCTGCTATAATTAACTACATTATTTAAATATGAAAGTCCTGGAAATAAAAACACGCAAGAGATAAATAAGAAAGTATGTATGGATTTATAACATAGCTCTTGAGGGTATATGCACTACAATTTCTGGCGCAAAGGTCCTGAATTCAAATACTGGTTCACATCAAGTTCTTTCTGAAAAGTTATGTGTGTAATATGACTACAAGTTCATCTATCTAGTGTGTGCATTTGGAACAATTGGAATTGGAACTGTAAAATTATGGTCGAGGAGTGTTTTTTCAAGTACGCCATCTAGATCCAAACTAACTAACTTACCCATTTTGTTATCTAACTAGGCAGATATGAGCCGAATACTGAAAATATATAAGCCACTCAAATATATAAGTGCTACTATGCTTTTAAGTAGCTGTCACGTAAACAGAAATACGTAAAATTTGAGCAGTAAGTAGCACTTTTTTGATTATCAGATTTGAGTGGCGGTTCAGTTTTCGGGCGATGAACTCATAAATACTTACTTGGTACTTATTATGACATACAATAATGTCCAGACCCCTTACAAATTATCAACATCTGACATCCTTAATTTTCTTATGCTGAAGTTTTTTTTGGTTAAACACCTCCAGGAATTATGGGTTAGATTTAAAATAATCTACTTCTTGACGCGTCATCATCAGCAACCAATAGAAGCGGGGCACGCACGGTTTTTTTTGGAAAAAGGGGGTCAAACGAGCGCGCGGGTCACCTGATGGAAAGCGACTACCACCGTACATGACCATCTGCAACACCAGGGGCGTCACATCTGCTTTGACGGCCTTTCATATGAGAGTGCGCTTGTCTGTTAAAGTTTCCGAGTCGTAACGATCCGGAAATACCGTAGACCGGAATGACTTCTTTAGTAGTATATCCATAAAACTCCATACTATTGTGGAACAAAGTTCGCGGAGAGAGGTGGTACCTACATACATTTTTCGACAAGTGTGAGGAACTAACGTGCTGACCTCTACTCAGAAGACATAGTTTTACCAATTCACCAATCATTTAGTAAATGTCCAGTCAGGATCATCACTTGTCAGCACTGTTGGAATAAGATCAGTCAGGAATAAGATCTATTGCACAAGGTTAGTGAGTAAGGCCCCTAGAGACAATGCTGATACTGCCTCAATCTGCACCATATATGTAAATGTACAAAAACTACCTACCTATTTTATTCTCATCACCAAGATGTTGTAGCATTAAACATGGCAATGAGTCAAAAATAATTAAACCTAAGTTTTCTATGCCCAGTGTGCTATTTTTAACATCCTTTAACAAACAAACCAGCTCATGCATTGTCCAAATGTTGATCACCCTAATTCTTTGCATAATCACAGACATTTGCTGAAAAAAAAATCACTTAGCTCAGTGTTATTTCTCTCATAAAACTCTTACATGGGTAAGGCACACAATTGCTATGGTTTTTTTGTCTTCAGACTACTCATAAATAGCCATATTTTACAGAGTTCATACATCAGTTTTTACCTTGTAAGAAAAGTTTTGTTGCGATAAAATCTTTTGAATCCTAACCGCAGAGAAGTCACCTTTAGTATCTACATACAACACTGTCCTGTCTCTATTCTTAACACAGTTTATAGCTAATTGGAATGACAGTTGAGTCTTGCCTGAATCTGCTAAGCCACATATTTCTGTAATATATCCAATAGGAATACCACCATCTGTAATATTATCAATGCTGAAACAACAACCTATTTAATAAACATAGATAATAATTATGTATAAATAAAAATATTTTAAGAACTAAACAAAAAAATACTGATTAATACTAATAAATATAGATAATACAAATATTTTAAGAACAAAATCTATATAAACAAAATATTGGCTTTAATGTGAAGGTTATACAGTTTTTCAAGATCTCACCTTTCAATATCAGTATTTAGGTATCTTCTATTTTTTAATACTTTTTCAATTATTATAGTACCATTATGTAGAGGTGCAGAATATTTTGCAAATATAGCATTTCTGATAGCTAGTATTTCAGGTAAATTTAGCCTTGTTATTGTGGTTAATTTCGATAAATCTTCTTGAATAAAATCCAATATTGTTGAAATACGATTTTGATTCAGCAATTTTAACACACTCTCAGTGAGATGGCAAAAACTTTGTAATTTTAATTTCTGCATTTTCGTTTTAACATTTCTCTTTCAAATTCATATGAACTTTTATTCACTTCACTTCACTTCTTATTATTGGCTTCGCATACTAGCTAATGCGACTTAGCCACTCTCTTTATTTTCTACTTCGAACGCTTCAGACAGAAGAATTTGAACGGTTAGGAGGAGAATTAGGCCAGTTAAGATGACCGCAGGATTTCTTCAACCAGCGTAGTAAATGAAACTTTTATTCAACTTTCCCGCGACGACTTAAATTGACATAAATGACGCGACGACTTCTATTCTATTCTATTCTATTCTTCTTTATGGCAACTGGAGCCGTTTTGTGACGACTATTCTGCCAATATCAGTGGAGACACGTGTGTATGAAACGTAAAAAATAAAACCGATAATTTTGTGTAGGAGTGGACACGTTGGGACTTGTTTGTTTGCCCTGTAATAAAAGACAACACAAAAGCAATAACAATGAATACTTATATATAGCTATAATATTTGTTTATGAGGATAAAATACAAAAGCATCATGGGCATTCAACTTCTAATTTCTACCATAATATGTGATTAAAAGGTTAATAGCTGACAGGTCACAAGCGAATATTATTAGTTTGAATAAACCGAATGAGAGCTCTAATTAGTTGAGGGGATGAATAGGTTAGTAATGAAGGGAAATTGATAGGTACCGGGATTTTCAATCGAATGACTGTACTGTAAAAGTCTAAGTTTGGGTCATTGTTGCGGCATTCAAAAAATATATGTTCAAGGCTTCCTTCGTCTATTCCACACTCACACAGAGATGAGTCCCGGACTCTAATTTTTTTAAGGAAGACCGGGGAACAGCAATGTCCCATCCTCAGTCTACAGATAGTTGATAATAACTTTCTGGGTATTTTTTTAAAATTATTGAACCAGGGTTTCCGTTGGATTTGAGGTTGGGTCGAATAATACATTTTGCCTTTTATTTTGCTACTTTGATCCCAGTGTGCTTGCCAAGCGGTTCGTAAAGTTTCACGTGGAAGATTTAAGAGGTCGTATCCCTGATGTGTGAAATGTTTTAAATCTCCGGATTGTGAGTTAGGGATTGACTTAGCCAGTGAATCTGCGCACTCATTACCATTGATGCCGCAGTGACTGGGAATCCAGGCGAAATGGACCATTTTGTTTTTTGAAATGCAGGACAGAACAGTTTTTTTTATTTGCAGAATAAGGTGGCTGCGAATTTTACTTATAAACGGATTTTGGTATAGGGCTGAAAGGCAACTTAATGCATCCGAAAATATCACCGCTTTATTAATATTGTGAGCCTCTATGAAGAGGCAAGCTTCTAATATGGCGATACACTCTCCAGTGAACACTGAACTCTCTTTAGGACAACGGAATTTTAATACTATTCTTGAGTTCTGGTAATATACTGCAGCTCCAGTGTAACTGGTTGGTGAAAACTTTGAGGCATCCGTAAAAAATCTTTGGAATCCCGGCCATCGTTCCTGAATAATGTTATTAAAGTCTGTGTTTGAGGACGGGGAAGTCTTAAGGTGTCCAAGGTCATAGTGGATATTTGGTTGGTAACATATTACATTATAATCAAAATCAAAAATAGGGAGTCTAACATGGGATACCACAGTTCCCTCCAAGTTATTGATCAGTCGGAGAGCTTGGATAGTAAGTGGGATATCCTTGCACTGCCAGTAATTTGATGAGTGACACATTTCGTTAAGATAGTACAATTTTTTAAGTAACGGGTGTGATTTTCGGCCAATAACCCCGGATACAAAACGTGCGGCCAGGAATTGTCTTCTAAACATTAAAGGCGGGTCATTACATTCTATCTGTAATGCGTTAGTTGGAGACGACTTCATGCACCCAGTAATAATTCGTAAACATTGTGCTTGTAACTTGTCCAATCTCGTTAGTGCGCCTTTGTTACAGGGAATAAGTAAGAACGAACCATAATCTATTTTACTACGCACTAGGGCATTATAGATAAGTTTCAGATAGTAAGGATGGGCTCCCCACCAAACGCCAGCCAAGGCTTTAAGAATGTTGAGAATTGGATCACATTTTTGTATTATGCTAGTTATATGCGCAACACCCGAGAGCTTGGGATCTAGAACAACCCCCAAAAATTTTACCTTGGATGTTAATGGAATCCTATGATCTTGTATACATAAGTCTACTTGAGGAACAGATTTTTTCCTAGTAAAAACGATCGCTGTGCTTTTTGGTATAGAAAGACTCAGACCGTGATCTAGCAGCCACTGATTGAGCGATTCCAAGGATATAGATAGGGAGGAAGCAGCGTCAATTATAGATGGGTTGATCACATACAGGGCAAGATCGTCAGCATACTGTAGTATATGGCAATTAGTGTTAAGGCACAGGGCCATATTGGCAGTATATAAATTATAGAGGAGGGGACTCAGGACTGAGCCCTGGGGCAAACCTTTCCATACAAGCCTTCTCTCCAGTGTGACACCCTGGACTCTCAGTATCAGGGAGCGCGCCATTAGGATTTCACATATACAGTAGATCATCTTAGCCGGTAATCTCAGCTCTTGCAGCTTTTGCCTGAGATGGGGAAGAAGAACACTGTCATATGCTGATGAAATATCCAAGAAGGCTGCAACGACTGAGTCATTTCTGGAAAGTGAGGACCTGACGTCCGTTACTAGCACTCCAACACTATCCATGGTGCCGAGACCTTTCCGGAAACCGAATTGAGAACTGGGTAGCAAATCACGGGATTCAACGATCCATTCCAGTCGATTTTTTATCAGGTGTTCCAGAATTTTAAGAAGTACCGAAGATAAAGCAATAGGTCTGTAGTTTTTGGGATCTCCAGCATTTAAATTTGATTTTAAAATTGGTATTATAATTTGGCTTTTCCACTCCATCGGAACCCACCCCGAGGAATATATGAAGTTCAGGATATTTAAAAAATATTGTTTGGTATTGGGACCAGCGTTGACAATAAAGGAGTACGGAATACCGTCAGGGCCTGGCGCAGAGTCCTTCACATATTTGAGAACCATATCTAGTTCTTCAAATAAGAAGGGGGCATCAAGAGGATCAATCAATGGGGAAACAGGGGGTTGGTGGATTTCTGCCGATAAAGGAACATACGCAGGAGCTATTCTGTCAAAAAATGTTGTAGCAATTTCCTGGGTCATTGCAATTGGGATGGATGGAGAACAACCTGACCTAAATCTGTTTATATTCCTCCAGACTAGAGATGAAGGAGTGGTTGGGGATAGGGACGCACAAAATTTTGCCCACCCACAGCGCTTTTTCGCCCTTAGTAATCTTCTGGTTTTAGCGCACACGTGTTTATAGGCGAGAAGGTTCGCAACACTCATATCCCTGTTATACATTTTTTCTGCAATCTTTCTCTTTTTTATTGCGCTAGAGCACTCGTGATCCCACCACGGTGGAGATGGGATATTACCGCTAGCACTATTTTTGAGTCGGAAGCATTCTTCTGCGCTTGAATGTATAGCTTGGATGAAAAGATGGCAACATATTTCAGCATGACGGGTATCAGTAAAGTGTTGGTTAACAGCTGGAAGTGCGGCAATTTTGCCATCAATTATTGAAGAGAATTTTGCCCAATCTGGATTTGACACGTTGTATTTTTGGAGAGGGTATACAGTTTTTTCAAGGTATGTGGAGACAGGGAGGGACATTATAATCGGAAAATGATCGCTACCATGGGTTAGTTCGGTACAATGCCAAGATATCGATGTGGCCATGTTGATTGAGCAGAATGATAGATCTACACAGCTTCTCTGTTGTCCAGGAAGGGTTCTACGTGTAGAACAGCCGGTATTCAAGATGCAGAGGTTCAGGTCATCCAGAATTTGCACGAGACCTTCTCCAAAGCCATCACAACGGGAGGAACCCCACCTGTAGTGATGGCAATTAAAGTCACCCATCACAATTACACTTCCGTTGGCGTTTTCAAGGATTCCTCTGAGGATAGGTAGAAGGTTTTGTTGGGGGTGAGCTATATAAATAGAAAATACTGTGATTTTGTCGATTACGGCACCAACGATGTTTATGCTATCTGGGAGAGAAGGTATGATGATGGGAAGGAAGGGTAGGTAATTATTAATAAAGAGTGCAGATCCTCCGTAACCATCTGCACGGTCACTACGAATAATATTGAAATGAGGAATGCGGAAATTAAGACTCGGAGTTAACCAAGTCTCAGCTACAGAGCATACAATTGGTTTGTGTTTGTTCAAAAGATACGTGAGTTCGTGTTTCTTATGAAACACGCTCCTAACATTCCACTGTAGAAACACTTTGTGATCCATTATTATAGTTTAGAAGTAAGTTTATTAGTTTTTCAGCATCGTGGTACGGTGTTTGTAGGGGGTTAGCAGATTGTGATGATGTTTGGGATTGTGATAGAAAGGAAGATAATAGTTGGATCAAAAGTTGTATGGCAGTTGGGGGATTATCAATAGCTTGGCTAGCTTTTTCAAAGGCACATCCGTTATTCTGAGAGGATACAGGGGTTCTGGTAATATTCAAATGGCTAATTTTATCATATGAGGGGGATAGAGGGCCATGGGTCTTGGGTTTTAAGGTAATTGTTTTTTTATGTGAGATAAGGGGTGAGGCAATAGGTTTTGTTACATTGGCATAGCTGCGGGAAATATTGGGGATAGTTTTACTCGCATCTACATATGACATTATTTTCTCAGCCATTAATGTTTTAATAGCCCTCTGTCTGCCGTATTCCGGGCATAACCTGCTGTTCGCAAAGTGATTACCGGAACACAGAATACAGAAAGCTTCACCTTCTGACATGTCACAGCCCCTTCCTGGGTGATCATGTCCGCATTTAAAGCAACGCGGCTTGGAGCGACATATAGATTCAACGTGTCCAAATCGACAACATTTAAAACATTGGATTGTGGGAAAGATATATTGTTGAACTGGCAAAGAGGTATAGCAGCAAAAAACTCTTTTCGGTAGTACCTGGCCATCGAAAGTAAGAACACACGTTTCAGTGGGTCTCCACTCAGGGACCCCGTCCTTATTCACCTTACGATTAATACGTCTTACCTTAAGAATTTTCCCACAGCCAACGGGGACTGAAATATAGTTCATGATTTCCTCTTCTGCCATATCCGAAGGTATACCTGTTACCACACCCATGCGGGTGATATTAAATGAAGGAATCGAGGCCGTGTATCTGTTTTTTGTAAGTAAATTATTTATCAGAAAGGAATTAGCGTCTTGGGGGGTTACAAATTCTACGGAGACCCTGTTTCTTCCTACCCTCTTCACACCATCATTTGCAATATTCGATATATTATTATTTAGTAAGAATAGGCCAAAGGACACTGGGTGCAGGGTGGTTCCAGATTGATTGTTCGACTCAATCCGTGACACATGGACAATATATGGAGATTTATCTAGATTGCTATATTTAGCTCGGGCTACTTGATTTTTTGATTGTTTTGATGGTTGAGAGGTATTGGGAGTATCGTCGTCAACTGATCGTTTACGCAGATTTGTATGCTGCATATCTGATATGCTACATACAACATCCGCGAATTGGGTTAAGGGGTTGGTAATTGCAGCGTTCGGGAGTGTGGAAGGGGAAAAAATTATTGGATTGGACGGGTTAATATCGGGGGGATCTGGGGGCTTATTTTTATCCGCCATGGTAACACTGCACAATTATTAGTTAATTATACTAACCTTATATCACCCAGTTAGAACACACAAAAAACATAAAAAAACAATAAACACACACACAAAAACAATATAAGTAAAGACAATAACAAAACAGGCCACAAAAGTCCTTAAAAAAACAAGAAAAACTCCAAAATTTGCGGACACACGTGTTAACCACAAACACAGTGTAAAACTTCGACGCGACGACTTAAATGACATGAGTCATGTTCATGTCATTTATGTCATCGCGGAACATAGACTTGTATATATATGGATGAGACATATTCTTCTATACGTACAATTGCATAAATAAATATTAGGCATTACACACCTATAGGTATCCTGACACACCTCTTTCACTTCATCCACAGTCATACATCTTATGATGCATTCGCGCCGGTTTCGGGTCGCATTTTGCCTTTCTTAAACAGACCATTTATTTGGTCGTGGTAGCCAGTCTTGGTCTCCCGATCCCGACCCTGCCACTCACATTCGCTTCAAATACGCTCCATCTTGGTCACCACATCATCCTTCAACTTGCATTTCGCTTTTATCCCTAATCACGCTATTTTTCATTCGATCCGCAAGGGAGCCGACTCCACACATACTTCTTAGAAAACGCATTTCCACTGCATTCACCTTACTTTCGTGTTTCGCCTGCCATACCCAACACTCACTCCCATATGTCAGAGTTGGTACCAACACACCACTGTGAATCGTCAACCGTGCCTTTTCAGACACAGCCTGACTACGTATCAGGGCATGCAATGCACCATTGACTCTGTTACCAGCAGTCACTCTCCTTTCAATATCTTCCTCGCACTCTCCGTCTCTGGTAAACACACTACCCAAATATACAAACTCATTCACTTGCTCCAATTTCTCGCCATCCAATATCATATCACACTGTGTGACCTCTTTCTCTCTCTCCACAACCATAACTTTCGTCTTGCTTACATTTATTTTCATACCTCTTTCTCTAAACCCTTCATTCACCAAGATTAGCATGTCTTGTAACTCCGACGCCGACGAAGCAAGTAATACCTGGTCATCGGCGTACAGCAGGCACTTGACACGCACCTCTTCCATGCTTAAACCACATTCAGTCTCTTTCAGATCTGTCAGACAACTATCCATATAGAGATTGAAGAGCCATGGTGACGCAACACATCCTTGTCGAACACCTTTATAGATGTTAAACCAGTCTAAGTGCGCCCCATTCACCCTGATGCAGGCTCTAGAATTCTCATATAGAGAATTTAAAGCCCGCACCAGGCGCTCGTCAACCCCATATGTATTCGACAGCGTTGACCATAATTCATTCCTGGGTACACGATCATAGGCCTTCTCCAGATCTACAAATGCACAAAATACTTTTTTGGACTTGGCTAAATGTTTTTCACAGATGGTCCGCAGAGAGAAGATCTGATCGATGCACCCCCTTCCTCTCCTAAATCCCGCTTGTACATCCCACAATTTCTCATCTGTTACATTCGTCACTCTTTCAATAAGAATCTTTGCATACAATTTACCTACAACACTGAGAAGACTAATGCCTCGGTAGTTTTCGCAATCCTGTCGCGACCCCTTCCCTTTATGCAAGGGCACAATTACTGCTTTGGTCCAGTCGTCCGGAACACAGCTATCACGTCAACACACATCAAAAAGTAGTCGCAACAGTCTAACAACCACTCCCTTGCCACTTTTCAGCATCTCGGTAGTTACCCTGTCATAACCTGCAGACTTACCCAATTTCATACTTGTCATTGTCCGTAAGTCCCTGATCTGCATCTTTTTGTGAGTGAGTGGGAGTTGGAATATTCACCGGTTCGATATTGTGAAGATGTCCCTTACTATACACGAAAAGTTCTTCGAAGTAACTTTTCTAACGATGCAAAACATCCCTTTCTTTACTCAACAATCGTCCATCTTTATCTCTTATAACGTCCAAATCAGATGACTTTGAACCCCCGCGAAACCATTTAACCTGCTAAAGAGGAAAGATGTCTGAGAACTTCAGCAGTTTCCAATAGGCCCTGAAGTTCTCAGACATCTTTCTATCAAACTTCTCTTTCATACACTTCTTCTTTTCCTGACTTTCCTGTACCGCAAGTTTAGCTCTCTACTTTGCTTCCCCATACACACATTTTGCATTTACTATGTGGAATGCGTTCTCTTTTTGCCTTTCATTACCTTTCGCTTTGATGGCTAGTCCAACCAACCACGCCTTTTTCTTACACTCTACTACTTTCTTAACCTCTGCATCCCACCAACATTCTATTCCTTCCGACCTTCCTTTCTTTCTATTCACCTCTCCACATACTTTGGCAGCTGCTCCGACCATACTGCTTTTTAAAACCTCCCAGATATCATTCATTCCTCCCGCATATGAAGCATCTCATACATGATTTGTCCTTTCTGCCATTTCCTTCAGATATTCTGCTTGCACATCTATGTCAGTCATTCTTTCAACTTTTATACGGCCAAGGCTCGTAGTTGGTTTTTTGTTCTAGTGACGCCAGGTTTTAAACACATCCCTAATTCGACTTACCACCAAATAGTGATCTGTTCCTACACTGACGCCACGGTAGCTCCTGGTATTTACAATTTTACTTTTGAGCCTATGGTCTACAATCACAAAATCAATCATACTTCTACTTCCATTCCTCTCCCATGCATATTTATGGATATCTTTGCGGTGGAACAGGGTATTCGTAACCACAAGGTCCTTTTCCACACACACTTGTAACAAGCTGGAGCCACTCTCGTTCACTCTTTCGTCACCATACTTTCCTAAAACTCTTTCAAAACCCTCTCTTTCCACTCCAATCCAGCTATTACAATCTCTTATTATAAAAATCCTCTCATTATTCTCACAATTACTTAACAACAATCTCACATTATCCCAGAACTCTTTCTTCTCCGACACTGGGCGCCCGGTATCCGGTGCGTAAACTGCTACCAGAAATACGCGTAGCAAACCCAGCTTTAGTCGGATCCACAAAAGTCTAGTAGGACTAACACACTCATAATCTTTTATACAATTCTTCATACGCTCAGATAGGACAACCCCAACGCCTTGGCACGCACGTTCACCTTCCGAAACTCCGGACCACAGCACCGTAAGATCACCGTGTTGAGAAATGCCCACGCCTTTCCTTTTAGTCTCACTTACAACCAACAGATCTATGCGTCTTTCTTTCACTACCTGACATAATTCATTCATCTTATCCTTCAGCCCTCCCTGCACATTCAGCGTAGCACTCCGCGGCCCGCTTTTTTCGCCCCGTGGAATACCTTGGCGTGATATGTGGCGAGCATTATCGCCGCCTTCGGCAATTTTTCTTTTTGATCTCATTTTGTTCCCACGATTAGCAAGGGAAATGATATGTCACCACAATGCAGAGCCCCGCATGCAAAGGGAAGGACAGACTTCTACCAGCAAAGACCCTCTACCCTAAACCCAAAGTATGGCGGATTTTTTATCAGTTCAGCCAGTAAAAAAGTGTTGGGAAAAATTTTACCTATAAAATTTATTTGCGGAATTTTCAAAATAAATTAGTTTTATTTCATAACGAGTAAAAACCTATTATAAATACGCCAAATATGTAATAATTAACTGATCTTAGACTTGCTTAGACTGAAAGTCATAAGAGATGTAGTTGTAACTAAAAATATGATCTGAAGATGTTTCGTTTTGTATATCACACGTTCCCTTGATAAGTTTAAAATTTGAATCATTTTTATTTACTGTGGTGGGCACCTATCTAGAGGTATGTTGCAGTAGTAATTTACTGATTTTAGAGTCAGCAACTTAATTAAATTATTTTGTAAAATAGAGGTAAGTAGTCTAAGAAAAACATGTCTTACATGTCCTGTGTGTCTTATTTTGACATCCAAAACAGAATATTTAGCATAAAAATATACTTACTTCCTATTTAAGTATTAATTATATAAATAAGTAATACTCAACATTAATTATAATAAAATGAGCCAAGAACGTTTATCGATAAATAAAATTCTTCTGCACAGCACTAAACCGCCATTTTATGTGGCCAAATGACGTCACACCCGGCTTCAATTTTGTGTCGACATGCCACTTCCATAGGTTTCCTACTTCATTGTCGCGGGAATTTATATACTCTTTGCGGGAAAGTTAACATGTCAATCATGTCACACGATAACCCAGACCATTGTCTTGTAAGGATCAAGGACCTATTGCACCATTTCTTACACATGAACAAACGTAAACACCCATTGAAGCAGAAAATCCGCCATGTTTTGCGCTCCAACTTTCAGTTAAGCCCTTAAAATATTTACATACAAAATCTCTCCGCGGATTTTTAGATATAAAATAGTTTTATTCCGTAACGAGTAAAATACTATTGTAAATTCGCTAAATTTGTTATAATTAACTAATCTTGGATTGGGCGTCATTAGAAATGTCTTTATTAATTAAAAAAATGCTCTGGAGGGGTTGTATTTTTTATCACGTGGTCCTTTGATAAGTTGAAAATTTGAATCATTCTCAGTTACTGCGCGGCGCACCTATCATGAAGTATATTGCACTTTATATTATATTAGAGCCAGTAACTTATACTCTTACACTCATATACTTATTTTGATAACCAAAACAGCATAACAATATACTCTTCCTATTAAAGTATTACTTCTACAAGTAATTAATACTCAACAATATTTAAAATAAAATTAGCTAAGAACGTTTATCGATAAACAAAAATCTTCTGGGCAACCCTAAAACAGCCATTTTATGCGGCCACATGACGTCACAGTGGCTTCAATTTTATCTTGACATTGGGGTCCCACTGACTTGTCTAATAGGTTTCCATTTCCTAATCATGATGCAGACCCACGAGCCTTCTCTTGTTTTGTTGTCGTTGTTTCTTGCTAATACAACCAGTTACATAAAGCACCGTCAAGCCAGGTGAATGGACATTTTTGAACGTTAGGCAAATTCATCACTAGATATTTCTGAAAATATTCTAGCATAAAACTTTCCTTAAAATTCATTAAAAAATTAAGCTTCAATAATTCAAATTCAGTTTAAAATTATTTATGAAATACTGAATATTCCTATTTAAACAAGAAATGAGGCGACAAGTTCGAATTTTGTTAATTATTTAGGGAGAGATTCATGCTGCATAGCAGCAATTACCATTGTTATGCAGATGACAGCATTGAGGATGCTTTTTAAACAGGCCGCGCTAGTATTTCTCGGGAAAACGTTGATGAGTATCGGAACGGACTTGTGTCTGCGGTTGTGTCTGTCGAGCGGTTGGGCTCGTCGACAACCAGGCAATTTCCGATAAGCATGATATCCCTCTTTATGTATCTTATATCGAGTCTACCACGGGAAGTGTTCCCAGGAATTGTTCAGACTAACCGCCCCCGCTGGTTTCCGCCAACACACGGCCCTCCAAAATTACCACGCTCACAAACCTAATGGTTGGAGATCTACGACAGTGCGCTTCAGCAGACATTTTTTTTCCACGCACGGCTCCTCTATGAAACCAGTTGCCGCCAGAGGAATTTCCGAAACGATACGATTTAGGGACCTTCTAGAAACGAGCATACACCCACCTAAATGGCCGGCAACGCTGACGCAGCACTACTGGTGTTCGATGTCTATTAGCGACGATGGTCTGGTCTCTTTTCATCCTGTGACTGTGACCCGCATGCGCGGTTGCCCTTTTTTCACATAAAATAAAAAGTTCAAAAATGTACCTATTCACCCGCTTTGACAGTACAAGTGAAACAAACTCAAGGACTCTGCTACTGTACATGTCTTTAAAGAAAAAAATTACTGACTGACGCCCGCCATTTATGTTTTCTGTCAAGCTCAGTAATGTCGGGAAGTTGTGATTATTTTGTAGTTCTCGCGGCGTAGTTACAAGATATTTTCTTTAAATTTGTTCTATTATCTTATTTCATCATGTCTAATATATCCTTAGACAAAGATACTTTTTACCGACGTATGAAAAAGGTGTATGCAGCGTGGAAGGTCTGTTACCGTCTACCGTTTTCGTGATGCCTGTAATTTTCCGACTTAATTCTAATAAATGCTTTTCTCACAGGCTGCGACAGAGGACACAAAGAGCGATGATGCCTTAGGAAAAGTGGATTCTCTGGTTTCTTGTGTAGGTGTAGACGAAGATACACTTTACAGCAAATCAACAGCGCTACAGGTTTGCAATTTGAATTACTCACTCCATGTGCCAATTTATATGAATTTGTGACATGACGGTACTTGTTTTTTCTACGATTTAAAATATATTTGATAAATATATGGGCTCAGTATAATAATATTGTGTATATAAAATTAAGTAGTGGAAAAACTTCGAGACCTAAATTTACTACTGAATCTATTGAATATCTTACAGGTGCGACCAAGTTTTAGTCTTATTAGATGTCTTTAAGAACAAATGGCTTTTTAGTAAACTGATTGTTGAAACAAATTTGATAATCAATCATTAACCTTAGATTACACATGCAGTAGTTTTAACACATTTTTTATGTTAAACTTGATTTTTATAACATTTTATAGTTGAAAATACATTATAACAATAAATGCTTATTAGAAATATACTTGTAAAGTTGCCTTTATATATAGTTGTTAATAAAGTATATCTGGGCCATAATATTGTGCTCAAGCCTAATTATATATATTGCTGAAATTATTCTGTGGGCATTTTGTTTTATGATATATTTAAATGTAACAGGCAATAATAAATTTCCATTTTTTTTTTACTAGACATGGCTGTTTGGTTATGAACTACCGGATACAATTACAGTGCTTACAGAAAATAGTATGTGTTTTCTTGCAAGCAAAAAGAAGATTGAATTTTTAAGACCAATTGAAAATGGAAAAGATGAATCTGAACTACCTCCAGTGAAATTGCTCATAAGAGATAGAGTGAGTATGTAATAATAAACTTATTTCTAGACCTGGGATCAGAGAGAAAAAGGGGGTTTTCATCAATTTATTGATAAAATGTACCACAGATTTAAATTATGAATTGATGTTTATAGTTGGTTAATAACACCAGGTGTATGTACTTAGACAGGTAGTGTGATTTGACTTGCATTATTTTTTATTGGCTTCTTAATTATTATTCATTACTGTTTACACATGTACTGATTTTTTACACTAATTGCTAAGAAAAATTAAACTACGAAAATTTTATTTTTACTATCATTTTGGTATCCATTAAATTTCTTGTTATTTGAGGGATGGTTACAAACCCTCAACCCTTGGTACTGTGTATCTTATATTGTTGTTTTATAACATTTTGTGAATATTAGTAGTATTTTGTACATTATTATCATTACTCAGTGTGAAACAAAGTCGTTTTCTGCTATCTGTCCCCTTATATCTTTGAAACTACACAATTGATTTTGATGCGGTTTCTTTTAATAGATTGTTTTGTATTTATAATTCATGTACAATGTAGTAAAGAAAAAGTTATAAATCCAAAATTTATTGAAGTTTGCCAGGTCCACTAGTGATTTATATGAACATCTAGAATTTTTTGTTACTTTCTGACCAACAAACATGACATTACTTGACTTAGTTATGGTTTCAAATATTAATTCAATTTTTTAATTTCTTGCAGAATGACAAAGAAAAGGAAAAAGAAAACTTTAACAAATTAGTACAAGAAATAAAGAAGTCCAAATCTGGGAAGTCACTGGGTGTGTTCGCCAAGGATAACTATCCGGGAGAGTTTTGTGAGAGTTGGAAAAATGTCATGAAAGCGGAGAAATTTGACAATGTTGATATAAGCTCGTCAATAGCCACGTTGATGGCACCTAAAGAAGATCCTGAAGTTATTACTGTGAAGAAAGCTTGCATGGTTACAGTTGATGTATTCACAAAATATTTGAAAGATCAAATTATGGAAATTATTGATTCTGATAAGGTACTTGTAGAATCTTTTATTTTTTAAATTAGAAATCTAGTTATTTTTAGAGAGGAAAGTGGTCAAGTACCATCTGCAGCTATGCATTAAACAACTGGTTTAGTCATTAGAATAATAAAAATCTGTTATTTAAAATTATGCTTGAAATAATGAATTCCATCTTTGATTACAGAAAGTAAAACACTCCAAACTTGCAGAGGGTGTGGAAGCAGCAATATCAGACAAGAAATATGTCACAGGTGTAGACACAAGCCAAGTGGACATGTGTTATCCTCCTATTATTCAATCTGGAGGGCACTACAGTCTCAAATTTAGTGCAGTCTCAGATAAAAATCACCTACATTTTGGTGCGATAGTTTGTTCATTAGGAGCTCGCTACAAATCTTACTGCTCCAATATAGTTCGCACGTTATTGGTAAATCCCACAGACGAAGTTCAAAGCAATTATAACTTTTTATTAAATATTGAAGAGGAGGTCATGAAGAAATTGGTCTCTGGTGCAAAACTATCAGCTGTATATGAAGCAGGCTTGGCATTAGCTAAGAAAGAAAAGCCAAATTTAGTTGACAATCTTACAAAGTCCTTTGGGTTAGTATCACTCGCTCATCTTGTTAAGTAAATGCTATAATATCATACAATACATAGATATTAACCAATCTAAATTGTTTTCTTTAGGTTTGCTATGGGTATCGAGTTTCGTGAAAGTTCAATAGTAATAGGACCCAAAACATCAGTTGTAGCGAAGAAAGGGATGGTGTTCAACATTAATATTGGTTTGGCCAATCTAACAAATAGTGCTGCAACTGACAAAGAAGGAAAGGTATGTTGAGATAATTTTTTTGTTGTATATGTTTACAAAAATTTGAGCAAGTTAATTTTTTTTTTAATAGTCTTTTGGGTTATAGAATAGTTTACAGATGTAATTAAGTGTAAGTGTTTGGTGTTTTTCTTTAAACTAGAAGACATGATTTCCAAAGAAGTTTATTATTAAAAACTAGATAAAGAGGAATATCACTATTAATTTTTAGTTTTTGTTAGGGCCCATTCAAGTGTTATGTAAGCAGATTTATTAAAAATATTCACCCCTCCCCCCACCCCCCTTGTCAGCAAAAGTAAGCAAAGCTCTTACCCCCTTCCCCATAATTATGTAAACATAAATGTCTCACAAGACCATTTGCAAGAGTGGTCCAAGGGCTTTTTTGGAAATTCAAATAACTACTGATAACGTAAACATCATCTAATGGAGGTCCCCTTGCCCCCATGTCATCCAAAATAAGCAAAGCAAAGACCACCCCACCCTATAGTGCTTACGTAATACTTGAAGGGCCCTAACTTTTTTGCTTAACATAATTTAGTAGTAGATACGTCATGTACTAGCCATAGCTGTATTATAGTAGCATGCAATTAATGTATATCTAGATTAATTCCCAAATATTGTTTCAGACATATGCCCTGTTTATTGGGGACACAGTATTAGTGAACGAGGAACAACCTGCACAACTTCTCACTCAGTCTAAGAAGAAAATTAAGAATGTAGGCATTTTTTTGAAGGACGATGATGAAGAGGAGGAAGAAGAAAAGGAGAACAAGACTGAAATACTAGGTATGTGATAATATATCCCATTGAACCTCACATCCCATTGAACTTGACATCTTTATATTTTAATAAATTGACACTATGTATATATATACAAATTTTAGTCCGGTATATTATCCTAATATGTGAGCTTTATAGTCTCATTAAAATCCATTCAGTTGTTTCAGCATGAAAATAATAAACATACATACATACAGACACTTTAAAACTTTCATATTATGGATATTTGAATTTTGTGAGAAATTGGCCAAAAAGAAAATAACACTCTAACTTAGCTTTTAGCTTATTTTATTGATTTTTTTTTTTAGAGTTAGCTAATGCCTGTTTTCAGAATTATGAAGCTTCTAAAACTATGGCTTTTTATAAAGTTTTTATGTTTTCACAATAAGAAGAAAGTATGAGAATAGTTGTAATTAATTTTTAAGGTGTTTTTACTGTATAATGTTTGTATAAGATTTCAGTAAGACATTTGATGTTCACTAACAGCAAAATGATCAACAGATAATTCTTTGAAACTTAACTAATTTTGTTTTGTTACATGCTATCGGAAATTTTATAGAGAATGGAGGTGAGTATTGTTGTAGAATAAGTAGAAAAACGTACTAACAGGCAGTAGAAATCTTTTATTTAGTATTATAACATTATCATAATAATTTTTCCAAATTGTAAAACTGCATCTGTAGAAAATTAAATGGTTTTAAATTTTTATGAAGTTGTACATGTTGTAAGAATATCATCATTGCAGGCAGAGGTAAAAGAACAGCTGTTATTGAATCTAAGCTTCGCACAGAGCATTCTTCTGAAGAGAAACGTAAAGAACATCAGAGAGAATTGGCCATAACACTTAACGAGAAGGCTAAAGAACGCTTAGCAAAACAGTCAAGTGGCAAGGAAGGTGAAAAATTGAGAAAAAGTACTATTTCATACAAGAGTATTAGCCAGATGCCATCTGTGGATGAAGTTAAGGAACTTAAATTATATGTTGGTAAGTATAATGACTCGTTTGATACCTATAAGTGTTCACGTTAAATTAAAGAAGTAGATAGAAGGAAGGAATCGGACTAACCAAGCTCAGGACCAGAAAATGGAAAGCGATGTACCAGTGGTTCTAGAATCATAAAGGAAAGAATTGTCTCAGGAAAGAAGGTGGAAGATGCAGGAGTACAAATCCAAAATCCTTCCTTGGTTAATGGATTTTTTCAAATTCTTATTATTTTTAGATCGGAAATATGAGACAGTAATCTTGCCTATATTTGGCGTGCCTGTGCCATTCCACATTTCAACGATAAAGAATATCTCTCAATCTGTGGAAGGCGACTACACATACCTCAGGATAAACTTCTTCCACCCTGGCGCCACTATGGGGCGAAATGAGGGCGGTAATTACACACAACCAGATGCTACATTTGTTAAGGAAGTGTAAGTATATTATTATTATTTACTTATGAAGTTCAAATCAATATCCGAAATGTTATCATTGTTACCTTTTATTTGTTATCATTTATTTATTATTTGTTATTATTTAATTCTACAGGACATACAGAAGTACAAATACAAAAGAGCCAGGCGAGATATCACCGCCGTCGTCAAATTTAAACGCAGGCTTTAGATTAATAAAAGAAGTACAGAAAAAATTCAAAACGAGAGAGGCAGAGGAAAGAGAAAAGGAAGATCTGGTTAAGCAGGACACTTTGGTTCTGTCACAAAGTAAAGGCAATCCGAAACTTAAAGATTTGTACATAAGGCCCAATATCGTGACTAAAAGGATGAGCGGATCACTAGAGGCGCATTCGAACGGTTTCAGATTCACTTCAGTGAGAGGAGACAAAGTGGATATATTGTACAATAATATAAAGAATGCGTTCTTCCAGCCTTGCGATGGAGAAATGATTATACTTTTACATTTCCATTTGAAGCATGCCATTATGTTTGGTGAGTTTTCAATCAATTAATTTTATTACCACTTCATCAGCATCCGCCTTTTTAAATGTCTACTGTTGAACGTAGGCCATGGAATGCTACAACTCATGGTTTTGTGTTATCCGCATACAGTGGCCTCCAGCGATCTCAACTAGATCGTCGGTCGGTGAGGGGACGGCTTACTCTAGTTCGTGGTCGCACTCGAGAACATTTCCCCCAACTGTTATCAGTTCGTCCAGCGATGTGACCTGCCCAACCTTTCGGTGCTAACATTTCGGACTAATTCGGTCACGCCCGATCTTCTGTGTATCTTAGTATTTCGAATTTTGTCACACAGAGAAATTATAAGCATAGCCACTTCATAGCACGCCGAGCGACTTTGAGCTTTGTAATGAGGCCAACGTTTAGGGACCACGTCTCAGTTCCGTATGTCAACACTGGTAACACACATTAGTCAAAGACCTTAGATTTAAGGCACTGAGGGGTTTTAGACGAGAAGATTTCGCGTAGTTTCCCGAACGCTGCCCTATCTAGTCGGATCCGATGATTAACCTCTATTTCGA
Organism: Euproctis similis; assembly: GCA_905147225.2. Classification (NCBI taxonomy): domain Eukaryota; kingdom Metazoa; phylum Arthropoda; class Insecta; order Lepidoptera; family Erebidae; genus Euproctis; species Euproctis similis. The sequence continues at coordinate 17,252,580 of LR990116.1, forward strand.
AGTTAGCCCTACCTAGAATAGTTTGTCCTAGGTAAACATACCTTCGAGAATCGCATTACGAACGTTACCACTGCTTAAATTATATGGATATTGGATGATACTCTGGTCTTATTCATCTTCATTCTGAGATCTACCTGTTGGGAAACTGCCCGGGTCCTCGAGCATTGTACCAAGGTCTCTTTGAGTCGGGCATGACTGCTATATTATCAGCAAATCGGAGTAATTGATGTTAATGCACTCAAGGAGCTTAAAAATCCTCCTAGTAGCGGTAAACAGGAGGGGAGATTACGTTCCCTTGTCTGACACCTTTCTGCAATGGGATTGGATTCGTAATCCCAGATCTAATTCGGACTGACGTAGTGGCATTTCTTTGCAAACACTGCATGCAACAGATAGTTAATTTGGCATCTCTGGAGGGACTGCAGTATAGTATAGCCCAAGTTTTGACGGAATCTAGAGGCATTCTCATAGTCCGAAACGGCAAGTACAGAGATTGATTATACTCTGCGGTTGATTCTACTATGTATAATGTGGCGAAGTTTGAGAATGTTGTCTATGGTTCTGAAGCTATGTCGGAAACCCGCTTGTTCAGGAGGCTGAAAGACGTTGAACCAGCGCAAGAGTCTACTGTAAGAGAATGATGACTCTCGAAAACAGCTTGTAGACATGGGCCAGATGGGTCTATAGTCTATATTTTTTTTTAAACAACAACAACGCTTCTGGTTCATGCCTCTGGATCATCGCCCCCTAGCAAAACGTAATTAAAAAGCCTCTGAAGGGCCTTAAGGCTCGGATTGCCAACCCGTCTTCAATAGTTTCAGTAGAAATTCGATCGTCTTCCGGTGCTACTTTAGCTGCTTGTGAGCCATTCTGATCTCGTACTGATCGTACAGACGTCCGGGATGTCATCACTGCAGTGCTGAATTTGTTTGGAAATGGGAATTCCGAGCCAAGGCGATAACAGGAATTTTATAGCAAAATTTATATAGCTGTCCGTAAAACTTCTGAATCTCTCCCAGAATCTCGTTCCTAGATGAAAGAACGTCGTTACATATTCTTCTTCAATTTGGTCGATTGACTCATTAGACGCCCATTAGACAGGTCTTTTGCAAATAGTTTAGAGCCTAGTTTGCGCTCTATAGTTTCTCGTATCCGCTCGGTGTTGTGTTTACAAATATCGCGTCGAACAGCCTTAGACATCTGTCAGCCACCTGAATTCAGACTATTCGGCTAAAGATTCTATCGTCATTTCAACTTTCCCTTACATGAGTCTGGAAGCAGCTTTCTGGGTTCTATTAGCACGTCGGTTATTCAAAGATTGTCCATATATTTCACTGCTTCGCACTCATCTAAGCATTGGAAGCGATCTTGGAGTTCTAGCTGAAAGTTTTCTGGGTTTTGGTATTGAATAGATAGGACGTAGGTTAGACATCCTCTCTACGTTGGCTATTAGAGACCGATGTGAACGATGAACCTGACACTACCTTGCGAAATGTGATTGCCATATCGGTAAAAGAATAAGTGCCCAGACCGCAGGATTACCGTATCCTCCTCCTGTTTTCGGACTTTTGATAATCCCACAACTTCTCATCAAATCTTCCTCAGTTCTTCATCCAGTTCATAGGATGCGGAAATTGTAGCAGTGTCGCGACCGGTGATTTTAGCACCCCCTACATCGTCGTTACCGAGCTCGCTAAGCCAACGGAATAGCGGAGCTGCCTTGACTAGGGACCGTTATTATTCTTTTGTCAATGACGGGTTTAAGCCGTAATCGCTACGTAGGAGGTCTAGGTTTATGTTTAAACAGAGAATGCTCCAGCCCATTCTCCGAGTTTTAGTCGGCGTCACACGGCATACATTTCTTCCGATTTTCGCTACCTCTATTGTTTTCCTTTATTGTCTACCTTTATCCGGTTATTAGACCATCGGGCTAATGCAATTATCTAAGCTATAAAGTTCTTATGTTGTGTATTATATTGTGTGTTCCCAAACTTTGGTTGACCGACCGAGATGTTTGTGCATCTGGTCAGTCTGTCAGTGGGTGTGGTCTTGTCCCGTGTGCAGGCAAGAAGAAGCACGTGGACGTGCAGTTCTACACGGAGGTGGGAGAGATCACCACGGACCTGGGCAAGCACCAGCACATGCACGACCGCGACGACCTGGCGGCCGAGCAGAGCGAGCGCGAGCTGCGCCACAAGCTCAAGGTGGCCTTCAAGAGCTTCTGCGAGCGCGTCGAGAACATCACCAAGCAGGAGATCGAGTTCGACACTCCCTTCAGGTAGAGACCGCATATTTCGAAATAACCAGTACACCGACTGTAAAAATAGTCATTAATGAGTGGTTCATGTTTATTAACAATTTTGGTTTTTAAAAGAAAGAAGAATAATAAACTTTTTATTACTCATGCGGGGAAAGTACTATCTTTTCGCTTGCTTTTGCGGTCGAAAAGTCGCTAATTGCCCACTTCCCATTTACCACACGACTTTTGAGTAAATTTAATGTCGATTTGAGTGCGACAAGTAAACTTCTCGCACCCAAATTTCCATTGGCGCACGCAAATTAACAAAAAATAACAAGAAAAAAAGACAGTCGAATTGTCAATATCAAAGAAGTGAAGTTGACATTTAAATAAATAATTTATACGCAAGTTTAAATAAACTAAAGTAACAAGTTAAAAGAAAGAAAAATGAGTAAGTAGTAACTGCGATTGGATTCCGGAAACTGATGAAAGTGATAATGATGAAGTTATACCACCTGAAATTCTTCAAAGAGCAATTCAACTTTCAGCCGCATTCGTAATAAAAAATAGTATGTGCAATTTGTGCTAGTTGCACAATACACTATATCGCTTTTACAGAAAAAATTACTGTCCATACGTTACGTGACTATTCCGATTGTTTAATTACAGAGAATTAGGATTCCCCGGTGCGCCGTTCCGCAGTACAGTTCTGCTGCAGCCCACGTCAGGAGCTCTCGTGAACCTCACAGAGTGGCCGCCATTCGTCATCGCCCTCGAGGACGTGGAACTTGTACACTTCGAGAGAGTCCAGTTCCATCTCAAGAACTTTGATATGGTGTTTGTGTTTAAAGACTACGCAAAGAAGGTCGCTATGGTGAATGCCGTACCTATGAATATGCTGGATCATGTTAAGGAATGGCTTAAGTGAGTTAACAATGTTAATATAAAAAAAAAACCGGAGTCTAAAAGTATATTTTCAATTGTTATTTTTTCTATTTCTTATATAATGATAATTAAATTAAGGATCTTTTTTGAATCCGTTTTTTGCCACAAATGCAGAATAATTTGCCTTTGGCTTAGTTATCTGTATAACTAAGCCAAAGGCAAATTATTCTGCATTTGTGGCAAATAGTATCTGTATACTATTTACAAGTAATTACTTTCCTTCGGTAGGCGCCAACAATTTTCACATTATTTATACATTTCAGCTCATGCGACATCCGTTACTCGGAAGGTATTCAATCATTGAACTGGACCAAGGTGATGAAGACGATCACAGACGACATCGAGGGTTTCTTTGAGAACGGTGGTTGGTCCTTCTTGGATCCCGAGTCTGATGAAGAGAATGCTGCAGCCGTTAGTAAATTATTGTTTTCACCTTCACACAAATTTTTATGGGATAGGAGGTCAAACGAGCAAGCGGGTCACCTAATGATAAGCAAGGAATTTCTGTCTCGGACGCCTGCAATACAGATAGTGTTACATTTGCGTTGCCGAATTTTAAGTCGTATGGATAAGGAGGGCGTTGGCCTCTGGCTACCTGTCTCACCTAACGAAACGCGGCATGTGCCACTTTACGTCGTTATTCAGAGAGGTATTTCACCGGTCGAGTCGGCCCATTCATGCAAAGACGCGATCCTTTCATTGCCATCTAAATATTATGTAAATCACATAACTCGAACTGAATTGTTTTAAAAATGATGAACTCTTAATTTCAGGATGAGTCATCTGAAGAAGAAGATGACGCATACGAGCCGACGGACGCCGAGTCCGAAGAGGACTCCGACGACGGCTCCGAGTACGACTCTGAGGCCTCCGAGGTGTCCGACGCGTCCGGAGACAGCGATGGTGGGTATTGTTTCTCACCACAATATTTACAATATGTATCAATATTCTACATAATTACTTGAACAAGGTTAAGACGATAAATACACATACACAATTAAAAAATTATTATAATCCCCGACTTTTCTATTAATTATCTAATTTCAGTAGAATCATGTGATATAATAGTTTAAAAACTCTGTTGTTTTATTTTACAGAAGAAGACGAGGAGTCCGGCAAGGACTGGTCCGATCTTGAACGAGAAGCAGCAGAGGAAGACAAAAAGGAAAGGATTTACGATCGTGAAGATTTCGATCGCAAACGTAAAGGCGGCCACAGTGGCAGACCCTTCGAATCAGACGAAGGACGAGGAAAAAAGAGTAAAAACGACAAGAGTTCTAACCATAAGAGTTCCAGTTCCAACCATAAGAGTTCCAGTTCTAACCACAAAAGTTCCAGTTCCAACCACAAGAGTTCCAATCATAAAAGTCCATCAAAACATAATAATAGCAGGTGAGTGATTAGATTATTTACAACAACAAAACTTCATGTTAAGCCCAAAAAATAAAATATCAATTTTTACTTAGCTCACTTCCTGCTATATTTTATTTTTTTATGGGATAGGAGGCCAAACAAGCATCACCCGATGTAAAATAACTTCTCAGTACCCACCAGCACTGTGGTGCCTGGCCATCCTTTAAGGGAGTAGGAAGGAAGACAATGGGAATTGGGCCCCTGGATAACCGTTTGTCTATTTTACATGTTTTGTTAATTTTGTTCCAGTTTAATTTTAGATGCAAAAAGACAATCAATCAGCATAAATTATAATGTTGTAATAATATGAAATGTTTATTCACAGTCCATCAAAAAGTCGCGACAAGAACCACAAGTCGCACAGCGACCGCGACCACAAGAATGACAAATCGCACAACAAGTCGAGCGACAAGAAGCACTCGTCGGACCACAAGTCTCACAAGAGGTCGCGGGACGACAGTCGAGAGCACGACCGGCACTCAAAGAAACCTAAGTAAGTGAATTATTCATTTATAATATATCCTATCTTCTAATAATATCAAGAAATCAGTCGTTGGAAATACGAATTATAGGGCGTAATTAAATTAAGCAAAGCTCTTACCCCCTGGTAAGAGCTTTGCTTACTGTTGCTGACAAGGGGGGGTGGGAGTATAAATAATTGTAATAAATCTGCTTACATAGTACTTGAATGGCCCCTTATTTGATTTTATGGATATTATTACTTACTTTTTTGATATTCATAACTCTTCTCATGTCATGGTCAAGGTTCAGTTTATCAGCTAAATCAACATAATGCAATAATAATATTGTATATAATAATGTTGGCAAACTTATCTTGAGTTCATTGGCTCCTTTATCTGCAAACACTGAGTAATATAAATTATGTAAATATACAAGGATGTTAGATTTTTTCATGCTTTTATGTAACATGTCTGTATACATATAGATGCCAAAGAATACCCTCATCTAAGCTTCAGTCTAGTGCTTTCATGAGACTTAATTAACTTTTATACTTGTCACTCAAAAACGTGTGATTGTTGTTGTTGTATTAATAATCCCATAAAAAAAACAACTATTTAATTTTACTTAAACTATTTTAATTAGACTGTAACCACATTAGGGCGCGTACACATAGAACATCCGTTTTACAGGATCCTTTTTAACTGATCCGTCGCTACTGGAGGTAATATTCACACAGCATTTACAGGACCGATTTTAACAGATTCGACGCTACTGGAGGTAATATTCACACAGCATTTACAGGACCGATTTTAACAGATCCGACGCTACTGGACTTTCGTTCTTCAGTGTATCGCCTACTTTCTACGAGAATGGACGTTGTCGTATTGTATTGGTACTATCGTCGTCTGAGGCGGAGGAAGCCCCGGCGTTATTGGATACATCCACTATTAAGGCAAAGATTTTGTCGTGGTGCTCTTGTGCGTCAGCTGAAAGAAGACGAATCTAAATTTTTTACTTATTTCCGAATGACGACGTCTACTTTTGATGACCTTCTTAAACGATTAGAAAAGGATTTAAAAAAGAAAGACACAAACTGGAGGAAAAGCTTGTGCCCTGAAGTAAAACTAGCGATATTTTTAAGGTAAGAACTTTAATTTTTGTTATTATCAATTAAAATTTAAAATGACAAAAAGGTTTACAAAAATGAAGATTTATTTCAAAACATAGACAGATCTGGCAAGTCTGAATCCTGGCTGAATGTAGATTCTACTGATGGCGAACCTTCTACTGATGGTGTAGAGTCAAGATGATGTGGCCTACTAAAATAACCTTGGCTGTGGTAGGGAGGAGTGCTAGAACTTTGTGAATATGGAGGCCACTCGTAGTTTGACTGACCATATCTTCTACTTTTAATATTTTGTAAAAGGTTTATCACTCCAGACTGAAATTCTAAAATTTGATCGCCATTAAGTGAAGCCAGTTGCGGCAAAATACCTTTGAAGAACGATAAATTGGGATCTTCAAACTCATTTTTACTTTTTTTTAACTGATCATTCATGTATTCAATCATTTTGGCGTCTACTTCATTCACATTTCTTTTGATTGCCTTGCGTTGCGGCGGGGCTAAATTTTGTCTTTCCTTTTGTCTGTCACTACCACTTTGTTCCGTAATCTGATCAGGTTCATCTTCGTTGTCTTTATTACTTTCTACTGTTTCCGTGATGTTGTCTGACTTATTTGTTTCATTAGCATTAGCAGGGACGTTCTCGTGTGTATCACCTGGGGTGACAACTTTTTTCAAAAATAACATTTCATTGTGATATTTGTAAGGCTTGGTATTTGAGGCAGCAGCTCCAGATTTCTTCAATTTCTTTTTCTCACTCAATGTTCGTATCCAGGCATCTCTAGTCGAATTCCATTTTTTTATAACATATTTTCCTGAAGCAAGTAAATAATAATATAAGATGGTTGTCAATAGCTTAGTAAGTGAAAGGCGAATAAGAAGGTAGAATAGACTTGTCAGTAATTAATTACCATATTGGTCAGTGGATAAGTCAAATTGACAGTGCAAGAACTAATCGGTCAGTAAATAATGGGAAGCAAAAAAGTATTACTAATGTTTAAATCAATTTATTTTAATTAGGTAATTTTATAATTTAGTTCAGTTCAGTTTAATTTTATTTTATTTATGTACTATATATATATATATAAGTATGAGTTTTGATTTACGACTTTGCTAACAACACTCATAAAAATTTCGACTTTCCATACAAAATTTGTTGGTCACTAACGTTACTTTGTATGGGAAGTCAATATATGTGTAATAATATAGTAATTGATTAATTTATTTTTTTTAGGTATGCAGCGTCTGGGTGTACATTTCAAGAACTTTATTACGTCTTTCGTGTCGGTGTGTCAACTATAAGCAACATTATTAAGGAAGTTACACGATGCATATGGAACAACTTGAATGACGAGTTTATGCGACTTCCTACAACAGTGAGTGAATGGGAGCATATATCAAATGGATTCGACACAAAAGCAAATTTTCCCCACTGCTTAGGAGCAGTGGACGGTAAACACATCAGACTTCGAAAACCAGCAAAAAGTGGCTCAATGTACCTAAATTACAAAGACTTTTTTTCCATCATATTATTAGCGATCGTAGACTCTGACTATCGTTTTCTATATGTTAGTATTGGGTCGTATGGAAAAGAATGCGATTCATCAATATTCAAGGAGTCGACATTTTGGAAAATGATGCTAGATGGCAGTTTACAAATACCAGAACCATGCCCATTAATAACAGGCTCAGAAACGAGAGTTCCCTACGTCATAATCGGCGATGAAGGTTTCGGTTTACACGAAAATTTAATGAGGCCATTTAGCGGGACGCATTTAGACGTAAATAAGCGAATATATAACTATCGTTTGACCAGAGCTAGACGATACGTTGAATGTGCATTTGGTATTCTTGCTAATAAGTGGAGAGTATTCCACCGGCCTCTAGACGTCAACAAAACAACAGCTATATGGATAGTTAAGGCATGTACCGTTCTACACAACTTTGTAAGGGAAAAAGAGGGCTTAAAGGATGGCAACACATCCGAATCTGAAGCATTTCATTTCAATAGCCTACCTGATGATGAAACGCTACGAGGTGGTCGAACTGCAAATTCAGTTCGAACGGAATTCGAAAACTATTTCGTGTCCGAATCTGGGTCAGTTTCTTGGCAGAATGAAGCTATTTAAAATAAAAAACAATGTCTCCATTACAATATAAAATATAAAATAAATACTTACCAAATTCTTGTCTTTCTTTTTGTTCCATAGCTTCAAAATCCTCCTTTAGAATACCGCATATTTCGCGCCAAGCTGCGGTTTTTGCAATTTTATCTTTATAAATCTCCAGTGTTTTGTCCCAAAGAACTGGTCTACTTTCAACACAATTTATCAAAACTTCTTGCTCAACATATTTTTCAAACGCCTTGCTTGCCATGATTATGATAGCACTGGACGCGTGCACTACTCTAGGAATGAAACCGGCAAATGGCGGCTGTGTGTAGCACTTCGCACCCCGCGCACCCCCGTGCAAAGCCTCGTGCGGTTTCAATCCGATAAAACGGATTAGTATAGTATTACTGGATTCGGAATACTGTGTGAACTGGTTCATACAACTATATACGCTAATAACATATACGTTTAAACGGACCTGTAAAACGGATTGCTGCTTATTTTGTCGGATCGGTATTTTTTACTGGATCCGGAATACTGTATTCTGTATGAACTCGCTCATACAACTACATACGCTAATAACATATACGTTTAAACGGACCTGTAAAACGGATGTTCTATGTGTACGCGCCGTTACTCTTAACTAAGAAGTTAATAGAGGATTTCCTCTTATCCCATAAGAAAAACAGGTATGTGTGTCAACTGATTGTAAACAACTAACGCCACCCATGGATACTTCCAACACAGATAATGTTACAGTTGCGTTGCCTGTCTTGAAATGGGATGGTCGGAATTTAAATAGAGAGAAGGCGTTGGGCCTATGGATACCTCTCTCGCTTTACGTCCATGTTCTGAGGGGTCGTGGATTTTCACCGGTGGAGCCGTCCCCTTTGATGCCACGACCTGCCTGGCTCTACCTCTGTCCTAATTAAGAATATACATATATTTATGTTGTGTAATGCTTAATTAAACTTTTATTTGTTTCAGAAAATAAGCAAATGGGAAACATTAATTTTCCTTCAAAGAAAATAACTGGTCTCAGTCGCCATTTTGTTGGCATTACCATAATATATTTAGTTGTGTCATCGCAACTCAACCAGTGTCCAATGTCCGTCTCTTGTATGATTGATAATAAATCACGATTGAATGTTCACTTTGTATGTAGGTTTATTTTCCAATTCCAATGAAAACTGTAATTTAATAATGAATACAAATAAAAAAGGAATAAATAAATATAACGATTTTTTTAATTCATTTGCACATTTCATTTATTATTATTATTACTATCCAAGTACACACTTAATCTATCAATAAGGTGGTAACAAAATTAAATAGGACATTTTGTGAATTATGATAATTTATAACAAGTGATTTTTATACCTAAAAATAAATAATTACAAATGGAAACATGAACCGTGATCATGGAGGCTGTAAAGCGTCTGAAACCATCTTTGCTTTGCTTATTTTGAATATGTCGTCTGTAGTTATTACAATTAACTAACAATGTACATTTTATTCATAGCTTGATCGATCCACTTCCTGGGATCTTAGTATCTGTACAAGGATTTGAATTATCTCAATAAAACCAATAAATTTAAGCGTCCGAAAATATATCATAGGTACTAATTGACCCAACAAACTACAGTTCCGCATCAAAAATTAATTTATTTTGTTTGTTTTTGTGACCAGTTACAGTCATCCATCATTAAAGATAATAATAGGATAGTTTATTTAATTACCTTTGGATGACGGAACTAAGTTTATATGTATATATAATAAACAAATAAATATACAAAAAAAGATTATATATATATGTTCTAATAATTAATCTCTTCTTGTTAAACAATACTTACAAACATTCTAAAAGAGTCACATAATTACAATGTACAATATTTACATTTAAACAAAATGTATCTACGTCCACGTAGACATTAAATAGTTAGAAAACGTGTATTTAGGAAAAAATCTTTAGGTAACGTTAGGTATTCAGAAACATGTTTTTTTTTTACATCAACATAAGTTGTGATGATTAAAAAAATATTTTACAATGGATTTCAGAAAATAGTACCACTAGGCGGCAGCAGTGATACTTCGGATGCAGAATAATTATTGGATATTTTTGTATAATAAAAAATGATTCGATATAATATTATATTACTACAGAAGTACATTAATTAACTAACTTTGAACATCAAAAACCAAACGAGTGGTAGACCTGAGCAGTCACTTCATTTCTATAGTGTTTATGGCTAGAGTAGTGACAGTCAAGTGGCGCCAACTAGTGGCATAAATTATCGAGTAAACCTTCATTGGTCCTAAGTTTCTATTGTCCCTCCAGAAGAGTAATGTTAACACAACGAGTTTGTCCCTGTTTAAGCAAAGGCGAAATCAGAAATCAGAACGTAATTAATATTTAAAAAAATATACAAACAAGCTTTTAGCTTACGTTTCGAACCGATAGCCGAGCGCCATTAACCCTATGGTTTTAAATTAATTGTATATGTCAGTTGCTGTGAGAATTAGCAGTGATTGGTTTGTATATGCCATCAATATTACCATGTTTGTCATCGCATACGAATTAAGTGAAAGGGCTCAAGCAACCTTCAGCATTCTTCGGAGTGGGTACCTTTCGCGTCCAAATAGAGATGTGCCGGATTATCTCAAATGTTTATGCATTTTATCGATAATTGATATCAACATATGCAGATATAAAGTTAGCTTCCTACTCAAGTCGATGTTAGAGATGAGGGTGTCGATGCGCGTAACTTTCGAACTATAGTTGTCGATCCTTGACTCTGAGTATCAAAGATTGTTAGGCCACGGGACTGTTGTGATCTGAACTGTGCGCCTTTCAAAACGAGGCTAGTCCTCGTTTTGAAAGGCGCGCAGTTCAGATCACAACATCTCTGCTATGTTTATCGAAAAATATATAGTATTTAGTTATGGTATCCTCGTTATAAAAACTGAGTTGATCTCATTACAAAAATATTTTAATGAAATCATATAAAACTTAATACAATTCTGTATTGGTAAAATCACTCACTAACACTGACAAAATAAAATATAGAATCTTATTAAAATAATATTTAAACCTTTATTATAGCTAGTTTGTAAAGGTGTCAGATATTAGAATTAAAAAATATTTCAATTAGAATTCAATGTTTTTTTTTATTTTTAAATTAAAAAGGTAAAATATCGATACGGACATTTCTTCCCCTCGGATATCCGGCACATCACTAGTATAAATATAGATCAACAAGCGAGTAACATGGATGCCGAGTAAACGGTCGGCACACGTGTTCACCCGCAAGTGACGTTTTCGAACGCACATTACTGCCCAAAAGGCAAGTTTTCCAAGGCAATTATTACAGTTATTAATAGTATAACTGCTATGATTTACATGTTTTAATCATTCAGAACTCTTCTGAATTTAAAGTGTAAAAGCAGCTTTGCGTTTTAACGCCCGCTTAGAACATCACATTGTCATATCATTTGATATAATAAAATATTATTATTTACAGAGCTGTAAAGAAATATGCAATTTCGACACCTATTTAAAAATATGTTATAATTATTGTTTAACATGTCTCCATTTTATCACGCATATACATTCGTAACAGCTCAAGTGTGACTGACAATTATTCAGCTAATATTAAAGAATTTATTTACATTGGAATAACTTGAGTAAGTTCTAAGTACCAAAGCCATGAAGTGATTAATTGAAACCAAAAAGTTTTCAATGAAAATAAAACCTAATCAAAACGACATATATCAGGTTTTGTTATGGGGGGCTCTCTCATCATTGCAATCGACATCAGTCACTTTACGTCAATTTATGATATTTGATTTTTTATTTTATTTCGATAGGTACCACAAAGTATAGAAAGAAACACATGAGTGCGAACGTAATGTTGAACGACTAGTCTCTTTTTACGGGAACTAATTTTATCCGGTAGAGGGCACCATCCTTCGATAAGCAACTCTAGCGCAGCTAGTGGCAGGAAAGAGAACTAAGATCCCGGTTTATTATTGTGTAGATCAGTCTTTCTCAAAGTGGGCGATAATGCCCCCTTGTGGGCGCTGCAGGTCTCAAAGGGGGCGGTAAGAGATCCAGAAAGAAAATGGGGGCGTTGCGTAGAGGCCTGGGGGGTGATTTATACTATGGGTATACCAGTGGTTTTTAAATAGGTGAAAAAATGGGGGCGCTAAAAAATATTTATTCTCAAAGTGGGCAGTAGACAAAATAAGTTTGGGAACCACTGGTGTATATTATTATTAATAAAAAGCCTAGACCGTTAGGACTCATGTGTTTCTATACTTCGTGGTAGGCACAGTTAAACTATAATACTACTTAAATTAACTAATAAACAATAATAAGGGTCTTACATAATTGGTATCCCCTATACAAAAAAAACGGCCCTTGAGCACCTGTGAATCGTAATTTGCAACAAACATGTTTCGTCATATTAAATTAGTCGAAATTAGGAAAAATATTATCAATCAGCCACAGCTGAAGAAATATACGCTAAGGCAATCTAATGTCATTGTAATAACATCACGGACTAGTGACCAGTTCAGCATCTTGCGCCGCCACCACCGGTCTTCGCGGGAGTACCGATATCCTGGCATCGGGAAGCTTACTATCCTGTGACTTCGGTGTCTCGTGCTCCTTCTTTGTATACCAACTCTTCTTATTCACTAACATCAATATCATCAATGCAGGCAAGTGTATTAGTGAAAACCTAAACAATTTTCTTGAACTATTGCTGTCAGATTTCTGATGGAACTGCCAAGCTGAAAAATATTACAAAGATTAGAACTAATTTTGCTTTAAAGACAGCAGTTACAAAGGTCGGCGAAAAGAATCAGGTAAGTTAGTATACTGTGTCGTGGCTGCCTACCACGAAAGGGAGTTAGCGTGAAATAGCAGTCGTCAATAGAATAAGCTTTTGGAATTATATATACATAGAATATTAAATATACACTGCATTTATCTTGAAGTCTCGATGGTCCAGTGGTCGAGCACACTGCTTCTGATCCAGAGGTCGCGGGTGCGATTCCTGACACTGGGTCACACCGATGACTTTTCGAAATTGTTTTCGGAAGTTATGTGTGATAAATATCGATGACTGAAAACTTCGCGCCCGGTATGGTAATAGGTTCGCCACCGATTCCATTTGGGACTTAAACATAACGGCGAGACGAGGCTAAACGGCCGCTATCTACACCTTCGGTTAAGAAAGGCGTGAAGTTATGTTACGTTATGTATCTTTTAAATTTAATTGCAGCAATTAATTTGAAAGTTAGTTTACTTTTGTTGATTATTATATAAATCAACAAATGTCAAGTACCTACCTACCTAATATTTTTTTTCTGATTACAATAACTATCACAAATATTTTTATATTAATTATTAGTCTGCACTTATCTCTAGGTATATAAAGTTAAGATAACTACAGAGTTTAACCCCAAAGTTATCCTCGAATAATTGTCCTAAAGACTAAAATTATTAAATGTTGGCATTAAAGATAAATTGTAGCTATCATCACTATTCTGATTAAAATATATATTAGCTTGACAAATCTTGAAATGTACAAGATTTTTAGGAGACCGGTGTGTCTGGTGTATGGCAATAGGTTCCGGCAAAAAGCGTAGCATCCGAAATAGACATGAATACATGATGAGATGTATGACTGTGGATGAGGAGGAAGAAGTGTGTCAGAATCGTAGCTTGTCGAGAGCAAAAGCCTCTGTCTACACCCTTATGGGATGCAGCGTGAGTTTATGTATGTACATATGAGTTATTTTTATTTTCTTTCAGTATTTCCAAGGCACAGAGACTGCAATGTTATAATTTTATCGCTATAAATTAAAATATAAATATTAATGGATACTCACCCAAATACATAAAATACAGATTTAACGGTAATGACTCCAGTGCGAACCACATGTTGGTCACATCGAAGTACGAGGACGCGAAGCAAGTACCCAGAATGATTCCCGTATGCCTTAGAGCCACTCGCCGACATAACGCTGGAAAACGAGAACCTTGTGAGTACAGTGCAATAGTGACTGGACTGTTTAAAGACAAAGTTAGTTTTGAAATGGTGGCATAAAATTCATGGAATATTGAACAGGATAAAAATCCTGGAAATTTTAAACGTTCACTATATAAATAAAATTGAAACATCCGCTTTCTACTACATACTTGTGAATATATATATACGGTACATACACCAAAATAACGTTATTTGTCTGTCTTTCTGTTTGTTCCGGTTAATCTCTGAAATGGCTGGACAGATTTTGACGGGACTTTTATTGGCAGGTAGCTGATGTTATAAAGAGTAATTTAGGCTTCTTATATTTTAGACACATTTTTTTACTTATTTATGGCTTCTAAGGCAAACAAAGTTCGCTGTGTCAGTAAGTATATAATAGAAATTAGAGGCCGATTGTTTCTAATAAGTTAATATAAATGTGCAAATAAAATAGTCTCAGTTGTCCAGTATTCGAGCTCTCTGCTTTTGATTCAGAAGTCGTCGGTTCGATTCCGGACACACACCAATGATTTCTCGGATTTCTTTTCGGAAGTTATGTGTGATAATTATCGATGACCGAAAACTTTGTGCCCGGTGTATGGCAATAGGTACAGCACAATTCCATTTGGGACATAACGTAACTCTTCGTCGAGACGAGGTGTTAACACCCGCTGCGAACACCGGACAGAAAAGGCGTGAAGTTACGTTATACTCGTACGTACCTAATACAAACTAAATACTATTAATGTAGATCATTACTCACTGACTTTAAGATCTTATTCAAGAAAATAACCTGCACAAAATAAAATCCCTGGTATTAATTAGTAATAGACATACCTGGGTCTGTGACAGCCATCATCCTGTAACCAGCTCGCGAGTAGTCCGGCCGCAAGTTCCACGAGAGCGCGTTGAAGTGGGGGAACTGCCACGAGTACAGGATCACACCCAGTACTATCGCCCCCGGGTCCAGGTAGCCCGTGCAACCCGCCCAACCCATTAGGGGAGGTATGGCTCCCACTGACACAAAAATATAAGGTTTTATTTTAGTATAATACAAGGGCGGAATAAAGTTCGCGTCTTATGGCACTTGGGTTTTTCTGTCTTCCTCGAAAAAAACATGGCTTGATGTTATGTATTGTTGTATGTATTATTTGGCATTTGGACTGAAATATAACTTTTCTAAAAGCCCTACATTTTTATAGAACTATTGGAATTTAGAAAGGAAATTAAAAGCTAACAAGATATTTGACTCGTTCGAGTAAGGCCATGGAGTATCACTCACCAACTGATCCAAGCCACGTGTTCAATATTGACATCCTCTTCATGGGTGTGTATACTGATGTGTATAGTATTAGATTGGTGGCACCCAGCGCCGCTGTCAATGGATTCACACCAAAGTACAGCATCCCAATACCAGTGGCACCAGCCGCTGCTGCGAAACCCATCGCATGTACCGGCCTGCGGAGTAATAACAATGTAGAAGCACAATTAAAATACCGAAACTTAGTTCCAAACTGCGTAAAACGCCTTGGTTCTTACTGTAAAAGTCCTTTGACGAGCACTCTATTCTTGGTCCTGGCCATTTGTGCATCGAAGGGCACTTCGTGAAATTGGTTGACCGAGTTAGCTGCGGCTGACGTAAGGCCGGTGCCCAGCGCGCATAGGGCGAATGTTGTCAAGTCGAAAGGTGCCGGGGCAATTGCGTATCCGGCCATTGACGACATCACTACTAAAGCTGTAAGGCAAATAGCTAGATGTTTATCAATACTTCGACGTAATATTTGAAACACTAAAATTTTGTTCCTATTAATGTTGTCTAACTTGAAAAAAAAGGTATATTTTATCTATAGGCAAACATTACATATTTCATTATGTAAAAAGAGAGTAGTTTTTGGAGGTTTCCATAATTAAAGTATCTACCAATTTAAATTAATTCTCTAAAAGAAAGTGGTATTTGTACTTTTAATTAACGAATGTCTCCCGATCTTAAGAACGCTTTACTGATTCTGTGAATTTAAGAAAAAGGGTAAAAGATATGCGTAAACACCACAATTTTCAAACCACTTACGACTTTTACATCGTGACCTACACTCAGCAGAAGATAATAATTTACTGAATAATCTATACATACATATAATAGAATCGTAGAAGTTTTTTTTTAGAATACTTGGGATATGATCTACGATCGATACCAAACCCAAAAATATGATTTTTGTTTTTGTCTGCTGTCTGTTGTATGTTTGTTACGGATAGACTCTAAAAGTACTGCATGTTTTTATGTCCAATTTTGCGTAAATATAGCCAAGAGGTCGGGTCAACACATACATAGGCTAAATATTATCATGCTGTCACTAATTGGGGGTGAACAATGAACCCTTATAATAGCACAGGCAGAGTATTTTTGCTTTCCACGCAGACGAAGTTGCGGGCAACAGCATGTTATAAGCGGCTGTTAAAAAACGCGGTATAAACCAGCATGAACCAAATTTATGAGCTATATCATAGTTGCAATTTGAATTACGTACATGTTAACCTTATCTTCGACAACATCATACAATACTGGCCCGTATTATTTTTTATATCTAGCGATGGAGTCTCTTTCCACATTCTGTTGTCTTGCGGCACATTTTTACTCTTCACCGTGGCCGTGGTCTGTGTAGTCAGTGGCGGTTTGCTGTTCCAGCATTGTGATGTTGATATTCTTGCCAACTGTTGGATAACAGCAGTATTCTAAAAAAAACATACATTACATCAGATCAATTATTCCCTTGCAATATAAGTATAGAAATATCTATACCATAGTAGGACCATGGTAGAGACATGCATTACAGCGGTAGAGCCGTACACTGTACAGTTCGCTGCATGAAGGGGCCGTCTCCATCAGTGAAATACAATGACTTCTCAGAAATAGGCGTAATCGGTAAATTTTTTGTCACGTTTCATTCGGTGAGAGAAGTATCCAGATGCCCGGCCCTTCCGTTCCCTCACCCATCTTAAAAGATGGTAACGCAACTGTGACCCTCTATGTATTACAGGGGGGGCGAGAGTTCCTTACCATCAGGTGACAGGGTCGCTTGTTTGCCCTCTACTACCATAAAAAAGACAGTTTTACTGTGTTGATTTTCATTTACTTGTATCTGTAGAACAGTTTATCATTACATAGTATAAAATAAAGACGCTTTCCGCTGTCTGTCCCCTTAAATGCTTAGATCTTTGAAACTACGCGACAGATTTTGATGCGGTTTTTTTTAATAGATAGAATAATAAATGTTTTAGATGGGGGTTTGCCGGGTCAGCTAGTTATGTTATAAATGCAATTGTGTTTGAAAGTAAAACATTTTATTTTAATTGGTCTTGGATATGTTGATATAATAATAATTTTTAAACACTAACCAATACAACTAAAATGACCTTATACTATCTAAAATAACCTGTAGTTCTTCAAAACAAAACAGATCAATTTTATTCTGCTGCTGTACGTAGAATTGTATGTCGCATAGTGATTAAAGAGTTTGCTTATCTCAAAATTTTGATATTGTCTTGGAAAATTTTAGCAAAGTTGATAAACTAATGGCTATGAACTTTTAACATATTATAGGTATTTTAATTATGCTCTATAGATTATATAATAAATTAACTTTCATTCACTTATCACCTCTGGTGTGATGTCAGGTGATATGTCAAATAAATGTTTCTCATTTCATTTCATTTTCATTTATTTTATTTTTTATCAAGTTTAATTCACATTTTTTAATGTATGTATACATTGAAAAATGTGAACATAATCCCTAACGATATCCAGTCCTATTATAGTATACATAATGACTTATATTCATAGTGTGCAAAATTTCTATACCATGATTCATTTTGTTCTGCAGTTTTCTCAGCCTATAACATAGTTTTGGAATAGTTAGAAATATGCATATCAACGTCAAAACAAAACCGCAAAACACAATTTTTCAAGAGAATATGTTTTGTGGTTTTTAGCTATCATCATCATTGTGGTTTTTAGCTATATCTTCAGTGAATTATTAATATGCCATCTTAAATGTATCAAATGAAAGTTTACAGTATTACTATAAGACCTATTATCAGTTATTAAATTTTTAAAAGTAACAATGTTATTTTTTGTTTTTTGTAGTATAAAATTGCAATAAAAGTTCATGGTTCAGGTCATATTTTGTAATTAGACATAGAAAAAAAAATACATAATATTGGAGTCATTATGTATTTTTTTTCTCAGAAATCTCAAAATTGAAATAAAAAAATGCAATAAAGTGCGTCCAGTCAAGTTCAATTACTGGGTTAGTGCTTAGTTGTGTCGATTAATATTTTTATATTAGAACTTTGGCCATAAGTGTGGCTCATAATTATTGACTAACTTTTGCCTGTTGATTACCCTGCACAAAAAGTTATAGATTTTAAGCAATGAACTAGCATATTTTATTTTGTCTGTAATAATGATAAACTCTGAATAAACCATACTCTTTCATGAATTAAATTTGTTGATTACTTTCTTAATTGGTTTACTAATTTCCAGCTAAAACTCATTCTTCTTTATAGAAGGCTTTCAGAGTCTTGTCCCGAGGAATATAGTTAATCATGGGATCAATTCTTCCTGGCAAAAATAGAATCAAAATGAATAATATAAAAAACGAATCAACTTACCCCAGAAATAACGACGGCACCATGCCTTACACAGGCTGTGCAGACCACTACTTTGTTATAAAACATTTTATTTTTCTTAGGCCTTAACTCAACATTCTGAAATGTATAATGAAATATAAGTAGGTACTGATAGTTTCAAATAACATATCGTATTTATTAATTTATTATTTTAAGATTATAAAATAATCGTAAGTAAATAATGCTCATTACGACTGTTTTTATAGTAATTAAGAAGAAAAGAAAAGAAATGTGAATACTAATTTAAGTTATTATTGTGCGCTACTTACATGTTTAATACTCTCGTCTAAGAATTGAAATGATCTTTAAACATTAAATTATTATCAAGATATTTAAACATATTCAGAGGTTATATTTTCTTTTATGACATAACAACAGCGATAGACTGACAGCAACAAGAGCAACTCGATAGCAATTAGCACGGCTACTAAGTACACGAATACGAATAATTGGTGAGTGCCAGCATCTGGCTGCCAGAAAGAAATCATCTCCCTCCTGTACATAAGTCCTGACTCCTGATTTAGAAGATACCCAATATAGCCTTACTAGCCTTACACATTGCTTAGATACAAAGAATTGCTTAGATTTTTATCGAGAGCTCGACACGCTAATGCTACTCAACAACTGTGAACCGTGTGCTAACCGGCACTTTTTGCCACGTGCTGTGCTTTTGTGGAACCAGTTGGCGGCAACAATGTTTCCGGAAGTTGATATGACGCCCCTGGAGTTGCGGATGTCTATGGGCGATGGTGGTCCCTTTCCACCAGGTGACACAAGTTTCTTTGCCCCCTTCTACCATAAAAAAGTTCTTCTATCGTCTCGATGGTCCAGTTGTCGAGCATCATGCTTCTGAATCACGAAGTCATCGGTTCGAATCCTCGCTCACACCAATGACTTTTTGAAATTCTTTTCAACAGAAGTGTGATAAATATCGATAACTCGAGACGAGGCTAAACAGCTGCTACCTACACCTTCGGGTAGAAAAAGGCGTGATGATATTATGTTATGTTGTTTCATAAAGGCTGACAACGCTCATGTGAAGGAGGACCTCCTGGTGACCTGCAAGTTCGTTTACCCGCTTCTGCCTAAAAAAAATCCACGCAATTGGCTGTACAAATGGGCTGGCCCAACTGATGAAATACCAACTATCTTAATATCGAGTTTATAGTGAGAAAAGAAAAGTTTTAGCGAGGTATCATTACACCATGGCTGAATATCCTGGTGAGTAGCCTTGGCAAACAATCGTTGGTCTCCTGGCACGCCTCATATAATTAAAGTGCGCTGCCTGCACATCTCTGACTTAAGTAACTGTTTGACGTAAGAATTACCCACAGTGAAAATGGAGGTGATGCGTAATTAACTATATTTTCACTACTACCGACTACTACATAACCAAAAAAGCACTATCGCCGCAATCCATCAAATGCCATCAATTGCCTTCGCGTACCAGTCAATGGAAATCGGTAATCAATGCCTCTGTTCTTCAGCAGGGTGTTACCCAGTTATTTCATTACTTTACCCGTTTTCTAGGGAAATAAATGGCCTATCATGTGATATTTTTTAAACCTCGATATTTGAAATATGTTGTAGAAAAATCTGCTAAGACTATTTTCAGACGATTACTTGAAATGAGTATTAAAAAGGTTCCTGGGAGTAATATTTTGTGATCTCTGTAAAAATTAGCTTTGATATTGGTGAATTTTAATTTTGCCCCACAGAATTCTTTTGTTTTTGTGATTTGTTGCCGACACGTCAATTTATAGGCAATACAAAAGCCTCATTTTTTGTTTTTATTTTGATTCGAGTGATAAATTTGATAATTATTCAAAATTTTAATCACGGAAGTGGTTTCGCGTTTGACTCTCGCGTTGCGAAACATGTTCTAGTGGTTTGATTTTGGAATTGGAACCTTAAAAAATGTCCAAATTATGGTGAATAACTTGTCAGCCTTCTAGGAAGAAAAGAAATCCTTTGATATGGCTTCACGAGGAGACAAAGGGAACGGGAATGGCGAAGAGCAGATAGTAGAGGTAAATATGACCTACTTAATTGACACCTAAATAAACAAATAAATCAGATTATCAATGGAAGGATGCTTGCAGACGTTGGCGGAGGTGTTCCGGTGTTTCATTTGTATGGAGAAACTGGTCGACGCTCATCTATGCCCTCATTGCTCAAAACTGTGTTGCTATGCATGTGTGAGGAGATGGCTTACGGAGCAAAGGTCGCAGTGTCCACACTGCCGTGCGGCATTGCACCTCCACGAACTAGTCAACTGCCGATGGGTTGAGGAGGTCACGCAGCAGATTGAAACCATGCAACAAACTAACTCTGCGAGCCAGAGGGGTAGCTTCAGAGATAGGTGATGATTATTTGTTTACAATTACTTTTCATTACCAAACCCTTTTAGCTAATTTATCTGTCAGTATTACACTAGTAGTAATGTCTGATTGATTTCTTTATTTATATTTATAAATTATAACTTGTTACTTTTATAATTACACTTGTGTATTAGTCATAATGACATGAATAACACTTATTCATATTAAACTCATTATAGATACAAAATAATTATGTGTAAAGAAAATCTTAGTTATAAAGTTATGGTCAAATCTATAAGGTTGCTAACAGGTCAAAATTCTGTTAAAATGAGTATGTGAATGTTATTTAAAATTAAATTCTGTAACAATATTAGCTGCTTCTGCTAATGATTTATAGATAAGCATGCTATTTTACATTCAAGACAAAGGCAGTAATAATATAAATCTCCCTCCGCTTAGTAAGTGTTACTTCAGTTATAATTATAGTTTGGAGTAGGTATTGATTTGATGTACTTGCATAAAGATATTATAATATGAAAATGCCATTTCATCAATAATATTTATTTAAATACAAATGTAAATATATTAGTTTTAATCCTCATCAAATACAATTTCTATATTTTGCCTGTCAAAATTAATAATCATGTTAATATGTTATCACTTTAAACACTGATTCATCCTAATTTCAAAATTCCAGAACAAATGTGAAGTTCCGGTATTTTGGGGGCATATCCATATTATCCTCTATGTTTGATGACAACAACCTTCAATCACTTTACCTACTCCGGCCTACGATTATGATACAAATAATCTAAACCACTCATTTCTACTCAATTTTTAAAGTTCAAACTACTATTTTAATAACTTAATGTACTGCTGTAGTGGTTTTGAAATGGATTTATCTTTAGTTTGGTTGATGAGCAAGATTTGTTTATAAGTCAACTGTCACAGAAATAATCAGGAAAGGTAGATTTATCTATGTATTATACAACTATAAATTGTACTGTTCTTTGCAGGTGTCCAACTCACCAAGAGAAGCTGACAGTATACTGCTGGACATGTCGTCGTTGCATCTGTCACCAGTGTGCTTTATGGGGTGGTACACATTCAGGGCATACTTTCAAACAATTGGAAGAAGTATATGAACAACATGTCAGCCAGATTCGTGATGAAGTATCTCAGTTGAGACGGAGATTAATGGAGCTGATCAGTCTTGTGCAGGATGTGGTGAGATTTATTTTTACACACATACATACATAACTTCACGCCAAATTTCTTGAAGGGTAGGCAGAGAGAACACAGCACCATAACGCATGATGCTTACACACCTGAATCGCTTCGTTGATTTTCATAACTCTTTTCAAGCACGCGCTTTGATTTTTGAGGCTCCTAACATCACCTTCCTCCAGAACACGTCCTATTTGGTCATGGAATGTGTGTCTTGGCCGTCTTCGACTCCTACATCCATTTACTTTTGCATTGTATATCTCGTTAGTCAATCTTGCATCATCCATTCTTTCTACATTTCCAAACCATCGAAGCATCAAAGGCCTTTCTTACTTTCACACCAACACTCTCTTGTAATCCGACTTCCTTCCTTACAACCTTTCGACGCGGTCAGCGAGGGTCACTCCGCAAATTTTGCGCAGTGCCCTCATTTCGACCGCGTTTATCCCACTTTCGCGCACACGCTATACCCAGATTTCGATTCCATAATTTAGCGTTAGGATCATTATCGCTCCCAGATTTATTTTTTGTTGTATGTTTTATGGTGATATCTATCTTTGCTTATAAGAACTCACTCCCTCACCCATTGCTCACAGGCTTGCTTGCTAGATGTACTTACCCAGTATTCAATACACTCATCCCTCTATCCATTATAAACCACCTGATTTTGTCTTCTCGGGCGTCCATTTCGAGATTCTTCTGTGACCATGCCACTGATTCCACTTGCTACCTTTAAACAGATGTGCTTAAATCTACTTGAATCCACTCTAAACTTCTATACAGTCCTAAAACCGTATGTTTTTACTATTTTCTCTTATCCCAAGCATCACAGCATGATAAAATGTGAATAAGCTATTTTTCTTTTTCTTGTGCCTCTTCACTGCTGAAGGTTGGCCCGAACTTGTCTCTGTTTTGCACTAAGTGGAAGAGTTGTTCCACAGAGACTATACCAGTCCACTCACGGATGCTCCTAACCACGACTTCTTTCGTCGTCCAGCGCGTCTTTTCCCTTGTAACCTGCCCATCATAATAAGCTGAAGCAGCATATATCTATCGTTCCGAAAAACGTGTTCGATGTATTCGATCTTGCGCTTTTTGAGTTTACCATTAGTTTTCGGGTCATATAGACACACTTTGCTATTTTGGACCTTAAAAATTTACTGTTTTATTAAATTTTCGATATAGGAACGCAATGTGGAATCAGTACGCGCTGCTAAAGACGAGCGCGTTCGTGAGATCCGCAACGCCGTAGAGCTGATGATATCCCGACTGGATTCGGCACTTAAGGCGAAATTACTTACACTTATGGGACAGAAGAATGGACTTACCCAAGAGACTGAACAGCTGGAACATTTGTTACAGGAGATTGAGCATCAGTTACATTCCAGTACTAGGTAATTATAGGATTTACTAGCTGACCCGGCGAACTTTGTTCCGCATCAAAAGTAATAAATGGGTGAAATTTGGATATTAAAAAGTTCAATTTGAGATATTTATCGGCATGCGTCACAACTGCTATCTCCCGATATGTTAATACTGTAATATCTTCGTAAATATTCGTTTAAAATACATGCTATTATACGTAGGCCATATTGATCTATATTAAAAGCACTATTTAAGACACTTAACTGGACGAAAATTAACGCTGTTATGTTTAAAATCGCTTCGTAAATAAACCATTATTTATACGCAAAATAGTAAGAAATAAAAATGGTCATTGTGGTTTATCCCTAAGAGATAGACTTATGCCATCTCGGACTCTTTTGTAGATCTTTTGAAGGTGTATAAACAATGTAGTACATTGTTTTGATTTATCACTTAGGGTTCAGGCAGCGTTTGCGATTAAAGTTCTAAATCAATATCCGTTGCATAGTTTCAAAGATATAAGCATATAAGGGGACAGAGAGCGGGAAGTGACTTTATTTTATACTATGTAATGATTTATCAGTGCACTTCATGGAGATGGTTCTTTGATAAACATAAATCTATTTTTTGCGTTGTCGGCTAAAATACACTTTTGTTTTCAGATCTGAACTAATATCAAAGAGTGGTGAACTGTCAAAGATGATACACCAAGTTCGTAAGAAGCCAATGGGTAGCTTTGTGTCTGCACCAGTACCGGCCGATTTCCACAGGCAAGTCAAAATGTCTACACTTTGTGCTCCTATAACATAACATACACATAACTTCAAGCCTTTTTAATCTTCGACTAGACGAATTGTTATGTTACGTCCCAAATGGAATAGGTGCGAACCTATTGCTATACTAAGGGCACAAAATCATCAATATTTATCACACTAAATAATAAATTATAACTATTAACATGTTACATAACATAAATTCACGCCTTTTGTTGGCCGGAGGTGTAGGCAGCGGCTGTTAAGCCTCGTCTCTCCGTTATGTTTACGTCCCAAATGGAATCGAATCCTACCTAACCTGTGGTGGTGGTGGTGGGGGTGGCGAACCTATTGCCATACCGGGCACAAAGTTTTCAGTCATCGATATTTATCACACTTAATTTGCGAAAACAATTTCGAATAGTCATTGGTGTCAGCCAGGATTCGAACCCGGGCCTCTGGATCAGGAGCCGTGTGCTCTCCACTGGACCACCGAGACTGTTAAAATTGTTTAGCAATTGGCTGTTAACATGTTAATAATTAATATTACGTCTCGATAGCCTATAGATATATTTAATACTAGCTGAGCCGGCGAACTTTGTTCCGCATCAAAAGTAATTTTTACAGCATTCACAATTAAAGAGCTAAATCTTGAAAATTATCTCTTTTTCTTTGCTACATTATACGTGGACTTCATATACAAACCTCCTCGTTGACACCCTCTATCTACGTAAAAAAACCGCATCAAAATCCGTTGCAAGTGTTCAAGATATTATACGACGATACGACTTTATTTTATACCATGTAATGATGATGAGAAGTTAGACTCCAAAAAAATCAACGACAATGCTGTCTATACCGTTGAAATTTAAGAGCCGTAATGATGAGCCGTTTCCATTTGGCAGTGAAATCGTCCCGAGCTACGACAGCAGCACATTTCCATTGTCCAACTTCACTCAGCTGCAACACGCGGCCGCCCCCGTCTACTCGGCACCGCTACACGTCAACGGTCTCTGCTGGAGACTGAAGGTGTACCCGGACGGGAACGGAGTCGTCCGGGGCAACTATCTATCGGTCTTCTTGGAGCTCAGCGCTGGATTACCAGAGACGTCCAAGTAAGACTGACCTAGTTTTTCGATCATTTTATTCCAGCAATAACTATAGATATATGCTATTGTAGTAAGGACAACGACATGGGATAAAAAAATATAAACAAAGTTTCAAGGGTTCAAAACATTTATCATTTCTCCATGATTAAAATCAACAACTAATAATAACAACTAATAGTAACAATAATAACAATTCAACAGCAAAAAATAACAAGAGAACTAAAACTAACGGATTAATAACAAGAATAAAAGAACCAAATACGGGAAAAGAAAATACGAGTCACTTAGAACGCTTTTCATACAGGAATGAACTTGTTAATAGTTGTCAATAAAATTGCGGACCAACTGTTGACAACCACGGTATCAACTCTTACCATGTACCACGAAGTGCGCAACGATAGCTGTTTTCGACTAAGTGTTGTCTTTACTGCATAGGAGTAACAAGGACAGAGATATCAATCGCTCGGATATTCGTGTCAATCGCTAACTGTCGCAAGATAGCTCGGTAAGGTTCCGTTTGTTTATAGTTTTTATCTCGTCTCGTTGGCCTTACTATATGTAGGTATGAGTTAACAAAATTATAGGATACTTTTATCTCGCTAGCGAAGGTTGAGAGTGACTAGAGTGCCACTGAAACAGGAAAATATCTAGGACAACACCATTTATCACCCTACGAGCCATAACGGCTGAACACATTTAGATGAAACATAACGCAGAAAATGATTGTTGTCTTGAGTTTTTACTGGAAAGAAAATACGACTCGCGGAGTCTCGTATAATTACTGGTTCTTTATTTGTTTTGTACTTAACTAGTAGCTCAGTAACATACATTCATTTTGACATCTGTATCCAAAACCAGTTAATATGTTACCTAATTAATTATATAAAAACAATTTTCCATGATGATAATTTGTAATGTTCAGCCTTATCAGAGATAAGCGGGAACAAATGGAAACTAACTGAAAGATTAAAAAAATATAACCGCTGTTATTTTAAAATTACGAGCAGATTACTCACATTTTATATATTTGTATACATTATTTTAAAATGATCGTTATATCGATACCCTAATTTGCAAACCAAATAACTTCACTTTTTTTTAAAAATGGCATTTTGATACCGGCAGACACTAGATATCATATCATTTTAACCTAGCTAGGTTACGCAGGACCCCAATCAACTGTCAAATACATTTAACTAAAAGAAACCATTATTGTAAACATGTCCAAAATAATATATACTTTTGTTTTTAAGAAATAAATAATTAATTATTATTATATTACTATCATATAGTTTCTATTGGTATCAAAATTTTCATTTTCGAAAAAAAAAGTGGAGCTAGAAGGTTTGCAAATTAAGGTATCGATATGCAGTTGATAACTTTAGTGTTTCGTTATTGCAAGCTCGGCTAAGTTAAGAGTAGGCAAGAGGTAAGTGTCGGCTATCAATCAATCAACTAAACTAGCTTTAGTATCGCCGTACATCTGCTAGCATGACCTGGACTAAACGTAACACACAAGATACATTTTGTTGCCAAAGTATGGATCCTCCACATCCACCATCATGTCTTTGTTGAAAAATTATGATAATCTTTGCGATATCAGCATCAGCTATTTGCTAGTTCTACATTTTGTTCTGTTTAAGGGCTCTCTCATGTACGCTGTGTCATTCTTAAGTTCTTACCTATCTTTGGATGGTTAATTTTTGGTGAGATTTATGAAAGGGTTCCCTTTTTACCTTACCTCCGGAAAGATTTAACAAATGTTACTTCTCTTTATTATATTCGTATTAATTATAAATAAGTTGTGTATTGTTACAAATTTTCTTTTTAACATTCGTTTTTGAATTATTTTTCGTATATATACACTCATAAGAGTGTTTGTTCTTTAGTCTCCGTTACAACGTCGCACACATAGACTTGCAAAACTTACAATTTATAGATTTCCTTGGGGACCCCTTGGACACTATTAAAGATCAAGTTGTCTTCATCCATTGCGTTTTAGTGAGCATTCCGTCTCTACCTTTTTTGGGGATTGTCTATCCCCGATCGTCTGCAGATGCGTGAATTTTTAAATAAAAACCTGACATCTTGCAGTTGAAGATTGTAATTTTAATATTATCGTACTATGTTATCAAAACTCTTTTCACATACAGATTTTTTTTTCGAAATATCTAAATCTTGATAAATTTTGGCAAGCAAGCAAAGTGTACAGTTTCTGTTCATTTTTGACATATCAATAAAATTGTTATATCATTTTTTTTCTAAAATAACAGATAGGCAATTGCTTAAGTTCATTATTTTATCACTGGTAAAATTCATCTGTTGCTAAAAAGTTTGGTAATATTTCATAGCGCCTTCAAAATATATCAAAGCCAACTGCTTTAATCTAATGTGAAAGTCTCTTATCTCTTTATAGACTAGATCTTATTTATCTATCAATTCCTTTATTTCTACAGATAGTTGTTTGTAAATAATTTGAACGTACGCCTTCGCTATTTTGCTGAACTAGCTGTTACTTAAATGTGTTGTCAGTGTCGCAAAAACATATATCTTTGCTATATAAAGAAAACGCTTTCTATGTCTATCAATAAAACCTCTTATTCTTTCATACACCTTTAACACCCGAAGGCATAGGTAGTACTGCCTTGGGTCGCCGTGTGGAAGTCTAGATTAAGTGGCCAACTTTTTGCCTAAATAATTTCTTCCATCCTCAATAACAAAAAAAAAATATTTAGTTAAAACTATGCTACCAAAGATAGAGTTATATTAGACAATGGGTATAATAGCATTTTTTTGTATAAATACAAACCCATGTATACAAAAAAAAACCTAGGCCATACTAAACGTCACATAAACATTTGTGCTAATGTTCCAATACTCACCATACATGAGTCCTTTTTGACCTGTTGGACTAAATTGGGACTAGAATTTTGAATCTATAAAAATGTGGGTATTTAATAGACCACGTGCATGTTGCTGAAGACTGTCTTCATCTCAGATACGAGTACCGCGTGGAGATGTTGCACCAAGTGTCTCGCGACCCCTCCAAGAACATTGTGCGCGAGTTCGCATCAGACTTTGAAGTGGGCGAGTGCTGGGGATACAACAGATTCTTCAGACTGGACCTGCTCGCCAGCGAGGGATACCTGGACCCGGAGTCGGACACGTTGATACTAAGGTGCGGTTATTAAATATTAATTCCCTGGACAATATTTGATTCTGAGCAATAATTTTATACTTGATCCCGTGAACTCATACTTTGTCTGTAATCGATAAAAATCACACATAGTTTTCGAAATTTAACTGGCGTGTACCAAGATTCGATGGAAATCGAACACGCTATTGATCCTCTGTTACAACAGTATCTATTGTTTTTGTTGTAGGTTTCAAGTTCGTCCGCCGACGTTTTATCAACGTTGTCGCGATCAGCAGTGGTACATCAATCAGTTGATTACAATGCAGAACCAACACGTTCTGCAGATTAATGATCTTAAAGAGGTATTTAACTGCGAACTTTTATAACTATTATTTTTTGTTATTACATTAAGCTAGTCTTTCAGCTTTGCTTAATTTATAAAAGTTTTTTTTTCTTGTTTGTGATTAGAATCCTGCTATATCTATTCTTAGTGCAATTGCAAAACTGACATTCCCATAGTATTGTATTGATTTTATAATAACCATAACTAGTTAATAAAATAATAATATTTCGACTCTGTAAATTTATTTTAAACAGCTTCTTAGTCTTTTTTCGGATTAGTGCCGCCCATGGATACCTCGAACACATACAGTGTTGCATTTGCGTTGCCGACCTTTAAAGGAGTACGATGGAAAAGGACGGGGAAGGGAGGTGGGCCTCTCTCATCGAGCGAAACGCAGCATGAGCCACTTTACGTCGATCTTCTGAGGGTTCGTGGTATTTCACCGATCGAGCCGGCACATTCATGCAGCGAACAACAAGCGTACAACAGCGTACGTTTACGTAGGTATTACGTAAACGCATAGAATTTACGTACGTATGTGGTTTAATATAAAATGTGCTTGAATAATTCAAGCACATTTAATTTTGGATGCAAATATGTCCCGTGTCCCGCAGCGCCTCTCCCTGGAGCTGTCGCGCAACTCGCTGGCGGCCACGCGGCCCGGCGCGCTGCAGGCGGCCGGCGAGGAGCCCGACCAGAACAACCCCGTGGACAGCTGCCTCACGCTGGCCGACACC
Source organism: Euproctis similis (assembly GCA_905147225.2). Classification (NCBI taxonomy): domain Eukaryota; kingdom Metazoa; phylum Arthropoda; class Insecta; order Lepidoptera; family Erebidae; genus Euproctis; species Euproctis similis. The sequence continues at coordinate 17,282,587 of LR990116.1, forward strand.
ATCGTGCGAGCCAACCCCTGGAAGCTCACCACGCCCTACAGCGTCCGGACCGGACGGCGCCTCCATAGCCCAAGTACCAAACTACATTATTTGTCGCACGGTTTACAACGGGATTGCAAAAATTTATAAATTATTAATAGTTTAAAGTGATATACTCAAAAAGTGTTTTCCAATGTTTATGTAACTTTACTTCTCATACAGTAAAATTGGCACTAAAATTAGAAATAGTAACAGAATTATCTTTATCAGGTATTCTCAACACGGGGATGTTCCTGGAGGAGTCACGAAACAACGAGGTGTGTAGCGCGGGCACGTCCGGGTACGGGGAACCCGCCCCCCGCGCCGCGGCCCCCGCCCCGGGCCTCACCGCAGCCCTCGCCCCCTACAGCCTGCCTTCCACCTCGAAGTACTATTTTGATAATACTATCTTACAGAAAACTTTATTAGAATTTTTATTAATAGGAAATAATTTTGTTTTCATTATAATACACAACTTAATATTTATTGCACAGATCAGCCAACTCCGTGCACGTGTCGGGCGCTGACAACATGGCGCTCGTCAGTCTGCACACGCTGCTGAGCGCCGCCACCGCGCCCGGCCGCGCGCCCAGCAAGCACAACGTGCCCGCCAGGGACTCCGCCCTCACCGGTAGGTGGCGCCTCGCACAGTGGGGGATGACTAATGCGCTCGTGTGATGTACCGGTGCGTTGTCCCCAGCGGTGTGCAGCTCGCCGGTGACCCCCGGCTCGCCCCCCGGGCCGCCCCCCGGGCCGCCCCCCGCGCCGCTGGTGACGTCGGCCTCGTCCCCCGAGCTCCCCGCACGCCCCCACCTGCTGGCCCCCGCGCACCCCGCCTCCGAGTCCAGCAGCGACACCGGGGTGACATACTATACTGCTTACTCTATCAATCGTAAATGTGACCCCTGAAATCCTATTTCTGTTTTAATCATTGGATATTTCTAATTAACAGGACTTGATGTTCAGTGAACTGGATGTGTTCGCTGATGATAACAACACGAATCACGTTGACGAAAATTCGAACGAGGAGAACGATGTGGACGATGAAACTATGTCCGGTGAGTGTAATATAATATATTGTTATGCTATAAATGCAAACCTAATAATATTGATCATGGTATATGTTTCCAAAACAGTAAAAAAAAAACAAAGCAAAATTAAGGCTCTACTACGGTTATCCGGTTATTTGAAAGATATGGTTATACATCAATATTAAATACCGTGTCTACTAATTTTTTATTAATAAAGAGCAAGATATATTATACATAAGTGAACTAGAGTGGGTCATAAGATTAGCAGTGTAGGTAATTTTATTTTTAACTATAATAAACTGTGATAGGTTCAGTAATGACCGATGGTCCTAAAGGATCAGCAGCGCTGCAAGTGACTATTTCTTTAAATAGACGTGTTTATACCGAGAGCGTAATTTTTAGTCAAAATAATGTCCATCAAAATCCATCCAGCCCGCACCCCTACATCCTCCTTCCCGTATGTACGTTCCCATCCCAAGCGTGTGGTCCCGCAGAGCGTTCGTCCGTGTCGTCCGCGTCGGCGTGCTCGTGGTGCGGGCTGGGGGAGGAGGGCGCCCCCCCGCAGCCCCCCGCGCCGCCCCCGCGCGCATCCCCGCGCCCCCCGCACCGCCGCCGCCCCGCGCCCTACGCGCGCCTCACCCCGCGCCCCCGCCGACACCGCCACGTGCACCACACGCGCTGATACCGCCCCCACGACCCAATCCCTAACTATAAAAAGTGTAGAACCTACGTACTGCTAACAATAACAAAGAGACGTATTATAAATGTTTTTTGTATTAAGAACTTTAAAAACAAATTGAAATTGAACTTTTAGTCTGAAATAAAATAATATTGTCTTTGAACTACGCTTCCGCATTATATATATTATATATAGCATAGTTCAAAGATTTTATATATAGTCACTAAACGAAAGTGACTAGGAAATGTTGGAATGACACTAATGGTAACATTAAAAAAAACTTATTACGAATTTAATATTAAACGCCTATATCGTTTATTAAATTCCTACCTACATAATTATTATTTTAGGTGTTACAGTACAATGAACCATGCCTTTGTAAGGATAAAAAAGAAGAGAATGTATAGTAACACCTCTGAATAAAAAGGTCTGGAAGATAAGAGTGAAATAACGTGTAATTTTAAAATCATTCCAAAACTTATTTAATATTATTACAAAAAAACATTCTATAATTTTCATTGGATTCATGTAGAAAGAGAAAGATAGTGCCGTAATGCATAAAAACTGTAAAATCTGGGAATCTGTCCAGGGGCCTCCATTAAGAGCTGAGACAGTACCGGTGGTCCAGTGGTCGAACACAAGGCTTCTGATCCAGAGGTCCGGGTTCGAATCCTGACACTGGCTCACACCAATGACTTTTCGAAATTGTTTTCGGGAGTTAAGTGTGATAAATATCGATGACTGAAAACTTTGTGCCCGGTATGGCAATAGGTTCGCCACCTATTCCATTTGGGACGTAAACATAACGGCGAGACAACGCTTAACAGCCGCTGCCTACACCTTCGGGTAACAAAGGCGTGATGTTATGTTGTTATGTTACAGTACCTTCCTATATAAAAATAATTTCCTTACATTTTTTGTTTTAAATATTGCTTATATATATTTTTAAATAATTTGAGTCAGTGTGTTCTACACTTTTTATGTCACAAGTCAGTCACCCAGTCCTTACATCCTGTTTATTTTTATTAAAAAGATTTATTGAAGTTTTTTGATTCATGTAATTTGATTTATATAATTGATAAGATGAGAATAAATATTATTACTTATTATAGATTCTATAAGTCGACATGCATTATTTTTTTTATATTTCAAGTAGCAAATGCTATATGATTTTTTTATTCATTTAATGAATGTGACCATTAAAATATGAATTAATATAGTCATTTTTTATTATTAAAAATGTGAAATAGTGCAGGTTGACTTTGTATTAAGTCGCGAAAAAATGTCTTATTACAGTATCTTATATCAGTGTTTTTGGCAACTTCCAACCAATTTCCTAGAGTTGATTTATTTGACGAATAAATAATGGGTGACCAGACAGGTTGTTTGATTTGAGACGTATCAGCCCGCACCACTGGAAGTAAGTAACGTAGCCGATTGTATTTATTCAAAATTACTCTGGAATAGGAATCTGTTAAAAGATTAGCACATTGAGGAAAATATATTCCAGTGTCACTTAGTTTGTATATTAATTTTGTGACTTGGAATGATGCAGTTTGCATTTGTAAATATTGCAAAATCATTGATTTTAACGTTTCCAATCATCAATATATAATACTCGTAGACAGTGGTAGAGGCTCGACCGGTGAAATACCACGACCTCTCACGTTTCGTTCGGGGCCCACCTCCCTTCCCCATCCTTTCCTATCCCCTATCCCTTAAAGGTCGGCAACGCAACAGTAACACTGTTATTGGCGGCGTTGGTTGCTTGCCATCAGGTGACACGCCAGCTCGTTTACCCTCCTGTTCCATAAAAAAAAAATCGGGCAGCGGGAATAAAACATTATTTCGTCACATTCTTCAAATTATGAGAATTGATTATACTTAAAAATTGTGTGCAATTGAAATTGTAACTGTGTTCAGGTGAGAACGACATAGAATCTGCAACGGGTGGAGTGGGGGGCCTTGGTGGTGGTGGCGGTGGTGGGGGGAACGGGGGGAGCGACGCCGACATTCTGCGGCAACTGGTGTACGCCGCCGTGGGGCAGCGCCCCGTCACGCCCGCCGCGTCGGACGGCTCGGCCGCGCCCCCCGCCCCGCACGCCGCGCCCCCCGGCCACCCCCCGCACCCTGCGCACTGCGACCCGCAGCTGTCCACCGCCGCGCACACCGACATGCTGCTGCTCAATCTGATGCGCATCAACGGCCTCACGCCCAATTACAAAACCTTGCACGGTACTCGCACGAATACATACGTTAGCTTTATAGTTCTTGAAAAATTATTCCCGACTAAATATTATTTGATACATAGAAAATACCACCATGTCGTGTCTGCCCCTGTGTTGCCTCGATCTCATAATTGTACTCGTGTGAATTTGGTGACAATTTCTATCCTTTATTTAAAAAATAGGGAACAACTGATGCCTGATGATCGCATACTGTTTGCAGGGAAGCGACACTGGAACAGCGGCGCCAGCTCCCCGGGCGCCTGGCAGGCGGGCTGCGCCCCCCGCGCCCCGCCCGCCCGCGCGCGCCGCCCCGCCGCCCGCCCCCCGCACCCCCCGCACCCCCCGCACCCGCCCGCGCCGCTCTCGCCCGGCCAGCTGGCGCACGCCTGTAAGTACCCCTGCCCACTGGACCAGCTTACACTCTATCGTGATTAGGTATGTCATTTCATTAAGACGTTGTGTATTTACAGCGAGCCTCGGGTTTGGCTTGGGAATGGGGCGGGGCAGGGGCTCGTCCAGCCCCCCGCGCACGCCCCCCGAGCTGCGCGAGTACTGGCGGGGGGGCGACCCCGACGAGGCCGCGCTCGACTACTCTCTCAACAGCGACGCCGCGCTCAATGTAACGTACCACGTATATAAAAAAGTGACTAACTGAAACAATAATAGTTCGTACAGATGACAGTTTTACTTGGTCACTCTTTCATATTCAGTATACAACAACTGTTATAATTTAATCTATAACTAGTTGTTGCACGCACCCTCACAGCTTTTCTTCTAAAGATAACAATTTTCACTTTACTATTGTCATTTTAAGTTTCTTTATCCCTTTCTGGTGAATTTTAATAGAACTGCGAAAACCGTACGAAAATCTATTCAGTATTTCTACCTATAAGTAGTTTCTTCTTATAATTCTGATTTTTCTACGAGAGAGAATGATATTCTTGTGGTAAAATACTGTCTATATTTTAAGTTACACTTGGAACTACGCTGTTATTATGTTAAGTTTAGTATTTACGTGAGGCTAGTACAAACATACTCACAAATAGGACGGAAAATAATTACAACAAGTTGTTCCAACTATAACACACATTTTTGAATAGTTGCTGCAATATATAGAGATTTTTATAACAAATATATTTACGTTTTACAGGATACAATATTCGATATGTTGCTGGACAGCTTGACGTTGGATGGCAGCGGTATGGGGAGTCCGGGGGGCTCAGGGCCGGCGCGAGTATCCCCGCCCCCCGTGGCGCCGTGGAGCCCCGCCCCCGCGCCCCCTGCGCCGTCTTCTGCTGCCCCCCACGCCCCCCCCGCTCCGCCGCGCTCGGATTGACGACGTCGGCAGCGATATCGCCGCGAGTACTACCACTGACCCCATGACCTTCACTCGCACACGCACTCTCCTTAGTTAACACGTACACGTGTATTTCGACGTGCACGTGTATTTGAATACGAAACGTGAATAACATAATATGCCTACTTATATTTTTATTTGCTTATTATCAATTTTGATTACTTTAATCATAATTAATGATCTTTAGACTCATCAAGAAAACTAAAGTTCACATTTTAAATCCAAAAATTTCAAATCACAATAGCTTACTATCAAGATTTTTCTAGAAACAGTAACTCCCTCAAAACAGTTCATAATTATTTAGAGCTTACACAGTCACGTTACACTTTGAAAATAAATATTTTTAGATTTTTTTTTTGCAGTTGTGTGATACAGAAGGTTTATGTGTTCTCATAATGGTTTAATACTCAATGAAAGACTTAGAAGTGTTTAATCTTTTACACATATGATTGCATCGTAGTTACCTTGGTCTCTTTTAACCGACTGCACAGGAAGCGGAGTTTGTTTTTGTTTAGTGTGTATGTATGTGTTTCTTTGTCTAAATGCCTGGAGTGTTTGTAACTTGAGTTGTGACTTAAGGGCATGGGCTAACTTCAGCAAAAATGTAGAACTTTTATTTTGCGCAGTCGGTTAGTTATATTTTATATATATCTTTTTAAATCGATTTAGTGGTCACGAAGTACCCTATATGTGTAAACGCGGTTACTCTTGTGTGTTTGATTTGAATTAAATTTCAAATTAATTAATTATTTTTAAGTGAATTGTTAGATTATTGTCTACACTTATCGATCTCTTATTTATTTAATTAGGTCTTTATTGAATTACTAATATATGTACTAGTACAATTTGGAAACTATACATCTGCCAAATAAGAATTTTTATTAGTGATATTCTCTGTGTCCGTAAATATATTTTTATACTTATAAAACGGATGGTTCTGGTGTGAAATGTGCTCATTTTAGGTACTATTGCATTTATGATTCAATCAGTATTTTAGTTATTTTTTTGTTTATTTGGCTTTACGAACCAATAGTTCTATTATAAATGTGACCCCTTATGTGAGAAATAGTTAGTAATGTCAATACAGATAGAAGAAAATACTTAAAAATCATTCAACAAATTGTACCAAATATCTCTATAAAAAGTTTGTCAAATTAATGTTATTAAATTTTAACTTACCCCAACGTGACACCAGTTTGTTGTAGAATGAAGGTAATATTGATTGATATTGTAAAAATGATATTAATTTATGACCCATCTTGGGTACAGAATTGTTATTTTGAGAAAGTATTCAGACCGATTATTTTCGTACAGATATTTATGAGATTACTAGCTGACCCGGCAAACGTTGTCTTGCCGAAAAATAAAATTTAAAAAATAGGGGTTGATCGTAGGGGGTTGAAAATTTAGGGTTGCATGTATTTTTGTGTCCCGTTTTATAAAAAAAATAAGAAACAGAAATATGTCGAAAAATTAAAAAAAAAATTGAGGGGTGGGCTACCCTTGTGATTTAGGGGGATGAAAAATAGATGTTGTTCTATTCTCAGACCTACCCGACACGCACATAAAATTTCATGAGAATCGGTCAAGCCGTTTCGGAGGAGTTCAATTACGCACATCTAGACTCGAGAATTTTATATATTAGATTATTTACAATTGTTTAATCGCAAAAAGCTCGGTTTATTTGCTCACACACCTTTGTGAATTTTAATTAGACTCATTTTTCTGTACCACCAATAAGACCTTGGTGATATACACTCTACCGTGATTTGGTAGTGGAACGCCACACACTTAATTATTTTGTTGAACAGCTCTATTATTTATGCACAGTAAGATAAAAACATGCTGTAACAAGTTTACTGTTTGTTTGGACAATAAGTGGTATCATTATACACTCGAATCTCTGGAAATAAATGTATTAGAAAAAAATCACGCTTAAGCAATTTAATTTTCTTCGTGGATTTATAAAATAGACTGGTTCAAATTTGCCCTTACTACCACTATATAATACGTTTTGAGGCCGCAGGGGGCGTTAAAAGCGTTAACCGGTTGCAGGAGACATTAGAAGTTCCACTTTAAAAATTGTGGACTTTTCTATGATGTTCAATCTATGATTCTCTGTAAAGTTAAAATAGTTCCTCTTCCACACTATTCTGTTCTTAAAAAATTGCACAGAGATTTCACATAGGCTATTGTAGTTGAATATGTATGCAGGCTCGATGCTTGTAGGTTTATTTAAGAAGTTAATGTTAGTTTTGAGGCTTAATGTTCCGGAGTGTAGTCCATTTGGGACATTCTAATTTAGTTGCACCGCGCTTGAGATATAGTTGATTGAATATGTCTAATTCATTGACACGACTGAAAAGTTCAAAATGTGCTACTTAATAACTTGTAAACAGGAAAAGTGTTGAGTTATTTTTAAGATTATATCGGTATATAGATATATATATTGGGTGTTATGGAAATTTGTTGGCATTACAATCTTAGACCAAACGATATTGTTGATATTTGAAAGTAGCGGGTATTTGCAGTGCAAGTAGAGCAAACATGACAAGTGATGTAAGAGAGTTGATATGTTCTTGCAAATGCAAAAGAACATATCAACTCCCATAGAATGCTACATGAAAGTATGATCAAGCAGATAGACCATGTATGCAATACCTATGAAAGTAAAAGAAGCGGGGAAAAGTGTTAAGAACCATGTCATAAGATTCATTTGGACACTTTTGTCTACTTAATTCCACAACTGATTCTGCGTGAAGTTATATATGTAATATGTATATACAAATTGGTGCATTTCTCCTCGCTGTGTATGACAAAGTTCAAGTTCAGTTAGTTTTTGATTAAACTCAAATATATGTACAACTTACTGGTTAAATAGGAGAAAGTTATTTATATTATAGTGTTATTATATATTTTCGATTTCATAGTAAAACGTTGATGTATTGATGTTTTAGCTGGTGCGATATAATAAATAATATGAAAATACAATCGTATCTTATTATTTATCCTGTCCAATCCCATAAAAAATTTTTTTTTTATTTTTTATTAATCTTCTACCGGGTATGGCAATAAGTTAGCCACCATTCAGGTTCTATTTGGGACGTAAACATAACAGCGAGACGAGGCTTAACAGCCGCTGCCTACACCTTCGGGTAACAAAAGGTGTGAAGTTATGTTATGTTCTCTCTCAGTCAGTCGGGAGAGAAAGAAAAACATATGGCTGACAAGCTCACACAGCACATCACCGAAGAATGGCGGGATAACCATTCCTAAATATGGGTAGACCTAAATGTTCATGGTAGGGGCGGGCAGCAGCGTCCCTGTCTAAAAAGTTTTACCCCTGCGGTCTCCAACCCGTTTGCCCAGCGTAGGGACTAAGGGCAAAAACCACCCATGAAAAAAGCACCAATGCAACGGCCCCCAGTTCCCGGTGGTCTCGCTATTCCCGGCCAAGGCAGTGGTCGTGGTAACGGTGGGTGGGACAGGGGGTGCGAAGAATCTCCGGGTTACGGCAGGCTGTCAACGTCAACTACGCGTGGCTACCTATAACGGACGCAGTCTTCGGCTGGACCAACACCTCACCGAACTCGAGGTAGAGCTGAGTTACTTGAACTGGCATATTCTAGGGCTATTTGAAGTCCGGCGAGAGGGGGAGGACACGATAACCCTACAGTCTGGTAACTTACTTTACTTTCGAGAAGGTGACCAGCTCTCCCAGGGGGTGTTGGATTCCTCGTTCACAAGGACCTCGTTAGCAGCGTTGTGGAGATCAGTAGTGTGTCGACCAGGGTAGCGTACCTTGTATTGAAGCTTACCAACAGGTACACCCTGAAGGTAATCTATACTTATATTATAAAGCGGAAGAGTTTGTTTGTTTGTTTGTTTGTTTGAACGCGCTAATCTCAGAAACCACCAGTCCGATTTTAAAAATTCTTTCAGTGGTATATAGTCCATTTATCGAGGAAGGCTTTAGGCTATATTATATTTTCAAATTAATTAGGGATCCTTACTATAAGTCCAATAATGTAACCCAAGGTGTAAGAAAATGACTCGAAAATAATTCTTACATCGTGAACGCTGCGAAAAGTATTGATTCTAGAATAAAACAATGTACTACACTTTTACAGAACATAAATTTGTCTATAAAAAAGTCCGCGATGGCATATGTCTAACTATTGTAGTTATCTCACAATAAGTGTTTTTTGAGTTTTTTAAAATAATTAAATTGATGTCGTTATAAAAATGCTTTATTTTGTACCTTGAATTTAACTTTCCTGAAAATAAATTACTTCAATATAAAGACAGATTCAATACCTTTCTAGAACTGTTTGAATAATTCAATTCGGACATTTAATTCCAAAGATATCGCAAAATACAAAATGTAAGTATTCATTTCATAGGGAAATATTTAGTTACACTGATGATGTATCCGACTCGGACAGCTCGGACCGCGACAGCTAGCAGGTAGATTTTTTTACGTTTGTTTCTTGCTAAAAGGTACCGGTGGTCCAGTTGTCGAGAACTCCACTTCTGTTTAAAGTAGTCGCGGGTTCGAGTTCTGGCTCACAGCAATGACTTTTTGAAATTGTTTTCTGAAGTTCTGAAGTTATGTGTTTTTAGATATCGATGACTATAAACTTTGTGCCTGGTATGGCAGTAAGTTTGCCACCTATTCCATTTGGGATGAAAACATAGTGGTGAAACGAGGTTTAACAGCCGCTGCCTACACCTTCGAGTAGAAAAGGCGTGAAGTTATGTTTTGTTGTTGTTTCTCTCTTTGTCATCATATCGCTCAATACTTTAATCAGAATTTAAAATTTAAAAAAGTCTCGGTGGCGCAGTGGGCGAGCGCACGGCCTCTGATCCAGAGGTCCGGGGTTCGATTCCAGACACTGGCTCACACCAATGACTTTTCGAAATTGTTTTCGGAAGTTATGTGTGATAAATATCGATGACTGACAAACTTTGTGCCCGATATGGCAATAGGTTCGCCACCTATTCCATTTGGGACGTAAAAATAATGGCGAGACGAGTCTTAACAGCCGCTGCCTACACCTTCGGGTAACAAAAGGCGTGAAGTTATGTTTAGTTTAAAATTTGTAGTATTTAATCGTATTTTGTGGTATTTTTATTTATAAAAGTTACTAGCTTTTACCCGCGGCTTCGCTCGCATTAAATCCATTAAATAGATATCAAAGATCATTACTATAGAAGTTAAACAATATGATAACTCTGTTTTATTGCTTGGCTGGAATCATTAGGTTTTAAAATTACTACTTACGTTTAAAAAACTAACAACATTTTTTTAAGGTAAAATATATAATACACGGTAATACAAAAATAAATAATTTTGGACTGTAACAATTTTATAAGAATATGTAGGATATTGTTGTAGACTATTTTATAAGTTTTTCCTTCGGGTTCAAAAATATGTAAATTACTTTAAAGAATATGTGTACAAAGTTTCATGGTGATCGATTGAGTAGTTATCGCGTGAAAGCACGCAAACAAACTTACATTCACATTTATATTTTACTAGCTGACCCGGCAAACGTTGTCTTACCAAAAAATTAAATTTAAAAAATAGGGGTTGATCGTAGGGGGTTGAAAATTCTCAGACTTACCCGATATGCATACAAAATTTCATGAGAATCGGTCAAGCCGTTTCGAAGGAGTATGGGAAAATTGTGACACGAGAATTTTATATATTAGAAGTAGGATAGGATAGGAATTAGGTTACATTTTTATTGTATAAGGGGCAAACGAGCAGGCTTATGATAGTTACAAACGCCGCCCATGGCCACCTCATCACATGCAGTGTTACAGTTGCGTTGCCAGCGCTTACAATGGGATATGAGTGGGGTCGGGAGTGGGTTTCGGTAGGGGAGGGGAAAAGGGATTGGGCCTCCGAACACCTCTCTCAGCGAGTGAAACGCGGCTAAGGCCACTTTTCAGCGATAATCTGAGAGGTCGTGGTATTCCACGGGTCGAGCCGGCCCATTCATGCAGCGAACACTGCGTGACTTTACCACTGACAAGGTGTGACTGATGTGACTGATTTATAATACATTCTAGATATATGTAATAAACTTTACATTTTTAAGATCGTGATATCTTTTAAAATGTAGTAAATTTATATCGATAAGCTTAATCGCTAAACCGACATCATTTGACTTATAAAAAAAAACACTCACTGTGAGTTAGCTACCCCGGTTTGAACATATGGTGGCCCGTTTTTTTCGCTGAAGTCAACAATAGTGATGATATAAAAAAAGTTGTTTATGTTGTATTAAAAAAAACTAAAGGTTGAGCAAAAACTTGGGACAAGTTCATTGCTATATTCATTGTTTATAAGTGGCATTGCTAATAAAGCTTTCTTTGAAGTTGTAAATAATATCAATGTCTTGGTTGTCAGTACGCTAATACATACTAGCTAAGCGAGTGACACGTGTAATAATCGTGCATTATGGCACTTTGTTCTCTCTGCCTACCCCGCAAGGGATCTGGCCTGAAGTTATGTATGTATGTATCAAGAACTTGAATTGAAATACAGGTATATGCGCCGACCTCGACATACTCTGGCGAGATAGCCGAGGCGATGTACGAGGATATTGCAAAAGCAATACATGGTACCGCCAAGGCTAACTACGACGTTGTTATGGGGGACTTCAATGCCAAAGTGGGAGTGACAAGAACGCGGCGAAACGAAAATCGGTCCTTATGGCTTGGGGTGCCGAAATCACAGGGGCCAGATGCTGGTCAACTTCCTGGAGTCTGAAGGGCTCTTCTTGATGAACTCATTCTTCAAGAAGGGTCTCCACCGGAGGTGGACCTGGCGAAGTCCCGATTCTGTGACAAGGAACGAAATAGATTTTATCATTACGGATAGTAAGCATATATTTAGAGATGTCTCTGTGATCAACAAGTTCAATACTCGAAGCGATCACCGACTTCTTCGGGGCTCTCTAAATATTAACTTGAAAGCTGAAAGGACCCGGAAGATAAGGTCTATTCTCCGGCCTACGCCGCTCCAAATAGCCGAAACCGAAAAGTTTCAAATAGAACTTAAAAATCGATTCGACCGAGGCCGTATTATTAGCAGAAAATCACCCCAAAAAGAATGAATTTAGATCTACTGAAAGCAGTGGCAGATATTTAACATCGTCTATGGGGTTGTGGGTTATTAGCAAAATGGTTATAAGATCTTGGTATATATTTTCCGTCCGTTTCGTCATGTCAGAGAAGAATGGAACATCGCTTTCAGCCGGTCCTCCCCGACGTCTTGCTACCCTTACGGCAGGCTCCGCGCACCCCTCACGATGGTGAGAGGCTCGGGAACGGCCGGGGATCGCCGGCCATTGCTGTCCGGCGACGGTGTCGGAAAATGCAATGCGGGAGAAGGCGAACCCGCGCCAGTCAACCGCCCGACCCCGGGAAGGAGTTGTTGTCGGCGATCGAAATGTCACCGACTTCCTCCCCTTCTTCTCCTGCGCAGCGGCGCCTTGAGAGGATCGTCCTCCCTCGCCCGCTCAGCCGCCTCCTTCTCTGTAATCACCTCCTCGCAGAAGGAGTGGAACTTACTCCAGGCTGCACCTTCGGCCAGCATGGCAGCTACCACGTTGGGGACGACATAGTTCCCTTTCTTAACGGTAAATAGTTCCCTGTCCTAACGGTAAATTGTTTATAGTGTGACCCGACCCACCGCCCTGAAAAGGGCTGTTTAAGGCCTGCTGACTGAGCTAGCTGACACTTCAATACGTGCAGATTAGGCGGCTACCAGTATCCAGCTGGTTCCGGAGCTGTAAAGCAAGCTCATCTCACGTTGCAAATCCATGCAGCTACTCATCAGCCAAACCCCAGTACAGTCGACGGGCGCAAACCACTAGCGAAACGGCGCTACTTGCTATCCAGGCAAGTACCGGAGATTTGGTTCCGTTCAGTAAACTAATCGTTGGTTCACACTTGAGGTGCACTCACTGCAACCGTGACTGGAGACCACGGAGCCCCTGTCCGACCGGTCTCACAGCCTCTTGCTGCGCGCGGTAGCAGACATTGTCTACCTACAGGTCAACCACAACCCCCGCGAGTCCAACCTCAGTGTGCAGAGTCACCGCGAGCGCCCGCAGTGGGGCTGTTTTCTGCTCCCGCGGTCTGAAAAGACTTCGGGTCCTAGTAGATAGGAAGCTGGGGAGCGACAAAACGGCCCGACCACCGCAACCGAATTGCGGCGTGGCCCAGCCCACGTCGGCAAATCTGAAGAGTGTGCCGTATCCTCCGCCGCGCCACAGTGCAGGCACGACGGTGTCTCCTCTCTGCCGATTCGGCTCAGGTACGATTCAAAGCACCCGTGCCCGGACAGCACCTGCGCCATTCGGAAGGAAAGGAAACCATGCTGAAGTGCTGGCCGAAATTGCACCTGTTGTAGATAATGAGCCATGATAATGGCCTTTACCGCAATAATTTTGCCGTGATGTGAGCATCAGCGGGAGGACGCCGCCGAGGACAGGGGAAGAAGACTTATGTCTTATGCAGACTTAGGTCTACGACTTAAGACTCTCCCCAAGACAGTCCCTTCGTCAGGACGGCCTGGGCCGCTGCGACAGGGCACTCGAGGCGCATCGCGACCATGCCGCTGCGGTCGGGTCAGATAGGGCGATCTCGCAGTATCCGATGTTTCCGATCGTCGTTTCCACTTCCTTGTCGACCGAATCGTCTAGATTGGTCACCACCAACGCCGCCAGTTTTACCGACCCCACTACGCTTGCCTCCTGCAGCTTGGAAGCGTAAAGATCCACGTGGAGGCCTGGGCTGTGGCTTGGGTCCGGCGGCACGATACCGAAGTGATCCCTAGCTGGGCGGGATCCACTATGGGCCGAGCGCGGGTGAGAACTGACGGAGTAGTCATACGCGATGGTCGGCAAAACATGTTGCTGTGAATGCCCTATTAAATAATTTGCTAGAAATAGTTCAAGCCTTAGAAGAAGTTTTCTTTATGGTATACGGTAAACAAGCAGGCGTGAGCACCCGGTGGCAAGCAACAAACGCCGCCCATAGATATCTGAACACAGCTAGCTTCGCACTTGCGTTCCTGTCTATTAAATTGGAATATGGAAGGGATCGCAAGAAAAGGCTTTCCCTTTTGCGATTGGGTTTCCGGATACGCGGCATCAGTAGTAAATGCATCAGCGGTAAACGTTAAAATAAATGTAAGTGGGCGGGGGCGGCATTTTTCAGTTTTTGCCCCGCCTAAAAAAAATTGAAGATCTGGGCTCCCCACACACTGACTTCGCTTAGGGTATAATTTTAAATTTGCATGCAGTCGCTTAAATATTACTATAAACAAATAACATAATTATGTTAGGGACGGGTCCTTTACGTATGTAATTTGACACAAAAAGACACTCGATCGACTAACGACATCTCTAAAATCGCACTGGCCTTTTCAATGAATTATGACGTATTGGCGCCTAATTTTTGTTCAGAGTTTAAGGTTATGACGCTGGAACAAAGTTATATCAACGATTGTGTGTGAGTTGTCTAAAATACAGTAAGACGTAGTGAAGTGCCGTGTGTGCCAAAAAGACGGATCGATTATCTTATTCCAACATCTGTTAAATCTGATCTATCTCTGTACCTTAGATAGTAGGTATCTACGCTCCATTGGGGCCCACAAGTAAAATCTTTAGCGGGAAAACTTAGCTTAATTTCGACAGCTTACAGATATTGCTACCGTCAGATTAGTTTATTTTAATTATTTTCAGTGTTATGGTAGATCAAAATGATGCTAGAATATTCTGGCTGCAACATCGCTGCTGTTTTCAGTGGCAATATTGTTATTATATAGATTTGAAAATAATATTTGGCACATGAGTTTCTTTTGCGGTTCTTCTCAAGATTACCCCTGCATTCGGAATCGGGCCGCTCATGGCGAGTGTGTCCGTATTTTCTGGTTCCTTTCCTGGGAGACATTTTCTTCAAGTATACGTGTTTAAATATCTTATATCTTTAAACGAGCAATTCTTGTTATATATATACTTAGTCATGCCCTAAATATTGTAACAAAGAAAAAAAAAATTTTTAATTGCAAATAACATTTGTAACTTTTACAGTGTGTTACTTTAATACATAAATATAAAACGATATAAAATATAAAAAGCTTATTCGAAGTGGTCTCCATTGGCTGCAATACAGGCCTTTAAACGTTAAGGCCAGTTATCAATAGAAACACGCACTCTTTCCATGGGAAAATTCTTCACTGCCAATCGTATGCGTTGCGTGGACCGAGCTTTGTGACCCGTTGCCGAGTCTTGCTGGAAGGACCTTACTTCGTTATTGAACATGGTGTTGTTAAGGGGCTTGACTACCTTTTCAAGAATGGTATCTTGATACACTTGTGCCGATGTTTTGATAACTTTTTCACAAAATTTGTTGCCCACGTTGCACTCTGTCACTAATTGGGAAGCTTCCTTAAAGCTTTGAGCATAAATACGGTCATTTTGTTTGTTAAAATGTTGCTCAATTGTGTGATTGCATTACACAAAGTAGGTATGGAGCCAAATGCAATTTTTAAAATTCTCCATACACTTGGTATTAGTCAAATGTTTGTGTACCGGGCTATTAATAGGTACAATGAGACCTCCTCTGTTTTGACAGAAAAAGACCTGGCCGTCCACGTAGTGTTCGTACGAAAAAGGTGGTCAAAGCAGTAAGGGAAAGAATTCGAAGAAATCCTGTCCGCAAGCAAAAGAATTTATCTCGGGAGATGAAGATAGCACCTAGAACAATGTCGCGTATTTTAAAAGATGACTTAGGAATTGCAGCCTATAAGAGGCGCACTGGTCATTTATTAACTGATAATTTAAAAAAGAATAGGGTGTTAAAATCTAAACAACTACTGAAGCGGTACGCAAAGGGAGGTCACAGAAAAATATTGTTTACGGATGAAAAAGTTTTTACAATTGAGCAACATTTTAACAAACAAAATGACCGTATTTATGCTCAAAGCTCTAAGGAAGCTTCCCAATTAGTTGACAGAGTGCAACGTGGGCATTATCCGACTTCAGTGATGGTTTGGTGGTGTGTTAGCTAAGAAGGAGTGACTGAGCCATATTTTTGTGAAAAAGGTATCAAAACATCGGCACAAGTGTATAAAGATACCATTCTTGAAAAGGTAGTCAAGCCCCTTAACAACACCATGTTCAATAACGAAGTATGGTCCTTCCAGCAAGACTCGGCACCGGGTCAAAAAGCTCGGTCCACGCAATCTTGGTTGGAAGCGAACGTTTCGGACTTCATTAGAGCTGAAGACTGGCCGTCGTCTAGTCCCGATCTTAATCCACTGGATTATGATTTGTGGTCAGTTTTAGAGAGTACGGCTTGCTCTAAACGTCATAATAATTTAGAGTCCCTAAAACAATCCATACGATTGGCAGTGAAGAATTTTCCCATGGAAAGAGTGCGTGTTTCTATTGATAACTGGCCTCAACGTTTAAAGGCCTGTATTGCAGCCAATGGAGACCACTTCGAATAAGCTTTTTATATTTTATATCGTTTTATATTTATGTATTAAAGTAACACACTGTAAAAGTAATAAATGTTATTTGCAATTAAAAAAATTTTTTTTTCTTTGTTTCAATATTTATGGCATGACTAAGTATATATAATTGGAATATCGGAATCGACTACAACGATTTTAATGAAATTTAGTATAGAGGGGGTTTCGAGGGCGGTAAATCGATCTAGCTAGGAATCATTTTTAGAAAATGTCATTTTATCGTGTCGTATCGTATGTTTTTTTATTATTCTGTCGGTAAGATCGAAAATTATTATTCATATTTCATCATTTTATTAGTATGAAATTCGTACTTAAATATAATTTCCAAAAAAACAAATTATAAAAAAAGAAAACGGTCGTATTTGTATTTAGCGACTATTTTAAAGTCTAGATATGAGAAGACTATAAATCTAATTTGATTTGGTTTTATATGAAAAATATCATGTGATCATGTACCTACAAATAATATTTCCGATGTATTTTTCTATAAAAGATTTTTTACACTTCGCTCTTATAAGTGCGAGATCACTTTGTAGCATGTAGCAAATTTTAACAGTGGTAGTATGGCAGTTCGCTGCTTGAATGGGCCGGCTCGACCGGTGAAATACCACGACCTTTCGGAATATCGGCGTAGTAGGCGCGTCTCGAATATGGCTCGCGCCGCGTTTCGTTCGGTAAGAGAGGTGTTCGGAGGCCCGATCCCCATTCCCCTTCCTTTTTCCTCCTACTCTCTTAAAGGACGGCAACGCACCACGGTGTAACATTGGCGGTGAGAAGTTACTTACCATCAGGTCACCCACATGCTCGATTGCCGTCCTATCCCTTAAAAAAATGGTAAAATATTTTTGTTGTGGTACCTGCATCTGGAGGACTGAGGGCTCATCGAGGGAATCAAATCAAAATCAGTTATAATATTGATTCAATATTTTATTTTCATTGCTCCAAAATATACACAACGACAAATATTGTAAATGTGGATTAATCCATATTTGCAAAATGTCTATAATTAAATGGTGTTTATTTTTTAATTTCATAGCTGATTACACGAAGAACATGAATAGATAAAAATTGTATGAAGCAGACATTGGGGTGTCCATCGGTTCACGTGACCGGACATATTGTCTTTTTATTTTTGTGGCGAGCTCACTACCGCCACCTACCGGCTACGTACGTAATATTGTTCAGTAAAATTAGTAAATTTACTGCATCTACATTAAAAATGATATATTTACAAATAAAACTTTAAAAGGAACGCTTTCCACACATTCAACAAACTTGAGATCGTCTTAACGTAAAAGATGGTATAAAATTTGAAAAAAACAATAGTTAAAGAAACGAAAGCCTAAATCAGTTTTCATATTTTTTTTTTCGACGAAATATATTTACATTACTATCTAATAATTACATTTAATCACCGAAATGATACTGTTAACCGAATCACGTTTTTTACATCTCTCACAAATAAATAACAATTGAATTTAGCCTAAAAAAATACTTCTTTGATAAACAAAACAAATAAAAAAAATTCGCGTGGAGTCTCTCCGCGCTATGGAAGTAAAACTTTGTAACAAACATACATTTATAACAGGCTTAATTTAAAAAGAGCACATCTTACTTGCATTACGACGGGCCTCGCGGTGCATTTGTAAAATCGAATGTAGAACGGAGATTGGCGGATTCAATCCCCACTTGAGTATAAATCTTAATATGGGTCTGAGTAGAATTTGGTAATTACTCCTCTATTTAAGAAGATACCCCATATTCAACGTCGTATTGTTCTTTGATTTAGGTACTCCCCCAAGCTCAAGCCCATTCAACCCATATTATAAAATGCATTAAAATACTTATTCCGCAATATTGGATTTAGGATGACGTCACATTTTTCAACATACTATCGAAAAGCCCTTTTATTTGATACACAAAAAAGCATTAAAACTATCTGTGAATGAGAGCTATTGGTATTTCCCGGGCGAGCCAGCCCATTCATGCAGCGGACTGCTTGGCTCCACGTGTTTAAAAACTTCAGAAATGAGTTGTAAGATCAAGAACTACGTAATACATATTTATTACATTCATCATATATACCTACATACTACATTGCAAAATGAAAAATTCGATCCATGCGGTTCGAATAAGAATATCGACGTAAAGTTGCTCGTGCCGCTTTTCGTTCGGTGAGGGAGGTATCCAAAGGCCCGAGCCCCTTTCCCTCCTACTCTCTTAAAGGAGGGCAACGCACCACAGTGTTCATGGGCGGTGTCAAATTGCTTACCATCAGGTGACGCACTTACTCGTTTGCCCTCCTATCCCATAAAAAACTAAGAATTGAATTGTTATTATCATTTTCGCGTGGAGAATTATCCAAATCTCAAATTTTTACCATGGGTTACCTACCTAATATCAAGTAATTCAGAAAAATCATTGACTCGGAATCTATCCCACGACCAGCGAGACTATTAATATTAAAATATTATAGGTACTATTGATAAAAATTGGAATGATAACTAAGTTCAAATAAGTAAGTTCCTAACTAGTATTTTAATTTAACTTTGAGTTGGTGTAACCTAATGGTATTATTACATCACTAGTAAAATTAATAATCACTTTGAACTTTGAAAATGTATAATGTGTTGAAATGTAAATTATAAAAGGCATGGCACTTCAAATAGAATGTGATTAACAGACATGTTTGTGACGTGTCCGTATGATATATATTCCAAATAGATATTTGGATTAAATATCTATATTTCATTATCTATTTGAAGTGTTGAAGTTGAAGATTAATCACCATCTATTTGAAGTGCCATGCCGTTTATAATTTACGTTTCAACACATTATACATTTTCAAAGTTCAAAGGGATTATATTAAAGATAATATATATATATCAAATATAAAAATATTTGATATTTTTTTATTTCTTAATATAGAGATTATTTGACCGAGGACCATAAACAGACTATTATTTATACCCTTATTCTGAACTTATTTTATTCCAAATAACTCTGGTTCAGCGCTTATTTCTAAGATCTTGTAACTTGTAATTGCCAAACTAATTATGAATTAACTATATATATTTATTAGACTTGAACAACCAAGGCTCATGTATATGTAAAAATTGGATGGGTAGATAGCAGTATCTTTGTATTTCATAATATAGAAATTATTTCACCGAGGACCAGAAACAGACTATTATATAAACCCATAATCTGAACTTATAAATGTGTAATTTTTATAAGATTAGTTATCCATGAGTATAAACCATGAGTGATGATTGAAGTCAGTTTGTCATTAAATTATCCTTGAAATATATTATTAAATTATATAAAATATTATATAATTTAATAATATATTATTACTATTTATATAAAATTAATTCTCTTAAAAATTATAAATGAAAATTATACATCAAGTTACTTGATAAATAGCATAGTTTTATGTAATATATAAAGAAAACTGTAAATAGCTAATTTTGTTTAGGTATGCTTTGCAATATTTTAAATGTGATGAATTAAAAAAAGCAAATACAATTTATAAGTTTGTAAAATTACCAAAATATTCGTAAGTACATCCAGTAACAAGTAATATATTTGTTCAAATCACGACTAATTTTGGTTTAAGCAAAAGCTCTTTGTCGTATTGTCTTTCACAGAGTAAAATTAATTCATCGTCACTCGTTATGCACTATTTTTTTACGTTCATAAGCTTTACTACAGAACAAAGTACTCCTAAACCAATTTACACTTTACAGTTGGAGTATATAGTTGAATATATTTAATAAAAACAAACAAATAGAGCAGAGTACCGAACTGTCACGATTATTTACTAATAATATGTTTTTACGTTTTCGGTCATAGAGGTCGCGCTTCGCATACGTCAACTTATTAAATCGCGCTATGGTTTCACTACCGTAGGGTTTATATATGATTGACATTCCAAATCAATTAGTACCTCCACTTGCCACTAGATGTCTGTGTACTATTATAATTCAAGCTTAACAAATTGAAAAGTTAGCTTCATATATACTTCGATGTTTTAAAGTTGTACTAATTATTAATATATATTGCCCCGCGAGGGCCGCAAGGGGGCGTTAAAAGCGTTAAACGCTCTTGCACGAGACATTAGAAGTTTTACTTCAATAATTGTATTCAACAAAGCTACTTTAACAAATATTAATATAAATTAATCGTTAAAAAAATTTACACATTTTTTTTTTATACATAACTAAGAGTGATCACTTTATTTATTATTATTATCACTGCAATGTAGTGCTTCAGTTTCAGACATAAATCTAGACAGATAGACAAATATATATATCCACGTACATAAACAACTATATCACCTACAAATATATGAATATATTTAAATACACAATATAAATATTGTATTATTATTTTTTTAAACTAGTAACACTTTTTTCATATTCAGAAAAAAAATCTACATATACAAATCTAGTGAATAATTGTCATATGTCCATGAGTAGTAGATAAATCGGGACACAACGGGGTAACTTTAATTAACAGTAAATTACTTTTTTTTTGTGTTGTGCTAATTCTATTGCGAAGGCGAGTATGCATTGATGTATGCATCCCATTTTATATATTTATATTTATTCATTTTATTAGCTACGATCAAACTTTTACGACTTACATTTTAATTTCTTATTTCATACTTATGTATATCTAAATGGTGTTACCGGTAGTATATGCTAAATATCAGAATATCTCATATCCGTTGGGCTATATATACTGCTCTCGTCAAATATTCAATAAACAATCTTTGCAACTAACTGATATTATGGTATGTACAAGTCACTTAAATAATATTAGTTAATATTATCATTACTGCATTTTTACATAGAATTTATTATTAAATAAATATAGTTAGACACAAAGATTGTTTAATAAATAATGAAATAAAAGCCTTCATCATTTCTTAATAATATTCTATAATCTGGTCTAACTACACACTACGCACCAAATGTTGTATTATGCTTTTAAATATCATATGTTCTCAGCAAGCATCTCAAAGTGTACAGTCGAGACCCCCCTAATCGGGGACATGCACCACAAATGTACAAACAAACAAAAACTATACATGTGTAGGTGCTATATCTATTGGCATCAGTGTATATTTATTGCCAGATTTTGTCAAATAACCGTATTTGCTTTTACAATATAAGTAACGGTATTTTGAACATGTTACTGTCGTCACAAAAACACCAAGACATGCCCCAGTAAGTGGGAGATTCCTGGTGACACTAGTGTGTTCAGTGTGGCACCATGAAAAATTTTCCCCTAAAATGGGGAATTTTATATTACGCCCACTATTTCATTCCAGTCACTTTCATTGTTTCGTATCATTCTTTGGCATTACAGTGTGAGCCTAGTTCGTTTAAAAACAATTTATCAACTTCAATTTCCATCTAGTCCACGTTTACATAATTATTTTATTATAAAAAAAAATACTATATTGCACCCTGAATTTCTATATTTTTTTTACTAATTAAATTTTGTTTCATATTTTATATAAATGTATACATAAATAAAATTATCATATTCTATGTCCAGTACAAATAAATGTGATATTGCACCGGTTTTTTTAAAAATTATCAGTTTGATATTCTATAATGAATTACTATAGCGTCACAACTAAGTATTATATTGTTAACAGAACATTTGAATAAAATGTGTTCCATATCGATAACTTCTTGGAAATACAGCACTTAGTTGCAACGTTCAGTAAATGAGTCTCGAGTATTATAATCATCAGTAATTTAATGTATATATAGATAATTGTGTCCTAATCTATTCAGTCAATTGAAATGAATCAAATAATAGCCTCTCTCGAAGTTAACTGTCGGACTGTCGTGTCAATGTAGTGGCGCGTCTGCGCCAAAGGATTGTGGCCCGTGCCGTGAAAATGTTGGTGGTATTGCTTTTAGTTAAGTAGTATTATACTCAAATAAAAGTATTGCGATGCATATTTATTTATCATTAACATACCTGTAGTTGTTACTTTGTCTCGAAATATAGACGTTCAAAAGTTGCGCTCAAAAATTGAGTGCCAAGACAAAAGAAATAATCATTTCTGTTTCGATGAATGAACGATTATAAAAAAACAACACTAATAAAAGTGAGATAAATTCAATTAAAGTAAACAGCACAAATAATACGCTCGCAATGAGCAAGCACCGCGCGAACCGAACGCACCGCAACGGGACGTCAACCGGGTTCCGTGAAATTTACTAACATTTCATTTGATACCTAACCACATCAAAAATAAGTTATAGTTCAATTAGACCTCATTTGATATTCGAAGTTCGGTCGCGTCCCTTAAATCTCCAGTTTTCCGTTTTCAAATTCCAAACTGTTCCACAGTGAGCGCTCGTCACACGTGCGACTCGAGCGGGTGGCGCGGCGGCGGCACGAGCGGCGCGGGCCAGGCGGGCGCGGCGCGGGGCGCGGGGGGCGCGGGGGGCGCGGTCAGGTCGGGGGACGAGGTGCGCGTGTGGCGCGCGCTCCAGCCGTCCTTGTCGAAGTCCTTGGTGCCGCCCACGGTGTGGCGGCGCTTGATGCCGCGCTCCGGCATGCCGTTCTTGCGCTTGAGCTTGGCGCCGCGCGCGCCGCAGTCCCGGCGGCGCAGCGTGCCCTCGCGGTTGGCGCCGTCGGGCCGCAGCACGCGCGCCGCGCCCTCGGGCGAGCGGCCCAGCGACGCGGACCGCTTGAGCGTCGGCGCGGGCCGGCCCCCGTCGGCGGGCCCCTCCGCGTCCTTGTGCCGCGGGCCGGCGCAGTTCTCCTTCTCCGAGTCGTCGAGGTCGTCCCGGGGCGCGGGCGGGGCGGGCGGCGCGGGGGGCGCGGGGGGCCGCGGCCAGCCCCGCTCGGTGTCGTCGCTGGAGGAGGAGGCGTGGCGCGGGTCGCGCGCGAGCCAGGCCGCCTTGAGCTCGTGCGCGCGCGCGCCGGGCGACACGCGCTCGGCCCGCTCGTCCCGCTCGGCCCGCTCGTCGCGCTCGTCGCTCGGCCCGTCGGCGGAGGAGGCGCTGGACTTGCTGTCGGCCTCGTCCTGGCACTCGTCCGCGTACGGAATGCTCGCGTCGTCGAGCGGCGACGAGTTGTTCAGCGTGCGCAGCTTCTGATCGAACGTGCTCGTCAGTGACGACACCAAATCCCCTGTACCTGCGATAAACGAAACTATCAATAAAACAGTCGAATAAACTATCTCGTATGATAATGAATATGTTCTGAAAAAGTCTACACGGGATACCTACTTCGATGTTTTCTGTGCGAATTTTGTTTTATGAGGGTTTTTCTAAATAACTCTGTGAACAATTTTTAAACATTTTCAACGATAAAATCATCTATTATAAGAAGCTTTTGAACGAGCTGCGTGTTTAGTTGAATACATTTAACAATAATATCTGGATGACCGAGCTTTGCTCGGTATTTTCTTTTTTTTTATAAACAACGCCATCTGCTGGAATAGCTTTAGTGTTGTTGTCGTTAAAGCAAGTTAGTTGCTCACAATTTAAAATAATTATAGCATTCGCCAATAGATGTCAGGAATTCCAAAAAGTAAGTTGATGTTTAAGTTGATTATCGATAAAACACGATAAAATGAAATTTTCTAAAAATGATTCCTAGCTAGATCGATTTATCGCCCCCGAAACCCCCTATATACTAAATTTCATGAAAATCGTTGGAGCCGATTCCGAGTTCCAATTAATATACATATATATATACAAGAATTGCTCGTTTAAAGATATAAGATAAGATTGGTGACCAACCTGTCAACCTGTCAACCTGTCGATAGTTAAACTGTTGTCCACAAAATACCTATACTAAATATTCGTTAATATTTGAGAGTGAATGTGAAGCGTTAACAGCGGCGACGTTATCATGATGACAATTAAATGATAAGTATGTAAGTTGATATATACAATTGGTGATTGTCAAAGATGAGGAACATTATAGTCTCTCGACGCACGAAGCACGAAACAAAGCCGTGCTGCGATACATTATCAAAGCATTAGTTTGTCGCACATTTATTCACATCCATTCATTGACGATATTATTATGGTTCCTGCGATTCAACTACAACCGAGGAGCAGTATTATTTCAATATTATAATGGAACAAAAAGTTTTAATGTCTTCCTGACAATCTGTTATGAGACACTAAGTCCCTACCCAGGGCTTCCCAGCAATTTTCAAAATTTAATTTTCCAGTTAAAAAAATATGTTACTTATTTTCAAATACTAAATGGGGATATTTAGATGCAAATAGGTCAAAATGTCAACCCACTTTTATTGTCGCGATTGTTGTTGCATGGTAAATACCAGCCTAGATAGCTTCCTACTCGGAACGGCTAAGATAGCTAAATTTAAGATAAAATCAGCTATCAATACCACTGAAAAGCCCACAATAATGGGTTTCATTCCTTTGATATTTAGTAAGCGAAGAAACTTGTAGACAGGAGATCTTTGAATTATTGATAATATTGAAATAGAACTGCTTACATCGATGGCAATAGATATACAGATAGATGACACATTAATGAGCTTTCACAGTTTGTTATGAAACTGTAAAAAAAAAAATGCGCTTATATATGTGTGTGTTAATTTGTCGGATGTACACGCAAACATTACACACACACGCACTCTGACATTCCTATACCTTTTAATGTGGACAAAAGTAAGGGATTGCTGTGTGTCTCTGACGTCAATACCGGACACCTAGTGGGGCAAATAGCGGACACAATTATATCAGACGTATATGGCAATTGGCAAAAAATATTTTTTGTTCTCTGCAATATTTATATATCGCAAACAATCAATTTCGGGTTGCGGTATTCAAATGTTGAGCATGGGTAATTGAAAGGGAATATAGTCGCAAATAATTAGTTAAAAGATTCCCCTATAATTCTTTAAAATAAATGTCTCGAGACTGGCGTCCATTCAGTCAGTTTCAGTGGGAGAATTTATTAACTGGCAACATTGAAGCGCACGTGACGTTTATTTGCCAAGTGCCAATAGACTTGCGATATCGTTATTTGCAGAACTGCATCTTAATAAGTGCTACTATTTTGCTATTGTATAAGAAGTACAGCAAAGACTGACTGTTTTAACAAAATCAAGCAATTATCTTACAAAGTCATCTGGATCTCTGTAAATTGAATTATTTGAAGAAGCGCGGGATGTCTGTTGGCAAAGTTCCAGTGACACTTTGTAATAGATTTTGTTTAACTTACCGTCTATAGAGAAATTGTTGAGTGTGTGCCGCGAGATCTCCTGTCTGCCGCGACTCAACGATGACATGGTCTCAATTTCGATTCTGCGAGTGAAAATAACGGTATTAGAATTGTTATGTTAGAAAATTTTATGAGATTCTAAAGACTACGACGTGACTTTATACTTAGTGACTGGTAGTTGATTCAATTCGATCGAATTTTGGAATTTACAAAATTTGTTCACATTTAAGTCTTTATAACTTCTAAGGCATACTTTTGCTTTAACAATGCATAATTCAGAATGGAGCTATGGATTACATTATTTCTAACATTCATTTTCATTTACATAAATTTTCAAACAATTTCAAATATTGTTGCCTATAAATTGGTCTGTATATTTTCTTTCATTACATATGTAAGTTTAGTTGGCATTTTTTCTGCGTTTGAGCGTTGGCTCAAAAGGCTCGTATCTAGCCGTAATATCAAATAAAAAGTATAGAACTGACTTGTTGACACCGTCGTGCGTCCTGCTCACGTAGCTGTGGTCCAGCCCGTCGTAGTGCGCGAGCGAGGTGGTGAGGTGCGCGGGCGGGGAGGTGGGGGCGTCCCCGGGGGGCGACTCGGCGCGCTTCTCGTCCGCCTTCTTGTGGTCCCCCCGCTCCGGCTTGGGCCGCGGCTTGCGCTGGATCTTGCGGTTCGCCGCCGATATTATTGAAGACACGATGTCTCGCGTTGACACGTCTTTGCCTAACAACACAACATGTACTGCTATTCAGCTATACGTTGGCAAAGTTGGTGTTGGATTGTTCATATCTGGCTGAACCACAGGGAATTAGGCTTTTAGCATTTTTCGTACTAGGTATTGTGTCAATTTGTTGTTTTTAATCTACAAATGCATGTAATTTCGCAGATTCGTATCGTACCTTCAATTTTTTTAACGTTATGTATAAGTAAATCTCGCGATGGCGCCGGCGCGGGCGACAGCTCATCCGCTGTAGTAGGGGGCTCCATTGGAGGATCACCTTCCTCCTCCTCGAAATACCACTCGTACTGGAATATAATTATTACAGGTAAGTAATAATACATAAATTGTTGGTTGAAGAGCTCTAGATCATTAGGTTTTAAATACCTAATAGGTAGATAAGGCAACTGGCAAGGTACTTACGTGTGTCAGAAAAGACTCGATGATCCGACACTGGCTGGACATGTCGTTGACCAGGGCCAGCATGTCGTCGCTGGCGGCCCGGACCAGCGTGGGCCCGAACACGATGGCCAGGTTGCGCGCCTCCATGAGGTTGTGCGCGGAGTGCGCGACCACCCTGCGCAGGTGCTGGATCAGGTACTTGAGGGTCTCGTAGTGCGCCTCGGGCAGCGCGTGGACCAGCCGCCTCAGCTCGCGGGCTCGCTCCGGAGATCTGTCCGCGGCTGGACAAATACAATGTTTACATTACATATTTAAATATACGTTCTTAAAAAATATAGTTTACTACAAATACAGTGCCATCTAGTCACAGAGTATGGAATTAAAATTCTAACAAAAAAAAATTCTAACAATATTAGTAAATATTTTATTTCGTTGTGTACTTCGATTAACTTGGATTCAATTCAAAATTCCAGACGAATAGTGTAACGGACGTTACTGATGACTGTTCTTATGGTTGATGTCATCGTGAGGCGGATGTTCTTCGGTGATGGTAAACGAGTGGTCGATTAATGAAAGACGTGATTACTATCTTGTCATCTTTATTTGTGTCAGCGACAACTGTGTGTCGCTACACACCGACCACTACTGCATACTGTGCGTACAGTGGTTATATACTATTGATGGCACGTACATGTACGTGCCACGAGGTGTAGTATCCCTTACAATCTGATGAGGGGGAAATACATTGTGCTCTGACGTAAATGTTGAGATAGAAATGTAAAAGTAATACGTCAATTCGTTTGAGGAAATTTCAGTACACAAATATTTATAATTCTCGGTAGAGCAGTGTATCCTTCTTTTATTCTTTTCTTCATTAATTTCGTCACCAGTTGTTGTCATAGGTGACAGGTGTCAAATTTACAAATTTATTTGACATTGGTATGAGCGACAGTTCATGGTCTCTAGTTGTTTTATTCAGATATTATTAAAGCTATGATATGCAGTACAGTCATTGAATGTAAAAAGCATATTTGAAAACTCAAACAAATAAAGTTATCTTTCATAATATTTGTGTAGATGACTCACCAATAAAAGCTGGATATAAATCAGCGGTGAGCAGGGGGTCGGGGAGCCGTCGTAGATACGCCTTGAGCAGGCTGGAGGCGACGTGCACGTCGGCCCAGCGCGCGTCCCCGGCCGGCGGGGGCTCCCCGCGGTCCAGCGCGGCCGCCAGGGCTGCCACGCCCGCCGCGTTCCCGGGCACGCGGTACACACCCACTGTACGCAAGCCGTACGCCTGGCACAACACAAACAATTAGATTAACTTGTTTCCACTAGTGTTTGCTTTGAATAAGCTTATGCGCTACTCAAGATTTTTTTAAATACGTTACACTTCCCCGATGCACTAATAAGAATTTAAGCACGTTATTTTACTCATAATAGATAAGAACATTTAATAAATAGATACCGTTTTTTATTTTTCTGGGCATGAACATAGAGAGAACATTCGAAACGTCATCATTTGCGCTCATTTGTGAATATTGGTTTATACAGAAATGAGCGAATTTTAGCGAAAACTTAGTTTCACAAATAAAATATATAGATACTCTAATAGGTACTTACTTCAACAGCATGTGCTGGCAGGGTGACAGCCCTCGGCACGCAGGGGTGCTCCGGGTCGGAAGGACAGCGCTCGAGGGGCGCGCCGAGCCAGCCTGCGGTGGGCGCGCTCGCGGTGGTGCCTCCCTGCATCCTTCGTAACTGCTTCGCCACGCGACCTTTCCATGTCTTGTTCTTCGGCGACGATGGTAACGTTGGAGTTGGTGGGCCTGATTTTAAAAAGACTCCAATTACTTACTTATTCTACATAACTGCTTAAGTTTTGTTATTCACTATCGAGGATTTTCGTAAAAAAAAATGTAAAGTAACGTATTTTTTGTAAATCATATTTGGAATTCAGAATTAATAATAATCTTAATGTAAGTATTATTTGTTAATCCCATATGGCGGTAGTGCAAGGATATACTCGTATTCTAGTGAATTAATTACTCTGCTTAGAACCTAGGACTCGCAGGCTTATATGATACTATAAAGGTGTATAAGGCATTAATATCATTATAATTACGATCTTGTAATTATTTTAGTCAACATGATATAAGTATAATTTCTACCAAAACTTACCAGTAGGTGACCTATTCCTGCCGATCTTCTTGGTGCGTTGTGGCGGCAGGGGGGAGGGGCAGTCTTGCTGCTGGGCTGGCACTGCTACAGGTACGGTAATGGGTGCGGGCGTCGGTGCTGGGGCAGCGGGCTGCGGCTCTGCTGAATGTCGGCGCAGAGCGTCCAGCCAGCGTTGTGCATCTGTACCACCTTCGGCCTGAACATACAACCATATATTCATAAAAATCCAATTCTCTATATAATCAAAACTAATTCATATCTTTTGCAAATATCTCATCATCCAAATTCAATACTCTTAGAGTAACAAATAGATTTCACAAAAAAATCATCAATCACTCTGAAAGCCCTACTGTTTACTTAAACGTCTGAGGCGAGTGCGTGATGCCAAATGATTTCAACGAGAGCATGAAAGGGAATGAAATTGCGCAGTTCAGTGAATTAATTACAGTTTGCTATAAATAATTTAAATACAGTTTGGTATATGCGCCGTGATAACAGATAAATTGCAATATAGGTGCGACTCGTATTTTTTCCCAATATATTTTCAGAACATAACATAACTTCGCGCCTTTGTTACCCGAAAGTGCAGGCAGTAGCTATTAAGCCTCTACTCGCCGTCATGTTTTCGTCCCAAATGGAATAGGTGACGAACCTATTGCCATATCGGGCACAAAGATTTCAGTCATCGCTATTTATCACACATAACATACATACATAATTTCACGCCAAATCCCTTGGTTGGTTAATTTCGAAAAGTCAGTCAGGATTGAGTGAGCCAGGATTCGAACCCGCGATCTCTTGATTCAGAAGCGAGGTTCTCGACCACTAGACCACCGAGACTTAAGACTTTTTCCCAATATATTTTCAGAATATTTGAAATTTAATATTCAATTACTAAATATAGTTATGTAGCATTTTGTTTATTGATTTTATTTTAATACTCAAACGCAAATTTCCATGATAACTTCCAAGTAGAAAGAGATATGTTTAATGTTGTAATATAGAGAAAATAATACCCAACCGAGAGCTGAACCAGTGATCTCTCCATTAAAAGAGGTGTGTTTTAATCACTTAGATTTCAAGGATCCTTGATTTTCATACCATATCACTAAACGGTTATCACTAAACAGTCCGCTAACAAGTTGGGCTTTTGTAAATAAGTCAGGTTTGGGTCTTCTAAGCCAGACCTCTTCTATACTGATAACTAAAATTATACATATATACATATTTATCAACAACATTATATTTTTTTCAAGTCTTCACGAACTTTAATATGATAAGATGTTTGACCGATGACCGTCTCTTTATCGCCTCATGTTGATGACGATGAATTTTCATAAAATATATTTCTCGCGTATTTACATACATATTATATATGCCGCCAGTTAAACAATGAAAACACACGTAGCTGAATAACATACCTGCAGTAATAGCTCAGCTCCGGCGGCAGTGGTCACTCTGACCACGTGCTTCCTCTTGGTGTAGTCGTCTGCGAGGGCGGCCAGCGAGTAGCGCACGTCGAGGGCATCCCTTGACTGCTGCGCGTCAGCACCGGCACCGCTTACCGCGCCGGGGCTCTGTAACAATACACGTATAAAAACATTAATTTATGATTACTTTATTATCTAAAACAATACAGCATTAGTCACCAGACTTTCACACTTGGCTGGAAGATCAGTTTGACATTTCGAAAATGACATTGCTGGCCTAAATACGGAAGTTGATTAAACGGTTATTATCAAAACTTTCGTGCGGAACCGAGTTTTTAATAGTCTTAATTTCTACCAGTATTTCTTTTTAATCTCTAATGGCTGGCTACCTGAGCCTTTTTGCTGTGATATAGTAGCCATGATGTCATCCAAAGATACACTTTTCAATATTACGTTAATCAACTATCGCTAAAACTGTCAGAGGTCAATGCAATAGAATCGCGTGACTAACAATCGTGTTAAAAATAACTATACAGAACAACAATACAAGCGGGTACAGACGCTTCTTGGCTTCAGTCCATTTATAAACGTGTTCGATACCAAATAAAAAAAAATACGTCTTGACGTTAGCCGTCTACAAAATATATTATCTCACATTTATAATATAATCTACATTTACGAAACAAAACCGTAAGCGGCGTCAAAATGAAAGCTCCAAATAAATTATAATAATCATAATACACTCATAAAGACCCGAGCATCGTGTAATTGAAAAGTTTCGAATGATTAACAAAATTATTGTAATTATGAGCCAAAACGGACTCGCATTCCGAAAAACGAGTTACCGATTCGATCGTGTGGCGACAGAGCTCACGGAACTGAGTTTCAAAAAAAACAACGGCGCTGTCTAGCTTTCACCCCTTAATTATAGGTGTTTTAGAAAGAATAGACATGATTCAGACAAGTGTTGGCTACGTTACTGTTGACAATGAAGCTAGCATTAATCAGGTGTCACGATGTCAAGACTACCTACCCATGTGACGTCAGTGCATCCGTCTGGATTGAAGACGTCAGAGAGTTGTAAAGCTGAGACAAGTAATGCTGCTTGAAAGGCCAACTTGGGTACAAAGAAACCCGTATGAAATGCAAGCAATGATAGGACGCCACTCTCAAATTTCAATTATAAACGTTATCATGTAGATATAGAATGATAAATATTTAAATATTATTTATTATTAAAAAAATTGAACCTACTAAATATATTTTCAAATAAATAAAACTCATTTTAAATTATTCTATGAATAAATTAGAAATGTTTCAACAATTGATCCATGACGGAGGCAAAAGTGGCACATTTTAACAATACTTGAAAAAAAAAGCAGAATCTGCATTCGAGTCATGAATCTAAAGTAGGTCGCCTTCACATTTATAAACATTTACTACGGTACCGTTCTCTAATATTGAAATTATTCATTGGCTTTACTTGATGACTTGACTACTAGCTCTAGCTAGGCTCTAGCCTAGTCAAGTAGTGGAATATTCGTTTCGGTAGTCCACTGGTAGAGCACTCTGCTTCTGAATCAAGAATTCGTGGGATCGATTCTAGGGATTCTTTACGGAAGTCAGGTGTGATAAATATTAATGACTGACAACATTGTGATATATGGCTATAGGTTCCGCCACCTGCTATACCACCATTTGGGACGTGAAAATTGGGCGAGTCGAGGCTCGTGTCGAAGAAGTTATAAAAAAAATTGATTCAATTATATATCCAACACGTGCTACAGTTTCAATATGTAATTATAGAATCCTCGTTATTTCGAAGAAATTGATAGTGAAAAGTTTCTGCGTTCCAAATGATCACTGCACACGATCCAGCCCTTGACATCTAAAAAGTTTGACCTTAACGTCGTATTATTACGTAGAAGGTGAAAGTGCTACGTGTGATAATTATGCCTCGATAAACGAGATCAATCTCTAGGTCAATCATAGATATCAACCAAAGACAATTTCTGGAAAGTCGGGTTTATCCATAGATTTAGCATAGACGATAATAGATGGCACATATCAGTAAGAATGTACTACTATTCATCACTGACAGCGCTGTTAGATTTTCAGGATATTTACATTCCAACACATGAACATTAACTATGTAAAAGTTGACACATTGAAGCGCTTTTTTACGCACACATTGATAAGTCACTTACACATCAACAACACATTTTTGGTCTCGTTGTTTGGGTGACTATTGCCGATCTATTTATTCTTATATCTATGGTTTCCTCACTACGTCATAGAAACATTGACAATGTAAGTGAAAAGCAAAACGAGATTTTCAAGATTTGAAGCAGACGGGAGCTTATTTGCCAACGACAATAGAAGATTATAATATATTATCTAGCTAATATTTAAATTACTAATTTATTATGCTCAAATAGAGTCACCGAGTTACTAATACTTCATTTCTTGTAAAGTAATTAATATAAATAATTTACTTCCGACAGCGCCAACCTATTAACCTTTAACCAAAACACAACGAGACTAACGTGTGGGCGTGCTTTAAAAACGAGAACAGACAGTTATTAAAAATATTGCACACTTTTTTTGTAAAACAGTCAAGACTATTGTTACCTTATCGTGATAGAAAACAATTTGCTACAAATGTTTAGTACCTTACTTTTATAAAAAAATATCATTTTCAATAGCGTCGAACACAGCGCTCATGTTTTGTAGAAACTGACCGGAAAATAAAACCTAATTTCCGTATTTGTAATAAGATATGTATGTCTATCATATCATGATCATCACCGGCTATCATCTATTCACATTATATGCCATTAGTGGGTCATCGTCTCGAGTATCATTAGAAGTGGTGACGTAACAATATGTAATACAGATGTTAATTAGTTTAATTAACAGAGCTTGCAATCAGGATGCTTGTTGACTACGCCCCGTATACAAAAGCCGTGATGAGTTTATTATATAGAAAGCGAAATGGAGAATATATATAAACTATTACAGTAATTGACCTGATACATGTAGACCCCGGCGGCATCTAAGCGATAATAACATTTCGTTTTACTTGTAGGTCAATTGCCATCAAATAATCGTAATTGTGAGGCGTGTTGTCTATGCAAGATGCTTGCACTTACCAGACGACCACATTAAATAAAAATGTAGGTAAACGACATTGTGGTGATTAGAAATCCAAGGGTAACTATCTGTTCGACCTCAAAACACGTTGAAGTTCTTCTCTACCTTATTAATAACTTCACGCCCTACGTTCCAGGAGTAGTAACTAGACTGTCTCATAATTTCTAGTGGTCTACGAGTAAAATAGCAGACTTATTAAAGTATATTTGAATTGATTTTATTATTGCTGTAATGAATGCTGTGTAAATGAATAGCAGTGACATGTTTTGACAAATCCTGACTATACGAATTGCTGCTGTAAAGAGTGCAGTAGCCAATTGCCTAAAACTATTAATCTTTCAAAATATACAAAATACAATTTAGTAATTTCAAACATGTAACTTTCAGTTAATATGTTATAGTTGTGACATGACCGTTGACAAGCGGCGTGTGCTCACCAAGATATCTGTGTACCAGAGAGTCATGTCAGCTTGGCGGTTGTCCACTAGCGTCACACACGAGGACATGCCGTGTTGGTCATTGTCACAACTTGGCATCGGTACTCCAATAATAATGCACTTATTTACACGACACTCCACAACTAAACAATACACTTCCAGTTAACTTTGCACACGAGTTCAGCACGGAGGGCATCGGCCCTCTTGTCAATGCGAACTTCCGAATTATTGAAGAGAGACGAGTGATTTATATCGATACCAAAATATAACCGGAGTGTTACAATATATCAATCAATCAGCTGAGCTCAGAGTGCTCAACCATATCGATTTAGACATTATTCGATTGTGAAATTTATATTAATTTCCGGAAACGTAAAGTGCAGAGTGGTTGCGGGCGGGCGGCACTCGCGAACGTCTGAAACACTATGAGTGCGATCTGTCGATGTGCGCCTGCGCAGAGAAAGTACCCGAGTACAGACTCCGAGCCGCCTGCCAAAAAATCGTTTTCACACTACGGAAACTGGTGATATTTTGCAGATCAACTATTAGTACTACAATTGTTCTCGCAATTGTTTTATTTTATCCCCGTCGACGACGTTGTATCCACGCAGATATTTTTGTACGGTGATATATGAACGTACATTTCTAAACAAAAAGTAACAATTTTTATTTCAGTTCAGTAGAAATTTAAAGTTTTACGCTTTTATTATCAACATTGTAATGAAAGCGTGAAACGCTTTATCTACGCTAACTTACATATTAGGAAATGTAGGTATTTATTGGTTTGAATATAAGAGACATGTCACTTCATGCATTTAATAATAAATTAATTAAATGTACATGATTAGTAAAGCTATTATTGAGGAACCATATTAGTTTTTAGTAAATATTTGGGTAAACATTTAAACTATTATTATTATATAGCCATGTGATTTTTTTATAATTATGAATAATAATTAATAATGATAAATATGTAATGAGGAGGAGTGATAGACATGTTGCAAGGAGAATGATAAACCTGAGTGTGGAAGGAAATAAGTGAAGAGGAAGACCTAAGAAGATGTGTATGGATTGTGTGAAAGACAACATGATTATAAAGAGAGTTAGCGTGGAAGATGCGAATGACAGAGTAGATGAATATCAGATCAATAAACTCCACTTTCATACAACCAAAAATTATAGTCGAGATGAAGAGAGAATTTTGTTGGAGTTAATTCGCTTTAATGATTTTAATACTAGTCAGGTACTATGTAATTTAAAATGTCGTAAGTTCTTTAAACTTTGTCCAAAAAGTACTCAATAAAATATGACGAATGATATGTACTGTGTATTCGTTAGTTACTTCTAGAAATTTCACTACACAATTATTGACGACACTTTTCATGTAGATATTTTGTATGTGATAAGTGACAGCCCGCGTCACAGTATCCATTTGTAAGGAAGTTACAAATAAAACATCAATTTTAATGAGTGAAAAGCGAATGATTTTGTCAGGGAAAAGACCGATTGAAATCATTCGTCAATCAAAATTGATTGTTCAGATGTAACTCCGATAATAGCTATAAATTTTGGCAAATTATACGCTGATACATTTATTGCTTCGTAATAAAAACCAGTGATCTTGGATGTAAAAAGTCATAATATTACAATAACTTGAGGAACGATATCCAATTGTCTGTACTGTTTGGCAGAGTTTATAAAATATGATAGATATTTTTGTAACTTCACACCTACACTCAGTGTGAGTAGAGGCAATTATGTCGCGACTAATAAAAATGGGGTGAAAAATACCTTTTTTTGTAATAAAACATAAAATAATTTCACGAATTTTTCTACCAGATCGTGTAGGCAGCGGCTGTTAAGCTTCGTTTGGCGTTATGTTTACGTCCCAACTGGAATAGGTGGCGAACCTATTGCCATACCGGGCACAAAGTTTTTTAGTCATCGATATTTATCACACATAACTTACGAAATTAATTTCGTAAAGTCGTTGGTGTGAGCCAATGTGAGGATTCGAACCCGCGACCTCTGGATTCAGAAGCGGGGGCTCGAACACTATATTTTTCGTAATTATTTTGTAATACATCCAGTTATTGATGTTTGAATGTATTTTATCGTAAAATAGGTGACGCATGAACAATACTCGCTTCTATGATTCAACAGCGGCATCTTGAAAGATTTACTACGAATACAAGTGTGTGTAGTTTTGGACGCAATAGTTAGTGCATTTACAAATAGTTATTTGTTAATATGTAAATGAATCACTGTTGTGTAACGAAGCAAAGTCAGTCAGACATTTTGAACGGTAAGTGTTCAACAGATTTTTATCTGATATCATGAATTACTTGTTACGTATATAACGGGTGATTTTTTAAGAGCTTGAGAACTTTTTTAAACAATAAAACGCATAAAATTTGCAAAATCTCATCGGTTCTTTATTTTAAACGTTAGATTGGTACATGACATTTACTTTTTGAAGATAATTTCATTTAAATGTTGACCGCGGCTGCGTCTTAGGTGGTCCATTCGGAAAGTCCAATTTTGGGCAACTTTTTCGAGCATTTCGGCCGGAATAGCCCGAATTTCTTCGGAAATGTTGTCTTCCAAAGCTGGAATAGTTACTGGCTTATTTCTGTAGACTTTAGACTTGACGTAGCCCCACAAAAAATAGTCTAAAGGCGTCAAATCGCATGATCTTGGTGGCCAACTTACCGGTCCATTTCTTGAGATGAATTGTTCTCCGAAGTTTTCCCTCAAAATGGCCATAGAATCGCGAGCTGTGTGGCATGTAGCGCCATCTTGTTGAAACCACATGTCAACCAAGTTCAGTTCTTCCATTTTTGGCAACAAAAAGTTTGTTAGCATCGAACGATAGCGATCGCCATTCACTGTAACGTTGCGTCCAACAGCATCTTTGAAAAAATACGGTCCAATGATTCCACCAGCGTACAAACCACACCAAACAGTGCATTTTTCGGGATGCATGGGCAGTTCTTGAACGGCTTCTGGTTGCTCTTCACTCCAAATGCGGCAATTTTGCTTATTTACGTAGCCATTCAACCAGAAATGAGCCTCATCGCTGAACAAAATTTGTCGATAAAAAAGCGGATTTTCTGCCAACTTTTCTAGGGCCCATTCACTGAAAATTCGACGTTGTGGCAGATCGTTCGGCTTCAGTTCTTGCAGGAGCTGTATTTTATACGGTTTTACACCAAGATCTTTGCGTAAAATCTTCCATGTGGTCGAATAACACAAACCCAATTGCTGCGAACGGCGACGAATAGACATTTCACGGTCTTCAGCAACACTCTCAGAAACAGACGCAATATTCTCTTCTGTACGCACTGTACGCATTCGTGTGGTTGGTTTAATGTCCAATAAAGTAAACTGAGTGCGAAACTTGGTCACAATCGCATTAATTGTTTGCTCACTTGGTCGATTATGTAGACCATAAATCGGGCGTAAAGCGCGAAACACATTTCGAACCGAACACTGATTTTGGTAATAAAATTCAATGATTTGCAAGCGTTGCTCGTTAGTAAGTCTATTCATGATGAAATGTCAAAGCATACTGAGCAAATAATAATGCATGAAAATCATAACCTCAAAAAATCTGAGCAAATACTAATGCATGAAAATCCTAACCTCAAAAAAATCACCCATTATAATAAAATAACATCGATTATTATGAATTAAATTATTAATTATATACTCTTTCTGTGGAAGTAAATATGTCAATAAATTCTATGGTTTATTTATTTCACTTAAACGATTTTTACAATATGTATTACAGCCTTCTTTCTCAAAATACAATGGACGACAATGAAAGTTAATGGTCATTTAAAAGCAGATTCATTGTTTCCTCCTCCGTTAGGATGGTAATTCCATTCATATTATCACCAACATTCGCCATACAGATCCGCTTTTACGTTATTTAAATGATTTTGATTTGATTATCGCAGTCGAAACCGCGACTAAAAACTAGTGTGCAATCTTAAAACGAAAGAACTTTCGTAATTTGATATATATATATCCCGTAAAAAAAGCTTTTATAACTCAATTTTACGGCATCCTGCAGTTTATGTGCCGGCCGTACACGTGTAATGTTCTGTATTGCGTATTAGAAAGTTTATTAGAATAGCGCGCTGATCAATGGATGCGATCCTGGTCTGCGTTACGTTACGTTACGTCACGCTCTGACGTCACACATACACACAAACAGACATTATATGGGTCAGTTCATTTAATACGTTCATGTTTTATAACCCATTTTATTCTATATATATATTTCGCCGTTGTCCGAAAGTGGAACGGATACGGGGTGCCCACGTAGTCACCAGATGCGTTTTGCAAAATCGCTGACTAACGACTGCAAAATCCTTGAACGTATTGTTCATAAACATGAATAAAATTCAATCTCGTTTGTGATTGTAATTACATAACAAGATTTTTTGATTCCATTACATCAGCGAGCAAATCCGTATATATATATCATTGTCTTTTTGTTTCATAAATAAATATTAAAAAATATAGTTCTCAAAAATGATTAGGCAATTTAAAAAACTTTAACCCTTCAACTAGTAATGTTTACAGATATTGAGTAACGCGCCGCTAGCTTTGTTTTATAGGATAGGAGGGCAAACGAGCAAGCGTGTCACCTGATGGTGAGCAACCTGCGCCGTTCATGGACACCAGCAACATATAGTGTTACCGTTGCGTTGCCGACCTTTAAGGGTGTAGAATAGGAAAGGATAGGGAGGGGGGTGGGCCTCTCACCGAATGAAACGCGGCATAAGGCACTTTATGTCGATCTGCTTGACCACTGTTAGACTGTAACGCGAGAACTTATTTACGCGATTTACTACACAGACGAATTCTCATACAACAAGCAATCCGAATAAGCATTCATTCATCGTTTCAACATAAATTCATTGTATATTAACTTATAGAATACCAAGAATACAGATAATAATTGGATTTTTTATGTCTACGTGTATGAAATGGAAGGAATGAATCTTCAAAAAAAATTGAATATATGGGTAAGTTTAGTAAATAAAAAGTAGCGATTGATGTACGTTATATTTATGTTCCGATTGCTCAATTCATCGCGATCATTATAAATTAAACACGGTGCGGCGAAAGTGTTACAGGTGTTATATTTGAAGCGAAAATTAACCAGTACATTTTTTTTTGTTGTATTTGTTCCACTATCGGACGTGAGCCGAGATTATGTTTAGGTACTTTATTTCCTCGACAGAAATAAACATTAAGAATATAATTAACTATCATCATTTTCCTGTTCCCATCATTTAGGGTCGGCAAATATTTTTTTCTTTTACCACACTTCTCTATCATTCGCTTCTTCCACACTGTGTCTAGTAATATTTACTACTAGTACATTTAGGTTTATCATTATTTCAGTGACATATGTATCTCCCCTCCTCATCAATACCCCAATAAATAACACATCATCATCAGCAGCCAATTGCAGTCCACTGCTGGATATAGGCCTCTCCCAATGTGCGTCACAACATCCGATTCTCTGCCTTCCGCATCCAGTCTTTTCCAGCAGCCTTTCTGAGGTCGCCTGACCATCGGGCTGGTGGGCGTCCTACGCTACGTTTACCGAGACGCAGTCTCTCCACTCTATGACCTTCTTACTCCATCTACCATCGCTCCTTCGGCAGACATAAATAACAAATAGACTTCGAACCAATGAAGTTCTCATTTCGTGGTAGACGATATCAAGTCTTGTGGACTCATGTTAATGTATGAATCGATGGATCAAAGGGATGCAAATAAAAGTAAAATATGATACTAACATAAATACCTGACAATAATTAACTTACTCCGTTATATATGTCTAAATAAATTCTAATACAATCTAGTGTGTGGGCGAAAACATTAAATTCGATTGTGGTCTTAATATCTATAATGATATAGACGGCCGATAACCTAGTTGCAAATTATATAGTCCTAATAACAGAGGGCGTTGCATAACTCTGTTGTACGTTTTTATTGCAATAACAGAGTCCGCAAATAGTGATGTAAGTTATTGAAGATAAAAAAAAAATGCTATAGAAAATTGTATACCTATATAGATAGATAGAAATAATAAATGTTGCAGACAATTGCTGTGAAAAGTAAACATAAATAATTTTGCGTTGATAACAATATAAATTTAATCCACCCAAACCCACTTTAAATTAAAGTAAAACAATTAACAAAAAATTCTGTAGATCACACACTTGGGTATTGAAATATCACTGTTTGCAAGAAGAAGAAGATTAGTTGATTGAAATGATTGAATTAAAATTGGTTTCATAGTTTGCTGCATATTTTTTATATTAATTTAAACAATTGTTGTACACAATCTAAATCATTGGCGGGGTGAGCATAGTGCCACCAGCGTATCAAAGATATGCACGTAGGTACTGATGATTTAGACAATAATCTTCGGATAAAAAATTACCCAAATATATATAACATAACTTCACGCCTTTTGATAATGTGAGCCAGTATCAGGATTCGAACCCGGACCTCTGGATCAGAAGCCGTGTGCTCTACCACTGGACCACCGAGACCGAGACCAAATATATACAGCGTGTCCCACATTGGGTATATCAAGCCGCGATGGGTGGATACAGGATGGAATTGCCTATCGGATGGCTATATTTAAAATGTGATAAGTCGAAATTTTAGATCTGAAAAAAAAATAATAATTCCTACTGAGTCCGCAAATAATAATATTTGACATGGTCACCCTACTATAAAGACTTTCATTGATATCACATACACACATACACAAGAAATCGTAACATATGGTACAATTTCTTGTGTACCTACAACACGGATATAAAAATTTAGACCTTATTTTGTAGTAGTAGAGCCGATATTGCTAAGTTATGGTGAGATATAAAATAAAAATTTTGTATTTCATTCTGATTAAATAAAATTCATTCATAGTTTAATACATATCTAACCAGATTTTTCGTTTAAGATTTATGGTGAACACTTACCATTTCTCAGCGTGACTACAAAAAAGGTTCAATGTGCTGTCCTCCTCTCGTAACACATAGGTTTACACGCCGCGATACAGATTGTGTGGCGCGGCTCAGATACTCCGGTGTTAGAGTACCACAAGCTTCCACAATTTTTTGACGCATATCATTCACAGTTTCACACTGCGTAGCATACACCACACTTTTCAAATATCCCCACAAAAAAAAGTCCATTGGCGTTAAATCGGGCGACCGTGGTGGCCATGGAACAGTTCCAGAACGTCCAATCCACGCATGAAAGCGATCGTCCAGATATTCGCGTACAGAACGAGTGTAATGCGCTGGCGCGCCGTCTTGCTGGAAAATCATGTCGCGGTAAACTAACAAAGGAAGGCCTTCAAGTTCTTCCTCCAAGGTGGTCCTCAACATTTCCAAGTAGATTTCACCGTTCAACCGGTCCGGCAAAAATACAGGGCCTATCAATTTGTCACCGATGATACCGGCCCACACATTAATTTTCCACCTGTGCTGAAAATGGCTTTGACGAAAAGCATGTGGATTTTCATGGGACCAGTAGTGCTCGTTGTGGCTATTGGATAGTCCAAAACGAGTAAAGGTAGCCTCATCAGACCATAGAACCCGAGACGAAAACATAGGGTCAGCAGTAACCTGACTACGATACCACTCACAGAATCGCAGTCTCAATAAAAAATCTGCTTCTGTCAGCTGTTGTGTGCGCTGGTAATGGTAAGCATGCTGATTATCTTTTTTTAAAGTTCTCCATACTTTCATTCTAGACACACCTAATACGACAGAGGCTTTTCTAGTACTTCTAGTTGGATCTTCAGCAAAGTGATCCAAAATATTCTGTTCCACACGAGCATCCGCACGGTCACTCGATCGTCCTTCAGAGTTTGGACTGTGGAAAGAACCGTTTGAGTGCAAACGGTTGACCAGCCTCCTGAAGCATGCATAAGAAGGAAGTCTTCGCTGATTCTCCAGCTCTCTTCCATCAATGTGACGTTGTCGATAAAGTTCGCGCGCTGCAGTAAGGATTCCCTCCGATGCACCCACACACATAATCATATCATAGTACTCTGCATTTGAATACTCCGCCATTATAAAATTACGAAATAACGAAAGCACTTTCACTAACTTGACACCGATATATGATACTGACCGATAGAACAAGCGAACAATAATGAAGAGCGTCTAAAAAAATAATCACTAACGAACATTAGTAAGGATGTGAAAAAATAATTGATTATTGAAATAATCGATTAAAAATCAACATCTAAAAGTAAAAAAATCTATTAAATTTAGTAATTATTTTTATATGACTAATCGATTAATAACAGATTATTTTATTAATCATTCAATTACATATTACCGACTTTATTTCATCTGCAACGCCCCGATATTAAGTTTGGCCCGGAACGAAAACTACTAAAGAATACTTTTTCCATAATGTTATTTTTAACGCCATCAATGACCGCATTCCTTCTATACCTTTGAAACAGTTTAGTTATTTATTTATTCCAATATTCACTAGATGGAGTCGATGAATAATACAATTTTATCAGCCGACATTTGGTTGATATGTTCTCTTTTATTGTATATTTCCAAATTACTAAATATTACATGGATACTTTTCAAAAGTCTCGGTGGCGCAGTGGGCGAGCGCACGACCTCTGATCCAGAGGTCCGGGGTTCGATTCCAGACACTGGCTCACACCAATGACTTTTCGAAATTGTTTTCGGAAGTTATGTGTGATAAATACCGATGACTGACAAACTTTGTGCCCGGTATGGCAATAGGTTCGCCACCTATTCCATTTGGGACGTAAACATAACGGCGAGACGAGGCTTAACAGCCGCTGCTTACACCTTCGGCTACAAAAGGCGTGAAGTTATGTTATGTTATGTTACATGGATACTCACTCGCTTCGTTGACTTTCATAACTCTTTTCATGCACGCGCGTCGGTTTTTGAGGCTCCTAACATCACCTTCCTCCATAACACGTTCTATTTGGTCATGTAATGTGTGTCTTGGCCGTCCTCGACTCCTACATCCATCCGCTTTTGCATTGTATATCTGGTCAATCGTGTCAAATGCTCGGTCAGTCTTGCATCATCCATCCTTTCTACATGTCCGAACCATCGAACCAACCATGCCCTTTCTTACTTTTACACCGACACTCTCTTTCAAACCAACTTCCTTCCTTACAACCTTGTTTCCTACGCGGTCAGCGAGAGTCACTCCGCAGATTTTGCGCAGTGACCTCATTTCTACCGCGTTTATTCTACTTTCATGCACACTCTACCATACCCAGCTCTCGTTTCCATAAGTTAGCGTTGGGATCAGGACTGCATTGTGGATTGCTAGCTGGGCTTTCTGCTGACGTTTTTTGCGCCCAGGAATCTGGCCAATGCTCCATTTACGCTATTTCCTATCGCCACTCGTCTTTCTACATCCGTGGTGTACCTTCCATCCCTGCTAAAAGCGCATCCAAGATATACTATTTCATTCACCTGTTCCAGCACTACATTATCAACCATTATCCTTGCATCTGTTCTGGATTCCTCCCTTTCAAACACCATAACTTTCGTTTTCGTCGCATTCAACTGCAAGCCTTTAATCATGCAATCATCTTTCATAGTAGTGACTAGTATTTGCAGTTCCGACGGCAATTCGGCCAGAAGCACGGCATCATCTGCGTAAAGCAGGCAGCTCACAACTAGGTCACCCATTTGCATCACTACATCCATCGATCTCACTCTCTGGAGACAACTGTCCAGGTATAGGATGAACAGTCGAGCGGACAGCACGCAACCCTGTTTGACGCCGATATTGACATCAAACCAGGGGGACACTACCACATACTTCTTTTGCAATATCCACTATACTTTCTTTCATTCTTTCTCAGCATTCTTCAACACCTAAGTCAGAAAGACTCGTCTCATTGAGTCTTTTACTGACTAGGTCTACATACATACTCCGTACACTTTCACCTTCTAATTTCTCACATTTTATCTTTTCAAGCTCTCCGAAATGGGTACGCACTCGCCAGTGTCTCCACTTCTTGAAAGGCCCACGAAACGGCTTACTACCAGGTAGTGGTCCGTATCAAGAGTGGGGCCTCTGTAGGCTCGTGTATCCCTTTAGAGTATTTCGGAGACGACTATCTACCAAAATCAAATCAATCATACTCTTTTGTTCATTCCGTCTCCACGTATACGTGTGAATATCTTTATGACGGAATAATGTGTTAGACACATCGAGGTTCCGTTCCAGGCATACGTCCAAGATGGGATTACCAGCATCATTGACTCTCTTGTCACCATTCGGACCAAGTACAGCCTCCAGGCCATCTCTCTTGGTTCCGACCCATCCATTAAGATCACCACACAGAATTATCCT
This sequence comes from Euproctis similis, assembly GCA_905147225.2. Classification (NCBI taxonomy): domain Eukaryota; kingdom Metazoa; phylum Arthropoda; class Insecta; order Lepidoptera; family Erebidae; genus Euproctis; species Euproctis similis. The sequence goes on from LR990116.1 coordinate 17,327,446, forward strand.
TTCATGTCCCTCAGCCAGATTCAGAATATCCCTAACAGATTCCCAAGACTCCTCGAGTTCGCGGGGATCCGCGGAGCTTACGGGAGCATAAGCTGCGACCAGGAAAACTCGCGTGATCCCCAGTTTTATTCGACCCCAAAGATGTCTTGAGCGTACCAACTCATAATCTTTCACTCCGGAAGCAAAGTGGGAGGAGAGAACGACTCCAACACCCCCACTAGGACGGACGTCCTGGTCCACTCCGGACCATAGGGCTACCATGCCACCGGGGAGGTCCTCGGTCTCACTCCCCCTCCGCTTTGTCTCCGTCAAACATAAGGCATCCAGGCATCTCTCATTTATTACATTCATCATCTCATTCATCTTTCTGATCATACTACCTCTAACATTCCACGTGCCTATACGGCACTCCCCTCTCCTCGTCCCACCAGGATTGGCGCTGCGTGAAGGGTGGCGTCCCCCTTCACCGCATGCGCATGCAGCCGCACCGACGGGGGCTAATCGGTGCCCGTCGCTTCCGGGGCACGCCGGAGCAGCCCGTCCGGCTCAGTTTGCTTCGGTCAAGATTGCGTCCCACTGGGACGGCAGGGGTCGCGACGTGCACGCTCTTGACATGACCCCCTAAAACTAATTGTACATATTGCCCAAAAATTTAAAAATCCATTAATTTAAATAAATCGATTATTTTCTTAAATAAATACGATTATTAATTATCGATTTTTTCATTGTAATAAATTAATCGTTTAATCCAAAATCGTTTTCTTATGTTTAATGTCACATTCCTAAATACTAGTGTCTCTGCCATTTTTAATTTCTTAGGGTACCGTTATACCAAAATACGGAACCTTTATACGATAACTTATTTTTTTATAATAACTTTAAAAATACTAGTCGCTGTACTACAGAGTCTACTAGATATTTTAATTTCACTCAAATCTCATCCAAAGCAAATTGGAATAGTATTTTAGAAAATCTCTAAATTTTAAGTAATAATACGCACAATACCGAATACCGGATTTAACATAACATAACTTCACGCCTTACCCGAAGGTGTAGGCAGCGGCCGTTAAGCCCTGTCTCGCCCTTATGTTTACGTCCCAAATGGAATAGGTGGCGAACCTATTGCCATACCGGGCACAAAGTTTTCAGACATCGATATTTATCACACTTAACTTCCGCAAACGATTTTGAAAAGTCATTGGTGTGAGCCAGTGTCAGGATTCGAACCCGGACCTCTGGATCAGAAGCCTTGTGCTCTCCTATTGGACCACCGAGACTCCTAGGATTTACCTACGTAATACTTTTTAAGCTTTCACGTGTTATGCAACATAATGATAATAATAATATACTTTATTAATTTGCGTTGGTACATTAAAATTATACGGACCCATAATAAATAATATTAATATTTCAAAATATTTCACTGTAAATTTAGAAATGCCGACAAATTCTTTTTATAAATGCCGCCTGATGAGTTCAAGGTTACCTTGTGCGAGCCGAAAGGCAGGCGGCAATTCTCAAAGGAAGTTTCGGGCGCGTGTAACAGGTCACAGCACGTGTAAGAGGTGCACACATATACACAGCACATATACACATGACCTACAAATGAATCATTAAGTAGGGTTCACAGTTTTTTGTGTAACTTCACGCCTCAAATACATGAGAGTGTAGGCAGCGAATACTATTTACTGATTATGTTTCATGGTAATTTTATATGATTTCTTATTGCGAACCGAATACAGATAGCATTTTTTGTGTAACTTCACGCCTCAAATACATGAGAGTGTAAGCAGTGAAAACTATTTACTGATTATGTTTCATGGTAATTCCATGTGGTTTCTTAAACAGATCAGAATGTAGTCAGCTTAATATTTTTTTGTAACTTCACGCCCCAAATACATGCGGGTGTAGGCAGCGAAAATTACTTATTGATTATGTTTCATGGTAATTTTATATGATTTCTTATTGCGAACCGAATACAGATAGCTTTTTTTGTGTAACTTCACGCCTCAAATACATGAGAGTGTAAGCAGTGAATACTATTTACTGATTATGTTTCATGGTACATAATTCCATGTGGTTTCTTAAACAGATCAGAATGTAGTCAGCTTAATATTTTTTTGTAACTTCACGCCCCAAATACATGCGGGTGTAGGCAGCGAAAATTACTTATTGATTATGTTTCATGGTAATTTTATATGATTTCTTATTGCGAACCGAATACAGATAGCTTTTTTTGTGTAACTTCACGCCTCAAATACATGAGAGTGTAAGCGGTGAAAACTATTTACTGATTATGTTTCATGGTAATTCCATGTGGTTTCTTAAACAGATCAGAATGTAGTCAGCTTAATATTTTTTTGTAACTTCACGCCCCAAATACATGCGGGTGTAGGCAGCGAAAATTACTTATTGATTATGTTTCATGGTAATTTTATATGATTTCTTATTGCGAACCGAATACAGATAGCCTTTTTTTGTGTAACTTCACGCCTCAAATACATGAGAGTGTAGGCAGGGAAAACTATTTACTGATTATGTTTCATGGTAATTCCATATGATTTCTTAAACAGATCAGAATGTAGTCAGCTTAAATTTTTTTGTAACTTCACGCCCCAAATACATGCGGGTGTAGGCAGCGAAAATTACTTATTGATTATGTTTCATAGTAATTTTATAAGATTTCTTAATGCGAACCGAATACAGATAGCTTTTTTTGTGTAACTTCACGCCTCAAATACATGAGAGTGTAGACAGGGAAAACTATTTACTGATTATGTTTCATGGTAATTCCATGTGGTTTCTTAAAGAATGATTAGAAAGAAGATCAGAATGTAGTCAGCTTAAATTTTTTTTGTAACTTCACATAATTATTAAAAATTAGAGATGACAACCCTATTGATGATCGAAATGGAAAAATGAATGAAATACTTTAGGCGAGTAGTCACAATGAAATCAGTTGTCGTAGGTCATAAGTAGGGTGATCATGGTTCATATTTCTGCGGGATAATTTTTGTAAAAAAAGTAAAAAAAATTTTTTTTTGCCTTTTTTTACTTTCTATAGGATATCTAGATTTCAAAGCATGTCTAGATTCTAGATATAAGTGGTTAGAATAGGGTCTGTGAAGCACCCTGTATACATCCTAGTAACATCAAATAAATTATTCACAGCACATAAATTTCATAATATGCGCTCACCACGTTTAAACAATATTAAAAGTAAGATTCAAACAAAAGAAACATTAAATAACGATGTCACAAAATTAATTGTGCGTACCGTGAATGCTTTTACCCCCAATACCAGAACACTGAAACAACCTCATTACCCTCTTAAATGTTTACAGAGCGAATCATAATATTTATATTTATACGGAACCCACTGATGGACATATTCCTGTACAAGTCCTCTTTTTGATGGTGAGGTGCACTCATTCCTTCGCATTGTCCCGGTTAGGAAATGGAAGTGCGTTTTTGGCAACAATAATATTAAGAATTTTAAAACATTCCAGTTCCGGGTAGAAATATTGTAAATTTAAAAAAAAAGATGATTATCACCCAATTTAAGACGATGTTTATGGCAGGTTCGCACATTGGACAGAAGGACGAAAGGAAACTCAACCTACACCATAAGGATATTAAGTTTAGTTTATTTATGCACTTCGAAAACTTCCAATTTATATCTATTGATCAGTTATATTCAAAGTATTGATGTCAAACAATTCTAAAATCACTTAATTATTATGATAATTGAAAACGCAAACAGTAATTTTAAACAGCTGTTGAATATCAAGCAAGGATTTCTGACCGGTAGATATATATCTATGCCGTGCTGGCGGATATGAGACTAAACAATATACATTCTGGGTCAATATCTTGATTCAACTGCCGCATCGCTTATTACTACTCCATTTTTTTTGTTAAATTGGTTTCTTTTTTTTTGGTTTGGTTTCTTCCATCATATCTATCAATATATCTTATTGGTAGTGTAAAAGTGCTTGTTGTTTTGTTCAGCACGGCGATGGTGACCGTATTGTGCGGCCGTGCGTTGCGGTGAACTCCATCTGTTGTCAATGACGCGGAACAGACCGGGCAACCCAAATGACTTAATTAATATCGTCTGTAACGATACCGTGCCTCTGATTACACACACGGTACTTACACGATGATGAGATAAACTGAACTGGCCTTAATTTATATGAAAGCAGTTCAAAACCTATTTAAATAAATATACTTACGTTTTTGTTTCGGAAAATTTCATTCATTTCATAAACTCTAAAGCTGTAGGTAGGTATCGGCAGTTTGTCTTATTTTTTTTGGAATAGTTACACAAATATTTGAAAAAAAAAATGCACATAGCAACCGTGGCTTTTGGGGCGTTTCCGTTTTATAAACGCGATACACAATTTAAGTGTTATAATCAATTCAGAAGTAGTGAATAACAAAAACAAATTAAAAGATATAAACGAACGAGTTTTGTTTCCGTTGGTAATTTAATGTTTATTAATTAATTCAACTAAATAATGTGCACAGCGGTATTATCATTACGTGTGCATTACGTATTTATACCTTCCTAATGTTCCAAATACATGTGATAATAGCAACCGATTGTCTTTATAATATTCGTGTCATTGTTTTTAATTAATTTTCATTATTTTTTTCGTTAACAGACTTCAGTGGATTACACACACGATTATCTCAGACGCCTTCCTTCATCTCAAATTCTATCAGGAGGGAAACACGGCTACCTATCTGCTGAAGAATTATTCACTTAAGAAACTGCCTGGTTTTTAACGTACCTTAACACCAAGATGTGGCACTATGTCACAATTGAATTATCTAATCTCATGGAGCAAGCGGCTGAGCCTAATGCCATAATCGGGCGAAATTTTGACATATTTTACACAAATAATAATTCCTCAAAATATTTCAAAAAAATCATCGGTACAGAACACGGGACTTCTCAATCCGAAACTTTAGTACTAAGCCAACCAACCTGATTATTTGAATTCTATATTCAAGTAACATTTACCGTAGTTTGAATAGATTTATCACGATTGTCTCGGTGGGTAAACACAATAGGCAATTTAGATTTACTGCTTATCGTACTTATAGCTGCCTATGCCTTGATGAATAAAGAAATAAAGAAAAAAGTATATAGATGAGTTAAGAGATTTATTGATCGTCGATCATTTTGTTATACACATATTATATTAACGCTTTTTGACTAGAGTTATATAAGTAAGCGCTCTGTTCTTTCTGACTATCCCACGATGGACTTGGCGTGAAGTTATGTATGTATATATATAAATCTCTAATCACACAAGTGTCTGTTAATTAAAGATACAACGCATTATAAACATAGTTTAAGTTATCCCGTAGTTAAAATACAATTTATCATTTAATAGACATAAATGTGGCTTTAGAATGTTAATTGCAAACTCGCCGTAATCGTAGGAAGTCAGATAGGTTTTAAGTAATTAAAACGCCTCCTTAAAGACTGGCTCATTAAAATGATCCAGTGGATACCTACATATCTTTATATATCCACGACTTTAATACCCGTAATAGTAGGCAGCGATACCTCGTATTTGATATATAAAATCTGGCTCTATGGAATAATTGGTGGTATTTGTATTGCCACCCATCAATATCAATCCAAAAGCTCCTCTTGGGTCTTTTTTCTAGATAGAGGTTTAATCCCAAATAATGTCGTCAAAAGTAGGTATATATAACATGTACATGATCTATTTAAAAGAAAGTGTCTGTAGTCTGTATCTGTATGAAAAGTAGACATTAAAAATTAAATCTACTATATCACAGAGACGAACTCAGGCAATTAATCAAAAGGTGAAACTTTCTAAATGCTTCTTTAGTTAACATCTTGTTAAACACATACAATGTCTAACGGACAGTAAATTAGCGATTATCAGATATTTCAGAGGATGACTATATAACTTTTCGACATTACGATGGCTAAGTGGTTTTAGGTGAAAGACTTCTGACTGGAAGACTTGTGTGCTAATCCGTTAATTCAACCTAATCCTATTTATCAGGTAGAGATGAGAATATACCTAACGATACGTACAAGAGACAAAAAATTGACATACTAAATCAAAAATATAAAAACGTGTTTCAAATTAAAAAATGTCTTTTTAGACCAGACATATAATGTAAAGAAAAATAAATATTCTCTAAAAAGGTTAATAATAAATTGAGACACATAAGTACGGTGTAAATTATTAATTATATTACTAAACTATGTATTATTATAGATGATTTATTCAATATGGTATTTCGGGGGTGTGTCGAAAACAATCATATTAAATTTCAATTTGAATCATATACAATACGAAAGCAAATCAATATGAATCGTGAATCATTTTTAAGACACAATAAAATGTACAATTACGGATAGAAAGTAAACAATTGGCAGTAATCCGTCTGCCCACACGGGTATTGAAAGAGAACAGTGATGCGGAAGGCATACCTGGATGGGCCGGGCGATGTGGGCGCATTGTCTTATCATAAACGTGAAAGTACTTAAATGAGTAATACTATTACACACTACAACACTAAATTTCACAACAGACCTTCCTCAGACTATTGATCTAGATAATATTTAAAAAAAAAGGAAAAAAGTTTCAAATCATGATGTACGCCATCTATTGTGATTTGATGGCATTTCCTCCTTAAGTGCCACAGAGTTGATGATAAAGTTAGATAACCGTAATATAGATAACCACCGACAAATTCTTTAAAAATCAACAAGAAATACTGTTCAAAAAAATTTAAAAAAAGTATTAAAATAGAATGTAGTATGGAGCAGCAGAAATATCGACTGTCCCACATAGTAAGACGCGGTAAGCGCGCACATTGTTATGATTACGTTTGCCAACGATTTGTTTGATATTACATAACCGTTGGACTCATAAATTTTATGTCACATTTTCACAAATGTTCCAGCGTGTTTTATAATAATTTACTCGGCCGCTGTGAGGAGGGTCGTCGACCCCGGTACAGCGGCGTTGCAAACGGACGGACGAAGCGTGCGCGCGCGCAACGATCACAGGATAACCGACCGATTGACAACGGAACATAGAGACGCACTATCACTGCTTGTCTTTATAGAAATCGATTGAAACATCTCGCAATCGATTTATAATACATTCCATTTCTACATAGATTGATTGATACTATTATTACAATTCTAACATGACATTTATATTAATAGATAGATAAAACGGTAGGGTATGTAAGTGAATGTATTTAAACGAGTTCAATAAAAAAAATTGTGTGGTTTTATGAAACCACCGTAAAAGTGAAACTTTTAAAATTGAGTCTTGGGTTATTGATTTTTAAATCTACTTTTTAAATATACATAAACAAAATATTTTTTCAATAATTTAGTTAGTAAGTTTTTTAAATTGATGATTCTGATAAAATGATTAACATTTATATTTTTTTAGAGTGCAACAGTGTAAAACAGTTACTTCACAGCAATTTTTTTAAAAGTTTGCTTTGGCTTCGTTTTCGAACCGGACGTCACCGGCTTTCAGGGGATTGTGCGATAAGGGCTATTTTAATTTACTTGCCATCTAGTATTTGTTAATAGGGTTTCATAAATGTTTTTTATTTTACGTGGTCACGACAATAATTCCTAGATGGCGCTACTAGGTTGCTACTATTGATGATTCTGCCGTAATATCGTATTATATCGATAGATGTCGCCCGAATCGACAAGTATTCCAGCTACGGCACTAGGGATAACGCGACACCTATTAAACGTTAACAACATTACAACAAAGGATCTTTACAAAACAAAACGATATTTTTTCCTCCAGTAAATATGATATTTCGATTTATTATGAAAATGTGACAAATACATATATGTATAAAGAGCACTATCTTATCTTATATCTTTAAACGAGCAATTCTTGTATATATATATATATATATATATATAAAATTGGAATCTCGGAATCGGCTCCAACGATTTTCATGAAATTTCTATTCCAGCAGATGGCGTTGTTAACTAACACGAAGTCAATGTGTGTTTGCTTTGCTTTTATTACAGTTTATCACTGCAAAAAATTAATTATATGTTTCTAATATAATATGTTAGTACATAGTATATATTAGTATATATTTATTATTCTGTCGGTAAGATCGAAAAATATTATTGATATTTCATTATTTTATTAGTATGTAATTCGTACTTAAATATAATTTTCAAAAAACACAATTTATAAAAACACAATTTATAAATAATATAATTTTTTTTTTCTCCGCCTGCAATACGTACGTACGTATATGTATGTATGTAAAAAACAAACAAACAAACAAACCCGATCCTAGAAAATGTGTCGAAATTGGTAAAGAGGACGGTAATTAGACGATTATACATACGGCCCTCGTGGTGCATCGGTAAACCGCACTACCGATAACACAAGGTCGGGGCGGGTTCGATCCCTCGTCTGGGGGTGTTTTTCTACATGTTTTTTCTACATGTTTTTACGGTATTTATTTACAAAAATAAAGTGTATATTTGGGTAATTAATTAATATAAATAAACGATAATAGACGTGAAAGGCGCTCTGACGAGCGCCTTCACGTCACCGTCACGCGACATGCAACACGCAGACGAAAAAGTTTGAGACGATGTAATAAAAGTTTCACTTTAAAAAGTATTTTAATTATTTTATTGTCTTTTACTGTCTGATCTTTCGCTTGTGTAATAGTTGGTTGGATCAATTTTGACGTGAGTTTGTTGGCAAGCGGAAATTATAAACAATTATACCTATTCTCGGAGAGAATTAAAAATAAATAGGGTTTTGAGAAGCCATAACGGGCGGAACCATAACAAGAGTTGTGAAAGTCACTGATGCGAGACAGTTGTGTAAGAATCGTGTCTCATGACGCTCAGCTCTTACTGCCTGATGCTTAACCTGGCGTGAAGTTATGTTATTATTGTTTTATGGGGCTGTATTAAGCCATCTTTTTAATAGGTTTCCGTGCAAATAGAATTTAATCTAGAGGGGCGAGATATAAAAAGTTTGATTTATCTATTTAACGCAAATGAAGATGAGAGCTGTAGCTATACGAGATATAAGATCAAAGAATGGAATAGACGTAAGAGTCGTGTATAGAGGAAGGGAGAGAGAGAGACAGAGGATTTTTTTCTGTAACAATAAAGAAAAAAGAAAACATTTTAAACACTTCCTGCGAGTTAATTTACAACAATGGCGATTCGTTTTATTTTAGAAAAGAGCCGATAAAACAATTTCTTGTGAAGCGAGACAAACAAAGATTGTTGAGTTTATTTCGGCATCGGACAGTTATTTTACTTTACTCGCATCGTTTGTTGAACGATCGGGGACAGCTGATGGCGCTAAAAAGTTAATCGAATTTGTGAAAGTAGTCCGAGTGATGATGTGTTAATAATTGATGATAAGATGTCGCTTCGATCGCTTTGTTTTATATTATATGTGTATACTTAAGATTAAATTGTAATTAATGCATTATCATTGAGTCCATATTTTTAAAGGAATAGAAATTCAGCCCATATTTTATGAAATCCTTTTAGGATATTTTTATCTAAACAAATAAATAAAATTGGGAGTGTCTCTTTTTTTAATAGCACCGAAACGGCTATACCGATTTTAACGGGAATTTCACTGGCATTGAGCTGATGTGTTGGGGAATAACTTAAGTTAATTGTATGATAGAAATTAGATTTATTTTTTGTTAGATTCGACGCAGATGAAGTTGCGGCTACAGGAGGTTCGTTAATACAGAGTTAAGGCAGTGAGACTTGCAGAAAGGTGATCAGGCACACAATTACGTCATGTTCCAGTAACATAATATAACTCCACGCCTTTTGCTACCCGAAGGTATAGGCAGTGGCTCGACTCGCCGTTATTATTACATTCTAAATGGGATAGGTGGCGAACCAATTGCCATACCGGGCACAATGTTTTTAGTCATCGATATTCATCACACTTAACTTTCGAAATTAATTTGAAAAAATCATTGGCGTGAGCCAGGTTTCGAGCCCGCGACCTCTGGATTCAGAAGCAGGGTGCTCGACCAATACAACACCGAAACGTTCCAGTACGTTACAGATATGGAACATATCAATCAGTGGGTCGTGTAATGATGGAAACCTTTCCCCACGATAACTGTTCACGCCTTATAGTTAGTTAGTTATGAAGTTAGCAGTCAATATAATTTATTGCTCTATTGAAGCATAAAAACATTGTGATATTTTTAGATATTTGTAATAGCTCTTGTCATGTATTTCGACGATTAATTTGTGTATTTAAGCGTTTACGAGAAGTACCTAAGAGTTGCAAAATTCGCCATCTATTGATACTTTGAGTAGGTTTCATTCCTATAATACACTTTAAGAGAAAATGTATAATTATGACTCGTAAATAAAATTAAATAATGATATTATATTAAATGTTTACATCTACAGTGAATGAAAATATCGCGTGCAAGTATTTATTTGCAATAGATTGGTCCATTTTCTCTCCGAGATAAGTGTTTTAAAGAAACCGCATCTTCTGTAGACGGTCAAGAAATCTAATACTATCATGACTTGAGTCGTAATTGCAGACCAATAACTACTTATTTCTTTTTATATGGAACATAGGAGAAACTGTGATGGAAATTTTGGACTATGTTTGAACAACAAAAATAAGAAAAGTCATTAGTGTATGGATTTGAACCTGAAACCAAACGAGCACATAATCAGTGCAAAGTAATCATCATAATTATACCCTGCACTAAACCTTATTAAATACTAGTATCTAATTAGTAATATTTCCCATGTCCGCTGCTTTGAAACGTTAAGCAAATGCCGGGGAGGAAGGCTCAAGAGTCCGTAAAAAACGATTTCAAGATGCGTGGGTAATTAAAGGCAGTAGTTATGGTGCAATCCACGGCACGCACGAATGACAAACATGGTTAAAACATGTTCAAACGTGGGTAATGAGTGGACGTCCTGGTGCGAGGGGCATCCGTTCTCGGAACTGGTTGGATACGAGGAGCTGACACTAGTGATAGACAGACGGGCGTCAAATACGGGCCCGGACAGCGATCAGATACGACAGAAACTGTACATCCACCACGCTGACTGATTTGAAGGTTACAAAGTTATCTTAGATAAAATTGTGAAAGACTTCGGTACTATTATAGCTTTTAGCCAGCTAATTTACTCTAATCATCAGCTTGTAATAAACAAATAGCTTTTTAAAGCCTTTAGAACTCAGTAATTTTCATATTAAATTGAAATGGGAATCTTATTTAAAATGAAGCTCCAGAATCTGACAATATTTGCAATCGCTCCGCTGAAAATCATAAATTTTCTAGTATACACCAGTTTGAGATTATTATATCAGGTCAATGCAAATAATAAACTACAAAATTTCGAAACATCTAAATGTAGCAATCCAGTTGAGGGCTGCCAAAGAGTTCGCTAATAAAATGAAATAGTATGATGTGACTGACATTCAGTTCTACAAGGGCCGTATGGAGGTATGGTAACGTTGCGAAATCATTTTTTTAAAAATTCGACACTAGCCTCTATTTCGTAACACACGTACTTATACGAGCCCGTCATGTTATGAGCATTGAATACAAACATGAATCATTCACATATAACTGACAACCGTAGCTTTCACGACGTGCACATTCTCAATTAGGTGGTAAGTACTGTCTGCATTTTGGTGATAACTTGTGGCCATAACTGATCGCCTTATTGGTTATGCTATTGACGGTAGAGTACCATTTCCCTGCGATGGCGTAAAATCTTAAGCACTAACTTAATAGTAACTATCTTCAGTGCAAAATAAGGAGAAGAGGGACTTAGCTTGTATCTATTGATTTCATTTAATCTGTCCTTTCGAAGATGAATCACATCAAATTTAATTCAATAAAGCTTTGAATGACAATTAACAAGATAGTTAATACATTATTAAAGTTTTAATTACAAGAGAACACGGACATATCGCCAAGAACGGCCCGATTTCCAATGTAAGTTCTATCATGAGAAGAACCGGGTAGGAAACTCAGACATCAAATACTCTTGTCAGAATATGCAAAACATATATAAATTGTATGGCGTAGAAGCCACAATACTCAATTATCTAATTGATATTCGAAAGGAACACTTAAAAAAGTAAAAAATAATAAATGCTATAGAACGTGCACAAGACCACATTGGATGATGATACTTGAAACCCATTAGTCTTCTCTTATCTATTAAGCAGTAAGTACTCTGTATTAATCTTGCGCGGTGACCACTACTCAGCGAACTCGAATTGTATCAGACGTTCAAAGAACAAAGACTGAATCGACTAACAACTTTGAAATGGACAAAATTGAATTAACAGTACACAAAGTATATGTATGAATACTATTACAATTGTTATTTCCTTATGGATTAAATCATTTAAAATATGAATAAACGCCAAAAAGGCGGGAATGAAGAATTAAGTTAAAGCATGCGCGCGCGCAGACATGTGAAGTAGATACTCAAGGTTATATTAATATTTATAATTGTGTTTAGTAATTTTATTACATATAAACATAATCTTTTTAATGCGCAATTAAAATAAATGTATGTGTGCAAATATTTTAGGGAATTTTAAATTGCTCGATTATCTGCAGCGGTCGATTACATGTATTTAATAAAACAAAATAAATTATGCAAATAAGGGGAAAAGATTGAATTTAAATTAAATTATTTAAAGCACGAAAAATAAGTTGCTGTCAGTTTTATTTTTCAATTTCATTTAAATAATTTTGCCATAGACACACTCGCCATAACAGATGGAATCGCCTGTAAAAATTATACCTATAATGGAATAAATTCATAAACAAATATCTTCCATCACGCAATGAATAATCTAATAATTTGTATTTACTAGGTTTATCAATTAAACTAAAAATAGCTGTTGTAAAAATCGTTTAAAACTGAAGTTTATTTAATCGATTTGATTTATTTTATTTTACCAATCGACAATCTTATGTAGGGGTTATTCCATATCGGATAACATTGAGCATACCATGTGCGATGTTTAACGACATAAGCCAGTTCAGAAATGATTTGCAATAGGAGACCGTTCACGTTCTGTGCTGCCAGTGACATGCCTGCGAATACAAACTATGTATTTAACGTGTAGTTATGAAATTGTCCAACGCGTGCATCGAACCTCAAACATCATGACATAACACAGGTCGTTGAAACCATAAAGATACAAATATATTGAACTCTTATTAACGTTTTATGACAGCGCAAGAATTTATTGTACACAAATATATGTAATCGTCTTTAAAATGAGAAATAAAGATCAATAAATGTCTACCAAAGGTTTTCTGGTGTGAAAGATTTGGTAGACCGTCTTTCCCAATAGACGCAATATCAAAAATAAATCGAAGAGGATTACCATTCAAATTAGCTTTGTTCTAAGTACGAGTATGTTTACTAAAAGTATTAGTGTTGCTTGCCTAACAGATTCTTAAGCTGAACTTTTATAGATGCAATACTCATTCTATAAGATACTCTGTTTAAAGGGATTATTTTCTGGACATTTCTTATTGTACAAATTCCCGCAAAGATTGATTATCGTTACAGAATGGTGAAAACTAAATTTGTTTAAGTAAATAGTAAGTAAGATATTTGTACAGCTAAATAGACGGTTTATTTTGCTTAACAAAAATCTTACTTTAACAAATATATTTCGCCTAAAATTTTAATATTTATCACAATATCAAAATATGTATAAGATAAAATTGGATAGCGACAAACATGTTATTAAAATAAATGATGACCTTTCTATTGTATTTGGATATATTTGAATAAGTTATTCATGGCGATATAAGAGCCCATGATAATGACGTGATTGTCATCTAAGATTATGATAGAATAGATATTTTAAAAATGTATAAGATTCAAAATAACATAGTACCGTTTGCGAATCTCGAATTAATCTCCATAAAAAGACCTTGAACTTAACTTAGTAAACGAATCGTGCGATTTGGTTACAGACATGACAATATTAAGGAATTTAAAAATATCACAGAAATCTTCTGTGTAACAAAAGGCACAAAAGATGGGTCATTATTGGCACGTCGAATTATTTAAATTCCCCTGTTTAAAATGTACATATCCAATATGTTATTAACGAGGCCCGTGATATTTGGCCGGCACGCGCAGAAAGGAACAATATATATTTTCTACCTTTGTGGTATGTGATTCAAGGATGAATACCGATTGCGTGCGGGCTGATCAACGCGGGCTGATTTGCAGGTGGGTCACGCTCGAGTACCTCGCCGTCATGGCGTCATATCCTCAACTGAATTGGCCACTGTAATTAATAAAAGAATTGCGCGCGCGCACAAGGCAACGCTATGTTCGGTAATGGGCGGCAATCTTGATGCGCAACGTTGACGTCTTCATTGAAGAATCGATGTCTATTCGAAAATGTTGCGACTAATTGATTGGATCTAGCATTCCAGCCAGCTAACGCGCTGCCTAGCGAATTCGTATTTCCAACGACTAATTACAGCTAGTCTAGACTACTCACGACTGACTAAATGGAATTAGTCGTTGATAAATTGAATTTAGAGTGAATTTAACAGTGACTACTCGTCACCGACTAGCGGAAATTAGTCGTTGAAAATACGAGTTTGCAAGGCAGCGCGTGAAATAAACTTGATTTGGATCACTGCAACGCACTTACAAGATACTAAATATTGTTTTCAAATGAAACTACAATGAATACATAAAATTCCTCCCTAATGTCTTGTTGATAGATATGGTTCATCGGCTTTTTAATTTAATTTCACGACTCTAACATTTAATGGCATAGGTAGAATTTCAAGTCAATTTAGATTACAAATTTCTTCGACCCGAGACGTATTTAAGAGATAAATTACTGTAAGCAATTTTAACAATAAGCTTATAACTATAAATACGTCATATTGACAATTTTGAAAGCTCAAGGCTCTCAGGGCAGGTATTACACACTAACTACAGGTTACACAGAGTCAAGTGATTGTCTATAAGTTGACGTGTGTTATGCTCAGACAGACTGCCAGATCTCCGGTGCCTTATCGTGGCTGTCATCTGCTACCCATTATGAACGTATACATACAACCTCTGCACACGAAGTCTGCAAGGTCACATGCCTTCTACCAACCTTTTATTTGTAAATTGAATATAACAAATGAATAGTTTACTTCGATAGGTTCAAGGTGCGCCGTGAGAAATCATAGCGTTTACAATTGTAAATATTTTTTTTGTTTATTACTTATGAATAGAAAGTTACTAATGTTTTGTTTTACCAAAGGTCCTTAGATATATATCTACGTATTTTAGCAGCAATTGCATGTTCGTGATTCACGATTATATTTTGCAACATAATCATTGAAAAAAAATGATTAGTTTCGACATATTTGAAACTTAAGGTAAGTTTCCGGTATAGCAAACTGTTAATGGGTTAATATGAGGGTATATCTATAGAGATACATAAGATTGGCCTCGGTGGTCCAGTCCCCACTTCAGAATCAAGAAGTAGTGGGTTCGAAACCTGGCTCACACCAATGACTTTTCGAAATTCTTATCTTTCCTGAAAAATATAGATGACTGGCAACTTTGTGCCCGGTGTATGGCAATAGGTTCACCACCTATTCCATTTAACGGAACGTTAAACATATCGACGAGTCGAGGCTTAACAGCCGCTGCTTAAAAAGGGTAGAAAAAGGCGTGAAGTTATATTATGATACATAATCACAATAAATGTTATCTATAAAGTATTTACTTATCTGAATAAATATAATATCACTGATTTGTCTTGTAGAACCCTTCTGATAGGGGTTGAGAATGTGTTCTTTCACCCCTATAATATTGAACGAGCATTAATAAACTTTAGTAGAGTTATCTGTACAATATCATAAGGACAATAACCGCAATATAATATTGAATCCTTACACAATATTCAAGGGATAAATTGACTCCTTTGAGAGGGAAAATTCGGGAAGATCTGAGGGATATATTTCGATATTGAATTCGTGGGTACTTAATTGAGAGAAGGTAGCGTTCATATTATTATTTTAATTGCATTGTTCTGATTATAAGTAATGTCACATAACACAATAAAAAAAATCTTAATAAAAAATTGATCAAAGCATGAACATATCTTCAACCCTTATCAGTAAATCACATGTTAATTTCAAATTATTTTTAAAGAGTCATTGGGTTTAAATCAGGGATCTAAACTGGAAGAAGAGAAGGTAGGGAAATATCGAAGAAATGGTTATATATTACGAGTAATTAGTTGTAACGGATGACGTTACTAGTGACTATTCCAATGGATGATGGTATATCGTGAGTGGTGCTTCTTCCATGATGGTGGATGAGTGGTCGTTAATGAAAGACGTAATTAAGATCTTGACATTTATTTGTGTCAGCGACAACTGCCTGTCGCTGCACACCGACCACTACAGCATACTGTGCGTACCGTTGTTATATACTATTGATGGCACGTACGTGTACGTGCCATGAGGTGTAGTATCCCTTACACCATTCCCCCCTTAGTTGAAAAAAAATCCTTAAAATTGATCACAAAAGTAAAAAAAATTCCTATAGTTACACAGTACAGTACATAATATCTTTACATGTTCATGTTAATAAACAAGATTAATACAATATTAACATATAATGCTTAATTGGCAAAAACGTGATTTTACAATAAATATTTGTCAATATATCGGTAATTAGAAAAACTAGTTCTCAATGTCAATGTTAATATGATGCCTACATTGCAAAATAGTGACGACGTGATTTAATAACGATTAGTCGTCAACATGCTTTGCGGAAATTGCGTGACATTGTCACAGTCACTATAAGATACACAATATCTTATGATTACGTGTTTTTAACAATTATACAATCCGGTATAGTAGCCGCGTTTTATTGTCTAAACTCTCTACAATGACGTATTTCCCAATTTTTAGGTACAACGTGTAGATCTATCTATCATAGACTTCTTGACGGCCTACGTATCCCTAATTCCTGGATAGCAGCGGATTTTGTTTAAACACAAATAAATTGATCGGGCGGTAAACGTTTGGCGCGCGGAGATATCCGGCTCTGCTACATGTATACCGCCACACCCAGTTTTCCTGCAGCCTTATTCCGGCTCAGGGTGGCACATATCTATAAGCATGTTTCTTACGTGATACTGACATACCTAATCTTGACTTTTGGAGTTCTGGAGTGTACGCGTATGGCTGCGAGAGTTGGAACGTGAGCGGCGGTGGCTAAACCTTCTGTTGCGACCGGCCGCGTTGCGCTCGTTCCGTGTCTTCGTTACGGGAACTCGGCTTCCTTAATATTTCTTCTGTATTTGGCGCCTCTGTGATTCCTCGTCTCGTCTCGCATCTTCAAAGTTTCTTACTTATTGTATCGTATCGGTTCTTTTCCTTAGCACTTGGTCTCTCGTCGCTGTGCTTTTGTGGAGTGAGTACTTTTGACTTCGTCTGACTTCTTCTGCCCTTGTAAACCATACGCGAGGCTGGTCCGTCCAAAAGTTTCGGAAATTGCGAATCGAAGGAAATGCTGTCGCGTTATAGGCTTCAGATTTCGAGTCATTCTTCGATGGACCTTGCGTAGGCGACGGCATTGTGCTGGAGCATGGAGTTTGTGGATGAATTTTTCACAAAAAAAAATAGTGCACTCACGGTGTAACAATTTCTTGGAAGTCGGATTTTTTTGAAGCGTCGGGGTTCACACGTCAGGGTTTCTTGATTGCGTGTTCGTCGGGGTTCACACGTCGGGGTTTCTCCATTGCGTGTTCGTCGGGGTCACCAATGTAACGGTAGGTTAATACTGATGACTGTTCTTATGGTTGATGTCATCGTGAGGCGGATGTTCTTCGGTGATGGTGTGCGTCGTCAGAAGGTTGCGTGTTCAGATCACGTCGGGGGTCACCAGTGTAACGGATGACGTTACTAGTGACTATTCCAATGGATGATGGTATATCGTGAGTGGTGCTTCTTCCATGATGGTGGATGAGTGGTCGTTAATGAAAGACGTAATTAAGATCTTGACATTTATTTGTGTCAGCGACAACTGCCTGTCGCTGCACACCGACCACTACAGCATACTGTGCGTACCGTTGTTATATACTATTGATGGCACGTACGTGTACGTGCCATGAGGTGTAGTATCCCTTACATTATTACCTTATTACAGTTGTGATGCCAGGGTGTTCCAGATACATAACTTATATAAATAGTTATTTTAAATTTATTCACACTTTCAACCTTAGCCTTAAATTCAATAATTTTTTTTTCGCTCTCGTAAAAGAAATTACCATTATTTATAGAATTCCAAAATACAAAAGATTAGCTGATTGATTTCTCAAGTTTTTATTAGCGTTCAACGGCCTCTGCGGATATTTTTTTTTAGACAATAGAAAGTGAAGTTTACTTGTCGATATTAAATTTTATAGGATGGGTACACTGTTTTTTTTTTTTTTTTTTATGGGATAGGAGGGTATACGAGCAGGCGTGTCACCTGATGGTAAGCAACCAACGCCGCCCATGGACACCAGCAACACATATAGTGTTACTGTTGCGTTGCCGACCTTTAAGGGATAGGGGATAGGAAATGATGGGGAAGGGGGGTGGGCCTCCGGGTACCTCTCTCACCGAACGAAACGCGGCATGAGCCACTTTACGTCGGTCTTCTGAGAGGTCGTGGTATTTCACCGGTCGAGCCGGCCCATTCATGCAGCGAACTGCTTGGCTCTACCACTGTTCTTCTTTTTTGAAGGGATGGAGAAGAAGCGGAAGGAACACTGGAAGTATGTCAAGACAGAACAAGAAGACAGTTTATAGACGACTCGATTATTAGTAATGAACTACTTTACTGATAATATGTGAATTTATTTATAAATTAAGAGCCACAAAGTTTGGGTGTTGCAGAAAAAAATGAAATTGGTATTTAGGTACAATTGTTGAATAAACTAATTTGAACAGAAACCAAAAACGAATACTGAATGTGGAACGGTGTTGGTTATGTTGACTTAGGTTTGGGGTTATTAAACTCGCAATTGTGGTTCGCCTTCCGGCTGAGCTCGATTATCATATAAATTACGCAAAAATGACGATTTCAATAAGTGTAGTTGATGTATTGATTGACCTAAGACCTGAAGACAAAATATTTTACTATCAGACTTTTAGCGGAAGTAGTAGCTGAAGGGGATTGAGTGACAATATCTGAAGGATATAATTCTTAGAGCATTGAATGGAGGGAGAGTTACAGGAAAATGAAAGGATAAGAAGAAACTTGGTTACTAAATTTAACGCTTTAATAAAACAAAAGGTAGCTAGACATTTTTGAACTATTATTGTTTTCTTGATTATGATTGGCTCAACAAATTATTCATTAGAATTACTTGAAGACTCCACAGTAACAAGTATACTCATTATCTTTGCATAACTGCCGCTACGCCTTCAATAAGTATTAGGGTCGCAACACATGTAAGTCTTACGCCACGCTTACCAACTGGGCCGTGTTAATAAGGGAGCACGCCCAACTGGGCTGGACGTTTTGAAACTCATATGGCAGTCATCGCTTAAATATCGACAGATACAGACATAAAGAATTGTCGTAAATGTTCATAAATATATAAGCAAACATCAAATATATTTAAGAATATGTCCATTAACACAATATTTTGTAGTATTATTTGAAAACAAATTATGTGCGTTAGTTTTAATATTATGTCTAAAGATGATCTGTTCAAAGTTGGTGTATTTATTAAAGTACATAATAAAATAACTAAACTAAACCATTAGACATTAGATACGGTAAGATCAAAGACTTAACAAATAGAGATAGAGGAGACGATCTGTAACTACGATATCAGATTCGGAGAAACATCAAACCAGTTTGGTCTACGACATCATTCCGGAGAGTATTTAAACACAAGACTGAAATAATGATATTATCATAGATAGTTTAGAATTATTACGAAAGTGGTGGTAAAGTTATTATTTGTGGTTAATTGTAGGAACATCAGACCATGTATGTGTAGGCAAAACCACAATCCAATAGAAATCGCGAACAACCAATGTCCGCAGACACAGATATTAGTCGACAATGTGGTCGTAAAGGTGGAACAGAAACTGTTAATATATGTAGACTACAAATCAATTAGTCATATATATAACTACATATATTTCTTCAATACCATGTAAACAAGCAATAAATTCATACATTATTAAATTCCCATGGCATCATTTAAGCATGAGCCAGGAATGAATTCTTTAGTAGGTCTTGAGAAATATTTGACGACGCTGAATATAATTAGTGCCCTAGGATAGACCCATTGTTATATGTAATAAGGCAGAAGTAGTTTAGACATTTTTGACACATAACCTTGGAAAAAATTATGTTATTTAAATAGACTGTCCGTGAATTATATGATTTAATAGCTATTGCTGATAAATAGGAAAGTGAAGTTTAATAATTGTATTTACATATTATTTAAAATATTTAGTCGTTGTTGTAATACATATCCATTAAACATTAAAAAGGTACAACCAGCCGACATAGATGATTTTTCTTCTGGAAACCAAATACAAAGAAATCATAAAACTCCCATTTAGTAAAATTAACATTTATCGATTAAGATCTGGAATCCTTGATAAATATTAACGTTCTCCAAAATATATGACAGCGCAGTAGCATAGCTGAGACCCCATTAGAGATCTTTTTATTTTTAATAAAAACATTTAGATTAAAATGGACAAGATAAACTGTCTTTAAAAACAGAAATAATGCACTTTATAACTCATCAAGTCGCTATAATGTTTATTAATTACTACGATCATATTTCCCTACATATATAAACAATCAGGTAACTAAAAAGCCATCTCGGTAGCTTCTTGGGGTAACCCATTACTAGTCAGAAGATATTTAACGAGGACACAAAAAATAGTACCCAATATCTGACATTTGTCAGATATTGGGCACTATTTTGGTCCCAGGGTATTTACCCTGGGACCAAAATATTGCATTCGGCGAAATAAAATACAGCTGCCTACACTGTTGTGTGTTAATGTCGTTAAAACCCAAAAGGTGTCCATTCAAACCATCATCCTAAATACGAAGTTACGAAACGTAACTGCTAATTATAAAGACTACATAAATTTTCCACTTGGCTTAAGGTCAAGATAAAGCCCAATAAGGGTGACTGGGAACACCTGGACTCACCCCACATCGGGTACAACTGTGCCGTATGTGTTAATAGTTTGATTGTGGGGACAATAAATAGTAGTTTATAAATAGATTTTCATAAAATTATTCCGATAACTGTTGGCACGTGGCATTTTATATTAAAATGGGCATCTCTCCAAGATGTGTTGAACAGTAGGGCAAGTTGGCATGGCAGTCGAACAATCACAAGATCTGGTGTTCTTTTGGTGTTGTTCTGATATATTCTAAGTATTGTTCTCTATTTCGTACTAGCCATATTAGGGTAGTAAGGTTTAAACCTAATCAGATTCAGTACCTTTCTGAAATATTTTGATCCCTTTTCAAATTATTGAAGAATCGATCTTTTCAATAATGAAAAAAATAAACTGATTAATCTTCTTGCTAAAGACTTAAATGCTCTTGAGAAGACTTTCATTTTAGCGATTTAAGCAGAGTAGAGTGAGAGAGTAACAAACAGGTAGACAATATTACTTTCGCATTATTAGGTTAACTAATTAATAGATATATTAGTAGATAAATTGTATCATATTTTTTTCATGTCCACAAACATTTCCAAACAGACAAACAAACAGAACACCCATTAACCCTGACATTAGTTGTGCAATGCCAACACAATCACCGGCATCAGCGCGACGAGAAAACTTGCAAAGTGAAATTGTACGAAGACGCTATTGTTTTGCTATCATTATCATCCTTTCACTTTCCATCATAGAAAACCAACAATTCCTCGTAGACGGGGAACTGTAATACATTATTGTATATTCGATAATCGGTTTGATTCGTAACACGCTCTTGTATTCATAATACAATCATATCTAATTATGATTTCTCCTGTACGACTTCTATACATCTTGGTACAGATCGATGTCGTTTTGGGATTGAACCTTCGCCAAACATTTTTCTTACATTCCATTTTTGAAAATCTTATAGAGAGATTTTCAAAAATGGAATGAAAAAAAAAGAAACGTAAAAGTACGAAGTCGCCCCAACAATGAGGTTAACATATTTGTCACGCATGCAAGCATTTATAAAGCATTAGAAATTGGAAATCAGTCACACCGGACAGATTTGGTACGTCCGGAATTAGTTAATTACACGCCGGTGTGATAATGTAAATACAGCGTGAACCTTGACACGCTCGTGCGTGGGAGTGTCTATTTATACAAAATATAAAATTAAAAAAGATTTCTCCATCATATACACGTATACAATATGTCAATTAAAAATAACTGCATTGTCGTCATGTCACTTGGGTAATTTTAGAAGTTTAACCGTAGTGGTACACAGTTATCTAAATAAATGGGCCGGCTTGACCGATGGAATATCAAGACCTATCATGGCTCATGCTGCGTGTCGTTCGGTGAGAGAGGTATCTGGAGGTCCAAACTCTTCAATCTCCTCCTGCATCTCACTCTCTATCCTATCTCAAAAGTCGACAACGCAACTTTCTTTGTTGGAGATAAATGCATGTCCCAAAATGTTTTAAATTTTATAGTAAGAATAAGAATTGTTGAAGATTATATTCTATTAATATAAATCAGTTAATATTATGTTCGTAAACTGAGTCGAAAATATTTAATTGTTATTGATCATTTGATGTATTTACAGTTAGGTGGTAGGAATATTGGTAGACATTAGGTATGGCGCTGATTGATATGTGGTTGAAGGTGGCCACTCAGAACTGGTATTTTAATCATCTCTAGATGTGATAACGTTATAGCTTTAAGCCGATCTTATTTTAAGCTATCTAAGCTTGATGTGTGGTTATTGCCTATAATAACTTCATTCAGAAAAAAAAATGGATTTTAAATTTATTTTATGGTTTAAATTCTATTTTTTATTAAGTCTACCTGTTTTTATTAATAACATCAATGTACTAGGGGTTTTATTTCCAATGAAAGACAAATATTGGTGTTATTGTTTTTTAAAAACTAAGAACACATATTACACTAAGGGAGTTATTCGTAATACCCATTTATAAGAGATTTTTGATATATTATTTGTCTTCTCGAGTGGATTGTTATATTAAATACGATAAGGGTTACAGACCCTGATATCAATATTATTTATACTTACATATAGATAAAATTGAATTGCTTTCCGCTCCAATCATATTAAAATAACATAACTTCACTCCTTTTTCTACCCGAAAGTGTAGGCAGTTAATTCGGCTGTAATCTCTAAAATTGCTATAACGATTTTGCCGGGACTAGCTACTAGGCAGGCAAAAAACGTTTTTATTTATTTATTGCTTCTTGATATTTATTGTTTCAGATATCTGTGGACTTGGTTGGTGATAATGACATTACTATTGCTAAATTACGTAAACTCCGGCACCTGACAACGGTCGCGAAAACCAGTCGAGCCGCCCGCGCATCGGACCAGTTTAGCTCGAAGCAAGGTCCCGCCGCAGACCCGGTCACTTCCACACCGCTTGGGAGCGTTAGCCTCTGTACACCTCGTTTATTATATCTGCTTAGCCAACCCTTGGATACAATTACTACATGTAATGATTAGATCGACTATTGAATAGAGGTAGGCGGGTTCGATCCCGATCCGAGTACATTTGTATGGCTTCTAGGGATTTTTATCTCGTTGTCAACTTTCCATAAAACAAGTTAGTTGCATAGTTTCGAAAACTTGATCGTGCTAACTGTATTATTTTTATAAATATATGACGTATTCAACCTCAGCTTAATCAGATGTATTAATTATTCAGCACTTGACTTGATTAAGATGTAGGTATATAAATATATAAACTGACGGACAAATGTGAAACAATTAGTTTGATGTTACCAACACCTGAAATCTTGGCTCATATTGATGCAGTAACACTTCTTCCTTAAACAATTCTGACGTAAACAAACAAAACAGATCGAATAAATTTGTATACTCACATGCGCATAACATTTGGCAACAAATAATAAAAAAATATTTTTACAATATTTAAAAATCACTATATCTTATGATTACAAGATATTACTAAATACACATAATAAATTTTGAAAGAATTGTGGACACATTTATTGTATATTTTATTAGTTACGCGCTTTGAGTGGATCATCCATAACTATCTTAGAGATTCCACTAAATCTTATTTACAAATTTACAACTAATAAAACTGATAATTGGTTGAGAGACATCCAGGTCACACTCACTCACCACACAGAGATATGTTTCATTTATAAATATTTTATTTTTATGTCGTCTCCACAGCGTTTACTTCTGTTACTACATAATCTCTGGACAACATATCAGGCTATCTATACAAATAAATAAAATCGGAGTCCGTCTGTTCTGGCTATTCTCTGAAACAGCTGAACCAATTTTGTAAAGATTGTCACAGGTAGCATAGGATAGATAGGTTTCACAGGAATTTATATTTATTAAATTCCATACAGGCGAAGTATTATGAAGTTAATAATAGTTCAACAGATGTTTTTTAAATCAATAATAATTGTTATTTTTAGTGTTTTTTTTTTGCTTTTATTTAATGTGGAACTAATTATTATCGGCCGATCAAGATACATTTAATATTATTAAATGTTAAACATCCCCATAATGTATATACACGTAAAACAACAACATGTGTTACTGCAACCAGGGTTGTCAAAAGGGATAAAATAAATTCTACCCTTTGAGAAAAACAAACATAAAAAACTATTTCAAGGATGCTCGTTCTTCGTTTACAATTTCTACACTTTCATATTCAAAGAATCTCACTATTAGAAAAGCAAACAAAATTCGTAAACATTTCGAATAATTCATTCGGAATATTTCTCTAAAGAGTGCTCACTCTTGTAAGTAAAAATATAGACTAGCAAAAAGAGACACACATGTATCAATATCCGTCTTTCTAGATAGCTAGACTGAGCTCAAGATAGATTAGAAAAATAAACAAATATTTAAATTTAAAATAACTAATCAAACCCTTAACATAATATTTAAATATAAAATTGAGTCAACCTTATCCACAACCTTGTTCTTAACATAATGTTAACGAATGCTCGGTCCAGTCCACCCCAACTCCCCCTACAATGGTCGTCGCGATCACCATGGCTCTGGGGCGCTGCATGGTTGTGGCATGGTCATCACGTGATCGTTCCGTGACCCACCACCCTTATACAATTGATTGGCAACTTTCATGGCTTCGTCAGTATTTATGGACGTGAAAATTTGCGGGCACTCGGTATACGCGTGACCGTTATTTTGTTCGCGGAATAAAATTATTTTACCCAACTGCGGCATAAGATGAGTTATGTTATTGTGTGTACGTAGTGGGTATATTATAGATTTATTAGACATACTCTGTAGAATACACATTTAATTGGTTTCTAATTTGACCATGCGCATCAGGAAGTCGTTTTTCTTTAATGTTTCAGTTATTATTTGTGAAGTGTTGACGCCAAGTAACTTGCCGAGTGAGTATTAGGAACTGAGAGTCTCAAGACGGGATGCTCACTCGTACATGTCAAATTATACTGCTTTTTATTTAACTGTGTTATTATTCAAGGGTAGAAGTTTATGAGGATTAGAGCAATCATTAAACTAACAGAATACATCATAACTCTTAAACATTCACTTATTATTAAAATATTAATAATTATAACACAATAAAAAGTAGCCCGAGAAACTAAATAATATTAGAGACGCATTTATACAAACAAAAAGAAATCATTATTATTATTATTATACAAATATAATTAAAGTGTTATTGAATTGTATAACTCGTTTCCGAATATCAATCTCTAGTTATATTTTCACCTATTTATGTAACATTTGAATTATATAATGAAGTTTCATATATTTATAATACTATATAAATATATATATTGCCGTTTAAAAGGCGCAAGAAATAAATTATTAGATTTACATAATTTAAATTATTTACGAAATAAAAATAGAAAATAACAATCTAACCGGTCAAGCTACAAATTGAAGCTCGTATGATATCTCAAGACGTACGACTGTTTTAGTTGATTCATCTCATTCATAGCAAAACCTGTTTATATTTTTCATTATTAATAATATTAAATGTTTTAGACGACATATATATGAAGTTTTTTTTTTTTTCATGTGTTTTATATGTTCTCTTTACAGACACTTCAAAAGTTATATGACGAAATGTGTCCAATGTCTGGTAATGAGCTCTTTAGCTACTTCTTGATATCAAATCTCTTTATTACCTCAATATGATAAGAGCTGGGCTAAAATAACAGTCAATTAAAAAATATCGTAGGTAATACTTAAACACAACGATTATAAAATTTTAAAGAAATAATCACATTCTTTAAAAATTTTGGTAGTTTTTGGCATTGTTCAGTATTACGCAAGCAAAACACACTAGCTAAAGTAATTTATATATATTAATTTTTTTTATCAATAGCACACATCATTAAGTATATACTAGTAGAAAATGTTTATTTCAATTTAAAATAATGTTTATTATAATTTGGATGTCTAAAATCATGTTTAGTTACTAATATCAATGAACAATCATCTCACCCACGATCCCGTGGAACCCCAGCGCTTCAAACGTTTCCCGAAAATGTTTTGACACTGCGAAAGACAGGACACCGAGGTGGCCGGTTGTATTTTGTTAACCAGACTGTCACACCTGTCCAATGTCATTTTACACAATATCACTATCAAAATTACACAGTCAAAATTCAAATTTTCACCAGTCTATATATTTTTTATCTGATATAGTATGTGTTCAATGTTTTTAATAACATTTGTTCCGTTTTCGTATGTAAATACGTAAGACAGACGAGCGTGTCGCGACGCGTGCGGCCGCTCTGCCGGCTGCCTAGCGAATGGTGTCTAATACGCGTTTTCCCAAGCTCTCCAAACACTTGTACAATACGCCCGCCCTCCAAAAAACCGCCCAGAGATTTGCGAACATAATCTTTTACTGGAAAAAAATTAAGGTCGACTTGACAGTTTGAAAGTCGATTGGTCTGGTGTTTCTAATGAAATTGTCAGGATTTGTGGGGTAAATCAATATACCATTTTCGGCTAGGTGGTCTGGAGGTTGAACCACCCACCCGCGTCTGTCATTACATTACAAGTATCTTATTCGAATCCTCACGCTGATATTTGTCACTTCATTACTTGTATAGTCAAGTAAAACTTAGCAGGTTTAAAAGGCGCGATGGTATACATTTCCCAGGTCCCAGGCGGTATTGTGCACTTCCAAAACACACAGCTCCGAGCTCCGAGTACAAACTTTTTATAACATCTGCTTCATGAACATATCAGTACTGTACATGTCATTGTGAAATGCAAATTAATGAATAAAGTATTTGAACACACTTAAAACACACGTACACTTAAGTACTGTCTTTACGTTCATATTTACACGACAGCTGTGACCATTATAGATAAGAAAAGTAACAAATACATATCTAACACTTATCTAATAGTAATAACCATAAATGCCTAGCACATGTCACCGGAAATAGCATAGAGTGCGCCGTTCACATCCGCACGTAGCGGTCACGGGTCGCTGTTCGTTAAAATTATTAATGTACGCCGTTTATTAAAAGAAAGTTGCATAAAAGCGTTTTAAAAGCTTTAAAAACATCTATTATAGATGACAGTAGAAAGGATTTAAAATTTATATAACACTATTATTCGATTACTTAAAGTATTTTTTTGTCTATGCTTATGAGAAGACATCTTCTGTTGTCTTACGCAAACTATCAGAGCAAGATCTTCCTTTACTTAACACCAATGATATAGATAATCGAGATTTATAAATGGAAGTCAGAAAGAATATTACCTAATTTGTGACGCAATACAGGTAATTAAACTTGGATCCTCGGAACTTGAATTCGGACTGCCGAATCACCTCGCTATTGAGGCTTACGAAACAATGATACTCGGTCACACATGGGAGTAGATACATTGTAACTATTCTTTAGGGCAATGCCACGCCACGTATTTGAAGAAAAGTTAATGGTATAGGCAGCGGTTGTTACACTTTACACGTTACTGGATACGTCTAATTACGTCATAAATGGAAAAGGTGGCACAATTTATTACTAAAAATAACGTAGGTAACAGTGCACAAATATTACTGTCTTCGATATTTAAAAGAATTCCGAAAAATGCTTGTTCCGAAGCCAGGACTTCTAAATTCGAAAGCGAGGTGCTCAACCTCCGGACCACCGACACCACACAGGTAATTTATTTTATAATTACAAGACACGTAAGGTTTTGTTATTTATTAACTGTAAAGTTTATCACACGCTTAATAGTTTAACTAGCGAATTTTATTGCAAGAATGATAATATTCAGTTTTTATTGTGGCAAATAAAAAAAATTACGTGAAAGATGTCACTTATACGAGTTCACGGGGAAATTGTTTTATTTCACAATAAATTAAATTAAGTACTTGTTTATTTATTATAAGAAGGTTATAAACTCTTAGTAATTTAATAATTTTCTATAATATTATCCACAGCTAAAGAAGAATATCGGCGTAAAGTGGCTCTTGCCGCTTTTTTCTCGGTCATAGAGGTATCCGCACTGAACTAAGTGCAATCCGGTCCGTCAGTCACTCACTCTTTCGTAACAGTTCGTTTAATTCCGACTGTTTTCAGACCTTCGGCTTCAGCCCAGAATTTGGCCGAAGCCGAAGTTCTCGCCGAAGAAGGATTTTTGGCCGAAGGTGGCCGAAGCCGAAGCTTCGGTCGGACACTATAAATTACACACATTTTTTTATCAACCGTACAAATTTTGGTCATTTAGTTAGTACATTAATTTTGACGACGTTTAATGGGAGGATCGATGTAATTTTTTGATATATATTTTCTGATAAATCTGTTTCAGAACGAAAGGAGTATTGGAAAACCGAAAGTTAATAATAATAATAGTTCTTTTATTACACATTTTTTATCGAAAACGGCACAAGTCCATCACGGTAGACGGGATAGTATAATCGTAGCGAGACTATGTTAGGTATTAATTAGTTCTAGCAGATATAACGGAAGCTTTCGTAATTTGCTACGCTCTGTGAAAACCTTCAGGGTGTACATGATAAGAAACGATGCCTTCTTTTTTTTTAAAACTACTTTAATATTATCTAGAATCTATACTTAATAGTTTTGCGATCTTTTTAACAAAACAACGCTCTAACTGATACATATTGCTTTGAAGATGTATTATTTAAGTGAGTGAATAAAGCTTCAATATCATTACACCAAAAATAGAAATACATTTCAAAATTACTAGAACAAATAGCAGACTGAATAAATGTATTCAATAAAAAGTTGGACGGAAATTCTTGAAAATCACATATTATCCGTTACGTTAGGCATAATTAATTGTTCTAATATGACAGATAAATTTATTATGACAATAGGTTTCACCGCCATATTCCATTTGGTATGTAAAAATACGGCCAGCCGAAGCTTAACATAAAGGCGTGAAGTTATATAGCGGGTGGCGGGTTCGTGAAGGGCATAGAACAACGTCGGTTATAAAACAATCTCGAGGCGAATCTCTGAATTAATGACAGCGTGGCCTTGTGCCATTTCACTGTTACCGAAGCATAATAATAATTCTCTAATAGATTTATGTATCTGTGCAATTAATTAACGATCATATCATTTTATTAACATTGCAATTAATTTAATTAATGATATTTATACATTCGTGTTTAGTCCGAAAAAAACCGACACGAATTCATGACAAGAATTGTTTTGAAAGTCAAAGAAGCGAGTGATGTAAGAATCGTGCCCTATTCTCTTTGCCAACATCGCAAGGGAATTGGCTTGAAGTTATATATGTTTAGGTAATTTACGATCGAACTGCGTATACCTCTCTCAGCGAGCGAAACGCGACAAAAGCCACTTTACGTCGATATTCTGAGAGGGTGTAGCATTTTATCGATCGAGCCGACCTATTCGTGTAGCAAACTGCGAGACTCTACCACTGCTGAAAGAAGATGGATTCCTAATTATGAAGTGGCTATTGTGTTCTCTTTTATTCTCCTTGCAGACTCTTTTTTTTACGATAAATCTACACAGGTTAGAGATTAGTTAATATAAATATAGCCTTCTATTTGAGCTATATCCTTTGTTATAAATAATTCAATTTGTTAGCTTAGATTCCACGTCTGCAGGTTGGATAAATTAAATCTGAACAAATTTATTTATAATCCTACAATTTCAGACGTGATGGTTATTTTTGATACAGACGCAGTAACCTATTCGTCTTTAGAGGATAAAGGTAGATGTAAATATTATAAAATATTTCGAGATATCAAACCGACTTCAAAAAGGAGGTGGTTGTAAGTTATGATGTTTATTGGCTCAGTGGTGTCGACATTTGGCCACAATATTTTTTAATACAAGCATACATTTTATATAGTATTGTAATAAATTTATTTATTGCAGTACTTGTGCATCTTTGATTTTTCATGTGTTGTTTGTGTAATTCAGTCAGTCAACAACAAAGTCAGTTTAATTTTTATTTTCATATATAATCTCGGTGGTCCAGTGGTCGAGCACTCCGCTTCGAATCCTGGCTCACATCAATGACTTTTCGAAATGAATTTCGAAAGTTATGTGTAATAAATATCGATGACTGAAAACTTTGTGCCAGGTATGGCAATAGGTTCGCCGCCTATTCCATTTGGGACGTAATCATAACGGCGAGACGAGGCTTGATAGCCGCTGCCTATACCTTGTGGCGTGAAAAAGTTGTGTTAATATTTCTAAAACATTTTATACATATAAAACAAATAGATTTATGCAAAGTATCAGTATCCATATATTTATGTACTGTTATACTCAACCAGAATTCTGTTTAAACAGACGGACTTGCAAATGTTTCATTTTTCATTTCAAGAACGGTTCCGCGCGAAGTGTGAAGGTTTAATACATTACAAATAATGTTGGTATTGCTCAAATCCTTACATTAATCTTATCTTTCAAACAACATTTAGACAATTAAAACTAAACAAACTAAACAAAACGGTAGACTGATGCGAAGGACATGCACGTTATAAATGTGTCGACCTCAACACGTTATGATGACACCTGATGATAGATTTACCACGGCTGAATGAATGCAGGCGTGGGCTAAGTCCTGGCTAGATCTCGCGTAGGATAAGGCTAGACATTAATCTTTAAAGACAAACGTTCAGTGTTTAGTTAAAAACATTCACTATTTAGTTATTTTCATTGGAACGTTTGAGTTATGCCATATTGTCTTGCGTCTTTGGATAATATTCATTTTGATATATTAAGTGCAAAGGATTTTAATCCACTTATAGAATTAATTTCTAATGTTAAATAACATTATAACTACTGGGACTCTTATATTTATTACGAATGAGGCCGCTGCCTACCCTCCATGTTATTAAGTTACAAAAACCCATATGTTTAAATGATTACTGAACGTGCATATAAAAATCGATTTTTTATTTTCGAAAGTTATGTGTGATATATATCGATAACTGAAAACTTTTTCCCCGGTATGGCAATAGGTTCATCGCCAGTTCCATTTGGGACGTAAACATAACTGCGAGACGAGGCTTAACAGCCGCTACCTACACCTTCGTGTAGAAGGTGTAGGTGACCGTCGGCGTGAAGTTATGTTATTTAAACCGAAGTAGCCTTAGACACGTGATGTCCGTGCGTGGGAAGCAGCAGGCGCAAGCTAGTCAATAATAAATAATCCCTCCAGGATACACACGCGTGCGACATCTTAGAAATTACAAATTAGTCTAATTTAGTGTGCCATTTGATATTGATGATATTTTTAGATATTTGCTAAATATAAGTGTTTAAGGAAGTAAAATGCTAGTTCAGAAATAAATGTGCACCAATTCGCCTTATGCTCTTTAACGCCTGGTA
Organism: Euproctis similis; assembly: GCA_905147225.2. NCBI lineage: Eukaryota > Metazoa > Arthropoda > Insecta > Lepidoptera > Erebidae > Euproctis > Euproctis similis. The sequence goes on from LR990116.1 coordinate 17,359,609, forward strand.
AGTTTAGAGCTACGTTGAATATAATCTATGGCATCACAAGTTATTAGTTATGCGTGGCAATAAGTTAATTTTATTGTAGATTTAAGCTAGTGGTTTCATGCAACTGCGGTCCTAGAAAAAACTAAAAAATAACCAACAGAAAAGGTCGAAGTGTTCGAGAAAAAAAAAACCTTTGCAATAGTATAAAATGCAATAATATAAGTACACACATAAAAAAGTTCTATATAATAATTGCTTTTTTGTTACTACACACGCAATTTCTTTCGTGTAACTTATAGTCAGATATAAAAAAAAAATTCTTCACTTATTAATACTTACACATAACTTTATTGTAAGTGGCTGAACTCAGATTGAGTCTATAAAGAGTAAGTGGTCCAAAATTTTGTTTACCTATATGAATTCAATTTAATTTACACAAAAAATCTAAATATATTGGAAAAAATACACCAATTGAAGTACCACACTGGAGCAGGTATTACCTTAATAGCCGTCTAAAAATACAGATGGGCAATAGGTTCGCCACTTATTCCATTTGGAAGGTAAACATAACGGCGAGACGAGGCTTAACAGCCGCTGCCTACACCTTCGGGCGGAAAAAGGCGTGAAGTTATGTATGTATGTGTATTAAGATAAATACAGATGATATTGCATCCGATCACTACGGAATATCCTGTATCAGAAGTTCTTGAAAAAACCACAAAATATATAATTATAATTTTATTAAGGCGGTTTTCTAATAAAATAGATGAGGAACCTCGACATGATACAGTTTTATAATCGACGCGTCCTCTGCGAAGACCTCGGCTGGTGCATTTCTTTGTTCCACAATTTATCGACGGTTGTATGTAATAATTCTAAAACTGTGTAACTGTGGACCGCGAGCATGGTCATCGGTAAATCAGGTGCGCGACATTGTGTTGCGGTGACCACGAGTTGGCCATTTTGAAAAAAAAATACACAGATTATACTCGTTGTTATAATTTTTAAATATACAGATTTAATGGGCAAGCTTTCACAAGTCAAACAGTCTTGGGATATCTAAATACTATACAAAACATCCAATACATCTGCATGCATACGCTGGTAGAAGTAAGTAACTCTCGTTAGACATTTGGGAAAATATAAAAAAATATAAAAATGGGCTCCGAGTGCTCGTACACTTTATAAAGATCTTTCAAAGAGATTGATTGAGGCCTCTCGCTACCAGAGCTGGCCTATTCTTCTCACAGAGGATTAGCATTGCCAGTCAGCGTGGCAATGCGGCCTGTCTTCCGAGCATGCTCCCAGTAGAAAAAGATGCGGGGAAAATTATTTTCAGCTAGTTTTTTAATTGTATATATTGTAAATAATGTAATTATTTTAACATAAATACAACTATAAGAAACAAATAAAACCCGGTCTCAGAGAAAGCTTGATAACCGATAGCTAGTGATTAATGAATCCGTGTATTTTAGTGATTATAAACAATTTTCAGACGATTAATTAAATATAGCAATTTTATTATTACAAATTTATTTCTGAAGAAAACAAGCTCGGACAAGACAGAGTTGTTAAAATGGTGGTCACTCTACTTTAGACCGCATATAAATAACTCACAGAAACGTAAATATCGCGTCTAATCTATATGTTTTATTTTAGTTGGTTGATTAATTACAAAACAGATATATCAACCGACAAATGGGCTTTTTGTTTTTAGACAGACAGAGGTATTTTTATATTCCCTAATGTAAGACGAAATTAATGAGAAAATAACTATTAATTTAGAAACATCCTCAAAAGTCTTTAAAATAGTTCTCTTCTAGAAATTCGATATAAGTATAACGTAGGACAGATAATATAAATACCGACCTGAAATAAATATTTAAATACAAGTTAGTTTGTGTAGAAAGTGTAGGCAGTGGTTATTAAAGCCTAAACTCACCGAATTTAAAAGTTCCTTATGGAATAGGTGGTACTAACGAATAATGAGTGTCGTGGATCACAACCGAAATTGAATTAAACCGTGAAAAATAGGGAAAGCAGGAGAGTTTGATCTTGATAGAGTTGTATAGTTAAATTATTTAAAAAAAATCCGCGCCTGCGGATACATTTGCTTCGGAATATTGTAAGCAAACTTAAAAGATGCAATGACTGTACAACACAGCTTCATGCCGAGTCTTTTGTGGTGTAGGCAGAAAAAAACGCACAAGACGAAGAGTTTCCCTCTGAGTGATTTTATTAGGTACTTAAAAGAACACGAGGGTTATTGTACTCAGTAATTTGTTTTATAAACATGTAAGAATTTTAATTGCTGAATATTGGTTTCAATAAATAAACGAGAAATTAATATTATCGTATTCCAAGAAAACTTCAAACAACGTTTAAAATTAAATATTATTGATATCTCGATACGTTTTTGAGTAAGTTTAAACAAGATAAATGTATGATTGTGATCGCAATACGTTGTTCAGAACACACTGGAGCAAAAAATCCTCCATGTAGAAACAAAGACCATTTTTGAAAATAAATTACAATATTTGTTAATATAAATATTGTTCAATATCAAATTCCAAAAATATTATGTCGACGTCTTAATAACCTTATGATCTGGCATTTTGTTATGTCTACGTGTTTCTATTCTAGGTATAAATAGGAGATCTTTTTGGGAAGTTTAAGTGAGCGATATCGATTCGTACTTATAAAGCATTATTTGACGCTGTTTACACCTTTAGATATTGAAGTGGATGTGAAGGCTTTAAGGCTTTTTTTGGAAACTATAACTTCTTCATTAAGAATACTCCGTATTATGTCTCCGTAAATTTTTCTACAGTTAGGTAAGGTCGTCAGTACCTACTCCTGACGTATTCGCACGAGACTTATAAATAAATGCACAAATTATTGAATGGCACGTGACAGTTGATAACGTCACCTGCGTAGTAATGAATAGTATGGATACGCCGAGAATACGCACGTCAGCGTCATCACGGTGCGCTACTCTTGTATTATTATATACGCAATACGAATTTTGCCAAGTTAATTTACAACTCATATTTTAATGTGCATAATCAAATTAATATAAATTAGTGGAGTTCATTATTGTTAATTATGTGGTAAGTTTTGTTTATATTTTAAAACATTAAATACGTGTACTCATACATACTGTAACTGCAACGTCTCAGGATATTGAAAACATACCTGTAACAAAAGCAATAAAGTTTATTTATTTGATCTACAACTAATTAATAAAATAAAATACTAAAATAAGAAAACCGCGTTTTGCATTGCATAGTATGTGCCTTGTATGTATCTTGCCTCGTCGTATCCGGTGTACAGCCTGCTTGTCTCCGAATCTCGTCATCATCATCAGTTTAAAATCCACTCACCCTATCTATATCTGTATTCTTAAGTTAATAGAGATAAGGATACCAACACAAAGAGAATAGAGATTAGATTTTTTGGAAACTATATATTAAAATAATATAGTCACTGACAGTTATTTATCTATCAAAATTGTAGCTGATAAAATGAAAGTAAAATACTTTGTTATAAAAGTATATCCTTTTATACTTGTTAAAGTTTTACACTGAATGACTTTTAACATTTACAAAAATAACAATTCCGCGCGAGTGACTGAGTAGATACATTCCTGGACCGATCCCGTCTGACATTTCACTTCTGAGAAGCATACTTGTTGCCTACATCCCAAAGGAATAACCCACTTGAAATATCAAATAATATTTTGTCGGAATATATCCTTACAGTATAATAAATGTTATATGATAAATGTATATGTAATATTTTGAGTTAATACTCATTGCAAAAATCTATCTTGCAAAAATATTTGAAGACTACGTTATAAGTTAATAAGATTGTATAAAGTCAGTTTTAGTCTGAGAAATTCTAATTTAATTACTTTCATAAAATTGGACAAATAACAGCTCAAGTGTTCAATAGCAAATTAAAAGAAAGGAAACACCTTTAAAACTATAATTTTGTTGGTTGTATTAACCATAAGACAAAACTGGTTACACCTTCCCACTCAGCGAGTAGGCGATGCAGTCGAGATTGATTTGCAGTAAATGCGGTTAAATAAATTGAATTGGTACGACTGGGACTCGAAGACTAGCGTAGACTTAAAATTACTTAAAAGTCAAACAAATATTTTGTTGGATAATTGAGTACAGTGATCTCAAAAAAATCATTGGCAATTGAAAAGGAAATGATAACCAAATTGTCATTGTTTTCAAAGTTAATACTTTATTATGGCTGCACACATGGCTGCGGCTGTTAGTTGTTGGCTGCTAGGTTTGATTTAGACATAGCTAATAAGGATTTTGACATCGTGATCTTACTTTTTAATAACTATAGAGTCGTAACACATTATACAAGAGCCAGTACTGAATTAAATTAATAATGGAATATCATTACACATTTAAGGTATAAAGGTACAAAAGCATACAGTGCCAAGAAAATCTTTTCCTGAATAATAAATATACCTGGCTTACATAAACTAGGAGGACAAATTTATCGATTGGCATTGTCAGAGCTAAATAAAAGTCATGTCAGAATTCGCTCAGGTCTTACTGCTTATCTCTCAAGAAGTAAAGTTGTGTTATTGCAAATAAGAATATTTATTAATTACTGAAAGTCACAAGATTGATTGAACGTTCACGGCCACAGTTGGACCCAGAGCGTGGTGTAGTCACAAGGCCTAACAGACGTCAAACTGTCATCCCACTCCTCGCCCACAAGTCCTGGTAGGCAGCCTCTCTTGATCTGATCGTTCCTAACACATGTAATAGTGGCCAGCTGGAGTGTGATGAGAACACTTATTTCTTTCAGTATCTAGGTTTATATTTTAGAGATAATAAAATTTACTATCAAAGAATTAATAGTCTGGAATACGTTGGTATTTTATTTAATTGGAGTAACATCATTTAAACTTGATAATAATGTTAAACTGCCGGTTTGTACTTTTGCAGAATTTTCGTAGTCATGATCATGGTACCGTAACCAAGTACCTACCAAAAAGTATCCTTGAAGTGAAAGTATCTATTAAAGTCAAATAAATAATATCATATCCTTAAATCCCAATCAAGTAACTCTTACAAAATTTCGTAAAAAATAACAGCCCTTTATTCTGAACAGTTTTATGTCTCCTTTTAGTTGACGAAAAAAAATCACCGAAATAAAATAATGAATAAAAGAAAGAAGAATACAAAGTCAGCATTTTGTTTACAACAGATTCGAACCCGAACCGTTCGTACTTATTCTACGGTAAATTAATTTTATTGTGACACCTAATCGCTGTGTACAGTCGTAAAGGCTGAACAGGCACAAGCTCTTTGTACTGAGCGAATAAAACGAAACAAAAATAGTCCTTCTGCCCTGTTTATATTCTAAAAGCAGACGCTTAGGTTTAATCATCGAATTTCCTTTGAAAGTACGGCTTATAAAACACATAACAAAGCTTCACGCCCTTTTCTACCTGAAGATGTAGGCAGTGGCTGTTAAGACTCGACTCACCGTTATGTTTACGTCCCAAATGGAATAGGTTGACTTGGAATTAAAAAACCTCAGGCGTCAATTATTCTGATGAAGCTTTGATTTAATTATTTGGTCTAACTATAAAGTAACTTATTTCAGGATTCGAACCCGGCATCATCTGGATCGGAGCAACAATTTTACCAAAATTGATACAAATAAGTTACAGATAACGTCAAATATTAACTGGTAATTGTTTTTTTTTTAAGAACACAATCAAGTTTTAAGCATTACTTAAGTTATTACTTATTTTTATTCAAAGTATCACTCAATGCCGTTTAGTTCTACCATATGGCTAAACGAAGATCGTAAATAAATTTTCAATAAAAACACCACCAGGAAAAACCTAAATATTAAACAATTTTATCGATCTGCTTTGATGAGAAAACAATATAAAACAATAAGATTTATTATTATAGTATTTTTTAGCATTTATCGCCCCTCAATTTACGATAAAGAAGGGGAAAAGTTAAAATAAAATAAAACTGTTACATGCAATAATTATTTTTATTGTGCGCTGCATTTATTTTATAACACGTGATCATATTTGTTTTGACGTCAAATCACGAGGACATAAATTATTTCAGACGACGGAAAATATTTACAATGACTGTCTTCTTCATGATCTTACGAGAGGGAGCGAGGCGACTGGAAAAAATATTGTTTGGTGATCAATAATAATAATAATCTAGTGGACTACGTGTGCTATGAATATTAGATAACGGATATACATGCATACTTTTTTTTCAAATACTTACTTATAATACATAAAAAAACACCCAGACGCCATACAAACATTCATGCTTGTCCGACCTCTAAAAAGGACAGCCCTTAACAATGAGGGGGATGAAAAATAGGTGCATATCGCCGATATGCACACAAATTTCATAAGAATCGGTCAAGCCGTTTCGTAGGAGTAAGTAATAAGCACTGTGACACGAGATGTTTTTATATTAGATTAAGTATTTTTCTTTAAAAACAAGTTTTTTTCATTTCTCCTTTTCTCGTAGCTCCTATTTCAAACGAAGAAAATTTTCCAGGCACCTAAGAAGTAAATAAAATAAACGTCAATACAAGCTCAAGGGGTTATAAGTCCGACCTCTACGAGACGATAGGACGTACCGTGGGTGTTTAAAATATGTTGTAATAAGCTCCGAAGTTAAATAATACTTGTAAGATTTAATATACAACCATACACAGGTAGAAGAAAAGATATAAAGAAGATATAGGTTTTAGTAGGGAAATAACTCGAAAATTGACGTTATTTTTTTTATTATTTTTGTTAATAACGAAAGATTGAAAGAATCAATGATTATTCATGTTTATCACACAGAATTGCCGACCCCTGCACAGCAAACAATAAACAATGAATTTTCAATAAAGGCACCTTACTTAAAATAATTTTGAATTATACATTCCTATATTGAAACAAACAGAAATAACACGAAATAATCTCAACACTCTTTTGTTACATTAAATTATATGTTACTACTTAAAATATATTTTTTTAAATTATACACTTATTGAATACATCATATTGTGAGAAGAATACTCTTTAAATTATAATTACTAATTATATGTTAGTAGTACGTATAAAGGAAATATAAAAGTAACATTATAATTACACATTGAAAAAAATATATATAAAAATTATTCGTATCGGTGATCTGGAGGTCCAGCATTCGACTTCTCAATCAAGAAGTAACCAATAATTTGTCAGAATTCTTTTCGTATGTTATGTCAGATAATAATGACTGACAATATTGTACACGGTGTATGACATGACAGTAACTTCGCCACCTATTTCCATTCGGACTGTCGAAAATTCAGCGAGTCGTGGCTTAACAGCTGCTGTCTACACCTTGGCGTGAAGTTATAAAAAGACATATATATATCTATATAAATCTGTGTATTTCATAGAATTTCTAAAAAGATGTAATCAATTTGTTAATGGAAACCAGTTATTTATTATTTATTTCTGACGCATCATTTAAGGTGTCAAAATGTAGGTTTATAGTTTATTAGAAGCGTCTCTCGCGGTTGTAAACTCGGTTGGTTCTTCTCTGAACATATAAAATATCAGTTTCCTCAATATTAGATGTTATTTTTGCAGGGCATCCTCGGTTTTATTACAAGTTAAGTATGTTTCGTTGACCTTTACGGGATGATGGCTATTCGTATTTATGATTTATTGTCTAATTTAGTAATTCGACAAAGGTTATATTGTGAAACGAATGAAAATGATACGTTAGTACCTCAGGAAGCGCTATTTAACATTTATTATTGTTTAAAGGAACAGCTAATAATCAACTTATGCCTGAACATTATAGTCGTGCGGGCACTGCCCCGCACTAACTATCTGCCAAGGTGGATATTATTTCTAAACTGAGTCTGACTACTGAGTCACAAATTATATTAAGTTGGGAAAAATATTGAATATGAAACAAAATAATATACACCTTGGCAGATAGCTTTTACACAAAAGAAGCATTACGAATGTGGAATTTCCATCAATGCGAATTTTTACCATTAAAAGGTTAAGTTTAATACATCTTTCTTAATTCGTTGCAGATGGAAAAGAGAGCGCTCGTGTTTTGTATTTTATTTTAAATAATATTTTAAATCTGTACTTATTGACTATTTTTAAGTGTCTGTGAAGACCTATAAAAATAAAGCTTATTTGACGTTGACTATATATATTTGATCTAACCCTGAATGGTAATCGTATCCGACTCTACTGCCTTCCGTGTAGATTCCTTCAGGTTGATAAACAAGATTTGTGAATTATTGCACAGCCGTGCAAATAATTCCCAAATCAGCCTTCAGGATAGTGACCTTATTTTATTTGTGAATACAACAACTATTAAATATATTATTATCAGTCTAGACACAGGTAATTGGAGAACATTTCAATATTGAATCCTGCTGTGATTCCCGATGATATTGGATTTTATTATTTACCTCGTGTAGGCGGTACGTCTCTTGGTACTATTCTGTTGCTGGTCAGCCATAGTCAAAACGTCGGAAATTAAAAAAAATAAACATGAAATGAGGTACTCTCCCGAAGCATACGCAAAAAGAAAAAAATATACCTCAAATAATGTCACATTGGTCTAACACCCCGCTTCTGAATTAAAAAGTCGTGGGTTTTCGAAATTATTTTCGGAGGTAATATGTGATAAATATCGATGTCTGAAAACTTGTGCTTGGTGTAAGCCAAAAGGTTCGCCACCATTTGGGACGTAAACAAATCGGCGAGTCGAGGCTTAACAGCCGCTACACCTTCAGGTAGAAAAAGGCGTGTAGTTATGTTAGGTTATGTTATATTACAAATAATATAAAATTAAAAATTTCCTTATTCTTTTAGTTTTTACTATGTGGATATGTTCTGGCAATATCTACTTTTCTGTGTCCTATCCGTGAAAGAAATTTAGTTTCATCAGTCAATTCTACCGCATTTTTATATAAAAATAAACTTAGTTTAGAAAACATACAAAAACAATCTATTTCATCTACTTTTATCCAGGAAACATCTGATTAGCAACATCACAAGCAGAGCTTCTTGTTGTCGCCAAGAATTATTGTTGACACACACAACCACCGAAATACTGGGAATCATTTTGACATAATAAGCCATATTACAAAATTAGAACAAAAACCCACGTGGATGTCAATAGTTACTCATACCTCAACGGTATTCAGTGTTCCTCATTCCACGGCTTCAAATCCTTTTATGAAAATTATGTCAATAGAACACGTACATCCTACCGGTTCTTTAGAAATATTATTTCTTAAAAAAGACACACGGGCACATATTTTTAAGTTAAATGAAAAATGTTCACGACGCGTCCTTGATTCATCATGTTTCTTTATTTATAATGAACGTAATATGGGTTAGGGGGTGGACACGCGTAACATTCTTAGAACATGTCTGAAGTTCTTGTACGTTACGTATGAGATGGAAAGCTCTCATTTGCGGTTAAAGACACCGTAAGTTAATTATAATAGCGCACTGTGTTTATTTTAGATGTTTAGAATAGCGAGAATATTATTTATAGATCATCATGTGTATGTGTTGCGAAATGAACGGCCGGAGTTATGTCAGACATAATGTCCGAAGCAGATGTGTTCACATAAAGAGGCGTGCAGTTGATGTGTTACATAATTTAGTAAATTGGATCTGTCATCGAGGTGTTGTTGAGCGTGAAAAAAATTAGAAACGTTATGACATTTGTCATGGCTTATGATTCCTCTACATGAAAAAAGCTGCATTTTTTGTATAGATATTCTGTGGACGGACTTGAAAAGGTTTATAGTTTTTAAATAGTGTTGACCCTACGTCAACACTTCCGCTACATCACTGCATCCGAAAAACAATCATGCTTTACTCTCTCCTTCTCATCACACTCAACATAGGGAGTATTGAGTGTGATAATGATTCCTTCTTAAAGGCTGGCAACACAACTGTAACATTTTCAGTGTTGCAGGTGTCCATAAGCGGCTCTAGTTACTTACCACTAGGTGAACCGCTTTTTAGTTTAGTTAAGCCAACGGATCCCCTAAATAAAAATTAAAAAAAATCTTACAAATAATCCACTTCTGTCAAAAAAGGAAAGAATAAATTCTGAATCTCTTATATCTTATCTTTAACAGTGGTAGAGCCAAGCATTCGCTACATGAATGGGCCGGCTCGACCGGTGAAATACCACGACCTCTCAGAAGATCGACGTAAAGTGGTACATGCCGCGTTTCGTTCGGTGAGAGAGGTACCCGGAGGCCCACCCCCTTCCCCATCCTTTCCTATCCCCTATCCCTTAAAGGTCGGCAACGCAACAGTAACATTATATATGTTGCTGGTGTCCATGGGCGGCGTTGATTGCTTACCATCAGGTGACACGCCTGCTCGTTTGACCTCCTATCCCATAAAAAAAAATATCGAAATATAATTATTATAGATCAGATTTATCCACTAGTCTGTCGTATGTCAACATCGTAAATAAAATTTGTATGTCTGTTTGTAGAGAAACCTTGAGATTCCACGTAACCACGGGGAGTATTCCGGCCTTGGCGTTCCACTTAGATTGTTTACAATAAGTAGTGGGCACTCTGACGAAACATACTATTTGGATTATTTTAATTGAATGGACAACAATTTTAATTGACTTTTTAATTAGATACTTTGAATAAAACGTTTCGTCTCATTAAATAGTAGTGAGGCAATGACCATGCAGTACAATTTGTGCAATCATTGATAATAATCACACATAACTTCCGAAAAAAAAAAATCAATTGATGTGTAGCGGGATTCCAACCTAGGCCATTCCCAACAGACGCCTAAAATCTAAAACACACCTTTTGCGACATTATTCATAATTATCGCAAGTAATCCCAAAAAAACTATGCATCTAAAATTTTCACAATTCGTCTGCACTTTGGTATCTATTCAGACATAATAAAAAAAAAAGTAAAAGTGTGTGTCCGCTCCGACGCACGACTGGAGTTTACTCCTCAAGAACGATTATAAAATAAAATAATAAATATTTACTGTCTACAAATATGAACACATTTCTTCGTAATAGAGAATGGCGTATCGCTATAAAGAGTGTTTCTATAAAGAGCTCAGGACATTGTATGGAGTGCCGACTCTTATTTATATGCTCTGTGACTATAAAGAGCTCAGGACATTGTATGGAGTGCCGACTCTTATTTATATGCTCTGTGACTATAAAGAGCTCAGGACATTGTATGGAGTGCCGACTCTTATTATTATACATTGTAAATCGATTCTTAAGGAGTAAACTCCAATAATAAATATATACTAATATATACTATGTACTAACATATTATATTAGAAACAAATAGTAATTAGTTAACAACGCCATCTGCTGGAATTAGTTAACAACGCCATCTGCTGGAATAGCTTTAGTGTTGTTGTCGTTAAAGCAAGTTAAGTGCTCACAATTTAAAATAATTCACATTCGCCAATAGATGTCAGGAATTCCAATAAAAAAGTAAGTTGATGTTTAAGTTAATTATCGATAAAACACGATAAAATGAAATTTTCTAAAAATGATTCCTAGCTAGATCGATTTATAGCCCCCGAAACCCCCCGACATATTAAAACCTAAAACATATTTTTCCAACAGTATATAAAATTTAATTATAAATATTTTACTGTCCTTGAAACCATACATATTTATTAAATATTTGCCTTTTTGTAAGGGTTGGCCTCACAGTCCTGGTTAAATAACGAAGCCGAACGTCTACATATACCTCGGTTACTGCCCATTTGAGAAGAACGAGATGATTTTCCATCGGCGATTGGTCAAATTGGTGAAAACTTATACTGTCAAATAAACTGCTGCCAATGTAATTACGAAACACTTTGGTTGAAATTTGTGGTGTTAGAATAAAGTAGGGACAAAGCAAGATATGAGCTGATACTCAAATGATTATTGAATTAATTTATCGATAAGTCCTAAGACTCAACGATACATGGAGTGCCCATCTCTAACATTCGAATCACAGCGATTAACAGACACAGCGATCAACTGGCAGGTGTATTGTGTATTTCGTTCGATTCGACGTACATTACGCGTATAATTTGTACGCGCAATGTTTTTGTATACGAGCGTTGAATGCGGACAGCAATGGATATTTATCATAACGAAAAAATATACAACTTGTGATCGTAATTATTGAACATAGTAAAAGTAAAACAATAATTTATAATCTCAAAAAAATACTTTCTACTGATTTTCTGTACTTACTGATCATACGAAATATTTCCTTTTTTCATATTTGATTCACTACTTTTGTTTTTACAATTTTTCACAGCATAATAAGGCATATATGTGACGTTTTATCTATTTTTTTACGTCCTGAACGCATGGCAGGAACGCTCGTTGCGTAATGAGAGCGAGTTTCGAAAAGCATGCAATATAGTGCAGGGTTTTGGCACGCTTGCCACGCCTCTTCGCCGTTCTATCTTGATCTATTTCTGTGGTGGCGCCCCTCGTTTCATTACCAAAGATCGAAAAATATTATTGATATTTCATTATTTTATTAGTATGTAATTCGTACTTAAATATAATTTTCAAAAAACACAATTTATAAAAACATAATTTATAAATAATATAATTTTTTTTTTCTCCGCCTGCAATACGTACTTACGTATATGTATGTATGTAAAAAACAAACAAACAAACAAACCCGATCCTAGAAAATGTGTCGAAATTGGTAAAGAGGACGGTAATTAGACGATTATACATACGGCCCTCGTGGTGCATCGGTAAACCGCACTACCGATAACACAAGGTCGGGGCGGGTTCGATCCCTCGTCTGGGGGTGTTTTTTTCTACATGTTTTTACGGTATTTATTTACAAAAATAAATATTTACTGTCTACAAATATGAACACATTTCTTCGTAATAGAGAATGGCGTATCGCTATAAAGAGTGTTTCTATAAAGAGCTCAGGACATTGTATGGAGTGCCGACTCTTATTTATATGCTCTGTGACTATAGCGCATAACGCATTTCGTGTGACACTCACGTGACTAGTACGATTTTGGTCCCCATAATTTTCATACCCCGGGCCTATATATGTAAATCGATTCTTAAGGAGTAAACTCCAAAAACAATAAAATACAAATAATAGCCTATGAAATAAATTACCGGGGTTCGATGACCTGCTTTCTTTCCTTTTGATTTCTAACACATTTAAATGCATGTACTTGGATAATAGTATTATAACAATTACATATTATACTGTAACGCGTCTTTCAAGACTTGTGATAGTCCCATTTCTTAGATACTTAGAAATAAAGTGAGTGATATTGATTACTTTTGCTGTCCAGAATTAAAACAGGTCACCTAGAGAAGTAAAAGATGTTTACACAGAAGACACTTTAAAAGCGTTCAAGATCATTACTTGTCTGTCGAGAAGAGTCACAATGATAGAATATTTCTGTCTGCACAGAACTAGAAATAGAATATACAATTATTATTGTACGAGGCAAAATTAAACATAATCTAAATAATACATGTGTGAACGTTTAAAATTAAATTTAATACAACTAGGTTATAAAATGCATTTCATATTTAATCTTTACCATCTTTTATATGTGTAAGTCGGCTAAATGTTACACATGTAACAATGTTTTGGACACATCGTTAAAACAAGTGCGATAAATAAAGATATTTTACGTAAAAATACGTGACACTCTTGGAAATTCTTTGTGTTCTACATAAACTTACTTTAAACGGTTATCTCGATGATGGTAAAAAGTTTGAATCTTGTACTATCATCAACAACTTTCCGCAAGTTACGTGTTACAACTACTTAATAGTGGTAGAGCTACGTAGCTTGCTGCATAAATGGACCGACCCGACCAGTGAAATACCATGGCCCCTCAGAATATCGACGTAAAGTGATGGAAGACGAAGCCCAACCCTACTTCCTCTCTCCATTCCCATCCTTTAAAGGCCGGAAACGTAACTCTAATACTATCTATGTTCAGGTGTCCATGGCCGGAGTTTTTTGCTTGCCATCGGGTGACACGCCTGATGAGGTTTGCCCCCTAACCCATAAAAAAGATATCGAAAATTGAACCCGTTGATGTACGACAATATGCCCGCTACTTATATCCATATTTTCCTGTCTATCCATTATAAGTCCAGTCACTTTAATAATAAAAGCGCAAAGATATAAAATTACACAACTTTTTTAATGTTGTAAACCATTAATGAGTTCTGTAATTTATGTACTAGGAAGCTGTCATTACATTTTTTTATATACAGAGAAAACGATTGTTTTCACAGAAACAGGTTAGTGGATTATATATTTTAAAGTAGTCCATCAAGACCAGCAGCCGGACTTATCTGAATGAGAGTTTTACACATCGGTCTGGCTGTTTCGGTTGATCACTAAAACTACCAATTTGAAGGAAACTTTCACTGTCTGATAGCTGATGTGATAATTTTACGCAGGCAAAGTCGCTGGAACAGCTAGTGCATAATATATAAAGTAAAACAAAATGGTAAAATAAATATACAAACGGGTCAACCGTACGTTTTTACGAGGTGTTCAACAGTTTTACAGTGGGTACATTTGGAAGGCGCAACACCATTACGCGAATTTTACGGGCTCGCTCCGTAAACCGAGTTACGTGGCCGTATCGCAGACACATTTTTATAATTACAAAAAACTTATTATCTATATGTGGACTATATTGGAAGTTCGTTGTCAAATAAAACAATACGCTCGCAAATTCTACAACAAATAAGGTTTTTTTTAAGCAAGCGGGTTACCTGATGGTAAGTGATAAGCACATGGGCACCTGCAACACCGATAGTATTACAGTTGCGTTACCAGCCTTTATAATAGGAGAGAGTGGGACAGAAGTTTAGAGGTTGGTTCTCCGGATACCTCACTTACCAAATGAAACGAGACATGAGCCACTTTATGTCAATATTATGAACGATCATTTCACCGGGGTACCCCGGCATATTCCTGTAGCGAACTGCGTGACCCCACCACAACAACTTCCACCCTTGATGTAAATTAACTGCATATAGTAAATTTAGTTCAAAATATGGGATACCAAATATTTCGATATTTGAGTTGTCCAATTATAACTAAGGATGTTTGAGTACGTTATTAAGTTATTTCCTAAAGCTATTTAATTACTAGATTTTAATGTTGATGAGTAATGTCGGTATGTAATGCACATGGGAATTATTAAGTCACATTATTGATATTGTTCGTTATTACACTGGCGTTTTGTAATTAATCATATTTGTAAACTGTATTTTGACCCGGCGAAGTCTGTTTCGCATCAAAAGTAATAATTAAGTAATTTTGGATTTATCACTTTTTCTTTACTACCTAATACTTGAATTATAGATACAAACCACACTGTTGACACCCTCTATCTTTTAAAATTACCGGATCAGTATCCGTTGCGTAGTTTCAAAGATTTTAGCACATAAGGGGACAGACAGAGAATAATGATAAACCAGAATGTGGAAGGAAATAAGAGAAGAGAAACACCTAAGAAAATATACATGGATTATGTGACGACATGATTAAGAAGGTTGTTAGCGCGGAAGATAAGAATTATAGGGAACTGGGGAAAAGAGAAACTGATCTGCCGACCCCAGATATTGAGAGCGGGACAGGAAGATGATGAGTCTTGATAAGCGAGTGTTGGGTTTAATCCTTCGACATTGATGAATATATTTGTTATACATTATTATATATGTTTGAATATATTAATCATAAAAATACATACATTTACTCGCATATTTTCAGTTTTCTCAGAACGTGATATTTTGGTCTGTCAAATATTTGGTGAGTGGACTAAACGTGGACGCAATATATATACTACGTTTCTAGTGAACGTGAATTACGTGTTTTACTAAGAGATAAAATAAGACACCTTTTAGTGTCAGTACTATTTCCTTTTATCTTGGGTATGATGGAAAACCCATTCGTTTTTCCTTGCTGGATACGACATAAAAATTATATGAGCGATGAATAATGAGTTTAGGAATTTTATGCTCAAAACCCTAAAATACCATCTTGCAAACAGATTGGTAAACAATACATATTATACAAATTGTTGAATTTAATTCAACAAATAATAATTTGATGCAACAATCAAACTGTCACCAGAACGAGATACTTTACGTCGAGGCCAACAAACCCCGGCCATATAAAATATAATATGGCGGGAACATAAATAATATGGCGGACAAAGCGACGAGATCGCTTTGTTGAATGCTACGATGACTGATATGTATTACTACAATGTTAATAATAATAATAACCGTACAAATAATTGAAATAAAGAGGGAACAGTTTAGAGAACAGTTCATTTAGAGATTTATAAGTCTTCGATATCTTAAATAGCTTTTTTCTCGGAAGTTATGTATGAAAAATATCGATGACTAAAAACTTTGTGCCCGGTATGGCAATAGGATCGCCACCAATTCGCGTCCAATTGGGACGTCAATATAAGGGCGAGGCGATGAGACGAGGCTTAACACCGCTGCCTACACCTTCGTGTAGAAAAAGGAGTGAAGTTTAGTTATGTTTTATAATAGTCTCTGTAGTTCGGAGATCGAGTACTCTGCTATTAAATCAAGAAGTCGTAGGATTTAATCCCGGCTAACACCAATGACTTTACGGAATTATTTTCGAAACTTATGTATGAAAAATATCGATGACTGAAAACATTGTGCCCGGTGTGTGGCAATAGATTCAGCCACCATTTGGCATGTAAAAAATCCGCAAGTTCATTCAAATTCAACGTCATCATGAAAAGTGACGTCACTATTTTGTTTGGACGTATAGATGTGCTGAAACGCAATACGACTAAATGAAATTTCCGTTTTGCAAATTTGGGGGTTGACGTAAGCGCGAGGGTGAACTCTTATTCTAGGGAATTGGGTAATGTTGTTTTAATATATTTAGGGCAAAGCTTTCAGTTTGCGACGCAAAATATTAAATGGATAAGTTATTAAATAAATGATGAGGCATTAGACAAAAATACAGGGCGAAATTCGAAAAAAAGAAGAATTTATTTTCCAATGAAAATTTGTGAAAATATATTATATTAAGTATGATGAAATGCTTTCTATTGTATCTATTAGTTAACAAATAAAAACTTATTTATTCGTTTATATTTTAACTAATGGACCGAAACATCATTTAATTTTTTTTTCTGATTTTTACGGCTTGTTTGCACTTTATTAAATGCATAGGTGTTAAAGATTTTATTATGCATTTACTTATTTTTAGAATAAATTAACTAACCGCGGAATAGACACCCATTCATACTAAGCAAACGAATTCACGTGAAGATGATATATGTCTTGATATTTTCAAGAAATTCACAAAAGAAGAAAGAAATACACGAAAGACACAATAAATACACATTTTGCAATAAGCTAAATGATAGTTCTAATTTCGCAATAAATTGGGACATACCAACAAACAGATCCACTATCAAATAGCCCCAACAAACCTGCTGCTCAGTGCGTTAACGAACTTTCCAAACACCAGCAGCGTCTATTATTAGCATCGCTATTTTTAGTTAACTATAACTGCTTAAAACTATTTATTACACATAACTTCATACCGAATGCCTCGCAGGGTGCGCAGAAAGAATTGAGCGCCATAAGGTATGGCTGCAGAACACCTCACCCGCTTCCTCGACTTTTTTAATTCTTGTCGCTCGTCGATTTTTAAGACTCCTGACGTCATCTTCTGATAATAAATACTTCCGCTTCTGTATTGTGTATAAGTTTAGTCACTATTGATCTATCTATTCTGTCTGTCTGTCTGATACTAACAGATACTTGCGGAGTCATGTTTAAACTTTTTATCCGACTACGCCCGAAGACGAGTTATAGTGTGTGTGTAGTATGCAATATGTAGATTTCGAACGCACTTTTTCCGACATAGCATAGCTTTCACTTACAATGATATCTTTAAATTTGTCTTGACTTTATTTTATTATCCGAAAATCATACATGATGAAAATCTAAGAGTAATGTATATCTTATGCTAGATATATCTTTTTTATACATAAATTGAATAATAATCAAAACAGATTTAAGGATTATATCTTCGTTTTATCATTTACAACAGTTGTATTGTATTTTAACCGCACAAAGGATCACAGGAACGAGCCGCATGTTTAATTGAATTTAAATTACTCACGTGCAATCCAATTATAAGTTTAATCTTTGCCAATCTATCAATTCAATTAAAGTAGCATTAACATGTTACGTAGATATAAACACAAACACGCACACACAAACTTGCCGTTGACGTCACACCAATCTATTACGTCACACACCCTTATTGTTGACTTAAAAGAATAGTCTTTTGTGTTTAAGACAAGCTTAAGGTTTACAAAAATATTAAGTCGGATGTGGGATGAGATTTTCAGACAAAAAGTGGTTTAGATATCCACAATATAATTTAATAGAAAATGATCCTTAAATCTATACAGCTCACTGGGTTAGTTGGTATGTTGCTCCTTCCAGGAATAGAACGGCGAGAGGGCAACTAAGGTTAAATACTAATTTGCTTGTCGAAAAGGTTTTCCACAAAAGTGCCTACTTCAAATATTGTCTGGGTAAAAACCTTTTTTATTGTTGGTAATACTTTTGAAATAGATTTTTTTTTCTAAAAAAAAAACAATGTAATATGTAAACCTGTGCAGGTAAGAGCGGGATGGTATATAGTTTAAGGACTTCTTGAACTAATCAAACGCCAAAAGGATTCATGAAATCAGATGAGTAGTAGAAAAAGAAAAAAATTACAAACTTTGCTTCTTTATAATGTTAATAAAATATACCTCTAGATAGGATGAGGATCGCTGGAGGCCACTGGATGCGGAAGGCACAGGACTGTGAGTAGTGGTGTTCCATGGGGGAGGCCTACGTCTAATAATGGACTTCAAAAGGCTAACGAATGAAGATACATGTCATATAGGGTATATGTCAATAAAGAGACCCGCGTAAAAGAGGTCGTTCTAATTTTTTTACTGCATGTTGGTAGCACTGTACTGATTTAGCGCGCAAAATTTGAACGGGTTCTGTCATTTAATTTGTTTTAAACTAAACTTTTTGTTGGTCATAGTTTTGAGTCCTCGGCGATTTTTACAATGGAAAATATTGTTGAACAAAGAGTGTGCCTTAAATTTTGTGTTTCAAATGATATTTCATGTGGTGAATCACTAAAAATGTTGCGAAATACCTACGGCGAATCATGTATATCGAAAACAAGGGCTTATGAATGGTATAAGGCTTTTAAAGAAGGCCGAGAAGTAGTAGTAGACTTGCCTCGTTCTGGTAGACCTTCAACCGCTACGACCAAAGAAAACAGAACACAGAATAAAGAAGCTAGTGCTCGAAAATCGACGTATGAGTCTGAGAGAGTTGGCTAGTGAGGTGAACATATCTTTTAAGTCCGTCCACAATATTCTCATTGACATTTTAGGCATGAAACGCGTCGCCGCTCGACTAGTTCCAAAAGAGCTCAATTTTGTACAAAAAGGGCAGCGAAAGCATGTCGCTGGAGACATGGTTTCCCGAGCTTCTACGGATCCGACTTTTATGAAACGTATAATAACTGGCGACGAGACATGGGTTTATGAGTATGACATGCAAACAAGCCAACAGTCTTCAGAATGGCGTCTCGAAAACGAGCCGAAACCCAAAAAACCGCGGCAAAGTCGCACCAAAATCAAGGTGATGCTGACAGTTTTTTTTGACTACCGTGGTGTGGTTCACTCCGAATTCCTTCCAGAGGGAGAAACAGTGAATAAAAAATATTATTTAGGCGTCATGAAGCGTTTGCGTGAGAGTATTCGCCGAAAACGTCCAGATTTGTGGCGACACAACTCATGGATGCTGCACCATGATAATGGACCATCACACACAGCCATTATAGTGAAAGAGTTTTTAGCGAAAGATTCAACAAACGTTCTCGACCAAGCACCCTATTCACCTGATATGGCTCCGTCTGACTTTTTTTTATTTCCCAAGTTAAAATTACCACTTCGAGGAAAACGTTTTGAGTCAATAGAAGCCATAAAAGAAAATTCGCTGAATGAGCTAAAGGCCATACCGCAAATAGCCTATGAAAAATGTATGGAAGACTGGGTGAAGCGGTGGAGATGTTGTATTGCAAGCGATGGGGCCTACTTTGAAGGCGATAAAATAAATTTAGATGAATAATTTGTATTTTTCGTTTTATTGACAAATTCCCGATACTTAGTACACAGAAGGTATGTCATAAAAATCATGACCCATTGAAAAATTACATATGACTCATAAGTATTATGTATTAAATCGATAAGCATATACAAATCTGAATTAATTACAGACCAAAACTGGTCATGCTGTCATTGCGGTTAAAATGAAGAGTCATCGAAGCAAATATTCGCGAAGACGTGTTTATGATGTGTTATGAATTCTAATTATTGGTAGGTTAACAGGTTAAATAATTAGTTTTTTTTTATGGGATATGAGGACAAATGAGCAGGGGTGTCACCTGATGTTAAGTGACCAGCGCCGCCCATGGACACCTGCAATACATATAGTGTTACAGTTGCGTTGCCGACCTTTAAGGGAGTAGGATAGGAAGGGATCGAGACGGAGGGTGGGGCTCCAGGTGCCTCTCTCACCGAACGAAACGCAGCATGAGCCACTTTACGTCAACCTTCTGAGAGGTGGTGGTATTTCACCGGTCGAGTCGGCCCATTCAAGCAGCAAACTGCTTGGCTCTACCACTAACGTTTGAACAAAAACCTACGTATCTAACAAAAAAGAAGGATTTTTAATAAAAAAATGATGCAGGAAAACCTTTCTAAAATTATCCAATTGGAATTCGGAAAAAAAACAATTTGTAGCTAAAATTACAATAATATATAGCTGTCATTAAGGGATTAAAAAGTATAAGAGCATATTATACGGGCAATTTTAAATCATGCTAAAATGTATGAAAACTAGATTGTTCTGTGTGTATTATGTCCAAAAACATTTTCATTTTACAGTTGTTAAAATTCCGTTACAATATTGTTATAGGGAAACTATTGCCATCAAGAAAATTGGCAAACAATCGCCATATTGATTTAACAAAAATCGTGTCAAGGGAAATATTGTTGCTGACAAAGATCAAAAGTTCTATATAACTATAATAAATATCGGTGCGTTGTTTATTTCTTGTTGTTAAGGTGGCGCCACCTAACGGTCGATAGCGACCTTGACATTTACATTTTGTTACTGTGCCGAAGAAAATAAGCTGAAAGATATGCTTATTTATGAAATAGAGGTAGATATTAGGTATTTCAACAGTGGTAGAGCCAAGCAGTTCGCTGCATGAATGGGCCGGCTCGACCGGTGAAATACCACGACCTCTCAGAAGATCGACGTAAAGTGCCTCATGCCGCGTTTCGTTCGGTGAGAGAGGTACCCGGAGGCCCACCCCCCTTTCCTCATCTTTTCCTTTCCCCTATCCCTTAAAGGTCGGCAACGCAACAGTAACACTATATGTGTTGCTGGTGTCCATGGGCGGCGTTGGTTGCTTACCAGCAGGTGACACGCCTGCTCGTTTGCCCTCTTATACCATAAAAAAAATGTAATAAAGTCCTTGATCTATAAATTTCTGAAAAATAATAGGACAAAATTATACGGAGTGTAAATAATTTTACTGTAGATCCTTTTACGAATTGATCATTAGCCTAGTTATTATTTATTTTGTATAGAAATTGGTAATTATATTTTGCGTCTTACTAATTAACGTTGTCTGGAAAATAAAATTAAATGAAGATCCATGTTACTGGGTTATTATTTTTGAGTTTCACTATATAGAGATAGGGTAGGTTACCAAATTTTAAATTATATCGTAACTTAACTTCACACCAAGTGCGTTGCAGAGTAGGCAAAGAGAACAGCACATTAAATTTAAATTTACATGTTTTTTTTTTATATTCCATTCTATCCTCTCCTGTACTTGGTTATAATATAATGGTTTACTTTCATCTGAGCTTTATTGGTAGTAAAAATATCTGATTTTTACTATTATGAACTCAAATCTGTGAAACGATGTTTTCCAATGCTATCTATATGTAGATCTAATTAAGTCTGAGTGGCAGATCGATGGGAGCGTTTTTAATAGTGATTGTTTTACCTTTCTTTATAACAAAGTTGGGAGTTGGCGAGCAATAATGTCGTAATAAATTTATTTGTGGCTACTCTCATTGCAATTTTATCACGAATAAATCAGGCAAAATGATTATTTTAATAATGATTTCATAGATTTAGTCTATGTAAGGACTTTTATTTATTTAGTTGTTTTAATTTTATGCGTCTTCAGTTTAGGCAGAAGTATTTACGCCTCCACTTGCTAGATTTTTTCAGTCAACGATATTTATCATACATAACTTCCAAAAAGTCATTGATTTGCGCCAGAGTTAGTACCCAAGACTTTTACATTAATAAATGATATTTGCGACATCCGAGCCGACCGCGACAACGAATATACCAACAATAATACAAAAAATTCTATACACACAAAACATACACATACATATGTAAAACTTTGCTAGTTACGAAATAAATAATATTGAGCTAATAACAGCCTTCCGGAAACATTCTAAGAATCAAAAACTTATATTCGTATTCGTATCCAATTAATGGAATACAGGAAACGGAAAAACTTATCAGGAATGATCAAAAGAATGGGAGAAAGAGAAAAGAGTTATGTGATCGATGAACTAACGATCAATCTGTAGGCGAATTAGTTATCGACTTGTATTCTAAGAAAGCTATTAATAGACCTAAAGATTAAGAATAAGGAATAATATAAAAAAATAATTAAGAATAAGAGATAAGTTAAATATTAAGTTGTCTTCATTATAATAATAACATAACATAACATAACTTCACGCCTTTTGTTACCCGAAGGTGTAGGCAGCGGCTGTTAAGCCTCGTCTCGCCGTTATGTTTACGTCCCAAATGGAATAGGTGGCGAACCTATTGCCATACCGGGCACAAAGTTTGTCAGTCATCGATATTTATCACACATAACTTCCGAAAACAATTTCGAAAAGTCATTGGTGTGAGCCAGTGTCTGGAATCGAACCCCGGACCTCTGGATCAGAGGCCGTGCGCTCGCCCACTGCGCCACCGAGACTACTAAATATATATAAATATAAATATGTTATCTTTATATTATTATTGATAATCTAAGCGTTATATAATTGGTCAAATGTTTTGTCTGGGCAGGAATTGAACTCCAGACATGTCTCCATGACAATGTCTACAAAAGTAATTGTCTTCATTAAAACTTTTCTTGTTACTACAAAATTTGATTATTATCATTATAAAATTCGGACTGTCAAAGGAAACACAAAAGTTATTTACTAGCAAAATATTATACGTAGCTTAGCAATATATTATGTACCTAATAATATCTATTTTTCTTTGAAACCAATTAAAAATAGAGCATCATTATTTCATCGTAATTTTTTGAATGAGTCTCTCCATCTTGGAAATTAAGATTTATGTTCTAACCGCTGACCACATCAAACAATATAATACCGACTGTAAATTTACAAACAATATTTTCTATATTTAACGCAACTTCGAACTAATACAAGTATCTATATTCTATAAAATGCTACGCTAAAGTGGAGACGGGCAGAACACATCACTTGAGGATAACCGTCGGGAGAAAGGCTTCTAGAGTGGTGACCACGAATTGGTCAACGTGGAGTAGGACGTGACCTAGGTGGCCCGACTGACTGACTAGGTCAGGCAAGATCGCTGGAAGCCTCTGGATATCACAAGATCGTGAGATGTGGCGTTCCATGTGGGAGGCTTACGCCCAACAATGGATATCAAAAGTGGTGATAAAACTATATATTCGCTTGGTCTCACTATTTTTTGTGAGCTAATGGCTTGAGACGAGAGAAGAGGTAGAATCAAGAGGCGAAAATCTCAGCGAGCGAAGTTAGAATCCTGTATGTACCATCGTAAAGTCTTAAAAGCATTGCAACTTACGCAAAGTTCGAGATCATAGAATTATGTGGTAACCGACTAACAAGAAATATATAGGTCAGCTGTATAAGTATCACATAAAAACAGAAACCATTGCGGTTGTGAATAGGCAGAGCTCAATATATTTCATAGTAAATCATTTAAAACAATATGTCTATTTTAAGTTTTACACATTCATTTCGCAATGTTTCGTATTTTATGATTCACGATTTGAATCTATTTGAAATAATATTTTTTAGGAGGCACGTGAACTTGTGAACACGTGCGTGAATGACATTTATTCAAAGTTTTGCCCGGAGTCTCGTTTAGTTAGGTTTTTGGAAGAAAAAAGGTACCTTTTCTTAAACAAAATTAGCAAACTGTAAGTTTAGAAAACATTTTTTTTTTCTGGAAGCTACAAGCTTTGAAATCCCAGCCAGAGAGAAAATATATGAACATACATGTAAATCAAAAATAGAACCTCGTTTTTAAGCAGTCGAATAAAATTAATTTACAACACATCAAATATCAAATAATATATCATGTTTTCTATATTACAAAGTGAGCAATGTCTTTTTATAACAAACGTTGTATGTAATTAGCGGATCGTGAACGATTTGAGTGTAATTAATTTGTGGCCTTTGTGAACGACGCTTCACAATTATATAGGTCACACCCAACCCCCCACCAGACACCTCCCCACTCCCCAGATGCTTTCAAACAATTAGAGTGGAAAATTTGAGATGAATTAGCTGAAACCTACAAAAAGCATTTATTAATAAATGTGCGGCCCAAAATTTGTAAACATTTTTAACGGACTTCAAAAAAGGAGGAGGTTCTCAATTCGTAGGGATATTTTTTAATGTTCACCGATTACTCAAAGACGCCTGGACCGATTTGCCAAATTATTTTTTTGTTTGATAGAGTAGACTTCCTCTTTACACTAGGTCATGATCGGATGGACCATTGTCACCTATTATTTAAGTCGGTGCCGGCAAAAGTTACACCGTATTTAATTTGGACTTCTGTGTGATTAACAATGCGCGTCATACAACTCAACAGACTACGTTTTTGTAGTACGGCAGCGACTCCAAAAATAAAAGACCAATGTAAATCCCTATCCCTATCCCTATCCCTACTAATATATAAATGTGAATGTAAGTTTGTTTGTTACGCTTTCAGGCGATAACTACTCAACCGATCAACATGAAACTTTGTACGCATATTCTTGGAGGTATTAGAAGTAACATAGGATACTTTTTTTCTTAATTTTTTTAATCGTTATTGTATGTTATAATTTTAAAAATTGATAATCGAAGCGAAGCGAAGCGAAGCCGCGGGTAAAAGCTAGTATTTTAATAGTTAAAGAAGACTTGGATAAAGTATTACATTTTATATATTGTATTAGTAAATAAGTAGATAAGCTAGTTGTCTTTGTCTGCTTAAAATTTTTGTGTGTTTCTTGAAGTCGGATTAACTTTTTTTTTAAATTGATATTATTACATTTCTATTTATTAAATTTATTACAATCACCTACGATACATTGCAATACTGGGGCATTTACAATTTTGTTAAATGAAAGAGATGTAGTTTCTGAATACAATTGGGGCGTCCCGGTTTTGTTACAATTAATTTAACAGATCACGTAATGGAGAAAACACACATTTTTTATTTCGTTAAAATTGACAGAAAAAATTAGAACGTTTTTAATACGAAACAACCTACACTATATAACTACCCAACTTATACAATTTTAATAGGTCTGTTTATCAAATTAAACTTTTTTCATTGAATATGATCTTGCAGATGCCTAAATGACATATGGTATTATTCAATTATAAAATAAACTTGTTTTTAATAATAAGTGTTATAAGTAGAGCTTAGGAGCATTGCATTTGTTGGAATTCCCCACTAAACTTGAAAAAAGCTACGCCACAGATATCTTCAGCAGATGAATAAGGTATTATATATTATCAAGTTACTATCATTTGTTCTCAGACTAGCAGTTGACCAAATTTAAGCAATCTAATAAAGCTAGTTCAAGGTTCTAAAGGTTCTACATCAATGTGATTCACCATGGTAATGCAAGGATATTAGTTACCGTGACTCATGTGAACTTAAAAATTTATCAACTTGACTCATGCTGTAGGCAAAAAAATGTCGATTGTTCTGAACTAGATCGTAGAAGTATTACGTTTTTGTAAACAAACCAGTTGTTAGATAACAAACTAAGACTTAATCTATAGTGATGTTGAGTAATTGTTTTGTACCACTTTCGTTGGAACGTAACAAGATTCGAATCTGGAGATAAATGGTGCGTTGACAGATTTGTGTCGTGTTCCCGAAAGTATTGCAAGAGGAAGTTAACGAGTTGTAAGTGATGGTATCTGACCCACATGCCGTTTAGGATGGACTGGATTGATTTGAACAAGAGTGCCAGCAGCTAAACTCTTAATTGTGAACGGAGTTCTTAGAAATTAAGTCTTCAAGTAAATTAGGCGGCATAAAAAGATAATTGCTATTAAAATGTTGAATCTTTCAAACACACTCTAAAATGTGAACAAAAATATAAATGAGATCAAATTAGTGTTAGATACCAAGAACTTTTTTCATTAAGACATTTTTTCTCCAAAAATACTGTTGCAACATATAGAAACATAACACAATTTTTTTTCTTATAATAATATGCATTATGCATAACGATATAGCAATAGGTTCGCCACCTACTCCATTTGGAACGTAAACATAACAACAAGACGAGGCTTAACAGCCACTGCCTTCACCTTCGGGTAGAAAAAGGAAGAGTTATGTTATTTTATCCTATTAACGCCAAGGGATAAAACTTGTTTGCGATTGACCTTTATACGACTATATAATTAGTTTTATTTGAGAAAGAACCTAAATTCTTTTAGTGTATCATAGATGAAGAAATATAATATACATCATAGAATCAACTCCTTTTTGGAAGTCGTAGGAAAGATGATGTGTAATCACCTCAGCGTGGAGACAGGACTTCACAATGGGCAATTTACTCGCATGGAACTATTTTTTTTATGGGATAGGAGGGCAAACGAGCAGGCGCGTCACCTGATGGTACGTGACCAGCGCCGCCACGGACACCTACAGCACATATAGCGACACAGTCGCGTTGCCGACCTTTAAGGGAGTAGGATAAGAAAGGATGGGAAAGGGCCACCCGCCTCCGGGTACCTCTCTCACCGAACGAAACGCGGCATGAGCCACTTCACGTCGATCTTCTGAGAGGTCGTGGTATTTCACCGGTCGAGCCGGCCCATTCATGCAGCGAACTGCTTGTCTCTACCACAGTTAAAGACTGTCTACCACTATCAAGATGAAGAAGAATCATTCTTTAAGAGAGTTATTATAGTGACTATCTACATTTTATTATTAATTAAGTACCAACGAGTTATGAAATAATGTTTTCAAGATAATAGCAGCTTCAATTTTTACGCATTAGGAACGTAAATATGCAAACTATGTGTACACACATGCCAAAGATGTGATTCAAAAATATCATCGTAACAATAACACGAGAAAATTCCGATTGACTTTCAAACTATTATTTTCCTGTAAAGTTTCTTGAAAATTATGGTTTTTCAAATGAAAATTATTTAAAAACAAATTTTATACGATATGAAAAGATCGATTATTCTGAATCATACTCAGATTGAGTTAAATTTAATACTATCAAAACATCACCCAACTTAACATTTAATTTCCAGATTAACTTTTAAACAGTTCCATCAAAAAGTTTTTGATTTACTTAATTAAACAAAAACTAATTAAAAAGTGACGTTACCTGTGAGTATTATAAATTTTCCTATGAAGAAATGTACATTTATTACCTGAAACAAAAATAATAAATAGGTTATAAATATGTCGTGAAACAAGATTTCTTTTATGTTGTACATATTACATTTCTTTCAAATAATCTCATAGAGGTACGGAAATACGTGTAAATGTCAAGTAAAAATATCGACGAGTTGAGAGGTAACAGCCGCTACCTACACCAGCGGCTAGAAAAAAGCTTTAAGTTGAAAAAAAAACCGTGTCAAAAGGATCTACCTTCACACCATCGATGCCTTAAAGTGCAGACAAGGACACCTAATTAAATTTTTGGTGCCACGCATGAATCAGTTTTATAAATTTAGAAGTCGGTACATAAAATTATAAATTCTCTCTCCGTAGTTATTTGAATATATGTGGTAACACATTTTATGTATGTGGGTGGATTCTAATTTAAACAATTAAATATGTGAATTACTTGGTAATTATTTTAATATTAAATTAGTTATTTATAGAACACAGTTATAATTTGACAATTAATATGTATTATATTTAGTAATAAAGACGGATTTTATCGTTCCCTTATATAAAATAACATTACTTAAATGTATATACCTTCGCACCTTCAATACCCGAGGCAGTAGGCAGGAGAAATATGTAGTGCATTGAAAAATATGCCCCACATTTTTTAAATTCATCAATATTCAAAAAGAAGTCGTTAAAAGTCCCAGCGGCCTAGTGATACAGTTATTACGGTCCTGATGCAAAGGTCTCGACTTCGGGTATACGTCCATGGCGGTATCAAAAATATAGATGACTGACAAATATCGGCCCGATGTATGGCAATAGGCTCCACCGGCATAACATAATAGCATAATATGAGCCCAAAAACTACAGGCTGTTTAATAATTGTCGTTGCCCACGTTTTCGGCTATCGATAGCGAGTTATAAAAACTACACCATGTGTAATAGTCTAGACATATACAGGTTGTTTTCGAAAGGATTAAAACATATTTTGAATCCTTAGAGAAATATAATAATTACATGTATACTGCGTTATAACATATTATAACTCGGGCCATTTATAGAAGAGGGCTATGTGACGCAGTTAGAGTGCTTCTAAAAATAACTGACGACGTGAGGAAAATAATGAAGTTACATCAATTTTATGGCACGAGGGGATGTAAATATATACATACAGAAGTAAGTTTGTTAACATATATATCGACAGAGAGCTTGATAGAGTCACAATTTGGGGTGGTATTAAGCGATCAATCAAGTTTAACATTTCTAGGGCACAGCCTGTATATAACTAATAGTTTCTTACTTACGTTGTTACTGTTACAAATTACATTGATTTATCATTCGGAAGAAAAAAAGAAAAGCCTCATTAAACGTGTTCTATTCAAAAGTACCTCATATTGCTCTTGTCAGTGGTAGACTCTTGCTATTCGATGTATGAATGGGCCGGCTCGAGCGGTGAAATACCACGAACTATCGGAATATCGGCGTGTAGTGGCTCGTGCCGCGTTTCGTTCTGTCAGAGAGTTATCCAGAGACCCGATCCCCTTTCCCCCCCTACTCATTTAAAGGACGGCAACAACGGTGTTCATGGGCGGTGAGTTTATGAATTGAAAACAAACAAACAGCAAACAGAAATCTTTAGTCTTCATAATATTAAAGATATTATCATAATTGCACACTACTATTATATATAGATTAGTAGATATTATCAAAATAATCATTTGTTTAGTCTATCCACAACTGGGAGTAAGCATTCGCCATGATTCATAATGTTTTGAAACGTAATTTTATGTAACACATCTATGGGTCAAGACCATGTCGTGTCTAAAAACAGTCGTCTGTCCATTTATGGCGTAACTTAACTTACAAAAATAAATCTCCGTCCATATTATGTAATTGAGTTTGTGGAAATTCATGCCTAATACAAAGCGTCATGTTTTTTTTTAAGGTTGTTTTTGTACGTTATATTAAAACGAGCGCCATGTACACAGTGTTACATTCAAATCACCTAAAGACACATTTAGTTATCATCAAAGGTTCAAATCGGAGCGGCAAGCCATCGAAATCGGAATATTCCATAAAATTAAATCAAAACAAACATATAATTATTTGATCTGGTTATATATTTTGATACTTTTAATATCGACACTCGGAAAGACAATAAAATATAGCCATTTACATAGAGAAAGACTGTCTTTCTTTAAAGTCGGAGAAAGGTTTTAAATGTTAGTTCGCACTTTTGATAAGATAATATAAAAATCTCAGACTCGAATGCCTCGGTAAAAGTAAATGTAGTATCGGTGATCCAGTGATAGAGCTCACAGTTTCTGAATACAGAAGTCGTGAGATCGATTCCCTGACTTATTTATACCAATGATTTATTGAAATTATGTTCAGAAGTTTCGCATGATAAATATCGATGACTGACAGCATTGTACCCAGTGTGACGAGTCGAGGCTTAATAGCCGCTGCCTACACCTTCAGATATAAGAAAGCGTGAAGTTATACATGACCAGATACTCAAACGCGTGATTTATTATCCAAAATATAAGTACATACACATACATACATACATAACTTCACGCCAAATCCCTTGCGGGGTAGGCAGAGAGAACAGAGCGCCATAGGGCACGATTCTTACACACCTCACTCGCTTCGTTGACTTTCATAACTCTTTTCATGCACGCGCGTCGGTTTTTGAGGCTCTTAACATCACCTTCCTCCAGAACACGTTCTATTTGGTCTTGGAATGTGTGTCTTGGCCGTCCTCGACTCCTACATCCGTCCGCTTTTGCATTGTATATCTGCTTAGTCAGTCAAAATATAAGTAGTAATATATATATATATATATATATATATATATATAAGTAGTAAGATTTATTAAGTTTGCTAGTAATAATAATGTTTACTAAAAATATATAACTTAATAAGGTGTTGTTTTGAGAAAATTGTATTACACCGTAATATGGAACACGAATTTAGGTCGGGGTGTTATTAATTTCAGGTTCAAACAAAATCCTCCAATATTACTTGTAATGTTTCCGAATTAGTTTCGTGAGAACAACAAAAACACGAGATATATTTAGATCTCATACAAATAGGGAGTTTTGACGAAGAACTAAGTAGGTCATGTTATTTACGATAGAAAATTTACCTTATTTTCGGTAATCTTTACTTGTTACTCAAAACAATTGTTCTAGTACCGAGATTCTATTGTGAACGGTTTTAAAACACAATCACGTCTGCTTACAATCTATGTACAAGTACCTACCTATATTTCATTTGCGTTACTTACTGAATATATAGACATGGGTACATAAGTACACGCCAAGTTCCTTGCGGGTTAGGCAGAGACAATAAAGCCCCTTACACACCTCACTCGCTTCTTTGACTTTCATATCTCTAGTCATAGACGCCCGTCGGCTAAATGGGGCTTCTGACATAACCTTCCTCAAGGATTCGTTTGATTTGGTTATGGAAATTGTCTCGTGGCCCTCCTATATCCATCTGCTTTTGCACTTTATATCTGTTTAGTCAATCTTGCATAGTCCATTCTTTCTACATGTCCGAACCATCGGAAACGTAAATAATTAACAAATAAAAATTAAAAAAACATATCATGGATATATATTATTTGATACACACATGACATATTTTTATTTATCATGAACACTGCCTTCGTTGTTCAAGATGGCCGTATTTGGCATAAAGTACAGTAACACCACGTAAGTACTCAGTCGGATTACGCAAATAAGAGACAATACTGACACCAAATTAAAGAGTAGAACTGTCCAAAAGGGACAGGCAGGAAGTTATTATTTGTTTAAGTTTATAATTAGTATGAATAAGGAAGCCAGAATTAATTCAATCACGTTGCTGAGTATCAGCCATAAATTATCTGAACCAATATTATGAATAAGAAAGGCTAGTTTATTTGTCTACATAACATAACTTCACGCCTTTTTCTACCCGAAGGTGTAGGCAGCGGCTGTTAAGCCTCGTCTTGCCGTTATGTTTACTTCCCAAATGGAATACGTGCGAACCTATTACCATACTGGGCACAGAGTTTTCAGTCATCGATATTTATCACACATAACTTCCGAAAATAATTTCGAAAAGTCATTGGTGTGAGCCAGGATTCGAACCCGCGACTTCTTGATTCAGAAGTGGAGTGCTCGACCACTGGACCACCGAGACTATTTGTTAATTGTCTAAATACTAATTTATATTATAAGTAATATTTCCTTATGTCAATTTATATTTATTAAAGTTCCAGGAATTTCAGCATTTTATACTACGCAAAAAATTAACAATTTGCAAATCGTAACTTTAATTATTGATATTATAATCATGTATAGCCAGTGCCGGGTTCGATTCCTGACACTGGCTCACACCAATGACTTTTCAAAATTGTTTTCGGAAGTTATGTGTGATAAATATCGATGACTGAAAACTTTGTGCCCGGTATGGCAATAGGTTCGCCACCTGTTCCATTTGGGACGTAAACATAACGGCGAGACGAGGCTTAACAGCCGCTGCCTACACCTTCGGGTAACAATGGCGTGAAGTTATATAATCATGTATTTTGTGCAACACACTGGAATAACAATGGAGATGGCTTATAATTATTATAACAAAAGGTACATAATACTGTTGAGGTCGAATGCCTAGTTGCCTACGCCCAAATTCCGTTACAGCCGATGAGTCGTCTAGATATGGTCATATATACCTTCAATACTTTAATCAAGCCATCGGCAGTTATTGGTCAAGTTAAATTAAGAAATTATAACCCGCATAACTAGTCATTAAATATATATTTTAAAGTTAAAGAGCCTTAAAAACCGACGAGCGTGTTTGACAAGAGCTATGAAAGTCAAAAAAGCGAGTGAGGTGTGTAAGAATCGTTCCTTATGGCGCTATTCTCTGTCTACTGCAAGGGACTTGTCGTGAAGTCATTTAGGTATATATATATATATATATATATATATATAGATATTAGT
This sequence comes from Euproctis similis, assembly GCA_905147225.2. Classification (NCBI taxonomy): domain Eukaryota; kingdom Metazoa; phylum Arthropoda; class Insecta; order Lepidoptera; family Erebidae; genus Euproctis; species Euproctis similis. The sequence goes on from LR990116.1 coordinate 17,392,523, forward strand.
GAGTGAAAATTAGAGTATATTTATACAAAAATATTTCTTTTCGAGCACCCCGTTTCTGAATCAAAAGGTCGCGGGTTCAAATCCTAGCTCACACCAATGACCATTCGAAATTATGGCAATAGGTTCGCCACCTATTCCATTTGGGACGTAAACATAGCGGCGAGACGACGCTTAATTGCCGCTGCCTATACCTTCGGGTAGAAAAAGGCGTGAAATTATGTTTATTTTCAAGTAAGTTGTGCTATTTGCGTTTTAAATAAATATAAATCAAACAAATAAATATTTATTTATTACACTCTTCAATCATTCACTGACGTGCATCTAGATATGACACATCCAAGCTGTTCATAACCTATCACGATCAATAGCAATGACACTAGGAACGTATATATTGGAGACACGGCGTGACCCTGGCCAGGTGACAAGAACAATGGCATGCCAACACCTGTCCAACATTGACCTAAAGCTAATATATGGCCGCCGCCCTCACGGAGCCTTCTAACGGATCACGATAAGTTCGCGCGTTCGAGTCTAATATCTACAACACCTACGGTAACACGTAGGCACAGAATTCCTCTGTATAAAGATTACAATAATTTAATACACAACTTCACGTTAAACCTCCTGTAGAGTAGGCAGACATACTAGCCTCAATCATATACCAATTTTATCACATCAGATACAGATATCATACCTAATATCAATACGCTTGGTAAATATTTTGACGAAATTAAACCCGATAAAAGGAAAAATAAACAAACTTTGCATTCTTGTGACAAAAACTCACCAATAAAGATAATCCTTGTTATTCCTGCCATCAAAAAATATCAATACTGCACACCATAAACAAAATAATTACATAGACACAAGAGATTAAACAGTAAATATAGTCGACCAGGCAACGATATTTATAGCAAAAAGCAACAAATAGTGCAATTTAAATCTGATCGGGCGACTTACTAAGTATGCCCTGCCAATTTGCAGGTGGCACAGGCATTACGAGCTGCAAACTTGTTCAGTTTAAAAAAAAAAGAATATTTACGAAGTATTTACGAGCTGGCAGCCATTCCAGATAAGTTATTACAATAACAAGAACCTTCAAGGCCAACACTTACAGATATACAGACCAACTCCTCAGGGCATATTCCTAACACATCACATATATTATATTAAAATTGCTATCTCTCCATATTTTTTATTTATTGCAATGTTTTTGGCTTCTACTCAATAATATTTCAATGTTTTTAAAACAGTATTATTGGCTAAGAGAATAGTACACGTTTAAATATATCATAAGAAACTGTTTTAGTCTAATACATATCACAAAATATGTTACAAGTGATTTATCATTTGTTAAGTTGAAAATTTTCCAAACATTTGACGCAATTACCATCCATTCAATATCCAAATTTAAACAGAATCTATTCAATGCTTCAGGCATAACTTAATTAATTAAACAGCTTACTTTCCCGCGGGAGTAACTAATATTTCAGTACTGTCATACTGTACAAATATACAGGTTCTATCGGAATTCTTCGCAGTTCTGTCTTGATTAAAGTTGGAAAATAATTATAACTTCAAAGTTATGTCTATATAGTTGTAGTCTATTTATATTAAATTGAATAAATAGCAATAACAATTCACAAGAATTTGTTATAAATTCATCCCTAATATCTATCAAGCGTTACGAGATGTGCGCTTTTAAATCAGCAAAAACGTTTTCGCAGTACAATAGTTAATTTTAACGTTTATTGTGGCCACGTACAATAAATTTGTAACTTGCTTATGTTCTTTTATAGTTCTCGAAACTATGAGGACTATTTATAAATTTAGTATTAATGGAGATATTTCTTTGTGTTTCTGATGTCGGATTGGTATTAATACGGGTTACTCTTAGGATTGTTTACGAATTCCCGGATAGAGGAAAGATACGCTCGTGTGACTTGCATCACGTAGACACTCTAATTTTATTATGGAACTTACTTTTACCGCTTTGAGTGTCCAATTGTTTATTGCTGATACTAAAAGTTTATATTACGACCGACTCTCTGCTCTGTTCTCTCTGCCTACCCCGCAATTTGGCGAGAAGTTATGTATTTATATATACTATTAACTAAACTTCCTCAGTCTATTTTTCTCGTACATCTGCTTTTCTTGACTCGCCAATCAATATAGCAGTGGTAGAGCCAAGCAGTTCGCTGCATGAATGGGCCGGCTCGACCGGTGAAATACCACGACCTCTCAGAAGATCGACGTAAAGTGACTCATGCCGCGTTTCGTTCGGTGAGAGAGGTATCCGGAGGCCCACCCCCTTTCCCCATCCTTTCCTTTCCCCTATCACATAAAGTTCGGCAACGCAACAGTAACACTATATGTGTTGCTGGTGTCCATGGGCGGCGTCGGTTGCTTACCATCAGGTGACACGCCTGCTCGTTTGCCCTCCTATCACATAAAAAAAAATAAAAAAATCCGATATTGTGGATGTTATTTTTTGACTTTCCTGTCTTTTCTACTGTAACAATCGCATTCTTACCAATTCTTAACGAATTTGTCCATTTTGAATTATGAATTACGATTACACTACGTCAATAGTAAATGATTTAAATCAAGACAATCATTCAACGTTTTACTTTGTTATGAAAAAAAAGTTGTTATAAAAATATCTTTTAAAAAACTTTGTTATAAAAAATATATGTGTTATTTTATTTTGTTTGTCTGTCTGTTCCGGATAATCTCCAATGGTCCACGCGAACCAAGTTCTAAACAACATCTAGTCAAATATATAAATTCATAGCTTAAAATTTCATCCATCGGAGGTTGTATTTCTAAGAAATGTGTAACAATTAGGTCAAGGAGAGAGAGAGAGAGAGAGATCTCGTGTGTCATGGTCACAAATATCTGGCACTTCCCGGATGCTGTATGAGTTTGGAATACAAATAGCTAGACCCAATTCGAGTTCGTAAGTTGAAAAGTGTTTTAGAAAAAACACAACTAACAAAAAAACAAAGAAACCATAAAATAATTGCAAAAATAGCCCACTCTTGATAATCATTTTTACCCAATTACCACAAATTTAATTTCTGGGTGATACAAGTCAGATCCACACATATATGTATTTTTAACCGAATATAAGCATTGCGTATTTTAGTTCCTGAATGTTTTAATTCTAGTTTGAGGCTAGATGGCGTTGTGTCAATTATATATTTATTAATTTTACAATACGTAAAATGTCAGTATGCTATTTATTCATGTCCAGAAAGCAATTATTTAGCTAGCAAATCTAGCTATTGAGCTAGCAAATTTTACAAAACTTAACTATACAACCACTTTATGTACACACAAAATGCCCAAAGACAGATACATTCGAAACGGTTTTTTCAGACAAAATACAAAAAAAACCATAACGTAAAAAAACTGTGCTAAAAAGAAAATACGAAAGAGAAGCATTTCCTTACAATGTCTGTTCGCATTCCAGGGACAAAATACTTCTGAGTTCAAAGGCACTCCTTAACCTATCAGGCGAGGAAGACTGACTGTAAAGTGGCAGCCGGTTGCTAAACCCAGAAAGTCCTTATTAACACGATAATATATGGCACTTATTGCCCATAAATTTCATATGACATGACGTGACACTTGCTCGCCACACTTAAAGGACGCCATTACATTTGCCAAAAATATATCATTCATATTAATTTATCGTTTATCTCTAGGGATGGCAAATGTTATCCCGGAAGATGCACTTATTGAGAAAATCGTTTGAACTTACAAAACAATCTTGTGAAATTAAAAAGACACGATAGCTTTTAGCGAACACATGAGATTTTAATTAAAAATTATTCCTCATTTCAGTTAGTTTCATGTACTTATAAAAATCAGATGAGAACTCGCTAAGTATTTTAGGATATCTGTACTTGATGTTTCCACAGCAATAAATTGTAACTATATCTGAGCTCTACCAAATATGTTCCGCTTGATGTGTACCAAAATTCAAAAGAGGATCTTCCAAACATTAAGTAGCAGTATTTGTGATAAACCACTAGATTACTAAGACGATTGACTATATTTAACGTAACTAAATATTTGATAAATATCTTTAATGTAACAAAATAAATACGTAAATATATAACTTCACGCCTTTTTCTAGCGGCTGTTAAGCCTCGTCTCGCTGTTATGTTTACATTCCAAATGGAATAGGTGGTGAACTTATTGCCATACCGGGCACAAAGTTTTCAGTCATCGATATGTATCACACATAACTTTCGAAATTAATTTCGAAAAGTCATTGGTGTAAGCCAGGATTCTCGAGACCTCTTGATTCAGAGGCGGGGAGCTCGACCGCTGGACCAGCGTGTCATTTTTTTTATTATTGCTTGTATTTGCTTGTATATTTGTATATTAATGCGCTTCTAATTAATTTGTTTAAATTCTGTATTAATCTGTCTTCAAAATAGATCCTACTTTAAATACGTCTATTATTAAGTCCCATGGAAGTCCCTATAGTCCCTATGGGACTAGATCAGATAAGTGATATTAATTTCTTGCTGTGTCCGTGTACATTAGCGGATCGGTGGTCATGATTTGCGACTTCCTTGTTCGTACCTATATATAAACTGCATTTGTATATAAAACGTTTTGTAGAAATGACAATTATTTATAGTCCTTAGCCGCTGGACGTCATGCGACATCTTACAAAGATACACATACACATACATACATAACTTCACGCCAAATCCCTTGCGGGGTAGGCAGAGAGAACGGAGCGCCATAAGGCAGGATTCTTACACGCCTCGCTCGCTTCGTTGACTTTCATAACTCTTTTCATGCACGCGCGTCGATTTTTGAGGCTCCTAACAGCACCTTCGTCCAGAACACGTTCTATTTGGTCATGGAATGTGTGTCTTGGCCGTCCTAGACTCCCACATCCATCCGCTTTTGCGTTTTTTACAAAGATCCTGCACAATAATTCTTGATATTGTTTTGCACTTAGTGCATCATGCCTGTAATTGTTTTAATAAACCACGTCATATATATAGTCTAGGAGCTGTGCGTGTATTTATTATTTTGACTCCGAGAAAAAATAATAACTCGTAATTAATGAATATAAATAGGTTTGTAATAAACGATGAAATGACGCAGTTAACTAGTTACGGAATGTTAATATTGACAGATTAATGATGAAATTGAGTAATTAAAATAGTTTAATGCGAGAATTATTTAATTGTGTTATAAAAAGTTTAACTTTAACATTTTTTATAGTAACCATTGCACCTTTTAATAAGTAATTATCGCCCATATATGTCAATAGGATTTCATCACCTTTTTCACATTGGGGGCGAGTGAATTAATGCAGTGTGTCGAGACAATTGCCACTGTCAACACCTTCGAGCATTAATGGCGCGATATTACAGCTTACATTAATATTTATAGCTACTTTTCAAAACATTGAATGGCGATTACACTTTAATTACAATAATAGGCAATTCGCTAGAAAATTTCACTTTCGAAGTTCTGAGTTTGGCCGAATTAAACAGAAAGATAGACAGACATAAATTGTAAAAAAATATCTATGACATTAAAACAACTTTTAGGATTATATCGCGTTTATTTATTACTAATTTTATTTATTTCCCGACGTTTCAAACTCTTTGCAGAGATCATTTTCACGATCATTTAATGTCATGAACGTGATTCGCGAAAGTCTTAGAGATAAATATGTAAAAAATATGTATATGTATCCGTGTATTAGCATTTATTAAATGAGATTATTGTGATGTTACAAACAGACACCCCAATTTTATTTATTTGTGTAGACTAATAGTCAAAATAGTCACTGCTTACGATTACTTTATAACAAGTTTTTAAAAACAAGTTGATTAAAACATCTACATTCCTATTTCGTGGGGGCGACCAGGTGCGCGTACAGATATGGGGGACAATAATATACCTGTGACGGTTCAGGAAATCCATATGATATCTGCAAGATAACAGACACATCTTTGGAATACATAATTGTATTCTCCAAATACGGGTATCTTATTAAGAATTAAAATTAAATATTGTCAAAAAGACGATACGGTTGTAATGTCAATTGGTAACTAGTCTTTGATGCTCAAAGGGGTAGGCAGCAGTTATGCGGTTGCTCATCATCAATCCTCTAGGTATCCAAATGTGATTGCCATAGATCGGACATAATTCTGGTGGTCATGAATATTTATTTACATATAATTTTCGGAAATTTACTGTGGTTAGTCTCGCACTCGAGACCTCTGAACTAAAAGTGAGAGTACTACACCACAAGGTTATCGAGAGATATCACCGGAGAGATGGCTCGCATCAGGATATATAATCCCGCTTGAACCGTAGGAAGTAGGACGACTGTATATATTACTAGCTGACCCCGCAAACGTTGTCTTGCCAAAAAATAAAATTTAATAAATAAGGGTTGATCGTAGGGAGTTGAAATTTTAGGGTTGTATGTATTTTTGTATCCCGTTTTATAAAAAAAATAAGAAACAGAAAAATGTCGAAAAATTAAAAAAAAATATGGAGGGGTGGGCTACCCTTGTGATTTAGGGGGATGAAAAATAGATGTTGTCCTATTCTCAGACATACCCGATATGCACACAAAATTTCATGAGAATCGGTCAAGCCGTTTCGGAGGAGTTCAATTACGCACATCTAGACTCGAGAATTTTATATATTAGATTAGATTTATTATTTTCTAGGTACTCTTATGTTTGGTAGTCTAATGGTCGAGCTCCTCGCTATTGATTCAGAGGTCGAGGTATCGAATCCCCAATGATCTCTTGGAATTGCTTTAGGAAGTTCTGTGTAATAAATATGGGGTACTGACAACTTTGTGCTCAGTGTATGGCAATAGGTTCTGCCACCTTTTCCATTTAGGACGTAACGATTTAGTGATTCGAGACTTAACAGCCGCTGCCTACACTATCGGGTAGAAAAAGGCGTGAAGTTATGTTATGTTTTTTTTTCTAGATTTTCGGTTACGTATAGTACTAAATGGAGTATGTTTTGAAAGCGTAATGATATTTGAATGACGCCGACCACGTAGGCAGACGGCTCACAGTAACAAAACAAAACAATTTCCAGGTAAAATAAAATTCCAGTGCCACGAGCCGATCAAAATATTTGTACTAGAGACAGAGTGGACATTGATAGGGTTGTCTATTATTTAAAAAAAAAAGGAGTTGCGGTGTTGTAAGCAATATATATGATATTAATATATGATAATATATGATATTATATAAGCATAGACAATCTAGGCAAAGACAAAGTCGAATAATGTAGATTATTAGGAAAATGGCACCAAAATAATAACGGTTTCTTGCAATGTAGTGTTCATTCATTTGTATAGAAATTAATGACATGTCTAAAGGCTTGTGACAGGCAGACTATTTATTTCAACATTGCCCTTAAAAAATGTTTAAAACAATTTAAATATTTTCAGTTTATTCGCACAACTATATACTAGCTTACCCGGCGAACTTTGTTCCGCATCAAAAGTAATAACTGCTGTCCCGCTATGTTAATACTGCAATATCTTCGAAAATATTTGTTTAAATTGCATGCCATGGCCAGGATCATCTATATTACATGCACAATCTATTTAAGACACTTAATTGGATGAAAATTAATGCTGTAATGTTTAAAATCGCTTCGTAAACAGGCCATTATTTCTCGTAAAAAGTAAAAAATAAAAATGGTCACTGTGGGTTATCCCTAAGAGATAGACATATGCCCTCGCGGACTTTTTTTGTAGACCTACTGAAGGTGTATAATAATGTAGAACATTGTTTTGATCTATCACTTAGGGTTCAGTCAGCTTTTGCGATTAAATTTTTAAATCTTGAAAATTATCACTTTTTTTTTGACAACGCTATACATAAATTATAGATCAAAACCACCCCGTTAACACTCTCTAACTATTAAAAAAAACGCATCAAAATCCGTTGCGTAGTTTTAAAGATATGCGCATATAAGGGGACAGACAGCGGAAAGTGACTTTGTTTTATACTATGTAAAGATAATAGAATTACTCAAATAAATATTAATCGTATGGTGTACATAAAAGATTATGATTAAGAGATGCGATGTAACATGTATTATATAGAAAATAATAATAATAAATTTAAATAAATACTGGTATAAGCTTGTGATCATATCGTAAAAATGTTTAAACTATAATCTTTTATAACATAACATAACTTCACGCCTTTTGTTACCCGAAGGTGTAGGCAGCGGCTGTTAAGCCTCGTCTCGCCGTTATGTTAACGTCCCAAATGGAATAGGTGGCGAACCTATTGCCATATCGGGCACAAAGTTTGTCAGTCATCGGTATTTATCACACATAACTTCCGAAAACAATTTCGAAAAGTCATTGGTGTGAGCCAGTATCTGGAATCGAACCCCGGACCTCTGGATCAGAGGCCGTGCGCTCGCCCACTGCGCCACCGAGTCTATAATCTATTATTATATACCGAGTCTATAATAATCTTTTATAAAAAAATATATAAACATATTAATTCTTAAAATAAAATAATTTTATAAAATGTCTCGGTAGTCCAGTTGTCGACACCCCACTTCTGAATCCAGAGGTCGCAGTTTCGAATCCTGGCTCACACCAATGACTTTTCGAAGTTAATTTCAAAAGTCATGTGTGATAAATATCGATGACTAAAAACTTTGTACCCGGTATGGCAATAGGTTCGCCGCTTATTTCATTTGGGACGTAAACATAACGGCGAGTCGAGGCTACCCAGCTACTGCCTGCACATTCAGGTATAAAAAGGCGTGAAGCGATGTTATGTATATTATAATTTTTTAATTGTGACCGTGGCGATCTCTGCCAGTCCAGAGAGCCACAACCTGGACCGAACAAGTGTTCCTGCAGCACACACAAATAATAATATTTTACTATAAACATGAATGTTAGTGACAACCCTATTGTGCACTTGTTGACCAAGCTTTTGGTTGGGTGACGGATATGAGAATAATATTATACGAACGTCACCGATCGCCGAACTCAAGGACCAGTGTCCCGTACAAATAAGACCGTGTTGACTAGAAGCCTTCCATTGCATGATCACTTCAACCGTGAAAGGTTTTTCCGAGCTTTCAGAGTACCGGATGGTTTCTTCGTTTGCTAAATTATTATGGTCTGTTTGCTTTTAGTATTACCTAGCATTAATTGAATACAATGTCAAAACAAAATTCGATATAAGCTTTTACTATAGTCATACATACATAACTTCACGCGAAGTGCCTTGCGCGGTAGTCAGAGAGAACAGCGCGCCATAAGGCACGACTCTTACACGCTTACACGCCTTATTCGCTTCTTTGATTTTTATAACTCTTGTGATATAGGCGGTTTTTATGTCCTGACATCACCTTCCTCAACAAAACGTTTTAATTTGTTCATGGAAAGTGTGGCATGGATGTCCTCGACTCGTATATCCTCCCACTTTTGCACTGTTTATCTGCTTAGTCAATTGCATAATAAATTTTTTCTACATGTCATTTATGTTTTTATATTTATTTATACAACATTTGATATTAGATTTTATTATAGACGTTCCTGTTGTTCTTGTTAGCAAAATTGTTGCTTGAATTAAAATCGATCTATTTAAATCTATTAAAAACTTATCAATAAGCACAGTGGAAATAATTATAAATGTTATCTATGGATCTGGAGCACATACCTGAGTGGGATGATGTCTGTACAGATACAGCTTGGGTCCGTTCAGCACCGCCCACACCTGCTTCCAAGATCTGTCGCTGGCACGCTACGAGGAAAATACATAGATATAGAAAAAATTATAACTTTTTGCCACAACTTTAGGAAAAAGTCAGTTAAGGAGAGATAAGAATAGGTGATGCAGTGGACGAGCTTCTTTGCTTCGGGTTCAGAAGTCGTGGGATAGATGCTGGGCATGAGCCCAGTCTTAATGACTTTTTGGAATTATTTTAGGAAGTTCTGTGTCATAAACTTTGTGCCCGGTGTATGGCAATAGGTTCCGCCACCTATTCCATTTGGGACGGAACGATTCATTGAGTCGAGTTTTAACAGTCACTGCATATAACTACAGGCAGAAAAAAATTAAATATATAAAAATGATGTAGGTACCTTGCCATTGCTGACCACCATTTTGACTTGCACATAGCCTTGCTCATCGCCTTCAGCGGCCTCGACCGCATTCTCTGATGTTTCTTCTTCTCCTTTCTTCGATGACCTGGATATCCATCAATGTAAAATTATTTCATTGTAATATAAAGAGGTTAACCGACGGATCAACTCTGTTGGGCAGCGTTCGGGAAGCTTAGGGATATCTTTTCGTCAAGGTATTTTGATACCTTAGTGCCTAAAAAACAAGGTTTATGAGCAGTGTGTGTTGCCAGCGATGACGTACGGAACAGAGACGTTGTCTTTGAATGCTGGCCTCATTAGGAAACTCAAGGTCGCTCAGTGGTATCTCTCTTGAGATAAAATCCGAAATGCGGAGATCCGTAGACCGGTACGGGAGTAACTGACATAGCCCGTAAAGTTAGCACGCTGAAGTGGAGGTGGAAAGGCCACATCGCTCGAAGAACCGACGAACGATGGGGAAGAAAGGTTCTAGAGTGGGGACCACGGACAGGCCGTCCCCCCACTAGATGGGCCGACGACCTAGTGAAAACAGCAGGGAGTCGTTGGATGTTAGCGGCACCTGGAGTTATGGCGTGCTAAGGGGAGGCCTACGTTCAGCAGTGGGCAGGTCTGGGCTGATGATGAATATAAAACCGTAATTATCGGCGTTAATAAAACTTTTAAAATAATGAAACCCTACCATCACAGTTTATATGAAGGACAGAAAACGGTAGGTGGTCACGTTCTCGAACAAATATATTTTAAGTTATTGAGGAATTTTACCACCCATAAGACACATATATAAGATACAAAATTCGTGGAGTTTTTAAAATAGTTATAAAACATCTTACCTTTATTTAAATAACCGGTTACTATAGAAATAGGTGAGACTACAGAATTCAAACAATAATACACTTAACAACATATAACATGCTGTATATACATTCATAAAAACATCGAACATTATGTATAACATCAAAACGGTTGGTACTGCTAACATGCATACAGAAGTATCAAGATTCGGGAACATCATCATGCAGATTAAAAATCAAGATGATTGGGACAGATCTCGGTGGTGATGAAATACGTCGTTTATTTACAAAGCTTTTTCCTCAAAATGATTGATGATGAATTTTTAATATGTAGGTAATTTCGCTATATTTTTTATGCTCATATTTACCGCTGTTATTAATAAGCAGTGCAATGTCATTGTTTCAATTTAATTCAATTACAAAAGTAAAACATTAAGTTAATGTTGCTATTTAAATTTGACTATATGCGGCGCCATCTATGAACGCATTCGTGTAATCACACACATTGTGAAAAGCGCCATCTATTCGAGCAATGACGTACCGCGTGGGGAGGACAGCTTGCGGGTCGAAAATCCGCAGCAACGGTGTAATGTCATCAGTGAACCGAGGAGGCCGCCACTTTCGCAAACTGCGTTTTAACCCAATCACATTATCCCGGTTAGTACAGAAAATGTGGAAAATGTATATTCATCACTTCAACTCATAATGTTAGGTACATGGTACACAGTCTAGTTACAGTATTATCTACAAGACGATTCGTGACAACAGAATCGTCTGTCTACTGTAGAAAATATCTACACATAGCATATAGAGAAAAAGTAACATCTGTGCAGTTTATTACAAAACGGAGAATATTATCGGAATACAATGAAAGTTAAAAACAAAGAGTATTTATAAGTTATACAAGGTTGAATTTGCTGATCAGCTGGCGTATTATGAACTCTTAATTCCAGCCAGCTTAAAATACGCGCTGCCTTGCAATTTCGAATTTTCAACCACTAATTTCAGCTAGTCTAGATTTCTCATGACTGACTAAATGGAATTAGTCATTGATAAATCGAATTTAGTGTCTCAGTCGTTGGAAATACGAATAAATAGCCCTTAATAGGCCCCCAGGTAAGGATGGTCAAGTCCTAAATGCTTAAATACAAATGTTTTAGTTTTGTCTGAAATATTTTCCATTAATTACTTAGGTACTCGTATCTTAATAAGTAAGGATTGTATCGAACCACTTTTTGGAATCACTTGTTTTCAACAATAGTAAAGTTGTGTTGCTTGGTTCATTAGGAGAATAAGTTTAAACCATTTTTTAAAGCAGACAAAAAAAGATTTGACCATCCGTATCGTAATCAAGAATGAACCTCGTATATTCTGGATAAAAAATAAATAAGTTCTTTTGTCTAAAATTTTATAATCTAACACATTGAATAAAATCAATTGGACACAATTTTTACAAAGCCTGTGACAAAACAAATGAGAAGATCTAACATAAAATGGTATATTTACCATTAAAAATTGTTAATTAAATGTGGTACATACCCTCTAAGACCCTGAGGGTCACCATCAGGTTCCACGTCACTGTCTAAATGTAGCCGGTCACCCCAAGTAGCCTTTAAGTAGGAAACTCTTCGCATGGCGCGTTCTTCTTCTGCTTGAAACGAAATAGACGATATTGTTACACCACGTAAATCATGAACACTCTGTATATATATACAGAATGTTAGTAAAATGTACTCAACTTAATCTGTTTGAAAAATTAACTGCAACGAATGTGTTATTTTAAAACATTGTATGTATTATATAAAACAAAAAAAACTCTGTTTTATCTGCCTATCCCGCAAGGGATTTGGCGTGAAGTTACGTATGTATTATATACTTATTCGATAAGTAACATTAGTTTATAATATGACACTGACCACCGAGTTGAGCATCTTTCTTTTGTCTTCTTGTCACCAGATCATCAGCAAAACCTGTCATGAAAACATCACGATAAATATAAATTACAAATGACTCAAAGTTACTCCACGACATATTAGTATATTAGATACAGTATGTTCACGACGGTTAGTTCTGCATTAGTAGCACACCTAAAGCACACGGCATTCCTTGACAAAACGTAAAGTGGAAAGATTAGGTCCGGGTCGCTACCTCCCTTACGCCCTCCATACCTATTCCTAAACACTTGGAACAGTTAAATCGGCAAAATGAATGCAATGGGGTTGACAGTTATGTAGGTAGTTGACATAGCACATGCATCGCAGTGTCTAGTTATTTTAGTGTCGCAAGCCACAACTGGATCACACTGGGTAATATCAAACGATTGAAAACCGATTCCTGACTATCGAAAGTATCCGAGAACCAATACTGTTTTTTAAACGTAATCCAATCATTCATGCGAGTTTTAGAACAAAATGAGTGCTTATTTCGTTTGGTGAGGATTGCTGTATACGCCAAGGTTCGACAATTTCTGACGTCAGGCACAATAACACCCATCAGGCAAATGGACTCAAAATTATCTACGGGAACTTTTTACATTATAAACGTCGACACTGGGAGTCATTCCGATAAGTTAAATGGTAGGGGGAATAAAATTGGTATTTGCTGGTAGTGCGGCCAGTGTGGTCGAGTTGTTCGGGTGAAGGGAGACAGCGAGACATCGAGACAGCGAGAGCATTCCAAGAAGTGGTGTCTCGGCGGGACCTGAGTCGGCGGGAGTGCTCGGCGTCGGCGAGGGCGAGGTGGCGGCCGACGTGCAGGCCGAGGCGGTGCGCGGCGCCAGGCTCAGCTGCGTGGGCCGAGCCGGCGCCGGGCCTCCCGGGCCTGCCGGGCCTCCCGAGCCTCCCAGTGACACGCGGTTCATCGCCTCCATTTGCTCTTTGTTCAGGCCCATTCGTCGTTTCGCGTGACTGCCATCTTGGGGCGAACAGTGTAACAGTGCCATTAGACGCAGTGCGCCAAGCTGTGTCCGTGTGCGTATGATGTGTATATGTGTGTGTGTTGGAGCGTGCGCGCCTACGTATACGTGTGCGAGCGTGCTCATTGGTCAGCGTCCGCACATCGAAGCCGTTATTTTGTTCTTTATTTGAATGCTATCTGAGAAGTCACGTTACTAGAGCTAACCGCGGGTATTTAAATATAATTAAAACTAAAAACCGCCACCCGTGAATATAAAAGCCGTAAAGGACATATTTATACTTCGGTTAAGTATAATACTAAAAAACGTTAAACATATCAGGCACACGAAAATGTCAAAGAGAGAATGAAATAACACAAACGTTAACACGAGTTATGACAAATACGACTAAGGTTTTATTTAATATATCAAATAAGAGAACAGTAGTAATATTATTCAGAGATAAGATGTAACATCAAATAATAAATTCAGAGATAGACATTCAAATTAAAGTGAGTTGTGATAAAGCGCAACGCCAACCAATAAGCCAAAAGCTGTAAGAAGTGAAGTCTGATTTGTTCCATAATCCATGAAATTTTGTGATGAACAATAATACATATTGTCAATTTCCAATAATAATTTATTTCCTAAATTTTCATGAGTGTGTGATAATAAAATTATATAAGAATAAAACCTATTTTGGAATGAAATACAAAAAAACAATCTAAAATTTGGAACTGATTAAAGCTTGATTCCCCAATAATGATTAAAATAAGGTCAACTAATACAAAAAAAGCACATGAATCTTGTTCCCGCGAAAACCCCGAAAAATAGTAAAACGCTCTCTAAGATAAGATAAACCTCAATTCAAACCCAAATCCATATGGCTAAAGGGCTACTGAACTAAATACTAATAGTACAAATACAATTTTTGAAATAAAATCTATACTATATGTACGCATGTGTATGTGTTTTCTGCTGTGGTGTTAGTCTACTCTATAAAGATTGTGATGAGTGATGGAGAGTGAGAATGAGATCTGTATATACCTGTGGCATGATGTCTTCTAATGGGTAATCCATCGCTACCGGTACTGTTCGATCTTGTTCGCATCTGTACCTTCTCTGTTTCTACGAGAAAAATACAAAAACACACATTAACACAAGGAACTTTTCGTTTTTCTTTATAGGATAATTATGTGATAAATACCGGGCGCATATCCATCCGGTGGTGGACAATGGAGGTGTTTACTGCCGGTAATCATCAGCTGATTGCCCGACAAACTGCCGCCGACTGGTGACTCTTGATCTAAATCTGTCAACACCACATATAATAAATTTTAAAATCTGCCACTAAATCTTATCCGATTAATCATGAGGTCAGGACTGCAAGTTATCGTTAAAAGAGAGAGGTAGATTTAAGAGTTTCAAGTTTCAGTTTTAAGAGATCATTGCCTGAAATCCTTTCAAATAGTGGTAAATAAATTATCGGGTTGGACTTGAAAACGAAACCCCCAAAACGAACAGGAATTATTCATGAAGCTCAGATAAAATAATTCTCCCCATCATCATTTGAATATAAGGTCGGTTTATTAGATTCAAATGAATAACTTTGAATAAATTTATTTGCATCAAAATGTAAGGTTTAGCAGATTTGATATTTTGATTATTATGAAGTTAGAAATAAAGAAAAGATTGAAGGTCAGGTGCACACACACGCATTATAAAAAAGTGAAAATTTCACACAATTACGAAAATAATAATACAATATATCATTGACACTGATTACGTGTAATTTCACGACGATTTAATGCGGCCAAGTGCCCACATTTCACAAAAACAAACGTCTGTTACAACAAATTGTTCTGGGAGTTTTGCTGTTGTAAACAATAATAACATCAGCAATTTTAATAGTCAAATAAAAACGAGACTTGCATACATAACTCACGCCTTTCTCTACCCAATGGTGTAGGCAGCTGGTGTTAAACCTCGACTTGCCGAATTGTTAGGTTGCGTCCCGATTGGAATAGGTGGCGAACCTAATACCATGCACCAGGCAGGAAGTGGTCAGTCATGGATATTTATGATTTATTACACATAACTTCCGAAAAGAAATCCTAGAAATTATTGGTGTGAGCCCGGAATCGATCCCACGACTTCAGAATCAGAAGCGGGGTGCTCAATCACTTATGTGACTTGTAGAGTTATTATGTTCGTTAAAAGTGGTGACATGTATGAGGTTCTCTCTAGTTGTAAGAGAATGTGAGTGACTGACCGTGTGGTGGCTGCACGTCGAGCGACCTCGCGTCCCTCCTCACGGCCCTGGTCTCGAACTCCTTCCTGCGCAGCGCCACGCTGGGCTCCAGGCGCGTGGTGGACAGCCGCGCCAGCTCGCTCCGGGCGCTCTCCGTGCGGTGAGACCAGCCGCCTCGGGCTTCCTCCAGCTGACGAGTGCGAGCTGTCACCAGCTGCAGTTCCGTCATAGGGTATCTGAAAAAAAGACCAGTATTATGATATCAGAGAATCATCATCATCCCTATAGTTTTCCGATTATTTGGGGTCGGCACAACAGATTTTTCTTTTCCACAATTTCCTATCTTCTTCTAGCTTCTGCCACAGTAACACCTTTCTTAAATATGTCTTTCACACAATCTATTCATGTTTTCTTAGGTCTTCCTGACGGTTTATTGATTTTTAAAGTTTAGCAAATAAATGTTTATAAAGTGTGTGGGTGAAAAAACGCAACGGAAACTCGTTCAACCTCATTAACACTAAAATTTTGAAAGTGACGAACAAGGACAACTTGAATTCCTGGTATGGCTCTCTCACACGACAGAATTCGATCGACTAAACACATTGACCATGTACCAGATACAATTTCGTTATCAAATAACTAAAGTAGTAATATAATCGTGCCTTATGGTGCTCCGTTCTCTCTGCCTACCCTGCAAGGGATTTGACGTGAAATTATGTAGGTATGTATCGTGTGGAGCATGTATTCTTAAATTAAAATAGTTGCCAAACTTACTTATCTTGGTTGTTGTTAGTAGAGGCTTCGTCGCTCAACGCTTGCGAGCCGTTGCTGACTGTACCAACATTTGTACTCTGAATACAAGGCACTGTCTCTTGTATCTTGGACAATGTTGACACAAATTGACTTCTGTCCTGTTTCTGTTTACTTTTATCTTGAGCTCCGTTCACTTCTCCGTATCCGCTAAATGTTCCGCTATCAACACTAGCGGAACATTCTTCTTTCCTATCTTCTTGTGAAGGTGGTTGTGATTGTGGAGGTGGTGAAGCGGCTAGAGGCGGTGAGGCCGCAGGTGGAGGCCACGCGGGTTTCTGTAATTTTTGTGGCCTCGCATAGAATTCTTTCTGTTTGATCGGTGCCGGTGCGTCCGGAGTGACCCACCCCGTCGGTTGACTAGGACGTCTTAGGAATGCTTCCTTCTGTTCAAGGCTTTTTCGTATTCGTGATAATATGATCGAGTCGTCCAGCTCCCGTCCCGTCAACGTTGAGTTCGAATCGAACGATCCCAGACTGTCTTTGCTTTCTGTCGCAGATGAAGGCAGTGAAGTGTCAGATTCTCTTCTTCTGTGAATAAATTTGAAACAGTGGTTATTACTTTATTAGTTCATATATGTAAATGTGTTTTCGTTGGGTGCAGCTATTAGCTATTCCAAGATGTCAGGTACAGGTACTTCTTTTTACGCCTGGCAAGTTAACATTGAGTTGATTGGTAAGGCTTTTACTTTTAAGTATGATAAAATAATTACGATTGGTTTAGAATATAGATTGAACAGAAGCCAGTACAAACTCACCCATCGTGTATAAGGTAATGCGGTGTGCCTGGTAGCCTGGTCATATCGTATCTAGTCGGTGTCAGTGAGGCGACGCTCGCGTACTCAGGGTCCTCTCTGTGCCTCGCGGGGGTCTGCGGGGCAGGCAGAGCCGCCCGCGGCCTCCGGTACGCGTCAAACAGTCGCGACTCATGTTCCGTTATAGGCGCCGGCATGTCTATCGGTCGCTGGTTTGTTTCCGGATTGTATGCGGCTTCACTGAAGTACTGGAAACGTCATACATACGTTTTATATTTAACTACAGCTAGAAAATTAAGCTAGACGTCTGATAGGCATATAGAAACAACAATTTACAGCACCGCCAACTAAAGATTTGAGTCTGATCCTGAGACGAGAAATTGATGATGTTGTTCAAACGCAATGTTACTCACTCTCTGCAACAAGTCGTGGTCCCTGGGCACGACGGTCAGCCTGAGCACCCTGGGCTCTCTCTGCGCCAGCTGTACGACCCTCGCGTAGGGCGCCCGGGAGCGGCCGCAGGCGACGGGCTCCCCGTTGACGGCGAGCACGCGGTCGCCGGCGCGCAGCCCCGCCGCGGCCGCAGGCCCGCCCGGCCTCACGGACCTCACGAAGATCGTGTCCATTGGAGCGCCGACCGCGCCCACCGCCAGCAGACGAGCATCTTCGTACAAATCCTGGAATATAAAATAGTTTTAAAGATGTTTTCTTCATAGATGTGTATAACATTAGGCATTATTTCTGATATGAAGATGCCGTTCATCACACATCACAATAATTTCATCTTTTCTTTAATTTTGCTTATCTCTTAGATTTTTCATCGGATTTTAATTGAATTTTTTTATCGGCTACAGAAATCTATTTTCTAGTAAAACAGAATGTATGTAGATACAAGACACGTTTATAGATAGTAAATGTTTGTATGTTGTAATTTATTTAAATTTGCTAACCTGTAAAGACTCTGGTGGGTACACAACTAAATGTCTTAGTGTGAATCCGAACCCGTGCCTCGCGTCAGGTCGCTGGATGACGATGGTGCGCGGCGCGGAGATGTGCGAGGCGGGCGGAGCGGGAGCGGAGTTGGGCGGCGGCAGCGCCACTGGCGGTGCGTGAACAACTGGCGGGGGCTGTAACAGACAGACATAGAACATCAGTAACATGGAAACAATTCACAAAAAGTACTTCATATTACTCCATCCAAAGAATTTATAAAACAAATCTGAAGAATTAAGGTCAGTATTACAATTAACGTCTAATTTCAACCTAATACAATATATTTATACGCGTCAAGTCACATAAACAGGATTAAAACTAAGCGTAAATGCATTTCACAAGCCACATATCTAACCAACATTACACCAAAATATCGTAACATCTAATACAAATTTATATTTGTATATTAGAATAATAAAAATAGTAAATCCTCTTAGTCTAGGCTGTTATTCATAAATCATAATGTCTCGAAAGTGTACGGAACCAATTCAATGGCAGCTAGTGACAGTTCGTTAAGTAAAGTTGATTATGTCTGCCCACACCTCGTTACATCGACTCGTTGGTGTGATGATAATCGTTGTGTAAACGATGGTAATGCTATCGCAAACCGACATTCAACATAATCAGGATAAAGCTATTTAATCTTGTATTAAAACTTCCTAACTTTAATAGAACGTGATACATACGTAGAAGACAATGTCAAAACTCAGTCTATGACTTAAAATTTGGGTTTAACTTTCCCAGTTAATATTGAATTAATTTCATTCATTGCTTTAAATTTTGTGATTTTTCGTTTTCGTACAACTACATCTCTAAAAATTTACCGACTTCAAAAAATGAGGTAGTTACCAACTTCTACGTTTACATTTATATGTGTGTGTACATTTAGATAAGTGTTTCAAAGACTTTTTTTTTGTGTTCCAATTACGACTAGCTATCCGATTTAAATCTCGTTCGTGTTTTGTTTTGAAGACAGACACGATTGCTATCTTTGTTTTCTAAGCAGTGTTCGAGCAATGTCAAAACATAAAACCACACCTGTACCTTCTAAAACTATACACAGGCATTTCTGATTAATTTGATAACATAACTTCATAACTACCCGTAAGTGTAGGCAGTGGCTATCAATCCTCGACTCGCCATTATGTTTATGTCCAAAATGGAATAGGTGGCGATCCTATTGCCATACCGGGCACAAAGTTTTCCGTCATCGATATTTATCACACATAACTTTTGAAATTAATTTCGAAAAGTTATTGGGGTGAGCCAGGATTCGAACCCGCGACCTTTGGATTCAGAGCCACTGGACCGCCGAGACTTATGATTAGTTTGATGATGGCACTTTAACTAATAACTATATCTTTTCCTCATCAGTGTGTGATTCGAACCCATTTTTTAAATGTAAATTTTATGACGATGGCATGCTCCGATGGTTCGGACATGTAGAAAGAATTTATGATGCAAGATTGACCAAGCAGATAAACAATGAAAATGATGTAGCAGTCGAAGATCGACAAAACATATTCAATGACCAAATGAGACGAGCCCCGAAGGAAGGTGATGCCGGTGATGCTTTAGAAATCGATGAACATTACAAAAGTTATGAAAGTCATAGAAGCAAATAAAGCGTGTAAGAATCGTGACACTTTGTTCTCTCTCCTTACCCCGCAAGGGACTTGACGTGAAGCTTCTCTACTACTACTCGCTACTCTTTCTCTAAAAACAAAATCAAAAACAATATTTTCCACTTGATTGAAGTCATAAAGAAAATGATTGTGACGTGTAGTCGAGTGCGCGTGTCACAGTTAGTCAGTGTACCGGGAAGCCCTGTGTCGCCGTGTAAGTATCGAGTTACTCAGATTAAGGGGTTGTTTGTGGAACGAGTCTTGATTATTGCAGTAAATACACGTGTTATTAGATTATGGCAAAGATTTAATTTGAATAACTACAAAATAATATTCAATATAATTGCTTAGTCTAGAAAATAAATATATTTATTAGGGGTTCCAAAGACAGCTACAGTCAAACAATTAGCCCACCGTGTTCAAAATTTTGCTGATACGTAGATAAATTCACGACAATATTCCAGGAAAGGACACACTTAAATTCATAGGAATATAAAACAATGGATTTGTTTTTACAGTGACAGCAGTTTAGTTGTTCTCTATATACTTGTTATAATAATTATTATAGATGATAAAACTTTTCGAATTATTATTTTTATTTTTTTTGACAGTGGACAAATTTAAATTTAAAAGATAAACAATTAGTAAAGCTACGTCAAGCACCAAACAATTTTAATACTCATCAGAAAAATAATGGAAGCGCAGCGCAATTAAAAATTAGAGGTCTAAACCACCAATGAAAACATTCCCAAGGAGGGTTGACGTCAGACAGGCCGGTCATAAAATCACAGCCCAAACTTTTGACAACAGGGATAGTTCAAAGGAATGACATGTTGTGTAGACCCCATTTAAGTTGGGATTAGGGCAGGGGAATGGTGGTGACATCAGCTAAATAACAACATTAATTTAGTAAATTGCCGTCAACTTACTTAAGCTCAAACACATATTGTTAAGTTATTACATACTGTTAGCTTGTGCATTCTTTAAGGCCACACATAATATTATTTTTAAACTTATTAATAATAAGGTACGAAGAAGCCTTTTGGTATTGTGTTACAAATGTCCACGCTTCCTTGCGCAGTCGCTTCAACAGAATGGTGTCAATCCTTCCGGATTTATAAGGCTTGTCGACACTTTCCGTCGTCTTATAAGTAATACTTATTTAAAATATTTTTAAATATAAGTATTATCTTTCAAACTTTACTTTTTTATATTACCCTATGGTAAGTAGCAAACGCCGGCCATTGTCGCCTAAACACAGATTGTGTTGTAGTTGCCTGGAAGCGATCAGAAGTCGGATGGGAAGTGAAGAGGGAAAGGGGTTGGGCCTCCCAATACCGAGCGAAATACAGCACGAGCCCCTTGCTTGGCGTTGAGAGTTGAGAGACATCGACCTGCGTGGCTCTACCACAGTTTTTATTAATATTTATTACTTTTAGAAATATAATGTTTTAGTAGTTATGCGAACATAATAAACACTGGAACTTTCACTCAACCATTCAATATAGACATGAAAGCATGCTAAATTATCAATGTGTTTACTCTATCCACAAAGTTGAAGTCATTCAAATATTTTATGTAACCTTTCACTTAGTTTTCTCACTATATATCCGTGAATCTAAGAAAGTGATAATCAAAACGGTCATCTATCTTAATTTCCATAAAGCTGTCGATGAGCTGAACGTCGAGCCATTGACCTTTATCGGAACAGATGATATTGACGCCGAGACACGTATAAAGATGCTATTAATCACGCCGTGTCAGAAGGCAATACAAAGTACGCTATAGACTAAAAGTCTATTGCGAGGTTAGCTAGGGCTGCCATCGACCGTATTGAATGTGTTTTGAAATAGTTTATGTTCTACATAATAAGCTATACTGTAAGAATACCAGCTATTCAAGAATAGCTTATGCATGGTTGCATCCAAGGTTTATAAAAATCTAAGTCTAAAAATTTAAGATCTTAATTTTCCTTCTACCCGCGGTAAAGTATTATTTATTATTTATATATTATTTATATTTGACTAATCTTCTTCATTATTCAGAAGTAACGTTTTTTTGTGTGAATCGTGTAGGTCAGTAACTCAGTACATACTCGAATCATATAAATAAACGTTAGATCTAACGTTAAATTAAAAATACCAAGAAGGAAGCTACAATTTTATTTAACCTGAGTAATTATAAAATTTGTTTTCATTGTGCAAACCGTTATTATTTTTCTTTAGAGAACATTCTATCTACATCTAAACTAAACAATCAAAGTCTTAAGTTGCCGTAGACGAAAAAGTAAAACCAGCACATGGATAAATACAAAACTTACATTAAGAATAGATATTATGCTTTGTATATTTTCTACAAATTCTACAATAGAATAAAAATAATACAATATCTAGCACATACACATATATTACATAGATACATTAGATAACAAAAGGCATAATAAGTAATAAATTTGATTGTGAAAGTGACATTAAATGTTGGCCAAACAACAATATGAAATGTTCGTGTATTATTATTATAACAACGACTCCATTCTACATTTAATTTGCAATAATTATGTAAAAACACTCGAATAATTATGGTAATTTGTTTGAGACTTTGCATAATGACCGCGGGCCGAATGCAAAACACGCGGTTAACACTAGATAAATTGACGTCACCGTAACGATAACGGGTTGACTTTCTTCACGGCGTTTTAAGAAATATAATTGTAACTACATGATTATTAGTAGTATCAAGCTTCGTAATGGCTTGGCATATTTTAATGAAATTACTTTTATTTACAGTGTGATTATGTGTGACATCGCTGCAAGGAATAGGGCAACGATGTGTCTTCAGACAGACGATCCAGGAGTTGTGTCGTGAACCTGATTCTCTCGAATCATATGTTTCGGAGGCCCAGTGGAGCAATACTCTGACTTCTAGTCCTAATCTCGAATACTAGCTCACACCAATGATTTACCGGAAATTGTTTGATAATGTTTTATCTATGATTGAAAAAAGTGTGTTTTGGGCACCTATTTACAGCTTTTTATTCACATAAATTAATAACATTATTGAGAGATAATTTTGATCTAAGAGTAAAGTGTTTATATAATAAAAAAAAATGTTCATTTCACAAGTGACATCCCTAAAAGCTAATAAAAATTTCTCGCGCAATATTTAGTGGTATGTAAATATTTACGATTACTACACCAGAGTGTCCGGCGTTTATGATCGGCAAAAACTTGTACAGCGCCGTGTCTCGATTTAATACCTCCACCACACCGGAACCACTTTCCATGAGCCGTAAACTTTTAGTGCACTGATGGGTTTAATTTTATTTTACTATCGTTTAGTTTACAACTGACTTGTTATTACAATAATAATATGCGTCCACTATTATTATTTTTGGAGAGAGATTTTAGTGGCGCGTGCGAGAGGGTTATATATGAACATTATAACATCGTCAATACTATCTATCTTATTAAAAGCAGACGAATATGATGTTAACCCTAATGCGCTGTTTGGTCGAAAATGTGACAAGTATGTATTTACAAAATGAAATTTATTCAAAACAACAATTATCATAGCATTATTTATATATCATCGCTAATTTTGGCATTTTTTTTACAAAACCAAAGTAATCTTTTTGAATATACAAGCTCTAGAGAAACAGTCCGCTTAATCTAGTCCTCTCAGTAATAGTAATTAATTTCTTCACACCAAAAATTTTCTACAATTTGTCTACTATGAAATATATAATTGAAAAATTGTCTTTAAGTTTTGTCTACATTTCTAATGTTTTTAATATAACGTACACGAAAAATAATAAGCTACTTATGTTTTAATCTAATTTTATACCAAACAAAACGAATAAATCGGAGGCAATTAAAAGGCTGTACAAAGATTTAACACTTGATTACCACGTTGTCAAGTTGGCATTTGACGTAAAGTACTTCATTGACGTACACCGTTTAATTTAAGAAAAAAAATCCAAATTAAGGAGCTGTCAAGTAATCTCACGCTTCACTTCCTTGCATTTCACATGTCCACCGCGGAAGTTAAAAAATGACAGATTATGTATACACAGACGTCAGTTGACAATTATATTAATTAAAATATAACCGCGTAAACATACATAATGAGAGAGATATCATTTATAACACGCCATATATCGCAGCGTTGAGTAATTGAGACTTAATTGGATTTTTAATTTTTTTAATGCTGGCCGGTTGGATAATTCCAATTATGCCTTAATACTAGCAAAAATATATAAATATTTTGAAGTAGACAAAATAAAAACAACAGAGAATGAATGGATGCCGTAGAAAGGGAAAACTGATTCATGATTCCGGATTTGCATAAGTCTCCGAGACTGTATCTCAACAGATTTAATAAAATATCAATAAAATCTGCTTAAACCTCACTGCCGTTCCATAAATCAGAGAGAATTAAAGCGAGACACGAGAGCTTCTGCATAATGTTGCAAGTGGGAATGCTTTATCTCTATAACGAGTTCAGTTCAGTCGAGTCGAAGCAGCTTAAGTAACGTGGTCATAAAAAACAAAATATCGTAAAAATTGTAATGCTGTGTACATTTAAAACCTATAAAATGTGAAACCACTGTAGCAAAGAGACGTAAGGAGTTACCCTAAGAAGTGAATGAACTGTCTGCTGTCATGGTTGAAGTAACAAGGGTGAACACAGGATTTGTCTTTACGAGGATTCTTTTACAAAAAGTACACAGGAATATTATTACTGTGGTAGAGACACGCATTACTCTTCCCTTCCTCTCCCCATACCACTCCCTATTTAATCTTAAAGACCAGCAACGCAACTATGATCCTTACGGCGTTACAGATCTCCAAAACCTTCGAGTGACGTTCCCACTAATGCTATTTTGCCAGGTAGCTGACTTAAATGAAAGAAAAATATGTAATCGAATTAGAATGTTTGCCAAGTCAGCCACAACACAGACCACCCAGAATGCGCATACAAAATAAACATGTTATCCAAATATGCATTTTTAAACGGTTTTATAATATAATGACTTCATCCATTTAAGTCGAATATAAACGGTTACGTAAGCAATGTATCAATGAAATATTTCAATATATACATTTAGCAAAAGTCGAGATCGGCCAATTAACGGACAATGTAAATCAGGGCAATACCGTGAGGTCATATTGACCCTATTAGCGGAGACGGGTTGATTCGAAAGTATCAAGTAATTAAATAAGGCCGCAAACAATATGCGATGTATAATAATTACAAGGTTAAGCGACTAACTCGATGACCTTTTACGGTGCTGAACAGATGGGTGGGCACTGTCTCGGCGGCGACACGCCGGCTGTGGTCGCACAACACCAACTAAATTGTGTCTATTGTAAGATACTGTTGTAATATGAGTAACCTGACGCCTGTGAACTTTTATATCGCTTTGGTACTTAATAGTTTTTGATAAGTCATTTTGTATTATCACGGCTTTTCTAGCTGGAAGCGTGGGCAGCGTTTCTTCCTATCCACCGAAGAAAAAACTGGGTTTAATAGGAATAGGCGACGCGGCCTGTAGTTACATATCGAACACATCCTTTGCGTTGTGAGAAGACATGTGTCTCCGTCGATTTGCACGCACAGGCTGGGTATTAAAACACTAGGCTATAGTGATCAATATTTATTAATATATATCAGATATGAGAGTACAGATAATCACTGTTTCGCTCTAATGTACCCAGTAATGATCCCTAAATTATTAAAAACTAAAGACCTCTTCAATCTGTTTAACAAATATGTATAAGAACTGTAACAAATGTTATCGTCTTTAAAACAAAATAAAGTGTTTCTTGTAAAACGTTTGTCCTAGATTTCGTTTTCTGGCAAATACGGCTCATTTAACGGTATAAATAAATGTCACGTTTCGTGCTATAACCGTGATCAGCGATCGTGACATTTTCACGCCGCAGAGTGACAGTGTTGTTCATTCATGCGTTTGTGTTCAAATCAGTACTAGAGCCGCTTCTTATCTGAATATTAATTCTGGCACCGAGAAATTTGTAACACTTTTCAAGCATTTCACGCACGAAAATCTTTGAGACTGTATTGTATTGTAGATTTGCATGGCAGTGTCAGTGGTAGAGCCACACTGTTCACTGCATGAATAGGCCGGCTCGACTGGTAAAATACTACGACCTCACAGAATATCGACGTAAAGTGGCATTTGCCTTGTTTCGTTCGGTAAAAGAGTTATCCGGAGGCCTATCTCCGTTCCCCCTCCTTTCCCATCTTTGTGTTGTTGTTTTTGTTAAAGACCGGCAACGGAACTGGAGCACTATCTTGCAGGTGAGCGGCGTCAGGTGACCCACTTGCTCGTCTGATCTATCTCATATAAAAACTACTAACTTCAAAGTTGATTTTACATCTAATTAGATAGTTTGAAATATATCTATTATTTCAGTCATTGACGAGGTGTCTGACATAACCACCAGCATCTTTCTTCAAGCATTTAGGACCTATAAAACGATTCCACTAAAAAATAAGTCACTAAATATTTGTTCAATCCCGACAAGTCCCCACAATAAAATCATTATCTAACACCACATAACATTCAGCTCACTCGAAGGCCAATACAGTCGAATTATTTCGTCAACACAGTCTCTAATTGAAGGAACTAAATGTTTCCTAGACATTGAAATGTTGTACATTTTCCTGTACAATATCAATCTACTTGAAGTACTAGTAATTATGTCAGTACATAATTGATTGGTAAGTGACAAGTGCCGGCCCAAGCACTCGCCTGTTTAAGTGTCTGCCTTCACACGAATCTAGCTTTCGGATATTCTGAACGCATTTATTTGCAAGTTAAAATAAAGCGGCTGTTAAGCCTCGTCTCGCCGTTATGTTTTCGTCCCAAATGGAATAAGTGGCGAACCTATTGCCATACCGGGCAAAAAGTTTTCAGTCATCGATATTTATCACACATAACTTCCGAAAACAATTTCGAAAAGTCATTGGTGTAAGCCAGTGTCAGGAATCGAACCCGGACCGCTGGATCAGAAGCCGTGTGCCCGACCACTGGACCACCGAGACTATAAAAGATTTTAGATAGAAAGACTATATGTATAGTCATATTAATCCTGACTATTACACGTTTACAGCACATTTACAAACGGACACCCATATGGGTATTAGTTAATCAAACCGTGAGATATTCGCTACCAGTAGTTGGTAATCATCAACATCATCACGATGATGAATTATGGTAATTCTTGGTCGTGATCCAACATGTAACGCAATCAACGTTGCGGTTGTTTTATTTCTCATGCCGCTTCAAAACCAGACCAGGCACGACTACTAGCTTCAGTAGAGCCTGTTTTAATTTTGTTAAAATAAATAAAATAATCTCAGCATCATTGTTACAAATAAAACATCTTCCAAAAGTTCCAGACGAAATGTGGCAATGAGTTTAGTATATCCACGCAGTTCGCTGCATGAGTGGGCCGACTCGACCGGTATTATACTTAGAAAATCCAGGTAAAGTAGCGCATACCGCGTTTTGTTTGGCGAGAGATGTATCCGGCCGGCGAAACACCCACCCTTCCCCTCCTACTCCCATAAAAGCAGGCAATGCAATTGTAACAACTATAACACTATCTGTGTTGCAGGTGTCCATGGTCGGCGGTAACTACTTACCATCAGGTGACCTCCTTGCTCTTTTGCCCTCCTATTCCATAAAAGTGGTACGAAATTTTCAATTAGGTACGACTCGCTTATAGAAATATTTGTAATTTAGCTTTAATTCTGGTTGAGCGGGATGGATTTCTGTTCATGACCTATCACATAGTTTTATTACTCATCTGTAATAACAATAAATATATGTACAAAATGTACATACAATTTAGGTGTACAAAAAAGAGATACTATCTGACATTTAAAGTGCATAGAAAAGTGTAGCGGACCATACGATTTCCCTGTATTGCTATATTATAAAACAGTCTACACTGCTGAGTTGAGCTGTTCTCATGAGTATTTTTTACCTGAAGCACCGGAAGGTCATGCGAAAGGTGACTTTTTTATGGGATAGGAGGGCAAACGAGCAGGCGTGTCACCTGATGGTAAGCAACCAACGCCGCCCATGGAGGTGTTGATGGTGATCAACACATACAGTGTTAGTACTGTTGCGTTGCCGACCTTCAAGGGATAAGGAAAGGTTAAGGGATAAGGGAAGGATGGGGAAGGGGGGTGGGGCTCCGGATATCTCTCTCACCGAACGAAACGCGGCATGAGCCACTTTACGTCGATCTTCTGAGAGGTCGTGGTATTTCACCGGTCGAGTCGGCCCATTCATGCAGCGGACTGCTTGGCTCTACCACTGAATTTAATTATTTATACATGACTGATTAATAAGGGTTGATTATTCACGCCATCAAAATACAGAATAATAAGCATTGTGTGACTTCTCTGAGAATATGAAAGAAAACATATCCGTATTTGAAATCAATGATCTTAACGAAACATATAGGATTGACTAAGCAGATATAGAATACAAAAGAGGATGGATGTAGTAGCCGAGGGCAGCCACGACACGCCGACCATGACCAAACAGAACGAGTTCTGGAGGAAGGAGATGTGAGGAGCTTTAAACGCGCGTTTTTAAAAAATAGTTATGAAAGTCAAAGAAGCGAGTGAGGCTTGTAAAAATCGTGCCTTATGGCGCTGTTCTCTCTTATTAACTTATAAAATATTGTGGTCAGCATACACAAGAACATGAATACGTGTAATATCCAGTAAATGAGCCATAGGAATATACATGGGTGTGACGTAAGTGAATCACTCAGCCGCAAGTGACCCCCTCTCCTCGCCGTGGACTGAGTAAATTGTGGGTAAAGCTCGGTTCTATAATGACAGAACCCACGAGCGTCGATGTTTGTACGCAGCGCAGACCAGCTCGTTTGTATGTGAAACTAAATTGGTGTCTGGTGTAATGCGACACTATCAAAGATGACAGTTTTGCATGCGGTAAATTATGGGTACGCTGGATTCGTTGTGCTCTGTCAGATAGTCAGATTTCTAACAGTAATGAGCTTGGAGAATATTCTAGTGTTGGTATAAACTGATATTGATATTATTATTAACAAAAATCTGAAGTCTCGGTGGCCTAGTGGCCGAACACACGGCTTCTGATCCACAGGTCCGGCTTCGATTCCTGATACTGGCTCACACCAATGACTTTTTGAAATTGTTTTCGGAAGTTATGTGTGATAAATATCGAAGACTGAAAACTTTGTGCCCGGTATTGCAATAGGTTCGCCACCTATTCCACTCGGGATGTAAACATAACAGACGAGGCTAAACAGCCGCTGCTTACACCTTCGGGTAATACAAGGCGTGAAGTTATGTTATGTTAAAAATCTTAATAATTGGGGTTTGTATTAAACATATTGACGAAGAAAGACGAAGAAGACAGGAGGAAGAAACAAATTGAAAGCTTATTTGTACAAACTGTGGTTTTTTTTTTTTTTTTTTTTTATGGAAAAAAGGCGCAAACGAGCGAGCGGGTCACCTGGTGGAAAGCGATCACCGCCGCCCATGGACATCCGCAACACCAGGGGCGTCGCATCAGCGTTGCCGGCCTTTAAGATAGGAATACGCTCGTTTCTTGAAGGTACCAAGGTCGTAGCGGTCCGGGAATACCGTTGCCGGCAGCTGGTTCCATATAGGAGCAGTGCGTGGCAGGAAGTGACGGCTGAATCGCACTGTCGTAGATCGCCAACTATTCAGCCGATGTGGATGGAGACACTGGCGAGTCGGGCGATTGCGAAAGTCAGCAGGCGGTATAAGTCCGAACAATTCCTCAGAGCACTCCCCGTGGTATAAGCGGTACATGATGCATAGAGATGCAACATCTCTCCGCAATGCCAACGGATCAAGCCGATCGGAAAGAGCTTGGTTGTCGACAAGCCGAACCGCGCGTCGTTGAATGCGGTCAAATGGAGAAAGCTGGTAGTGGGGTACCCCCGCCCAAAGATGAGAACAGTATTCCACGTGAGGCCGGACCTGCGCTTTATACAGTTGCAAGCGATGACCTGACGTGAAATACCGTCCCGCTCTATTGAGTACACCAAGCTTTTTGGAGGCCAATTTGGCCTTGCCCTCCAGATGACCGCGAAATTGGACGTCACTCGACAAGTCGACACCAAGAATTCCGATATTGGCTGAGATGGCTAAGGGAGTGCTCTCAAAGCAGGGAGCTACGACAAATGGTGTCTTTTTTGCGGTAAACGCGCAAACCTTTGTCTTCTTAGGGTTGAATTGGACTAAGTTTAGTCGGCCCCAGTCCGAAACCTGACTAAGCAGAGTTTCGATTTCAGACACAAGTTTGTTCCGGTACTCATCGACGTTTTCCCGAGAAATCCGCGGGTGGCCGGTATATAGGGCATCCCCCGTACTGTCATCCGCATAGCAATGAAGACTGCTGTACTGCAGCATGTCATTCACATGCAGAAGAAACAGCGTAGGGGATAGCACACAGCCCTGGGGGACTCCAGCATTCACAGGTTTTAAGTCGGAGCATGACCCGTCGACAACGACCTTAATGCTCCGATCCATGAGAAAACTGGAGACCCAATCGCATAATTTCTCGGGAAGCCCATAACATGGAAGCTTCGAGAGAAGTGCTTTGTGCCAAACCCGATCGAAGGCCTTCGCCACGTCCAAACTAACGGCCAGCGCCTCTCCTTTACTCTCAACCGCTTCCGCCCACCGATGGGTTAAGTAGGCTAAAAGATCACCAGCTGAGCGACCTTGACGGAATCCGTACTGACGGTCGCTAATCAACTGGTGCTCTTCTAGATAGCTAAGGAGCTGGCGGTTGATCAGTTTTTCCATAGTTTTGGAGAATAGGGAGGTGATGGCGATGGGTATAGACCCACTATAGAGTGGGACGGATCTGAGCGATCACCTTTTTTAGGGATCGGGTGGACTAAAGCTACCTTCCATGATGCTGGTACAGCGCCGAGAGAGTAGGAGTACCGAAAGAGACGCGTTAGAACCGGTGCCAACTCTGGAGCATACATCTTCAACACGATTGCTGGGATTCCGTCAGGCCCACTCGACTTGTGGACGTCTAGGGAGAAAAGTATGCGCCGTACAGTACTTTGCCGGAAACAGATCTCCGGCATGGCGTGGTCACAACGTGGGATGGTCGGTGGAATTTTCCCCTTATCGTCCAGAGTCGAATTAGCCGCAAAAAGAGTACCAAGAAGTTCGGCTTTTTCTTTAGCGTCGTGGGCCAATGACTGGTCCTCCCTTTGCAGAGGTGGAAGGTCTCCTATAATATGTATCACGCTCATTTCTAACGTGGTAGAGCCACTCAATTCCATAGATGAATGGGCCGGCTCGACCGGTGAAATACCACCACCTCTCAGAATATCGGCGTAAAGTGGCTTGTTGGTTATTAAAAGTGTAGCACTAACCAATAAGCCTTATAGCATTGACCACTGATGGTGGTTTGCATAGATGGTAGACCAGTTTCCTAGCGTAAAATAAGTGGCTACTGAAGGATTTGAATTGTCACGCACTATCAAACTATCGTATCTAAATACGTAAAAATGTCGGATAGCTTCACCCACCTACGTTACAATCAGACAATTCTTAATGTCAGTTGAGTGTGACTCCCTGCCATTATCCTCACATCATCAGATACCTACCACGTGTCGCTAATGAACCGTACAGAACAGTATCGTGGTATCTAAATGTTCTTGTTTTCACGGCGATTGTAATGTTACATACATTTGTTGTGCAGTATATTATATCATATTTGTGATAAGTGTTTATTGGTGGTAATTGCCACTTTGTATCTATTTAATATATTTTAACGATTGACAGTATAGTCTTCAACCATTTCTTACTAAAACAACAAAACAACGAAAGCTATACGATATAGATATAGATAGAGATATAGATAGAGAGTATTGATTAACCTGTATTTTTAATTTTACGATTCTCAATGCCAGCAGGATTTAATATTCCTATAGGAATGTACTTGATTGAACTAAAGATATGGGAGTGACCAAAATATTTATAAAAAAATGATTATTTTTTTGCATTATTTTTATGTCTATTCATAATGTCTAGTTGTCTTATAAACTATAGTTAAAATTGGACTATTTGTCGTTTCATTTTATAATATCAAATAATATGTTCTTGGAAATATTATTTATTTATCTTTCTTGTGTATGCATCGATAAATAAGGTCTTAAATTAGGCAATCTGGCAGCAAAAGGTTCAGAAAATTTAAGAAATAAGTAATAAAATAAAGTGTAATATAGAGACAATAAAATATAGGTAATAAATAAGCATTATTAAATTCAAAATAATAAAAAAAACTAAAATATGAAATACGAATATCGTGGAATAAAAATATGAAATAGGTCGCTAGCTCGTGACAGCCACAATTTGTTCAACCATTGACAAACATAACACATAAACTTCCTAAAAGATTTAACATTAGAAATATCAATAAATATAAAACTAATATTACATATAAAAAAATATTACGTACAGACATCGTCATAGCTTTTATATATATCACGATTCAAGTGGTTGATACATATAACTAATAAATAATAAAAATCTTAATAAATATTTTTTACATTTATACACTACAGTTAAATTTATTGCCTAACAACAGTAGCATAAGACATAAATTTAATTTTTTTACTAACAAAATAATCACAGTGGCACCTGCTATAAATTTTGACGGGAGTGTTCATAGTAATAAATTGTACGGCATCAATCACGTTGGTATCTCTGTTCAAGTCCTGTATAATGGAGTAGCAATAGCCTTGATATACTGCTGACATTCCTATATCCTATCTTCTTCATTAGTGGCTATTCAGATATTAATGGAAGGAGATTAATCTATCTGTTATGCAAAATGATTATTTGAAATTAAAGTATGACTTACAACGTAAAATACATAACTTCACGCCAAATCCTTTGCAGCGTAGGCAGAGAGAACAGAGAGGCATGAGGCACGATTCTCACACGCCTCACTCGCTTCGTTAACTTTCATAATTATTTTCATGCACACGCATTGATTTTTGAGGCTGCTATCACCTTCCTCCAGAACACGTTCTATTTGTTCATGAAATGTGTGTGTTGGCCGTCCTCGACTCCTACATCCATCCGCTTTCTGCTTAGTCAATCTTGCATCATCCTAAGTACCCCACAAGGGATTTGGCGTTGAAGTTATATTTGTATTGTAACGAACACTTTTTGTTATTTCTTATTCATAGATTCTTAGGACTTACTTCGAATATGAATAAATAATCGTAATGCAATATAGGTTAATTGCTGCACGGTCTGTTGAGTTTTGATTACATCATTATATTTAAGTCATTCTTACTAATATTATACAAGTCGGTAACAATGTCTAGAGGAAATCAATTAAATAATATTGAAATATAAATATTCATGAAAATTTTAACCTACATACGAACCCATATCTAATAAAACAGACTATTTGTAAGCTTGAAAAAAAATACCACTTTGGTAACACGGAGATAGAAGATACAATAAGTTTATGATAAAAATATATTTTCTATTTTTCAATTTAGTATTTTACAAAAAAAAATCGGCACATTAAATGTCGAACGACTTTTGCTCAAAGAAAACTAACTCTGTATTTGCACTGATAGCTATTACAATTCATTATTTAACCTAGAGAAATATAATTTACGTAACATAACATACATAACATAACTTCACGCCTTTTTCTACCCGAATGTGTAGGCAGTGGCTGTTAAGCCTCGTCTCGCCGTTATGTTTACGTCTCAAATGGAATAGGTGGCGAAACTATTGCCATACCGGGTACAAAGTTTTAAGTCATCGATATTTATCACACATAACTTACAAAATTAATTTCGAATAGTCATTGGTGTGAGCCAAGATTCGAGCCCGCGACCTCTGGATTCAGAGCCGGGGAGCTCGACCACTGGGCCACCGAGACTTTATATATTTAAATATTTATATAATAATATGATCTTCTTTCTTCAAAAACCTTGTGAAAAGCAGTTCATCATGAAATCAATCAATCATCGCAATTATTTTACACAAGCACACCTACACGTTTGTCTGTGGAGCCAGTAAACTGACGGTCTCTCATCGTCTGTATGAAAATAGAACAAGTTGACACGCATAAATAATACAAGTTGACGTATATTACACACTTCACTAAATCTTTAAGAGACTAATGACGTAGGCAGTACTGTAACTACACACGAATGTATAACCATCTTAATGTCGAAATTAATATTTCAATATGAAAATTGTTCGTAAATCTTAGTGGGCATATGTTTACACAAATCTGAATTTATTTCAGTTTGTAATTAAAATGATTAAAACCAACATGATCCTTATACCAACTTTGCTGAGCATTTATTTGTAGAAATAAAATTCAAATTTTCCAAATTGCTTCTAGGTGTATATTATAATCCCTCATGTCATATAGATTATTTCTCTTCATTCGAAAATAAATTAGAAAATTTATCTCCTTTGTTTGATCACACAATTATTTTAGGAGATTTTAATACTTGTCTCCAAAAAAATGATCTTCACAGCCGTAAACTTCAATCAATTGTCGCTTCTGTCAATATGCAAATACTTCAGCTAAATGCTACGCACAGGGCTCCTCACTGCAATCCATCACTCATAGATCTCATCATTGTTTCTGACCCTACTAAAGTAGCTACACATGGACAACTGACAGCGTCATTTTCTTATCATGACCTCATCTATCTCTCTTATAAAGTTCGTCCTCCAAAGCGCAAAAGTAAATTTCTGTTACTTCGTAGTTTTAAAAATATTAATCTGGAGCGCTTAGCGTCTGATGTATGTGATACTGACTGGTCTTCTGTTTATGACTGCGATGACATGGATAACAAAGTATCTACTTTCAACAAAATAATCCTAGACATTTATGATGTACATGCTCCTATCAGAAGGGTAAGAGTTAAGTACCCACCAGCCCCTTGGTTTTCCATAGACATTAAAACCGCTATGTCAAAACGAAACAACGCAAAGAGGAGATACAGGGTCTCACCATCTGAAGAAAATTGGGAGGCGTATAAGGTATTACGAAATCGCTGCAGTTGTATGTGTAGGGATGCAAAAAAGCGCCACATTTACAACTCCATTCAAAATCTTAATACTACACAAGTATGGCAATTTCTCAGGTCTCTGGGTATTGGCAAGCTTACTCATAACCACGTTACTAACATTAACCTGGAAGAACTCAATACACACTTTTCAACTGCTCCAGTTACTACTGCCAGTAATATCAAAACTTCTACTCTTCTCTATCTCTCAAGTCTTCCATTGCCGCTAAATACATGTTTCTCTTTTCACTCAGTTGCAGAGGAAGACATCAAGAGGTCCATCCTGTCCATCTCCACAAAAGCTGTCGGTGATGACGGCATTCATCTCCAAATGCTTATTCCTATCTTGTCCCATGTTATTCCTGTCTTAACCCACATTGTTAATTTCTCTCTCACAACAAATTCCTTTCCTTTCTCCTGGAAAAAAGCGCACGTTATTCCTCTGCCAAAAGTGCCTAACCCATCCATACCAACTCAATTTAGACCAATATCCATCCTTCCTATCCTCTCCAAAGTGCTTGAGAGTATTGCTCGGAATCAACTATCTAGTTATATGTTTACTAATGGTCTGCTGAGTCAATATCAGTCTGGCTTTCGGGCAGGCCACAGCACCGTTACCGCGCTAGTCAAAGTGTCAGATGATATTCGACTGGCTATGGAAAATAAGTGCTTAACGATTCTTGTGCTACTTGATTTCAGCAGTGCCTTTAATTCGGTTGATTTTGACATACTCTTAGGTATCCTCTCTTCTCTTAATGTATCTTCTTCTGCAATCACGTGGTTTAACTCTTATCTTCAGGGTCGTACGCAGTCTGTTCGCTATAACGAGGCCTCCTCTACATGGTGTGATTTGACTGCTGGCGTACCCCAGGGTGGCGTTCTGTCTCCTCTTCTCTTCTCCATTTTTATAAATGCTGTCACAAAAGTTATTTCTTCAAATTTCCATCTCTATGCAGACGATTTGCAGTTGTATAGGCATTTTAATGTGAGCCAAACTGCTGAAGCCATAGCTGGTATCAATAATGATCTCTCGAATATTAGTAACTGGGCGAAATCTTTCGGGCTACTAGTGAATCCTCTAAAATCTCAAGCTCTTATTATTGGTAGCAGATATATGCTCAATCAATTAGAGAGCGAGAGCGAACCTCTTCCACCGATATTTTATGACACTGTTCCAATCCCCTATTCTAAAAGTGCACGTAATCTTGGGGTATACTTTGACACTAATCTTTCTTGGGACGTACACATCGCAGAGATAAGCAGAAAGATGTTCGGATCATTTCAGTCGCTCAAGCGTCTCCAAAAATTCTTGCCTTTTCAAACTAAAATTACTCTAGCGCAATCTCTTTTACTTCCTATTGTTGACTACGCTGATGTCTGTTTTCTTGATCTCAAGGAGGAACACTTAAATAAACTAGAGCGCTTGCAGAATTTGGGGATACGTTTTATTTATGGTCTCCGTAAATATGACCATGTTTCAAAATTTCGGTCCCAATTGAAGTGGTTGCCCATTAGGCAACGTCGCGATCTTCATGTGCTTACTCTTCTCTACACCATACTTCACAACCCTAATTCACCTTCTTACTTAAAACAGCGCTTCGACTATCTTAAACCTAGAAATAAACATTATCGCCTCACTTGCTCTCTCTTACTTCGTACTCAAAGTCACACATCCAGCTGCTATGATGAGTCTTTCACTGTTCGAGCAACTCGACTGTGGAATTCCCTTCCTCATTCGATCCGGGATAGCTCCTCACTGGACCTCTTCAGAAGAAGAGCTAAGGAACACTACCTTTCTTTTACCTAGTATAAGTATGTATGTATGTGTGTATTATGTATGTGTATATGTGTATGTGTATATATATATATATATATATATATATATGTGTATATGTGTGTGTTTATGTATAATCTATATTTATGTATATTTGAGCACTATTTTAAACGTGACACATATAGTATAACGTTATATAATATTTGTTGTACACTTCAGCTCTTCCTTTAATGGTTTTACCTTTCCTCTGCCACTAAAGGGTTTGCTGGTAGATAACTCATTTTTGGGTTAAGCTCGCCTTTGTACAAATTGTGTAAAAAAAATTGTAACATGTTATAAATTTTGTGTACAATAAAGAATAAAGAATAAAGAAACATGAAGCTGAAAAATTGTAATGTTTTATATTGAATTCTAAATATTCATTAGTTGCAGTTGTTAACATAACTGCTGGCGAGGCTGTTAAGCCTCGACTCGCCGTTATGCTTACGTCCCAAATGGAATAGATGGCGAACCTCTTGCCACACCGGGCACAAAGCACACATAATTTTCGCGACCTCTGGATTCAGAAGCAGGGTGCTCGACTCACTGGACCACCGAGACTACTTTAACTTATTATATTGTTATTATAACATATTCATGAACTGCTTGTCTTTCACAGAGTTTATTGGAGATTATCTTTTCTTAGGGATTTGGTACGCGAGAAATTTGGGATAATTTTCGATCTAATATACAATTTCTCTGAAAAATATTAATCGCTTTGGCCAAATCTTAATCGCGTCCACGAAAAGATGTTCACGATTTTTCCGTGGCAATTTACCTTACAAACATAATATGGAATGGAATAAATTTTCATACGATGAATTCGATAAAGAAAAACTCCATAGAAAATCTAGAAGAATTAATGTCCAATGTCAAGGGACCAATTTATAAAAAAATAAATATTTCTCTTGTGAAAAACATATATATTAAAATATGATTATGTCGTTTTTACAATTTCTTGTTCAGCGGACTGATACTGGTGTATGTGTAGACATATTTATGAACTATTTCCGAGCACGCCTCGTGATTGATGTAAATGAACTTACACACGTTTATCACAAGACTTGTAAAAAAATATTTTGATATGATATTTGATTAAATAAAAAATGTCACTTCAAAGTGAAACAAATTTATGGTAGTTCTGGAGAAATACCATTTTATTTTTATTATATACGACGCAATTATATACGAATAAATTTAAATATGTACATAAATATTGAAGGCTTTAGCCATTTCTGTCTTTATTGTGCTCGAAATTTAATATTTACTGAACAGATTTTGATGCGCTTCTTAAATTAAATTAAATCAATTTAAGAAAGCTAGTTAAGCTTACAAGTCTTCAAGGATATATAGAAAATATAGACCAAACAAGCAATAAACCAAAATGTCTGCATATTAATTTGCCAGGATATTTCCAAGTAAAATTAAGGCAAATTAATATAAAATATTCTTGATTAATTTTAATTATTATATGTTTCTAACGTCATTTAAGATTGTCAGTGTGACGAATGTTAATCGAATATTACACGTAATTCTACATGACCTATAAACCGAGAGATATAATGGTGTGCCACGCAGCTCGCTGTATGAATGGGACGGCTTAGTGAAATACCACGACTTCTCAGAATATCCACGTAAAGTGGCACCCGTTTCGTTCGGTGAAAGAGGTATTCGGGTGCCAATCTTCTTGCTCCTAGAGAGCGGGAATCTTATTCCACTCCCTTAAAGGCCGGCAACGCAACTATACCACTATCTATAATGCGCGTGCGACCGCGTGCTCGTTTGCCCTCTTATTCCATTTGGGCACTTTAGTGTATTACACTAAAGTGCCCAAATGGAATAATGAATGCAAAAATGGCGAATCCTTAGAAATTCATGCACTGGAACATGGACGTGTGTCATCTTTTGCACTTGAATATAACCGACGTGAAGTAATGCTGCCCACAAAGCCAAGCAATAAGGGCGTGATAAAAATAATTTCATAGCTACTACCTTAAAAAAAACAACTGCCATCACCGATACCAACCTGAAACAAAGGACAATTCATTATTAGATTGATTGCGGTGCCATTCACTTAAAATATTAATAATTAAACTTATTTATACAGAGAATAAAACCCTTAGCTGTGGGAATAGACCCAGTAGTTATAAATCTCACTGGTGTGGCAAAAATTCCACTCAAATATAGCTACAAGAAAGAGAATGGATTAGGGAATCAGGTTTACTTGTCGGGAAATCTAGATACAAATTTACTAAGTTATTTCTTAGTTAATTAAAATCGCGGGAGAGACGGCTCGGTGACACTATTTATATTAGTTATGATCAAAATAGTTGAAAATAGGCTAAGACGCATTTACCAATTACAAATAAACAAGTATCAAGACACATGAGACAGTATTCTAGGAAGTATAGTACTCATGTACACATTTAACTGTTTTGGTATAACGATACTAGGAAACTGAATCTTGGTCACCAAACTACCAACTAACTATATTACAAACACACTACTACTCTAAGGCCCATTTTACACTAGGAATTTATTAAGCAAAATAGCTATTGATACTTTGGAAGCTTTGTCTGCAATGGTATCCATCCACGTGGTCTTTCAAGTTGTTGCCATTCACAGATAACAGAAACCGGTACCGGAAAACAGTTTGTTTTATAGTTTCATAGATACCCGATTTTGGAGCAGCAGTTACTGATATTTCTGTCATAAAATAGTAAATACATTTTAAGAAAGACCTCTCGCTTATAAACTGTGCACAAAGGAAAACCAAAGACAATGCAGCAACTTTGCATCATCCACATGCAAAGAAACAGATAGGCAAAAAAAATCTGTCGTTTTAGCTTCACTATATCCAATAAAATCATAATTTTCCTGCCCCTTATCCCACTCAAAGTAGGGTCGGCACGACTTATTATCCTTTTCGATTGTCTTCTATCACTCGTCGTCTTCACACTTACTTCCTTCATATCGACTGTTACACAATCCATCCATCTCTTTTTCGGGATTCCTCTACCGTGTCCATTCACAGTCATTCTCATGACTCACCTAGTAACATAACTTTGGTCCAATAAAGTGTCCATAAAAACTCTCTTTTCTTTTTATTCCCTCAAAATGTAACATGAAGGATGCCCAAGACTACTTTACAACCTAATTTGACATTTTGATAACTCAGACAAGCCACATTCATTTCTGCCTATACGCCGACTATTACAGCGGTGTGTATACGACTTAGTAAATACATTGTAGCTTGCATTTAGAAATAGATGCAAATGTTATGCATTTCAGATAACACGGGAACCCACTTAAAGTAAGCAAACGGTTGTAAAGCGAACTTCGATGTAGGACCTTTCAACCTTGTTGCTTATTATTACAAGCGTGATAGTAACTGGTATTTATAAATATCGATCATCATACATACTCAATTTAATTTATGTAATAATGTATCTCCTTTATAGAAAACTCAGCGTATGCGTTTAATTCATGTTCATTATTTACTCAGAAGAAAGATTTACTATCCTATAATTTGAATGATTAAATGAAAATCGGTTATGCCACCTCATTCAATATCCCAAATAAGAAAAAGAAACAGAGAGCAAAACGTTGTTTAGGTAGTTGAGAAAGCGGACTTCTGCTGGGAACATCCCGAGTTTGAAATAAATAAAAATAAAATTTCAGAAGTATGTTCGGAAGCTATGTGTGATTTTATAGATAACTGACTAACTTGTGCTCTATAACTAACAATGATCTCGCCGCCTGATTTCGTATATTAATGGCGTACCTAATGTTCAATTAAAATATATTTGAAAACTTAATAAATTAAAAATCTAGGAATGAATCTTTCACCCGGATGTCATATTTATAGATATTTCAGAATTCTGCAAGTTATTTTCGGATATAGGTCTCTGAGTGTCTTTCCGTCAAATATGTCAGCTTGTCATAAAATGCTGACATAAATAAGAGTTGATTTGTTTGCGAACACGAATGTGAATGTGAACACAAAAGAATATATTTATATTTCACTGAAGGCCGTTTCAGAAATAGTGTCTATGATCAGGTAACGTTACCCAAATACTAAATTTAGTTTTATGCTTACCAAACGTTAGAAGCAACAGTTTTAGTCTGTTTAATACTAATAAATAAAATAATAATAAGCTGAATTTATTTGTAAGTTTGAACGCGTTAATGTCGAAAATTTTCAACTCGGTTAAGTGCATTTCGATGCAATGTCAAAAATGCTTTTTGCATTAGAAAGCTTGTTTATTGAGGAAAGCCATGCATTACATTATCGTGAGGGTAATATATAGAATAGTATTTTAGAACTCAGCAGACCTGCACGGAAACAGTTAATCCTATCAATATATAAAAAAAGAAAAGCGTCTTAAATATGTCATTGTCCTATTGTTTCATTATTAGAGGTTTAAATATATGACCAAGTAACTTTTTTCTAATCCAATAAACGGCGTTTTAACAGTGGTAGAGCCAAGCAATTTGCTGCATGAATGGGCCGGCTCGATCGGTGATATACCACGACCTCTCAGAAGATCGACGTAAAGTGGCTCATGCCACGGTTCGTTCGATGAGATAGGTACCCGGAGGCCCACCCCCTTCCCGATCCTTCCCTATTACTTAAAGGTCGGCAACGCTACAGTAAAACTACACGTGTTGCTGGTGTCCATGGTTGGTTGCTTACCATAAGATGACACGCCTGCTCGTTTGCCCTCCTATCAAATAAATAATAAAAAAACAAATTATAATGCGAGTAATCTGATTCTAGAAACTTAAGCTTTCACAGGACATCTCCACCCACATGTTCAATTATATAATCATTCATTCATTCATTCATCACTTCATTCACTCTACACTTCTTTCGCTCGCCTCAACAATAATGTCAAATGGGATAATTCTCTGGAATGCGGAATAGCTGGCGCGCAATAGACCTTTTCCGTTTGATAACAACTGTTTATCTGAATATAAAAGAGTAGGCAGAGCCACGCAGATCGCTGCATTAATGGGCCGGCTCGATCTATAAAATACCATCATGTCACGTTTCGATCGGTGAGAGAGGTATCGGGGGGCCAAAGCCCTTCCCGTCTCTTCTCCCTATCCCACTTTCGAGCCCTTCCCTAAGTCATTTAAAGGCCGGCAAGGCAAATTTAACACCATCCATCATCAGTGTCCATAGGTGA
Organism: Euproctis similis; assembly: GCA_905147225.2. Classification (NCBI taxonomy): domain Eukaryota; kingdom Metazoa; phylum Arthropoda; class Insecta; order Lepidoptera; family Erebidae; genus Euproctis; species Euproctis similis. Next base: position 17,434,948 of record LR990116.1, read on the forward strand.
CTTTGCATGCTCGTTTGCCCCTTAACCCATAAAAAATGGTATACAGATAAAATTAATTTATATTATTAACTTTACTTTAATGTCAACAAATAATTTGGCGTATCCAGGTCAACAGCCACTGGCTGCACCACAAAGATATAAGAGGCGTAAGGAGGAGTTATCAAACTATACCACAGTTATTCTCATTTAATAATTGAGGTTTATGGCCGGACTCTTCAAATTAAATATTCAAACTACAAGCGAATTACTTAAATTCTTGGTACTAAAACATGTCCACGTGAGATCATTGAACATGTCACCAGTATGTGGCAACAGAGAACATAGGGCTTTACACAACTATGACGCCATCTGCAGTCTACTAGTCCTGACTAGATCGTGCTAAATCAATATACACCAGTGACCACGGTACATTCTATGAATCAAAAGTATATATTTACAAAAAGTTGATATGTATTAATGTCAGTTATAATGGAACTAGAGGGCGCTGTGTCTATTGCGAAGAAAATATTATTATAATTATTTATTACATGAGTACATACCATGACTATCATCTATCTATATATCACCAGGACATTCATCTAATTCAAGTCCAAGCTTCTCTTAAACAGTTAAATATGATGTATTTGTAGTTGTAATATTAATAAACAGCGGTGCCGTCAAATGTTTAATATAGCTCTATCTATCGAAATCATTAGATAATTCTGAAGCCGTATTAAATAATATACTTACCTAAATCCTTGCGTTTATGATAATCACGAATCGTACCACCAAATAATGCATTAACCAAGTGGAGAATTTATTTAAATATTTGCGCATGATTAGCACGCATTCATCACGCATCGGAACGAAGTTCCATAAACTTTATATGGAGGAAGTGTGATTTGATAAGTTCACCGTCAGGTTGTAAGGAAGAAAACAATTTATTGTTTACATTTATACTAGGGTCTGATCTGTTCACTCTTAAGTCTTAAGAACGATTTCCAGCATCAAAATAAAAAAAAAAACTTAACTGTATAATCTCCAGAACAAATCTACAAAATCAGATTAACCGATCGTAAAAAAATAAGCATGAAATATTCGACAGACATTATAACATTATGCCAGCGAAGTATGTATGGACCGCAATAAATCCAGACGACACTTCAAGTGTTGCGCAAGCGCAGAGAAAGTGACGTCCCGGTAACACTTGTGACACTATTATATGGCATACTGTAAAGTCTTTTAAAACACTTTTATATTATTTAATTGCAAAGGAAATTTTATTACTTCGCTGAATGAATACTCTGGTTCTGAGCAGAATTATTTGCAATTAATTGCGCGTGTTTATCAGTCGCTCAATCAAATCAAATATAAATGAAAAAAATTATTACATATATAAAAAGCAACTCGTGTTTAATAGAATATTCGATTACTTTATCAAGAAGAAGTTTTAAAAGGTTTTTTTAATTTTCACATAAAATAATAATTTATTAGACTCTTGTTCTTCTTTTCATTCAAAAATAAATACGTCAGACAAATTTTATTATTATATCTAAGCTGATAACCGACTACTGCCTACGCTTTAGAAAATTAATTGTTTACCGTTCTAACACGATAAGTCACCAAAATGATATATGTTTATGCACCAGTATGGTAGAGCTTGGAACGTACTTCAAAATTATCATAAAACTTTAAGCTTATTAGGTAAATCGTATAAGACAGTTAGTTGTTGAAACTCAGAGAGCTAATGAACTAGTTTGGTAAGATTTTAATACAAGGGGGCGCTCCACATATTGAAATTACAGACAAACATAATTCAGTGTTGTTTGAAATTTTTTAAGTACATTTTTTTAAATGTTTTAAAAAATTTTGTTGGCATCTCTCTTCTCCAGAGGTAGAGCCAAGCAGATCGCTGCATGAATGGGCCGGCTCGACCGGTGAAATACCACAACCTCTCAGAATATCGACGTAAAGTGGCTCATGCCGCGTTTCGTTCCGTGAGAGAGGTATCCGGAGGGCCACCCCCCTTCCCCATCCTTCCCTATCCCCCATTACTTTTTTTGAATGTAGTGAAGATCCGCTATAGGTATTACGTCGTACAGATGGTGGTCTAGTTGTTAGTGATATGGTTCCCAATGTTCTCATTTCTCCCTTCTCTCCCCCCCCCTATCCCTTAAAAGTCGGCAACAGTAACATTATATGTGTTACTGGTGTCCATGGCCGGCGTTAGTTGCTTACCATCTGGTGACACGCCAGCTCGTTTCAAATCAAATCAAATCAAAATCTCATTTATTCAATTTAGGTCACTAAAGACACTTATGAAGGTCAATATTTTCAATCCGCCAATTCGCTTACTCACGTTCTGAGAAGAATTGGCAAGAAACTCAGGGGAGTCCTTTTTTTTTATTTTTTACTTAATTATAAGTCAACTAAATTACAAATTATTAGAATAATTTATAGAGCAAAATGAGGTTCCTCGCGTCAAACTTAGGACACAGTACGTTAATATTCTTTGGACGCTTGAACAGACCAGTCCCCACAAACAGCACCCGTTCACGAGCATGACCCATATCTCAGCCATCGCCTCCCTCGCCATATTTTAGGGAAGGTGGCGACCCGATCAACGACGCCGCCATAAGCAAGGACTTTTCAGTGAGCATGACTTATTCAAGATCCCAGACAAAACAAAAAAAGAAATTAGTAAGCTTGTCGGTGAGAAACGTCATATTGCGCACAGTCTTACTAATTAACAGTAATGTTTAGTTAGCAGATTAACAATATTTTGTTACAGCAAATACAAACAATATTACACAAAAGAAGCAATTCAATTCCAAACGGTTTTATCATTGATATAATCTGCGATACAGTAATAAGCCCTTGAATATAGTCTACTTTTAACATATTTCTTAAATTTACCTAACGATAATTCAACCGCGTCGTTTGGAAGCTTATTATAAAAGCGTATACATTGACCTGGAAACGCGTTAGAAATTTTATGGAGCCTAGTAGTGGACACAGCAAGTTTGTTTTTGTTTCTTAAGTTTAATTGATGAATATCACTGTTTTTCTTAAATTTAGTTATATTTTTATGAACATAGATTAAATTATCATAAATATATTGTGAATGTAACGTCATTATTCGTATCTCTTTAAATTTACTTCTCAGTGTATCCCTGGGACTCATCATATAGATAGCACGAATAGCTCGTTTCTGGAGCACAAAGACCGAGTCTACATCCGCAGCACTACCCCAAAGCAATAGACCATATGACATAATGCTGTGAAAATAACTAAAATAAACTAAACGTGCAGTATCAACGTCGGTCAGTTGACGTATTTTCTTTACAGCGTAAGCGGCTGAGCTAAGTCTACCAGATAACGTCTCTATATGTGGGCCCCACTGTAGTTTAGACTCTAAACTACAGTGGGGCCCACATATAGAGACGTTATCTGGTAGACGGTATAACATTAGTGTTATACCAAGAAAGACAACCTTATTGACCAATTCCAGTCTCCTGTTGTCCATGACGACACTGGTTTTTACTTGTTTAACATTTTTTGTAAAAAATCTAGCATATTTGGTTTTGCTACCATTTAAAAGCAAATTATTAGCACTAAACCAGTTTACTATCTTTGAAAGAGCATTGTTTACATCGTCAATTACTGATTGTTGTCTCTTTACCTTAAAAACTAAAGAAGTATCATCTGCAAACAAAACTATTTCATGATTGTCCTTTACAAGATAAGGTAGATCATTAATGTACAAAAGAAACAGGAAAGGTCCCAAGATAGAGCCCTGCGGCACCCCCATTGCTACAGCTGATCCATGTGATCTCTTTCCGTTAACATCTACTGTTTGGATCCTATCACGTAGGTAAGAAGTAAGAAGATCCAAAGCAATGCCCCTTATGCCATAGTGATGTAGTTTTCTGAACAGAGTCTTATGCTGGACACAATCAAAAGCTTTAGATAAGTCACAAAATACCCCATAGGCATCCTGCGACTCCTCCCAAGCCTCAAATATACTTTCGAGTAATTTTACCCCAGCATCACATGTTGACCGTCCTCGAGTGAAACCGAATTGTTTATTATGCAGCAGACTATTTTCATTAAAGTATTTAAGTAACTGGGCGAGGATTAGTTTTTCGAAAATTTTACTTAATGTAGGTAGTACAGATATTGGTCTAAAGTTAGTGGGATCTAATGTACTACCTGATTTATGCAACGGAATAATCTTGCTTAGTTTCATCAGGTCAGGAAACACACCACAATCAATACATCTATTAAAAATCACAATTAAAGCGGGAGCGATAGTGCTAAATAAAGATTTTATAATATATACAGAAATGCCCCACAAATCAGCCGTCCTCTTAATATTAATTGATTTAAGCGCGACATTTAGATCAAACCTATCGACATGACGAAAATTAAAACCGTTATAAAATTCAGGCACGTTTTCTTTAAGCAACGAGTCTGCAATGGAGGTGGAAGAGCCTAGAGCACTAGTAAGATTGACGGGGAAAACAGAAAAAAAATCTTCAAAGGCATTGGCCACCTCATAATCTGAGTTGGTATCATGGCCATTGACACATAACTTAAATTCTGAATCCCTAGCTGGACTCTTACCAGTCTCTTCACTGATGACTCTCCAAGTGGCTTTGATTGTGTTACGACTATTTCTTATTTTACATTTAATGAAAATAGATTTCGCCACTTTACAAACGCGTTTGAAAATCTTTGAATATAATTTTACATAATTTCCAAACTCTTCACTGCGGTTGAATTGTCTTTCATAGTACAACATGTACAAAGTTTGCCTACTTTTATGAATCCCTGTGGTTGCCCAGTCGCCAAAGACAGGGCTATTAGCAACAGTGATCTCCTTGGGAGTAAATATTTGGTTAAATTCGCGAAGAAAACAATTAAAAAATAAACTATACATTGAATTCGGTTCTAATTCATTATCTAAAAAAGGTAAGTTATTGGCTAACGGCCAAAACCAATAATCAATCCCGATCCGAATTTTGCTATCTAAGATCAATATTTCAATTTATTTCTACTTATAGGCGTGCCAATATTCAATCTATGGATTGATTTTGTTTGGGGAATCGATCGACAGATACACAATAATCTTAGATTGGCTTCAATTTTAGATTGAAGATTGATTATTGGTTTCGGCCGTATGTTAGCTTTCATACATTCCAAGCGACCAGCTGTTACTGGCACAAAAGTAATTTTTTTTCCCCTTCATTTTTATTTTTTAATTTTATTGTAATCATTTGCCCAGAATGATCAGAATCTAATTTATTAATAATACTTTTTTGTGTAGGAATAATATCTGTATATATATTATCCAAACAGGTAGCTGTAGTAGCAGTTGTTCTAGTACGCTCCATAAATAAATTAACCAAATTATGGGATTTAAAAAGACTTAGAATTTTACAAGTTGCAGTTGTATTAGCAAGAATATTCACATTAAAATCTCCACATACTAAAACACTTTTATCTGAATTACCAACTTTGCATAGGGCTTCATCCATGATTTCTATGAAAGAGTTAAGATCCGCGGCAGGTGGTTTGTATACACATAAAATAATGAACTGCTCCAATTGTACACAGGACAGTTCTATGGAACATTCTACAGAGAGGGACACAATATCTTTCTGTTCTTTAACCTTCCCTTCCCTCCTTCCCTCCTATTCCATAAAAAAATACATATTGAAAACTTGACTAACTTGACTTACAGGGGCTTAAAATAAAAATTTATTACAAAATTATAAACAACTGAACTTGACGTCAGGCAAGCGACGGGTAATTTAACTGCAGCCATAACTTTTGACAACGTTGATAGTGCGAAAAATGGTATGTTGTGTTGACTCCACCTAGACTGGGATGAGGGCAGGAAAGTGATGATAAATGACTGAACAAATTGAGTTTGATGTATATTACGGACCCACCAACTTGATGATTGGGCGAATACAAAAGAAATGACCTCTACACCTCAAAGTATTTAAAGTTCGATTTCGTTCGAGTAAAGAAATTTGATTGAATTGAATTGACATCAGACCCATAGTTACGTATAACGGTAAAACATTAATATTGGTATTATTAATAAATACTGCAGAATAAATAATAAAGCAATAATAAACTTTTAATCCTATTATGTCAGTATTTCTGGTGCCACGATGAATTAGACTTTGAATTTGATGTGCCAATGTTTTCAAATTTCTAGTCGGAGATTGTTAGTATCATTTAAAGACGTTTATGCACATTTTGTGAAGGAAGGTATACTGATTATATTGATCGAAGCGAATTCAAATGGGTTTATTTTACCTGCCCGGGCAGGCGTCGATCGAATTAATAGTAAAGAAATAACTTAATGTATCTATCCTGTCCTTCAAGTTACATCGATCAAGAGTTTAGGAGTCCATGGCGGACAAACGACGTAATGTGTAATATAAATTAAGGAGACACTTCGTTGTATATTTGCACTTCTATAACGTTGTTAATTTTTTTTTTTTTTTTTTTTTTAATCTTTGAAGTAGTACGGGGTTTTTATTCACATGAATACGTCAACCCCATCATGCCTTATTCTAACTGCTACAACTTATATTCTTAACAATTATGTGTTATTTAAAAACTAGAAATAGTGTCAATCAATGCAGTTTACCAGATGGCACAATTTTTTCGCAATATCGGACTTGGGCTCTGCCAAAATAGACTGAACAATACCTACATCGAACTTATTCAAGTTAAACTCACTGATCAACACCTAACGTTGTTAATTGTAATAAGGTAGTAGTAATTCATTTACGTCACAGCATATTCGAAATCAAATATTGTATTAGTGAATTATATTCACGGACAAATAGAACACTTCAGTCGTTCAAAACCCATAATATATCTCATATATCTTATCAGACGGCTTACTTTGGCATAACATGTAAATAGGAGTGGTATATGCCATTGAAACAATATAGTACTGCAAATAGTTATCTCTCGTATCAAGTGTGTGCTGGTCATCTTGCTATTTGCGCAGCTAAAGATCCCGACTGAAATGCCACTTCATAATGGTACAAAATATGGTTAGCCGATCTGATTGGTCTATTCCACAAATAAAATACAATGAAATAGGCACCAGATAAAAATCAGTCTTAGACTTTTTTTATTACGATGTAATTTGAGCAAAACAATAAATACAGTCGACATAAAGTATCGAACCAATACCATCTGATATTACAATATTGGCCATCAGTTCAAGCTAGCGAGTATGTCACAATGCAAACTAATAGTGCTCCTAGCTAGACATTTATTAAGTTCACTTCAAATAAAAAAAACTAACGTCTGTCGTCTTGTAGCTCTTAAAACTAAATTTAAAACTTGTTCTCCTAAGTCTCGACAGCGGAAATAATACAAATATTTGTAATATGTGTATTTTACATATGTGTATTTGTGTTTCATACCTTAATGATCTGTATTTTTATTAGATCACCAAGAATATTTTTAGCTCGAGTATAAGTCTCTGTGGGAACAATTTTTCCATTTAAGCTATTTATTATAATATATTAGATTAGAAATAATATGTCGATAAAAATATGTATTGAGTGAGAATCAAACCTCGTGTAAGTCAGGTACATATATTTTATGGGATAGGAGGGCAAACGAGCAGGCGTGTCACCTGATGGTAAACAACCAACGCCGCCCATGGACACCAGCAACACATATAGTGTTATTGTTAGGGATAGGGAATGAATAGGGGATAGAGAAGAATGGGGAAGGGGGTGGGCCTCCGGGTACCGAACTTTCTCTCACCGAACGAAACGCTGCATGAGCCACTTTACGTATTTCCCCGGTCGAGCCGGCCCATTCATGCAGCAAACTGCTTGGCTCTACCACTGTCAGTACATTAATTAAAAGCGATTTGTTGCCATATAAATATCCTTATTTGTAGTAGCGGGCAATCTGAGCAAGAAACCTGTAACAGTTTCTTGCTAAGTCAGATGTTTATGATAATCGTCTGACCGTTTGTTAAATCTAATGCGGTGGAAGTCGATAGCCGACGGACGTTTGCAGATTGTTATGTCAATAGTATTAGAAATTATTGAACAACACGAATGTCTAACAGAAAACGTATATATTAATATTAGAATCTTCCTGTGTATCGTTAAATTTAATACAGGAAAAACATTATTCGTATGTATCGTAAAAATTTATAGGTTATGTGCAATTTATATATAGTTTTTAATTAGATTATTTCAGTCGGTAGCTTAATTTTGCACTACATCTAGGTTTGGATATCCACAAATTTCACACACGAGCCACTTCTAAGAAAGTTTTTCGGAAAAGTTTTCGGAAGTTGCGTAATAATTATTTAACGATGACTAGTAAAAAAATTATCTATAGCAATAGGCTCGTTAGTTTTTATAACGTGAGGTATCGTACTGACATCTGCTGATATTAAATGAAGTTATATTGAATGAAGGTAAATCAACCCCTAATCGATTAAGAGGATTGGGTGCATACATTCATACATACATAACTTCCCGCCAAATCCCTTGCGGGGTAGGCAGAGAGAACGTATTCTTACAGGCCTCACTCGCTTCGTTGACTTTCATAACTCTTTTCATGCACGCGCGTCGATTTTTGAGGGATTTGGATTCGTCAATTGGGACAGGTTTCATAATTTTTAAACTGATGACAAATATAAGACAGTTCGAAGTAAGACAACGGTCTTCTATTACAACGTACTTCTGTGACTAGACGAGTTGATAATTAGATTTACTTGGCATAGTCTAAGAGTTCACTGCCGGCAACTTACTGAATTATAGCTAGCACGTGACTCCGCTTCTATGGTACTAACATGGAAATTAAACTAAATATAATGAAATGTTTTTTGTATATTTTTACGTTTAGTACGATCAAAGGTAAGGTAAGCAATGAAATAGTCAACAGCGCACCTGTAGACAGGTGTTCCCAGGTGTAAACGATGAGAAAGTGGAATACTCCAGCTGCCCCCAACATTAAACTATAAAAGTCACTACGTGATATTTTTCCGGTGACTTTTGACAAATATTAGTAATTTAAAGGTATATGGTATATGTAGTGTTAAGCGGATGTAATAAATTAAGATTTAAATAATAAATATTGTGAAATCTAGTGAAAGGAAAATTTTGAACCTCTTGTTTAAAAAAAAAACAAGTAATATTAAACTTTCTTGTTGTCGGCTACCTATTTATGGTTCTTGTAAAGAAAAGTAATAATGTGTTTTTAATTGTATAATAATTGAAACAGCACCGTAGGTTTTCAGTCTGCTCAAGATTAAACAATTTACGCGGATATTGCAGAGGTTTTGAAACATTATTAACTCAATTAAAAAAAAACAAGTTTTATTTTTCCTAGATATTTCTACTCACTTATATTGAAATAACTGAATTCTATTATATTCATATGAATATATACTAAGTACAACAACATCAATTTTTTTCATTTTTTGTCGGTCTGTCGGTTTGTTCCGGGTAATCTCTGAAATGGCTGGACTGATTTTGACGGCATTTTTATTGACAGGTAGCTGGTGTAGTAACTTAGGATGCTTTTTTTTAGAAAAAGCATTCTTTTTAATTGCTTCCGAGCTAAAACAAACTTCGCCGGGTCAGCTTGTATATGATAAAATTAAAGAAAAAAATATATCATACAATAAATAGAGATTTCTTTAATAATAAAAACTTGTGACATATTAAAACACATATATAAGACGCGTCTAAAAGCACAGCAGCCCTCATTAATCAAGCCTCGCCTTCAAATAAAAGACCACAATCGCGACTCATCTTATGAAACTGCGTCTGGTGACGGATAGCTCTGTCACAAGCATTTTTGTTTTATATGAATACCATCTTCTAGTTTGTTGAACTTTAACTGTAGCTAGGCTGTTGGTATATGAGCATATTATTATTTAATATGCTGATTGGTAGGACACAGGTGTAGTCCAACGTAGTAGATTTTAATAAATTTTACGCGTCTTTTTACCCGAAGGTATAAGCGACTGCTAAGCCTCGACTCACCAACATTCACGTCCCAAATGAAATATGATTGCACCGGGAACAATGTTGTCAGACATCGATACTTATCACACATAACTTCCGAAAGAATTCCAAGCTATGGACCTGATAAGATTAAACGACTTGTTGATCCAGAAGCGAGATCTCCAAACCAACGAAAGATTAGTCCATCTTGGTAAGTAACATCAGCTATAGAGAAATGTACGGTCAAATAACGCGATTTTTAACATTGTTGATTTACCATGCGTGAGTAAGGTTTCATGACTTCATAAGGATTCGCTATGTTGGCAACGGGAGAAGTATTTTACTTCCTATTGTGGCTAAGAAATATTCATAGCTTTTGTTGTATTTCTAATAGGGAGTTTTTACAACGAACAAAGTACACACATCGCCCTCTAGTTCCAAGCTAAGCAACTAATTGCTTGTGTTATGAATACTAGTTATCGGATTTTGTAGAATACATACATAAAATATATATAAAAATACCCAGACGCCATTCAAATATTCATGTTTATCATAAATATTTGTACTCGGTTGGTGATCGCACCCACCGACCCCGAATCTGCAGTCAGTAGTTTTACCAATGCACCACGAGGCATAGCGTACTTATATTCTGCATCAATATCTCACTGTCGAAAGAATACAACGGTTTCTTTACAAACAATCTTGTTTGGCCAGCTGACTTCGGGTGATATTCGACTTTGATATATAATAAAATACTTTTATAACATGACGGATATCTGCCATTTTATATAAGATACAAGTTAAACTTGTCTCTGATTAATGGTTGTCATCGAAGACAAATTAGTGATTATATATATATAAAATATAATCTAACCGTTATTGTATCGCTATTAAACTTAATAGTTGTATTATGCTAATTCTCATTCTTATCTGATTCTAAGTGTAACAAAATTCCTAAAAATTAAACTCTAAGAAATCTCGTAAGCGATGCTCGAAGACAATTAATACAAGCTTAGGTCAATGAATCCCATTTAACAAGTTTTGTTACATTATTATTATGGAAAATGATCTCCGCTTTCGTCTCAGTGGTCTGGAGATTCAGCACACTGCTTTTGAATCAAGATGTCTAGAATCAAAAGTCATTGCTATCCCGGATTCGATGGAATCCGGGATAGCACCAATGACTTTTCGAAATTCTTTCACAGAAGTTTCGTGTGATCTGACTACATTGTACCCGGTGTATTGCAATATGTTTCTCCACCCATTGCATTTTAGGACATATAAATTCGGTGATTCGAGGCTTAGCAACCAACACTTTTGGTATAAAAAGGCGTAAAGTTATAAAAAATCTTCTGCTAGAAAAAGCTGTACATAAAATGATCTCTTAACTTACAAGCTAACCTCAGAGTCATATCATCATCAAACGCAAGTGCATAAACGAAATCACTGTGTCGAAAAAGAAGATTAAAGTTAGTACTTTTATTATTTTCAGTGAAAGTCAAAGAAGCTTTATGTTCACAGTCACTTAAAAATAATCAACAAAGGCAAAGATTAAGCTTATAATGCCTTCGTGGAACAAGAAAACATGAACTTAACCGCCACGAGTGGCCTGATTCCAAGGGTGGGGGCTATCATGAGAGGAACCGGGCAAGACACTCATGTGCCAAAGATACAGAGGCTAGCTTGTTAACAATAGATTTTATGTTTTGTTTGATTTACGTACGAAAATATAAACCGTCCTCAATAATTAGACACGTGAGTTGTTTACTGTGTCTTCACGTGTGTTTTGGAATGTTACCAAATGTATTTACCTAGTTTATCTTACTTTAGAATGTACAACGTGACGTAACTTTACGCCTTCTTCTAACCGAAGGTTAGGCAGCGGCGCTTTAAGGCTCGACTCGCCGAATCGTTACGTTCCGAATAGAATAGGTGGCGAACCTACTGCCAATTACACCGGGCACTTTTGAATCAGAACCGCTTGATCGCTGGACCATCGAGACTATAATTCCATTATTTATTTTAGAGTTGCCTTTCCAGATATTCCCATCTAGATATGTATTTCTTCTTTGAATTGGCCGAATGAAATGTTTCATTCCATGGAATAGACAAGATGCCAGAAAAAGATGTTCATTTCATCCAACTTCATCATACCCTCGGGTCCGATCACACTCCCCATTCGATCTAACCCATCGAAAACTATACATTTCTTGTAACCTATATGAACTAGTTGTGATGCAATAATAATTTTTTTATTGTTTCTGACTGTCCATTCATCATACATTCTGGGTGGTCTAATATTTAATTTTAATAAAAACAATATTATTCAATAATTATATTGTCATTGATACAAACGTTTATGAATGATGCAATTATAATTTGACGTTTTCAAGTGCCAGGTGAAAATGACGTTGAAAGATTCCGTTATATAAATAGCCAATACAAATGTGAAACTAATGGACGTGTTAAATAAAATGCGTCTTGAATGGCAGTGGTAAAGCCGCACAGTTAGCTACATGAATGGGCTGGCCCGACTCGTGAATATCATGGCCTCTCAGAATATCGATGTAAAGGTAACACACAAAATTATGTTACCAGACCCCAAAGGAGCAGCCAGTAGCAGCCTGGAGCAGTACCAATGACTTACCACCAGGTGACTCACTTGCACGTTTGCTTTCCTATCCAATAAAAAAATTTAATCAGGGTAGATATATATATCCTCTACAAAATAAACTGTCTGCCTGGTACAATAATAAAGTGTGTCAATACTAAAATCTGTGCTTAATTAGTCGAGCCGGTGAATGTGGGGGGCGGCCGGGCCGTCAGAAATTAGTTCCAAGGTTAGCTTGACTTTTTATTGGAGTATATTTGGCATATATCCAGGTAGTGAGACTTGATGGACATTGATTCATACAAGTGCAGGGTTACCACAAACGAATATATATAAAACTAGCTGACCCGGCGAACTTTGTTCCGCATCAAAAGTAATAACTGCTGTCCCGCTATGTTAATACTGCAATATCTTCGAAAATATTTGTTTAAATTGCATACTGTAAAGGGCCAAGGTCATCTATATGACATGCACAATCTATTTAAGACACTTAATTGGATGAAAATTAATGCTGTAATGTTTAAAATCGCTTCGTAAATAGGCCATTATTTCTCGTATAAAGTAAAAAAATAATAAATAATAGTTTAAAAAAACTAAAAAACACGCTTTTTATTGAAAACCGAACTAAAAAATAGAAAAATAAAAAAAAAATACTTTATTTTAAAAAAAGCGTGGGGTGCTTTTTAAGATATTATCGAAATGATAATCACTCTACTCATATCTGTCAATAAAATATTTATAACTATTGACACCATGCACCCCACGCTTTTTTTAAAATAAAGTATTTTTTTTTTATTTTTCTATTTTTTAGTTCGGTTTTCAATAAAAAGCGTGTTTTTTAGTTTTTTTAAACTATTATTTATTTTAAATTTTTTAGTTCGGTTTTGTATGACAGCGCGTTTCTTAGTTTCGAATTTGAGGAATAGCGCCATCTGTGACTTATATAAGGAACTCGTTTCAAGTTGATAACGTAAACTTTCCGCTGATTGCCACTAGATGGTGCGATTTGTGAACTTTCATAGTTCACAAATCGCACCATCTATCGTTCAAAAAAGCGTGGGGTGCATGGTGTCAATAGTTATAAATATTTTAATGACAGATATGAGGAGAGTGATTATCATTTCGATAATATCTTAAAAAGCACCCCACGCTTTTTTAATTTATATTCATTGAAATTTTTAACACTATTTTCTTAATTTAAATTCATTAAAATTTATTTTCTATTTTTTAGTTCGGTTTTCTAGTCTAGAACTTTCATAGTTCACAAATCGCACCATCTAGTGGCAATCAGCGGAAACTAAAAGAGAAGTCGGTTACAAACAAACCTACAAACCTACAAACATACAAACATACATACAGGTGAAGCTAATAAAAAGCTAATAAAAATGGTCATTGTGGGTTATCCCTAAGAGATAAGACATATGCCCGCGCGGACTTTTTTGTAGACCTTTTAAAGGAGTATAATAATGTAGTACGTTGTTTTGATTTATCACTTAGGGTTCAGGCAGCGTTTACGATTGAAGTTCTAAATCTTGAAAATTTACACTTTTTTTTACTACACTATACATGAATTATAGATCAAAACCACCCCGTTAACACCCTTTAACTATTAAAAAAAACTGCATCAAAATCCGTTGCGTAGTTTTAAAGATATGCGCATATAAGGGGACAGACAGCGGAAAGTGACTTTGTTTTATAATATGTGATGACTAGCAGACCGCGCAAACTTCGTACCGCTATATTGTATGTAGCTTCCCGCCTCACGGTGTTACTCGCGTGCAAACAAAATGTCGATGACGACCATGATTACACATAGCCTATATTACTCAGTGATAATGTAGCTTTCTAAAGAAAAAAGAATTATTAAAATCGGTCCAGTACTTTTTAGTTTATTATATACATACAAGAATACAAAACTTTCCTCTTTATTATTTTAGTGTAGACTAAAAGACATAAAGTGTATATTTTATAATGTATATTAGTAACTATAAATGTAGTTATCTGATTGTCCGCCGTTTATCCCGATTTAACGGAGTTATCGTTAGAAGTGTGTTAATATAAAAACAACTATTATCACAATTCGGAAGTGTCATTCGGATTTATACTTAATATAACTGTTATTCATAAGAGACTAAAGCAAAAACAAAATAATTCTTTATCAGAAAGTTGACAACCCTACAAAAAATAATAAACGTAATAATTATTATTAGAATACGAATAGTACAAACGAGTTTGATGAAATTTCGTTGATGTGTTTGTAGAAAGCGAACGATCACATAAATTTATATTTGACATTTCCTCACGACTTTTTTATTATTTTATATATAATATTATTATTTTGCTAGCTGTTTTAATGATTATGCATGTGTGTGTAGATATCTACTGGATAAGTAGGTACGAATATTCGCTGGAGGACATAAAACTTCTGTACATTTGAGATGAAACTTTAAACTCAACAATTAATAGTCGATTAATCGCCAGCTATAGGATGAGTTAGAGTAAAATATGTTTTCAAAATGCCTTAATCTTATTGTGGCTATGTAATATTTATATAAAGAGCCTTATAAATAAAAAAAGGAGTTTTAGAATTCCAACATAGTAGGCTATTCGAAAAGACGCTAATGTAACTTAAAACACGAACAGGACGTGCAAAAAGTTAAGTATTTGCAAATCCTACACGGTTTTAAACAAAACACTAACTGCAAATATTAAAAATGTGTTATATTATTAATCGACAAGTTTGTAAATATGTGATTGAATCACTTAACGTTTATAAAATCTATCTTTGGATATATATTGCTAGTTGTATACATAACACATCCAGAGTTGATGCGAGCTGGCGCCAAAATTATAACTATGCTATTAGTCTAAGAGCCCGTGAAAAGCAGACTGTATGTATTTTACCAAAGGTGATATTCTTGTCAGAGACCCTCCTATAGATGCCCAACATGAATTGGGGAATCACTAAGCCAAACGGAGGTAACTATCACGTCACTCAGGTAAGACAGGTAAGTAAATTATACTGAATTCAAAAGTATTTTACCAAAGCTGTCATTTGGTCACAATAACGAATATAATAAATACAGCGAGAAATTTCAATGGCAGACGATTTTTCTGGTTTTAAACTGGTGGCAGACGCTTTTGAAAGTTTGAAAAAAAATTTTTTTCAAAAGTATTTTAACAAATCTGATTTTTATATATCTTATTTGGGATGGTATTATTAGTTTATTTTCGAAACGGCAGACGTTTACTCCGGTTATAATACTGCGGCAGACGACAATATATACTGACAGGTAAGTAAATTATACTGAATTCAAAAGTATTTTACCAAAGCTGTCATTTGGTCACAATAACGAATATAATAAATACAGCGAGAAAAATCAATGGCAGATGATTTTTCTGGTTTTAAACTGGTGGCAGACGCTTTTGAAAGTTTGAAAAAAAATTTTTTTCAAAAGTATTTTAACAAATCTGATTTTCATATATCTTATTTGGGATGGTATTACTAGTTTATTTTCGAAACGGCAGACGTTTACTCCGGTTATAATACTGCGGCAGACGACAATATATACTGACAGTATTAACATATGTACCTACTGTAATTATTTCTATTTCCATAATTGTTCATAATTTATCGGCTTGCATGCAAGCCGATAAATTATGAAAAATATAAGAGAAAAATTATATTTTCAACTTTATAATAACGAATGGGGAAGATGGATTATTTATAAATTAACAATAATGACAATATTTCGTTAATTGATCTTAATTAAAATATGTTTCAAGGTTTTATTGATACACTTATTTAGTGATGGTTTTTACGGTTATAATTCATCAGTGTCATCGTCGGAATCACTTTTATACCAATAATGTTCATCATCTCGGTCGTTTTGTTCATCTTCTTCGTTGTCGTCTGTAAAAAAAATAATTAATAAATTTTTCCAGTGAGCAATTTAAGTGTAAAATTGTATATAGTATAATAGAATTACCAGAAACATCTTTGATGAAATCACTAACTAAACGTGGTAACTGATCTCCCTCAAACCACTTGAACACGTATGATGTATCTTATTGTTCCTAACCATATTCTAGTGGGTTTAACATCATAGGATTTTTCAGTGTTGCATTTTTCCAGATGCTAGCAATTTAATGAGCCCTTAAAAACTATTGGTAAAGTTCAGCTTTACATGGAGGTATTGAATTAGCGTCAAAGTTTACAACTTTTTTATTGAAATTTTCATTCAAGTCTGAAACTTTGTAACTATTGACAAATAGTTGAAAACGACTATCATCAACGTCTTTGTATTTCTTGGTGTTATACACGTGACAAATAAATTTTTGATGAATATCAAACAATGATTCTAATAATTTCGGTGTTAATTCAGGGTTTCCCAGTGTATTAAAAGCTTTTTGAAATAAAATATTTTTCTTTAACAAGGTGAACGGTCGTTTCTTTCCTTTATTAAAAAAGGCAGGGTTAAAATCACATCCCGTGAATGCGTGGAAACCAATCAAGCTTTTTGTCAATAGTTCACCGTTTTTCTTATAAATTTTAGTAATATCAATGAATCTTTCATGGTTCCCGGTCCTAGTGAGCATCCAAATACGAGACAACTATTTTTTTTAAGTAAACCATATTACCAAGCATTATTATTAAAATATCTGTGTCCGAACCTCTACTAACAATATTGGACGTGTCTGGAATACTGCATACGTGGTAAATTATTTTTGTATCAGCTTCTTCGTGTGATGGACACCAGAGATCATCAACAATGATCGCGCAATAGACAACTAATTCTCGAGTGTGTTCGCGCACTGTCAGTATATATTGTCGTCTGCCACAGTATTATAACCGGAGTAAACGTCTGCCGTTTCGAAAATAAACTAGTAATACAATCCCAAATAAGATATATAAAAATCAGATTTGTTAAAATACTTTTGAAAAATATTTTTTTTCAAATTTTCAAAAGCGTCTGCCACGAGTTTAAAACCAAAAAAATCGTCTGCCATTGATTTTTCTCGCTGTATTTATTATATTCATTATTGTGACCAAATAGCAGCTTTGGTAAAATACTTTTGAATTCAGTATAATTTACGTACCTGTCTTACCTGAGTGACGTGATAGCTACCTCCGTTGGGCTTAGTGATTCCCCAATTCATGTTGGGCATCTATAGGAGGGTCTCTGACCAGAATATCACCTTTGGTAAAATACATACAGTCTGCTTTTCACGGGCTCTTATACTATATTTCTAATTTAGAACAATTGTTGAATGCAAACGGTCAGTCTGCTATTTTTACACGGAAATATAAGAAGTGGGATATATCGAAGTCTAACGTGAATATTTGGGACGTGAATGTCTTTATCTCTTGAATAAATTAAGCCTTTGTCAAGATATCTCTTCTAAAATTAAGAGTAATCAGCACTCATACACTATTGAACAATATTACAAATCCCATAAGTGTTAAGTAATGCAAGTAAATAATTCAAAAACCATTTCTCCAGTAAGAGTTTGCAAGTATTGTAAACACTATATTTTACTTAACTAGTTAACTAAGTAGAAATGTGTATGTATAAGCGATATGTATTTAAAACTTTCTAGTCTAAGTATACTGATGATGTGTAATAACCACATAAAGTTGCTCACATCCTCGTACTGATTGGAAACTACTTATGAAGTCGAGAAAACTGTAAGACCTCTCATTCCACATTCAGCTTACTGCTAAGTGCGCAATGCCCCAGCAACCTACACAGTCACAATCTGATTGAATATTCATGTTTGTCACACGATACCTCCAGACGTTGCCCGAAATGGGCAAGAATCTTAATGTCTTCATTACTCTAAGAATGGGTTAAGGATAGTCACATCAGAACCATGTAAGCACTACGCCGAGGTCTACAATAACATAATGCATAGACAACAGATTGCATTTAAATTCTATTTATAACTTAATTAATGCACAAAAGCTAAGATATATTAGTTCGCTACATTTTTTTGCGTAAAATCGTCAAATATTCATACTCAATTAATATTTATTCTATTCAGATTAAATATTCACAATATTAACAGTTGCTCGGATATTTATAATTATTATATATATAAATATTTAACATCCAAGACGCCATTTTATAATATTTTCCTAAAACATCAATTACTTAAATCAAACACTGGATAAACATACAAACAACATATCCAATAACACAACACTTCAATATTCAGACCATCTGTTTACGAGAACATGTAGCGAGTTTCAAACACGAAATATCTATTCAACAATCCCATTGATAAAGCAACATTACGAGCTAAGTAGACGTTTGCAAGAATGGTAACAACACTAGCAGAACTGTCCTAAGTGCTAATAATATTTTGTTCGCACTGAAAATAAGTCTAATATGTACTTAAAGCAATAAGTTTTAGAGTCCACAATCGCGTACAAATATAACAGTAAGACGGTGTTCACATTGAGCTTAGAGCGATTGGATGAATTGATGGAACAGTTCTAATATTGATTAAAATCAAAATCACAAACTTGCAACTCCTGGTATAGTTGTTGGATGATTTTCTGTAGACTTTAATATTTCTTTCAGAGATTCCAAAAGCTAAGTGAGGTTTACTTACTCTACTTTACTCTTTATTCTATTCAATTTTCGTTTATCGTCCCACGTTTATCTTATTAATAATTTATTAAAATCGCCGTCCAAGAATACATCGTTATTACAAAAAGTTATTTTATTCATGAAAGCGACCGGCCGTCTCCGGTCATTTCCACATCAAAGGAAACACAGTCTTAATAGACGCGTCGACCAAGCTCCAGCAATTGGTGCAACGTGAGGCTTGATTGATGTACAGCCTGACAACCGTGGCCAGGTGTGTGTGTAGAAGGCAACTAGAGAAACTTTGAGATAATAATTATTTTTGCAACATTGATTGTAAATAAAAGGATTGACGTTAACGAGGTGTTTCACTACAGAATTATGTGTTATACAACATTCAGGGGACACATATGATACTGACATTTGAGATTGTTTCGTGGCGAATTAAATATCAACACGTTCAATCGAGTTTTCTCTTGTCATTGCGACATTAAAATGTATTGGTTAGCTTCACAAATTGATAACATTTTCTTTAAATTTTACGCAGAACTTATGCCAGATTCATTTTCTCCCAATCAACCTTTATAGTACAGGATCCCTAGAACATTTTTTTAAGTGATTAATATCAAGCTGAATCTTCGTGAATAGCTTCATTTGTATGAGACCTCCAACAATATCATATGGGAAATTTTAGATGATGGTAGCTAACAGAGGTAGCCACGACCAGATATGTTTATTTGGTGATTCTCAAAAACTCATGACTAACCGACTGTTCCTAGTGTGATATTCAAGATAATTATCTAAATGATTGGAAATTATATTTGTCCTATAAAATGCAAGGTTTGATTAAAGAGGTCCCCTTCTTTCAACTGGTATGGAATACGCGGCCATGAAAAATTATTACCGACCAGCTGATTTTTAAAAATAAAATTACATATTAAGTATTAAGTTATGTTATGTTATATTATATGAATATTAAATAATTTAATTTTAAAAAATCAGCTGGTTAGTAATAATTTTTCATGGCCGCGTTTTCCATACCAGTTGAAAGAAGGGGACCTCTTTAATCAAACCTTGCATTTTATAGGACAAATATAATTTCCAATCATTTAGATAATTATCTTGAATATCACACTAGGAACAGTCGGTTAGTCATGAGTTTTTGAGAATCACCAAATAAACATATCTGGTCGTGGCTACCTCTGTTAGCTACCATCATCTAAAATTTCCCATATGATATTGTTGGAGGTCTCATACAAATGAAGCTATTCACGAAGATTCAGCTTGATATTAATCACTTAAAAAAATGTTCTACGGATCCTGTACTATTAGGTTTATTTATTCACAGAATAAAGCATAGAGACACAACATTTCAATCTATGTGAGTGAAGTAGTTACTTTTTTTTTTTTTTTTTTTTTTTTTTTTACGCGAGGAAATGCTTTATGCACACCCCCCGCCTGGGGACGGCGGGGGGTAGTGTGGGACTCCCAAAACAAAACTGAAATCCGATCCTAGGGTTACCCACTAAAACCTCGCGGCGGCCTTCCTCCGGCGTTGGGGTGGTCCAGGATTCGGATAAACCCCTCTGGTCCACCCCGCCGTCGCCCCCCCTCTGTCACGAGGGGGTGCTCATCCTCGGGGAGCCTGGCGAGGCTCCCCCGGGCGGGGCGGCTCCGACCGCGCGCTGTAAAGAGGCGCGCGGCCGGCGGCGCCCCGGACGACCCTCCCCGGCCGCACCGGGGGGTCATCCTTCCCGGGCCGCGACCTGGGCGCACCCGCGGGGTGTGCGCCCTCGCGGCCCGTCGGCGGCGGCGATCACTGAGCTCGCCGCCGCCGCCTTCGAGCGGGGTCGGCTCTCTCCCGACCCCGCTCGGCGGCCTCCTTCTGGAGCATGACTGCTTCGCAGAAGGAGACCACAACCCTCCACTCCTCCTCGCCCGCCAGCATTGCCGCGACCAACGCCGGCGGGGACAAGTCTCGCCCGATCCCGTCGACCAGGACTCGGCGCTCGTCCGCCCAGGCCGGGCAGACCTCCAGCGTGTGCTGGGCCGAGTCCAGGTCGGATGCGCAATGGTGGCATCTCGCCGTCTCTTCACGCTTTATTCGACTCAGATACTCACCGAAGCACCCGTGCCCGGTGAGTATCTGAGTCAACCTGTAGGTGACAGTGCCCCATTTACGGAGCACCCAGGCCTCGAGGTGGGGCAGGACGGCCCCGACGGCGCGCGAACGCGTACCGCCCTGGAGGACCAGCGCCTCGCGCCAGTCCCCCAGGACCCGCCGGAAGGCCTCCCGCCTCCGCACTTCGTGTCCCCGCGCGTCCCCCCCTCCCCGGCCGAGATCGTACGCGGTTGCGTACATCTCGGCCAGGATGATGAAGGGGGGATAACTCGCGAGGACCGTCGCCGCCTCGTATGAGATTGTACGGTAGCCCCGCACGATCCGTATGGCCATGATCCGCTCCAGGCTCCTCAGCAGAGCCCTGGAGCGGGAGGCCCCCGCGAGGTCTCGCGACCAAACGGGGGCCCCGTACAGGGCCACGGACCGCACGACGCCACCGTAGAGGCGGCGAACTCCCTCCCCCGGTCCCCCGAGGTTGGGCAGCAGGCGGTGCAAAGCGCCCGCCACCCGTCGCGCTCGGGGGACCATCCGTACGAAGTGCTCCTCGAAGCTCCAGCGGCTGTCCAGGGTGAGGCCGAGGTACTTCATGTACCGCCCCACCGGGACAGCCGTGTCACCCACCTGGATCCGCGAGGCCGGGGGTTCCCTGCCTCTGGTGAGGCGGTGGAACCACAGCGCCTCACTTTTGTGAGGCGCCACCTCCAGGCCCAGCCCGCGGATCCGTCTGACGACGATCGCCACCCCCAGCTCGGCGAACCTGAGCGTCCGCTCGAAGTCGGGCCCCGTGGCGACCACCAGAGTGTCGTCTGCGTAGCACACGACACTCACGCCACGGAGTGAAGTAGTTACTGCTACCACACGTCTAACACACGTGAGTACTGAAATTTTTAAGAGCCATGAAACGTTTGTTTCTAAACGATCTTGGTGACATCAAACCGGAGAGAACGTCAGAAAAAAAAAATTGAAGAAAAAGGATTCCTTTAAGTTATTCAAAAAAATCAACTAACAAATAAGCAGCGAGTTAAGTAATCATAGTTATGTTTGAATTTTTAACATACGAAACTTAACACAACAAGCAAAAATATGACAAAGCATAAAATAAAAGAACGGACATAATATACCAGAAATAGTAAGTTTTACCAAATACAAATAGATTACATGAGGACTCAAACACGAAACGCTTTACGCTGTACGCTTTTTTACTACACAAAAAGCGTACCTACAATCTATACCTGACAACCAAAACAGAAATAAGAATACATCCCGAGTCCGTTAAACAATGTTCAACAGTTAATATATCAACATTCTTCTTTATTGTACAAAGTATTTAGAGCCCATTTTCAAATGTATAAAAAAAACCACATTGTTTAAACATTCAATGAATGTTTACTCAATGAGATGTAATTTATCGTCGTTGAAGTGCTGTGAGGCAGTAGCTTAAGTGCTATCACGCAGAGTAAATAGAAAGCTAATCATTCGCTATCAATCGGCAGCGCTACAGCTGGACGTTGGACTGGTCCAGATAATGAGAGATTGATATAGACCTGATGCCATAAACTTGATACGTCGTAGCCAGATTGATGTCGAAACAAAAATAAATGAAATAAGTAAATATTTATTTATTAATATTTTACATTTCAGTATAAACATAGAAATAAAGACAAAACAATCGTTTAAAGAAAATAATAAACGTGGTCAACACCTAATTAAAATGTGATTATATCGGGCTTTAATTTTAAGCAGAGTTTCCACCATTTAGAGCAGCATTATTGTGGGATGTTGCCTTAATATAAGCTAAAAGAACAACAAACGTGGTCCAAAAATAAGATTCAGTCAATTGAAGAATGTAAGATTTAAGACTAAAATAAGTAACAGACAATCACGAAAATACAGTGGTAGAGCCAAGCAGTTCGCTGTATGAATAGGCTGGCTCGACCGGTGAAATACCACGACCTCTCAGAAGACCGACGTAAAGTGGCTCATGCCGCGTTTCGTTCGGTGAGAGAGGTACCCGGAGGCCCACCCCCCTTCCCCATCCTTTCCTATTCCTTATCTCTTAAAGGTCGGCAACGCAACAGTAACACTATAAGTGTTGCTGGTGTCCATGGGCGGCGTTGGTTGCTTACCATCAGGTGACACGCCTGCTCGTTTGCTCTCCTATCCCATAAAAAAAATTACAAAAATAAGTCTGTTTATGGCCAATAAGTTTGAACAACAAACAAATAAGAAGATAAGAACAAACTACATGGAAGTCATTAAAGTACAGTGAATAAGAAATGCAATAAAATTGGAATGAGTAATATATTAACACGACCTAGAATTGAATGGCAATTGTAATAAATATAGCCGCTCAATTAGACGTTGATCTGTAGTAGGTAAAGAAATTACAGTGGACATCAAATCTCGAACATTGCAAGCAGAAAATCTGCACTAATTTTATATAGATACTAGCTGACCCGGCGAACTCTGTTTCGCATCAAAAGTAATAACTGCTGCCCCGCTATGTTAATACTGCAATATCTTCGACAAATTTGAAGTCGATAGCAGCTATAGGTTAAAAATGGGAATTTTCCATTGTTAACACCCCCGCAACCCCCCTTGTGGGTGGAATTTCGTAAAATCCGTTCTTAGCTGACCTCTACTCGGCGAAAGGAATAATCCTACCAAATTTCAAGTCGCTACGCCTTATGGTTCCAGAGATATCGTGATGAGTCAATATATAGGTGGAAATCTCTTATATATATATCGATAAGCATCTGCCAATTGAAATACTAATACACTTGAACTATATATAAATAATCGGTTCCTGTCTATATTTTTCTGCCCTTATCCCATTTTGGGAGCGTCATCCTTTTCAACTATCCATGTTGTCAAAAGTTTTGGCTGTGGTTTTATGAGCGACTGCCTGCCTGGAGTTAACTCTCCTTCGGGATGTTTATATTTGTGGTTCATCCTCCACCAAGAGTAAAATGCAGTCAAAAGCCTTTAATTTTTCTTAGCTTTAATTATCATATCATTATAATTTATTTTTTTAAAGTTGTATTGTGTAGGATATTTTTATTTTAGAAGTTAATTATTAGTTTACATTTCTTTGAGTACTATTCCGCTCTCTTAGCTACTTATACGATGAAATATATCCTACAGCCTTCTTCAGTTATCAGGCTATATCGACGAAATTCGACCAATTATAAACACGAAACAAGTAAGTACTAACATAATAATATTTAATAATAGTATTTATAAGTGTACATTAATTTTTACTTATTAAGAAATGAAACAGTTAATTTCCAGTAATAGGTTTATGACTTGGACCGGTCATTGATGGAAAGTAGGTCGGATAGACACGTTACACATTTTATGTTTTACCATAAAAGGTATGTCAGTTTCCTACGTGTAAAGTATTAAATATGTCGTCCTAGTAGCTTTGGTCTCAGATCCGAATCCTGACTTTTCTGAAATAATGTGCAAGTGGGGACATGGACAACCATTAAGCTATTTGCTACAAAGCTGTCTACACCTTTGGGTATAGAAGGCGTTAAATTTTAAATGAGTATTAAATCAACATCATATAGGTTTTTTATAAACCGTAAAATGACTCTCAGTTTGAAAAATCGTCAAACTAGTGTTGTATGATATAATCAATGTATAATATCGATAAAATATTCTTTATTATCTGTTATAACAGAAGACTTTAATTCGTTTCGCTTCCAGATAAACATCATAATTTTATCACATCATAAAATTATATATTAAGACTTTGTTTTCACGTCAGCTCATTAAAATTTTAATAGTGATAACAGTTTCGCACTTTCCAATTTGCCAAATCCCATTACGTGTACGGATTAC
The DNA here is from genome assembly GCA_905147225.2 of Euproctis similis. Lineage (NCBI taxonomy): Eukaryota > Metazoa > Arthropoda > Insecta > Lepidoptera > Erebidae > Euproctis > Euproctis similis. The sequence goes on from LR990116.1 coordinate 17,460,118, forward strand.
GAATAAACGCCTCGTAAATATTATGCCGGACATTAGATTTAGATATTAACAAATATTATTAAAAAGATTTATAGTTCTATATTGAATACGGAAACCGACTTGCTTTTACAAAATACGATATATGTATACCTAGTATCTAATAACGCTTGGTGGAACTTATTTCAATAAATATAATGTATTTTTTTTTTCAAATCTCATATAAATTATCATTTGCCGTTACAATTGCATATTAAAATACACATTGACTCGTTGTACAAGTGTTCATAACGTTAAAATTATCTCGATTAAGTATAGATAAGAATTGTTAAATGACAGTTATACCGTTGAATTAATTGAAACTAGAAATACGACTTCATTCATAGCAATTACCGATCACATCATTAAGGTAGGTTATACCGCGCATAAATTGGCACTCCCGAGCCGTCGATTATTATGTATCGACACCGGGAAAACAAATTGAACACTTGTCACATCACTAATCGGTTGTTGTTGAAATATATATGTAATATGCGACCATACAAATGGTCACATGTGTTCTAAGGTTAACAATAGTTGCTCTTATCTCTTAACATAAGGGAATGTTGCTCAATAGCAGCAAGAAATTATCTATACATATAAATATAATTGAAGTCTGTTTGTAATCTTGAAATAACTTCTTTCTAATTTATGAATATATGATATTCATATGAATGTATATATGTAATAACATTTTTATTTACAATATTTGTAGGTCTGTCCGTTTGTTCCGGTTAATCTACAAAATGGCTAGACTGATTGTGACGGTGCTTTACGGCAACGGTAGCTGGTGTAATAAGAAGTAACTTAGGTTACTTCCGAGGCGAAGCAAAGTTCGCCGGATCAATTCGGTAAAACTAATAATTAAAAAAGAGTAAATTTATAGTGGTCGGTATCTTTTATGTGTAGTTGCAAAAAAATACAGACGCTGCAGGCAGGTTTTGGCAAGTGAGTCATATTTTTACATAGAAGTGAGGCTCACCCGCGACTTTGTCTCCCAGAGCTGAGTGTGCGAGGTTAAAGGGGTTCTAAATAGTTAAAATCTTTTGACTTGTTACTACTCGCTGAAAGTCTCTATTTCCAATTGCAGCATACCTAACAATTAACTAGCCAACTAAATCATGGGACCGAACAACATTCATCCAGGGTTAACGAGAAGACGCTCTCAACACGCTGAGCTTTGACGGGCCTCGTGGTGCATTGGTGAAACCACCGGCTGCGAGATCCAGGTGAATGACAAGCGTGAATGTTTGCATGACGTCGTGGTGTTTTTCTATGTATTATTTGTATTTATTTACAAAAGACACTTATATATCTATTAATATCCGTTAAATAGTTTCCATAACACAAGCGTTAAGTTGCTTAGGTTGTAACTAGAGGGCGTGGTGTGTATTGTGTCCAATATATTATATTACAATATATCTGAGTAACTAACAAGCAGGAAACTACAATAACACTTATGTTATTGTAGTTTCCTGCTTGTGTATTTTTACAAAAGAAGCTTACTTCTTTTGTAAAAATACACATTAAACATAGACACTGCATTAAAAAAAACAGAGATTCTAGATATGAGCGCAAAATTTGACAGTTGGTTTAGACCAGTTTAAAGTAAGGCCCAAGGTATTACAGGTCACGTAGTCACACCTCTTGAAAAGGCGTTTCGCTTTGAAGACGCAAAAATCTTTTCAAATATAACAGGTATTTCAAAGTTTAAAAATATTTACATGAATATATGCAACTTAGGAGCAACTAAGACCAGCACTGTTTGCATAATAAAATATAATACCTGCATGTTTGGATATTGTAAGGATGTCTTAAGATTAATACCAATAAACTATAAAAACAACAACCACATAACTTCACGCCAAATTCCAAAGATTTCAAATAAAAAGAAATTAATAATCATATAATTTCTCTTTTTTATACCTAGTATACCGACGGTTAAGAAGCAATATCTTCTATCTACTGTTTTAATAGTCTCGTTGGTCCATTGCTTGACCAGACGGCTTCTGAATCCAGTGGTCGCGGGTTCGAATCCTTTTTTTTTTTTTTTTTTTTTTTTTTTTTTTTTTTTTTTTTCGCGAGGAAATGCTTTATGCACACCCCCCGCCTGGGGACGGCAGGGGGTAGTGTGGGACTCCCAAAACAGTAAACTGAAATCCGATCCTAGGGTTACCCACTAAAACCTCGCGGCGGCCTTCCTCCGGCGTTGGGGTGGTCCAGGATTCGGATAAACCCCTCTGGTCCACCCCGCCGTCGCCCCCCCTCCGTCACGAGGGGGTGCTCATCCTCGGGGAGCCTCGGCGAGACTCCCCCGGGCGGGGCGGCTCCGACCGCGCGCTGTAAAGAGGCGCGCGGCCGGCGGCGCCCCCGACGACCCTCCCCGGCCGCACCGGGGGGTCATCCTTCCCGGGCCGCGACCCGGGCGCACCCGCGGGGTGTGCACCCTCGCGGCCCGCCGGCGGCGGCGATCACTGAGCTCGCCGCCGCCGCCTTCGAGCAGGATCGGCTCTCTCCCGACCCCGCTCGGCGGCCTCCTTCTGGAGCATGACAGCTTCGCAGAAAGAGACCACAGCCCTCCACTCCTCCTCGCCCGCCAGCATTGCCGCGACCAACGCCGGCGGGGACAAGTCTCGCCCGATCCCGTCGACCAGGACTCGGCGCTCGGCCGCCCAGGCCGGGCAGACCTCCAGCGTGTGCTGGGCCGAGTCCAGGTCGGATGCGCAATGGTGGCATCTCGCCGTCTCTTCACGTTTTATTCGACTCAGATACTCACCGAAGCACCCGTGCCCGGTGAGTATCTGAGTCAACCTGTAGGTGACAGTGCCCCATTTACGGAGCACCCAGGCCTCGAGGTGGACGGCCCCGACGGCGCGTGAACGCGTACCGCCCTGGAGGACCAGCGCGTCGCGCCAGTCCCCCAGGACCCGCCGGAAGGCCTCCCGCCTCCGCACTTCGTGTCCCCGCGCGTCCCCCCCTCCCCGGCCGAGATCGTACGCAGCTGCGTACATCTCGGCCAGGATGATGAAGGGGGGATAACTCGCGAGGACCGTCGCCGCCTCGTACGAGATGGTACGGTAGCCCCGTACGACCCGTATGGCCATGATCCGCTCCAGGCTCCTCAGCAGAGCCTTGGAGCGGGAGGCCCCCGCGAGGTCTCGCGACCAAACGGGGGCCCCGTACAGGGCCACGGACCGCACGACGCCACCGTCCCCCGAGGTTGGGCAGCAGGCGGTGTAAAGCGCCCGCCACCCGTCGCGCTCGGGGGACCATCCGTACGAAGTGCTCCTCGAAGCTCCAGCGGCTGTCCAGGGTGAGGCCGAGGTACTTCATGTACCGCCCCACCGGGACAGCCGTGTCACCCACCTGGATCCGCGAGGCCGGGGGTTCCCTGCCTCTGGTGAGGCGGTGGAACCACAGCGCCTCACTTTTGTGAGGCGCCACCTCCAGGCCCAGCCCGCGGATCCGTCTGACGACGATTGCCACCCCCAGCTCGGCGAACCTGAGCGTACGCTCGAAGTCGGGCCCCGTGGCGACTACCAGAGTGTCGTCTGCGTAGCAAACGACACTCACGCCACGGGGCAGACTGGAGCGGAGGACCGGATCGTATGCGAGGTTCCACAGCAGGGGCCCGAGCACGGACCCCTGCGGAACCCCGCACGTCACCTCCTTCCTCTGCTCCGTCCCGTTCCGGTCGACATAGTCCACCCGTCTCTCCTGCAGGTAGGCCCCGATGACCGACCTGAGGTAGGGAGGCACCTCGTGGTATACGAGGGCCTCCCTGATGGCCGGCCAGGGGAGGGTCCCGAATGCGTTGACGATGTCGAGTGACACCGCCAGCGCGACCCCCCTCGATCGGACTGCCGGTTCCGACAGGGCCCGCACCCGACGCACCGCGTCGATGGTCGAGCGCCCCTGCCGGAACCCGAACTGGCAGTCCGATATGTCCGGGCCCACCTGCGACAGGTGGCTGCTGATACGGGCGGAGATAACCCTTTCAAAGAGCTTCCCCGCCTCGTTCAGCAGGCATATCGGCCGGAACGACGACGGAGCATCTCCGGTGCTCCCTTGCTTTCTGATCAGCACCAGCCTTGCCGACTTCCAGTCGAGGGGGAACACCCCGCGGCGGAGGCAGTTGGTGAACAGCTGCCTCGCCTTGTTCCCCAAGAGCGGGTTCGAATCCTAGCACACACCAATGACTTTTCGAAAGTTATGTGTAATAAATATCGATGACTAAAAACTTTGTGCCTAGTAAGGCAATAGGTTCGCAACCTATACCATTTCGGATGTAAACATAACGGCGAGTCGAGGCTTAACAGCCACTGCCTACACCTTCGGTAGAAAAAGGCGTCAAGTTATGTTAAGTGTTATGTTTACAGTATAATTGTATCGTAGATAAAAGATATTGGTTCTTAATCGTCGATATGTAACCTTTTTAGTGTCGGGTATCTAAAGGTAACTAAAGGTATTAGAAAAAAATATCCTTGGAATATGAAAAGAGGTTTAAAAACTAGATATTCAAACGTCGGTAAAAACTCTAAGACAATCTAAATAGTCAATTCTATAGCCTCAAAACTACTTTGTTGCCTAAACGCTGCAGCAAAGGATAAAACTTTAACAATACCTGAATACGATCACGACGTTGACTCTACGTGCCCACTAAAGAAGGCGAAACAACTATCTTATCATCACATAAATCACATCCGATTCTCGTTCTTATTTCTAGCACATTATAATTCAAATTGTGGTGTAGGATATCACTCTTGTTTCTGCAGCGTGGCTCCGATATACACGACTGATTAGCTTCAAAGAATAGCTAGGTGTGAAATGTCGCGGTCTGAACGCTAAGTACTGTGAAATATTGGATAAATGCAACATTGTTATCGATATTATTAGTAGTTTAGTTGGTCTCATCCACATTAATTTCAAAACTAGTATGCAAAATAACAAATATAATATAATATGCACTATTTAAACTCTAACGCCATCTTGAGGTACCACGAATGGAATTTATATTTTGGAAAACCTAATATATCTCTTATTTGTTTCAACTATCTATTGGTTTGCACATCTGTTCTTCGGATTCATCAGATATTGAAAACATTTTTGGAAATCTGTTCAAAGTTGTATAAAACTCAGGGATAGTAAATCGTCATCTATTAGGTACGTCGCACCAAATGTTTTGGAGCAGTTGAGATGACAACGGTAACACTGCCTATATCCTTATGTTTATATGCATAAATAACTTCACACCAAATCCGTTACGGTAGGCAAAGAAAACAGAGCGCGATAAGGCACGATTCTTACACACCTCACTCGCTTCGTTGACTTTCATAACTCTTTAGATGCTCCTAAAATCACCTTCCTCCAGAACACGTTCTGTTTGGTCATGGAATGTGTCTCTTGGGCGTCCGCGACTCCTACATCCATCCGCTTTTTCATTGTATATCTGCTTAGTCAATCTTGCATCATACATTATTTCTACATGTCCGAACCATTTCTTACTTCTACACCGACACTCTCTTTTAATCCAACTTCCTTCCTTACAACCTTGTTTTCGACGCGGTCAGCGAGAGTCGCTCCGCAGATTTTGCGCAATGCCCTCATTTCTACCGCGTTTATCCTACTTTCATGCATACTCTGCCATATCCAACTCTCGATTCCATAAATCTTTATGTTTAAAAGGAGTGATGTACAGATGTAATAAATGCATCCTCTCTGTACTGTTGTTTACAGCAGTAGTTAAATGAGAATGGTACTTGTATCTTTAATCTGGAACACGATCCTCACAATGACATTGATACTAGTGATTTACGGTTGAGGTTCTAATTTTAATAAATATGCGACCGTGCAGTTTTTATTAATAGGATTAAGATATTGCACTGACATTATCACGCATAGATATTTATAGATATTATAATAGGTATGTTAGGTGTTAATATATTACATTCAAATATATAAAAATAGGTTTGATTTTAGATTATAAAAAAGAAAAATATTATTTCATGGTGAATATATTTGACAGGAGGTTTTTAAAAACAAATCATAATTTCAGTGAAACCATTTAAACACCTGCAAAGATAATCGAGTTTTTCTTTGAACATGTCTACGGGTTGTAATCAAAATGTGAAACTGCCAAACAAACGTGGATGACGCAGGTAACAACAAAAGAACAATGAAAGCAATATTTCTACATATCATCGGAATCGTTTACAAAATAATAACATTTCATAACACAATTTCCCACGAAATTACAGTATTTGATGCGAATGGTACATCAAAATATGATTTCAGTAAAAATCGTGAGAAATATTGATAGTATGTAAATAAACTAAAATGTGAAAATACTTGCGTCTCGGTAGTCTGGAGGTCGAGCCAGCTTCAGAGTCAAGAAGTCGAATCCAGGCTCACACTAATTACAGACGCGGATTTCTTCTTTTCAAAAGTTATGTTTGAGGATAGAGATGATAATAAATATCGACAACTGACAATATTACGCATGGTGTACAACAATAGGTTCTACCACTTTTTCCATTTGAGACGTAAAATATCGGCGATTCGTAAGTTAACAGTCGCTCCCTACAATTTTGGGTAGAAAAATGAAATTATTGAAATCGTAAATCAAATCTATTTTCAATGTAACACTACCTAGAAATCAAATACAGTAAATACCCAACGTTCTCTGGTTTAATGGTGTTCAATATCGGCCCAGAGTGAAGAATCAGCAATCTAGGTCAAACACAACAGGGACAGCAGACAGCAAGTTACACAGGTTAGATATATCCATTAAATAGAAAGTAGTACCTATATCGTGAGCCGAGTGGAGAGCAGCGGTTACTTTGATAGGCATTTAAATTAATATATGTACTAATAAGTTTAGCTAGAAACGTGCATAAACCGAGAATATTAGTAGTGGAAAGGTAAACTCAGTCTCCAGAAACTTATATCAAGACAAGAGTTATGAAAGTCAAAGAAGCATGTGATGTGTCTATCAAACATGCTGTATGGCGATCCGTTGTTTTTGTTTCTTTGTGTGAAGTTGACTTAATTTTTAAAACTGCAAATACGACAAAAATAATCGTTAAAGAAGGCTTTTCTACTTATTACTTATACTTATTACTTTTTACGACACCCACGGGAAGAGAGTGGGTGGTGGTATTCTAAGCCGGCGCCACACAGCAAATTACTTAAAGACGAGAAAATAAAAATTGACAAGTTATCCAATCAGACACTCCAATGAGATTTACAGTCGTCCAGAAAACCCAAAAGCATTGCGTTCGAAGAATTTCACCAAAAATGTAAATAAAGACAAACATCGCCTGAGTTCGTTGGCCCGGCCACGTGAATTGAGTGTAAACAGACGGATACAGTACAAATATATATGCATATATATAAATTAATAAACATTTTGAACAGGAAACCCTTGAGTGGATAAATATAGGGAATATGTACTGCAGACGCAACGGCGCGGCGCAGCGGGAGCACGCATGCGCAAATGTTTACATCAGCGGACACGAAAGCTACCTAAACACAATCAACAAACCTACAGAAATTCTTAATGATCAATGTAATAATTTAAGACTTTAAGATTGATTTAATTTCTCGTTCATTGCCAAGGTTGAAGGAAATGTTACATTTAAAAAAAAAAAAGAATCATCATATTTTTCATGTCACGCTCTGAATGTGATTTAAAAAATTCTAAACGCGTAAATATTAATCCGGCAACAGATAAATAAATCGTAGAAAAGTCGACCGTTGCCAAGATGATTAAAAGCGAAAAGCCGTGGGAAATGGGAAATTGCCAGGCGCGCTATTAAATCTTGGAGACCACCACGGTGGGATGTGAATGGTGCAAGAGACAGCAGCTTTAATTACTGATCAAGTTGTAATTGATAACCACAAACAAGATTGTTTCTCAGTGAAAACTGATCAACTACACCTATAAATTTACTCCTTCCCGTATTTATTACGACTATTTAGAGCGATAGTCTTATAAATCAGTAAAACTAATATGAATACGTACCATAAGAATAACGGGATAATGAAAAACTCCAGAAATACGATGTTACATGTTTACGATGTTAACTGAGGTACGTACCTGAAAAAGACAAAATTTTTTAATAAACAATAAGTTCAGACTTAAAGAAAAACACATTCTAAATTAGCAGTAGCAGCTAATTATATAGCAATTTTTAGAAGGAATAATAATATAAATAAAACGTTAACGTCCTGGTAATTAAATGGAGATGCTATTACGTGTACTTCTAAGATAAAAAAACCCCGAAATTAAACCTTTTATTTTTATAAAATGTATCCTGAATCCAACAAATCCTTTGCGTAGTTTAGATCTAAGCAAATAAGGGGACAGATAGCGGAAAGTTACTTTATTTTTTACTATGTGATGTGAATGTAGAACGTTCGGAACACAGGTTTAGGAAAACCTTCATCTTTTAATTAGTGAGAGTTTATATTGAAAAGGTTAATAAGCTTAGATTCACTTTCCTGTGTATGCTGTCCTGGGGTATTTGTTGTTCACATATAAAAAGACACTAAGTATTACAATATTAAACTAAGCATTTACCTAAATATGGCATTGTTTTTCAAATGATCTGTAACATCGAAATAAACACAATATCCTCTCTTCGGCGTCCAGTAACAAACCAATTTACCGATCTTAATTTCAAAAATCTTAACACCTTGATTTTCAGAAGATGAGTAACTGTGCGTTTTAATTAGTTTCTTGCTAGTTCTTCTGCTGGGAAAACGGAATAATCTTATTTATAAATCATTTTACTAATATATTAGTTATCACCAAAAATCAAACCATCTCATAGCCAATCAACAGAATAAAGCATAAGAAATTTAAAACAAAACCTTTAGTATACAAGTATACATTTCATAAAGATATTCAGAACCGACTTGGAGGTGACCCATAATATTGCTGCTGTAATAACTGTAATTAACGTATACAGTAGCTGCCAGTCTGCATTTAGCTGTTAAGTTGAGGGACCAATCAAGGTACAGTTATGAGTTTACTTAAAGTGTAATGAAACCGGACATTAGAGATACCTTTTATAGCAACTCGCCCCGACTTCCTAAAAGTGCAATGTTAATACTAAATAGACTACAGAAAAACTATGATGTATATACGTGTAAACGTTCCTCTTTAATCACTCTATCTGATAAAAAAAAGGCAAAAAAATCCGTTGCGTAGATTTAGAGATATAAGCATACTTAAGGATATCGGAACAGAAAAAGCAACTATGTACGGTGTGGTGATGTTCCAGACAAAACGATTAGTCAATAGTAAGAATAATTGCTGACATAAACATGAGGCTTGCTTCCTCGGGCGCTCGTGGGAATGGGTCAGTGTCAGAATGGCGGAGGCTAGGCGCCGGCGCGCCGCACCACCGGAAGTCCAACAAACAGGACGTACAGCGCATTACGGCCGACGCGCTACATATATTTGAAGAATCCTCGGGCAATTTGTTTGAAAACTTCTTTATGTGGAGAATGCCTTTCAACGAAGCGCAAGAATTAATTAATTTAAATTCTGTATCTTAATTAAACATGGATTAAATTCTGTTTGAACTGCTGTGGTACAGGTTATGTCGAATTATTAAGTATTTTATGTATGGTTCTACTAAATTGGAGATTTAGTTTCTAATACTAGTTTGGCAGTTGCAGTCAACCACCTGCAGAGCAGGTGCTATTGTGAACACATTAATACTCGCGGTTGCATCAAACACTAGTTCTAAGACGTTCATAGTTGTCATAGTCTTCTCAAGATTAACATAATTCCTTCTTTAGCTAAACTTAAAAAGTTTTAAAATTTAATCAATTAACTGCTTGTGTTATGGAAAGAAGACAACCCAATCTACAAATATCCTTACAAAAATTTTTATTCCTGTGGGGATTGAAGCTGACCTCTACTTGGCTCTCAGCTGCTCTACCAACGCACCACTAGGCCAGTCCAGTCAACGATTCTCATGCAGAACTTATGTGCAGAGACACGGACGCGAGTATCTTTTGATCTGTGAGTGTGGTGAATTCATTAGCCGGGTACACACACGACGATGTCTAAATAGAACGGAAGTCATGTACACGAGCTGTCGTACCTTTGCAATGCTAATTCTGTACTGAACCACTTATACTCCTCGGTCATGCCTATACTGACACAATTCACGTGGACTTTGAATAATTCATGTGTTTAAAAAAGATTTAAACTCAAAATGTTTCATTCAGACGGTAAGTAAATACACTTTTTCCAAATTTTTAACAAAAGAAGTTTAAGAGACTTAAAAGTGAATGCGAAATTGCTAAATATTTGTAAATTCTCAAACATTTACAAATATTTGCACAACATAACCTCTTTTATTTCTGGTTTGATTCCTGACACTGGCTCACACCAATGACTTTTCGAAATTGTTTTCGGAAGTTAAGTGTGATAAATATCGATGACTGGAAACTTTGTGCCCGGTATGGCAATAGGTTCGTCACCTATTCCATTTGGGACGTAAACACATCTTCGGGTAACAAAGGGCAAACGAGCAGGCGTGTCACCGGATGGTAAGTGACCAGCGCCGCCCATGGACACCTACAACACATATAGTGTTACAGTTGCGTTGCCGTCCTTTAAGGGAGTAGGATAGGAAAGGAAAGGGAAGTGGGGTGAGCCTCCGGGTACCGCTGCTACCGTATGAAACGCGGCATGAGCCACTTTACGTCGATCTACCGAGTATTGTACATGGTATTTCACCGGTCAAGCCGGCCCATTCATGCAGCGAACTGCATGGCTCTACTACTGTTCATTTACAGATTACTAGACACATTGAACATATTAGAAGTTATTATGTTTCATCTATGTCTAGTAATCTCAAATTCACACTATAAAATTAAATAATAGGTACATCCCCATTTCTCAATCTACAGCAGTAGAAGTGACTATCATAGCCCTATCTAGGGGGAACTCGTTAAAAAAATTGCATTCGTGCCAAAAATGCATCATTCATTTTTTTAAAAATAGAACACAGCACGCGGAGTGCTCTCGAAAAGGCTTTTGTGCAGTTTTATCTGGGAGACGAAGGTTCTTCAATGCGACTCCGTCAGCCCGGAGGGTGTGACTAGGAGATTGTCAAGTGGGCGTCGCCGAGGTGAACGAACCTGGTTGTCGTAGGTCGGGATGTTGCCAGGCGGGATCATACCGCCTTCTGATAATGGTGATAATTGATGTGTCAATGTTTCATAAAAAGTGTTAATAGTGTTTTGGTTCCTTTTATATGACAAATGTTTTAAACAATAATTTTTGACTGAAGCTATATTTAAGGACGACCTTTATATTTCTAGAATCACGTAAACTATTTACATATCTGGACTAAAACGCTATTTAACAATTATTTTATTAAAAAAAACTACCACGTTTGTGAATATTTACTCAATAGAGGAACTTGATAATCAATTTGAATAATTAAATAATGTTTTAGTCGAACACATGAATTCGCTTCTTAAAATTATTTATTCAGTCAAATATAAAGATTCCTATTCCTTCCACTTGGACGAATAAAATATGTCGGGTCTGAATAACTTTAATCAATATATGAATATTAATTTCTCGTTTGCAAATTAAATTAATAAGCTATTTGTGCATTCATGCGGGTATATTTATAAGAAATTATATACAGTAACGTCAAAACTAATATTCTTCTCCTGTTCACCGTCTAGGAATAACTTGTTCCTATTATTTTTTGTTTCTTCAAGGACTATTGGAGCTATTTTGAATCGTATATAAAATATTTCGTGTCACATACGATCACTGTTGATATGTCATGAACATTTTGCGGTTAAATAGTTACGAAGCAATTCATATCTGTATTTAGCTGAGAGTCAATGCTTAGACTGTTTTTATTGTATGCATTATTTCGAACAAACTTTAAATAATAATATAAGGTAGGGTTGTTTTTTAAATGAACTAACATAGGAATCTAGATAGAATAACATAAAATAACTTTACGACTTTTTCTACTCGAAAGCAAAGGGCTGCGCCGAATCATTATGTTAACCGTACCAAATAGAATAGGTGGCGAACCTATTGCCATACACCGGGCACAATCTTGTCACATAACTTACGAAAAGAATTCGGAAAACGTCATTGGTATGAGCCAGGAATCGCTGGCACGACTTCTGATTCAAGCCGGTAGCCCAACCACTGGACCATCGATACTTTTCTAGATACTTTGAGGCAATCTGCTCGCAATGCCCAGTTAAAACATAAAGTACTTCATGGCAGTTGTATTCACTTGGTAATAACTCTTAAGTAGGTAACGCCATACTGAACTGAAAATACGATTGGACAATGCGAACAAAAGCCCTTAAACAAATGGCCTATTCTTTATCAGCACTCGCTACAACGACTTTGTATGGTACTTGAATTTTATAGGGATCCAAAAAAAGTTTCGAAGGGTTAAGTGCGCCATTGTTGAGAGCTAAAATAATGAACAAAAAATAAAAGAAAAATCTCGTACGCGCTGCATGATCAAACTGCATTACTTTGAATACTGCTTTTTTATGAAGCACATATGAAATATGTTTTAGAAGAGGAATTAGTTTTCCCTTTATCTGTAATATAACATAACATAACGATACGCCTTTTTCTACCCGAAGGTGTAGGCAGCGGCTGTTAAGCCTCATCTCGCCGTTATGTTTACGTCCCATATGGAATAGGTGGCGAACCTATTGTCATACCGAGCACAAAGTTTTTAGTCATCGATATTTATCACACATAACTTATATTTATTGACTTTAACCACAACAAATTCATTCAATTATTAATACACAATGTTTGTTTCGTATTGTAATATCACATACAGAACGCATTATAACCTAGCACCTATTAATTTGCCGTTATGTGGCGAGCTTTACGCTTTTCCTAGTAGATAAGAATGTTAAAAATAACCGGACCGGTTGTGTAACAATATTCCTTATTCAGAAGTAACGCTCACTAATATACACAAACCATTCCTGTGGACAGACGAACACCAGATAAAATATATATATAGAGAGAGCTAATGTTTGTTAAATTAATCTTTTAAACAATGCTTTTCGGATACCTATTTGTTGTCTTTAAAAATGGACGAGCTAGATATTGTCTGCAAGGATTTCATCACATACCAATAATAGTTAATTGAAATAATTTATCACAATTCATCACAAGAAATGCTAATTTTAATATGTATTGATAATAATTACATAGCATAACTTCACGTCTTTTCCTACCCAAAGGTGTAGTGGCTGTAGAGCCTCGACTCACCGTTATGTTTACGTCCCAAATGGAATAGGTGGCGTGCCATACCGGGCACAAAGTTTTCAGTCATCACACGTAACTTCCGAAACTAATTTCGAAAAGTCATAGGTGTGAGTGAGAGGTCGCGGGTTCGAATCGGCAGGATTCTCATCGTCATAGGTGTGAGTCTCTAGATTAGAAAGTGGGGTGCGCGACCACTGGACCGCCGATACTTGATAATACAGGATGTTGTCTTATTATAATAATCGTTTAATAATTTGTATGATCATAATACAGGCTGTTGTTTGGGTTCTCGTGAATATAAAATTGTAGAACACAAAGAAAATAACTCACAATCTTCGTTGTTACATTTGCACTATTTTTAGTTGCACATAATAAATTCGCTTTTGTGACTCATGCTCATAGCAAAAGGGTCCCAATGATATTTCAATTGTGTTTGTGCCAATCTTAAAGAAACTTTATGTATAAATAGCTAAGGTTGTAAATCCAGTAGTTCTTAGTGGTCGATTTTATAAGGTAATAAATAATAATGGATCGTCTTTGGCCTTGGTGAAATTAGTCAGCAACGCGTCTCGAGCCCGTAAATTGTGAATTAATGCTGCCCAAGTGACAGTGGACATATAATTACATGATATACGATGCAATTGCAACGCAAAAAATATACAAGTTGAGCTGAAGTTTAAAAGTTTATATACATACCTCTCTAATATATATATATATATATCTATTTAGATCTATATATCATATATATCTAGTTATATAGAAAACTTTGTGCCCGGTATGGCAATAGGTTCGCCACTTATTCCATTTGGGATGTAAACATAACGGCGAGACGAGGCTTAACAACCGCTGCCTACACCTTCGGGTAGAAAAGGCGTAAAGTTATGATATGTATGTTCTATAGATTCTATTCAATATATAATATACACACACATACATAACTTCACGCCAAATCCCTTGCGGGGTAGACAGAAAGAACAGAGCGCCATAAGGCACGATTCTTACTCGCCTCACTAGCTTCAGTGACTGTCATAACTCTTTTCATGCACGCGCGTAGATTTTTGAGGCATCTAACATCACCTTCCTCCAGAGCACGTTCTATTTGGTTATGGAATGTGTGTCTTGGCCGTCCTTGACTCCTACACCCATCCGCTTTTGCATGGTATATCTGCTTAGTCAGTCTTGCATCATCCATCACCAACCAACCATTCTCATACAATATATAATAATTCTTAACAGTTGTGTTTAAGCCGATAAACAATTATTTTAATAATCTTTTAGTCTCTTATTAAAATTCTAAAGATACCAAATTGATACTCCTACGGGAATATTTTTTATTGATTATCGTGTACTTATAAAGAATTTTGATTATAAAGTATTTATAATCAAAATGTATCCAAGTAATTTAAGTGTATTTATAAAGAAATTTTGATAGAGATTCATGTTTACCTAAAAACCTAGGGCCATGAGGGTTCTTTATAAAAGAAGCCAAAACAACAGGATTTTAGCCTGCGTTTTCAAATGGGTTATATAGAAAATCTACTAGCTTTTCTATTCAATGTGAAGAATCATTCATTAAAACAAAAGGAAATAAAAGAAGTTCATCAATGTGGACAAACAATTTATAGACGTATTTAAAATCTCCAACCCAAGTAAAAACTTTATGAGCTAATGCGTTATGATAGTTTAAGGCCAATACTAATGTGGTAGTGATAGGATCTAAGAAGGCTGTATATTATGCAAATTGTGACCATCACATTTAAAAACAAAGCTGACTACAAAAAAATAGGTCAAAAAAATATTGAGCTACAATAATCGGGCCCACTTCGAATCCTGTCTGAGAGATTGCTATCTCTATATTTTATACCATAAAATAATTATGTGATCACGATTTAGCATTTAAATAACCACGAATACCGCATTAGATAGTCTCAAAAAAAAAAACTTTACTAAAGACTTAACAAAACACATTGTTGTAGATCTCCCTGATTGTATTGGAAATTTAATAATTATATTTACAAACTTGATAACTATCAAGAGTTTTGTGTTCGTGTGATCTGTTGTATATTCATTCATTCATACATGCTTACTTGTATCAGTAACAAAATAAAAAAAAAATGTGAAATTCACGTGATCGAAAAAATAGTAATCGAAACTGGTTCAAACATATGTAATTATATTACGATTATAAAAAACATATCTAATAATTGACAAAAATATGCTCCTTCGCATTTAATGATGGAAGGAAGGAGGAACTCCTGAGGATATCAATTCCAGAAATAATATGGGAACTGGTATACAGATATATCATTATCTACGAGTATAAGCCCATTTGGCATTGAACCAGACGTTTGTAGAAACAATTGTCAACAAGTGAGGACATTTGCGTAACATCCGATGATAAGATGCGTATAATTGAATTATATATTTATATTAAATTTATTTATATTATATCAGATTGTTAATAAGCTTAGTGTTGCATGATAAATAAAGAGATTATATAAACCTATAACTTAATTTGGTTTGCTACATCTATCACATAGAGTAAAAAGGTTTATGCCAGGACATTTCTGTTTTTTGAAACAAATTATCCAACTCTAAGTGGAGTCGGCACAAGATATTATCCTTTTCTATTTATTCTCTTGTATCACTCGTTATTTCTATATTTACTTCCTACTAAGTATATTCTTATAAAATTCAAGTTTATATAACAATTGGAAACATGAAAAATGGTCTACTTTTTTATTTATAACCACTCGAAATAGAAATGCAGTAGTACAAGTCGTCGCTTCAACTCATGCAAGTACTTAACTATAGCAAAATATGCATTCGTACCTTGTAAAGGAACAACAAAACGTTACTAAAGTGGTACAAGTACGTGTTTACTGGTATCGTAATAACGTTAATCACATGCCATTTGTAAAAGAAAAAAGACGAAAGAATAAGTGCCCCATTATGCACTTATATAATGAGTGCAACTTAAAAAATATTTCGTTAAAACATTGAGCTTAAGGTGAAGTTAAGTTTGACGATAAATCAAATTCTAGGAACTTGAATGCAAATTATTGAAAATTTACAAAACACCAGTGGTAGAGCAGCTGCATTTTTTTAAATGTTAGATGGAGGCAACCAAGGTTGCGATGTCTTGCGGAAATTTACCCTGCCCAGAACACGATGGGTAACCTGAGCGTCCACGCTCTGGCTAACACTAGACCGTGGACACTCAGGGGGGGGGGGGGGGGGGGGAGGAATCTCAAAAATTAGTTTACGTCGATATTCTGAGAGGCCATAGTATTTTATCGGTCGAGCCGATACTCATTCTTTCAGCGAACTGCGTAGCTCTACCACTTTCAAGATGCTTGAATTGGGTGGCTCAATCTGTGAAATACCAAGAATATTGAGGTAAACTGGCTCGTGCCGCGTTTAGTTTGGTGAGAGAGCTATCCAGAGGCCCTTTTCCTTCCACCAACCTTTCCTACTCCCAAGCGGGAGTAATCCTTACCACATTTTAAAGGCCAGCAACTATGACACGCTTGCTTGTTTGCCCCGTATCTCATAAAAAATGTACATACATAACATACATTAACATAACTTCACACCTTTTGTTACCCGAAGGTGTAGGCAGCGGCTGTTAAGCCTCGTCTCGCCGTTATGTTTACGTCCCAAATGGAATAGGTGGCGAACCTATTGCCACACCGGGCATAAAGTTTACAGTCATCGATATTTATCACACATAATTTCCGAAAACAATTTCGAAAAGTCATTGGTATGAGCCAGTGTCAGGAATCGAACTCGGATCTCTGGATCAGAAGCCGTGTGCTCGACCACTGGGCCACCGAGACTTAAATAAGACTTAAATAAAAAATTTTTACTTTAAAAATTAAATCTGAATCTGAAAAAATAACAATAAGACGAGCTTTTATATTAAGCAATGTAATTTAAGAGTCATTTTAAGAGACATTTTACTCTTGCTTAATTATTCCACAATAATTGCCTATTTAATTAGCTAAAATTATGACAGAATATAACTGTGCTCATGTACGTACCCAAAACTACAGCTTTATCTCACGATAAGTATAATTACTTAGAGTGTGCCAACATCACTTTACAATGACCGGGCGCGTTATCTAAAATTAATCTTTGCGTTCAGCATTGCGCCAAATAACTACTATTAAGATTGGATTGAGACATTATCTCATAATTAAGAGTATTGATACAATTAATGCCACCTTACAACCTTTAATCATCGTTTCATTCATCAAGTGCCTTTCCAGCTGATCTTAAATTACAGACGGTACCAAGTTCCTTTGCAATAATTATGGCTCATACATGACTTATGCAGCGTGTTCTTTAGTATTAGGTAGGTAGACGCTGGTCCTCCCTCTTCCTATACCACTATCCATCCCATCTTAAAAACCCAAACTGTGACCTTCTCAATGGTGCAGATATTTATGGACATGGCTAGTTCATTATCACCAGCTGACCCCGCTTGCTTGTACTCGTATGTCTTCACAATACAAAATAAATGTTAATATTTCTAATTATAGCAGGCCTATTAACATCAAGACTATGATGATTGGGTATGTAACTGAAAAAAAACCTTAATCTTGGAAATATTAATTAATGAAATTAGGCAATTATAAGTATAAATAAAGAAACTGTTTTCATGTCAAACAATAAACACTACTTGAATACCTTAACGCCATTGAGGAACATTTGCATGATAAAAATCATATTATTATTATGTATACCCCTCGTAATTACAAAATGGTGAACTTATCATAACAGCAGTGCAATTCAAAATGGGATCGAATTTTGCATAATTAATATTATAATTGCGGAGAAAGCTGGCACAAAGCGGACAAACACTTGTGATACTTGAGCCAGAACGATGGTGAATGACAAACGGACAGGAAACACGGCTATTATACTCGTATATATTTATATATATGTTGTCGACTAATACTTGTGTTTTAAATGTTTAAAAGCAAAATTATAATAATATGCTTTCGTGCTTGTTGTCTAGGTTTCCGCTCACAACTACGACGTGGTCCACATATTATGTTTTGACGTACTATTTTTTCCTGTTTAAAAATATAACCTGTAATCAAAACGACCATTATTTTTAATATTCTTGTTATAATTTGTAATGTTTAATGTCCTAATTTTAATATTGGAGCAAATATGTTTATCTGTTAAGCACTTAAATCATAAAGCTCATTGTTATATTCGAAATAAAATTTCATAAATTAGAAATTACGTATGTAAATAAGAACTAGAGTCAGTTTTTACATGCCAACACCAAGAAGTAATAGTACAATTTAAAAAGCTACTTGTGTATTAAGAGCGAGACTGGCGATATACTCGTATCAGCAGGCACCCAAGGGCCTAGAACAGCAAACATATATCCATGTATTTCCTAATGTTATTATTATTAATTGATATTATTGTTTTAATAAAGCTATGGAATGCACGTAGGTATCTAGCGTGCACGTATGCACTGCGGTTTGTGGCGATTGATAATTTATTACCAACTTGAAACATTCAGGTTTCATATTTTGTGCTTTGCTCGGTCATCTAGATGAGTACCTTATCTGCCACTTTTATTGCAACGGTTAACTTGATTAAACATCAAGAATTTGCCCAAACTGTAAACAAATATGAATTACGTACACATGCAAACACAGCCAGCGGCAAAGATGAAACAAAATCAAAAGCTAGAGCATAAAGAGACCATTATGCTATGTAAATTTGCATTCTGCATTCCATCTAGATACAAAACTGGTATGTTCAAAGATGTCACTCAAATTGTAATAAAATATGACGTTGGAACTGTAAACGAACAAGCACAACTAGTTATATCCTTACAAGAATATTAACGAGACCAGGAAATTGCATTCACAATATCGAAAGAGGATCTCTCGTTAAATAGAATCGTTCAGAACTCGATGTATGAATAAATAATTTACATATAGAAAATACACTATGTTGTCCATTTAAATCAGGTCAAATGTCTTTAATTTCAGTAAATTCTAAATTACTTATAACTACTTGAAATAGGCAGGTAACATAGAAAAAACACGTAGTAACATTGAATTATAGAATACAAAAGTATATGCTTTACAACAGATCTCAAGTAAAAAATCCCGCAAAACATGACCTTTTTTATGGAATAGGAGGACAAACAAGCATGTCATGTGTCACCTGATGGTAAACGACCAGCGCCGTCCATGGACACCTGCAACACATATAGTGTTACAGTTGCGTTGCCGACCTTTAAGGGAGTAGAATGGGAAAAGGAGGTCGTTCTCCGGGTACCTCTCTCACCAAACGAAACGCGGCATGAGACACTTTACGTCGATCTTCTGAGAGGTCGTGGTATTTCACAGGTCGAGCCGGCCCATTCGTGCAACGAACTGCTTGGCTCTACCACTGTTAAACATCTACCTCTTGCTTCTATCACTGCTTCAGTTGCTATCATACGTTAAATACTCTCAAGTTCCTAGATTACACAATTAATGAATAAATATAATTCATTGCAAATTCCCCTACTGCTATTTTTAAAATGTATTCACCGAGTCGATGCCAATTATAGTAAAGGATGCTGAACGCAAAAATAGACCTCCCCTGACCAT
The DNA here is from genome assembly GCA_905147225.2 of Euproctis similis. NCBI lineage: Eukaryota > Metazoa > Arthropoda > Insecta > Lepidoptera > Erebidae > Euproctis > Euproctis similis. Next base: position 17,480,068 of record LR990116.1, read on the forward strand.
ACTTGGAGGACATATTGAAAAGTAAATCCTTTATTCTTTTTCTTCATTCTACTATTCAAATGTCTTGTTTGATACACATACAAACAAACGTTTAATTTAATTGAAACTCATGACTCTTTAAATCATTCCAACATTTTAAACTATTTTTAGTAACTACAGTCAAAAGAAGATCTTAAATTGTAATAAATAAGATTGCATTTAAAATAGCTTGCATTAATTAAAACTAATAATGTACGGCTGGAAGCGAATCTAGAATATATAGATATTTACGTACAATCAATCCAAGTACAATCCTTAACGCTGTGAGAATAAGGATTAAATAGACTGTACATAATTACTTTTCTTAAAACTAGACCTCACATTGCTACTTATTACTTATTCGCGTTTTGTCTGGGAGTTTGGGGTCTGTCTATTTAAAAACGAAATTTGTAAAAAGCAGACCTCGACTGGACCGACACTAACGTCTAAATCAATTATATCAGTTAAATTTAAAGATTTAAAGACACTTATTAAATATTACGTCTTACTATCGACATGTAAACGTTGTAACTATTGTAATGCTCATTTCAAATTATAAAACAACACATAAATTTTAAAACTAACGATGTTTCTAAATAAAACCAAACATTATGAGTGTTGGTGTGTAGTCACACGATAGTAACACGACGCGCTCTATTTGGCGTCAACCGATTAACGAGAATCGTTATGACTGCGTCAATTAGTGCTAAGACATTTTTAGTAGGTGCTGCAGGGCAGCCGGGATGCGAGTATAACTCATGATTAATAAAAAATATGTCGTCATAAATTGAATTAAAAGTCGCTTGCACGCACGAAAAAGCAAACCTAAATGTCACGTACCGCCTGAGTTGAGCGAACAAGGGAGAGCGCTGAACAAGAGATAGAGAATGTAGAGAGGCGGAATTCACACGGCCGGAATTAACGTTCGGCCGGTGACGAAATCTCTATCTCTTTTTAATTACCTCCTTCTTATTATACAAATAATAATTTAGTGATAATAGTTCAATTCGATTATAATATTAATAATAATTTTACTTATATAGTCATAGACGAGATTATTGTTATGTATCTGCTAAAATTTGTTCAGAAATTGTTTTATTTATGACACATGACTTTCGAAAAGTTTATTTCTCAGACTTTCGCGAATCTCACTCATAGATTAAAGCAACTTTCAGGATCGTGAAAATGATCTCTGTAAAGAGTTCGAAACGTCGGGAAATAAACAAAAATATGTAATAAATAAACGCGATATAATCCTAAAAGTTGTTTTAATCTATATTTCGAAAAGTTATCAATTTCTCAAATTTAATGTTTGATAATATAATCAAGGATGTTATAAGTTAACATTGAATCTGTTTTAAAAAAGGCAATACAAATATAATTAACTACTTGAGATAAAATCAGAGACAATTTGATAGAGGAAGTGTATTGTAAAACAAGGAATGAATGAGTTGAAGTATCAATTTACAATATTAATTATTATGTAGGACAAACTTTGCCATTTAAGGTGAAATGTATTTATGTATCGAACCAGATATAAAACGCTAAAGTTGGTTAATAAAATTAATAATCTCGCGATAAAATCTGTGTCTGAATCATTGCAAAAAAATATATATTGTGAAACGTAAAAATCTCGACTTATCTTAAAATAGTTTCTGATTTAATCAATACCAACATAATATTCAGAATTATCTGAAGGATAGAGATTAAGCAATAAATAAATGTTTTTAAAAATCATTCGCGGCGATAATACTGGAACTGAAAAAATACAGTGTTGCAATTTTATTATAAGGTTTACGGATAAATCAATAAACAAATTTTACTCCGATTAAATATTTAAACAATAGCGTCTGAAAGAAACAAACGTTTCACTAACATAACATATAGATTTAAACTACCTACACACTTAATAGCAATCGCCAAAGGCGATAATAAATAATTTTACAAACATCATAACGCAAATAGAAAGAAAAAAAAATGTTTACAATACGATACAATGATAAATCGAATCTCGCACAAAAGTATCGTACAACAAGTTCAAATGTTCCAGGTACCCGTGATATTTCGTAGACACCTGCTAACGAATGATATTCCAAATACTATCTACAAGCCAATATCGTCTTAAACACAATACTAACAAAGTATACAATATTTTGTTGATATCTTTGGAAGGAATTCAATTTTTGCAAAACGAAAGTCAAATAATGGTACCGGTTGCCATCAAGTGTTTGAATAATACTACAAGTATACTTGTATTGTTATCTACTCGTATAGTGAAATAAGTACATTCATTTGCTGTTGGTTGTATGAAAATAAAAATAAATGTAAATTTGAAAAGATATTAAGGCCTTTTAATTCATTTTTCTGGCACTTAGCACTTCTTTTTCAAATAGCAATCCCAAAGTAGTATTATGGATACCAATTTGGGCTTTGTAGTTACTAATTTGTATATTGACACAAAAAATAGAATAGTCTAAATGTTGGCTTAAAAAGTATTACAGCAAAAAAACTATTTTGAAACGTTACTAATTATTAAAGGATTTTACATTAAAGGCGTTGTAAGTTTCAAGCAAATCAAACTGCGTATTGTAGGTACATATTACTGAACATTGTAAATGTAGGTTAAATTTTATCGCCGTTCAATTAGCTTTAATATTTTTTTAAACTAATTAGATACAGTTCATAATTACAAACGTAAATATAATGATTTCATTAAATACTCTTTTAAGTAAAATCATATAGACGAATGTTGAAATATGACGTTGCAGTATTTCGAATTAATATTTAACTGCGTTTCTAAGCGGCCATCATCTTTTACCACCTCGGCTTGGTGATAAGTTAGTTTGAGACTAAGCCTTTCTGAACCACCATTAAATGTCACGTACAGTTTCTTTTTGTAATAAATATTCTAAATTTAATTTCTAAATATTTAATAATTATAAATTGATGTGATATTTTGCCGAAACACATCTACACTTTAGACACGTGATTACTGGACGCTCCCTAAGTAACAACAAATTTCATAATAGAAAGACATATTCTCTATGTGAATAAAATGTTTATATCTGGCCGTAGCAACGGTTAATAAAACTGGGAATAGTTTTGATTCCCTGTCCGGAGTCCAGAGACTGGACGCGTATAGTTTTAGCTCGACTTCCGCATGCCATTTTCCTGCTGGAACTACTAAATATAGCTATATATGCATGTGTATTGATGTTCGGAGTGAATCAGGGGTGACGTCACAGCATGTAAGCACGTGCTGACCATCCGTGATGGTGTCTACGAGAGTGTACTTAACGTGTCCAATGCTAATATTGTTAGTGTAAATATATGCTAATCCACTATGTATACAATACTTTGGTTTACTTTACTCAATATGACGACTATCGAGATTTGTTTGCATTGGACTGTCGAGATTAATTGCTTTGCTATTTAGAATAACACTATCACAATTTCTAGGACACAAGTACATAAATAAAAGAGAATAACATAAATATGTTTTATTTAATCAAATCGCCACAATTTTAATCAAGAAATTATAATAACAGGACTGTAACTGAATGAAAAAAAAAATCTAGTTTTAAAATAGATAAATCAGAATTATGCATATTCATATCAAAGATTACCGTACAGATTAATAAAACAATGTTAATTTTATTCTGACTTCCCCTCGACCTATATCCGATGGATGATACTAGCGTTTTTCAATGGCTGATTTTGTGGCCTTACACCATACATACACATTACACATCTATACATGTATGTATAGCCACATAAATACAACACACAAACAAGCATACACACAAACGAGAACAACAAACAGAGCATAACCGCGGAAGTTGGTAATTTACCGACATCGCACGTTAGTAATGCTAATTTTGTTATGTGATCCACCACACTATGCTATACTGTCTATTATAGCTAATAATAGTCATGCAAAACTGTTCATGTGATTTGATAGCTTAACATTTATCGAAATAATAATAATATAGAAAAGAAATAATATATTCAGCTATCTTTTTAACAAATATTAATCAATATTTAAAAATTCCATAGGTTAATTTTTTATTTCAATTAAGTGCCTACATTATTTAAATTTCTTTTGTCAGAAAACATTATTTTCGTGAAAATAAATCTATGTTACGTTAGATAACATATTTAGCACAAAAAAACATATCCGGACCAAACATTTAAACGGACCAAACCAAATCAAATATTATTTATTATTATATATCGGTGTCAAAATTTCATGAATATTTTTTACACACAAATTAAAATTACAAACGTAAATTACGGGCGTCGTGGAGCTTTGGTAAAACAACCGACTACAGAGGTCGGTGGATTCCATTTCCACCCTAGTACAAATATTTATGATAAGCATGAATATTTGTATAGCATATCCCATAAATAAATAACCCAGGCATTTAGTTGCTTAGCTTGGAACTAGAAGGCGATGGGTGTATTGTGTCCAAGTTATTATCTTGCTGTGTGGCGCCGGCTTAGTATACCGCCACCCCATCTCTTCCCGTGGGTATCGTAAAAGGCGACTAAGGGAAAAGCTAGAAGAATGGGCAGCAGCATTCTCTCTCAACAAAATACAGCCTACTGCGATCGCCAACCCGCCTGCCAAGCGTGGCGATTATGGCAAATACCCCCCATGGTTGAACGGACTAGCAGTTGTGGCACTCTATGGGGGAGGCCTATCCAGCAGTGGACCTCAAAAGGCAAATGATGAAATGAATGATGATGAAATGATTATATTATCTATATTTAAAAAAAAAAACAATATTTACGTACTCTGTTATCTCAATAACGGCTTAGCTTTTATAGCATCTCTTGCGAGCTGGAGTATGTGCTTTAAGATCAATGAACTACAGATGTACTTTATAATAAGATATTAAACGCATACACTTCTATTAATTTTATTAAATCGAAAGTAATATTCCATTAAAACAAATATCATTACAAAAATTACAGTCACTTACATAGTTACATACATAACATAACTTCACGTTGTTATATTTACGTCCCAAATGGAATAGGTGGCGAACCTATTGCCATATCGGGCACAAAGTTTGCAGTCATCGATATTAGTTATATAGTTAGTTCCAAAAATTATTGCAAAAACGCATCTAAATCATGCATTTCTTGAGGAACTATAATGACACATACGGACTGGGCTAACTGATAACAATTTTCTTTTAATAATAATAATATAATAATAATATCTTGGACACAATACACACAGCGCCCTCTAGTTCCAAGCTAAGCAACTAAATGCTTGTGTTATGGATACTAGATGACGGATAATAATACATCTTTTGTAAATACATACTTATAATACATAGAAAAACACCCAGACACCACACAAATATTCATGTTTGTCACAAATATTTGTGCTCGGGTGGGAATCGAACAGCCGACCTCATTGCTGCAACCGGTAGTTTTACCAATGCGCCACGAGGCCCGTCGGATTTTGATCTAAATACATCGAAACAAACGGGCTAAAATCTATTATTGATCTGTTTAAAAAAGCCATGCATTACCCTGCTTCCAGTGCAGTCGGATAAAACAAGCCTTATAAAATACTCGAACTAAAATCATTTCACCAAGTAAATACCAGACCAGTTAATTCTCAAACAATACTCGGACTGCAAAAAATGTTACGTTATTAACTATTCCGGATATACGTATCAAGTGTTTAATAATTCTCAACTATTTGTTTACGCAACCTTCTGAAAAAATAAAGCATACTTGAATTATCGATAAATATATTTTCAACCGACCGCGTCGAAACCGCCGAGCGATAAGCTTTTGTTTAGTAACAGCAATAAAATATTATTGTAGCAGCGCTATTCTGATTACATAGTGAATAAATAATAGTTTAAAAAAACTAAAAAACACGCTTTTTAAAGAAAACCGAACTAAAAAATAGAAAAATAAAAAAAAAATATTTTATTTTAAAAAAAGCGTGGGGTGCATGGTGTCAATAGTTATAAATATTTTATTGACAGATATGAGTAGAGTGATTATCATTTCGATAATATCTTAGCACCCCACGCTTTTTTTAAAATAAAATATATTTTTTTTATTTTTCTAATTTTTATTTCGGTTTTCTATAAAAAGCGTGTTTTTTAGTTTTTTTAAACTATTATTTATTTTATATTTTTTAGTTCGGTTTTCTAAAACAAGCGCGTTTCTTAGTTTCGAATTTGAGGAATAGCGCCATCTGTGACTTATATAAGGAACTCGTTTCAAGTTGATAACGTAAACTTTCCGCTGATTGCCACTAGATGGTGCGATTTGTGAACTTTCATAGTTCACAAATCGCACCATCTATCGTTCAAAAAAGCGTGGGGTGCATGGTGTCAATAGTTATAAATATTTTATTGACAGATATGAGTAGAGTGATTATCATTTCGATAATATCTTAAAAAGCACCCCACGCTTTTTTTAATTTATATTCATTGAAATTTTTAACACTATTTTCTTAATTTAAATTCATTAAAATTTATTTTCTATTTTTTAGTTCGGTTTTCTATAAAAAGCGTGTTTTTTAGTTTTTTAAACTATTATTTACATAGTTCACAAATCGCACCATCTAGTGGCAATCAGCGGAAACTAAAAAAGAAGTCGGTTACAAACAAACCTACAAACATACAAATATACAAACATACAAATATACAAAAATACAAACATACATACAGGTGAAGCTAATAAAAAGCTAATAAAAATAAAATCCCTTTCCACTGTCTGTCATTAAATCTTTGAAACTAAGCAACGGAGTTTGATGTGGTTTTTTTTAATAGATAGAGGGTGTCAACGGGGTAGTTTGTATGTATAGTTCATGTAGAATGTATTAAAAAAGTGATATTTTTCTTGATTAAACACGTTAATTCTAAACGCTGGCTGAACTTAAAGTAAAAAATCAACGTCAAAAAAGTCTGCGGTGGTGTATGTTTATTCCTTGGGGATAACCCACACAGATTTTTATTTCTTCTTATTGCTTTTAAGGCGAAACATAGTTCGCTGGGTCAACTGATCTTAAAATAATATTAAAATACTAGTTGAGGGGTCCTTTCAAGACTGATTAATATTGCCCTATTACAATTAAAAGTTATGTGTGTTTGTATCTTTGTATGCTCGTCAAAACATAAACAATATCACAGTCTTGAATGTGGTTTAATTAAACCATGGATATCGGTTACCTTCATGGTTTTATCATCTGTACAGGCAAAAATAGGTACCATTTTCTTTCAGTTAACTTACTCTTTATTTATTACTAATTTCTTACTAAGAACGGAATTAAAATAGAACTCGTGATTAAGACTCATGATTGCGTAGTATTAATTATTGACAAATCCATAAGTATTTAAAACATACATGATTATATTTTTAAACGTCTAATAAACAACTATTAATCCTTTAAGAACTGGTTACATTATTTTATTTTATTGCACAAGTCTTTTTGTTCTAACACATACGTAACACAATCTAAACATCTATGACATGACTATCAATGACCAAACTCGTGAGCACTCGGGTGTATAAATGCACTAGAGTGTTAAATCAAGGGCACTCGGGTGTTATCCCCATGTTTTTACTCATCTCTTGGAGGAAACACGAGTCATTCAACAGTTCCCAAGTGCAATGACTCGCCGTAACACCGGTTGCACAACACAATGTTTGGTGTTGTTAATTGCTTGTTAATTTTTTTATTTACACGCAACACACTAAGCACATAGTGACAGTGCACGTTTGAAAAGAAGTGGCTCATCGTAACGGCAATCGTGATTAATGGTTGAGTCGAGTATTTCTTTTTTGGACAGGTGTTTAGATAATAATCTAACATTTTCCGGAATATCTATATTTATTAACTAACTTTTTTGTCATTTAAACCTCGTGTAAGTCAGTTCCTGTGTGTATGAAGCAATATCAGAACAAGTTTTTGCATAAATCTTTATAATGAATAATTAATATTTTATACCAGACCATCCATTTTCCATGTTGACATAGTCTTTTCTATTCACCCCTAAAGGAAATTACCGTTATAAAATTTTTAACATACCGAGTCCGAGTTATTTTCATATTTATAACATAAGTTGAGAGTTATTGAGTTCCTTGTCTTGTTTTTTTTGACGTGACAACGTCTTAAATTAGGTTGCGGCTGGGAGTCACTTATGAAAAAGTGTAACGCTCGGTAACGTTACGATGAGTCACCGAACGAGAGAGAGGCCCGCCGAATGCCATATGTCAATGTCATACTATTGATAAATGTTGATAGTGTTAAGTAAATTATTAGTTTAAAATTAATTAATTAATTAATTATTATTTTACAAATTTTCATTAATTTCAAATTTATTTAGCAAAAATTTGAACCTTCGATCTGAATAAATGTTTTGATTTTCGAATTGATTCTTTAAAATTACAAATATTAAGAAAAAGTGGCAGATATAAGAAAACTTGATTTAAACTGTGTTGAGCAAGAATTTTAACATCTAATTTAAGTAAATGTTTTAATTTTCAACTTCATCATTTACAATTACAAATTTTAATTAATTTCAAATTTATTTAGCAAAAATTTGAACCTTCGATCTGAATAAGTGTTTTGATTTTCAAATTGATTCTTTAAAATTAAAAATTCATCCATTCAATTTCAAATGTTCAACAGGAATCACCACTCTCAAAACAATGGAAACGGACGAGCAAATGCCTTCAACTTAATTATATTCATATCAATAAATATTCTACCGAGAAAAAGACGTTGTCACGTAAAATCTTCGCCCGTAAAACCGACTTTACAGGCAACCAGATTTTTTTTTCGTTTTCTCCTATTCTTTATCAAAAATAAAACGAGCCAAACTGGGCCATCCAATTGCTAATCTACTTTGTTTTAATCCAGTTCAGCTTGCAGCCTTCTGCTACTTCTCCTGACTCTTCGATTACTTTTAACACCAATGTATGCATAATCTCCATTGCACAAGATAAAAATTGTATAACTTGGATACATTCCAACAATACTATTACTAATTTGCGATTAAATCTCGACTGTAACCCGTTAATGTTCATCAAGATTACTCAAGATGTTTCCAATTTTATTCACTTCTTATGTTCGTTTAGGTTTTTAAGGTCTGCAAACGCAATATTGCGTAAGTGCACCATATAACTCTCATTTTAGTCTAGTCAATAAGTTATTTGGAAACTTCGACAATAGATTGGATCATAAATTAAATAGGTTTATTGGTTAGTTCGCTACCGAACTGCATACACCATACATAACAATGGCTTCAAACTATTCTGGTTATGACGGAAACCAGAACAATGACTTTTAGAGATGGACCGTTTGCTTGGCATCACTCCAAAAAGAATTAACTGCGTTGAACTATCGGGTTTATGAATTATGTATCTCTGAAGTCATTGTTAACGGTGCGAAGTGGAAAAATGTAGCTGGAATTATATTTATTCACGATTACGGTAAGTGCTGCTATATTGTGTAGTTTGTTTGCCGGATTTATTTGGTCAAGAAATAATCTATGGTTACTTAAATATATTTTATATCAGCAAAACATCTGCCTTTTTTATTTTTGCATTAGATAGATCTATAATTTAGATAAGATGTTACTATACTCTGTCTATCTCCAGTTATAAATAATAATTGGAATTGTAAAAGATAATAAATTCATCCATTAATTTATTTATGTATGTACATATAATGAAATCGATAGGTTTTTTTTCCCAGGTTATTAATAAAAATAAACAACGATATTTATAACCCGAATTTCACACATTACATACAATAAATTTATTTCAATAACCTAAAATAAAAAATAAACGTGAAGAAACTACATTTTAATATTTAATTAGTATAAAAACTTATTACAGCAAGAAGTGTGGCCGGATTCGAACCCGAATCAATAAATCAGATTCATTAATTTGCTTAGAAGGTAACTTCAAAACCAGTAGCCAACATCATCAATTACAATTTGTAAGCTACATTAAAAACATTTCAACTCACGCTACCTATAATGTTTATTCATATTTATCGTAATATTGATAAATTAAATTCCCTCAGAGTCCATAAATTTTTTCACTAATATGATGATATTCAAAAAAATAAGAATAAAATATGGGGTCATTTATGTACTGTGGAGGTTCATTGTACAAACGGGTTCCATGACCTGTAAATGGTTTTAAAGAGTCCAAAGCATGAACTGGACAACCATCAATCAAAGTTGCGTTGAAAATAGGTTTTTATTCAGTTTTTGTTGTTGCATCATCAGAATACTTTCACTGACGCCGTTTGACTCATAATAAATAATAAAATAGTTCACAGACGTGACTAATAGTATTTCTCTTGGTGTAATTCAAGGACGTAATTACTAGAAATTGTTGAAATATTTGTTACTCAAAGAATTGAAACGTTGATATTTTTTTAAAAATTATTGGAAAAATTGTGCTATGGTTATTGGCTGATGAATAAACTAAAGCTTTTCATAGCCACACATGAAAAAAATCGTTTAGGAGGATCTTGAGTGGAGAGGAGAGGATCTTCTACAGTGGTAGAGCCAAGCAGTTCGCTTCATAAATGGGCCCGGTGAAATACCGCGACCTCTCTGAAGATCGACGTAAAGTGGCTCATGCTGCGTTTTTTTCAGTAAGAGAGGTACCCGGAGGCCCACCCCCTTCCCCATCCTACTTCTTTAAGGGACGCAACGGTAACACCATAAGTGTTGAAGATATCCATGGGCGGCGCTGGTCACTTACCATCAAGTGACACGCCTGCTCGTTTATCCTACTATCCCATAAAAAAATCTTAAGGAATCCTGGCAGGGCGACAGGTAATCTATAAATTTTCCCATACCACTACAAAAGTCTCAATTTGTGAAGCATCATTATCATCATACCTTGTATGTAACATAAGTTACGTTATTTTTTTTGCGTTAGTTTGTTGAAGAATACCAATAGAATCAGTGATTAGCAATTCAGTAGCAGTGAATCATCATGTCAATATTTCTGTATAGAATACGAATGGACAAAAATAAAACGGTGACAATATGAGTCAGTGTTTGAATATTGTTACAACATACTTACTTCTGTGTGGTGATTGAGAGATGTCACTTTATATGACTGACGGTTAATTTGTTGCTACAGCAAAAAAAAAAAACTACAAATGCCAAAAACTTTTCTTAGTTTAAATAATTATTTGAAGGCAAGAGTTCTTAGGATAGATACGCATTTTTATGTATCTAAGCTTTGTATGTAGATGTGTTTTATTTTCAAATCGTAATGATTGAGATATGAGACCTATGAAATAGGTACTTACACTATCGAACCAAATAAACGATGAATTACAAGTTACCATACCTGTAACAAAAATAAATATTATCAGTATTTATGATGTTAATTTATGCAATTTCAATAATATTGTATAGTAAGCTATACAGAAAGAGAGAACAACTTAGCTTAAAAAGGGAGCAGGTAAGCAGTAAAACATGGAATAGCACCCTAATTGTGATAATAACACAGATAGCTTAGAAGTCGGCAATGAAGTTCGTAAAAAAAATCACTGCACCCAGTATTAGAATGCAACAAACTTCGAAGGCTAATCAAATTAAAATCTCATTACAAAACGTATAACTATATTCACAATTCCAATAATGCATTAAAACCAGCCACAAGTATAATATGCAATTATATCAGTAATGTCTTACAGTTGAATTTTATCACGATTACCGATAAGTACGATTTCACATCTTTATAATAGAGTATTTTAGAGATAATTCCTTTCTAATACATATAAAAAAACACAAAATTTGTTATTCGAAAAATCTAAAATAAGGTCAATCTTTAGGTTTCGAAACACACGGATTTTAATTAAGAATGTGTGTGGTTAAAAAATATACAAACTCAACTTCATATAAATATCTTAGCTAGATAAAGGTGACATATATTATATTTCTTAACTATAAAAATCTAAAAATAAATATCGTGACACGTCAGTAGTATTACTACTACTTTTACATAACTTCACGCCAAGTTTCTTGCACAGTATGCAGAAAGAACAAAACACCATAATACGGAATTCGAGTTTTGGGTACCTATTACGATTAAGGGAAATAATTTTATACAATTACACGATTCTTGGCATAGTTTCAAGATTGAAAAAAAAAATTGTTTCTTTTCTAAATATTGATCCGTAAACTCAATAGTCAATGCCAAACATTGCGTTCTCAAAACCCCAACACCTTGGAAATTACATCCGGCAGCCAGAAATCAGAAAAACTACAAAATTTTAGAGAAAATATATTTAATAACATTTTAAGTCTGACGCCATTGTTTATTGTTAATGCAACATGTTTTATCTGGGAATCAACTAAATTAATAATGATCATGAAAATTCCAGTAAAACGCAAACTTTGATGTAATCTACGTTATTACAAAGCATAGTTTCAAACTAAATTAGATTCCGTATGATTTGTAAATGATTGTGAAAGATTTATGGCCAGATATTGCAACACAAATATCAGTTAAAGTAAATAACGAAGAAGAACTTACGGATGTTAAGATTATCATGAAATCTTCTCAATAGAAAAGTGGTTTAGCAAGAGATCAAAAAGAAACAAATCTCACATAACCTTCAGATAATTTCGGAAAAATAATTTCGTATAAAACGGATAGGTTTTAGACACTGTGCCAGTTAATTAAATTAAGTAACTTGTAAAAAACATAAACAAACAATATATAATGAGATTTGAGCCCAAAGAGAGTGCAAGTCACCGCAGACAAAAGAATTGTTTGTAGGCATGATCTTGGAGATAGTGCAGATTTTAATATCAGCCGTTACAAGTGTTAAGAGAAAAGAAGGCATTGGCTGTTAAGCCTCATCTCGCCGTTATGTTTATATGTTTACGTCCCAAATGGAATAGGTGGGGAACCTATTGCCTTACCGGGCACAAAGTTTTCAATTATCAATATTTTTCACAAATAACTTCCGAAAATAAATTCGAAAAGTCATTACCAAAGTTTGAGCCAAAGTCAGGATTCGAACGGGCGACCTCTGGATTCAGAAGCGGGGTTCTCGACCATTGGACTACCGAGACTAATTTTAGATACAATGATCTTAAAGCTATTCGAAATATAAATACAAAGAATTTATTCATCAAAGTCCATATAGTTGCAGCGATTTAGATTTTTCGTACTATTTTCTAAAGTTGATCGAATTTAAACTGGTGACTAGAAATCGCTTTCCATCATGACATAGTCCACGTCGATACACTTTGGTACCGATAGAGCACAATCGGTTATGAAATGGTACAGATAATATCGTACTTTCAAGTTTGATGTGTTTTGATGACGTGGCACCACAGTTGGCCAACAAAAAGTCGGGTTACGTAAACATTGCTTCATCGAATAGCTTTCTTTCGAACAATATACCATCACACTAACATATCTAAAGGTGTAGGCAGTAGTAATCAGTGACTCGACACATTGAATGGAGAACACAAATTCTGAAAGGAATACGTGTTTCGTCATGTAAAAAAAACAAAAAGTTACAATAATATTTGAAAAGCCCCAAATGCATGAATTACTTCACCTTTATAGAACTATAAATTGTAGAATTTATTCAAAAATACATTGGTCTGATATATTTTATACAACTGTTCAAATGTTTAAAGGTGATATATTTGCATTGAAAATTGTTTCAAAAACACGGCAAATAATATTTATATGAATTTTAAGAGGTAATTTAAATTTGCATGTGTGTTGACAAATAATAAAAATAACAACAATTAATATTTAAATTAAATGAAAATAAGAAATAAATGTCGATCGAGATTTGATTGTATAGTTAAAATTTGAGTTAGGTACTATTTAATATCAGATTTTAAATTTTTGATTTAATTTCAACGGGAATCATCCCGAGCTATTCAATGATGTTAACATTTGTACACGCACGTAGCTTCACACCAAATCCCTTGCAGGGTAGGCACAGAGAGCAGAGCGCCATAAGGCACGATTCTTACACTCCTCACCCGCTCCTTTGACTTACGTAACTCTTTTCATACACGCGCGTCGATTTTTGAGGTTCCTAACATCACCTTAACATTTGTAACTCTGTAGAAATTAATGGTCCATATGCAATGCCCCAGACAGTACAATATAGACGATTCTTTCTTTAAATTATAACTTAAGAAGAAATTCTATATTAGTATATCGATACGTCAGTTTTTTTTATATACCAGTTAATTATCGTAATCATAATACCGTACGAGTTCATAACTATATAAGAGCGGAACTCGCCGGTTTTCTTTCTTGCATAGATACTGTTAAAAAAACTGTAACAAAAAGGCTCAATTCCGCTTCACCAGCTGGCGAGTATAACGAATTTATATTGCATCACTGCCGGTAAAAAAAAATAACTTGTTAAATTCTCACTCCTTTCGGAAGTTAGGTTCCTATAGATACACTTCCGAGTCTAATTTAAACTCAATTGTACAGTTAATGGACTTTCTACTTTGACATGTCTGAAGGAGTTTCGATTCCTCATGAATATAAGGTTTTAAGGCTTCACAAAATAATCATGCTCCCTAAAGGGAGCATGATTATTTTGTTTTATTTTGAGTTTTAATTGTCAATAACTAAAGTTATTGACAATTAAAACTCTATCAAAACACTCAATGTAGCTGTAATGTTATTCCCAACAATTTTTAACACCACATATAACGGGTACTAAGAAATAATAAATAGGACCCAAATTTATCTTGGCCTTTACCTACAACTTTTCATAAAGCCAAGACTGCCACTATATTTTTTTATGATCCCATGCACAGCGAAGGCAACAACCATATAGATATGTCTACAACTAAAAAAAGAAATCACTTTTCAACAGTCCCTTACGACCGCATGACTAACCTTAAGCTATGTTGAAACCTATAAAAGTACCTTATTAGTGCCTCGACAATAATTTTAAGGTCGTATCTGTAGAATATTGACGACATGAGAGTCTTAAAAGATTAGTACGCCCACTCTTCCATGTATTCACAATAGGAATAACTTTACGTCATATTTGTATCGAGACTAATTTGTGTACAGAAACTGGAATTAAAGGTTGGTTGCTATACTGTGGGGGGATTGTCAGCTGACGGCATGTTCACGTCATTGGTAGCAGATTGTGACTCATGTCATGCTCGGCACAGTGTTGTGGACATGTTAATTCTTGGTCTTCCATAGTTATAGGTAATAAATCCTTTGTTGAAATGGAACTACAATTATACACGGTTATTTCAAATAGTTTTCAAATGAATAATATTAAATATTTAGGTTAGTTTTAAATTAACATTTCAATTGAAAAATTGGTTGGATTTGAATGAATTTCCAACTGTACTGCAACAAGGCAAAAGGTTTCTCTCTAGTTTGATATAAATTTTGAAAGTATAGTTTAATCTGACCCACAAAAATACATAACAAATAAACATCAATAAAACAAAACGTCATATCAAACGTGTAACCTTTATCTTAAGACGTTATCTCAGTGTACACAGACACATACAAAATAGACAATAACGACAACGTGGAATGATCGATCACAATTTTAAACATAGCAAAACAAACATAACTAGTACCGTACCCAACTATCTATCTGAGAAATCTATTCATATTATACAAGAACAAAAATCGTGTAAGTATATTTTAAAATAATCATTTTGCCCTTTTCACAATATTTATGGCGGGAGCTACAGATCTTCTTTCCCCATAAAATTAGCTGCTTCATTTCTAAAAATTGATAAAATTAACAAATCACAAAGAATGCTTTTTTATCAGTTTGTGTTTCAGCAAGCGCTCTCTATGGATATCTATGGAGACCTATATAGATTTTTTCTTTTATTTTAGAGATTGATTCGAACGTGATTTTTGTTTACATTCATTAAAATTAATGTCTGATAAAATACTTTGTCATAAGATATTTCCACATTTCCTGGAAAAGGTTGTCGAGTACCAAATAATGAAATTAGGTGACAATTTGACTAATCAAAATGAAAAAGGAGAAAATCTACATTATAACGCATTGCAATACGAAAAGAAATAATATCAAATAAACTAATGTGTTTTCATAAACAGCGCTATATATATATCTAAAGGTTATGAAGATACGATACGCAATACCTGAAAATGAAGCGCAAATTCATTCAATGAAACAGGTGCTTACCTATACATATTTCATCAACTTTTAAATCATATTTCTAGAGGTCCAATACTCACAAACATCATCAAGTCTTTTCGGAAGTTATGTGTGAATAATTCACACAAACTGTATTCCCGAAAGAGAATGTAATGTTACATGTATCTAAATACCAAAAGAGTTATGTTTTGAAAGAAACGACCATAAAATGGGATCAAACAATATACAACGACTTGATTTCTGAAAGACCATAATCAATTATTTTCAGAAAGAGTTAAAGTGAAGAGTGAATCAGTGTGGAAGAAGCGCATGGTAGGGATATATAGAAAGAAAGAGAAACCTCAAATTATGGTATAAGGGCAGGACGATAATGATAAAAAAGCACTCTATACTCGCGAGAGTAAACATCGTAAAACAAAAATGTATGCATTTATCGAGTCTGTTAAAAGTATTGTAGATAATCCATCTTCGTAATGGTACCACGTCATGCGGCATGTACAGTCGGTGGACCTCTGACACGACGGCGCGTGCGGCCGCTGTTTATCAGGCCAAGGTAGCCTCGTCTGCACCACAAGTACATCATCAATACAAATTGCAATATACGAAGGTATAGTATTATTTACATCTTTGATATACCGAAACATCTGCCGACATAGTTTTGTTGGTTTAAGCTTTCTTTCATGTACTGTCTGGTCAAGAGATTCCTGGTTAGTCTTGTCTTCCCAGATCGTGCTAATGGGCTTCTGATACCAACAACCGTGTGACTAGGGTTCATGATTTCTCGACCTTTTCAATTTCTCGAATCTCGAGAATTCTCGAGGCTAATTTCTCGGAACTTCTCGGGTTTTTGAGAAATTTGCATTTACGATCGTTTTCTCTTATTATTTGGTTCCAATAACATCAAAAATTTAGTGATTTTCCCTTTCAAATACAGGTATCAAATTAATTACATTCAAGAACGTATTTTCCTATGAATAAGAAATTAACTTAAATCTATACATATACCTCTAAATAAAATTTAAGTCACCGTTTCTAATATTGTAATAACTGCTTCTTACTATATTCATATGAATAATATTTAGGGTACACACACCAAAATATATTTTTTTTACAAATTTTGTCTGTCAGTCTGTTTGTTCCGGGTAATCTTTGAAAAGGCTGGACCACTTGTAACGGGTCTTTTATTGGCAGGTAGCAGGTGTACTAAGGAATAACTTAGTCTAATTTTTAAAAATCTTCTTTATTTATTTATTGCTTCTGAGGCGAAACAAACTTCGCTGGGTCACCTAGTATTGAATAATTAATATTATTCTAACTCATAATGATATGTTGCAAGAATGAATGAAAGCCGACTGACTAAAACAGTATATGAAGCGAAAGTGAGTGGCAGGATCGGAATCGGGAGACCACGACGGGGCTACCATGACCAAATAAATGTTTATTAAATAGGAAAAATGCGTAGTACCCGAAACCGGCGTGAATGCATGATGAGATGTATGACTGTGACTGTTATGAAGAGAAAGAAGTGTGTCAAGATCGTAGCTTGTGGAGAGCCAAAGTCTCTGCCTACCCCTATGGGATACAGGCGTGAGTTTATGTATAAAAATAAAAAATGTATGTATGTATAATCATAATGACAGCACCATTTTTGGCCGGTTATTTGAACTTATAAACAAAAGTAGCTTCTTTTAATCTAAACGAGAAATTAACATGAAAGGAACCTTCAATGTCCTAATTTTATTAAATACAATCACAGCTCCATTTTGACTGGTTATGTAGAAAGAAATTAACTTAAAACTTCTAAGCAAAAATAGCTTCTAATAAACAACAACAAAAATAACCTGGAATAAAATGTTAATATCGCAAATTCACGTATTTAAGTAATATCATTAAAATTTCTCGCGTTCTCGAACTTGATTTCCCGGGAACAAAGCCCAACGATTTCCCGGGAATTCTCGGGTCGAGAACTTCTGGGAATGAACCCTACGTGTGACACAGTATCATTGAAGATTTATAAACCATATTGTACAAAAAAATACATAGATGTAGAATCTCGTCCTTACATTCAGAATTTTAAATTTACAATATAAACGTATGGTACATATAATATGATATGGATATGGTAAATAGATGTGTATTTGAGATTCAAAAATAAAAACTTGCATATCATGAATTGGTTTTGGATACATTATTTTTAAAATTGTAATTCCACGAATTATCAATGATAGCGGATATTGGCAATTAGTTGGATTATTTCTTTAAAAAATAAAAGATTAGATATATTTGTAAAATATAATTATAACAGTTTCCATTCAAATGCCACCGAAATATTGTACAAAAATAAATAAATAAAACAAAACAACCTAAATGAAATGCAAATTACGTTATTTCTATTGATATTACACTCGTCTCCCATAAAACTAGCTATTTTATTGACAACATCTGTTGGCAACTCTTCAATACCATGATTAAGCTATAAAGTCAATCAAATGCGCCTTAAATGAACATTATTATCTATTATAAATCACTATCTGTTTGTATTTCTAAGAAGGATGTGGAAATAAGTAAGTTATATTTCTATTGCAGATTCGATTTTCCACATGAATAGTGTAATCGGCACAGTCCGTCTGGATAAGATATAAATCTTAGCCGTTTAACTGAGACGTATTTGCACAGATTGAGCAGTTTTGATACTTGATCATCAACAAAAAAGAAACTTTAACTATCAAAATCTTATGGAGACTTAAAATGATACATGGAGTAAAACCGACCGCCAATTGGAACACCAATGCAATATTATATTAAAATATAGGGCAGACACTCAAAGTAACATACGTGGGAACAAAATCAGCAGGTGATGTGCCGAGTGTAGAACATACCATGTGCAGTCAGTCACGGAGTGTGAGTAAGGTGCTATCGAGTCACACAGCCCCACGTGGATAGGGGAACATTCCTCTACACCAGCACGGAGGGTGTGCGACCAACTGTGTCCACTGTACTTCTACAAGTCCATCCGTTGAGTAACGTATTTTCAACTTTCAATGAAATGCCATTCCATATTTTTTTAACAACTTCGCTAGTATTTGATTCGACACAACAATGCAGTGGCTAAAAGTTAATTTATTTTGATCGATTCAAGCCATTTAATAAAAGAAAATTTATTTCTCTTTTCTTCATTAGAGCAGGGAAAAATGTAACGTTTTATTTAGTATAGTATAGTTGTATTGTATTTAGTGTGGTATAGTTATTTAATATAGTAGCGCTTGAATGCCCTTCATCAAGCTTTATTAATCTACATTGGCATCAAACACAAAGTTCTTTCTAGGTCTAAACTAGACTTAAACTCCCAAACTAAAAATAATATTGGTTTTAGGAAATCAGAACGTGTATTATATTACATATTATTGGGATCGAAATTGGGACCTCAGTATCAATGATAAGTAATAATACTTACAACACACAACCTCAGAGTACTAAAAACAATATTTAGTGTTCTAATGAGCGCAAATAAAAAGGGCACTGCTCCGGGGATTTGCTAAAACCGGAGGGTGAAAAGAAATTACAAAAAAGCATAATCTCTATCATCTGTCACAGTCATAGATAACAGATTATCAGCAAACATAGAAAATGTTTACTGTTTTATTAAATATACTAACAGATTTACCAGCGACGTAAACATACTATAGTATCCATAGGTTATTATAACAAATGAAAAAAACAGATAAAACAATATTCAAAATCAAATATAATCAGTCAATCGAATTATTTTAATAGTTGCACAATTTTGCAAGCAAGCACTTGAGCCGAACAAATTCGTAAAAAAAATGCAAGAGGCAAAACTGTATCAGGCTATTTAATCAACCAAAATCATATATTTGAATGTCGTGAGAATGATTCGAGATAAATATTACATGGTATCGAAGGGTATCTAACTCAGGGAGTGTGATCAATGTGATCATAAACCCCATTCGTCGAACAAAGCATAGAACACGCGTGCGTATTTTATTGTACGACTTTTAAAAAAAAATTTTTTTATTCGAACAAAGCGGTGCCCAGTCAAAAGCGGGTCACGCTGTTCACAACAACAATGCAGTGATGAAATTAATCATCGCTCTGATGACTGATTTGCATCATCCACAGTTTTCAGTGTGTTTTACGTAATTCAAAATTTTATAGTATAATTGTTGTTTAATGACTGGTTAGATGTTGTCTAATAAGTCTTCTCTTACAATACTCACACTTTTAGTATTGTTCAAGAGAGATAAGACTTATAAGCGAACATTTGGAGCTGACTTTTGGATAAAAAGTTAAATAAACACAATTGAGCAGAGATCGACAAAAAATCGATTCATTGAATTAATTCACCGAAGGTAATTTATCCCCACGGCAAGCAAGGCCACGGAGGTGCAGGACACAACTAGTTATTATTATAATGAAGCCTAAAATTGCATTTACTCTCACTTTTTAATAAACACATCATGCTGCGGCCGCTTTGTGCATCTGATGCAGCACACTCCTCGTATTTTGCACACTCGCGACACGCGCCGTCAGCCCTCCAGACCTATTCCCACCCTCCCTGAAACTCCCCATGGGAAAAGCACCCTCTCCCCGTCAAGATTGTCTATTACAAACGTAGGATGCACATGCACCCCAAATATTTCTTAGTAACAAGTAAGCACTTCAATCTACAATGTTTGTCCTCTGGAATAATATCAAAATAAATAAATACTGTAAAAGTATAATGAAAAATAATATAAAGTAACTCACCTGACATTACAACGTATCAACTCAATTGATGACGCAATATTTAATCTTAAACTGATAAGCACCTAGTGAGCAGTAAATTGAAAGATTTACAATACTAAGACGGAAAGAAATACTTATGGTATTACTAAAAAAATAGAAGTTATGTCGATGACATAGTTTAAAATCGCGTGCATAACAATAAATTTAAAATTCAACAAGATAAATTTCCCAAGGGGTAGACAACAATTAAAGATAAGACAAGTAACGGAAAATAACTCACAACACACATTATCAATGACTGATTACGATTATCTAAATACAAATATATTTATTGACCAGACAGCCAATATCCTTTGAGTTTCTCGAAAACAAAAATGACAATATGCTGTTTTTATTGCGCACGGCATACGAGCGTGGTGTGACTTGCTTCAGCTGTTGCAGTAGATAGTACTTGTATATTAAAATTAAAGCTTCATTAATGGAATCATCTCTGAACATATGTTTTATTATTACATAACTGTACTACTTCAAGCCACGTTAAAATTATTAGAAAAGTATCACTTTGTCCTCACCGTCAACGCCCATTCCATCTTTTTAGACGACTTCACCACAAAAATTTGTTAGTCAGTGGCTATATTGTGCATTTTATCCATGGTATTTGAGCCAAAACAATATCAGTATTCTGAAAAGACGAACTGTCTAATACTGATTGATCTCATTGCAATCGTTTACAGATATCTGTCAATTGTCAACCCGACTGCAGTCAGTATCAGATCGTTACCGGGGAATCACCACACAACTCGCAATATCACAAAAGAACATTAAATAAAACAGATATAAAATAGATGTATACATTTGACATAAATAATATCTGTCAGTGACTCTCTCCACAGCATAAATATTCCCAGCTAGTGGAATGGCTGAATCAAATCCTCGAGGATTTACAAAGACACTCATTGTCCAATAAACGGTGCGAAATACGAAAGTTATCACGTTATAAATTTTCTCTGCTATTGTAATATTATAGCCAATAAATTGTCAAACTATATCCCTGTTATATATATAGCACCGACAGAGGGGGACTTTCTGACAACCCTTCATATAGCTTAGAGAACATTATGACTTACGAATGCATCGACTTTTAATGCAGCGGTGTTGATATGAAAGACCAAAGTTATTTTTGATTGTTTAATATATTGTTATATTTAGATTGTGTTTTATAATATTGCTATTAATTCTCAAATTGCTAAATTGTGGCATCCCAAAAGAAATAGGGATAATTTGACGGGTCCTCGAGATTTATCACAAGTATCATACGAATCCTGCGAAAAGAAATCCGAAAATTCATTGGTGTGCTTCAAACTCGAGACCTCCTGTTTCAAATGCGGGTTACTCGACTCCCAGACTACCGAGACGACATTTTATTTTGTATACTTGAAATATAAATAAAATTAAAGTTTCCCTTTGCAATACCAAAATAACCTGCCTTTTATTAAATGCATAATAATATGTTAGACATAAAACCGCTTGCGTCGGGCATGAAAATAATGGATGTATAGCTCATGTACTACCAACAATCACCCATCGTAAGTACCTACAGCATAGAGGTGCATTGATGCAACGCATGCAATATTTAATTATGAAAGGGGTGAACATAGGGTCGCATGGGGAGGTCCTCGATGATTGTTATTTGCATATCAAAGCCGTAATAACGGACTTTGAAAGGGGAAGTCGCACCTTATTTTGGTCTGCTAAACAAAATCGATATGTGATTAATTTGACATGCATTAAATCGATTTTATTTTTGCGTGGAGGGAGGATGATACCATAAATAACTTTTCGTCACGTTGCGGGGAAGGTAGAGAGAACTGAGCCAAAGGCTCTCTGACTTTCACAAGTCTTGTCATACACGCTCATCGGTTGCTAAGGCTCCTGACATCACCTTCATCCAGGGCTCGTTCGATTTGGTCATGGAAAGTATATCGCGGCCGTCTTCGACTCATATCCTTCCGCTTTTACACTATATTATTATACTAGCTGACCCGGCGAACTCTGTTTCGCATCAAAAGTAATAACTGCTGCCCCGCTATGTTAATACTGCAATATCTTCGACAAATTTGAAGTCGATAGCAGCTATAGGTTAAAAATGGGAATTTTCCATTGTTAACACCCCCGCAACCCCCCTTGTGGGTGGAATTTCGTAAAATCCGTTCTTAGCTGACCTCTACTCGGCGAAAGGAATAATCCTACCAAATTTCAAGTCGCTACGCCTTATGGTTCCAGAGATATCGTGATGAGTCAATATATAGGTAGAAATCTCTTATATATATATAGATTATTTTTTGTGACGAGATTAAGCGAATTAATACTAAAAGTCTAGTATAAAACAGAGTGAATACAAACCAGACAGACAAAATAGCAGCGGTGTAACGGAAGTGACGCGTGCTAACCGTGCATGCAACGCAATTAACGTGCAACGCATTGTATCCTGTTGTACTCGCAGCGCCAATAACTGTACAATGCTCAGTAGATCACATACTGTACACGTAATATGAATTAATTGCATATATTACAATAATTTACAGTATAATAATGTTAAGAAATTCCTCTATCCAAAATTCTTCTCAAGATTTAAACAAAATTTGCATTGCAAAAAGTACAGTAAAAATAAAATAGCCGTTGTCCGCTAGTTAGTTCGCTCGGTGACTACTACTATCAATGACAATGAAATTTAAGAAACACCTGACAAATATTCGCATATTTTTTTCAATATGTATTAGTATAAATAGGTTTAGTTACTACTAAACCTGTTTCTTTTGCACCAGACACCTTTTGTAGTAACAGACGGAGATTAAAATTATTTGCGTTCAAAGTCAAAATTACTAGAGTTAAAGAAGTAGGTTAAACCAAAGCGTAGGAACTTTTTTAGTATCCACATATAAGAGAACTGTAAAGAAAAGTGAGATGATTAAACGACTTACTCATCACACTTTTCTTTCATATAAATTTATAAAACAATGATAAACATAAACGTGCCTTATCGTACCTATAATCATATAGCGACATTATATTGAAATGCAAAACACGACACAATGACATCTGACGACAATTAATGACAATTGTGAGAGACGTAGCAGACAATGAGAGTGTTTTAAACACTCCATACAATTCTGGGAATATGTTTATAAAATTACTCAAATATTATATTATTACTCAAGACTTATAGATTTCTATAAATCTCAGATTTATTTGCCTCTTTATGATCCTGTTATTTATTTTTAACTTTAAACTCAAAGTGTATTTAAATTTAGTACAGCTTCTAAAAGGTCTGACGTGCTCACACGGGGCCCATACTATATTTAGTACTAAAAACATCCTTGGAAATTTTCCATCCAGTTACCCATCCAGGTAACATCACAGTGTATGGCCAACACGGGTCATCAAAACCCAAAGGGATAAATGAAGTGGAAAGTTTGAAAGTATACACACACAGTTGAGATCTCTCGCAAAGGAACCAAGTTTGTTCTAGCATGAATAATGAGCCCTGAAATTTTAACGAAGCGTAATTTCAAAATGTTTTAGTGTATGTTTTAGGCGTGTCATATTTTTTATTAGTTTATGAATCCATACTGGTCTCGATGGCCTGATGTTGTTCAGCATTCTACTTCTGATTAAACGGCTTCGAGGTCTAATCTAGAGACACATATATCACGTTTAAAAATTCTTTTTAAATAATATGTAATAAGTTTCCAAGGATTATTGCCGCTACCCTATCAGACGGAATTAAATTAAGTGAAATTAGAATTTAAAATTTAGAATCAAGTATGTATGTGCCTCTCTAATTGTTGAAGAAAGGCCTTTACCTCCTTTGAGAGTTGTAGTTAAGGTTATTGCATGTTATGACATAACGACATATATTGAGCGAATTTTAATACTCAGTCAGTGAGAATTAAGGAAAGTCTGCGGGCTAACCCAATGTCTAATAAAGCAAATATAATAAAGTTTCGAAAAAAACACAAACGAAATATCGCAACACTCACCTTGAAAACGAAATGAATCACCTTATGAGTCGAGTTTCAATCAAAATATGATATGTATTGAACAATAAATAGTTTTTCTCCAATAGATCATTTTTCAGATAAAGTATGAAGTATTTTTACTATCGTCCGGTAGATGTCCTCTCCGGTGTAATTTGTGGCCCGCATGTCAACAGCTTCGGTTCTGATTCAATAGTGATTGAATAAGTGGTCTTGTGATTGTAAACCACGATTGGAGTATTCTATAACGACATAATATACCCGACATTCCTATTCTATAGGGATAAATTGCTTTGATGATAATATCGCGAACGTAACGAGGATCCTTTATTATACAATAACTAATCTTACTATGATTACATGTAATTGTTCTTGATTAAGGTTTTTTGGGACAAATATCTTATTACATTCCATCTATTTTAGATTTATAAGAAAAAGTACTGATAGTGTAAATTAAAATAGGTTAGCATAATAGCAATTAAATAAATAGAATTTAATGCTATCATTAAACAATTAGTTACACAAACTGTTAATTAATTATTTAACCTACCATAGACCATACAATCAACATCTAACAAAATCTGGAAGCATTAAAAAATTATGCAATTATACTATTAGTGCTTTCAATACGATAAGACATTATCTTTAAAAAAATAATTGGCATACCTAATACCTAAAGATTAGAAAGTCAAAGGACAATCTGTCACAGCTAAACACATTTTTTTACAATATTACAAATGAAAAACAAAAAATAAAAACCTCGTTTGTGATGACCTCATATATGAACATAAATACCTTGTTTCGTCTAATCTGGAGAAAGTGTACAGCAAAAAAAACAAACCTTAAGCCACAAACACGTTCTGCATATCAATCGAAGTGTGAAGACGAATTGTTGGATGGATAAGACCCCCCGAGACCCGAACATTATGGCTGACGTGCAGTGACATGTTCAGGTCACAAATGGGGTGACCAAATGGAAATAAGTTACGGCATACAATAAAATAATACACGGTTTTCATTCAGAAATGTTATTAAGAATGTGAAGGAGATTTTTTTTACTTTCATTATTATTATTTTTCTAAATTAAATTAATCTTAAAACTTTTTAAGTACATTGTTAAATAGGTTATTCCTAACATAAAAAAAATAAAATGTCATATTAAATCCTTGCACTGAAACATAACTACCAGGGTCCAAAAATTCTTTCATTTTTTGGACTTACATTTATTTTATAAACTTAAGAAATATTTTACAAGGTCAGAGAGGTTAAGAGACAGATAGATCCTTGTACTGTATCCCCGGACCCGATTAGGTTCACTCAAGTAGAAATAAAACAAATTTTGTTTGAAATAATAACATACAAAAACATTTTATAATACAAATGTAGAAGCCAATCTAAAAGTGGATCCTAAAGTTTTTTTCTTTGAATAATGGACACCCTAGCTAAATACGATACTATCTTGCTTTGGCATAATGATTGACCGAGAACTTGAATTCATAATGTTTGCATGTGCTTATACCTGGTTTATTTACAACAACTGAGAATGGCAATTATTCAAGGTATAAGTACTATTTTTTTTGTTACAAAACTCAACAACTTTAGGTTCATTTTCAAAGAGATCATGCCCGATTCACCGGTCGACCCGGCCAATTCATGCAGCGAACTGTGTGGCTCCACCATTGCTATAAGAACATTACTTATGAAGCCGTGCTTATTTTTAATGTTGCATCGTGATTATTTTCACTATTTTTTTTTGTATAGTTCAAACTCGTATCAAAACTAAACTATTTGACATGAATCGTTTTCATAAAACATTTGCGATTCGTGTGGTCGATTTATAAAGAGATGCATTACCCGTTATTTCTGTGTTAACTCGTTAGTTGGCGTCACTTCAAATGCTTGTTGCCTATGCGCTACGTTATATATTTGGCGAATGTCAAAACTTAGCTAATATACGTTATTTAGTGAGACACGTTGGTACAGTTTACGAACATTACAAATATATTATATTTTCTTTAATACAGAATATAAAAATTGTGATTCAACTGAATGGAACAAATTGCCCAGCTCATTATTCTCAAACACTGATAATGTGAATTTGTTTCAAAGCTTAGATATTATGGGTCATTAAAGATTTAGTGAGCCTTGACTTCTATATCTATTTGCTTTGAGATGGTATTATATTACCTAGATTATTTGTCTATGATTCTTCTTCTTCTTGGGTGCCTCTCCATTACTGAAAGTTAGCAGTAGTCCTATCCTTAAATTTTCCAAACAAATTCGAATGTTGCCGTTAACAGTTTTATCAAAAACTAACCTAAAAAAACCTAACTGGTTAATCTAAGACGTTGTTACATATATCACCAGTGAATATATCCGTCTTCAACTGGTACATTAACGGTTACAACTGGCGTGACACAAACAATTAACGTATTTCGTTCGTTCACATTTGTTGACCGATTCGTGACCAGCTTATCCAACATTAACACAACATGAGTAACCTTGATATCTACGGTATGTAGTGTGTTTGACATTGTATCGTCTCTACTCCATATATACATACCATTCTTATTTATTGTATTGATTGGATTGCTTTAAAACCGTTGTTTTGATGACCATGAAATATAACCGATTTTTGTAATAAAGGTAACTTATAATATCTACTAAATATTGATAGATGACAACGATAGTTATACCTCGACACTAAAACTTATTTTGTCGCGGTTTAATACGTGAAACAGTACGAGTATAATAGGTACATAATTTCTGTGTTTGTCCGCGTGTTTCCAACTGGAGATCTCTAAATCAAAGACCGTATGCTAACCCAATAAGTTTACAAATTGTTTACAGGTAAAATTCTGGAGATGAATCTAGGAATCACTATATTATTATGTTGTTAATGTCTAAGCTTTGAAAGTTTTATTTAGGACTCACATAACATAAACATTACTAAACCGCTATTTTGTGAAGCTGTTATTATGAAACTCAATTAGATAACAATTTATTAATTTCACTAATTAATAATTAAATACGTAACTATAAAAACCGTGTTAAGTTAATAACTTTAGACCGACTTGTTTATAAATTAAATAAAAAATACGAAGTAGTATTGATTTCCATACCAATCAAAGATGTATAGGTAGTAAAACCTGAATAATGTCTGGAAAATTGTGTGAAATAGAAAGTTTTATTAGTATTTTTCGTTTATATATCAATGAAAGTATTTATTATTGTATATATACTTTGTTGACGTGATTTAAAATAGACTTTAATGTAATACAAAGCGAAGTACCGTAAAGCCATAAACAACCTACCTAGGCGGAAACGGCTACAATTTGCAATTCACAGGTCAGTAAATAGCCCCATTTTAATTCAAATTTATGCGGAAGAAGACGTTTTATGATTGCAAACGTTACTTTCAGTTTCTAGACATGATTTATTTTTAATTAAGCGGATAGTCGATCAATCGACAAAGATACTATTTTTAGCCAGTGTAGGCATATATGTTTATTAAAGAACTAGTAAAAAACAAGGTAAAATTACAAGCTTGCGTGAAATTGTGTTTTCAAAATCCACTGAATTTGCAATTAATGTCTCTATGAATTTTCATTTTGAAGTTATGTTTTAGCAAAATATCAAAATTACAACAAGACTTGCATAAAATTTCAATCTATCACAGAACAAATTTTATTTACAACTCTAGGAAAATTTGTATGTATGTAAAAACCGAATGTAATCAATATAATAATCAATTAGACTCGGGGAATACCGATTTTCTGATGAGACTAAATCACATTCAAAACACAACAGCATCAACACTGGTGAGAAGTAGTTACCACATCTTGTGGCGTACTATTTACCCCGCAAAAGTTAATAAGATTATTATTATCTACAATGGCTGCAAGAAGATTTATATCTCCAGCCATCAAAAATACGAGTACCACACGTTGTACAGGTTTTGACCTTTATACTTCAAACTTTCCATTACTCCATGTTTATTGCATAGGAGAATGATAACTCTCGCATGTGGTAGCTACCACTATTCGTCCGATACATAAATAACATCAAGACGTGTACACGCCATAACTGGTAACTCCTCGGATGGCCCGCAATGGTGGCCCCGATTATGTTTTAATTAATGAATAATGGATAGAAAGTAATTATTAACTGATTTCACTGAGCCAACGACTAATACTCGAATAGGTGAACTTGGCTTAAGAAGTGATATAGCAGTCTAAATAGTATGATAAAATTATAAGCCAACTTTTAATTTAGCTCCTTTATTTTAGGTAGTAATTGCTATGATTATTGTTTAAAATAAAACTAATCATGATTTTCAATATATTTGATCACTTCACAATCATGCAGACCCAACATCTGCGACCGTAATTTTTTCACTAATAATAATTTATATGTATTCTTAAACACAAAAATAATGACTAGAACTTCTTACCCTAATTTACGAAGCATTATTCAGTATTTTTCTTGATTACAATAACTTATGATCAAAATGCTAAAGAATTTTAAAACACGCCTAAAATTCTCGCTTTTTTAAATAGCCAACTTATAAATAAATTAATTTGATTGATATATTGCAGAATTGGGGAAATATTATCACTTTTAAAATTAATCTATCTGTGAGGATCCGGAATGATCGAATAAAATTTGTACACTACTTATAAAACTTTAAGAGTCTGTTCTCAAATCAGAATAGAAGTTGAATTGAGGTTAATTTGAAAATGTATAAAATTATCTTTATATATATACATTAAAACACTAAAATTGACCAACAACGAGCACGTTGTCTTCTAAGAAATATCGATCATATCTCAAAATACGAGTATCGGAAACCGCGACCGCCACTTTGTTTAGTCCGATACAAACGTTGCTGAACTAAAGATTTCGTCAGAAACGCATCAAACAAACGAAGCTATATGAAGCAATTTAGATTTACGTAGAAATGTTTTTTATCTGAATAAGCAGGAACTGTTACGTATTTTTTATCGACTGAAATATTGCGCATAAATAAATTGAGGGGTTTTTAAATTCAGATGCGAACATACGAATATTTTTTCATTGAACATTAAATAAATTCCTTCCATATTTTTTTTCAACACTTTACACTCTAAGCAGTTTTGGTGCATAATTAATAGAATAGAAAATAATAGAAACTTATAGATACACAAGTCCAATCCATAAGGAAAATTAGACCTCAGTTAAAATATATTGACGTGATCTTTAAAGCTCGTAGAAATGACTGCTGTCCAGAGTCCAAGATATGCGATCTGCTCAAAATATTAATTTATTAGACATAACATAAGGTCACGCCTTTGTTACCCGAAGGTGTAGGCAGCGGCTATTAAGCCTCGTCTCGCCGTTATGTTTACGTCCTAAATGGAATAGGTGGCGAACCTATTGCCATACCGGGCACAAAGTTTTCAGTCATCGATATTTATCACACATAACTTCCGAAAACAATTTCGAAAAGTCATTGGTGTGAGCCAGTGTCAGGATTCGAACCCGGACCTAAGGATCAGAAGCCGTGTGCTCGACCACTATACCACCGAGACTAATATATTAGGATATTACAAATAGTAATACATGCATGAAATCATTCCGGCTTTCAGCCTAAGATCACGTTGTAGAATAGAATCCACTTATTAAAATAAAATAACAAGGTATTCGAAGGTGTCTGTAACAATATAAAGGATAATAAGTTCACAAAAACAAGCACTCCAAGTTGATGACGGCATAGACGAACTAACGGTTTTAGATATTTTTTTAATATTTCTACTATCTTCGACACCATGTATTAATGTACCATTAACATACATTCTAACGTTGTTAAGAAGACCCTGCGTATTATAATCATCGAGGATGGTGGTGATCAGTTTACCGTTAAACTACTCAAGATTGCCTCGACGACCGTAAAGTAGAATAATGCTCGCCACTAATTATAAATTGTCCTGATAATTTTACACGTCGTTACGATAGCGTAATGGTTTATTTAATACAAGAACTCGGTGTTTTAGATGTAGTGGGAATGCACATCAATGATTTGGTATTTGAAAAGGAATTTGTAAATGCCTCAGGGAGCAGAAACGTATTGGGACCACATGAGACATGCATTTCATGAGACACTCATTGTATGTATTGACCGGTGAAATACCACAACCACTGCAAATATCGACGTAAATTGGCTCATGCCGCGTTTTTTACGGAGAATGAAGTATCCCGAAGTATAAAAGTAACCCTTATACATCCTATCTTAGAGATCGGCAATGCAACTTTAACACAAACAGAAAAAAATAAAGAAATTTTAGTAACCGCTCTTGTATAGCTGAAACAAAATATTAACAAGGTAGCAACAGGTCATGTATAAAAGCCATTATTATTATATAAAATATATAAGGGATATTGGATGCTCATTGAAATTCTATTGTCCCTGGTACATTCTAAAGCAATTCATCTTTTCCTTTTTGGACAAGATCTTCGACAGCCCACATTCCGCATGAGAGTCGCCAATTACGCGAGAAATGCTGAAACTTTTTTTTCACTACCAACCAAACCGTTATTCCGAGGCTTCGACAATCGTTAAAACAAGTCCCGTTGTCCATATTTGAGGGAACGAGTCCCGATCTAGTCTTTCAGTATTACGACTTTTTCTTAACATATTCGAGCTTGTACGAAGTATTTGTGTCAACCTGACAATAATATTGTCAAATATTTGTTTATTCATAAGTGAAGAGTCAACACATATGAAGTATGTTTTTGAATTTGTTTTAAAAAAGAACGAACGGTTACTAAGAATGACAATTTTATCGATCATTAGCGATTTATTGACGACTGCCAACAAATACCCTTGGGGTTGGTCAATGTTCAATATTTGACCAGCTATATGGCCATCGTAAAATAATCACAAAAAAGGATAACGAAATATGTCTCGCTGTTTTGAGTGTTTGCAGAAATTTTGGATTTATTTAATTTATAAAAACATGACCCCGTGAATTAGCTTGGAACAAAATTGCATACAATGACGATGCATTGCATGCGGTGACAATAAGCTTAGCAATTCTAATATTGAGACAATTATTTGTTATAGTAATCATTACTAAATAAAGCTTTGTTTGGATGAACAAAAAAAATGAAGTTAATATCATTTCGATAATAGAGAATCATTCTAAGAAAGTGCACTATTTAAAGTGCAAAGATGCTTGCATCATAATTTTTAAGAAAATATTGAAATGATAACTGTGCGTTATATAAGTTTTAATGGAGTTAGGGATGATAATAAAATGAACATAATTGAGACAACGACCAAAACAACAAATAGGGCCAAGGTTGTTCACACAGATTAGTTTCATTTAAAAACTGACGCAGAATCAGAAAGTGAAACTAAAAACGTTACCGATTATTTCTATCAGTCCAGAACGAATAGGTCACAAGACCGGTCGGCTCGGATTTCACGCTTCACTTTTTGGCAACACGGCATGAATAATTAAACGACGTACACATTGTTCGCAGCACATTGGCCTAATAACACCGATAAATATACTTATTTGACCTCATCCTGTTGTTAAAGCTTAACTTTTTTCTTGGTGTAAATATTCATTTAGGCGGAGTGAATCAAAAAGGTTGACGATCTTTGACGAAAGACTTTGACGTCGATGAGTAATTTACGATTACAAAACATGACCAAGGTTAAGATAACTGAGGACTTACGTACACATATAACATGTAAACGTTCATGGGAACTAATAATAAACATATTATATATAACAATGAATTGCTCAGTATTTGATGTGAACAAACACATCAATTCCGACGGTCGCTTGGTATAATCGTAAAACTACTTCAGCAATTGGCAACAGCGAAAATTTAGCATACCTATAGCTGAAAATATAAGTTATTTGTGTATCGGTACTCTCGAAACTGATAATAATTAGTTTTTTTTTACTAGTGTCACAAAGCTGTGCTGTGACCGCGGTAAAAATCAGCGGCGCCTGCTAAACATAGCGACGGGTGGTCGAGACAGAATATGTGTTACCGTTTCGCAAATACAACTCATACACAAAAGTGGTTCGAACCTTGGCGTCGGTGTCCTGGCGGAAGGCCAACACATCAATTGAATGAGTGACGATTAGCAAACAAAAAATAACAGGGGTAGACGAACACGGACCGTTCTATTTCGGGGAGGTCGACTGTTCTGAAGTACCTGAGTCAGAAACGTTTCTGGCACTCGAGGATCGCGCCCATTGAGCTAGAGGAAATGCGTGTCTGTTTACGTTAGCTATGGGTACTCGGGGCAATTATATTAGGCGAACTAAACTGCAATTGTGTGGGTGTTTATAAGGATTGTCAGAGATAGTGAAGGAGTTGCTTTGACTGTGTCAGACGTGACTAGTGTTCCAAAGACCTGACTGTTCATATGGTACGTCCGCGGCGCGCTGTCTGTCTGTATGTTTTATCACCACGCGAGTTATCGATAGGTCATATGATTGTGTTCGATAGTAGTATATAGCTAGGCGGTATGCTAATTCTGCATACATTATGCTAACGGTACAAGTAGTAGATTTTACTGTCGGCGCTTCTTAGGTATTCTAACAAATTGTTTGGATTTTTATATTTAGCAAACTGTACAATGTAATTGTTTTGTCTTCCACACCATTTGGAAATTGATCAAGAGAAGATTGAGTTAGTTACTTTATTCGTCATCTTTCTAGTACACCGGTTTGTTTGTTGTATCAAAAGTAAAATAATAATCTAAAATACATAATTATATCTAATTAAAGAGTGATATTGATACAAACATCGCGTGTTCTGATAAACATATTCTCCATAATGATGTCCTTCACAAAACACAGATAAAATGTAATGATAATGACACATAAAACTTGACTGATAATACGTACTATATCTAGATATTGGTATTTATAAATGTATTTAAAAAAATAATATCGTTTTAATTTGAAAACCTGAAACTGGGATTGATGATGCTTATATCATTATATGTACATATTTAATATCGGTGATGTACACACAAAAGATAAAAAATACGTGTATTTCAAAAGTAGTAAATAAATATAGGTATAGTATAATACAGTCAAAACAAAATTTAAAGAACATATTGTTCATGAATACTATTGAATACACATTTAAGAAATATCAGTGGCGAAGAAATGAAATGAGAGTATCAATTATTTTTTTCGCCACTGACAATTAATTCTTTACAACACACTAAAACATATAATTTATACCATGTCTTAAAGGTTTTAACAGAATGGAAATTAAAAACATTTCCATTCATACATTCATAAAGTAGTTAATAATGGAATATCTCAAATAATAATTACTATTCTGAATTAGAAATATCCAAGATTACAGTTTTGTTTTGAGTACCATAAAATTTACACATGCTAATAAAATATTGACAACCTTATTCCACTAGTACTGGAGTCTAATATTCAAATATCAATAAGGTACTATTGTATGGAATCGTGTCGAAGATAAACATAACACTCTGACGCCACATCTGGCAATTGCTTTGCTAAAAATTAACAGTCTGAATTATTTTACAATTGAATCTGACATTGTTTAAACATATTGCGTTTTTTTATCCTTTCCTTGGCCACTAAAGTATCTTGATAAGAATTGATATATCGACTATAATTATGACTATCAAATTAATTGACACTATTGAATAATATTGTTTTTAAAGAGCATTTTCATCAAGCCAGGTATGCTATAGATAACTTGAAAAATTCCAAGATTTATCTAGACCGAAACAGCAGTTCCAAAATTCAAACTCTCCTTACCTTAGCACCGGAGATGCTGGCGTTCATCCAACTTTCGTGGCTAACGCTTTGGCTGTCACCGAAATTCTTATTCGTGACACTTCAAAACATGTTACGAGTTTATTAAACTCCAAATGAAAAAACGTCGGCAACACAATGCAGAACTTGGCACTTTATAAGCACTCAGGTCTCTTTGAAACGAAACACAAATTTGGGGAACTGAGTTTTTCGATCACCAATAGCTTGAACCAAATGTGGTCCTTTTCACATCATCAACAAATAATAGCGTGGTCACAGGTGCATACTGTGTAAATAGAGGTGCGTTGCACGGTAGCGACACGTGCGCTTTCGATGGCGTACCGCGAATAACAAGAAACGTAGCGCGCAGCGAGGATACCCCTCTACGACGACCGCTGTACGCACAAGGCACAGCTAGACTGACGCACGCGGGCTGATCTCGATCCAATGCCGCATCTCCACCCCTCGGGCTGACGGTCATGCCACTGGTCATCGGTCCACCCCGCGAGTTCAGCGCAATTTTTTGCCACTTAAAAAAACACACACATTGCAACATGCATCCAAGTTCTGCAACAAATATGGCACCAAACCACTTTTTTAATCTCGTGATAATTATTCAAGCCATTTACGGAATCCTGAATAATCGCAGTATACAACTCGTAACTAAATGTATTCTCGTGAGAAAAATAGATACTGTTTGATAACAGGCAGTTCACCTTATTTACGGCATGTTATTTAACAAATCTTTATTAATTCCAAAATCTTGATTTTGTCAGTCTTTTCTAATGCCTATGCTTATAAACATAAACACAATATTAAGTATAAAATATGCTTTACTCTTATAAAAAAGTCTTTAGTTTTACTTTATAAAATAAAATGTTTATTTTGTTTTATTTCTAGGTGTCTTTTTTGACATTCTACAGTTGGATCAAAATTAATGAAAGCTGTATATAAGGTGGGAGTCTTTAGGTCTTAGGGTCACGTCCAACCAACGGTATTGTGTCTATGAAGCGATATGCACTGGAGGCTTATTTAATTAATTGTCACATTCATTGACGACTCCGTGCCCCGGGGATTATTTGCAGCGGGATAACGATACAATAATGATTACGTGGTTTTGTGGCACTAGAAAATTGTACATGATGAGCACTAACCTAATTATTAAGAGATGATAGACGGACTTGTTATCTAGCCTCATATAGGATATTGAGATTTTGCCGCCATACAAACAATAATTATAAAATTTTGCCACCCATAATTATGAAAGATTGCATTTCAATGGACTGAAAACTAAGGGCATTAATGATGACATTCCGATACAAATAGAAGAAAGCTGATACAATTCACCGGTATCTAGAAGACCCGGTCAGTAAGCTGTTGTTATTAAATCAAGTGTAACACTATAAAATAACGATGTTGTGTATCGAATTGACGTCGTACTGATCTAGAAGCCATTCTGACATAGTCGGTTGTCACGACATGACCGGTGACGGGAATCCGACGCACGGAAAGCATTCTGTCACGATACATTTTCCTGAAATTCTAAGGGAACTATATGAAATAAATTCTAAAAACAATTTACTAGTGTTCTTAAAAGGAGTTACGGCTAAAATGTTTGCAATGCCTACAAGTTACTGGAATGTACTAATTCTTCCGTGCCAATGAGATTCTCCACTGCCTCAAAAGGGCATGAGAGTGTGAAAGATTACATTACTAACATTTATTGCATATAGTTATACAGTTAGTTTAACGATTTCTCTATTTACAAGTAGTTTACGATCAGCATCTATCGTTTGGTAGTTTATATCTGTCATGTCTGATTACAAACCTCGTATATTCTCATTTAGAAAACAATGCAAGTGAGGTAATGAGATAGTCAGTAAAGTTGCAAGATTTACGCATATTTTTGTCGTAAACCGTCTGTCTGATCTCGAGATACTTCCTCGAGTAGGTACTTTCTCTTTTCCCCCCTATTGTGGTATCAGAGGTGTCCACCACGATTTATCGTCGGGCATCGTCAGACTACGACACGCCACGGGAATCGAGCCCCGTTAACAATGATATAAACAAGTTTCGCTGTCACTGTAATTGAATATGTTTCCGATTGCTTTTGTGTTCACTGTACTAAAACTGAATTGATGTAGACTATCTTATATTTGAGCCACTGTTAAGCGAAATCTGAATAAATTTTACAGATCAGATTAAATTTTAGATTTGCATAAGTAGTTAGTTTATGTGATTATAACTTTTACTCGTTGCTTTGCGGACATTCCAACAGTGATAACATTTTGCAGTCAATATAATTTTAAGTTTCATGAAAATACATAGAGTATCTTCGACGTCTATACAACAAAACTTAACATACACCTATGCAATATTAGTAACTACGTATGTTGCGAACTTGATTATAAATGTATGTTCATTTTCAAACACATATATAGCATACATACCTCAAATTATGTTCACTTCTGCCTGTAAAACATTCAATACTCCATTCTTCACACGCTCCTTGTAAACTTTGACCTATGCCTAAATGTTCAATTACGTCTAAGCTATAGGTATATAAATTGGTATTACCTGAACGGAGAAGATATCACCTGAAACTATATCTCGCGGAAATATTAGATGCAATGACGCTAATAGTTAATTAGTTATCTAAGCGAGATTAGTGTTAATTAGTAACTACATAGTTGTTGGTTGATATTTACACTGGGTTTCAAATGGTGGGAATTTCACGGAAGTGAATTACGTTATTTTGACCTTTTACGGGTAAAATCGGGATTATGTTAAATAATGGTTTTGCAGCTTAGGTTTACTGCCGACATAAATTTGGGGTACGAATATCAGTACAACATACTATTTGTAAAATTGTCAATTCACTGGCCGTAATGGCACAGTAGCTAGCTGGCTTTGACCGACGGTTTTAATTCTCAACCGATTTCATAATAATAGGGCATATTGATTCTAAAGGGTTGCACAGGTTTTAATATTAAAGTGATGATGACGATCACTTTTTCAGTTTGCTTGTTTTTATTTTTACTGACATTTAGATTGAGCCGTTCATATTAATAACAATTTGCTTACATTCTGTTAAATCATTAAGCCTGAATATGTCATGACATATAATATAGCGGCATATTTATTTATTTTGCTGAATTTTTTGTTTTTTTTTTTCCAAACAATATATACAAGATCTAGCAGCATCCAACGATAACAACAATTTAATTTATGACTCAATAAATAAAACAAATACAAATAGAGGTCATTGAAGATATAAAAATTAAAACTGAGTATTGATTATTTTTTTGTTACACTAACGACATGCAAAGCTTTACTAAACAAATCTATTAAAAATTAACCATGACCAATTATTAAAATTGTTCGACAAAAGTTGGCCAGTAACTGCGGAAACAGATTCGCCAGCGCCATCTATCATACGGATCCGAATATTTCATTTGGTACAAAGCCTATCTCAAATCTCTTTCGTAAAAAGGCTGATTGTCACTCTAATCTCTCATTTCAGACTTACTATAAGTCCTTGTTATCATCGCACCTAAAGACTTCATTATATCATTGGTTGTGATGCGAGTGAAGCAAAACTAAATGATTCTTTAAAGTAAACCAAAGTGATTAAATTTATACCAAATACCAATTACATGGGCGGTTTTAGCTTCGTTGTGTGGAGTGTTTAACTCAGTTCAGTTCACCGTGATGTCCAATTAAATGGTCTATATCTTTATATCTTCGGCTGGTGTTAAATCTGCGGCCGTGCAGCACGACTGGCAGCCAACGCTCACGACTCTCAACTTTATTGATAATTTAGGTTTTTTTATTATTTACTTCAAATATAAGGAAGGAGATCGTCCATTATAAAGATGACTAAACTAGTAAACTTCGTAACGCTTCAGAATCGATAACTATACTCAAATTGTTCATATTTATAATTACTACTGTGCTCTCGGCCTTGGTGGTCTAGTGGTCTAGCTCCCCGCTTCTGATTCAGAAGTCGTCGACTAATCTACCCGACCCCTTCGGGGTGCATTTTTATTATTGGTATTGTGAGGCAAACGAGCAGGCGTGTCACCTGGTGAGCAACAATCAATGCCTATGGACACCTGAACAGAAATAATGCCTCTTACAGTTGCCCTCACAAAGGATATAGAAGGGGTCGAAAATAGTATGGGAAGGGGACGGGAAAAGAGATTGAGCCTCCGCATACCTCTATCACCGAGCGAAACGGGGCAAGAGCCACTTTACGTCGATATTCTGAGAGGTCGTGGTATTCACCGGTCGAGCCGGCCCATTCATGCGAATTACGTTGCTCTACCAGGCGATTAATCTCTGTTCTTCTAAAAACCTGCAATCTTAATCATGTATGAAGAAAGTCATCGTCATCCGGAAGGTGTAGGTAGCCCTATATCTCTATTTAGAAGTTAGAATGTACACATCAATGATGGACCCCTCAAACTCGTGTATCAAGGGAGTAAAAAAGTAATACTTAAAGTAATACATTTGGAGTTGCAATTCATACGAAACATCTCATGGCTTATTGAACCTGTACACCAGGAAGACCAAAAAGTTTCCGTGAGTACCTGTAACAAAAATAAAAATAAACTAAATTAATATATTCACTCGAACATTTAGATTATATCTAAAACAAGTCAAACTGGCCACAAATAAACAACCTACCTAAAACATAAGTGAATCAAAACTCGTAAAATTAAATATTATCTAACAGATTACGTTAACGAAATATATATACCTTCTGTGTACTAAGTATCGGGAATTTGTCAATAAAACAAAAAATACAAATTATTCATCTTAAATTTATTTTATCGCCTTCAAAGTAGGCCCCATCGCTTGCAATACAACATCTCCACCGCTTCACCCAGTCTTCCATACATTTTTCATAGGCTATTTGCGGTATGGCCTTTAGCTCATTCAGCGAATTTTCTTTTATGGCTTCTATTAACTCAAAACGTTTTCCTCGAAGTGGTAATTTTAACTTGGGAAATAAAAAAAAGTCAGACGGAGCCATATCAGGTGAATAGGGTGCTTGGTCGAGAACGTTTGTTGAATTTTTCGCTAAAAACTCTTTCACTATAATGGCTGTGTGTGATGGTGCATTATCATGGTGCAGCATCCATGAGTTGTGTCGCCACAAATCTGGACGTTTTCGGCGGATACTCTCACGCAAACGCTTCATGACG
This sequence comes from Euproctis similis, assembly GCA_905147225.2. Classification (NCBI taxonomy): domain Eukaryota; kingdom Metazoa; phylum Arthropoda; class Insecta; order Lepidoptera; family Erebidae; genus Euproctis; species Euproctis similis. The sequence continues at coordinate 17,520,071 of LR990116.1, forward strand.
CCTAAATAATATTCTTTATTCACTGTTTCTCCCTCTGGAAGGAATTCGGAGTGAACCACACCACGGTAGTCAAAAAAAACTGTCAGCATCACCTTGATTTTAGTGCGACTTTGCCGCGGTTTTTTGGGTTTCGGCTCGTTTTCGAGACGCCATTCTGAAGACTGTTGGCTTGTTTGCATGTCATACTCATAAACCCATGTCTCGTCGCCAGTTATTATACGTTTCATAAAGGTCGGATCCGTAGAAGCTCGGGAAACCATGTCTTCAGCGACATGCTTTCGCTGCCCTTTTTGAACAAAATTGAGCTCTTTTGGAACTAGTCGAGCGGCGACGCGTTTCATGCCTAAAATGTCAATGAGAATATTGTGGACGGACTTAAAAGATATGTTCACCTCACTAGCCAACTCTCTCAGACTCATACGTCGATTTTCGAGCACTAGCTTCTTGATTCTGTCGATGTTTTCTTTGGTCGTAGCGGTTGAAGGTCTACCAGAACGAGGCAAGTCTACTACTACTTCTCGGCCTTCTTTAAAAGCCTTATACCATTCATAAGCCCTTGTTTTCGATATACATGATTCGCCGTAGGTATTTCGCAACATTTTTAGTGATTGACCACATGAAATATTATTCGAAACACAAAATTTAAGGCTCACTCTTTGTTTAACAATATTTTCCATTGTAAAAATCGCCGAGGACTCAAAACTATGACCAACAAAAAGTTTAGTTTAAAACAAATTAAATGACAGATCCCGTTCAAATTTTGCGCGCTAAATCAGTACAGTGCTACCAACATGCAGTAAAAAAATTAGAACGACCTCTTTTACGCGGGTCTCTTTATTGACATATTCCCCATACTTTTTACACAGAGTAGTATATACAATTAAAAACAAATTTATAATAAATATTATAGTAAATAGCTAAAAACACGCTCTGAAATTAGATATTAAGATACATCATTAAAAGCCAAGGGGTTTCACGGTTCATTCCATGGCTCAATGGAAAAAAATAAATTTGTTTAAAAAATACAATGTGAAGCACAAATTTTGAAATTTGTTATTCCTTTAACCTTTGTTCTTCAAAACATTCTTTAAAAAATTCTTGAAAGCAAGCTTGCATTCATAGCGTTTTCTGCAAGAGCTTTGATATTTATAATTGTTAAAATTGGTGTTAAATTATACAATTAGCTTGGCCAATATACATACATAAACTCACGCCTGCATCCCATAAGGGTAGACAGAGGCTTTTGCTCTCCACAAGCTACGATCCTGACACACTTCTTTCGCCCCCATACAGTCCACAGTCTTCCATCTCATCATGTATTCACGTCTGTTTCGGATGCTACCCATTTTGCCCTTTACAGACCATTTATTTGGTCGCGGTAGCTCCGTATTGGTCTCCCGATCCCGATCCTGTCACTCACAATCGCTTTTTATAGTCAGTCGGTATGAAAATTGTTCTGCATCGGGAAAAAACTTTTGGTCGTCTCTTAGGACACATATAAGCAGACAGGTACAGGCCGCTGCAACACATATAATAGTGTAACAGTTGCGTTGCCGACCTTTAAGGGTGGACTGGATGGAAGGCCATCAATGATTCGAAGGGAGGGGAAATTCTCACCGTACGAAACGAGGCATAAGCCACTTTACGTCCATCTCCTGAGAGGTCGTGGTATTTCACCGGTCGAGCCGGCCCATTCATGTAAACTCTGTTAACTTTGCATTTGGTGCTTAAAATACGTAATGAAATGTGAAATATTAACGATAATTATTGTTTTGTAACTATTACATGAAAAAAAAAACTTTATCTCGTATACTTAGGTATTGTATAATATTTAAACGACATTTGGCTAATAAACATGTTCCATGTATTGACTTCTGTAAGTTAAATTAATTACATTATATTATTGTCGTTGGTATGAAATTAATAAGCGTTGAGTGGTAGTTACATCACACATACTCGTATGTTGCGCAAACCGTTGATTTCTAATATATATTTTTATATTGATTGATATATAATTTAATTACTGAAGTGATACAATGAATTATTACTATTTGGGATGATATATTACTTGAAGTTAGATTAATAATTGACATCCGATCGGACCCGTTCAGTAAAAAGATATTACATTAATAATTAAAATGTATATAAATTATAAGTTACATATAAAAAAGTCTCGGAGGCCCAGTAGTCAAGCACTCCGCTTCTGAATCAAGAAGTTGCGGGCTGGAATCTTGGCTCACACCAACCACTTTTTGAATTTATTTTCGGAAGTTATGTGTGATAAATATCGATGACTAAAAATTTTATACTCGGTATGGCAATAGGTTCGCCACCTATTCCATTTGGGACCTAAACATAACGGCGAGACAAGGCTAACAGCCGCTGCCTACAACTTCGGGGAGAAAAGTCGTGAAGTTATGTATAAATAGTTACGAAATGTTATGAGAAGGGAAGAATGCTGTTATAAATAGAGCGATGGGAAACTGTGGATGGACATATCGATAGAGGAAAGTCAAAAAAGAGATGGATTGACTAAAAGTGGGTATTGGTACGGATGATGCAAAGTGTGGAGACAAGTGCTAGAAGATAATGGAAAACGGTGGCATGTTGTGAAGACTACTTAGGATAAGGACAAGGAAAATGATGATAAACAGTTAAGAAAAAATATATTTAACGAAAATATGCGTAGTTAGTAAGTGCTGCAGAGTTCACGTGTGTCACTCACCATTAAGTGGCCATTGAACTTCTCTTCCCTAAAATGATTACCACACACAGATTAATATTGTATGTATACGGGGAGTTAAATTTAAATATTTTTCTAATTTTATACAATAAGAAAGAAAAACAATTATTGAGTTTTACGTAAATATCTAAGGCGTTATTGGCCGTAATCACAAGTTAACTCTAGCATTTCACTCTACTATTTTACGATTACAAAATATTTATTTATATCTATATTTTTTATAATGAAAATATTTATTAGTCACAATAATGAAAAAACAAGCAAACAAGCAGGCGTGTCACCTGATGTTAAGTAACTAACGCCGCTCATGGACATCTGGAACACAGATAGCGTCAAATGGGCCACTTCAAGTCAATATTCTGAGAGGTCTTGTAATTTCAACAGTCGAGCCAGCCCAGTCATGCAGCGAACTGCGAACCACTGTCTGTGACAAAATTTCTCCGTTATTAAGGTACTCATATTTGTACCCATAAATAAATATTTTTGATAGCAAATACAAACGATAACTACCTCAGGTAGCATTAATTTTGGACATCCATATTACCAGGTGTAAAATAAAATAATAAAAATGCTTGGATACGCTCGTTTGCTAAAAAAATTAGACTAATAAAATCTAAAATACAATCACAAAAGGGATTTTGTTGATATCCAAGTCACGCCTACAGTGATATTGTTGGCGCGAAAACTATAGAAAAACTTTCATGTGTTCGACGATATCTATTCGATTGGTAATATTTCTTTGAGCAAAAAAACATTATTATATTTTTAAGTGATTATTAGCCCATGGAACGTCATAACTGTTGATCCTGTGCTATACGCATCCAGTGGCTTCCAGCGATTATTACTAGGTCGTCGGTCCACCTGGTGGGGGACGTCATACTCCACTCCAACCAGTTCAAGGTCGTCACCCAAGAACCTTTCTTCCCTAACGGTTATCAGCTCGAACAGCGATGTGGCCTACCCATCTCTACTTCAGCGTGCTAACTTGTCGGGCTATGTAGGTCACGCTAGATCTCCAGCGGATATCCGTACTTCGGATTTTGACTCGCAGAGAGATTCCAAGCATAGCACGCTGAGCGACTTTGAGTTTTGTAATGAGGCCAACATTTAGACACCACGTTTAGGTTCCAAAGGACACACACAATTTGGTCATAGACCTTGGATTTCAGGCACCAAGGAATTTTTGACGAGAAGACTTAACTCAAAACCAGGTGGTTTTTATTTAAAAAAAAACAGAACCCCCGACAGCGCAGTCGGTTAAAAACAAGTCGCATATCTGAAATAGCAATGAAATAAAAGTTTCCCAACGCTACCAAATTGGGGCGTAGGTAGGTACTGAATCAACAATTTGTGAACGGCGATACTATGTCGCCATTTAATTGAACTTTTTTTTACATATTCATACCATTTAAAGCGATCGAACCATAAAACAATAACAATATAATAACTTAACTACTCCACTCGTTTTCTGTTATGCGAATGAGAAAAAAAACTTAAACTCATATACATATATATGAGTATACTTTTTTTTATATACAAGTATACTTATACCTGCTTACAAATTACTGAACTCCAAGAAATTCATTGGCAAATATATAATGTAAACGATAATTAATCAGATTACAATTGGTTAATTTTTATGTGCAATAAGAACTCCAAAAAGACTCATGTCGATACGAGAAATATGCCCAGTGACACTGGCATAACTACGGTCAACAATGGCTTCATATTTATATTAATTTATTTCATATTTCAAGACAATTTATGAGATAATATTAATTGAGAGATCAGTAAGAAGTGCTAAATGAACATGTTATAGAAAAAACTTGAATTGTAGTTAAAAATCCTCAAAACTCGATGCGCGTGCATGAAAAGAGTTATGAAAGTCAACGAAGCGAGTAAGGTGTGTAAGAACCGGGCCTTATACCGCACTGTTCACTCTGCCTACCCTGCAAGGGATTTGGCGTGAAGTTACGTATACATGTATGATGTAAAAATAATGATATGCCAATTCGAAATACACCCAACTAAAGGGAATCATTTAAAAGGATACTAGTCCTTTAAAAGAAAAACACAAAAATGAAACACCAACTGAACTATTGAATAGTTCCCAGACAAGTTTTTAAATCCGTGTCATTATGATCTACATCCAAACCTTTCAGACATAACATAACATAACTTCACGCCTTTTGTTACTCGAAGGTGTAGGCAGCGGCTGTTAAGCCTCGTCTCGCCGTTATGTTTAAGTCCCAAATGGAATAGGTGGCGAACCTATTGCCATACCGGGCACAAAGTTTGTCAATCATCGGTATTTATCACACATAACTTCCGAAAACAATTTCATTGGTGTGAGCCAGTATCTGGAATCGAACCCCGGACCTCTGGATCAGAAGCCGTGCGCTCGCCCACTGCGCCACCGAGACTTCACTTAAATCAAATGACTTCACATAAATTAAATGACAAATAAACTAAAAAAGAAACGTGAACACTAAAAGGAAAATCGATTTTTTTTAAACTGTTAAAAAAAAGATACGTCAAAATAAAAGTATTTTATTTAACACATTCAAGACAGCTAACATATAATTCATTGAGGTAAGCTTGTGGTAAGAACGTTGATTTTGGTAGGTTAGTATGAAATAAAAGTAATGCCACCGAAACCTTCTATGAATATTTGGTTGATGTATAAAATGTGTAAATAATATAGCATATATGACCCGGGAACTGCAGATCATGGTTAATTAAATGTGAGACAATAACTCAGCTCGGATGCCGTCACCGACTACATACAATTAATTTTACGTCATGCTTTTTTCAGGTCTTTAATTAATCGCTTTCGATGCAATTTGCAATTACACGTTTACAACTCAACATTCACTTTTTATAATTATTTAACATTTGGTTTTGGATATAGTCGCCGATATTACCGATGATTTTTTTTAAGTGAAGATTATGTTCTTTGGCGCTATGAAATGATATTACAGTTCCTATTTACATTTCTTTTTGCAAATTTGGAATAGGTGGCGAAATCTATTGTATTGCACCGGGAACATGTTGTCAGTCAGACATACGAAAAGTTATTGCCATTGGATTGGAACCATCATTCAAATTCATGACTTTTCGATTCAGAGGTGGAGATCTCCACCTCCAGATTAGGTATCTATATACCATTGAATAGCAATCTAAACAATAAAATATATGTCACATACTTAATAGAATGACAAAACAGAATAAAACTATAATTCTAATGATAAATTTTCAGGGTAAACAAAACTGTTTGCACAAATGAATGGCTTTTAAATGGGGCATTGACAATCGCTTTTATTCTGCGATCTCGGATAAGCGAGTGTATAGACTACAGACGCTCAGTTCTGTTCGCGTGATATGTCAGTAGTGAGGTGTCGGGGTATCTTCTGCTGATATCAACGTAGAGATTCTTATTATTTTTAAATAATTACAACATTTAAAAGTCAACGAAATGTGGGGTAAAACACGACTTTCAATTTTGCACAGTAAGAAATATGACATTATTGAAGTGATAGAATATTATTATCGTTTAGACAATATAGATTTCAAAATATATTCCAAAGCTTATCAAAATTCACAGATTGCGTGGGACAATCCCAGTACGTGTATTATAGAAGGTGGAATGTCCAGCGAAATAGTGAAAATGCAATACAAATATTACATGCATATTAGTATAATCAATTGTATTTTAGAGGTGAAAATTAAATTAATAACTCCAGTTAAAAAACTATGACAAATATGAAAATATGGATGATTAAGACGTATGGCGTGGTTGGTTGGTAGTTTGCTCTATAAGTATTTTTTTAGAATGGTGAGTATACGAGCAAGCGGTTTACCTGATGGCAAGCAAATAGCGCCGCTCATGAACACCTGCAACATAGATATTGCACAGTTGCGTTTTCGGTCTTTGTAGTCTCCGTGGTCGAGTAGTCGATCTCCTCGCTTTTGATTCAAAAGTATTGAGTTCGATTACAGGTTTAAACCAATGATTTATAGGAACCACCACGTCTACCCCTTTCGACATTGAAAGCGCGAAATAATCAATTCATTTAAGAAAAATACATTAGTCGATCAACACACTCGACACACTTAACTAAGAATTATCCTTATGGAGCTACTCCTTACAACAAACCAGGAAACTGTTTCACGTGAAATCCAACGATATTGCGGTTGCACTTGCAATGTACCTACTCGTACTATAGCTACTAATTATCACAACGGATCATCATCGCGCCATATAAATCATTGAAGCGTGTTTTCGACAATTTCCCTTAATTGGTTTCGTTTCCCAATCGGGTGGATTGTGATCTCACGATGTGTGGCCCCAGCCCTCACAGAATCAACATGGTGATCTCAGCGGCACTGACCAAGACACAACAAGTAATTAGCGCGCGAATAAGACCACACAGACCGACACCGCTGCTATTAACACAAACCACTGAGGCGCCTGTTCAACTTTCAACTTTGAGCTCTGGCTTTGGGTCTGGGTATATGAATAAAGACATTAATTCACACCATACAAATGATCTTTTCCTAAATATTTCTTAATCTGAGGTGATCTACGATGCATAGGAGTATGTTGGTATTTTTACCTCACGCTAGAGAATTCCTATGACTTTTTGACAGGCCTAATTTAAGGGCCTGTATATGGTGGAGTCTATTACCACAAAACAATTTAAAAAGTAAGAAAGGGCATGCTCCGATGGTTCGGACATGTAGAAAGAATGGTTGACGCAAGACTGACTAAGCAGATATACAATGCAAAAGCGGACGGATGTAGGAGTCGAGGACGGCCAAGACACACATTCCAAGACCAAATAGAACGTGTTCTGGAGGAAGGTGATGTTAAGAGCCTCAAAAACCGACGCGCGTGCATGAAAAGAGTTATGAAAGTCAACGAAGCGAGTGAGGTGTGTAAGAATCGTGCCCTATGGCGCTCTGTTCTCTCTGCCTACCCGCAAGGGATTTGGCGTGAAGTTATGTATGTGTATGTATGTAGATAGATAGATAGATAGATAACACTTTATTTGTACCATAAACAAAAAAAATCTTAAAACTATGAACATAGGTCTTATAACTATGAGTACAAATGGCGGCCTTATCACTATAAGCGATTTCTTCCAGGCAACCTAATTAATTTAAACTTTCTCAGGTAATAACTTCCGAAAGTCGTTGATGTCAGATGAATGTGCCAGGATTTCAGACCACATACCTCTAATTCAGAAGCAAAATACCGATTATAAATTAGATCATAATTTCAGGAACGCCAAACTAAAATTTTGGGAAATTTTCCACTGATATGTGTATTAAACTATATTTTTATTTCTCTAAAAAGAACACACATCCAAGTAGCTGACAATATGAGTCTTCTTATCATGACAATCGTAATATTGAGCTGAGCGCTTAAACATAACATTCGAAAGAAAATAATGATCACACACCTACCTCAGTATACTTTCAGTACATTAAAATAAGTAATTGAAAGAGAACAGCAGAGAGAACATCAAAGCGAACCCATTAGATGTAAATACGGTCCATCCCATAAACCACATGGGTTTTATAGTCACTAGTCTACTGCCATCGTGTTGTGTGAGGCCTGACATAAAACATGAAAGTTTGATGCCTGTATAAAATAGTTGAATGTTAAACCAAGACATGTACCACGACAGCACCAGTTCTGGGTGGTGGGTTTTGATTCCGTTATATTGTATGTTATGTCTCCAAAGGCAGGAGCCGTTATCAATACTATAAATAATATCAAATTGACAAAGCACACAATAATTTCTGGTATCTATATAAGGAATGACATTATGTGTTACCTGAATACAAGCGTGTAATTTTGTTATTTTATTGGACAGCAAAAATGAGATACGACTAGACTGGACTGGAGTATTGACAAACCAGACAAATTCGTAACATAGGGAGATATATGTGTACCGCTATTTTCGATGCGTTCAACTATGTAATTCGAATCAAAAGTCTTCTGGATAACCTAATGACTTCACTGATTTCTGTTGCAAGCTAACGCAGATTATTATCCTGGTACACAACCAATTACTGTTCTTAAATCTCTATATCGATTAGAAGATCAGGAAGTCACGAGTCTTAAAAACCCACTTGCTAGTACGATATCAGTTCTAAAAGTCCCGGAATCGTGAATTATGGCGCTCTGTTCTCTCGTCTATTACTCAGGGATTTGTCGTGAAGATATGTCGAATATTAAAAACTCATCCCGCACGTCGAAAATTACATAATTGACACCGCGATTATCAGTGAAAGTGAAGAATCGTCTCTTAACAAATGCTAATGTCCGGCCTAATGATAGATGGCGGTGTTAGTAGAAAGCTCGGGGATTATTATTTATGAACGTCCAAATCTATTGTTGGGCTCGTTGAGTGATTTACAATGAAAGCATAATTTGAGGATTTCAAAATCTTATTCTCAGCTTGATGTTCATGTTCATCACCTGCCATTTACATATTCGTACATAATATAATTTTGACTGACATTTTCTAGTAGAATTCATTAGGACAGCAATAATCCGATGTTTAATTAAAGTTAATTAATTATTTTGCTGGGAATTAAAATTTATGAAATTAAACTACCTAATAATAGCTAAGTGTTAATGGCGCTGAATACAAGGCGCGAGATTATTGACATAGTTACCGCTGGTCTCTTAATAACGTCCACGGTCGACGTATTCGCTTTTTATTAGTGCTTGTTTACCTTCGTTTCTCATAAAATTGATTTTGATACAATTTAAAAGCAACTTCTTCTAAAATAATTAGTCAAATAAAAAAAATATAATTGGGACCTAACAATTATTTTCGTTAAGTTGGGTATACCGTAAACTTTGCAATCGATTATCTAATTTTAAGAATTCAAATTTAGACTAAGTTACAAAAGCATTCTGCGAAAGAATAATCCTCTTTTATGAATATCTATTGAACTATAAATACGTAATTAACTATATTATAGGGATGTACATTGTACGTATTTTATATAAATCCATTTCAATAAGTTAACTTTATAATAAGGAACTATTGTATATCAATTCATTGCATCTCGTCGTTTCAATTGGCACTAACTCATACCTATACGAAAGGTGATTGCTTTCGGTCTAGTTTTTAGTTCCAATATGGATTTTAATTAAAATTTAATTAGTATTATCTTGTTTCTGTTTCGAATCTCCAAGCAGAAAATTAATTACAAGTAGGGTATAATTGGATTTCAAATAATCGGAACAGCTATAATACGAATCTAGTTTTGTGCTTAGAATTTTAAGTTTTATCAATAAAAACATAATAAAAATGTTCTCCTAATAAACTTAACAGAAAAGGTGATTAACTCTAAAAATTATAACGATGGGTCGCTAGTTTGCCGCGAGCCGCTTTTTTACGGTCAATCAATTGTTGATAGATTTTATTTTATTTTATTTATAGCCCAGCTTATTTTCTAAAAAATCTATGTGATTAAATTATTTTATTTTTAACTAGCCGACCCAGCGAACTTTGTTCCGCATCAAAGTAATAAATGAGTCAAATTTGGACGTTAAAAAGTTCAATTTGTGCTATTTATCGGCACGCGTTTTTCACATATTTTTTAAACTTCTTTTTTAAAATAACATTGAAACAACTTTTTAAGGATTATAGTTAGAACTTATTTTCTGTTGTTTAATATAGTAAGTTTTGAACATAATATACAAATCTAGTATTCTTAGTACAGGTAAATGCGTGTATTATGGAATCTTGCCAATAGATATCAATATACAGGGTGGCGCAATAGAACGTGCATATTGCATCATCTTTTTTTGCGGGGTAGAAGGGGCGTGGGCGGGGGGAGACCGATATCGTTGGGTAGCGCGGTTCATAAAGTTTTAGTCACTATGAGTCACTTCGACGGGAAGCGTCGCGCATTTTGCGTGCGCGCATTTTACGAAAACTCTCGTTCGTACGTAGTTGTCAGGCGACTATTTTGTTCTGAGTATGGTGTACGGCAAATTAGGGAGGCTCCGAGTGCTAATTTAATTAAAATCTGGATAAAGCGTTTTGAAGAGACTGGATCGACGTTTAAACCACACGCAAAAGGTCGTCCACGCACATCTAGGACCGAAGACAATATTGAGAGTGTTAAGCAGTCGGTACGAGAAGATCCACAAATGTCTACTCGCAAGAGATCGTCTGTCCTAAACATATCGCGACGAAGTTTGCAACGAATTTTAAACTTGGATCTTAAATTGCATCCATACAAGCTGCAATTAACTCAAGAATTGAAAGACTCTGACTTCATAGAACGGCTCACATTTGCTAATGAAATGCTCAATCGGTTTTCAAATTTTGAAAACATCCTTTTCTCTGATGAGGCACATTTTCATATGAATGGGTTCGTAAACCGCCAAAATTGTCGTTATTGGAATAGTGAAAATCCCAGACTCAAACATCAAAAACCGTTACATAGCCCTAAAGTGACAGTTTGGGCCGCAATATCTGCCAAAGGAATAATTGGTCCTTATTTTTTTGAAAACGCACGGGGGCAAAACATCACTGTTAATACCGAACGCTATGTTGCGATGTTGGAAGGTTTTTTGGCCCCAGAACTTGAAAATTCAAGAATAAAGAACTCTAGGACTTGGTTCCAACAAGACGGAGCTACCAGTCACACATCAAATGACTCCATGGCGGTTGTGAAGCAGATGTTCCCTGGCAAACTGATTTCGAAAAGAGGTGATATCCCATGGCCTCCGCGCAGTCCAGACTTGACGCCTCCTGACTTTTTTTTGTGGGGAAACCTCAAACACAAAGTCTACACCAATAATCCGAGAAACATCAGTCAGCTCAAGGAGAATATTCGTGGTGAAATGGCAGCAATCACACCAGCACTACTTAAGAAAGTTTTCGGTAATTTCCGTTTGCGGTTAGAGGAGTGCCAACGTAGAGAGGGTCATCATTTAGATGATGTTATTTTTAAAAAATAAACTTCAGTTATCACTTAATAATTGCTTAGTTTTATTTTAACTATACCTTTTGTATTTATTTTTTAATAATTATTTTAAAAATGCACGTTCTATTGCGCCACCCTGTATAATACACGCAGACGCATACAAACATGCATGGTCATAAATAGTCACAATAGGCTTGTTTCCACTAACAATGAATCGGATGGATTTGAGTATTCTATTTATTAAGATATACAGAATTGAAAAAAAAAACAAAAGAAGACTATCAAAATAAGTAAAAACATTGACAGCTTCCATAAACACACATGTTTGCAACGTTGTGACGTCATTCTAGACGCCATGATAGTCTGAAGTGTTTCTGTGCAGAAATTTGATTGTATTTTTAAAATGTAAATTTCGGCATAATATAAATATGAAGCTTCATATTTCTAACCATTTTTTTTAAATTTATTTAACAAGCCTACTAGGTACATTATAATAACCGTTATATTATTAAAATAGCTTGTAAAACCATTCGATTATTCATTTAACCACGTACAACCAACCAATCAGTTCAGACGTTCAGTCTACATATTTATAATAATGACTTCGTCTAAAAGTTCCTTAACCTTGCTAATCACTGACCGATCAATATACACCCGCTGGCAATACAACCATGTTTTACAAATGTAAGTATACCTACAGCCAAAAGAGCGAAATAGTGTTGTGACGTAACCGGGCCAATGACTCAGATGTTATTGGTTCAGCATTTGTAAAGCTAATGCGATTATCTAATATCGATTACTGACCTCCCACGCTCTGTCACACATATAACATGCATCAAAACTAAATAAATCTCGGTACACATTAACACTGGAATACAAACGTAGTGATGTAGGTGTAGTATCGATAATATCATCTACCGTTTGGTAATATCGATTCCCGGCTCGCCGTTCACCTGTCACTGTGACATGACTTTGTATTGTTTCGGAAATAATTGGGTAATATTTCAGGTAATTGTCGATAATATATATATTTTTTTTATATTTAAATATTGACATAATATGATTTAGTATTATGTCGATCGATCGGTTGGTCAGAAGGCCGGTCTCTTTTAACGAGTCTTATGTGATGATAATAATCGGGGTCAGTTATTTTACTCCAAATTGGTTGCCCTAGTAACTGCCGCACCAGAAAGGAAATAAAACTATCGTTGACTTAAGGGTAAGCAGTAAACATAACACCCTAAACTAATTGGTGGGTCGGTTTATGGGTTTCGTGCAACGGTGAAACTCACACATTGATCAAATATTTCTTCTTTCAACAATACCTTTAGGTACTGGAAGCGAAATTGGGACCTTCATGTATTTTCATTTATATAGCCAATAACTCATTTAGATATTATAACATAACATTACTTCACGTCTTTTTGGTAGACAGTGGCTGTTAAGCTTCGACTCGCCGATATCTCAAATGGAATAGGTGGCGAACATAGTATTGTCATACCGGGCACAAAGTTTTCAGTCATAGATATGTATCACACATAACATTTGAAAGTAATTTCGAAAAGTCATTGGTGTGAGCCAGGATCCGAACCCGCGACCTCTTGACATTAAAACCATAATATAACGATATTAAAACGTAGTACTTTTATATAGGAGAGGGGGACAAATGGGTCACCTGGAGGTATGTGGCTGGGGTCGCCCGTAGGAGAGTCACAATTGCACTAGTCACGAAATGTAGCATGAAACACTTTACGATTTTATGTCGGACGTAGTATTACACCGATCGAACCGCTGGATCTACTACTGTTAAACAACAATAATAAGCGTGTAGTATAAAAAAAAGTAAATAAAAGTTGAAGTTAAAGTTAAGATAAGTTTTAAAATAATACGCGATTACACGAGTCCCAGACTAAACACAATGTATATCGATAAACAAGACAAATAGAGAGGTCAACACTATCGCCCTTCCGGTGGAAGTGCATAGCGGGCCAGTCGTTCAAGAGTGAAAGCACACACATATATAAACTGCTTACCATCAAATTTATTGCAAACCATCATTTGTATAACAATGTTAGCCACGTTATTGCTTTCGGTTGAAGAATAATAGACATGGGTCAATTACGTATCATTTAGACAACATTTATCAACCCTAGAAAAGACGTGATATGAATATGATAAGTTTTTACAGCTTTATGTTTTTTCTAGCCGAAAATATCGGCAGCAGCTGTTGAGACTCAGTTAAGGGAGTCTAAATTTTTGGGACCCAAATATGTGGTGGAACCTAAAGCCAAACACCGTGTTATAAGTCATCGATATTTATCACACATAACTTCCGAAAAGAATTCCTATTCCTCATTAGTGAAAACCTGAATTTGACCCCAGAACTAGTGGTGTGCTCGAATACAGACAATCGAGTCTTATAAATATAACATACGATTTTTCTTGTTATAAATATTAATACAAAATGATTGAACATTATATCCGTGAGCTTTGGAGAAGATCCTATTTGAAATTTAATAAATACACGATAAGGCAAACACCTTTTACCCATAAATATAGTTATATATATTAGAAACTTGCATCTAAATATTCATCAATTGCTGTGTTATCGTGATTATTTACACATTATATTTAATTACAAGTGATAAATTTAAACACTTAAAATATCCTGCTTTCTACCAAGATTTCTATCTACAAAAATAATGTTAAACATATGTAAAAGAAACGCTTATACAATTTAATTATAGGATAAAGTCGGACTGAGATAAATGAAGATATTACAATACTTTTGTCAAGCTATTATTCACAATGGCGTTTCGATACAACCACCCAGTGTAGCTGTGTAATTACAATTGACATCTACATACCAAATCACTGGTATCCTTCACTTTCCGTCCGTCCGTAGATCACAGATAAAATATGGCGCAGTCACCCAAAATGGCAGACCGATTAAGACGTCTCTACCCAAGTAATGGCGGAACTCGAGAACAATAAGAATAAGAAGATAAATGTCTCGATTAAAATAATCGTATTGACCTTTAAATCAGCAGATCTGTCATCCCAATATCTCTATATATTGCATGATTGTAAAAATGACGTACGTCAAAATGCCATATAAGGTTTTGTTGTTGCGTTGACAGAAAAATTGGTAGTTTAAAGTCGGCCTATTGTTTGTACAAAGAGTGACTTATCGATGATTTCACTCGTCTCACTGATATTGGACGTCTGGCATGTGATTTATAATACCATGTTGGTAGCGAAAATTATTTCTCGGTCGGTGTCGAAATAAAAGTGAATTTGGGCGGTGGATTTGTCTGGCGGCAATTTGCAATGATGTTGGCTGGTGGCCTTGGTGCGAAATTAATTTACGTCGACGTACATTCAATATTTACATTATTAAAGTGATATCAATATTATATAACTATTTTTTAAAAATAAGGTAATCTGGTTCATCGTTTAGAATTCTATATATTCTAGAAAAAAATCTTAAATTCAAAGCTAACCCAAGAATAATTACCTAATCATATAGATCTAGATCTAAGAATTATTTTAGTTTTTATATGCACGTTAGACTTAAGGAATAAGCTGGTGAATACCTAACTACAGCGTTACAAAAAGTGTGAGCGGCCGAGGCGAACGAAAGATGAGAGGCAAATATAAAATACTGAAGATAAAAAAATTATAGTATAATATTTAAAAGAAAATTAATAAACTGTGAATACGTAAATAACGGTCACATAAGTGGACGCGTAGTGTAAATTTAAAAGCTTGGCTATACTACAGATTTGAGAACTTTCCGATAGCCGTAGTCTAGCCGTAGTAAATGCTAATGCTTTTAGTGTAATACTGTTATATAAAGAGCTTAAGATGAAGTTTTTATGAACTTAAACGAGGAATTAAAGATTAAATACTGAAAAAATATTTATTTCATGCGAACATTATCAAATTATGTAATGGAAGCGGGTACAGCCACCACTGACGCGGCACCAGATAACTCAATTTGCACGTCGAGGAATAAACGCAGGCACCGGCAAAATGGTGAAAATGTCATTTCATTAGCGACATTAATTAAATTATCTAAATGAAAAGATACAATTAAAGTACAAAATGAACAGTGGGTACAACGTACTTATTTATTAAATTAACTTTTTTATGGGAAAGGAATTAAAAGGTCATTCATGTCTGCAACACTGAGAGGGTCACATTTGCCAGCCTTTAAGATATTACAAGGAGGGGATTACAGGGAGGAGAAGATATATGTGGTGAGATGTGGATGGATACCACTCCCATCATACGAAACGAGGCATGACCCATTTCACGCCGATTTTCTGAGAGGTCATGGTATTTCGCAGTTTGTGACTATTTATATTATTGTCATTCATAAATCAAACTGTATGGCTCTACCAATTTTAAAGTCTTCAAAAACATATACACCTAATTACGCTATTAGTTTTTGGGAATTACGATGAGCCACATGGTGATGATTCCACTACACGGTCGATTTGCTTTACAAATTGTTTGAACCGAACTCTTTCTATTTGGAAGCACTTAACTCAGTAACAAATTGTTTAGAATAAGAACTCTATTTGTATAAAGCGACAGATGAAATAATTAAGCTTGTTTTATTTTGATGACGATCACGACTCTATTATAGTATAAACTAGTTGATCCGCGCGGACTTTGTTAATAAATAAGTAAATATTGGATTTATCACTTTTTCTTTACAACCTCACACATGAATTATAGATAAGAAGCACCCCTTGGAAAGCGACTTTTATTCTATGTAACGATAATGCAGATTTGTTCTTAAAAGGACGGGTATTTGTTTAGGTATTTGTTTAGGTATTTATTAAATATTTTTTGGTCCATTTGCTAAATCAACATCTATAAATTAAATGCAATTTCTGTGCACATACCATAAAACTGAACAAAGCTGAATCACATAGGAGTCGAGAAAATCTATGTACCACATGCTTTGCATGACCAAATTGAATGTTTTCCAGCGGAAGGTGATGACATAGAAATGACAAGTATCATAAAAGTCGAAGAAGCGGGAGAGATAGCTAGAATACTACTAGCGAAAATAAACGCAGAAAAAAAGTCGGTCAGCCAGTTCTAAAATTAGAATTCGAAAGAGCTTTTTCTTAGTAAAGGCAATTTAAAATGATTTTTGTACTTAATCTTTTTACTTTTGCATCTAAACTGGTTTTGCTGCCTTCAGTCTTAGTCATTGGATGAAAGCTAAAATTAACAGCTCAAAGCCTCACCACACTTATCTTATTTAACAGACGAGTTGAATGATAGACGCAATTACTTATGCTAATTCCAGTCATTAGGAATCATTACTAGGCACTAAACATAATTAGTTTATATCATTACGTCTCACAGATATATATCTGAGACGCATGTGTGAAAATTACGAAGGAAGTCAAGTCTGGACTGCTGTAATTTAAATTTTACTAACAGTATAATGACTTACTAACTATACCCTACTACCCTTGAACTAAATATAACCTTTCTTAATGTCATAATAAGCAACGATTTGTTTTGTTTGTAATGGATAAAGCTCCAAAAGTTGCACCACTAGAGAGTTAATTTCTCCAGAAGTAACATATTTTTTTGTTTGTAATTATTAAGGTTCCGCAGAAAATAAAACCTAAAATTGAATTTATCTTGATTATTCAAGTTAACGGAATGAGTCTCGAAAAGGCGAATTAATTATCCGGTCTACTAATAATAAAAATGTGATTGTAAAATAGTTATTTTGTTAAAACATATAACTTTATTACTTATTTAGTCCAGGTTCGCGACGACGTCGTTATCAAAAGATCATAATGATCTATAAAAGATTTATTCGACTTTGGGAATCGATAAAGCCTTATTACTCATATAGGTTAAAGGTCAAACAAATCTGCAAGTAGACTGTATGTTTGTCTGACCTAATTTCTGAAACGTATGAAACAGTTTTGATTTGATTTTTATATAATGAATATCTTAGGTTTAAGAAATTTTATTTATATTAAATAAATTTTCAGACTAAAGAAGACTTATTTATAAAATTGGTTCTCAAATACCTATCGCAATACGATAGCTAGACGTTTATTTGTATACGTCGTAGTATAATTGCACTTGTCTACACCTAATATTGAATTACACACTAAGTAGATAGTACACAAGCACATAAAACTAATTACCAATAAAGTAATATAAATTAATTGCAACAGGCCAGCGGTTAATATCTCATTAGAACAGGATGATGGAGAATAAATATTTATTAGTAACCGACTCCCACTTTCTCTTCAGAGAAAATTTCTATGGTGGAGAAAATGAACGAGACAACGAGGGATGTTCATAACATGTATTGTAAAAGCGAAAGTCAACATATGTTTGTAGGTCTGTTACTTGGTCACGCATAAACCTGGACCAATTTCAATGGATTCCCTCGTATGGAGGGCTATTTTATCAGGAAATTATATATTAATTTTCTTTGTAGAAAATATTAACTTAAATTTGCCAAAATTGTAATTTTTCCGAAATATACCATGACATTTTTGACATAGGTAGATCAAACACTCGTAAGGAATGGTGATAACCAGATTAGGGAATGTAAAATCGAGAGATAGGAGCAAAAAAAAAATTCATTTGGTGAACCTATTTTTTCGCACCTATAAAATGAACAAAGCGGAGTTGCTCTTTGTCTAAAAACTTTTGTTAGCAAAATTATTATTAAACAAAGGTAGGAGAGGTACTAGGTACTATTATACTCCAATCCCTTAAAATTAAATTCCCAGTGGCCTCGTCCGTTACGTTTTAATGTTTATCCACATGTACTTAGTATTTTTGGATTTAATAGCACCATCTATCGGGATATTTGTAAACATTTTACCAACTGCACGTCTAGTATTGCAGTTCTAAGCACGAGCCGAACAAATAAAAGCCCCACAATTGCTATTTCTCAACACAAAATGTTATGTTAATATTGAGGAAATCTTAATAACGACCGGCAAATTTCTCTTATCTGCAAATTTTACGATACTATCTTATGCAATATTAATGACCCGTACGCTGTACCCTAAAATTATACTCAAAAGTTTTATGGGTTCAAATACTAGGGTTGATACTTTAGCCATAAAAATGGTTTGCTAAATGTATTCAACCAAAGGCATTTCTGAAACCTATTCGGATATTATATGTAAAAACTGAAGATGACAATCAATTCGATTTTGCTGCAAATATGTGAAGTTACGACTAACGACAACTGTAAATGTAAACTGACGGGACAAGTGGCTTTGACACAAGTCATCTAATTAATACTTGTTTCACGAAGTATTTATTTACACAGGAGACCGAACTCAGATCTTAGTTCTCATTTCTGCCACTGTCTGCGCTAGAATTTAGGACGTACCGAAGATTATGTACTTACTTCGTGTTTACTATTAAAGAGAGCTGTCAACAGCAAGGACAGCAACAAACATCCCGCGTAAGGATTAACGTCGAAAATACTTTCCCCTAAATGGGGACCATTCGTTCAAATTCATTTCATTATACTTGGTGTTATTTTCTATAAAACATGTTTTGCCATGATAGGCGTTACAAATATTAAATCCTATATCGTTATCTATACTTCGTGACTTGGTTAATCACTCAGGGATAGGTATAATTAATCAACATAATGATATTGTTAATGTACAGTAATGACTAGTGTCTGCTTCGGCTTCGGTAACCTTCTGCTTGGGGCCCTCTTCGGCCAAAAATCCGGCATGGGTCCCCCATGGAAAAGTCTCGCCGAAGGTCCGAACTGTTACAAAATTCTGAGTGACTCACGGACCGGACTGCACTTAGTTCAGTGTTTTGTTTCGAATGTTTGTTTGTCAATTAAATTGTGATACATGGTGAGATAGGGATGGCGTTGTAAATGGGGAGGCGAGGGGAGAGAGGAAGGGGTAGGGCCTGCGGATACCTCTCTCGCCGAGAGAAAAGCGGCATGAGCCACTTAACGCCGATATTCTTCTTTAGCTGTGGATAATATTTAACAAATGTATGAAATAATTACTAACAGTTTTTAAACCCTCGACTTCGGCTTCGGCCGAAAGTTGTGGAGATTGCCGATTAATTAATTGGCTTCGGCTTCAGCCAAAAATAGACATTCGGTCGGGCACTAGTAATGACTGCTCATTGGTAGAATTCAGCGTTAAGGTTATTTGTAGTTTTAGAAAATCGATATCGTCAAACACTATATAAACAATCTTGTAACCGAAAGATATGAGGCCATATTTATCTTAATATATAATTGTAGATTCTGTAGATCTCAACCCTACCTTAATAATTACAAATGATAGCCTTTGTTCAATATTACAGTCGATTATAAATTCGATACACCGATTAAACCGTTTACTGTGAAATAGGAAATCATTAAGTAAATTTCCTTTGATTTTCATAATGTATTAGCAAATATTTAATTTTTAACTTGATTTTTTATATGCCATCTTTGCACCCTGATTTAACTATTGATTTCATTTTCACCTAACTTATTAAGATTAACAATACATAATGATTGTCTTGTCATTTCACAGGCCCAGCGTGCACACATTTCTAAGCAAATTAAAAATTAACGATAGGTATTAATTTGTACAATTTAACCCAAATCAAATCAACTTATCAAAAGTAAAAGAAGTTTAAATAATTGTCTTAATTGGAGTTTATATTTAGATCATCGACTAGGAAGTGAAGACGTAACACTTACGGCGTGTTTTGATCGTTGAACGGTGTCATCAAAGGGACGGGACGTCTGCACGAGAACTAACGATTCTTACATCTCGTATTGCGTAAAAACTGGCCGCGGGATGTTTACAAACATACCGCTATCGTGCACTAATTTATTAGCGACCAAGTGGATGCTCCTCACGACCCACTCCGTCACCTAAATACCATATCAAACACAAGCGGTTACCGTTTGTCTATCAGTGAATATTAAAAAAAAAATTCTTGATAGAGGAAGTAATCTATACTTATATTATAAAGCGGAAGAGTTTGTTTGTTTGTTTGTTTGTTTGTTTGTTTGAACGCGCTAATCTCAGAAACCACCAGTCCGATTTTAAAAATTCTTTCAGTGGTATATAGTCCATTTATCGAGGAAGGCTTTAGGCTATATTATATTTTCAAATTAATTAGGGATCCTTACTATAAGTCCAATAATGTAACCCAAGGTGTAAGAAAATGACTCGAAAATAATTCTTACATCGTGAACGCTGCGAAAACTATTGATTCTAGAATAAAACAATGTACTACACTTTTACAGAACATAAATTTGTCTATAAAAAAGTCCGCGATGGCATATGTCTAACTATTGTAGTTATCTCACAATAAGTGTTTTTTGAGTTTTTTAAAATAATTAAATTGATGTTATAAAAATGCTTTATTTTGTACCTTGAATTTAACTTTCCTGAAAATAAATTACTTCAATATAAAGACAGATTCAATACCTTTCTAGAACTGTTTGAATAATTCAATTCGGACATTTAATTCCAAAGATATCGCAAAATACAAAATGTAAGTATTCATTTCATAGGAAAATATTTAGTTACACTGATGATGTATCCGACTCGGACAGCTCGGACCGCGACAGCTAGCAGGTAGATTTTTTTACGTTTGTTTCTTGCTAAAAGGTACCGGTGGTCCAGTTGTCGAGAACCCCACTTCTGTATAAAGTAGTCGCGGGTTCGAGTTCTGGCTCACAGCAATGACTTTTTGAAATTGTTTTCTGAAGTTATGTGTATTTAGATATCGATGACTATAAACTTTGTGCCTGGTATGGCAGTAAGTTTGCCACCTATTCCATTTGGGGTGAAAACATAGTGGTGAAACGAGGTTTAACAGCCGCTGCCTACACCTTCGAGTAGAAAAGGCGTGAAGTTATGTTTTGTTGTTGTTTCTCTCTTTGTCATCATATCGCTCAATACTTTAATCAGAATTTAAAATTTAAAAAAGTCTCGGTGGCGCAGTGGGCGAGCGCACGGCCTCTGATCCAGAGGTCCGGGGTTCGATTCCAGACACTGGCTCACACCAATGACTTTTCGAAATTGTTTTCGGAAGTTATGTGTGATAAATATCGATGACTGACAAACTTTGTGCCCGATATGGCAATAGGTTCGCCACCTATTCCATTTGGGACGTAAACATAATGGCGAGACGAGTCTTAACAGCCGCTGCCTACACCTCCGGGTAACAAAAGGCGTGAAGTTATGTTTAGTTTAAAATTTGTAGTATTTAATCGTATTTTGTGGTATTTTTATTTATAAAAGTTACTAGCTTTTACCCGCGGCTTCGCTCGCATTAAATCCATTAAATAGATATCAAAGATCATTACTATAGAAGTTAACCAATATGATAACTCTGTTTTATTGCTTGGCTGGAATCATTAGGTTTTAAAATTACTACTTACAATGACGTTTAAAAAACTAACAACATTTTTTTAAGGTAAAATATATAATACACGGTAATACAAAAATAAATAATTTTGGACTGTAACAATTTTATAAGAGTATGTAGGATATTGTTGTAGACTATTTTATAAGTTTTTCCTTCGGGTTCAAAAATATGTAAATTACTTTAAAGAATATGTGTACAAAGTTTCATGGTGATCGATTGAGTAGTTATCGCGTGAAAGCACGCAAACAAACTTACATTCACATTTATATTTTACTAGCTGACCCGGCAAACGTTATCTTACCAAAAAATTAAATTTAAAAAATAGGGGTTGTTCGTAGGGGGTTGCAAATTCTCAGACTTACCCGATATGCATACAAAATTTCATGAGAATCGGTCAAGCCGTTTCGAAGGAGTATGGGAAAATTGTGACACGAGAATTTTATATATTAGAAGTAGGATAGGATAGGAATTAGGTTACATTTTTATTGTATAAGGGGCAAACGAGCAGGCTTATGATAGTTACAAACGCCGCCCATGGCCACCTCATCACATGCAGTGTTACAGTTGAGTTGCCGGCGCTTACAATGGGATATGAGTGGGGTCGGGAGTGGGTTTCGGTAGGGGAGGGGAAAAGGGATTGGGCCTCCGAACACCTCTCTCAGCGAGTGAAACGCGGCTAAGGCCACTTTTCAGCGATAATCTGAGAGGTCGTGGTATTCCACGGGTCGAGCCGGCCCATTCATGCAGCGAACACTGCGTGACTTTACCACTGACAAGGTGTGACTGATGTGACTGATTTATAATACATTCTAGATATATGTAATAAACTTTACATTTTTAAGATCGTGATATCTTTTAAAATGTAGTAAATTTATATCGATAAGCTTAATCGCTAAACCGACATCATTTGACTTATAAAAAAAAACACTCACTGTGAGTTAGCTACCCCGGTTTGAACATATGGTGGCCCGTTTTTTTCGTTGAAGTCAACAATAGTGACCATATAAAAAAAGTTGTTTATGTTGTATTAAAAAAAACTAAAGGTTGAGCAAAAACTTGGGACAAGTTCATTGCTATATTCATTGTTTATAAGTGGCATTGCTAATAAAGCTTTCTTTGAAGTTGTAAATAATATCAATGTCTTGGTTGTCAGTACGCTAATACATACTAGCTAAGCGAGTGACACGTGTAATAATCGTGCCTTATGGCACTTTGTTCTCTCTGCCTACCCCGCAAGGGATCTGGCCTGAAGTTATGTATGTATGTATCAAGAACTTGAATTGAAATAAATATTAGTGTTAGATAGTCCATTTATGATGAAAGCTTTGGGGTATTAATATGATTGCGGCAATAATCTTTTGAGTGGAAAATGTATAAAATATGGCGGTACGAAGTTCGCGCGGTCTGCTAGTATGTTATAATTTTATAAATACAAGCCAAGATGTTAAAGGACTATTAAGATCTTTTATAGACTGACAACATCCATCTAATCTGTATTAATATATAATCTAAATGATAACAAATTTGACTTTCGACTTTACAAAGGTAAAGTCACGCAGCCCGATGCATGAATGGTCCGGCCGGATGGACCGTTGAAATGCTGCAACCTCTCGGAATATTGACGGAATGTGACCCAAGCCTCACTACATTGTACGATCTGATTTTATTAGTTCAAACATTAGCTACAATTACTCAAGCCTTTGTTTAAAATTACAGTGCGGTCAGTCACAATATTTCAATATGCAATTGTTGTAAATTTTCTTATAAACAGATACATAGAATCCCACAAATCAATGGTACCAGTCAGTAAAATATAACATATAACGAGCCATTCCAAAACCTGTAGTAGTATGTAGTACCTATGAGTAATCTGATGGGTCAACATATTACGTGGCCTGATCAAACTATTGGTGTCAAACCAGTTGTAAACTGTCACTCGACTAATATTTTATTGCTCTCTGTCTAACGTTTTAGTTTCACCCATTAAAGTCTGTTCAATGTTCATGCACAGCATCAAATAACATCTATATCATATAATAAATACACACATATATATATATATATATATATATATATATATATTTAAATCGCCAAAGACTTGTTGCGTCTTTTCAAAGTCGAATCCTATGGCGTCTCCCATTTCCAATGACTTTTTAATTGTTATTAGTGCGAATATAGTTACTTTGCTGTCATGTGAATTTGGTTGTCGACAGGAGATTTTATTTTAGTACGAAAATTAGATATTCAATTTGAAATAATTCTCGGTGGTTTTTTGCGTCCCTTCTCGATGGAAATCATGTAACACATTGTATATTTTTGTATTCGTTCCATGCATTTAATAGTTTTTCCTACATCTATCTAAATATATGGATACATTGATACCGTATACTGTAACTGTATTATTTCCATGCATTATACTAATTAAATGACTCTTTACTATATTTGAGATTAAATCGGTACCGTATATTATTTTTTGTATGTACGCCGTAATCTGTTAGGTTTGTTGCATCCTCATAACCTTATATCGATACATACATAGGCATATAATAAATTCATTGTGTGTCGTAGTCTTTGTCTACCCCAATGGAGGACAGGAGTGACGATATAGACGAATAGAAGTCGATTAAAATAAAATACCTATTTATATAACTTGCGAGTACATAATAAATAAAGAACTAATGCAGGGAAAGAAAAGCCAATAAAATCGTAAATAAACAACCGAAATAAACAAAAGCGAGCAACTGCGTAGAGAAAGAAAAACTAAACGGACTAATACGATGAAGAATTATATAGCAAAAACAGGAGTTATAAGAAAAGCACTGAAAGATCTAAATCACACAAAGAATTGGATACCTAGTATGAAAAATAAAGACGGTAAAAGCACAGCAAAAAGACCCGATATACTAAAAGTTGCCACAGAATTCTTTAGGAGGCTATATCTAAGCCAAAGTGTAGAAGAAACTGAAAACGATTATGATGAGTCAGTCAATGTAGTAAAAGTACCTGAAATACTAAAAGATGAAAAAATTAAAGAAATCAACACACAAAAGCTTCCGGATCAGATCGCATTACAAATGAATTACTGGAAGCCACGTTACCAGTGATAGCGCCAAAACTTACAGAATTATTTAATGAAATTATCAAAACGGGAAGATTCCTGAGGATTAGATTAAATCAACCATCATACTATTGCATAAGAAAGGTGAGAAACAAAACTTAGCAAACTATAGGCCAATTAGCTTAATGTCTAATATTTACAAGATATTTTCTAAAATAATTTTGTCAAAAATTACCAACACACTCGAAAAAAATCAACCCAAAGAACAAGCTGGATTTCGTCGCAATTCTTTAACCATAGACCATATCCACACCCTTAGACAAATATTACAAAAATATAAAGAATATAACAAGATCTACTATCTGAGGTTTGTTGATTTTAACAAAGAATTTGACACACTGGAGCATAGTTATATCTGGGATGCATTAAAATCACATAGGGTACAACCAAAATACATTCGTTTACTCCATAATATATATACTAAGAGTACTGCGCAATTGAAGCTAGAAGCTCTTGGTGAAGAATTCCCTATTAAAAGCGGAGTGCGTCAAGGAGACCCTATCTCATCAAAATTATTCTCAGCTGTCTTGGAAAAGCACAAACCTACGTTAATATTGAGCAAATAGAGTACGTTCACGAATACATATATTTGGGACACTTAGTATCTCCTGAAGACTGCATGAAAAAGGAAATAGAAAGACTAATAACTATTACGTGGAAACGATATTGGTCTCTAAGCGAAGTAATAAAGAACAATAAAAGGTCGATCAAGGAAAAAAGAAAAGTATATGATATGCGAGTACTTATGAGACATTAAAAACAAGTTTTCGCTATATTACATAGATTAATAAGGATATGATATTTAGCTTAATGTGGGAGCATTTTATTTATGTGAGCGGGTTTCATCTGAATTTATGTATGAACACAAAATAAAACAATTGTTTCGATAGTAAGTATTGTTTACAAATCAAGTAGGTATATTAAGAAACCCATAGTCATAACAATAAAAGTGTCGGAAAAGGAATGAAAGTAGGAGTATGATCGATTTTGTGATTCTACAATAGGCTCAAAAGTAAAGTAGTAGTTAACAGGACCTATCGTGGCGTCAGTGTGGGAACAGATCACTATTTCGTGGTAAATCGAATTAGGGACGTTTTTTTTTATGGGATTGGAGGGCAAACGAGCAGGCGTGTCACCTGATAGTAAGCAACAAACAAAGTGTTTAAAGCCTGGCGTCACTGGAACAAAATGCCGACTACGAGCCTTTGCCGAATAAAAGTTGAAAGATTGACTGACATAGACGTACGAACGGAATATTAGGGGGAAATGGTAGAAAGTATAAATCATGTATGGGATGTTTCATATGCGGGAGGAATGAATGATATCTGGGAGGTTGTAAAAGGCAGTATGGTTGGAGCAGCTGCCAAAGTATGTGGAGTGGTAAATAGAAAGAAAGGACGGTCGTTGGATGAATGTTGGTAGGATGCAGAAGTTAAGAAAGTAGTGGAGTGTAAGAAAAAGAAGTGGTTGGATGGACTAGCCATCAAAGCGAAAGGTAATGAAAGGTAAACACAGAACGTATACCATATAGTAAAAATGTGTGTATGCGGAAGCAAAAAAGAGAGCTAAAATTGTGGTACAGGAAAAGAAGAAGTGTATGAAAGAGAAGTTTGACAGAAAGATGTCTGAAAATTTCAGAGCCAATTTAAAACTGTTCTGGAAGCAGGTTAAATTGGCTCGAGGAGGTTCAAGCTCATCTGAGTTGGACGTTATAAGAGATAAAGATAGATGAGTGTTGAGTAACGAAAGAGATGTTCTGCATCGTTGGAAAAGTCACTTTGAGGAACTTTTTGAGTGTAGTCAGGGACATCCTCACAATAATAAGCCAGAAAACTTCCCAACTTCCACTCACTCACAAAACGATGCAGATCAGGAAATTATGGAAGATGAAATAATGGATGCGATTAAAAGTACAAAATTAGGTAAGTCTGCAGAGTATAACAGGGTAACTACCGAGATGCTGGAAAGTGGCAAGGGAGTGGAGTTGTAAGAATGTTGCGACTACTTTTTAATATGTGTTGGCGAGATGGCTGTGTTCTAGATGACTGGACTAAAGCAGTCATCAGCAGCAGCAGCAGCAGCAGTACTTGCAAAAGGGAAAGGGGTCGCGACAAGATTGCAAAAACTACCGAGGCATTAGTTTTCTCAGTGTTGTAGGTAAATTGTATGCAAGGATTCTTATTGTAAGAGTGACGAATGTAACTGATGAGAAATTGTGGGATGTACAAGCGGAATTTAGGAGAGGACGCGGGTGCATCGATCAGATCTTCTCTTTGAGAACTATATCTGAAAAGTATCTAGCTAAGTCTAAAAAAGTATTCTGTGCTTTTATAGCTCTAAAGAAGGCTAACGATCGTGTACCCAAGAATGAATCATGGTCAACACTGTCTAGTACATATGAAGTTGAGGAGCGCCTTGTGCGGTCGAGAATTCTAGAGTCTGTATCAGGGTGAATATATGTGTGTTGCACTATATGTGTTGCAGGTGTCCATGGGCGGCGCTGGTCACTTACCAGGTGACACGTCTGCTCGTTTGCCCTCCTACCCATAAAAATAAAAAATAAAATAAAAAGATAGCCTCGCATGCCCTTCTAGTATTCTGTAACCATATATTGTATCTTACTTGTATATGTATAATACAATATTTATACCACAAGCATCATTACGTCCGCGCTGGCCGGCAAAAAATATAAAAAATAACATGCCACTTGTATACCGCGTGCGAACTCCGCCCCCTCACCTCTGTCACGCCCTCGTCTCTTCTGAGGCGATGTCCTTGACATCACCTCAGAAGAGACGAGATGTGACGCAATTAAATCACAAATTAGAATTGATAAAAACTTTTATTGTATACAGAAGCCACATTATCGGGGTGTTAGACGTAGACAAAATATCGAATATACGCCACTGATATACGGCGCACAAGAGCGCCCTCCAAAATTCGCGCGCCAAACGGCGGAACTAAGAAATACGCCGAAAAGCACTCCGGTGACAAAACAACGTCCACGCCAATATTTCACCCAGTCATTGTACTAACCTTGACAATGCTTCTGGCTGAATTTGAGGGTTGGTCAATCTTGCGTCCGTATACAGGATGCAACAAGTCACTCGGACGCAACATCATCGGTAAAAATCGCCATATAGGACGTAAAATCGACTTCGCGATGTAAATATATATATATATATATATATATATATATATATATATATATATATATATATAAATATGTTATTTGTAATTAATTGTAAACGCAAAGAAAATGTGAAATAGGAGAGCAAACAGGGCCGTTCATCTGCAACACCGAGAAGATAACAGTAGCATTTAAGATATGATAATCTGGAGGAAGGGAGTGGGTCTCCCGACACCATGTAAAGCGCAGCTAATTTACGTGACACGATTGAGTCGACCCATTCCTCAAATGTTTTGTTACACAATCTCAAGTCGAGATAATAGTTCCACGTTAATGTTATTTAAACAAAAGTCTTAGAGATAAATATGTAAAACTCTGTTAGTTAATAATATCAATATTTCTTTCTATACATAGGTCGCGCGATAAGACCTTGATGCATTCCTGTGAGTTAATAGTTCAACTTGATTAAGTTGTTTTAATTTGATGATATTAGTCTGATTTTAGTATTAACTTTTGTCATTAGATGGTGTTGATTCAAATTACAAATATAGGATGTACATCTAATAATAAAAGTTCATAATAAATAAAGATATATTTGTGAGTCAGTGAGGGTAGTTGAACGGTTAGTAGATATCTCAACTGATGACATTTTTAAATAAGTTTATAGTAAATGAATGTATGACTAAGCTGTTTGTCTAAAAAATCTATACTTAAATTTCGCGACAAGATACGTAACTTATCTGTTAATATTCTAAAAACTCATTCAACTAAGTTGCTAGTAGCATGCCAATAAAATTATTATTTACTTTTTATGTATTATATTCATTTAAAGAAGAAGCCAGTTTTATTTAGACGTCGTAACCGAACGCAACATTGTATACAAATGTCATAACGCAAAATAGTTGCATAAACTTTTATGAACAATAAAATGCAGAGGCACATTTATAATATCAAATATTATAATCATAATTTACATAATCGTTGTAGGTTATTACTATCAAAACCGTTATCAGATAGATAATAACTCCATTCAGACCTGAACTTTCGAATCATTAGATACCTCTTAGAATGTCCAAGTATCGTGACTACTTAGACAAGACCATTAAGAATCCGTTGTAAAACATTAAACATACAGATAAACTCGGCCCGGTAGTGTTCGGATGACTGAACTTGATTATCAGGACCTATCTAGATAGAGGCTGTATGTCGCAGAGACTTCGTCTGTGAAAGCCGCAGTGCACAAAACGGTTGCAGTAATTTCCACCACTAAATATAAACCGCAAAATGAGTTTTGGTTCATCATTTAGAAAGTGTTCGTGAATAGAGAACTGAATTGAGGTTTCAGGAGACTTTCCCTTTGAAAATATAGTCATTATGCACTTATTTGAGAGAGTTTAATGGACTGTATAAGAGTTGCGTGCAGTTGTATAAGGTTTGTGGAGTTATGATATTATATACTTTGACGAGCCTTTGTAGTGCATTAGTATAGCTACCGACTGCAGAATCTAGGTAAGCAGGTTCAATCTCCACCCGAGAACAAATATTTGTGACAAGTATGAACGTGTTTCTATGTATTGTAATGTATGTATGTATTTACAAAAAAAAAGTATATCTGTATTCAAATCCGTTATCTAGTATCCATAGCACAAGCATTTAGTTTCTTAGTCTAGAACGAGAGGGCGCTGTGTGTATTCTTCAAGATATTGTTATTATTGTACGTCTTCCTTTTAAGTAAACTAAGTTTTCTAGGATCGATTGAGATTTATCAAAATACATCGATTTTTAGAATAAACGATACCTTATTCTAAGCAATTAAAGAATTAAAAACCAACGAGTATTTGGATTTGTGTGTATTGCGAATTATGGTTTATTATAGATTTCGCCAAAGAGTTGTAATTTGCAAGATTATTTCTGTTAATTTTTACACATTACCTCCTTAATTTTTCACTCGCCCATGGTGATCTTAAATATGATGTTGTAAGAAGTTTCAAAAGCTCTACATACCTGTGGACAATGTAAGAAATGGTTAATTGCTATAATTAAAGTTAAAGTACTATGAACCACAAGATTGTGTGTATACTATTATCTACAAGTTCCTTATTATTTTGATACTAAGGAACTTATATTATGGTCTCGGTGGCCCAGTGGTCCAGCACCTCAATTCTGAATCAAGTACTCACGGGTACAAATTCTGGCTCACTCCAATGACTTAAATAACTTAACACATAACTTTCGAAATTATTTTCGAAACTTATGTGTGAGAAATATTGATTACTAAAAGATTTGTACCCGGTATGGTAATAGGTTCTCTAAATATTCCATTTGAGATTTAAGCTTAACAGTGACTGTTAATCCTCGACTCGTTATCTTATGTGCCTTCGGGTAGAAAGAGGGGTGAAGTTATATTATGTTATGTTTTAAAAGTAGATGGCGTGATTTTTAATTTAAACTTACACGCATGTATCTTGGATGTATAAGTGACCATAACTTTTTCTTTTGAGTTAATTTATCACTTCAGGAAAACATATCTGTGTGTTGAGTGATTTCGGAGGTTCCCGCTTTACCTTTGATGCATCTCCAAGATGTAGGAAACATCGTATGTAAAGTTAAAAATAAATATACGTGTATTCACTATCATGAGTAATGAAGAAGCCTCATTGTTTATTGGTAAAACCAGTACAAATAATTATGAAGGGAGTGATGTATGTGTGTCCTTGTTGTATGTATTATATTATACTAGTTAACCCAGCGAACTTTGTTTCGCCTCAGCAGCCATTGTGGTCTTTTTTGTAGACCTTTTGAAAAAGTCACTTTTCTCTTAGGGTTCAGCGTTCAAAGTGCTAAATCTGGAAAATTATCTCTTTTTCCTGCATTATACATGAATTATAACTATTCCGTTGACACCCTCTATATAGTAAAGAAACCACATCGAAATCCGTTGCATAGTTTCAAAGATCTTAGCATATAAGCAGACAGAGCAAAGCGACTTTGCTTTATAGGAGCTGTGTAATGATATATGCACATTGTATGTATTATACTGATATCTGTCTAGTCATCGTAATACAAACACCGAGTAGCTAAACTTGGAAAACTAGAGGGCGCTGTGTGTATTGGACACAAAAACATTATTACATATTGGTTACAATATGTGCGCATAATAATATATCATTAAAACAATTATAATTCTTGTTTATTCTTTAAATTCTATATATAACATAATAAATTTAGTTACGCAATTAAAATTGTAATCACATAGATACGTTGTATATATATAGTGACCAGGAAATAATACAGTTATTTATTATATGATCGGCCTTAGTTTTAGATATAGATACAACGGTAACTTCGATGGGTTAATAGCGTTGTAATATTATTATGGAGACTAACGTTGTCACGTTATTCGTAATAATCGTAGTATTGTTTTTTTTTTTGTTTTATTAAATTTCAGAACTTAACTACACTCCTTTTTCTACCCGAAGGTGTAGACATCGGCTGTTAAGCCTCGTCTTAACGAGGCTTAAGGCCTTAAACCGTTAAGTTTACGTCCCACATGGTGGCGAACCTATTGTCATAACGGGCACAAAATTTTCAGTCATCGGTATTTATCACACATAACTTTCGAAAATAATTTTGAAAAGTCATTGGTGTGACCCAAGATTTGAACCCGCGACTTCTTGGTAAATTACAGTTATTTATAATAAACGATATATATTGGGATAATGTTTTTATTAAAATCTTTGATTGAGTACATCAGAATGTTCAGGTTGTACCACCAACAAGAACCTCATGCTGCAACGACATTTGAGACTCATCGCAAATAGCTACCCAATTAATATTATTTGACGGGCCTCGTGGTGCATTGCCAAACCTACTCACTGCAGGATCGAGGTTGACGAGTTCGATCCCCACCCGAGCACAAATATTTGTGACAAGCATAAATGTTTGTATTTTTTTTCTATCTATTATAAGAATGTATTTACAACTAAAAAAGTTTTCATAACACAAACATTAAGTTGCTTAGCTGGGAACTAGAGGGCACTGCGTGTACTGAGTCCAAGATATTATTATTACTATATCAATGAAATTAATTGTTTAATCAAATTAAATTGTCTTCAGGAATATACTGAAAGTCTTATAAATTAAATATTGACTTATCTTAAAAACTGGAGTATTTCACAAAGATTAATTATTTCCTGACAGAATTAATCTCTGCGGTTGTTCTCTATCTTTAGCCACAGCGGACTATGTTTTATTCCTAACATCGCACATTTAAAAAAAAGTCTATGAAACCAATAACCGCGAATTAGAAGTATGGAAAATTTTGAAAACATTAATATTAATTTATTATGCAGTTTCATGATAAAAAATCGAGTAAACAGGATAAGCTTGATCCGCCCGGATGTATTGTAAACGATAAGTCGATAACAATTGCACAATTAAAAATCAATTAGTTTATTATTGTTATATGTATTTGTAAAAACACAGTGTTAGAGCTACGCTGTTCGTTGTGTGAATGTGCCGGCCACTCAGAATATCGACGTTAAGTGG
Organism: Euproctis similis; assembly: GCA_905147225.2. Taxonomy (NCBI): domain Eukaryota; kingdom Metazoa; phylum Arthropoda; class Insecta; order Lepidoptera; family Erebidae; genus Euproctis; species Euproctis similis. Next base: position 17,553,002 of record LR990116.1, read on the forward strand.
CTCAAGCCACGTTTCGCTCCGTATCCGAAGACCCATCTTAATATTCCATCTTAAGGGCCGGCAACTGTGTGAATATATTGATATTACGTCACATCTTTATGTGGGCCTATTTAATATTTTGTTATATGGATTATTTCTACGAATGTTAGACCAGGTAAACAGACAACGGTCAAAGAAACAGTCAAAATCAGCACGTACAAAAAAATCTATGAATATGTATTTAAATACACTATAATAATATACTTTATTTTTATGAGAGATCTGAGTGATAATATTTAACACAACCAATCACCATTACACACAATATCGCGGGAATCTCATACGCACACAAATAAATTATTTATCGTATGCAAAAAGGATTTATTTTTTCAATTATACAGTCATTTTTTTTATATATTTACGACTGTTGTGTTGTGACTTATAAGTAACGTAACGTAAATATATTTTAATTTCATCAAGATATTAACTATAATAAGCCTGTGGTTGGTTGGTTTTGGGGTTTAATTAAAATTTTATTAAAACCAAATATAGTACGGCGCGAAGGAAGATTGAGATTTAATTAAAAGTTGAACAGATTTAATAATTTATTCTGGTATAAAAATTCACCTTTTACATTTTATTAATATTATATTTTATTAATAAACTTAGACTTAAGGTTTTTATAATTAAATGGATAAACTGTTTGATGAGCTCGTTAAAAGTTAGTACTCCCTTGCGGGGTAGGCAGAGAGAACGAAGCGCCATAAGGCACGATTCTTACACACCTCACTCGCTTCGTTGACTTTCATAACTCTTTGGTCTTCATAACACGTTCTATTTGGTCATGGAATGTGTGTCTTGGCCGTTCTCGACCCCTACATCCATCTGCTTTTGTATTGTAAAACTGCTTAGACAATCTTGCATCATCCATCCTTTCTCCATGTCCGAACCATCGGAGCATGCCCTTTTTTACTTTTACACCAACAATCTCTTTCGATTTGACTTCCTTCCTAACAACCTTGTTTTCGACGCGGTCCGCGAGGGTCACTCCGCAGATTTTGCGCTGTGCCCTCATTTCAACCGCGTTTATCCTACTTTCATTATATGATAATGGTATTATTAGAAATATTATGTTATCATGAATCGTTCCAAAATGTCTGCGTGTTTAATTTGAACACCAACTTACAAATAGTTCTCGGTTGATGAAAGTATTCGTTGGTCAGTAGTGCGTCGTGACAGACAGATCATAAAGGATATGCAATATGCATAGCTAACATTCATAGGAACAAACTCGCTTTCACTTCTTCAAACACTACGTAAAGTTACCATTGGTAATTAATTTGAAGAACAAAATAAATAATTTTAGAGTCACATACGAACTCCTACACTATTGGCTAGAAAAGAAGCTATAAAAAATTTGAACGTTTCTGGGCTACTGTTTAATTTACTAAATAAATTTTGTATTGAATTGGATCATTATTTATTTACAATTGATTTTAACTAGTTATTAGGACGAGTAAATAGGCAGTGATGATACTTTTACTCCATGAATACTGCCTACGTCTTATTGCACCAAAAGCTGTATATTTATTTCCAAGACTTTCGCGAATCTCACTCATTGATCAAAACAACTTTCAGGATTATATCGCGTTTATCTACTACTTATTTATATTTATTTCCCGACGTTTCGAACTCTTTACAGAGATTATTTTCACGAGTGATGAACAAAAAAATGGTAGTTGTTCAAAAGCTATATTCATTGATACAGATAGCACCCAATTTTGGAAATATTTGATTTTTATTTCCAAAAAGTGGGTACTCTCTGTATCAATGAAAATAGCTTTTGAACAACTACCATCTTTTTGTTCATCACTCGTGAAAATAATCTCTGTAAAGAGTTCGAAACGTCGGGAAATAAATATAAATAGGTAGTAGATAAACGCGATATAATCCTGAAAGTTGTTTTGATCAATCAAAAGCTGTATTTAAATAACGACCAAACTTAAGGAACAATGCGTCAAAAAATTATTTTCCTAGATATGTATTTGAATTCACTATTTAGCGACAAATTTGTTAAATAATTCATTTAAGTTACGTGTATAACTTATAGGTTTCAATTTGTGTTCTGATATCTTCAATCCATTTATATCAGTATGTTAACTAAGGTATAACAAAATGTCATTTATAATAAATTAATAGTGAAATAATATTAAAACAACTTTTTAGGGATTATATCGCGTTTTTTAATATAATAATATAATATTCGCGATTAAATCATATTTTTAACTTCAACTTTTTGATTTTTATTTTCAAAAAAGTGGGTACTCGCTGTATCAATGAAAATAGCTTCTGAACGACTACCATCTTTTTCATATTTGTTTCTAAGACTTTCGCGAATCTCACTCATTGATTAAAACAACTTTTAGGATTATATCGCGTTTATTTCTTACTCATTTATATTTATTTCCCGACGTTTCGAACTCTTTACAGAGATCATTTTCACGAGTGATGAACAAAAAGATGGTAGTTGTTCAAAAGCTATTGTCATTGATACAGAGAGCACCCACTTTTTGGAAATAACAATCAAAAGTTGATGTTAAAAATATGATTTTTACTATTGGTGACCCACATCAGACCATGAAAACAAAAGTTAAATATTTATTTATAACATGTATTCATATTTTTGTTTGTAAAGATCCTTTGTTGTATGACTTAATAAGTAAAAGCGTCGTAAAAACGTCGGGAAATAAATATAAATGAGTAAGAAATAAACGCGATATAATCCTAAAAGTTGTTTTAATCAATACCATCTTTTTGTTTATCACTCGTGAAAATGATCTCTGTAAAGAGTTCGAAACGTCCAGAAAAACGCAATATAATCCATGAAAAGTTGTTTTAATGTTATGAATGTGATTCGGCAAAATCTAAGAAATAAATTAATAGTATAATACAAAAATGAACCACAACATATACTACAAAACAAATTGCCAGCGGCCTATCTGTCGCGAGCGGCGCGCGACACCACACTCTCCGATATTATTTGATACCGACCACAAAATATTTAAAAATAAAAATGACATTTTCAGTACACATTTATACCTTTTAGGTTAGGCCATATATATTAACCAATTTATTTTTAAATCTGTTGAATTTTAAATATACTGATTTCTATACGGTAAAGGTATGCTTATATGTTTTTACGCGTAAATCCGGAATCAGGTTCGAATTTGTTAACAACTATAAGAAGATGGTAGTTGTTCAAAAGCTATTCAGCTAATACTCGTGAAAATGATCTCTGTAAAGAGTTCGAAACGTCGGGAAATAAATATAAATAAGTAGTAAATAAACGCGATATAGTCCTAAAAGTTGTTTTAATCTATGAGTGAGATTCGCGAAAGTCTTAGAAATAAAAACTATAAGAACTCAAAATATTAATAACTATGAGATTTGAGTTGTTACTTTATACGTATAGATTAAAAAAAAGATAAAGGAATAAAAATATAAGGAATAAAATAAATTGTAGATTAATTTCTTCCTCACACACATCTTATATGAACTAATTTACGTACAATATTCATTTTTTAGAAACTAGATACTTCAAAGAAAGGCGGAAAGTCATTAAACATATTGCAAAATTCAATTATTAAACTCGATCACAATATACAGTAGTTATTATGAGAATCGATATATAACATCCAATAATATTATTACTGTTGTTAACTAAAACTGGATTCGAATGCAGTACAGAATAAAAGCATTAAGTTTATTCTTTTGCAGTTCATGAATTAAACATATTGCCAAAAACGTACCACGTCTGTATTGCTGTGCCATTTTTGGAACTATAAGAGGCATCGTAAATCATTTCTTCATGTATCTATGGACTCATGAGATGTACGGTATACTTCCTTGTACGAGTATAGTGTATTGACAGCTAGTCGGCATGTTGCGTATTACAAGTATGATATATTGCTTGCGGTTTCACCGGCTGACATTAACAATTAACTCTTTGCAATTAAGTAGCATGAAATATAAATATATGACTATCAGTGATCTAGCGGGTCTTCATCTCGCTTCTGGATCAGAGGTGTCTGGTACGAATTCAAGTGCTCACCAATCACTTATCCACATTACAAAAAACCTAATTTACTCGTAAATTTTAAATGCATTTAATTTTAAGTTCAGTAAATCTATACATTTGTTTGTTACATTTTAGCCTTAAATTTACATCGCACTATTATCTGCAATCTACAAAATATCAAGTCCAAAACCGATTACTATAAATATTACAGTCTCGACATTAAAATACGGACACAGAAAAGACCCGGGTCACTTATAGATTACAACACATTCTAATACACATACCAGAATTATTATTAAGTATTAAAAAATGTGGGGATTCGTACAGACAGAATTAACATTTAAAAACTTATACATTTATATATTACCTTCTTCTATAGATACTGACACTCTAACTGTCATCCGTAGTTAGTTACAACACATCAAAAACAAAGGACCTTCCCATAACAGTCCCTTCAATAGAGGTACAGCAATAAAAGCAAACACAAAAAAGGTCTAAGTGATGAAAGCAAGAGTGATTTTCTAACATCGTCATTGTTCCCTTTAAATAGGCATGAGTACCTTTAATGTTATAAGATAATACTAATTTGTAAGTTTTACTATAGAAACAAAGTAACAAGAACAAATGTTACGAATTAGTTTAGTTGCTAAAATATTTACGTAACACACGTATATTCATAACAGAGGTAGAAAACACTAAAAGGTCACTTGATAGCTGAAAAACTTTTATTAAGAGACGGAGCCATACGATTCCTCTCCTTATTCCAATTCCACTACTTTAAAGGCCGGCAACGCAATTTTAACACTATCTGAGTTCCAGGCGTCCATGAGTGAGGTTACTGACCAAACACCAAGTGACCAGCTTTTGTTTGCCCCCATAAAAAAAGTTCAAGGTAACCCTGGAACATTAAAACATCATATCGGCCATCAGAGATCAAGTAACCAATAATATATCATGATTGCTTAAGAATTGTTTAGACTGTACTAAATATGTAAATTCAAGCGATTTAGTGAAGTCAGTTACATAAAATGTTCTAGTAACCATCACGATGTTTCGTGTAATTTGATCTACAAATCGTATAATAATAATATTAAAGGGCAGCTATTTTTTTAGAGTTCCATACGCTAAAATAACAAAAACAGAACCTTTATTCTGAAACGTTCATTAGCAGCGTGCTACGGTGTAGGTCCTTCATGAGTTCATGATTGGGTGAGTGAGTGCCAGTATCTGAATGGCTGACCTTCTAATGATCTGCTTTGATAATTTAATTATTATCATACCAATACATATTGGCGTAAGACAATAATAATTAACAAATATACTAGTAGTAAAATTATATTATTAGCGAATAAATGCTCTAGAAATGTGGTGATGGAGAAGAATGCTTGGTATATCGTGGACCCATTTTAGAACGAACGGCTCCATCATTCGAGAACTAGACATCCAGCAGCGTCTATCCTTTTCCTCCATCGTTCAAGCTCGCATTCTTAGATACTTATTTCGGTCACGTCTCTTGTTGGAAAGATATTTCCCTCGAGCGCCTAGTGGTTCAAGGAAAAGTGGAAGGCACTAGACCGCGTGGTAGAGCACCACTGCGATGGATCGACCAAGTGAGGGCTGCCCTCGACGGCCCTCTCCATGACTGCACCATAAAGGCAGCTGTTCGCGAAGATTGGCGGCGGATAGTAAAGCGTGTCACTAACTCCTAATTGATGACCACGACCACTTTGCCAAGAGTGTAACGATTAAGAAGAAGAAGAGAAAATTATACACATACGCAAAATTAAACTCAGCATGTGACCATAAGTTTATATTCCTAAAGCTCCAGAATGCATTCTTACATTGCTAAATAAGATACTTAAATATATTTATCGTTGCCGAATTAGGAAACCCTCAAACTGATCTAAATGTCACAATAGGCCACAGCCCTCTAAAAGGTTAATTAGATTATTATCTATTAAGAAAATAAAGCGAGGGTATTTAAACAAATAAGGGCCAACTGGCTTCGTTCATTGTTTACAAGACAAACATCTGTACTAAATGGTCCGATTGCATTGTATCCCTAAAAGAATGAAGAACGACATTTCTGTGACCATTTTTCAAACGTATTTACAGGAAGAGCAGAGAGTTTCAACCAGCCAGATGAATCAAAAAGTCGTAGGATCGATTCCGGGCTTACACCAATGTCTTCTCAGAATTAATTTCTGAAGTCATGTGTGATAAATATCGATGAGTGACATTCTGCTCAGTGTAGGTATAGTAATAGGTTCTGCTACCCATTCCATTAGGGCCATAAAAATTCAACGAGTCGAGGCTTTAACAGCCGTGGCCTATACCTTCTGGTAAAAAAAGGCGTGAAATTATGTATGTATGTACAGCAGGTATTATGACCTGACAAGTCGAAGATAACTCTAATAGCGTAACCTATTAAATGTCGTCTATATCCAAGATCGAACCCAAGACTTTTCATTCAGAACAACTTATGACCCAGTAGGCTACAAGACATAGTATTCAGCCAATAATTTTCCCTAGCAGCGCCAACACATACACATTCCAGTCAATCATAAAGTTTAATTGCTCGCTTTCCCTGCCCTTATCTGGTGAATCGCGTGATCTCGCTCCTGTTATGGTCTGACTATTTGCCGCCAGCCACCTTCTTCATATACCCCACTTGTTGTATTTCCCATGGTGTTGCTGAACAGCCACCAATGTTATTGGATATTTAGAACGAAAAGTAATTTGTTAATCTTTACATAATTAAGCTGTTTGTGTCAACTATCTGCTTAGTTTCTTTGATGTTAGAAATTTGTTTCTTGTTAATTTGATTAGACTCACGGATCTCAAATCGGTAACAGCAATAGATTCTGAAACAATACTAAGTGTTTAGTAACTTACATACACACGATTCTTACATGCATCGCTCGCATTTTTAACTTTCATAACACTTTTCAAACACGCGCGTCGCACTTTAAGGCTCATAATATCACTATCCTTCAGAACTCGTTCTATTTGGTCATTGAAGGTGTGTCATGGCCGTTCTCGACTCTAAATTTCATTTAGTAGCTTAATATATTAAAAGCTTCTTTAGAATTATTTTATACATCATCCTTTCTACTGAGCGTGGTGTTTCTTCCGAGATATTGCTGTGTGTTTAAAATAAATTGTTGCTGGTGTCCATGGGCGGCGTTGATTGCTTACCATCAGGTGACACGCCTGCACGTTTGCCCTCGTATCCCATAAAAAAAAATAATAGGTATAGTTTTGTTTTAAATAGTCACAGAGACTTTGTATTTGACCTTTCTATTGACTATCCATCAGTTTCATCACTTAGTATTGAATGATTTTAATGGTGTTATTGGCGGGTATGCACATTCACATCTCAGTTAAGTTAAAATATGAATAGGTCGCAGAACAACCTTTGAATCTAACAATATAACTATTATCGATACAATATTATTTCACAATAGGAATCAATTTGAGAGTATTAATAGGTTGAAATAAGCAAAGCGGGCTTTTCGTAATATTTGGCAACACGCAAAGGTCACATAGAAACCTTACACAAAAGCCAAACAACAATAGGGAATGGTTGCTACGAGTCGGACTGAATAGAAATAGGTATACTGAATAGCAAATCTATTAGAACACAAGCAAACTCTGTCGTTACATTCAAGAACATGTAAAAAGGAGCGAAAATATGAAACGTATACTTTACGGAATGGAAATAGTTAATTCACGCCTTTTTTACCGGAAGGCGTAGGTAGCGGCGGTTAAGCCCTCGACTCGCAGTCGCGTTACGGCCCTCATGGAATAGGAAGCGAACCTATTGCCATACACCGGGCATCGATAATTATCACACATACCTTCCGAAAAGAATATCGAGAAATCATCGTTACTGAAACGAACCCACGACTTCTGAATCAAAAAATAATATAATAATGGAATTATTTAGAGTTTGAAAAAATAATATACGACTTTTCGAAATTGTTGTCGGAAGTTAAGTGTGATAAATATCGATGACTGAAATCTTTGTGCCCGGTGTAGCAATAGGTTCGTCACCTATTCCATTTGGGGCGTTAACATTACAGCGACACGAGGCTTAACAGCCGCTGCCTACACCTTCGAGTAGCAAAAGGCGTGAAGTTATGATGATGAAAAACAATTTATTGATGATAATAATGTTACCAAAGACAGAACAAGCTCGTGAAGGGCTCTGCGAGGCTCTATACAAGGGTCGAATGTAATGTACCAATACTAGTTACCTTACAACCATTGTTCAGGGTACTTCAGCACGGTGTTTTTTGCTCATTACGCACTAACAATGAGCATGGCAATATTATTGGAGTCTTGAGCAAATTTCAAGCCCATCGTATCGTTTTACTGTTCACTAAGTCAGATTGCTACTCCACTAAACTTTATGACACGAAACGCACCGGGTAGAATCCTTTGCTTGCTTTTTAGAGATTGGTGTCACATGTCAAAAACTAATACAAATATAAAATAGATTAAGCATTAAGAAAAAATGATTAATAAAACAATCTTTCTTTCGCCGTTGTGTAATCAGTACATAGTATAAAACGAATTCGCTTTTTCGGTCGTTATGTATGCTTATTTTTTTTAAACAACGCAACAGATTTTGATGCGGTGTTTTTTAATAGATAGAGGGTGTCAACGGGGTGGTTTATATGTATAATTCATGTATAATATAGTAAAGAAAAAGTAATACATACATACATTCATAAGCTCACGCCTGTATCCCATGGGGGTAGGCAGAGACTTTGGCTTTCCACAAGCTACGATCCTGACACACATCTTTCGCCTCATCCACAGTCATACATCTCGTCATGCATTTACGTCGGTTTCGGGTGCTACGCATTTTGCCTTTTTTAAACAGACCATTTATTTGGTCGTGGTAGCTCCGTCTTGGTCTCCCGATCCCGACCCTGCCACTCACATTCGCTTCGTATACTCTTTTAGTCAGTCGTCTTTCATCCATTCTTGCAATATGACCAAACCATCTTAACATACTTCTCTCCACTTTGGTCTTCTTTCTTCTCTCCGCTATTTTTGACGTCACGTGACTCCACACATACTTCTCAGAGAACGCAGCTCCACTGCATTCACCTTACTTTCATGCTTCGTCTGCCAACCCCAACACTCACTCCCGTATGTGAGAATTGGAACCAACACACCATTGTGAATTGTCAAGCGTGCATTTTCAGACACAGCCTGGCTACGCATCAAGGCATGCAATGCACCATTAACTCTATTACCCGCAGTCACTCTCCTTTCAATATCTTCCTCACATTTTCCGTCTCTTGTAAACATACAGAAATAAAAAGAAATACATAAAGAAAAAGTAATAAATCCAAAATTGGCTTGTTTATTACTTTTAATGCGAAACAAAGTTCGTCCGGTCAACTAGTCAAAAATAAATGATCAGTACCTATCCTCAATGTGTTCTTGAATCGTAATTATACCAATAGTGTTTTTATTCCAGCAGAATTACAACCTGAGTCCCGTCGAGAAACTTATCTACAGCAATAAATACACAATGAGACCTGTTTGTTTGTGTTTGTGTTGGTTTTATTTCGCCCTCAATATGTTCAATGTACACGCAAAGTTTTCGCTGTAAACATTTTCGTTTTGTGTCTATTAATAGTGCCAAGGGTTTGTATAACCCAATTGAACGAGTAAGGAAACTTTGTTATAGCATTTATTTAACTTGCACTGTATGTATGTAAGTATGTATGTTCGGTGGAATCTTGCAACTCAATTTTGAAGTAGATATCTTCAAATGATTGAGCTGAAATTTTGTATACACGTTTACTTTGGATGACAATGGATGATATGATGTGTGACATTATTCTCTATCCAATATGGCGGTCTCACTCTCACTCATGTAAATTAATCTACTAACTTTACTATATTATCTATTGCAATTTAATTACCTACTGATAGGGAGTCAAACCTCGCGACAAGCTTTTATTATTATATAAATTGTACATACTGAGGCTCTAAGTTGATACTTGAAATTTTTAAGGAAATATTATTTTCTTATTTTTAGAGCGCTTAAATAAAAGTTTCTTTAAAAAGGGTTTTTGCTTTCAATTTATTTTTATAAATGAAATAGAAATTGTTTTGTGAATAGCGAAAATGTCAGCGAAAATAGAAAGCAGACATAAATAATTACTACTCCTGATTCAGAAGTCGTAGGAACGATTCCGGGTACAATGATTTCTCAGAATTACATTTGGGACGTAACGACCTACACCTCCGAGAAAAAAAAACTTGTGAATAAAGAAATAACGTTGCTTCAAACGCGACAACATCACGGTGTCATACAAGTTGAAATGTTGTGTATAGTTAAATGCTCAAGTCTTAAACATTTAATAAATAAAATAAACTATTATAAGCATAGATTTAGCATAGACTGTAGTAGATGGCACATGTCAGCAAAAATGTACTACTAATCATCACTGACAGCGAGACCGCGAGTAAGCGATTCTCAGGATGTTTGTAATTCAACACATGCACGGTAATATAAAAGTTGACACTGGAAGCGCTTTTTACGCACACATTGATAAGTCACTCACACATGAACAACCCATTTTTTGTCTCGTTGTTTGGGTGATTATTGCCGATCTATTCTTATATCTATATTATAACTCATTTCAACTATAATATTATCTCAAGCTACTATTCTATGTTTTTAACTCCTCTGTTCAGTAAATACTTGTGCGTTATCATATCACGCTTTGCTTTGGATAGTCGACAAATCATATGTATAAACCAACAGGCTATTAAATCTTTCGACATCCGTACAGGGGCGCTATTCATCTCTCTGTGTGCATGACATTCGCGACGGGGGGATAAATCTCGAGATATCTTTGTTGGTCGTAACAAAACAGCCGAGTACCCTCTTTGAAACTGACAAGATACAAATAAAAATATGCAAATCTATATGAACTGTTTTGATTCATTTGAGAAGGAATTTACAGCGAATGTATAGTTATTTATAATTATGTATTAATATGAAGATTTACTTATTTAATTCTAACGCTTTACTTGTTACTTGAGATGAGTTGATAAAGGTCCTAACTACTACTAGAGTACTGGGGCTGTTCGGGAGAGTTTAGTGAGTTCGTATTCTACGTTCTACAATAATATGCAGGAATTCAGCGAGGACGCATTTTTTGTGACGTTGGGTATTTTTCTATTGGATTCGATAAATTATATTTCATTTAGTACGATCATTTATGGAGACGATCCCCAAATACATAATCCCAGGCAAGCGAGTACGCCGAAGTTTATGATTTCGAGCAGAGTACTAAAATTTGCATAATAGACCGAGTATCAGATCCACATCTTTACTACCAAATAAAATATACTTAATGACAGTTTATCATAGCAATGGTATTCATGAAAGTCGAATAGACGTTCCACATCAACGGCTAAAGTTATGCCTGATAAATATCGATAAGTTAGAAAAATTATGCCCTATGTTTTATTTCATTCATTCATTATTCCATTTTGAGCGTATTTCGGTGATTTGACACTTGATGGCCTGTGCCTACACCTTAAGTATAATAAGGAATAAAGTTAGAAAAAATGTGCTTATTTTTTTAATGGGAAACAAGCAAGTGGGTCACCTGATGGTAAGTAACTTCTCACCGCCCATGAACACCGTGGTGCATTGCCGTCCTATAATAGAGTAGGGGGAGAAAATAGAGGGAAAGGGGACCGGGCCTCCGGATAACTCTCTCACCGAACGAAACGCGGCACGAGCCACTTCAAGCCGATAATACAAAAGGTCGTGGTATTTTACTCTGTGGACTCTACCACTCTCCTGTATCATATTTTTTTTTATATAAATAATAAACATTCCCCTACTGAACATTCTAATCTCGTCTATAAAATAATAATAAAAAACAGCTTTATGAAAGTACAGAAAATGTATAGTCAATTGAGTGTCAGTTGGAACTCGGCGCAAAGTATTGCAAGCATCTAATGGTGATAAGAAATGAGCAGTTATCAATATTGTTATTGTTTTTCGCCTCCGAAGATGCGCCTACGCAACATGTTCATGTGACATTTATTAACTGCGGTAGATATGCTCAATATTGCTCAAATGTAAATGGAATATTGGAGAAAAAAAAATTTAAAAATGCATTATTATGGTGAGATTTATTGATGAAATAACTGGAAAAAATTGTTTGATATCAATTCCTATCTGACTGTTAGATACTCTATTATTTGTTTTTTATATTGCTATTATTTTTTTTATGCGACGTAAACATAATAGCGAGGCGAGGCTTAACAGCCACTGCCTACACCTTCGGGTAGAAAAAGGCGTGAAGTTATGTTATGTTAAGTATCCACTTACATTTTATTTTTCGTTGCATTTTCATCAGCTCGTATGGAAGCTAACGACATCATATGTGAAAAAGGTATTAAGTTCAAGCAATACACATTTAAAATAATCCCTAACACAAACTGGCCACCCAACATAGTACACAGTATACCAGTTATGAAAGCCTCCCTTTATCGAGACAGAGGTTCTTTAACAATAGTTTCGACTTTAGATAATTTAAATTTGGAACGAGTTCGATACAGTAAGTTTCCTCGGAATTGGCGTAAATAACAAAAACAATAATTTAACTTCCAACGCCCGTGTCGGTACTGGGTGTACGCAATCGTTTACTGAACAATGTTAACAAAACGTTTAGATAACAATTGGAAAATACCATCACGTAATACATTACGGATAATAAGTAGGTGTAGGAGCAAAAACACTGACCGGTTCTGATATAATAAGTTTATTTTTCAATTTTAATAATTGCTTTAGTTAGCCAAGGGGAAAATATTAAACGCTTTAGTTTTTACGTCAAGATATATAGGTATTTGTCAATACAGTTTGACAATTTTTTTCAAAAGCAAAGCTTTTTATTACTGAATTGTTAAAACGTTAACGAGTTAACGAGGAGTACGATGGATAGAGACTTTATTGAACACATTGTAAGGGGTGTTACCCAAACATATATAATGTAATGCAATGAGTACTCAACGGGAATAAACCCAGAACAAAATGCAAGCTGCCCGATCCAAACCGCGTTTAATTGAATACTAACTAATTAAATATATGTGCATCAGCTCTACTCCGTATGCATATCGAAAGTAGGCCGCATAAAGTGCAACTATGCTAATATTAATATAGTGAAAATATACATATAAAAATAATAAATGTAAATCTGTACGTGCACCGTACACACATTTCTTTTCAAAAATAGCAACAACATTTTCCGAGTTTTCGCCAAAACGGGGCGTCATGCCACTAAAACCCATACAGTGTTCATATCTAAACATAGATGAAGATGTAAGCAGTGGTGACATTAAACTAACGAGCCGAACTGGTCCTAGACTACTCCCTAAAACTAATCCAAACTAGTTTTACATAGCTATTACAAAATATAAAAGCAAGTCCTTGTAAAAATTTACACAAAGATACGTATACATATATATATATACTGCCAATGGACTTAGCGTAAAGTTGAGTCTTTGTTATTTATCAAATAGGTAGTACGTTAATATAATATGGGCATGATTAATGTTTTGAAGTCGATTTATTTTTTAGAACAATTATTTTACTTTCAATCAGTGCTTGCTATCCTGAGTATTTATTTCTCCTTAAAATTGCAGGTATATATAATATCGTATACAATTGATAGGGCACCTCAACAGAGGATAATAGGGTTTATAAAATTTACCAGCTATAAATCTCATCGGACGCCAATATAAACGTCGATAAATTGAAAGAGTTCAAGATTATAGCTTTAGTACTTCGATCGCTGTAGTATCGTAATATAATAATGTCTGGAGATAATAAGCTCTGATTTACTGGTGCGATGATGCTGATAGGCATTACTTATTTTCCGGGTGGAACGTCTTCCTGATTATTTTTCTCTAGATCCTGGCTGAGTACGTCGAAATTATCTTTCAATTTAAAAATATTTTTAGTTTTAATTTCATAGTAAGTAGCTAACAGGCTTTGGGAACTAATTTCGTACCGCAATTTTATCCTTAAATTATTTTCTTAATGCCTTGATTGGTTTACTTTCTCCCTTACCTTCACGTCTGCGAATTAGGTATAAGACATGATTCGTACAAATCTTAGCTTGCTCCTTTCGACTTTAAAACTAACATACGTATAATTGGTTTTACTCTAATATAATATGATATATTGTACATACACACCTTCCATTCGTATGACACTATTAATTGTTAAAAATTGCATTATAATCTGTTAGTTAGTTTTAAATATATAAGCAAACATATTTTATTAAATGCAATTATGTATTTTTCGGACAACCCTATTTTATTGGTGTAACAGACAGGGGTCAGTACTTACTGTAGTGGACAGCCAGCTTACATGCCATTGTTACAGTTTGTAAGACTTAAATATCACTTGCTATTTTACTTTCACTACGGATTATGTGGTAATCCCATGATACGTAATAAATTATGGTATAGTTCATGTCTTTAATGGATTTAAGGGAAGTTTTTTTTTGTTTGTATTGGGATCATCTCATAGTAACATAAATTTGCAACATTTTGTAAAGATTGGAAGCGTTTTAATAATAACAATCACGTATCAAGAAACAAAATCAATGAGAAAAATTTAATTACCAACTGTCTTATCCCATTATCCTCTCCTAAAGATAACGTGCGATACAGTTCGTATGCGTACAGTCCAGTTGTCAATGTGGCTTTCAAAAAATCCTGAAATCTCTGTTAATTAGTAGGAAAAGCATATTTTCAAAATATGTAAAATAAAAAAAATACTGTTTTATTTATAAGTATTAGTGTCATCCATCCATATTTTGTATGTAAACTTATCGGTCATTGGATACAAAAGATGCACTTAAAACATGCAGAGATCAATGTCACCATAATTCACCGACAACTTTGAAATGCACTTAAATAATGTATTCTTTTAGAAAATACAATGTACGGAACCCGCTCGATCAAAGGCCGGCTCTGTTTCAATACTTATCGCGAACATACTTAACAGTGACATGAGTAATCGAAGAGAGAGCCTTATAAGGGGTGCTACATTTAATACGGAACATATATATAGTATTTATTTTTTTTAATTTTTTAATCTAGATAAATAAAACGTGTGCGACGTTTAACTGACAATAAAGAAAAGTGCGGTCATATAAATAATGTTATCGCCAATAAGTATTCTCTTCCTAGTATGAGTAAGTAGGTACATATTCGCATTGCATCGGTAAAACATCGGAATCGATATTAACATGCTCGTAAATTGTGAATATCGTTGTGTAAGAAACTTGCAACAATGTATTGTACAATTATTATTGGTGATGTTTTTTTATGTTTGTTTACAAAAAAGAAACTAAGTGTTAATACCTCTTGTTTAGTTTCATAACACCAGCATTAGTTGCTTGGCTTGGAAATCAGATGACGATGTGTGTAATAATTATATTTTTTAAATTGTTTTTAAATATTTAGTAAACGGCCAGTTTACAAGATCACAACTTGTAACTTATAATTCTCGCACCATAATTCTTGAAAGATTTAGTCTTACATAACTTCTGAAATGATTTTCCGAAAGTAATTTGTGTTTCCGGATCCGATTTTGAGACCCCTCGATTGGAAGTCCAAGTGTTATCTATTGCGGCACCATGACGACTACATTCTATTATCATCAAAATTCAAAATTTCAAGTTTTATTAATTAGCATTATTAATTTTATAAAGATAAATATTATTAAGTATTACCAATGCGGGTCGCAACCTTTTACTTTCATGAATATATTTTCAATTATTCATTTAAAATCGCAACTGTTCAGTTAAATAATATTGCGGTTATGTAAGATATAAGCTGTAGATAAATATTCAAAACAATACTATTACGCAGCACTAAAGCTGCTTATGCCAAAATGGTAAGTAGAATTACAATTTGCAATAAAATATAACGAAATATCTACATAAATGCACATTTCAGTAATAGGACTTGCGCGAGATTAGAGAATACTTGAATAACATAACTTCACGCCAAATCCCTTGCGGGGTAAGCAGAGAGATCGGAGCGCCATAAGGCACGATTCTTACACATCTTCCTCAGTTCGTTGACTTTCATAACTCTTTTCAAGCTCGCACGTCGATTTTTGAGACTCCTGACATCACCTTCCTCCAGAACACGTTCTATTTGGTTATGGAATGTATGTAATGGAATACTTAAATAATTTTTAAAAAGCCAATGCTTTTACTTTTACAGCAATTGAGCGCACAATTTTCTTATGTACCTTCTCTTTATTATAAAAACAAATCATAACATAACTTCACACCTTTTTACCTACCGCTGTTTAGCTACCCGAAGGTGTAGGCAGTGGCAGTTAAGCCTCGACTCCCTTTTGTTTACGTTCCGAATGGAATAGGTGGCTAACCTATTGCCATACCGGGCACAACTTTCAAAGTCATTGGTGCGCGACCTCTTGATTTAGAAGCGGGGTAGACTACCAATCCTCAAAATAAATTTATGTAATAGACCACATAACTATTTCTTATAACACTCTAATTAAAAACAAATCACAATTAATGCGAGTTCATCGATTAATTTTATCTCGCATCGATCCCGCCGCGGAAACGCTGTCAATGATTTCGAAACACAAAAATCCATTTTTTTTATCAATCCGTACACTAAGATGTCTGTTCGTATCCTTTCTCTTTTTTTGGTCAATAATAATTTAAATACTCGTGTATATAGGTATTCTATTAATTTGGCTACTATTAATTGTGAATGAAAGTGGTATTGTATCTATAGACATATAAATAGAATTTATGTGTCTGTTTGTAATATTGAAATAACTGATTTCTACTACATATTTACATTAATGTATGAACATATATACGGTACATACACCAAAATAACATTTTTTTACAATTTTTTGTATGTCTGTCTGTCTGTTTGATCCAGGTAATCTCTGAAATGACTAGACCGATTTCGCCGGGTTTTTTATTAGCAGATAGCTGGAGTAATAAAGAGTAACTTAGGCTACTTTTTTATAAAAAATCTTTATTCATTGCTTCCAAGGCAAAGTTTGCCCGGATCAGCTAGTATTTATCAATAAAATGGTTAGATTTGATTTGAACGAAATCCAATTTGGGTTTTTAACAATTTCAGAGTCGGTTTAAAACGGTTCGCACTCGTCAGGATAATTTTCGGATAGTTAGTTCGTAAGTCTATGTTATTGATACGAGTGTAATTTGCAGTCTTCGCGAGACTGGTAATAAAGAATTAAGATTAAGAAGTTTAATTGATGTGGGTATAATTTCTAGTCTTCTGGAGAATGGTAATTAAGAGAAAGAGGAAGGATGGAATTATCAATCAAGTGACATTGTAATTAATACAAAGTAACTAACGTGGCTTTAAAATTATTGAAGCTGATCAATGATTTTTAAATGCAACTCAATTATAAGATCTATCTTTTTTTGTAACGTCACGCTTCTTTAGCGTAGGGGAACATACATATTGACATACACCGTGCAAGATTTTGTTTGTGATAGATATCTATCGAGTATAACTGCCGAAAAGTAATTGCTGAGTCAGGATTCCAACATGAGATTACTTCGCACAGAGCAGGCAGGATGGAGATCCTGGTCGTTCCTATCGAGACGAGATATCAATTTACTTAATGTTTTACAGAGGGAACCACGTAATTTGTTACATGGATGGGCCGCTTCGACCGGTGTAATACCACGGCCATCCTACACCCTTAAATGTCGGCAACGCAAATGTAACACTATCGCACTAAGGCAAGAGCTGAGTGTGTTGCAGGTGTCCATGAACGGCGATAATGCCATACCATCAGGTTACTTACTTACACATTTGATCAGCTATTCCATAAAAAAAATGAATATAATAGCCAATTCTACGATTACTATGATTTTTACTTATTTTCAGAAGACAACTATTTAAAATAATAAAATATGAGTGCAGTGAAACGCACCATTTTTATAGGTATTTAGATTGAAACATTTCTCCGTGAGATACCGTGCATTCGTAACCGTTGACCTCTAAGCGTCGCGAGCTCACCATCCGTACTATACAGATAGAAATCGAACGTTATCTAGAAGACAGCCGCCGCCGATTGTCTGACATGATACTTCAGCAAAAAAATATACATTGAACTGACATTAAGCCAGAACAAAGGAGAAAGTGTATTAACTGATTCTTGTAACCACACTACAATGTGGATCCATCGCAAAAAAATAATAATAGAAAACGTTCGACGTATCAGGGTTGACAATATTTAGAAATAAGTAGGGTTGTCATATTGTTCTTTTTTCAGAATCGGCAACACAACTAGAAGAAATGCTGTGTGATATCTCTACAGTGAGTCAACAACTTAATAAAAGCAGAATCAACAAATATCAGACATTTAGAATTCATAACTAGCATAAATAACAATTACAATTTGACAATAACTGACCCTTATGAAATTGCTGAGATTTTCAATCAATATCTCATTAATTCTACAAATACTAACTTGATCAAGGAAATAAATTTGAAAGAAGCAAATATATGTGGAAGCATATTCTTAAGTCCTTATGATTCCAATGACATTCAAAAAATTATATTATCCATAAATAACACAAATGCTGTAGGTTTTGATGGTATTGCAACAAAAGTAATTAAATATTGTTGTAAAGTTATTAGTCCTTTACTAGCATACTTAATAAGTCTATCATTTAAAGATGGTTGCTTTCCCAGCCTTCTCAAGTTTTCACTTATAAAACCAATATACAAAAAAGGAGATAAACAAGATGTAGGAAACTACAGACCCATAACTCTTATCCCAATCTTTTCGAAAATATTTGAAATTGCTATGCAAAAACGGATGATTGACTTTATTGAAAAAAAATCACATTTTAAGGCAAGAACAATATGCTTTTCAGAAGGGTAAGTCCACCACACTGGCATGCTTTGACCTTGTTAAAAACATTATAGAAAGTTTAAATGATAGCAAGCTTGTGACTGTGGTTTTTGATATGACTAAAGCTTTTGATTTTGTTAATCATAAAACTCTCTTAAATAAACTAGAGAAATACGGCATCCGTGGTCCCGCATTAAGCTGGATCAAGACATATTTGGAGGACAGAAAACAATTAGTTGAAATCAGCAATATTAATAAGTATGGAGAACTGCAGACATACAGATCAGACTACCTTGTAAATAGAGCTGGTGTTCCCCAGGGTAGTATATTGGGGCCACTGCTTTTTTTGTTATATATAAATGATCTGCCATGTGTATCATTGTGTCCTTGTATCCTCTTTGCTGACGATATTTCTATTATCATGACTTCAGAAAGAAACGCTGACATTAATGAATATTCTACTGACATAAATAACTCCATAGAAGCTATAATCAAATGGTTAAATGAAAACAATCTAAAAGTAAATCTATCAAAAACAAGTTTCGTACAATTCTGCACCCATACGAAGTGCAACAAAGATTTAAATGTAAAATATGAGGATAAAAAGTGAAATGAAGTAAAGGAAGTGAAATTTTTAGGTTTTATGCTGGACAAATATTTAAACTGGAAAGCCCACATAACTATGGTGTGTAACAAAATAAACAGATTCGTCTACGTGCTCTATAAATTGAGAAACACCTCCACTACAGAAACTGTATTGACTGCATATCATGGGTATGTGTCTTCAGTACTAAACTATGGTCTAATTTTATGGGGAAACTCACCAGACCGACAAAGAGCATTTTTAGCGCAAAAAAAGTGCATAAGAGCCATTGCAGGAATAGCAACATGGGTATCATGTAAGCCCCTTTTCAAAAGATATAAAATACTGACCTTACCAAGCATGTATGTTCTCGAAGCAGAATACAGAATCCTAGTATGTTTAAAACAGCAAAGGAAATATACCCAAGAAATACAAGGGATCCTAATAGAATAGTTTTGCATAGAGTGCCGAAATCAACCTTATATCTTAAGAATTGTTATGCTATGTGTGGGCGCATATTTAATAAAATTCCTACAGATATTCGTGGTCTACCATATAAAAAATGTATCAGAGATCTGAAATCATGGCTTCAGGAAAAATGTTTTTATTCATTAGCAGAATTACTTGATTAGACTACAGCCCAATAATGGACAATTGGACATGTGACCTAGAAATTGTTTACATTTTTTTTTGACATTTAATTTATAATTTGACATCAGATAACAATTAATAACATTTATTATTATAACGGTATATAAGTTCCTAAATAGAGTGTAAATATTCTTGACTGCTTGAAAAAGTTAATTGTTTTTATTTATTAGAATCATTTTAATTTACCTTGTTTATGACATTTGTAATGTATCTATATGTTATTGAAGATCGTAATTTGCATGCCGTTGCACGGTAAAATGTATTTGGGTCTTTCTGTTATTGACATAACTACACCGCTGTTACCTACATTTTAAGCAAATAAATATTTGAATTTGAATTTGAACAAATTGGTTTGATACTAAATACCGAAAAAACCAAAGTAATGACAAATGCTTCAAGAAGACCAATTCATGTAGATAATACTCAAATAGAATACGTACAGGAATACATCTATCTAGGCAAACAAATATCATTTAATAAATCCAGACATTTAGATAAAATAAAAAGAAGGATCACATCACATGGAATAAATTCTGGATCTTCAAAGAAGCACTAAAATCCAAAATTCCTGTTAAGAAAAAGGTTTTAGATACATGTATACTTCCATGTCTCTCATACGGCAGCCAAACATGGATATTTAATAATTCTACAAAAAAGAAAATACAAGTATGTCAAAGAGCAATGGAAAGAAGCATTTTAAATATAAAAAAGAGAGATAAGAAACGAACACAGAGATAAGAAAAATAACAAATGTAGTTGATGCTTTGGAACATTGTAAAAAAATGAAATGGAAATGGGCTGGTCATGTAGCGCGCATGGATAAATGTAAGTGGACACAGAAGGTAACTACATGGGCAGACGAAATAAAGGTAGACCACGAGAAAAATGAATTGATGAAATAAATAGAGCAGCTGAAAAACAATGGTTTAAAATAGCGAATGATAGAGACTCTTGGAAAGAAATGGAGGAGGCCTTTATTCGTAGAGAGGTCCTTAACCAAAAACTATAAACTGTAATAATTATGTTGGAAATTTATATACATGTATATTTATAAATTTCAAAATATACTTTATGTGTGATCAAATTATTTTTAATGAAAGTGAAATTTAATTTAATTTAATTTTATATATTTTTTTATTTTGAATGGTATTTTATTTTGAAATGTAATATTTTTTTTAATGCAATTTTTTTTGAAATGTAATTTTATTTTATTTTAATTTTGAATGAAATTGTAATGCTTTTTTTAAATGTTAATTTTGGTTATGGAATAAATGAGGCTTATTAATATTATTATAGGGTTGTCATAATATAATAGTTTAGATTAGTTCTTTTTCTGAAAATCGCCAAGCATAAAACCATAATTCACTTCTGCATTCTTAACTGCATGGCAACTTTAACAAAAAAAAATAGCGATTAATCAAACCAATATGAATACAATATCTTGCATTTCAGTCCCACATAACTGTTCAACAGAACAAATTAGCAGTGTTTCTTTGTTGTTGTCAGCTTTCACTCAATCATAATTATTATGAGATCGACTACAACCCAATTGCGGCACCGTAAAGTAAATTGGTGCAAAACATTCAGAACAAATAGATAAGCCGTTGGAAAAATTATTTTATATTTCATGATCCAAATAGTTTTTTTTAGTGTTAAGCCTAGCAATGGCTTATGTAGATTAGAAATTATTTAAACACACTAAAAATAAAATTTAATTATACGTTTCAATGACACCTAACTCATAGTTATTTGAACTACCTGATATCTCTAATACAGTTTAAGAGCAAATGTAATAAAAATAAAAATAATACAAGCCAAATAGGCTGTTACAAAGTAACTTCGACGGACATTCGATACCCTCAATGTAAATCGCAGATGGGATTTGAATATTCAACGTTTGTCAGAATTATAGGGTTGTTACTCAGGTAAGGAGAAAGGTATATTTTAAAATACTATGATAAATTCTACAAGTACCTTCATGCTTTTAAGAGGCAAAAGAGTAGTAAATATAAAACTTCACCATTCGACACATTTTTTATTAATTTAATCGCTTAGTTAGTTAGTTAGAGTCTAGTTTTCAAATCCTTTCTAGTATTTAGCATATATTTCTGTTTTATATAATATTAATTATTTTATAAATGTGTGATAGCCCTACTGGATACAAAATCTGTGTGTCAACGTGAAATCCTTTAGTACGGACTTTACATGGACATCGAAGAAAGGGATCGTGGGCGAAGACACCAAATCCTTAGACACTGACTGACATCCACAGTGTTTAAATCTTTAAGTTTTAAGAACCTTACCAGGGCGAAAATACCACGTCTAATAAAATTTAATGTTTCCTTCACAATTTATTTATGAAGGTATTTTACGTAATAAATATGGCTGAGATGATTGTGCCTAATCTGTGGCGTCACCTATTAATTCAACATATAGAAAAAGGTAGGAAAAACATTACGCTTAGACAGGGGTAGGCTAATATAAAAGGAAATTGAATACATTTATGTATACATGTACAAATAATATCGATGTAACCACGCATTATAATCTAACTCTATAATTTAACCGTACTTATTGCATGTTGGTAGTAGACGTTGCGTGCGATTCTAGTACGGAATAATAGTGTAATAACATTTTCATTTACGTACAAACAACAATAATAATATTATGTCACGATACACATAAAATACATAAAGCGTATCTTAAATGTATGTACTATTGGTTCAGTCATGGTGTAAATCAAAGATGTTATTTGACTATTTCAGTAATACCGTCATTTAGAGTTTTGTTCAACATCTAACTCAGTGTATCATAAAATAATTTGCATATATTTTGGCTGCATTTGTAAATCTCTTCATTTACTTCCACACAGATAAAAATAATTTCATTGTATATAACATACATACACACATAACTTCACGCCAAATCCCTTGCGGGATAAGCAGAGAGAACGGAGCGCCATAATTTTTGAGGCTCCTAACATCACCTTCCTCCAGAACACGTTCTATTTGGTCATTGAATGTGTGTCTAGGTCGTCCTCGACTCCTACATCTATCCGCTTTTGCTTTGTATATCTGCTTAGTCAATCTTGCATCATCCATCCTTTCTACAAATCCGTACCATCGGAGCATGCCCTTTCTTACTTTTACACCGACACTCTCTTTCAATCCGACTTCCTTCCTTATAACCTTGTTTTCCACGCGGTCAGCCAGGGTCACTCCGCAGATTTTGCGCAATGCCCTCATTTCGACCGCATTTATCCTCCTTTCATGTACGCTCTGCCATACCCAGCTCTCGCTTCCATGAGTTAGCGTTAGGATTAGTATTGCATTGCATTGAAAAAAAAACGCCCCATTTATTTTATTTCCTAACGCCACTCTTCTTTCTACATCAGCGGTGTACCTTCCATTCCTGCTAAAAGCGCATCCAAGATATAAAATTTCATTCACCTGTTCCAGCACTACATCGTCAACCATTATCGGCGGGAAAGTAGGTATGTATATTGATTTTAAGACACGTACTTGATATTTTAATATTATGATTATCTTAGATGGTAAATATTTTCTTTAATATTTATATAATTTTTAAGGCTGATTTAATTAGAGCAATATACATTAGCTAGAGAGATTCTACTTCTCAAAAATACGAATGAAAAACTTTAAAAAGTTAGTAATTTAAATCCAAAATCAATAAAGTTGTTCGACAAGTATACTTAGGATATTTACTCTCCATTCGGAGAAAGTAAAAGCCTGGTGATATTCCAACTTCTCGCAATATACATAATTCAATTTAACAATTTAGTTATTATATTGATTGTAATCATTACATTCTCTACTATAGATAATTCGTTCAGTAATTTATCGTATCTATACTGTATGGAAAAAAAAACTAATATTGTTTATTTGTATGGAGTAATCTCGAGTACGACTGATCAACATAACATAACTTCACGCCTTTTCTACCCGATGGTGTAAGCAGCGGCTGTCAAGCCTATCTCCCCGTTATGTTTACGTCCCAAATGGAATAGGAGGCGAACCTATTGCCATACCGGGCCTTACCGGGCACAAAGTTTTCAGTCATCGATATTTATCACACACAACTTTCGAAAATAATTTGTAAAAGTCATTGATGTGAGCCAGGATTCGAACCCGCAACTTCTTGATTCAGTAGCGGGGTGCTAAACCATTGGCCTTTCTGGATTAGATATCTTACGTATTTACGAGTATATGTAGCACTCCTACACATATGATAAAAGTAATCGAATACAACAAAGTATAGCTGCAAATTTAAGTCGGCTAGGCAAGTAAGAGATAAAGATTATAAACAATGACCATAGAGTAAGCTGTAAAATGGTCTGTAGTATCGTAAGTAGGTGGCGGGAGTCGACAAGATCTAGTCGATAATACACGATAATCGTGCCCATTTGGAGGCGACCAATGCAAGTGCCCTCGTTGGCATAGCGTTAATATGTTAATACAGACGTCCAGTCACGATATCGCATCCACGTTGAGGGCACCAATCTCGAGGTATACTTACACGGTTAATGGTTAACTTTTGACACATATATAACGTTACTTTACCTATTGAGGTTATCTACATGTTATAGTGCTTTGAAACGTGTAAATTGCAATACTTATAAGTCTATAAAACTCGAGTTTGTTATCGGAAACTCAAGAGCAAATTGCATATATTATCGCTACTTTCATACTACAAAGTCGAAGACTATTAATGTCTTAATCGTGTAATGCATTCAGTGCTAATGTTTAATCCAACTTTTTTAAGAATAATCTACATAGATAACTTCACTCCAAGCCCTTGCAACGTAGGCAGAGAGAATATACTCGTATATAGAGCCATAGGTCACACGCCACACTTACAAGCTTACACGTTTTTTTTTCGATTTTTAAGGCTCTTTACATCATCTTCCTGGCCGTCCACGACATCTGCATCAATCCGCTATGGCATTGTAAATCTGCTATACAAGCCTGTATCATCCATTCTTTCTTCATATCCGAACAACCGTAGCATGCCGTTTCTTACTTTTATACTGACACTCTCTTTCAATCCAAGTTCTTTCCTTACAACCTTAAATTCGAATAAACTGTATAATTTCGCAAAAATGTTTATTCATCTATTTTTTTTACGTAAAGTCTTTACTTGGATTCCCAAATATTCAACTAATTTTATACATAACGTAATTCCTGATCCTTTCAATAGAATTAATAATTTCAAATTTATTATATTAACTATAAACATTACAACAAGCCTGTTTAACATTTAAAACAAACAAACATATTATATCCACATAATAAAATAAATCACAACCTCATGCGGAGATGTGAAATTGTCAGAGAGATAAAACGAGATGACATACTGCGACAATTTACAAACATTTCTGCAGTTCATTCATCTGAGATATATCACAATGGTTTAAAATACTGCATAAGTTAAGAACATGTTAGATCAGGATTAGACAAAACCGTGTTCTTTACTTTGTACCAGCAAGCTGGTTTAAAATAGCGTTGCCAGTCTCTAAGGAAACGGGAAAAAAGATGAGTCAAATTTACGTCGTTACTCTGAGACGTCATGGTATTTCACCGGTCGAGCCAGCCCATTCAAAACCGAACGGTATAAAATTGATTACTTAAAAGCTTGATCCAAATATATTAGTTTCTTTCTAATACTAATTTAATATCTTTTTTTTTATGGGATAGGAGGGCAAACAAGCAGGCGTGTCACCTGATGGTAAGCAACCAACGCCGCCCATGGACACCAGCAACACATATAGTGTTACTGTTGCGTTGCCGACCTTTAAGGGATAGGGGATAGGAAAAGATGGGGAAGGGGGGTGGGCCTCCGGGTACCTCTCTCACCGAACGAAACGCGGCATAAGCCACTTTACGTCGGTCTTCTGAGAGGTCGTGGTATTTCACCCGTCGAGCCGGCCCATTCATGCAACGAACTGCTTGGCTCTACCACTCTGCGTGTATGTGGTTTTTACCTAATGACCTGCAACAGGATAAGCCTTTTTCATGTGCGTCGTATATTTTAATGCCCCGTAGCTTTTTTGTAATAATCTTTCTTTACTAAATATAAACCCTTAAATTAATGTATGCAGACTAACAATAATAATAATTTAATATCCGATTAAAAGGTAAAATTATTGGGGAACATGAGAAAATTTATTTATAACTAACTATGTTAACATAAAGCGTAGTTTATCATGAATATACATTTATAGTGGCAATAACAAGACTAGTAACTGACAAACAAACATAAATATATATTTAATAGCGCATTACATGTATGTAATGGCAAGTAGTATCGATACAGTTTTCACTTTTATCGATATCTACAAATGATGTATGTAGGTATTTCTCTGTGAATCGCTACACATATTATAAATGTATTTTGAAAAATTCAAAAAGAATCACATGAATATGAAAACTGACTTTGTTCATTTGGGGATTTCGGAAAAGTATTTTTTTTTTTTGGGATAGGAGGGAAAACGTGCAAGTGGGTCACCTGATGGTAAGTAACTTCTCACCACCCATGAACGACGTGGTGCCTGGCCGTCCTTTAAGGGCGTAGGAGGGGAAAGGGGATCGGGCCTCTGGCTACCTCTCTCACCGAATGAAACGCGACACGAGCCACGTCACTCCCATATTCTGAGGGTGACCGGCAACTGTAACATAATGTAACATGTGATTAAGGCGTCCATGGGCGGTGCTAGTTGCTTGCCTTCAGGTGACCAACTTAAGCATAAAAAACGTCTCTGAAACTAAAATAAATACTACTGAACCATATTAGTTATGTAGATACACATTTGGGTACGTAACTGAACATATTTTTTTTACTTCGACACGGTAGGATAAAATACCCAAACGGAAGAGTATTCCTGTAGCTATCATGATCCTATATCAGTAGACCTCCATCAACTAGTCCCATGTAAAATTAAAATCTAACATAAAAATATGGGATGAATGGGTCATCACATTAATGGTGCTAGATTATATTATTGATATTTACAAAGTTTTCTAAAGACTATTCGAAGCAACTGAAAATGATATTGCAAACTTAAATTTCATTATTATCTAGCCGTTCACAAGTGAATGCAATTTAATATCTAACAGAACAATCGGGAGCAAACACGAATCCATTTTGTAAACAGTTAATATTGTAATCAACTCAAAATAGAAAGTGGTACAGTGAGATTAGACCAAAAGAGCTTTTATATTTTGCAACACAAAAGCGCTGTTGACCTTTAGTTTTATTGCTCTGCAGTTACACTTTGATGAATATATAATACTCTACTTATACCATGAAACTATAATAGGATTAGAATTAAAAATGAATGAGTATTGTGAAAATACTGCAATGCCTGAAGACCAAAGTCTTCAACCAGTGCGTCTTACCAGTTATGACCTACGGTGCCGAAACGTGGACACTTACGGTGGGGCTAGTCCACAAATTTTGAAGTCGCTCAGCGAGCTATGCTCGGGGTTTCTCTGAAGGATAAACTCAGAAGTGAGTATATCCGACAGAGAACTGGAGTAACCGACATAGCTCGTAGAATAAGCTCGCTGAAGTGGCAATGGGCTGGTCACATCTGCCGAAGGACTGATGGTAGATGGAGCAAGAAGGTCATTGAGTGGAGACTGCGACTTGATAAGCGTAGTGTAGGGCGCCCACCAGCCCGATGGTCAGACGACCTCAGAAGGGCTGCTGGAAAAGACTGGATGCGGAAGGCAGAGAATCGGATGTTGTGGCGCAAATTGGGAGAGGCCTATATCCAGCAGTGGACTGATGATTGTGAAAAAGTTCACTGCAAGATTGAGCAAAATATGATCGACGTAAAGTAGCTCATGCCGCGTTATATAGTGAGAGCAGTAATCTAAGGACCACCTCTCGCTGTTGCAGCAGTCCATGGCCAGCTCTAGTCACTCACTACTAGGTGACGCTTTGATGGTTTACCGTGTTTTTCTATTGAAAAAAAGATATTCATAAATGAAAAGTACTTATAACTTTTAAACTCACGAAGAAATTGAGACAATTAAAAAAATATCTCTGGCATCCATTTGTGTTAACATGGATACGACATAATAGGTTGGGGAAAAAGTATTTTCGTATTTTTGTATGAAAAGTCAAGACATTTTTTTCAAAGTTTATTTACATTTATTTACAATATATATGTACCGTTTTGTTGAATAACTTTCTGCCATTTTGTGGGCAGAGACATTATCCCGTTACTGTAGAAACTTTGGGACTTCTGATCAAAAAAACGGGACAAATAGTTTTGGCAGTCCTCTCTTGAGGTCAACCTTACAGAACCTAAAGAATTCTGAAGAGACCGAAACAGGTGAAAATCTGAAGGCGCAAGGTCAGGGCTATATGGTGGATGCACTAGGACCTCCCAGTCGAACTCTCTTAATTTTTGCTGAGTGGCTAAAGATGTGTGTGGTCTAGCGTTATCGTGATGAAAGACCACACCCTTCCTGTTGATCAATTCCGGCCGTTTTCTCTCGACTGCTTCCTTTAATCTCATCAGTTGCTGGCAGTAAAGATCAGAATCGATGGTTTTGCCGGACGGTAAAAGCTCATAATGAACAATGCACTTCCAATCCCACCATACACACAGCATCACCTTATTTCGTGTTAGGCCAGGTTTGGCCACAGTCTGTGAAGCCTGGCCAACTTTCGACCACGACCTTTTTCGCACGTTCTTGTCGTACGTGATCCACTTTTCATCGCCAGTTATCAATCTCTTCAAAAACGGCTCGGTTTCATTACGTCTCAATAATGAATCGCAAATGAGTACACGGTTCATTAAGTTTCTTTGAGTGAGCTCGTGTGGCACCCAAATATCGAGCTTTTTTGTATAACCAGCTTTCTTCAAATGGGTCAAAACTGTTTTGTGGTCAATTCCCAGTTCTTCAGCTACATCGTAACTACTAATATGCCGATCTTGCTCCACTCTTTCAAAAATGGCGTCCATTTTATTCGTAACAGGGCGACCAGAGCGAGGTGCATCTTTAACATCAAAATTTCCGGACTGAAAACGTTTGAACCAAATTTGTGCTACTCTTACTGACACTGCATCAGGTCCATAAACATCACAAATTTTTTTCACTGCTTGAGTTGCATTTTTGCCTTTTTTATAATAAAATTTTAAAATGTATCGAATTTCTTCATTAGATTCACTCATTTTTACGGAGAGAAAAACAAATGAAAAATAGCGGGAAACAACTTTTTTTTATTTTTTTCTTTTCTTTATAATGTAACCTTTTTAATGTTACCAAAACCAGCCAAACACAAATAGTACAGTCAAAGAAATTTTATAATAAGTTTATACCTACGTTATGCGAAAAGACTTTTTCCCCGACCTAATATATCGTTTCTTGTTAATTGCTTTTTTATTTTATTAAACTACGTTCATATTAAATTAGGTAACGTATAAAATTAATAATGATATTAACTTAGATATATTTGTGTTGTGTAATAATATTAAATATAGCTCAATAAATAAATACAGAGAAAGCAGTCAATACTTTATTGCGTCTTGTATAACATGGCCACGTTTCTGTGTAATAAATTTTACAATAAATTAATACATCATTAGTGTCTCGGGTTAAATTGTTTTCGTGAGATAAGGCGATTTTTAAGGTTGTTGAAGATAAAAAGAAAATATTAAACTTGCTCGTAAATTTATATGTATTCTTGCAATTTTCACCAATGTCCTGTTGCTATGGAATAAGTCAGTGTACTGTTTCTTGTTTTATCGTTACTCTCTTAATATCCGAAAATATAGGCAGGGGAAAATATTCTAAATACTCTGGATTTTTTGTGCTTAATATATGGCACAACCTATTGGTATTTAACTACAAACCTGCATAAATTTTGTTATTTTTTTGAGATATCTAAGACACCCAAAGCGGGATGCCGAACTACTAAGCTACTTTGTATATTAAAGTCGAATACTCGTATTAAAATTCTTAATTTTAAAATTGTACTACATATTTTAATTCAAGTTCAGTATTTATGGCAAACATTCCATTTATAGTATTCGTGGTCCAGTGGTCGAGCACCCTGCTTCTGAATGAAGAAGTCGCGGATTCGTATCCTGGTTCCCACCAATGCCTTTTTTGAAATTATTTTGTGTGATAAATATCGATGACTGAAAACGTTGTGCTCGGTATGGCAATAGGTTCGCCACATATTCCATTTGGGACGTAGTAGACACTACGGCGAGTCGAGGCTTAACAGCCACTGCAAATGCATATGCAGCCATATTATGTGTGTCATTCCATTTATTTAATTACAATTACAGCACAAGATAGATCTTATTTTAGTATTCTATCAGCTCGTTCTAGTAATAAAACTAGTGGATATAAGTTAGTAATTTCTCTTCTGTGTGGCGTGTTACTGCTGCACGTAGGTATCTATAGGCAGGTTGTGCACTTTCTACGCATGCGTGGGCTGCAGCACCAGCGACTGCTGTTCATTAATTAACTCAAGTGCATTCTGTCCGTTGGCGCTGAGTTGAACACTAACGGGGAAACCGTGGCAATCACAAACAGTTACAAATAATTACAATTCTTTATCAGATTAAAATATTTAAAATATCAACTTCAATATATATTTTTTTTAACCGGAATCACGAAAGTTGAAAGTCAAATTAAGAAGTTTTTTATAAGTTAGTAAAGCCACGCAAAATAGCTTAGTTCTCAGGACTTGGATAAACTAAACTGCGCTCCAAATATGGTATTAGACGAGTTATTGCAACATATGCATTTGACTTACGCAAAGTCTCAAAAACACAGAGTAATTTCAAAGTAGACTGTGAGGTCCCGAAATCAAATCCTCACAATCACAATGAATCTGAGAAATCTGTCTGGTGGCATGTATGATAATAATTGTTACATTTTTATCCCATTTAACAGGCTATTATAATATACCTCAATCATTGATAACACACGTATATTTATTTTTTTAAACTATTGAACTGATTGTCAATACATTTTTATTTAATAATGAATTCATGTGATTTATAACGGAACGACTTTCAACTAGTAGTAATTAATTTAAACAGCGCAAAGTTTTCTTGTAAAAAATACAAATTTAACTATATTTAAGTGTACTAAAATACTTCGAGTTTTTAAATTTTATTGACCAACAAGTGAAAGTAAGACGTCGTTTATATTTTATTTACCATTAAATTGAAATTAAATTTAGTAGTAAACACAAAACTAGTTTGCAACATAATAAATACTGTGACATCAAACATCGACGGCTAATATTGGATATTACGTAATTTTACATAAAATTATAGGTAATGTTTTAATTTAATAGCTGTTCTTTTTTTGTAATTTATTAATGTATAGCTGATCGCTGTACATTCACTTCTAATAAGACAGTGCTCCGCTGCTACTGGTCGCATCGTTATGTTATATTGTCTAAAACCTTGCCTTGATCATCCAATATAAAATATTTCAGTTTGAACCCTGCAGTGCCTGAGATTAGGAATTAAGGGTGCTAGGTTTGGAAGATGTGAATGATAGGGAAGCGTGGCAAAGAAAATCCCGTTGCGCCGATCCCAACTAATCACCAACCGAAAAGATGAACAGTGCCGCAAATTAGCGCATTTAAACGAACAAACTCTTCCCCTTTATAGTATGTATTAGTATGGATATGTTATCATCATAACCGATTTTTGACTTATTTATAGAAAGTTAATAAATAATATATTAAAAGCTTTTATTTAACTTGCACTGTATGTATGTATGTAAGTATGTAAGTTCGGTGGAATCTTGCAACTCAATTTTGAAGTAGATATCTTCAACCGATTGAGCTGAAATTTTGTATACACGTTTACTTTGGATGACAATGCATGATATGATGTGTGACATTATTCTATATCCAATATGGCGGACCACCCAAGATAGAGGAATGGATATTTTGAATGCATTTCTGCAATATGGGTATCAAATGAAAGGGCTTATTGAGGGTAACTCAAAAAATAATATGACGTCATTCTAAATGCAATATGGTGGAATATCCAAGATGGAGGAAAACATATTTTAAGCTTCTGTACAATATGGGTATCAAATGAAAGGGCTCATTGAGAGTAACTGAAAAAATAATGTGACGTCATTCCAAATCCAATATGGCGGAACATCCAAGATAGAAGAACAGTTTTTTTTAATGCATTTCTACAATATGGGTATCAAATGAAAGGGTTTTGGGAATAGTAACTCGGAAAAAAAAATATGACGTCATTCGTCGTCGTCAGACGTCCAATATGGCGGGAAAAATATTTGCATTTCAACAATATGGGTATCAAATGAAAGGACTTGTTGAAATTAACTCAAAAAATAATATGACGTCATTTTAAATCCAATATGGCGGATATTCCACCATATTTGTATTTCTACAATATGGGTATCAAATGAAAGGGCTTGTTGAGATTAACTCGAAAAATAATGTGATGTCATTCTAAATACTATACGGTGGACCATCCAAGATGACGGCATACATATTTTAGATGCATTTCAATAATATATGAATTAAATATCATCATTGCGATTAAATGGAAAAGAAAGCTCCAAGCTGAAATTGAATAAGATGATCGCCTTATTGAAGAGCTGGACTGTTTGAAATTAAGCGGTAAATAATGATAGTTTAAATGAAATTACACTAACCTAGACAGCTATAACTAAAAATAAGAAAATAATATTTCCTTAAAAATTTCAAGTATCAACTTAGAGCCTCAGTATGTACAATTTATATAATAATAAAAGCTTGTCACGAGGTTTGACTCCCTATCAGTAGGTAATTAAATTGCAATAGATAATATAGTTATAGTATAGTATAGTTATAGATAAGTTAGTAGATTAATTTACATGAGTGTTTTGGCCATTTCTTCTCATGACAACCTTACACTCAGAATCGTCCGTGCGTTTTTGTTCCAAGGAGCCAATTTTCTCAGCGCTCGTGTTTTAATATGTTATGCTTTAAATATAATTTGTGTGTTTCAATATGTTACGGAACACAAAATGTATTTACGGACTATATTTAACTGTGTGCGAAAACCCATGAAAATAAAGCTATTTTGATTTGATTTGACATTATAAAATTAGTACAGTTTATTTACAACTCGCGCGACAAGCTTTTATTATTATGTATATAAATTGTACATACTGAGGCTCTAAGTTGATACTTGAAATTTTTAAGGAAATATTATTTTCTTATTTTTAGAGAGCTTAAATAAAAGCTTCTTTAAAAAGGGTTTTTTTTTTAATTTATTTTTCTTTACAGCTAGCTAGCGCCTTTTCTTTTAATTAATTATTGTTTCCGAAAGCGTTAAAATTACATTATACTGAATCTCACTTGAAGAAAGCTTGATATAACTATTTTTTTATTTAGTTAATATTTATATTAATATTCAATTTACTTCAGCAATGACTTTTTTTTTGAAGTGCAAAATATATTTTAGACTGAATTCTTGGCACAAAAAATCCTAATGACCAGTGGAGCAGTTTCATTCCAAGAGCAACAAATAAACACCTAAATGGTTTTAAATTTAATTAATCTAAGTGTCAGGTTCCAAATACGTTTATTTTATGAATCACTATTTAGCATATAACTGAAATATTTGCTTACATATATTTATGCTTGCTTGAGTAAAATCAAAACATTCATTAGGGTATAACTTTTAACAACGTTAATTTTTTTACCGTGCGAAATGATTGCAAATTTCATTAACTTTTGCTTTTTCTATTACATAATTATATTTAATGATGTTAAATTTTAATATTGGATGTATTTTTGTGTGTATTGCAATTCCAATCTTAAATTCAATTAAACACGCTAATAACATTTTATTAGTCCAGTTTATTGAATCTAGTTTCCAGTACTTTACTGTGTGAAATATCTATAACAGAATTACCTAATTGATCTATTTATTAATCAGAAAATGTCGGTATCATTACGCCACGATATAAATAATGTATAACATGCTGGGATTTCTAAGGCACGAAGTGGATGGAGTCCTTGGTAATCATCACAATTTTATAGACAACCATTCAAATATCACCAGTTCCTGGACATAGAAAAACTTAAAAATAGACAAGTGCTGTATGATACTGACGTGTTTTTGATGCTGGCAATTTTAAACCCGTTATTCAAAATCCTTTTATTAAGAAAAAAAAGAAAATATTGTTAATCACAAATAGATATTGCTCAGCATGACAGCTTATTATATATCAAACAAATTGTTCAGAATTAAAACATTTACATAGGTAGGTCACCATTGTGCAATCAACATTCCTTCCAGCTTCCTTCCTCCTAACGACTACGAAAATAAACATATATTTACATACATATTACTATTACATAAATGTACATAAATATGTTTCAATCCATTCGCATATGCATGTTAAAAGTTTGAAATTTAAGGTTGCTGATTGTTGTTCTACTAATCAATAATAGTACACAAACAATTCCGTTCGTATGTTATTCTGCCAGATATTCAATTTATTTTTATAAACAAACATATCTAAAACACTCAGATACCATAAATGCACCAACGATCTGTTTTGATCTGAGAAATGGTTTCTTGTGAAAACTGTTGCTACGCCGACGAATATTATTGTCTACGCCGCCAGGTCTATCGAAATATAATTTAATATATCCATACACAATTATATACTAAAAACTAAAGACCAGCTGGCGTATTATGAACTCTTAATTCCAGCCAGCTTCCGCACTGCCTTGCAAATTCATATTTTCACAGTCACTGCCATATTCACACTAAATTCGATTTATCTACGACTAATTCCCTTTACTCAGTCATAAGTAGTCTGGACTAGCTGAAATTAGTCGTTGGAAATACGAATTCGCTAGGCAGCGTGTAAGTTGGCTGGAATTAAGAGCACATAATAGGCCCACAGTGCTTATCTAAATGTAGATGTTAGTCGACTAAATATAGAGCAGATTATGGTGAAACAGTTCCGGCAGGCGTCACTGTATCTACATGCAAATCCTATGAAGTTCATTGACACAACGGCGAACACAATGAGATGACGCAAACGGTTACGCTATCAATACTAGTCTATAAGTTATTGTATAATCGTTCTACTGCGCGAGATACGTCTATAGATCGCTATCAGAACTTTTAGAAAAATTGAGAACCCACCGTATAGGATACTATTATAAGTATTAGGTTGTTGCAAAATATCTGTCGTATTTCGTTCGGTAAAATTCGAAATAGCATTTTTTTTTTTGCGACACTTTTAGAGCCATGTGGTTATTCCTGTCGCCTAGTGTATTTACTTGCGTCTCTAAAACCGCGTGTTATTAAAATTGTATCTAGTTATTTATAAAATTTGAGTCCTTAAAATGGAGGTTGATAAAACTCATCTTCGACACTGCATACTCTATGAGTATCAAAAAGACAGTGATGCAACTGAAGGTACCAAAAATTTGTGCAACACCTTCGGGGAGAACGTGGTAGATGTTAGAACAGTTCGAAGGTGGTTTTCAAAATTTCGAACTGGAAATTTTAACCTTCAAGACGCACCTCATACCGGCCGACCCTCTTCTTTTAATGAAGATGAATTAAAGGCCATTATAATGGAAGACCCATTTATAACTAGCAGAGAGATAGAGGGAAGACTGGGTTTTGATCATACAACAATCGACATATTGAACAATTAAACTTTTATCCTCTTCTAAAATACGACATAATTTATGCAACGACCTATTAATTAAATCAACGACCAAAGTCGACGAATCTCATATACGAGATTGAAATTTGACTGTAAGGTGGATAACAACGACACGCTCGAAAAACTAATATTTACTAGCAATCCGCACTGCAGTTAGTTAACACTTGCTCTAGAACATGAAGGATATTAATCAGCTGATCAGTTATGATTGCTTATGTGAATTTTGCATAATTTTATAGTCCGAAATAACGCAGTTCGGTGCATGAATGGCTCGACCTTCGAAATATACAGAATATCAACCTCTCAGAATATCAACGTCAAGTGACTGATGTCGCGTTTCGTTCAATGAGCGAGGCCGATATACGAAGGCCCAACAAACCCCCTTTTTTCCCACCCTTCTCAACCTACTTCCTTAAAGGCCAGCAACGCAATTGTAGCACTATCGGTGTTGTAGATGTCCGTTAACTCATATCCGATAAAAAATATGTTCTAAATTTGAATTCTGTCCAGCTTATGTCAAATTCGTATAATGTTTTTGTGGTTATTTTATTAAGAAACCGATACGATGGGCATACAACTTATCTAAGGCCTACTACGAACAGACTCATCGCGTGGGCGTGTAGACGCTTATAGCAAACCCACGGTGACGCCAATCTCATTAAATTTTAACAATTTTTGTTACGTTATTAAATTGATTGCAATCGTTTATCATTTTATGTATAACATATAACAGCACATATATATAACTCAATGTGTAACACGTAATTATAAACGTAATATATTATGTGCTAAATGAAAATTTCTAATTACTTCGTAAACGTTCATTATAAATAATGAGAAATCTGTTACGGTTAAGTGTTATGTCAAAATGTTACAATTTCTATCCGTTTGGAGCACTTTTTTTAAATCTGCGATGAAAATTTGCACAAAGCAACTTAAATTCCCATGTAACGGACCCCAAATTATTAACAACAAAGAAAAAATAGGTTCGTTTCAGTCAAGAACTCTGTAGATACTGATTGGACTTTACATACATACATAACTTAAAGCCTTGCGGAGTACGCAGAGATACCGGACACCCTGCTTTTGCAAAATTGGAGCCCGTCAACTATTACGAACATTCATTACTTAACTGTGTTCTAATCATAAATTTAAGAATAGATCGGCCATAGTCACCCAAATAACGAGACCAAAAATGGGTTGTTGATGTATGGGTGACTTATCAATGTGTGCGTAAAAAGCGATCCAAAGTGTCAACATTTACATTATTATTGTCCATGTTTTGAATTATAAACATCCTGAGAATCGCTTACTCGCGGTTGCGCTGACAGTGCAATGTTTAGTAATACATTTTCACTGACATGTGCCATCTACTATAGTCTATGGATATTTTTTTTTATATAATGTAACGACCTGGTTGCTAGGACCTTTAAGTAGAGTCTTTTTATTACAATTAACTTCTTCATTCTTAACCTATACTAATCTTAACCTAACCTAGCCTAAGCCTACAGCTTAACCTAACCTAACCTAATCATCCATAAAGTCGTGGCACTTTATGCATGATTTTCCGAGGGAGTTTTGACGACAATGTAGAAGAGCACACTAAACACGATATTTACACCATTTCCCACATTTGCACTCATATACGAACACTTATTAAATAAAACGCCACGAATTTTATTCAATAATATCCATTGAAACACAAATCTGAGAAAATAATGCAATCAACGGACATGTCTCTTCCACAGTCCCGCCAAAACTCCCTATGGAAAAATTTATGGCTCCAATCATATAATATATATTCATTTATCATAGACTGGAGTAGATGGCAGTCAGTATCGTATCCATGCAGACCATACTTTTTATAAAAAACTTCTTAGAATTTATTAATATTATAATTAATTATTATTTAAAAAAAGAATGTATTCTTTTTTCAAATTTTAAAAATATTATTTACTACGTGTAAACCTGTTGAACTGACACCGCCGGAAGTTTCAAAAGGCAGGTTTAATGTAGATATACCGTGATAGAGTGAGTCATTCTCACTTATCTATTTAATATATCCTGTTACTAATTAATAAAATGCAAATGGAACTGTGCTAGTTGTGTTACGAGTAAAAGCTAAGTCTAGTCTTCACTATAAAGCAGGTATTAAAATGGATATAAATTTTACAAGATTATTCAAGAAACATTACTAAAATGACACTAAAACTAAAACACTAAAACTACATTACTAAAACTTTAGTGAGTATGTGATTGTTTAGTATTAATCCTCAACTTCTTAAACTTTTAT
Source organism: Euproctis similis (assembly GCA_905147225.2). Classification (NCBI taxonomy): domain Eukaryota; kingdom Metazoa; phylum Arthropoda; class Insecta; order Lepidoptera; family Erebidae; genus Euproctis; species Euproctis similis. The sequence goes on from LR990116.1 coordinate 17,591,267, forward strand.
TGAGTTTATAAAAACAAATATAAAATTAAAAATATATATTCTTAATACTCTTAGGCGATATTTAGATCTTTTTTCGGATGAATCGTCTTGGCTTCGAAGCCGGATGCATGTCTTGTTTGAAACTTATTATAAGACCAAGTGACGAGGTATATCACGTGAACTTCTAGGCTAACCTTTATTATTAGCAGTGAATATGCTTTTGTCATATACTTACAAGTAAATATTTAGGCGTGTGTTGCTAGTGTGGACATACCTGAAAATAAATAAATAAAAATTATTAACATCTGTTAGTAATTCGAAATGGCAAATAATTTGTAAATAAAAACATACAAGTAATTAATAATATGCAATTTTGAAATACATGTTTCTTTGATATTATACTCATTTATATTTTATGCCTTACAGACATTAATTTTGTGACAATCCTAGAGAATGCAATAAAACAATTACAAAACGATAGTGATTTTGGATTTAATATGTTAATTATGAAAAATAATTACAATTTCAGGCTTTTGTACATGTTTCAATCAACGTAGTGCAAAACTTATGATGCTATTTCATAGACAACCATTAACAATACGTGTCTTAAAACGATTTTCGTCATTGATGTCAATTGGGTTCTGTATGTTACTTTAAATAATTATTTATCTTTTATTAAACATTAGTATGACTTTGTTGAGAAACTTATATTGATTGCACTTATTGCACCATATAAATGAACATTAGTTTTTAGCACCTCTAATTAAATGCTAGTGTGCATCGTTTGCAAGAAATTGAGAAGAGAAGATATCTACCAATAGAGAGAGAGAGAGTGATAGAGGGAGAGAGAGTGTGTGCATTATAAAAAGAGATACTAGTAGAGCCACGTAGACCGGTGAAACGACGCCCCCTCAGAATATCGAAGTAAAGTTACACGTGTACCGTTTCCTCTCCTCCTTTTATACCCTCCTTCCTTAAAAGCCAGCAACGCAGCTGTTACATTTTCTGTGTTGCAGTTGCTTATAGGCAGCGCTAGTGACTTTCCTGCAGCTGACGCACCTGCTCCTTTACCCTCCTATTCAATAAAAGACATCTCTATTTTAGAATTATCTAATCTAAATTTCAATAATTCGTAGCGATCGTCTCCACTGTACGATTACAGGTGTTCCATCTCAAGCATCGTAGCGAGATAATATTTCAGCCACTGTTCTGCACCACCAATAATATTTACCATGCAGAGCGCACGAGATAAGGCACGATTATTACACGCCTCACTCGCTTCGTCGACTTTCATAATAATTGTTCAAAATTGAAATAACCAAACGTATTTGCGTTTACAACACCAATTAGGTGGCACTTTAGCCGAGTGAGTTAATATCGATTTGATATTTTTTCCATACAGAAATACCTCGAAAAACTCACAACCAGATTTTCCTAATACGAGTAGAGGTCACGCGAAGGACGAAGGTCGAGTTCAAGGTCTACTGCCGACGTGTTCACTAATATCGATTCGCCACAGAACTTTACAGAAACGCCTCGAAGTGGTACGTCGTTGGAAAACATTATTAGTCAAGAATTTTAAGAAAGAAACTCACGCAATCTTATACTCAGCAAATTAATCTTGATATAAGTTAGTATAAGTATTGTAAAAATTAACTTATATATGTAAAAAATGATAGCTGTCAATAAAAAGCTTCACAGTCTGCTCATCCTTCGGGTCAAGGATAATTTCGGACAAAGGAAATCTCGGGTCAATGTCGAAATAGACGACCAAAGTATAGACAATTCAATGAAATTAGGTCACAGATTGTTATGAAAGAGTGCTTATTATAATTTATTTGAATCCATTGGCTATTGTGCATATAATGTTTGCTATAATGGACTAACCTTTACTGATTTTTTTTATGGGATAGGAGGGCAAACGAGCAGGCGTGTCACCTGAAGGTAAGCAACCAACGCCGCCCATGGACACCAGCAACACATATAGTGTTACTGTTGCGTTGCCGACCTTTAGGGGATAGGGGAAAGGAAAGGATGGGGTAAGGGGTGGGCCTCCGGGTACCTCTCTCACCGAACGAAAAGCGGCATGAGCCACTTTACGTCGATCTTCTGAGAGGTCGTGGTATTTCACCGGCTGAGCCGGCCCATTCATGCAGCGAACTGCTTGGCTCTATATATATTTATATATCATATTCAGTGAATACTAATTTATTAAATTAAGATTTTGTGTTTTATAGCCGACAACAAATTTATAAGATGAATACGGACGCATACATAATGTCTATTTTTTAGCATATAAGTTTTATATTAAAAAAGCTTTAGGTATATACCTATTAGCTGGTATACATAGTATTACTTAGTTTCTGCATAAATATCTGTTTAACTGGTTCTATAAAACTATTACCTAATACCGTCATTTTTAATTGATTGCGCATAAATTTCTACACTGCTCAATTAATCATCGAGGAAATGAGATTTATACGAGACCTGGCCAGTGAGAAGCAGCACTGGGTTCAACTTCCTACGTAACAGCCGTACGTACGGCTTTGGACTTGCGATTAAAATTATAGAATGATATATCTCTGGTAAGGTACGCAGTATCTTTGTTCTTGTGTTGTCAAAAGAGTTACGCTACATACATACCTACTATGTCCAGATCAGAAACAAGTTGGTAGCCATACACCCATTTTGGACAGACCGCTTCCATAAAACCTCAATCGCAAAGGAAACAAGCAATACGGCATACCGACGCGTACCACTCGCAAGAGCCACTCACAGAGAAAACCAATACAGAGAATTCCAAAGGAAATATTTTTGTTACTTAAAACTTTTTGGTGTTTAACATATAAAACGGAACAGTTAAAATAACAGTTATTTGTATGTTATAATGTTCTAAGATTTTTATTGGAAATTTTTATGCCTTACTTATTAATTTCTACATTCCATATAATATTTTGCTTCAAAATTTCGTTTCTCAGTTCCAACCACAGTCCGAATTAATATAGAATCATAAATTAACAATTAATTTAATTAATAAAAAATAATTTTCCCTATAGGGAAAAGAGGAAACTTTAAAAATTTTAACTATACTTCCTTCAACCGAATTCTTAAAGGGGATTTCCTTTTAATTTGACTCCCTCTCTATCTCTTCTCTCACTCATCTAATTCACAAGTTTAATAAAGCTTTGCTGATACATATATCACAAAGACATTGAGTAAAGCAAATTAGGAGTCTCTTCCCAATATCTTCTATCCATGGATAGTAGATATTGGGAAGAAGATATTGGTATCTTCTTAAAATCTTCTATCTATGGATAGAAGATATTGGGAAGAGACTTTACTTCGACAGAGCAGCAGATAACGCAAGAAACAACCAATAGGCCCTTTATTTATTTTCTATAGCCTTAATAATGTTTGTTGAATAAATTATAGTGTAATGGCTGCCTAACATTTATTACCAGTACTCCTAATTGCTAGAGGAGTCGAGGTCGAAAGTAATTTATGAAGGGTTTATTTAACCACAAAACCCATTCCGGTCAAGGTGACATCGATCAGTTTTTACACAAAGTTCGAAGGCGATTTTCTCCCAGATTAGGTTCAGACCAGCGCAGTTTGATTACTATCGCTTAACCTTTACGAATGTGATGTAAAGTAAAAGTTATTATTAGTACATAAGAGTCCGAAGTACTTCGCAGGACCATTGCGGTTACTGGAGTTGTTTAAGATTTGGATTATGTACTATAAGAGACTTATAGGTTACTAGCTGACCCGGCGAACTTTGTTTTTGTTTTTATGGGATATGAGGGCAAACGAGCAGGCGTGTCACCTGATGGTAAGCAACCAACGCGGCCCATGGACACCAGCAACACATACAGTGTTACTGTTGCGTTGCCGACCTTTAAGGGATAGGGGATAGGAAAGTACGGGGAAGAGGGGTGGGCCTCCGGGTACTTCTCTCACCGAACGAAACGCGGCATGAGCCACTTAACGTCGGTCTTCTGAGAGATCGTGGTATTTCACCGGTCGAGCCGGCCCATTCATGCAGCGAACTGCTTGGCTCTACCACTGTTCCGCATCAAACGTAATAAATAAGTAAATTTTGGATTTATCACTTTTTCTTTACTGCAACATACATGCATTATAGCTATAAACCATTCCGTTGACGACCTCTAACTATTAAAAATAACAGCATCAAAATCCGTTGATTAGTTTCTAAGATCTATGCATGGGGACAGAGAGCGGAAAGCGTCTTTATTTCATACTATGTAATGACGCATAATGTACAAACTTTTGATTTATCTCGTGTATAAAGAATAATAAAGTGATTATTTATTGGTTTCTTAATGTAACTTTAAAATGTTTGTACAGTAATAGAGAAGTTCTTCAAATGACCGTAGTTAATATACATAATATACAAAATCTAAATAAGGCTAGTAAAACGTTAACGATAAGATTGCAAAAAATTGCAAAAGGCAACTCACCAAAAAATACAGTTAAAGTTTAAAACAATAAGCATGGAAATTGGCCAATTGCCGCAAAAAAATCAACCAAAACGTATTGCATTTACGCGAAGCTTTGCACAAAAAACTGGTGCCCGTAAATATGGTCAGCGGCCACCCTGACCCTGACACGAGCGTACATTTTATATTCGAAGAAAAACCTCGGCCATACACACGAGTCATACATCAATATATCGATTTAAATTGTAATATGTTTGATTTATAGCTGCCGTGCCTTCCGTCAGATGACAATTGGTACTTTATTGATTGCCATTGTAGTTGTATATTGAATAGTCAGGTTTTACATATTACTGGCAAAATCTGTCTTATAAAGTGACAAATAATATAACTACTAATACCTATCTAATTCATGTTAAACAGCCAAATTTCAGACAATTACTTTTCCTTGGGAATGTTGAAAATTTTTTGTATGAATCATTTTCTTAACAGTTCGATCCAAAAGTGCTAGTTAATACATATTGATCAAGTCCTTTTCAGGTTAAGCAGGGACAGAGCCCAGTGTTGCAAACAGTCGTACTATACTAGTCGTCGTTGTTTTTAAATGGATCCTAACGTCACCTTCCGATTTAGCTATTAGGCCATAAATATTACAAAATACTGCATACAAAGATTTAAATCATGACTATTAATGGCTACATACAAAACTGGATGAAAACTTCGCATAGAATCAGATTCAAAAGGTTTTTGCCAGGAGTGTTCCGAAGGGGTAAGCAGTAGCAACTATATTTTGACATACTAGATTAATTTTTTAGACCCCGATACCATATATTGGTCAGAACTTTGCCCGTCAGTGATGTGTATCGAGCATAACTTGCGAAAGTTCATAGTTGTAACCCATGACTCGAACTCGTGTCATCTAAACTTGAAATCAGCAAGACGAGAGATATGAGTAAAAAATTGGTAGGAATGAAAATTATCAAATAATTTCTTCATTTATCCATTAGTTAAAAAGGCCAAAATAGTTATGTAACACTGATTATCTATAATTATCAAAAAAAACATTCGCTATTTCAAATAATCGATCATAATCAATCGAGATAATTGTTTTATTGGACTACAGTAGGCAGCAGCATGTTTACAAATTAAAATCGATAGTCGATATCAACATAATAAGCAATATCTTGTAAATCATTGCGTTAAATTAAAAAAAAAAATACTTTTTTTTTCTTTTGCAGCATCATACCCCGACACATTACATCGACGTCGTTTAATAAATAAGGTTTTACGTTCTTGAACTGCTACAACCTCACAAATATAAGGAGCTATGATACATTGTTGCAATATTTACATCGTTATCTGCAAATAAAAAGTCGGTCATATGGCACATGAGGTCACAACAAAATTATAATATGCAAATATATTGCCAATGCACTGTAATTACCTAAAATAAAATATAGTAGTGTCTTACTAAGGTCATAGACTTTGGGATATAAACCCGACGTAACTACTCTCGAGAGCAATGAATCCGGGTCACTTAAAGAATGTTAAAAATCTCGGAAACTAAAAATGATAGGTTAATGCAATAAATTGTATTTAATAGACAATGTAATACTCCTTAAATGAAAGTAAAAAAAATATGAGTCACCATACATTTTATTAACACAAAATTACATAAAGAAAAAATCTGCTGATCTCTCCTTAAAACAAATAAATTAATAGCAAAAATCCTTTTTAAAGAAGCTTTTATTTAAGCGCTCTAAAATTAAGAAAATAATATTTCCTTAAAAATTTCAAGTATCAACTTAGAGCCTCAGTATGTCCAATTTATATAATAATAAAAGCTTGTCGCGCGAGTTGTAAATAAACTGTACTAATTTTATAATGTCAAATCAAATCAAAATAGCTTTATTTTCTTGGGTCTTCACACACAGTTAAATATAGTCCCGTAAATACAGATATTTGACTTAATATTATATTTAAAGCATAACATATTAAAACACGAGCGCTTGAGAAAATTGCCTCATTGGAACAAAAACGCACGGACGATTCTGAGTGTAAGGTTGTCATGAAAAGAAATGGGCAAAACACTCATGTAAATTAATCTACTAACTTTACTATATTATCTATTGCAATTTAATTACCTACTGATAGGGAGTCAAACCTCGCGACAAGCTTTTATTATTATATAAATTGGACATACTGAGGCTCTAAGTTGATACTTGAAATTTTTAAGGAAATATTATTTTCTTAATTTTAGAGCGCTTAAATAAAAGCTTCTTTAAAAAGGATTTTTGCTATTAATTTATTTTATTATTTTTAGTTATAGCTGGCTAGGTTAGTGTCATTTCATTCAACGCATCATTATTGCAAGTTAGTTTATCGCTTAATTTCAAACAGTCCAGCTCTTCAATAAGGTGATCATCTTATTCAATTCCAGCTTAGAGCTTTGTTTTCAATTTAATCGCAATGATGATTTTTAATTCATAGCCATATTGTAGAAATGCATCAAAAATATGTATGCCGTCATCTTGGATGGTCCACCGTATTGTATTTAGAATGACGTCACATTATTTTTCGAGTTATTCTCAACAAGCCCTTTCATTTGATACCCATATTGTAGAAATGCATTAAAAAAAACTGTTCCTCTATCTTGGATGATCCGTTATATTGGATTTAGAATGACGTCACATTATTTTTTCAGTTACTCTGAATGAGCGCTTACATTTGATACCCATATTGTACAGAAGCTTAAATTAAGTTTTCCTCCATCTTGGATATTTCACCATATTGGATTTAGAATGACGTCATATTATTTTTTGAGTTACTATTAACAAGCCCTTTATTTTGATACCCATATTGTAGAAACGCAAATATTTTTCCCGCTATATTGGATTTGGAATGACGTCATATTTTTTTTCGAGTTACTATTAACAAGCCCTTTTATTTGATACCCATATTGTAGAAATGCATTAAAAAAACAGTTCCTCAATCTTGGATGATCCGCCATATTGGATTTAGAATGACGTCACATTATTTTTTCAGTTACTCTCAATGAGCCCTTTCATTTGAAACCCATATTGTACAGAAGCTTAAAATATGTTTTCCTCCATCTTGGATATTCCACCATATTGGATTTAGAATGACGTCATATTATTTTTTGAGTTACTATTAACAAGTCCTTTCATTTGATACCCATATTGTAGAAACGCAAATATTTTTCCCGCCATATTGGATTTGGATTGATGTCATATTTTTTTCGAGTTACTATTATCAAGTCCTTTTATTTGATACCCATATTGTAGAAATGCATAAAAAAAAAACAGTTCCTCTATCTTGGATGATCCGCCATATTGGATTTAGAATGACGTCACATGATTTTTTCAGTTACTCTTAATGAGCCCTTTCATTTGATATCCATATTGTACAGAAGGTTAAACCATGTTTTCCTCCATCTTGGATATTCCACCATATTGGATTTAGCATGACGTCATATTATTTTTTGAGTTACACTCAATAAGCCCTTTCATTTGATACCCATATTGCAGAAATGCATTCAAAATATCCATTCCTCCATCTTGGGTGGTCCGCCATATTGGATATAGAATAATGTCACACATCATACCATGCATTGTCATCCAAAGTAAACGTGTATACAAAATTTCAGCTCAATCGGTTAAGGATATCTACTTCAAAATTGAGTTGCAAGATTCCACCGAACATACATACTTACATACATACATACATACATTCATACATACAGTGCAAGGTAAATAAAAGCTTTTAAAAAATAGGAAACATGAAATTTTTGAACTTTATTACGATTTTCTTGAATTTTAATACTTCGTATTGCCTCCTCGTGCTTCCATTACTGCGTTTACACGGTTTGGCATGCTGTACACCAAGTTCCTTATACGATTTTGGGGAATATTCTCCCATTCCTCTGTGAGAGCAATTTTGAGCTCACGAAGCGTGATTGGGGGAGGGTTTCGTTGTTTTACGCATCTGCCTAGCTCGTCCCAAGCATGCTCAATCGGGTTGATATCCGGGCTGCGCGCTGGCCACTCCATACGAGTAATGTTCATCTCTTGAAGGTAGTCATTCACAATCCTACCTGTATGAGGTCGGGCATTGTCATGCATAAATATAGCATCCTCACCTAAATTGACCATAAATGGACCAACGTGATCATTGAGGATTTCTTCCACATATCTTACGCTAGTTAAAGAGCCGTTTTCTATGATCACCAGCTCTGTGCGACTTTCAGAAGAAATTCCGGCCCACACAAGTACAGACCCACCACCGTAGGCTACTTTTTCCTCGATGCATGCTTGCTTGAATCTTTCCCCTGGTCTTCGATACACTCTGTGTCTTCCATCGTGCTTGTAGAGCATAAATTTTGATTCGTCGGAGAACATAACTTTTGACCAATCTTCAATACTCCAATTTACGTGGCTCTGGGCATATCTTAGTCTTGAAATACGATGCCCACGCTCCAGTTTAGGGCCGTTTGCAGGTCTAAGGGGTTTTAAGTTAGATTCAGCAAGCCGACGTCTTACTGTCCATGCACTTGGGTTACTTCCTCCGAGGCGTCGAAACTGATTGGTGAGTTCAGTTCCTGTGAGAAAGCGATTTCGAAGCATGGTGTTCACCAAGTATCGGTCTTCTCGTGCTGTGGTATACCTGGTTCTGCCCGTTCCTGGTCTGCGTAGGTTAGAACCAGTTTCTTCGTAACGTCGGAGAACTCTTTGTACTGTTGACAGCGACACACCAACAGTCCTGGCTGTATCGCGCTGACTCCGGCCGGTTTCCAGCATTGTAAGTATTCTGGTGCATTCTTCAGGCGTAAGCGACATAATTTCAGCTTGAATAATGAATATAGAGCACTATCAACATGGTTTATGTACCCACATAAATGACAGATTACAAACAAAAGCAAAACCAAATGCTGTAATTTCGTAGTTCCATCTTCGAAAGTGGCCCTTTTTCAAATTTGATTTTTTTATGATATAACTTTACAATAACTAAGAAGTTTTAATACCTTCATTTAAGGAGTATTACATTGTCTATTAAATACAATTTATTGCATTAACCTAGCATTTTTAGTTTCCGAGATTTTTAGGATTCTTTAAGTGACCCGGATTCATTGCTCTCGAGTGTATATAACGCTGCTACGAAACGGAGTAAAATTAAATGTCATTCATATTTTTATATTGGTAGAGTCTTGCAGGTCGCTGCATGAATGGGCCGGCTCGACCGGTGAAATAACACGACCTCTACGAATATGGGCGTGAAGTCGCTCGTGCCGCGTTTCGCTCGGTGAGAGAGCTATCGGGAGGCCCGATCCCTTTCTCCTTCCTTTCCCCTCCTAATCCCTTAAAGGACGCCAACGCACCACGATGAACACCACGATGAACCACGATATTCATGAGCGGTGAGTAGTTGCTTACCATCAGGTACCTGATAGTAAGCAAAAGCTCGTTTGCCCACCTATCCCAGAAAAAAATAAATAAATAAAAGAATTGAAACCTCGCGCCTCCTTTCATTAATGGACCGGTTCGACCTATGATATACCACAACCTCCCAGAAAATCGACGTTGAGTTACTCATACCATATATCGTTCGGTGAGAGAGGAGTCTGGAGGCCCGCACCTTTTTACCTCGTCTCTCTATCTCCGTCCCTATCCCACCTTAAAGGCTGGCAACGCAATGGACAATGAACTGTGTAATGAAAGGAATGAATATAAAATAAATACTTACGGTTGGTTGGTATTCTTTTAAAAACCGATCAAGGCAACGGACAAAATTATGGATAGCTCGAAACAATGGCGGATGCAAATTTGCAACTGCAAGTTGCCTTTTTTTTTGAAAGCCTAAAAACAACATCAACTATTGAATGCACCCGTAAAGGGATAATAAAGGTATTTACGACGACCCCGCAATTGTCTGGAGAACAATAAAAAATATCCCGGAAACCGCGATCTATGTAAATTGTACATATTGGTGTAATACGACTTTATATGAATGTATGAGCAAATAACTACTGATATTTTAACAATTCTACAGATTTTCGAATAAAGATTATAACTCGTTTATTAATATTAAACTTTTCGATGTCAAATGTCTAGTTTTATACGGGACTTATGTTTAAAGAGGCAGGATTCGAATCCTAAAACACAAATAAATGACTTTTCAGAGCTTCAGATATTTAAAAATTATTCTCTAGTCATAGTTACAAAAGCAGTTTTACTTCAGCCATAGATAGTTATCATAAATTAGCTCAGAAATTTCAATAATTTGTACTTTTGTTCTTTAAATCCTTCAAACTTTCTTACTCCGTACCATAACATAATTTCACGCTTTTTGTTACTCGAAGCTGTAGGCAGCGGCTGTTAAGCCTCGTCTCGCCGTTATGTTTACGTCCCAAATGGAATAGGTGGCGAACCTATTGCCATACCGGACACAAAATTTTCAGTCATCGATATTTATCACACATAACTTCCGAAAACAATTTCGAAAAATCATTGGTTGAGCTAGTTTTTGGAATCGAACCCGGACCTCTGGATCAGAAGCCGTGTGCTCGACCACTGCGCCACCGATACTATTTACTCAGTATCAATTTTTATATGCCATCAAAGTATTCGAAAATATAATTATAAAGCTTATCTATACTAAAGATACACATTATTATTAGGAATACTATTGCAAGTATTGTGAATAATCGGAATGAGCTTTCACTGCAATACGCGGGCAGGGACAGTCTCAACTATGCACAAATGCTTATAATAATTCAAACTATTAGTCGAATTTCGTGTTCCCGGGGCGCGCAGTGAAAGTAGTCCGCTACTGGGCTTTGCTGCCTTGGACGTGGTATAAGTTGAAAATTAACAGCGTGGTGAGATAAAAAAAAAGATTTAATCTCTTTCCTGATATAATTCTGTGTGAGATTTGGATGGAGATTAAATGAAAATAAAGAGATCGATAACATAAAAAATTAAACAGCTTTTTCAAGGCAGACTTTATATTTATTTGCTGTGTGGCGCCGGCTTAGAATACCGCCACCCCATCTCTTGCCGTGGGTGTCGGAAAAGGCGACTAAGGATAAGACTAGAAGAATGGGCAGCAGCATTCTCTCTCAACAAAATACAGCCTACTGCGATCGCCAACCCGCCTGCCAAGCGTGGCGGTTATGACAAAAACCCCCCATGATTGAACGGACCGGCAGTTGTGGCGCTCTATGGGGGATGCCCATGTCCAGCAGTGGACCTCAAAAGGCTATTGATGATGATGATGATATTTATTACAGTATTCTTCAGGTAGCTTGATTAAATCATTACTTGAAAACACATAGAGTAACGTAAAAAGTGTCAAATAAATCTAATAATAATGTTGCTTTATGGTTCTGGGTGACCAGTACAAGTAGTTTTGTAGACCTTAATTGAGTACAATATGACCTTCAAATATTTTTTCCAAGTAACAAAAACAATACTAGCAGCTTATAACTTCTACGTACGTTCAGAAGCGCGTGCTAGGCTCTAGCTCCTAGAGATGTTTATCGTCTATTTATAGGGGCATTAACTTGTAAAAAGCCTATAATTTTCGATCGCACGGTGAAAAATGTCCTCGGGGTCTGCACGCACCCGTCCTCCTACTTGATCTCGTGGAGATATAAGACTATCACGAGATTGAGATACCGATATCCGTTCGTCGATATAATTTATTAACATCATTTATATGAAACAACAGGATATATAAATAAATACTCGTAAGTGTAAGATAACAAATGGCATAGCTAGGATTGGGAGCACAAGAAATAGGTTTCATGACTAAAGTAAAGGTCTGTTTCAAAATAGGGAAATAGCGTAGCATCCCTTGACCGCAAATTGATATGTATGACTGTGAATGTTGGATGAAATGAAAGGACGGATCTCAGCATAGCAACTTATGGAAACTCACGAGTCTCTGCGTACATCTATGATATACAGACGAGCATATGTACACAAATAAGTTATTAATGAATAAAAATATTTATTACCTTATGATTTAGTGACGTGGGTGTGGATCGGATGTGCTGACATCTACGCAGAAACCAGTAGGTTCTACCTTTCATTATACCAAGAGGCTTATCATAACAATAAAGGATAGGCGTTATTCATTGGAAACAATATCATATTTTAAAAATCTCATACACGTACATATTTTGCGTTTAATTGTAGACGCATTACAGAAAAATCCAACCTAAAGTCCAAATAATAAAAAAAAACCTCTCAATACAATCTCAATCAATTGATATTAGCCTTAGCCTTATACACCCCATTGGTATAATTATTACCAATATAGGTCTAAAGTCGTATAAATCTGCCAAATGCAAGTTGACGGAGAACCGGCTAATGCGCACAGACAGAGAGTCGTTCTGTTAATATAGTTGGCGTCTAGGCTATATGAATCACGGGCGATGAAAGCCCGTGGGTGTCGGCATGATACTTCCTGGCCCACCCACATGGGCAACAAGAAAAGGATGACTAGGAAGCGAATATCAAAACGACAGATATTGAAATTGATGCACAAAGATCTTAAATCTTTTGATAGTGTAGTTTTTACATGTTGGATTCCAATCCTGGCTACCAATCATCCATGAGTTCATCCATTAATAATAAAAAAAAACTACTTTACTCTAGAATTTAAGCTAAAAGTGTTAAAAAATGTGGAATTGAAAATCTAGGAGTGCGTTATTATTACTTTTTTACCATTATAATTTACATCGAAATGTTTGTTAAATTATAAGCTGGTATTTATTTTGTATTTTCCAATAACCATCTAATCCAATCTGAATTTCAAAACTATGTTATCGAACACTTTTTAATAATAAGCTCAACTGTTCCCGTATTTCAATATTTTTTTTTATGGGATAGGAGGGCAAACGAGCAAGCGTGGCACCTGATGGTAAGCAACCAACGCCGCCCATGGACACCAGCAACACATATAGTGTTACTGTTGCGTTGCCGACCTTTAGGGGATAGGGGAAAGGAAAGGATGGGGAAAGGGGGTGGGCCTCCGGGTACCTCTCTCACCGAACGAAACGCGGCATGAGCCACTTTACGTCGATCTTCTGAGAGGTCGTGGTATTTCACCGGTCGAGCCGGCCCATTCATGCAGCGTACTGCTTGGCTCTACCACCACTGCCTGTAAAAACCTATGAAAATAAAGCTTCTTTGACTTTGAAAAAAAATGAAGTAAAAATATTTATGAATACGTATGATAAGTTCTACATAATAAGTGCATTTGTCGTAATATTTCAGTAACAAAAGCCACAGCCCACATTGAAACGTACGGTGTGATTGTTCGGTGTAATGTGTGACAAGTAGCATAGGAGTATGAAGATAGGCAGCTCCGAGATAAATGTTAGGCGGGGGAAATGCTAATAGCTCCGATGATCAATGGTTCACGTACTTGTGATTTGTTATAGCTGACTTGGAAATTTCTAAAGTTAACTTATGGATTTATGAGTATCTTTGCAGAAGGTAAGAAAACGTAACGAAATAGTTCGTTTAAAATTTAGGAAATTTACTCTTTCGAGCGCAGTATGCAATAAAGTTTTAAACATATCTAAATCCCTACAATATAGGTAAAAAAAAAAAAATGTATTTTTTGCGTTCCATTCATCTCCTAATCTTTATTTTTTTTTGATAAGCTTACAAAATATACCGACACGAATTTTACAACTACAGATTTTGTTGAGCCGCAACTCCGTCTGTGTCGCCAGATATCAGATTTAAACAAGCCAAGTTCATTTAGCCTTACCAGTAAAATTAAATGGAATCATGTAAAGAGTATGAAAATTTGCTGAACACTTTCAATTAGCAATACACAAGTGTAGGTAACTTTTTTGAAATGTCATCCAGTTAGCATTTTTAATGACGCAAAGAAATGCAAATTTAAAGATAAAGGCTCTAATAAATATTAGACTCCAATAATCAATAACTCCAACATCCCGGTTACAATTTGATTAACACAAGTTCTGAACATAGATGACACGGTCATGTTGAACAATTGGAAACGGAAATTAGATAACGGAGACACACCTTGTTGCATATTATTATTATTTCCCAAGACTTTCCATAAGTTTCACTGCAAATGCATTCACTTAGTTGAAGATTACCATCAAGGGCAATTCGAAAGGTAACTCCACTAGATAGGGTCAGTTCCCTCAAGTGCAAACCTGTGAACAAATCCCAAGAGAGAAACTGAAGCGAGTTGCTGCGATTCAAACGATATGTTATCAAACTTGGTTCATAAAATTTCTAATGGACATAACAAAGTAGAAGACCGCAGAACAACGATATTTTAATGACTTTTCACTCGACAAAAGGAAGTAATACTCCTTGGATTTTATAGTTATTCGGTTAATTCAAGGAGATCAGCAATCATTTCTTATTTTACATACATGTATGTATGTAAAATAAGAAATGATTGCTGATTCCAAAAATTATAATGTAATATTTTTCAAATTGTTCTATTAGTTAAATCATTTAATTCATTTATCAGTTATGAAATACCAACAATTCTTACTATCAATAAATTATTCAAATCGTCAGTGCAAGAGAGAGAGAGAGATATGATGTGGAGGTAATACTATACTTCCCCAGCATTCAGCTGGAGATATGAAATGATCAGCTTAAATATATAAAATCAAAACAAATGCATCACGTTCGCACAAAACTTGACCAGGTGTAGCTGCCGAGCTTACTAAAGCACTTATTTGCAATCATTTGCATGAGGAAGCAGATACGACCTGCATGCTTAGATAGTGTCTGCGGACAGAACGGGGGTGGCCTCGATGTGTTCTGCTCGGTATGTAAGTTGGTACTTTCTAGATTAGGACTCTAAAATCTAATAGCGGTTAGGGCTCAGCTGGCCAGCTAGCGTTACTTTGTAAGCAGTACGGTAAACCAGCACAAAAAGTATATTAAGATAATTGTATTACACAATGAAGTTATCCACAAGCTTACATTTATTCTGGAAGCCAAAAACATATTTTAAGAGGAGAGTGAAATAAAAAAATAACAGAATCACCGTCGATATTATATTATGACAGAATATTACTAAACAGTTCGGATAAGAACCAAGACAATTATTTTAAGTATTAAATACTCAATATTTCAGTGTCAATTGTAACTATTTATAAAAGTGAAAGATAACGACCACAATACAATAAAAACATTATTAGGATATCCTTTTACTAAAATGAAATTAATAAAATATGTTACACATCCAACTAAAATTATTCTATTCAATTCTCTACTAAATATTCTGACTAAATCTGTTAGATTACGTAAGTGTCAACAATATGTAGATACAATTTAAACGATACACAATAATAACACGCAATTTGTTGAAAACAAATATCAACCGCACGAGACAGTCGATGATTTAAATACAATCCGATTTCGATATATTGCAATATCGATTGAGCCAGTAAATCGAACAATCGAACACATATTAAAATCGGTAGCAACGACCGTGTCGACATCATAACGTAATTTATGACTTCGTATTATCTGGCGAGTTTTACGATCACCGGCGTGCAGCGCACGTAGTATTGCTGGTGAACAATAACAATGCACAGAATCAAAGATACGAAAGGTTCGTATCTGGACCGATATACCGTTTTATGCAACAACGACAACTCGCCACAGCAATAAAGCCAAAAAGAAAAGAACAAAAAAAAAACAATATAAACACAAAAAACCAACCGGGCCAACGAGAGATACGATCTTTTAAAAAACGCTACCAAGAGAAAGGCCTTCCAAAAACACGACTGCGATGTTGAATTTATTGGCCCTTCGAAGTGGAAACTGGCACGTGTCGAAAGAAAACTTTTGATTTGTATAAATCAATTGCCCTTTAAAACAAAAAAAAAAAAGATTCTCTGTATCACTTCCTATACAGTAAAGGGCCGAATATTTAATGAGGTGCATAACTGGATGTTCATCAAGTCATTATACGTAATGAATATGAATCAGGCAGGCGGCTACGTAGCAGTACTTACTTACTGCCGATTTATTGTACATAGACGCCCACATCATGTCAGCGTCAGCGACCACGGGAAATGATAACATCGCTTCTAAAGGTACACCAGTATACCTTGATAGTAATTTACTTCGTACGGTTAGTTTATAGAAATTTTGCATTCGCTCCGACCATCATTAGATAATAGAGTCATAAAGTAAAATTGCAGCAAACACAACTCTCAATTCCATGTTAGACGACTTCCTATCAAGTGTATTCGCCGCAGGGCATTGTCAATTCAAAGTCAGATGGAAATTGCTCGTCTTTTCAGAAAACATCTCAAGATATATGACTGATTATTGCACTCGTGATGCTGCAGAATCAATCCATCGATGGGTTCGTGCACAAAGTGGGCGTTTAACCTTTGACAAAGGGCGTGAGTCGTTCGGGCGCACACGCCGCGTCAGGCAATCCATCAAGACCGCTATCTGAAGCAAATTAGCCCAGTAAAGACGCCACCGATATTATCCGACCAATATGTCTGACACTTGTACATGAACAAACTGTAGGGTATTTGTGGCTCATCTATTTCAGTTGGATAGTCTGTTTGACGTGTACAAATAGCCATAACACCAATTTACTTTCTTCCGTGAGTCGAATGCCTCTGACCTCGTGGACCACAAGCATCGTGGTATCGATTTAATAGAGCTATTTGCATATCGATAAACATAACTAGGGAATATGAACACCTAATGTAGTAAACATCGTATTGCAAATTTATTTCTAATTTCAATTCGATATTTCCCTACTAAATAAAGAAAGTTTACGTATACTACTACAGATAAGTTCATGATTTGAATCTTCCATAAATGGATTCTACCAAAACCATACGATGATATGGTGTAGCGTGAATTATATAAGAAGCAGAAATATCTTTACATTCATGGTAAGGTTTAATAGTTGTTTTATTGACCCGAACATTACTAATGAGGAATATCAATTTCCAAATACAATGACAGGAAATTATTTTAAAAAAGTAATTGGTAGTTAATTATGTTTTTTATCAATGGTTATGCTTACGTCAGGTCATGTCCGTTGCGTGGTAGGCAGAAGAAACGGATTGCTATAAAACACAATTGTAATACAACTTCACTGGCTTCTTCAACAGTTGTTAGCTGTAGACAAATATGTGTTAACTGTACATACAACGTATTTTCAAGGACCTTAAGGTAGTTAAGATATTTACAAAGAAAATTTGAAATAGTCTTAAACTACTTTTAGTTTTTTTTTATTTTTTTTATGGGATAGGAGGGCAAACGAGCAGGCGTGTCACCTGATGGTAAGCAACCAACGCCGCCCATGGACACCAGCAGCACATATAGTGTTACTGTTGCGTTGCCGACCTTTAAAGGACAGGGGATAGGAAAGGACGGGGAAGGGGGGTGGGCCTCCGGGTACCTCTCTCACCGAACGAAACGCGACATGAGACACTTTACGCCGGTCTTCTGAGAGGTCGTGGTATTTCACCGGATGAGCCGGCCCATTCATGCAGCGAACTGCTTGGCTCTACCACTGTTCAAAAGTAAAACTTTTCCATTGCAGATCGGATAACATTATGACTAAGCACATAGTCTGGAATGTACTTATGAAATAAGTGTTGTATAGAATTTCTTATTTATGTAAAAAATGTATAAGACAAATACCAATATACGATATACGAACTAACTCACTTTACTAATACTTTTCACAGTTTATAAGTAATGTAGGAAATACCCTGAATGTAATTTTCATAAAATGATGGATTACACAATTATTTAGCAAAAATAAATCCTCATTTTTTGTACCTATATTTCTAGATTAATCGATTATTTAAAGTTCCGTAAAAAATATTGTAAGTGAACACGTTGCAGACATAAATCTGACATTAATTGGTCAGCTATCAATTATTTAGTTCAGGTTTTGAAGTCACCCTTGGACAGCTGGTTAACTGGGTAATGATACAAAATGGTGGCATGGTGACATGACAGGTAGACTGGGGGCGATTGAACGCCATTCACGGTGACGCCTCCGATCGCTTGTCTTAGTATTGAGATAGGGTTGGAACAAATTATCATATTGGAAATTTAGTTTGATTATAACTATATTTAACTATATTTATTAAAAGAAAAGAAGATCGACGTAAAGTGGCCGATGCCGCGTTTCTTACGGTAAGAAGTCCGGAAGTCCACCTCCCTTCCACAACCTACGCCCTTAAAAGTCGGCAACGCAACTGTAACGCTATATGTGTTGCAGGTGTCCATGGGCGGCGCTTGTCACTTGCCATCGGGTGACGCGCCTTCGCCCTCGTTTGCCCTCCTTGAAACCTCATGAAAAATAAAAAATAAAAGAGACCGTTAGGTGACTCCGGGAGCCCATGACCGTGCGTGACAAGAGTTATTGCAGTTATAGAAGCGAGTGACGTATGTTAGAATCTTGCCTTATAGCGCTCTTCTTTCTGCTTACCCCGAAAGGGACTTGTGAAGTTATTTAAATATTAAAGTATCATCATATATTTGAGGGTTCTTTATATATAATACATTATATTAGGTCGGGGAAAAAGTCTTTTCGCATAACGTAGGTATAAACTTATTATAAAATTTCTTTGACTGTACTATTTGTGTCTGGCTGGTTTTGGTAACATTAAAAAGGTTACATTATAAAGAAAAGAAAAAAATAAAAAAAAGTTGTTTCCCGCTATTTTTCATTTGTTTTTCTCTCCGTAAAAATGAGTGAATCTAATGAAGAAATTCGATACATTTTAAAATTTTATTATAAAAAAGGCAAAAATGCAACTCAAGCAGTGAAAAAAATTTGTGATGTTTATGGACCTGATGCAGTGTCAGTAAGAGTAGCACAAATTTGGTTCAAACGTTTTCAGTCCGGAAATTTTGATGTTAAAGATGCACCTCGCTCTGGTCGCCCTGTTACGAATAAAATGGACGCCATTTTTGAAAGAGTGGAGCAAGATCGGCATATTAGTAGTTACGATGTAGCTGAAGAACTGGGAATTGACCACAAAACAGTTTTGACCCATTTGAAGAAAGCTGGTTATACAAAAAAGCTCGATATTTGGGTGCCACACGAGCTCACTCAAAGAAACTTAATGAACCGTGTACTCATTTGCGATTCATTATTGAGACGTCATGAAACCGAGCCGTTTTTGAAGAGATAGTTAACTGGCGATGAAAAGTGGATCACGTACGACAAGAACGTGCGAAAAAGGTCGTGGTCGAAAGTTGGCCAGGCTTCACAGACTGTGGCCAAACCTGGCCTAACACGAAATAAGGTGATGCTGTGTGTATGGTGGGATTGGAAGGGCATTGTTCATTATGAGCTTTTACCGTCCGGCAAAACCATCGATTCTGATCTTTACTGCCAGCAACTGATGAGATTAAAGGAAGCAGTCGAGAGAAAACGGCCGGAATTGATCAACAGGAAGGGTGTGGTCTTTCATCACGATAACGCTAGACCACACACATCTTTAGCCACTCAGCAAAAATTAAGAGAGTTCGACTGGGAGGTCCTAGTGCATCCACCATATAGCCCTGACCTTGCGCCTTCAGATTTTCACCTGTTTCGGTCTCTTCAGAATTCTTTAGGTTCTGTAAGGTTGACCTCAAGAGAGGACTGCCAAAACTATTTGTCCCGTTTTTTTGATCAGAAGTCCCAAAGTTTCTACAGTAACGGGATAATGTCTCTGCCCACAAAATGGCAGAAAGTTATTCAACAAAACGGTACATATATATTGTAAATAAATGTAAATAAACTTTGAAAAAAATGTCTTTACTTTTCATACAAAAATACGAAAATACTTTTTCCCCAACCTATTATATAAAAATTTAATAGCATTTCTACATTTAATCATAAAAAATAGGTGACGAAAATTATGTAGGTCTTCGATCAAGCCCAATAGAGACGACTAATAAAAATCTAAAATAACGTCCACTATATGTAGCTGCAATAGCTATTGGAGTTAATAGATAAAAATTAAATATTCCGTAATAACATTCGATAAAATGTCATTACAACACTTGTAATTATGACGAAAGTGTTATTACAAGCGTGAAATCACATTGACACGCTCATCACTTTGATTAAGTCCTGTCACAGTGAATTAAATGAGATATAAGATATAACACACTATTTAATATAGCTAAAAAAATAAATAATATGAACTTAAAATAAATGTTGGCAAAGTCATATCTGATAGACTTATATTGAAGTTGAAGTATAAATTATATGCTGACTGTCCGTACTCGCTCATCGGTAATTTTGAGTCCCTTTACACGAGTGCTTACACAGAAGGTTTTACATTTTGATAGGTGTTTAACAACGGGGTTAAATAAAATGTTTATAGGACAACTGGCATAGAGGTGCTGCAAGTAAAAAGCCCATTTTTTCAATATCTCATACGAGAGTTACGACCATCATTCATGCCATATAAGAAGGGACGACATTTTTGGAACTAACAAAACATTTGTCGATTTGGGGCAAAATTATTCCAGCCTATTTCAGACCGCAAAATAATAGCTTGATAATTATTACTGCATAAGTAGTTTTATTCGCTTAGTTGAACAGATTGATTGAATAGCTTAAATATTGCAGACCAGTCGACCGGTTACCTATATTCTTTATAGACAGCTTGAGTAATGTCTTCAATAAAACGTTCTAAAGAGGAAGTATTAGCTTTGTATACAGCTGACCAGTGACTGGAGAGAGATTGATCACATGGAGGCATGAAGTGGCCAAGTGCTTTATAAGCATATATTGGCCTTATCTGGCCTACGCGTTTATCAATCATGTCGCCAGAGAAAAAGGCTGATGCTGAAGAATTTTAAAAACCCTAAAATATAGTTTATATAAGTAATTTTATTTGTGACGTCAACGTTGTTATAATTGAGCAGTATAAAACATTCCCACCGGTTTTAAAAACCAATCTGCGAAATGATATCTTCAAGTGATACTGATGGAATAAGGAATTAACTCAGGATATTGTTTTTTTTTTTATAAAGGAAATGAAGATTGCGATACCATCGGTTGAACGACACGTCATCATTCTAATTTGCTTGTCGTTCTATTTCCGCTGGACCATCATCTAGCTTTGTCGTTCAGGCTGCGCTTGAGGCGCAAATTTTAATGGACTTCTTCATTATTAACAGATATCGATATTTCTTGCCGATATTATACTAGTTATCTACGGTGCCCTTGGGCTAATTATGACTATAGATCTTTGGGATATGATAAAGTTGATCCGTAATAAAAATATAAAATAACAGTCACAAATATTTCATATTTTGGACTAGAACTCATAACTTTCGGATAAAATTGATCTTGGCTTCAACCTCGTACTACATATAAGCACATAACTTTTCAGAAATCCTTTCAGAGGTGTGATGTGAAATTTAAATTTGGACTTAGTGAAGACTAGACTTAGACTACAGTTTTACAGTTAGTACCTCCACAGAAAAGTGCTTGAACAGCAATATATCTTGGCAATGTATCCTATAAGCAATAGTCTTTACAACAAGAGAGCTAGAAAGCTAAAATATTATATTGGTGGCATTAATAAACGTTAGGGCCTCGAGTCTATCGATTTCGTTATTATAATATAGAGGTAATAAGTGAAAATGTTATAAATCATGAGTCTCGGATGCGCTCTGATTGCCAAAGGAACAATAATTCAATTCTAACTCAACTTTCACGAGCTAAACATTTTATATAATAGTTCCTCTTGTAAACTATAGGTATAGCGATATTTCTCAAAATTGATATTGAATCTGGTAAAGTCACCCAGTTGGCTGCATGAATGGACCTGTTAAACTCTCAGGAAATCGACGTAAAGTGTCTCATACCGCGTTTCGTTAGCTGAAAGAGGTATCCGGAGGCCCATTCCCTTCCCTGTCCTATCAATCCTAAATTAAAGACCGGAAATACAACTGGGACCCTCTCGGTTTTGCAGTTGTCCACATGTGGCGGTTTTATTACCCCATTTTCATACGTTAAGAAAACGGTTTTGACCGTATAATTTTGTAATGTTGCAAGTATTATTGAAATTATTTATATTAAAATCATCGTCAAGTATGGGTGTGTTTAATAGTTAACTATAAAAATAAAGAATCAATATATTGATTGAATTATGTGAAAGTATGATGGTGCATTATTATTGGCAGAACGGCATAAAACGTCCTTCCGATACAACCACTTAACGTGATTTACGAGCTGACCATCTGTCCAGTATATTACGACAATGTGCATAATTATATTTAATACAATATATAATTTTAAGTATAGTTCAATATATAATGAGCTATTTCATTTTTTATAAAGATAACTTAAAAGTAAATACTCGCCAACTATGTTTTTCCAAATTTTAACAACATTAAAGACACATATAGGCACCAATATAAATATTTTTTTTTTTACAACGAAATTCGATGGATTTGTTTCAGCATGAAACTGCACAGTCTTTTTACAGTTATAGTGAAGAATATTTTCTACCAACTAGTTTAGTTTTTCTACACGCAATTTTTAAGCAGTACTTGATTAGGACGTGTTCATTTTGAAATTTGGCACCACAGCAGGGAAACTAGATAATGGACTGACTAATACAGTGCGCCTTAACAGCCTTGTGAGTCTCGAGTGTTTTAATCAGAATTAATTACGGTATAGGTCTGCAAACGAGCAGGCGTGTGACATGATGGTGAGTAAAAAACGCGACCGGACACCTGAACACATGGTGTTACAGTTGTGTTTCCGGCCCTTATAATGGGATACGGATGGGGTCGGAAGCGGGATGGGAAGTGGAGGAAGAAAAGGGTTGGGCCTCCGGATACCTCACTCACCAAGCGAAACCCGGCCACTTTACGTTGATATTCTGAGAGGACGTGGTATTTCACCGGTCGACCCAGCCCATTAATGCAGCAATCTGCGTGGCTCTACCACTGTTAAATGTGATTTGTGTGTTTATTCGTTTATGAATGTTACATTTCAATTAATTCAAGATTCTTTTAACACACGTAAAAATAAGTCATAAAATTTTGCCCTATTGAACTTAAAACCTAATTAAACAACTACCCACCTCTGTATCATATAAAACTTGAATTAAAGGAAACGCCTCAATACCTCACCGATATCACGAGGTATCTGATCATGGTAAGTACCTACTCAATCATTACTAAACCTGACAAACTACTTATCTTGAGCAAAATGTCTCTTCAACGATTGCATCTGTAAGTGCCCGACGGGGCATCAACTCATATCATTGAGAATTAATTAATCTGCCTCACACGTGCTACTATATTATCGAGGAAAATAATTATATGGAAGCACACACCGGAAGACATTACACCTTGATGATATGATGATACGATACACCATGGAGTGTGTCCGATATATGACTCACATTAAATGAATAAGTAAATTTTATCTAGAAAATTTAAGGTCTCGGTAGTCCAGTGGTCGGACAACCCGCTTCTGAATCAAGAAGTTGCGGGTTTGAATCCTGACTCACACCAATGACTTTTTCGGAAGTTATGTGTGATAAATATCGATAACAGAAAACTTTGTGCCCGGTATGGCAATAGGTTCGCCACCTATTTATTGGGATCATTTGGGACGTAAACCATAATGGCGAGTCGAGGCTTGACAGCCGCTGCCTACACTTTCGGGTATAAAAAGGCGTGATATTACGTATCAAGTCTAAAGTTAGTGCAATTCGGAGCTCAAGAGAACCTATTCGGATAAGACTGTAAGTTCACACCTTTTTTACGTGAAAGGTGTAGGCACAGGTTACTATCCCCCCACACCGGCGGCTTAATTTTCAGGACCCATTTGGTTCTTTATCTATTTTCCTCACAAATAATTTTGGTATCAGTTAGGATTCGAACCATGACCTCTGCATTGGAATGGCAATGCTGAACCACGCTGTTATAAGCTCCTACCGACTACCATTCGTAATAAGTTAGCACTTTCCTATAGGGCAGGCATATGGAAGTATAAGAAGTGCTAATTTAAAATAAAACTTAAATATTTTTTTTTTTACGAATTTTCCAATAAAAATGTATAATTCAATCAATCGCTCGATGCTGTGCAACAAATTCAACAAAATTACAATTTTTATTTTATTTTATTTTTATTTTATCTCTCTGCCTACCCCGCAAGGGATTTGGCGTGAAGTTATGTATGTATGTATAAAAAATATTGATATACGTTACTATGTTATTAAGTGTTTATTATATATTAGTCAAACATTTACTCAAAGACAATGTGACAGACCATTGAAGCGGTCATAAGTGATATAATTTCTTACGGAACAGTCTTCGGTGCTCGGTATAGCCGTCACAATATATATACGCTGACAAGATGCAATCGAGCATCGAACCCGCACTACAACATGCACATAATTATTGTAATCGTGTAAGATACATGGCAGTTTTGCTACACAGAAAGATATGCTATCACATGCTACTTATATCTATAGTAAGAAGTTGTTTCATGATTATATTTAAAAACTGACAATGGCTCTGACAATTGACCAGGAAGTTTTGATTTGAGTTTGTAGTGAAGAATATTTTCTACCAGCTAGTTTAGTTTTTCATACACGCAATTTTTAAGCAGTACTTGATTAAGATGTGTTCATTTTGAAATTTGGCACCACAGAACAGCAGGGAATTATATTATTATTATTTTTATTGGAAAAGGGATAAACAACAGGATTCGTATTTGTTTAGGTATTTGTTATATATTTTTTTGTCCATCTAGGGGTGACCCCCTAGCTCGTTTATACCTTTTCCTTTGTGGATAAGCCACTACTCTTGTTCATGGACGTCTACGGAGTTAAGTTGCTGACTTTCAACAAACTGAATAGAGTGTGCAAAATGTTAGTTGTAAATCCAGTATATCAAAATTAAATACCGAAAATGGACAAATACGTAATTTTTGTAACCAAAATTTATTACAACAAATACCAAATAACAATACCGTAATAATATTAAATACGTAATACTTATAATAAACTCGCTAATCTTAAGAGCCACTGTAGCAACGGAGCACTATCAATCTATATATTATACTAGCTGACCCGGCAAACGTTGTCTTGGCAAAAAATAAAATAAAAAAAGTAGGGGTTGTTCGTAGGGGGTTGAAAATTTAGGGTTGTATGTATTTTTGTATCCCGTTTTATAAAAAAAAATAAACATATATATCGAAA
This sequence comes from Euproctis similis, assembly GCA_905147225.2. Classification (NCBI taxonomy): domain Eukaryota; kingdom Metazoa; phylum Arthropoda; class Insecta; order Lepidoptera; family Erebidae; genus Euproctis; species Euproctis similis. Next base: position 17,616,959 of record LR990116.1, read on the forward strand.
AATTAAAAAAAATGGCCTTGTGATTTAGGGGGATGAAAAATAGATGTTGTCCTATTCTCAGACTTACCCGATATGCACAGAAAATTTCATGAGAATCGGTCAAGCCGTTTCGGAGGAGTATGGGAACGAAAACTGTGACACGAGAATTTTATATATAAGATATAGTATACTAAAGCGTAGCTTCGACTGGTACATAAACATTTTAGCTGATCGCCTCCTATACATATTATGCAATCGGATCGCACACTCCACTCGATAATTCGATTTGATCTAATGTCCGATTTCTAATTCGATTGTAATGATAGAAGACAAAAATCGATACGACAGCACATATTAATACAGACGCCGAAGCGCACGTTGTAATTTTGGTGATCAGCCTCAGGGTTTAAATTGTTTAACTATTGTAGTTATATAAGTATTGGCGAGACATAACTAATTGTCTATTGAACGTGTTGACCGACTTTACAACCAGGTTAAGTTATGTTGTTGCAATTAGGTTACAGATGGGTGACTACTACGATAACCTCACATCAATTAGTACAACTGAAAGTACTTATATGTGGGATGGGATAAGGCTCTATTTGTGTGTAGCTAAATTAATTTTCACTAGTATTTTATATGGAAGGTGGTAACATTTTGATTATGCAAATTCAGTAGAACCCTTCATATTTTCGTACAACAGCTTGGTAATAAATGTCGGTATTTTCAATCCTATGTAGAACAACATGGCAGAGCAAATCGTTTCGTAAGGCGATCGATTCCATGAATATTTTGTAGGTGAGTGGTGAATCACCTACAGGTTGACCCAGATACACACCGGGCACGGGTGCATCGGTGAGTATCTGAGTCGAATAAAACGAGAAGAGACGGCGAGATGCCACCATAGCGCATCCGACCTGGACTCGGTCCAGCACACGCTGGAGGTCTGCACGGCCTGGGCGGCCGAGCGCCGACTCCTGGTGGTCGACGGCATCGGGCGAAACTTGTCCCCACCGGCGTTGATCGCGGCAAAGGCTGGCGGGCGAGGAGGAGTGGAGGGCTGTGGTCTCCTTCTGCGAAGCTGTGATGCTCCAGAAGGAGGCCGCCAAGCGGGATCGGGAGAGAGCCGATCCCACTCGAAGGCCGCCGCCGCGATCGTAGTGGGAAAAGTTGTTAGTCATCGATATTTATCACACATATCACACATGTGAGCCCGGAATCGAACCCACGACTTCTAAATCAGAAGCGGGGAGCTCGACCATAGTGGATGAAATAATAAGAAAGAGATAAATTGAAAAAAAAAAACAATAGAAAATTTACAAGTGATATTTTGTGACTCATCTGATAGCAGTGAACTGATAGTATATTCTATATATTCAGTTCTCATATATCAGCCAGCTCGTGAAGTCCGGGTCCCGCTCAGCGTGTTGCTGTCACCCGTGACAGATGCACAAACAAACCACCTCACTCCTTTCACTAAATATTACACAATCGCTGATTTAATTGTGTAATATAAAGGAAATTCAAAATAAATTACGGCGTAATTCTCATTTTATTTCCAGGCTAGGTAAGTAGAACTTTTGAAGGCAGAAACAATTACATACATTACAACAATAGCACAACACAACATCACTCCCAAGGCATAGGCAGAAAAAAAGAAGTAAGACACATACCTCACTCAATTATTCGACATATTTGACCCTTATGGTGCACTCTCATCACTTTTTAAGGTTTTGTCGACACATCTAAAAGTTACATACAACCCCTTAAAGATTCCATAGATTGACAAATGTGTTCCACAGTCGCTTTCGTCATAATTGCAAAGGTTTTTTTTTACATTTTTGTCTAAAAAACGGCGGAATTAATTTCAACCAACCAAACTGTGACACGCTTGATGTCACAAAATGAGACGAACCAATGCACTACTACTAATACTTAAAACAAAACCTCTAACATTTCACGCAAATTTGACTTAATATAAATGACTAATTAAGCACATTAGTATCTTAAGATTTATAAGTAAACGTATACCATAATGAAATTCGACAAGTTGTAACATTTCAATAGAACAAGAAACATTATAACTGTTTTCTGAGACAAATTAATGCCGGCACATTAATCTTAATCGAATTTACTATTAGTCACATTAGCGATTTATCCACGATTTATGGTAACCGGTACTCAAGGCAAGGAAGTTAATGTTTTATGTGTTGGGTATGTAAGAACGGTTGCTACTTGAAATCGCTGTGTGCTTACCCCACCTGTGTGTGTGGGTGTCGACAAGCACTGATTTATTGGAGGGAACACACATACGTGTATTACTTACTTTAAGTTTCTTTTGAAATATTTGAACGTAATTTCACGCCTTGTTCTATCCGAAGGTGTAGAGGCAGCGGCTATTAAAGGCTCGATTCGCTGAATTGTATATATATATATATATATATATATATACAACCCAAGTGGCAGTGGCGTATCTATTGCCATAACACCGGGCACAATGTTCTTAGTATTCGATATTTATCAGACATGACTTCGGAAAAATCATTGGTGTGTGCCGGAAATCGAACCCACGACTTCTGAATCAAAGCCCTCGCTTTTGATTCAGAAGTCGTGTGTTCATCCCGTGGAATTTTCGACCCTCGACCACTGGAATACAAAAAATATATAAAAGAAAATTCAAATATAACGAAAGTGTGTTATGAAATGTCCTTGTTTTTATTTAATGCCTTTTCGTTAGTTATTAGTAAAGTAAAAGTTATATAAGTTTATCAGTCTTGGACAGAAAAGCTGAATGAATTAATCATTTCTATAAATGACAAAAAATAAATGACACATTGTTGGTTGGGCGCCAAACAGCCGAAACAATATAACATCATTTGTTTTTCATAATTATTAACAAAAGAGCACTTATTTAAAAATAGTTATTTATTTTTTAAAATCTTATTTTCTAGTATTTTCTCGCTACCTGACTCACACGTAGAAGATATCTTTTTCGTACAAATTAAACTCGTGCCAAAATCCTCCAAATCATAATATACTTTAATTACTGTAATGTAACTTCAAACACATAATACCCGAAGACCCTGTTTTCTATTAAATAGCGTAAGCTTTTTTTCTAATCACAAACGGGAAATAACCGAAGATACCTTTACAATTTTGCTAGTCATCGATATTCATAACGTAATTCTCGTAATACATTATTTATTAATAAATACATTCATATACGATGAATTATCAAAACATGTATAAATATACCTATGTATTATGTATACAAAAATACTTTCATTAACATTCATTATTAGCATATCAAAACGATTTCACTCGCGATAATAATGGACGCCGCTTTGTATGGATATTGTATTGTTTGTATCGACGTATGAAGTAAAGAAAATATTTGCATAATCAGAACATAAGTACCGTACATTACACTGTAATACGTACGAATCCATTGTCAAATACTATACGATACGTTACTTTCTACATTTAATTTAGTTATATTAAAACTTTAGCTGACCGCGCAATCTTTGCTTTTATATAGTATAACGCCTTTATAACTAAAAAGTCAATCCGCATTCCCATTGGTTGAATCATGATAATATAGCCTTCGTCAATAAAAGGATTAATAGAGGATAAAATCGGAACAAAATAATTGTTAATTCACATTGAATTGATGACACTATAAAATTTTACTAGTCTATTTTAAAATACGATTATCTCTGTATGCTCTATTACATAACAAATAAATTACGCTAACAGAAGACTGCGTTATGAAAATAGTGCTGGTTAATGTAGGTAAGCGTTGCTCTAGGTATATCATTAAGGGAGATAAATAATCATATATAACATACTCAAAATCATACACTTCATAGGAAATCCCTTTCGGTGTAGGCAGAGAGAACAGAGGCACGACTCTGACACACCTCAGTCGTTTTTTTATATAACGATCGTATAACTCTTGTTATACAGGCGCGACGATTTTTAAAGCTTCTGACATCAACTTTAAAATGTGCCGGATTAAGCATATTAATTAAAACCGTGTCGTACCGTGAAGTGTAATCGAACCTAGAGGCAGTCAGCTGTCAATCACGATCGCGCGCCTCGCTCCACGATGTGGGCGTAGATTGTACGTTGACATTGGAAAGTGGTCGCGTAAACAATTTACTAGTAATGTATGCGCCGGCGCACGCACCACTATTTACTAAGTATTTATTTATACATAATTTTGATTTTGTAACAAGTACATTAGAATATGTAATTGAACTTGTACGAGAAAATTACTGGGAAGTGGCGCTTAGTATCTTACTACTTACAGACACTACTTTGTTATTACGTCAATAAACAAACAAACATTGAGCACAATGCCAGTTTCGATGTTTATAATAGTTATATAACTACATAATTTCCGAAAAATTATGATCAGGAAATCATTGAACACGAGAATTCTAATTCAGAAGTTGAGTGCCGCCAGAACTGAACCATTAGATCACTAACATATCCAATTTATATGTTAAGAAAGATTTTTTCATAGAACCACGAAATCTGATCCATTTACTCTTAGACGCCTTTATAAGTGCCCGCTCGTAACTTTTTATAAAGTTCACGTCGTCCGAGAGGATACGAATGAGTAGCTGGTAATAATCGTATCTTGTTACTCGTAAATATCCATATTTGTCACTTAGGGGAATATCATAAATGTATTTATTAGTAGTAATATTAATTAAGATACATACATACATAACTTCATGCAGCTGTTAAGCCTCAAAACTGTAAGTGGCCTTTCCTCGCATTCACTTAACAAGGAATCACCATGATCGGTGGCGAGCCTTTGTCATAACCTCCGATACAATTTGTCTCACCATAGACAATAACACATTACTAGACACTTCGAAAATTCGTTGGTGTACGCAAAGATACGAACCCAGGACTTTTGACTTACCACTACTCCTATTATACAAAGGTACAACCGCTAGTGTCTCAATTGGATTACAGAATCTAGCAATTTTATAACATAACATAACTTCACGCTTTTGTTACCCGAAGGTGTAGGGAGCGGTTGTTAAGCCTCGTCTCGCCGTTATGTTTACGTCCCAAATGGAATAGGTGGCGAACCCATTACCATACCGAGCACAAAGTTTTCAGTCATCGATATTTTTCACACTTAACTATCGAGAACAAGTTTCGAATAGTCATTGGTGTGAGCCAGTGTCTGGAATCGAACCCCGGACCTCTGGATCAGAAGCCGTGTGCTCGATCACTTGGACCGCCGAGACTTTTTAAATTTTATAAAATCCCACATTACTCCAATTTTTACTTTTATTGTAGACAACATGATTTCCTATCGTCGTAACTATGTGACAAGCCTTACAAATACACGTGTAAAAGGTTTAAACTCTTGTATGGTAATTTGAAAATCAGACCGATACTTACTTCCCTATCGGATAGTTCATTAAACGGATGTGTGGGTGTCATCATAATACATTCAATAATAATACAAAGGTTCTATATTATAGTATGTCTTTATTGCATTGATGCTATGTAACTGTCCATATCTTTACATAGTATCTGGTACCAAAGCAATGTATATAAATCGCCCACACGTCTGCTTAGTTTGTCTGCTTTTGTTTCAGATTCATATTCGTTGTACAATGTGCTAACATTCGATTAAGGATTACAAATTAGCGTAGCCTAAATTTTTACGTAATTGTTACCACTTACCATCAAGGTGGTAAACTTTTCTAAAATTGTCTACCGTATAAGAGATGTGATTTTATATTTATAAAGAGCAAGATATTTGTTTGGTGGAAATTTTATGATAGTTTTAAAATTCTAAGAAGAATTTTGTAGAAATGACTTGTGCTCTGGTGCGCTATAATGTCCCTGCATATTTGGCTTGAAGTTAAATAAGCTAGTAAAGTAAATGTGCTAATAAAGTAAAGTAAAGTTTAATAAGCTAGTAAGCAAAAAGCATAGTAAATTGGATTAATTTTTTATTTTATAAAAATTATCATTCCGTTGTCACTGATCGCAAAAACTGTAATCGAAGTACCGATATCTGAGAGGCACAATGCATACATATGTCACCAGATGGCGTTGTCCATATATAAACTGCACTCGACCCGTATACATCAGGTATTGTGCCAAAAAACTTGGCCCAACACGAACCCGCAAACGAATACCGTTACAGAGAAGAACATTCCGACACAAAGACATTTGCAATAAACTCATGACAAATCAACGTGTCATGACATCGTGTCATGACAAATCATGGTATCGTTGTTGATTGGTCTGCCGTTACCTATAGTCAATCAAAACACGAGATATCCGAGCCGAAGTACTTATTATCCTCACAAGTGGGTCAGTGCAATATTGTGATAATGCCCAGAGATATTGACAGAGATTGCAGAAATTGCATTCGGATATGATAGGGTGACCCTTTCGTAGCTAATGATATGGTTTGCATGTTAAAATATTTTCATATGCGTCATCATGACCCAACAATATTTTAGCTTTTTCATTTATTTTGAGATTTTTTTCACATGTTTGCAATCAAGTATGGTATAAAATAGTGTTTCATAGAAAAAAAAAAACTTTTCTATCCAAAATCATGCAGTGTTGATGTAATAAATATACGTCATACTCAAAATAACCCATAATATAAAGTTAATCGTTTATTTTAATTGAAAGAAAAACACACATTTTAGGGGATTAAAGATTTGACCCAAGAAATTCCAGATAGTTATTCCCACATATTAGAGAATTAAAAAGGTTTATTTATTACCAATTTTATTAATTTCCCGACGTTTCGAACTCTTTACAGAGATCATTTTCACGAGTGATGAACAAAAAGATGGTATTTGTTCAAAAGCTATTTTCATTGATACAGAGAGCACCCACTTTTTGGAAATAAAAATCAAAAAGTTGATGTTAAAAATATGATTTTTACTATTGGTAACCCACATCAGACCATGAAACAAAAATTAAATAGTTATTAACAAGATATATTTACTAAAGAAAAAGTTTGGTTTGTACAGATCAGATTGATTGATTTGTACAGATTTTAGTATCATGAACGTGATTCGCGAAAGTCTTAGAGATAAATATGAATTAAAAAGGGTTAAGATATAACAAATCAAATATATTCGAAGTAGGTACCTAATAAAAACAGTTCACCGGCTTCGAGTAACAGTAAGTAAAAGCAACAAAGTTAGCGCAAGAATTGACAACACATCATTTTATCTTTATAGCTGAAGGAACACTTGTAAAAGATGACCTGAAATGCATTTTATCACTAACATAAAATAACGTTGTCTCAAAAGGTCAAAGGTTCCGCACTAAGTTAGTACTTTTGTAGTCAATATACTTACGTTTAATCAAATTTAACATAGTGTGAGTTATCTTTCCGCACATTTTATTTTATTATATGTGACAGGTTACTGATAATTTGTTGACATCTTGTAATATTTTACCACTAATAAGGTGTAGACAGCGTTACCTGGTCTCGGCGAAAAAAAATATGTTAGTAAAAAAAACGCATGAATGAGCCAGTTCGACCGGTAATTAACAGAACTCTGAATATCAGCGTACAGAGCCTCACGCTCCGTTTTGCTCGTTGAGATAAGTATCTGAATGCCCAACCTCTTCCCATTCCATTATTAACCTCTTCCCTATCCTACCAACGAAAAAATTCTCAAGGAGGGTTGACGTCAGGCAAGCGCCGGTCATAAAACCATAACCAAATCTTTTGAGATCGTGGATAGTTCGAATAGATGACACATTATGTGTACTTATAAGTGATGCGAGGGCAGGAAAATGATGATCCGAAAAAAATGACAACATGGCCGCAATTTGTTAAACATGTAAACTTTTGTAGACATTTGTATGCATTTCTTATTAGCTGTAGAGTAGTGTGGAGTAATTTTGTTAATTACTCTGTGGCGTCAGAGCAGAGTATAATTACATTATTAACTAAACGTCGCCCGCAGCTCTGGCTGCGTGAAATTCCATTCCGATGACCCACATTTCAACGGACACACGTGTAATTGGACATCAAACGAGAATTTTGGCCCATTTACAGACACTTCTGATTACTGATCTCCTCACAATTGGGTTATATCATGACGATACCTAGTTTAAAATCTTCTTCAAATAGCGGTCCATATAATATAAATAGAATAGTACAAGTAGTTGGTTATGTTAACTAGTTAGTCACGCAGAACGCTGCATGAATGGGCCGTCTCGACAGGTGAAATAAGAAATAACACTACATCTCAAATTATCGACGGAAAGTTGTTCACTTCATTTCTCTATGCTACTCCCATAAGGGGTGTTCATGGGCGACGCTAGTCACTAACTACCAGATGACCCGCTTGCTAGTTTGCCCTTTAACCCATAAAAAAACACATATAAACTTCGGCTCTTTATAACGTCTTTTATATTTAAAGATATAAAACATTTGGCAAAAGTAAACAGACATAACTACCTACACATAATTACCCGACTGCGCCAGAAAGGCATTGTTTTTGTAAACAGAGTGAAAGTTTTTACTGTTTTTATTGTTTCTTCCAAATAAGGATGCGCATAAGATTTTGTATGCAAATGCAACCCACAATTAGGTACGTAAATAGATACTAAAACACTTTTATGGTAACTATTGTAGGCATTCGCCATCAAAGTGCCTTCCTTGTGACATGAGTCACTCAGATTTTAATACCCTTCCTAACACAGTTGCAAAAATAACTTTATTTCGCCTATCATTAAGTCTATTTTTGCAGTTATTATAATTCCTGTAGTAAATTCAGACATCTGTTTTCTATTTAGCCAACTTAAATATAGACAAATTCAACGAGCTAAGTAATGTTAGCACGAAAATAATAAAGTATCTTGTGGAGAACCAGTTGCATCCAGTATGGTAGGTTTGATACCCGACGGAGTTTTAAATAGGAGGTTTAGGAGGTATTTGAGTATACCCAGTTATACCACATAGGCATATAAAAAATCATAGTGTAGTAAGAATGTAAAATATTAATTCTTGTGAGTGATTTCGTAAATAAAAAAGCGAAAGACATATCTAATCAATCTTCAGCGGACAACAGCTACGTTCGTAAAACTGTTATATTATGGCTATAATAATAAACTTGGTTTTAGGTCAGGGTCAAATCGCGTGACTCCCCCGTCTCGCTGGGCCATTAATGTCTGGATAAACCCTTATTTGGGTCACACAAATTGCTAATTGACGCGTGATCTTTGTAAAATGGACACGGTTAGAGAGCACCGAAATAGAATGGACGAAAAAAGTTTTTAAAGGTTCAATTAATATTATCTACAAACTAGCTTACAAATCTTCACTATCTTTCAGTATCTTACAAACTAACTACATTTTAAGCAAATAAACATTTGAATTTGAATGAAATCACACTATTTATATATGTATTTCCTTAAAAATATTTAGTAGTAAAATACAAAATAATCGCCCATATTAAAGATGAACATGATACTGTGTATCTATATTACAAAGAGTTGCAACACGTCATCCAGAAGCATTGTGATGCCAAATATCCGCAACCCACGTAACCACCAGCTCATTAAAATAAGAAAGCCGTCAATGACTCAGCAGGCCGGGAAGCGATTTGTGGATAAGGATTAAATTACATGCATGCCGGAGACGAGAGATTCCGAAGAACAATGTGTTTTCGTTGATAACTCACTAAAGTCGTGTGGAAAAGAAATATCACGCATCTGGTGAATCATTGAAATGACATTAATAAGTTTAAAAATATATATATTGAATTCAACAGCTGTTCCATATTATATCGTGTTTACGACATCTTGTTACGTCTTTGGCAATTATTGACACATCAAAGGAGTATTTCTTTTCTTTTTCATTGTTCATAGCAACTATATTTTTTTAATTATTTACTTGTAATCAAGTTCTGAGATGGTGAAGATCCGTCCAATAAATTTACGTTACATAACAAGCAGACAGGGCCACAGTACTGCAAATCAAATCTACTGATCCTGTTCAGTCCAGTTCTGTTTGCAAGAAAATTCTGAAAGACCTCGCGACAAGCTTTTATTGGAACGAAGTTCCTTATGGCAGGCTTGGAGGAGATAGAGATTTTGCTGCGCGACCGAACTGAAATAAATGAGATAGTAAGAAAAAGTCCGTGGAATAAAACCGTTAAATGAGACCGTATATAGATAAATTATTTTCGTATTTTAGAACGTTTAAATAAAAGCTTTTTCACTATAAATTATTATTTATTCATATTGCTTCTGAAGTGAAACTAAGTTCGCTGGGTCAACTAATTAAGGATAAAGTAGTCCTTGCAGGGCATAGAGAAATAATTAGAACTGAAGTCACAATGAAGATTAACAATAATATATTGGACACATACACACAGCGCCCTCTGGTTCAAAGATAAGAAACTAAATGCTTATGTTATGGGAATTAGATAACACATATAAATACAATAATACTTTCCTTTTGTAACAACATACTTAAAAACATAGAAAAACACCCAGACGCCATACAAACATTGATGCTTGTCATAAATATTTGTACCCAGGTGGGGATCGAACCAGCCAATCTGGATTCCGCAGTCCGTTGTTTTACCAATGCACCACGAGGTCTGTCAAGTCAGATTGATTCTGTGGTAATAATCTATTGTTATGTTTGATTTATTAGCTATCACTTTCGCATCGGTACTGGTACATGCTGTGTATACAAAAAGGATGATCAGCATAACATGGCCCCGAGGCGTTGACGCCCACACCTGTTCATAGTTGATATCTTGCAACCAGAGCATACTGTACAGAACATTACGCCTATTCAGTTTTCTGAACGTTTCTTAAGAATTTTTGAACATGTTGTTTTGAGTATGTAGTCTCGGTGATCTAGTGGTCGAGCACCCCGCTTCTGAATCCAAATGTCGCGGGTTCGAATTCTGGGTCATACTAATGATTTTCGAAATTAATTTCGTAAGTTATGTGTGATAAATAACTATGACTGAAAACTTTGTGCCCGGTATGGCAACAGGTTCACCACCTATATTTTGGACGTAAACATAACGGCGAGACTAGGCTTAACAGCCGCTGCCTACACTTTCGGGTAGAAAGAGGCGTGAAGGTATGTTGTTTTGAGAACGTACCACATATCTTTTAGTTAGGGCTTTATCTCGACGATCTAGTCATTTAGAATTTATTATATGTTTTTGCCTGCAAAAAACTACGGACAGAAGTAACTATTTTATAGTCATAGCTTAGTATATAAGGTGATTGAGTTGCATTTTTGGAAATAAGTTTATCAACGTGGCTTACATGTAGCGGCACTAGTTGACACCGTCACGTAACGTAACGTAACGCTGTCTATATGTGCGTGTATACCATTAAGGTATAGTTTATATTATTACAATTTGCTGTTTTTATTAATAATGCACCGAGCGAGGTCAAGCACACGGCTTCTGATCCAGAGGTCCGGGTTCGATTTCGAAATTGTTTTCGTTGTTATGTGTGATTAATATCGATGACAAAAAACTTTGTGTCCGGTATGGCAATAAAACGGTATGGTAACAAAAGGCGTGAAGTTATGTATGTATCATTTCTCCACCCTCAAGTCAGTCGGTATCAAAAGTAATATAGACGCAAGATGTTACCATTATTACGGCTACGCAATCGCTCGCCGTGTTGACATTGCATTTTGTCGCAACACAATAATTTAATAATACATACATATTAGAGCTGTGAGTCAGCTTTTTGCAATTCAACTGCACTTCATATTGCACATTTGCATCTTGAATTAAAAGCGTCTTCGCGACACGTCCGTTGCGAATCGCCAGTGACCAGCTGCCGAGTTACGCGTGGTCGTAAAAGCATAAAACAAAGCCACGTAGAAATGTTTCGTGTTTATCCAAATAAAGGATTGTGCAACGTAACTACTGACTAAAGTTTGTTTCGAATAATAAATAAACAAAAAAATAAATAAACGTAGATAGTAATATTAATAATCGTTATTTCTCATATTATATACATATTAACAATTGTTACTTAATGAATCTTACGTAAAAAGTTATCGTGTCACAGTTTAAGTTACCATACTTCTCCGTAACAACTTAACCGATTCTCATAAAATTTTGTGTGCATATCGGGTATGTCTGGATTCGGACAGTGTCTATTTTTCATCCCCCTAAATGTTATGGGTAGCCCCACCATTAAATGTTTTTTTTTATAAAACAACATAAAAAATACTAACAACTCTACATATTTTTACTTCTCGACGATAAACACCTAAACTTTATTTTTATGACAAGACAACGCAGACCCAGCGGTCAGCTAGTCAAGCTCGTATGCAATTACTATTTTGAAGTGAGCTTACCTGTAATTCTCTCCTTGGCTGCGGCATCCTCGCTGCCTGTGGGGCGGGCATGCGTAATGGTGGCGGTGGTACATGCCTGTAGACGAGTGGCGGCCTCGGCCCTTGAACCACAGTCACCGCTGGCACTAAAGGTACTGGAGGTCGGCGCTCCATTTGCCTTTCAACTATCGCCAGGTGTTCTGACGGTCGGATAAGGCGTGGAGGTGCCGGCATCTGTATGCCAGGTACTGGCGGTTCAGGGAAGTTGGTACGCGGCCGAGCTTCAGGAGGGCGCACTGGCTGACGCGGCGGGGGCGCAGGCGCTCGTCTTGCCCTCGCCGCTTCCGATTCGTCGGCCATCGGTGCGCGCCAATCTGGTGACAACGAAATAATAAATTAATTAACGGCTGTATGAACATATTATTATCTTTACATTTTATTATCTTGTAAAAAGAACTATAGGTGTCTGCAGAAGCAAGTGGTAATGCGCAACGAGTCTCGTAAATTTCAATTCTTATACCAAATAACGTTACATATATAGACGTCAACAATCTTCCTATACATATTTTAAAATAAACCAAAAGCTAATTTCGTATTTCCTTACTTAACATAACATAACTTCCTGTTACCTGAAGGTGTAGGCAGCAGCTGTTAAGCCTCGTCTCGCCGTTATGTTTACGTCCCAAATGGAATAGGTGGCCAACCTATTGCCATACCTGGCACAAAGTTTTTAGCCATCGATATTTATCACACTTAACTTCCGAAAATAATTTCGAAAATTCATTGGTGTAAGCCAGTGACAGTGATTTCTTTACTTGAGTCTGATTATATGGATTTTAGTGTCCGACCGAAGGTCTATTTTAAGCCGAAGCCGAAGGTGATTAATCGGCAATCTCCACATCCTTAGGCCGAAGCCGAAGCCGAAGGTTTATAAACTATTATTAATTTAATAATTTTCTTCAATATTATCCACAGCTAAAAAAGAATATCAGCGTAAAGAGGCTCATGCCGCTTTTCTCTCGGTGGTAGAGGTATCCGCACTGAAGTAAGTGCAGTCCACTCCGTCAGTCACTCACTCTTTCGTAACAGTTCGTTTAAACCCGACTGTTCTCGGACCTTCGTCAGAACCTTCGGCTTCGGCCCAGAATCCGGCCGAAGCTGAAGATCTCGCCGAAGATAGATTTTTGGCCGACGGTGGCCGAAGCCGAAGCTTCGGTCGGACACTAATGGTTTTCGATAACGCCGGTCAAATTAGAAATGTAGGTAACGTAAATAGGTATACTAAAAATCAACAACATTAATTTCTTTAATTTATGAGATTAAATAAATTAATACAATCCTATCAAATACAGTAAAGTATTATTGTATTAATAGTTTACATAGGAACTTTTTGAAAATAAATTATAAGAAAAGCCATCATTTCCGAACAGCGCCATCTTTGAGACATAAGTATAACTCCGTAGAACCGTAACAAGCCAAATGATTTTTACTTTAAACGAGCGGCGCTACTGAGCGGCGACAGCGTGTCTGGGCACTCGGAACGCATAGAATCGTACATAAATATGTACATAATAATAAATATTTTACGTCTATGTACATTTAATTTATTTAAATGTAATCGCAATTATTATAAATATACATTTATTTAAAATGTATGAAATAACTTTTTGCCATTAGAATACATGAATGCAATTAGCAATAAACGTATTTGTAAACATAACATAGCATAACTTCACGCCTTTTGTTACCTGAAGGTGTAGGCAGCGGTTGTTAAGCCTCGTCTCGCCGTTAAGTTTACGTCCCAAATGGAATAGGTGGCGAACTCATTGCCATACCGGGCACAAAGTTTTCAGTCATCGATATTTATCACACATATCTTCCGAAAACAATTTCGAAAAGTCATTGGTGTGAGTCAGTGTCAGGATTCGAACACGCACCTCTGGATCAGAAGCCGTGTGCTCTACCACTGGACCACCGAGACTGTTAAAAGAATTCATTAGAAACCCTCAAATAATAATTTATAAACGCCTACAACATTGTTAAATTATGTAATATTGTGTTCATCTCTAGTTAACTCGACGACCAATAGTACTCTCAATTTTTAAAACTTTAAAATAGACTTCATTTGAATCTTCTAAATTCAAATAAACCAGTTTGAAGAGGCAATTAGAGAGAGAGAAAAAGGAATAAATTCTGTAGGGTGGAAGCGTGGCGGCTACTTGAATAACTGGTCCAAAAAGCGGCCAGCAATTAACTATTTGAAAGTCCTAATTGAATAATACAATATTCTAACCCGAAAGTGCCCGCGTGTCCCTTTCAGACCCGTACTCATTCCACAGCGAGTTAGTACCTCGGAGTGGTTAATTAAGATCGTCAAAGGTACATTGTGTGGCGTATGTTTGTGGCGACTTAACTCTATTGAATCACTGTAACCACTCTGATGAAATTTCTATTTATCAGTCACCTGTCTTCGTCTTTAAACTAAAATAAAATGATGAGTCATATTTACGTCTTATAAAGGTTAATCTTACGCTGAAGGTTATAATGATGTTCCCCAAATATTTCATTGAGGTCATTGCAGGGCGTTCTTATATTCAATTCATATTAATTAAACTTAAAATTGCAGAAATACTGAGATCGAAAGCGCTTTGATACGAACCACCAGTTTGAGGGACCTAGTGGTTAGATATACTCCCCGTCCCCCTAGTAGCCTCCGGCTAAACTTTTCGATATGTTCCTACTGATCACTAGCAGGGCCTCGGGAACACTTAGGCACGCACAGTGCTGTGATTTTGTTTCCACAGCCAGTGTACAGATTTCAGTTTGGAGGCTCTGGAGTTTGAGTCTAGGAACGCGTCCATAACTTTTCGGAAATTCTTTCAATTGGTGCATTAAGTAATTATACATAAAAGAAAAAAAATCTCCATAGCTTACCAGTGAGACGGCGTTAACCTTTATATTCGTCTTATCAGAACCGTGTAGCCACGAAAAGAGTTTCGAAGCATAAGTTAACACACATTTATCTAACTTTAGAACAATAAATAGCATGCAAAAAATAACTTTAAAATGTGCATAATCGTATCATAATGACCTAGTAAAGTTTAATCACAACACTTTAAACAAAGGTTTTATTTAGTAACTTATTAGCACAGCTGTCAACTAGATATGAATGAACACACGGTCCTGAACCGACTAACACAATTGCACAAAGCCCTAGACTAGACAACGTAGGTGCAATAAATACTGTCGCCATGGCAACACTGCATCAGTTTTCCCTCCAAAATGAACGCATGCGCGATGCGTCAACCTGTACATATATTGATGAGTAAACAAATTTAAACTCTATTACATTGCAATTAGGTATACACCTGAAAGCATAAGATAGGGTGACGTGTTGCCCCACGCACACTTAACCATGGCAATTTCCCTGTTATTATTAAAATATATATAGGTATGAAGGGTGAATGTCCTCGAGTAAATATCTACATACTCTTACATAAGAATGCCTGTATCATTTTCACTATCGTTGTTATGAGTTAGCCAGCCGATCTAAGGTAATTAAGAATTAATAAATTGTTAATAAATACTAACTTTTTACAATTAAATATAATCAGTGTTAATAAAATAATATCATAAAAAAGTATACTGTTGGTTTTATTGCAATAATTTCAGGTGAGGCAAACGCGAGGCTTAAAAATTATGTCATCTTAATTGGCTAAAGGCCCTCAGAAACATTTACAATCGTGGACAATTTCACAATTCAAAAATAAAAAAAAAAGAAATTTACTTATACGACTACGAATATTCATTCAAAATATGTAAACCACAAGCGAATTTATTCATACTAACATATTTGCGGGACATATTACAATCTCGGTCTGGAATACCTGATTTCTTTTTGCTGTTGTAAAAACAAATCCAACAAAGTTCAAAATCAAGTTGAAGCTTTTTTACCAAACGTATAACGAACACACAATGTCATAAATATTAATGAAAGACAAAGACAGTTGTTTTTTAAAAAAAACTACTACAAGTTTTATTTATATTTACAAGATCGCGTTTATGATAATTACAAGATTTAGTATGCCAGATAACAAAATAACATAAAGAAATGTGGGAAAGATGAACAATATGAATAATAATGGTCTTTAATAATACTTGATATGAGAGAAGTAAGCAGTTAGAAGTGAAATTTATATTTGTACTAAATTGAAGTGAACTAGGTTTGTATTCATAACGCAGGTAATTACCACTAGGGCACGTAGTGTTGCCGCACATTAATGAGGGTAAGAAAGACCACCCTAGAGAATATACGTGGACCGAATATTACTACGGCAGACGAAGGGTTGGGGGACAATTTACTTTAAAACAAACAAAAAACAAATGGACGTAAAGGTGGTCACATAGTAGGGCTATATAAATTGAATGAAATTACTATTAAAATCCACGCAGTTAGCTGTATGGATTGGCTGGGTTGACTGATAAACCTTTCAGAAAAACGACGTAAACTGGCTCATGCTGCATTATGTGATATCTAAAGGATAACCCCCTTACCATTACCTGCCCTTATCCCATCTTAAAAGTCGACAAGTTGGGCTTAATCATCTGGTGAACTTAGTTCGTTTATCGCGTTTCCATAAAAGTGCAAACCTTCTGTTAGTATAGGACACGAGCTTTCTGAGAGATTTTTTTCCAAACGACTACGAAGGTCTCAGAGTAAGGATAAATTGGACAGCTTTCTTCTGTGAAACTAGCTGTCAGCGGAATGCACACGTACTGCACATAAAGTTGGTAAGAGCTAGATTATGTTTATGATTACTGTTGAGGCGTGGAATCGAACGCCTTTCTCTCGGCGCGTTCAACAAATAACTCGCGATCCACACTTGATTTATATGTACATTCAGAGCTGACGTCAGGTGTTGCCAGTCACGTCTGTCTCGCTACCTAATGTTGACAGATATTTGTACACGTACCAGGGAAAATCTCAGGGAAAATTAAGTATTTGTATCTAGATTTAACAGACTGACTTATCAAACAATAAAATAATTGTGCCAGAAATAATAATTATTATTAATAGTGAATGTCAAGATAATTGATATTAATAATAAAAAGTCTGTGTTCTTACACAAATCCAGTACTACCGTTTGGAAGTATCGCCAAATCTTATAAACGAACAAAACGAAAATTAAAAAAAAAACTAACGTTTCTGGTTAATGTGCCTTTATTAGGAGCATATATAATGCACGGCCATATTTATCCCAGGCATATAATAAATTAAATTTTAAAAAAAACTTTGTATAGCAAACAGACCCTTAGATTGTAGATATAAGAACATGAGGGACTTATGTTGTTTAAAAGACCCACATTCAATATTAAAAAAACACACACATGTTGATTTGTGATTAATTGATGATAACGTCATTAGTATTCTCGACGTGGTATGAATAATTACGACCACATTCGGGGGTAGGCACGAGATACATAATATACACATTTTTACAAGTATCTGTCAATCGTGAATAGAATAACTATTACTGGTGAGGAATTACATCACTAATTCCAAAGTAGGCGCTACTTCCTCGCGCCTAAACTGCTGAAGTATTTTGATGAAATTTCATCATTATTTTGATATTTTTTTATTGGAAATTCAACTGAACAGAAGAGAGAGTCATGTCTGAACAATAGTAAGAGCATATGTACAGTACGTGGAGGTGGAATCAGGCGCAGCGTTACCAACGCAAAGGTGAATGATGAGCATTGCGTTGCCAATGATTTCTCAAACTTCAGTCACGAGCGTGGTTAATTTGCAAGTTTTAACATTGGCACCACCAACTAAACTAGGGTTGTCAGTGTTATCCCAATTTTATTTGGCATTAGTGAATTGGATATGGTATTGATGCAGAAGTAAAATAAAAAATCTGTTATGTAATTAAAAATGACCACTTTTGACACACTTACTCGCAGTTCGCTGCATGTATGGGCCGGTTTAATATCACAATATCTCAGTGAAGCGACATATTGGGTTTATGCCATTTTTTTTTTTCGGTGAGCGGGGAAGCCCTTGCCCTGTCGCATCTTAAACGCTGGCAACGCTTACCTCCAGGTGGCACACTTGCACGTCTTTGAAAAAAAAATAGAAAACTAATAACAGGCAATTTTTTTGTTATATACTATACTAAGTTATATTGAAGAAAATATTGAGTGCAGCGGTATATTATTTGCGATGACAACCCTATTGGAAACAATACTTGCGAGGCAAAACAAAAACCTTGTTATTATAATATTATGTAGACAGTAACATTTGGCAAGAGGGGAGTGACCCCCGAGTCCTTTTAATGTTAAGAAAAGTATAGTACATACCGTCTGTTACGCTCGTTAAAAAAAGCGTTATGATAAAACGCATGACGGCTCCAAGAATAGGAAAGTTTTTTTTTTAAGGAAATTAAAAAACATTATGTAGCAGTTCTTTTTCATATTGCTAATTAATGAACTTGCGAATTGGCAAATATAAGGCAGGAAACTTAGAAATTTAGTCTCGGTGTTCCAGTGGTCGAGCACCCCGCTTCTGAATGGCTTTTCCCAATGGCTTTCAAAATTAATTTCGAAAGTTATCTGTGATAAATATAGATGACTAAGAACTTTATGCCCGGTATGGCAATAGGTTCGCCACCTATTCCATTTGGCACGTAAACATAACGGCGAGTCGAGGCTTAACAGCCACTGCCTACACCTTCGGGTAGAAAAGGCGTGAAGTTATGTTATGTTATGTGTTCAAATGTCCCATAATTCTTCACCGAGCGCTTTAATAATTTTGATTTATTTAAACTTTAAATGAACACGAACTACAAGTCGGTGATAAATTTAAATAACTCAATTTATTTATTACGTGTCGTTTGTTGATAAAAATGGTAATAGAATTTAAATGTTACTTTTCAATATTGTTGATTGAATAAATTTTAAACTCACAGATAGCGGACTGTTAATGAACCTTACAGCGTGAAGCGTCTACGTAGTCGAAACTAACTGATTATTTCTTTCCATAGGTCGATGTATAATATTTATGGTCGAATAGCTGTATTTAAAACTAGCTGTTTATTTATTAAAAACATTCATTCGATTAAGCTATCTACAATGAGGTTGTTAAGCTCTTTATTTATAGGAATTTTGAGTGTAAGCGCTAAGCTGATGGAAAGTGATAACACAGTGTTACATTTGGGTTGTCTCCAGATACCTCGCTAACCTAGTGAAGCGCTTAATGAGCTACTTCACGTCGTTATTTTTTGAGATATCCCATCTATCGAGCAGGCTCAGTAATGGAGCGAACTGCCACACCACCACAGCTAAGTGATTTTTTCGAACGAAAAATAAATCCGTCGCATATATATATTAAAACCAAGCAAACTTTTTGCTACAAAAAAGTAACATAACATAACTTCGCGCCTTTATCTACCAAGATGTAGGCAGTGGCTGTTAAGCCTCGACCGCTGTTTACGTCCCAAATGGAAATAGGTGGCGAAACTCTTGCCATACCGGGCACAAAGTTTTTAATCATCGATATTTATCACATACCTACAATTTTCGAAAATAATTTCTAAAAGTTCTTAGTGAGAGCCAGGATTCGACCTCCTGATTTCGAAGCGGCTCGACCACTGCACTACCGAGACAGTACTTTACATATTATTTATATAGTTACTTTAATATAATATGTAAATGTATATTATACTATCAAATGCGTTAGTTTAATTAGAGTCGGTAACAAAAGTAACAATACAGTTTGTCGGCTTAATCCTATCACAAATACTTCCATTATAAGATTAGTACATTACAAAGGGTTCACAACCCTTTCTCATGTTACTGAACATCAAATAAAGGGTTGCTATATAAAGTTAACAGGATGCGTTGAAAGGCATTCCTGATGCAATATCAAAATAAAATATACCTATATATATTTAGATGCACTGACTAACAGTTTTGTCGAGTAACGAGTACCTACCTAGTTTAGCTCGGCTAAATTTTTTTCAACTGAGTAGGTACTCGGCCGAGTAATTCAGATCAATAAAAATCCAATTTTGTAGATTGCTATCCAAAACCAAATTTGTTGGCAATACACAAAAGTCCTTTCCAGTGGTGGACAAGGCACCAAACAAGGTATGTATTCACGATTACCGCTTAGCAAGAGTGTTTTTATGTACACCTGCAAGCACCGTGTAAGAAAAGAGGAGTAAGCTGTTACCAGAACGAACAGAGAGTGTATTTCTAGTATATAACCTCAGTATTTTTAGTATTTTTTCTATGGGATAGGATGGCAAACTAGCAGGCGTGTCACCTGATCGTAAGCAGCCGGCACCGCCCATGGACACCTGCAACACATACAGTGTTACAGTTTTGTTACCGACCTTTAAGTGGGAAGGGATGGGGAAGGGGGGTGGGCCTCCGGACACCTCTCTCACCAACGAAACGCAGCATGAGCCACTTTACATCGGTCTTCTTTTACAGGTCATGGTATTTCACCGGTCGAGCCGGCCCATTCATGCAGTGAACCGTTTGGCTCTACCACTGTTAAAATTATATAACAAGTACCTTTTAAATCTTTTCCCCTACTGAATAAGCACTTATTATTATGCTATTCATCCATCTGTTGGTCAAGTAAAAAATAATAAGAATACAAATGGTGCAAGAGTTGGTACACTCCGTACACTCATATGAACGTTTTCGGACTTGAAATCGTCATGACAATGTTATCAGATGGCGATGATGGCTCCTAATGAAGCAGTAACCGGCGCTCTTGGTCTGGTAATGAGCACATGTGCATCGTTAAAAGGATCCGGATCTGATTGGCTGGATTCAACCTATCGTGAAAATTACTTTCAAGAAAGCTATTCGAATACACCTACGAGTTTTCGAGTTTATTTAAATTGTATTCCCACCGTTTAGGATTGTATCGTGATGATATTTTTAAAGAGACTTCTCAAAAAAGAAAGTATTTGGTATGTTCTGTACCCAAAACGCCTAAATAGCTATTCTAGTCTTTTTTAAGATTGTAGTGATTCCCAGAATTTTTAAGTGTTTCATCAACCATATGTTAACATGATGGGTGTCGATGACATCACAAATATATTTATAAATTGCATAAAAATAAATGTCAGTCGATATATCTATAGCCGTTTGACACCCACGTTTGTATTACCCTTTATGGAAGGGTGAGTCAATGAAACTATAAAAAAAATATAAATGTTAAACACTAAAAAAACTTTACGGAATTCTTTTCGCAGGGTATGTGTAATAAATATCGGTAGACTGACAACATTGTGCCCACTGTATATAACATTAGGTTCCGCCACCTATTCCGTATTCCACTTGGGACTACTTCGGTAGTAGATCCCGCGCAGACAATAAACCATCTTATTAGATAAACACATAATTCTGGTTTACACAACCACGCGAGGTACGCAGAATGAACATAAAGATACAGATACAGTATAAAATACAGCAGATGATAATTTATTAACTTTTTTCGTTGAAACTTTATATGAACGGAATTAAGTTCGTTCACTTTTATTCAATATTTTATTATCCATAAAAAAAAACATTAAATTATATAAATTCCATAGATGACCGGGTAAATATTTACAGTAGAAATACATTAATATAATTATTATAATTGATGTTAAGAGCCTCAAAAACCGACGCGCGTGCATGAAAAGAGTCATGAATGTCAACGAAGCGAGTGAGGCGTGTAAGAATCGTGCCCTATGGCGCTCTGTTCTCTCTGCCTACCCCGCAAGGGATTTGGCGTGAAGTTATGTATGTATGTATGTACATTAATATGTAACACAAGTATCATCACACACATGATGATTCCATGCAAATAACTTCTAGTAACTGTTTTTAGCATAAAAAGTTACATTAATTTTGTATTTTTTACCGACAAGATGTCATCATTTTCTTAGTCATTATTCTCTAACGGCCGAAACCAATAATTATAATCAATCGTCTATCTAGGATTGAAGCCAATCTAAGATTATTAACTATCTGTCGATCGATTCCCCTACCAAAATCAATCCGTAGATTGATTATTAGCACTCTTATTAATAGAAATGGATTGAAATATTGATCTTAGAAGGCAAAATTCTGATTGGGATTGATTATTGGTTTCGGCCGTAATTGGAGCGGGTACAGCATGTAATCCGTTCGAACTATCCAGGATGTCAAAAGTTTCGACCATAAATAGTAAAGTGTACCAAGTACTATAATAATATGATTAATGGTTACTTGTGAAAATGAATTATTCTTATATGTGTATAATGAACGAAAGTAAATATAACTAGACCATAAGAAACTTGAAAATCTCAAGCGGCACAAGTACAGAAACCTTGTAGGTGATTATGTTTTTCAGCCGTTTGGGGTTTTGACTCTAGGGACATGGGGTCCGAATGCCCGTTCACTCTATAAAGATATTGCAAAGAGATTGCAAAGAATCTTCTCGCGGCCAGAGGGCGTGTTTATTATTCGCCCAGAGGATTAGCATCGCCATTCAGCGTGGCAACCCGGGCAAGCTGTCAGTATACCGAGATGCGGAGAAAATTTGATTTCACCTTGTCTTTTAATTGTATATATTGTAAAAAATGTTATTAATTTATTGTGATCTAAATCTAAATCCTTAAGTGGAATACTTAAGTGGATTTAATATATATGTGTTTACAACAGAATCACCGGAGATGCATCAGTTGGATGTTATTTACCTACGTCTTACTAAATATTTCCAGAAATACTTGAACTATACAAATACTATTGATATACGGTCAGAGAACACAATAAAATAAATTTGGCTATTTTGGATACAATTTTCAAAATTACCGTTTGATAAATATATATATTTTCAAATATTTTGTTATGTTTAAGTAAATTAGATCTATTTAAAATGTGTACACGATGATAATGTTACTCATAAAACTTATCGGCATGGCAAATTTTAATTCGTAACGTTACAAAACCAGACATTATATCTGAATATAAATACATTAAAATGCATTAAGCCCATAAAATACCAAGTTTTACTGCACGTTTTTATTAAACACGTAACTATAAAATTTACCTCAGTTAAAAACTTTTATTCAGTTAAATGCTGTTTTAATTGATAAGTCGACATTCAACGGCGTTGATATAATCTCAAAAAGGTAAATTTAATCAATATCACATTAATTTTTAACGTGTTGGCCCAGAACTGTATTTTGTGAGCAGGAACCATAAGGGGAGACCTACTTAATCAGGCGACGTTCTTTTAGAAAGTTTAATTCTTTACCTTAACTTTATATTATCTACAATTCCTATCATTTTATTCATTTCTCGAAGTAAATAGTGATGTTTTTCGTAAAAACTTTTTTAGAAAAATTAAAAATTTAATTAATATAATTGAACAGAACTAACGTTTTGAGTAAAATTGGAGGTACGGCATTTTATGCATCGTAGACCGCGAGTACCATGTAAAATACCATATATAGATATTATATTATTTATGCCAAGTCTCGGTGGTACAGTGGTAGCGCACACGGCTTCTGATCCAGAGGTCCGGGTTCGAATCCTGACACTGGCTCACACCAATGACTTTTCGAAGTATATATAGGCAATAGGCAATAAGGCAATATGTTCGCCACCTATTCCATTTGGGACATAAACATAACGGCGAGACGAGGCTTAGCAGCCGCTGCCTACACCTTCGGGTAACAAAGGCGTGAAGTCATGTTATATGATGTTACTGCATTATTTATATTTAACAAAAAATAATATAAAATATACTTTCTGACCAATTTGAACGTGAAATTTGTTCATCTTCAATTTGGTCTTACATCTCAGGAATCGTAAAAACAGACGACTGTGTATAACAAGAGTCAAAGAAGTTACAGAATCGAATAATGTGCGTACAAATCTATGGCGTTCTGTTCCCTCTGCCTACCCCCGAAAGTGACTTGGCTCTCTCTTAATATACACAAATATCAACACAATCATACAACTTAAGAACTTCCTCGTCAAATCGAGTTGAATGTGCGTAGTTCACTCACGATCCTTTGCGGTCGGTGGCGCAAGTCTAATTACGTATATATTGAGTCAATCTCACCGTCTGCGGTCCAGACCAACTACCATGGGCAATCATGAAGTGTACTCGCTGTAATAGAAAGTGAATCTAACATCTTCTAAGTAGTCAAAGAACCGAGGGTCCAAATCTAAAGAAGTTTTAGATTGAGCGTAATATAGAACGGATGCTAGCGGGACAGGACCGGGAGTTATGGCGTGCTAAGGGGAAGGCCTACGTTCAGCAGTGGACAGATCTGGGCTGATGATGATGATGAATATAAGACACAATAAACACAGCGCCCTCTAGTTCCAAGTTAAGTAACTAAATCGATCCTAGATAACGGATATAGAAATACACTCAGCATATCATAAATAACTGTATTCGGATGGAGATCGAACCTACCGACCGCGATTCTTCATTCATTTTACCAATGCGCCATGAGGCCTATCATACAACTTTCAAAAAATCTGTAATCGGAACATCTAGACTAGCGATGACTAGTGTGAGGTTAGATAGCTTAGACGCCACTTATGCGAAACGGGATTAGATGTGATGGTTCTATTCTCTTAAGCAGCTCTACGCCGAAAAGTGCGTAAAAAACCAGTAACTTAACAAAATATTGTTAAACTCTAAACAGTCTCACGTGAAGTATATTCACTTGGCTGATATTAATTTCATTGTAAAACATACTTATATATCTCACAAAAACAATTTAGCGAGCCGAGGCTGTTTTCTTCAGCCAATAGATAAATTAAACCGATAACAAATGATCTCTGGATGCAATCAAAATTTGGTATTAGCTGAACTGTGGACGCTAAAGTTCAGCTAATACCCAGTTTTGATTACATTCCTACCGTCATGGTTAAAAAAATAGTATTAACCAAAAAATAACTAAATATATGTCACGGTAAGAGTGAATAATTGAAGATTATTAATAATTATCTATTATTTTTAATAATTACCGAAAGTCGAGGTTAAAGTGATAAATTAATCACATTTGTCGGTTATTATTAATAGTTTAACCCTAGTGGTGACAAATGTAATAAATGGCTCGGTGTTATTGTTTTAAAAGCACGTGCACGTTATTTGTTGTTGCTTACTAGGGTTAGTTTTTTTTTATGGGATTGGAGGGCAAACGAGCAGGCGTGTCACCTGATGGTAAGCAACCAACGCCGCCCATGGACACCAGCAACACATATAGTGTTACTGTTGCGTTGCCGACCTTTAGGGGATAGGGGAAAGGAAGGGATGGGGAAAGGGGGTGGACCTCCGGATACCTCTCTCACCGAACGAAACGCGGCATGAGCCACTTGACGTCGATCTTCTGAGAGGTCGTGGTATTTTACCGGTCGAGCCGGCCCATTCATGCAGCGAACTGCTTGGCTCTACCACTGTTAAACTGTTAAAGTTAGTTGTTTAGTTTAGGTTTAGGTTAGGTTAGGTTTTAGGTTTTTTTTTTCTAGTCAGGAGTCGGAATCCTCATGGACACCCAAACTACGTCACGTATGAGGTAGTTTGGGTAGTGCCGGACTCTTACCGGCTAAACCTGTCTCCTGCCCTCTATGCTTTCTCCATAGACTGAAAGTCCATGCCCTTTTTGGATTAATTTTGATATTATTTGAATTTGAGTGATTTTAAAAATTGCTCCCCAGTTCTAACTAATTCGGTATTGCAAAATTTTTGTTTGATTTACTGTTATCTTATGTTTGTGATAATAATTCGTTTTCGGTTTAAGTAATAAGTATAGTAATTTACTCGCGCATTTATGTTTGGATATGTGACGATGAGGTGAGTGAAACAAAGAAAGTGAAATAAGTGGTTAGGTTAGGTTAGTTTTAACCTTCGTCGTTTTAACGTCATCGTAGGCGCCGGGGTAGGGGAGCTGCAGAGGAGGTCCAGCTGTGGGAAGAGTATAAGCGGAAGAAAAAAGACCTACAGCTGGCTATCCGCCGGGCCAAAACAGAGGCCCGCGAGGAGCTATTGCAGAGCCTCGACAGGGACCCGTGGGGGCGCCCCTACATCTTGGCGCGGAATAAACTTAGCGCCTGTGGTGCCCCCATTACGATGACTGCATCGGAGGATGTTCTCTCTAGGCTGGTGGGGGGTCTCTTTCCGCAGTCTGCGGGTCACATTCCCCCGGCAATGGCTCCCACCCTCGACCGCTCGGGAAGAGGACTCTATACTTCCTCCTCTAGTCGCGGAAGACGAGTTAGACCGGGCTCTGGCCCGGCTTCAAACAAGAAAGAAGGCTCCCGGCCCGGACGGAATCCCCGGCCGGGCTCTCGGCATCGCGATGAGGGTGCTCAAGGAGGAATTTCGGGAGCTGCTCGATACCTGCATAAGGACCGGGCGGTTCCCGCAGGAGTGGAAAACTGGACGGTTGTACCTGCTACGTAAGGAGGGGCGCCCAATTGGCTCCCCTTCCGCGTACCGGCCGCTGGTCCTGCTGAACGAGACGGCGAAGTTGTTCGAGAAGATCTTGGCGGACCGTCTCGTTCGGCACCTTGAGGTTGATGGCCCCGGGCTGTCAGACCTCCAGTTCGGCTTTAGGGCGGGGCGGTCGACCATCGACGCTTTGTCCGCCTTGAAGTCACTGTCCGCAGAGGCGGTGGACAGGGGACAGGTTGTTCTGGCAGGTTCGCTGGACATCGAGAACGCCTTCAACAGCCTCCCGTACGAGACGTTGGGGGAGGCGCTCCGTTATCACAACGTGCCTCCCTACCTTCGGAGTCTGTTGCGGGCGTATCTCGAGGAGAGGTACATCGTCTGGGAGGGAGGCGACGGGCGTCTGATCCGGCGGCGCATGATGCGTGGCGTTCCGCAGGGCTCGGTTCTTGGTCCAGTCCTGTGGAACGTTGGATACGACTGGGTCCTCCGCGGCGCTCTCTTGCCGGGAGTGGGGGTGATCTGCTATGCCGACGACACCCTCGTTACGGCAAGGGGAGACAATTTCGCCACGGTGGCCCGTCTCGCCGAAGTAGCAACGACGCTCGTCGTGGACCGGATCGGTATGCTGGGCCTGAAGGTCTCCGTGAGTAAGACGGAGGCACTCCTCTTTCACGGTCCACGCCGAGGCCCCCCCCGAGGAGCAACGCTCAATTTACAAGGAGTAGAAGTCCGGGTGCAGGCTGAAATGAAGTACCTCGGTCTGCACTTGGACGGAAGATGGCGTTTTGACTGCCACTTGGCCAAGCTCGCCCCTAAGTTGGAATGTACGGCGGCTGCGCTTGGTCGACTGCTGCCCAACATAGGAGGACCAGGGTCGCCTTGTAGACGGCTATACAGTGGTGTGATTCGCTCCATGGCACTGTATGGAGCCCCTATCTGGGCGGACAGCCTCGTCATTCGCAAGAACGTGGCCCTCTTACGAAGACCTCAGAGGGTCATAGCGACGAGGCAAATCAGGGGCTACCGTACGGTGTCGTGGACGGCGGCCACTGTTCTTGCAGGCGATCCACCCTGGGAGCTGGAGGCGAGGGTCCTGGCGGCGGTCTATGAGCATTGCGCGGAGGCGGGTGCTCGGGGCGGGCTGGCTAACGTGGCGAGTGTGCGGACTGCTGCACGCACAACTATGCTCCGGCGGTGGCAGGCGGATCTCGACAGTCCGGCTGCTGGAGCCGACGTCGCAGCGGCGGTTCGACCAGTCCTGGAGGGATGGGTTGACCGCCGCCATGGTCTGATGACCTACAGACTGGCACAGATGCTTACCGGGCACGGCTGCTTCGGTAAGTATCTGTGTCAAATAGCCCGGAGGGAAAGGTTTCCGGGCTGTGTCGAGTGTGGCGCGCCGGAAGACACGGCGTGCCACACCCTCCAGGCGTGCGCCGCCTGGCAGGGGTACCGGGACGACCTGGTGGCAGTGATCGGTGGGGACCTGTCGCTGCCGGCAGTGATCAGTGCCATGGTCGGCAGCGACAGGTGCTGGCAAGCAGTGGCCAACTTCAGTGAGGCTGTTATCTCGCTGAAGGAGGCCGCGGAGCGTCGGCGTGAATACGCCGCCGATGCGGACCCGCTCCGTCGAGCGAGGCCAGGGAGGAGGCGATGAGAATATCTTCATCGCCTCCTCGCCCCGCCTTAACATCCGGGAACCGACTGGCTCGTCGCTCACTGCGCAATAGCGCCCCGCGGCGGGCTGGATTCCAAGGAGTTGACCTCAGGGTCTCAGCTTGACTCATCGGTCCAGCGCTCTGCGCTGCGCGGCGACTCGGGCTCAGGTCGTCGCCGTACCGGCCCCCCTTTGCACTCGCGCGCTGCGGGGCTGGTTGGGCAATTGTCGGGGCGCCAGGCGTAGAATGCTTACCGCGAGCCCCTGGCGCCCCACCAAGACTGAGAAGTGCGCCGCAGTGGTTTAGTGGGTATTCCGGCCTTGCACACCAGCCGGTGAGTCCCACATAACCCCGACGTCGTCACGGAGTCGTTCCTTGATGACGGCGGGGTATGCGTAAATGCATTCTACTGCGAGGAAAAAAAAAAAAAAAAAAAAAAAAAAAAGGTTAGTTTTAACCTTGTTTGTGTGATCTCTAATTAATATAACTGTAAGACTGTGTTTAATATTATAAATATATACCTGCTGGTCAAAAAACATTGGGTTTTATTTATTTTATAACTTTTACCAATATGTGTCGTGAATTATTAATAATTACTACTAAAAGTAATAAATTTCGATCGTTTATTCATATTTACCAAAACATGTGGTTATTATTAATAATTTTGTAAAAATATTAATAATTTTTCAATTAATCAGATTTACCGTAACATATATATTATTTTTAGTAAGATACTTGTACCGCCACATATGCGTATATTGGTTATTATTTTTTACTACTTTTGACTCTTTATTTTTTACTATTTATTTAACCATGACGATGGATATAAAGGGTTTCATACGCTGATGGTAAGCGATTACCGTCGGCATTAAACATCGACCATTGAAAACCAACTCATCCATCTTTATAAAGGTTCTTATCAAAGCTTTTAAGAATATACTTCGATAAATAAACGTTTTATCTAAAAAAAATACCATATGTTTTTTTTTAATAATAAGCCCAGAATGGCGCCCATTATGTAGCACCCAAATTTTTTACATATCGGAATACTTTATCCGGAATATCGGATAACTTACAAGCACTTAATTACAAAGGGCCCTTATATTTAAAGTATTTACTTCCATAATTTTAAGTCTTGGCGGTCCAGTGGTCGAGCACCTCGCTTCTGAATCAATTAGTGATAAATATCGACGACTGAAAACTAGACGAAAAACAGACTAGGCTTTACAGCAGCTCCCTACACTTTCGGGTAACAAAGGCGTGAAGTCATGTTTTGTGAAGTTACTACCAAAAATATCTTGTACATTACCTAGTGTCAATATAAATAATAAATGTTTCACGAATGCACGCGGGGAATCCTTGTATACTTCAAGTAGTCACTTACTCATCTAAGTAAAAAAAAAAATGTAAGCAAATATACTCTCCGACTATTTAAAGTGAAGTTTTTTATTGTATTAAAAGGTTTCTTGCTATTAAACAGACCATAACGTAATAAAATAACAACCATACTTTTTCAAACAAAAAGTTTTTACGCACTACTAGAACTGCTACCTATGGTCATTGCGACCACGTGGTCTTGTTAAATATTCCGACCGAGCATACCGGTTTCCAGAATACTAACATCCAAGTTAAATTAAGGAAGCCCTAATAATTTAAGCGGTTAACATTCCGTCGCCATCCTGACGCTCAAACGTGACTTGGTGCAGTTATTTTTTGCATGCAAAGATTATTGTGTTCAAGATATTTGTTTATCCAATGAAAATAATAAAATTAGAAACAAAAGATTGGAAATTTATGTAATTATTCCAAATGAAAGTGCTTCATTACGGTAATCAAATAATAAAAAGCA
The DNA here is from genome assembly GCA_905147225.2 of Euproctis similis. NCBI lineage: Eukaryota > Metazoa > Arthropoda > Insecta > Lepidoptera > Erebidae > Euproctis > Euproctis similis. The sequence goes on from LR990116.1 coordinate 17,647,255, forward strand.
AATGATCTAGATTTAAGGAATGCAGGACGAGAGCTCACAAAAAAAAACGCGACCTAGTTCCTCAAGGAGTTGCAAAATAAAGAGAAAGCCTGCAGTTTCAAAATGTTGTGCTCCTGACTTATTACTTTCCATCCTTTTATATATAAAACAAAGTCGCTTTCTCTGTCCCTATATCCTATGTATGTTAAGCATACATATCTTTAAAACTACGCAACGGTTTTAATGCGGTTTATATATAAAATATGCGTCTTGCGACTGGAGTTTCATAAAGTACAATTCTGAGTCCTGTTCACTGCGTAAGTAATACAATATACCAAATCCCTAACATTTCGTGATTGTGACAAGAATTATCTTGCTACTAACTACTCATATTCTATGAAGCCTCCAAGTCCAGGGATGTTCTAACAAATTAGCTAGTAGGCTAGTTTTGGGAGTGGAACACAATCCATTTAATTCTGTCCAAATTCCTCTACAAACAGTATTCATCGAGTAAAAAATATACGAGCATTCTCATCAGTATAATCAATTAGTTCAGCTACAATTTTTTTTTTTGTAACAAATAGTCTGTCATTTGTTATTCGAGTAAACCGTTATACATATTGACAACGTCTTATTATTATTTTCTTGAGAATTTCTAAGAATATCAACACAATGAATTCTTCACTATATATACGACAGTCGATAATATAACTTCGAGCATTTTCACCGGAAATTAAATGTCAATCAATTACAGAGATAATTAATTTAACTCTAAATGTACTTAGTTTCTTACACAAACTTCGTAACTCTAAATGTCTCTAACTAAAGCTGAAGTTTTTTTTTATCTAGACAACCAACACAAAACGAATTAAATTCCAAACATATGTGCAAAGATTCTTTTAAAATCGAACTCATAAAAGGATATTATATTAAAATCATGACCTGTTTCCATTATTTGGGGTCAGTAAAACATTTATATTTCTATCCCTCACTTCCCTGACTCCATCCACACTAACATCCTTCTTTAGCTTGACGTATTTCACACAGTCCATCCATGTTTTCTTTGGTCTTTCTCGTCTTTTATTCCCTTCCACAGACCAAAATACTATCTGAAATATGAAAATATCTATATTAATTGTAAAGTACACCTTTAATATAACAGTTTATACTACATATTCATAAAATAAATAAATTATTCACAGCATTTGCGATTTTTGGTCCAATGTAAAGACATCTTAACATAGGTACGCATTCTAATTACAGAATCACGTGGCTTACGTTCCATAGCACGATAATGTAGCTCCATAAACGAGGAGATGACATCACACATACATACAAAAAACTGGCATATTATTAATGATAGCAGAAACATATTCGGCCATAACTTTACCTGCTAAGTAATTGTACTGATGTGTGTTCTAGAGTTCAAACCCCATACTTCCCTATCAAGATGTCGTGGGATCGATGCCTCGTTTTAAGATCGGACTATAAGAACTACTATCATTTATTAATTAACTAGTCGACCTGGCGAATTTAGTTCCGCATCAAAAGTAAAGAGATAAGTAGACATCGGATTTATCACTTTTTGTTGACTACATCATACATGAACTATAGATAAAAACTACCCCGTTGACACCCTCCACTTATTAAAAAACCGCATCAGTCTGTTGCGTAGTTTTCAAGATATAAGCATACAAAGGGACAGACAGCGAATAGCGACTCTATATTATACTGTGTATACAATAATGATTTGACTATTGTGAATAAATCCTGCCTAACTAATCGAATAATAATATATAGGTCAAAAAACAACGGCAACAAAATACTTCTAGATATCTTTTATACAATATTTTTGTGTTTTGATCATGGGATCTATTCTATACCTATATAGCAATCACAAACATATCTTACTACTGATTAACATAAACAACCCTCTTTCGCGCCAACGCGATGGTTCATGAGCTCAGTTACCGAGAAATACAACCTTACAACTTTTTTTTTTACGAAACCACAATCATTGCGGCACCTACTTACAATGTCTACGTTCATAAAACGTGTGTAATGAAAAATGTCAATGACACTCGAACTTGAGGAAGGCGCTCCATCACCATTATTCTGGCTAATTCACCATACACCTCGCACAAATGGGTTTTGGCACCACTCAGTTTGATCTAAAACATGATTCAATGTTGGAATATAAAAAAATACCTAACTTTTCCTAAGAAACTTTAATTTAAAACGTGACAATCTATTCTGTTGTGATTGTATTACGACCAAAAATATTGAATTATCAAACGTTTTTGGCATCGATGGTATGACAGGTTTTTATATAAAATAGTTTTAATGTCGCTCTACGGAGCTACGTTCTGTGACTCCGCTCGCGTGGTAATTACCTTTTCTGAAACATATTTTCTGTTGAAGTACCGCCAATTTGTTGACGGTAAATTAGTCGTGACCGTTCTTAGCTCTTGTAGTATATATAAGCATAAAGTTATTTTTTAATAATACATTAGTAATATAAGTACAAAACCCACCCAAACTTAACTTTTCTGCCAAGGTACTGTTTTTTACTAGAATGGCGATTTTTTTAAATCCAGTCTGCAATATAAGTATTCTGTATGATATATTTCAATTTTATCCATTCATTAACAAAAACATTTATAATGTAAAATGTAAATAACATTTGTTTCCTATACATACTTCTGTTACTGTGTACTTATGTATACGAAACAAATATTATTTACATTTTACATTATAAAAAATAATTGTTATTGAATGGATGAAATTGGAAAATAACATACAAAATCATTATTACGTGAGACAATCAATGCTACAGAGTACTGTCCCATACAGAGGCTACACTGAATACATAAGATGCAGAAAGTAGGTATTCGTATGTTCGCAGTAAGGCCTTAAGGCCCATGAACTCATTTTTTAAACCATAAAAAGAGTACGTGCGCAGCCGCTACAATAAATACTTCTTATATTCATCCACTTGATAAAGATATACAGTTAAATTTTCTTTTCAAGTTATTTGATTATTTCATTACCTTAATTGTAGAAGAGTCAAGAAAGGTTGAACATTTTTGTAAGAACAAAACTTGGAAACCATTACAATTTTATGTAGTACTTATTGTTGACGACATAATATTGAGATTGTATGTATAGCATTAATATTGTTCAAAATCGAATAAAATCTTGGTCTAAAAACACTAACTAATAATATCTCGTACCGATTATTTAGCCAAAAAAGCGTTGTCTTAATTTCAGAGGCTTTAAGCATCATAACATCATAACCAAGTGAAATAGATTAAAAGCCTAAATTTAATTTCAACTTCGATCAAACCGTTGTTCTGAACTTACAGACTACTCTGTGGTTTAAACTGTGGTTACACGTGGTGTAATTAGAGTCAAGTATGAACCTTGAACATCTGCAGAAGCCATGTGGCCAGTGTTTATATTGAAAACTTAAGAGAATTAAGCACTTCATATTTTAAATATATGTTAGTAGTTGACCCAGCGAACTCTGCTTCGCCTCGGAAGAAATACAAAAAAATGGTCATTGTGGGTAATCCCTAACAAATAGACATCATCGCGGATTGTTTTGTAGACCTTCTTCGGGTGTTGGTATAATGATGTAGTACATTATTTTGATCTATCACTTAGCGTTCAGCCAGCGTTTGCAATTTAAGTACCAAATCTGGAAAATTATCACTTTTTATTTAATACATTATACATGAATTAACTTAAACAATAATATTCTCTATCATAAACGATAATATTTTTACCAGATATAAAAACAAATGTTAGTAAAAAATATCACAATCTCGCTACTTCAGCGCCATATTTTAATATAAGATATTTTTTTATGGGATAGATGGGCAAACGAGCAGACGTGTCACCTGATGTTAAGTGACCAGCGCCACCCATGGACATCTGCAACACATATAGTGTTACAGTTGCGTTGCCGACCTTTAAGGAAGTAGGATAGGAAGGGATGGGGAAGGGTGGTGGGCCCCCGGGTACCTCTCTCACACCGTCGAGCCAGCCCATTCATGCAGCGAACTGCTTGGCTCTACCACTGTAAAGACATTTGAAATAATATCATTATAAACATCACCTATCCGTCAATTTGTTATCAGGGGTAGAAAGAAATTGATCCAAAATATTTAAATTTTAATACAGAGTACGTTACAGATTAATAGATAAATAATATTAACAGGTTGGTTTTGAAAACCAAAGTTCATATTGGAGGTATTGGCACATAAAATATTTGAACGGTTAATAAATCACTAAAAATCGAAGCCGACCGGACATAGCTGTAGGGCATCGTGGTTTAAGACATAATAACTGCCTTTGACGGCGAGGTCGAAGATTCGATTCCCACCCATAACGTTTTTGTGATGAAAATACATACTTATTTTTTTTTATGGGATAGGAGGGCAAACGAGCAGGCGTGTCACCTGATGGTAAGCAACTAACGCCGCCCATGGACACCAGCAGCACATATAGTGTTACTGTTGCGTTGCCGACCTTTAAGGGAAGGGGATAGGAAAGGATGGGGAAGGGGGTGGGCCTCCGGGTACCTCTCTCACCGAACAAAACGTGGCATGGGCCACTTTACGTCGGTCTCCTGAGAGCTCGTGGTATTTCACCGGTCGAGCCGGCCCATTTGTGCAGTAAACTGCTTGCTCTACCACACAAAGATTTTGTTTATAAAAAATAGCGTGTGTTAGTTCAGTATCATCATCATTACACATGATAAAATAAAGTCGTTTTCCGCCGTCTGTCCCCTTATATGATCATATCTGTTGAACTACTATTACTTTTCTTTAATTCATGTATGCTGTAGTAAAGAAAAGGTGATAATTATCGAGATCTAGTTTAATTGCTAACGAAGGCTGAACCCTAAGTGATAGATCAAAACCTGCAATGACCATTTTTATTTCTTCTTATTGGTTTTGAGGCGAAACAAAGTTCGCTGGATCAACTAGTATAAAACATATCTCCAGTTCTTGACACAGAGTAATATGGTAACCTTAATTAATCCCACTTAATCAAGCTAAACGAGGTGTAATTATTAGAATAGGCTTGGCGCCGGCCATATCGCGCTTTAAATTTACAAACTACACTACGCTACTTCACACCAGAGGTCGTTGTACGTTAAAATAAATAGTCATAAGTGCGCTCATAAAGTGCTAATTTTACCACTCGCGAGTCACACTCGAGTGGAATTCTTTATTTGATTGTATTGCAAATATAAACAAAGTAAATATATACAAACTTCTTTTTACGAACTTATTGATATTTTTAAAAGCCAATTGACTAAGCATATATACAATGCAAAAACGGATGGATGTAGAAGTCCAGGACGGCCAAGACACGCATTCCGTGACCAAATAGAACGTGTTCTGGAGGAAAGTGATGATAGGAGCCTTAAAATTCGACGCGCATGCATGAAAAAGTTATGAAAGACAACGAAGCGAGTGAGGCGTGTAAGAATCGTGCCTTGTGGCGCTCTGTTCTCTCTGCATACCCCGCAAAGGATTTGGCGTGAAGTTATGTATGTATGTGTAAAATGTACTTCTTTTTACGAACTTATTGATATTTTTCAAAAGCAATTTAAATTGAACCATGAGACGCACGTGCGACATCTATTTGATAGTCGCAGTAGCTAGTCCAATATCACGAATTTCACGGTAATTCGTATATTTTTTATATCGTATCCACGAAACTCATTATACGAAGAAAATAGAATCCGGCGCTCGTGATAAACTACCTTAACAAAAAATATAACTAAAAGGTAGTCCGAGAGACATCTCACGACTTTCAATAATAAAAGTTCGATGTTCGAATCCTGGCTGACACTAGGATTTTTCTGTAGCTAAGATTTTGTTAAAGGATGGAGAGGACGAGGACGAGTTGTGTCACCTGATGGTAAACTACTAACGCCGCCCACGGGCACCTGCTAAATAAATGAGAGCGTTACAGTTGCGTTGCCCGCATTTAAAATGGGATGGGGAAGGGGTTGGGCCAGATACCTCTCGAGCGAAACGCGGCATTATCCACTTTACGCTGATATTCTGAGCGATGGTTGTATTTTACCAGTGGATCCTACTGATTCTTGCACAGAAATGCGTGGCTCTACCTCAGTTAAAAGTGTGATAAATATAAAATTCTTCACGATAGGTTAGCACCACCTATTCAATTTGTGACTGGACTATTTATCTGGCTTGTTAAAGCACAATTACCGCTGCCTACACCAGCACTCTCCAGCAGTAGCAACTATTTAACACGGTAGTAAGTACAAAGATAACTGTTATGCACGTACCGTGTGAGAGGTAACGCCATTTGATGATAGCCATCAAAATCTCATCAGCACCACGAGTGGGATACATTGAAAGCTATTGTTATTTTTACGCAACCATATTTAAATAGCCCTATTGAATAGTGTAATTTATAACTGTACTGTTAAATAATTCTGATGCGTAAATGAATATGTGCGTGTTTCTAGTGTTGAGTTTTAAAGTAAATTTGACTAAGAAATATGTAAAAAAAGAATAGGTATAATATACAATGCAAAACCGGATAGATGTAAGAGTCGAGGACGGCCAAGACACACATTTGCTGACCAAATAAAACGTGTTCTGAAGGAAGGTGATGTTAGGAGCCTTAAAAAATCGACGCGCGTGCATGAAAAGTGTTATGAAAGTCAGTGTTATCAAAGTGTTATGAAAGGCTGAGGCGTGTAATAATCGTGCCGGAGGGCGCTGTGTTCTCTCTGTCTATCCTACAAGGGATTTGGCTTGTATGTATAACAAACTCTCAACCAAATTAGTCTTTACATTTTAAAGATATGATAAAAACGCGAAAAACTCTTAACTCAAATAGAGTACCAGCATCAAGCTTCCCATCATGACAGCATCATTAAATTACTATACGGTGCGTGACCAGTACAAAAACTGCAAGTACTTGGTACCCACGAAATAAACAAGTATTTTTTTTACTACATACAATAAGTGAACAATTTACGTTGTCCGATAACAAAGCAATGATAATTACAACACTTTGTTATTTACAATACGTACTCTTAATTTGCATAAAAAGTTAATGTATAATAGTAGTTTGGTACATCCTGTATTGTACATAATCGCGGTCAGATTTGTTGAAACGTCTAAACTTCTCGTCAACGTAGAGTTCTATCAATGGCGGCTATCGACCAAATAGGAGTTCAATATTATGAGCTTAGATTAAGGTAAGTGATAATACAATTATTTGTAGTCCCTTGAAGATTAAACCAGCTGGACCTCTGGGTAGCGGTCAACGTGGTCCGTTCTGACCACGATACCCAAGAAATAAATATTAATCTATAATTTAAAAAAATCCAAAACCAAGCTAATCTGCTCCCTAACCAAGACCAAAATGGAAACTTTTTCTTAGTCGCTTAATAATACATGTAAACATAACAATTTATACCAATTGTCTCGGTAGTTAAGCGGTCGAGCTCCCCGCTTCTAATCCAGAAGACATGGGCAATTTGTGTTCTGTTCTGTGTATAGCACAATACATTCTGCCACCAGTTGAGGCTGCCTCTTCGTGTATAAAAAGACGTGAAGTTATGTAAAAATGGATGGTTTAGTGAAATAAAACTATGTGTAATTACATATACATACATAACTTCACGCCAAATCCCTTGCGGGGTAGGCAGATAGAACGGAGCGCTCTCGCTCGCACTCGCTTCTTTGACTTTCATAACTCTTTTCATACATATAATAAATACTATTGAATGTTTGCGTATTTTAAATCATATTCTATAGTGACAAGCCTCAAGGTACGTTTGCCATTCTTTAGTAGAATGTTCAGGTACTATGGCTGATCTGCTACATCCATTATCATCGCGTGACATCCAATGGTTAGAAATTCGTCTATTTACGTCGACACCATCTACTTAACTACACTGTAGCTCGTATACTTATCATTGTAATTCTCTTTTAGATTAAATCTCTTACAACGTGTGTGGCAATGCTCTAGGGAATAATGCAATCCCATCTCTTCCAGCGGGTGTCGTAAGAGTCTTTTATGGGAAATAATCTAATGACATGGTCCAATGGCATAGTATTTTAAGCCTAGTGGTTCAATACTACGACTTGTAATTTATAAATCGTGAGTTCTAATCGGAACTTTCTGAAGTTATGTGTAAAATATTTCGGATTTATTTTTCACCACCTATTGCATTTGGGACTAGAAAATACACTTTCAAATATGAAGAATATAAAGTTACAACCCTTGTTTAAGACTAATAAGTTAATAAATGATGCAGTAACATAATATAGTTCGAATACAAAATCTTAATACACGAGATAGAATCTACAGTAACTGTTATAACAATAAAATTAAAATATCAGTACACCTTTTATATTCTCATATAAAAACCACCTCAAGGTTGTACAAACAAAATGTAAATTCTTCTCACACAAGCTCGTATGAGATATTATTAAAGACCGTGAGACATAGGCCGAGTTATACGGTAATTTTTAATTCGACAAAGCAATTCCACATATTTTCCATTTCGTTTGGTTAACTGTTGAGATCTAGGTATTTATATAGTTATTATCTAGTTAATTATATTAGTATTAATGTCGGTGGTCCAGTGGTCGAGTACCCCGCTTCTGAATCAAGAAGTCGCTGGTACAAATCCTGGCTCACGCCAACGACTTTTCAGGATTAATTTTAACAGTGGTAGAGTCAAGCAGTTCACTGCACGAATGGGCCGGCTCGACCGGTGAAATACCAAGATGTCTCGGAAGATCGACGTTAAGTGGCTCAGGCCGCGTTTCGTTCGGCGAGAGATGTACCTGGTGACCCACATCCCATCCCTATCCTGCTCCCTTAAAGGTCGGCAACGGAACTGTAACACTGTAGGTGATGCAGATATCCATGGGCGGCGCTGGTCACTTACCATCAGGTGACACGCATGCTCGTTTGCCTTCCTATACCATAAAAAAATGTGTGATAAATATCGACTGAAAACTTTGTGCCCGGTATGGAAATAGTTTCGCCACTTATTCCATTTTGGGACGTGTACACATAATGGCGAGACGAGGCTTAACAGCCACTGCCTACACCTTAGAAAAAGGCGTGAAGTTATGTACAGATATTATCTCTTCTTAATATTGATATAGTACATTTGATATTATAAATAGACTATTAATGTTAGCTGGTAGAGATCCAATTGTATGAGAGATGATACATCATTGCTGTAATAGTGAATGTCACAGGGAACGTTCAACTAGTGTTGTACTTTGGGTATTAGAATCGATTTTATTAACGATCATAAACTATTCATTTAACGATCGAATATTAATATAGTGCAGTCGTTATTGTAAAAGTTCATTGGTGAGTTATTTTGCTACTGATTAATTTATATTTAATGAATGCACGATATTTATAATATTTATAAAGAATATTTTTGACGTTATGTATGATAATATGTATGTGTAACGGAAAATAATGAGAGCATTCATTATTTTAATACTAGTAGACGTAGCAGACTTAATATACAATTCCATGGAGTAGAGGGACCATCAGTCATCAATAATTCATAAAAGAGGTGCATGTTTAGTCACCAGACTATTCTAAATGACACTTCTGTTCCGTGGAAAAAAAGTTTAATTCAAAAAAGTTGAGAATGCGCTACCTGCCCGAGAGATATCAAATAGGCGTGAAGTTATAAAAAAAAAAACAAGTATTTCTTTTATTATTTGATATGCTTAATAGTAAACTTCTAGAGATTTACGAAATGACAGTTTTAAAGACCAAAGACATTATAATATGTAAGAATTGCTTATTAGTAGTTCTTGCTTGCATTATAAGTATAATAACATAACATAACTTCACGCCTTTTGTTACCCGAAGGTGTAGGCAGCGGCTGTTAAGCCACGTCTCGCCGTTATGTTTACGTCCCAAATGGAATAGGTGGCGAACCTATTGCCATACCGGGCACAAAGTTTTCAGTCATCGATATTTATCACACATAACTTCCGAAAACAATTTTCGAAAAGTCATTGGTGTGTGTCAGTATCTGGAATCGAACCCGGACCTCTGGATCAGAAGCCGTGTGCTCGACCACTGCGCCACCGAGACTAATAGTATATGATACTATAAGTATAATATTAGATTTATATTCAATTTTCCGAACTATAAAATTAATTTATGATGATCATCATGACCGTTATCAACATGTAGAAAGGCATCATTATTTGTATATTTCCCTTTTAAATGATATCAGATAAGTCTATCAAGATAACATTATTAAGAGAGTGGAATGTTACTATAATAACATCGTATAAATTTAACAAAAAATAAAGAGCTAATTTATAACTGAACATATTTAATATAACTAAATTCGGTTGGTCTCGCTGGTCCCGTGGTCGAGCACCCCACTTTTGAATCACGAAGTCGCGGGTTCGAATCCTAGCTCACAACTATGTGCGATAAATATAGATGACTGAAAACATTGTGCCCAGTATGGCAATAGGTTTGTCACCTATTCCATTTGGGAAATAAACACATCGGCGAGACGAGGCTTAACAACTGCTGCCTACACCTTCGGGTAGAGAAAGGCGCGAAGTTATATTATGTTAAAATTTAATTAAACTTTTCAAATACACGTAGTGACGTATTTCTTCTTTCAGAAAATTAATATATATATGTGAAAATATTAAATTATGTATAATCTTTAGTAAATTAACCAAGACCTAGTTTCTGAAAAACCAAATTAATGGATATTAATTTAAAATCAATTAAATGAATTTGTTGAAAAGGAGTTCATATAAACTTATTATGTGCCCAAACATAGAATGTCGAGGTCGTGTTTAAGAAATTGACTTTTTATAACTCAATATTAAATCGTTAATATCGTGACCATTATTTTTCAATTAAACCCACATGTTTTTAAACAATATAAATAATTAAAGCCTGTGAATGTAGGTCACCACATTGCCAGCACAAGATGCAGTTGAAAAAACTTTAACGTGTTTCTGGATAAACTGCGCTAAGTCTGCTATAGTTAAGTATTTCAAACGGAGGTAAATTTATTTAATTTAAATATATTTTTGAGCACAATTGAAGTCCAGGGAACTGAACTGAGCTGGAGATTAAATATGTAAAGCTCTTTCTTTAAGCTGCTGAGTAATAGCTTTGTCCAAATAAAATACTTTTAAACAAGCAATAAGTTTATTTGATTGAGTCTGTGCTTTACCACTGAAGTGTCAATTCGCCTAGTTAGAAATCTTTTACCACCAACCAATGATGCAATATTACCTGAAACGAAAACAAACATTATTAGTACACAAAGTTTTAGACAACTTTTTATTTTACAAAAATTTCAGCATCAGAAGAAGCCTATCGGGTCGTCCATATCATATGTGAGTATACCATAAGAACGAAATCGCGTTCAAGAACAATAATATTCAGTATAAAACCCTTTTTTATCACTCAACATATTCACTGTTGTGATGAAATACGTTTTTATAAAATGAAAGTAAACAGCGTACGGCGTACAACCCAATCAAACAATCATAAGGGCCTATCAGAATGTTTCACAACCGAAAAAGCTGTTAAACCACAATTACAAATGTTAACAACTACATTAGCTTACGTAGTATACAATACAAGCAATCACTTGTAACAAAAAGCAATACTTTAGTTCGGAGAGTACTTTATCAAAATGTTGTTTGGAAACAGCATTTAGGTATCAACAACAAGTACCGGGACATTCCGTCACGCGTCGCCTCGGGCACGCCAACTGTCACTTTGACAGCGAAACGATTTGAACAAAAACTACCCGACATTTCTCTTTAAATTATAACTGACAATTGGAACGCAATTTAAGAATCACAGGTGAAGTGTAAACGCTAATTCTGAACGCCAGCGGCGGCGCTGTCCTACTAGAAGCGGAATGACAGATTATAGTAGATACTATTTTATGAGCAAAAAAAAAGAAATAATTGAAAAAGATGCAATTTGATACCTGCTATTTTACGGGCAAGTTTATTTATTAAAAGTGCACAGCTTTACGATACTGGGCGTAGCTATACAGCAAAGTTCATGGGTCTAACACCCTCTGGAATTATTTTCTAATAATCATCTTCCTGCCCTTTCCCCAGTCTTTCTTTTCGGATTGGAACAACAGGTTTTTGTTTATACACTTCTCTATCATTCGCATTTTACACACAATCCATCAATATTTTCTTAGATCTTCATTTCCTCTTATTTCTTTCTACATTTAAGTTCATACTTCTCGTAACAGGTCTATCATCTCTCAGCATTATTATTTTCCAATGTTGGACATAATCTTTACGTTAAATATATTTAATTTACATACACAAATTCTTCACCGTTCAGACAAAGAAATGGTAGTAATCGTGTCATTATACTGGCAAAAAAAAAAACGAAAATTCTGCCAAATTTTTAATTAAAATTTCGTGTAAAGCATTTATAATAAGAATTGTTAAATACACTGTTCGTATAATTTGTTACTGTTTCGTGACAATAAATCAGCACGAAATGTCACGGTAGATTTTTAGTTAAAAACAAAAAGAGCTGATGGAAATGTTTTCAAGGACGTCACAAGTTCGAATCAGTTTTGTCACAATTCATAAATATCATTATTGTTATGAGTCTGAATCAGATCTTGAGTGAGACAGTTCAACGTCTTTATGTTTTATATAAATCATTGAAGTGCACCTGTTGGCTTAGTAGACTATTATTAAAACAATTGTGATCAGAAAAATACTATTTCTTAATCACTTTTTCGTACAACGAGAGTCGAAAATTCATAATTTTCCAGCCCTTACCCCACTCTAGGCGGCCTTGGCACAAAATGTCCGCTAATTCCATTCTGTTGTATCAGTCGTCATCTCCACACTTAATCCCTTTATATCACTTTTTAGACAATCCATCCATCTCTTTTTCAGTCTTCCTCCCTCCACCAAAGTATCCATCCGAAGTCCTTCTCATCATCTCTCTCTCTGTCTTTCATCATGCAATTAAAAATTTACTACAAATATCTAAATTTAATTATAGTTACAAAATACGCACGCACATGCAAACATACCTGCCTACACATTGACGCAGAACATATACAAAATAATGATCGTATTAATTTTCATTACCAATTCCCTGTCCAAACTACGGCTCTTAACTGAAGTAAATTACTCATCATTCACAATACTAATTCTATATTGCTCTTGCGAAACTCTTGTAATTTATATAACATAACTTCACGCCTCTTCTACCTGAATGTGCTAGCAGGGGCTGTTAAGCTTCGACTCGCCGGTATATTTACGTTCCAAATGCTTTCGTTGAAACAACTTAATATTGCCTTCGATTGTGTCAATTTGTGTCCACTGTAACACTATCAGTGTTGCAGGTGTCTATGGGCGGCGTTAGTTGCTTAACATAAATGATATGCCTTCCCGTTTGCCCCCTTCTCCCATAAAAAAGTACTAAGACTTCATTCATCTCATTTCAACTATTTCTGCTGTATTTATAACAACAAATATCAAAAAAAGACATTTAAACGGGACTCCCATACGATATGAATCAGCTCGAGAATCGCTCACAATTCTGATATACATAAAGACTTGTTATCAATGTCAATTAAATTCAATGATGATGAAGTGCCTCTCTGTTAAATCTGTTCCATCGTTATTAATATAACTTGAAATCATCTTGTCACAGTTCACGTCATTGATTCAGTATATTTTTAATTTAACTTTCTTAATGTCCAAATTAATTAACGTTTTTTTATCTTAATATTTTATATGTTTTGGTGTATTTTTTATAGTAATGAGTTGTAATAAATCATTATAATTATAATTTTACATACATGTTAGTGTATATTGTACGTCATATTACAGTCTTGATGGTCCAATGGTAAAGCACCCCGGTTCTGAGGAGTCGTCAATTACATATTTCGTAATTCTTTACGGAAGATATGTGTGATAAATATCGTAACTGGGATGTAAACATGTGACGGGCCTCATGGCGCATTGGTTAAACTACCGGCTACAGCAATGAGGCAAATATTTGTGGCAACATGAATATTTGGGTGGCATCTGGGTGTTTTTCTATGTATTTACAAAAGAAAAGTATATGTATTTATATCCGTTACCTAGTATTCATAACACAAGCTTAGTTGCTTAACTTTCAACTAGAGGGCGCTGTGTGTATTATATCCAAGATATTATAAAAAAAAATAACGGCGAGTCGAGGCTTAACAGCCGCTGCTTACACCTTCGGGTAGAAAAGTTATGTTATATATACTTATTGTACATTATTCATTGCAAGATAAAGAAAGTGACCCAGAACTGGAACACTGGCCACTGACATATGAGGAAATTAAAGAAAAAAAAAATCATATGCAGACGGGAGTCGTGTAAGGTTTCGGCGCGAAAGTTAATCCTCGTAGAGGTTTTCTTTTTTCCTGTTTTAAATTTGGAATTAAAATTATTAACAATAAAACCTTTTTGCAAATTATATGCGGAATAATTTTATTCACAGATATAACTTACATAAAATTTTAATTATATAATATAGGACAGGAGACTATATTTGCCTGACGAAAAAAGCCGAGTTGCAAGAGTCGGTGATGGGTAGATTTCAAAGAAGGCTGAGTCATCTTTTTGCATCAACAATACGTGCGGTTATATTTTTATCAGAACTTTTCTCGTAAATAATAATCATGAACACTTCATGCGTCAGATAAAAGCGTAAAAAGCCATTTGTTCACTTACCCGAGTTGATTGCACTCTAAATATTGATGTTATCTCTCCACGGAATGTTATAAACTGATGAAATGGTGATGATGATGATGATGAGAATGAAAAAATAGAAATAATCAAATATATACTAAAACTGTCTTTGTATTATAAAAAAATTAAAATTTACTAAACTTGACTAAATAAGAAAAGAACAATAAATAAGACAACCTGATTCTGAACTTCAAATTATCACGAGAAGAACTTGGTATATCAGGTCAACCAATGTTAAGCAGCTAATATTGAACAGCGTAGTAACCATAACAAGCTACCAGGTTAAAATTATATATAAAAGACATAAGAACACACGCATTAAATAAAAATAGGTTATATTAATATTACAAACGCTCAAATTTAGTTTATTTGAAAGATGAACTTTATGACCAATCAAAAATTTGGCTTAGTTTTCATAATACTTTAAACAATGTTTTGTCCCTTTTAAATAATAATTTAAAGAAAAAAACTTTTTTAAAGAAGCTTTTATTTAAACGCTCTAAAAAGAATAAAATAATTTTAACCTTAAACATTTTAACTATCAACTTATAACCTTATTATATACAATTTATGTGATAATAAAAGCTTGTCGCTATGTTTAATTACCTATCAGTGGCTATCCATAACCATCTGGAAATATTTTTTCAGATTTAATGATTACTGTGACGGATCGCATTATCCAAATATATTTTTTTGGTTTATAACATATATATGGACACCCGAACACATATAGTGGTACAGTTCCGTTGCCGGCCCTTTCCATGGGAAATGGAAGGGGTTGGAATTGGGATGGGAAGAGGAGGGGGGAAGGGTTGGGTTGAACATAGCGACAAGCTTTTATTATCACATAAATTGTATATAATAAGGTTATAAGTTGATAGTTAAAATGTTTAAGGTTAAAATTATTTTATTCTTTTTAGAGCGTTTAAATAAAAGCTTCTTTAAAAAAGTTTTTTTCTTTAAATTATTTTCAAGTTTTTAGTTATCGATGGGTAAGTTTCTCAGTCTCTTCATCTCATTCAAAGCATCATTGTTACAAGGTCATTTGCCAGTTAATTTCGAACAGTCCAACTCTTCAATGAGGAGACCTCCTAAAGTCTTTTCTCTACTTAAGGCCGCGTATGCTTGACCAGCAGCAAAGAGTTTCGAGCCTAAGTAAACAAATTTTTTTGTTACTTATTTGTTGATTTTGCAACTTAATTTTGTTATGTGGGACTGTTGTTTAATAACAAAATATGTTTAACTACTTGTGATGTGTAACGCCATCTGTTGTTTTAATCAGTACTTTATACTTGCTGACCTGAGTGTAACATAGGAGTGAGTTGTAATAAAAGTTATAGTTCGTTCCCACCATCCACTGTGTTTAATTCTAATAATACCTATATAGAATCCGTTAGTGTAGCAATCATGTTAAAGTTATTAAATCCTGTCCAATTTACGTCGGTATCCTGAAAGGGCATGGCATTACACCGGTCGAACCGGCTCATTCATGCAGCAGATTGCGTGGCTGACCACAATTAAAACACTGTTAACTATTAAAACATAGGTCAACGGAAAGCCGTCGACTGTGATGGACTACCGCCTCAGCCGTAAAGTGGTCGTAAGGTTCTCAATGTTAGCACTAACTCATTTTGATTATAAATTTGGACGCGCCGCTTAACCCTGTATCTTGACATGGTGATTTGGCATCAGTGACTGAATAGTAAACAACAGATTGACTGACACTGCCCAAACAAGCAGGCCACTAGTATCTAGCCGCTCATATTGAAAACCCTATGATATATATAATATTTATACACAATCTAATTTGTTTATAACATTAATTAATAACATAACATAGCTCGACTCCTTTTTCTACCCGAAGGTGTAGGCAGCATCTATTAAGCCTCGACTCGCCGCTATGTTTACGTCTTATCTTATCGTATTATCTTATCTTTAAGGGAGTAGGATATAGGATATGGTAGTAGGAAGGGATGGGAAAGGGGAGTAGGCCTCCGGGTACCTCTCTCACCTAAAGAAACACGCCGTGAGCTGGTTGTGGTATTTCACCGGTCGAGCCATCCCATTCATACACTGAATTGCTGGGCTCTACCACTGTTGCCATACAGCGAGCACAAAGTGGTCAGTCAAAAAGATTTATCACACATGACTTTCGAGAGAAATTTCGAAAGACATTGGTGTGAGGCCAAATTCGAACCCAAGACTTCCTGATTCAGAAGCGGGCTAGTTTACTGAACAACCGAGACATAGTTTTTGAAGTTCTCATATAACTCTTTAATGAAAGGGCCATTTGATACGCATATAGTAGAAACGCATATATTTATTCCACTATATTGGATTTAGAATGACGTCACATTATTTTTCGAGCTACTATTAACAAGCCCTTTCATTTGATACCCATATTGTAGAAATGAATTAAAAAAAACTGTTCCTCTATCTTGGATTATCCGCCATATTGGATTTAGAATGACGTCACATTATTTTTTTAGTTTTCCCAATGAGCCCTTTCATTTGATACCCATATTGTACGAAAGCTTAAAATATATATTCCTTCATCTTGGATATTCCACCATATTGGATTTAGAATGACGTCATATTATATTTTGAATTACACTCAACAAACCCTTTCATTTGATACCCATATTGCAGAAATGCATTAAAAATATCCATTCCGCCATCTTGGGTCGTCCGCCATATTGGATATAGAATAATGTCATACATTATATCATGCATTGTCATCCAAAGTAAACGTGTATACAAAATTTCAGCTCAATCCGTTGAAGGTATCTACTTCAAAATTGAGTTACAAGATTCCACCGAACATACATACTTACATACATACATACATACATACATACAGTGCAAGGTAATAAAAAGCTTATAAAATCAATCACACGATGGTAGCAATTTTAATTGCGGCCGTATAGTGAACGGTCCAGCTGATGGTAAGTGGGTGTTCATGGTCTCAGTAACACGACCACAGCATATTGCTACGTTCTACATGATGCAATGCATGGAATTATCATATGAACTTTACAACCCAGATAATACTTTCACAGAGTCAATAAATAATTACTGTAATTATTACTTTCTATGTTAATTTATTGTTGCAAGATAATTATTACAAATGTTCGGGCAAAGTTATAAACAATCTTGTGATTATGTGTAATTATTTAGGTTTGTAAATAAAATAAGTATCTGGGTCAGATGAGTTTTGTTTGCAGTTCTTTTTTATTTATTAAGTGCTAACTTTGACTTATAATGTCATAATCTCATGCCTTTTTCGTACCCGAAGGTATAGGCAGTGGCTATTAAGCTTCGACTCGCCGTTATATTTATGTCCCAAATATGTGGCGAACCTATTGCTCTACCGGGCTCAAAGTTTGTAGTCATCGATATTTAATATAACGTTATAACAATTAAAATTCACATTCAAAATTTTATTTATCGATTCAAATACGTTCAGTGTTGGATCTTATACTTTATCGATAACTGCATTCGTTACACAACATCGATAAAAAGGAGATAATTTTATATACAAAGTTTGGACATCGTATCTTCATCGTAAACCATAAAACCTTATCGATTTTGTATTTGCTCAGACATATTTGGTTACTTTAAGCAAACTGATTCGATTTCGAGGAACTGATCAACACGACACTTATAACAGGATCATAATTCACTACGCAAGTAATAAGTTATGTTGTAAAATAAACTACAAATAAACTTACATTGCCTCTTTGCATTCGCCAACCAATCATTAAATTACTGAACTAATTACCGTGAGATAAATCATTCATTCGATTTTGTAAAATGTGGTGTATCAGTAAATAATTAAGAGAAATACCTAATAAATAATTAGTTTCGGTGATGTATTGGTCGAGCTCAGGCTTTTGAATCAAGGAATCCGGACTCACACCTATGTCTTTTCGGAATAATTTTCAGAAGTTCGGTATGATAAATATCTATGGCTGATAGTATCCGACCGAAGGTCTATTTTTGGCTGAAGCCGATTAATCGGCAATCTCCACAACCTTCGGCCGAAGGTTTATAAACGATTAGTAATTTAATAATATTTTCAATATTATCCAGTTAAAAAAGAATATCATCGTAAAGTGGCTGATGCCGCTTTTCTCTCGGTAATAGAGTTATCGGCATTGTACTAAGTGCACTACGGTCTGTCAGTCACTCACTCTTTCGTAACAGTTCGTTTAATTCCGACTGTTCTCGAATCTTCGGCTTCGGCCCAGAAGATGTCACCAAAGATGGATTTTTGGCCGAAGGTGGCCGAAGCCGAAGCTTCGGTCGGACACTAACTAAGACTTTGTGACCGGTGTGTGGCCTAGTGTGACCTATTTGGAATATAAAAAATTTGCATGACGTGGCTTAGCAGCCGCTGCCAGCAGCTTAAGGGTAGAAATGAATAAATAATTATTTACAAGAAATGATATATACAAGAAGACTGTTTTGTAACTCCAATATTTCCCAGACAACCTTAAAATAGATTTCACATCAGACACCTCTTTGCGACTGGCAGGTATTATACATATACAGTAAACAAATAAACATTTCAATATCAACAGCTGGGCTTCGCTACGTGGAATTGTTTCCACGTGCAGACAATCATGGACACGTCAGACCTGGTGCTTCCAACAGAATTTCCACCAACAAGCTACGTCAATAGCCACGTGACATTACAGAAGTTGCGTAAAATATTCTCAATAAGGACAAGTACAGAAGAGAACAGTTGTTACAGAAATACATTTAGACCACGTTGTTGTTGTTCTATTTTTGGTGGAGACAAATTTGTACCGTGCCAAATTGAGCCATATCTATACTAATTTTATAAAGCGGAAGAGTTTTGTATGTATAAACACGCTAATCTCAAAAACTACTGGTTCGAATTGAAAAAATCTATTCGAGTTGTATAGTACATTTATCGAGGAAGATTTTAAGCTGTATAACATCACGCGGCGACCAATAGGAGCAGAGTACTGGTCATTTTAGTTATAAAGGTATATCAGTACGGGACGAAGTTCGCGCGGTCAGTTAATAATAAAATTTTTATATCTATAGTATGTTTGCTCGTCTTATCAGGTAATGATCGTCCCCCCCATGGTAACATCATTGCGTATTGAAAAAGGTATAGTATCTATACGTATAAATAAAATTGAAGTGTCTGTTTGTAATATTCAAATAACTGCTTTCTACTACATTCACACAAAAATATAGGTAAGTACGGTACGTTACCATACACAAAAATATTTTATTTAAAATTGTTGACCGATTTTGACGGGACTTTTATATAAAGGTAACTCTGGTGTAATCTTTTTTAAGTTACTTTTTTTTAGAAAAATAACCTTTTATTTATTGCTTCCGAGGCGAAACAAAGATTACGGGGTCAGCTATTAATATACATATTTTTATGCAGACACAACTTTTTTAAACTTTTTTTTAAAAAGCACAGTTAAAAGCCGACATATAAATTCTACTTAATTATATATTTTGTAAAACTATAAAGAAAACATACTGTTTCACAATAGAACGAAGCGGAGATGAACGACCTGGCAAAAGGCTCTGGGATCGGTTCATTGTTGAGTGGAAGTTAATTATTAGTGTGTCTTATACAATGGTGGTTGTACACCATCAACTCTCGACCTTGGTTACCAGTTGTGATCACGATTCCGCACACCTGCACATACAGGCTCTATTCAACTATAGGCACTTGATTCCTTGTCTCTACTGTTCTTTTAAATGAATAGACTCTCACAGGATAACTGTTAAATAGAATTTTTTTAAAAAGCCAAAGACGTGTATTCGAAATTAATGGTATTCATAATGGAGTTTTGAACTGTTTTTCTCTGGTTACTGAGTGCTTACTGAGTACTATAGAAAATGTTTATTTTGTAGGTATTGGTGACCTACTTCAGAGTTTTTCATTAATATCTAAATATTGCTAAGCAGATATTAATGCAAAAGCGGATGGATGTTGGAGGTAGGACGTGTTATGGAGGAAGGTGATGTTAGGAGCCTCAAAAATCGACGCGTTTGCATGAAAAGAGTTATGAAAGTCAAGGAAACGAGTGAGGTGTGTAAAATCACGCCTTACGGCGCTCTGTTCTCTCTGCCTATCCCGTAAGAGTTTTGGCGTGGAGTTATGTATGTATGTATTGCTAAGTATGTCATCCGTGGGTACAAATCTCATAATGTCATCTTAGCACAAATCTAAATTTGGATAGTAAGATAATAACTATAACAACCAGATAACCTATATTAGATATATTTTAAATGCGTGAAGGTATGAAAAGAAATAAATTAAAAGATAAAATATCTGGTGCATAATCTATAGAGTAAAGCCTTGGTATGTCAATTATTTTTAAGTACTACCGTGAGATGGCGTTAAGTGCTAGACAAGACATGGGAACAAACGAGTTACGTGGCCGATACGATCGAAAGGGAAGCTTAACATACAAACATACAACTGTTATTATATATTACAATTTCAAATGCTGGTTATGGAATAGAGCAGAGCAAACAAGCAGGCGTGTTTTACACGATGGTAAGCAACAAACGCCGCCCATGAACACCTAAAGATAAATAGTGTTACAGTTGCGTTGAAAAAAGTGGGATAGGAGGGGGAGAGAAGGTGTTGAGCCTCCGGATACCTCTCTCACCACGCATAACGCGGCATCACTCACTTTACGTCAATATTCTGAGAATTTGTGGTATTTCACCGGTCGAGCCGGCCAATTCATGCAGCGACTTGCGTGGCTCGACTCTTGTATTACTTATATATTGTTTAGAATCATTTAGGTGCGAATTCAGAAGACAAATTCAGCAAAAATAATTAGCTTTTACAAATATTTTTGCTAAAACACAATGAGGTGAACGGGTAAGTGAGTCACATAATATTGGGACAGCTCACCTAAATTATGTTATGGTATTCACTCCATATCCTGTCGTGTGGTCGTTATGGGAGTTAAGAAATTGGCTTTATAGATGTTTTAAGAGAAATCATTAAATTTCACAAACTTTTAATGTATTGTATTATATGCAATGATTGATATCATTGCATATAATACAAAATAAATGGCTCCTGCTAATGACATTTCGGAATTGTTTTCGTAAGTATGTGTGATAAATATCGATGACTGAAAACTTTGTGCCGGGTATGGCATGGGTTCGCCACCTATTTCATTTGGGACGTAAACATAACGACGAGACGAGTCTTAAAAGCCGCTGCCTACACCTTCGGGTAACAAAAGGCGTGAAGTTATGCTATGTTATATCATAAATGTCATTACATCCACAAGTCAACTTAACTCAAGCAAGACTAAACAGATGAAGTCCAAATCTCATAAAGAAATCATGGATATGGATATACGTAAAATATTTATTTTTATTTAGGTCGGGCAGAATGTTAGACGAGATAAATCTCTCTGCTCATATATGTTCAAAGTTCCATAACATGACAAATTATTATTTTCCAAAGATTCAAATAACCCTGATCATGTTTGAACACGTCAATGGATTTCTTTGTTCACACATCCTGGTAATACTCGTATGTCATAACTTTAATATTTTACAAAGAGCGCCCAAAAAACTCAAACTATTTCTATTATTCCTTATTCATTTACAAAGACGAAGTGTGGTGTCAAGTTCCGTAATCCACTAACAGGAAAGGATTCTTAAATAGAGCCGAGGTTAATATACCCATTACAAAAACTTAATTCGATAACAATTTGCAGCAAAAAAATATAGCAAATTACTGCCTAAATATTAATTTATCATATAGCTCCGCCCATTGAGAAAAAGGCATTGAAATAATAAGCACGAATCGTGACTTAACCATAGTTGGGCCACGAGCAAGCTCCATTAATTAAACTTTTGAGTATGTACTGGTGATTAAAAAAAACTCAAGACTCATTTCAGGTGTCAATTACTTTATATATATCTGCCTTTGCTACTAACAATAAACGGTTTTATAATGTGTGCACGAGTTACTTACAACAAGAAAAAAAACATGCAATAATGGCACCTCTCAATGTCAATCTAAATTCGTTCTTGAATCTTTTTTTTTATCTTGGCTAGCACGCTATGCTGATCAAAGATAACTAAAATGCTTTTTTATATGCTATTTGTTGCTTAAGAGTTATTGTTATGTACGACTGCCCCAAAAAAAGAGTGCTCAGGGTTCATATTATATGTGCTGGCAGTTTGGTTTTTATTTTTCTTGTTTATACCAGAAGCATTGTATTGTTGGTTCTTGGAGTTGAATTTGTAGTTCATTGTTAAAAATCGAGATCAGTTTTATCTGTATTTGACTTTCATACCAAACTTCCCAGGTCAGCTTCAAAAGATATTAAGCTAATTTTAATACTTGTTTAACAAACTTATCAAAACTGCTTGACATGGACTACAATTCAACCGACAACAATTAAGTTCCCACGAAATCTTACATCTATTCTAAGATTTAAACAGCTATCCATACTAAGTAATTAATTTTATAAAAGGATCAAAGGGGTAAATAATATAATACGTTCTATTAACACAATATTAAAAATTTCACCTAGACACCGCAGCCAGCGCAACTCTGAATTTGTAATTATTAATATTCTCGCCAGTTTAGTTTTTAATTAGAAGCTAGATTAGCCTCCAGCTTAATTTCACAAGTCATAAACAACAGTTTGCTGGAAACACGTGCGATAATTGACTGTTATTTAACCGAGGTCGTCCGTATACTAGGTACGGTAGGTACTGTACATAATTTGTAGCTTTGTTACATTTTGATTGTTATTGCATACACGAATGAAAATTATACATAAACATAACTACACGCCTTTTTCT
This sequence comes from Euproctis similis, assembly GCA_905147225.2. NCBI lineage: Eukaryota > Metazoa > Arthropoda > Insecta > Lepidoptera > Erebidae > Euproctis > Euproctis similis. The sequence continues at coordinate 17,670,897 of LR990116.1, forward strand.
ACCCGAAGGTGTAGGCAGTGGCTGTTAAGCCTCGACTCGCCGTTATGTTTACGTCCCAAGTGGAATAGGTGGCGAACGTATTGCCATGCCGGGCACAAAGCTTTATTCATCGATATTTATCACACATAACTTTCTAAATTGATTTCGCTAAGTCATTTGTGTGCCAGGACTCGCCACCTCAGGTTTCAGAAGCAGTGTACTCGACCACTGGACTACCGAGACTATAAAAACTTTACATTGTATGTATTAAAATTAATAACATTGCAAAAAAAAATAACAAAAAAACTCAAGTGGCAGAGACAATCTTACCTGTATAGATTTTGTAAAGCGAGTCCAACAATCCTTGCATCATATTGAAATATAAAACAACTTGAACACTTATTGCATCACATAACCACACTTAACCACAGCAAGTCTAACATAATCTACATAATTGGCAATAACACAAAATCATCAGCACAACACACAAATTTGAAAAAAAGATTTAAGTATAAGAACCAGACAAACAATAACAAAGACTGCTAATTAGTTCCACCTATAAGTTCAATTGGTATTCAAGAAAAAAGAATCGAATACACAAACTAAGATGTTACTTAAAGTTTTGAAGGTGAACGAACCTAGCATACAGAACAGTGGTGAGATTGAAATAACGGTAACACACAAGAATCTTTTTATCATCAATCAGATTTGCGTAACCATTTTTGACCAATTATTACTTCGAGTGCTACAAATCATTGGTTGCGTGGAATGCAATGTATACAATTACCATTATGGACAAAAGAAATGTGATCTAGTTAGATATATTGAGGGCATGACAAGGCTACTTGATGTATTTGAATGCATCGCGTATTAAGTAGGTAACGATATTGATATGTTGCATAGCAATAATGACCCTTATTGCAATAGATTTTATAGTACGTAATACCATACTAATGAAGACTTAAGGTTTAATTATGATATATGTTGAAATATAGAAAACAATTTAGCAAATGAATCTCGTATTGTATTTTACTACCCTTTCTAAAGCAAACAAAGAATATTAAAGTTTGAATACAATTTTGTTTGAATACGATATTCATAACCTTGAGTATAATGTACATTATATACAAAAACTTCTATGAAAACTTGAAACCAATCAACACAAGCTGGACAAAAGGTAATCAAAAACGATTCCTTGAGGCAACTAAGAATTATAACAATAGTTGAATTAAATCATTTTCCTTGTAGTACTTCCTCAAGCAATATATAAAGCAGAACTCTAATATAACTTCAAATTCCGTACCAGCATTATCTTTTAATAGACTCAAAATGATTTACATAAAATTATCTAAATGTCAGAAAGAAGGAAATGTAATTAAGATTTTATAAATAAACATACCTACATATATTAAACATAAAGTAAAGATATAAATGTAAGCATGTATTAATATTGTGAAGATGATATTGTAGGTAATAACCAATTGAATATTCAAGGTCGGTTGTGTTGATGTGACGCCCACGGGCGTATTAGAAAGAACTGGCCAAGAGACCTTATTTCATACTAAGTAATTACAATGTTATTATTATAATGTCCGAATGGAATGTAGGCGGGAAAACTGTCTATTACAGCACGTCCATAATGAAGCACATTCATCTTCAGAGTTTTAGGTCAACAATACACGCATATATTTTTCTAATATATGCAATTAAAATAAGCTGAGACCTGTCATTTTTGTAAAATATTTAAATTTATATTTATCGAAGTTGCTTCTTCTAAGAATTATAAATATCTACACTAAAACACGTTAGTGTACTCAGCTAGTTATTGTTAACAAAAGTGAAAAAAAAAATATACATACTTTAATATTTCAATAATCTTGGCACGAGTCGAAATAAAACAAACAAACTTTTAACAAGCATTTCCTAAATTAATTTATCACCGGTAAAGCGGTAACGGATTGACGAATGGGGTTAAAGAAAACGTTATTTAAATCATTTTTCATGAAAATAAGAGTAGGTAGCAAAAACTTTGGCACAACTATTTCCATCACTGCTGGACATACATAATTTCTTTTAATGCTTTCATAACAAAGTTAAAACTAGAAAAACAGTTATAGCTTGTCTCTTATCTATCAGTGTGATAATAATATTATTACAGTAAGTTCCTAATAGAAACTGCAAATGCTCAGCAAAATTTTACTCCCACCAAGCTTAAGAAGTGGAAAATCTAAGAAAAAGGATTGGTATATTCAAAGAAAAGTTAGTAATAACACAATTAGGTAACCTAAAGACAGTCCTATACAGATAAACATATTGTACAAAATGAATGAATATTAAATAGAATTACTCATGAACTAACCGCCAAATTTTTGAAACTATCAGAAGAAGCGCCATAAAGCAATTACTAATAATTCACAAAGGTTCTTCTCTTATTTCTTAAAGATACTTCTTCAAAGTATAAACAGATAATAAATTCATTACTGATTTGACGCATGGCTGAACAAATATTTTAATCATCTTAAACATACGACTTTCCATAATCTTACACATGACAATGCATAAGACAATTACATAAACGAATACAATTGTTAAGAAGACAACATTACTGGCATACTTAACCGTCTCGTCGTATTCGTAGACGTGGACTAAGTCTTTTTGTCAAGGAAATAGCCGGTTAAAATTAGAATTTCAAATACATTCACCCGATGTAATTCATCACAGACGGAAAGAAAAATGGAAAACACAGTAGACGCAAACCATTCAAATATACCGGGAATATTAATGCGAGATGACATTGCAAATACATGTAGTGTTTCAAATTAAACACGACTTGCTTGCATTCAATCAAGTGGACAGAAGAATAAATAATCTTAGTGACATTAAACAATATTGAAAGATTAATAAAAAAAAGTTACTTTTTTTCAAATTTGAATACCGGTTTTTAGATACACGTTTATTAATCACTTTTTTCTCTCACTATCTTTATATCAAGCTGACGTCTATTTTTCATAGACGACGTTGATGATAATTTTTATGCACTGGTCACTTATGAACATATACATATTTAACACGCGCTGTTAATCATACCGCCTATGTAATTTAATAATGGACTGGACTGACAAAGAATTTGGTATAACTGAACTGGCAGGTACTGAATAGCGTCGAATCGCAAGAGTCGTGTAGGGCGGGCGCTTGTGTCGGATCGTGCGCCCGCGCCGTCCGCGGTGTTTCGCACCGCTGCCGCCACTGGCGAACCGGGATTATTTATAAATTCATACAGACAAGGGTCGTAGAATTTTGCGTGACGTCGTATTGGTATTCCAATGTTAATGTGCGGTAATAGGTCATATCAGGAACTCTTAGCCGAATTTATAACACTTACTACAAGAAGAACACTTATTAGATGGTCAGACGTCAATGTAGTCGATAGTAACGAATTTTCTTAAGATTTTGTAAGTAAAATGTATAAGATTAAAAAAAATTTCCGTTGGCCATGAGCACTCCGCCCACCTGTAAAGGTGGTCGGCGAACATTGCTGATGTAACACGCCACATTTATATTCTGGTTAACCTATGACATAACGAAATTGTGTTTCTTCGATTGTACCTAATTTGTTAAATAACTAGTATGCCCAGCATAATGAAGGGATATTATTCTTTCAGATTCAAGCTTCGTAGACATTAAATATTTTCTCTTTATAAAAAACTAGCTGACCCAGCGAACTTTGTTTCGCCTAAAAAGAAATAAATTAATAATTTTGAATTTTACTAAGTTCCATTGGCGCTATTTGTGCCATTTTATATCACGCGCCGCTTAGCCGGTACCCCGGTATCACAGCGCGCCGCCACCGCTGTCCCTGCATTTTATATCTGTATTAATCTGTAATCTTCGAAAATATTCATTCATACAACCTCATGATGAGGTTCAATTTGTGCTATTTATCGCATTTAAATGCTGTCCCGCTATGTTAATACGGCAATATCCTCGAAGTAAGAAGGCCCTATAAAGGGCCAGGATCATTTATATTACATGCAAAATCTATTTAAGACACTTAATTGGATGAAAATCAATGCAATAATGTTTAAAATCGCTTCGTAAATAAGCCATTATTTCTCGTAAAAAGTAAAAAATTAAAAATTGTCATTGTGGGCTATCCCTGAGAGATAGACATATGCCCTCGCGGACTTCTTTGTAGACATTCTGAAGGTGTTTAATAATGTAAAACATTGATTTGATCTATCACGTAGGGTTCAGCCAGCGTTTGCAATTAAAGTTCTAAATCTCGAAAATAATCTTTTTTTTCTTTAGAACATCATATATGAATTATAGATCAAAACCACCCCGTTGACACCCTCTAACTATTAAAAAAACCGCATCAAAATCCGTTGCGTAGTTTTATAGATATAAGCATATAAGGGGTCAGACAGCGGAAAGTGACTTTGTTTTATACTATGTAATGACAAAACATGCCCAAACAAGTAGTTTTGAATAATATGAGAAAAAAAACAGACCAAAATTAAAAGTATCCGAAAGACGAAAATAATTAATCCAGCAACAAAATACCATCAAGACAATGTATTTTTATTGAAGACGACCGATGATTATAACTCACAATTTTAAAACAGATAAAATTAATCATAATTTAAATGAGGAATTTCAGGAACACAAACATAACAACACAAAAATAGACAACTAAAACCGCAAATTACTACAAAAGACTGTTTGCCAATTTACTTAAAGTTTCTAGACAAATGAGTCCAAGAATAATTTGAAGAGACGAATAGTAATAATATTTTCTACTGTATCTATGTCGCTACAGACATATTTATTTAAAAATACACTCCATTATTGAGACAATTGCTTGAATAAAATGACTTTTTGGTATTATATTGGTATTATTTTTGCTATGGATATTGATGACTGTCAAGTTGTGCCCGAAGTATGTCGATTCATATCCGATACCTAACACTTTTAGGTAGAAAAAGCGATAAATTGACATAATTCAAAAAATGAACTAATTTACACTCTATCACTTAATTATGAATTAATTGTTTATCAACGAAATAACATCGAACTCCAAAATAATATTAATGTAACATCTTCAAAAGGTCATCAACTTCTTAAGGTCACTCCATCTCAAGTTAACCCAACTAATAAATATTCTGTTGAAACAACTATTAGGGAGGAAAAGTAAGACGAAAGAGGAGTCTTCATTTTCTTTTTTCCTACAGTACATCGCTTTCTTATCTATTCTAGAATATTCATTATGCATTATAAACTAGTAGGAAAATTTAACAACAGCGCCGAACAGCTGTCGACTCTGACGCGGTTTCATTGTGAACTTTATTATTGATCGTAAACTATTGTCTGAAACCGTTCTTTTTTGATCGTAGTTACCTATTTCAAAATTATTCTTTTTTATCTCTTCATATAACAATATTACGATATTATGATCTGTGGAAGTACTAGATTCTATAAATACATTCTGTTTTTAAAGCTATGCAAATTGAATGAGATCTTTTGTAATTTTAATGAATATGTCAAACACAAACATTGCATTTCGTTGGGCCAAGTTTGGGGGTATATATATTTTTTGCCGCCAAAAAAACTTTATTTTGATCACTATTTGGAATTACATACTTCAAAATAATCGAAAAATAGCAAACACAGAACAGCCTTCATTACCTAACATTAGTAAAACTAGGAGCTATGAGCCAGTTATTAATGCGAACCAACACTCACAAAATGTACGTTTATGGGAAAAGGTTTCTTTAAAAGAGTTCCAGAAAATAAACAAGGTACATATTTCATTATTGCACCTGTAGGTGTATATTTTGTGCTGTATCCCAACAAACAGGAAGAATACCACCAACCTTCACTAAACATACACATACACCTAGCTACACATTAGTTGGTTTCAAGTTTACAAATACTGAGCAGTATAAATAGCTAAGTTACACAAACAACATGTCCAATCTGCGTTTATTTTGTAAACGTCAGTCAATGTTATTTAATATAACACGTTTGAATTCAACGTGTATATATACAAATATATAAGATTTTAGAATCAATGTTTTAAACTCGATACGACTAAAAATAACAAGTTTGTGTGTTATATATAACTAGGCTGAGGCGCCGATGACGTTTGCACCTGAAAGAAAAACCCGTCGACGCAGTATCAACTCCAATTGTCCAGATATAGGCGTAGTCATAATATATGTCAGAAATACAGAGAGTGTGTGTGTATGTGTATAATCTGGCCTAAGTGGGGGTGGATCAGCACAGTGCTATGGTATAGCTTCCAAATAATCGGATAAAGTAGTTTAAAATTAGTAGAACTATTATTGTAAAGTATTATCAGGACACCGTCAGTTACCAGCGCGACTTAACGTCAGCGCTCCAAGTACGTTCAGGAGAGTAACCTCGGCCCGCTTAGGTGGCAGTCTGTCCACCTCGACGCAGTCACTAAAAGTGAGTCTTGACAAATTATCGGCCAACTGAGCACTGCCAGTTCAAAAACGTTTGGCTCAGGTGATCGGTGTGCCTGATTGATGATTTCATATCGGAGAAAACTGTATGCACACCTACAAATATAGCTATTAAATTTTATTTGTTTTTAATACTAATTACTGCTAAAGATGGCACCACTGTTTAGTCGCTCCGACATTATTAATACGACTTATTATTAATAATAACTTTGATTACAATACCCACAGCGCAAAAATCAAAATGCCATTTATTAAATTTAGGTCATTTATAACGCTCACGCGCTGAGAAAAATTGGCAAGAAACTCGGGGAGTCTTTTTTTACTTAATTATCAGTACTATGCACTAAATCACAAATTATTAGAAATTTTTTTTATAGAAAAATGAGGTCCCTCACGTCAAACTTAGGACACAGTACGTTAATATTCTTTGGACGCTTGAACAGACCAGTCCCCACAAATAGCACCCGTTCACAAGTATAAAAATTAGCGCCCCCTTAGTACTTATTTCAAGCTAAGCAATTAAATACTTGCAAGTGGGTTATGGATGCACAACTGTTCCTATTGATTTGACAGTCATGTAGACTGGTAATGTTGATTCCGATAATTATGCATTTGGTTTTCATTATCAAATTACAGTCTGTAAATGCGTTTGTTGCTTCTGATGTTATGGTGAATTCAATGAGAATATCAAACCTACAAACTATTTTACACAACGGCAATTGATTAGTTGCTAGTGTAATTTTCCAGAAACCTCAACAATTTTCACGGTTCGACATAAACTAAAATACTGGTATATCAACAGGTAAAAGAACCAGTATCATTTGCGTCAATATCTACCTTCGAGCACGTTATTGATGTACGTGTCGATAGAAACATGTTTTGATGATTTTTCACGGCCCTTGGCTGTTTTTTTTTTAGTTATTTTAGTGATAAAACGAGGATTGGGATTGTGTTCAAATAAATAAACGCAATAAAAATACACGTCAGCCCCACAAGAGATAAATAACACAAGACAACAGATTTTAATGTTCATGCTGATTTTGTTCTACACATTGATGTAGCGTCGGATATCGATGTGTCTACAATATAGCAACTTTTCAAGAGAAATAATATGATATGCGGTCCCGTTATGTACTAAAATACTACATACATATAGTAAGTACATAACTTTAACATTAATATAATGTGATAATATAAATAAAGAAAGGCATGCTCCGGTCGCTCGTACATGTAGAAAGAATGGATGATGCATGATTGACTAAGCAGATAAACCATGATGATGATGAACAACAAAGAAGGATGGAGGAGTCCAGGACGGCCACGAAATACTCTCGAAATGAGCAAATTAAACGAGTCCTCGAGGAAGGTGATGACAGGGGCCTTCAAAACCGACGAGCATGTATGACTAGAATTATGACAGTCAAAGAAGCTAGTAAATTGTGTATGAATCGTGCCTTATGGTGCTCTGTTTTCTCTGCCGACACCACAAGGAACTTGGCGTGAAGTTATGTATGTATACATACATATTAAAAACGTATCAGTCTGTATTAATGATGCATGATCAAAGTTGTTCAAACAAATGAATTGTTATTGTTCGGTAACTTAATGTTACCGAACAATAACAACACATTTGTTGCATGCCAAAAATAACGGAGGATTGGATGATATTTGCCACCTAGAGAGCAAATTACTACTGGTATACGCTAGACGAAGCCGCTTGGCACCAAACAAAGCTTTTTTTAATAAACGTATAGATCGACAGTTAAGCAGGTACTAAGCCATGAAACAGCTTGTTAGTGTCACTTATTTTACAACTATTGTCTATTTTACCTACACCACATTTAGTAGAGAATGGTGCAGTTGTAAATATAGACTAACAGGACTGGTCAACGGATACATTTACCGGCGACAACATACAATTGAGCGAGCACACGCGTTTCCTCTATGATCTCATCACGCGCATGGAAATTGTTCACTTCGGATCATATTAACACCGACATTTGTCGACTATAATATTTGGGTCGAACCAATTGCGGCAGTGATATATGAGGATGCTTTCGTTATACAACCAGCCCTTTTATCTATGGTATAAATTGCATCTCGTAACATGATAGACATTTATAAGTTTTACAACTGACCTGCAGAAATTTTTAAACAGAAAGGAAGTTAATTTTCAAACACGGTGGATCCTGTGTCCGGGACGCTTTCCTGACCTTGAGCAATCTGTGCTGGAGGTCGGGTAAGGTTCCCATGGACTGGAGGCGCGCTGTCATCGTGCCCTTGTATAAAGGTAAGGGATCACGTATGCAGTGCGCCAGTTACAGGGCCATCAGTTTGATCAGTTTAGCAGCAAAAGTGTATGGGAAAATTATTGAAAGGAGAATGAGGGTGATATCTGATGGAGTGTTGTGGGAGGCTCAGGGTGGTTTCAGAAGCGGACGAGGGTGCATGGATCAGATTTTTTCTCTCCGCAACATCGTGGAGAAACAACTGGCTGTTAACCGGAAGGTTTTCTGCGGTTTTGTGGATCTGGAAAAAGCGTTTGACAGAGTGTTACGAAAGGATCTGTGGGATATACTCCTGGGCTACGGGGTGAGCGGAGCACCGCTGCGCGCTGTGCAGTCCACTTATGAGGGCTGCACAGCGTGTGTGCGTGTTGACGGCGGCCTGTCCCCCTGGTTTGACGTCAATATCGACGTCAGACAGGGTTGCGTGCTGTCCGCTCGACTGTTCATCCTGTACCTGGACAGTTGTCTCCAGAGAATGAGATCGATGGATGTAGGGATGCGAATGGGTGACTTAGTTGTGAGCTGCCTGCTTTACGCAGATGACGCCGTGCTTCTAGCCGAATCGCCGTCGGACCTGCAAACACTAGTCACTACTATGAAAGATGATTGCATGATTAAAGGCTTGCAGTTGAATGCGACGAAAACGAAAGTAATAGTGTTTGAAAGGGAGGAATCCAGAACAGATGCAAGGATAATGGTTGATGATGTAGTGCTGGAACAGGTGAATGAAATTGTATATCTTGGATGCGCTTTTAGCAGAGATGGAAGGTACACCGCGGATGTAGAAAGACGAGTGGCGATAGGAAATAGCGTAAACGAAGTGTTGGGCAGATTCCTGGGCGCAAAAAATATATGCAGAAAGGCCCAGTTAGCAATCCACAATGCAGTCCTGATCCCAACACTAACTTATGGAAGCGAGAGCTGGGTATGGCAGAGTGTGCATGAAAATAGAATAAACGCGGTAGAAATGAGGGCTCTACGCAAAATCTGCGGAGTGACTCTCGCTGACCGCGTAGAAAACAAGGTTGTAAGGAAGGAAGTTGGTTTGAAAGAGAGTGTCGGTGTAAAAGTAAGAAAGGGCATGCTCCGATGGTTCGGACATGTAGAAAGAATGGTTGACGCAAGACTGACTAAGCAGATATACAATGCAAAAGCGGACGGATGTAGGAGTCGAGGACGGCCAAGACACACATTCCAAGACCAAATAGAACGTGTTCTGGAGGAAGGTGATGTTAAGAGCCTCAAAAGCCGACGCGCGTGCATGAAAAGAGTTATGAAAGTCAACGAAGCGAGTGATGTGTGTAAGAATCGTGCCCTATGGCGGTCTGTTCTCTCTGCCTACCCCGCAAGGGATTTGGCGTGAAGTTATGTATGTATGTAAGTTAATTTTGCCATAGCTTAGATATTGAGCCTGTAAATACTTAAATTGTCATTCGAATAGTTATTATAGTTATTATAGACAAACAACGAAATTTACTTATTTTTATTTTAGTACCTGCTCATTTTAAAACAGATTTATATTCTGACTAATGATATCTGTCAACTTGTCTATCATGTCAGCGTATATTAGCTCATGACAAAAGAAAATTACAATTTTAACACTGTCGCTACGGTAACATTTTGAAATATATATTCTTGGTTCATAGGAAATTCAGGAATTTACCAGCGCCATCTAGTCACAAGATAAACAAAACTGAAACCCGCCTTACAGAACAACATAACCGATATAGTATAATAAGTTTGCAGAAATTAATATAACATACATAACTTCACGCCAAATCCCTTGCGGGGTAGGCAGAGAGAACAGAGCGCCATAAGGCACGATTCTTACACGCTTCACTCGCTTCGTTGACTTTCATAACTCTTTTCACGCACGTCGATTTTTAAGAGTCCTAACATCACCTTCCTCTAGAACACGTTCTATTTGGTCATGTAATGTGTGTCTTTAGATATTTTTTAATAATTTGAAGACCGCTGAGCGAATGGCTAGAACCTAAGTTTCTTGATGTGACCACGTAATAGAAAATGATCCATATTATATACATATTTAAGATAACAATACTCGTTAATCTTTGTTTTCCACTCGCAATAATGGATGAGGTCAGTAGAGGTCTCACGGGGCAGTGAATAGATCTGATATAAATAAATACTAAGTTGTTGCTTAATTAATTCGTTTAATTAAATTCTATTGTGAAGACAGTAAGTAATAAAATTTGTAAAGTCCATTGTATAATATCGCTTTAGTATTCATGAATAGTGTATTCAAAACCTATTCACTATAGCTTTCGCAGTGTTAGAGGCTTCCTCGACGAAATACAACAACCGTTCAGAAAATGTAGGTAAAGTCGGTCAAGCTGCGTTTCGTTCGGTGAGAAAAATATATTCGGTCGTGAAATGATTAATAAATCTTTTTACAAACCATTTAAAACACCAGAACCAGCCATGGAGTGCTTTACCTGAATCAGAGAAATAATATTATTAATATTAAAAATCTGAAACAAGAATAGTTTATTAAAGCAAGTTTTAATTTGATCAGGTATTTGTTTTAATTCTAGACGATCTGGCGATCTTATAAAATTAAAGAAAAAAAATACACGTAAGTAACAAACAAAGCTCATATATTTGGGGATCTTTTCGGGTAACGAGATACGAGAATATAAGGAAATCCCTGGCAGGATGTTCAGATATTTTATTCGACAGTACTACTCCAATAAAATGATAAAATTCGCCCAATATTCAATATCTTTGGGTAAGAACGAGACGACACCAAACCAACTGAAGATAGTGTTACACTATTTATGAGACTGTATTATCTAACTGGGCCACTGATAATGAACAAATATAGTATACTGCAATATTTTTGTTATACAACCAACGAATAGTTTATAACACATTTCATGTAATTTATAATGATTTAAACTAAGAAAACGTTATTTTAATTTTACCTTTACAAATAAGAAAGATAAGAAATAAAATTTAAAAACACCCCCAAAAGTGGAATAGATAATAGATAATAATAGAAATTATTATTTTCAAGGCAAACTTAACTTTGCCATAGGTACCATGTAGATAGTACTAACTTTATTAATGAAAATCCTAAAAAAAACTATCTATAAAAATTATCTTCGAATTAGGAAACTATTGCGTATTCTCAAATTTTACAACTTGCTATTCTAAAATTTTATCTTTGCGCCCACATTAAAGTGTGGGTAATAGCTAATAGGTCTCGACAAGCTATAACAGAAATGTATTAATATCGATATCGATTAAATAATAATGAATTCGAATCCTTGGCCCACAAATAAACAAAAATAAATCGGTGAAAATGATGGTAAGCTATTTAAACTTATAGCGATTTTAGAACGCCCATCAGCAATTTAAAATCGATAAAATAAATTGTTTAAAATGTTGTAAAATACATAAAACTAATAATCGTATGGGGGTTTTACACTGGCCAAGTCTTTGTTATAATCTTATTACAAGAGTTGCGCTGACGACAAGTACATGTAGTCAATATTCACGCAACTAACAAATTCTGAAGTCTGAGCTTCGGATGACTAAGGCGGGTACGTAGATGAGGAGTTGTTATTAGGTATTATTAGGTACTAGCTGTGCCCGCGACTTCGTACGCGTGGAATTTGTGATCAGATAGCTATATTTTTACATAGACAGTTGAGAAGTAATTACCTCTAAAATGAAATTGTAACTGGTAGGATAAGTACAGATTGCGGTAGCAATGGTTGTTGCCCGCATTGTTTATTTTCATTTTAACAGGAATTTTTGTAGTATAGCTGTAGCCCGCGACGTCATCTGCCTGAACGCTATACAGCACCAAAAATACCTACGATTATACCTTTTAAAATAACATTTATTTACCCGTTACTTCTTTACATTTCATAAATACAGAAAGTACAGTAACAGAGGGAGACTGTCTTTTGTAAAATTGTTGAACTTCAAAAGTGCTGATTTTCAGTCTGCTTTGAATAAATGACTTTATGGTGATTCTGCTGAATTAAGTAATAAGTTGCGACTGAAGCAAATGTAGAAAATAATGAATAAGAAAATATAAATATAGAAAAGGATAAAAATATATACTTATAAAACTTCTCTATAAACAACATTGCTGGTTTGGCTCTCCGCAGCCAAAATGTAAAGAGAGTCAGGACTGGTGACGCGGGAGCAAGCGACGTACAGCTGCCCGTGTGAGAAGCAGCTCGTCCTGAGGTCGACACCCGCTGCTCTCAGTGTCTGCCCCTGCGACTTATTGATGGTCATCGCGAAGCAAACACTCACGGGGAACTGTACGCGCTTGAACTGGAACGGGAAGTTATGAGGTATGAGGGGAATGCGTGGTACAAATACTGCCTCGCCTACGCCACAACCCGTAAGAATTTCCGCCTCAATGCTGTGTCTGTGGAGCGAGATGACTTTAAGGCGGGTCCCGTTACACGGCACATCTGCTTTTGTGGTTGGAAGAAAAGATCAGGCCTATCCAGATTGATCAAGTCATAAGTGCAGAGCTTCCGGACCCTGACGTTGATCCTGTTCTGCATCAAATTGTTAAAAGTCACATGGTGCATGGCCCCTGTGGCACGTTAAATCCAAGTTCCCCTTGTATGAAAGACGGACGTTGTACAAAAAGATTCCCAAAAAAATTTACCAACGAAACCATTACTGGTGAGTAAGGAACAATCCATCGGTTATCGACCGGTCGCGCAATAGGAAACATTTTTTTTTAATGGTGTAAAATTATAAAATTACGAAGCAATCATTACACCAATAAATACCGAACAAAAATATTAACAGTTTTTAGCATATACAAATACATTTTTTTAATTGTCTTGCTCATCTCTGAAAAGAATTAACGATACAATTTTAAAGAAGAAAATGCACAACTCCATCTATGACTCTTAAAAACATCTATTGACCGCAAGCGCATGATGAAATTTCAATTATTTATATTCAAAAAGTGTTTAAACATGTAATTCGACTTGATGTTTTTAAAATCTCAAAGATTTATTTATATCTAAAACCAAAAAGTGCTTACACGTGTAATTCAACTTAATGTTTTCTGTTTTGTAAATCTCATAGATGGCACTGTTTTAAAATTGTCTGTTATGTTTAACGGCATAAGTTAATTAAAATGTGAAGCTAACTTATATTATATTATTATTATTATTATATGTATAGATTAAAGCATGGTTATTAACATAATAACACCATAACAACATACAAATATGCGTCGTTAGATTACACGTTGCTACAGAATACATTGAAGAAATAAAGGTTCACTGCTCGTTCCTCGTAGGTGATAGCGTGATAATATGTAGCCTATATGTTGACCCGACTTCTTAATAATTTTCGTGCCAAATTTGAAGTAAATCCATGCAGTACTTTTTGAGTTTATCCCGGACATACATACAGACAAACAGACAAACAGACAAAAATTCTAAAAAGTATATTTTTGGCTTCGGTATCGATTGCAGATCACACACCAAGTATTCTTTTTAAAAAATATTCAATGTACAGTTTTGACTTTTCTACAATTTTATTATATGTATAGATATATAATAATAGTTCTTGTAATCCATCAAATTAATGAATTTTTTATAAGCTTGTCTTGAATTTTGAACAATAAAAATGAGGAATCGTTTATTTAAATTGATTTATAAACGCATTTAAATTACCTAAGATCTGTGCCTATCTCCCTTCAATTCTTCGGATGAAAATTATAATCAAACTTAAAAGAAGTCTTCCGAAGAAAATGCCCCTGAACAGTTATAGAATGGCGTCTGTCTATAATCCATAATAATCTGGATAAACTTTATCATTACGTTATTAGGATTGATCAGCCAAATTTAAATATATAAAACTAAGGGAAATTTAGTACTCTTGTATCCTACATATAGCTCGAAAAGTTAAAACACTTATAACACTTTGATGGTTGGTTGCGTCCTACTTGATCACGTTTCTTTTAAAAAAAATATAAAACTACTACGACATTTAGACCTTAAGCAGTGTACTTTTATATTATTATCAAGTTCTTTGACCTCCTTGTTTCATGTCCTAAATTCCCGGTAGTCAAGCAACCGTCAAATATGTTTTTACACTCGTATATCAGACACTTAAGCGTCAATATATTGATAAGGTGTTACAATTCAAATTCTGACAACATACAAGGTTGTGTAGCACCTATCTACCTACTCAAATATACAGACAGGCAAGGACAAAATATAGTTCTACTATCTAACTCTGCTTGTCACTTGCTTTCATTAATAGTATTCTTCATTCATTGGACAAGATAAGGAGAAAACCATTCAGTAAATAGTTCAACTCCATTGTGTGTCTAGTAATTTTGTTTTTTTTTTGTATATATCTTCACGGCTTTAATAACAGAAAATATGTGAAATGTATATTTTTAGAATAAAATAAAAGTACAGCCTGTCTTTCAAAAACATTTTTGGTAATAAATAAGACTACTGTGGATTTTTATTGACTTTATATTATGATATTAAATATTGTTAATTACATTAAGATTTAATGAAACTAACCAGATTTATTATATTATGTACACGCTGCGCTCCTCATGAGATAATATCTCAGAAGTATAAGTAATATACTTACGTAGACACCAGCATCTGAATATATAGACAGAATTATAATATGTAAGTGGTCCACTTTATTCGGCTTAGTTTGATGACCTCTGATAACCTTGAGAAAAGATGGTATTAATATAAAAAACAACCTATCTGTTATTTCATAAATAGCATTTCGCAAAATCAATATAATCTTGGAACAGATACGCAGATTTCCGAAAAAGCTTTACCTCGTCTCATTTATTTAAAGAAAAGGATTTGAAAGGATTACCCGATCGGAAAATTAGACCCCTGATCGCTTAAGATGAGCTGGACTTAAAGGTCGTTCATCACCATGAATTATCTGATCTGGCTCATTCTACTACCTAGGTAATGACATTTCGTTAGGTAGTAGAGTGAGCTAGATAAGTTAGATTATTTTTCTAGATTTCCAGACAATATACTTTAAGAATTGTAGATATCATTTTACCGTGCCAAGTCGCGTGTAACAGTTAACATTCAATAATAATAAGACAGGATCGCTACTGAGTGCTGAGTGTTGACCTTACTGATGCCGTATCACGTCCAGACCAAACTCGTTTTGTTGTCAGTTCATATTCGTGCTAGTGTTATACATTCACTTCCCCGATGATAATACTGTGTGATTTAAATATAACTTTTGTATTTATAAAAAATTAAATCATTGGCTAAATTTATCATTACGCCGACGCAGTTTTTTTAAATGGAATAGCGGCAAATAAGCAACACACCTGGTGATAAGGGACGAATGCTAGATATGGGCATCTGAAATACAGATAGTTTTACAGAACCGTTGCTGGCCTTTAAGATAGGATAGGGTTTGTGAAGGGAAGAGAAAGAGAAGAAAAATGGGCCTCGGGATACCTCTCTTACCAAACAAAAACGCATAAGTCGTCGATTTTCTGAAAAGTCGAAGTAGGTATTTCTGTGGGCGAGCAGTCCATTCATGCAGCGGACTGTCTGTCTCTACTTAGTGTTAGTTAGTTTCCACATGGATCTCTGTAAGTATCGAGTGTAATAAACATTTGCACTTGCAAGACATGGTAACGGCTACCCTCACTTTCCAGTATTCAGGAATTAAATGAATAACATAATACAAATACAAATTTGAGATTGGTTTCCATTCCATTGTTTCCAACTACATATGACATATATTCATAAACACATGAATATGCATACTTCACCCAGCTCTTATCGTGATTGTTATGAGTTTTTAATGATCATTTAATATATATTTATTGTAAACAGTACGATAAAAGTGGGCCTTGTGCTGTTAATATAAGGTAAACATGCGTGACATAACTACAGACGGTTGGACATGACTGTGGCATGTCGGCTTCAGGGCTGACACGTCGTCCAATGAGAATACAACATTACTGCCATAGTCATCAACATCTATTTTTATTTTGCATAGTTTTATTAGTTTATCAGCTCTGAGTTATGATGAGGGAGGCGGCTATAATATTTAACCTGGTACAAACCATCTACTTCTACAGGCATAGAATCCCAAATAGATTAATAATGAGTAATCAGATTGTGACGGATATGTGACAATAGCTAGCATACCAACCTTTCAAAAAGTCTATTAGCATTAAATGGGAGAGATTTTATTCGTGAAAATGAATGATGATGATCAGTCACAATCACTCCTCCAATAGACTGCAACATCAAGCTAGGAATCATTTTTATAAAATGTCATTTTATCGTGTTTTATTGTTATCAACTTAAACATAAACTTATTTTTTTTTACTGGAAGAAAAATATCAAAAAAGGTGACGTTTGAGTGGTCCCAATTTAATTTCCTTAATAATTTCCAAAGAACACAATTAATAAAAAAAATATAATAGCGAGCAAAGCTCCCTCATCCAGGTACTTTATGTTATGTATACAATTATTTATTGCAAGGAAACAGTCGAAGTTAGTACATATAGTCTTAACTATAATTAGAAATGGTGCAGTAAGATGCCGTAGACATATGTACTTAGTATTAACTGGTAGAAAGCAACTTCTTGTGACGTGTTACCATACCAGATGTGTTGCACAAATTACGTGAAGTGCCAGTAAAGGTCAGCAGCTCGTCGCCCGTCGGTCAGTGGGTGTGTGTTTACCGCCATTTCTCTCCATATTGGGAGAGGTGACAGCGGTCACACCCTTATTCTGCACACGAATTATATGTCTCTCATACCGAAACAAGATCTAAGATCTCATGCGGGATAAGGTGATACTTGCTTTCTTTGTAACATTCACGGATACATTTTATTTCATTGATATTAATATCAGTACCAAATTATATCGTTATAGAATTTCTTCATAAAAAGCTATTCTGGTAATAACAGACATAACATTACGTATATTTTGTCTATTTTTGTGTATGATTTTCGCCAAGATTTCGGAAAATAATAATTGCACGACTAACTATTGTTCCGTACAATCATTCCCTAAAACAATTTTACACGATCAATATATTCTAGACATACACGAGTTTGTTCTAAAGAATAAAATAGCATCTTCAGGGTAAAAAAACTACTCAATTCTATTACAATTAAAAATTAAAATATACCTATATAAAGTACACACATATATATTAGCTATTCTTTCGCCTCGGAAGCAATAAACAAAATACTTTTTCTAAGAAAAAGTAGTCTAAGTCACTCCTTAATACACCAACTTATATACTTATCAATAAAATCCCGTCAAAATCGTTCCAGCTATTTCAGAGAATACCCAGAACATGTGCTGTATATATATATATTCATATAGATGTAGTAGAAAGCAGATAAATCAATATTAAAAACGGCCACGACACTTTTATTTTTATATGTATAAATAGATATACCAACCAAGTCAAAGGTTAATAATGAAAGGGTGCGAAAGGTTTGATTACAACAAATGTAATGTTTATATAAAATTCCTCAATAACTCATTCACAATGGAGCAATCATCATAACAGTTATCGTATGCCCGACAATACTTCTATCAATTAGCACATAAACACCAATATTGACAATATGGTTATGACAAATTAAAATGGTTTCTTGACACAACGTGTGATAAGTAAATTATTGTTGGCAAATAGATACTGCTACGATACATAAGCTCGCTCAGTAGTTATATTTATTAATGATATAAGCAGATATTTTCTTCGTTTTAACGCGCCAATCTTGGTTATTAGAAAGCCTATTTAGTCGACATCACGCCAAGTATCTTGAGGGAGAAAAAAGGAAGGATAGAGCGATAACAGACACATAACAAACGATTCTTACTTTTTGGACTTTCTTAACTCTTATCTCATAACGTTACCTTCCGCTACAACAGCTCGTTGAATTTCGTTATGGAAAGTCTGGCGTGACCATCGTCTACTCTAACATCCTTCTGTTTTTTTCACTATATATTTACTTAGTCGATCTTACATCTGCCATTATTTCCATATCCCTAAATCGTTTTGTTATTATATAGGTAAAACGAACTGAACATCAATAATATCAGTTGAAAAAAAGCAAAGCAGACGAACCAGATATCTTCATTAGTGTTAGTATTCGCGAAAAAGAATTTAAACGTAAGAAGTCGGCTAATAATCATATAATGCACACGTTTCTTAAAGAGTATTTCGCCCCAACAATCTTTAGTTTTATAAATAGTTACCAATAATTTCTCGGCGGTGTGTAATACAATTGTTTACTTCAACAGTTTCTTTGCAAATGAATTACGTTCATTGTCAGTCACTAGTCTCATACATAAAACAGAAGCGCAGAAGTGGATACTCAAGGAAACTACTCCAACATTTAGAGCATCAAATACCGGAGCAACGAATATTTTAAATTTGTAACAAACAAAACATGAAATTGAAGAATTGAAACTATTTATTGTAAAAACATTATTTTTCCTCGAGAGAAGTTTGATTAAAGGAATATTGATTAAACTTCTAAAAGCACTATATCAAGATGTCCGGCACAACAGACGTTGTCTTGCAAAATTTATTACAGAATTTCATGATTATAGGCTGGCAACCCCAATAATACGAAGGCAAGGATACATGAAGTATTAAGACAAAATAACGACTTAGACTTAATAGTGACAGCGATTATGTTCACCATTCCTACAATTTAATGACACATCTTTAAAGCACGTGTCTCATTACCTACCTTATTATTAACAAATGCATGAAATCTGAGACCGAAGTTATGTGACACAATTTTATTACAGTTAATCAACTCGTATTGTTTCTTGCAATTCTGCGCGTATTGTAATCTAATAACTGTTTTTACAGGGATCATTCAATCTCTAAAAGCCAAGACGGAACAATTTAAACAATTTTGCAAATCAAATGGATATTTATTTAAGGGGGACAAACATCATTTTAATTGTTTTAAATACTTTGTTAATCTTTTCTAATCGTGCAAATATTTTTACATAACATAAGTTCACGCCTTTTTCTATCGATATTTATCACACGTAACTTCCGAAAATTTCGAAAAGTCATTGGTGTGTGCCAGGATTTGAACCCAGAGTGCTAGCCGCAAATATTTTTACTTTATAATTATTTTAATTATATAGACAAGAATTTTCAATTGATTCCTATATATCAAGCGTTGAACTGTCAACAATCTGAACACCCCACGTACTAGTTAAACTTTAGATAGATTTATTGGCCGAGCCTTATGATCGAGTAATCACTTACGGTTGACAATAAAATATAACATAACGTTGGCCGTAATAAATATACATATATAACTTCACGCCTTTTGTTACCCGAAGGTGTAGGCAGCGGCTGTTAAGCCTCGTCTTGCCGTTATATTTACGTCCCAAATGGAATAGGTGGCGCATCTATTGCCATACCGGGCACAAAGTTTTCAGTCATCGATATTTATCACACTTAACTTCCGAAAACAATTTCGAAAAGTCATTGGTGTGAGCCAGTGTCAGGATTCAAACCCGGACCTCTGGATCAGAAGCCGAGTGCTCTCCCACTGGACCACCGTGACAAAATATTATAGTCTTATTATAATATTTTTTTTAAGTACCACCACTGGACCACCGAGACATAAACAAAAGTACTTACTTGTAGTTTGTACGTTAATATTATCACAAATAGGTTTTAACTCAAGAAGATTTGTTCGCAAAAAAATAGTTTTCTTTCATTGGTGAAGTTCAATAAGAAATTATTGTATTTCGATCACGTCAATAGGAAGTACAGCTGGGTCAAATAAATACCTTTCTGCTCTGTTTCCCTGATGTTTCATTCCAATTATATAGGACTAGCCTCTAATAGCATTTCTCAATAAACGTACAAATTATAATACACAATTGCGGAAATAATATTAAAATTCGGAATATTATATCCGGAAATAACTCCAGAAGTTTATTCGAACAAGCAGCCAAGTTCTATTTCTTTATAATAGTAAAATATAGACACCATCATTTGGCCTTACAAAGTAGTAAAGGTTGGCCTTCACGAATACTGTTATTACTATGGAAATGGAATGCCAACTCAATTTAAAACCAATCAACTCATAATTTAAACCAATCTGGGTCATTTTATAAAAGATTTGATTTTGTTGCAAATTTAGGTAAAAAAACAGACGTTTTAACCAGTCAATTTCAATAAGTTACAAAACTTGCCAAAACTTGTGTTCGATGCCAGACATTATAGATACGTAATTTTGGAATTATCGAAACCAAAATAAATACTTTATTTTGTATCTCATAGATTACACCTTAAATAGTCACACATACAAATGTGTAATAATTAAAGGTTAAAATCAGGTAAAATTGTAGTTTAGATTACTACCTATTATTAATACTAAATACGGTTGAAAGGTAAAGCAACAGGCTAAAGCTTTATTTAATAGCTATGTTTGTTCTTTTTTTATGGGATAAGAGGGCAAACGAGCATGCGTATCACCTGATGTCAAGTGACCAGCGCACATATAGTGTTACTGTTGCGTTGCCGACGTTTAAGGGATAGGGGAAAGGAAAGTATGGGGAAAGGGGGGTGGGCCTCCGGGTACCTCTCTCACCGAACGAAACTCAGCAAGAGCCATTTTATGTCGATCTTCGGACAGGTGGTATTTCACCTGTCGAGCCGGCCCATTCATGCAGCGACCTACTTGGCTCTACCACTGTTAATGTTAGTTATTATGCAGCAATCAAATACCGGCAAACTTGGTAAAATCGAACTTTGTGAAGAAATAACTTTTACAATGGACGACAGGAGTTATATAGTAGCGACGGGAACCACACCGGAGCGGGCGCTGCTGTATGAATACGTTTCGCCATTTTACAATCCTATAAAAGTCCACATCAAAGTGCAAAAAACTAATAATATTCTTAACTTAGACTTTGTTTACACTAAACAAATGTTTTACTCGGTATTACTCAAGGTCTTTCACCGTCTTTTCTTGAATGTTGTTGTTCTTTTCTTTAATAACGTAATTCATGTTATCATTTTCAATGAAATAAAATTGTTTAGCATTTAGATTTTTTTTAATTTTCCTCTACATAACTTCACGCCAAATCCCTTGCGGGGTAGGCAGAGAGAACGGAGCGCCATAGGGCACGATTCTTACACACCTCACTCGCTTCGTTGACTTTCATAACTCTTCTTAACTCTTCATAACATCACCTTCCTCCAGAACACGTTCTATTTGGACATGGAATGTGTGTCTAGGCCGTCCTCGACTCCTACATTCATCCGCTTTTGCATTGTATATCTGCTTAGTCAATCTTGCATTATCCATCCTTTCTACATGTCCGAACCATCGGAGCATGCCCTTTCTTACTTTTACACCGACACTCTCTTTCAATCCGACTTCCTTCCTTATAACCTTGTTAACCTTCATTTTCCTCTACTTTTATGAATTATTTTGAAGTAAATTATTTCAGATAATCTATTTCTTTAATTATTTATTTTGTTTTATTATATGAATTTATTTTAATTTCGAAAGTTATGTGTGATAAATAATGATGACTAAAAATTTTGTGCCCGGTATGGGAATAGGTTCGATACTGCTCGAATTGTGTTAAATAATGTTTTTAATCTTAAATCATACAGATTACTAAAAAGCTTACTTTGCTGGTAGAAAAATTGGTCTTTTCAATCACATAATATTATGAAAACCCTCCTTGAGCTAGAGATTTTACTAATACTAATGACTCCCCGAAGTTATTTATGAGGAATATCGACCATTAACAAAATATTTAATTACCAATGTGTACACCTCTTCAACACAAGTAGAATACCTACACATTTTTGTACACATACGAATTTCTCGCGAATTTAATATACATACATAGCAAATAATAAAAATAAAGTCGCTACATATCCATGATTTGTTCATATCATTCCGAGAACATTACAAAAAAACGCTTTCAAGTAAATTGATTCCGCTAATTTCTGTAAACAACACCGAGTGCTGTTTTGCTTTACTTAGTAATCTCACGTTTTCAAATTACACACATACCGTAAGAAATACAAGATTTAATTAACAACAGTATTTTAATTTAACGGAATATATAATCTATCCATACAACAAAGAAACATCAATTCCACGAAAGGCTTTTTTTGGGCTAGGGGGCAAACGAGCGCGTGGGTCATCTAGTTGTAAGCAACTAGCGCCGCCCATGGACAATTGCAACACAAATGGTGCAACAGTTGCGTTGCCGGCCTGTCAGGAAGTGGGATAAGTAGGGATTGGGGAGCCAGGGAAGTGGAGTGGGCCTCCGGATACCTGTTTCAACAGACGAAATGAAACATGTGTCACTTTATGTCGGTTTTGAGGGGTTGTGCAACGATCCAGCCGGCCAATTCATGATTTTAATATATATATGACTAAAATTATGAACTTAAAAAAACACTATAATAATATTATAATATTTTGTCACGGTGGTCCAGGGGTAGAGCACTCGGCTTCTGATCCAGAGGTCCGGGTTCGAATCCTGACACTGGCTCACACCAATGACTTTTCGAAATTGTTTTTCGGAAGTTAAGTGTGATAAATATCGATGACTGAAAACTTTGTGCCTGGTATGGCAATAGGTTCGCCACCTATTCCATTTGGGACGTAAACATAACGGCGAGACGAGGTTTAACAGCCGCTGCTTACACCTTCGGGTAACAAGTTATGTTATGTTAAAAAAATACTATTCGCTTCAAAATCGTTTAAATTTGATAGAGCCGAGAGAACGAACACTCAAAGTACAATCAAGATATAAATACCACACATATAGCAACAGCTAATATAACATATATTATACAGAAGCTAATTCAAAAACAAAATTAGATCATCAATAATCGATAATGGATTTTTTACAAGTCAATTTTAGTGCATTTTTTTGTCGGGTTTGTTATAACACCCGTTCTAATTGAGGTTTAATGATTATCAAGCACCAAAAGCGTGTGCAAACCTTGTATCTGCAAACCGCGAAACCTTGAAACTGATCTGACCACATCATCACAGTTACAATAGTCTACTTATGTAGACGATATTAATTCCATATTAGATGCTTCACATCTATACTAATGTTTTAAAGTTGAAGAGTTTGTTTGTATGAACGCGTTAATCTTAGGAAATACTGGTTCGAATTGGAAAATTGTTTTTGTGTTTGATAGTCCATTTATCGAGGAAGGTTTAAGGCTATATATCATCACTCTATGATCAATAGGAACATCGCTGTAATCTTTTTAGATCTAGCTATATAATGTTATAGCGGTACGAAGTTCGCCCGGTAAGTTATTACAGATTAATCAACTTTAAGCTTCAGTATTAAAGACTGGAATGATTTGTAGATGATAACCTCTCTATATATAGATATTGATTCGTCTAATCCAACGGTGTTATTCTAGATAATTAAAATGTTAATAACATATGTCAACACTGACGATTGACACAAATTTCAAATATTTAATAATTCAATTTGGTTCAGCATAATAAGTGGACTTATATGGATCGACCTACAAATACATTATAATATCTACATATATAGTAGCTACTACCTATGCATGTAGAAAGAAATTACGGAGTCAATTATCAAACCGGAATCATTGGTAATTTGAATTAAATAAACAGGCTAAAGGCTTAAAATTTGTATACTGCCAATGGTTTAAAAACCAAAAATTGACAGAACTTCGTTGGTAAAACAACCAACAGCTAAGTAGGGGGTCGGCTGCTTCGATTCCTATCCTATGATGTCCATAGGAATGAATGAATTGTGTGAAAGATGATATGAATAGGAAGGGTGTTGCTGTGCAAGAAGCGAATGATAGCGAAGCGTGGAAAACAGGGGAAGATGATGGGGATGAATCAGAGTCAGTCAGATTGACTTTATGTAAACTTACAAATACCAATCACTTTATTCAGAATTACTTCTTTAGCGACTTGAGAAATCAATATTTGTTTTAAGCAATTATTACCATTACACTATAACAACAGATTGATTAAAAACTTTCAAGAGAATGTAAGGTGAGATGACGACAGCGTAGGCGGAATGTTTGGCTTTAACTTTTTTTTCTTTTATACATAAAATTGAAAGTTATAAATCTCAGTCATCCGATGATCATTTATACAAAAAAAAAGTGATATTTAATTTTAAAGACATCCATCAACCGCTATCGTACATCAGAATTTCTAACGATATAATCGATTCGTACAAAGCACCAGAATTAATAATTTTAACACACGGAAATATTTTTAAATCGATATTTAACCCAATAGTGAGTGATTTTAATCAACTCGATTCCAGCACCATCATCATAACATAGCCTAAACAGATAGTCCCTATAAAATTTGGTGAGTTCAATCTGGCTAACAATAAAGAACGATATAGAAGAGTAATAAAATTATGACTATTAATATGTAGCCATAGAGTCATCGAACTCTATAAATAGCTGTATTGGACTTACAATAGAGACTATCTGATCTATTCAGATATAAGTTTAAATCTTATTGAATGCTCTTTTACAGAAGGCAGGGCAATTCACGGGAGCACGAATAGTGGGTCTTTGTGGTGCGTAGGTATACTATCTACCAGCTATTGGAATATGTTTTACTTATGCTTTGACTTTGAATAGCTATTGAACTTATTTGCAATTGATTAGATTTATGGATAATATTTGTCATAGCAGTTGCCTATGTTTGTGTATAATTTCTATATCTTACTTTTTTTAGGACACAGACGCTCACTCACGGCTTTGATTCTTGTCCAATGACCAAATAAGTAGTATCACTAACGGAATAAATTATGTCCGATCCAAACAAGACCAAATCTTCTATAACCCAAAACATCTTCATATTAAGCGGTTAGATAATTTTTACTAAAAACAATTGATGTAGTCATTGATAATAAACAGAATACTAAACTACCTTCATAAATACTTAGCTGATAACTAGCAAATGGTTAAGTATCTAAAGAGATACATCGGAGCACAAACATCATCTATTTATATGTCACAAATACTCTCCTAAATGGACAAACCTCTTTCGTTATCAACCGCAAATGTCGTGATTGGGTCTTAATTGAGATTTTACTACTGACAAAGAATAATGAGATTGATATGGGATCAATGAAAGGCCGACCCACTTATATTGCAGTTAATCGATTACATACCGATGCTACATTGATCGGGGGAAAGCTATTCGTAAATGATGTGAGCTATATTATATTTATAGTTATTTTGATAATGGTGAAGTTTATTTCTTAAGTGATTGATTTCACATATTTTATAATCATTTTTGCACTGTTTCTTTCTTTGGTTTGTTTTTTGCCAAAACTCTGTTTGTAGGGTATTTGCTAGTATCATTCCCGGGTTTTATTTCTCTGAAGTATGTTTTGTACGCTTGGTATTTTACGGAGAACTCGAGAACTAAATCTATCAAAGTACGAAACTATTTAGTTCTGTTAGTTTGAATCAAACACCTTATTCAATCCTCGGTAATTGGTTCATTACAAAATTAATTTTCAATTGACTGTACCTACTATGACTGGAAAAGCATACAAACTATGGATAAGATCACGCCTACTACCAACGGGAGTAGGCAGAAACTACTTATTTACATTTGCTACGATCCTGACACACATTTCATCTTTTCTCTACACTAATTACTCTTGAACTGGATATTAATATCCACATTATATTTATATACCAACGGAGGTACTTATTATCTTAATAATTAAGGCTCTGCTTGCACACCTTTCCTTTAGTTCCGTAATATGTGTCACATGGAACATTATCACCTGGTATTTCTGTATTAGGCATTCAGCTGAATCGTTAGCTGATGAAGGGAGAATGATGGAATGAGAACACGTGGCTAATATTTATCAGGAACAGTGAAATTTCTGAACACATGTTTCAAGTAGTCAGTGGGTATGGCCTTATCTATTGTAATGGAAGGTAAGTCGAGTGTTTGTTTGTCTGTGTGATGTGTGTGTGTGTGTGTCTGATAACATTCCACACTCGTATGCAGTTATAGGTATATATGTACTACGAAGAAAGCGTACATTTCTTTTGTGTTAATTGTGATTGTTCGTTAACATTGTATATTAGTAACGGTTTTTGTTTACATACCAAAACCGGCAAACTAACCGATTTAACGGCGATCGTACACATAAGTGCACTATCGAAGTTATGTATACGTATTTTGTTCTGATAAGATAAGTAAAAAAAACACTTCCATCTGACTACTCATACAACGATCTTATAAGGTTTCGGTGGTCCAGTGGTCGAATAGCCAGCTTCTGAATCAAGAAGTTGCAATCCTGCTGGCTCACACCAATGAATTTTCGAAATTGAATTGGGAAGTTATGTGTGATAAATATAGATGATTGAAAACTGTGTGTCCGGTATGGCAATAGGTTCGCCAGCTATTCCATTTGGGACGAAGACATAACGGCGAGATGAGTCTTAACAGCCGCTGCCGACACTCTCGGGTGTAAAAAGGCGTGAAGTTGTGTTATGTTATTATCCAGCTGATTATCCCTCTTTGAATTACCCAACGACAATTTTGATCTGACGACAAATCTAAAACTAAAACTCATCTGTCTGTTTGTGTCTTTAGCCTAAGATAAATAAATATATATATGAAACTCATAAATACATTCACAGATCACGTAATTTTAAATACATGTATTAATTGGGTTATTTCATCTATGGCATGTGGTTCAAGGAGATAAAAAGACTGTTAGAAGTTAGTAAGTAAGTTTGCTTTATTACATGGGCACACGCTCATCGTTCATGAAGATAGAACACGAACAGGCGAAGATAAATTAAATCAACACACACAGCGTAATAATTAGGTAAATGTCACAAGACCTTAGTATACAGAAGCTGATGATATGTAAGTATGCTGCTGCATTTGCATCATCAGCAAGATTAAGGTTGGGTTTTTAATTTTGTTTTTTTTTATGGGATAGGAGGGCAAACGAGCCACATGGTCAAATGATAATAACTACCCACTGCCCATGGAAACCGTGGTGCGTTACCGTCCTTTTAAGGAAGTAGGTGGGGAAAGGGATTCGGGCCTTCGGATACCTGTCTCACCGAACGAAATGCGGCATGGTATTTCACCCGTCGAGCCGGCCCATTCATGTAGTGAAGACTCTACCACTGCACTTTTTTATTTCTTTATTTAAGTTTGTATATTTGTTCAGTACCAACTAAATAGAGTTAGTGTGTAGTATAATTGTTCGTTAAACTTCAAACATATTATCACAATACAACCCTAAACAATTACTTACAATACATTCCAGCTATCGTTGTAAATATGCAGGAAAAATTATTTGGGAGATGAAAAAGATAATAATTGTTAAAACGATGCATGAGGCATGAGAAATAACAATAATTGTTCAACAATGTTTTTGTTGCAACACCATTTTAAGAAACAAAATATTTATTTAGTGATTGTATTGATGGTTGGTGATATGGAATACTCAAGGTCATAACACTTAAGGTCATTGATACATCAGACGCATTAGTTTTGAGAGAATGACCCCACAGGACTTATACTTTCCAGTTTCTTCGTTCCAAATTCAAAAATGACCTCCATAGAAACGATTATGTTAATATTTGAGGGATATATTGTATACAATTTAGATATTCCTTCGCCTTACTACTACGGAACAAGCGTGCTAATATTAAAGGACATGCTCCGATGGTTCGGACATGTAGAAAGAATGGATGATGCAAGATTGACTAAGCACATACACAATGCAAAAGCGGATAGATTTAGGAGTCGAGGACGGTCATAACGTACCTTCCATGACCAAATAAGACGAGTTTTGGAGTAAGGTGATATTAGGAGCCTTAAAAATTGACTCGCGTGAATGAAAATAGTTATGAAGGTCAAAGAAGCTACTAAGGCTGTCTGCGTAAGAAACCTGCCTAATGGCGCACTGTTCTCTCTGCCTACCCCGCGAGGAATCTGGCGTGAAGTTTTGCATCTATGCACTATTTCTTACAGCCCAAATATGGAACAACCTATATTGACATTACCAAACCAGTTAAATACCAGACTAAATTAGTGTTTGAAATACCGCTTCACGTTGAGTTCACGCTGCCACTTATCAAGATTTCACTCAGTTATATTATCTTTGAAAAATAATTAAGAAGATTGAATATACAGAAGGTCCAAAGCAATTAATAATAACCCAAGAAACTAATTACTTTGAAATGGTTTTATCGCGAATCTCGACCCGTTCCTACTAAAGTCAGAACGAACGTGGCGGGCGCCGACTGTTATATGTAGGTAGGTATCTGACCATCTGACCCGCAGGGCGGTTGCTATGAATATTTATTTATTATCGACTCTTGCATTGATATGAACGTACGACCTTAATTATATCTACTTACAGTATGCACGATCATGCACGTGGCCTGGACGTCAACTGTATGTATACATTTGGCTACTGTATTTATTTATATATGATCTAAAGAATCTTTTAATCTTCTTCGAGAAAACTGAGTACGTTCAAGATTACTTTAAGACATTGTCAATTTTTTTTTCAAGTTAAAAACGATTGTTTTTATAAACATAATCGTGTATCACAACTTTTGATGTTTTCGTTTTTGTGCATTTTACTATAATTGGAAAGAAAAGTTCAGCTTGAAGCTTAAATATAATTATTTAAATAACTAAGTAGTTTTATAATTTCGAAGGAATTATTAAAATCCGCCTATCACTTTCAGAGTAGATCGAAAAAAAAAATCTTTTTATAAAATAACTAGTTGACCCGGCGAACTTTGTTCCGCATCAAATAGTATTTAAAGTACTGTAAGTAAATTTTGTATTCATCTGTTTTTCTTTATTACATCGTACATGAATTATAGATACAAACCACCCCGTTGACACCCTCTATAAAACACCGCATCAAAATCCGTTACGTAGTTTCAAAGATCTTAGCATATAAGTGGAAAGCGACTGTTACTTGTAGTAATACTTCTAAACTAAGAAGGAATTATGCACTTACCCGATAACTGGAAAATTTCCAGATTAAATGTATAATTATAAGTAAATACTTGTAGTAAGTATTTCACCTTGTCGTATGAGCGACCTCTCAGCAAAGGCTGGTAATACATAGAAGGTCAAATATTAGCATGTGGGTCATAGTTAACGTAAAACATTTACTTAACCGAGCCATATAAAGGAACTAGTCTCTTCACAATGTTGTAAGTTATTTATCAAAACGGCATTACACCTTAAGCATGACTGCTATCAGGCCTGGGCAAAAGCAGCGTCGTCTCGGGATCTAAATACCGGTAATCTTAAGAAGAGGTACAACCACGCCTCCAGGTCCTTCAAAAGAGTTATAGCCATAGCAAAGTCTAAGTACATAGGCGGGATTGGCGAGAAACTAGTTCGCCTTCCCTCGGGAACTCGTGCGTTCTGGTCACTCGCCAAGGCTGTCCTTGGGAATTTCTGCAAGCCATCTCTTCCACCTCTGCAAAGGGAGGACCAGTCATTGGCCCACGACGCTAAAGAAAAAGCCGAACTTCTTGGTACTCTTTTTGCGGCTAATTCGACTCTGGACGATAAGGGGAAAATTCCACCGACCATCCCACGTTGTGACCACGCCATGCCGGAGATCTGTTTCCGGCAAAGTACTGTACGGCGCATACTTTTCTCCCTAGACGTCCACAAGTCGAGTGGGCCTGACGGAATCCCAGCAATCGTGTTGAAGATGTGTGCTCCAGAGTTGGCACCGGTTCTAACGCGTCTCTTTCGGTACTCCTACTCTCTCGGCGCTGTACCAGCATCATGGAAGGTAGCTTTAGTCCACCCGATCCCTAAAAAAGGTGATCGCTCAGATCCGTCCCACTATAGACCCATCGCCATCACCTCCCTATTCTCCAAAACTATGGAAACACTGATCAACCGCCAGCTCCTTAGCTATCTAGAAGAGCACCAGTTGATTAGCGACCGTCAGTACGGATTCCGTCAAGGTCGCTCAGCTGGTGATCTTTTAGCCTACTTAACCCATCGGTGGGCGGAAGCGGTTGAGAGTAAAGGAGAGGCGCTGGCCGTTAGTTTGGACGTGGCGAAGGCCTTCGATCGGGTTTGGCACAAAGCACTTCTCTCGAAGCTTCCATGTTATGGGCTTCCCGAGAAATTATGCGATTGGGTCTCCAGTTTTCTCATGGATCGGAGCATTAAGGTCGTTGTCGACGGGTCATGCTCCGACTTAAAACCTGTGAATGCTGGAGTCCCCCAGGGCTGTGTGCTATCCCCTACGCTGTTTCTTCTGCATGTGAATGACATGCTGCAGTACAGCAGTCTTCATTGCTATGCGGATGACAGTACGGGGGATGCCCTATATACCGGCCACCCGCGGATTTCTCGGGAAAACGTCGATGAGTACCGGAACAAACTTGTGTCTGAAATCGAAACTCTGCTTAGTCAGGTTTCGGACTGGGGCCGACTAAACTTAGTCCAATTCAACCCTAAGAAGACACAGGTTTGCGCGTTTACCGCAAAAAAGACACCATTTGTCGTAGCTCCCTGCTTTGAGAGCACTCCCTTAGCCGTCTCAGCCAATATCGGAATTCTTGGTGTCGACTTGTCGAGTGACGTCCAATTTCGCGGTCATCTGGAGGGCAAGGCCAAATTGGCCTCCAAAAAGCTTGGTGTACTCAATAGAGCGGGACGGTATTTCACGTCAGGTCATCGCTTGCAACTGTATAAAGCGCAGGTCCGGCCTCACGTGGAATACTGTTCTCATCTTTGGGCGGGGGCACCCCACTACCAGCTTTCTCCATTTGACCGCATTCAACGACGCGCGGTTCGGCTTGTCGACAACCAAGCTCTTTCCGATCGGCTTGATCCGTTGGCATTGCGGAGAGATGTTGCATCTCTATGCATCATGTACCGCTTATACCACGGGGAGTGCTCTGAGGAATTGTTCGGACTTATACCGCCTGCTGACTTTCGCAATCGCCCGACTCGCCAGTGTCTCCATCCACATCGGCTGAATAGTTGGCGATCTACGACAGTGCGATTCAGCCGTCACTTCCTGCCACGCACTGCTCCTATATGGAACCAGCTGCCGGCAACGGTATTCCCGGACCGCTACGACCTTGGTACCTTCAAGAAACGAGCGTATTCCTATCTTAAAGGCCGGCAACGCTGATGCGACGCCCCTGGTGTTGCGGATGTCCATGGGCGGCGGTGATCGCTTTCCACCAGGTGACCCGCTCGCTCGTTTGCCCCTTTTTTCCATAAAAAAAAAAAAAAAAAAAAAAAAGCGTCTTCTCAATTTCATGCTTTTTCACAGCCCACACTAGCAAGCGGGTCGTGACCTGGTGATAAGTGACTGGAGCCGCCCATGGACCTCACAACATAGATGGTGTCACAGTTGCGTTGTTGGCGTTTAAGCTAGGATAGGCAGTGAGGTCAGGATTGGGATGAGAAGGGAAGAAGGAAGGGGTGGGGGCTTCCAGATCCCTCTCTCACCGAATGAACCGCGGTATAAACCACTTTATGTCGATATTCTAAGAGGTATTGTTATTTCGCCGGCCCTTACATGCAGCAAACTGTGTGCCTAATGTGCCTATACGATAGTAAATTACTACGGTAGCTGTGTAGTACTTTTTTATATGCATTGTCCTCGATAGTAGTTGTCTACAGAATTCACCAAGCGAATGAGTTCGCGATTAATAACTAGTCAAGGGCAAAAACTCATCAATATTCATTCTCCCTATAACATTCTCAATTTTATTTTTTAACGTTATAACTATTGAATAGAGCAAAATCTATTGTAAAACATTGTCCAACAAAATTTCAAAATAACTCACCTAATAATATAATTGTTATAATAAATATTTACAACGTTGCGTTTAATTATAAAACAATACAGAATTACTTAGGTAGTTAACAAAATCATGGAAAACGTCTACTTTCGCAACAACACATTCAACATATTATTAAATTTAATACACGAAGCAAAATTATTATTCGTCGAAATGTTGTGAATCATCAAAATAATTGATTGGATTTGTGGCGCGATGGTATCGTTTTCGTTTTATAAAAAAAAAAACAATCAATTGCGAGTCGAACAAGTTCACGGAGGGTTCCGTACCATAAATACATAAAACAGGCAAGAAATCATTGTTTTATACACGCTCGAACATATATTTTATTCTATTCTTTTTGGTATAGCGGCAACAGTTTTACTTCATCTGCGAAATACTGCTCATGCGATAAAGCCTAGACATAAACTAGGCTAAGTGACAGTCGGATAAATGGAAGGACAACGAAGTCTTATTAATACTGTCCAGTTTTATGTACGGAACCCTGAGAACGGTTTAAATAAGGTTCGGGGTTCGGGGCAGTAATTGTCAACATGCAAAAAGTGATTCAACACGGTCATTCGATAGGGATCAGAACCGGCTTCATTTGTAACATATCCGGTGTATGTTTACGCAAGTATAAACAACTATTTGCAGTTGCAGCGCAATTAGAATTTGTATGTTGCAATACTTTTTAACCGTCGGCAAAAAAAAGAGACGGTCATAATTTAAATGAATTTTTAATTAAGTTATTCTTTGTTTGTTGAAATTAATACAGGTAATTCAACACACTTCTGCAATATAATCATGTACAACACATATACAATATTTAACAGTTAATTATTGTAAATATTGTTGTTAAATATTGATTTCTCCCGATTTGATTTTAATGAGTAAAACCTTGAAAATCACTTTTCGTAATTATTTTCGGGAGTTGTGAGTGATAAATATCGATGACAGAAAATTTTGTGCCCGGAATGGCAATAGGTTCGCCAACTATTCCATTTGGGACGTAAACATAACGGCGAGACGTGGCTTAACAGCCGCTGCCTACACGTTCGGGTAGAAAAAGGGTTGAAGTTATGTAATATACGTATGATATTAGGTACTGATACTGTAGCATCACTAGCGTAAAAAATTATAGACGTCTGAGGTGGTTTAAAATCTAAGCGTTCAATTAAAACATTTTTACAAAACAAAAGCGACATTGTTACAATCCAAATACTTATATATGTGTACAAATATAGAAATAGAATCATGTATTTGAACCAATTCCGTCAAGGAAACGATTGGCAGTCGTCCGGAGACTAATAAAGATTTGTTATGCAAAATTTTACTAGGGTATTGCACCGCAGCGGTACGTTGGGTGGGATAATTATGGGTCGGCGACCCAGCACGACGCTCACAAAGGGAGCTAGCCAGTGTTAAATTCACCTCCCACTAAACACCCGAGTTTATTAAACTCGCTATTCAATACCATTCACTGTACCGGCCGTAGGTAAGGTAGGCTTATAAATAATTTTAACAACACAAATACAATACATTTATAATCCATAATTATTATTGATATTTTAAGCTTTCGTTACGTGTTATAAAATTTAAATATTGCTACAGTATCTTGGTTTGAGTCATACGATATTATCCGATTGGCCTTCAGCGTGAACAAAGAACACTTTTGTGGTATTTCTCAATTCGTTTTGAAGGTAAATGTGTAATATTCTTTTTTGTGATGCTCTACATAAGAAGTTCTATAGTCACCATAGATAATGGCCAGTTTTTTTTATCAATAAACATGTGTCTTTAGTGTATTGATTCTTGTCGATTTAATTCAACGTTTAAATCTTATAATATTTCTCGGCAATTTTATGCATAAAAATATTCCTGCTGTATTTTTTCTAAATGATAACAACTCAAATTAAATTCGTATTCGTTTGGATTAAATAACACCACGAGTCTGTCGTCGCGGTAGTCAAGGGTTCAGGACACTGCTTGACTAAACCGCAATCACAAGTTTCAAGTTCAAATGCTTCGACAAATTGATGTACAAATGTGACAAATATATTTGACCAAAAAAAATGTTATAATATAGGGCAACAAGTCCTTACACTTAGGACGAAAACTTGATATTAGAGTTAAATAAAAATCACCGCGAATATCAACAGTCCAGTGGATTAGGATTTAGGAAAGATCCTCCGATTTTGAGAAT
This sequence comes from Euproctis similis, assembly GCA_905147225.2. Lineage (NCBI taxonomy): Eukaryota > Metazoa > Arthropoda > Insecta > Lepidoptera > Erebidae > Euproctis > Euproctis similis. The sequence continues at coordinate 17,705,744 of LR990116.1, forward strand.
ACTGGATATTTGTTGCTGGTAAGGATATTTTGCGTAAGGCAACCTTAATCAATCTAGGGCTTTGTGTATAAAAGGTGAGAAGAAGAACCTAAAGGTGAACAGATAATGTTCAATTGTTTCTGGACACAATATTTTATCTATCCATGCCAATAAATCCAACAACTAATACCATTTAAGGGGTTTAGTCAACAGCCTACATTTCAATACATACCATGTTGGGTGGTACCGATCTGATGTCACTTGTGTACGCATTCAAATGTCACCCCAGGTCTTGTCGAAAACAAGTCAGCCATGCTGCAGGCTCTTTTTGTTCCACGTGAGATGCAACGAGATGCCTTAACAAGCATCATATTGTGGGTTATTATTACCAAATATGGGCGAAAAACTTTCAAGATTCGTTGTTGGTTTGATTAAATTTCCAGTAAGGATCTATCTGATTTGGCAATTCTGATAAGTAATTAACTTTTATATAAATATTATTATGTATAAAATTTATTGCATTTGAAAGTTAAGTACCTAATAAAGGTGGTCGTCTTGATATCTTATGATACGGATACTTATGATCTAAAAGACTGTCTTCTTTTTGGAAGGGGAAACCCAGCCTCGAACTCTGGTCTTTACCAATGTCTATTGGATTTTTATCCGAGGCTGGGGTCAATAAATGAACAAATTACCTCCGACGTAGGACACTTTCTTCGCCACTATATCCCAATCGGTGAGATATTGCTACATCATCACACCTTTCGCCATGATGTTAGTTTTTATGAATATATCAGTCAATTAGCAAATTAATTCATTATTTATAATTAATGTTTATTTAAAATGATCCGTTTAAATCAGAATTCGGTGGTTACGTCTGGTGGTGGACATAATCATTAAAAATGAAATGCAAGCATTCACCCATCAAGGAATCAGTGAACGCGTATACGGAACTTAGTATTTTTACTCAATAAAACTGAGTAAGTGTTCGTGACCTTGGGACAAGAGATTTGATACTTTGATCTAAAAATGTTTGTCTACAAACAGACACGAAGAGATTCCTTACAGATACATTACGCTTACTCATTCGCTACCTGTATGTTAAGAATTAAAAGCGTCAATAATGTGAAGTAAACTAAGTTATAAAAAATATAGCTTTATCAATTTTGCTATAGATTATTGAGTTTTATCCGTCAGAAGTCATCAGGGTAGCTCTGGTGTCTAAAAAACAAGTAAGTACATTTGGTGTTGTGACTGTTTATATACATAACTTCACTTCAAGTCCCTTGCGGGGTATGCTGAGGGAACTTAACGTTGTGACTGACGCCTTTCAACTGGTCATTTAGCGAATATAATGAATGATAATTAATCAAGAAGAGAGTAGAGCCTAGTAGTATATAATTACAATATTTTCATATATAACTATAAAAACTGAAAACACGTAAACAATTAAAGAAATAATCTAACTCTGTTTAATTGGTCACATAAAATTCGCACTTTTTAATAGAACTTGCCGACAAAGTAAAGTTTATTTCAGATTTAATTTGTATCAATGTCGAGAGATAACTGAAATAACTGTCCTAATGGAACTGGTTAAAACGGAAACTTGGGTCATAGATTTAATACATCACATCCGTACTGTCGCAAGTGTCTACAGACAGACGGACTACTTAGTACATATATAAACTAAACTAAACAGCCTTTTTTTTTTTTTTTTTTTTTTTTTACGCGAGGAAATGCTTTATGCACACCCCCCGCCTGGGGACGGCAGGGGGTAGTGTGGGACTCCCAAAACAGTAAACTGGAATCCGATCCTAGGGTTACCCACTAAAACCTCGCGGCGGCCTTCCTCCGGCGTTGGGGTGGCCCAGGACAGTGCGTCGGCCCTCTGGTCCACCCCGCCGTCGCCCCCCCTCTATCACGAGGGGGTGCTCATCCTCGGGGAGCCTCGGTGAAGCTCCCCCGGGCGGGGCGCCCCCGACGAACCTCCCCGGCCGCACCAGGGCGTCGTCCTTCCCGGGCCGCGACCCGGGCGCACCCGCGGGGTGTGCGCCCTCGCGGCCCGTCGGCGGCGGCGATCACTGAGCTCGCCGCCGCCGCCTTCGAGCGGGATCAGCTCTCTCCCAAGCTCTCTCTCAACAGCCTAATAAGCTAACTAGCAAAACAAGATAATTATCTACGGTCGATTCAAGAGACGTATTTAATATTAATTAATATTCTTACTAAACACTTGTTACTTAAAGATAATTTAAACACAATATATTGCGTTTCTTTAATATATATAATATAACGGTTTTAGTTCATCTCCTTAAACTTCTAGATTAAAACAACTTTTAGGATTATATCGCGTTTATTTATTGGAACGAAGTTCCTTATCACGCTTTGTGAAAGGGGGCTAGACGGAAAAAATTACGAAAAGTTGTCACGACACACTACATCTTTTATTGGCTTATTTAGAACAATGTACATCTACCCAAATGGTCTAGTGGCTGGGATACCTTGCTCTCAGACAGGGGCTCGGGTTCGAATCCCTGTATCGGAACTCTTTTTGAAGTTTTATTTTCCATGTTTTCATATTTTATATGTTATTTTTAGCTCTTCTCTCTCTTATAGAAAGCAAGCCAGATATTTTTATTTCTATTTCGCATTGAACAGTGTGGTGTCGCGACGATTATTTTTGTTGAGTGTATAGAGAAGAAATAACAATAATCCAGCAGAATCAACAACAACATATAATACTATCAAACATATGTTTCGTACTTCAGTTACCACAAGCCAATTATTAGGAAAATTGAGCCTACTGATTAAGTTTATATTACATTATATTTGTTAATAATAAAAAAAATATTATTATAACTTAAAAAAAAATAAAATTTTATTACAATTCCTTCACTAATTAATCGAAAGGAACTTCGTTCCATCCGGGTGTCCCTTGACAGCTCTCAAGTTTTTATTTTACTTATTTATATTTATTTCCCGACGTTTCGAACTCTTTACTTTACAGAGATCATTTTAACGAGTGATGAACAAAAAGATGGTAGATGTTCAAAAGCTATTTTGTGAGTGAGTGATGAGTGAGATTCGCGAAAGTCTTAGAAATAAATATGTAAACTCCTTAAACTTGTCCTCCAATTGTTAGCATATTCGTCTACTGATGACCAGATCCTTGAAACCTTTGTAACAATAGCTTTTCTAGTTACTCCACAAATAGGTCAAGCTGTTTTGGAATTTATTCTAAAAGAATACTAAAAGAAGAGATACAAAAAAAACATTAGTTAAATGTTGTACCTACGTACGGCGACAAATGCACTTCCAAAAATATTATTTTGACTTAACGTAATTATAATTAACTACCTAAATAACTTTGTTTCGCATTAAAAGTAATTTTCAAAACTTTTTCTTTACTAAATTATACATACAAACCAACCCGTTCACTTTGTCTATCTGTTAAAAAAACCGCATCAAAATCTGTAGCGGGACAGATAAGGGGACAGACGGCGGAAAGCGACTTTGTTTTAAACTATGTAATGATGGTTAATATTTTTAATTGGGCTTGCCAGAATACCTTCTTCTACTTGTACATTGTTTGTTGCAATTCCATTCGTCATCTGTAATTGTATCTGGGTTAAGTTAATATAAAACGTTATGTATGTTAAATAAATTATATGTACAAGTATCTAGACTTGCAATAATACATTGTATACATTTAATAAAACATAAAAAAATATCCTACTTTTTACTGCGTAGCTTAATATAGTTCTAGTAGATTCATGAAAATGTGTCCACAAAATATGGATGGAGAAATTTTGGACATTGAAGAACATCAGAGGCATCACAAGTTTCGATGGCCTAGCACTTCTTCTTCGAACAATCTCGAAAGTATTTCCGAAAGTTATGTGTTTTGTGGCATTATGTTTCAGCACATATTGTATTTTGAACTCGGGAATTAATCTGTCATGTGGATGCGTAACTGCCGCTGCTAAACCTGAGTTGTAAGGCGTGATAGTACAGGCATACCATCAGCTGCCAATATATCTATACGCATATCCATCAGGTAAACAACAGGTCGTACTGTTGCATTACTATGACGTCATAATCTAGAAAATGTACGCCCACAACATTATCTAGAGTATTATTATCAGCTCGATAACATGAGTGCTTGACCACAAGTTTTTAAGTACTGGGGTAAAATACGATAACCGCGTACCTACCAGTATGGGAAGGAAAGTCAGATCAATAACTGTGAAAAATTCACTCACAGATAGGCGCATGACGTGACATCTTTGTAGCTAATACTGACTATAATAAATAAATATTATTGTATATCATCACTAACATACAATACAAAATATGTTCCGTTTAGACTATTTAGGTTAAAGGGCGTGACAACTTCGAATAAATATATTTAATAAACATGTATAAATACAAGCGTATATTCTAAAGCATAATCCTCTGCCGGGCGTATTTGGGTAAAAACGGTACATCATTAATCTAAAGATAGTGACGCAAACGTGACGGACAACCCTGTTGTTCGTCTCAGAACAAAACTAACATGTGATGAGACGGGTTGAGTCAGCATTAGAATAGAACTGACAGGATGTTTGCGTAAAAAATAGAATCATTTTTATTATATCTATGTAAGAACAATAAGAACATCAATAGAAATGACGGCGTAATGGGTTCGGGGTAGAAAGCAAGACAGAAAGAAGGAGGAGAAAGGGTTTCATACCGTTAATTGGGACGATTTCGTATCAAACAGTGATTGTGACCCAAAACTAAATTGATGTATCGGATGACATACTTTAAGCTTCGCTCGGGAAACAAGTAGCATCCGTAACTCCTAAAGTTGACAATATAAATACCAAGACTGGGAAACTCTTGCAGTTAATAATTACAACACCGAATCTTATGCTATTAAAATCCATCAAGCTGTTAAAACCAACAGCTTGATGGGTATGACAAAATACACGTAACCTCATTACATAGTACAAAACAAAGTCACTTTCCGCTGTCTAAGCTTATTTATATCTTTGAAACTACGCAATGGATTTTGATGCGGTTTTTATTTAATAGATAGAGGGTGTCAACGGGGTGGTTTGTATCTATAATTCAGGCGTAATGTATTAAAGTAAAAGTGATCATTTGTGATTTAGGACTTTAATTGCAAACGTCGGTAAAACCCTAAGTGAAGAAAATAACGAACTTCAATAATATACACCTGAAGAAGGTCAACAAAAAAGTCTGCGATAGTGTATATATATATTATCTTTTAGAAAAAAAAACACAATGACCATATTTATTTCTTTACTTTTTACGCGAAACATAGGTAGTTCGTGGGGTATAAATTCGAAAAATATAGTAACTTTATAAGCATTTAAAATAGAATCCGTGTTTTTCAAAATTATGTGATAGTGTACCATCGAATCTTTCTCCTACGAATTAATAACTAATCTACACAAATATTATAATACAAATATTTTTATTTATTAAGCGTGCTTATCTCAAAAACTACTTACACGATTTGAAAACGAAGGTCTGAGTGGAGGAATATTATATAGATATTATAGAAGAAATAAACACATAATAAATAAACAATTGATAACCATAGAAAGTAAACTAATTTCGTAAAAAAAAAACAATATATCTAAATAATTAGAGATTGTGTTTGTTGACCGATGCCGGTAATATTATTAACGGTTAAAAACTTACGCTGAGGTCATTAAATTTATGCAAAAAAAATAAGAGATAAAATTACAAGAAGAATGGACATCAGAAGATGAACAGGTAGGTTGCATCTAACAGAACAGTTGACATAGCAAGTAAAAAACTCCATCTGTTTAGGCATTCGTCCTTGCGACATGTTCCTTTTGTAATTCCTGAGGCGAGGAAGGAGGTTGCATTCTCTCAATGCCGTGGCGTGCCGGCTTGCGTCTGCCAAAGTGCAGAGGCACAAACGGCCTGTGGTACGTTCAGAGGAATCAAGGGTTTATTCAAATTATGTGTAACATAATCCAGTTTAACATTTATGACATGCATTTACTCAACGTGTACATGTTCCCGCCGAAACGTTAACTTCTTTGAAATGGTAATAACGAGTTATACGTACGTAATAACGATTTTATTCGACCGCAATACATGTTTACTATGATCGTATAGTTTGTGATGAATATTTAGTGGAAATATGTAAGTGGACTTAATATATTATCGTGTTTATGTTTCACTGATAATATAAAACGTTTAATAATACTAACCTGATCGCTCGGCACAGTCGCTCATAATCCAAGTTGCATTTTAACCTCAAAAGGCAGTAGGCACATAAGCACGGTCACGATACGCGAAGGTCACGGTTATGTTATATTGCATAATATCACCAAGCCATAACACAGGTAACTATAGGGAAATAAAAAAAACAATACACGACCGAGGGTTACAGTTAATGCTGATAACATAAACACACGAATGCACAGTACGATACACGTTTATATTTCAACAAATAACTCGAGAATCCATACGAGACTCTATCAAATCGCATATTTAGACAGTCCACGTAATAAAACTAGCACCAAAGAAAACTTTATGTCATATGTTTTATGCAGTTTACGAATAAACATGTCACAGCCGTGCACTGCACTCCGTTTGACACGACGAATATGGCGGATGAATTTGAACTACGCTTGCGCGGAGTTGCGCGGGACAAGGCATGAAACAAACGGCGTTCCTGGCCGGCAGGTAGGCACAAAAAACACATGTACTGGTGCTGCCATCTATGCATACACAGACGAACTTTGTTGTTAGAAGATTTAAAAACGCCGTAAATAGTTTGACAATTGGTCAACAGATGGCATGCAAAATGAAATTGTCACTTTAGTCACAGAAATTTAAGTGATACTTTAGCTAACAGTTTTAGAAAAAAAGGCTAGTATTTTCTTCATGTTAATATGGTAATGCTCTTATATATTATATTCTCGTATTATATTTACTTCTATTTGAAATTTAAAAAAAAATATCAAATAAATTCAATCGCATTTTGGCTTAAATTCACTTGAGCTAGGGTTATTATAAGCTTTTATTTACCTTGCACTGTATGTATGTATGTATGAATGTATGTATGTATGTATGTAAGTATGTATGTTCGGTGGAATCTTGTAACTCAATTTTGAAGTAGATACCTTCAACCGATTGAGCTGAAATTTTGTATACACGTTTACTTTGGATGACAATGCATGATATAATGTATGACATTATTCTATATCCAATATGGCGGACGACCCAAGATGGCGGAATGGATATTTTTAATGCATTTCTGCAATATGGGTATCAAATGAAAGGGTTTGTTGAGTGTAACTCAAAATATAATATGACGTCATTCTAAATCCAATATGGTGGAATATCCAAGATGAAGGAATATATATTTTAAGCTTTCGTACAATATGGGTATCAAATGAAAGGGCTCATTGGGAAAACTAAAAAAATAATGTGACGTCATTCTAAATCCAATATGGCGGATAATCCAAGATAGAGGAACAGTTTTTTTTAATGCATTTCTACAATATGGGTATCAAATGAAAGGGCTTGTTAATAGTAGCTCGAAAAATAATGTGACGTCATTCTAAATCCAATATAGTGGAATAAATATTTGCGTTTCTACTATATGCGTATCAAATGGCCCTTTCATTAAAGAGTTATATGAGAACTTCAAAAACTATGTCTCGGTGGTTCAGTAAACTAGTCCGCTTCTGAATCAGGAAGTCTTGAGTGCGAATTTGGCCTCACACCAATGTCTTTCGAAATTCCTCTCGAAAGTCATGTGTGATAAATATTTTTGACTGACCACTTTGTGCTCGCTGTATGGCAACAGTGGTAGAGCCCAGCAATTCACTGTATGAATGGGCTGGCTCGATCGGTGAAATACCACAACCAGCTCACGCCGGGTTTCTTTGGGTGAGAGAGGTACCCGGAGGCCCACTCCCCTTCCCCATCCCTTCCTACTCCCATATCCTACATCCTACTCCCTTAAAGATCGTTGAGACGTAAACATAGTGGCGAGTTGAGGCTTGACAGATGCTGCCTACACCTTCGGGTAGAAAAAGGAGTCGAGCTATGTTATGTTATTAATTAATGTTATAAACAAATTAAAATGTGTGTAAATATTATATATATCACAGGGTTTTCAATATGAGCGGCTAGATGTTAGTGGCCTGCTTGTTTGGCCGGTGTCAGTCAATCTGTTGTTTACTATTCAGTCACTGATGCCAAATCACCATGTCAAGATACAGGGTTAAGCGGCGCGTCCAAATTTGTAATCAAAATGAGTTAGTGCTAACATTGAGAACCTTACGACCACTTTACGGCTGAGGCGGTAGTCCATCACAGTCGACGGCTTTCCGTTGACCTATGTTTTAATAGTTAACAGTGTTTTAATTGTGGTCAGCCACGCAATCTGCTGCATGAATGGCCCGGTTCGACCGGTGTAATGCCATGTCCTTTCAGGATACCGACGTAAATTGGACAGGATTTAATAACTTTAACATGATTACTACACTAACGGATTTTAATGGTGTTATAGGTATTATTAGAATTAAACACAGTGGATGGTGGGAACGAACTATAACTTTTATTACAACTCACTCCTATGTTACACTCAGGTCAGCAAGTATAAAGTACTGATTAAAACAACAGATGGCGTTACACATCACAAGTAGTTAAACATATTTTGTTATTAAACAACAGTCCCACATAACAAAATTAAGTTGCAAAATCAACAAATAAGTAACAAAAAAATTTGTTTACTTAGGCTCGAAACTCTTTGCTGCTGGTCAAGCATACGCGGCCTTAAGTAGAGAAAAGACTTTAGGAGGTCTCCTCATTGAAGAGTTGGACTGTTCGAAATTAACTGGCAAATGACCTTGTAACAATGATGCTTTAAATGAGATGAAGAGACTGAGAAACTTACCCATCGATAACTAAAAACTTGAAAATAATTTAAAGAAAAAGACTTTTTTAAAGAAGCTTTTATTTAAACGCTCTAAAAAGAATAAAATAATTTTCACCTTAAACATTTTAACTATCAACTTATAACCTTATTATATACAATTTATGTGATAATAAAAGCTTGTCGCTATGTTTAACCCAACCCTTCCCCCCTCCTCTTCCCATCCCAATTCCGACCCCTTCCATTTCCCATGGAAAAGGCCGGCAACGCAACTGTACCACTATATGTGTTCGGGTGTCCATATATATGTTATCAATCAAAAAAATATATTTGGTTAATGCGATCCGTCACAGTAATCATTAAATCTAAAAAAATATTTCTGATTCTGATAGCAACTGATAGGTAATTAAACATAGCGACAAGCTTTTATTATCACATAAATTGTATATAATAAGGTTATAAGTTGATAGTTAAAATGTTTAAGGTGAAAATTATTTTATTCTTTTTAGAGCGTTTAAATAAAAGCTTCTTTAAAAAAGTCTTTTTCTTTAAATTATTTTAAACTTGTTCTGCTAACTTATTTATTTAGGAGTAAATGTGATAACAAATGAGAACTATGTAATTTAAGATAGTGAGGTATGTTTATTAATTATTATTACATTCATTTTGTATAACGTTATTTTTTTCATCATTTTCTTCTAGTTCTATATCCGAGCGCCATGACAGCTAAGCAGTGGAAGATCAAGTACAAAACGCAGAGAGCCATTACATCAATCCAGAGGTTGTTGTTGTTAAAATCATACATAGTCAGTACTTCTTCTCCGGTACTTAGGCAAGGAGCTCCCAATTCATTGGAAGTACATGCTGAAAAAAAAAATGAAATTTTGATATAGGTTTGGTTTTGGTATAGGTTCTGTTTTCTTGATTAAACAATTTGTCGTCTCTATTTTTATGGGATAAAAGGCAAAAGAGCAGTCGTGTCTCCTGATGGCAAGCAACAAACGCCGCCCATGGACACGTGAACACAGATAGTGTTGTAGTTGCGTTGCCGGACCTTACAATGGAATATGGAAGGGGTCGGAACTCGGAATGGCATGAGCCATTTTATTTGGATATTCTGAGACGTCGTGGTATTTCACCGGTCGACTTGGCCCATTTGTGCCACTACCTGTGTGGTTCTACCACTGTTTAATCTAGCCTTTATGAGGAATATACTTGAGTAAAGAAATCTTCATATTTCTATTTCTTTTGTTTCTGGAGTAGCTTGTTAGTACTACCTACATTAATATGACTAAATAAGAACGTAGGACGTAACTAGAAAGTTCAAGTAATATATTTGTATTTATTTATATTAAGGAAGTCGTTCCCTTTACTTCAAAAGCCACTTCAAATAAAACACATATTTTTTCTAAGAAACACGAACACAAACAAGTTATCTAATGTGAATAGAAAAAATCCTTTGTTCTCCGACAAATCTGAATTCATAAACTCGCATTATTCAATACAGGTAGTTGGGTTGTCAGACGGTTTTTATAGGGTATACCCCAGAGTTACAAAAGAATATAGACTGCATATCTATACTATTGTTATAAAATTGGTACTTTTAATCTCAATGCTTAGATAAGGGCATTTTTCAACAGTTTTTCGATAGGTAGAAGAAGGGAGTTTCCTCTGACCTGGCATTTTGCCGACTTGCGTTGCCACTCTGTAGTTACATCACATAAACATTTCTTTTTCAATATATTGATTTCAACCAAGGATATCATGTCAACAGATCATTATCTCTCTACCTACTTTGCAAGGGAATTGGCGTGAGGTTAACTACCTATCTACATATACTTTACACACACATACATAGATAACTTCACGCCAAAAAATGCCTTGCGGGGTAGACAGAGAGAAATACGTAGACTTTATTAGAACTTACTTATGTTCTGCTCTCCATCCCATTGCAATATACTCAAAGCTTCGTTTGAGTACATCAGCCAAGAAAAATACCGTATCCATGATATTACCCACGGCATAGAACTGCAAAGGGTAACATAACACTTGGTATTGTTAAATAACGACTTCGCAATTTTATTCAAATAAAAACTAAAAATACAGTTCACAATTAGTAAATCTAATCCAATAATCGTAGTATTAGTAATCGTAATAGGTGAAGACAAGACAATAGGTTGATTAAATTAAATTACTGAATCAATTTTGGACTATTTATGTAATGATCTGTCTGTGTAGTTCCATATCCCCAAACGTTAGTTGCATATTTTGTAGACTAGGTGGCGCTGTATGGTTCAGTTCAGTTCAGAGACGTTGTCAACTAACAATGCCATTTTGCTTACACTACATATTTATAATTTATTTTTGTATTGAGAAAAATGAGAATTTGTATTTTACTAAATATATTTGATATTTTGTTAAATAGAAAATGTATCAGAAAAAAATATTTGATTCGCACGAGTTAACCCCGCAGTTTTAGTGTGGATAATGCTTTCGTGCCTATAATAAATAAATAATTAAATATGCAATTTATTCCATGCAACTTTTCAGTATCGTTTTAAGTGATGTTTTAACTTACACAAGACATTCTATTTGTACATGTATATCATGTTATATTCTGTTAGACTTATAAATACAATTTATTATAAGATTTACACCTATATCGGTTCTCATATCCTTATATTAATAAATTACTTACTTAAGTTTAACAAATACTCCAGATGTTATCATGAGAGCACAATCGAATGGCACAAGATAAGCGATGGCTAAAGGCATCGACTCAAATAGACAAGAGAAAAATGAACCTGAAAAAAATGGAACATTTAACAATCTTTAGTTGCCATAATATTAAAACACGCAAGCAAAGGAAAAAAGAGGGAGGGATATATCATTCAGGATAAGTACTAGAAAATAGCCTCAGTGGTCTGGAGGTCAAAACCCCCGCTTGGGAATCATAAAGTCTCTGGTTCAAATCCTGGCTTATACCAATGATTGATGATATTTTTGTTCGGAAGTTATATGTGACAAAAATATAATAATGAGTGGCAAAATTGTCCCCAGTGGCATTTGGGATGAGCCTACACTACCGAGTACAAAAAGGAGTAAAGTAAAAAAAAACTATATTATTGGAGCTCACCACAGGCAATTGCAACATTCAGCACCAATATCGCTAGGAAAAGCGTAAAAAAGAATGCATACGCAGACACACGCAGACCAGCTAGCCAATATACAACCAGGGTAAACAGTGTTGGTTCTAAAAGAAGACCAGGTAACTGTAAAAATAATATAAAACGTCCAGTTGTTATAATTATATCTTACAATGAAATTCGTCAACTTTTCACCTCCAAGGCTAATGATAGGAACATATACATAGATATTTTCTTTTTTTTAAAGTTTTTTATTCCATTTAAAATAAGTTAACAATAATCATAATCATCTTTATCTTCTGTATCTTTAATATAGATACTTAATCTTAGTTCAATCGTCTCGGTGGTCCAGTGGCCGAGCACTACGCTTCTGATTCAGAAGTCGTGGGTTCGAACGGGTTCACACAAATGATTTCTCGGAATTCTTTTCTGATATTATGTGTGATAAATATCGATAACTTTGTGCCCGTTGAATGGGAATAGGTTCGCCTGGTTCACCACCTATTCCATTTGGTACGCGTCCAAAATTCGGCGAGCTCAGACTTAACTGCCGCTGCCTACACCTTCGGGTAAAAAAAGGCATAATGTTATATAGATACTAAATTCACTTACTAAGGCTATCATCCTGGCAACATAATATACCGGTGCTGAATACAGTCCAGCCTTCAGTTCTCTATTCAATAACGGGAATTCTTCAGGGAACATGTGAAGCACTGAATACATAGGCATGAACGTGTTTTCTGCTATGATGATGAAGAGTGCTCCCTGGACGTCCTGTACTCCCGATTGGGTTAGCCTCACTGTGCCCATAAAACATATACCTGCCGTCACAGCTATGGCCTGGTAATTAAGAAAATTACTCAAAATCTATAAACATAACACCAAAAAACATTTTTAAACGAGGCGAAACAAAATTCGCCGGTTCAACTAGTGTAGGTAGGTACTAGTGTACCTAATTAGAATCCTTTCTGAGATCAAATAGAGGCATGATTGACGAATCGTTGGGCATTATGACTTCTAATACAGAGGCTAATTACTTTCCGGAAACTGGTTTGGTCACATTTGGAACTATAAAATAATTTCGCCGTATGGTACCCGATAAACATACATACCAATTTCTGTAATATCCTGATGAATTGTACTCTTGGATCTCTAATAACGATTTTCATGTACCTATACACCAGCCACAACAATGTTGTGAAGCAGTGTGGGGGTCGGAATTTATCGTAAGGTTCGTGGCGTGCCATATCGTTCTAGAAAAAATAAATACGTAAGTTAATTATTATTTTTAAACACTTTTTAACGTTCTAAAGGCTGGAAGTTCACGCAATTTTTAATTTTTCCTTGAGTGATTTATGGGTTTGATTTTTAATGGGATAAGAGGGCAAACGAGCAAGTGGGTCATCTGCTGGTAAGTAACTACTCACCGCGCATGAACACCGTGGTGCGTTGCCGTCCTTTAAGGGAGTAGGAAGGGGAAAGGGGAATTGGGCGTTCGGATACCACTCTGACCGAATGAAACGCGGCACGAGCCACTTCACGCCGATATTGCACGAGGCCGTGGTATTTAGGCAGTCGAGCTGGCCTATTCATGCAGTGTACTGCGTGGCTTTACCACTATTAAAATTACTAGTAATTTCAGCTATGTGGGCAGCCTTTTTCCACCACCAATTTGATTGGAATGGCAAGGAATACGCCATCATACTTTTGTTTAATAATGTTCTTCTTGCTGTTGACTATTGCTTTAAAGTTGGTGAACTACCTACAACCTTCTGCTATTTATGGTATGATGGTATTTATCCATACATTAAAAATCTAGCATCAAAGAGATAGGTGAATAGAACAAGTACTTACCGAGTCCTGACTCCCCATCAAGTGGTATTCGAAATTAATCTCCATATCCAATTCTTTCGCGTAATCGCTCACTGCGAATCTATTGCATATACTCTTGATAGCTTGACGGGAGGCTGATTCTGAACCAGGAGTCAGCGATAAAAGTTTTATAAAATAATCTGTCGGATTGTATGTGAGAGGACATTGGTAGCCGAGGCTGAAAAAAAATTACGTTAGTTTTAAGCTTCGTGGCGGATTGGTAAAACAACTCAAATGTTTATTTTATGCAGGTATTTTCCTACGTATTTATATGTATTTAAAATGTATAGGTATATGGATATTTCGATGTCTAGTTACCACATTTTTTTTATCGTATTGGAAGGCAAACAAACCCCGCCTATGAACACCTGAACACAAATAGTGTTACAGTTGCGGTGTAGGCCCTCACGATGGGATATGGAAGGAGTCGGAAGTGGAAGTGGGAGTGGATGGGGAAAGGGGGGGATTTAGAGTGGTAGAGCCAAGCAGTTTGCTGTATGAATGGGCCGGCTCGACCGGCGAAATACCACCACCTCTCAGAAAATAAAAATAAAGTGGCTCCTGCCGCGTTTCGTTGGGTGACAGAGGTATCCGGAGGCCCATCTCCCTTCCCCATCCCTTCCTATCCTACTCCTTTAAAGGTTGGCAACGCAACTGTAACACTATATGTGTTGCAGGTGTCCATGGGCGGCGTTGGTCACTTAACATCGGGTAACACGCCCTGCAATCCTATAAAAAAAAGGGGGCTGGGCCTCCGGATAACTCTCTAACTCGATATTCTGAGAGGACGTGGTATTTCAGCAGTCGAGCCCATGCAATGATCTGTGTGACTCTACCAATCTTGAAATACGAGCATTTAATTGCTTATCTTAACAAACTATAGGGCGATGTGTGTTTTGTGTCCAAAACATTATTAATACACTATTAATTTTTAAATTAACGAATAATTGTCTGTAGTGACGTAGCTCAGTCAAATAAATATAAAAAAAAATAACTATTACAAAAAGTTACGCCATACTTTTGTGAACAGGTTATTGACAAGACATTATTTTCGGTATTTAATACCAAGAAGAATGTCATGTGATGTATCAATAATGTTTAATACAATTATACCTAATATTTAATATCAAATATTATTATTGTATTATTCATTGCCGGTTTCGGAATAAGGAAAATTTGGTTTGCAATATGTTTTTAGTTTCCATTCAAAACACATAAAATATAATATGGTACTTACTTTGAATTTTTTTGCTATATTATTTATCACACGATGGTGTACAAAGAATAAATCGAAATCAAATTCACAGGGCATTAAGAAAGGGAATACAATTGAATGGGTCAGTAATTCGGGAAGTCCTATTAGGGTCAGTGAGCAAAGCTCGTTTAAATTAACTGTGGTACTGAGTAGAATAAACGAGATAAACGAATTGCTATTATTGAGGAACATGTACTACAATACTCTCCGTCTAATATACATTATACGAAAACAAAACCCAGAAACCTATTAAATGAAAAATGACTAAAATTGGCAAAATTTAATCCTGGGCCTTAGCATGTCGACCCTGAACGGCTCAAATGCGCCGCTTGAGGATATCTATAGATAGAGTATCTAAAAAAATGTGTTAAAAGCTTACTTACGTTTCGAAAAAGCTTAAAGCTTGCGTTGCCGAACCGGCAAATGCGATTCTCCCTTCAGATAGAAGCACTAGTTTATCAAATTGAGCTATCAATTCTGAATTGGGTTGATGTATTGTACATATAACTGTTTTCCCTTGCACCGCACTAGCTCGGAGTAGACACATCATTTGCTGAGCAGAAGAGGAGTCAAGGCCAGTAGTGGGCTCATCGCAAAACAGAAGTCCGGGGTCTGTTAAAAGCTGGAAAAATGGAAGGAATCCTATGACATACTATTGATTATTAGGAGGGAGGAAGTGGAAAAAATCAATTTACAATTTGAAAAAACTCCTTTTAACATATGATAATAACTAGTAATAACTCCTTAATTTATTGTGCTCAATAGAGCGGGACAGTATTTCACGTCAGGTCACCGCCTGCAACTTTACAAGGCGCAGGTCCGTCCTCACGTGGAATACTGTTCACATCTTTGGGCGGGGGCACCCCAGTACCAGCTTACTCCATTTGACCGCATCCAACGACGCGCAGTTCGGCTTGTCGACAACCAAGCTCTTACTGATCGGCTTGATCCTCTGGCGTTGCGGAGAGAGGTGGCATCTCTATGCATCCTCTACCGCATATACCACGGGGAGTGCTCTGAGGAATTGTTCGGATTAATACCGCCAGCTGACTTCCGCCACCGTTCGACGCGCCAACGCTACCACCCGCATTGGCTGAATGGTTGGCGATCGACAACAGTGCGTTTTGACAGGCACTTCTTGCCACGCACTGTTCCTTCATGGAACCCGTTGCCGGCGACGGTATTTCCGGACCGCTACGACCTAGGAACCTTCAAGAAACGAGCCTATTCTTATCTGAAAGGCCGGCAACGCTGATGTGATGCCCCTGGTATTGCAGACGCCATGGGCGGCGGTGATTGCTTTCCATCAGGTGACCCGCAAGCTCGTTTGCCCCTTCTCCCATAAAAAAAAAAAAATTCACTTGATTGTTTTAGAACTCAAATATCGTTTTCAACTCTCTCTCGTTAAATTTGATTTAGTTTACGCGGTTAATTTATTATCTTACTGAAACAATTATATTTTACCTCTGTTGCGAATGCCAGTCTCTTTCTTTCTCCACCCGATAATGTCTTCCTTCCATCCAGGCCCCCGACTAGTGTAAACCTAGCGCCATACAAAGACAGCTGTCTGAGCAAATTGTTTACCCGTCTCTTACGGGCTAAGGATGATGTCCGGCAATCCATTCGAAGTCTAGCCTACAATATAAACCGCAGGATTAATTTTTACTTTGGATTTTGGACTTTGGTCAGAGAGTTCAGCTTTTTCCATTTCACAATTATATCCTACTCCATTTATTGCTAAAAATGTTAATACATCTCATCATCTCGATCATCATCTGGTTCTGCGTTTTATTTATTTTAAATATACCACTAGTTTGCTAATAGTGATGCTTTGTTTGACTTCGGATCCCGACTACCATTCACATTAGTCCTCGTAGTCTCCTTTTCTCTATTGATTATTAAAACATATCGATCCATAATATTGATCTTATAAGCGCGGCGTTCAACTTACATTTATCTTTTATCCCACTCATTTCATTCGGCCCTAAAGACGAGACTTCTCCGGGTTTTCCAGAGACCCGGAAAATTTCGTAGCTATACGATGATAAGTTAAAGATAGATGAGATTATATCACTTGCTTAGGCTAGGCCGGCATCTATGCTTTCATAAATCTTAATACTTGCAACCTTCGAAGACTTCTATTTCTTTTCCGCCTGCACGTCAACCATCATCATTTTCCTGCCCTGTTTCCATTATTTGAGGTCGGCACAGCAGGTTTTTCCACTTCCCTATTATTCATTACTCCCACCCCACACTAACTTTTCTTAATCATGTCGCCTTTCACACAATTCATAAATTTTTCTTATTCTCCCCTACATTCAGGTTTATCCTCTGGTTTGGTGACTTTATATCCAGTGCCTCGACCAACCATTAGATATCACAATCCTTTGCACACGTGTCTGTATTTATACTTACCATTATGGTGAGGTGTTCAAGAACTGTGAGATTGTTCACAAACAAATCGTCCTGATGCATGTAGCCGCTCTCTTGGTGCATGAAGCTGCCAACTGGCATGCCATTCATGGCAATATCACCGTCGACCACGGTACCAACTGTTGACAAAAATCGTGTTCCTTAAACTACTTAAAACTAACTTTATTTCTTTCAATAAAGGAGAATGAATTCTATTTATAATAAAGGAGAATGAGTTTCCTAAAAACAGTGGTAGAGCCATGCAATTCGCTGCATGAATGGCTCGACTAGTGAAATACCACGAGCTCTCAGAATATCGACGTAACGCGTTTCGCTTGGTAAGAGAGGTATCCAGAGACCCAACCCCTTCCCATCCCACTTCCAACCCTATCCATGTCCCACTGTGAGGGCCGGCAACGCAACTGTAACACTATTTCTGTTCAGGTCCGTGGGTGACGTTTTGTTGCTCACCGTCAGGTCGTTTGCCTCCCAATATCATAAAAAGAAGATATTTGCTATACTATCTACTTGGTATGGCTTTTCGCAACATTTAGGGGCGTATTTTTATTAGTACTATGCACAGAAATAGATCAAGATAGAACGGCCGCGATGTCATATTTCCATACATTTCGAGCGTGTCACTTTTTTGAAAAACCACGCCCACAGCGTGACGTCATTTTTATTGTGAGCGGGGCGACTAGTTAGGAGACACACACATTACATTATCACACACATAGATTATTACACATCGATGTTAATATCGGCAACGTGTTAATTTTATTATTTTTATATTTTACCAACTTTATTGATTTTGTGTAACGATAATCATAGAAAGTAAAACATGTTAAATACTTTAATCCGACATATTAAAACCTAAAACATATTTTTCCAACAGTATATAAAATTTAATTATAAATATTTTACTGTCCTTGAAACTATACATATTTATTAAATATTTGCATTTTTGTAAGGGTTAGCCTCACAGTCCTGGTTAAATAACGAAACCGAACTAGTCTACATATACCTCGGTTACTGCCCGTTTGAGAAGAACGAGATGATTTTCCATCGGCGATTGGTCAAATTGGTGAAAACTTATACTGTCAAATAAACTGCTGCCAATGTAATTACGAAGCACTTTGGTTGAAATTTGTGGTGTTAGAATAAAGTAGGGACAAAGCAAGACATGAGCTGATACTCAAATTATTATTGAATTAATTTATCGAGAAGTCCTAAGACTCAACGATACATGGAGTGCCCATCTCTAACATTCGAAGACCAATCACAGCGATTAACAGACACAGCGATCAACTGGCAGGTGTATTGTGTATTTCGTTCGATTCGACGTACATTACGCGTATAATTTATACGCGCAATGTTTTTGTATACGAGCGTCGAATGCGGACAGCAATGGATATTCATCATAACGAAAAAATATACAAATTGTGACCGTAATTATTGAACATAGTAAAAGTAAAACAATAATTTATAATCTCAAAAAAATATTTTCTACTGATTTTCTGTACTTACTGATCATACGAAATATTTCCTTTTTTCATATTTGATTCACTACTTTTGTTTTTACAATTTACCACAGCATAATAAGGCATATATGTGACGTTTTATCTATTTTTTTACGTCCTGAACGCATGGCAGGAACGCTCGTTGCGTAATGAGAGCGAGTTTCGAAAAGCATGCAATATAGTGCATGGTTTTGGCACGCTTGCCACGCCTATTCGCCGTTCTATCTTGATCTATTTCTGTGGTACTATGGGACCCGGCAAACTTTGTCTTTTCCAAATAATAAAGTTTTTGTATTAACAAATAAAAACTAAGGGTTAATCAGGTATTATTTTTATTATTTTAAATTAAAAATGTATTATTTTTATCATATTGTATATCATATACCATACAATAAATATCTATCAAACAAATCAAAATAATTGATGTTGTCCTATTCTAGTCCTACCCAATTTGTACACAAATTTTCATTAGAATCGGTCAAGCGGTTGCGGCGGAGTTCAATAACGCACACTGTGACACGAGAATTTTATATATTAGATAATATATATTTAGGTATTGGAATAATTAGATATTCCACATTAACATAAATACTCTACAAACATTATGTAGGTATTATAAATAGCAGTTTGAGTGGTGTCGACAAACTGGTCATTAAAAACGGCACTTTACACATTCTCATAATAATATAATTATCTAGTTAAATATCAGAAAAATATACAATGAATTGATTTATTCATTGGACATTGGATTTCTTGGATTCATTGGACTCCTGCTATACCTGCCTATACTTCGTGGATTGAAATAAAGTAACCCGCGTTATTAGCTCTATCGAAACGTCAAACAACGTGAACGTCAAATATCTGACATTGACTGTCAAAATATCTTTAAATACAGAGTATAGTCTAAAACGAATAAAATAAACACATGCAACCTACACCACTGCACCATGCACCAATGTATGCTTTAAGTCTGTTTGAATAGGGAGGGGGAAGATGGTTAAATTTGTCCCACAGGATTTTTTGAGAGGTCGCGGTTTTTCAGCCGCATGTTGAGCTTCCCTTTTTTTAACGCGAGGGAATGCTTTATGCATACCCCTCCCCTGCTTACGGCAGGGGGTAGTGTGGGACTCCCAAAGCAGTTAACTGCAATCCGATCCTAGGGTTACCCACTAAAATCAAACCACGTGGTCTAGACCACCCCTGCCATCGCTCCCCCCCCCCCCCCCCCCCTGTTACGAGGGGGGCTCTTTGTAAAGAGCCGCGCGGCGCCCCCGACGACCCTCCCCGGCCGCACACTGAGCTCGCCGCCGCCGCCTTCGAGCGGCATCAGCTCTCTTCCGACCCCGCTCGGCGGCCTCCTTCTGGAGCATTACAGCTTCGCAGCAGGAGATCACAGGCCTCCACTCCTCCTCGTCCGCCAGCATTGCCGCGATCAACGCCGGCGGGGACAAGTCTCGCCCGATCTCGTCGACCAGGACTCTACCCTCGGCCGCCCAGGCTGGGCAGACCTCTAGCGAGTGCCGGGCCGAGTCCAGGTTGTATGCGCAATGGTGGCATCTCGCCGTCTCTTCTCTCCGTATTCGACTCAGATGCTCACCGAAGCACCGTGCCCGGTATCTGAGTCAACCTGTAGGTGACAGTGCCCCATTTACGGAGCACCCAGGCCTCGAGGTGAGGCAGGACGGCACCGACGGTGCGCTGACGCGCACAGCCCTGGAGGACCAGCGCGTCGCACCAGTCCCCCCCCGCCCCGGGTCTACTCCATACTTACTTACTAGTCTAGTTACGACGTCTGTCGATCGATCGTGCCGGGTCACTGTTTTCACTGTCCCGTACATATTACATTACAGGTATTATGTTACGAACACGGATAGTGTCAATTTGTATTACTTGACTAACCGCACACTGCCAGCTTTATTATATTTAGCCGATCGCTTTAAAAGGCGGGTTATTATTTTCTAAAGTATTTAGGTACTCTATGTGTATATTTTTGGAAAGTATCACTGTGTAAGTAAATTAGACGCTTGATAGAGAGCAGTTTTGTTTTTTTATGGATAGGGAAAAGAGCTGGCGGATCACCTCATGGAAAGTTACTAGTGCTGCCCATGGACACCGGCAACACAGATAGTATACATTCACGTTGAGGATATGGTAGGGAAAGGGATGGGAAGGTACGAGGAAGAGGGTTGGGCCACCCCAGTCATGAAGTAAACTGAGGGGCGCTATTACTGTACGTTGCCGTGGTTTATAGACGGTCATAATACCACGAAACTCCTAACAGAGACCTACCTGATCATCGCGCTTTTGAAATTCCCCATGCATAGATCGAAATTGTATATTTAACTCACCAGGAGTCCGATGCGCCAAGGCAGTCATTAGTGTAGTCTTTCCTGCGCCGCTGCAAGAAAAATATATAAATATTATCTATATTATATTTTCTAATAGATTAAAAATAACTAATCAATGTCAGCCGGACACGTCCGATAAAATATCTTTAAAATATATCGTAATTAAATACCCGATGCGGGATAACTCTGCCTCCATTTTTAAATAATTACGTCGTGAAAGTATTAAATAATCACAGCAACATGCACTATATTTACAGTCACAAATACAAATATCTGAAGTGCATGCAGGAAGTACGTATTGTAACCACAGCTACGAGAAATGGACGTTGTAACACGAGAAATGTATCGGGAATGTAGTTCAAAACTTTCCATCGCAGTTATTCTAGTTGTTTCTGACCAACTCTATTCTCATCTAAAAATCTAAAATATCTTTAATAAATTGTACAAAATTCATCCTCATTATTTTGATCAAGAAACAGCTCTTTATTCTTTTATTATGATTTATTTGAATATTACATTTAATTGGTCTCGGTGGCCCAGTGATCGAGCACACGGCTTCTGATCCAGAGGTCCGGGTTCGATTCCTGACACTGGCTCATACCAATGACTTTTCGAAATTGTTTTCGGAAGTTATGTGTGATAAATATCGATGAATGAAAACTTAGTGCCCAGTATGGCAATAGGTTCGCCACCTATTCCATTTGGGACGTAAACATAACGGCGAGACTAGGCTTAACAGTCGCTGCCGACACATTCG
Source organism: Euproctis similis (assembly GCA_905147225.2). Taxonomy (NCBI): domain Eukaryota; kingdom Metazoa; phylum Arthropoda; class Insecta; order Lepidoptera; family Erebidae; genus Euproctis; species Euproctis similis. The sequence goes on from LR990116.1 coordinate 17,727,965, forward strand.
GGTAACAAAAGGCGTGAAGTTATGTTATATATATGCATGTTATTTACCATATATTCAATCAATAGACCAGGTGAAATCAAATCTTTATTCGTTAAATACTTATATATAATAATTCTGATATATAACACTTACCTAGGCCCCATTAGAGCAGTCATGGTACCCGGTTTTGCAATACCGCTAACTGAAACAATTAAAATCATAGATATTACAAATTTCCTATAATAAATTGCTCTTCTAGTGAGAATATTTTTAATAGGCACAAGTGGGGCGAACATACTATTCGCCCATATGACAAAGAAGAAGATAGAGAGATGATTATTTAATCAGTTTTAACAGTGGTAGAGCCAAGCAGTTCGCTGCATGATTGGGCCGGCTCGACCTGTGAAATACCACGACCTCTCAGAAGATCGACGTAAAATGGCTCATGCCGCGTTTCGTTCGGTGAGAGAGGAACTCGGTGGCCCACTATATTGTGTCGCAGGTATCCATGGGCGGCGCTGGTCACTTACCATCAGGTGACATGCCTGCTCGTTTGCCCTCCTATCCCATAAAAAAAAGTTGCACAGGGTAAAAAATGAACCCGGAAAATAAGGACATACCTCCCAAGTACTGGCTCTCTTTTTGTTACTTAGCCTATTATGTATCATATAGTCATTGGCCATTATTCGAGCTTGAGACCTCTGAACCGGAAGTTCGAGTGCTTTGGACACTTATGACAGGACATGTGAGTCCGATTAGGATGATGATGATGGTGATGATGACTAAACTAGATAACTATAGCGACCTATCAGACCGATAGACTCTATGACCAAACAATGTAGGCATATAACGGTTCTGCTAATCATATGAAGCCGGGCGACATCCTAGTTTTATTGAAATGTCATCGGATTAAAATGTTAACCTAATTATACATATAGATTTACCTAATTTTACATCATAAATATCTTATATATGCAAAGCATAACATATTAAACGTGTTTATTGAATGAAAAAATACTCATGTCAGTAGGTGCCTGACTATTAAGTAGATAGGTATTACCTGCCTAAATTGATTTACACAGAAATAAATTAAAAGCAAAAACCCTTTTTAAAGAAGCTTTTATTTAAGCGCTCTAAAAATAAGAAAATAATATTTCCTTAACAATTTCAAGTATCAAATTAGAGCCTCAGTATGTACAATTTATATAATAATAAAAGCTTGTCGCGCGAGTTGTAAATAAACTGTACTAATTTTATAATGTCAAATCAAATCAAAATAGCTTTATTTTCATGGGTCTTCACACACAGTTAAATATAGTCCGTAAATACAGATATTTAACTTATAATTATATTTAAAGCATAACATATTAAAACACAAGTGCTTGAGAAAATTGCCTCCTTGGAACAAAAACGCACGGACGATTCTGAGTGTAAGGTTGTCATGAGAAGAAATGGGCAAAACACTTATGTAAATTAATCCTACTACTATATTATCTATTGCAATTTAATTACCTACTGATAGGGAGTCAAACCTCGCGACAAGCTTTTATTATTATATAAATTGTACATACTGAGGCTCTAATTTGATACTTGAAATTGTTAAGGAAATATTATTTTCTTATTTTTAGAGCGCTTAAATAAAAGCTTCTTTAAAAAGGGTTTTTGCTTTTAATTTATTTTTTTATTTTTAGTTATAGCTGGCTAGGTTAGTGTCATTTCATTCAACGCATCATTATTGCAAGTTTGTTTACCGCTTAGTTTCAAACAGTCCAGCTCTTCAATAAGGAGATCATCTAATTCAATTTCAGCTTGGAGTTTTCTTTTCCATTTAATCGCAATGATGTCTTATAATTCATAGCCATATTGTAGAAATGCATCAAAAATATGTATGCCATCATCTTGGTAGGTCCACCGTATTGTGTTTAGAATGACGTCACATTATTTTTCGAGTAATTCTCAACAAGCCCTTTCATTTGATACCCATATTGTAGAGATGCAAATATGGTGGAATATCCGCCATATTGGATTTAGAATGACGTCATAGTATTTTTTTAGTTAATTTCAACAAGTCCTTTCATTTGATACCTATATTGTTGAAATGCAAATATTTTTCCCGCCATATTGGATTTGGAATGACGTAATTTTTTTTTTCAAGTTACTATTAACAAGCCCTTTCATTTGATACCCATATTGTAGAAATGCATTAAAAAACTGTTCCTCTATCTTGGATGATCCGCCATATTGGATTTAGAATGACGTCACAATAACTTTTAAGGTACTCTCAATGAGCCCTTTCATTTGCTACCCATATTGTACAGAAGCTTAAAATATGTTTTTCTCCATCTTGGATATTCCACCATATTGGATTTAGAATGACGTCATATTATTTTTTGAGTTACACTCAATGAGCCCTTTCATTTGATACCCATATTGCAGAAATGCATTCAAAATATCCATTTATCCATCTTGGGTGGTCCGCCATATTGTATATAGAATAATGTCACACATCATATCATGCATTGTCATCCAAAGTAAACGTGTATACAAAATTTCAGCTCAATCGGTTGAAGATATCTACTTCAAAATTGAGTTGCAAGATTCCACCGAACATACATACTTACATACATACATACATACATTCATATATACATACATACAGTGCAAGTTAAATAAAAGCTTTTAAAAAAGATATTAATCTTATACACAAGTATTATACGTACGTTTTGTAGACACTCAGAACCAAAATTGTTAAAAATATGGAAAGCCAAAGTGTCTGCCTATCCCTAAGTAATTCCTATCCAGTATGTTGTTAACCAGTTACCGAGTTTAATTAATTCAAAAAAAAACAAAATACGTGTTCTATATTATTTAAATTTATTGAATTAAAGGCATAATATGTGGAATAAAAAAAAGATAAAAAGTGAAGTGTGCCGTATTCTAATCAACTGTCAGATATATTAATACATTATCTGTCACTAAAACAGGTTAAAAATCATATAATTATAATTTTAAATCAATAATAAAACTCATTGAAATTATTCACGTGTCTCAAACGATATTTCAATGGAAATATTATCAAATTTATCTTCATTATTATACATTTATTATTTTGTTAATATATTATGTAGATATAATAATATCCAGACATATAGTAAAGTCCCGGGAAACGGTCAATCGGCAGTTTCTGCGCCACAATAACTAATTCTAAATATATGTTTAATATAAATCTCATATTTATTTACAATAAAAAGAAGAAATAAATTAATTACATTATTTTACATTTTTTTTTATACAATTAAAAAACTACCTGAAATCAAATTTCTCCGCAAATATAAATCTTAAAACGCTTTTTACCCGAAGGTGCAATAGTGTAACCCAAATAGAACCATACACGCCATACACTGGGAGCCAAGTTGTCAGTCATCGATATTTATGGGTCAAAGGTAGCTTCCGAAAAGCATTGGAACTGGTGTCAAAGTAGCTTTATTTTCATAGGTCTTCACAGACACTTAAAAACAGTCAATGTACAAAAGTATCAAAAATTAATATAATATTTAAAATTTTTAAACACGAGCGCTCGAGGAAAGTGCCTCCGTGGAACAAGAAAACACGGACGCAATCGCCACGAGCGGCCCGATTCCGAGTGTAGAGAAGAATCGGGCAAGAAACTCGTGTGCCAAATACTCTTTTGAAAACCATTTAAAATTGATACAATAGTATTAATATCGCTACTGAAAACATAGCAGTAGGCTCGTGCATAAAAATCCAATACACTTTCGCAGCTAAGCTGATCAAACTAATGGCTCTGTAACTTGCGCTTTGCATATGTGATCCCTTACCTTGATACAAGGGCACGATGACAGAGCGTCTCCAGTCCATGGGAACCTTACCCAACCTCCAGCATAGATTGCTCAAGGTCAGGAACGCGTCCTGGTCACAGGATTCACGCCTTTCATACTTCGTATCGACCATTCAATCTCTTCCATAATAATGTGCTCGTCAGATGCTGGCGAAGCGGCGTCGGTCATGGATTCACTCGTACATTTCCCCAAAGTACTTACTCCACCGACCCAATACATCGTTTGGGTTTGCAATTATTTCCATTCTAGATGTTTATGAGCCCAGAGACTTTCTGACTTCTCTCCAGAAGAGCTTGTTATTCGTCTCGAAATTCTCCGTCAACCCACTTCTCATTCGCAACTAATCTTTCACGCTTCTCTTTCACTGAGGCTTTGGTAACATTCCTGCAGCGGCGATAGTTCTCATACTTATTCTCTGGCGTTAGACTATCATTCCCATTCAAACTTGAGACAATCCAATCCAAGCTTTTTCCTTTTTTCGATGCTGGATTTAACATCCGCGTGCCAGTAGGCATCACCTCTCAGAATCTTAGAAATATCTAAACAAAGAAATAAATTTGTCTAGTTTGCATAACAGGACAAACAACAGCAAAGCGTGCCAATGTCGACCACGCAATATATTATTCAGAAAAAAATAATTAACAATATACATCTATACCTACCTACTATTTTATAATATATTTTACCTATTTTACATTCTAATTTTTTTAATAATAAATTTATAATGTATAAAATATGTACATAATGAATTTTTTTTTTTTTTGATATTATTATATTTGCCACGCGCCACAATTTGCCACGTGCTGATTTTTAAGATCGTAGTATGATCAGAATTTAATTAACTTCTAATAGTTTATTTGAAAAATAGGCATATTATATATAAAACTAGCTGACCCAGCAAACGTTGTCTTGCCGAAAAATAAAATTTAAAAAATAGGGGTTGATCGTAGGGGGTTGAAAATTTAGGGTTGCATGTATTTTTGTATCCCGTTTTATAAAAAAAATAAGAAACAGAAATATGTCGAAAAATTAAAAAAAAAATTGAGGGGTGGGCTACCCTTGTGATTTAGGGGGACGAAAAATAGATGTTGTCCTATTCTCAGGACCTACCCGACACGCACGTAAAATTTCATGAGAATCGGTCAAGCCGTTTCGGAGGAGTTCAATTACGCACATCTAGACTCGAGAATTTTATATATTAGATTAAATATGTAATTATTGTATTTGACAATAGAACTCTAGTTTCGGTCAAACTTACGCTATCTATCTTAAATTTACGGTCGAATGTCGACCACCGGGGCCCAACAGTATTTAAATTTTCTTAAAACGGTCTGTTTATGGCTTGAAGCACCGCTCTAAACAATAGTCCCACAACATCTCTTTCAGATCTGATGTGCAGGTTCCGGGCCTGATGAGGCAACTATCAGATTTGTCTTGAGTTGGACCATCATATGTATTATGCCTCAGTGGAATAATCCGGATGTCATATGTACTAACCTACTATCGACGACTAAGTTGGACTGTAAGGTATAACAGTAAGGATGACATGTTGTGCCGACCACACTTAACACTTAACACCCGTTTAAGTAGGGTCGGCACTTAAGGCGTTTAAGGGTTGGAAAATGGTGGAATATGAAGTTAAGCGAATGTAAAAGAAATTGAAGTCTTAAAATATTTTTATTATTAAAAGAATGCAACGGTTTCTTGCTGTTTCAATGTTTATAATGAACTAACTTGATGGCTTCCAGGCGAACATAATTATGGGTCATAAAGTTAAATGTTTAGTTTTTACGTAACCATTCATTTTAATTTTTTCACTATAGTATTTTTATTTATTGAATTTTTATTGTATACCTAAATGTTATTAATTCATATTGATTCCTAATAGGCATGATGACAGCAAGTAAATTTTATTGAAATAATTTGTATAGATAATATACATAAGTAGTTTAATAGAAAACATTGATTCTTTTTTAATTTTAAAGCGAGATTATTTTTTTATTGATAAAATAAAATCATTAAATACGGCAATCCGCCATGTAATATTGAACGCCAATCAGAGCGCGAGACGTAACGTTAGAGTAGTTGTCAAATTGTTTATTCGTAATTCAATAGATAACTACGACTCTCGCTTAATTTTACCACTAAAAACGCCTTTTTAGTTTTGTTTGCGACTTAAATTTGTTTTGTGTAAATCTATTTGATACACTCAGTCATGGAACAAGGATTTCTAAAGGCTTCCAGCGCAAATTCACCGAGGATCGACGTACTAATGCTATGAGAGTTTCTGCGATCAAACAATAACTTTTGTTCAGCAGAATTTAGAAATGTTAAAGCTTCCCAGTAAGTACCTTCTATTAGACAGTTCATTACCTAGTTATTTAAATAATTAAAAATAAGACCATAGCTGTTGTACCTATTTCAGTTTAAGCTCCAATGTTACATTTTGAGGTTATGTTTATGTTACATATTTCTTTCTGTAACTAAGTAATTGCTTTGTTTATTTCAGATCTGCCAGGGCGTCTTATAGTGATGATGTTGTATCCTATGTCCAGCTCAAACGTGAAGGAAACGTGTGCACAGTAAAAGCAAAATTCTGCCCAGAACATAAAGTAACATGGAAAGTTGTATGGAGTGTCTTTGGTAGTCGACGAGCAGGAAGAAACAGCGAAGTCAGTAGAGTGTCATGATTGTGTGGCTTCTCAAGGAGGTAGAAAACATGCCATGGCATTCTTAATGTGGGTTCATCGCAGGAGTGAGGAACCATCTTGTACATCCATAGCATGCTACTGGAAAAAATCCAAGCTTTCCCGGGTTGGGAGTACCCTTAAATACACAACTGCTAAGGAGTTGACTAAGGACAGCCCTAGCTTACCGTCAAATACTGAAGTATTTGTAGAATTTTTAGTGGAAGGGAAGAGAAGAAGGCTTAACAAGTGTGAACTTATGAAATACCAAAATGATTATGTTTTGGACAGACTACAAAGTCTTTCGATGGACAACTTGGTGCTAAAATATAATGAAAGATCTTGTGATACATTTTTAGGAAAAGTGATTTGAAATAAAGCTGAGTAGAGGGTGTTATTCCTTTCAAATCACGTCTTGCATGTTTAAGCCACTTATTTCGCATTGTCTTGTCGAAAGGAACGAAAATGAATAGCTTCTCGGGAGTTTTTATGGACGTATTAGGACACAGTGGGATAGCACTTTAGAATTCATGTTTCTATCTGCGAAATTCGAAATTAAAAAGAGCGTCTCAATGTTTACAACTGTTGAGTGAACCTTGTACTCTAACGTGACGTCACAAGCGACGCCATGACACTTTGAAGCGTTTTGGTACAAATTTAAAATTTATGAATTAAAAACAAATTTTTGAATAGTAAACCTACATTTTCAGCAGAAATATTATGTTTTTCTAATTAATATATATTTTTGAACATTATTTATCAGTTTTTCAAAATTTGTCATCATACCTATTGTGGACATTAATATTTAAGAAAAAAATATATGAATACTTGTTGTTTTTTTCATAAACTAATAATTCAAGTTTTTATAGAAGTTACGACACTTGAATACATAAATTAAAATCAGATTAAATAATAAAAATTAAATTATGTAGTTTGTTTTTATATTCAATTTTAAATGTGTGTGTGCGTGTGTGTGTGTGTGTGTGTGTGTGTGTGTGTGTGTGTGTGTGTGTGTGTGTGTGGTGCGCGCGTGTGTGCGTGCGTGTGTGCGTGCGTGTGTGTGTGTGTGTGTGTGTGTGTGTGTGTGCGTGTGCGTGTGCGTGTGCGTGTGCGTGTGCGTGTGTGTGTGTGTGTGTGTGTGTGTGTGTGTGTGTGTGTGTGTGTGCGTGTGCGTGTGTGTGTGTGTGTGTGTGTGTGTGTGTGTGTGTGTGTGTGTGTGTGTGTGTGTGTATATATGGGTGTGTATTTGTGTGTGTGTGTGTGTGTGTCGTGTGTGTGTGTCGTGTGTGTGTGTGTAATGTGTGATATAAGTTTTTGGCGTCGTAGTTTGACAGCCCACGTCTAGTTTTTGATAGATCAAGTGGCCATGACCATGAAACCACGTATTTAAAAAAAAATACGCTTTTTCACATTATAATTTACGCACTTTGGAATAACAATTTTGTTTTTAATTTTTTATTACAATCGATGACAGACGAGCCGTCGGCCTTGATAAGTGTATTTGAAAAGTAGTCATGTAACGGAAATGGACTTGCCTAACGCCTTGTGTTATAAAAGAACAGTTTAGATGAATGAAAAGAAGAGTGGTTTTACGATTTATGTAGATTGTATTTTATGGCTTCCATTTTGCCAATGTGTCTTTTTTTTATTTCAGGCGACAAGTTTTTTCACTGAAACTTATTAGACAACTAAATGGTCTTCGCGGCTATGTCAAGAGCTTGTTACACCCGTACCACGCGTTTGTAAAACTACCGACTGCAAAATCAAGGATGCCGGGTTCGATCCCCATCGGAGTACAAATAATTATTAGAGGCATGAATGTTTGTATGGCGTCTGGGTGCTTTTTTATGTATTTACTAAAAAAAGGTTTATCCGTTATCCACAGCACAAGCATTTAAACTCTTAGTTTGGAATAATAAGCCATATTATTAATTTCTCGCTTACTTCATTACGGTTCCCGATGGAGTGGTCCAGAGCTTACGTGCGTCCTCTTAATAAAATCCCTAACCCAACTCTTCCTAGTCACTATCGCCCAATTTCTGTACTCCCTTTCCTCTCCAAAGTGCTCGAAACATGTGTCTTTAAACAACTGTCCGAGTTCACTCATAAAAATAATATACTAAGCACATTTCAATCCGGATTTAGACCTGGACATGGCACGACCACCGCCCTCATAAAAGTGACTGGCTATATTAGGGCTGGAATTGAGCTATCCTCTCCCAAATCAAGATCTCCTCTGAAGCACTGGAATGGTTCTCTTCGTATCTTCGTGGATGCCAGAAATCAGTTTCTATCAATGATAATACATCGAATTGGTGTGCTGTTGACTCTGGTGTTCCACAAGGCAGCATTATCTCTCCTTTACTGTTCTCTATCTTCATTAACTTCATAACCACACAACTTCAGTGTTCGTATCATCTGTATGCCGATGACTTGCAACTTTATGCCCAAGCTAGGGTAGATGACCTGCACACTGCCGTAGATTTCATTAATAAGGACTTAGAAGCCATCAAAATTTGGTCGCATAAATTCGGTGTGCAGGTCAACCCTCAAGAATGTCAGGCTATTATAATCGGCAGCCATCACAATATAAATAAAACGGATCACAACAAGCTTCCTTCGCTCATTTATAATGGTAACGTGATACCATATAGCGATACAGTGAAAGACCTCGGTATCCATTTAGATAATAAACTGGACTGGGACGTACAAGTGAGGGAGGTAAGTAGCCGAATAACAAGAACACTACGGACGCTTTACCGTCTCAGGAAATTCCTGCCAACCAAAACGAAAGCGATGTTTGTGCAGACTTTGGTTTTCCCTGTAGACGACTATGGAGATGTATGCTATTTGGACCTGAATGCAGGCCTCCTTGATAAATACGACCGACTTCTAAATAACTGCATTCGGTTCATATTTAATCTTCGAAAGTATGATCATGTCTCTACTTATCGTTCCCAACTCAAATGGTTCCCTATTCGTCATCGCCGAAGTTTGCGCACTCTTACCACACTCTATTCTATTCTTCATCTATCGTCTGCCCCAGTATACTTGTCTTCTTGCTTCAAGTTCTTATTTATGAATCACTCTCGAAATCTTCGCTCTGTGGATAATCCAATCCTTTTTTGCCCCTCTCACACATCTAACTGTGTAAAATCTTCCTTCCCAGTACGCTCGGTTCAACTTTGGAACACACTGAACAAGGAAATCAGGTTGGCAAAGACTCGGTTCACTTTTAAACGCAGGGTCCGGGAGCATCTGCTTAAGAAAATTGCAGAACAAAACCATGCTTAAAACTCTTCAACATATATCATTACATAAGTGTATTATATGTTTATGTATGTACTAGCTGACCCCGCAAACGTTGTCTTGCCAAAAAATAAAATTTAAAAAATAAGGGTTGATCGTTGAAATTTTAGGGTTGTATGTATTTTTGTATCCCGTTTTATAAAAAAAAATAAGAAATAGAAAAATGTCGAAAAATTAAAAAAAAAATTGAGGGGTGGGCTACCCTTGTGATTTAGGGGGATGAAAAATAGATGTTGTCCTATTCTCAGACCTACCCGATATGCACACAAAATTTCATGAGAATCGGTCGAGCCGTTTCGGAGGAGTTCAATTACGCACATCTAGACTCGAGAATTTTATATATTAGAGCTAACTATATTTGCTATGATGCTATGATGTATGTATATTAGTATGATATAATATGTATAGTGTGTTTCCACTCTCTCTTATAGGTATTATCCTATTAAAGATTATATTAGGCACTTATTAATATTATTTTTTTTGGCCATATGCCTACCACAGATGTCTCTGCACTACCCAAGGTTGACTGGTAGAGAATGCTTTTAGCATTAAGTACGCCTTTATACTAAAATTGTATACGAAGTTAAATAAATAAATAAAAATAAAATAAATAAAGGGCGCTGTGTGTATGTGTGTGTGTCGAAGATATTATAGATATAATTTTTGCCTTCAAGTTTGTGCAATAATTGGTGACAATGTCAAGGTGTTAAGTTTAAATTATTAGCAGTTAATTTTTATAATAGTAATTCAATAAAATCTAGTTGTTTAACATAGCATCTATAGAGTGGCTTGGCTGGAAGATTGATTAGAAATAAATCATTTCAATATTTTTTTTATACTCAACGTTTGTAAAATTTTGTGAACAGGATGTGTGATTAATGGCGTCCAGTTTTTTAAACTGATTAGTAAATTTTTCCAGTTAATACTTATTTACATCGATTCGAAGGTGTAGGCAGCGGCTGTTAAGCCTCGTCTCGCCGTTATGTTTACGTCCCAAATGGAATAGGTGGCGAACCTATTGCCATACCGGGCACAAAGTTTTCAGTCATCGATATTTATCACACATAACTTCCGAAAACAATTTCGAAACGTCATTGGTGTGAGCCAGTGTCAGGAATCGAACCCGGAACTCTGGATCAGAAGCCGTGTGCTCGACCACTGGGCCGCCGAGTCTATAAAATGTGTTGATTTATTATGTGTATATGCAATAAATTTATGCAATATTAAGTCAGGTGGTCGTTAGGAAGAGCACCCCACTTCTGAATCAGAAAGTATTCAGGTTACAATCCTGGCAAAAACCAATGACTTTTCAGAACTCTTTTCGGAAGTTATGTGTGATAAATTTGACTAACAAAGTTCTCTGCTGTTGGCTTTCGTTTCCTCCACCTATTTTGGAAAAGTTCGGGGAACCATTTGGGAAAGTTCGAGGCAAATAGAGGAGTAACAGACGCTGCTTACATCTACGGGTAGAAAAAATACTACGGGTGGAAATATAAAAAAATAACACCTTAATCACACTATTTAACTAAGTGTTAAAAACTCGCACAGTTTGAAACTAATATTTATTTCGCAATATGTTAATAAATATGTAATATTTGAAACCGATATTTTGATTGTTACATTTAGGCCTTGTATTAATATAAAACGTGGATAACAAATGTAAGAGGTAGTACTACTCTATACAGGCTGTCGAAAATGTCAAGAACAGGTAATAATACAAAAAAAATACTATTGAAATATTAAATAACACGCATGCTAATGATGATATATAGGTACATACATACATAGTGATACTGTCACCTACAGGTTGCCTCAGAAACTCACCGGGCACGAGTGCTTCGGTGAGTATCTGAGTCGAATAAAACGTGAAGAGACGGCGAGATGCCACCATTGCACATCCGACCTGGACTCGGCCCAGCACACGCTGGAGGTCTGCCCGGCCTGTGCGGCCGAGCGCCGAGTCTTGGTCGACGGGATCGGGCGAGACTTGTCCCCGCTGGCGTTGATCGCGGCTATGCTGGCGGGAGAGGAGGAGTGGAGGGTCGTGGTCTTCTTCTGCGAAGCAGTCATGCTCCAGAACGAGGCCGCCGAGCCGGATCGGGAGAGAACCGATCCCGCTCGAGCGGCGGCGGCGAGCTCAGTGATCGCCGCCGCTGACGGGCCACGAAGGATGACCCCCCCCGGAGCGGCCGGGGAGGGTCGTCGGGGCCACCACCGGCCGCGCGCTTATTTACCAGCGCGCGGTCGGTGCCGTCCCGCCCAGGGGAGCCTCACCGAGGCTCCTCGAGGATGAGCACCCCCTCGTGACAGAGGGGGGGGGGGGGGGGGGGGGGCGGGGTGGACCAGAGGGCTGAAGCACTATCCTGGGCCACCCCAACGCCGGAGGAAGGCCGCCGCGAGGTTTTAGTGGGTAACCCTAGGATCGGATTGCAGGTTACTGTTTTGGGAGTACCACACTACCCCCTGCCGTCGCCACGTGGGGGGTGTGCATAAAGCATTTCTTCGCGTAAAAAAAAAAGGTACATAGTGTTAAGTGCAAGTGCGGCGGGGTTTATTTTTAACCGAAATTTTTTTAAGACATCATACATTATAATTCTACTTGATTTTTTTATCGTCGTGGTATTTCATCGGTCGAGCAGGTCCATTCATGCAGCGAATTGCAAGACTACCACCGTTGAACGTATCGGTCCATTCTAATGACAATGATTTTAAGCAACTTCGAAAAAGGAGAAGCTTCTGTTCTTCATGGTTACGTATTTTTCGTATCCATATTTATTCAAATTTATTAAAATTCATGAAGTTTTATTTGCTTCTAAGGTATTTCATTTAAATAATATCAATACCATTATATTCATTTATAATGTCCTAACCTAACGATAGCCAATAAATTACCGGAAACAAAATTCACTAAACATATGTATTGGTAGCTAAAGCAATAGAAATAAGAATAGTTATTGAAATTTCAAACTTCGGTAGCTTTTAAAACAAGAACCTATCGAGCCATTTAAATTTAAAATCTACCCGCAAATATATATATATATATATATATATATATATATACATATAAGTATATAGGTACATACTAAAAAAAAAATAAGCCTTCATCTTTCGTAGCATGCTAAAATCATTCTTTGTTTTTTATTTATTTTTTGGTCTCGGTGGCCTAGTGGTCGAGCACACGGCTTCTGATCTAGAGGTCCGGGTTCGAATCCTGACACTGGCTCACACCAATGACTTTTCAAAATTGTTTTCGGAAGTTAGGGAACGTACCCATACTACGTGACCCGTTTAGGGGGGGGAGCGGAGTCTTTAAAATACAACGGTCAGTCACAGGAGCGGGGGGGTGGCTCAGGTTTTTGTCACGTAGTCGATTTTAATAAGAGAAATCTCGTATTTTTTCGACCTAGATGAATATTAATGTGATTAAACAGAAAATAATTGTTGTGTTCGTAAATCAAGTTACTGTAAGTTACATACTGTACAGCAATATGTTTTCACAATTAATGTTGTTCTTTTTCATAATACATAATTCACTAGTAATTTAAGTATGCATGCAGTCTTATGCAATAAAGACGAATATGAGCCAATTTTTTTTTCCGATTTTTGCCTGTGAAATGATTAAAAATCATAATTATGAATTACTACGTGAAAACTAAAGGGGGAGGGGGGGGGGGGGGGGGGTCTTGGCATATACTACGTAGTGGTCACCGATGGGAGGGAGGGGTCGAAAAATCTTAAAAAATAGGTCACGTAGTATGGGTTTGTTCCCTTATGTGTGATAAATATCGATGGCTTGAAAACTTTGTGCCCGGTATGGCAATAGGTTCGAAACCTATTCCATTTGGGACGTAAACATAACGGCGAGACTAGGCGTAACAGCCGCTGCCTACACCTTCGAGTAACAAAAGGCGTGAAGCTATTATGTTTTTTGCACCACCAACAAAGGATATACACACAGAATCTGTTAACAAGTATAACAGTAAGGTAACAAGCGTATTCCCTAAATTATATAAGGTCACATCATGCACAATATTTAATAAACATTGACGGGTAATTAATAATCATATATAATAAACACGTTAAGACTAATTAATAATTATTATAAACACGAAAGTGAGTTTGTGTACTACATTTTCACACAAAAACTACTAAGCCGATTATCATGAAACCTTGTACACATACTTTTGGAGGTATCATAAGTAACATAGGACACTTTATTCTATTTATTTTCTACCAAAAAAAATGGAAAAAAAATCTCACAATCTGGCTATTTTAAGCGCATTTCTTATCACTGTTATAACAAAACATATTCTGCTCATTCATTAATTGTTGTGTGGAACGAAGTTCTCTGGATCAGCTAGTAATTAATAATTTTCAAATCGAATATGTACGAACATATATATCTACACCCTGTATAATGTGATGTACCAATACAACTAAATAAAGTATCACAACTGTTTCTATGAAATTAATCTGCCTCGTAGATAAATATTCGTGAGAGAAATACCGACAAAGGAAATGCCTTACTAATAACCACATAGTCCAAGAGCTAATGACGTATGTTCGTATTTATACAGTTTTGCTTCATATTTTTTTTTAGTTTGTTCATTGGCGGTATAGACGAAATTTCAATTCAATAAAGTTCTGATAAAGTTTTTGGGATATTGGTCTTAAGATGGAGAAGATTTTTTTATTGCGAAAATTTGTCATGATTATTATTATATCCATCCGCCAAACAATACATAGTGAATAATAATTCACTATGTATTGTTTTAGCAATTTCAAAGCGTAAAGTTATTTACGAGTAAGTTACTTTGAACTGAAAAAATGGTAATTTTCCACGCCGAAATCTATCTTACTATGTCTTGTTTGCCGATATCTATTTTTTAATCCAGATTAAAGTAGGACAATCTAATAATGTGAGTTTAATTAGCGGTTGACTGAATCATCAAATTGTCCCATTTCATTTCTTATGTGTCTTCTTTTATCTCAGAAGTATGTGTGGATCCACCCTTGCGGATCGAATGAAAAATAGCGTAATAAGGGAGAAATGGAAGTTGAAGGATGATGTGGTAACAAAGGTGGAGAGAAATATGTTACGGTGGTTTGGTCATGTTGCAAGAATGGATGAAAGCCGACTGACTAAAAGAGTATACGAAGCGAATGTGACTGGCAGGGTCGGGAACGGGAGACCAAGACGGAGCTACCACGACCAAATAAATGGTCTGTTTATAAAAGGCAAAATGCGTAGCACCCGAAACCGACGTGAATGCATGACGAGGTGAATGACTGTGAATGTGGCGAAAGATGTGTGTCAGGATCGTAGCTAGTGGAAAGCCAAAGTCTCTGCCTACCCGTGGGATACAGGCGTGAGCTTATGTATGTATATTTAACTCAGAAATTCATTCATCAATTAGCGATTTTTTATAGTATAACGGGACAAACGAGCGAGTGAGTCACCTGATGGTAAGCGACTATCGTGGCTCATGGACACCTGCAACACAGATAGCATTGCAGTGGTGTGTTGCCAGCCATTAAGCTGGGACAAAAAGGAATTAGTAAGTGGGTAGGTTAGCAACTACTCACCGCCCATGAACACCGTTGTGTGTTCCCGTCCTTTAAGGGAATAGTAGGGTAAAGGAACTCACCAAACGAAACACGGCATGAACCAATTTGCGTCGACATTCTGAGAGGTCTTGGTATTTCAGCGGTCGAGTAGGACTATTCATGTAGCAAGTTGCGTTGCTCTGCTACTGATAAAGGGCTTATGTTGTGTAACTTTTGTCATGTAAGTTTACACTGTTATCTCTGCTACTTGCAAATGGAAGCTGCAAGCCATCCAAAATGTTGTGATAAAACTATAGTTTATATAACTATGAATGAATGAATGAATTCTAAAGCGTTTATTCAACTCATTATATATGAGTTGAATAAACGCTTTAGAATTCATTATAGCTCTTTAATGATTATTAATGTTTTCGCAAAAACTTAAATGAGCAAAAAATTAATCAACATATTGTTTTTATTTTTTCATAAATAAAAAATAAGCGATATGCCATATGTCAGATTACCGAACAGCATTACCCAACCGATTAAGATCTGAGAACACAACCATTGTTTACCGAAACAGATCATTAAAAGTAATCAGATGTTTAAAGTCGTCACTGTTCATTATCATCATCATTAGCATTTTGAGGTTCACTGCTGGACAGGCCTCCCCCATAAAGCTCCACAATTGCCGGTCCATGGGGGGTTTTTGCCATAATCGCCACGCTTGGCAGGCGGGTTGGCGATCGCAGTAGGCTGTATTTTGTTGAGAGAGAATGCTGCTGCCCATTCTTCCAGCCTTTTCCCGTAGTCGCCTTTTACGACACCCACGGGAAGAGATGGAGTGGCGGTATTCCAAGCCGGCGCCACACAGCAAGTCACTGTTCACCATAAATAAAATGCGGACCGTTATCCAATCAGTATTTTTTGGATGAATAGATAGTAAAAGAATGACCAGTATACATAATGCTACTTAATAAAACCGCCAGTATATAAAGTCTGCAAATTGTCTACATTTGCTTTCATCCGAGAGACAACCAAAATTGTTGCCATAGTAATATTATAATGCAATTTGTAAGCGTAAATGTTTCATTCTGATAATGCTTGATGTCATGGCAATTTGAGATGCAATTTTACTACGCGCGATTCGTGGTATTTTTGCTGATAATATTAATGATATTAATGATGTAAGTCCGTTGACTTTTTTTGACGTTTCAAAGAAGCTTTATTTTCATCGGTATTTACTGACACTAAAAAATAGTCAATGTATAACATTTAACTTATAACTTAAAAGGAAATCCTTAAACAGGAGCGCTCGAAGAAAATGCCTCCATGGAACAAGACAACACAGACGGACGCAATCGCCACGAGAGGCCGATTCCGAGGGTAAGGGCTATCATGACAAGAAATGGGCAAACTCGTGCCAAATACTCTTTTCAAACCATTAAAAATAAATAACAATAGGTTATATCATTATCACTACTGAAAACAAAGCAATAGGCTTGTGAATAAAAGATGTAGGAGCCAGAATACCCGACCATCACAGTTAAGACACACCCAAATTAAAATCAAGGTCCTAGAAATTCTATGCGACAATACTAGTCGAGCACAACTGACGCGATATTTTTTAACTAGAGTGCTAACGTAGTGCAACAAATGTGGACAATAAAAACATTGAAAACAATATCAAGGCAAGTTTATAATTCTAAAACTATAGATAAACGCCATGGTACTCTCAATTTTATTATACAGCGTGTCCCACATTGGGTATATCAAGCCGCGATGGGTGGATACAGGATGGAATTGCCTATCGGATGGCTATATTTAAAATGTGATAAGTCGAAATTTTAGATCTGAAAAAAAAAAAAAAATTCCTACTGAGTCCGCAAATAATAATATTTGACATGGTCACCCTACTATAAAGACTTTCATTGATATCGCATACACACATACACAAGAAATCGTAACATATGGTACAATTTCTTGTGTACCTACAACACGGATATAAAAATTTAGACCTTATTCTGTAGTAGTAGAGCCGATATTGCTAAGTTATGGTGAGATATAAAATAAAAATTTTGTATTTCATTCTGATTAAATAAAATTCATTCATAGTTTAATACATATCTAACCAGATTTTTCGTTTAAGATTTATGGTGAACACTTACCATTTCTCAGTGTGACTACAAAAAAGGTTCCATGTGCTGTCCTCCTCTCGTAACACATAGGTTTACACGCCGCGATACAGATTCTGTGGCGCGGCTCAGATACTCCGGTGTTAGAGTACCACAAGCTTCCACAATTTTTTGACGCATATCATTCACAGTTTCACACTGCGTAGCATACACCACACTTTTCAAATATCCCCACAAAAAAAAGTCCATTGGCGTTAAATCGGGCGACCGTGGTGGCCATGGAACAGTTCCAGAACGTCCAATCCACGCATGAAAGCGATCGTCCAGATATTCGCGTACAGAACGAGTGTAATGCGCTGGCGCGCCGTCTTGCTGGAAAATCATGTCGCGGTAAACTAACAAAGGAAGGCCTTCAAGTTCTTCCTCCAAGGTGGTCCTCAACATTTCCAAGTAGATTTCACCGTTCAACCGGTCCGGCAAAAATACAGGGCCTATCAATTTGTCACCGATGATACCGGCCCACACATTAATTTTCCACCTGTGCTGAAAATGGCTTTGACGAAAAGCATGTGGATTTTCATGGGACCAGTAGTGCTCGTTGTGGCTATTGGATAGTCCAAAACGAGTAAAGGTAGCCTCATCAGACCATAGAACCCGAGACGAAAACATAGGGTCAGCAGTAACCTGACTACGATACCACTCACAGAATCGCAGTCTCAATAAAAAATCTGCTTCTGTCAGCTGTTGTGTGCGCTGGTAATGGTAAGCATGCTGATTATCTTTTTTTAAAGTTCTCCATACTTTCATTCTAGACACACCTAATACGACAGAGGCTTTTCTAGTACTTCTAGTTGGATCTTCAGCAAAGTGATCCAAAATATTCTGTTCCACACGAGCATCCGCACGGTCACTCGATCGTCCTTCAGAGTTTGGACTGTGGAAAGAACCGTTTGAGTGCAAACGGTTGACCAGCCTCCTGAAGCATGCATAAGAAGGAAGTCTTCGTTGATTCTCCAGCTCTCTTCCATCAATGTGACGTTGTCGATAAAGTTCGCGCGCTGCAGTAAGGATTCCCTCCGATGCACCCACACACATAATCATATCATAGTACTCTGCATTTGAATACTCCGCCATTATAAAATTACGAAATAACGAAAGCACTTTCACTAACTTGACACCGATATATGATACTGACCGATAGAACAAGCGAACAATAATGAAGAGCGTCTAAAAAAATAATCACTAACGAACATTAGTAAGGATGTGAAAAAATAATTGATTATTGAAATAATCGATTAAAAATCAACATCTAAAAGTAAAAAAATCTATTAAATTTAGTAATTATTTTTATATGACTAATCGATTAATAACCGATTATTTTATTAATCATTCAATTACATATTACCGACTTTATTTCATCTGCAACGCCCCGATATTAAGTTTGGCCCGGAACGAAAACTACTAAAGAATACTTTTTCCATAATGTTATTTTTAACGCCATCAATGACCGCATTCCTTCTATACCTTTGAAACAGTTTAGTTATTTATTTATTCCAATATTCACTAGATAGAGTCGATGAATAATACAATTTTATCAGCCGACATTTGGTTGATATGTTCTCTTTTATTGTATATTTCCAAATTACTAAATATTACATGGATACTTTTTAAAAGTCTCGGTGGCGCAGTGGGCGAGCGCACGGCCTCTGATCCAGAGGTCCGGGGTTCGATTCCAGACACTGGCTCACACCAATGAATTTCGAAATTGTTTTCGGAAGTTATGTGTGATAAATACCGATGACTGACAAACTTTGTGCCCGGTATGGCAATAGGTTCCCCACCTATTCCATTTGGGACGTAAACATAACGGCGAGACGAGGCTTAACAGCCGCTGCTTACACCTTCGGGTACAAAAGGCGTGAAGTTATGTTATGTTATGTTACATGGATACTCACTCGCTTCGTTGACTTTCATAACTCTTTTCATGCACGCGCGTCGGTTTTTGAGGCTCCTAACATCACCTTCCTCCATAACACGTTCTATTTGGTCATGTAATGTGTGTCTTGGCCGTCCTCGACTCCTACATCCATCCGCTTTTGCATTGTATATCTGGTCAATCGTGTCAAATGCTCGGTCAGTCTTGCATCATCCATCCTTTCTACATGTCCGAACCATCGAACCAACCATGCCCTTTCTTACTTTTACACCGACACTCTCTTTCAAACCAACTTCCTTCCTTACAACCTTGTTTCCTACGCGGTCAGCGAGAGTCACTCCGCAGATTTTGCGCAGTGACCTCATTTCTACCGCGTTTATTCTACTTTCATGCACACTCTACCATACCCAGCTCTCGTTTCCATAAGTTAGCGTTGGGATCAGGAATGCATTGAGGATTGCTAGCTGGGCTTTCTGCTGACGTTTTTTGCGCCCAGGAATCTGGCCAACGCTCCATTTACGCTATTTCCTATCGCCACTCGTCTTTCTACATCCGTGGTGTACCTTCCATCCCTGCTAAAAGCGCATCCAAGATATACTATTTCATTCACCTGTTCCAGCACTACATCATCAACCATTATCCTTGCATCTGTTCTGGATTCCTCCCTTTCAAACACCATAACTTTCGTTTTCGTCGCATTCAACTGCAAGCCTTTAATCATGCAATCATCTTTCATAGTAGTGACTAGTATTTGCAGGTCCGACGGCAATTCGGCCAGAAGCACGGCGTCATCTGCGTAAAGCAGGCAGCTCACAACTAGGTCACCCATTTGCATCACTACATCCATCGATCTCACTCTCTGGAGACAACTGTCCAGGTATAGGATGAACAGTCGAGCGGACAGCACGCAACCCTGTTTGACGCCGATATTGACGTCAAACCAGGGGGACAAGCCGCCGTCAACACGCACACACGCTGTGCAGTCCTCGTAAGTGGACTGCACAGCGCGCAGCAGTGCTCCGCTCACCCCGTAGCCCGGGAGTATATCCCACAGATCCTTTCGTAACACTCTGTCAAACGCTTTTTCCAGATACACAAAACCGCAGAAAACCTTCCGGTTAACAGCCAGTTGTTTCTCCACGATGTCGCGGAGAGAAAAAATCTGACCCATGCACCCTCGTCCGCTTCTAAAACCACCCTGAGCCTCCCACAACACTCCATCAGATATCACCCTCATTCTCCTTTCAATAATTTTCCCATACACTTTTGCTGCTAAACTGATCAAACTGATGGCCCTGTAACTGGCGCACTGCATACGTGATCCCGGCACGTATGCAGTGCGCCTCCAGTCCGTGGGAACCTTACCTAACCTAACTCAAGGTCAGGAAAGAGTCCCGGGCACAGGTTCCACCGTATTTGATCATTAAGCAGACATCATATCAATTCCAGCTGCCTTGCCAGAAACATAGAAACATACCAGGAACATACTCGTACATTTCCCCAAAATACTCACTCCACCTGCCCAATACATCGCTTGGGTTTGCAAGAATGTCACCAGCCTTAGACATAATTTTGTCCATTCTGGATGTTGACGAAGAACCCCGAGACTTTCTAACTTCCCTCCAGAAGAGTTTGTTATTCGCCTCGAAGTTCTCCATCAACCTCACTTCCTCATTCGCAACTAGTCTTTCACGCTTCGCTCTCACTAAGGCTTTGGTAACATTCCTGCAGCGGCGGTAGCTCTCATACTTTTTCTCTGTCATACTAACATTCTGATTCAAACTTGAGACATAATCCAACCATGCTTTTTTCTTTCTATCGACGCTGGATTTCACATCCTCGTCCCACCAGGCATCACCTCTCAGAATCCTATGCTATGCCTATGCCTCTTTGCACTACCACATACTTCTTTTGCAATATCCACTATACTTTCTTTCATTCTTTCTCAGCATTCTTCAACACCTAAGTCAGAAAGACTCGTCTCATTGAGTCTTTTACTGACTAGGTCTACATACATACTCCGTACACTTTCACCTTCTAATTTCTCACATTTTATCTTTTCAAGCTCTCCGAAATGGGTACGCACTCGCCAGTGTCTCCACTTCTTGAAAGGCCCACGAAACGGCTTACTACCAGGTAGTGGTCCGTATCAAGAGTGGGGCCTCTGTAGGCTCGTGTATCCCTTTAGAGTATTTCGGAGACGACTATCTACCAAAATCAAATCAATCATACTCTTTTGTTCATTCCGTCTCCACGTATACGTGTGAATATCTTTATGACGGAATAATGTGTTAGACACATCGAGGTTCCGTTCCAGGCATACGTCCAAGATGGGCTTACCAGCATCATTGACTCTCTTGTCACCATTCGGACCAAGTACAGCCTCCAGGCCATCTCTCTTGGTTCCGACCCATCCATTAAGATCACCACACAGAATTATCCTTTCATGTCCCTCAGCCAGATTCAGAATATCCCTAACAGATTCCCAAGACTCCTCGAGTTCGCGGGGATCCGCGGAGCTTACGGGAGCATAAGCTGCGACCAGGAAAACTCGCGTGATCCCCAGTTTTATTCGACCCCAAAGATGTCTTGGGCCTACCAACTCATAATCTTTCACTCCGGAAGCAAAGTGGGAGGAGAGAACGACTCCAACACCCCCACTAGGACGGACGTCCTGGTCCACTCCGGACCATAGGGCTACCATGCCACCGGGGAGGTCCTCGGTCTCACTCCCCCTCCGCTTTGTCTCCGTCAAACATAAGGCATCCAGGCATCTCTCATTTATTACATTCATCATCTCATTCATCTTTCTGATCATACTACCTCTAACATTCCACGTGCCTATACGGCACTCCCCTCTCCTCGTCCCACCAGGATTGGCGCTGCGTGAAGGGTGGCGTCCCCCTTCGCCGCATGCGCATGCAGCCGCACCGACGGGGGCTAATCGGTGCCCGTCGCTTCCGGGGCACGCCGGAGCAGCCCGTCCGGCTCAGTTTGCTTCGGTCAAGATTGCGTCCCACTGGGACGGCAGGGGTCGCGACGTGCACGCTCTTGACATGACCCCCTAAAACTAATTGTACATATTGCCCAAAAATTTAAAAATCCATTAATTTAAATAAATCGATTATTTTCTTAAATAAATACGATTATTAATTATCGATTTTTTCAATGTAATAAATTAATCGTTTAATCAAAAATCGTTTTCTTATGTTTAATGTCACATTCCTAAATACTAGTGTCTCTGCCATTTTTAATTTCTTAGGGTACCGTTATACCAAAATACGGAACCTTTATACGATAACTTATTTTTTTATAATAACTTTAAAAATACTAGTCGCTGTAGTACAGAGTCTACTAGATATTTTAATTTCACTCAAATCTCATCCAAAGCAAATTGGAATAGTATTTTAGAAAATCTCTAAATTTTAAGTAATAATACGCACAATACCGAATACCGGATTTAACATAACATAACTTCACGCCTTACCCGAAGGTGTAGGCAGCGGCCGTTAAGCCCTGTCTCGCCCTTATGTTTACGTCCCAAATGGAATAGGTTTTACCTATTGCCATACCGGGCACAAAGTTTTCAGACATCGATATTTATCACACTTAACTTCTGCAAACGATTTTGAAAAGTCATTGGTGTGAGCCAGTGTCAGGATTCGAACCCGGACCTCTGGATCAGAAGCCTTGTGCTCTCCTATTGGACCACCGAGACTCCTAGGATTTACCTACGTAATACTTTTTAAGCTTTCACGTGTTATGCAACATAATGATAATAATAATATACTTTATTAATTTGCGTTGGTACATTAAAATTATACGGACCCATAATAAATAATATTAATATTTCAAAATATTTCACTGTAAATTTAGAAATGCCGACAAATTCTTTTTATAAATGCCGCCTGATGAGTTCAAGGTTACCTTGTGCGAGCCGAAAGGCAGGCGGCAATTCTCAAAGGAAGTTTCGGGCGCGTGTAACAGGTCACAGCACGTGTAAGAGGTGCACACATATACACAGCACATATACACATGACCTACAAATGAATCATTAAGTAGGGTTCACAGTTTTTTGTGTAACTTCACGCCTCAAATACATGAGAGTGTAGGCAGCGAATACTATTTACTGATTATGTTTCATGGTAATTTTATATGATTTCTTATTGCGAACCGAATACAGATAGCTTTTTTTGTGTAACTTCACGCCTCAAATACATGAGAGTGTAAGCAGTGAAAACTATTTACTGATTATGTTTCATGGTAATTCCATGTGGTTTCTTAAACAGATCAGAATGTAGTCAGCTTAATATTTTTTTGTAACTTCACGCCCCAAATACATGCGGGTGTAGGCAGCGAAAATTACTTATTGATTATGTTTCATGGTAATTTTATATGATTTCTTATTGCGAACCGAATACAGATAGCTTTTTTTGTGTAACTTCACGCCTCAAATACATGAGAGTGTAAGCAGTGAATACTATTTACTGATTATGTTTCATGGTAATTCCATGTGGTTTCTTAAACAGATCAGAATGTAGTCAGCTTAATATTTTTTTGTAACTTCACGCCCCAAATACATGCGGGTGTAGGCAGCGAAAATTACTTATTGATTATGTTTCATGGTAATTTTATATGCTTTCTTATTGCGAACCGAATACAGATAGCTTTTTTGTGTAACTTCACGCCTCAAATACATGAGTGTGTAAGCAGTGAAAACTATTTACTGATTATGTTTCATGGTAATTCCATGTGGTTTCTTAAACAGATCAGAATGTAGTCAGCTTAATATTTTTTTGTAACTTCACGCCCCAAATACATGCGGTGTAGGCAGCGAAAATTACTTATTGATTATGTTTCATGGTAATTTTATATGATTTCTTATTGCGAACCGAATACAGATAGCTTTTTTTGTGTAACTTCACGCCTCAAATACATGAGAGTGTAAGCAGTGAATACTATTTACTGATTATGTTTCATGGTAATTCCATGTGGTTTCTTAAACAGATCAGAATGTAGTCAGCTTAATATTTTTTTGTAACTTCACGCCCCAAATACATGCGGGTGTAGACAGCGAAAATTAGTTATTGATTATGTTTCATGGTAATTTTATATGATTTCTTATTGCGAACCGAATACAGATAGCCTTTTTTTGTGTAACTTCACGCCTCAAATACATGAGAGTGTAGGCAGGGAAAACTATTTACTGATTATGTTTCATGGTAATTCCATATGATTTCTTAAACAGATCAGAATGTAGTCAGCTTAAATTTTTTTGTAACTTCACGCCCCAAATACATGCGGGTGTAGGCAGCGAAAATTACTTATTGATTATGTTTCATGGTAATTTTATATGATTTCTTATTGCGAACCGAATACAGATAGCTTTTTTTGTGTAACTTCACGCCTCAAATACATGAGAGTGTAGACAGGGAAAACTATTTACTGATTATGTTTCATGGTAATTCCATGTGGTTTCTTAAAGAATGATTAGAAAGAAGATCAGAATGTAGTCAGCTTGATTTTTTTTGTAACTTCACATAATTATTAAAAATTAGAGATGACAACCCTATTGATGATCGAAATGGAAAAATGAATGAAATACTTTAGGCGAGTAGTCACAATGAACTCAGTTGTCGTAGGTCATAAGTAGGGTGATCATGGTTCATATTTCTGCGGGATAATTTTTGTAAAAAAAGTAAAAAAAAATTTTTTTTGCCTTTTTTTACTTTCTATAGGATATCTAGATTTCAAAGCATGTCTAGATTCTAGATATAAGTGGTTAGAATAGGGTCTGTGAAGCACCCTGTATATTTTGCTTTCTTGTCATATGGCCTCGGTGGTCCAGTGGTCGAGCACACGGCTTCTGATCCAGAGGTCCGGGTTCGAATCCTGACACTGGCTCACACCAATGACTCTTCGAAATTGTTTTCGGAAGTTAATATATTATATTTATCACATAAATATCGATGACTGAAAACTTTGTGCCTGGTATGGCAATAGGTTCGCCACCTATTCCATTTGGGACGTAAACATAACGGCGAGACGAGGCTTAACGGCCGCTGTCTACACCTTCGGGTAACAAAGGCGTGAAGTTATGTTATGTTATGTTGTCATATTCCTCGAAATAATTTTGCCGTACCTATTTGCAATAAACGGGGTGTCCGTATATATCGCATATTATGATCTTCAAAATTGCCCAAAACATTATTTTCTTATAAGATATAATTTAGAGGATTTTGCTTTTACTTTTATTAACTTTATCTATGAAATTTCACTTTCGTTTACTGTTGGTTAAATCAATGCTTTGTGCAAGGTGAACATCAAGATATTGTTTTACAGTTGTTGCTGAACACAGGCCCAAATGTAGCAGCTGCTTTATGCGATACATGTAACTAAATATAAATAAATAAATACGGTACTTTACATTACATAAAACCACAAATAAGTAGGTAAAATTAAAACAAAATTATTTAAACCGCTCAATTTTAGGACATATTTCGAAATGCAAGCTACAAGCGAAACCTAAGTGCAAACAGCATATCATTCATGACAAGAGTTAGTCATGTGGTCATTGATAGTAGCCGAATAGCCGAATTTTTAACATTTATCAAAACACTTTAATTACTTTATTAAACGCGTATATGTAAGTCAAAGAAGCGAATGACGCGTGTAAGAATCGTGCATCATATCCCACTATTCTTTCTGCTTACTCCTTAAATATATTATCAATAATTTATTATTTATTATCTTTAATTATAATATTATCTATAATTCTTTACAATATTGCAACTTCATATTATAAATGGACGAAGCACAAGATATGCCTACGCACCTCGATCTTGGCGTCTTTTGCTAAAATATAAAGACTGCGGGTTTGTTACACGTCTGCATACCACATAGAGTGTCCCATCTATATTTACATTTTTAATCGTTATTAATTATTGTGATCTCTTTTAAAATTTAGTGAATTTATTTTGATAAGAGTATCTAATACCAAGGTGCCAAATCGACATCATTTAAATTAAAAAAAAGAACACTCATTGTGAGTTAGCCATACTGGTAAGAACATATCTTGACCAGGTTTTTTTTAGATCGACGACAAAGACCAATTAAAAAAAAGGTTCAAGTAGTATTAAAAAAAACTAAACATTGACATAAAACTTCTGACAAAGTCCCTGGTATTGCTATTGATTGAAGTTGATTTTTTTTATGGGATAGGAGGGCAAAGGAGCAAGCGTGTGACCTGATGGTAAGCAACCTGCGCCGCCCATGGATACCGGCAATACTTATAGTGTTACCGTTGCGTTGCCGACCTTTAAGGGAGAAGGATGGGGAAGGGAGGTAGACCTCCGGGTACCTCTCTCAACAAACGAAACGCGGCATGAGCCACTTTACGTCGATCTCCTGAGAGGTGGTGGTATTTCACCGGTTGAGCCGGGCCATTGATGCAGCTAACTGCTTACTATTTTAACTGCTATTATTTTCATAATATCTTGCTTGTTAGTCGCAATAGTCGCTAGTATCAGCAATAACAGCTAAGCAAGTAAGGTGTGTAATAATCGTTCCTTATGGCGCTTTGTACTCTCTAGCTACAGCGCAAGGGATCTGGCGTGAAGTTATGTATGTAATATGTATGTATCAGGAACTTGAATTGAAAAAAAACATAGTGTTAGATAGTCCATTTATGAGGAAAGCTTTGGGGTATTAATATGATCGCGGCAATAATCTTTTTAGTGAAAAATGTATAAAATATGGCGGTACGAAGTTCGCATGGTCTGCTAGTTACCTATATTTGAACACTATTAATTTTTTATATTTTTTTTGTACACTTCGGCTCTTCCTTTATTGTAAACATATTTAATTTGAATACCGCGTGACATACAAGTTTATAATGTAGGTAACACAATTTAAAAATATAATTTCACTTATACATTTTAAACATATATATACACACCAGAATGACATTTTTTTTTTAATTTTGTCAGTTCCGATTTTGTCCGGACTTTATGGGCAATAAGGAGTAACTTAAGCTGCTTTTTTTAGAAACAATAATTTACCTACTGCTTCTAAATCGAAACAAAGTTCGCTGGCTCACCTACTTTTATATGTTACTTATATATACTTTTTGTATGTCTTCATTTTCTGCAATAAAATCATCTGTTTCGATTTTAGTTTCATAGCAGAGTTTTAGACTTGGAAATTTTATACCTACTCATTATAAATATCCCGTCTCATCTCACTAGATCTTAATCTTAATCATTAAATAACATGCTGTAACGGAAACAGTATGCAAATTATCAAATTTCACATTTATCAGAGACAAATCTGCGCAGATAAAATTATAATTGGGGTGAATGGTCTAGTTCAGAAATATTCGTAATCATTACATCACACACGTCACAATTTGCAGATTGTTTGATTGTACATATAATATTGCATTTATTTCCATAAAACTCTACTTAAAATAAAGGATAGAATATGCGTGATAATACAGATTATGTGTCCAGTGGTAGAGTTCCTGCCTTTGAATCACGAAGTCATGGGATCAATTCAGGCTCACACTAATGTCGTTACGGAATTCATTTTCGGAAGTTTTGCGTGATAAGTATCGATTGCTGTCAAAAATTGTGCCCGATGTGTGGCAGATGTGGCAATACGTTCTGCCACCTATTCCATGTGACACGTAACCTTTATTTTTTTTTACCACTGGTAGACCCAAGCAGTTCGCTGCACGAATGGGTCGGCTCGACCGGTGAAATACCACGACCTCTCAGAAGATCGACGTAAAGTGGCCCATGCCGCGTTTCGTTCGTTGAGAGAGGTACTCGGAGGCCCACCCCCCTTTCCCCGTCCTTTCCTTTCCCCTATCCCTTAAAGGTCGGCAACACAACAGTAACACTATATGTGTTGCTGGTGTCCATGGGCGGCGTTGGTTGCTTACAATCAGGTGACACGGCTGGTCGTTTGCTTTGTTGTCGTAACTTAAACTATTCGTCAAGTCTTGGAGGCTTAACAGCGCTGCCTACACATTCGCGTAGTAAAAAGTCGAGGGGTTATGTTCTGTCTATTATTATATAATTAAACTTACTAAGAAATTAAATTGTCTAATATTCAATGCGATAAAAATGAGTAATAATAATTAAAAACCAATATATCTAGTACATTAAATTAATGACCGAACTAACATTTATTTGAACAGTAGTTTAGTATTTAATAGTGATGCAATAAGGATGCGAATTATGCAATCACTACAAAAGAATAGCAAATGAAATAA
Organism: Euproctis similis; assembly: GCA_905147225.2. Lineage (NCBI taxonomy): Eukaryota > Metazoa > Arthropoda > Insecta > Lepidoptera > Erebidae > Euproctis > Euproctis similis. The sequence continues at coordinate 17,756,695 of LR990116.1, forward strand.
AAACATGTCAAATCATTTTCAAAAATAGCAGAAAATATTTAACTATAACATATAACTAAAGTAACATAATTTCACGCCTTTTGTTACCCGAAGGTGTAGACAGCGGCTGCTAAGCCTCGTGTCGCCGTTATGATGACGTCCCAAATAGAATAGGTGGCGATAGCAATCACTACAAAAGAATAGCAAATGAAATAAAAAAATGTCAAATCATTTTAAAAAATAGCAGAAAATATTTAACTATAACATATAACTAAAGTAACATAATTTCACGCCTTTTGTTACCCGAAGGTGTAGGCAGCGGCTGCTAAGCCTCGTGTCGCCGTTATGATGACGTCCCAAATAGAATAGGTGGCAAACCTATTGCCATAACGGGCATAAAAATGTTTTCAGTCATCGATATTTATCACAATTAACTTCCGAAAAGTCATTCGTGTGAGCCAGTGTCAGGATTCGAACCCGGACCTCTGGATCAGAAGCCGTAAATGCTCGTACCACTGGACCACCGAGACTTATTTAACAGTAATGGACAGGAAACCAGCTAGTATGAAATTTGTTCTACATAAGCTCTCAAGCTATAATACATCCATACATATAAATAAATATGGAGTGTCTGTTTGTAATATTATTATTTTTAATTTATCTGTTTGTCTGTTTGTTCCAGCAAATATCTGAAATGGCTGGACCTATTTTGACCGGACTTTATTGGCTGATAGCCAAGGTAGCTGATGTAACTAAGGCTTATTTAACTAAAAAAAACCATATTTATTGCTTCTAAGGCTAAACGAAGTTCGCTGGGTAAGGTCATCTCATTAAGATCTTAATCTTGATCATTTAAACACACGCTTAAATGAAAATATTATCTTTATTACATGACAATTATGTTAATGGAAACATAATCTTCGAGAGATCGAATAAAAGAGAGATCTAAGGAGATAAAATTATTATCGGGGTCAATAGCCTGATTTAGAATAATTCGTAATCATTGCAATTCGCAGATTATTTGAAATAAAATACTTAGAAAAGCCCACTTTGCATATGTATAATATAATATTTCTAGTCATCCAAATTTTTCAAACGTAATGTCCACAAAGAATTTCGAAGACTCATTAACATCTCCGTTTCCAGGCCACAAAAATGACTAAAGAAAAAAAAAATTGTTTAAATATTTGAAATTTATTAAATATGCAACTTACCGCCGTTAACGAGCCTCTTCAGCTTCCCATTTTTCTGTTTAGTGAAGACAGTAACGTCTCTCCACACCAAAGTGCTTGGTCTGAAGGTAGGTGTCGGTCCCAATACTTCCTCAATCTCCCCGAATAGCACGTTGTATTCCGGCTCGGGTTCTCTACTCTTCATACTTGTGGGAAGCAGTTTCTAGAACAATATTAATAAAACAAGTTTGCAGATGGTGAAATAATTAATTGTAATCTCGAGGGTCTCCAGACATCGACGTCGAGGTTGTCGAGCACTCCTCTTCGGAATCAAGAAGAACGTACACTATTAACTTTATATACAACTATATAATATAAAATTAAACAAAATCCTTTCCCATATATGACACATAATGCAGTTTTCAACATTAGGTGAAGTCGAGAGAAAGGTTTTTATTTTTAAAATGTATGCATATAATAAAATTGTAGCCAAATATATGATTTATAAAAATTTTGTCTGTTTGTCTGTATGTTTGTTAAGGAGAAACTCTAAAAGTACTGGCATGCTTTTACGTCCAATATTGCATAAATTTAGCCAAGAGGTCAGGTCAACTCATAGGCTAAATATTATCATGCTATCACTAATTGGGGGTGAGCAATGCTTTATGGTCTCCACGCAGACGAAGTAGCGGGCAACAGCTAGTTTATTATAAATTCGTAGTACTATAGTAGCCAATAGGCAAGAAATTTCGGTCAACTACTATACTATAATTTGATTTCATTGACAACGACATAGGAATGAAGATTAATGGGGCATTTGAATAGCTTAATATACTATTTTATTTAACAGGCAATTGCGCAGACAGACCACGTCTTACGCTATACAGGTAGGGTCTTCACTAGGACTTCTATTCTGGGTTAACTAGAGATAATGAGTGTTTGAATATCTTGGAAAAATAAAAAAACCGCTAACGCTGCACTGGACATATCCTACATGCTAACTTACATACTAAAAGTATGTATTAATATAGAATATTATAATCTTCATCCTCGCGCAATCGCATAAACGTGGTGAAAGTGAAATAAAATGGAGTTATGATAGTTCATTAGGCTTCATAATTATCTTTTAGCTTATATTATATTACTACCTGTGAAATGAATGACTAGGAACATTTAAGATTCATTATCAAAATTTTTCGGAATTTTAAAAGAGGGTCTGCACGGTGAGGTCGTCTCGCATCTTTCTGTAGATCGTTCCTACCTATCTATCATTAGGCCAATAATTGTCATAATGGCCTAGTAGTAAGATCGAGAGGTCCGAAGTTCGAAAAACAGGTCAACATCCTTTCGAAAATCTCTATTCCAGACTGATGCCTTTGCTTACACTTTCGTGGATTAGGGGCAATTATTGTTTATTGAATTATTGAAAACTAAATAAACTACTTAACATTCATGAAATTTATCACACTCACAAGACGCGAAATATTCTTAAGAATTAAATCCTGAAATAAAATTAAATTGCATTTTTTCTTAAATATTGAGGCACTTTTACGGGATCTACGAAACACTGGGGCCATTATCTACTAATATAATTTTAATTCGATGACCTCAGATACAATACACAAATTAAAGTTTATTTAAAAATATTATGTTAATTCTATAACTAACGGCATTATCGACGTAAGTCGACAAGAACATCAATGCAAAATATTATCGTATATCATAATAATATCTTCTTTATTATTTATTATCTCTACTATGAAAATATTCCACGTATGTTCTGGAAATAAATATAATAACCTATAAATTATTAAATTAAAATTCATTCATTTCTCGGGAAATCTTTTTCATATCGCTTGAACAATTGTGAGTGAGTGACACGTGACAGAATAGGTCAAATAAATTCACAAGTTAATAAATAGAAAATCAAGAAAATGTTACGCTTACATTTAAATCTCCAGAATCGTCTGGTGAGATATTTTCTTCTAGCTCAACTTGGCTGTTGTTACTCATTTCCAATGCACGGTTATATTAAGAAAAGCAAAAAAAAAACAACAGAGAAAAGAATATTTTCAAAATTGGAACTGTATCGTTTCTGCTGATCGCGCGTTCATTTTATCGCTCGCGACGAAGTTTGCGCGCTTACATCGCGTGTTTGTACTCTGTTGACTAGCTCTGTGTGCCATGGACTTTCGTTAGTTGGACTCGCACGGAGCACGTAAGGAAGGGATAGCATTATTTCACAGAGCAAGACACAAAGTATCTAATGTAAGGAATTGAAAATGGATAAACATATAGGTACGTACATCAATGAATACGTTTGATAGTGCAAGAGGTTAACTCATCTTGAGCTGACTTTTTTTATTACCTTACATGACTTTTTAATAATTGCTGCCAATACAAATTAGTATTGAATATTATCTCGTTTATGACTTATCCGCCTCTTTTTTTTGGATTATATATTTTTGTACGTGTATTTAAAAATGACTCAATTCGATTTAGATTTTTTTGTACGGAATTGAATTGACTTACCTATTAACAGCCTAACATAATTTGCATCTAAATATACGTATAATATTCGTAAGTAAACAAATAAACATGTCGACCTACAAAACAAATAGGAGGGCTTCGAATAATGTATTAAATACAAATGTATACAAATATACATAAATGTGTTACCTATATTAATATTTTGAAGATATTTTGAAGATTATTTTGAAGATATATCGGTATAGTAGTAATCTACTATACCGATATATCTTCAAAATAATCGGTCGGTCGGTTAATGTCACTAGCCGAGAACGATGTGACAGCTACTTTGTAGGGCTTCGGCTTTCGAGTAATTCATATGGGACATGCGACACCGCTTGCGGCCGGCTCGGTGAGCACAAATATGCGATAAAACGATCACTGGCTTAGCCCTCAAGCCTTAATATATGTATGTAAGCTACAGACTAGCTAAAACTGTATATTTATCCTGACCAGATATTAGATATTTTGTTAGGTGACATATGAAGAAATGAACCAAAAACTACAGCGGGCCTATTATGAGCTCTTAATTCCAGCCAGCTTGTTCGCGGCCTAGAGCATTCGTATTTCCAACGACTAATTTCAGCTAGTCTAGACTACTCATGAGTGACTAAATGGAATTAGTCGTTGATAAATTGAATTTAGAGTGAATTTTACAGTGACTACTCATCACCAACTAGCTGAAATTAGTCATTGAAAATACGAATTTGCAAGGCAGCGCGTTTGCTGGCTAGAATTAAGAGTTCATAATACGCGAGCTGATCGCAAGACACAATTGTTACACACCTTACTTGCTGCTTTGACTTCTTCTTTGACAAAGAGCTTGTTAGTAGAGCCACGCAGCTTCCTGCATGAATGGGCTAGCTCTATCGGCGAAATACCACGACCTCTCAGAATATCGACGTAAAGTGGTTCATGACACATTTCGCTTGGTGAGAGAGGTATCCGGAATCAAAATACCTTCACCTCTCCTCTCCCACTTTCGACACTCCCTTATCCCAGTTTAAAGGCTGGCAAAGCAACTGTAACACTATCTGTGTTGCAGTCCCTGGGCGGGACTAGTTGCTTACCATCAGGTGACTCGCTTGTACGTTCACCCTCCTATCCCATATAAAAAATAGTCATGTCTTGCTGACTCAGTCGCTCTCGATTTTCTATGATGTGTTCCACGCTGTCATATTATTATCTTCAGACCATTTTTTTTTTCATTCAAATAAAGTTGTCTTCTTGTAAAGAGCCAGGATCATCTATATTACATGCACAATCTATTTAAGACACTTACTTGGATGAAAATTAATGTTTAAAATCGCTTCGTAAATAGGCCATTATTTCTCGTAAAATGTAAAAAAAATAAAAACGGTCATTGTGGGTTAGCCCTAAGAGATAGACATAATTATGCCCTCGCGGACTTTTTTGTGGACCTTTTAAAGGTGTTTATTAATGTAGTACGTGGTTTTGCTTTATCACTTAGAGTTCAGGCAGCGTTTGCGATTAAAGTTCTAAATTTTGAAAATTATCACTTTTTTTTCTACACTATACATGAATTATAGATCAAAACCACCCCGTTAACACCCTCTAACTATTAAAAAAACCGCATCAAAATCCGTTGCGTAGTTTTAAAGATATGCGTATATAAGGGGACAGACAGCGGAAAGTGACTTTGTTTTATACTATGTAATGATTTATAGCTTCTCGTAATAACAGTAGGGTGTTTTATAAATCATGTTAATTTATAAATCATGTCTACTACTTCAATGTATTAAGAGGAATAGAGTAATAAAAAAAATGTGGGGCTAAATAAGTACCATTATTACCCTGAGACAGAAAAAAAAGGTGAAGCCGTTACGCAGGATTTTGGAAAGTAACACCGTGTCGCCAGAATTTTAGATATTATAATTAGGTAATTTATACGGTTCTTTTATATACCTACATTAATATTACATTATTTAAAACACGCATTCCATGACCAAATAGAACGTGTTCTGATGGAAGGTGATGTTAGGAGTCTCAAAAATCGACGCGCGTGCATGCAACGAGTTATAAAAGTCAACGAAGCGAGTGGGGCGTGTAAGAATCGTGCCTCTGTTCTCTCTGCCTACCCTGCAAGGGATTTGGCATAAAGTTATTATGTAGTAAAAAACAGTACTTTCTACTTAGGAATAATATCTAGTGGCATTTTTAATGTCCTGGGACAATATTTTTATCATAGCTTATGGTCTGTACGTTTGGAATCTCTGAAAAAATTATTAATTTCACGATCAATTTTTTCTTTGTGGGTAAAGCGACTGCAACCGCGTATTGACATCCGCAACACCAGGGAAATCACGTATGCTTTACCGGTCTAAAAGATTTATAAACTGGCTTCTTGAAATTTACTAAGTTTACCGGCACCTGGTTCCATAGAGGAGCATTGCGTGGTAGAGGTGATGGCTGAAGCGCACAGTCTTCAGCATAATTGATGGGTTTGACTAGTATACATCCAGAGAGAAATGTACACACCGTACAGTACTTTGCCGAAAAAGAACCTCAGGCGTGGCGTATTCACATCGTGGTATAACCGGTGGAATATTTCCCCTATCGTCGAGAGCCGAGTTGGACTCAAAAAGAGTGCCAAGAAGCTCAGCGTTCACTTTAGCGTCGTGATCCTATTTACTAGTGGTCCCCGTGTAAAGTATGTCATTTAGTACAAATTTGAAATCTTGTCACATAAATATTAATCAATGTTTTTGATGTATGGCAGTAAGGTATGTATTCAATAATTTAATTTAGTCTTAAATTAATTTAAATATATAAATACATTTGAATTATACATTGTATTTTGTCTTTAAACTGCTTATAAACGATCTAATTTGTGACACGTTTTTAAAGATTTCGGATAAATTAGACAAATGTACTTGTTGTAGCTTTGTATCCTATATGAGGGTTTTTTCCTAGAGCATTGAAGTTAAAACAACGATAGTTTTGACTTTTTAGTAAAATTGTGCGTGGACTCCTTCCGCGCTCAAGAAGTGAAACTTTGTAACATACAATACAAATAAAGTTTATTGCACAGAAGAAAGATACACATACAAATTATTTTAAAAATTGACAGATGTACAATCAGCGGCCTTATCGCTACAAGCGATCTCTTCCAGGCAACCTATAGTCGGGTCATTTTAATAGGCAACATTTGACACTTCATGATAAAAAAATTCGAAAGCTGATAAGTAGAATCAAATGCATCGATTACTTGTGAAGAAATATCATTGTAAATTAATAACTACGTTGTGGTCAGTGTTGAGCATTAATCAAATAATCACTCCTAATTCTTAGAAAATGAGAAAAACATAAAAATGAGACAGGGATTTATATAAAGATTTATAAAATCATGTCTGTATCGATTCATTCACTACTCACTAAAAAAAATAAATTAACAGACGTCAAATGTTGCCTATTAAATTGACCCGACTATATATGGAGATCTCGTAAAGTATAATCTTTAGGGCAGTGTGTACATAAATAGTTCATTAAATTATAATATGATACTAAACAAGTTAATGTAAGTTTTGGAGTCGCTAAAGTTAAGTTGGTCCTCCGTGAGATCTGTATGGCACCAGCATAGTCAAGTATAGGTAGAAGGAGAGATTGAGCAAGCGCAATTTTAGTAGCAGCTGGAAAGAGATTTCGTAGTCTTCTCAAATATCCCATTGATGTGAATATTTTCCAAATCACGATCTCGAAAGCTTAAACAAATATATTTCAGTTAAAATCTTAAATATGTAACAAAAGTTACGGGTTACAGAACCCTCGCGAGCAAAGGTGTGGGCAACAATTAGTTAGCTATATGTATTTTTTAAAATTTATAAAATCGAGACCTAGAGGTATATAACGGATTACATGAATATATTAACACAGCATTAAATTAATATCACGCTGCGATTGTCATGAATTAGTTAAATGAGGTAGGTATTTAGGTTCTAGCGTGAAATATGGCAATAGGCTCCGCTATCAATAATAAAAAAATCACTTTAAAAATTATTAAAAAACAACAGTGTGACAACAAATTTACATCTTCCATATAAAGAGTCGAGTCAGGTACTTGATAAAAGAGGAAACAAAAGTAACTCTATTAAAAAATAATAAGTAAAAAAAGAGCTTCAAAAAAGAAAGAGCTTCTATGACTCCTCTCGTCATCATCATAAGCCTATTGTAGTCCACTGCTGGATATAGGCCTCTCCCAATGTGCGCCACAACATCCGATTCTCTGTTTTCCGCATCCAGTATTTTCCAGCAGCCTTTCCGAGGTTGTCTGACCATCGGGCTGGTGGGCGTCCTACGCTACGTTTACCAAGTCGCGGTCTCCAATCTATGACCTGCTTACTCCATCTACCGTCGGTCCTTCGGCAGATATGACCAGCCCATTGCCACTTCAGCAAGCTTATTTTACGAGCTATGTTGGTTACCCCAGTTCTCTGGATATACTCATTCCTGAGTCTATTTTTGAGAGATACCCTGAGCGTAGCTCGCTCCATAGCTGGCTGAGCTACTTTAAATTTGTGGACTAGCCCTACCGCGAGTGTCCACGTTTCGGCACCGTAGGTCATTACCGGTAGGACGCACTGGTCAAAGACTTTGGTCTTCAGTCATTGCGGTATAGGCGAGTCGAAAACTTGACGCAGTTTGCCGAATGTGGCCCATCCCTGCTGAATCCTCCTGTCAGCCTCCTTCTCGAAGTTTCGTTTACCTAACTGGATAATTTGGCCTAGGTAGACGTATTTGTTTATGACTTCGAGAACTGACCCTTTGACGCTTATCGGTCCGGGCACGACATGTTCATTGAACATGACCTTGGTCTTGTCCAAGTTCATGCCCAAACCGACACGCCGGGAGGACTCGTTTAGGCTGCGCAGCATTCCGCTCAACTGATCCAGCGATACTGCTATTACAACGATGTCGTCGGCAAATCGAAAATGTCAGATGCACTCACGATTCACGTTGATACCCTGTTCAGTCCAATCCAGTGTCTTGAAGACGTCCTCCAGAGCGTTGGTGAAGAGTTTCAGAGATATGACATCTCCCTGTCTTACACCTTGATTCAGCTCGATGGAGTTTGTCAGGCGGTGTCATACAAGCATCTCAACACCTCGATATAACGCCAGTCAATCCGACATTTTTTTTTTTGGGATAGGAGGGCAAACGAGCAGGCGTGTCACCTGATGGTAAGCAACCAACGCCGCCCATGGACACCAGCAACACATATAGTGTTACTGTTGCGTTGCCGACCTTTAAGGAATAGGGGAGAGGAAAGGATGGGGAAGGGGGGAATGGGCCTCCGGGTACCTCTCTCACCGAACGAAACGCGGCATGAGCCACTTTACGACGGTCTTCCGAGAGGTCGTGGTATTTCACCGGTCGAGCCGGCCCATTCATGCAGCGAACTGCTTGGCTCTACCAATGCAGATGCTGCAATGCATCCAGAGCTGCCCAAGTTTCGATGGAGTCGAAGGCTTTTTCGTAATCCGCGAACGCCATACACAGCGGCTAATTGTACTTTTCAGTCTACTGTACAATCTGCCCAACAGTATGGATGTGGTCCACGGTACTAAAGCCTTTTCGAAACCCGGACTGCTCCGGAGGCTAGAATTCGTCGAGTTGTGCAGCGAGACGATTCGCGACGACCCTCGATAACAACTTGTAGATATGGCTCAGGAGTGAGATGGGTCTGTAATTCATCAGTAAGGTCTTATCACCTTTTTTGAAGAACAGCACCACCGCACTTCCGCTCCAAACCTGTGGTAACACCACAGGTTTGGAGCTAGTGTATGATGGATTTAAAAAGACCGCTAATTCCTTTAGGATAGGAGTCCCGCCGGATTTTAGAAGCTCCGTAGTAATTCCGTCATCACCGGGTGCCTTGTTGTTCTGGAGATGCCCGAGAGTCGCACTAATCTCGCTTTCTGTGATATCGGGAATGTCGGGAACGCGTTAGCGGGGCTCTGTGGTCATCATCGCTGTGTCCCGTCGGCTTGGTCATCCGTGTGGAATAAAGGAGCCCATAAAAAGATTCGATCTCTGCGAGAATCTCGGGTATAGAGGTGACGACACGTCCGTCCGCATTTTTCAGCTTCGTCAGATGGGACCTTTCAAGCTACTGAACCAACACTTTCGACCCTTTGTTGCGGTCGATCGCGTCCTCGATTGCTTGAGTATTCGATCGACGAAGGTCGCGCCGAATCATCTTTCTAATACGCTGGTTTAGGCTTTTCCATTCTGACGAAGACAGCTGATCTGATGGAGTTTCTCGTCTTTGCCTCATCAGCTCGAGTGTCTCAGCAGAGAGCTTGGACTCTTTTTACTGCGATCTCGGGAACAACCTTTGAGACACTTTCCTCTGTCAAACGAAAAAAACCAAGTAATTCATCTCTGACAAAGAGACTAGCGCTGCCCTTAGTGGGAGTGGGATTGCCTCCAGATACCTCTACCTCTGTAACGAAAAGAAATGCATTACAAGTTGATTATCTGAGTGCTTGTTGTAGAGAGAGTAGAGCCACGCAGTTGGTTTTTAAATTTAACAGTGGTAGAGCCAAGCAGTTCGCTGCCTGAATGGACCGGCTCGACCGGTGAAATGCCACGACCTCTCAGAAGATCGACGTAAAGTGACTCATGCCGCGTTTCGTTTGGTGAGAGAGGTACCCGGAGGCTCATCCCCCTTCCCCATCCTTTCTTATCCTACTCCCTTAAAGGTCGGCAACGCAACAGTAACACTATATGTGTTGCTGGTGTCCATGGGCGACGCAGGTTGCTTTCCATCAGGTGCCACGCTTGCTCGTTTGCCCTCCCATCCTATAAAAAGAAATCGAATTTTCGACCTTAGTGGTGCCGCTAATTCCGGTGAAGGTAAATTTGAATATATTTTTTTGTTATTACGTTATTGAAAATAAATCTATGGTATTTATGGTAACATTAGTAACTAATCGTGTGTCTCGTAAAAAAATGTTAATGATAACGAATAGGTAGTAATTATAATGATAATATAATTTTATTATAATGTTGTTTTCTTATAAATGTGTGTACTTATAAAGAGTATTTTATACAACTGGATTTGAACGACCTTCATGGTGTTTTCAATTTAATTTATAAAAAATAAGATTTCTCGAACACACACGTCCTTGTACATAATATATTAGAAGTAGCTTTATTTGTCACAACTCGACTTGACTTGTGATGGAATAGATAGGGAATCTATTCCATCACAAGTGTGGTGTGATAAAACGAAATAACGTGAGGATGCTTGACTGATTGCAGTGCTAAAATAACTCTAAGGAGCAAAAGCCATGGCGTCAAGTATTTCTAATAGTTCTACAGGACGTAAAACTTTACAACTTAATAGAAACAAACCAAAAAATATGCCCAAATGTGGCAAGAACAGGGTGCCAACTTCCAAGTGTGAAAGTAATAATAGGGGGTCAAATGGAATTTTTAGGGAAACCTCCTTTTCATAGATATAAATTCCGACTTGGGTTACGTCCTATCTTCTTTAGGGGTCTCTATTTAGATTCAGTAGAGAAACATTTTTACTTGATTTTACAAACGAGTTATTTTAGACAAATAATTGTTTTATTGTATGATATTGCGATTGGAGATTCGTTTTCGGCAAAGTACTCTATGGCGTCTACTTTTCTCCCTGGATGTCTACAAGTCAAACACATCAATTGTGCTGCAGACGTGTATTCTAAATCTACTGTGTGCTTCGGCCGTCACATATATGTAATATATGCCACACAATGCCCCATTTTTATGGGATAGGTGCAAACCCTTACAATGGGATATGGAATGGGTCGGAAGTGGGGAGGAAGGGGAGAGGGGAAGGGGTTGGTCCTCCGAATACAGTCAGTCAAACCAGCCCATTCATGCAGCGGACATTCAACAGGCCTACTTTACACGGAGGGAAATCGGAGGTTCCTCCTAATAGTTTACAACAAAGATAGAGTTAGTTAGTTTATTTACCTCTTTTGGGCTTCATTACCCATTCTTAGCGCTCACAAGAACTGCGTCTCACTCTGCTACTTGCCTAGGCATTATTTCTTGTAATCGTTGTTTCGTCAAAAAAAAATTAAGTCACTTGCTACCTGACCATTGTCGTAATAAATAATAGACCATTTTTATTTCAATAATAATATTTTCCATAAAAAGCAATATTGTTTTACAAAGGTTCGTTCTGCAACTGATGCTGGGGCTGCTCTAATAAATTATATCTTCGATGCAAGGGAAAACTCGCAGGGTGCAATTAGTACATTCACTAAAGCTTTTGACTGCGTGGAACATAATAACACCATTTACGTAAGCTTAGTCATTATAGCATTAACAACGCGGTCATATATTATCAATGGACAATATATATTCTTTATGGAGTCGGTTGGCTGGGGTTGACTAGATCAGATCAGGATCAAGTCGAAATAATTAAAAAGTAACTTGCGGACATCTACTTCTATGTCATTCAATAAACATACAATTACCAACTAAAAGGTAGTTGCTATAGTCAACCTTAAAATACTTCAAAAGGTTTCTAAAACGGTCTCGGAATCATAAGCTCAGGAGCTCAACCTGAGAGCTTTATGCTCGGTGAATGACAATTGGTTGAATAAAGGTGTGAATTTATGTTGTGCAGTTAAATTTTGCTAGGCGCCCAAATACTTCTACTAACCTCATGGCTTAGAATTTACAAACTTACTATATTAGATAGCAGTCATGAAAACCTCATAATTAATGAGAATGAGATTAGCTGTGACCAAAATTGGGTCAAAACATACCAGAAACACACAGACAATTCGGGAAAATGTTGCGAAAGCATTCCGATTGTCACGTGTGCCCATTTACACACATTAAGACGTATCTTCAGAAGGTAGAAAAAATACTGACAACAATATCACACACTTGTTTATTTGTATCTTTATCAGAACTGATTAGGCCTGCATCAAAAACTAAGACAGCAGGCTGTTGTCCTAGCATATTTAAGGAAGCTAAAATTGGTAGTATTAGGTTAGCAGTTGCTTCGCGAGCTGCTCGAAGAATCTGTAAGTACTGGAAATATCGGATAGTGTCAATTGGAATGTGTGCAAAAGTGTAGTGAGATGTTTAAGAAATTTTGTACTGTTCAGCTTTTCTAATGCTTAAAATATTTTACTTATTTACATCCAAAGTTATAACAAAAATATATACTTACAAAGAGATTTATGTTGTAACTATATTAACATGAATAACATATGATTTTTAAGTTTTTGTTTGTTAACTATACTAGTGACTGTAACATTATTTAAGTTTTAGTTTAAGTATTACATTTCCAGAGTAATAAGATTATTTTATTTTTATACGCAATAATAATCATCATAGCGTTTGTGTGTACCACCAGCAGATACCAGACAGGTCTTCGTCACAACACTGTGAGCAGTGAGACATATAATATCGCTTTTTTGCATTGAACAAAACAGTTATTATGTGTCGAACTTAGCACGCAGTGTTGCAGCAAGGTGTTGGTGCTGCAAGTGCTGATGAGCTGAAAACTCAATGAACACTGCACAGACGGCTTGCGTCAACAAAACGTATGAAAATCACATTCAATCAATTTATCTATTGATTGCGCAATTGTATTTTGCCGTCATCAATTCCTAACTGTTTTCAAAACTTATGGGCAGCAGGATCATATTGTAGATGAATATGCATATCAATGTTTGTACATCCGTAAAATAACTGATAACTGTTTGAAGCCGGCATTTTTTTCATCAGAAACTCAATTAAGGTATATTTAAACGTCCGACTTTGCTGGTCGATCCGATGATGAATATATTTTTTTTTATGGCATAGGCGGGTAAACCAGAAGGCGCGTCACCTGATGGTAAGCAACCAGCGCCGCCCATGAACACCAGCAACACATAGTGTTACTGTTGCGTTGCCAACCTTTAAGGGATAGGGAATAAGGATAGGGGATAGGGAAGGATGGGGAAGGGGGTGAGCCTCCGGATACCTCTCTCGACGAAGGAAACGCGGCATGAGCCACATTACGTCGATCTTTTGAGAGGTCGTAGTATTTCACCGGTCGAGCCTGCCCATTCATGCAGCGAACTGCTTGGCTCTACCACTGTCAAAATGTATACTTTGGATCTTAATTGTGTTTGGTTGAAACGAATATAATAACGATATTCAGTTTTTATTTTGGCACATTTTTCGAGAGCACTTTAATTTCAAACGCTGGCTGAACCCTAAGTGATAGATTAAAACAATGTTCTACATTACTAAACACCTTCAGAAGGTCTATAAAAAAGTGCGCGAGGGCATAGGTCTATCTCTTAGGGATAACCCACTATGACCATTTTTATTTTTTTACTTTTTACGAGAAATAATGGCTTATTTACGAAGCGATTTTAAACATTACAGCATTTATTTTCATCCCAGTAAGTGTCTTAAATAGATTGCGCATGTAATATAGATGATCATGGCTCTTTACAGCATGCAATTTAAACGAATATTTTCGAAAATATTGCAGTATTAACATAGCGGGACATTAGCACCGACCAATACGCGTGCCGACAAATAGCACAAATTGAACTTTTTAATATCAAAAATTTACAAATTTTTTACTTTTGATGCGGAACAAAGTACGCTGGGTCAACTAGTAAAATATAAATCTTAAACCACCGAGACTGCAATAATTAACTAAACAATTAGTAAATATATGCTTAGTATTACATAGTATCATTGGAGCCATCACATCATTCATTCATCATCTTCGTATCGTATGTATCATTTATTAAATCAGACAGCCTCTCTTAGCCATGGGCTGGGACAATCATATGCTTATACACCTATATTTTAGATCTATATGTTAACAACTTAAAAATAAAACAACAATAGTGTGAACAAAGTTTTTCATTAACAATGAACACAAGTTTTCCAAATAATATAAACAAAGTAACATTTATTCACTCCTATCTTGTATATTCGCAATAGAACTATCTCAAATCTTTGTTAACAAATAACCTAATTATTAAACTTTAAAGTAAAAGAACAGAAATACCCGTTAATTAAACATTAAATTTTAGCAGTCTTCAACTAAATATGATATCTGTGGCAAGACGCCATTTTAAATCACACTTTTTCGCTGCACTCGATTCTCGATCTGCCATTTTCAGTGTCTTCTTTTAAGAAAATAGAAATTTCTCGAATTTTATTTACTGAGTTTCTTACACCGTAACGCTCGTAATCAAATGAAACAATAGTCACAAGTAACAATCGAGCGGCAAACCTCAGTAAAGTCGTGGCACTCTGCGAAGACTTCATAGACTTTTGGCAACATTACAAAAGAGTACAGTATTTTACATAAATATTTTTTTCTCCTGAACACTAACTCCACTAGTTTTGAATAATATTTTTTTGGGCTATTTTTTTCGTTTAAATTGGAATTGTCGGACTTCTGTCTAAACTTATTCGAGTTTTCAAGTGTCAAACATTTTTATATCTATAATAGTACTGTGTATATAGCGGTAGATATTATATTTGTTTAGTTTTAAATTTTTTCAACATCAATAGCACTTTTTCTTTTCCTTTATTTTCTAAAAATAAACCGATACGATCAGTAAAGTCCAAAACATTTTAATTGCGTTACGTATTAAAACTGCCGAAATTACAAAAAAAATATTTATATATATATTCATATATTTCTATTGTTATTAAATGGAGTATTCACAAACACCGTATTTAGTTGAGATGCATTGTAAGCACGGCAGTGTTTCAATTGAATATCATACATCAAGTAATATTTCCTAAATTACAAATACTAATATGTGTCTACAAGTTATCGTCACTTGGCTCTGCGTGCACGGTAGAGTAGGGCGAGGTACGCGAGGAATCTGAATCCGAGGAATAACAGAACCATATTTACGACATCCATCATGAAGTGATCCTGAAAAAGAGAAGCAGTTCACATCATTCTTTCATACTGTACTATGAAATTATGAAGAAGAGATTGCATGCATTGCATGAGTGATGCTGACTACAGTGTGACTACATCTACGAATATAAAAGGAATGAAGGTATTCAGGTAATACACGTCGATTTTAAAGACCTAAATAATAACTGAACTGGTTATGTGCATCGTTGGTAAAGGTCTACCATTAAATAGTAAATGTACATACACAACTCCATGCCAAGTAAAGGGAATAGAGCGCCATAAGGCACGATTAAATAAATGACAATATATTATAATAAAGTTGCAAAAAAAGGCAGTTTGTAATATTTCCGAGTACCTAAATACAAATATAACTTTCGAATTCACAATTTATATGATTCTGTGAGAGTGAGAGGGATCATAATTAATCTTTTCTAATTTTCAGTAATATATTTAATAATAAATCATTAATAATATCTTGGACACAATACACACAGCGCCCTCTAGTTCCAAACTAAGCCACGAAATGCTTGTGCTATGAATGATAACAGATATTAATACATATTATATATTGTTCTTAACATTGAAACTGTTCTTTACTGTTCTTTTATAAAAACATACTTATAATACATAGAAAAACACCCAGACGCCATACAAGCATTCATGCTTGTCACAAATATTTGTACTCGGGTGGGAATCGAACCCGCCAACATCGATTCTACAGTCGGTAGCGTTACCAATGCACCACCAGGCTCGTGGCGCGAGTAATAAACATAACTTCACGCCACTTCACTTTTTCTACCCGAAGGTTTAGGCAGTGGCTGTTAAGCCTCGACTCGCCTTTATGTTTACGTCCCAAATCGAATAGGTGGCGAACCTATTGCCTTACCGGGCCAAAGTTTTCAGTCATCGATATTTATCACTCATAAGTTTCGAAATTAATTTCACAAAGTCACTATTATCGTTATCATAATATTTTTTTTTCATTTTCAGTAGTGATCTGTTTAAAATGTTACTTACTTGAGAGAAACTAAGAGTGTCGAGCACGACTTGGCCTGACGCTGGACAGGTGAAGTTCTCTCTCGTGCACGCGATCGAGTCCACACCGGTCCATTGGTTGACGAGCAACGCTTCGTTACCGTAGTGGAACCATGACAGATATGATATCCAACTCAGATATGGAGGCACGGAGCTGTTAATTGCAAACGTGTCATTCAGTTATTGTTTAATAGATATTTCTATCTATATATATAAATAAAAGGAAAAATAAACAGAGTAACTCTTCCGCTTAGCCCAAAACAGAGACAAGTTCGGAAAACTGACGGCGTA
Source organism: Euproctis similis (assembly GCA_905147225.2). Classification (NCBI taxonomy): domain Eukaryota; kingdom Metazoa; phylum Arthropoda; class Insecta; order Lepidoptera; family Erebidae; genus Euproctis; species Euproctis similis. The sequence goes on from LR990116.1 coordinate 17,773,624, forward strand.
TTTTCGGCAATCAAGAGGACAAGAAACAGAATAAGAATTAATAAGATGAAGTGTCTGTTTGTAATACCTATTGAAATAACTGCTTTCTACTATATTCTTATATGAATAAGGTTGAATATATATTACATTTATTAAAATTTTTGTCTGTATGTTCCGGCTAGTCTCTGACCAATTTTAAGAGCTAGGTACATTTTTTTAGAAAAAATATTTCTATTTATTCATTAATTGCTGCCGAGGCGAAACAAAGTTCGTCGGATCAGCTATTCAGCGGATCATCTTATAAGGATCACCAATGTTTTTGTTGACCAAGTTGTTAATATAGTTAAATTTACTACTCCATTCTCCTTTTCAAAGGTTCATTGAAATGTATATAATAGTTTCACTGCCCTTTATATTGTTTCAAATCAAAACTTAGTTTAAGCAACAGAGTAAAAGCCTCTTAAAATTAGTTAGTCTGAAGTTCTTACCCAGTATTGAGGAAGAATCCTCCGAATAACATGAAAGGTATGATGATAGGTGGACCGACAGAAGCTGCCATGCTGACACTGTTGCTAGCACATGATATCAGGTAACCTGTAACAGATTTAAAAGTAAAATATAAGTGTTTAAGTGCAACGCGGCTTGCGTTGTGAATGGGCCAACTAGACCAGTGAAATACCACAACCTCTCAGAATATCGACGAAAAGTAGCACATGTCACGTTTCTTTTGGCATCCCCCATCCAGTCCTATAAAACTCCATTGAACGCAACTGTAATACTATCAGTGTTGTAGGTTTCTATGGGCAGCGGTAGTTGCTTATCATCAGGTGACCCGCTTGCTCGTTTACCCCCTAATCCATAAAAAAGACTTATTACCCTTTTTAATAAAGTTAATAACCGTGATTGTTTAGATTGTTTTTAAAGATAGACAATATAACTTCAAGGCAAACCTATGTTGGCGTTTCAACCCACACGTCACATTTTAAATAAAACTATTAAATAATTGAGTTGTCTCGGTGGTCTGAAGGTCCAGCACACCACTTCGGCATCAACATATCGTAGGATCGAATTCTGTGTTATAAATAACGACGACAGACCATAGTGTTTCGGATATATGGCAAAAGCTTCCCCATTTAATCTATTCGGGAGGTATAAATTTAGGCGTAATAACTGCTGCCTGTTCTACTCAAAGGTGATAAGCCTTCGGGTAAAAAGAGGCGTGAAGTTACAAGAAAAATATAGCTAGCCCAAAATGTTCTTCAAATCTCTTACTTTTACATCATTAGTCATTAATTCATTACGTAGTATAAAATAAAGTCGCTCTCCACTGTCTGTCTCTTTATATGCTATGAATCTTTGAAACTACGCAACGGATTCTAATGCGGTTTTTTCAATAGATAGAGGGTATCAACGGAGTGATTTATATATACAATTCATTTATAATGTAGCAAAGAAAAAGTTATGACTTTCGAGATATAGCACTTTAATTGTAAACGCTATAAAAAATACTTTTGATGCGAAATAAAGTTCGCTGGGTCAGCTATTATTATATAAAAAGTAATATTGATAAATTAGGGTTCTAAGAATAATATTATTAGGCCGTAAATGTTATTATTTAAATAACATAAAATATATATATAAAGGTCTGCCGTTTCGAAACGTCAATTAGGCACCCGCGTAAACATTAAACCGGTTTGGGAATTTAATACATTTCGGAATCCGTGGTTGGTCTATCACACAGACTGTTTTAAATACAAACTGGTTTAAAAAGAAAAATCTTTTAATGTCTCTCATCCGATGTGTTTTCTTACATTACTACAAATCTTTTAAATATCTTAAGAAACAATCAGTGATTCTTTAAAGAATTGTACTTACTGTATGTACACTAATGCATAAGAAAACTATTTCGATATACTGATTAATTTGAATAGATTTATAAAAAATAACACTCTAATTCAAATCACATTTAATTAAATAACATACAAAGATTTAACTTTTACTCCCTTAGTAATTGTGTGAATTAATATATGCTATGTTACTATCACATTAAGAACAGCCAAATGACACATCTCAATCGGAAGTACGTAAAATGTACACCTTCTGGAGCAGTCGGGAAAATATAATTAGCTGATTTGAACAGTCGAACTTGAACAAATTGGACGAGCCTTACTAATGTTCTAGGGAACATTAATAGGGCTCGTCCAATTTGGGAAAAGTGATGATTATATATAATCTTTTTTTGTAATAAACAGTATCTCTAATGCAAAAAAGATTTTTCTTAGGTTGCCTTTGCAAATAAACAAAACAAATTCTGTTCCATTATACCTATTATTAGTAAAGATTTTATGTAACCTTGAGCTTATTTTTTGTAGTATTCCACTAAGCCGTCTCGTAGGTAGGTACGAAGGAAGATAAAAATAGACGAAACTTTAAGACCATCATGCATCAAATGAAACGTTACAATGTAAAGTATCAACAAAGAAATATTTGTTCATTGCACAACATTATGAAATAAATGTTTTGGTTGGCCTCGAACCGACATAATTGGATAATCGTTTTTGTTTTTGTTATAATATTACATAACATGCATAATGAACCGTCTAAAATATTGCCGTGGGCTTGACGCGGGAAACACGTGGTATCTTTTTAAAGACCTCACGGATTTCTTGCTGATTATATAGGACTGTATTGAAACAGTTGCATGGGCAAATCAAATAATAGATTTTTTATAGCTAATATTTTTTTAAATACTTATAATTAAGACCCCTACGGTAGTATCTTGAGTAATATCGTCGCATCGCCTAGCCGTTCAGGATGTGTTTATGCTTTGGTAGTTCCCTTGTTGAGGATGGCAAACGAGTAAGCAGGTCATCTGATGGAAAGTAACCAGCGCCACCAATAGACCCTGCCACACATATGCACACTGTCGGTCTTTACCGCTGTTAAAGTTTATTACTTAACAGTAATAACTTCTTGAAAAGTTATAGGTAATTGTGACCAATGTGTACCAGTTGCCGCGTGGAATTAGAAAAATAAATATTAAAAACGAGTCACAACTTATTAGAAGCCTAAGTCCAGTCCGTATTCAAAAAATATTTTTAAACTAGATATCTTGATTTATTTAGAAAAAGGTGTGTATATCATCACGATAATACTCGCGGGAGCTGAGTAGTTTTAACTATTAAGAAATTGTGTAAAACATCCTATTCAAATAATATATTTAAAATATTATAATAATTCAGTTATAAATTGTAAATTGTGTATCTTCCTGGTTTATAAAGTTATTTAAAGTTATCTTACCGAATGATGTTGCGACATTGGTGACCAGCGCTGCCAATCCTGAAGCTATGAAGAACCTTTTCGGGTCAGGGTTGAGACCGATCATGAAGTACGCCACTGTGGTAAACACTAGTGGTATTGTGGCAAATACTGGTGCTTCCGCCAGGGTCTTCGATAAGAAATACACATCGGCTCTGTACATCCCGGAATGGTGTTCGCGAATGAAGATCGGTAGTTCAGAGCAGAATACCTGGAGATTAGAAATTATGCAAATTTAAATTCTTTCAAAATAAAATATTTTCAAAATATTATTAACGCGTTTCTTACTGAGCACCAACCATTAGTTAATCAACTGTACATTCTTCAACTATACATATATAACTTCACGCCAAATCCCTTGCGGGGTAGGCAGAGAGAACAGAGCGCCATAGGGCACGATTCTTACACGCCTCACTCGCAATGCCTCTTTCAACTATGTTCTGATCATTCACCATTAAAAATTAAAATGTAACATATTTTCTACTGGAAATGTATTCCGCAACAGAAAATACCATGAAGGAGATCTCGGCAGCAGTGGAAGGATAAAATCTTGGACAAGAGAAGAGGAAGATACAGAGGGATATGGCTGGTAATCATTGAGAAAGACAATAATAACTCTTTTCATAATCAATGATACCATTGACGATTATATTCGGTTAATATAAATGCTTATAAATATTAACCATTTATAAGCTTTCCTTGTTGAAAAATTTAGTCCATCATAATATGACAAAGACTTACTATGAAGAGTACAAGACTTTTTTTGATAATCTGTATGCAATTAACAATTTATCTTATCGTTGATGTGTTGAAATACAAGATCATGAAGAATGTTTTAACGTTACAACTAATGTCAGCCTAACGCAATTGTACTGATAAGAATTATACGAGATATTTAACCAGCTACTTATGAAAGAAGGAGGTTTAGATCCAGTTATACAACTGGATCTAACCCTCCTATTATTTTCCGATTCCGATTACTTTTCGTGCGATCTTTATAAAATTATGAATTGTAAATCTCTTTTTTATTTAATACCAGAAGGATCCCAATTGGAATTCCTATTTTCTTGAGGGAGTTGATGGTTCTTGATGATATGGCTGATGGTAAAATTACTACTAATGATGGTGCAGTAAATTTGAGATTACACGCGCACAAACAGCAGATAGATAGACGAATTCCTTGAAGATTTGTTTTGAGTTCCAGAGCTACTATAAAAACTCTTGATATAAGTTTTTCTTCAATATCTTCTATTTATCGTCTATATATGTGGTCGTCTACAGACATCGTCCTCAGACAATTAGGTATAAAATAAATATAGATGGCGTTAAACAAGATAATAGTGCCACCTAGCCACTTAAGAAGTTTAACACATTATGAAAGTAATGAGAATAGTTGCTTACGTTTATAACGGCAAATATATTTTGGAAGGTCATATTTGTTAGGAACATGAATATCGCTCCGTTGATATTCATCACGCCATCCTGGTCTAGATTTTGACCGAAGTAAATCACCCCTATCAGTATTGACACCATCTACAATGAAAATATGTACCTATTACAATATTTATAAATATAAAAAATAATTATAAACAAAAAACATAACTTCACGCCTTTTGTTACCCGAAGGTGCAGGGCAGCGGCTGTTAAGCCTCGTCTCGCCGTTATGTTTACGTCCCAAATGGAATAGGTGGCGAACCTATTGCCATACCGGGCACAAAGTTTTCAGTCATCGATATTTATCACACATAACTTCCGAAAATAAAATTCAAAAAGTCATTGGTGTGAGCCAGTGTCTGGAATCGAACCCGGACCTCTGGATCAGAAGCCATGTGCTCGACCACTGCGCCACCGAGACTATAAAAAATAATTATAATGTATGTTTTTAATATTTTCTGTGGAACCGTGGAAGCAATGCAATATTAACAGCGCAGATATGGTCTGATTATTGAAGAACGTGGTCAGAAATCTATTAGAGAAATTTAATGTTTGTCCGTCTTGATTTTACAGTAGAATTTTATTAATTTTATTACAAAGTTTATACTTTTCGATCATGTTTTCGTAACAGTAAATATGTTCTAAACTGGATACTTACAATAGTCTGAAGGAAGCGCACTTTGATGAGCATAGGTTCCTTGGTGACAGAGAGCCAAGAGCGCCATAGTACCGCCCTGAACTGCGCCCACCAGGAAGCCTTGTAAGGTGACCGCGTAGCTCGGAAGGCGGTCACATCTGACCACGGCTGATCCGCCCATCCAGATGTGATCTTACGCTATTACACAGGGAGTTATGAATAACATAGATATTCCTTAAGCAAGAAATATCTAACTATCCAGAAAAATAGCTTAATTTTTATTACTTTGGCAATTTCTTCTTAACCTCGTGTTTAAGAACTTAATGACACGACTTTTATTAGATCCAATTCAATTGCTTAAGTTGCAGACCGTACCAAAACTATGCAGACAAACATAATTACTATTACATCTGTAAATCATAATTGCCTTCTTGGCACTGTTGGGTAGAGAATCCAATGTTAGACTAAACTTATACCACGATACGCCGAACGAATTATTTGGTCCAATTGGATAGATGGCGAATAAATTACTATACATCCTGCTCAATTTTTTCATTAGCCATAAATCCATCCTATATTCACACATCACTAAAAGATTCCCGAGAAGCCATTTAAGCATCGCGAGTACAATTCTTTTCATATTAACATAACATTATTGTACCTCATAAAACGAGGCGTTTTCGGCTTCAGCTGCAATTTTGCATCCTATTTCTGATCTGGCGAACGCTGTGCATACTGTGTCTATGGTTGTTCTTGTTGTTTCTTCTCTGCCAGGCACCCCAGCCAGAAGCTGTATGAAGTGGTCTGCAGGGTTATAGTTAGGAGGACATGCTGCACCTAACCTACATAAATTAATTAATATTATTATGTCTTTAACAACTAATATATTATTATTGAAATTGTAAAAAGGCCAATCTATGTCATAAGATTAGCAATAACAATATGGTATACAACAAAATGGCAGTATATACGCCATCTTGTTGATAAATGCGAAAGTAATGAAACTAATGAGAAATTAAAGCCTTGTGTTTAGCTTTACATGATTTTTTTTTATTGGATATGAAGGTCCCATCAGGTGACACGCATGTGTCACCTGATGGTAAGTGACCAGCGCCGCACATGGACACCTGCAGCACGTATAGTGTTACAGTTGCGTTGCCGACCTTTAAGGGAGTAGGATGGGGAATGGGGGTGGGCCTCCGGGTACCTCTCTCACGAACCAAACGCGGCATGAGCCACTTTACGTCGGCCCACTCATGCAGCGAGCTGCTTGGCTCTACCACCGTTTCTTAATTGAATTAATTTATTATTTCTATTAACAAATATTTATAAATAGCAATAGTGAATTAAATTATTGAAAATTTGAAAAACAAAGAAATAACAATGTCAGAAAAACGAAAGGTCTACAACATTTGATGTCAAACTTGGGCCCTAACAGAGCTGCAACAAAACAAAATAAATACATGCCAAAACTGGATAGAAAGAAGCGTACTTGGAGTTAGAAGAAGAGATAGAATACGACTTAAAATAATACAAGAAAAGACTACATTCGAAAAAGGACAAAAAGTATGCAGAAAAATAAAATGGCGTTGGACAGGGCATATACTGAGAGAAAAGAAGGAGAACTGGACTAAAATTATCACCGAATGGTACCCAAGGGGCAGTACAAGAAGCAGAGGAAGACAGATTAAGCGATGGGAAGATGATCTGAAAGAAGTAGCAGGACCAGAATGGTTACGCATTGCAAAGTGTAGAGACAAGTGGAAAGCCTTAGAGGAGGCCTTTGTCGGAAGACAAGCTGGAAATGGAAAGAAGATGAAAAACCGAGTGTCGAGTAAATAAAAATTAGTACCTATGTAGTTTAAGTTTTTAAGTATGTTTCAAAATATTTTAAACTCTGTTTACCAGCAATAAAGGCTTATAAAAAAAATAATAATAGTGAATTGAAACGTTTTTCATGACATATCAGCGATCGTTAGCACACTTTGACGTAATAGAATGCCGCCTTAAAAATAGACATAACTGGATTAACAGCTTTGTTATGTGGGCGTGAAACGAAACCTTCTTCAATCCATATTTGAGGGCGTTGCTCTGACAAATTAAGATGGCATTTATTACAGATACAATTTAAATTAACGAATAAAAATGACAAACATAAAAAACTTATTACAGGAAACAGGTTTCGTCACCTATTTCAGTTTGGACCTAAAAGTTTGGCGAGTCGAGGCTTAACACCCGCGGGCTACAACTTCGGAAATAAGAGATAAAAAAAGCTATGTAGTAAATTGCTCCCAATTATATTATTGGCTTAATTGAGTGTTTTATTTATCTACAGACGCTATAGCCGATCATCAAAATCTAACGTATTGCGTGACATTTGATATTTAAAGCACAGCTTGTTTATAACAATAATAACAGAGAGAGAGCAATCATTAAATAATTGAGCTGTAACCATTTCATGTATTTTTTTTTAATATTAACGAAACTTACTCTCTGAAGAAATCGCTGGCCTGGTCTGGGGAGCCGAGGAATGCTACTTTGCCATCAGCCATGATGAGTAGCTTATCAAACATCGCGTATAGCTCTGAAGATGGCTGGTGAATGGTACACACGACAGTCTTGCCTTTCTGGGCTAAGCCTTTTAATACCTGGTAGAAAAAAAGGGGAATCTATCAAATTCTTAAGAACCTCAGACAAGTTTCATAAATTTGCTGCGTAAATATTAATAAATATTTTTTTGAAGTTTGGGAAAAATATCCCATCTTTGTCGCACAGAACTCGCTAAGACTTATCGATCTTATCTTATATTAAAGATATATTTTCCTGGGGATTAATTATAATTAATCGTTTAGCAGTAGTTTAAATTATTTTCTTATGTGCTAGAGTATCTAGTGATAACAGAGTGACCAACTTACCTGGATCACATTTTGCGCCATGAAAGAATCTAAGCCCGAAGTGGGCTCATCACAAAACATGAGAGGTGGATCTGTCAGCACTTCGCTGGCGAATGATAGCCGCTTCATTTCTCCACCTGATATACCCTTCAAACGACCTGGAATTCCAATCACGGTGTTCTGACATTTTGTGAGCGCCAACTGTAAACAAAGATTCTCTTTGTCGTATCTTCACGACGTGAATACCAGAAGGTATAAGCTGCATTACCTCGATACTCAGAAGGATTATTTTAGGCGCTATGTTATTTTGTCAACTAGTGCAATAGTTACGAAAATGGGTTTATTAGTCTCTCTACAAGGAAGTCAATTAGTAAATCACTAGATATATAAGTAACATATTTCCTTGTTACTAAGTATTTCTATAATTTATTTAAAATATTATTCCTGACATTTAATTTTTGTCAGCACAAGATAACCATCGTTGAACTTAAAATTAAGATAAAATCTTGTATATCAAACACAAGTATTATCTTCCATGCATATCTGCAGTTTTATATATTTTAATTTTGCGATAAATATTAATTTTATTTATTATTTTTATTTATAGTACCGACAGCGGACTAGGGATGGGCTGGTTAATTGCAGCCATTCAAACATTCAATAAGAATGTATAGTGTCCTTGCGTGGTTCCAATTAAATCGCTATAAAAAAATTCTAATATGGCTAAATAAAAAGAAAATCCTCAAAAATATAATATACTCACTTCAGATATAACTTCTTGAACTCGACGCATGCGCTGCGCGTAAGGTATGTGTCTGTCCATACGCACCATAGCCTGTAAATATTAATATTATCAATATATCTATTGAAATAAGAAAGGGCATGATCCGATGGTTCGGACATGTAGAAGAATGTAAGATGGTGCAAGATTGACTAAGCAGATATACAATGCAAAAGCGGATGGAGGTTGGAGTCGAGGAGGGCCAAAACACACATTCCATGACCAAATAGAACGTGTTCTGGGGGAAGATGATGTTAGGAGCCTCAAAAATCGACGCGCGTGCGTTTAAAAATTTATGAAAGTCAACGAAGCTGGTGAGGTGTGTAAGAATCGTGCCTTATGGCGCTCCGATCTCTCTGCCTACCCCACAAGGGATTTGGCGTGAAGTTATGTATGTATGTATATTTATTGCAAAAACTTAATTGAACTTTTTTACCCGAAGGTGTAGGCAGTGGCTGCATCGACTCACCGTTGTGTTTACGTCCCAAACCAGGCACAAAATTTTTAGCCATCGATATTTATCACACATAACTTTCGACATTAGTTAATTTCGAAAAGGCGATTGGTCTGTACAAGGATTCGAACCCGCACCTCTGGATTCAGAAACCGTGTGCTCGACCACTGGACCACCGAGACAATAACTGAGACTATTAATTGAAACTAGTCATAAAATATGTTTGTTACTAAAGTATATAGAGGAAACATTATCATAATAAGTAATTACACAAATATTACACATACATACATACAAAACTTCACGCCAAATCCCTTGCGGGGTAGGCAGAGACAACAGAGCACCATAAGGCACGATTCTTACACACATCACTCGCTTAGTTGACTTTCATAACTCTTTTCATGCACGCGCGCTTTTCATCACGTTTATATACTACTTTTGTGCACACTCTCCTAATTCTCGCTTCTTTAAGTTAGCGTTGGGATCAGTACCGCAATGTTAGCTGGCTGGGCTTTTCTGTTTACGTTATACAAATATTACAATCATTTTAGTGTCAAACTAGTTCCTTACAGTAGTAAACAGTGTTTTTGTTTAGCTTGAAAACAATTCAAGTCATATTGGCAGTGTCTCAGAGTACCACGCTCAAACAAAAGGACATTGGTTTTTCTTTTTCTTCTTTTTAAATGCTTATTACTCTGTAAGAATTTGTAACCTAATTAGCTAAGCTATCCTATTAATTTTCAGTTCTTTGTCAATTCAAACTATTCTCAATATAAATATGACTGTTGTAGGCGTTGAAGAGGAGGTGAGCTCCAGAACAAAAACTGTTTTTGTACGCCATCCTATGGTTGCTAAAACTCAGCGTTCTGATTTACAAAGCTGGATTTTAATCAAGAGATCCATCAAAAGATTTCTTTACCTGGAATATTAGATGCTCCTTAACTGTCAATGTGCCAATAAATAAGTCTTGTTGTTGTACATAAGCTGATAATGCAGCCAAAGCCTCAGGAGTTGCAGGTTGACCGTTCAAGGATCTATTGCCACTTGATACTACGCCGGCTGGTGTACGGAACATCAGAGTGTTGAGAAGTGTGGTCTTCCCCGCGCCAGACGAACCCATGATCGCAAGCAGCTCTCCAGGGTACGCCGCTCCATTTACTGTGAGAAAAGTTGGCTTCTGTTTATTGTGATTTCTCATATTTTAAAAACTACGCCACTTATTTTTACACGCTTTTTATTAGCTTCACTTGTATGTTTGTATATTTGTAACCGACTTCTTTGGGCGCGATTTTGACCCACTTTGAACGGCTAGATTTCGTTCAAACTTTGTAGATTTATCGAGGACCGATGACAATACACTAATTTGATAAAATTATTCAATTTTTCAATTTGCAAAATATGATTTTGTTAATTTTTTAGTGAAACGTAAATATAAACAATGATTCATAGTTAATTTCTCGCACAATCTAGTGGCAATCAGCGGAAAGTCTACGTTATCAACTTGAAACGAGTTCCTTGTATAAGTCACAGATGGCGCTATTCCACAAATTTGGTTTTGATATCCGTTGTTGGCACGCTTTAACTAAGAAACGCGTTTGTTATAGAAAACCGAACTAAAAAATATAAAATAAATAATAGTTTAAAAAAACTAAAAAACACGCTTTTTATAGAAAACCGAACTAAAAAATAGAAAAAAAAAATTATTTTAAAAAAAGCGTGGGGTGCTTTTTAAGATATTATCGAAATGATAATCACTCTACTCATATCTGTCAATAAAATATTTATAACTATTGACAACATGCACCCCACGCTTTTTTTAAAATAATTTTTTTTTTCTATTTTTTAGTTCGGTTTTCTATAAAAAGCGTGTTTTTTTAGTTTTTTTAAACTATTATTTATTTTATATTTTTTAGTTCGGTTTTCTATAACAAGCGCGTTTCTTAGTTAAAGCATATATGCATATAAAAATGGGTTTCTATTCAATAGAGCTTTGTTTGTTTTATAAAATAATCTTATACCCACCATTTCTCAACAATTGCTTTCTCTGCTGGAACATGCCGGTGCGTGATGACTTCCAGAAATTCCAGAATTTTCTGTTCCTGTTTCTAGATTCTGTTGCGAAAGCGTTGATGTCGGCCCATGTGTATGACACTTTTTCAATACCCCCGATGGCGCCGTAGTTGCGATGTGAGGGCATTGCCAGAGTGGTCTCACCGCCGCTGCCACGCGGTGAAGACATCGGTGTGGTGCCATCCTATAAGAACCATAGTTTATTAGCAATTTCAACAGTGGTAGAGCCAAGCAGTTCGCTGCATGAATGGGCCGGCTCGACCGGTGAAATGCCTCGACCTCTCAGAAGACCGGCGTAAAGTGGGATGGCGCGTTTCGTTCGGTGAGAGAGGAACCCGGAGGCTCACCCCCCTTCCCCATCCTTTCCTATCCCTTATCTTTTATAGGTCAGCAACGCAATAGTAACAGTATATGTGTTGCCGGTGTCCATGGGCGGCGTTGGTTGCTTACCATCAGGTGACACGCCTGCTCGTTTGCCCTCCATTCCCATAAAAAAAATAGACTTTAGCTCGTGACTTCGCGTGAAGTCTTTAAAAAATAAAGGATCTTTGTTAAATTTGACATATTTCAAGTCTCCATCTATTACAAAGGTCCATTCTGAAATATTCAAACTAAAAGAAAATGTCTTTAAAGTTCTGTTTCCTTGAATAGTGGTAGAGCAACGCAATTGGCTGCTAAAACGAGCCGGCGCGAACTTTCATAAAATTGGCGAAAAGTGATTCGTTAGTTTCGTAAAACTCCGTTGGTTCCCATAAAACGTATATATTACTAGCTGACCCGGCGAACTCTGTTTCGCATCAAAAGTAATAACTGCTGCCCCGCTATGTTAATACTGCAATATCTTCGACAAATTTGAAGTCGATAGCAGCTATAGGTTAAAAATGGGAATTTTCCATTGTTAACACCCCCGCAACCCCCCTTGTGGGTGGAATTTCGTAAAATCCGTTCTTAGCTGACCTCTACTCGGCAAAAGGAATAATCCTACCAAATTTCAAGTCGCTACGCCTTATGGTTCCAGAGATATCGTGATGAGTCAATATATAGGTGGAAATCTCTTATATACTCGTATATATAGATTAATTAATTAAGGTTAAACATATGGCTTAGGTACGATAAAACTTTTTTGTTACCAAAACGAGACAATTCTGTCAACTCTCCGGGAATTGAAGGAGTGAAGATGGACAGTTATTAGTCTCTATTAGCATAGTGAAGTACTAAATACGTATAAGTATTTGCATATATTTTACAAGGAGAAATAATATGCAGTATATAGTGCGTTGACCTATTTGATAAAAGTTGTTCGAAATCACATGTGTTTGGAACTAGTTATGCAATTATAGAATTTGTTGTTTTTTTCCTCTTTTTTAATCTTATAACTGCATTTTCGTAGATGGCGTAGGGGCACTAATTTAATTTAGATAATATTTTAGATCTTTAGTCATTAAAATATCACAATAATTGTATTTAGATTACTGAACGCCATTACTGCGATCCAAGAATTGAAGTCGTGATCTCTAAACTAGAATTTAGAAGCCGGAGTGCCAAACCATCAGACGTCAGTTATGTTTGCGTCCCAAATGGTGGCGAACCTGTTCCTATAAAGTTTTCAGCCATCGATAATTTTATACACATAATACTGATAAGAATTTCGAAAGAGTCTTTTCGCAATTCTTTGGTTGAATGGCTGAAATCAAGAAGTAGTGAGTTCGATTCCGGGCTCACAAAGTGTAAGCCGAACGACTTCTTGATTCAGAAGCGGGGTGTTCAACCACTGGACCACCGAGACTAAAGGTTCAAATATACAAACTACGTTTTATAAAAGTACCTACATGAGTACCTATACATAGTTCAATAACATATAGGAACTTTTCACGCCTTTTGGCGCCGACGTGAAGTTATGTAAGTATATATTAAAGATGTTATTAGTAGGTGATCAGTTCAATGACTTCACATCTGTTGTTTCATTGAATTAAATTCAGTCTATCGAAGCATTCATAATCTAAGACCGATTTAAGAGAATGTGTAATAGCAAACCTTCGAATTCGGTGTTAAGTTACCATCAGGAAGTGAGGGTGCTCGATTTCCGGAACTGGGTTTCAGGTATCCATACACCTACTTTCTAAATTACTGCCTAGTGAAGTGTTTAATAAATTGATATTTAAATAAATTAAATGCATTATGAAATGTCACGAATACTTAAGACACGATAAAATAAAGAAAAAATAGTAGACATTACTTTTGATCTACCAAATAGTCCAACTCCAGCTCTTTCTGTAGGTGTCATAAATATACGAGAGGCAGCTAAAGGATTTGGCGTATTTTATGCCTTGATGGTCTTATGGTTCAGTAACTACTGGCAAGATCCAGTCCCGGGAAAAGAGAGACTTTCTATAAGTTAATCGTGAGACATACCCCCTTCGAATCGTGTCAGGGAAACAAATCTCTTCAATAGTTAAATGTATTAATTGTTTTTTTAGCAAAGTCAAAGTCAAAATAAGTTTTATTTTCATAGGTCTTCACAGACACTTAAAAATAGTCAACAAGTACAATTTAACTTTATTTTTTTTAAATTAACTACTTAACACGAGCGCTTGAGGAAAGTGCGTCCGTGGAACAAGAAAACACGGACGCAATCGCCACGAGCGGCCCGATTCCGAGTGTAGGGGCTGTCATGAGAAGAATCGGGAAAGAAACTCATGTGCCAAATACTCTTTTTAAAATATTAAACATAAATAACAATAATATTAATATCGCTACTGAAAACAAATAAAATACCTATAATAAAATATATAATATAAGTATTTTAGAATCTTGCAGTTCGTATACTTCAAAGTTGCATTATTATTGACTAAGTGTATTGATTTTGTGGTGTCACGTCAAATAATACTATAAAACAATAGTACTTATGCGTACGGGATTTGGTGGCATGTATGTATATTGAACAAAGCACGGGGATTACCATATGAGTCCCTAAGCGTTTGAAAAGCTAATCGCCCGACTGGCTCTATCTTTCTCTCTCACTCGCATGCGAATTCTGAAACGTCACATGAGAGTAAGAGAGATAGAGCTAGTCGGAAAGAAATGTTGAAACCAGACTAATCTAATCAGGATAATCGGATGTTTTGATCAAATTGTTGCATTTTCGTCGGTCTCTGACAAGTTTTCAAAGTTTAAATAAATCCGGATTGTTGAAAGTAGGAGGAAATCGAGTTCGAAGAGTTGGATTACATACATACTCATGAACAGGTAAAGTTTATAAAAGTGTATTAAAAATACGCTTTCCGATTTCATTATAGTGCCAAAAAATTTTACTACTATCCGTATTTGAAGAACCTCGTGATGCATTGGAAAAAACTGACGACTGTAGAATCGAGGCAGGCGGGTTCGATCCCCACCTGAGTACAAATATTTGTGACAAGCATGAATGTTTGTATGGCGTCTGGGTGTTTTTCTATGTATTCTAAGTATGTACATACATACATAACTTCACGCCAAATCCCTTGCGGGGTAGGCAGAGAGAACAGAGCGCCATAGGGCACAATTCTTACACACCTCACTCGCTTCGTTGACTTTCATAACTCTTTTCATGCACGCGCGTCGGTTTTTGTGGCTCTTAACATCACCTTCCTCCAGAACACGTTCTATTTGGTCTTGGAATGTGTGTCTTGGCCGTCCTCGACTCCTACATCCGTCCGCTTTTGCATTGTATATCTGCTTAGTCAGTCTTGCGTCAACCATTCTTTCTACATGTCCGAACCATCGGAGCATGCCCTTTCTTACTTTTACAGCGACACTCTCTTTCAAACCAACTTCCTTCCTTACAACCTTGTTTTCTACGCGGTCAGCGAGAATCACTCCGCAGATTTTGCGTAGAGCCCTCATTTCTACCGCGTTTATTCTACTTTCATGTACACTCTGCCATACCCAGCTCTCGCTTCCATAAGTTAGTGTTGGGATCAGGACTGCATTGTGGATTGCTAACTGGGCCTTTCTGCTAATATTTTTTGCGCCCAGGAATCTGCCCAACACTCCGTTTACGCTATTTCCTATCGCCACTCGTCTTTCTACATCCGCGGTGTACCTTCCATCTCTGCTAAAAGCGCATCCAAGATATACAATTTCATTCACCTGTTCCAGCACTACATCATCAACCATTATCCTTGCATCTGTTCTGGATTCCTCCCTTTCAAACACCATGACTTACGTGTTTGTCGCATTCAACTGCAAGCCTTTAATCATGCAATCATCTTTCATAGTGACTAGTGTTTGCAGGTCCGACGGCGATTCGGCTAGAAGCACGGCGTCATCTGCGTAAAGCAGGCAGCTCACAACTAGGTCACCCATTCGCATCCCTACATCCATCGATCTCATTCTCTGGAGACAACTGTCCAGGTACAGGATGAACAGTCGAGCGGACAGCACGCAACCCTGTCTGACGCCGATATTGACGTCAAACCAGGGGGACAAGCCGCCGTCAACACGCACACACGCTGTGCAGCCCTCATAAGTGGACTGCACAGCGCGCAGCAGTGCTCCGCTTACCCCGTAGCCCGGGAGTATATCCCACAGATCCTTTCGTAACACTCTGTCAAACGCTTTTTCCAGATCCACAAAACCGCAGAAAACCTTCCGTTTAACAGCCAGTTGTTTCTCCACGATGTTGCGGAGAGAAAAAATCTCTAAGTATGTATTTACAAAAAAAGTATATATGTATTAATATAAGTTATCTAGTTTCCATAACACAAGCAATTTAGTTGCCTAGCTTGGAACTAGAGAGCGTTGTGTGTATTGTGTCCAAGTATTAGGTGTAGTATAATACAAGTTTAGAACTTAAGAACTATCGTATTGTATCTATGAGTGCATAAGTATCTACATATATTATAACTTTAGCGACTTGATATCTACTGTTGACTCTGAAGTGGCTGAATACATTTCCTTAGAAGGATGTGACCTCATTATATTAAATTGAATACGATCAGCGAACGTTCTCATCGGCTAGCAACACCAATGATCCATCAATAATTTTGTCTATCCACTAATATTAACAATATACTAGGATCCTACTTTTAATGCACAGTTATCTATGTAGCCGATCTTATATTTAAATTTATACTTAATAAAAATAAACATATTCCGAAAAAACAGAAAAGTTTTTAGATTGTCCTTGGAAATATTTTAAAATTAAATATTTGATTTTGTTCATTTTGAGAGCTATTATTATTTAGTAGCTTCTGTTCGCTCTGCAACCACGCCTACAAACTATTAGAAATTGTCAAGATATTCAAATCAATTAAATAGTTGTGCGGAGCCCAAAAATTGGGTTTTCTATTAGTTAGATAATAATAAAGTTAATCTTCTCAAATGCCTACAGAAGCCTTTTTTTGAAAAGGTTAAATGGTTTATAAAGATTCTGCAAAATTCGGATGATTCTCTGGATCTTCCATACGTGTAATGTATATGTAAGAATCACAGTAACTGCTTACCATCAGACGGAATTGTCTACTAATATCGTAGTGAGAAAATTAAAAACCAAAGCCATCATGAATACCATGTGCGCGCTGGTAGTACCTACCTAAAACCAGTTTTTCTAAAAAAATGTGCCACAAAATTGAAGATAGCCTTGCGCTGGTCGAATTTATTGGTCATTTCATCCGGTTTTTTATTTTTGTATAGTTACAAAATTTTAATATAAACGACCAATAAGTAATGTATTCAATGGACGACAACTAAGTTACTATACTTGAAATATTTTTTGAGAAGCCGTATCAATGGTCATTTGGAAATTAACTAATTCAATTACATATTTATATACGATACATATAGCAATTTAGCTGTATTGTATCTCTATTATTTTAACTAGTAATTAGGCGTGGCTCTACAGTTCGCTGCATAATTGGGCCGGCTCGACCGGTGAAATACCACGACCTCCGATTCAAAAATATCTCAATTGTCTTTACTGACACTTAAAATCGTCGACATAAAGTCTAATTAATTACATTATATTCAAATGAAAACGCTAGTTTGCGGAAACACGAACATGTAGTCTGATTGCGAGGGTATCATGAGAAGAACCGGGAAAGAAACCAACATTTGAAATAATCGTGATCTATATAAGATATCGACATAGTCAAACTTTAATTTGTACTTTATTAAAATAACGCAAGCTTCATAAAAATAATCGTCTTAGCCGAACTGAATTTTGTAAAGTCTTGGTGAATAGTTATTATAATAAAGATGCATAACTTCACGCCACCGAAGAACTGATTGCCATATCGGTTAAGACTTGGCTAAGACTCAGCTATGATGTTAACACTGTCCTATGTCGCTTTAACTTTATAAATATATATTCCATAACATAATCCACAAGATCTAATATTTATATTCATTGAATACATTTTACGACTACTAAAAGTAGAAAAAATATTGACTAATATATTTTCCATCTTTTATAGAAAAGAAATAACGAAATTTTTAACTATTTAAAATAAATAACTATTTATAATTACAAAACTTGCAAACTTTTAAAGGTTTTCATTTTCAAGAATCATATTCAAAAGTTTTATGCGCAAAATAATGATAGGCAAATTTATTATGACACAATCAATTAATTTCAACATTTCTTACGAATAGAATAGATATAGACTAAGTAGTGAATGAGAGACTTACTTGTGGAGAATTATTGTAAGTAACACGTTGGTTGTCTACCGAAGATGTGATCAGGGGTTCGTGCTCTTCGTTCCCGGCCGTCATTCTATAGAATTTTAACACTATATACGCAATGAATAAACAACAGTACACATATAGAAACATAAAGCATACAAGAGAAAAATAAACTACACTTTTGTGGCACGGAAAGTTTTCTCAAGCACCGAATAGAAACATGTGCTCCGGCCAAAGCCAAGATGGACACACTAACACAATTCAATGTTGAAATAATGAACGCACGCTGTTCACTAACGTAAAATAAGTTAGAACAGTTGGGCGGCTCCTAACATTTACAACGGAGCGTTCGTCTACGAGTATCTCGTACGCTTCTGCTGTCGCCCGTTGCATATTAACGGTTTACAATGCTGTAATAGTATATCATTATTACAAATTTAATGCTAATGACATTTCATTTGATTTAAGTTTTTCAAATATCGATGACTAACAATCTTGTGGCAATTATAAATTTGGGAATAGAAATCTAATAATATTACGCGTCGAGGCGTAATTACCGCTGTTTATACGTTCGTGGATTATGAGCGTGAAGTTGGAGCAACAGTATTACTCTGTGAAATAAGATTTATGTCACTCTTAGAATGTACTAACAACATCTTTCTAAGTTTAAACTGAAATTCATGAGAAACTTTAGATGAGTATACATAGTTATTTGAATATAGTGGAAAACTCAATCATCCTTCTTTAACCAGGTTACATGGTCTTCACCAGTTGTACGGTCTATCTTTTTAAACTTTTTACAATGGATAAAGCATGTTTTGAGACTAACGGCCGAAACCAATAATCAATCCCTATCCATATTTTGCTATCTAAGACCAATATTTCAATCTATTTCTACTAATAACCGTGCCAATAATCAATCCATGGATTGATTTTGTTTGGGGAATCGATCGACAGATACACAATGATCTTAGATTGGCTTCAATCTTAGATTGGAGATTGATTATTAATTTCGGCCGTAAAAGGAATGGGACAGTCAGAATTTTAAGACAAATGATACACATAAATAAGCGTAATATAATAATATTTTATTTTACTCAATAAAATGACATTTGAGATAGATGCAAAATATTTGTTTATTTTTTTTCTTATTTTCGTAAATTCTTTACTCATTTAACGAATCTATTACACGTTTCGTTACAATTACAATGATAATGAATACAATGACACATGACAAAGGAACTATTGTAGACTTGAGATGTGACACTTAAATATATAACAATCATAAGGGCACATTCACATTGTCGATATCGTTAAAAAAGACGTAAAAAATTATTTCCAATAAAATTTTGCAACAAAGCAATAAAAAAATCTTGCTTGTAATTTAGTACTTTTGTACTTAATGAATAATTTAAAACAGAAGTTTTAAATTTTAAAAAGAAACAATATATATATATACAAAGTTATTAGCCAACAAAAATGTGCCCTTTAATTATGGCTAGTACATATTCGCATTTTTTATATTTAAACCTCAATCACGTTCATCTTATTCTTAATCAATTAATAATATTTGGTGATAACTAATTACAGTGCCTCCTGACATACGATACCTTTGCCTGAAAACAAAAAATATATATAAACTCCTCAATCATCAAAATTAGTATAACTAGGTAAAGTTACATATTTATTTTAAAATTGCTAACCAAATATTTAAACGAGATACAAACAATATACTTGTTTAAATAATTAGAAAGGAAAAAAAACGTTAAGACAAACATATCGACTAATTTGCACAAATAGACGATGCAATACGCATTTGTCGTTGAAGTCGCAAACATAAAATTACAGTTAACAATTTACAACAATATCACTCTAGCTGAATTTTTTCAATAAATTTACTAAAGAGAATTCATTGACAATGTGCTCTAACGATGCAAATACTAATATCACAAACAACGTTGATTCCATATCAATGACAGAAGAAGAGGAATTCTCTTTTGGTAACGTCACTGTAATAGCATGCAGAAATGCTGAGTCTGAAACCGTGGACATTGAAACCTGGTTATATTAGGTCGGGGAAAAAGTCTTTTCGCATAACGTAGGTATAAACTTATTATAAAATTTCTTTGACTGTACTATTTGTGTCTGGCTGGTTTTGGTAACATTAAAAAGGTCACAAAAAAAGTTGTTTCCCGCTATTTTTCATTTGTTTTTCTCTCCGTAAAAATGAGTGAATCTAATGAAGAAATTCGATACATTTTAAAATTTTATTATAAAAAAGGCAAAAATGCAACTCAAGCAGTGAAAAAAATTTGTGATGTTTATGGACCTGATGCAGTGTCAGTAAGAGTAGCAAAAATTTGGTTCAAACGTTTTCAGTCCGGAAATTTTGATGTTAAAGATGCACCTCGCTCTGGTCGCCCTGTTACGAATAAAATGGACGCCATTTTTGAAAGAGTGGAGCAAGATCGGCATATTAGTAGTTACGATGTAGCTGAAGAACTGGGAATTGACCACAAAACAGTTTTGACCCATTTGAAGAAAGCTGGTTATACAAAAAAGCTCGATATTTGGGTGCCACACGAGCTCACTCAAAGAAACTTAATGAACCGTGTACTCATTTGCGATTCATTATTGAGACGTAATGAAACCGAGCCGTTTTTGAAGAGATTGATAACTGGCGATGAAAAGTGGATCACGTACGACAAGAACGTGCGAAAAAGGTCGTGGTCGAAAGTTGGCCAGGCTTCACAGACTGTGGCCAAACCTGGCCTAACACGAAATAAGGTGATGCTGTGTGTATGGTGGGATTGGAAGGGCATTGTTCATTATGAGCTTTTACCGTCCGGCAAAACCATCGATTCTGATCTTTACTGCCAGCAACTGATGAGATTAAAGGAAGCAGTCGAGAGAAAACGGCCGGAATTGATCAACAGGAAGGGTGTGGTCTTTCATCACGATAACGCTAGACCACACACATCTTTAGCCACTCAGCAAAAATTAAGAGAGTTCGACTGGGAGGTCCTAGTGCATCCACCATATAGCCCTGACCTTGCGCCTTCAGATTTTCACCTGTTTCGGTCTCTTCAGAATTCTTTAGGTTCTGTAAGGTTGACCTCAAGAGAGGACTGCCAAAACTATTTGTCCCGTTTTTTTGATCAGAAGTCCCAAAGTTTCTACAGTAACGGGATAATGTCTCTGCCCACAAAATGGCAGAAAGTTATTCAACAAAACGGTACATATATATTGTAAATAAATGTAAATAAACTTTGAAAAAAATGTCTTGACTTTTCATACAAAAATACGAAAATACTTTTTCCCCAACCTATTATTTGGATAGCCAAGACTTGCCGAGCATCAAAGATGCTGCTTAATGCTTTAAAAATATAAGACACTCTATACGATCGATTCCTTTCTTTTAATGATACAAATTAAGCAATTCTCAGAGAGTCAATCAAGAGACATGCCAACGAAGATGATCGGAAAGATGTCCTGGAGAGTATCCTAAGAGTCATGATGATTAAATGCGGGAAAGATAGGCAATTCGCAAAAATTTTTAGCGCTTATAGCGGAGATGTGGCAACCGCTGACTGGATTATGGGTAAAAAATTGAAATTGTTTAGTGAGGACCCGTAATGTTGCTTTCAAGGAAGATTTGCGAATTGCAGCTAACCTTCCCTCAATTACCTAATTCCCATTCTTACCCATACAATCAATTACTCTCTTCGCATAAACACCTTTCCATATTTCTCATCTATCGCTCAAAGAGTTTGCTGGTGGAACCTCTACAGTGAACCAGGCTCGCCTTTGTACAATGCCACACGTTGTATATTTGTGTTTTTTTCTGTAATTTTGTTTTTGCTTACAACAAAGTATAACCTAAAAAACTAATATTTATAATACATAAAAAAATGTTATTCAGGCATACATTTAACACAGGACAGGCGTACCTTAAATTTTTATCTTACTTATCATTTATAAATAACATGGTACCTACTACTTATTTACAAACTTGTATAAATTAAAAAAAAAAACAATGCGTCGTTGCGTGACATTATCATTGTGTCAACATTACCCAACGTTGTCTCATCTAACGCCATCATTTTCTATTCTCCTCTCTCTCTCTTTCTCTCGCGTATATAATCTCATTTCATTCACTCTAATCAATATTTTTCCTACTTTACAATATCGCAATACAATTTATTTTCCTATACACTTTCGCCACCAGTGTAAATATAGCCTAAGATTCACATACTACAACATTCCGTTGAACATTATCTATAGGTACACATTTTTTTCTTTCATATTAAATACTAATTATTAAATAATAGTACATTATCATATATTTATTAGGACATTATTTATACAAGGAAAACGAGAGCTTCATACAAAAAATGTTCATGCAAAAAACAGCTGAAAGAAACATTAACAACATAAGTAAGTTAACTGTTTAATAAGAATGAGATGTGGATTTCAACAATACAATCAAAATAGAAAAAAAAAACTAGTCTCTTGGCAGAACTAACATACGTTTTAAACATAAAAAATGTAGATTATTTCAAATCTAAAAGACCAAAAGATGAGCGATTACATGGAGATATACCTACTGCATATTATATGACCTGCTGGATTATATGAACTCTTAATTCCAGCCAGCTTACGCTGCTTAACTAATAATTCCAGCTAGTCGGTGACTACTCATCAATAGCTAACTGGAATTAATAGTTGGAAATGCGAATTTGATCAGCATCGTGTAAGCTGGCTGGAATTAAGAGGTCACAATAGGCCCGCTGGTCTAATTTGTGTGGTGGTCACGCGAACGTACGCTCCGTGTTTTAAAAATCTTTTAATTGGAAAAATGTCCAAAATTAACGCAGAAACAGTCATGGACGAGTTGTGTAAAAAAAATTGCAACATTAACGTCGAAGATTGCAGACCAAGCTACTTTGATAGAGGCGCAAAATAAGAAAATTGATTTTCAACAAAAAACAATCAACCATAATTTTGCCACAATAAATCGCTTAGTGAAGGTAGTTGAAGAAATGTCAACTAAAATTGACATAATTGTAACATCAACTAGTGCGAAGGAGATAGAACTACCAAGTA
The DNA here is from genome assembly GCA_905147225.2 of Euproctis similis. Lineage (NCBI taxonomy): Eukaryota > Metazoa > Arthropoda > Insecta > Lepidoptera > Erebidae > Euproctis > Euproctis similis. The sequence goes on from LR990116.1 coordinate 17,796,957, forward strand.
AGATAACCCTTACGCGAGGTGCAAGCGAGACAGCTATAACTGCAGCAGACGTCCCGATGCCATCGAAGAATCATCCGAATGTGACGGTCCGCGCGCGCCGAGTGACAACGGAACGAAACAGTGCTAAGGGCGTAAATACACCAAACATTGTTATGAACAGAAATATACTAACATCCGAACAACAAAATATGGATGTTCCGTGTGAGGTTAAAAACGATTGGAAGGTTGTAAATCGCAAGAAGACTAAATTACCTGCTAAGAAAATTTCAAAAGGTGGCAATTCATTGATTTCATCTTTCCAAGCCGTACAAAAAAAGAAGTTTTTGCATGTCTGGTCCTTGCACCCTGATACGTCGGTGGAGGCGATAACTAATCACGTAAAATCCATTTGCTCTTCTGATGATGTGAAAGTGGAAAAAATTGTGCCTAGAACCAAGAGAGATTATGCGTCATTCATGATAGGTGTACCAGAATCTGAATTTGACAAAGTAAACAACGTGGACAGTTGGCCGGTAAATACCCAATTTAACGAATGGATGTGGTTTCGTAACTCCAGACGGCACGTCGGAACTCGGGAAGAAAACCACTAAGAACATTCAAATGTATTACCAGAATGCCAGAGGTTTGCGAACAAAGATGGCTGAATTCTATACCAGCTTGTTAGCTTCCAACTACGATATTATCACAATTACGGAGTCGGGTCTCAATGGATCTATCAAAGACGGTGAATTTATACCAAATGGATATAAGATAATACGATGTGACCGAGCGGACGGAAGAAAACAGGGTGGTGCATTCGTGGCGGTAAAATCCCGGTTCGATATTAATCAAGTTCATGTTGACAATGTAGACGATGCCTTATTCGAGATTGTTTGTGCAACGGTCAGCTGTAGAAATAATTTTTTGTTTTTGTGTTGTGTAGTGTACATACCACCAAAATGCAGTTATAATACTTATTTGCAATTATTCCAAATGTTAGAGAATGTGTGTGCAAAATATAAAACAGTTATAGTAATTGGTGATTTTAACATGTACTCGGCAACCTCGCCGGTTGAAGTACAAAATTACATGGAATATTTCACTGCATTCTGTGGATTTCGGCAGGTAAACAATATAACTAATATTAATAATCGTACTTTAGATCTTGTAATGACTACGTTATTGGAGAGTGACATACAAGTTAAAACTTCGGATGAGCCGTTTGTATGTATTGACACTCAGCACCCACCGTTAGATATTACAATAACATCTACTTGTACCGTCGGGCGGAGGTATGTGAACAATATAGAAATTGATAGTGGTTATAATAGTACTTGGAATTTTTATAAATGTAATTTTTCAATGTTATATGAGAGTATAAGCATGTTAGATTGGAACGATTTATTCGCCATCGAAAACTCTGAGGAAGCGTTAACGTATATTTATGATGTGTTTAATGAGGTAATTAAAGATCATACGCCAATAAAAAATGGTATCAATACGACAAATACGGGTAGGTATAAATATCCTGAATGGTACACGTCTGATTTAATACACGACATAAAAGAAAAATCTAGATATCACAAGCTGTTTAAAATAAAACGATCTCAATGTGATTACGAAACTTTTTCTAGATACCGTTCATTAGTAAAACGTAAAATTGTTTTAGCGTACGAAGCTCATCAGCACCATTTACAATCTAACATTAAAAATGAACCGAAATCTTTTTGGAATTTTATAAAAAATAAACAATTAAAACGTAACACGAATGTAATTAAAAAAGACGGTATTATATTAAGTAAAGCCGAATGTGCACAGACTTTTGCTTCATATTTTCATTCTGTGTATAACGATAAGCGGCCATTGTTGGACCCGGACGAGGCTGAGCGCTCGGCGGGCGCTGAAGCCGGCGCGGCCCGGGTGCATGTGGGTCTGCTCACTGAAACTGAGCTGCGCTCAGCGCTCGATCGCCTTAAGCCTAAGCGCTCAGTGGGACCTGATGGTATACCTCCATTCATCCTGAAAGATTGCCGAGTGTCGTTATGTAAACCCTTGTTGCACCTCTTTAACCTGTGCTTAAGGGAGGGCCATTACCCAGATCGCTGGAAAGTTACTAGGGTTATACCGGTTCCCAAGGGTAGTGGAAAGGATGACGTCAGTAGTTATAGGCCGATTGCAGTGCTGTCTGCGTTCGCTAAATTATTTGAATCAGCGTTACATGCATGTATTTACCCGCAAATCAAGTGTCGATTGACCGACGCGCAACACGGTTTCCGGCCGGGACGAAGTACTGCTAGTAATTTATTATCGTTCATGACATATTTAACACCAGTCATAGACGCAGGCGGGCAGGTCGATTGCGCATACTTCGACTTCCGGAAAGCTTTCGATGTTGTGGATAACGATGTACTGTTATCGAAGATGGCAGCGCTAGGTTTTACGTCACATTTGTTAAAAATTTTTGCGAGCTATCTTGGTGATCGCAGACAGTACGTGGAGTACGCGGGATATAGATCTGATGAGTATTTCACTTTTTCGGGCGTAAGTCAGGGCTCAAATCTGGGTCCTCTGGAATTCATTATGATAGTTAATGACCTACCTTCGGTCATTCAGCATGCCAGCTGTCTTCTGTTTGCAGATGACCTAAAGGTATACTTATCGATAGCTGATGCCTCCGGTGCCGAAAAACTACAGGAAGATTTAGATCGCGTAGTGCAGTGGAGCAATGAAAATAAGCTGAGTTTCAATGTAGCCAAGTGCGGTATAATGAGCTATTCGAGGGCCAAAACACCACTGCGCTATGAATATAATATGAATGACACATCGATTTCCCGTATTAATTGCACGCGTGACTTAGGTGTGGAAATGGTTCCTGAGCTGACGTTCCGTAAGCACATCATTAATATCTGTGGCAAAGCCTTTAGAAATCTAGGTTTCATTTTAAGAAATTGCAAAGATTTTGATGGGACGCTGGTCGTTAGATTGCTTTATAATGCGTTAGTACGAAGTCATTTAGAATCGACGGCCATTGTGTGGAACCCTCACGAGGCTAAGTATAACCTTATGGTGGAAAAGATACAGAATAAATTTACAAGGTTTTTATATCTAAAAGAATATGGAGTGTACCCGTTATACCCCTTAATGTACCCCAGTTTGTTCGTCCTCGGTATGGTCGGGTATGTGCGGCTGAGCGTGCGGCGTGACGTCGCGCTAGCGTGCTACGTGTGGCGCGTACTGCGTGGTCAGCTGCACCACCCGGCCGTGCTTGAGTATCTGCAGTTGTGTGCCCCAAACGGGTACGTAGGCGCGCGTCGTCGACCTAACACGCTCCTAGTGCCTAACGCTAGAACCAATTTATTAAAGTTTGCCCCACTATCTCGCGCCATTCGTTTAATTAATACTATTTCATTAGAAATAGATATTTATAATTGTAGCCTGTCGAGGTTCGCAGAAGCAGCGCAAAGCTGCATTACACTAGGTTAGGTTAATAAATAATTGTAATTTAAATTTAACTTTATAAATAATTGTATTTATTGTAATTCTAATTTTATGTTAATAATTAATTTCATGAATGTATATTATATTTTAAGAATTGAATTGAATTATGTTTGAATATATTTTGTCTTACAATATTGATTTAGGAATACCTGTAATGATATTGTAAATGTTTTTAGTAAATAAATAAAAATAAATAAATAAAAAATAAATAAAATTTATATTTGAAACTATTCTAACATGTATTTATACGCACATAGTCCTATTGGGTTTATATAATTATATTTATTTAAAATACATAATTAATAACGCGAATTATTAGCCCGAACCGAAATACCATAAAGGTAACTGCATCTTGGGGACATGTACATATTTTTTTAGACTAGTTCCTATACGGGTACGAATTTTATTTATTTATGTATAGCATATATCGTAAATTAAAAAAAAAGTACACATTTTGACATATTCCATTGTTAGAGGATGTCATTTGGAAAGCTATATCGTATAAATGAGTTTTATTAAACTTTATCAGGTCTTTGTCGTGACATTTGTTACCTGTCATTAGACAAATTGGAGTTGTAGATGGGAGCTCAATGTTCCGGCTCCATTCATATAACGTCAATGTCAAAATTTTCAAGTTTATCCGAACATATCTTAGCTTTTATCAACTACGATATTGAAGTGAATATAAATTGATGTAGCCGGATTCAAATTCAGAATCGGGTGTGCAAATTTATTTTTCGAATTTAGGTTCCCCCACGTAATTACATGAAATAAATTGCCTCGCCTTACACATTCGGATATTAAGCAGTAGAAGGTAAATAGATGTGAAATTGCGCAATCATTCAATGTATTCATTAAAATACCATTAATTAATTACGTTTCTAATGAATAGAATCATTATTTTCGATAAATAATTTACACTTAGTTATACGTTAAAAAGAATATACGTTAAAAGATATAAAGAGGCCGACAGCTATAGTTCTTCTATTAGTACTATACACGCATATGAGTATGCAAGGATAACTGAATTAAACATTTGTAAAAGAAAATTATATAACAGTGTCTATGGGAAATCAATACTGAAATAGTCAATTTTTAATAAACGAATCAGTATATAATAAAATGAACTATCGGGTCTTATCATGATACTTATTATGAAGCTAGTAATCCTGATCCTATAAGGCCGGAAGATATTTTGACCAGACAAGCACTCATCATCTTAAAACTTGAAGATTTAATTAATTTAATTAATCATACAGCGAGACAAGGTTTTAATGGGTCCACGCTTAAACGTATTTAAATATTACAAGAAGAATTGTGAAGGGCTCATGGTAAATTAAAAGGTTGTTGCTTTTGAGAAGTTGAGTAATTTTACCTTGAAGATATTTTGATAGTGTAGTAATTAATTTCAACATCATAGTAATCAAAAATATTTTGAATATATAATTACTGGAATCAGGAAAACATAAACATAACTTCACGCCTTTTCTACCCGAAGGTATAGACAACGGCTGTTAAGCCTCGTCTCGCCGTTATGTTTACGTCCCAAATGGAATAGGTGGCGAACCTATTGCCATACTGGGGGCACATAGTTTTCAGTCATTGATATTTATCACACATAACTTCTGAAAAACAACTTGGAAAAGTCATTGGCGTGAGCCAGGATTCGAACACGCGACCTCTAGATTCAGGCGTTCGACCACTGGCACACCGAGACCTTAACCAATCAGGAAAACGCTACTTAATTATAAATTTTAATTTGAGTCAATTTTTAAGTTCTATTTCGACTTACGATCTAAGCGGAGTTTTTAGGCTTTTATTTATTTATTCGCAATTCTAGAAAATCTATTTCTCTAGTAGTGGGAGAGTTATCACCTTTTCTCTGTTCACCTGCAGAACATGAGATATCTTCTTCTTCTCAAGCATAGAAATACAAGTCGATATTATTAGTATAAAATATGTATATTTATTTAAATTGGACGTGAGGTATATTACTTGTTTAGAGTATTGGGCTTTTTTTTAAAAAAAAAAGCTGTAGGCGTAGGCAGTATTCCAATTTGTCAAATGAATAAATTGTCGATCTTATTTCTACAGTCACTAATCAGACCCAACTAGACGACATAACATTAATACGTGTTCATCAAGTAAATGCTTGACACCGATTAGGAATTGAACCTGGCGTCTTCTACACGGCAATCAATACCACTGATCTATTTAACACGAGCCAGTTGATATAAAATATATTATTAAAAACTTCGGACAAATTGTTTATCATAGACACTGAATTAAAATTTTCATTTGCATTATAGTGCATTATCTATTAAAATATATTTATTTAACTGATCTTGAGCTAATTGGCTTGGTATTATTAGTTTTAGTATGATTAGACATAGTTAATATATTACTATATCAAGAAATCACTCTTAAAGGGACAAGATCAGTCTGATTGGCAGTTTTCCGTGGATTTGATACAGGTGTATACCGGTAAAATGCGTACGTAGTTTTAATGTCTTAAGTTAACGGTAATCAAAACAATGTGTCTCTAAAGTCAGTCAGTAAGTCAGTCAGTCATTAAGTCAGTCAGTCATTAAGTCCGTCAGTAAGTCGGTCAGTCACTCAGTCTGAATTTAGAGACAGAATCTTTTTATGGAAGATGTATTTTTCATGCTTAACTAACTCATATAAATAGGTTTACTACTGCAGTTAACAAATAAGAAATATTGAAAACCTGTAAATAAATTGAGATGTAACTTAATGAGCTGGTTACAATTTAACGTATTTAAAAGATACTACCAGGTAACACTATTAATATTAGGATAATATTGTGGTTACGTAGACTGAGACCTGAAAAAATAAATACAATTCGTACCAATTTCAGAAGACAGTCTATGGGGCCATTTTGTTGTAAGCTGTTTTACTAATTTGGACCAACAACTACATATAGACAAAGACCTAATAATAAAATTACATTAAATTAGAAGGTTACGAAGTAAAGCCTTTATATGATAAGGTTCAATACTAAGGAGATAATATATTTTAAAACTTGTTTCTAATGTACGAAATTAAACAGATTAAATTTACTTAAATGGTTGCTTGACAGCAAGCTTCCCGTCACGTCAATAGTTACAAGTCTCGGTGTTAGAATAGTTTTTGCAATTAGCAACTTTTATCACAAAAAAACGCGTATTAATATGAATCCGATTGACGCGATATTTAATAGAATATAACAGAAGAGATTTTGACGAAACTTTTAAATGTTAAGATAATATCGAAAATTTGGTAGTAATTAGAAGTCGCAGCCAAAAGGTTTTTAATTACCTTATATTACAAAGGTTTTATAGGAGTTCTTTAAAATGAAATCTCGTGTGGTTGTATTAATATTAAGAATATTCAAGCGTCGAAAGTCCGTTCACGGCATAGGCAGTGATCTAATAGCTCAGTGACCGATATCTATTACAACCGCTACATTTTACTCATATTACCAACTTCGCAGTTCACTGATCACGACAAAATATTAATAACTATATTAATATGAGACTTCGTACTCGGATATATTGAGGTTCACACTAAGGAATATCTTATATATTAACTAGTTGTTGGCGATCTAAGTCCATTCCAGTCCATTCCATAAAAGTAAACGTTAAAAATGTTATTGATATTTGCTTCCATAGATTTAGCATAGACTATAATAGATGGCACATGTCAGCAAAAATGTACTAATATTCATCACTGACAGCGCAACCGCGTTTATTAGATTTTCAGGATTCCTACTTATGAGTCGTTGCATAGTGTTGTCATAAAAATAAACTTAAACAAACAGCGCTCTAGTACATCAAATACATCACGTGTAAAACTTGCTGTACCTATTATAAATATTACAATAAAAACTCCGAGATCTGTCTCGGAAACCATTTACATAATACAAAGTTGTCGAATGTCTGCGATCATACATAACACGTGGACTCGCAGATGACACACCAGTCGAATTAAAAAAAAACTAGTCAAATGACACAAGTTTTGAGGAGTGTGGTGTGCCTCTGCAGGATCAGGGACCATTTAGGAGGCTATTTTTATAACCAGTGTACCAGGTTTCTTTTAATTGCGACAGTGGCCTGTTGATTATATGAACTCTCTAAGGTCAGGTTTTCATTAGTTTGAATCACAAGAAATATGTCGCAAGAGTAAATTTTACTATTTGAGTCAAAGACCGTACGGCGTCGATCAATCGCAAAAGAATTTGTCACCAAGTGATCACATTGGTCATTTAGCAATTAAGAGGTAACCATGTTAATATTATACAATATTAAAAATGTATTAATTAAAATTTCAATTACTACATAGTAAAACATCAAGTTGTGTCGCACAAAACTTGTTTAGCTGTTTTACTAATGGGCTGGTATGTATATATTTATATAAGTGTATAATTATTTCATCGTTAGCTCCGCAGTGGGCCAAATGCTTCATAAAAACATTACGAAACACTAGATTAGAAATATTTTAATTAATTTCCACTTGAATTCATTCCGTTTATAATCTGTTCCATGGTTTGGAGGTGCTTATTACACAGCTTTTTGATTCAGTACCAAGACCGTGTACACAGATAATACTTCTAAATATTTGACAAATAGCGTGCCACGTTTAGTGGAAACATCATTAAATATTTGGATGACCGAATGAATAAACTAAATCGAGCGTCCTTGGTCGTTAGATCGAATCATAGATATAAGATTAATAGATCGTCAATAGTCACCCAAACAACGAGAACAAAAATGGATTGTTGATGTGTGAGTGACTTATCAATGTGTGCGTAAAAAGTGCCTCCAATTGTCAAATTTAACATAAATATTGTTCATGTGTTGAATTTTATACATCCTGAGAATCGCTTACTAGACCGCCGACAGATTAGTACATTTTTACTGACATGTACCATCTACTAGCAGTCTATGAGAAATCTATGGATCGAATATATCATACGAATGAAGATATTCATGTTTATATAGATTCGTGTTTGATCGTGACCATAATTAGCCTATATAGATTATAGTGGACTAAGTATAGTCAAATGTCATGCTAGCAGCTTGACACGGCCAAGAATACAATTTTCAATGAGTCATATTATATTATATTTAAAAAAAAAACAATTATTTGTCTAACCGATATGCAATGCATCATTTTAATAATTAATTGAAAACCAGATAGAATGGCATGCTCCGATGGTTCGGACATGTAGAAAGAATGGTAGATGCAAGACTGACTAAGCAGATATACAATGCAAAAGCGGATGGATGTAGGAGTCGAGGACGGCCAAAACACACATTCCATGACCAAATAGAACGTGTTCTGGAGGAAGGTGATGTTAAGAGCCTCAAAAACCGACGCGCGTGCATGAAAAGAGTTATGAAAGTCAACGAAGCGAGTGAGGCGTGTAAGAATCGTGCCCTATGGCGCTCTGTTCTCTCTGCCTACCCCGCAAGGGATTTGGCGTGAAGTTATGTATGTATGTATAGAATAATATAGAATTACTAGCTGACCCCGCAAACGTTGTCTTGCCAAAAAATAAAATTTAAAAAATAAGGGTTGATCGTAGGGGGTTGAAATTTTAGGGTTGTATGTATTTTTGTATCCCGTTTTATAAAAAAAATAAGAAACAGAAGAATGTCGAAAAATTAAAAAAAAATATTGAGGGGTGGGCTACCCTTGTGATTTCAATTCAAATTCAATTCAAATAGCCTTTATTTCGGATAGTAGATTACTTCTTAACAATATTCATACTATTATACTAATAGCTCTTTAGTATTTGATATTCACTTTGCATGCATTATTTTGGATTTGATTAGTTACAATACAATAATGCTTAATTCTACATGTTATTGAAATAATATTAATTAATTATAATAGTTCTATTCCTCGACATCGGTAACATTATCCGCTTGCCCTTTGGCATAGGCTTTCCAGTTGTTTCTGTCCCTGGCTTGTCTTTGCCATGTTGCTCCAGCTACTTTTCTGACATCGTCTTCCCATCTTGTTTTTTGGCGACCTTTCTTTCTTTTCCCATCTCGTGGGCACCATTCCGTAATATCTTTTGTCCATTTTTTCTTCCCGTTTCTGATCATATGGCCTGCCCAGTTCCATTTGCGTTTTCTAACTATGTATGTGACATCTGCAACTCTTGTCATGTTTCTTATGTCTGTGAGTTTGATTTTGTCCCTTAATTTGATGTTTAGGATGCTTCTCTCCATTCTGTGTTGACACACTCTCAATGCTTTACTCTGCTTGTTAGTAAGGGCCCAAGTTTCAGCTCCATAGGTTAAACATGGTAGTATGCACGAGTTGAATATTGTCGTTTTGTCTTTCAGGGGTATTTGAGGGTTTTTCATTACCTCTTTTAGTGACCAGAACCTTTTCCAAGCTTTACTTATTCTGATGTTTATTTCTTTTTGCATTTGGTTTTCCGTTGAGATAGTTTGTCCTAGGTAAGTGTATTCATCAACATATTCTATTTGGTTCGAATTTAGTAATATAGGTGTTTTTACGTGGTTTGTTATTAATTTTGTTTTACCTAGGTTCATGGTCAAGCCCACCTTTTTGCTTTCATTTTCTAATTGTGATATCATTACTTCTAAGCCTTGTTGGTTTTCGTTAAGTAGAACAAGGTCATCTGCAAATCTGAGATGGTTGAGCTTTTCGCCATTTATATTGATTCCATACGCATCCCAATTAACTTTCCTAAATATATGTTCCAGTACCGCCGAAAACATTTTTGGCGAGAGTGGGTCTCCTTGTCGTACTCCTTTTTTTATTTTAAATGCTGGGCCTTTCTTTTCAGTTTGAATTTTTGCTGTCGAATCTTTGTATACATTTTTTATTATTCTGATGTACTTTGGATGAACCCCTTGTGATTTTAGAGCTTCCCAGATGTGCGAGTGTTTTAGAGAATCGAATGCCTTGTTGTAATCTACGAATGCCAAGTAGAACGTTTTTCCATACTCATTACATTTCTGTATAACTTGCTTTACAACATGGATGTGGTCCATTGTTGAAAAGTCGCTTCGGAATCCCGCTTGTTCTCTCGGTTGATTTTCATCCAGCGCTGAACCAATTCTGTTTAGTATTATCTTTGAGAATACTTTGTATAAGTTGGAGATGAGGCTGATCGGTCTGTAATTATTTATTTCCGTTTTATCGCCTTTCTTATGGAGTAGTATTATGGTCGAAGTTGTCCATTGTTTAGGTATTATTTCTTTAGTTAGAATACTATTGTATACATTTGTAATAGCCTCTGTTATGTAGTCTAGGCATCCTTTCAAAATTTCGTTGGTTATTCCATCATCACCGGGAGCTTTGAAGTTTCTCTGGGACGTTATTGCCCACCTTATTTCTTCTTTTAGTATTAGAGGGATAGGTTCTGTATCTTCTTCTTGTGGTTGTTGCGTGTTTGGGTGATCTGCGTCGTCGTATAATTCGCTATAGAATGTTGTTGCTATTTCCATAATCTTAGGCCTTTTTGTTTCTTTCCTTCCGGTTGTTTTATTTCTGATAGATGGAATCCAGTCTGTTTTCTCTTTTAGTTCTTTTAGAGCTTTCTTTATGCCTGCTGACTTTTCAATGTGGTATTGAATAGTCCTATCTCTTATCTGTTTTCTATGTGTCCTAATTTTTTCGTTAATTTGTTTACTTAGATCCGTTATTTGTTTTCTATTTTGTTTTTTATTTATTAAAAGAATTTTCCTGGCCCCTATTAAGTGTCTGGCTTCATCGCCAATTTTATCTTTCTTGTTTCTTGAGGTATACAATTTTTTAGATACTTCTTGAAGTGTTTTCTCCAGTAGGTCGTATTTTTCCTGTATGTCGTCATTTGCATTGATAGGCAGCAAGTTATTCCTCAACGTGGCCAGCAAGTTTTCTGTGATGGGAAGTGGGATTTGGTTTGGATGAGAGTTTTTCCTGGCATGCTGTCGCTTTTTCTTGATCTCATTTAAATATATTGTTCCTCTTACCATTCGGTGATTTGTATTGAAGTTGAGCCCATTGATTATCCCTACTCCTTTAAAAAAACTTGGTTGGTTTGAGAGTATGAAATCTATCTCGTTCTTAACATCTCCGTTAGGAGATATCCAGGTCCACTTTCTATTTCTGTTTTTTATGAAATAACTATTTAGGATCTTGAGGTTGTGTGCTTGTGCCAAGCCTACTAGTCTATAACCATTATCATTTCTTTTTCCCGTACTGAATCGGCCAAGCACACCATCTTCATTTGGAAGCCTCTCACCAATCTGACCGTTGAAATCCCCCATCAGAATAACGTTTTTGCATGTACTTGCAAGGGTGTTATCCAGGTCTTCATAGAATGCGTCTTTTGTGTCCTGGGGTGCTATGTCCGTGGGTGCATATATTTGAATTATCGATAGGGTTTCATATCCTGGCAGGGTAATATTAAGCTGTGCAATTCTCTCTGAGATTCCAACAAAGGACTGTATACAGTCACTGTAGCATTTTTTAACAAGAAATCCAACGCCATATAGCCCGGGTGTGTTTCCTATATGGTAGAAAATGTAGTTTTCGTGTTGCTCAATTTTTTCGCCCATTCTCCTCACTTCACCTAGGCCAACAATATCCCAGTTAATAGAATCCAAAGCATGTTCTAGTTCTTGTAGGCATTCGTCTGTTCTTAAAGTTCGGGTGTTGAGTGTTGATATGTAGATACTCTTTCTCTTCTTGTTTCTGGTTTCTATTCTTCTTCCATTATTTCTATTTTTTAAGTTTTCAAATTTATTTTCTTTCTTGGGCTTCAAACCTAGGGGGTTTTGGTCTCTGACCCCACGGTGACCAGCCGGGTTGGGGTGATTTTTCTTTTCAGGGTATTCTTTGATTATGGTTGTTGTTGTTTCCAGGTTACCGATGTCTCGTGATTCCTATGCTTTTGGTGTAGTTATTGATGTAAGAGAGTGTGATCTAGATCTCATGTACGCGAATGGGTCAGTTCTGTGTAGTTTTGCTGGAGCTATTATGTTTTTATTGTTATCATTAAGCCCTTGTTGATCGGATGCTACTGGTGACTCTGGGGTTTCTCTTTTTCTTTTTTCATTTACTTTTGGTTTCGCAACAATTTTGTTATTCTTAATGTGCACATTGTTTCCCTTTTCTCTCTCTTGTTGTAACTCTTGTTGTAATTCTTTGCGTCTCTGTAGTGCTTCCTTGGAGAAATCTTCGGTAATATATGTTGGTTCAAGCATGTTCTTTTTGTTTCTTAGAATCTCAATTTTTTTATTATATTATTATGTCGTAAGAGTGATTACCACAGGCCTTGTTTTTCCAACTGTTTGTTTCCCAATTCTGTGTAATTTGTTTATATCATAATTATTTATTTTAATGCCTAATTTTTCAAGTAAAACTACGATGTTATCAAATAATTCGGAATGATTAGCCTCTGTTTCTTTTAATCCGTGTATGATAATGTTGTTCCTTTTGTTTGCATTTTCTAAAGAGCTTATTTTCTTATTTAATACTTCGATTTCCAATTTAAGTTTTTTATTTTCTTGGATTAATGGCTTAATTTTATCATCTATTGTCTCCATAATTCTTTCTGTATTATCTTTTATCAGTATTGCTTGTTTTTCCATTTCTAATTTCATCATATTATAAAGTGTGGATATTGACATTTCTTGAGACATCGTTCTATATTTTGCTTTTCTGATGCAAGAACAAAACGTTTCGAGTCTGCTTAGATTGGAAAATCCCTTGTCACATATAAAGTTTTGATTTGATATGGCAACCCCGATTTCTTCCGTTTTGTTGGTATTGTACGAACTTGTCTATGCTTTGTTGAATTTGTCAATTTGAGTTTGACATATTATTATTGAGGTTATGTTTAAACTATATTTTTTCACTATTTTTGTTTGTGATTATAACGTTTTGCGTTGAATCTGTTATTCAATTTGCTTGCAATGTTTCTTAAGTTGATATATTTCACTTTTTGTATGTGTTTGTATCGTTGCACTATAGTTATTATTGTTTTGTTTCGGAGAGCACTTAAAAACGTCTTCACTGTTAGAACACCGGAACCGGAAAAACCCTTGTGATTTAGGGGATGAAAAATAGATGTTGTCCTATTCTCAGACCTACCCGATATGCACACAAAATTTCATGAGAATCGGTCGAGCCGTTTCGGAGGAGTTCAAATACGCACATCTAGACTCGAGAATTTTATATATTAGAAGAATTAATAGCTTTATAAATTTCTGTAGCCTTTTTTATTAGTTTTTAACACAAATCAGTATCTTAACACGCAAGGTCGTTATGTAGGAAGCTTAAGGAAGAAAACGCTAATCTCGTTCTTTTTTTATTGTCTATGATTTAACCAAATCTCAATATTGCATGAGAAATAACCAACCTTGAACCTAACATTATAGTTGACCACCAAAATTCTTGCTATCTATCGAATGCGAACATATTTTAGATATTACATATAAAACCATTTACTATTTTGTATTATTTGTATTACCTGTGCATCTAATATCCTCTTGGCTACATCTGTACTACTGATAGAACATAAGAATTTAAAAATTCTCCCGCCTCTGTTTTGAACGAAAATTCAAATTTAACTTAATAGAGACATCTATTGGATGTATGGGAAAGTAAGAAAAAATAAAAGTGGCGCTTCTCATCTGTCATTATATTTCAAAATGGCGTCGACGAGTGATGATGCGGCCGTGCGCTCACGCATGGGTAAGTCAAGCTATTTTAATCTTATGATTTTTTTATTGATTTGACGATTTCTAACAATAATTGAGTAATTAACAGTCCAGTACATATCAACACTGTATTATTTTTGCATAAAAATAAAATATGTTGCAGTAACCTTGAGCTACTTTTCTATGTCCTTTGTAAAGAACAAATGTAGGTAATTAAAGTTTCAGTTGTTGTACTACTGTTGTACTTTGTGTAGTACATTAGAAGATATTTTCATTTAGTTACAATTTTTTCCAGGTATTTCAGAGCGCGACATAATTGAAGCGTTAAATGATTCCGATCTTGACTTTTCCGGGGATGACTGCGACAATGATCCGGAATTCCTACTCCCAGAATTGACTCAGAGAGCAAATAACCAGCTAACATGTGCGTCCAGCAGCTCTGACGACGAAGATTATGCGCAAATCACTCCACCAGATTCTCCAGCGCTGTCACTCGATTCCATTCTTGCATCCTCTTCAACGCGATCTCGTTCACGAGGACTTGGAAGAACAAGACGTGGACGTGGTCATGGACGTGGTCGTGGACGTGGTCGCGTACTTACACCTGCTTCTGACACAAATTCTGACGACGAAACTCATCATATTCAACCGCCTTCACCATCACTATCAGTCCGACAGATTGCGATCAGAAATCGTCAGCAGAATGATGGTGTTCACGACACATGGACAAAAGACACCTTGGAGCCTGAAATAAACGATTTGATGCAACCAGCTTACTTACATCGCGAAACTCAGGAATGGGAGTGGCATCAGTTCTACGATCAGTATATTGATGATGAAATTTTGACAACTATTGTTGACTGCACAAATAGAACACATATTTTAGAGACAGGAAAGTCAATGGGGTTGACTTTGAAAGAACTTAAGATATATATCGGAGTTACAATGATAATGTCAGCATTACAGTACCCTCAGATCGATATGTATTGGTCAGAAAAATGGAAAGTACCTATTATTGCTATGGCTATGACCAGAAACAGGTTTTATTTTATAAGATTGCGACTGAAGTGTGTTTATGATGCTGATGTAACCACTGAACAGAAAAGGCAAAAAATTTGGAAAATTCAACCATTGTTTAGTAGAATTTTGAATGGTTGTCATCAGCAAAACCGACCAAAGGATATGAGTATCGATGAGATGATCATTCCTTTCACTGGGAAATGTCCAATGCGTCAATATTGTCCAAATAAACCAAACCCTGTTGGGCTGAAGGTGTTTGTACTTGCTTCACCACAAGGTGTAGTTTGTGATATGGTGGTCTATGAAGGAGATACCACATTCCCAGAATTAGTTAGCCAGGGATTTGGTCTAGGCGAATCTGCTGTTTTGTATTTGACTCGTACTTTGGTTCCCGGACATTTTTTGTTCTTCGATCGTTATTTTACTTCTGTGAAATTGTGTGAAGCACTTTTAACGCGTGGATTTCATGGTACAGGCACTATTATGAAAAATAGAGTTCCTAGAAGCTGTGTTTTGACGACGGAAAAATTGTTTCGTAAAAAAGCCAGAGGAAGTAGTGAAGTTAAGGTAAGGGAAGATGGAAAACTTGGTGTTACTATGTGGTTAGATAATAAACCAGTCTTGATGATGTCAACATGCTATTGCGATGAAAACCACGATGAGTGCGAACGATGGTCCAAGAAAGAAAAAAGATACGAAAAGGTAAGAAGACCTGAAGTGATTAAAATGTATAACCAGAATATGGGTGGAGTAGATCTCGCTGACCGAATGCTTTCAGTCTGTCCATCTCGTAATCGAACAAGAAAATGGACCATTCGAGTAATTTCCCACCTTTTTGACCTTGCTGTAGTCAATGCATGGCTACAATACAGGATGGTAGAAAGACAAAAGGGTACAGCAACAAAATATATTGTACAGATGAGAGAATATAAATTGAATTTAGGGACAACACTTGTGTTAGACAACGAAGAAGATAGTGGTGAAGAGTGCGAAGAAGAATATGAAGAACTTGAACCTAAACATAAGAAGCGTAAGGCTCTTATAAAACCAATTCCGTCCCAAGAACAACGCCAAAAATCTGCATTACACTTACCTGAATATGGTCCGAAACAATCGCGCTGTAGAGCAAACGGATGTGACAAAAAAACAACGGTTTTTTGTAAGAAATGTGACATTTACCTTTGTTTCACTCCAAATCGAAATTGTTATGCCAATTTTCATATGGGTAATTAGTATTCTTAGTATGTAAGTTTGATTTTAACTGATTGATCTTTAATTTTGATCTCTAATTTGGTTCCTAATTTACGACTGAATAGTATAAATGTTGATTATTTGTTCATTTATGTTTTTTTTGGAGAAAAATGTATAACCTTGATTGTTTTTAATAGTTTTTTTGAGAAAATGTTTAATTTTTGTTCTTTTTATTCACTGAGTTCAATATACAAGAGGAGCAAACCTCATACAAATGCGTCAAAAAATGTGTGTCCACTTTTTAGATGCAATGACGTAGCTTTGAAACCACTAGACATTTAAAATTAAACATATATCTATCTCAGTCACACAAATCGCAAATACATTGCCGTCACTTTGATTAGACAAAGATGACAATATAAATTTGCAATGGCGGTGTGGGGTGGCCAGCCCATGCGAAATTTTACCCAACTTTTTCAAGCCATGTACTCGTAAAAATATTTAATAAATATAAATTCAATATTTTACTATTACTTAATAATTTCTTATCAGATGTATTACAAGATAACTGAAATAATGAATGGATCAACGATCTCTGTGTACTCCGTACTAGATCGGCTGTTCCGAAAAAAATTGGATCACACTCATCTGTACCTAATTGTGTACACCTGCCTTAGAGCAGCGATTTAAAGCGCTGTAGGTAAGGTGTACACAATTAGGTACAGATACACAAAATAGTGAAAACGCTTGAGTAGTAAAATAATGTACTTACATTCATTATATTGAAAGGGAATTATTGTATTTAACGTGGACAGGGCCTAACAGCCGCACGGGTCGATCGATCATAAGGGAACATACCCATACTGCATGACCTATTTTTTAAGATTTTTCGACCCCTCCCTCCCATCGGTGACCACTCGTAGTATATGCCAAGACCCCCCCCCCCCTCCCCCTTTAGTTTTCACGTAGTAATTCATAATTATGATTTTTAATCATTTCACAGGCAAAAATCGAAAAACAAAAATTTGGCTCATACTCGTCTTTAATGGATAAGACTGCATGCATACTTAAATTACTAGTGAATTATGTATTATGAAAAAGAACAACTTTAGTTGTGAAAACATATTGCTGTACAGTATGTACCTTACAGTGTAACTTACAGTAACTTAATTTACGAACACAACAATTATTTTCTGTTTAATCACATTAATATTCATCTAGGTCGAAAAAATACGTGATTTCTCTCATTAAAATCGACTACGTGACAAAAACCTGAGCCACCCCCCCGCTCCTGTGACTAACCGTAGTATTTTAAAGACTCCGCCCCCCCCCCCCCCCCCCCCCCCAAACGGGTCACGTAGTATGGGTACGGTCCCTAAAGTTAAGCAACGCTTGGCGCGGTTGGTCCATGGATGGGTGACCATCTTATCATGACGAGTTCCTCCGTGTTTCGGAAGGCACGTTAAATTGGTGGGTCCCGGCTGTCATTTGAACATCTTTGGTAGTCGTTACGGGTAGTCAGAAGCCAGAAAGTCTAACAACCAGACTTACCAAGGGGGATTGTGTTGCCCACGCAACTGGGTTGTGGAGGTCAGATAGGCAGTCGCTCCATGTAAAACACTAGTACTCGGCTGCACCCGGTTAGACTGGAAGCCGACCCCAACATAATTGGGAAAAAGCTAGGCAGATGAATTATTGATCATACACCGCTGTGTAACATAAGTTTTGTATAAAATTGCCTTTTAGTCTCTTTTTTATAAGTCTGAGTGAATAATTTGCTTTCGTGATACAATCTTATTTTTAAGTATTTATTAATTATGGCATTTATTAATAAAAGCGAATGATCAACTTGAATTGACGATAAATGATCTCCCGGGTGCAGGTAGCCAGTCAGTTTCTTTTCTCAGCAATCGGATAATTTTCACCCACTTGTCACGGCGTGCTGCATCTTTAGGCGCCCTGCAGCGTTATTATTATAACAAAAAATATTTAAAACCTCCTTTTCCATAAATTAATAACTCTCCCACAAATGTGGGAAACTAAAACTAAGTTTTTAGTGGTATCACTGAAGCTAATTATGAAAATTCAACATTTTATCTATTTTACTGTATTTTAATATTAATGTAAACATTAATCTTACGCGTGGAAAGTAATTCCGGTTAATTTCTTATGGGTTTCCGATCTTGAATCGCACTCTTTTACTACGCATTTACCCATTTTGTACCTATTGTTATTCGGTTCGCGTCTGACAGATGACTGAATTGACATAAGCTTCGCATAAGCCTGTAGGCTTATGGCCGGTGGTCACACTTTGAGAAGGTTACTGCAAGTCTATATCATATAGGTCAATGTTTTTATTTTGATTTTTTTAATAAAAGTATGGTAATTGAAATATTGTTTTGTTTATAGGCTAAAATGCGATTCTACTTACACTTTATCGAACTTAACTTTCTATGTCCTATGTGAGCGACATAGTAATATTATACTTTTGTACTTTATAAAGCACATAGTGAAAAACCAATTTCCGAAGAGTAGGAATTTTTTCACTATTTTTCCGGGGCATGTTGATCTATTATGAAGATAATCCCATAGTTTCAGAATCGTACTCGAAAAATAGTATGTCTGGTAGGCAGGAGGATATATAAAATTCTCGAGTCTAGATGTGCGTAATTGAACTCCTCCGAAACGGCTTGACCGATTCTCATGAAATTTTATGTGCGTGTCGGGTAGGTCTGAGAATAGGACAACATCTATTTTTCATCCCCCTAAATCACAAGGGTTTCGCAATAATACTAATATTGGGAAAAGCATAATGCAAATCATGCTAATATTAATAGCTTCTCCTTATTTCAGGGCTACTTAAATAACTTAGAAGAACCCCTAATTTTTTTTTTTAATTTTTCGACATATTTCTGTTTCTTATTTTTTTTTATAAAACGGGATACAAAAATACATGCAACCCTAAATTTTCAACCCCCTACGATCAACCCCTATTTTTTAAATTTTATTTTTCGGCAAGACTACGTTTGCTGGGTCAGCTAGTTTTTTTATAAAAATGTTTTGGACGAATCGCAAAGTTATCAGTATTAATATGCATGATAAAATAATTACCATCAAGATTTTGCCCGAACTATGTCAATATGTCTCGGCGGTCCAGAGGTAGAGCACCCCGCTTCTGAATCAAGATGTCGCGGGTTCGAATTCTGGCTAACACCAATGACTTTTGGAAATTATTTTCGGAAGTTGTGTGGTATAAATAGCGATGCCTTGTGCCCGGTATGGCAATAGGTTCGTCACCTATTTCATTTGGGACGTAAACATAAAGGCGAGACGAGGCCACTGCCTTCGGGTAGAAAAAACGGCGTGAATTTATGTTATGTTATGACAATATGTTTCGAGATCATCTGCGGCTAAATAAATCTTCCGGTTAGCTCTATCGATGTCAGCAAACGAAAGGCTGTATGAGCGACTTAAGTAAGGTATTCTGAAAGGTATTTCACCGGTTGGGCAAGCCCATTCATGTAACCGTTTTACTGCTAAATAGTTTCTTTTTTTTTTTATGTGATAGGAGGGCAAACGAGCAGGCGTGTCACCTGATGGTAAGCAACCAACGCCGCCCATGGACACCAGCAACACA
Source organism: Euproctis similis (assembly GCA_905147225.2). Classification (NCBI taxonomy): domain Eukaryota; kingdom Metazoa; phylum Arthropoda; class Insecta; order Lepidoptera; family Erebidae; genus Euproctis; species Euproctis similis. The sequence goes on from LR990116.1 coordinate 17,816,973, forward strand.
TATAGTGTAACTGTTGCGTTGCCGACCTTTAAGGGATAGGGGATAGGGAAGCATGGAGAAGGGGCGTGGGCCTCCGAGTACCTCTCTCACCGAGCGAAACGCGGCATGAGCCACTTTACGTCGATCTTCTGAGAGGTCGTGGTATTTCAACGGTCGAGCCGGCCCATTCGTTGCAGCGAACTCAAAATAACCTTTCAGGAAGTAAATTTTAACTAAAGACTAACTATTTCAAGCATTTTGTAGCTTGTGACAAAAAGTTTTCTAAGTTCCTAGTACCGGTTCATAGTTTACGATTTTATAGTCATGGAAAAAACCTATAGTAACGAAATTATTCATCCATCAAGATCTGGTATTATAGTGAAACCAGTTTTTAATAAAATTATTAGACAAATATACCCCTAACAGGTTTGTTAACAGGCTGTGTTTTGGAACATGATCTACAATCGATACCGAACCCAAAAATATGTATGATTGTTACGGATAAACTGTAAAATTACTGCAGCTTTTACGTCAAATTTTGCATAAATATAGCCAAGAGGGTGGCTCACTACATAGGCTAAATATTTACGCTATCACTAGTTGGGGGTAAGCAATAAACCCTTATAATGGTACAGGCACAATATTTTTGCTGTTTTATGGCGTCCATGCAGACGAAGTAGCGGGCAGCAGCTAGTGTTTGATAAATTGATTTATCTTAAGGAATTAACTTTTGATCTCTCTTTTAATATTCTATTTATTTATTATCTACTCGTATCTGTTGCAAAATAACAGTGAAATAATTTCAAACATTTGGCTTCCATGAGCGTGGTGAGATATTATTTATATATGAAAGTCAACAAAAAACATAGGTATGGGTATATAAGAATTCCAATACTATTATTTCTAATATTGATTAATACAATTAAAGCTTTGAGTTCATACGAAATATTTTCAAGTATTTTTTTTTTATAAATTGGCATGAAAATTTATAAAACCTATGTTCTGTACAAACAAGTACCTATGTTTTCTAATTTCACTGTTTATCATTTAAGTTTAAGATTGGATCGATTTGAACGGTCGTTGTGCTGTCATTCGTTAATTGTAATTGATAAGAAGAAAAGTTTTGCTTTTTATTTTTGCTTTTCATTAAATTATTGTGTTAATTGGGAAACTATATTTGTGAAGATTGTGAGTAGGGACGACTCGAGCTGAGGTGCCATATTCGTCGTTCGCTGCTTTTAAAATAAGTCCTAACAGTTTTCTATTTTGATTGGCCAATCCGAGATTAACTGAGTAGGTTTAACAGGAAGCTGATCCTTACTTCGGTAAGGGTTTTTATGAAGTACATTTAACCACCAATATTACATGAACTTTGCGCAACGCAAGCTTTAGTTCGCGCCCTTTGCACCCTCACTGCCCTGGTGTATCTTCCACTGCGCACCCTGGGTCAGCGAGGGATGGTACTGAACAGCATAATTCCAATAACACAGATTTTTTAACGAAAATAAATTATTCGATTGATATGTGAACACAACTTGAGGTAGCGTCAAATTATTACGTAAAAATAAACTTAATATCGAACATTCATTTATCAACACAGATTCTGTTATATTCAAGCTTCCGCCTGCAGCTTAGTCCGCGTAACATGTAAAAAAAATCCCAGTCTTTCTCCCTTTGAATCCATCAACAGACCGTCATGATCAAACAACAACAAACCAAATGCTTATTCAGAACCCTAATCATTATAAAAGAAAACAATACTACCTACGTCATTTCTGAACCAAACAGCTGTTTAATAGTGAAATTATAATTCAAATCGGTTCATTACTTTCAGAGTTCGTCGAATACAAAACAAACAAAATGTCCACTTTATAATATTAGTGTAATGCACTATATTAACAATACAGCTAAGCCTAAGGTTTAAATCAATAACTACGTCTAAAAAACAATTATTCATATGGCTACTGCAATAATTTGTAATCAACTAAATGTAGGGAGTTGAAAACTGCGATATTTGTTGATTCAATATGCGCAAACATTTTACTATTTTTTTCTAAGCTTATACATATTAAGCGCAATGCTTTTTTAAAATTTTCTATTTGGTTAAAATTTAATATAGTTTTACATTGTTTACAAAACAAGACACTGTCCCATCGTATATTCGTATTTTGCTACAAATAAACAACATTAAAAATAGCGAGCGAGGCTCTAAGACTTAACACAACTAACAATATGAACAATGCGATTACCAAAAATTCGCTAGCGGGGTAGACAATATGACCTGAGCGCTGTAAAGTTTATTTTACAACATACCTCTCTATGAGAGCCCGGTAGGTTTAATACTTTTACCCTTGCATAAGTCACCATCAACTGCATGAAATTTAAAAAATCATGTATTGAAATTGCATTTTATGCATTAATTGTACTATACCTACTAATATTATAAAGGTGAGTATTTCGTTTGTTTGATAGAACCACTGATCCGAATTCAATAAAATCTTTTTTTAATACACGCTACGACCAATAGAAGAGGAGAAGGTCCTTTTTATTGGGGAAGGTATGATGGTACAAGGTTCGCGTGGTGGAATAATATATGTAAATATATAAGTACTAGAAGAATTAAATGAAATCTACAATTTTTTCCGAAAGACACAATTTAATTTAACTCCGCAAGTAATACAGCGACGAGTACACTAGGAGATAAAATATTTAATCGTTATAAATAAGAAATGTAATTATTTTCATTTAAATTTAAATCATCAATTAATGTTATACCCGAAGTCAAATAATTACTTTTATGAAGAGTGTCATTTTTTCATTACTCCATACATCAAGAGCATCAGAACTTCGGCAGTCGCTGGTGAACTCACTTCACATATCTATTTACTAATAAGATATAGTAGAGGGGATAAGATCTCTCCAAATGATTCCGTAAAGCGTCAGATTAAATATTAATTATTAGGCTCTAAGCTATAAATAACTTGATTAAAATACAGTTTCATAACAGCATAACTTGTTTTAATAGTTTTAACGCTAATCCTAGATGTTAATCAAACAGCAACATATATTTCTCGAATTAGTTTTTAAACTAGAAATCTATTATTTAATTTTCAATTGTTGAAATGAACGAACGAATTGTATTTTAATCTAGTCGCAATAAGGTCATGTCATACATCATTCCTTACTACTCCTATCATTCAGTAATCAAATCAAAATAGCTTTAGTTTCATAGGTTTTCTAGAGACGATTAAAATAGTCAAGATGTCATGAGAAGACTATTCGACACATGCTTTAAGTTTTACTTTTTTGCTTATTTATACCGTAGTAGCAAGTTCGGTGCTTAAATACCGTAAGTGTGAAACTTCTTAACCAATGGTTTACTATGAAAAACGTTTAACACATATTAGTACTTCATATCACGAATAACGTACCATACAGCTCTTACGATCCGAATGTTTTTGTATGACTCTTTAAATATTTATTGTTTATATGAAAACTGTTCTTAGGTAGAATATCTCTTAGTTCGTACTACGATTCGTTTATAAAACGATTCGCTTTTCGCCAATATAGGACAAAAGACTACTCGATTAGACGACATCTCCTAAATCGCTGTGTCAGTCTTTAGACAACCTCATCCCGAACCTATTGTAACTTTTAAAATGTAGAAAGACAATACTTTATAGCCAGTAAAATGGTTTGGAAATATGGAATTTCTCCGTCTATAGTAGTATTAGACAAATAATGAGAGAATTTGACAATAATGGGTATTATATTGGAGTGGTGCAGAGGGGTTAACCGTATCCTGGACCACAGGTATTATATTGGAGTAGCACGTGAACGTCAAGCATGGTATGTCATGACAGATTTACAAAATATTATTACTGTGGTACGTAACTGCAAGACATTTTTTTTAAATAAAACTCAATCAATATTCCAGACCTCAAGAGTATAATTGCGGATCGTGGGTGAGATTTTCTTTATACATAACCAATAATAATTTATTGTGGTTAATTTTACTATTGATGATATTTAGAAAGATTCGCCTTAGTCAAAATACAGATGAAATATTTAGTTTTATGTTAGCCCTAGATTTAAGTTTTGTTTTGGGGGAAGTGTCACTGGGGAGTGGGGGAATGGATGAGTGACGCAAAAGCTACCTCGACGCCCATTTGCTAATGACGAAATTCCTTTCAAATTTACAGCTCGCTGTACACCTAGCTAATTGTTTAAGTTCAAAACCGGTTTTGAAATTCTAGTATTGGTAATAATTAAAAAAATCTAATTTAATTGAATTCTAAATTGAACAGTTAACTGTTAACGTTTTCTACTAATGTACAACAGGGTACAACAATTCCTAGTAATATATTCCTACATGTTGGGGTGGATTATACATAACCACAGCATTCAACCATTTAAAAGTTACCTAGCCTTGTCTATGAACAAAAAAACTAGCCTCCCTAGACAAATTAAATGAAACATCATCTCACGATACTGATGATCATTCGCTCAATTACAAACGTCACGTTACGTAACGTAACGTTATTAGGCAATGTTCGCAATAATTGACCAAATTTTACTTCATATAGCTGACACATTTAACTATATATATTTAAATAAAATTGCAATAGGCCGATGTTTGAACGAAAGAGATAGCCAATATAAGTCATTAATTGCTGGCAGCAATAAATAGCAATAGCAACTGCATGCAATTAAACACCATTTTATTGTTTAGAGGGCAATTTAAAATATAAATCCCATCATAAATTACTGCACAAAATGTTATTCTCCTTGAGTGCTGTAATATAATCCCAAGAAAAACTCAACCAAATTAAAAATCGGCAACTGATGTTACGCTGTCTACACCTTCAGTTATTAAGGGCTTGAAACTATTGTTTACTAGGTTCAACTCGTCACAGTGATCGCCGCCGCCGGAGGGCCGCGAGGGCGCACACCCAGCGGGTGCGCCCCCCTGTGCGGCCGGGGATGGCCGTCGGGGGCGCCGCCGGCCGCGCGCCTCTCTACAGCGCGCGGTCGGAGCCGTCCCGCCCGGGGGAGCTTCACCGAGGCTCCCCGAGGATGAGCACCCCCTCGTGACAGAGGGGGGGCGACGGCGGGGTGGACCAGAGGGCTGATGCACTGTCCTGGGCCACCCCAACGCCGGAGGAAGGCCACCGCGAGGTTTTAGTGGGTAACCCTAGGATCGGATTGCAGTTTACTGTTTTGGGAGTCCCACACTACCCCCTGCCGTACGCAGGCGGGAGGTGTGCATAAAGCATTTCCTCGCGTAAAAAAAAAAGGTTCAACTTGCCAACTTAACAAAGATATTTTTAGACTATTTTTTGACCATTATGACGGAACATTAAGGATAATAGGAACTGCCTGAGTTAGCTTACCCGTAATTGCTACATAGAAAATAATGTTTATATTCAATAGTTAACCGCATACATGAATATTAACAGGAATGCAGTTAATTATTTTTCAATTACATTTATTGTTTCATCAAATTGATTTGCCTAAATTGACAGAACTATTTTCTCAACTCCCTAAAACACTCAAAAATGAATCTTAAGTGTAAAACGTTAACGCTCATTACAAACCAAATTCGTTTGCAATTAAAACAGTTCTCTATTACTACTTATTAAACTATTATTGTTAACTAAGTAGTAAATTAAAAAACAACAATATTAAACTGAGTTTTAGTATTGCAACACCATTTGAATAAATTGACAAAATAAACATGTATTTTTATGAACTGTGATGTAATTTTTTTTTTATATACATACTTAAATATAAAAAGGTCAGTATTCTTGTAACTAATAAAAAATTAAATGGTGTTACATTTTTATATTCAAGACTATTATTTATAGGCAAAAGGAAGTAGGCAGCGTGTTTTACATTTCATAGTTGGTAAGCCTATCTCACATGGAGAATAATAATTTGTCCTTCGATGTTTATTTTTGTAATAGTCAATGGCATACTATTGACCTGAGACCGTCAACATACCATATCAATAAATCAATGAGATATAGATAAATTATTTCTATAACACTATAATTATAGTATTTTATTAAAAATGTTTAAATATCGTTTAAACGAGATTGTCACAGCAGGCATAATTAATTTCCACATATTTAAAGCATAAAAATATTTTGAATGAGCCGTACTAAATTTATTTTATGACATTTTTCCTAAAACCAGTCCCGCTTGAGATTATCATAATTTTATTCTAAATGACATATTAGGTTAGGAGGTAGTGTCTTCAAAACGGCTGGAGAATTTTGATACGAGATAATTTAATTAGAGTCCAAGCCAGACTAAAATCAGGGACTATAAATATAAAAATCTGAAGAAAGTAAAACAGCTCAAATTGTCAGCTGGCTAAATAAATTAGCATCATTTTTAAGATGCCATAAACAGTTCTATTCAAGCTCAAGGCCATTACATTATTAAAACTTGAGCAACTGGATTTTATATATTTATATCATCAAGATTAATATTCTTCAAGCAACAAATATTTTCGGTAGATGGCACTGAAGTACATTAAATGAAATTGAAAACTTCCGTAGGTAGAAATTAGACATGGACTAAAATGTTAATCAATAAGCTCGGTTGGCAGAACAAAAGGAACAGTAATTCATAGGTCGTGGGTTCAAATTCCCGTTCGGCTAACTTGACAGGATTATTGTGAAACCATTTGTAAACTCAAAATCTACAATCTATGCGTAATTCAAAGTTTCAAGGACTATAAATAAGAGCAATTTAACAGTTTCTTCAATAGGTGCTATATCAGCAGTCAGTGATTTTTTGAAATGGTGTTTCAAGATCCTATATATATATATATATATGTCATAACTAACAAGTCAAAGCAACGTGATAGCAATCAGGATTGCTTACCGATCGCTATATGTTGCGATTACGTAGCAATCAAATTAATCAGTTAACGCGATGGCAATTGGCAATAACTGACGCATAGCAATCGCTCAACAATCTGTCCGCTAATCACTGAATGCATAAATATACTTTAGAGCCTTGGAAATATCTGGAGGAAGTTCATAAATTTACTTGTATTTGTATATCATTTTAATCAAATTAGGCATAACAATTTCTTAATTCTTTTCAGATTTTTTCTTATTGAGCACTCATATATATTGAAATGCTTAGTAACTAAAATAAAATCGTAAGCGAATGTTTTATTCACCAAAACGTTTTACCGCTAACATTAGGTAGGATTAAAAATCATGTCAATCATAATTCTTGTCTGCTTGTCTGTACGTGCTAATCTAAATTCGCGGCTTATCCTAATTATGCTTCATACGAATCGGTTTACTTACGAGAAAATAACACTTTCTATAGTATATATGAGACGTCCATATGAACACATTGGGCATAGCTAGTACTTAATAAATAAAAAGTCTAGATATACATATACAAACATAACAAAAAATTTCATTAGAAAATGTATGTCTGTAAATTCATGATAAACAAAAGTAACGTAACACTAAAGCTGTTTATTATATTCTTGTGTTTGTATTTCCATATGTCCAAATTGCTTGGATATCAAAAATCATGAATGAATTCGATCCTCCAGCCTGTTAGATATTTGTTGAACTTACCTTGAAGCAAGTTTAATTACAATCAAATTGCTGTGAACATAGATTTGAAATAAATGCAAAAAGTTATGCGAGTCGAGTGAACAACATATACAAGCCCTGTACACTATATTTATAACCTAGCTTTTACCCGCTGCATCGCTCGCATATTGAAGCCGTAAAATAAACAACAAAGATCATTTGTTACGTCCTTACAGAAATAAAATACAATTGTTTTACCCTTAATAAAAAGATCATCCCCCCTCTCCTTTAAAATACCTTTGAGAATATGTGTAGACAGTTTCATAACGAATCGGCAGTAGTATGTAAGTAGCGTGCATGCAGTGTACGCGCAGGGCGCCCGCTGCGTGCACGTGCACGTAGGAGTATTACTGCGCGGAGGGCGCCGGTCGCTGTCAGTTGTTCTTGTAGTTGTTGTGTATCGCCCAGTTGAACGAAGTCATCCACGCCTTCTTGATGGCCTCATTGAACTTATCCCTAAAGTGTTCCAGCGCTTTTTCCTCTGACAAATCCATCACCTGTTGATAGACAAAATTAGTATTTATTCTTTAACGGTCGAACGTTTGGTGAGCATTAATATAATGTTCGACCAGTATTCGAAATTGGGAACTTCCAAAGAGAAATGTGAATACTAAACAACTAATCAATTAAAATTATATAGTTGATATTTTATATAAGAGTCCGCTTTTTTATAACTTTCTACAAAGGTAGTTAGTTGCCTGTGACTATAGAAACTATAAGCTATCAGAAAGTTTGCATGAAAAGTGTGAAATAATTAATTTATCTTAGTCAAATAGTAATATTTAAAAACAATTACTGACCAAAGTCCCCCTCAGGTACTGTAGATCCTTCTCGGAGCTGAGCTCGGGCAGTCCCGTGGAGATCATCATCGAGAACAACGACAGGATCAAGTGGCCATGCCTTCGCAGTATCTTGAATGCCTGACAAAATAGTATAACCTCATATTAAATGTCATTAAAGTGAGTGAAGTAATAAGTAAGTAGAGTAAGTTTAATAATGTACAACATTGTTTTGATCTATCACTTAGGCTACAGCCAGTGTTTGCAGTTAAGTGCTAAATATTGAAAATTATCATTTTGTCTTTACAACATCATATATGAATAATAAATCAAAACCACGCCGTTGACGCCCTCTAACTAATAAAAAAAATCGCATCACAATCCGTTGCGTAGTTTTAAAGATATAAGCATATAAGGGGACAGACAGCGGAAAGTGACTTTGTTTTATACTATGTAATGATATGTATTTTTTTATCCTATAAACGTACAAGCGGGACATCTGGTGGAAAATAATCAGTGCCACGCATGGACCGTGCAACACATATACGGTCTTTTAGGAAGTAGGATATGAATGGTAGGGTGGAGAATGGGGACGGTCCTCCGGATACCTCTCTCTTCGAACGAAACGTGGCATGAGCCACTTTAAGCTGATATTCTGAGAGGAATAGCGAACTAAATGGCCCTGCCACTGCAAATATACATAAAAATACACCAATGTAAATTTATAATATACAGTTAAGTGCGTACCGTTTCACAATGCTCTCTAAATATCTTGAAGTCTATCCGTACAGTATCACCGGCTCCCTTTTGTCCCTTGTTGATGACGTAGATGAAGTCCTGAGTCAGCACGAAGGGAACCCACTCACGTTTGAACCCATATTTCTGTTTGAAATGACCAAGAAAATGGCCAAAATCGATGTGGAACAGCTGTCAAAACAAATAACAAATTATCAATCTATACATATAAGGAATAATACACTAGAAAAGTTGTGCCTTGCACATATTTATAAAAGAACAGATTATAAGAAAGACATTAAATATTCTATAAGTCCGTTATTTTTCATACCTAACTGGATTTTACTCATCTATTAGAGGAATACGAGAGTACCTGTCCGGTCTTCTTGATCATGATGTTGTCGGGGTGCCGGTCGGCGATGCCCAGCACGTAGGTGGCCACGCAGTAGCCGGCGCAGCTCATGGTGAACTCGTCCACGGCCTTGTTGAAGGCCGCCTCGTTGTTCTCGCTGTTCTTGCGAATCCACTCTGCACCGCACACAAACAAAAATTCGCTAAGCAGATATACAATGCAAAAGTGCAACAACTCCGGAGTCAAAACGCCTTCTGTTAAAATTTTCTGTATTTTATCACACATACATTAGTATGTGCGATAAAATAAAGAAAAAGATAACACTGAAAACTTGGCTTCGCCACTTTCCGCAAAATCGACGTAAAGTTGCCGCGTTTCGTTCATTAAGAGAAGTATCCGGACGCCCACCCCCTCTTCTCCTTCCACATCCCAGCCAACCCGCTAGATCGTTTGCCTTCTATTCCCATAAAAAAGAAATAATGACATATATATACATACGCAACAACGTCGCCCTGTTGATGGTGGAGGCGGCGTTGAAGAGAGCGCCCTGTTTCTGTATGTTGGCCACCGTCTCCGAGTCTTCAACCACTTCGATCATACCGACAGCGTTCTCCATGGATATACAGTTGTATGGGTTCAATCTGACAAATATTTAACAAAATTTCAATAAAAACTGGTCTCGGTGGTCCAGCAGGCGAGCACCCCGCTTCTGAATCAGGAGGAATAATTTTAACAGAGATTTTAATCATTACACAGTATAAAACAAAGTCACTTTCCGCTGTCTGTCCCCTTATATAATTATATCTTTAAAACTACGCACCGGATTTTGATGCCGGGGTTGTTTTGATCTATAATTCATTTATGATGTTGTCAAGAAAAATAATAATTTTCGAGATTTAGCACTTTAATTGCAAACGCTGGCCCACCCCAAGTGATCGATCAAAACAATGTTCCACATTATTAAACACCTTCAAAAGGTCTACAAAAAAGTCCGCAAGAGCATATGTCTATCTCTTAGGGATAATCCACAATGACTATTTTTATTTTTTTACTTTTTACGAGAAATAATGGCTTATTTACGAAGCGATTTTGAACATTAAAGTAATAATTTTCATCCAGTTAAAGCCCGAACGCCACTCAAATATATAAGCGCTACTTAAGAGTTTAAGTAGCTGTCACATTAGGGGCCGTCCATTAATTATGTGAGGTTAGAAAGTGGGGGGGGGGAGAAAGCGGACTAACAAAAATCACGAAATATTACGATGGGGGAGGGGGGTATAAGTAAGATATCATGTGTATTTATTTTTTCCACCTTATTATTAGAATAAAATAGATTGGTATGAGCCCAGAATCGATCTCACGACTTTCTGATTCAGAAGCAGGCCGCTCGAGTACTCGCTCGACCAGCGAGATTAATGATGAATTAAAAATAATACTCTAAAAACTTTAAGATTCTTTGTATGTACTAAAAATACACGTGATGTTGGATATTGGGGGTAGGTTTAAATGTCACCACATATCACCATGGGGGAGGGGGGGTCAAAAAATGATGAAAAAAACATCACGTGATTAATGGACGGCCCCTTAAACAGAATACGTGAAATTTGAACAGTAAGTAGCACTTTATTTATTGTCAGATTTGAGTGGCGGTTCAGTATTCGGGCGTAAGTGTAATAAATAGATTGTGCATGTAATATAGATGATCCTGGCCCTTTACAACATGCAATTTAAACGAATATTATCGAAGATATTGCAGTATTAACATAGCGGGACAGCCGTTAAAGCCGATAAATAGCACAAATTGAACCTCATGATATCCAAAATTTACTAATTTATTACTTTTGATGCGGAACAAAGTTCGCCGGTCACCTAGTAGTATATAAGATACTGTAAAATTTACCTGAAATCATATCCGTGATTCTTCCAAAGTCTGTCCATTATTTTGAGCATCTGCAGCGTGAACATATCCTGCCTAAGGTCGTCTCCAATCTTCAAGATTATTCGTATATCGGCGCCGGTCGGATCAACGTTTTCAAAGTCTAACAATAACGGTCGCATTTTACTGTCCATCACACGACAACTTTCTGGCCTGAAAAACAAAATTATTACATACATACAATCACGCCTTATTCCCATGGGGGTAGGCAGAGACTAATTATTTCTATTTTCTACGATCCTGACATACATTTCTTGCTTCCTCCACTCTCATTATCGCTTTCATACATGCTCGTCCGCTGTCCACTCTTGACCTGGCCTCTCCCCAACACATCATTGATTTGATGGTGGTAGGTCCGCCTAGGTCAACCTTTACCGGTTCACCCTTTTACACTAGTGTTATAAATTCCTTTAGTCAGTCTTATTTCGTCCATCCTTTGTACATGTCTGAACCATAAGCATTCCTTTCTCTATCCTCAACAAGAATTATTAGTATTTTTAGTTTTAGGTTTTTCTTCAAATACCATCTGTATTTGAAGAAAAACCTAAAACTAAAAATAGAGGTAGGTATAGAGTTGAGATGAAAAGTGTTATTAAATTAGTAACTTACTTAATTTTCTTGCAAGCAAAAGTGGGATTGAGCGGGGAGACAAATTCGCGCAACACGTCCATACAATGTTCCTCCTGTAGCCGTTGTATGAGAAGTAGCCGGGCTTGCTTAATCTCCTTCTCCTGTTTCACACAGTTACTGGCCCCTGGAAATAATTTATTTTATCCATCTGCCCTAGAAGGAGGGTTTATTCTTTCTTTAACTTCGTCAGCGTGGAAAGCAAAAATACTATACCTGTGCCATTATAAGGGTTCATTGCTCACCCACAACTAGTGATAGCGTAATCATATTTAGCCTAAGTGTTACCTCGACCTCTTGGCTATTGGACAAAATATTTTGGCAAAATTGGACATATAAGCATTTTTTTTTATGGGATAGTAGGGCAAACGAGCAGGCGTGTCACCTGATGGTTAGCAACCAACGCCGCCCATGGACACCAGCAACACATATAGTGTTACTGTTGGGTTGCCGACCTATAGGGGATAGGAAAGGATGGGAAAGGGGGGTGGGCCTCCGGGTACATCTCTCACCGAACGAAACGCGGCATGAGCCACTTTACGTCGGTCTTCTGAGAGGTCGTGGTATTTCACCGGTCGAGCCGGCCCATTCATGCAGCGAACTGCTTAGCTCTACCACTTTATAAAAGCAGTACTTTTAAAGTTTATCCATAACAAACATACAGACAAACAGACAAAAATTCTAAAAAACATATTTTGGGTTCGGTATCGATTGTAGATAGTGTTGCCCAAATCGGTCTTGGTCTTGCAGTCTTGCAAAAATGCAAGAACAAGACCAAGACCGCCTAATTTTAGCAAGACCAAGACCAAGACTCACTGTGCAAGACTTAAGCAAGAACAAGACCAAGCCTGCAAGACTCTTAGTGAGGACTGAGTGTTGTTTCAGGGAGTAAGTATAGGAGTTCGGGGTATACGCTTAGGGACTCTATGAGACGCAAAACATATATAATTTTTGGCACGAAGTTCCCCCATAATTTTGTCGCTTTAATTGCGAACGCTGGCCTACCCTGAACCCTACGATATAGATCAAAATGTTAGAACTAGTATAAACCAAACAATGTAAATAGTCTAAGTTGCCTGAATAACTCACTGTGTGGCGCTAGTGTCTATGCGGTGATATAGCAATTTCTATTTGGTCGTATTACTCTCTGCTAGTAACTATGTACTGTACTGTGTGTGTAACCAAAACTACAATTAAATCCAACATTATCAAATCAATCCTCTATATTATTTGCCAACTCCCATTAGGTTTTGGACCCAGAATACGCGAAGTTTAAGTGTGCGTAAATAGTAAAATACAAGAAAGACGAAATGTCGTTTAACGACGTAATACCGGCACCGACGCCATCATCTTCAACAGCAACAAGTTCGGGAATTACAGTCAATTTTGAGAAGCTTAAAGGCATATCTAACTACGGAAACTGGAAGTTTTTGATGCAGATGTACTTAGTTCATGAAGATTTGTGGGATTGTATAGTAGAATCGGCACCGGGTGTTCCCAAGGTCATCGATAACCGCAAACAATTACGGGCACTCGCAAAGATATGCTTGATGGTGCAACCCTCGTCTTTTTCCCACGTTAGAAATGCTGTCACTGGTTATGAGGCTTGGAATAATCTAAAAACAGCTTATGAAGATAGGGGGCTGTGTCGTCGTCTTGGACTTTTACGTACGTTATTTGGATTGAAATTGGAACAATTTAGTGATATGGAAGCATATATCTTGAAAATCACGGACTTGGATCAACAATTACGAGATATAAACGCCCCATTGGAAGATGATTTTCTGTCAGTATTGATGCTAAGCGGCTTACCCCCAGACTATGATCCGCTTATCATGGCTTTGGAAAATTCGAACATTAAATTGTGCAGTGAAACAGTGAAGAGTAAGTTATTACAAGAAAATTTACGTAGAGACTTTGATAAGACTGAAGAAGTTGCGATGTTTACAAACCGGTCTACAAAAGGTGTCAGCAAATATTCAAAATTCTAGTGAAGCACTAGAATCTGTAAGAAACCGAATCATATTGCTAAGAACTGTCCAACAAAAATGAACAGTAAAAATAATAATAAACGGAGTGAAAAGTGCGAAAATGCGTGGAACGGAACGTTATTGACAGCACTAGCTGTGAACATTAACTCGAATGCCTGGTATATCGACTCCGGCGCTACTTGTCACATGACAAACAACAAAAATCTATTAAAAAACTATGTTGTAGACACTCCGCGGTTAGTTACAGTTGCTAATAATCAGAAAACGCATAGTGAAGGACATGGTGAAGTGGAATTATTGTTGAAAGGACAAACTCAAATTACCAAATTAAATGAGGTTATTTTTGTGCCGGGACTGTCAACAAACCTTATTTCTGTAGGTGAAATGACTTCTAAGGGACTTGAAGTTCATTTTGACATTGAAAAGTGTAATGTTTATTACGGAAATATGTCAGATGCTAGTGCTACACGGGTAAATGGTGTCTATGAACTGGACACAATGAGTCAACAATCAACAAATGGTCACGAGCTAGCTGCAACGTGTCGAACGGTGCCCTTGGTAGAGGCACAAATCCAATTCATGGATGAGAAACATGCAGAAGCTGTGAATTTGTGTGAATCCGATCAATCACAGGAGATTTAGCATCGAAGACTCGGCCATCTGAATAGACGAAGTATGAATTTACTGAAACAAGGTATGGCAAGTGGAATTGATTACACTTCTGGTAAACATACTCTCTGTGTAGCATGTATTGAAGGGAAGCAGAGCAGACTACCATTCCCAAAACAATCCTTTAGTCGAGCCACTGAAAAATTAGGCCTCATACATTCAGATTTATGTGGGCCTATGTCAGTTTCCTCATTAGGTGGTGCCAAGTATCTATTAACATTTATAGATGACTATACTAGGATGACATTTGGTTATTTTATTAAAACTAAAGATGAAGTTCTGTCTTTATACAAGATTTTTAAAAATTTTGTTGAAAAACAAACTAATCTGAAAATAAAGATGATAAGAACAGACAATGGTTGTGAATATGTTAATAAACATTTCCAGACATTCCTTCAAGAGCATGGCATTGTGCATCAGACGACCGTGCCCTACTCTCCACAACAGAATGGAGTTGCAGAGAGGGCAAATCGCACAATTGTGGAGGCTGGACGATGTATGCTATAAGATGCAGGAATGGACAAAAGATTCTGGGCGGAGGCTTTGAATACTGCAATCTTTATTAAAAATAAATCACCAAGCAAAGCAGTAAGAGGAACCACACCTGAAGAAAAATGGTCTGGTTGTAAAGTTAATTTGTCAAATTTAAGAATATTTGGCTGTGTTGCTTATGCAAAGATCCCTGATGAGAGGCGTAAGAAATTAGATGCAAAAAGTAAACAATATATATTTGTAGGATATTGTAATGATTCAAAAGGATATAGATTAATAGATCCTCAAAATCCTTCCAAAATGATCAAGGGATGTGTCCTTCTGAGAAGGAATGATGTATAAAGACTTAATGACAAATCAGGATAACACTGCTACTGATTCTCAAACCATTTTAAATAATGAAATAGAAAATGTTGTGAGGACAAGTGATGATAATAATGTCAATCCCTTGCCTTCTATTGAGTTATCTGACTCAATCTCATCTAATTCAACTATTAGTGACTCCAGTTCTGTTGATGATCCCAATGATGTCACATGGAATCAAAAAAAAATATTAATAAAGATATAGTAAATAAAAATAGGTAAAAAAACTTTTTAAGTTAAACGGTTTTATGTTAAACATACATTGCAATGTTTAAGATAAATGTACTAAAAACAAAAAAATAATAAAATAGATACAGTCGTGGGAATTATAAACATATGCATAGACTAGACTAAAATAAAACCGTGGAGCACGTCAATTGTCTACAATCGTTGATTAAAATGTTTAATGCTGTTATAATGCTGTGTGTATAATTAAAATGTGCATTATACATATTATCATTGTAAATTACAATTGTAAATTACAAACGGGGTGAGCTAAATAAAACCTTAGTATAGTA
This sequence comes from Euproctis similis, assembly GCA_905147225.2. Taxonomy (NCBI): domain Eukaryota; kingdom Metazoa; phylum Arthropoda; class Insecta; order Lepidoptera; family Erebidae; genus Euproctis; species Euproctis similis. The sequence continues at coordinate 17,833,045 of LR990116.1, forward strand.
ATTTGTAGTGTGTAGTCTACACACTACAAATTACACATTAAAACACACTACAAATTATCGACTTAATGTGCGATAGAAGAATCGTTTAATTCGTCGTTAGGCAGTTGGCCCGCAGACGGTGAGGAAATTACTTACTATTTTCTTGCTCATGGAAATTCCAATAGTTATACACTCCATGTAAATAAAAGAGATGTTTCAACTAGTTTATCGTTGGACATTCACACTGCTGGCTGGCGAGGAATCGTTTCACTGCTCGTAGTTTGTCTTTAATCGACAAAACATATGATAAAAGTACTACTCGCTCACCACTATGAAACCATAAAACTCGCTTATAATCGAGCTTGCTAGCTTGTTTCCACATTCTAGCCCTACTTATCACACGTCCATCGTTGTCGGTTGAACAACTGCCTAATTATAGTGTAACATTACAAAACAAACATTTTAATCAACGATTGTAGACAATTGACGTGCCCCACGGTTTTATTTTAGTCTAGTCTATGCATATGTTTATAATTCCCACGACTGTATCTATTTTATTATTTTTTGGTTTTTAGTACATTTATCTTAAACATTGCAATGTATGTTTAACATAAAACCGTTTAACTTAAAAAGTTTTTTTACCTATTTTTATTTTCTAGTTTTTAGTTTTTATTTCGCATTCTGTTTAATTCATTTAGTGCTTCATTATTGCAAGGTTTCTTGCCCGTTAGTTTATTGCAGTCCAACTTCTCTATACGTAGTCCCTGCAAAGATCTTACTCTACTAAGAGCCACGTAGGCTTGACCTTCTTCAAACAGTTTCGCACCTAAGTGTACGACTGCGTGATCCACAGTGCTTCCCTGCATTTTATGTATTGTAGAAGCCCATGATAGTATTAAAGGCAACATTCTTCTTTCAGCCGTCCCGTAATTGTACTTAGCTGGAAACTGTATGGCTTTCGGGTGTATAAGATGTACTCCGTCTCTTGCGAAATCAATTCGGACGGAAGGTACATCTGTTGCATACATCTGAGTTCGACAAAATTGAGGCCAAACGATTTCGTTAGCGCCGTTTACTAATCCCTTTGAAACGTCAATATTGGACCATAGCATGACTTTTGCCCCCACAAATATTTCCAGTTCCGCTGGTAAACCCCCAGTTTTGTTGATATCAGCTGGTATTATAGTAGCTATATCCACATTGTCTGCATTTCGTGTTGCATGTACTAGCTGATCCTGCGCTTTTATTTTGTAAATGCGAGCACCATTATTTCTGTACAAATTCAATACAGCAGAGTTGTGGTCGTTAACTTGTTGATTTGTGGGGTATACCCTTAACGCTTTGTCTATTGCAAACTCATCACTCGTGTCTTGAAGAAGTCTTCCCATTAAAATACTAAAATGTTGGGTTGTTAGCTCACCGACTCTCAAAGCATTCAAAATATCAATAAAAGTCTGGTCACCTTGCTGACGCATATTTTCAGTTAATTCACACAGCGTGAATAAACGCCAGAGATGTGTAGCTGGTTGGAGATGTTCTGGCTGTTTGAAAACAGGTGTTCCTGATCGTTTTATAGGAGGCAGTTGTAAAAGATCACCAAAAAGTAATACCTTTACTCCTCCAAAAAACTCATTTTACAGTTCTTAATTTGCCCTAATCGAGCGTCCATCATGCATAACATTTGATAAGACACCATGGAAATCTCGTTGACAATCAAAAGTTCTGTCTGATGCCATTGTTGCCTCATTATTCGCAAATAGTTTCCGGACAGTGGTGACATACCTGTTATGCGACCGTCTTTCTGTACAGGCAATTTTAAAGTACTGTGTATCGTAGCTCCATTTATTAATCTAGCTGCAACTCCTGTTAGTGAGCAGACTTTAACCGCATCCTTTGCGTAGCACCTATTAATTTGGTCTCGTAGATACCCATATTGGTGGGATTGATAAAAAATTGTTATCAGCCATTTGGTAGCGGCGGCCATCTTAGATTTCAATTTTGCATAGTAAATTGTATTCTACTTGTTGAGACCTTTCATTTGATACCCATGTTGATGGGATTGATAAAACCTAAGTTATCCGCCATTTTGTAGAGGCCGCCATCTTGAATTTCAATTTTTTATAGTATATTGTATTCTGCTTGTTGAGCCCTTTCATTTGATACCCATATTGATGGGATTGATAAAACCTACGTTATCCGCCATTTTGTAGCGGCCGCCATCTTGGATTTCAATTTTTATAGTATATTGTATTCTGCTTGTTGAGTCCTTTCATTTGATACCCATATTGATGGGATTAATAAAACATAAATTATCGGCCATTTTGTAGCGGCGGCCATCTTGAATTTATAAAGATAATGAATAAACATAATTGTATTGTCACCAAAATCCAAAGTGTATACAAAATTTCAGATTAATTGGTTGACAGGAAGAGGGTGAAATTTGAATTACTAAATTTGACCCAAGAATAAATAATAAATAAAACAAACAGGGTGAGCTAAATAAAACCGTTTAAAAAGGTGATAGCGTGATAATATGTACCCTATATATTGATCCGACGTCTTAATAATATGCCAAATTTTAAGTAAATCCATCTAGTACTTTTTGTGTTTATCCATGACATACATACAGACAAAAATTCTAAAAACTATATTTTTAGCTTTGGTATCGATAGTAGATTACATTCCAAGTATTCTTTTAAACAAATATTCAATGTACAGTTTTGACTTTCCTATCATTTTTATATAGATTATGGAAGCTACATAGGAGCGAAATGCAGGCAGACACTACAATGTCCTGCGTCTGTACGCCCGCACGCGGCTTTGTTTGATTTGAGGCGGTATCCTTTATTTAGAGCGGCCCGCCCGCCTTGTATCGCGCCGCGGCGCTTTGACATTTTTGCCGCCTAAGGCGGCACTATGTAAGCAAATGGACTAATAAAAGAAGTAGTAAAAAAAGAAGTATTTATTTTAATTCCAATCATTCCCAATTATGATTTGCTTTGAGTCTAATGTGATAATTGTTTTTATTCTAATCCTTGTTGTTCACGGCAAACTTATCAGGTTTACAATTTATTTAACATGAGTGACGAAGATTCTAATAGTTCTAGTCGGAGTAGTGAGAGTTGGAGTAGTACATCTAAAAGACCTAAAAGCAAATGTGATGAGTTTTTCGAAATAATTCATGCACCCAAACTGCTTTGTGTAAATTGTGTCAACATAAAAAGGTTGAAATAAAAATGAAAAATAGAAACACTTCAGGCTTAAGGAAGCATCTAATATCTTTTCATAAAAAAGAATCACAAATATTTCTTTCTGAAAAACAAAATATAAGTGGAAATATCAAAAGATTTTTAATAACCGCTGGAAAAAATGCACAGGTAAGAAAAAATATAGGTACTTATCACACAATTACATAACGCATTATGTAACTAGGGCGGCCCACCCCTACTTCGCACGGGTGGACTTTATGTGTATGCATTTATGTCGAGTACGATAGACATCGTTTTTAACCGACTTTCAAAAAAAGAAGGAGGTTCTCAATTCGACCGTATTTTTTGTTATTATTATTATTTTTTTAAGTTTTCGGATAACTAGTTAACTACCTCATTTATCAACCGATTTCGAAATTTTTTTTTCATTCGAAACTAGATATTCCTAGAGTGGTACCACCACCAAAAAATTTTAGATCTGATGATGAGATCCCAGAGAAATCGAGGGGAACTTTCAAAAATTGTAGGGGCAACTAGTTCGTTTAAACATTTCCGGTGCTTTGCTCACATTTTGAACCTTGGTGTACAAGATTTATTAAAGAACTTAGCATTACACAGTGAAACTGATAGTAACACACAAGAAGAGCAGTATGAAGACGAAACTGAGGAAGATGAAGAATATACGCCAAATATTGCTGACTCACGTACAGCTATAACAAAATTACATAGTATTAGCAGTAAAATAAAAATAAGTGAAATATTGAAGAGGAAATTTCAGTTTGCCTGTGAAGCAGCTGGCGTGCCATCAAATCTGAATCCCATATTAGACTGTCCAACAAGATGGAATTCCACACATGATATGATTGGATTTGGTTTAACAGTGAGAACTGACATAAACATATTGTGCACTTCTGTCACCGAATTGAATGATTTTCAAATCACAGATAGTGAATGGCAAATACTAGATAAAATACATAAGTTTCTAATAAACTTTAAACTTCTATCAACGAAACTTGGCGGAGAAAAATATGTTACATTACCGCTAGTCATTGTATCATTCAATCTCTTGCTCGATAAAATTAAATCCATGATAAAACAACTAGATGAGAAACCAAATCGATCTGAAGTGGATGAAAGGCTCATTATGGGTTTCCAAGCAGCTAGAGTCAAAATGCTTAAACATTATAAGAAAAGCAACTGGATTTATTGTACGTCTTTGATTTTAGACCCAAGGCATAAAGCTCAAACTTTTGACATGACATTTTGGGGCAAGCAAATTAAAACAGAAAGCCTGCGCAAATTTAATGAACTTTATAAAGAATGTAAAAGTCTACACTTAGTGAATAAATCTCAAAAATCACCAAGAAATGAAAAGGTAGGATGTGAATATGATGAAGATGAAGACGTAATAGACTTTGATAAACTTTATGCATGCCTCTCGACGTCATCTGGATCTTGTCTTCAAGGCCTAGTTATTGAAGAGTTGGAGGAGTACCTAAGTAAACCCAGAGCCACCAGCTAAGAAGACATTTTAGAGTGGTGGAGGACGTATGAGACAGAGTATCCGGTTTTATCGAAAATGGCCCGTGATTTTCTTTCAATACCTGCAACTTCAGTACCTGCTGAGAGATTATTTTCTAAAGCATCATTAGTAATCAGAAAACATAGAAATAGGTTAAGCGATGAGTCAGCCAGATGGTTACTTTGTATTAGTTCTTGGTCAAAAGAATTAATATAAAGCAGTAATGTTAGCTATTGTGTACTGTTCTGTAACTTCATTTGTATTTTTATTTAAATAAATGGTAAATTCAGTAAATTGTATAATTATTTTATTCCATTTCATATGTCTCTTTCTAGATTCAATCTCTTTCTAGACAGATAATGTTCTTTAAAATATAGTAGTCAAGTTAATGTTGTTAATTTGTTTTCTATATGTTTAAACCATGAAACAGACTGACTCCCGCGGGACACAGTTGATAGCTCAGTTGGTTTGTTAGAGTATCGGCACTGATCGCTTAGGTCGTGGGTTCAAACCCCAATCTAAGCGATCTGTTGATTTTCTGAATTTCTCATGAAATGCTTAGACATTTATTAATTTGGTTGGTCTTTAGGTACCTTGGCAATGTTAATTCAAGCTCAAAATGTACCTACTTTGCGTTGTTCTAATATCTAAAGTAACGGTTAATAAATAGCGATAGGCTAATGGGTAATTGCAAGACTTGCGAGACTCTTGCAGCAAGACCAACACCAAGACTGGGAGTGCAAGACCAAGACCAAGACCAGGTGTATTGATGCAAGACCAAGACCAAGACTAGCCAAGTCTTGTCTTGGTCTTGCATTTGGGCAACACTAAAAGTACAGATTCAACTTTCAACAAAGATTTGGCCCTGGTTTTATGGCCGGCCGTCTGCCTGACGTCTACCCTCCTTACGTTGATTTAATAAGTTTAATATTTATAGAAACGAAGTTAACATACATTTAAGTTTTTCGAGACATGCGATTTGCTTGCTGAACCTGTTGATATGATCCTGCGACCCTCGACAGTAGGCCTCCAGCATTAGACCGAACCGCACCGACACTGATGCCACGTGCATTTCTGATCTGTATATAATAACGTCACTTTCAACATTAAAATGTTAAGCATAAAACAAGTCACTAAAACGGGAATCAAACTTTACGATTACAGTCAAAATCAGAGTGAACAGCTTCTCCACTGAACCTTACTGAGGGTCATACCTACTTTTTGAACTATCTCTATCATATATTGTAAATGTTTCTTTGGTTTTTTCAAAGTTTTTTCTTGTCATGTGAAAAGTCGATGAATGATAAGAGTTATTGTTTAATTTGTATAGAAAAAAGTTTTACCTCAAATGCCAAAATAGATGGTGTCCAATGGTCATGTTCCTGAAGGAGCGCTTCAGCAGGAACAAAGAGAGATCGCACATCAGGTATGACTCGTGTTTCAGAGCCTGAACTAGCTGCAGCAGGTATAAGAGGAGATCGTTGTCACTGAAAACGAATTACGCTATTTGAACGATGAAGTGGATATTTTACATACTTACACAAGTCACTTGCTTCTTTGATTATTATAACTCGTGTCATACATACACAGTAGTCAGTTTTTAAGGCTCCTAACATCGCCATCCTCCAGAACACGTTCTATTAGGTTATGGAATGTGTGTCTAGGCCGTCCTCGACTCCTACATCCATCCGCTTTTGCATTGTATATCTGCTTAGTCAATCTTGCATCATGCAACCATCGGAGAATGCCCGTTCTTACTTTACACCGACACTCCACTCTACTCTTTCAATCCAACTTCCTTTTTTACAACCTTGTTTTCGACACGGTCAGCGAGAGTCACAAAATTTGCGCAGTGCCCTCATTTGTAGCAGGTTCTTCAGGTTGTTCGGTTGAACGAACGAAGATGCTATCCGAAAATTTCGTTCCAGGTCAGATAGCCATCATGCATCAGCAGGTAATCATGTAGCAAGGCTATTTCACATAATGTCAATGTTTTGACCAATAGGAGCGGAGTATTAATCTTTTTAGTGTTAGAAGTATATAAAATGGCGGACTAACTAATATATTTTATGTAATACACTACTGGAAAAAATTAAGGGATCAAAAAAATTTCTAAATTTTTCGGTAGTTTTCAACAGGCCGTAACTTTGAGAGAAATGGTCGTACAGGAAATAAAAAAAAAAGGAAATTGTAGCTCCAAGTGTCTAGTTTTTCACATCACTTCAAAATTTTGTAGCCTCCGCGGTTTCTGAGTAATCGTAGAAAAACCAGCAGCATAAAAATTCTCAAAATTTTTTTAGTTTTTTTTTTGGTCTACGCGCGTGGAAAAGTTATAAGTTAAAGTTAGCTTTAATTTCTTTTTTTAAACACCCTGATACCTCACTCCATCTTTTTGTCTTTGATTATCGATATCTCAGCAACCAATGATCGCACAGAAAGTTAGAGTATGCCAAGTCTTGCAGGAAAGACCATACTTCGTTATTGAACATGGTGTTGTTAAGGGGCTTGACTGCCTTTTCAAGAATGGTATCTTGAAACACTTGGGCCGATGTTTTGATACCATTTTCACAAAAATATGGCTCAGTCACTCCTTCGTAGCTAACACCCCACCAAACCGTCACTGAAGTCGGATAATGCCCACGTTGCACTCTGTCAACTAATTGGGAAGCTTCCTTAGAGTTTTGTCATCTTTTAAAATACGCGACATTGTTCTAGGTGCTATCTTCATCTCCCGAGATAAAATCTTTTGCTTGCGGACAGGATTTCTTCGAATTCTTTCCCTTACTGCTTTTACCACCTTTTTCGTACTAACACTACGTGGATGGCCAGGTCTTTTTCTGTCACAAACAGAGGAGGTCTCATTGTACCTATTAATAGCCAGGTACACAAACATTTTACTAATACCAAGTGTATGGAGAGTTTTAAAAATTGCATTTGGCTCCATACCTACTTCGTGTAATGCAATCACAGCGATTCGGTTCTCTTTATCACCCCACTCCATTTTAATATTCCAAAATATTGTACAATGTATCGGCGCCAAAACGAGAAAAACACAATGAACAATCGTATAAAAATGACAGATTCCAAATTCAAATGTAATATTTTTTTATTTTTAGTTGTAACAGTATTTATGGCCAGACTAAGTATACATGTCAATGTTGCGATCGGTACTTACTGTTTAGCTACGTCATCATCACCAAGATGGCGGTGAAACCGATCGCAATATGAACGCGCGCGGGTTATAAAAGGCAGTTTTCACCATCGACTCCGATTTCAAACTTTGGTTAAATATATTTAAAAAACAAAAACAAACAGTGTCTTTTGTATTCGAATTATTCTATTTGAGTATCTGTCCAAATGAAATTTTATGTCCACTTGTAGTCGTAGTGTAACGATGATATAGGTACTTAAAACTATATGATAGTGTAATCTTCATAGAATTAAAATATAACCATATCATCACAGTAAAACTACCTCAAGACGTGAACATGAGTGAGAGTGAGAGGGTGATTAATTGTGAGTAAATGTGGCTGAGTGTAAGTGCGAGAGAGTGAGTGTGTGTTAATGAGGTGCGTTTGAGTGGGTGCGAGTAAGAACGACTGAGAAAGTATGAGTGGATGTAATGAGCGTGAGCGAGTGTGAGTCAGACAAAGTAATTAAGTGTGAGTGTGAGCTTGTGTGAATAAGAGAGAGTGAGTGAGTGTGAGTAAGAGAGAGTGAGTGAGTGTGAGTAAGAGAGAGTGATCGAGTGTGAGTGTGAGAGTGAGTGAGAGAGAGTGAGTGACTGAGTGTGTGACTGTGAATGAATATGGTGAGTGTGAGCGAGTGTGAGTAAGACAGAGTGGAGGTGCGGCTACCTGATGTTGTCGAGGCAGCGCACGGCGAAGCTGCGCACGGCCGCGTCGGCGTAGGCGTAGTCCAGGAGCTCCAGCGCCGACTCCACGCGCAGCAGCGGCCACTCGCGCACCAGGCGCCGCACGCCGCCCGCCTCGGCGCGCTCGCCCCACTCCACGCACGACAGCAGCTTGGGCAGCAGCTCGGGCGCCTCCGCCTTGAACCGCTCCCTGCACACGCCGCACTGTAGCCCGCGCTCACCATCCGCGACCGCATACGTGTAGAGCGAACCTACCTCGAGGCCCAGATGTCTTTCTTCTCCTGCTCGTGCATCTCGTACATGGGGTCCTTCTCGGCCGTCGCCCGCAACCGTTCGTAGTCCCTGCTCAGTCTGTCCATGACGTCGGGCGAGGCGGCCTCTATGTGGTCGGCGTACGCCTTCACCGTTTCGTCTTTAGGGAATAAAACCGGTATCTGCCGATCGTATCTGTAAATATTAGCGTCATCATATTATCTTCTTTATTCGAATATTACGATGACGATTACGCTCCAAAAAATTTTCTCTCTAGTCGAAACAGTTCCTTTTTCGCTCACTCTTACTTTCGTATCTCACTTTTGTGCTCAATTTTCACCAATAGACGTTCATGACTTCTCGAACGGTACTCACGTAGAGAATTTGACCTGCAACGCCGCTCTCGAGTCCGTATTCGGGATGGTGAGCACGGTGCCTAGCGGGTGCAGCACCAGGTTGTCACCCTGGGTGTCGTCGGCCACGTGCGTCCACATAGAGAGCGTCACGCCGTCCGTACGCAGCTGCTCCTTGTAGTCGAAGATCATCGTGTTCGCCCACGTCAAACGATTCACACCTTCCTGCATCGATCAGTAACAAAACTGATAAATTATTAAATCTTCACAACAAGCTGGCGAAAATGTTTCAATTGAATGAAGGCTCTTAGTAAAATAATTACTTCTGAACAATGGGCGATTTCGTTCCTCATCTCAAATTAATTGCTTATTTATCTATGTCAGTTTTATCTTCAAGAATAATATAGAAAAAATTTCAGAACAGTTGTATAACGAAGTTTATGTTTATGAACATATAGAAAGTACCTTAGTCTCTTTCCCTCTCCTTTTTCCTTTACTTTTGGTTATTTCATATACACCGAAGCAAACTCTACTCATTCTCGGCAGATTGTACACTTTGATGGGAAATGTTAGCTCCTGGTTCCAATGTGCGACTCCATCGCGCGAGATGACGGCCGCGCGTGTCTTTTGTGTCTCACACAGAGGTTTGCCTCCATGGAATATACCCGCCTGGCATATCACCTACGAAAACATAAAGCAAGATATATTTATGGACCAATTGGTACAGGATATTTATAAAGATTGGCGACAGATATTTTCGCAATCCAACAAATTGAAAGGCCCTCTAAAAATTAATTAAATTGATAATACTATTGTATAAATATTATTATTTATAACAAATTTCAGATCTTACAAAAACATGTATTACTTACCTCGACGTTATGTCTGCTGGGGTCCACGTTAAGATTGCTGACACTCTGTACAGTGCAAGAGTAATCCTGATGTATGTTCCATGAGGATTCGTTCTTTTTCTTTCGCATTGTGTTCGAGTGGTCCGATGTCAAACGTCGCCGTTCAGGTAAACAGTATGGATATGGGCGTTCACGTTTTGCTGTTACCAAAAGATTTAACCAGCGCTTAGATATGATCTCTTTTGAAAGGGCTTCCAAACGGAACGATATTGGTACCTACGTGTCCAAATTGGATATCCAAAGATCAACGAGAGTGTTGAAATAGGTAATTAGTTTGTATCGACGGAAGTCCAGTAGAATTGGGATATTTATAGTAATTTAACTAGCTATAGGCATCTGAATACTCGGTTCATTTTGGAAAAGTGATCTCTTGTTAGGAAATAACTGGTACACATATGTACGAGCATAAAACAATATTTTGCATTGATAAAACCATGCATTTCAAAAGTGACTCGTATAAGAGACATTCTGCTTTTCACTCTGAACTGCTCTTATATTTCAGAATAAACAAGTGGCAACTTACGCGTCAGTGACAACTGGTTCATTCCTACAGGCATAACTTGCGGCACTCCGTCTGTGGACAGCATCTCTTGGATATAGAGGAACTGTATAAACGGGTGGTTGCCAAATAAATACTCCTCCCTTCCACACACTTTGAGAACGTAATTTTCCACTGGCATCTTTTGGGTTTTGGCGAATTTGTGCAGAATGATGTCTATGTGTTCTTGTGGCGTTCTGTATACCGGCACACTTGATGCAAATGCGAACTGTGGAAGACGATTGGCTGTTTAGTTCACAGATAATTATCCGATCCGATAAAACAACGTATTAGAACTTTACAGTGGTAGACCAACACAGTCGCTGCTTATATGAGCCGACCCGTCTGGTGAAATAGCACGAGCTCTCAGAATATTGACGTGAATTGGCCGGCAACGCAACTGTACCACTATCTGTGTTCCAGGAATATACAATTTAACAGTGGTAGAGCCAAGCAGTTCGCTGCATGAATGGGCCGGCTCGACCGGTGAAATACCGCGACCTCTCAGAAGATCGATATAAAGTGGCTCATGCCGCGTTTCGTTCGATGAGAGAGGTACCCGGAGGCCCACCCCCCTTCCCCATCTTTCCCTATCCCGTATCCTTAAAAGGTCGGCAGCGCAACGGTGACCCTATGTGTGTTGCTGGTGTGCATGGGCGGCATTGGTTGCTTACCATCAGGTGACACGCCTGCTCGTTTGCCCTCCTATCCCATAAAAAAATCCATGGACGACGCTGGTTACCATAAGTTACCATCAGGTGACGGATTTTTCGTTTACCTCCCTATCTCATAATCCCCAACCCCTTTTGATTGCCTGCATTGATTATTTTGGTTATAATTAAGGATTTAAAGAAAGACCCGACCACTAACGTGGGCTTATAACGAAACAAATAAATAAGAAGCCCATAAAAGAAACCAAGCCTTCATAATCAATCCATTGATTATGAAGGGAGTAAGTGTCGAGACGATGAGGGACAGAAGAAAAAGTAAAATAATGATATATTATGCCAAACCCCAGTTAATGGGATAAGGTGGTTTCTTAACAGTGGTAAAGCCAAGCAGTTCGCTGCATGAATGGGCCGGCTCGACCGGTGAAATACCACGACCTCTCAGAAGACCGACGTAAGGTGGCTTATCGCGTTTCGTTCGGTGAGAAAGGTACCCGGAGGCCCTTCCCCATCCTTCCCTATCCATAGAGGATAGGGAAGGATGGGGAAGGGCCTCCTCCCGCCCCTGTCACTTAAAGGTCGGCAACGCAACGGTAACACTATAAGTGTTGCTGGTGTTCATGGGCGGGCTTTGTTGCTTACCATCAGGTGACACACCTACTCGTTTGCCCTCCTATCCCATAAAAAGGGGCGGAAACTTAAGAGAAAGTTAAAATTAATTACAAGAAAGTGTTTGATATATTCCTTCGTGGCAACTTTGTTAAAGACGTAAATACAAACAAAAAAAGCCAACGCGATCCTATCTGTCATAACAACAATTAGTTAAATAATAATTAGTTGAAAGCATGTACAAGTCCTATTTAAATCTTCGTGCGCATGATGAGATCAGTGAAGAAGGAGATGATGTAGCAGTAATTACGCCGACAGGTTTGTCGAACACCCCTCACCCGAAATCTCTGGACAAGTCTATGATAAACGTCAACCTAAGTTATTTAGGTAAAACCGCTAATGACGAACGGTAAGAATCTTATTGGCTATTAACATACATACATAACTACACGCCAAATCTCTTGCGGGGTAGGCAAAGAGTACAGAGGACGCCATAGGAGAGGCACGATTCTTACACGCCTCACTTGCTTCTTTGACTTTTATAACTCTTTTCATGCACGCGTGTCGATTTTTGAGGCTCCTAACATCACCTTCCTCCAGGACACGTTCTATTTGGGCATGGAATGTGTGTCTTGGCCGTCCTCGATTCCTACGATTTTGCAATGTATATCATCATTCTATATTTTGCATCATCCATTCTTTCTAAATGTCCGAACCATCTGAGCATGCCCTTTCTTCCTAGCAAATGAGCGTGGCGTTTAAATCATTGAATAGAAATCTTTATGGTACTAATGTCTATTTGACATTACTAAAGAAGAATCAAAACATTTTATTTGACACATATCAAGATACATACATATTGCATCTGAAATTATTTTGTTGCCAAAAGTGACTAGTAGGGTCATAGTCGCCAATAACGAAAGAAGAAGAAGATTATTTTGTTTAGTTTTGAGTATGTATTTAGGAACTTATACGAAAAACACTCATTTACCAATTATATGTATACGAGTTTTACATAGTCGAAAATTTCATTAAAATCTAAATTTAAATTAATCTTTTAAACTACTGGTTTAAACAGCCACGGCATGTTGGTCTCAAAGTTCAATCTGAGCGCCGACGCTGGTGAGGAGGAAGAAGCGAAAATTGTAACAGAAGAACAAGAACACGAAGAGCATGAGTCGGAACAAGAGCCAATAGAACTACTTACCAGATGTCTAAAGGCTTCCGAAATCAGTGTGCGTCTCAGTTTTCTTGGTAAAACCGCAAATGGCGAAGGGTATGTTTGGATTCTAAATGAGTTTTCTGTAAACTCCGAAATTACTACAGACCACTGTGTGAAAGGTCATTCGCCAATGTGCTCCAATAAAGAGCAAAAGTCAGACATTTTGACATTTTAGAGGCTAGGAGCAAACGGGCATGGTATTTGCTAATGTTTAATGCCATAAAGAATGAACTGCTTTGTAGTACCAATCTGATTGAGATGAATCAGATTGTGCGGTTGTATTCGATTTAGATTTAAGTATTTTGATACTATTTTCTTTTTAACTGTTGCTTACAAGTTTACGCTTACTCAATCACTATAAGCTTTTTGGGATGTTTTTAGCTTCTCGCCTTTTAAACCTATATGTATACGATATAATAGTGGCGGAACCTAATTTCACACGTTATTAGGCCCATTTTTTATAAACTTCCGAAAATAATTCTGTAATTCATTGCCACGGAGGATTTCTTTGAATTTTATCCCCATGAACCATGGTAATAGACTAGTATCTATGAGTATGGTAACAATGTACATATTGAACATAGTGTCGGTAACTTAAAATGGACACAATAGAATCCAAAGTAATACATACAGAACATCACGCCAATTACCTTGAGGGTTGGCAGAGAGAGCAGAATCATGGGGCACGATGGTTACACAAATCACTCGTTAATAAGAATAATATTTCGAAAAAACTAATAGAAAAACATTTCGTGTGTTCGCAGATACACTTACCTGAAGGCGACACTCACAGAAATGGGCCTGACAACCATAAAAGCTATAAAATCCTTCCAACATCTACAGTTTGTTGACTTGTCTTACAACAATTTGACACTTGACGAATTGCAAGCGGTCACAGAACTGCCATATCTAATATTCCTCCAGGCGGACAGGAACCAACTTACTTCAGCCGCGTTACGCAAAATGAAATACTTCCAAGTGTTGATATTGAACAATAACGAGATAAAATCTGTGTACGACATTTACCAACCAGAATTAAGCACTCTAGAGCTTGCCTATAATAAGATATCAAAAATACAATTTGAAAACAGAATGCCCAGTATTAAATGTTTGGATTTCCGTAACAACATCATTAAAGATATTGCAGATATGGAGTTTCCAAAATTGGACAGCTTATATCTGGCCAATAACAAAATAACATCTCTGGTTGGCATAGAAAAGTTGGTGAATTTAAGAATTCTTCATGTGCGTAACAATCCTATAAGGTTATTGGACGGTTTCCACGAAGACCTCAAGAAACTGGTCTATGTGAATTTACGTAATTGTAAAATTCCAACTCTGAGGCAAATAAAAAAATTGAAGGTAAGAAATACAAAAAACTACTTCAAAAATTTGAGCACATTATAGTTTCCAAATTACAAAAAATGACCGCAAATCTTTCCTATTAGCTTTTTAGATTCGAGTGTATTTGCTGAATATGCTCACATCTCTCATCAATTAATCTACGAAATATATGTAACCATATAATTTTAGGTACTTAAAGGATTGGAAACTGTTGTGATAAAAGGTTGTCCATACATGGGTGGTACTGGCACCGAAGAAGTGGACGCTCCTGCAGAGGAAGAAGACGATCCTGAAATACGTATAGAAATATTGGCCACGTTGGGTCGTTTGAAGAGAATTAACAAAGGGACTGTAACGCCAGAAGAAAGGTAAGTAGCAATATGATATTCAAAGTTTCCCAGTAATATCAAGAAATCTGTGTACCCTGGCCTGTATGCTATTACAGCCTATACTTTCCGTCAACCCAAATCAAACATCAAAATTCATCGAAATCGAGCCAGTTGTTCATCAATCCACCACACACACCACACATCACATCAAGTCCAACCAACATGATGTACAAAATTTTATAGTGATATGTAAATAGCGTATGAAAATGTAACACAGTCGAAACCAGATACTATGAACAACATTTTAGATGATATTTTGAAACATTTCAGGGAAGAGGCAAAAAATATGATGTTGCAGTGGATCGAAGAGGGCGAAAAGGATGAGGAAGAAATAGAAAATGAACTAATAGAGGAAGGTGAAGTAGAGACAGAAGTTTAGTTTTTTGTCATAGCCTTTTTATTTATATATGAGTCCAGAATGTTAATAAAAAGGGACTAATGTTATGTACATCTCTACTATTTAATAAATCTAAGTGACTATCTATATTTTATTGGCACGATTTTAAAAAACCGACCATGCCCCAGGGTATTTCTAGTGTCTTTTCAATTATAACTGTAAACGTGTTGGCAGTCTGCGGGAATCATTTTATTTCTGAAATCGAGTAATACGTGACAAAAACTATTCTCATACATCACGAAATCATTGGTATATGTCGCAAAAAGTCAGTGCTGCATTAGGTCTTTATGACTTTACACTACTATTAGTAATATTAGAAAAATACAATAGCATAGAAATAAGATTCTGTACACAAGAAATAGATGGCGCAGTATCATTGTCACTATCAATAAATAGCATAAAACATAGTCGCTTTCAACTGTCTGTCCCCTTTTATGCTTTTTGAAACTACGCAACAGATTTTGATGCGGTTTTTTTTAATAGATAGTGTCAACAGGGTGGTTTTGATGTATAGTTCATGAACAATGTAGTAAAAAAGCATAGTTTTTGAGATTTAACACTCTGATAGCAAACGCTGGCTACATTATTAAAGACCTTCAAAAGGTTTACAAAAAAGTCCCCGATGGTGTATGTACTGGTGTATCTCTTAGGAATAACCCACAATGGCCATTTTTATTTCTTTTTATTGCATCTTAGGGGAAATAAGGTGCATTGGGTCAACTAGTTTTCAACAATGTATTGTTAATAGGTGCTATTTTTCAGTGTTATAAAACAGCCACCTTAGAACTTACCTCAGAGTCTGGAAATTTTGTAGAGAGTATAAAACAGTTATTATTTAAATGGCTCTTCAATGTTGCCGGTGTCTCGCTGTGATCGGCCAGTCTCGGTGGGCATTGGTAACTCAGTCTCTCCAGCGAAGTACTCTTGGCTCGTCTCACGAGGCTCTCTTCGGCCAGGTATCTCATTCGTATCCGAAAATCATTTACCTCTGAACTTCTCATGTTGTCAAATTCATTGAGACCTGCAATATCGGTTAAAATTTTCAACTTTGTATTACAAACTTACAACTTTGTACAACAACAGTATTGATAAACGACCTCTCATATTTTTATTATTAAAAAAGGAACTTTTTATTTGATCAGTTGTTTCAGAAACTATCCGGAAGAGGCAAATAGGCAGATAAAAAAATGTACAAAATATTATTTTAGTGCATTTCCGTATGTAAATGCGTAATGCATTAAGTAAAACGGTATGGGGGGGAGCTATAATAACGTGATTATTTTATGTACATATTTCATTTTTAATTCATGCAATTGCCAAGATGGTTGCCTGTAAGAAATTGCTTTTAGCGATAAGGCCGCCATTTGTACTTTTATTTATTTAATCTAATGTATGTTTCTTATTTTCCTATTCTATAAGGTGTACAAATAAAGAGTTATCTATCTATCTATCTATAAATTATTTTAATACAATAAATAATTAATATACCCTTAGGTATGGTTTGATACATCATGCCAAAATAGTGAGAACTTATTATTTATTTGTTTCACATTCAATTACTAATGAATAAAATAATTATTATTATATATACTTACTACATAAAACAATTAATATATTTTATTATTAAACATAACATAACTTCACGCCTTTTTTCTACCAGAAGGTGTAGGCAGCTGTTAAGCCTCGTCTCGCCGTAATTTTTACGTCCCAAATGGAATAGGTGACGATCCTAATGCCATACCGGGCACAAAGTTTTCAGTCATCAGACTTATTTTTATTATTAATTTTACGTCTTTAACATTTGGACAGCATGAATTACAGTATACGTCGACATGACGATTTTTATTCCATGTAATAAGAGGGGTATTTATCAATTACAACTGGCTTCAAAATTTTCTTCACTGATAAAAACTAGAAACAATGATTATTCACACATGTTTGAAGACTAATCTTTTTATAATTACGCTTATAATGTAAGAAGGTGATGTACCCGCAGCCATTTATCAGGCAGTTTTGTCAGTTAGTCAGTCTCATTTTTAAATAAAGATTGAATTGTAAGTTAGTTATTAAAAACGACTCACGTTTTCCAATCAAATGACTGATTTGTGTATTCAGTGATTGTTCTCCGGGTCTTTCTACTGATCTTTTTACAATAAGAAACACACCACACACTGGTTTTATGTCACGTATGCGTTTCGTCTCATCCTCAATCTCTTCTGCCACTGCCAGGGAATTAACAAATTGGAATACATAACTGGACATTTCATGCAACATCCCAAATAAGGGGTAGTTAACTGCCCTCTCCCACAGGTCCTGCAAATAAAGATTCATTTTAAATAAAAAATTATTGTGTGAATTAAGATGATTTATATTGAGTTCTACTCTGTCTAAAAACATATGTAATAATTGTCAATTCTATTATAATTGACTTTGCAGTTTTAATATGTTCAATATTATGTATATGATTTATGTATTAGTATTAAGGCAGGTCTTTAGGCATTATTTATGGGTGTTTTTTATGTATTATAAGTATGTATTTACAAAACATAAGTATATATGTATTAAAATCCGTTATCTAGTATCCATAACACAAGCATTTAATTGATTAGCTTGGAACTAGAGGGTGCTGTGTGTATTGGGTCCAAGATATTATATTATATTATATACCTATCTATCTATCGATTTATATTTTTGCATGTAATAATAATAATGCCTAAAGGTATATGAGGAATTTTTAGCGTCACTGAATTAAATATTTTGTTTGATTATATGCCTTTGCATGATTATATACCAAACCTGGGCCTCAACTTGTACAGCTATTGATAACTAACATTTAAATACAGTAACATTTAAAGATTAATTAGTTCATGTTACTTTCATAACACCTAAAAACCTGTGTAATAATTACAAAAAATATCGCAAGGCATATGCAACATAATTTTTTTTAGTGGAAAATGTGTTAAATATTAGAATTCAACCTTTCTACTTTTAGACAACTAAAATGTTTGATGTCATTTGTCTGGCTTCTTCTAATAACACTGCATTTTCCTCTACTTCCTGGCCTACTTATAGTAAATATAAAACTTTTAGGCTTTCACTCTGCATATTACACAAATATAATGAACAGGAATTTAACACATCACTTTTAGATATTCATAGTTATTATATCTACATGTGAAATATTATTTTATAGCTTCTTAAATATCATATCATCATGTTAGTTACTTTATAAATATTTTAAAGTACATATTTGCTCAAAATATCATTCATAACGAAGTCAAAGAAGCTTTATTTTCATAGGTCTTCACAAATAGTAAATATACAAAAATTTGACTTATTATTTAAAATGAAATTCTTAAACAAGAGTGCTTCAGGAAAGTCCCTGTTTAGAACAAGAAAACACGGATGCAATCACCACAAGTGGCCCGATTCCGAGTGTAGGGGCTATCATGAGAGAAGTCGGGCAAGTAGCTCATCTGCCAAACACTCTTTAAACCAGTTAAAATTTAAGTTGACAACAAAATCAACATCAATTTGTTGTAAATAGTTCTACAATAACAAGCAAAATAATTTGACGGCAAATAATATAATGGCAAGACAAGAAAATATTAATCTATATAAATCTGAATAAACAAATATTAAAGTCAGTTGTTTACTTTTGTCATGAATGTGACAACTAAGTATAATTTGTTGTAAACAATAAAGACTGGATACTTTCTAATTGTACCAACAAATACATACATATATATCAGTCAACATGTTACTCAATGATTTGACCTACTTTCCAAAAATGCAATCAAAACATCATGTAAGCAAGAAGTATGAGTCACATTCACGCAAGGATGTTTGTTTGTTCCTGTCACTAACCTCTTTGACATCCTGAATAGTGGCATCCCAAGTTATCCGCACAGGAATGCAAAGGGAATTAGGCATTAGACATGTTAATTCTACAATATCTGGCGGGTTCGACGTCCAATAGTCGTAAGTAAAAGGGCAACTTGGTGCAGGAACCATTGTTTTGATATTAATTTCCCAGGTTACACAAATTATCCCCGCGACATTTTCCAAATATTTAATGGTTTACCACAACAGCGAACGGGTCACTGTCAGCTGAAAATAACAAATACACATTAGTCACTGTTGTTGAAACCGAGGCTGTGTTGAATCATAGCATTTCCTGGTATTTTACAAAAAGCATATCGCCATTTAAATCAACATAAGCGACGAATACACCAATACCAAAACAAATGTAAAATAAAGAAATAAATTACCCTAAAGCCGAAATAATTTACATAGTTTATTTTATACCGTATTTTGATAATTAATGGCAATGTAATAGAAATAAATATTGTTATGAATTGTAAATAGAGATTACGTGCTCCACAAGCAGTCAAGCACAGAGCACTTAAAGTCTTTTTTTTTCTTTCGCCCAATTTGGGCTTAAAGCTTAAAAGCCATACTGCCTTTACTGAAGTATTTTTTTTAAATTCTGTTTAATTTATAATCTCTTTTCTATGATTAGAATAGTATACTGTCTGACTAGGCCTTCATCGATATACTGGTAAATCGATAAATATTGACTTAAACATCTGAAGACATCGGCATAATTTCATGCCTTTTTCTACCAAAGAGTATATAAATTTTCTTAAAGTTTTCTACCCGAAGGCAGTGGCTGTGAACCCTCCAATCGCCGTTACGTTTACGTCCCAAATGTGGACACAAAATTGAAGCTGGGCGTGACGTCATTTGGCCGCATAAAATGGTGGTTTAGTGCTGCGCAGAAGAATTTTATTTAGCGATAAACGTTCTTGGCTCCTCGTTTTATTGTAATTAATGTTGAGTATTACTCATTTATAGAAGTAACACGTAATTAAGAAGTAAGTATATTGTTATGCTAAATATTCTGTTTTGGATGTCAAAATGTTTTTCTTTCGTTTTTTACATGTTTTTCATAGACTACTTACCTCTATTTTACAAACTATTTTAATAAGTTGCTGACTCTAAAGTAAGTAAATCACTACTGCAAAATACGTCTAGATAGGCGCGCCCCACAATAAATAGGAATGATTCAAATTTTAAACTAATAAAGGGACCGCATGATAAACAATACGAAACATCTTCAGAACATTTGTTTAGTTACAAATGCATCTCTTATGACTTTCAGTCTAATATCAGTTAATTATTACATATTTAGCGAATTAACAATAGGTTTTTAGTCGTTACGAAATAAAACTAATTTATTTAGAAAATTCTGCAAAGAAATTTTGTCAGTAAATTTTTTCCCAACACTATTTTACTGGCTGAACTGACAAAAAATCCGCCATACTTTGCGGGATTCAAGGCGTCAGTAGGTATAATCGACAAATCAAATTTCCGTATTTATTTAATTTATGTACGCACTGAAATACTGTTATACTGTTTTCATGCGAGTGACAGTGCTGAGACTGCTGAGTAAGAACGAGACAGATTTAAGTTTATGTATAACATTGCATAACATATAACATAACTTCACGCCTTTTGTTACCCGAGGGTGTAGCAGCGGCTGTTAAGCCTCGTCTCGCCGTTATGTTTACGTCCCAAAATGGAATAGGTGGCGAACCTATTGCCATACCGGGCACAAAGTTTTTCAGTCATCGATATTTATCACACATAACTTCCGAAAACAATTTCGAAAAGTCATTGGTGTGAGCCAGTGTCTGTAATCGAACCCGGACCTCTGGATCAGAAGCCGTGTTCTTGACCACTGCGCCACCGAGACTTAAATGTTGTTTATGTATGCGCCGTCGAAATGCCTAATATTTATTTAAGCAATTGTACGTATAGGACAATATGTCTCGTCCATATATACAAGTCAATGATATAACAGTATGAAAATTGATCAAAACAATTTTTAGGATTATATCGCGTTTATTTCTTACTTATTTATATTTATTTCCCGATGTTTCGAACTCTTTACAGAGATCATTTTCACGAGTATTTTTATCTCTGTAAAGAGTTCGAAACGACGGGAAATAAATATAAATAAGTAAGAAATAAACGCGATATAATCCTAAAAGTTGTTTTGATCAATGAGTGAGATTCGCGAAAGTCTTGGAAATAAATAAATATGAAAATTTATATGAATATTTGAAACAGTATCAGTTTGAACGCCTATTAAATTTGTCTCGTGACCGCTATCGGTGCTATGGGAACGACGTCTGTAATCACTATCTGTCATTGTCTCTCATTTATTTTGTCATTTAAAGGTGAGCACTGTATTTACTAATTGTGGTATTTATTTAGTTAATTACCAATTAGGTAGGAGCCTGCAACCCCCTGCAGCCCCCACTTGGGATTTTTTTAATCTTCTTATCTTAATATTGGGTACACACTACATAACCTATCATTTCAGAGATTGGTAAATATTTATCTTCGAAGAAGTCACCACAATTTTTGAGATTGTGGTATTGACTATAATGTTTGAACATTCAGTTAAAGTGCCAAGACATTATAAAATAGCTGCAAATATCTTCAAGAGAGCATTTAACGAAGGAGCAAGTGTCAAAACTTTATTGTACGACGACAAACTTCGACACCATGTGAGTACCATTTTGATATTATTCTTTATTAAGATAATTTACTGGTACAATTCAAAATCGCAATAAAGATTATTAGAATCTTGAATTCTTTATAAGTTTTCACTTCCATTAAAGTCTGCTCTTTGCTGTTTCCATTTGCCACATTTTTTTTATGGGATAGGAGGGCAAATGAGCAGGCGTGTCACCTGATGGTAAGCAGTATACAAAAACTATACAAAAGAGCTATTATTTGTCATCTTTGGGGTAACCTAGGATTAATAAGTTAAACTATCAAGATTACACCATCCAATTTCCTTGTTAAACTTATGCTTTAAAGAAAGCAGACTACATCAAGATTTAGCATGTAAAGCTAAATATTTTACGAGTTAGAAAAGTCACTAGAGTTTATTGAGATGAAGATTTTTTTATGTAATTTTATTATCTAATTTATTTAGTATGGTAGATTATTTAATAATAATAATATCTTGGACACAGGATGCTGTATGTATACAGCAGCCTCTAGTTCCAAGCTAAGCAACTAAAGGCTTGTGTTACGGATACTAGATAACAGATATTATTACATATATACTTTTCTTTTGTAAATACATACTTATAATACATTGTAAACACCCAGACGCCAAACAAACATTCATGTATTCATCACATCACATCACAATTATAAAATTACCCCCTCAATCCAAAAATTAAGTGCTTGGTTTGTCATGTTTACAGAGGATCAATGTGCTTTATGCACTGGTTACAGAAACAATCAAACATACAGCCGAGTTAGACAACATTTTTGAATTCTATGAAGTATTTAATAAAGAGCCACGCTTAGATCCATGGCTTGCCAAAGTTCTTGCTACTGAACTATTATTTGGCAAAAAGAATTTACCGGGCAATAGTAAACCAGTACAAACTATTCTCTCATACAAAGACAGTTTTGAAAAATATGTGCAGAACCATCAAGATGAGTTCCAGATTAAAGGTAATTATTTGTTTATTTTCTTTTTCAGATATAAACTTCACATTTAGTAAGAATGGCTGACGCAGTTCAAGAACAATCGATGTCTAGACAGACCAAACAAACTATTGTAGTACTAGCAAATCTATTTTTGTACAGTGTCGCAATGTTTACATTACCGTTTATTTCATTTTTTGGTGTTAGACACATACTTAGAATGTATGCACTAAGTACTTTCGCCGTTACTGCCTGGTCTGTAGCGTCCACTGTACTGGTAGTAAATATAATAATAGGTGCATATGTTTACAAAGCTTATTATGAGAAAGAATATGACGAGCATGGCAATGAAATTGACCAACACAAATATGATCCTCTTCCAACAGAATCAACAGATAAGAGAGACTTGAATTTGAAGCAGGATTAATAAAATTTGCATGTTGTATACATTCCACTTGCATTGTTTTATCAGTATTGTACCTTAAAGTTTTCAATATTGTACCTTATAATTTATTATAATTTGACCAGTAAAATTAATATATATATCAGTTATTGTTGATTTGGGTTAAAATTTTTGGACAAAAATGTATTCATTTTCAGTTGTCACACAGGAATTTGTAGTGATTATATAAATATTAAATTATTGTGGTAAAACCTGTTTGTTGTGTTTTATTACAATAGCCCAGATATTGACAACTATGGGCTTTATGGTACATAGTAGGGTGCAATCCCTAAGCAAATTACTTATGATAAACATTAATATTTCTATGGAGCCAGAGAGGTTATTTCTATATTTTATAGAGACGAATATCTTAGCAATCCATGGATTCACCGTGCGGGTGCCGGGTCCATCGTGTGGCAGAGAGGGAAACTCCGAGCAGATCCTACCTACCTACCTACACACGGGACTTGCGACCCGGGTGTAGGTTTATGGGGCCCCTTGCCGACGTACATCAACACTCACCTTCACTCTCGCTCGTGTTTCTCTCCCTGCCCAGCCAAATTTGGTAGGAGCCTGCTAAAGCAGCTTTCGATGCAAGTTCTAGGATAGAACCCACTGCAGATCTAGGCAGGCCAAGGTCTTTTAGGAGGTTGTTGAGGATGTATTCACCAATAAAGCATGGATGTATTAATATTTTGTTATCAAGTTTATATAACACAAGCATTTAGCAGTTTTTTTATGGGATAGGAGTGGATCACCTGGTGGAAAGTGACTTGCCCCGCCCATGGACACCTGCAACACAAATAGTGTCACAGTTGGGTTGCCGGTCTCTAAGGGAGTAGGATAGGAAACGAAGGTGAAGGGGTTGGGCCTCTAGATATTAATTATAGCGAATGAAACGGGGCATGGTACTGTTTGCATTGTGTTGAATTATTTTTTAATATGTTACTGAATCTTTGAACTTACTCAACTCATTTTAGTAATTGTTTTATTTCTTTTTTTATGAGGATTCTGTATGTCATATTACATTATATGTTATTTTACATGGCCTGGGATACCCCTTGGCCAATGTTACTGATTTCATTAAAATCTTTTAATATATTCATATAAGGGTTAAGAAGAATAATCCTTTATTATATTCATCCAGATATACGCAAGCCGAGATATGTACGAATTAACACCAATCTCCTTACTACGTCAGATGCAATCAGTGCATTTCAAGATGAGGGATACCGTTTTATCCGATGCACCTCAGGATCCTATTCAGATTACTTGAACCAAATAACCAGTCTATCAGAATGGGATTTCACTCAAGATTATCACGTAAAGACAATGTTTGTGTTCGCAAGTGGCACTAAATTACATGAACATGAATTGTATTTGGAAAATAAGATTATTCTTCAAGATAAAGTAAGTTGAGACTAAGATTTTATAAGACTTAATATTTTCCCAAGAATAATATACATGTTAGGCTATTTGTTAACATGGGTTTAGTCATAGTGTTGTGTGTCAAGGGACAGGTGCAGTTAGAAAACTGAAATTTTGAGTGTACATAAATAATCCACTGTAACTGAAATAAGGAACATATTTGCTTGTAATTTTATATATTGAAGACAAATTATAAATAATTTATATACTCGTAATTTAATGAACTCTTGTACTCCAGGCAACAGCACTTTCTGTACATTTTCTGGCTCCCCCACCAGGCAGCATAGCGCTTGACATGTGTTCCGCTCCTGGCATGAAGACAACCCAACTGGCAGCATACTTACGGAATACTGTAAGAGAATTTATATAACGTTTTTAGATTGATATTCAACGAATCCCATAATTTTTTGCATCCCTTGCACACTATAAAAGTATGCAATGATTACCACTCCTCGTCCAATGGTTGTAGGATCGCCGAGCGATGAGACCTGCCTTCCCCTTGCTAACTTTTCGGAGCTATTTGGTCTCCGTATTACAGAATAACGATTGTCTAAATAAATAATTGTTTTCTATATTTTTAGGGTCAGATATACGCAGTAGAGAGAGATACGAAAAGGTATCAAACTTTATGTGAATTCTTAAATAACACCGGCTGCGATTCTGTGAAACCAATTAATAAGGATGTATTGGAAATTAAAAGAGGCGAAATGGATGATGTCGAGTATATTCTGCTAGATCCTAGCTGTTCTGGATCAGGTAATCGCCATGTATAAATATATACTTAGGCTGTTTTTAGAGAGGTAATAATTTAACTGAAGAGCTGGAATAGTATAAAATGCCATAAACTTATAGTTCTACTGATTCTCATCGTGCTTATGAGCTCGGCTACTCAATTTAATTGTTATTAACCATTTTTTATTCATACGCCTAGTCTTAATTAAATGTAAATTGTTCGCATCAAATGAAATGTGATTTTTATAGTTTGTTTTCAAGAATGTTATTTTAATATAGTGTTTTTTTTCAATTTGCAACAGGTATGGACTATTGCCTATATAAATACAAAGATTGTGAAGAAAGACTTCAAAAATTAACATCACTTCAAGAAAAACTGCTAAAACACGCGATGAACTCATTTCCAAGCGCTAAAAAAATTGTTTATAGTACATGCTCTTTATACCCTGAAGAGAATGAGAGAGTCGTCGTTAACGTAGTGAAGGCCTCAAGGGCCAAATGGAGAGTAACAGATGTGAAGGAATTACTCAAAGGCCAATGGAATAATTACGGATCGTGTATGTACGGGAGTTTAGGTGAAAGGTGTATTTACGCAAGGCCCGATTCAGATTTTACCGTTGGTTTCTTTGTAGCAGTTTTAGAAAGGAACGAGTTTGGTAAAAATGAATTTACAAATCAATCATCTAAAAATAAAGCTCCTAGAACTACAAATGCCGAAGAGGGTGCAGAATTTAATGGAAATAAAAAGAGCAAAAAGGAAAAACAAGTTGGACATCAAGATATTGAAAGTGCAAACCAAAATGATGTCAGTAATGTAGAAGATAATGCAGACACTACTATAATGTCTAAGAAAAGACGTGAAAAATGTCAAGGAAACGGCGAAACAGAATACTCAACTAACCATTTAGCCATAGAAAGTACAGAAGAATATGAAATTGTTCCTAAAAAGAAGAAAAAGAAAAAACACGACGATAATTTGCAAGCTAGTGAAATTACAGTGTCCAATGAAGACAATGATATAGAAAACATCAACATAATTGAAGATATTCCCAAAAAAAATAAAAAGAAACGCAAAAACGAGGAAGCCAGAGAATCTTTAACGAATATTATTGATAATCTTAGCGATCTAGCGGTGGAATATGAAACAGATACTTCTAAAAGGAAAAAGAAAAGTTCAAAAAATAAAGAAATTATCGAAAATGTTGAGGAATCAGACATTACTGAAACAGTAGAATCTAAAAGTAAAAAACGCAAAAGAGACAAAAACAGAATTAATGCAGAAGACACTGCTGAATCTCAAATGGAAGTTGAAGTCAAATCTAAGAAAAAGAAAGACAAAAGAGCTGCTAAAGTTGTAGACGAAATGGAAATCGTAATCCCACCTGAAGAAGTGGATGCAGCGCCTGAAAAGATGAAGAAACATAAGAATAGAAAAAAATAAGTTTACATAATGTTGAAATTATATTTTTTGAATATATTTTTTGACAAAATTTATAGAGTTAGAGTTTTATTTTATATTTTTTTAAATTACGCTTGCTAAACTCACGAAACGTCTAGCTAGAATATTTTTGATGGGATTAGTTACCGAAATTATAATTAAAGATAAAATCTTAAGTTTTAACATAAAATAAAACAGCTTTTCGAGCCGAATCAACTTGAATTTTGTTGTAGGTACGGAACCGGAAGGGAACAACGGAAGTCTGTAAATTAAGCACTCTAACTTAAGCTCGATTTAATTTCCTAGCTAATAATTGTATTCTCTGGAGGTAAATATCGATGACTGACAAAAATGTGTCCGTGGTATAGCAATAGGTATCACCGCTGTGAACAGCTGCTTACTCCCCCTTTCTGGTAGAAAAAGCATGAGGTTATGAAGAAAACTAAACCCTTATTTTATAATGTAAAATTTGTAAAATGTTTATTAATAAATAAATATTTAAAGTCGCGGTGGTCCAGTGGTCGAGCAGCCCGCTTCTGAATCCAGAGGTCGCGGGTTCGAATCCTGGCTCACACCAATGACTTTTTGAATTTAAATTCGAAAGTTATAATATGTGATAAATTTCGATGACTAAAAACTTTGTGCCCGGTATGGCAATGCGTTCGCGCCATATTCCATTTGGGACGTTAACATAACGGCGAGTCGAGGGTTAACAGCCACTGCCTACACCTTCGGGTAGAAAAAGGCGTGAAGTTATGTTATGTTATTAATAATAGTAGTTACACGAATTTTCATTTATACAAGTTGAGTACTATGTATGTATCTACTAGAGATACGCTAAACTAATAACTAGCATTTATATATCGATAAAACAAAGAACATTTATTTGTATTTTAATATATTTCGATTGGCAAAAGATAGAGTGGTATCCCAGAAATGGAGTTCGACAGAAAGGACGACAAATAAAACGGTGGGAAGATGACTTGCCAAAAGGTTGGAGAAGATTAACCCAAGATAGAGACAAGTGGAAAAAACTAGGGGAGGCCTATGTCTCAAGACAACCTGACCAACAAACTGATTGCTGAAAATACGCTCTGTTATTTAATTTAATTGTTTTTCTATAAATTTATTTAATTTGGTCAGAGAATAAAGGCTTCATTCATTCATTCATATTTCGATTGAAGATAAGCGACCTAATTGTTAAATAGGTATAACGCAAAATCAGAGAGATATAGAAAGCCATAATTCATCTATTGTATTCTACCAATTTTCAATAAATGCCGAGCGTGCATCACAATGTGGCACACAGTTGTTTGTCTACCCCACGAAAGTCTCGGATTGCAATTATATATAAATGTTAGTTATATACAATACATAAAGTCTAGACTGTTAAAAATTAAACAAAACGTGCAGCGGTATGTGTCAAAGTAGGGCAAATGTCATAAAATGACGGTTACTTCGTCTAGACAACTATACATACATGCTGAAAACGTGAACTAATCAAAATACTGTACAGATTGACTCTACAGATTCTGAACCATATTTCAGGTAATAAACCTTTATTTCAGAGTAGTCTACACATATCACATTTTGCTGAATATAATATAACATAACATAACTTCACGCCTTTTGTTACCCGAAGGTGTAGGCAGCGGCTGTTAAGCCTCGTCTCGCCGTTATGTTTACGTCCCAAATGGAATAGGTGGCGAAACTATTGCCATACCGGGCACAAAGTTTTCAGTCATCGATATTTATCACACATAACTTCCGAAAATAATTTCGAAAAGTCATTGGTGTGAGCCAGTGTCTGGAATCGAACCCGGACCTCTGGATCAGAAGCCGTGTGCTCGACCACTGCGCCACCGAGACTTATTAATATTATAAAGTTAATATACTTTAAACGTTGCTACTTGTCTGTATCTGTATACAACATACGTATCTTACGCCAAATCCCTTGCGGGGTAGGCAGAGAAAACGGAGCGTCATAAGGCACGATTCTTACGCACCTCACTCGCTTCGTTGACTTTCATAACTCTTTTCATGCACGCGCGTCGATTTTTGAAGCTGCTAACATCACCTTCCTCCAGAACACGTTCTATATGGTCATGGAATGTGTGTCTTGTCTGGTTTGTACTTTTCTGTATAGATGTCAAAGATAATTAATTAAATTACAAGTTAAACATAACCTTAAAAATTCGTAGGAAGGTCAAAACTTTACATTGTATTTAGAATACTTGAGAAATGATCTGCAATGTATACCGAACCCAAAAATATGGTTTATAGAATTTTTGTCTGTTTATTTGTTACGGATGCTCTAAAAGTACTGCATGCTTTCATTACCAATTTTGCATGAATATAACAAGAATTTCGGTCAACAACAATACACAGGCTAACTATTATCACGCTATTACTAATTGAGATTGAGCTGCGAACTCTTATAATGGGTCAGGTTAAGTGAAGGTGAGGTGAGGTTGAGTAAGAATAGAATTAAGTGAAGTGTGCTGGCGTATTATGACTAAATCCAGCCAGCTTACACGCTGCCTTGTAAATTCGTATTTTCAACGACTAATTTCAGCTTGTTGGTGACGAGTAGTCACTGTCAAATTCAACCTAAATTCGAGTTATCAACGACTAATTTCATTTAGTCGGACATTAATGGTCTGTCTAGACTTGCTGAAATTAGTCGTTGGAAATACGAATTCGCTAGGCAGCGCGTAAGCTGTTTGGAATTAAGATCTCATAATAGGCCCCTTGTATGGTTATCCACATTTTTCATTTGTCCTGTTTATTTACTCGGAATGTGTTGATATAAGTGCTGTCTATATCTTGGCGCACTAGTTGCTTGAAGGTAAAAAACAATTTAAGTACCAAGTATTTCATAGTAGTTGATAAAAGTTCGGAAACCTCATTTTAACAAATAAAATTAGTAGTTTCTTTTTACAGGAAAGGGGTTAAAATTGTTAATTACTATAATAAATATAATTTTATACGTACGGTATAAGCAGTAACATGTTTCATATTTAAATTACAATAACACAGTTTTCTGGGGAGTTATAAATGAGTTACTTTGAAAGGGAATATTAAATTTGTGAATCTGATATATAAATTAAAATTTAAGGGTAATATATTCCATTTGTGATGGAAACAGGATGTACCTAGTTCTTTGAAGTACTTTTAACTTAATAAGAAAGAATCACGACATTATATTTTTTACTTGAGTACTAATGTTTCTTTATTCCACAAAGACAGAGAAATGAAAACAATATACTTACTCTTGTTTTGTGGGAAAAGAGGAAAATCAGCAAGTGGGTCACGTGGTGGTAAGCATCTACCCCCGCCTATGGATACCTGCTAGACGGATAGTGTTATAGTTGCATTGTCGGCCTTTGAGGGAGTAGGATGTAAAAGATGGTATCTCTGGATACCACTCTTACCCAACGAAACAAGGCAAGAGCTACTTTACGTCGATATTATGAGAGATATGTTTCATCAGTCGAGCCGGTCCATTCATGCAGCGAACTGCCTGGCAATAGTGTTACAATTGTGTTTCCGCCCTTAAGATGTAGACAAGGAATCAGATGTTGGTTGGGGAAGGAGGGAGGAGATAGAGTTTGGACCTCCGCATTGCTACCTCTCTCACCGAACGAAATCCGGCATGAGTCACTTGATATGCTGAGAGGTCGTGGTATTTTACCAACCGAATCATGCAGCGAGCTGTGTAGCTGTGTCAGCTGTGTACCACTGTAAAGATACAAAAAAATATCCTTACTCTTTTAGGGGATAGATTCTGTTGTCCAGTGCGTAACATCTGACTGTACTAGTCACCAACCTGACTTTCAGTCTACGTTACTCGGAACTTTATCACCAAATCTCTTATATATATTACTTGCTGACCCGGCGAGCTTTGTTTCACATCAAAAGTAGTTTTTACAGCGTTTACAATTAAAGTATCAAATCTTGAAAATTTTCACGTTTGCTTAACTACATTACACATGAATAGATGAACTTAGATGAATAGAAGAACAGGGTAGTTGTAATGTATATGTAATACATACAAACTACCCTTACCCTGTTGACACCCTCTATCTATTACAAAAAACCGCATCAAAATCCATTGCGGAGTTTTAAATATGGAAGGATATATGGGGACAGACAGCACAAATCGACTTTGTTTTAGACTATATAATAATATGTAATGATATATTTTAGTATTATTAAGTATATAATATTTTCTAATACGTTTTGTCAAACAATCAACTACCGGGTCAACAATACAATTATTATGCAGTATATTTTATCGGCAGACCTATAGCCTTGGTCTAATTGAAAAACTACTAAGTAACACATTGAACTGCCAAGGCTTAGATGAAACGATTAAAATTAAATAACAGGCAGTGATTTGCTTGTTTTTATCCGATCGCACCCGAAAGTGGGTTATTTATTACGAGAAGAAATTCATTCGCGACGCTGTGACTCAAACGGCTTCAGTTTTGGTTCCTGTGGGGCAAATTTTCGGAAACAAATGTAGTATACATTTGATGGTGGTCTGTAGAGTTTTTGTATACACAGTAAATTTTGTACATCTTGTACCTACATACCTCATGAGAAGTTTGTGGTTGCCTAGCAACCGAACTGATGTTCTTCGATATCTAGGGCGTGCCTCTAAGGGCGGGCGGATCTCTTACATTACATTGGACAACCAATCAGGGACCGGATGCTCAATATTATGACATTGGTGTCACTAACTGCCTGTCACTGATAAAACCAATAAAGCAAAATAAACTTTGTTTCTTGTAGCGTAAAGGTTGGTTTTCAAACAAAGTGTGATCGGAAATGAACTTCTATCATTGGCTATTGAGTTATTTATCGTAGGTAGTATGTACATTATTGTTATTATATACCTAAATACGATGAGGAAAATAAAGATTAGATTTATTAATTTATAATTTATTCACAAGCAAAAACTAAAATATTTTTGACTTGTAAATATTTTTATGAGATTAAAAAAAAATTAACGCTAATTTTAGATTTTTTTGTGAACGGCAAAGAGAGCACGCGTCACTCGATGGCAAAATTCAAACGCCGTCCATGGACACATGAACATCGATAGTGTCACGAGACAAGAGAAATTGGGCCTCCGGATACCTGTCTCAACAAGCGAAATGCGTCAAGAGCCACTTTACGTCGATATTCTGACTGACTGACGGGCTGTTTTTTTTATTTACGGTATAAGTTGTTAGATTAAATTAAATGTATGTTCATCGCCCTACAAATCTTAACTCTTCTTCGCAATGCGCTACGGCGTAGAGCCCAAGAGCTTCGTAGCTACGTCGCCTGAACAAAAAGGGTAACAGGAAATGCCTGTTTAATATGACACAAATACACGTAATAATCAGGTCAAGTACGAACCTAGTTTAGTGGTAATTGTATTTAACAAGCCACTATTTGCTTCTCATTTATGGCCAATAAACGATAAAAAGAAATTGAAAGAATTCTACCGACTTAATAGTCCCGTACACGGTATTTTTGTAACTTATATAGTACTAACTGTAAGTTAAGGTACACAATACTGCCTATAATTTTAATGACATTTGTTTTTAATAATAATAATATCTTGGACACAATACACACAGTGCCCTCTAGCTCCAAACTAGTAGCTAAATGATTGTGATATGGAAACACACAACATATTAATACATACATATATATTACATATTAATACATATACATACATTTCTTTTATTAATACATACAAACATTCATGTTTGTCACAAATATTTTTTCGTCCCATCGTCCCATCGTACCCGCCGACCTCAATTCAACTATCGGTTGTTTTACCAATGCACCGCGAGGCTCGTCAAATTTTTAGTTACATATTATGGAAGTGTCAAAATATTTTTACGGTTTTAGTATCTGAAGAAATAACGAGAGTTTTGTCTGTGTCGATACGAATGAAATATTATGAAAGGGTGTAGTTTTGTAAGATAAGGAAATTACTTATTACATTAAATATTAAATTCAAACTGTAAACGAAATGAAACTAGTGATGCTCGGGTATAAATTTTATATTATGATTTGTTATCGATAACAGTAAAAAATAACTTAGAAAATCATCTTAACGTATTTATTTTATTGACATTAGCTGATTGAATTGATCCGGCGAACTTTGCTTCGTTCGCATAAAAATTAATATTGACAGCGTTTACAATTAAAAGAGCTACATTTCTAAACTTATCACTTTTCCGTTATCTATATATATATATATATTGACTCATCACGATATCTCTGGAACCATAAGGCGTAGCGACTTGAAATTTGGTAGGATTATTCGTTTCGCCGAGTAGAGGTCAGCTAAGAACGGATTTTACGAAATTCCATCCACAAGGGGGGTTGCGGGGGTGTTATGGAAATGGAAAATTCCCATTTTTAACCTATAGCTGCTATCGACTTCAAATTTGTCGAAGATATTGCAGTATTAACATAGCGGGGCAGCAGTAATTACTTTTGATGCGAAACAGAGTTCGCCGGGTCAGCTAGTTGCAATATATATGAATTATACAGAAAAACCACCCCACTGACACCCTCTATTTATTAAAAAAACGGCATCAAAATCCATTGCATATATTTAAAGATCTAAGCATAAAAGGGAACAGACAGCGGAAAACTACTTTATTTTATACTATGTAATGATAATGTAGAGTATGCAATAATGTCATAAGAACTGAAATATTATTTACAGTCATTAAAATAATTAATATAGGTACATATACATATGAAGCTTATTTTACTCATTTTTGTTACGGACTCGGACTACGGACTATACGGTCTCGGTGGCGCAGTGGGCGAGCGCACGGCCTCTGATCCAGAGGTCCGGGGTTCGATTCCAGACACTGGCTCACACCAATGACTTTTCGAAATTGTTTTCGGAAGTTATGTGTGATAAATATCGATGACTGACAAACTTTGTGCCCGGTATGGCAATAGGTTCGCCACCTATTCCATTTGGGACGTAAACATAACGGCCAGACGAGGCTTAACAGCCGCTGCCTACACCTTCGGGTAACAAAAGGCGTGAAGTTATGTTATGTTATGTTATGATATGTTATGTTTACGGACGAAACCAAAGTGTGTGTTATTGTGAGAATTATTACCTACCCTGTCTACCCTCCAGTTAAAACGCTGCTTAAGTTATAGAGTTTTGTAAATACGTGTGCATATATATACATACGAATAAATTTACTCTCCTTCTGATACCGTCGGTTAAAAATCTATATAGAAAGTAAGCAAAAAAATGGAAAAATAATAAAATCTAACCTACTTAAATAAAGTATTGCTTGTAACGTGAGCAATGCTTTGTTGACCGATGTTTAGCTGTGCCACAGACTGGCGAGACCACCTTCACAGTATTTATCATTTTTGGTGTTTAATCGCTTTCCTCGCGGTTGTCGGTGGAGATGTCTTGAGAAAGTATGGATTTGCACTATTTGATTTGATCAATGAGCGCTTGCGATCCTGCAGAAATAGAATTAAGATCATTTTAAAATGATGAACTAGCCGTTTTTAAAATGATTTTACATGCTTAAGTTTGCCTATTGATAGAGACATGTCAATATTGATCACTCATAGCTACGAGAAATTCATTAGTCTACGCCAAGATCCAAGCTTGCGCCTCTCGTAGCCACCAGACAACCAAGAATTACGGTACAAGAGATTGTATTTCAGTTCAAATCCCTCAATCGCCAGGTACGAGACCCACAGTAAGATTTAGTGTAGCACTAGTTAAATTATGTTTTTAAATACAATTTTTTCATCTACGTCTCATATGCAAAGTGACAAGGAGCAAACAAATTTTCAAAAAATAACAAATTGAAAAGTTTGCTCATATATGCATCGGTTTGTATTCCATTATTATATATTGTTATATATACCCGCGAGGGGCGTTAAACGCGTTAAATGCTTTTGCAAGAGACATTTAAAGTTCCACTTAAAAAAAAATCTTGTGTCCTAAAAAAATATCGATTAATTATTTAACAGTGGTCACGCCGTTCACACGCAACCGGGTGCGCTGCCCGCCGGCCGACGTCGCCTTCCATTCGTACAACCGTCATTCCCTTCACTCTGTTCCGTTAACAAAACATAACCGGACGACTACATTAATAACAAAAACAAATGAACATAAATTAAAACATAGGCACCTATCAATATTTTGAAACCAACTGACATTCTAAATACATTCGAAATTCAAAAACTGACTTTTAAAAACAATAGTTTTTTTTTAATAATCGAAGTGAACATTGGACATTTTTGCCACCATTTGGTATGAGCAAATATCTTGTGTGGGGTGAACTTTAAAAAAACCTGCAAATGAACAGATGTATTCGTGTAGTAGTGTCTGTGGTATAGTTTTACTATATTTACATTGAACATGGCTGCTGAAGAAACAATGCCGGCCGCTGCAACGGTAAGAATTAAATATATGCAATATTATGACTGTAAAGTATACAATTGTTTCAAATAAAACATGTTGAAGATTTTATTGTTTAAGAATATAAAATGAACAGAGATATCGAATAATATAGCAATATGAATAAACTCGTTAAAATAGGTATTATATTTAATTAAAGAAAACGTAATTAATAATAAAATAAATATATTTTAACAATAAAATACAGGCAGAAAACACTAGAACACACTCCTCCTTGTAGATAGATAGCTTTAACTAAAATCCCTTTCATACTTATAATTCATCTCTATATTTCACTAATAACGTATTTTAATAAAATTTATCAAAAAAAAAAACACTCAACTCTGTCAAAAGATGAAAACAATAAAAAAGAACAATTCTAAGAAGTACGAGTCACCTTTCAGATACAATCGTAACATTACGATAAGGTGACCGGTTACTATAATTATATGACTAAATAATTTTCTTCATGAGTAATATCAAACTCTTTTTTTTTTTCTCTACTTTTATATAACTTAGGTACATATAACTTTGTCGATGGTCGTGACTCGGACAAGTTAGTCACGAAGAGCGCCACAACTCGTTAAATCTTATCTTTAGACACATCTAATTTGAGAAAACAAATCACTATACTATTGGAATTGCACGAACGGTCAAGGTCGGTCATAATCTTCATCAAACATAATTGGTTTTGGAGTAAAAAGTAGATTTTAATACTATTATTGACACTTTTCCTAATAAAAACCATAAAAACTATTTGTTAAGGATTCCCAAATGGCGGCAATTTCCAAAAAAATCAGTTAAAACTTGTTCTAATTGAAAACTATCCGATTGATGAGCGTTTAAATAATTGTAAGCTTTTATTTCATTATTGTTAGCTGGTCTAGTTTATAGACAAAACTTTTGCTTAAATAATAATATGTATATGTATGACAAGAGGATCACCACCTATTTCCATTGGCCCAAATATTTTATTAGGCTAAAATAGGGGCAACTGCACCTTCGAGTAATAAAGATGCAATATATAAATAGGTTCATTAGTTTATCATTATTACCTACAATCAAATGTTTGGTATTAAAGTGATAATAACCATGTCTATGATGTCCGCTTACTATCAATACATAAACCACGTGGTGAGCCTATGAATGAAAATCTATAGACAAAGTTGATTGGAGGTAAGCGGGCGGCCATGGGGGGCGCGGCGACCAGTCTGTGGACGGTACCTTGTGAGAGATGTCGCGTCGCCCGCACCCTCGACCGCGCCTACTTTCACGTCCATGCCGACAGGTCGAACCTGGACCACCGCCGGAACCGGCACCACTTCAACCGCCCGCCGTCACCGAACATCCACCTTCAGACGAAGAACGGGAACCGGGTGATTGGCGTTCTTCGAGACCGGGTACACCGCCACAACGCAACGATGATATCTCCGAAGGTTCCGAGGTCACTTCACGGCCAAACAGAACGGAACCCGCATCTAGATATGCTAATCTCAACTACTGGAAGGCCAGACGTGTTACTTTTTATCGAAACGGGGATCCGTTTCATCCGGGCGTGGAATTCCGCTTCAAGCCGGGCAGAGATTTGGCGTCAATGGATGCTTTGTTAGACAGATTATCAGAAAGGCTCGAATTGCCCAGGGGAGCTAGGTTCATCTTTGGGATGGACGGTGACAGAAAGTACAGGCTTGAAGAGTTAGAAGACGGAGCGTCATATGTCGTCTCTTCTTATAAAACTTTTAAGGTAAGACATTGTTCTATTTGATTTAGCAATTAAAACTATGACAGCCTGAGTGAGAGAGAAAGAGATTATAGAAAACGACTCAATTATGTTTCGCTTAGCAAGTGGCAAGACATATAACTTCTGAGTCATTCGAATAATATAGTAATTAAATGAAGTATTATTCATACTTATAATTAACCCTCAGCAAAGCGTTTAAAAGTCAATCTAAAAAATAATATCCGGTTACTTACTTAACACCAAATTATCGGCACATATACACTTATTTGTAAAATCCAGGCACAAAATAAGGGCAGAATAGTCCTGTAGCATTACATACTTTTGTCTATGGATGTTATACATTTATCTAAGTATAAAAAGAAAAAGAAATTTCTTTTCAAGTACTAATACGTAGATATTATATTAAATTATAACGAAGAGCCTGTATTTGTCGTAATTAAATTATACTCTAGAAAATATAGCCTACAAATCGTAAGCTATTACGTGACATAACGATAGGAATCACTATTGCGAGTGACCTCAATTTTTTTTGCGTTTTCATCTACACATAAACAATAAAAACCTCGCTAACATGTAATTAACACCTACAAGTAAAACGAAAGAAATATTCTATTATATAAACAATTACGTGTTCTGTACAGGTATATATTTCGTGAACGACTTGTCGTAGGACTGGGGCTGCGGCCTTGCAGATGTGGGTCGCAGGATAAGCTCCACGCACTTCAAAACCCTCTTATTTGCATTTTCATTACGCACCCTTAGTCTTTCCTTTACATATTCGATATAGAAAAAAAAATAGAAGCTAATTGCATATAAATTACTTTTTCGTCTAAACAATTATTTACTTAGGAAATTGATGATTATATGTACGTCAAAAACTTGAGATTTGCGTGAGACTTAATTTCTTTTTGTAATTATTGTTTTTATTTTGCTTCAATTTGTACGTTCAAAATAACAATCATCATTATGTAGTTAACTGTATGTGTATTTATTTTGCAAAATGGTTGGTATATTGTTTTACCCAGAGTTTAGGCTAAGTGTATGGTAATATTATTCCTGATTAGAATTATACGTCGGTAGAATTTTTCACTGGAACATACCATTCGAATTAGTACATATTTGTTTTTAAATTGTTTTTTTTTAAGTTTACTTTATAAATTACTGTATTAACATAAAACTTTTTAATAAGAAATTATGTCTTGAAATTCAATTGTCGATAAATATTTTCGTTTATTTTCAATTTAAAGAAAATGAATATTAATAAATTTATAATCTCCAGGAACAAATCTCATCCAGAGTAGTATAGACAAATATTTTTTGGAGAAATTATGTTTAAGGAGTAATGACCCTTTCTCCTTTGCATTTCTGCTAATAAATAATACTAATTTCTAGCATTGTCTGTGGCGTATGGTGCTATTGCGTGTTAAATACATTACGACCTTTGGCCAACCTTAGTGTTTTGCTCATAGCCAACGACACCACCAGGGCAATGCACTGCCTTGCACTTAGTATGCATCAAGGCAACAGTGGCGGGACTATAAACATTAAATTGCCATCTATTACAATTATTACACATTATTCAAAACACACTAAGCTTGTTTTACTGATTCATATTTTTGCGCTTTTTTTTTCAATAATCTATTTTATATACTCGTCTTACCTTTACACCATTTTATGGGAAAGCAGGGCAAACGAGAGGGTTACAGCGGCACGAGCCACTTTACGTCGATACTCTGAGAGGTCGTGGTATTTCACTGGGTGAGCCGGTCCATTCATGCAGGAAACTGCAAGACCCTATCACCGCTAAACTAAAACGTCAACTTCGATCTTACTTTTCTCATATGGTTAATAATTTCTAGATAAGAAAATCTCAAAGGCTTACACCAGTTCTATTCTCGGTGATCCAGTGGTCGTGCACCCAACTTCTGATTCAGAAGGCGTGGGTTCAATTCCGGGCTCACGCCAATGATTTCTCGGATTTCTTTTCGGAAGTTACGTGAGATAAATATCGATGCTGGACCCGTAGGTTCACTACCTATTCCATTTAGGACGCTTTTTCTACTTTCGGGTCGAAAATTCGTGAAGTTACGTTATGTTATAAGTTCTTTTAAGAGATTCAGAAGTTGTAGCCTTTACAGATATGCCAAATGAATAGTAAATGTAGTTGATATAATATCATATAGGTAGGTTTAATAAAACAATCTAGATCAAAATAACACACAAATTGATCCGTAACCTAACGTAACCTAGATTTCCACACAGCACATGTTATTGTTTAGTTCTCAAAAAAACTGACTGTCATCAACGCCGTCGATAAGGCTAGAAATCATGAATAGCAAGTAAAATACTATGTGATACTTTATAATTGGATTATAGGGTTGCCGAATCATTTTTTTTTTAAATACAGGGTATTTGTTTTAAATACACACAAATTCGTAAGACTACTTTCTAACATAATCATTATTATTATTATTACATAGTATAAAATAGTATCTTTGCATATAATGAAATATTGTCATTATTCCGTCTGTAATACTAGTAAGGAAATTTCTAGAAAATAATTAGTATTTGTGGAGCAAACGATTGTGAAAGAGAATAATTGAATATAAATATGAATAAAATAAATCCTATCAATCGTTATAATTTGATAAGGTATAGCCTTGAGGCATGCAATTGAGTTATTATGTGGTAACCCTATGTTCATTGTAGGTTATATACTTGTATCCACACCATTATTCATAAAAAAGTTGTTTATTTTTCCAAGATGGCTATCGCGAATATGGCGCAAATAATTCCATTTATTT
The DNA here is from genome assembly GCA_905147225.2 of Euproctis similis. Taxonomy (NCBI): domain Eukaryota; kingdom Metazoa; phylum Arthropoda; class Insecta; order Lepidoptera; family Erebidae; genus Euproctis; species Euproctis similis. Next base: position 17,872,879 of record LR990116.1, read on the forward strand.
TTTTACAACTAGCAACTGTACTTGTAGTGTTTAAGTGTATGTATATTGTGACGATTACTTTAGGCCCATTTTATTTATATATATGTATAATTATAGATATTTTGTACCTGATTTCTTTAGCGATAAATTACGTAACCATTCGTTTCTTAATAATTCCCATTGGCTTTCGGAAAAATGACTTTTGTCTGTTTAAATACTCTTATTGCTTGTTCTATCGTAGGCCTTCTTTGTAAAACCTGCTGGAACTAGCTCTGATGCCAGCATCTGAAACATATGAAGTAATATTATGCAAATTAAATAAATTCTTAAAAATGTCTCGGTGGTCCAGTGGTCGAGCAGCCCGGTTCTGAATCAAGAAGTCGTGAGTTCATAGAATAACGATGTAAAGTAGCTCATGTCATGTTTCACTCACTAAGAGAGATATTCGAAGACCCTGCCTCTACCTTACATCCCTTCCCATCCTACTTACTACCCTACTACCCTTCCCTATGCTATTTGAAAGGCTGGCAACTGTAACACAATGTCTATGTTGCAGGTGTCCATGGGTGACGTTAGTTGCTTACCACAAGCAGGCAAGCTCTTTTGCCCGACCCCTATCCCATAAAAATGGTTAAATTAATAAATAAAAGCAACGTATATGTAGTCTGGGAGACGAGATACGAATCTCGTAGCACTTCGTAGCAATTGCGTAGCATTCCTCTATCGACATTTATACTGTGTTACAAAGTCGATTGTAAGACATTGTTTTGTTAAAGATTTTAGGGATAAAGAATCTGATAATAGTTTATTGAAACATAATATCTACGCACCCACGCCTGTATCCAATAGGGGTAGGCAGAGACTTTGGCTTTCCACAAGCTGCGGTCCGGCCCACTTCTTTCGCTTCATACACAGTCTTACTTCTCATCATGCATTCACGTCGGTATTGGCTACTACGCATTTTGCCTTTTTGAAATAGACCATTTATTGGGTCGTGGTAGCTACGTCTTGGTCTCCAGATCTCGACCCTGCCACTCACATTCGCTTCGTATATGTATGTAGTACTCTTTAGTCAGTCGGACTTAATTCATTTTGGCAACATGACCAAACCATCTTAACATACTTTTCTCCACCTTAGTCACCACATCATCCTTCAGCTTGCATTTATACTATGTCACGCTATTTTTCATTCGATATGCATTCCACACATACTTCATAAGTTCTTAATATTCATAATTATAATATGTATACTTATGAATATTACAATAATATTCATAAGTATAAATTCAAATTAATGTTTCTAAGTCTATGAGGTATCAATTAATTGATCATAGCATAAGTATTTTAACCGACCGACTTAAAAAAAAAGGAGGATGTTCGCTCAGATTCGCGATATTTTTTACCTCATTATTTTCGACTTGCCGAACCGAAAAGAAAACTATTGAGGTCCAGTTTTTTCGACCGTTTGTTTTAGAGTTCGGGCCAAAATTGAATATTCGTTTTGTGAAGATTAGGGAAGGCAATAATCATAGCCAAAAATTAGCCACTTTTATTAATTTTTACTTTATATTTTTTAGATAAAATATAAACCTATCAAATTTATCCAGGTGATAGATTTTTTTAGCCTCTAATACTAGCCAACGACGATAAGTATCTGCAATATCAAGACGCCAAGAGTTACAGAAAATATAACTAATGAATTAGTTTCATAAATCTAATGCTATATTGCGGAGTCTTTAACGACCTGGGCGCGGCCCATACACTTAACACTAAAATTGTATATACCGTAGAAGACTTTGAAATGTAACTAACTGCGGTAAACTGCGTAGTATTAAATAATAAATAACATTTCTAAATTAAAAGTAGCATTTATTCCTCTTTACTACAAAGGCTATCTATCAGTGAAGCTCGGGTCAATATCGGTGCAGTCATTCTAGAGATCAGTTGGAACCATCAAACCGACATTTTTTTAAATATGTACGATAAACTATAATTCTGGTGATTGTTATCTCAAAGAAGAATGGTCCTTGAGATAACAGTTTAAGTTTTAAGTTATTTGAATTATTTAATGCAACTACATCATTCGAACGAAACGTAACGTAACTTCACCACTTTTTCTACTCGAAGGTGTAGGCGGTGGCTTTATAAGCCTTGACTCGCAGAATTGTCACTTTACGTCCCAAATGGAATAGGTAGCGAACCTATTGCCACCAGACACCAAGCTAGTCACTCATCATTATATATCATCATTATACACATAAGTTCCCAGAATTGATCCCACGACTATCGAATCAGAAGTTCGACTAGAAGCTGTCAAACCATGTGTACTTCAAAACTAGCATGCTATATTTATAATTTTACTTACATTTCTTTGAGGGTTGGTAAGGGTTAATTTTAAAATTTACTCGGGCAGGGTGCAAAGGTGTGTAATTTAAGTTTAACTTCTACACTCAATAAGTGTTGCAGGAAATGTTTAAATTGCGCTCTTGTGTTCCATCGAACAGTGTTCGTGATACATTACTGTCCGTGTCCAAATATTATCCTAGTTCGTATATCTGCAATGTTCATATAACATTAGATATATGGGCCAAGACATACAGTACCTACTATGTACAGAAATTACTTTCGTTTTAGTCCAAAAGAAGGTTTACATTATGATTTGATTTAATTTTTGTTAATTTTATTGTAAAAAAGAGAGAATATTTTAAAAAGTCTCGATATTTGTGTGGTACTTCTGGGTCCTTAGTTCGAACTCGTATTAACGCCGATAACTTAGATACTAAAAAAATTAATATTAGAGCAGTTATGTGTTATACTAATAATAATTATATTGTTCTGCCTATGATAATAAGGTGCTATTTCATAGGACAGAATATCTCTAAGATCGTAAGAGAATCAATTAAGTGCACTGCGCAATATCTGCGGAGTGTCTGTCACTGATCGCGTCGAAAACAAGGGTTACAACCTTGTAAGGAAGTTGGATTGAAATAGAGTATCGGTATAAAAATAAGAAAGGGCGTGCTCTAATGGTTCGGACATGTAAAAAGAATGGATGACGCAAGGTTGACTAAACAGATATACAATAAAAAAGCAGATAGATGTAGGAGTCGAGCCACGACACTCTTTCCAAGACTAAATAGAACGTGTTCTGGAGGATTTTAGGAGCCTTAGAAACCGACGAGGGTATGTGAAAAGAGTTATGAAAGTCCAAAGAAGCGAGTGAGACGTGTAAGAATCGTGCCTTCTGGCAGGACGTAATTGACCTAATTTTATAAAATACATATTAAATCTATTAACTACTTATATGACTTCCTACAAATAAATGAAATCGTACCTAAAAGATTCTATAATCTCGTATAAAAGATCCATAATCATGAAATTTCATGCCTCTATACATAAAGACTCCATCATTATATGTTATTCGTGTAATTAAATACATTTAATGCTACTATTTTAATATATCTTTGACACACTTAAATAATAAGTATTGCGCGATTCTAATTATTGGTTTTAACAAAATTACATAACACAATTAAATTGGATCAAGGTTGTCGCGAGAGCCTATATTGTTTACTTACCAATGTAATGACGCAACTGGCATTCTTATCGTTACCATTTTGGGCATAACAGCTTATAATTACGTCAGCTTTATAAGTGAAATAGCTTTAACTAACATCTAGCTTGATGCATATCGAGCTATAGTTAAGGTATGGTTGCGTGGATCTACGGTTGCGTCTATGGAGAGTGACCTTGGCACCCCTCCCTCCGTCCAAAGTTCCCCTCGACTGACCTGTGAATTTTCGAATAGTCCGCTAGATCCAACCGTCGTATACGTACCTCTTATGTTCAGTGTATTATAATACTTGTTGCCAAGCTATACGGTATCATCTTCAATACATACCAAGTGTCTGTTAAGTTGTTACATTTTAGTGAGAAGCTTTTGTTTTGTTTGTACTGAAATATAATCAGCTGTTAAGACTTCAGTAACACGTATGAGCGTGAAGGATCGCGACGTGTTCACTGAATATTTCTATAGTTGAATATTATTTGGCTTGTCTTAATTAAAAAAAAACATATGTTCTGGTGAAAATAAAAGTGAATAAATAAAAAAAAAGTACTTCGAGTTTCCAAATGGAACGAAAAAATAAATAAACCACTTTTAAGAATTCTAAATAATATATATTTACACATTTTTTAAATAGTAGTTTAAAGTTAACGTAATCATTAAATGATCAGTAGTACCTAATAGCGAAATAATTTCAAAACATAATCGCTTTGTTTCAAATACTTTCTGAAGTCATGCAATCAAGTTATCTAGGTTAGAATTGTGCCCTTTTCTTAGCTTCATTATCTAGGTAACCTACGCAATATAGTTACCATGTTGTACAAAAAAAATATAATTCTAAATAGTAATAAAAACAAGTTATAAAAAAGTTTTAATTATTAAAATCACGCAATAGAAAAACAACAAGTTTTTTTTTTCTTGGGAACGTTTTACTGTAATTGTAAAGCTCATATTTCCTTTACAGTAGCGTGAATGATTCAATCTTTACAACAACTCTACTCATAACGTGTCCTAGTTTACAAAAATAAATTAAAAAATAAATTTTTTTTTTTTGCTTCATAACTACTTTAATTATATGCATAGTATTTGCCTCCAAAGATATACGCGTAAATTTGTTTTCACATAAAAAAATATATCGAAACTCATTAATAAAAATCCAATAAGCATCGATTTGAACTTCAATATTAAATTTAATGTTTCAATTCTTCAAAATAATCTAATTCGATCGAATAATCGATTAGTTTAATATCCCTTCTAATCATCTACAGTCATATATTACTCGTACAGATTAAAGACATTTGAATGTATGATTGAAATTAAGTTATTCGTATAACGCTTATTCATTAATATCAAGCATATTTTTCAAGGCATAGAAAGTCTTTTTAAATTAAAAAAAAAAACTTAAAATTAATATTCAAAGATACTTTCAAGTAAATATTCGTAGAACGAGTCGCGTATCTCAACTGGGCAATGTAATGCTATGCAAATATATTCAGCTTGGACCGGACAGTCGTCACCATTAAGTTACGGTTATCACTCTATGCAAATATACTGCATAACAACACGAAGAGCACTTAACCCATTAGGTACTTGAACTTGGACTGGAGGTACTGAACGCGATTGACATTCTCAAGACTCCTTGACTCTATGCATTCAGACCTCAAGAACTATTTAATATTTACAATGCACTAAGCATTGAGCTATCAAGAACCTGATTCCTTTTTACAATTCATCGTCTTCATCATTATCAGTCGATCTTTGATCACTGCTGAACATAGGTCTCTTCTTTGGCATACCACTGAGTTCGATCTTCTGCGATTCGTTTCCCACTGCTACCATCCATTTTGCGTATATCGTCATTTAGCCCAAGGGCGTTTTGAATATCAGACCATTGGAAATCAGATCGCGACAGCTTCAGCTTGCTCTTTATTTGGACTTTGTCGATGACTTTGGTTCTCTGTCGGATGTCTATATTCCTAATCTTATCTTTCAGAGAAACTCCAAACTAACTCCTAATTAAATCTTTCATTTATATTCCTTTCTGTCCCCACGACATATAGGTATTAGTAACTACGATCCTTAATAACTCAACAATTAAAATATTGCACATGTACCGAGTTCAAATACGGATTGTTTTCTTATTCTCAGATAAAAAAAATTATATTTACGTAAAAATTTCACGATTTTTACAAAGAAAATAATAAGTCTGTACATCATTTACATTAACGTTGTTTGATAAATATAAACATTTCATGAGAAGATCCGAATTAACATTTCAGTGATTAAAAGTAATTATATAGTTATTATTTAAAGTATAAGACAAGGTGACAAAGTGTGGCGTCCAAGTCGCTATCGGTGGCTGCAGACTGACAGCTCAATGCTGGACAGTGAGGAGGAGTCACCGTTTGTCGTCATATCCTTACCATCATACTCACCCGAGCCAATAGTAAGTTGTTTAACTTTCTATAGGTGCTTTAAGTAGAGTGCTTTAAATTGTAGAGTTTCGTAGCATCTCTTACGTAGAGGTCATGTTCTCATAGATTTAAATACATACATATTGTTTTCATTCATATTCAAAATATTATGTGCCATAATTGCTCGTTTTCAAAAAAACACATGTGCCATCTACGCCAATAATAAATTGGTCCGTTTAATATTCATTAAAATGCTCTAATATTTATTAAAAAAATCTAAATATTTATTAAAAAAATCATTATTATTGCTCATGAAATTCTTTTGTGAGCTCTATTTGATTTTTCTTATATTTAAGCTATATTACTGTTTATTAAGATAATTTTTGAATGGCAGACTATCAAACACATTCAAAATTTCCCTCCTAAAAGAAATATGAAAACATTTAAACAGAAATCATTTAAATTAGTATATTCTACAAATAAACCCTATATAACACGCAACAAACGTAGGGACTTAACAATTAGTCAGTGCTATGAAAAAACAAAAAATCTCATACAAATTTCATGAATATGTGTTTTATGACACTAATAAAATCCGTAACGGTACGTTTGTGGAAAAATAGGTCAACCCTTATCAATGACAAAATCCAATGATTTTCTTGAATATTCATATATGTTGCGTGTACAGTTTGCGAATGAATCATTAACAGAGTTATAATGTAATATTATTATGAATGCCTTTGATGTATGCGTATTATTCAAATGATTTCGTTGTTAGCTGTTCACGGTGGCGGTAATTAAAAATATGTAGTGCCAAGAAAGGAAAAAAAATCCATCAGATTTTTTTTCGAACGATGACGTCAGTATATCTTTTTTGTTTGCCAGTATTACTTTTTTGAAAAAAATTCCATTTGTCAAAAAACACGTACGTATTAACGTGTTTTTTGACAAATGGAATTTTTTATTGTTTAAAAAATATATTAATTAATTCATTGTCGCACCATAATCCGGTCACCGTTTTCAGATTTAAACGTTTAAGCATAAAAAACATAACAAGATTGTGCAGAATCAGTATTACTTTGATGCGATTTTTTTTCCAATTTTGTCCTTATTTTATAATATTGACAATCATCTAAAATCTAATCTCAAAAGCCTAGCGGTTTATAATGCATTCCCTATTTAGAAAGTCTCCGATTCGAAGCGCTTTACTAACGAGCTGACGGTAATAACATTACCCAGAACTAACGGATTATATCTAAACTATATGACTGAACAATGCCGTGCTATCTGTTCCAAAATTCCAAATATTTTGAGGTAACGCAATTTACACCTTCTAACAAAAAACAATTGTAAAGTCAACTAAATTGAAAGTTGTCAAGTAAATAAAGAAATAACTAACATTTTCAGACATATTAATTTCAAACACCGCAGTCCGCTCACTTGTTATGCAGCAATTTGAGACATGACCTCGCTTGTAAGCTCCCTAGCTCACACTACACGTGTTCTATGACACGTGTACCGACCACACACTCAGACCCACGAAGGTCTCCTGAACAGCACCTTACTCAATTGAACGTAGAACATTTGCGGAGGGTTGGGTAGACCAATCCTACTGGTTACGTTAATATAATTGCACGCATAGACTCGCGATAAAGTCTGTCCTTGTAGAACGGTCAGTACCATCGGCCAAGGTCTTTGGAATAATTTGGATGAAGCAGGGTTTATGTTTTCGTGGCCAGTGGTCGGTCGGAAGCCAGCCGGTGCTGTCACCGGGCGCTAATAGCATACCACCGGTAAAGGTACGATATTGTACGAACGAAGACGAGGAGTTCAGGGTAGCTGTCATGGTGAGCTTTTATTTGAGCTATCTCACACCCATTGGACACTTTTCCCATTTTATAATATGTGGTATTTATATTATATATGAAACGTTTTTCTGATCACTAAGTCTAGCACTTGATTTAACGTGGCAACATGTATACTTTATTTTTCAGTTAATTATATTAGTTGCTATTTATATTATTATTTATAATAAGCTGTTTTATTAAAAAGTTTTTATTGTATACTAGCTGACCCGGCGAACTCTGTTCCGCATCAAAAGCATCGCAAATTTTTTTTACAGCGTTTACGATTAAAGTGCTAAATCTCGAAAATCATCACTTTTTCTTTACTACATTACACATGAACTGTTGTGTAGTTTCAAAGATCTAAGCGTATAAGGGGACAGACAGCGGAAAGCGACTTTGTTTTATAATATGTTGTGATAATAAAAAATCACTACAGGGAAATAACAAAATAAATACTTACATCCTTGTTTGAATTACTTACATACATACATACACAACTTCACGCCAAATCCCTTGCGGGGTAGGCAGAGAGAACGGAGCGCCATAAAGCACGATTCTTACACACCTCACTCGCTTCGTTGACATTCATAAATCTTTTCAAGCACACGCGTCGATTTTTGAGACTCCCAACATCACCTTCTTCCAGAACACGTTATATTTGGTCATGGACGTTATATTAGGAGTCGAGGACGGCCAAGACACACGTCTTGGCCGTCCTCGACTCCTACATCCATCCGCTTTTGGAGAAATTATATTATCTTTACTAATACGCGCGAATGTAGCTAAAGCGCAAACCGCATTCATCAAAGTTAAAACAAAAAAATACGCGCGAAAGATTGTTCCCTATTTGAAAATCATTTATTTTAATAGTAGTCCATACATGCTTTGAATGATAGTATCTATGGCTGACGGACATAAGTACATACATAACTGTCCAATAAGTTCCTAAAGTCCAAAAATTAATGTCTTTTTCTTTTTTATGAAGTGTACCACGGTATCAAGATTGTAAGTAATACTGATAAAATATTGCTACACTATATAATAAAAGACATATTATCAATTAAGCATATCCGCAATGCTAGCATTGAGGTGACATACCAAAAGTAGGTTAAAAGTGTATTTGCGCGAAATGTTACAGCATTTTAAAAAAACGTCTGTATTAAAAAAATAGAAGCAATGGAATTTTTAACGAACAACCATAAAATTCTGACTTGTTCTTCGTTCGTTACTGCATTACAAACACATGAATAAACCTACTCAATAAAAAAATATACGTTGGAAATGACGTTGTTTTGCTTTGTGAATGCATAAAAACTTTATTTGCATATTTGTTGCATTTACAAGTTCTACACAGTTATGGTGTGTTGGCTTTTTTTTCTCTTAAAAAATTTCCAACCGTCTCTCAACTATAAGCCACCATTGTGATATTTTACGTATGAATTATGCATACTCGTAATAAGAGAATTTTACATAAAGAAGTGTATGGCTCATCGGACGTTATTTAGCAAACGTTGTCTGGATCTGAATGATGGTTTATGTATTGTTTATTTTTTTTGCAACTTCACGCCTTTTTTACTTTTTCTACACAACTCACCGAGTTTTATTGTTGTGAAATTACCTCTCAATTAACGATATTTATCACATATAACTTTCAAAAAGAATTTTGAAATATAAGGTTCTTACCGTATGCCGTAGATCTGGAGGTTAAACCTATTTTTATACTCTTAAAAATCAAATTACAGAAAACGTAGGTAATGCCAATATTTGAGCAATAAATCTCATTGTGCCCATGCTCAGCCTGATGCGACTGAACTGTGGTATCTATCTAATAATCTCGTTTGTACATTTCCTATTTTAACCTTTGGACAAATCTAAAGATTTGACATTTTGTTTTTCTGATCATCAGAAAGACATTAGGTACCTACTTACAAATAATGATTTATTTAACCAAAGTTTGACTTCAGTAAATAAGCAGTACTACAGTTTAAGGTATATTTGCCTACGTTTTTCAAGACTTATTACCATTCATAATTCATATAAAATTTTCACAAATATTAGGTACTGATATCAGGTTTTTTAGTACTTATGTAAATGGGCATGTATCGTTTTCATATATATATTTTAACCATTTCTATGTAATGTTATCGAATCTTAAACAATGTGCTTACTCAATAGTTACTAGTATTTTAACAAAATTAGGTTATAATTTCACGTGCACATATTACTTAAACAATGAATTTGTGTCAGGGGCACCAGGCCAGCCATATTGCCCCAAAATCGGTGACTATGTAAGCCCGGTCAAACGTACAGTTCAAGAATTTAATAAGTAAATTAAAATCATTATTATATTATTTATCGCCAACTTAACAGTTAATCTTCTACTTAATCATAGTTGACCTGGATTTTACGAATAGAATTTTAGTACGCAAAAGTTTTGTTAGACATGCGTGGTTGAAAATAATTAGGTAGCCCAAAATAAGTAAATTATTAACGTCTGTTATGTAACTCAATCGTGAATATAACATAGAGGTTATATATACTGTAAGTAGAATTAAATAACTCCGCTGAAAAGTTACAACTTTTTATTTGGGCTCTTCATGTAAAGATATATAGGTACAATAGATGTAAAGATGGATTTAAAAAAGTCTAATGTATGTTTATATTGTTCAAATATATTTAAAAAGTATCCGTTTGTAAGTAGGTTGTATATGGACACATCGACGTAACAACATTTTGTTTTTGAAACAGAAAAGTTCATATCTCGCCGTCGCAACCATACCGAGTGAAAAGAAAACAGCAAAGGTAATTAATATACTTGTGTCAGGTAAAAATAATATTGCCTAATGAAGTGAATGAAGATTCATACCAAGTGTAAAATGCTGACTTTATGCTGACTCGCTGCTCTATGCTGTATTCTGCTCATGCCACAGAGTAGATTGCGAAACCTTATTACATTGACTCCGCTTGTTTTGTGCTTTTTGATTCTAGACTTTAGGTGAAGAGCTAGTTTAGTCTGGTCATAATACAAATCAAATGACTTTAATTAACTTAATTTGAACATTAGGTATTTAAGTTAGCTATCTATTTTTTTTATTTTACTCTTGTAGTTGGCTTGTAGTCTATAGTTTAAAAAATAAATTAGTTTAGTTACTAGTAAACATAAGGAGTACTAGATAAGGAGACAGGCAGCCTAAAAGGTAATAATGTTACACGGTTTATACACCAGAGCATCATGTCATGTTTAAGAGACGATTTCTCAAATTTTGAAGGACTCATAGTGCAATGCTCAGGGAAAAGTCCTGATTCGCAGGGTTGCAATGTGTGCAAGGAAGATTGACTAACAAGCATAGGAATTTCAATTCTAACGGCAGTTAGATTCTAGTCGCTTATCGTAGGACTATGCCAAATGGCAATGCCTTGCTAAGGTAGACCTAGTCATTGATGAATCCAGTATATACAGCTGAAGTTTCGTGCGGTAGAGTAGTATTGTGTACCTCTACTGAGCACATTTTTTTACGGGATTGAAGGGCAAAAAGAATACGGGTCATCTGATGTTAAGTGACCAGCGCCGCCCATTGACACCTGCAACACATAATATAGTATTACAGTTGCGTTGCTGACCTATAAGGGAGTAGGATGGGAAGGGATGGGGAAGGGAGGTGGGCCTCCGGGTACCTCTCTCATCGAACGAAACGCGGCAGGAGCCACTTTACGTCGATCTCCTGAGAGGCCGTGGTATTTCACCGTTCGAGCCGGCCCATTCATGCAGCTAATTACTTGGCTCTATCACTGTCAAGAATCGTGGTGCTTGAATGCTAACCAGGTCTTATCCTTATACTCATACCTACATTACCTTTTGACATGGTAATGATGTCATAGAGATTTTGAGATCAATAATTCATTTAATGCATCTCTTTCGATAAACAGTAGAAACCGTTTCAAATGGCCCTACTTTATCTGATGAAGACCATTTAAAATGTAGACTAGCGCTCTGCTATGTCGATTTTAAATAATCACTGGTACCTAGGCATTGGGGCTGCTTAAGTTTTTTTACCTTGAATAAAGTATCTCTGGTTTAGTAGATACCTCACTGATATTAAAATCTAATATTTTTAAGATAATAGATTATTTACATAACACTTAAATTGCTACGTAAAGTAATTTTAAGCATTAGGGCTGCTTCAGAATCAATTAGTTTTCATTAAAATCTATTACATCATAAAATAGTAGTTGATATATAAAAGAATACCTTTTCTTATGGAAACTAGGCTTATGATTGTCCAACAAACCACTTGATGGTAAGCAACGATGTGGCCAAAAATAAAGCTCGCATGCTAACTGAAAAACGTCATTGTAAAATATTTTCAGCTCGAGTGGTATTTACTTGAATTATGTACCTAAGCTACTATTTATTTATGCTACTAGCTATTTATTGGGTAATTAGGTTAACAAATATACTTTTAGGGGTGCTAAGTTCCATTAATAATATATATTTGACATACAGGCAGCAAGTTACGGTAAAAAGAACGGTATGTGGTACGGCGGTACCACTACTGGATCCAGCGCGTGGTCCCGGGCCGGGACTCGTAAACAATCCGTGGCTGAGTCTGATGCACCTCCTCCAGGTGGCGGTAAGCCTGCTAGCGGCCGGGTCATCAGAATTATCAACAATATGGATCACTCTATACAGGTACCAGAATTTGAGATCAACATTTTTTTTTGCGTTCGCCCATTTCGGATGGACAAAAGCTTAGAAGCCACTCTGCCTATGAATATTAATAAATTGAATTTTGACTATTATATTAGTATGTATTAGAATATTTAAAAATTTTTTTCGTGGACGATATGTCCAAAAATGTATATAGAGAGAACAAGTATGTAATGTTATGAGGAGGAAAGATTAGTTTGTAATAAATCGATTTTAATTAATCTGTCAATTTTAGAAAGCTTCTTTATCGAAAATACATATATGGCAAATGTATTGAGAAATATAATACTAAAAGACTTTGTTTCTTAGGTAGTAATTGTAGAAAATGAATGAATTCAGGGTTTTCATTTGCAACAACTATAATAAGAGGCTTTCAACATATTGGCCTTGTAAGTTAAACACCAGTGATTGCTAAGAAAGCTTTGCGAAATTTCAGCCGAGGCTATTTTGTACCGTTAATGCCAATATTGGACTACATTTGGAGCAGTTTGTGGCAGCTATTAGGGATATTAGGTGGGGAAATAGCCGAGCAACTATAATTTATATGTTGTGTGAAGAAAACATTTAAGAGAGGGATTGAAAAAAAAAAAGAGTTGTTATTATAACGATAGGTTTCGACTTAGACCTTCACCGATGCTGAATCTCGCAATGGGCATCCCACTCGTATACACGGTATACGGATAAGTAAAAAAACACATCGGGGCTTTAATTTACTTATTCAATTATTTTGTTTATTGTATATCCATAGGTCTATTAAGGAACAACTGCGTTAGTCATTACTGTGAATCAAGATTTGAACTATTCTTAATTTAGAAGCGAGATGCTCAAACTCAAGATCACCGCGCCGACTTACAGTTACCAACACATACTTCTTAGTACATTACAATTTTAAAATCATTGTTAATTTGTATATTTGTATGATAATAAAATCTGTAAAATTGTTCCACAGTGTCGTGTTTTGCTAAATTTACGAACAACTCAACCTTTCGAGGAGGTTTTGGAAGACTTAGGACAGGTATTAAAGATGAGCGGCGCAAAAAGGATGTACACTATCACTGGTCAGGAGGTAAATTCCCTCTAACTATAGGTTTACGCCATCAATATCCGACGATGTAGGCAGCACTGATTTTATAAATGATGTTAATATTTGTAGGTGAGAAGTTTTTCTCAGCTGCGAAACGATTTCGCTGACGTTGAAACATTTTATCTGGGCACATTAGTGGTGGCTCCTGCCTTAAGCCCAGGTGTAAGCGCTCCATTACCAATCGAATCGCCAATTAGAAGGTATAATTTGAGAATATCTTTTTTAATTATTAAGTCAATATATTATATGAACAATACTAGTTTACATTCGAAATCCTCTTAGAAACACACACATATAACAAATATTTCAAATTTTATCTAACATTTAACATTTTAGATACATAAATATTTAACATATCTATATATATATAAGAGATTTCCACCTATATATTGACTCATCACGATATCTCTGGAACCATAAGGCGTAGCGACTTGAAATTTGGTAGGATTATTCCTTTCGCCGAGTAGAGGTCAGCTAAGAACGGATTTTACGAAATTCCACCCACAAGCGGGGTTGCGGGGGTGTTAACAATGGAAAATTCCCATTTTTAACCTATAGCTGCTATCGACTTCAAATTTGTCGAAGATATTGCAGTATTAACATAGCGGGGCAGCAGTTATTACTTTTGATGCGAAACAGAGTTCGCCGGGTCAGCTAGTATTCTATATTTAATCATTTACCTATCCTTTTGGGACAGAAGTGTCTGAGAAGTGTTTGATACTTATACGCCCGATAAATTATACAAATAATAGTTGTGATGTTTAAATTTGCTCATAGTTTGAACTTAATGACCAGTTACAATTTATTGTATAACTAGGTCTAGATCAAGAGGCAATCTGGCAGCTGCTCCAGTGTCTGAAGACATGCGAGGAAGACGCGCACGAAGCAAGAGTCGTCCACGAGTGTTGTACGCCCCCGAGGGAGAGATCGTTCGTAATTCAGGTAAGTATCTTCGGTTTATAAAAGGTACAGGTATTCCCAATTCCTTCCAATTAATCCACGTATTTTTCTAATGTTTTCTATACATGTAATAAAATCGTAGGAAAATTTAAACTTTACATTGAATATTTTTTTTAGAATACCTGGGATATGATCTACAATCAATACCAAACCCAAAGATATGGTTTTTAGTTTTTTTGTTTGTTTGTCTATATATCTGTTTGTTTGTTACGGATAAACCCTAAAAGTACTGCATGCGGTCGAATCAACACAAATGAGCTAAATATTATCACGTTATAACTAATTGGGGACGAGCAATGAACCTTTATAATGGTACAGGCATAGTAGCAACTTCGGCTGCGAAGCTGCCGAAGTTGCAGGCAACAGCTAGACTTATAATAAGTACTCAAATTAAACAAAAAATAAAACTAATCTCCTTTTTGCTTCAGCATACATATATGAGGTTAGTTTAAAAATATACTGGACAACTGAAAAACTACAATAGAATTAGAAGCCGAACTAGACATCAGCACGCTCTGTGCAATTGGTTACTATAACTGTTACCCACGTTATATATTAATAATTAAAACATGGCATAATATTTATTCTACACAGACTACACTCTTCTAGAAGTATTGAAAGAAGAGCCAGTTCGCGTGACGATCAGGGGATTGCGCCGCACCTTCTATCCGCCGGTACACCACGCGCCCATTGATAACTCACCACCAGATAAGAAACTGCAACTAGAATGGGTGTAAGTTGTATTCATACCATACTTCTATAATTTTATTATTATGAGGATGTGCTTTTTTAGCGAAAGGCAATCTGCCTTCAAAAGTTAGTGCTTTATAATATATGTCGTGACGAGACATCGGTGGTTCAGCTTAGAAAAAACATTTATAAAGTCAAGTGTTCCAATACTGGTGCACAAAGATTATTTTTGTTGAAATAAGTGCCATAAATCAGATAAATGACTAGACGATTTTAGGATAATGGTTCTATCTAAGCACAGGTTGGACATCTCTGCCTAGTGAAGGACAATGGGTCAAATATTCGATAAGGTGGCAATACGGCAACGTTGAGTAAATCTGGGTCGGAGTTTCTTTTTTTCATTCTTCCAATTTGGAGGAGCAAAGGCTGAAAAGCCATACTGCCTTTTCTGTAGTCTTCAAAGTAATAAGTTATATTCATAAAGGATCATTTTAATAACTGACGCGATTGAAATATTCAATCGCTTCTTGTTGTTTGGAAATATAAAATATGGTGAAATAATGTTACTAGCTATGGATACCGTGGCTACGATTCACGTCGCAATCTGTGGGTGTTACCTACTGGAGAACTGCTGTACTACGTGTCTGCCGTTGCCATCATGTACGACAGGGATGAAGAGTCACAGAGGCACTACATAGGACACACTGAGGATATTCAATGGTAAGGATTAATAAATTATTTATGTTACTTTTCAAACTGTGTAACAGAATTACTTTTCCTGACCGACGTTGAGTTTGTGATTTTTATAAATTTAGTGGTATGTACACTATGTATAGAATACGATTCGCCCGGTACTATCATATCATCTTACAGCACTTACAACTTTGGGCGTTCCAGTAATTTGGTTGTACAGCAAGCGGGGCTCATAAATCATGGAGAATTTGTTAAACGTAAAACCTCAGTAAGTCCAAGGTACACTGCCGCCCCTTTTGGGTATCAAAAGGGGTAACGGGGTAAGAGGATAAAAACAGAGCTTTTTGGAAAAAAATAAAAGGCTCTGAATAAATTTGGCTCCGCCTAAGGGAAAAACATGCCGTAGATCTCAATATTTCTGTCGGTAAATCGACGTAGCTATTTTCTACACTTATTTAATTTTTATCAATGATAGTATGGAACTGCATCCGTCACGGGAGCTGGTAGCGAGTGGTCAACGCGCTGGCCGTGGTAGACGAGCCCAAGCCCACGTGCGCATCTGGAGCACTGACACCCTTCAGACGTTACACGTGTTCGGTATGGCTGAGTTCGAGGCTGGAGTATCAGCTGTCGCCTTTTCACAACTCGTGAGTACCTACGTGCTTCTAAGCCGTATTTAGCTTCTAAGCCCTATTTAGCTTTTAAATATGTGAGAGTCTGTTTTAAGTTCGTTTATTCTTTCCGCATGGCCTTTCTAATGATAACTTTTTCACAGATGTGAAATTTCAATGGAACAACATACATACATAACTTCACGCCAAATCCCTTGCGGGGTAGGCAGATAGAACAGAGCGCCTTAAGGCAATCGTGCCTTAAGGCGCTCTGGCATAGAAGCCATAGAAGAATCGTCTTCTATGCCTCACTCGCTTCGCTAACTCTCATAACTCGTTTCAAGCACACGCGTCGATTTTTAAAGACCTTCCTCCACCTTCACCATCCTCCACAACACGTTCTATTTGGTCATGGAATGTGTCTTGGCCGTCCTCAACTCCTACATTCATCCGCTTTTGCATTGTATATAATTAATTTAATTTAATGACACTAAACCTACGAAATGTCCAAGTGACGATCCACTCCTCAAATACGTGTAGGAATCCATGATCTATAGTTATTACTTTATGAATACACCCTATTTTTTTAGAATGGTGGTAGTTACGTGTTGGCCGTGGACGCTGGACGTGAGAGTATCCTCTCCGTGTGGCAATGGCAATGGGGACATCTTCTGGGTAAAGTTGCCGTGAGTATTTCTTTTTTTTTAATAATAAATCGGTTTGATGAGAGTAATACTATAATGCAAATTAAGTAAAATATTTTGTTTGTACCTGTCCTTCTCTTAGATGTCGAAGCGTTGTATTATTTCTGCAAATTACAATTAAAAAAAAACAGTCATAATGACCTTAATTCTAGTATCTTTTACATACATACATACATACCTTCACGCCAAATCCCTTGCGGGGTAGACAGAGAGAACAGAGCGCCATAGGGCACGATTCTTACACACCTCACTCGCTTCGTTGACTTTCATAACTCTTTTCACGCACGCGCATCTGTTTTTGAGGCTCTTAACATCACCTTCCTCCAGAACACGTTCTATTTGGTCTTGGAATGTGTGTCTTGGCCGTCCTCGACTCCTACATCCGTCCGCTTTTGCATTGTATATCTGCTTAGTCAGTCTTGCGTCAACCATTCTTTCTACATGTCCGAACCATCGGAGCATGCCCTTTCTTACTTTTACACCGACACTCTCTTTCAAACCCTTCGGAACTTCCCTCCTTACAACCTTGTTTTCTACGCGGTCAGCGAGAGTCACTCCGCAGATTTTGCGTAGAGCCCTCATTTCTACCGCGTTTATTCTACTTTCATGCACACTCTGCCATACCCAGCTTTCGCTTCCATAAGTTAGTGTTGGGATCAGGACTGCATTGTGGATTGCTAACTGGGCCTTTCTGCTAATATTTTTTGCGCCCAGGAATCTGCCCAACACTCCGTTTACGCTATTTCCTATCGCCACTCGTCTTTCTACATCCGCGGTGTACCTTCCATCTCTGCTAAAAGCGCATCCAAGATATACAATTTCATTCACCTGTTCCAGCACTACATCATCAACCATTATCCTTGCATCTGTTCTGGATTCCTCCCTTTCAAACACCATGACTTTCGTTTTCGTCGCATTCAACTGCAAGCCTTTAATCATGCAATCATCTTTCATAGTAGTGACTAGTGTTTGCAGGTCCGACGGCGATTCGGCTAGAAGCACGGCGTCATCTGCGTAAAGCAGGCAGCTCACAACTAGGTCACCCATTCGCATCCCTACATCCATCGATCTCATTCTCTGGAGACAACTGTCCAGGTACAGGATGAACAGTCGAGCGGACAGCACGCAACCCTGTCTGACGCCGATATTGACGTCAAACCAGGGGGACAAGCCACCGTCAACACGCACACACGCTGTGCAGCCCTCATAAGTGGACTGCACAGCGCGCAGCAGTGCTCCGCTCACCCCGTAGCCCGGGAGTATATCCTTCCTGCAATTAGAGCATTCAAACTCATAAAATACCTATAATTACCAGGTACCTACGACTGAAGAGTAGTCGTAGGTAACTGGTAATTATTGGGTAAATTGAACTGAACAATTCGTGCTTGAGGTAATGGCAATAGGTTTCACTCCGTTGTCTTTTATGAAAGTAGGTGTGGAATTCAACTTTATTCAACTGTTATATTCGTGATAGTGTCAGAAAGTTTTCTCGTGTCGTCTACAAACCTTGTAAGTCTCAAGGTTTGTTCAAACATTAAGATTTCAGATATGAAACATAAAAAACTGTCGTCTTATCATGATACAGTAGTCGTACTAACAATTTGGGGACAAATTATTTTATGGGTACAGATATTATGAGATAACGGGTTCATGGGTTCTCGTTCTACTTCTACACAACTGTTTTAAATAATATTAACATGTCACCACGTAATGTAGCAAAGTGAGATATTTCAAGTAGAAATTCCAATCAGCGTTCTGCACTTAGCAAAGTAGAGCTTCAACGATCGTGCCAGTACGCGACTACTCAAGACTCTTTCAACAAGACTGCGCATATTAAATTGGAATCAATTATTCCTCAGGATTATGTCTTTTTTATGGGATATGAAGGCAAATGAGCAAGTGGGTCATTTGATGGTAAGCAACTACTCACCGCTCTTGAACATGCGTCGCCGTCCTTTAAGGGAGTAGGTGGGGTAAGGCCTTCCTTACCCCACCGAAGAGTTGATTGGGCCCCTCACCGAAAAAAAAACGCGGCACGAGCCACTTCACACAGATATTCCATTCATGCAGCGAACTGAAAGACTCTACCACTGTTAAAAACTCTTAACTTTCCGCAAAATAATCCACAAAAACAAAATATCCGAATCCAATCGCGAATGAGTAAAAGGTCAGGCACATACAGGTCAAACTTATAACACCCTTCTTTTTGGACTCGGGTTTATAAGCATTTAAAATAATGACTCAAACCGATTACCTAACTCTTGGGTGTTTGACTTTGATTATACATACGGATTTTTTCTCTTCGAATCAAATACGTAACCATGCAAAATTACACTCAATCATAGGAAATTTCCACGGTTTTCTATAACACCTATTTCCATGCAAGAGAAATGTTTTTTTTCTAGCTACCCTCAGTTATAATTCTTCATAATTGTCAAGTGGTAGCTTATCGGGCGTCACGCGAAATTGCTTGCGTTCGTTACATGTTCAGCAAAACGAAGTTAACTATTTATAACATTAACATTTTCTAATAGCGATTATATATAACAAAAACTTTATCCAGACGACAGGGCGTGACTAAGGTCTTATAAATATGCCATTTTTCTTTTCTACCCGTCACCGTCACGATCATGTGTGTTTAGTTTTAGCTATGAACATGAAAAGTAATTTGAAAATGTAAACGCAAGAAAGTGACTCAATACTCATAAATAGGTAACTAAAATAATCAACACACACAACTGTGCTAAAGCACAGAGTCGTAGTTTCAACTGATATTTGATCAAATGTTGAATTAAATTACTGATATTAATTCGCTTCAATGAATTTCTATTAAAAACATAATTTTCTGAATTTGTCTGTGGTGATTTATCACTCCAACTTGTATTTGATAGGGTTCTAATACACCCCGGAATTTATAATAGATACTTCATGACAGACAAAATAGTGGCCAGCCATCTGAGCCATCTATTATTTCGGACCAGGATAATAATTAAGCGTGTAGACCTTCGAGTTTTGGTGGTGTAAAGATGTACGTTTATTTGCAGACTTTACAAGAAGAATTGACAGGCGCCGCCTTCCACCCGCTGGATGACAATCTTCTCATCACTCATGGCAAAGGACACTTGGCATTCTGGAATCGCAGGAAAGATGGATTCTTTGAGCGTACTGATATTATCAAACCGGTGAGGGCGTTTATTATTAGTAATATTTTGTTTCTATATAAATAAACTATTTATTGCAGCCACAATTCTCTTATACTTGGACTTAATGAGACTCTTAGATTTTGACTAACGTGTAATTTATGTGTTGAATTTCGACTTTTATTCAAAGGGATAAGAATATTATTTCATGGAAAAGAAAGGTAGTTTATATTGAGAGAAATATTAAAAAATATATATTACTGCATTATTACTTTTTTATTTTTTATTTACAGCCCTCGCGCACTCACGTGACAGCTTTACAATTCGAACAAGATGGCGACGTGGTAACAGCTGATAGTGACGGTTTTATTACAATTTATAGTGTTGATAGTGATGGCGCCTATTTCGTACGAATGGAGTTTGAAGTACGTACTATAATCATCTGCATACAAAGGAATCATCACTATCATCGTCTCACCTTTAAATCCAAGAGTCAAAACAGCATAATCTTCTTTCAGTATTATTTTTTTCAGATATTTGTAATTATTCTTAAAAGTAGAGGTGCTTTTTTGCGCAAATGAGTAATGAAATCAGGCGACCTTCGGCGGTAGCTGGTGGCGCAACACTAGAGTACATAACTTCACGCCAAATTCTGTGCGGGGTAGACAGAGAGAACAGAGCGCCATAGGGCACGATTTTTAAACGCCTTACTCGCTTCTTTGACTTTCATAACTCTTGTCATACACGCTAACCGATTTTTAAGGCTCCTGACATCACATTCCTCAAGCACTCGGTCTATCTCACGTTTCGTGTCGTAGCCTTTCTCGACTCCTACATCCATGGGCTTTTCAATGTCGATCGTGAGTTAAGTAATTAAATTAATTTTCTTTTTTTAGACAATATTTCGTCAAACATTGGATATTGTAAAAAAAAATATAAGTTTATTCGAAAGGTCCTCTAGTTTTCATATTTCTGAATTTTTTAGGAATTATACTTTTATGATATTCAATAAATTAAGAAATACTTACAATATTCTCGCTAATTATTTTAGGCACACATTAAAGGCATAAGTTCCTTGATTATGCTCTCAGAAGGTACTCTTATATCCGGTGGAGAAAAGGACAGAAAAATAGCAGCCTGGGATTCATTGCAAAATTATAAAAGAATAACTGAAACAAAGGTTAGTATTTTTTTAAGTTTCAATATTCAAAATATCAGTCACTCATTCAAGCATGTTCTATTTACGTTTCAGCTTCCAGAATCAGTAGGCGGGGTGCGCAGTATTTATCCGCAACGGCCTGGTAGAAACGATGGTAATATTTATGTTGGCACAACTAGGAACAACATCATGGAGGGATCCCTTCAGAGACGATTTAACCAGGTATATTTATGTCAAATGCCGAGGGGTCATACATAAATAGTGCGGTGTGGTCATGTGGTCACAGAACTTCTAAAAGACAATATGTAACTTAGCGTATTGTCTTTTCACTATCTGTCAACACTCTCATCACTACTATGTATAATTATAATCGCTATAAAAGTTAATCCTAAGAGCCTCGAGTGAATTAATATGATACCAGCTTCGATTCTTTTGCGGTGAAAGAAAGCCATAATAGAAGAGTCCTGAGGAGTAATGATAAGGATCACGAGAGAGTACAAGAAGAGCTTCAATAGCGTTTGAACGACTCGTACCACAAATTAAATGTACGGACCCTATGAGCTAGAATTCCAATTTTATATGGGATAGGACGGTAAACGAGCAGTAAGAGGGTCATCTGTTACTAAGCGATGGTGACCTTTAAGGAATGGATTAGGTTGGAAAAGGAGGGTGAAGGACGTGGTCCGAATGTCTCTCTCACCGAGCGCACCAAGCAATATTCTGAGAGGCCGTGGTATTTCAGTGGTCGACCTGGTCCATTCGTGCAGCTAACTGCATGGCTCATGGCTTTTGCACATGATTAAAGTCACCAGGATAAACCAGTAATAATAATAGTGGGCTTTAGTAATTGAGTAAAAGTATATTTCCGCTGAACGTCGAACTTTGCAGGTGGTGTTCGGACATCACAAACATTTGATGGGATTAGCTGTTCACCCAGATGATGAGATGTTCGCAACCGCGGGGCACGATAAGAACATCGCTTTGTGGAAAGGGCACAAACTAATATTTGCCACACAGGTATAGAATATTGGAGGACGTTCCTCACAATTTTGTTTTTCTACTTCTGCATTTAATTGGAAGCTGGACTTCTTTGGAAGCGTTTAAGTCAACTTGGTGGATTTAATATGTTGGAAAACACTTTCTTTACCAGGTTGGATATGAGTGTGTATCACTGGCTTGGCATCCAAGTGGAGGCGCGCTGGCGGCAGGGAGTACTGAGGGTCACCTGGTTGTGTTGAACGCTGATGCTGGCACCCATGTTGCAACACTGAGAGTTTGCGGATCACCGCTCAGTTGTTTGGCTTATAATTCTTGTGAATATTGAAATCTTGATTTTAGCCAGTGGTCTAAAATTTCTGCATGTCTTTTCATGTTTCATATTGTACATTTCTTGAATCTATTTTAGCTGGAGACACTATGGCTATTGGATCACAGAACGGCAGCATTTACCTCTTCAGAGTTTCACGCGATGGATTTTCGTATAAAAAGTCAAATAAAATTCGCGGAGCCCAACCTTTGGTGCAACTCGACTGGAGTTTGGACGGCAATTACTTACAAACTGTTACGGCTGATTACGACCTAGCATTCTGTACGTTCATTGACGATAATTTTAGAAATGTAGTACAATTTTAAAGAAGGTATTGAAATAATTAATTCATGTTCCTTGAATTTCAGGGGATATAAAATCTTTGTCGCCAGAAAAGAGTCCAATCGCCATGAAAGATACCAAATGGTCCACTTACAATTCTACAGTGGGATTCCTTGTATCGGGTTCGTAATTTTTCATTAATTTAATAGTTGGTATAGATTATAGCGAGCCGGTTTCTATTAATTGGTGATTTGAGTCAGGTTTTTAAAATTCATTGATTTTTAGTTACTTATCTATTTTTTCGCATTTCAGGTATATGGAACAATCGTTTCTATCCAATGACCACACTGATAGCAACTGCCAGTCGGTCAACTGCACATGATCTCCTCGTCAGCGGAGATATGGATGGATACATACGTCTCTTTAGGTAATTCCACTCTTTTTTTTATGGGATAGGAGGGCAAACGAGCAGGCGTGTCACCTGATGGTAAGCCACTAACGCCGCCCATGGACACCAGCAGCACATATAGTGTTACTGTTGCGTTGCCGACCTTTAAGGGAAGGGGATAGGAAAGGATGGGGAAGGGGGTGGGCCTCCGGGTACCTCTCTCACCGAACGAAACGTGGCATGGGCCACTTTACGTCGGTCTTCTGAGAGGTCGTGGTATTTCACCGGTCGAGCCAAACTCTTTATGGTAGATTTTTAATTAGGAACATTACAAAGATTTATTTTTTTATTATAATTAATTAGGCTACCAAGCTTCTAACACCCCTGTAAGAGTTGGTCTAAAAAAGATGGCAGTATGACTAAGAAGATATACAATGCAACCATGTCTTATCGGCAAATGACTATTTTAGTTTACTCTTTTCATGATGAAGTCGCCACACACAAGTCAGGCGCTTCGTGTAATTTGAAATATTTTGGATGATTAAGTAATTAATCTTTTTTTTAATAACAGATATCCATGTGCGAGCCCCAAGGCAGAATATAACGAGATGAAGGTATACAGCGGCGCGGTATACAATGCTCGCTTCCTCTTCAACGATCGCTGCATGATCAGCGCTGGTGGAACAGACGCTGCTCTTATGCTGTGGGACTTGGTCGACGATTAGCATCAAGGGGCGCCGGGCTCGCGGACACCAGCGGTTGTGGTAGCACCACCAACCCCATCACCGCCGCCACGAGCGCCACTCACCTATCCCACATTCAGAGTGATCGACTTTGAGGAGCTCGATTGAACAGCTTTGGAGAATGTGATGGCCTCACATTGAAATTAAAACTGATCGACATAAGCGTAAAAAATGTACCTACATCTACTTACTTACGCAATAATCCAATTACGCTCGATGGATTTAACGTACTCTGAGAATACGAAGATAAAGCTCACAAGACACGAATCTTTATTAACACTGAAATATTATTATCAAAAGTTAAGCGTTATGCTCAACTAATTCGTTTAATAGGTTTACATACTACACTGCCATTTGAAATTTGCTTATTAATTTATATCTAATTAAAAGAAATTATAATGCATAAAATTTTAAAAAGAAATAAAAATTAATTGCACGAAGTCACACAGCTAACATCAACAATATCAATAGAATAATACAAACAAAAAATGGAATTTAACAGTTTGATACCGATAAATTGAAGTTTCCGGTTTCGCACGCCGCCGCCGTACGTACTTCTGACGGACTGTTACAATATACAAATCAATCAAATCAAATTGATTACCTATTAAATATTTAGATTTTCATACGCAATCACTGTAAACCTATTTAGTAAATAAAATTATTTCAATAGGTAAGTGCGTAAAAATATCACGCTTCATTTTTATTGGAATTTAGAGAACATTAAAAATCGGCAAACTTTCGAAATAATTATAAAATCATTTGACAACTAAATCACAAGCACAATGGCGGTAAAATCGCTTCAAAATAATCAACACAAATTTTTAATATAACATTTGTTTAAATTGGTGCCAGTTTTAAAACTAGCGCATAATGAATATTTTTACGTAGTGTTTTCTGCAACAAAATATAATAAATTTACCACGCTTAAATTATAATTATTTTCGTTCAGCATATTAATATAACCTAATGAAAATTAAATATTGTTAATGATAAAAAAATACAAAAAATAAAATATTTCGGCACTACAAATTTATACAATAATTATTAAGAATAGATGTTAGATATTTAATATACATAAGACATATGAGTTTTTCGAGAACTTCCGGGAGTGTGGCTGGCCACAATAAAATTTGTACCCAATCGAATCCTTAGGTTAGTTAAGGACAAAATTTTGGCATTGAAATTGAATTAAATCTTAGATTTTTAACTATTATATTTATTAATACATCACAATTAGAAAAAATCCCTTTTTATGTGGACTTTTTTAAACATACATCATATATCAGATTGTTTCATAGTAGGCGGTACACTTAAGTTTTTGGTTCAAGCCGGAGGTCCCAAGAAGAACCAAATGCAAATACTTAAACTTTAAATTACAATCTAATTACAATTCTAAATGTGAGTCCCACGCTTTAATCGATGTTAGATGTAGAGTCCTTTAATTTAACATAAAATTACTAGCTAACTAAACTATGGTGTGATTAACTCTTAGTTCGAAAGGAAGACACAGGGTAGTGAGCAGAATGGTTATATGAAGGATAGAAGAAAGGAGAACCATCTTGTACGGGGTATTAGTCCAAAAAGCGTCCAAATCTTGCAAATTATTATTCTTGCGTCTTGCAAATGAATGTTTGAGCATTTACCGAAATAGCGCGTTTGAGCATTTACCGAAATGACATGAATGTACCAGTTAAAAGCAGAGTGAAGTGTGTTGAGTTGAAAAATTTAATATTTATGTTGACTTCTGCAGTTAAGAAGTATGCAGTATTTAAAATCTCAATTAATTTCACAAGTTGTGGACAACAATTGAACAGTAAAGGAATTCATGAGTCTCAACCTCGCTCTTTTTTCGACCAATAGTTTGTAAAATCAGTTTTTATTAACTATTTAAAGATACAGAAGTTGTAATGGACTTCTGTATCTTTCTTTAAATATTCAAACAATTTATTATTTAGTATTTTTTACAATAATATTATTGAAAACGCATATTGAAAAAAGTGCTGTTACAAAGCGGAACTTTTTCTTTCTTTTTAGTATATCGCTACTCTATTATTTTGTGGCGCTCTTTTTAAAATCTTTCCACTTGCTACTATAGCGCCACTTTCATTTGTTTTCTTTCAATGAACACTTTATAATACACAGAGATGGTCCTCCTTTACTTCTTCTCTCCATACTGTTATCCTCATAGTATAGAGGAGTCTGAACGTAATTTTGAACGAATGTTTTCCATATAAAGAAAAAAATCGCTGGTAGAACGCGCCACTTTTCAAGGATTTCTTGTTTAAATTCTTACACGGAAGTTTTGTTGCTGGTTACAGCTCTGGAAAAGAATCTTCTGGGTGAAGTGGAATTAATTAAGTAATTTACTAGCTGACCCGGCGAACTTTGTTCCGTGTCAAAATTAATAATAAGTAAATTATGGATTTATCACTTTTTCTTTACTATATCATACATGAATTATACACCCTCTATCTATTAAAAAAAACCTCATCAAAATCCGTTGCGATCGCCCGTCAAAGAAATAAGCTTATAAGGCGACAGACAGCTGAAAGAGATTTTGTTTTATACTATGTAATGACGAAATTTAAACAAATTCCGCAATCGCTTGTTTATGTGTAATAATTATTATTTTGTACTTTTGTATATTAGAAAACCTATAGGTACCGGTCCAACTTCTTGTAGGTGATCTATACGATCTGGTATCTATACTTTGGGCTTTTAGCTTTCCCATAACACTTGTCAAATTCAACTTGATGATGTCTTGCTCTAAAATGCATATATGAGATGTGAAAACCAAATTCGCTAGATGTATGGATTGTACTGTAAAAAAAAAACTATTGAAACATTAAAATTGTGAAAATATAATTAGTTTTCAATAAATGAAACCAAATCCAATCAAAATTCTCCCTTTTTGAACGCTGCAGTTTAGAAAAGTACATATGTTACTTAGTACTAGATGATCGATAAATTGTTTGATCATCAATTCATGAAGTCATTATTATTAATTTAACTATAGGTATAAACATATACTATTTTTTAAATTTCTTATTTTGTTTCTGTAATATTTATTTAGTATTTATACTACTTATGTAGGTATATATTTATTTCAAATTGGTACATAATAAATTAATTAATAAATGAGCTAATGTTATTAGAGTGTAGTTTTATTTATAACTTTGTTATACACTAGTTGACTTGGCGAACTTGATTCGCCATAGATGCAATAAATGAGAAAAAAAGAATTTTTGTAATTTCTTCGAAAAGGCCATATTGATCTATATTAAATGCGCACTGCAGTAAAGGTGCTTTATTGGTTAAGGATTAATGTAACATTATAAACTTCTTCCTAACTTAGCCATTATTTCTTGTAAAAAGTAGAGAATTAAAAATGGTCACGAAGTTTGACACCCTATCAGTAGGTAATTAAATTGCAATAGATAATATAGTAAAGTTAGTAGATTAATTTACATGAGTGTTTTGCCCATTTCTTCTCATGACAACCTTACACTCAGAATCGTCCGTACGTTTTTGTTCCAAGGAGGCAATTTTCTCAAGCGCTCGTGTTTTAATATGTTATGCTTTATATATAATAATAAGTTAACTATCTGTATTTACGGACTATATTCAACTGTGAGTGAAGGCCCATGAAAATAAAGCTATTTTGATTTGATTTGACATTATGAAATTAGTACAGTTTATTTACAACTCGCGCGACAAGCTTTTAATAATATATAAATTGTACATACTGAGGCTCTAAGTTGATACTTGAAATTTTTAAGGAAATATTATTTTCTTATTTTTAAAGCGCTTAAATAAATTTAAAAGCTTCTTTAAAAGGGTTTATGCTTTAATTTATTTTCTTCTTAGGATCTATAATAATGTAATACATTATTTTGAGCTATCACTTATATGTTTCAGCCCGCGTCTTCAATTAAAACACTGAACCTTGAAATTTTTTCACAAATATATTAAGCAAGCAAGTCTCGGGGGTTCTAAAACTTCGCTGCCAAAATAAAACTTTTTGCGATAGAACAGACATTCAGCTAAAACAAAAACCTCTATGACTTTATCAAAAAATTATGATTCAACAAGAAAATGACTATATTGGAAATTTCAGAAAAAATAATAATAACGTGTTACATAACTTCACGGCGAACGTATTGCCATACCGGGCACAGAGTTTTCAATCATCGATATTTATCACACATAACTTCCGAAAACAATTACGAAAAGTTTTTGGTGTGAGCCAGTGTTAGGAAAACCTTATACAAATAGTATAGATAGTCACTAAAAAAATATTTTTTTGAAAATTTTTTACGTAATAATGGGGGAGGGGGTAAAGTAAGCTATACTTTTGCTGAAATGGGGGGAGGGGGGATAAATAATTGTAATAAATCAGCTTACGTAATACTTGAACGGCCCATATGCCGCATAATGCGCTCTAATGATATAATTAGAAAACTAGTAAGAGACTCCGTGTAGGAGACAGACATATAGAGTAGGTTAATTCCTGAAATTTATTGAATACCTTGTGTGTGTGTGAATTGTCATTTGTCATGTAGTTACCAGGTCATAAAATTATTAAAAAAAAATCATTTGTCATGAACGTCATGAAATTTCATGAATGATTCATATTATTCATAAATTGTATTGTTGTATACATGTGATTTCGTGTGATGTGGAAATTACGACTTTTTCATTTTATGACTTCTGTTTTTACTTTTGTGTGAGCAGCAGGCTTGTTTCTCATAATAATGACTAAACCGCGTCCATGTGGTTGTAAGGGATGTCGTACGTGCTTGTTATGTGAGACACATTATGGAGCAGATAATTTCAAAACACAACATGTATTCGATAAAAGTAAAGGTTATGTTTATTGCCCGTTCTGCAAAAAGGCTTGGGAAGGATGGGAAATGGATTCTTATAAGACACATCCTAATCACAGAGGAAACTCTATAGACTATCCTGGTATACATATCCAGTTGGAGTTTTTAACACCTGAGGAAGAAATAAGGCTTATGAAAGGCATTGACGAAATGCCTTGGGAAAATTCTCAAAGTGGTAGAAGAAAGCAAAACTTTGGTCCAAAAACCAATTTCAAAAAAAGAAAAGTAACGCTCGGCCAATTTGATGGTTTTCCAGAGTTCTCTAAATTTATTCAAGAAAAATTTAAAAGTGTTGATTTATTGAAGAACTATGATGTTGTTGAACAATGTTCTTTAGAGTATGATCCTGTCAAGGGAGCATCTATTGATCCTCATATAGATGATTGTTGGATTTGGGGTGAGAGAATTGTCACAGTAAATTGTTTGTCCGACACTGCCCTTACCATGGTACCTTTTAGTGGTGATACTAAGAAATTTAATTTAAACTGTGCTAAAGAATTCCCACCAGTTATCAGTGAAGAGGGTGTTGTTAGCATAAATAGTGAAGAAGTACAATCAGTATATGACACCAGTAAACCGCTTGAGGAATTAGATATATTAGTTAGGATACCAATGCCTAGGTAATAAATATTTTTATTTTAACAATAGTTAGCTGCTATCAATGTACAGTTTCAGCCTACAACTTAGCTCTAAGGCTAGTGGTAGAATGCTTTGCATGGATGTACCTATTCTGTCACAATCATAATTTAACATTTCAGGAGATCACTACTAATAATTTATGGTGAACCCCGATACCACTGGCAACATAGTGTCCTCCGTGAAGACATCATCACAAGAAGAGTGTGCATAGCATACAGGGAATTGACACCACCATATCTGCAAGGTGGTGAGCATCAAGAAATAGGTGATGCAATCAGAGATAAGGGCAAGCTGTTTTGGGATCACAGACACAAATTTAAGGCAGATGAAGAGGTGATAAAATAATTATGAAACCAAATTAGTTGCCTGTAGAGCCCTTTGACAGATCCTCAATCGTGATTTTTGGTTCATAATAATGTAACTTTCATTTTTTAACCGAGAAAATTCCAAATTTTAAAAATACACTTTATATTACTGTACTGATATGAAACCGCATGTTGATGTAATTGCTTTAAGCTTGGAATGTTTCAAAAAGAGGTCAAGATTAAAATAATATATATGTAATATTCAAATAAGTAGTTTTTCTATGAAAATATATATAATGTCCCTCAGTTACCACAGTTGTAGTTATTTGATAAGTTCTGATTGCTATTATGTATAATTCCAGTCTAATTGCAATTTTAGTCAAACATATATATATATTAATAGAGAGTCTAATTAGTAGACAGCAATCTCAAACAAATATAATGTTTAATTCGAACAGTCCCGGAATAATAATATTGAGGAAATGTTATGTGATATTAATAAAAAATGACAGTAGACCTTGTAGTTATTAAGATATTTATTTTATTAAATGGTATTATTATTGTGTACACCAATACTGGTTAGACAAGTACCAGAAAGTAATAAGTACAAACAGAACCTAACTTAATCTCATACTCTAGCCAGACAAATCCTTAAACAAATCATTTTATAGTTGACATTTGTCAGAACTGCTTTTCTAGATTTGCTTAAAAATAGACCTTGTTTGAGTCTTGATAAAGTTAAAAATGTTCTTAGCTAATCTAGGACTTGACTTTGACTACGTAGCCATTAAAGCAAACAATATTTTTTGTGCAGTTAGTACCTACTTTTGAGACATGGTACGATAAAAATGCAACACCGCTACTAGATGTCTATGTACAGTTTTTAAATCACGCTATGCAACATTTCTAAGTTGGTTTATATTGACTGGTTTGTATTCTACTGTTATATTACTTATATTACCCGTGAAGGGGCGTTTCAAGCGTTAAAGGATTTGCAGGTTTTTTTTTTTATGGGATAGGAGGCAAACTAGCTGGCGTGTCACCTGATGGTAAGCAACTAACGCCGCCCATGGACACCAACAGCACATATAGTGTTACTGTTGCGTTGCCGACCTTTAAGGGAATGAGAAGGGGGTGGGCGTCCGGGTACCTCTCACCGAACGAAATGCGGCATGAGCCACTTTACGTCGGTCTTCTGAGAGGTCGTGGTATTTCACCGGTCGAGCCGGCCCATTTATGCAGTAAACTGCTTGGCTCTACTATTATTGGTCACATATGTAGTTCCACTTCAAATAAATGTTTATACCCTTCGAATGAAATGATAAATTACATACATAACTTCACGCCAAATCCCTAGCGAGAGAAAACAGACCGCCATAAAGCACCAATCGTTTGTGTAAAAGTCGGTAATGGGGGTCACTTAAGCATGAACTCGAATAAAATTTTAATTAAAAAGAAAGTATTTATTGCAACAGTCTTTAAATATAATTTACTTATTGAACTATTATTAGAGGTCCCTTTAGCAATCAACTTTGGCAAATATAAAAGTTTAAAAATAAAACAGATTTGACTCCCATTACACCAACATAGGGGTAATGGTGATCACCGTAGGGGCAATCGGAGTCAAATAAAATCTAGCATACATCGCAAACAAAGCTTCAGCTGACTCCCATCCAGTGTAGGTACTACAGGTGAGCCCACAGCCCACACGAGATACACCTGTACCACATCTCATTGTTTCTTCCAAATTCGTCGCATACTAGGCATTTGTTTCCGGCATCTTCTGCATCATCATTATCGTCGTCCTGGAATATGTCGTCAGTGCGCTAAAACTTGGCGATTTGCCTTTTCAGGACCCTTCTTCTGTACTTTGGTCTTTTTTCCTTCTCTTGTCTCTTCTTCTTGCCTTTCCATGTTTTCTCTTTTGTTTTTGCTCCTTTTTTCTTCACTGTAATCACTTGCGGGTAATGGGAGACACCTGACTCTTATTACACACAACTGCACTAATGAGCAATAAATAAAAATAAAAAATCTTTAACACAGTGATACAATCTGAACTGCACATTACGATTTGGAACGTCTAACCCAGTAAGTGTAGGTAAATGTTATAATCATATTCTGCAAGATATTCGGCACTTATCTTCTAATTTGCATTACCGTAAAATTACATCAACGGAGCACAAAAACAAAACACAGTTGTTTCTCACTGGCGCATGAGTTGACTAGCGCGAGCCCTTCGTGGCTGTGCAGGGACCTGAAATGGGGGCTGAGGACGCTGTTTACGCGTCGGTCTCATGTAGTGTTTCGTCTTTGTGAGGGTGACTCCTATTGCCCGCTGACTCCCCTACACTCCTCAGTCGCTTCGTTGAGTTTCATAACTCTTTTCATGTACGCGCGTCGATTTTTAAGATTCCTAACATCACCTTCCTCCAGGACACGTTCTGTTTGGTCATGGAATGTGTGTTTTGACTCGACTCTAACACCCATCCGCTTTTGCATTGTATATCTGCTTAGTTAATCTTGCATCATGCATTCTTTCTACACGTCCGAACCATCGGAGCATGCCCTTTCTTAATTTTACATCGATACTCTCTTTCATTCCAACGTCCTTCCTTACAATCTTGTTCTTGACGCGGTCAGCGAGAGTCACTCAGCAGATTTTGCGCAGTGCCCTCATTATCCTACTTTCATGCATACTCTGCCATACCCAACTCTCGCTTATAGAAGCAATACTGATCCCAACGCTAACTTATGGAAGTTAGCGTTGGGATCAGTATTGCATTGTGTATTGCTAGCTAGGCTTCTCTGCTAATGTTTTTTGCGCCCAAGAATCTGCCCAACATTCCATTTACGCTATTTACTAACACCTCTCTTCTTTCTTCATCCGCGGTGTACCTTCCATTCCTGCCTAAAGCAATTTTATAACTTGGATGCCAAGTTATACAATTTCATTCACCTGTTCCAGCAATCCATCGTTGACGGTTATACTTGCATCCGTTCTGGATTCCTCCCTTTCGACGAACACCATAACTTTTGTTTTTGTAACATTCAATTGTAAGCCTTTCATCCGGCAATGCAATACCTGATGAAAGGCAGAAATTAAAGCCTTGAATTCCTATGAAATACCTAAGAAAAAAACAAGGAGATGGTGTAAATTAGATTTATTTACAAAAAAATATATTTACATAATAATTAAAATAGGCCAATAATATAAGTAACACCTAATATAAACTCAATATACTATACTGTAGGTAACAGCACATGGTAAAGCATAGTTAAGTAAATATTTCTCTGAGCTGACAAGGTTTGGTAAAAGATTAGATAATCACCAAGAGTGGCCATTGATTGATGCTGAGAAATCCATAACTTAAATTTAAAAAAAAAACTTTTACTCTCATCTATAAAACTACTTAAGCATTGCTGGTGGCTTGGTGATCAATATATATGTGATTATTTTGCTCGGTCTTCTGGATATTATCAGCCTCTCTAGCCATTATGATTTGTTCTTTTCTCTTCCATGTCATGAGAGCCTTTTCACTCTTCATCTTGCGAATGCAGCGAGCCAGAAGCAATGCGAATATAATGCCCAGTAACTGAAACATATACATTCTAAATATAAACAAATAAATTATAACAACTAACAGTGGTAGAGTCTTGCAGTTCGCTGCATGAATGGGCCGGCTCGACCGGTGAAATATTACGTCCTCTCAGAATATCGGCGAGAAGTGACTCGTGCCGCGTTTCGTTCGGTGAGAGGGGTATCTGGAGGCCCGATCCCCTTTCCCCTTCCTTTTCTCTGCTACTCCCTTAAAGGACAGCCCAGAAATTACCTTCAGGTGACCAAGTTACTCGTTAAAAATAAGATTTCCTTTGAATGAAAACAATTTGGTTCAGGTACTATTGTTTGGGAATCGAAATATATTTATTCCCAATTAATATTACAATATAATTTCTATAGGTTCGTAGTATTGTTTTCTCTCTGTAGATTAGAGAAACACTGTCCAAACATGCGGGTCGCTACAGAACGCTAACATATAGTCGCTCTTTTTTAAAAACCCTAAAGATATAAGGGTAGATGGAGGGAAGGATGTGCCTTTTGCAAATTTTGAAGAGCATTAAGAGCATTCATATTTACCATGGTCCAATCAAGGATACAATTTGCAAAACGATAATTCATCATCCTTCAGGTCAATAGTTACTTACGTCAAAGCACCGTTTGTATTGCCAAATTAAAACGTATGGTGATCATTTTGAGTTAGTCCCGGCTCCAGGGAAAGGGCGTGGTTTTTGTTTTATGCGATAGGAGGGCAAACGAGCAGGCGTGTCACCTGATGGTAAGCAATCAACGCCGCCCATGGACACCAGCAACACATACAGTGTTACTGTAGCGTTGCCGACCTTTAAGGGATAGGGGATAGGAAAGGACGGGGGAGGGGGGTGGGCCTCCGGGTACCTCTCTCACCGAACGAAACGCGGCATGAGCCACTTTACGTCGGTCTTCTGAGAGGTCGTGGTATTTCACCGGTCGAGCCGGCCCATTCATGGAGCGAACTGCTAGGCTCTACCACTGTTAATGTTAATTACGGAAATGTCTTATCATGGGTGTAAAAAAATTACTAGTTTGATTTTAATTTACACTGATTAGTCTATAATCAAAAGCAAAAAGAAATTGAGACTTGAATTCTTTGCTTTTAAATTAACTATACCTACCAAGGTACAGTTAATTTAGGGTACAAAGTCTTATTTAGATACTATTGACAAGCAAAGGTAAGGATTAAGCTGTTTGTACACCTATAACTTGATACATTGTCTACTTGCACAAGCTATTGAGCCCCACAGTCCCAATTATAGAGGTAAACATAGATAACAAAATTGATAAAACATCTTCTGATAAGACACGGCTCTTATCAGGAGGTGACGTCAAATCCGAACAGCGTTTTTAACAAGTGTTAGAAATGACAAGAAAACAAGCGTCCAGTGTAAGAACCAGATTTATGGTAAATTCTTTGTTCTGTTCACCCCGCAAAGAATTGAGCATGCGTATACTTTATTTAATTACTGTACGACGCGATGGAAGGACGACATTCAGAGGATAACGGGGAAGAACTGGATGGAAGTGGCGCAAGACCGTGACAGATGGCGCAATCTGAAGGAGGCCTACACCATATTGGTTGAGAATGGCTAAGAAGAATAAGAATTACTGTACATTATATAATACATTTAAATATCGTAGATAAAGTTATGGAATAAGTTTTAAATGACCAAACATAGTTTTTTATGGGATTGGGGGAAAACGAGCAAGCGTATAAGTCGATGGTAAGCAATTTAGTCCGTCCATGAACAACTGCAACACAGATAGTGTTACAGTCGCGTTGCCGGCGTTTGAAATAGGATAGGGAAGGGGTCTTAAGGGAGAGGAAAGGAAAAGAGGCTAGGTCTCCGGATACCTCTCTCACGAAGTGAAATACGCGGCATGAGCCACTTTACGTCGACATTCTGAGAGGTCTTGGTATCCAGGAGTCGTTTTATATCGGAACTTCTAATAGACTGTGTTTCTTTCTACTGGTAATAAAGATATGGACACTAAACAGAAATAAACTTCTTACTTTTTGCTTTACTGCGTTTTACCAATTGTTTAGTTTAACACCACTGGTGTCTACAGACTTCCTAGCAGTCGACAACTAAAGATTGCAATTAGACAAAAACACTTACATTAATAAACATGACAGATACTCCGAGGACACCTATCACTGTAGAGTTCTGCACCATTACATTGACCAGAGCATCTTTACAGCCTGTAGACCACATTCTAGTGCAGAATTCCTCTTCAGGATTAACACAGCAACTGGCTGGCAAGACTATGGCCATCATATCACCATCAATCACTTTAGATACCACTGTCAGAGACATGTTGGTGTTCTCCAGTTCCATGTATAAATAATCCTTGTAATCATTGCTTCCGCAACATCCCAACTGAAAATATTAGGAAAACATTAAATCTTTGGAATTTGCATATTTACTAAAATTTACCTAAAGATATAAAATAGTCGTCTTGCTACCTAACCCAGTGGTTTAGCATGATGACTTTGATCGGATGGATCCTAATCAAAATCCTGGCATTCATCAATTATTGTGATCTCTGATATAAGAGGCTCGCGGTTGTAACTTCAGGATTTATATTTATTCGGCAGCACCAGGTAACACTGCCTGCACGTCGGGTTTAAGGGTGAAGATATATCCAGAGACATCCAAATTAGCTCAGAAGTTGTTATTTACATTACTCTGTTAGACATTACATATGAAGATAAATAAATATCCTTCATTTCCATTTCTATTCCAATATTGGCACACACTTTCTGTATAAATTTTAAGGAGAATATTTTTACAGCCCTGTCACTCACCGAAGTTTGGAGATAATCTACTTCCACCTGTATTTCAGGGTCGTGTATACCCCATAGTGCCATGTCGAGGCCGTTCCATAACACCTGGCCGTCCACAGTGAACGCCAAACATACCACTACCAGTTTCAAGATGAACACCAGCACCAGAATTAATGCATACTGAAACAGGGCAAGAATTATTATCCCTTTATCTTCTTTAATCTCAGGAGAGTATGATTTTTATTTATTGATGATGACTGAAGCAATGGTATTCATGGTGAAGGGGGCAAGTCCAGGTTTTAAGATACTAACGTTGCCCATGTACATCTGCAACAAGGGGGTCATAGTTGCGTTGCCGGCTCTTAATCGAAAGAAACGCCAATTAAGTAACTTTACGTCGATTGTCTGAGACGTCATAGAATTGCACATGTCTAGTCGGCTCAATTAAGAACCAAACTGCGTGGCTCTACGATCATAAGAATATTTAAATGAGTAAAAAAGAGAGAAGAAAGTCAGCAGTTTTATTAGGCACACAAGTTTTCACTTACAATATTGACCATGCACGTGCTTCTCTTAAGGCTTCCGAAGAACCCAAACACGGAGACCACCAGCAGCGCCAAGCCGATGAACACGCACAACGCCGACGGAGTGATGTACTTCCCAGTGCCACTATCGAAGAAGGACGCATAGCTATGATAGTGACCGTATACACTATTGCCAAGAACGATCAGCAGGAAAGCGATGACCTGGAAAATAATTCCGAAATAATATCATTGTGGACCATAGTGGTTTAGCGTACTGACTAAAGTAAAGAGCTCTCTAGTTCGTATCCTGGCTTACACCGTTGATGTCATGATACAGTGATATCTCATCTTGGGTGCACGAGGAGAGAGAGTAAGAGATGATTATTGGTTTTTATCTGACTTTTAACTTTATATTTTATGCCCCGAATTAGGGAAGATGCGCTCATCCCTTCGGTTATTAAGAACACAAACTTCTATTTTATATTATGAGCTATTAAGTGATACAGAATTACAGAAACATAAAGGCATAATATTAAAACATTTATGTAGGTACATATTTTAAAAGCGCTACGACATAGCTAACGAATGTATTTTGGATAGATAAGATATGCGATTATCGAAAGATAACTTTATTTGAGTATGTAAAAGGAAAATATTTAAACAAGAAAGAAAACATGACTCTTCTTCAGATGTAATCAGGTAAAAATAAAACCGAACGCTATAGTTTTCCTGGTGGGACATAATAATTGTGTCGGAAAAATGTTTAACTAGAGACGTAAGCTTGTCATTGAGACCATTGAGTCAAGGTTTTTGTAAAATGTAAACATCGATAAAGTATGTGTTGCACTATATGATATTATGATGATGCCGACGGGCCTCGTGGCGCATTGGTAAAACTACCGGCTGCAGCACTGAGGTCGGGGGTTCGATTCCCACCCGAGCACAAATATTTGTGACAAACATGAATATTTGTGCGGCGTCTGGGTGTTTTTCTATGTATTATAAGTATGTATTTACAAAAGAAAAGTATATATGTATTAGTATCCGTTATCTAGTATCCATAACACAAGCATTTAGTTGCTTAGTTTGGAACTGGAGGGCGCTGTGTGATTTGTGTCCAAGATATTATTATTATTATTATTATTATTGATAGAGAGTCAAGATAGTGGGGACTGGAACCCCACTAGAAAACAGTGACTCCTTTTTCCTGCAAAAGTTATGAGAGATGACTAAAGACAGTGAGAACAAGCGGTATCTCTCCACATTTAACAATTGAAGTAAAATTAAAAGAAAAGTCTTTCAGTATATTTAAATGATTCATGTTATGTAAATATTAAGTTTTAATCATACCAATACAATGATATTATTATGAAAAGATTGCTTATAATTCTAATAAGTCAATTTAAACAATATCTTCACAAACATCATAATGAAGCAGTGTCTATAAAGCTATTTGTTTGAACGTTCTAACTTAGATTAATAAGTTATCCATGAGTATTTCTAATCCATCGTATAATTATTACTATTATTATAAATGTGATTGTCACTTTGTTTGTTACTCATTTGTTACCCGAAGGTGTAGGCAGCAGCTGCTAAGCCTCGTCTCGCCGTTATGTTAATGTACCAAATGGAATAGGTGGCGAACCTATTGCCATTCCGGGCACAAAGTTTTCAGTCATCGATATTTATCACCCATAACTTCCGAAAACAATTTCGAAAAGTCATTGGTGTGAGCCAGTTTCAGGAATCGAACCCGGACCTCTGGATCAGAAGCCATATGCTCGACCACTGAGCCACCGCAGAAAGTAAACCACCAATTATTATGAAACTCTGTAGACATCTTTTCAAAGGTATGACGAATGATGTGGAATATTTAAGAGATTTATAATCGTGTTAAAGGGTGGTAAAAATGTTTTTCCGGATATAATTGTCTATGTTTGATTGATTCTATCTACTTCAAACGTAACGAAGACGCGGGTAAACGTTATCTCTTATAAAACACGCAAGTACGTATTCATATTTTATTATTATCTATACACTCTAGAACAATCAAAGATATGTAATGTGTAACTTACTGTACTTAGGTACATACCTACTTTAATTGACTAAAAAAACATACATACATAACTTCACGCCTTTTCCTACCAGAAGGTGTAGGCAGTGGCTGTTAAGCCTCGACTTGCCGTTATGTTTACGCGAACCTACCGCCATACCGGGCACAATATTTTCAGTCATCGATATTTATGACACATAATTTTCGAAATTAATTTCGAAAACTCATTGGTACGAGCCAGGATTCGAACCCGCGACCTCTTGATTCAGAACCGGGGTGTTAGACCACTGAATTTAAAGAAATTGCGTGTTAATATATTTATAATTAAAAAAAATAGACATTCTAA
Source organism: Euproctis similis (assembly GCA_905147225.2). NCBI lineage: Eukaryota > Metazoa > Arthropoda > Insecta > Lepidoptera > Erebidae > Euproctis > Euproctis similis. The sequence continues at coordinate 17,912,288 of LR990116.1, forward strand.
TGGTTTTTCCACTTGTCAATATTACCTGTATTATTGGTTGTAAATAAAACAAATAATAGTCACAAGTTCGAATTTCGGTTCAGATCATAATTACGGAAATATTTTCACATATGATATCACACATGTGATAAATATGATGGCTGACGAAACAACACATATGTGCATATGCCAATAGTTTGCACCACCTATTAGTTTGTACCTTACTTACCACCACCACCAAACCACTTATCAATAGTTTCGGAGTACAGAGGGAACAGACGAATATTTAAAAATAACCCGTTACTCTCTACTAAGCATTGTCACAATTGTTTTGATAAATGATTACTACTCTTTTACATTGTCATCGAAAGACACTTGAACGATCTCTATTAAAGAGAAAATTAATAAAATTGTGATGTCGGTGTTTGGTAAATGCCAATAGCATTCGCTACCGAGCTACATCTGAGGCTTGCAAATTCGGCAACTCGAAGAATAACTGCTACTGCCTACATTTATTGAAGTTGTGAAGTTACAAAAAATAGGCATGAGGTACAATATTTTTGCAAAGAGTTGGCTTCGAGTATCGGGTAGCCTGATAAGCTAGTTTGCCATCGTCTTGGGCATAAAAAAATAATAAAATTATATAGATACATTATGTGTAATAATAAATGATATATGTACTCACTATGAACATAGCAGTAATTGTCAACAATAGAAATCTGATCGATTTCATATTATATTCCGTTTCAGTTTTGGTGAAATTCATTTTCTGGTTATTCACTTCGGCCGCCATTTTGGAAACAATTGACACGACCGTACAGTGGCGAGCGGATAGTGTGTATATAATATTTATCAAATAGATAACACAAACGAGATCAGATAATTTCCTGAGTGGTTCTCAAAGTGCTTGTCTATGACACCCCGGCGAAGCCTATAGTAGCAATTAGGTTCAACGTTCTGTATGCAAAAATTATAAATACATAACCTTCAAAAAAGATTTAAGTCTAAGTGGTCCAGTGGTCGAGCGCCGAGCTCTGTTCTTTAAATCGGGGGATCGATTCCTGGTTTAGATCAATGCCGTTTCGGAATTATTTTCGGAAGTTACGTGTGTTAAATATCGTTGACTGACAAGATTGTGCCCGGTGTATGGCAATAATTTCGGCCATCATTCCATTTGAGGCACAAAACATTAGCGAGTCGAGGCTGTACAGCCAAAAAACAAATAAATAAGTAATAATTATGTTTATAGCTGTAAGTCAGTACACACTGAATACCGATTATAGGTTGAAAAGCAATAAAAATTACGTTACGATATTCAAGAAAGCGAAACCCAGTCTCTTTAAGGCTTCTGTCTCACCCGCATTTTTCGTATGAATAATGTGATTTGTTGTAGGTACCCTATTACTATTAATTAGCGGTCATCTTTATTGAAATAATTTATGTATTTTGAAGTCAGACTCTAATGATATAATACTTTTCATGAGTCGTTAACTTTTCTTTAGGATTTTATGTTCTCTTATGGGTAGGAACTACGCTTTAAGTTTTAAATATTTCAATTTACATCAAAACTAAGTACCTACTACAGCAAGTACATGAGTACTAAAAAAAACTTTATCAGGCCTTGAATAAACAAAATTTCAATTGTTTCCTATTTTCCATCTAGATAACAACAAGAACCTATTCAATCTATTATATGAACATGTCGTCTTTATCTAGAAATATTGTTTCACATACTTTCACATTTTATCAAAGTGTTTCACTTAATAGTTATTGAGAGATTTAATAAATTACACGGAACAAAAACACAAAGACATACCTATGTATTCGCCACGAGTGACCCATCTTTTAAAGTTGATGATATCATGAGATGAACCGACCTGAAAACTCAAAAATATCCAAAATTAATTTTTCATCATGTAATGCATGTGAGCAAGAGCATGAAAGGTCAAGTGGATCGTGAAAACTAAATAGTTCGTTGCATGAATGGGCTAACTCGATTAGTAAAATACCCCGACTTTTCAGAAAATCAAAGTCAATAGAACAAGCACATTGACATGTTATATTTAAAACAAAAATATATTCATTACATTATTTACAATTTCAACAATCAAATTTCTCCCCATCTTGGTCTATTGGCAGCGTGCCCAGGAGACCCGCCGCATTGCCACGCTGAATGACAATGCTAATACCCTGTGCGAAGAATAAACCAGCCCTCTGGTCTCCTTGCAATATCTTTACAAAGTGAACGAGCAATAAGAGCATTCGGACTATTTTGGACCCTATGTCCCAAGAGTCTCAACCCCAAACGCTTATAAACATTATCAGCTATAATGTTTATAAGCCGCCTCAGATTTTGGGCTGAAGAACAACAACATACAATACAATATTACAACAGCATACATAATAGAAACATTCCTAGAACTATATGAAATAGTGGACGTTATGGTAGTCCCAAACTTGGGAAACCATACAGATAATTCAAATTTCATTCATATCAAACCAAATCTAATTCAAACAATTTATAGATAAGTCTTAATTGTCAAAACTGTGTCAGCTAATATTTACGTAGTGTCTGTTCTGTTTTTTGAATGCGTTATCGTGAGTTATTTAAAGTCTGATATCGTTTGCACAATAATGAAGCCTTTCATATTTTGCCTCCATTATGTTTATTTGTATGTTAATACTTGGTCGAGGTCTTGTGCTTTTTCCTTTATCTGTCCAATCAGTTGACCCCATCTGTATTCTTTTTTTAATTTTTATAAAATGAATGATGTACGAATGAAACATTTGAGCAGGAACGGAATGAAACAATTAGCGAACCCTTTGCCATAACTAGATATGAATTCCTACAGTCGTAAAGGTTTTCAAAAAGTTCTTCGTTGTACCAGAGTTTCAAATTGAGACCTCCCAAATGGGAGTCCGGCTGTTAAGCTAAGATTGTTAAGGTTTTTTTTCTACCGTTGATATTTTCCTTAATTGTTATATTATTATTGTCAGCAACAGCTCTCTCAGCTATCATATCACTAAAATATATATTGATAAATTAGATTTTTTTTGTCAGCATTGTATATTTATCTATTGGGTGTTTCTATCATATCAGCATTGTTGTTATCTATAAACTAATTTCTTTGTTTTGCATTATGTGAAACATGGTTTTTAATTACATATCTTTATTTAATTCCATTGCAGGGAAGGCAAAAAGCTAGTCTCTTTTATGACTTTTACAAATCTTTTCGTGAACGCTTATATTAGTTGATGTTCTTTAGAAGCCATGGTCGTTATCTGGTGAATGATGGCCAATATGGTCTTCTTAATACCTGCTCAGTCTCATCAGTATGGTAATTCAAACCACAATAGACCACTGCAGTGTTAATCTTTAATTTAGAAGTACATTGGTTACTATTTTTCATTGCGGGTTGACCATGACAAGAAAAACAAGTATTCCAAAACTGTAAGATTGAACAGTTTTAATGTTCAATCCCCTAATTTATTACCAAACCATAGTAGTGTAAATTAATCAGTCAGTGCAGGCGCTTGTACTATATATCGCTGATAGTATAATTTACAGATATTTATTTGTTCGTAAGTGTTGATATATGAAATATTTAATTATATTTATATAACGAAAGTATGTTCAGCATGAATACAGAAGTAGGTTCCATTAGGATCTTGTTGTTGACAGTCACAGGTTTCTTTGTGGTGAGTATTATTTTATCTGTATTATAATTTTAGATCCGTAGAGTTTTGTCTTTAGTGTTCTTTTATACTTAATCTAATTTAGTCTAATAATGTCTGTGGTATTACTTTTTTCTAATTTGTACGATTAATGGTTGCGATTACGAACAAGGGAGTCGCCAGGTGGTAAGCAATTGGCGCCGCCCATGGTTGTCTGCTTTTAAAATGAGATATGGAGGGAAACGGAAGGGCTGGGAAAGTAGGTGGATCTTCTCTCACCAAAGGAAATTCGGCATGAGCGAATTTACGAACATTTTTTTGATTTCATGATGACATTTCTCTTATTTTTCTGAGAGTTATTAGCTCTACCATGTCCTTAATTATTAAGTATATCTTTTCAGAGTTTACTCGTGATAGTACTCAGAAACATAGTGTACGGACATTATGACGAATACATCAGTTTTGACGAGAACGGCCACAGTGAGGAATCTATAAATCCATCTCTATCTACTCATATTCTATTCATCTTTTTTGCGTCGCTGATTATCTCATTATTTGTATACTTTGTCAAACTGAAGAGCACACCATCGACTAATATGGTGAGTTTTCTAGTAGTTATATTATGTAAATTAAAAGCCTAATGTTTTGTGCCTCATCTATAATTATTATTAAAATGCAAGAAATCCTCTACATTTTTAGACTTTATCATGTTTTGGTGGGTATGATTGGAAGCAACTAACACCGCCCATGAACACCTGAAATACAGATAGTGTCATAGATACGTTGCCGACCTTTAAAATGGGATAGGAAACGGCTCAGAAGTGGGATGCAGAAGGGAGAGGAGAAAGGGATGGGCCACTTGACACCTCTTTCACCAAACTAAATACAGCATGAGCTACTTCACGTCGATATTCTGAGAGGTATTTCACTGGTCAATTAGCACATTCATACAGTGAACTACGTGGATCTACCACCACCGATATTAATAATATTATATGTTAAAAAACTACGTCTGTCTGTTACAGTATGGTTACTACCTGATGATTATATTCACATTTAAACTGGCCACAGCTCTTTTCCCATTTGCAATAGAGAGTGATAAATTGTGGAGCAGATGTGACATTCCCGTGTGGAACACAGAAGATTCAGAAATCATGGCAGAAGTAGATTTTATACAACGAACAGTAAGTACATCGTTACATACTTAGAAGAATCAATTGATTGTACATACATACATAATTTCAGAAAAGTTTTCTATAATCAAATTGGTGCTAACCATTTACTTTCCTCGCTGGGATAAGTATAATTAAAACTGCAAAACAATAATTTATTATAAACATAACTTCACGCCTTTTTCTACCTTACGGTGTAGACAGTGGCTGTTAACCCTCGTCTCACCGTTATGTTTACGTCCGAAATGGAATAGGTGGCGAACCTATTGCCATACCGGGCACAAAGTTTTTAGTCATCGATATTTATTACACTTAACTTCCGAAAACAATTTCGAAAAGTCATTGGTGTAAGCCAGTGTTAGGATTCGAACCCGGACCTCTAGAAGCCGCGTGCTCGACCACTGGACCACCGAGACTAATTTGTTAGCTATTATAGCATGAGCGTAACACGAACACTATCAGATATTTTAGTAAACAGTGCATATAATTAAATTGCTCTTCACTTTCTATCACCAGCTAAAATGCTGCGGTAACATTGGTTATGAGGAGTACTTTAATATGCAGCTCAACAGTAATATGTCGGCATCAACAATGGTATCTAAGCTAGACCATGGGCAGATGATCACCAAAATACTTCCAGCTAGCTGTTGTGAGAACACCAAGGATGGGGTCTGTACAGATAAATGGTCATCAGGATGCAGAGACGCATTGACAATGGTGTTAGCAAGTGATGCTGATAAAACAGGGGCATTCACAAATTTTACAAGTTTTGTTAGTGTAAGTAGTAAATAGCACATTAAAAGAATATACGTACTTAACTTCACACGAAATCCCTTGCGGGGTAGGCAGAAAGAACAGGGCGCCATAAGGCACGATTCTTACGCACCTCACTCGCTTCGTTGACTTTCATAACTCTTTTCGATTTTTGAGGCTTCTAACATCATCTTCCTTCAGAACACGTTCTATTTGGTCATGGAATGTGTGTCTTGGGCGTCCTCGACTCCTACATCCATCCGCTTTTGCACTGTCCACTTTTGCTTAGTCAATGTTGCATCATCCATTCTTTCTACATGTCCGAACCATCGGAGCATGCCCTTTCTTACTTTTACACCGACATTGTCTATCAATCTGACTTCCTTCCTTACAACCTTGTTTTCGACGCGGTCAGCGAGGGTCACTCCGCAGATTTTGCACAGTGTCCATTAAAATAAAGTTTCAGATTTTTAACGATTTCGTTTACAGAGTATATTGGAATAAAGTTACAACTACTTATATTGGAAACTATACAACTAAGTTTTAACCAAATTAAAAGTGCCAATCTTTAATCACAACTTAATTCAATATTTTAGACGATATAGAACTGTGCAGATCATAATCAGATACAATAGTGTCTAAGCACCCAGAGCCCAGTGAAGCGGAACTGATGCCCGCATCCCTGATCGTTGAAATTTTAAAGAGAGTTGTATTTGAGGTGAGGGCGACGAGTATCTTTTTAACTCATAATATAGTGAATATTATGAGTTAAAAAGATACTTGTCGCCCTTTATATAGCTGATCCTCATGCAGGACTCCAAATATTATTGGTACACAACGATACCATCAGGAAAGCCTAATATATTTTTTCCTCTAATGAAGTATCTCTGGTTTAGTAATACCTCATTGATATTACAATCCTTAGTCTTTGGATACTAATAGGTAATTTACATATAACTTAAATTGTTACTTAGCGTAATACTAAAAATCTTCTTCCTGAAGAAGTCTGTCTTTGCTTTCGTATTCTTTATAGTTAGCATTCACTGTACAATCGCTTGCTCTTTAATCGATTTATTCAAAGTTAGTTAATTTAGTCCTTTTTTGTCTTCTCGCTAGGTTTTTAAACTTAAATGAGATTTTAATGTTGTTATCTGTATGACTGAGGCTATTTTATATCGCCACACATTTACGCCATGACTCCCAAATACATAGTAATAAGGAAATTACTATATAATGAATGTGAAATTAAAAGCTTTATTATTTATATTCCAGATACTAGGTATCATACTGGCTCTACTTTTTGCTGATGGAATGTACAAGATAAAAATTGAAAGGTCACTGATCATTAGAGCAATGTATGCAGTTAGTGATGATGAAATTCACAAAAGTGATGGTAAAATTATAATATGAATAAATTGATTCCATTATTTACAAAATATATAATAACTAGTTGTAATAAGATTTCTCCGAATCTCTGCCTACTGGCAGCGGGTCCAGCAGACTGGCCGCATTACCACGCTGAATGGCAATGCTAATTATCTGTTCGAAGATTAGACCAGCACTCTGGTCGCGAGAGGCCTTGATCTGTCTCTTTGCAAGATCTTTATAGAGTGCACGAGCATTCGGACATGTCTCTAGAGTCTCAACCCCAAACGCCTCAAAAACATAATCACCTACAAGGTTTCTATATCTGTGCCGCTTGAGATTTTCCGCTGAAGCAGCAGCAGCACCGGGCACCCCGGCCGTGCTTGGAAGGTGTGATGGTAAAGGTGGTGTTGACTCCAAGTAGCATCCCACACCAAGGGCCTTCTTCCAAGGCCAAAGAGACATCGGATCCGGTTTCTTGCCATCATCGCGCACCAAAACTTTCGGTTCTAGAACGACTGGTACATCGGCGGTGTCAAGAGCATGACGAATAATGTCGTTGATATTGGCGTGACGGGTTATGCGATCAGCGCTTCTCGTGTTTGAGAGGAGATGATGTCCCTCGCTGGCAACAGCCTCTGCATCACAGGGAACTCCTAAACGAAGGCAAGTTACGATATGGAAAGTAGTATTAACTAATGATGTTCCTACATTAGGCGATAGCAGTGCCTTAAGCCAAACACCGCAATCCCACTCCCCCACTGCCAGCAAACGAGCACGCTCAGCATCACCTACAGAACCTCCAATAATTGATTCTTTTAATCCCACTTTCCCACATATGAATTAACAAGAAGTTTTATAATAAATGCGGGTGATTACAGCAACTTCACATTAAGTCCTTTTGGACGTAGACGTGGGTTTAAAAGTTTGATTTAACACGTTCGTGGCTTTTTAAGGGAGCTGATATCACCATCATCATCATCATCATTAGCCCTTTTGAGGTCCACTGCTGGACATAGGCCTCCCCCATAGAGCGCCACAACTGCCGGTCCGCTCAATCATGGGGGGATTTTGCCATAATCGCCACGCTTGGCAGGCGGGTTGGCGATCGCAGTAGGCTGTATTGTCTTAAGAGAGAATGCTGCTGCCCATTCTTCTAGCTTTTCCCTTAGTCGCCTTTTACGACACCCACGGGAAGAGATGGGGTGGCGGTATTCTAAGCCGGCGCCACACAGCATTCATCACCAATAATGTTTAAAAGAATATTTGAAAGTTTTTATAATACTAGTTACAATTGAGAAAAAAAAAACTTCTGCATGGGACTTGTGTGAGCTTGTACGAGTATTAAAATTACTTCCAATTATTTTATTATTAATTTGACCAACTTTTGGACAAAATATATCAGTGTTGACACAAAATAGCATGATGCAGCATCAGGTACCAGGTCAGGAAACAAAAGGTGAAATTCGCATTTACCAATTTATGCATTCCATCTGCTGAAAATACAGTGATTTTCCTTGGAACTTCACTTTACAGCAGGTGGAAACTGAGACATCTTCAGTATTTTTTATCATTTTTCTCACTTCTACCAGCTATTTGATGATTGAGATTCGAAGGTTCTGCATTTTCGTTGCTTGCATTTATTATAAATTTGACCATTAACAACACTAATAGGACGCCTAATGTCTGAAAACATTTAATTTCATATTAGTAAATGTGAGCCATAATATTAAGGATTTCTTTTACTTATTAAAAAATAATTTAACTAACGCTGCTTACCAACGAGAATTATGCCTTGGACACAATACACACAGCGCCCTCTAGTTCGAATTTAAGCAGCCAAATGCTTGTTATGGAAACTAGATAACGGATATTAATACATTATTTTTTTTGTAAATATATACATATAATAGTTAGAAAAATACCCAGACGCCACACAAACATTCCTACTTGTCATAAATATGTATTTGTACTCGAGTGGGTATCGAACCCGCCAACCTTGATTCTGCAGCCGGTAGTTTTACCAATGCACCACGAGGGCCATCGTTTTGTTCCTTATGTGGGGACTGGGGACTGAAACAGCTATAAAACTCTAACATCTGATGTGTAAACAAGTTACTTACGTTAATATATATTTCAGACTTTAAAAATAAGTCAAGGAAAATTGCGTTCCGTCTCATCGATCTTGCCAGAATGTCTTTACATCCTGACTTCCATATCTTGGTACATACTTCCTGTTTCCTGTCGACACAGCAACTTGAGGGCAACACTACAGCCGTTCTATCACCATTGACAACCATAGACACAACAGACGTGGACATGCTGCTGGGGATATCCAAACCTATGTAGTCCATGTAACTGTCGTTCCCACAACACTTGAGCTGAGAGAATACTATTTATTTATTATCTATAATAAAAGCGGATGGATGTAGGAGTCGAGAACAGCCAAGACGCACATTCCATGACCAAACAGAACGTGTTCTGGAGGAAGGTGATATATTGAGTCTCAAAAATCGACGCGCGTGAACTAAAAGAGTAATGAAAGTCAACGAAGAGAGTAAGGTGTGCAATAATCGTGCCTTAAGGCGCTCTTTTCTCTCTGTCTACCCCACAAAGGATTTGGCGTGAAGTTGTGTATGTGTCAAATTCAAATTCAAATATTTTATTTTGCGGATAAGGGTACACAATAGTGTGTATTTGTATAATAAAAAGATGCATTATTATTGCTGATTTGCCCATGTTTTTCTTCGAGTTACGATAAATAGCTTTCACTGACAAAACATTTTGCTACAGATGTTTCATTACGCACATATTTTTTATTTAATACTAGCTGTGCCCGCGACTTCGTACGCGTGGAATTTGTGATCAGATAGCTATATTTTTACATAGACAGTTGAGAAGTAATTACCTCTAAAATGAAATTGTAACTGGTAGGATAAGTACAGATTGCGGTAGCAATGGTTGTTGCCCGCATTGTTTATTTTCATTTTAACAGGAATTTTTGTAGTATAGCTGTAGCCCGCGACGTCATCTGCCTGAACGCTATACAGCACCAAAAATACCTACGATTATACCTTTTAAAATAACATTTATTTACCCGTTACTTCTTTCATCATCATCATTAGCCCCTTTGAGGTCCACTGCTGGACATAGGCCTCTCCCATAGAGTGCCACAACTGCCGGTCCGCACAATCATGGGGGGTTTTTGCCATAATCGCCACGCTTGGCAGGCGGGTTGGCGATCGCAGTAGGCTCTATTTTCTTGAGAGAGAATGCTGCTGCCCATTCTTCTAGCTTTTCTCTTAGTCGCCTTTTACGACACCCACGGGAAGAGATGGGGTGGCGGTATTCTAAGCCGGCGCCACACAGCACAGTTACTTCTTTACATTTCATAAATACAGAAAGTACAGTAACAGAGGGAGACTGTCTTTTGTAAAATTGTTGAACTTCAAAAGTGCTGATTTTCAGTCTGCTTTGAATAAATGACTTTATGGTGATTCTGCTGAATTAAGTAATAAGTTGCGACTGAAGCAAATGTAGAAAATAATGAATAAGAAAATATAAATATAGAAAAGGATAAAAATATATACTTATAAAACTTCTCTATAAACAACATTGCTGGTTTGGCTCTCCGCAGCCAAAATGTAAAGAGAGTCAGGACTGGTGACGCGGGAGCAAGCGACGTACAGCTGCCCGTGTGAGAAGCAGCTCGTCCTGAGGTCGACACCCGCTGCTCTCAGTGTCTGCCCCTGCGACTTATTGATGGTCATCGCGAAGCAAACACTCACGGGGAACTGTACGCGCTTGAACTGGAACGGGAAGTTATGAGGTATGAGGGGAATGCGTGGTACAAATACTGCCTCGCCTACGCCACAACCCGTAAGAATTTCCGCCTCAATGCTGTGTCTGTGGAGCGAGATGACTTTAAGGCGGGTCCCGTTACACAACTTCGGAGGAGATAGGTTCCGAAGAAGCATAATCGGGACACCGACTTTCAGCTTGATAGTATGCGCTGGAAGCCCACTTGCTGACAGAGAGTTCAGAAATTCCACGGGATAATGTGTGGCATCATCTTGCTCGATGACAGTGTTTATAGAGGTGTAAACCACTTCATTCCCCTCAATTTTCGAGAGAATGCATTCGTTGATTGCTTCAGCCTGACCATTTTTGGGCGTCAAAATTGCCCGCTCACATACCCAAGAATTCTGCTGGTGCGGTATATGACTGATGTCCCCGTACACACAGCGAATGAGTTCTTCTAAGCTGGATACGACTCTACCGAGAGACTCTGGAAGCACCACCTGCCCACCTCTCTCCTCTGGTAGAGTGCCTTCGCCAAGACTTAGAAGAACATCGGAGAATTCTTGAGCACGTGCATTGCCGCCGAGCCGAGCTCTCATATTAATGGTCAAGCGCAGCGTACGAACTCGTGACCACAGCGAAGATCGTTTCAACGAAGCATTCACCTCGTCAGCCCTCGATCCCCGCGTCACCACGGGAAGCGTTTGTCGGAAATCGCCACTGAATAGAACTGTGACACCACCCATCAAGTGTTCGTTCCTGCGGATGTCCTGCAGGGTTCTGTCCACGGCCTCAACTGCTTTTCTATTGGCCATCGTACACTCATCCCATACGATCAGAGAGCAATCCTTCAGCACGTGTCCCTTATCACTATTGCGTGACACACCACAAACAGGCGTTTCGGTGCTCTCTAAATCGATGGGAATTTTAAACATGGCATGTGCTGTCTTGCCACCCGGAAGCAGTGTGGCAGCGATTCCCGACGACGCTACAGCAATGGCAATTTTGCCTTGCCTCCTGACCTCTGCAAGTATGCCAGTGGTAACAAATGTTTTTCCTGTTCCACCAGGAGCATCCAAGAAAAACATTTTACCCTGGTTTTGCCCAACGCTTTTAAGAACAGTGTCATAAATTTGTTTTTGCTCTGAAGAGAACAAAGCGACATGGTGATTTCGTATGGTGGTCATTTCGCTCGGATCGTAAATTGTCTCAGCGTTATACTCTCGATTTCCACGGTCTTGATGCGGTGATGATTGGGGAGCTGGTAACCCATATTCGACCAATGGATTGCCGCCGATGGAAATGACCACGTCTTGAAGTGAACTAAGACAGGTGTTCAGCACGCGTCCATCAGTTACTTCGACTTCGTCTCCAGTAGCACGCCTCAAAGCTCGTAGAAAATCTTCAGATAGATGATGTCGATATTTTTCCCACAAAGCTACCGGGTTCGTGACTCCACAAAACACCAAGATGACGGCAAACAGATGACGCATACGGCTGGGGCTGTTACTGACGCTCGCCTCCGCGAGGGTGTCATCCCAGTTTTGGTCACCGTCGAGAAGGTGACGTGCTACACAGGCTGCGCGGTAAGTGGGATACTCCACGCCATCAAATGTTCTCAGAAAGGCAAAAGACGTTGGGCCTCGGATCGTGTGAAGTAATAACCGCAGAAAATAGCATTCGCCATTATTCGGGTGCACGGTATAAACTCTACCCAATACGGTGTCCTTGAAAATTCCCGGAAAACCTTCGACAGCACCTCCTCTTCGACGTCGGTTAAATATTCCCCTTTGCTTGTCGTACGTGTAATATGAAGGCACCTCGTCATACGTAAGGAACCTCGCAAACTGGTCGATTTCGCAGAGCCTGAAAAATGCCAAGAGAGTTGTTTGGCGCGGATTTTCTAAGCGCTCAGCAACGTTGTTGGGATCAAAATATATGCGCTGACCGTTTTCTAGGTGGACGTCTAAATGCATGACGGCAGGATGCCTGTCATGTATAGAGAACGCCAGTATCCGCCAAACTGCTTCAGACGTGCTGATGTAGCGACCGGACTGATACTTGGTCACCTCGTCTCTGTCAGTGTTCTGTAAAGCAAACGTCGCCTGATCGCTACCTTTGTTCACGTATTTGCAGATATATTTGATCGACCCGACGCTGGTGCACGACTCGACGTTGATGTGCGTCTGGAAGGTCCTGGACAGTACTGGTGAGTAAGGAACAATCCATCGGTTATCGACCGGTCGCGCCTGGCCACGCACGCTCAGCTCAGTGGAATGCCCGCCCTCTGCTGGTGATCGGCGCCGGTATGAGGGATATCCATCCTCACCAGTAATGGTTTCGTTGGTAAATTTTTTTGGGAATCTTTTTGTACAACGTCCGTCTTTCATACAAGGGGAACTTGGATTTAACGTGCCACAGGGGCCATGCACCATGTGACTTTTAACAATTTGATGCAGAACAGGATCAACGTCAGGGTCCGGAAGCTCTGCACTTATGACTTGATCAATCTGGATAGGCCTGATCTTTTCTTCCAACCACAAAAGCAGATGCGCGTGTGGCAAGCCGCGTTTTTGCCATTCCACGGAGTACATATGACATCGGACTGTACCAAACACTTTTGCCTTTGTTAGAAGATCCATAAGGCATTTCAACTTCAGGTGGAATACGCGAGAGATCAAGTCGTGCCTGTCGTACGAAACCTGTCCTGCAAGGAGTTGAGCTGTTATTTCAGGCCACTTTGGGTTGGTAGTGATAGTAATAAAGAGGTCCGGGCGACCAAACTTTCGCACATAGCAAAATGCATCTTGGGTCCTCTCGTGCATGTACCGCGGACCTCCTGTGAAGGTGGAGGGGAGAATGACCATCCTTCCTACATCTTGAGCATTGGCATCATTCTGCATGGCATCTCTGAGATGGACGTAGTTCTCAGCTCTCAGCTTTCTTTGATTGGACCTTATAAATACCAAACGCTCTGTCTCAATTTTGGCATACATGTCCACCAGAAACTGACTAAAGAGTGTACGATGATGGTGGAGATAAGAGCCATTGTTCACCCTCAGCTGGATCAAGAAGCTGTAGAACTGCATGGCGGACGTTTTTTTGTTATAATTTGGGGAGCCTGTCTGGGGGTCTACATTATAGTGGGCGAAATGGTAGCCATCCTCTCCGCGACAAAACATGAGCGGATATTGAAGAGAATCGTACGCGCGGTGAGTTTCGCTGATCCTTTGAAGCCGGTCATCGTGCGTGCGTAAGACGATATCTCTTTTATCACACTCCTGATCGACTAAGAGAACGGCGACCTCATTCGTCGTTGGCGCATTATATCGTCCCGGATGGGCTGCAATCGGCTTTCTATCTGCACTGATGACAAACTTAAAGCGGTTGCGCTCGTTCTCAGGCACCGACGCCAGAGCGGCTTTGAAGTTGCCAATGTGCGGATTAACGTTATGCAACATACTTTGCAATCCTCTGACCAGAACAGGGTCCAAATTGGGGATGTGTCTACTTCGTAGGTTTGCTTGTTCTTCAAAATCACTTACAAAATAAATTTGCAAAAATTTTGGAATGTCTGTAGGTAGCAGCGAACCGATTTGATGGTAAACTTGCCCCTGGACCTTGAATGTCGGCATGAAACCTGCTTCAACGATTTGATTTGCACCAAACGAAGTCATCTGGAAGGCGCTGTTATAAGCTCGGATGTTTTTCAAAAAATGGCTGGACTTCGGATGTTCGCCATTTAGTAAGATTCTTAACAGATCTGGTGGGTCTTGCATAGACTCCAAGCGTACCTTACCAGATGCACAACACATCCCATTGGGCTCTCCTTTCCATTTGCGGGCTTGACAGTGGGCACACACTTCTTCTAAGACACCAATATCTCCGTGTGCGGCGTAGTTAATCGCAACATTGTACATAAATCCACTTCCCTCTTTATTTAGCCACGATTGCTCTTCGATATCGTAAACCATGGATTCATCGTCAGATGTTGAAAGTTGATTCATGCTACGCCGCAGACGATCTAGTTCTAGTTGTGCCGCACGCTGTTCACCCGACCAAGATCCTCGAAACTCTTGAATTCTATCCCGTTCTAGCGATAGATGAGCAGACGTATCGCCACACACGTCGTGGTACCGCTGCCGAGCAGCTGCACGACGTTCTTCACGCTGCTCATCGTTCTCTAACGACCGTGAAAGGGCATGCTGAGAACGATCTCTTCTTAACCGGGTCATCCGCTCTTCATGATCTTCGATCGACCGAGAAAGAGAAGTGCGACTCCGCTGCGAATTCAACCTCGTCTCTCGCTGCGTGTATGTCTCTGACGCGCGAGACTCGGCGTGGCGCTCCCGGTCGCTTTCCAGTCGCGCTTCTCGCGCTTCGACACTCTCATAAAATCGAGCGGCATCTGAGCGAGAGCGCTGGGAACTCAACCTCGTCTCTTGCTGCGTGTACGTCTCTGACGCGCGAGACTCAGCGTGGCGCTCCCGGTCGCTTTCCAGTCGAGCTTCTCGCGCTTCGACACTCTCACAAAATCGAGCTGCATCTGTGCGAGAGCGCTGGGAACTCAACCTCGTCTCTTGCTGCGTGTACGTCTCTGACGCGCGAGACTCAGCGTGGCGCTCCCGGTCGCTTTCCAGTCGAGCTTTTCGCGCTTCGACACTCTCACAAAATCGAGCTGCATCTGTGCGAGAGCGCTGGGAACTCAACCTCGTCTCTAGCTGCGTGTACGTCTCTGACGCGCGAGACTCAGCGTGGCGCTCCCGGTCGCTTTCCAGTCGAGCTTCTCGCGCTTCGACACTCTCACAAAATCGAGCTGCATCTGTGCGAGAGCGCTGGGAACTCAACCTCGTCTCTAGCTGCGTGTACGTCTCTGACGCGCGAGACTCAGCGTGACGCTCCCGGTCGCTTTCCAATCGAGCTTCTCGAATTTCAGCACTCTCGCACGATCGAGCGGCATAAGTGCGGCTGCGCTGCAAACTCAGTCTTGTCTCTTGTTGCGTGTATGTCTCTGACGCGCGAGACTCAGCATGGCGCTTCCGATCATTTAATAGCCGCATTTCGTATGCTTCTATACTTTCCAGAGACCGCAACGATGCATTTTGAGTGCGCATAGTATCTAATCGGGACTGGCGCGACGTACTACTTTCTCCATCTCGAATTTCCGCATTGTGTTCTCGAAGAGTAGCTATCCTTGCCTCACGCTCAATGGTGGTTTCAAGAGATCGAGCTAACCTTTTCCTTCGACTATCGTTTGAGGATTGGGATAGATTAGACCGTTTTCTAGGCATTTTGATTATTTTAAGTTTGAAAAATAACAGAAAATAATTTACACGCTGAGAATTTACACACAGATAATGATAGCTAAGCAGTAAGCAGTAGTCCGATTCCGAATGAAGTTTATTTAAGTAAATATTTTTTTTTTTAATTATATTTCAGGAAAGTATTTTCAGTTTTCACGTTAAATTCGACTAAGCACACGATAACTTATAGCAACGCAGGTAACCCCAGTTTCTATGAGTTGTCGCGGCGACATCCGTACTCATAACATCACTTTTGGTGAACGAAATTATAGCGCGATCTAATTCGACGCCAACGCCATCTAGTTAGCGAATAGGAAACATTTTTTTTTAATGGTGTAAAATTATAAAATTACGAAGCAATCATTACACCAATAAATACCGAACAAAAATATTAACAGTTTTTAGCATATACAAATACATTTTTTTAATTGTCTTGCTCATCTCTGAAAAGAATTAACGATACAATTTTAAAGAAGAAAATGCACAACTCCATCTATGACTCTTAAAAACATCTATTGACCGCAAGCGCATGATGAAATTTCAATTATTTATATTCAAAAAGTGTTTAAACATGTAATTCGACTTGATGTTTTTAAAATCTCAAAGATTTATTTATATCTAAAACCAAAAAGTGCTTACACGTGTAATTCAACTTAATGTTTTCTGTTTTGTAAATCTCATAGATGGCACTGTTTTAAAATTGTCTGTTATGTTTAACGGCATAAGTTAATTAAAATGTGAAGCTAACTTATATTATATTATTATTATTATTATATGTATAGATTAAAGCATGGTTATTAACATAATAACACCATAACAACATACAAATATGCGTCGTTAGATTACACGTTGCTACAGAATACATTGAAGAAATAAAGGTTCACTGCTCGTTCCTCGTAGGTGATAGCGTGATAATATGTAGCCTATATGTTGACCCGACTTCTTAATAATTTTCGTGCCAAATTTGAAGTAAATCCATGCAGTACTTTTTGAGTTTATCCCGGACATACATACAGACAAACAGACAAACAGACAAACAGACAAACAGACAAAAATTCTAAAAAGTATATTTTTGGCTTCGGTATCGATTGCAGATCACACACCAAGTATTCTTTTTAAAAAATATTCAATGTACAGTTTTGACTTTTCTACAATTTTATTATATGTATAGACTAGCTTACCCAGCGAACTTCGTGTCGTCTTAATTAGAATTAATAATAACAAACTTTCAACCCCTATTTCATCCCGTAATCTATATCCATTTTCAGGGTCACAAGATTATCTGTGCCAAATTTCATCAAAATCCGTTGAGAGGTTTAAGCGGGAAAGCGTAACAGACAGACAGACAGAGTTACTTCCGCATTTATAATATTAGTATGGATATTGGGAATATTCAAACCAAATTATAATAAGTTGAAATTTAAAAAGATTTAAAAAAATACTGACTTTTCTTTGAATAATATCAATTTTAGTATAGTTGTTGAGTTCCCAAACACGTAGATCGCAATTATTTGAAAGATTCTCACTGTCCTTGATTAACTCCTTTTGTGAAGTAATTAAAATATAATGATATGTGAATATCACAATAATCATGCTTGTCCACTAAAACAGAAAAAAAACGAGATCTTACATATAGAAGTAATGGGTTCAAAGCCTGGCACACACCAATGATTTTTCAAAATTTTCGGAAGTTACGTGTGATAAATATCAATGACTGACAACTTTGTGCCCGGTATGGCAATAGGTTCGTCACCTATTCCATTCGGGCGAGACGAGGCTTAACAGCCTCTGCCTACATCTTCGGGTAGAAAAAGGCGTGAAGTTATGTTATCATCTTACATATAATAATAATGAGCATAGCAGGCAACATGGCAATTATAATAATAATATATAATTGTACATCACAATTTCAAGAAATAAAAGAGAAACCTATGTATCGCCTTAATCATTAAATACATTCTGTAAACTGTTTAATATTATTATTGAATTAAAAACATATTCTTTAAATCAAAGTAAAACAAATTTTAACTCTTTCAGTCCAGTAATTATGCTTATCATAATGCCTTTTACCATGTTTCTCACAAACAAGACATAACGAGGCACACAAACGAACTCAATAAGGTTCCGGTGATGTCTATTACACATAAGAAATCCTATAAATATACATAGTTACAACTATTTATTAAATAAATTCAAGCTACAAAACTGTACATAGGTACATACATAAGTTCACGCCTGTTTCCCATAGGGATAGCAGAGACTTTGGCTTTCCACAAGCTACGATCCTGACACACTTCTTTCGCTTCATCCACAGTCATCATGCATTCACGTCGACTGTTCAACTATTGGTAGCTTTTCAATTACAGAGCATAAAGCGACTCAGTGGCGCACAATCCCGAATTATGCTGAAGCTTAATTAGAACGTGAATCAGTTTTCAATCGCATTAGTCGAGTGAGCTAAGTTCAGTGTTCACTTCCTATAATAAGCATATAACGTGGAATATACATTTTTTTAACACAGGTTGAATTAACTTTGATTATTTCCAACTACAACGAAACTAAATATTTCTCTTTTATCTTTTTACCAAAGATAATATTTAAATAGAACATTTTGATGAAAGTCAACATATTTATTACGTTTCGAACTTTTTAATGAATGAAAATGATCTCTGTAAAGTTCGAAACGTCGGGAAATAAATAAAATTATTAATAAATAAACGCGATGTAATCCTAAAAGTTGTTTTAATTAATATCTGTCAACATAATGAAAAAAACATTTTCTGTCACTGAGTTGATCTCTATTGCATGCATCAAGCGCAGGCAGTATCTTTGAGAGTTGCTGTAGTTTAAACTTGTAACGATAAATATTGCGCTCTAGTGCTTAAATTGGAAAACTACGATTTTTATTAAGAGAACAAGATTGTGAATTTAAAACTTACGAAGTATATATTCCTCTTGAGGCTCTGAAAGTATTCAAATCCATAAACAATTAACATTGTTGTTGTAAGAAATACACATAGTCCAATCTCGTATCGACTGATATATCTCGCAATATAGTCGCTGTCGTAAAAGTACGCATAATTGTTATAATAAGCATATATAATGCCTATAGGTACTATAATAGCTAAGCCCTGGAAAAAAGGAGAAAAAAATATATACATTCTGGCCTACTGAGTACCTACGCAAAAGTTCCTATAGCTGTACATACATAAAACTTTGGCACAACATAACCAGTCGTCAACAGACAAGTATTAAACTTTATCAATGTTAAATTAAATAAATTACTTAAATTTGATATTTATTTCTAACTCTTTCGCGAATCTCAGTCATAGATTAAAACAACTTTTAGGATTATATCGCGTTTTATTTATTATTTATTTATATTTAGCTTTTGAACAACTACAGATGATAGTTGTTGTTTTGTTCATCACTCGTGAAAATGATCTCTGTAAAAAGTTTGAAACGTCGGGAAATAAATATAAATAAATAATAAATAAACGCGATGTAATCCTAAAAGTTGTTTTAATATACTTAAATTAGTCTCATTTTTATATGAAGTAAATGTCACAGCAGTTTTCGGATCCGAACTGATTAACTTGAACATGAACAATTTAACTCAAAATATTGTTCATGATGAGCTGATTAGCTGTTCAATGTTTGTTCAGTTTCGATCCGAAAACTTCTTAGGGAAAAATTACTCACAGAAAATGCATAAATCAATATTGGTAATAGTGTGAAACTAAGAAACTCCAAATTGTATTCAATTTCATTTTTCTTGAAATTCAACATTTGTTTGTTCATTTTGATGACTGATTTTAATAAATTATAGAGAAGACTTAAAAAAGTAATCAACTTTGATAAAAGTAATCTCTAACTGATAAATTTCTGATTATTGATTGGTTACAAACCATTGACTTATATGTTCTAGACTTGTAGTAACCTTCTCAAAGCGTGACCACTGGCCATAAGCCTACAGGCTTATGTGAAGCTTATGTCAATTCAGTCATCTGTCAGACGCGAACCGAATAACAATAGGTACAAAATGGGTAAATGCGTAGTAAAAGAGTGCGATTCAAGATCGGAAACCCATAAGAAATTAACCGGAATTACTTTCCACACGTAATATTAATGCTTACATTAATATTAAAATACAGTAAAATAGATAAAATGTTGAATTTTCATAATTAGCTTCAGTGATACCACTAAAAACTTAGTTTTAGTTTCCCACATTTGTGGGAGAGTTATTAATTTATGGAAAAGGAGATCTTAAATATTTTTTGTTATATTAATAACGCTGCAGGGTGCCTAAAGATGCAGCACGCCGTGACAAGTGGGTGAAAGTTATCCGATTGCTGAGAAAAGAAACTGACTGGCTATCTGCACCCGGGAGATCATTTATCGTCAATTCAAGTTTAACAGTGGTAGAGCCAAGCAGTTTACTGCACAAATGGGCTGGCTCGACCGGTGAAATACCACGACCTCTCAGAAGACCGACGTAAAGTGGCCCATGCCACGTTTCTTTCGGTGAGAGAGGTACCCGGAAGCCCACCCCCTTCCCTATCCTTTCCTATCCCCTTCCCTTAAAGGTCGGCAACGCAACAGTAACACTATATGTGCTGCTGGTGTCCATGGGCGGCGTTAGTTGCTTACCATCAGGTGACACGCCTGCTCGTTCGCCCTCCTATCCCATAAAAAAAAAAAAAAAATCATTCGCTTTTATTAATAAATGCCATAATTAATAAATACTTAAAAATAAGATTGTATCACGAAAGCAAATTATTCACTCAGACTTATAAAAAAGAGACTAAAAGGCAATTTTATACAAAACTTATGTTACACAGCGGTGTATGATCAATAATTCATCTGCCTAGCTTTTTCCCAATTATGTTGGGGTCGGCTTCCAGTCTAACCGGGTGCAGCCGAGTACTAGTGTTTTACATGGAGCGACTGCCTATCTGACCTCCACAACCCAGTTGCGTGGGCAACACAATCCCCCTTGGTAAGTCTGGTTGTTAGACTTTCTGGCTTCTGACTACCCGTAACGACTACCAAAGATATTCAAATGACAGCCGGGACCCACCAATTTAACGTGCCTTCCGAAACACGGAGGAACTCGTCATGATAAGATGGTCACCCATCCACGGACCGACCGCGCTAAGCGTTGCTTAACTTTATGATCGATCGACCCGTGCGGCTGTTAGGCCCTGACCACGCTAAATAAAATAATTCCCTTTCAATATAATGAATGTAAGTACATTATTTTACTACTCAAGCGTTTTCACTATTTTGTGTATCTGAACCTAATTGTGTACACCTTACCTACAGCGATTTAAATCGCTGCTCTAAGGCAAGTGTACACAATTAGGTATGAGTGTGATCCAATTTTTTTCGGAACAGCCGATCTAGTACGGAGTTCGTTGATCCATTCATTATTTCAGTTATCTTCTAATACATCTGATAAGAAATTAATATAATAATAAATAAATAAAATAAAAAGCCTTTTATTTCCAGTTCACAATGCATCCTAAAAGTTACTTACTACCTATACTACGCTAACAAAATAAATATAAATATTAAAAGATAGAGACAGTAGTATTTTTACAATTAATCTAGTATATAATCTAAGTAGATGTCTAATTATCTATTATAAAATAATATCTAAATGTAATCTAATTTATAAATCTAGTATCTAAGCGGTGATAATTATAGGTAGGCAGTAGCAATCTATTTGTACCGGAACCCCTCTCAGGTGAAGGCCTCCTCCAAAGCATTCCATTTCTCTCTGTCTTGAGCTATTCGTTGCCAATGTGGACCAGCAATTTTTTTGATGTCGTCTTCCCACCTTGTGTACGGTCTGCCTCTACGGCGTTTTCCAGGTGGGCCTTTCCATGATGTGACTGCATTTGTCCATCTGAGATCTTTCATTCTTGCTATATGACCGGCCCATTTCCACTTTAGCTGTTGGCTGTAGGTGAGAGCATCTATTGCATTTGTTTTCTCTCTTATTTTGTTGTGGTTTATTTTTTGTATTCTCCTTATTCTTAACATACTGCGTTCCATTCCTCGCTGGCAAGTGATTATTTTATTCTTTACTGCATTGGTAAATTTCCATGTTTGGCATGCATATGTCAGACAAGGAATGAGACACGAGTCCATTACTCTTTTCTTCAATTTGATAGGCATGTCGCTCTTAAATACCTCCTTGTAGCTCCAATATTTTTTCCAAGTTTGTTTCACTCTTCTCTCCACTTCCAATACATTGCTGTCCACGTCAAATCCAATTTGTTTACCCAAATATATATATTGGTTCACATAATCTAATGTGTCGTTACCGACTTTAAATTGTGATTTGGTGGAATTGGTCATGACTTTGGTTTTACTGATATTTATTTCTAATCCCACTTTCCTGCTTGCTGTATGTAGAGTTTTTAACATGTATTGCAGTTGTAGACTCGATTCTGACAATAAAACCAAGTCGTCTGCAAATCGTAGGTGGCTTAGATAATTTCCATGGATGTATAAACCACAGTTTCCCCAGTCTAGTTTGCTTATGATCGATTCTAATACTGCGATAAAAATTTTTGGAGATAAGGGATCTCCTTGCCTAACTCCTCTTTGGACTGGAAAGTATGGGCCAGTTGTTTCCAGTTTGACTCTAAGAAATTAATAAGTAATAGTAAAATATTGAATTTATATTTATTAAATATTTTTACGAGTACATGGCTTGAAAAAGTTGGGTAAAATTTCGCATGGGCAGGCCACCCCACACCGCCATTGCAAATTTATATTGCCATCTTTGTCTAATCAAAGTGACGGCAATGTATTTGCGATTTGTGTGACTGAGATAGATATATGTTTCATTTTAAATGTCTAGTGGTTTCAAAGCTACGTCATTGCATCTAAAAAGTGGACACACATTTTGTGACGCATTTGAATGAGGTTTGCTCCTCTTGTATATTGAACTCAGTGTTACAAACTAATAATTAAAAAATGATATGTCCCGTACTCCTTTTTACGCGGAGTTTCGCTAATGTATCCATGTAATGTTACGGCTATGTAAATAAATATATGCACGACAATCAGACCTGATGGAAATTACCATTACCTTTAAATTCAGATATTATTAAGATAAAACTTATTTGTTTGTTCAAGAAAAAAAAAGCGAAAAATTTACTACAAATTAAGCAGCGTAAAATTGTATTGTTGAGAATTTTATTACTTTATTACTGGCCAGTAACAATCAAATGTTTTGTTTGACAAGATTTTGTTTAATTCATCATTCAAGTGTGGAGTTTTAGCGGGAATGTAAAAGAGTCTGTCCGTTCTTTGCATAATTTTTAACATAATTTGTGTTTCAATGGATAATAATGAATAAATTCGTACCGTTTTATTTAAGAGTGTTCCTATGTGAGTGCAAATGTGAAAAATGGTGCAAATATCGAATGCAGCGTGCTTTTCTATATTGTCGGCAAAACTCCCTTGGAACATCAAGCATATAGTGTTACGACTTTATGCATGATTAATTAGGGTTAATAAAAATCTACTAAAAAGGCAGTATATAAGCTTTTGCGTGTCCAAATACGCGAATATTAAAAAAATCAATACTTGTATATTTGTCTAATCTATAAATATATTAGGCACCTACTTTATCGAGTAAGCAGTATCGTCCTAATCTCTTCCTAAATTATCACAATATTACACACAGAATGTTATATTCCAACATAAAAGCTACTTAATATGCATAATCAAAACTGAGTATAATCTACAACTTTTTCTTCTTGAAGTATATCTCCAAATAATGAAGAGCTTATGAAATTTAAAACGGTCTATGGTTACATACCTGGTCGCCTAGTTTATTAAGTCAAAATATCACTCGGCGCATACGTGGTAACCCTGTCTACACCATCAGACAGTAACAGCGTGAAAATACAAATTACGTTTAACAAGGCGCAAGGCTGTAATATTATTTCATGCCCATTTTCTGGATAACGAAAACTTGATTAAATATTGATAAACACCTAGATTTTGCTCAATAGAAAAAAAAAGATGAAATTTTCACTAAAAAGGGCCTCTTTGGTCTCTGCGTGTATTCCAGATTAACAACAAATGACGGAAATTGTCGTGTATTTATATCCTGTGGATTGTAATGTCAGGGATTGGAGAGGGACGGGGGATACGTGTAATAAACGGTAAACGGATAAACGGTAGGTAGGCTTAGCGGTGGAGACGAAAAATGTTATCCCACCCAAGATTCCTCAATAAAACCAATTTGAATGATGTACAAATAAAAATTTTTTACAATACTCATTAATACTTACAGTTCGAAATATTGACAAGAATTTAAATTAAAATAAAAAACAAACAAATCACAGAATAAATGCTCCCTCGATATATAAATACATATTTATTTCTTTTAAAGATTTTCAAACAACTTATTTATATCATTATTATAATAAAATAACGGAATATAATTTCTTATATATTACAAAAATAATTGATATTGTTATTATTTTATTTCTATTTAATTCACAAACCTCAAAGGCACATAATATACACCTATATTTAATATTTACTTATTAGTTTGTTGTAGCTGGTGGATGCTGGATGGTTATTGCCGATATTTAATTAAATGACTTAAAAAACATTAAGCTTAAAAAAACAAAACAAAAATACAAACGACGTAATGAGAGAAAGCGAAGCTTTTATAATATATCAGTTCACTTTTTACTTGAATACCGTTCTTGACATTGGCAGAATTGTGGCGAACGTTCTAGAACGCCACAATCGATTATGCCTTTAATTACATCTCATTCCCTTTGAACATATCCATATGTAAATAAATGAGAACGCCGATCCAAGATGGACGCGCGTGACTGAAAATTTTCATTAGTTTTTTGAATGGTGTGATTCCAGATTTTTATATGATAAGGAATAAAATAACATAAGAAATGGCTGTATGGTCAACGACCTTTGCCTACTCACATTGAGTGAATTATTATTAACTAACATATCCATATGTTACAAAAGCTTCACATTTTCAATTAAACCTCGATCTTGCAAATGTTTAAAATAATAATTATTAATACTTTGTCTTTAAATTGCATCTAAATCGAAATATAAGTTAAATAATTTATTTCAATAATTCTCAAGATCAAGGTTTATCGTACATTCAGTCTAGGCGGTGGTTTGTCCATGGAACGGAACATAGACAACGGGTGCCTTCTTCTCATCACTAGGGTTGAGTGATGTGTAAGCGTTGATCATCTGCTCTTGAATCTCCCATCGTCTGCGTTCACGTTCAGACTTGGCTTTTCGGATAGAGCTGGCCAGCGAGAATGCAAACACGATACCGATTATCTGTAACCGATATGTTTTTTATGAATAATCGATTTCCTGAATTTCGCTTTACAGTTATCAGGTGAATTTGTGTGTGTAATAAAATGAAAAATACCCTTATCAGGGATTTAATCTTATCGAATATGTGTTGGAAGTAGGTTCCTATGTCTACTCAACTGAAACTAGATATGTTAAAGTAACAAAGCAGGATTAATTTATTGTCAAAGAATGCATTTCTAGTATACTTTCTATTGATATGAATTCGTTTGTTCCTATAATTTTGAGATGTTACCTCGCGCTTAAATTACTTCTTTTTCTATCTGAAGATGTTGACAGCGGCTGTTGAAATTTAATACCTATATGCATACCATATACACATGTACCAAAACAACTAACCTGAATGAAAGCAATGGTCATGGCTCCAGCACCAAGTAACCCAGCGCTCTGGTAGACCAAATAGAAAACTCTAGGGAGACATCCGTTAGCATAAAGTTGGATGCATTCTTCCACCTCCAAATCGCCAACTATCTGAGGACGGGATTCGGCGCAGCAAGAGAAAGGCACAGTGATATTGTTGGTTGAAATACCAGCGGCACTGGTCGGTGGCCTGACGATACCCCAGTCCATATAACCATCGACACCACAGCAGTTCAACTGTGAAAGAGTAAATAAATAATTGTAAAATTTAATTACGTTATTCTAAATAGTCAACTAATACGAAAATATATGGCGTACAAAACTACCTACTCCCGGGGCGATAGGGCCGTAGGGCCATCTATAGAGAAGGTGTGTCTATAAAATGACGCCTGCTGGGCCATAAGCTGGGCCAAAAAAGGTATATTTTAATAATTTAACGCATTTTTCTACCCGAAGATATAGGCAGCGGCTGTTAAGCCTCGACTCGCCAAATATTTAAAACCCTAATGGTATACCAACACGACGGAAGCTATTTACGTACACCGGGCGCTATGTTGTGAGTCATCAATATTTATGACCTCATTCAAAACTTCCGAAAAGAATTCCGAGAGGCCTTGGTGTCAGCCCGGATTCGATCCCACGACTTCTTGTTTCAGAAGCAAAGTCTTTTAACATTACAAACGAAAATAAAATAGTTCACTTTGAAACTTACCCTGCTTTGAATAAAATCAAATGCATCACCGACTTCCTCGTTGTCGTAGTAGTACGGCAGAGTGTACCTGAGCCTCTCATCCAACATGTCCGTAACTTGTGAACGTAGACTGTAAGCGGCTATGGCTGCGGCTATTTCCAAGATGAACACCAAGCTCAGGATGACTGCAAACTGTAATGTGAATATACCAAATTAAAAACGTACAAGGATTCTACATTTTTATGGGATAAGGGGCAAACGAGCAACCGGGACACCTGATGGTAAGCAACTGACGCCGCCCATGGACACTGCAACACAGATTGGGTTGCCGGATAAGAATGGGATCGGAAGTGGAATGGGGACAGGAGAGGGTAAGGGCTAGGGTAAGGGTAAGGGCTCCGGATACCTCTCTCACGGAGCGAAACGCGGTATGAGCCACCTTACATCGATTTTCTGAGAGGTCGTGGTATTTCACCGATCGAGCCGGCCTATTAATGCAGCGAACTGAGTCTACCACTGTTCTATAGTAGATAAAAAAGAAGTTTAAACTATCAAGGCAAATAAATTAGTAGTGTTCTTCCAGATGTGACTACATGACTTCACGCCTTTTGTTACCCGAAGGTGTAGGCAGTCCCAAAGGGAATAGATAACGAACCTACCGGTGCCATACCGGGCACAAAGTTTTCAGTCGTCGATATTTATCACACTTAACTTTCGAAAACAATTTCGAAAAGACATTGGTGTGAGCCAGTGTCAGGATTCGAACCCGGACCTCTGGATCAGAAGCCGTGTGCTCTCCCATTGGACCACGGTGACTGTTACCAGTGTTACCAGAGGTGCCTAATGAAGTATTATTGTTTCAATTGATTATTTCTGAATAAATCTGTATTATATACCCAATCGCTTAGCTGTAGTCAAACGGCTAATTAAATCTTAGCTAGAGACGCGGATTTAATTGTTTTTGGTTGTGGTTAATTACGTAGTTAATAACGTTGTACGCAATCAGAGAATGACAATAATTCCACAGATAAAACCTTGATCAATGCGGACGAAGTGATCGCTTAAAATCACTTTACATTTTCATTCGCTTTTATATGAAGGGCTTTTTTTTATGGGATAGGAGGGCATACGAGCAGGCGTGTCACCTGATGGTAAGCAACCAACGCCGCCCATGGACACCAGCAACACATATAGTGTTACTGTTGCGTTGCCGACCTTTAAGGGATAGGGGATAGGAAAGGATGTGGAAGGGGGGTGGGCCTCCGGGTACCTCTCTCACCGAACGAAACGCGGCATGAGCCACTTTACGTCGGTCTTCTGAGAGGTCGTGGTATTTCACCGGTCGAGCCGGCCCATTCATGCAGCGAACTGCTTGGCTCTACCACTGTTGATTGTTGCCTTGATTTTCATGACGTGCAACTAAATTTAATTTGTCTCCATCTAGCGGTCATAGAGTATTATGTTAACTGTGAAGTTGGATTGAAATGGTATACATGTCAAGTTTAGTATCGTTGAAAAGGAAATTGGAATTATAATTATTATAATCATTTTCTCGTGACTTTGTCTGTATTTATTTCATGATTGTGATATCTCTTGTATGTTCCTTCTTACATAGTAACTTAATCAAATTAAATTATATGTATATAAAACCTAGTTTTTGCTCTTGGCAACTGATATCCAAAATGTCGGGTATAATAAAAATCGTAAATTTTCTAGTATATATGGCTTTTTGACAACTACAATCTTCGCTCGTTACCCTTGAACATAGGTTGTAAAGAATCCGAGAAAGGAAATTACGATCGATATTACGATCGAAAGGTAATTTAAATATACGGAATACCACCTAAAAAGGTTGATAAAGTTGTTAAGACTACTTCTCGCAAACATAAGAAAACAATTTAAAATTGATACATTTTAAATTGTTTTCTTATGTTTGCGAGAAGTAGTCTTAACAACTTTATCAACCTTTACTATGAAAAACCGAAAACAAGTGGCACAAATGACCTTGTATAATGGCAATTGTACATTGGCAGTATGTAATAAACAGCAAAATAAAAAAAAAGGTTTTAATAATTTGAATATATGCACCGCTTCTCGGAAAATTTACTTTATAATGTTATTCTTGAGAAAGAGATTGATAAAGAGAGTTGACTCATTTCATACAAATATAGTTCAAGAGTTTGTTATTAAATTGTTGTTGTTGGCATAGGAGGGCCAACGCGCAAGAGGGTCACATGATGGTAAACAGCTACTGACTGCCCATGAACACCGTAGTGCGTTGCCGTCCTTTAATGGAGTAGGAGAGAAAAGAAAGGAGAAAGGGTATCTGGCCTCCGGATACCTCTCTCACCTAACGAAACGCGGCACAAGCCATTTCACGCCGATATTCCGAGAGATCGTGGTTTTTCACCGGTCGAGCCCGCCCATTCATGCGGCAAACTGCACTCTTTAAATGCCGTACACCGTTAACCTAAATAAAAATAATAAGAAAGTAATGTACACTTGAAAAACTACAACTAATATCCACTTACGATGTTCACAAGACATGTGCTCTCCTTCAATGCTCCGATGCATCCGAACAGACTGATGAACAGCATCATGACACCGATGACGATGACGAAGGTGGCCGGTGAGAAGAAGTGTTCTTCGAGGAAGAAGGATACATCGTGATAGATGGCATATATCGTTGTACCAACGGAGATGATTAACGCTGAGGTTAACTGAAATAAATTAAAATTAAATGTATATTAATATAATTTAGTATGAAAAAAAAATATTATAGTTAATTTACTATGGGCAATTCTTTTTCTTTCTATGCTTATATCCCGTAACTAAAAATCGGCGAACTAACTCAGACAACGATTAGGTACGATTTAACGACTGAAATCGACTACAATCATTAAATAAAACATGTCAGGCCCGTTTTTCTACCCGATGGTGTAGGCAGCGGCTGTTACAGCCTCGACACGACGAATCGTTACCTTGCGTACATCGATATTTATCAATTATCATATATAATTTCTGAAAAAGATTCCCAGAAAATATTGGTTTGAGCCCGGAATTAAACCCACGACTTCTGAGTCAGAAGCGGGGATCTCGATCCCTCGACCACCGAGACTTATTACAATCAATGTTTTCAAATCAATCTTTTTTCTGATCGTAACTGAGGTGACTCAGCGTCATATTGTTCAAAATTAAGTAACTTACACTTAATGGTTTTAATAAATGATTATATTTATTCTTTTTGTGAATGATCAATATATGACACGCCCAGAGCTTGACAACATGCCAACATCTATGCAATGATTTATGCATAGGATTTATATTTAAAACTGTAACTTCACACCGTTAATGCCCGAGAGTGTAGGCAGCGAATATACTACCTCCACATTTACATAATAATATAGTAATATTTTACTTGTGTTTAACTGTGTGCACCCTTTTATTTTTCGTGAAACTACGAGACACCTATGACATCATGATCTTAAGTCATGAAGGCATATGAACTAATGACTTACAGAATCGATAGAGGATAAATAAACATTTAATAATGTAGAAGTAACCGCAGCATGTTTTAAAACATATCATAGAGCTATGACAATACAATAACCATGCAGTGGACTTGCAGACACGGCGTCCTATTGATTTTAACTCCACACAAATGTCAAGGTTATGAACGTTTTAGTGCGATTAGAATAATATACAAGAGCGACTCCTACATAATAAATAAGTTCTACTATAGTGTATAGACATAATTTATTCCTCTAATAACTATTTGGGCAGACTTACGAGTGACACTTAGACTTAAAATGTGAGTATATACAAAAAAAAATACACACGAACTACTTTAATATTAAATTTGTACTTATTAGATTTACTTTTTGACTATTCTGAGATGTTTACTAACTTCACACCTATCATATCAATCACAGCGTGTAGGCAGAGGCTAGCCTCGTCTCCTAATAAAATATTTGATCTCGTTAACTTGCGTGTCAATTGTCATACATCTGGCACAATTTTTCATTCATTAATAAATTTATTATACCCATAACTTTTGGATAGTTATTGACTCGAACGCTAGTACTGGCAATCAGAATGTCACATGCCAAACCGCTTAGCTTATGAAATAATGACTATGATGTTTACAGCAGTAACTCTGGCACAATTTTGAAATTGTAATTGTAGAAAAATCTAATTTATAACTAGAAAAATAATACTAACTAGAAAGATATTAAGTACAGAAAAATGCACCCATTTTAAATTTATTATGTACTATGTATAAGTATATATAAAAGTAATATCTACTAACAATTAGTTACGCAGCATTATCATAACACAATATAACTTCACGCCTTTTTCTACCCGAAAGTGTAGTCAGGGGCTATTAAGCCTCGTCTCGCCGTTATGTTTATGTCCCAAATGTGGTGGCGAACCTATTACCATACCGAGTACAAAGTTTTCATTCATCGATATTTATCACACATAACTTTCGAAAAGCCATTGGTGTGACTCATTCACACAGGATCTGAAACTGCGACTTCTGGATTCAGAAGCCACCGAGACTTTTATACTACGTACGTTAAGCAGCAATATTTTTTCAATAGCTATTCCAAGAAATGAAAACATCTATAACTTAGTGTTTTACTTCATAGTATTATTGAGTCATGGATAATTTAAATATTTTGTGAGCTGTCAGGAGGTACCAGACAAAGGATTTGACAGCTGTCATTTGTCAATATACTGTCAATTGTATATATACATATAAAGAAATACGATGACAACAAATCTCCAAGTAATGTCGTTAACGGGTTATCGTGATCATTTGTAAATTTGATTTGTTATGTTTAAACATTAATATATGATTAGACATTTAATAATTTAACATTAAGATAATTTTCTGTGATTTTTTTCTACGTACATATAATTTGTTATTTTGACCATGCATTTGAAGAATATCGGTAGAATTAAAAAAAAAACAATAAAAACTATCAAGAGTGCAGGGCAGTTGCAGTGGTAGAGCCACGCAGTTCGCTGCATGATTTACTCAATCGGTGAAATAACAGTCGTTTGTTGCTCATCATCAAGTGATACGCCTCCTCGTTTGCCCTCCTATACCATAAAAACAAATAGTGCCATGCCTCAGATACGGTATGGCATGAACATATATTTATGATAAAGGCTCTTCTTAAAGCACAGATACCCCTAACGTGTGTGTAAGCGAGGCAACATTAATATTTAATAAGAAGGATTTATGTGAATACGGTAAACCTCTTTAAGAGGGGCACGAATTTATTTTTAAATAATTTCAAATATAGAAGATAGTCTTTTGAATTGTTTTCAGTATTTTCTTTGATTTGTCTCTAATGTACGCTTTTATATTCCCTTCTAATATTTTAATTTGTTATTGAATTTATATGTATCATTTTAAGCTCACGGCTGTTATTTTCTCCTGCGTGCCGCCAACAGTGTGTAAGCAAAAATCAGTAACGTGTCATCCACAATATTATAACTTTGCTACAGGTTGATAATAGGTCTGAACCTCTATAGAAGTTTTAAGAATCACAATCGTCGGATAAAGAAGAAAAAAAGTTATCTGCTAGTCTTTTATTTTTGAAATAGCTATCAAAAATTACAATGGCAGTTACTCTCTAGTCTCTTTTGATAAGACTTTGGGATTTTTCACTGAACAAATTAAGCAACATACATTACATTAAAAAATTTATTCATCGAAACGAGACCACGCTGTCTATACTTCGGGCATTATAGGCGCGAAAATACAAGAACAAATATGGCCGAACTTTATTGTCAACCGCCATCATTTTCAATAACCAAAATGGCGGACACAAAGCCATGTCGCTGATATCGTTTGTGTAAATTGCAAATGTACTAGAAGTAGAACCATTCTTATCACACTAACTAATCTATATTAGTGCGTCAGAGGTTTTTATCTAGATCAATGGAAAACCTATTCTAAAATCACCCTTATTTTGTCACTAAATTTTGTCTTTTTTATGTACATACACAATTAATTGTACTCCAAACATATCAAATATTTACATACCTAAGGATAATCACTAAAATGATTGATGTGAATCTAATAATGTACTTATAATGACAGTCTGTTGTATCAGCCGATAGTCATTATACTTATAGACACACCATTTTTGTATGTATTAAAGCTATATCACGGTCTGGAGGTCGGGCAACCCGCTTCTGTATCAATAAGTCGTGGGTTCGAATCCGGACTCACACCAATGACTTCTCGGAATTCTTTTCAGAAGTTATGAGTGATAAATATCAATGACCGATAACATTGTGCCCGGGTGGTTGTTGTGAACGTTGGCGTTCAGCAACAGCACAACAGTTTGTTCAGTGATGAACAGGTATGGATCAAAATTGAAAGAAAAATAGTAGGCCCATAACCAATGAACACAACCAGCTCTACTTCTAAATCTTTGAACAAAATGCCTCTGAACTAATGAAAATAGGTAGATGAACGGATCGAAAACAAAACTGTGTATTTTTTAAATATACCCTAAGGGACAAAAAAATCAGGGAACGAAAAATGTATTTGAGTATTATAAGCACCAAACGTAATTCATTAATAATCTTCTACAGAGAAAATTTATGTAAATACATACCTAATTTATAACGTACCGTATCAAAATTTAATCGTAATTAAGACGCAGCGAATGTATACATAGTTACTTTAAATTTAATTTAAACCAATTAAAATTATTTCATTATTATCAAAAAAAAAATATATTGTTTTTTTTAAGTAATACCGAAGACTGTGCATTCTCATTAGCCTAATAGCAACTCAAATGAAAATTTTCAATTTTCCATACCTGTTATTATTGAAGTGTCAACTTCTAATGTATCTTGCAATCATTTAACGCCTTTAACGCCTCTTGTGGCCATCAAAAGTATTGTATAATCTATATATATAAAAGAGATTTCCACCTATATATTCACTCATCACGATATCTCTGGAACTATAAGGCGTAGCGACTTGAAATTTGGTAGGATTATTCCATTCGCCGAGTAAAGGTCAGCTAAGAACGGATTTTACGAAATTCCACCCACAAGGGGGGTTGCGGGGGTGTTAACAATGGATCACGATATCTCTGGAACCATAAGGCGTAGCGACTTGAAATTTGGTAGGATTATTCCTTTCGCCGAGTAGAGGTCAGCTAAGAACGGATTTTACGAAATTCCACCCACAAGGGGGGTTGCGGGGGTGTTAACAATGGAAAATTCCCATTTTTAACCTATAGCTGCTATCGACTTCAAATTTGTCGAAGATATTGCAGTATTAACATAGCGGGGCAGCAGTTATTAGTTTTGATGCGAAACAGAGTTCGCCGGGTCAGCTAGTGGTAATATAAAACTGGTCTATATAAACCAAGGAAGGAAATTAATAAAGCGACTTTTAAAACTGTATTACAAAGATAATATAATAAACTCAATTAAATTTATTTTGCAATGTATCTATGAAAGTAATTATCGCGAGAGATACTGTAGAGTCCAATTTAATAAAATAATTCTATAGACAACAATATTATTTATTCTGCACTAATCCTAACAAAAGAATGATTCCACCATTATTCTGATATTGTAGTCATCTTGACCAAGTTTTAGTAATTACAATATCCTTTTACATATAAAATGAATCTACTAGCCGGCCTTTGATGTTGAATGGGAACGGATGGGTAAAGAGGGAAATTATACGAAATACCTTTCCCGCCGAGCGAAACGCGGCAAGAGCCACATTACGTTGATATTTTGAGAGGTCGCGGTATGTCACCGGTCGATACATGCACGAACTGCGTGGCTGTGAATTTTTATTAACACCGATATCGCTTCTGAAAAGTTCTTTTTAAGGATTTTTTTCATAGTATCAATTAAGAACGTACTTGTCAAATAGGTGATATTTTATCATTCAATTG
The DNA here is from genome assembly GCA_905147225.2 of Euproctis similis. NCBI lineage: Eukaryota > Metazoa > Arthropoda > Insecta > Lepidoptera > Erebidae > Euproctis > Euproctis similis. The sequence continues at coordinate 17,946,729 of LR990116.1, forward strand.
ACACATATAATTATATCGCATAAATAAATATGTACAAAACATATTTGTAAGTGACATACTAAATATTATTTCACTGTATTTCAAATATTACTCGTACAAACTCTAATCACTAAAACAAACAAGCAATACTTATTTGGAAAAAAATAAACAAAAATAACTTCGCGAACAGATGACAAATAAAAAATAAAATCTCGTCCATAAAAATGGTCATATTCATATATTTAATAACATGTGGTTTTGTCATATATACGTACAGAGGAGTACATCAGCGCTCTAAAGGCACTAAAGGTACTTAATAAACGGTGCAAGGTTACATTAGCGGTCACGCAATAGAGGGCTGCCTCACGACATCCCATTCCAAAGACTATTTTATATGTATTAAAAACAACGTCCCCAAATAATTGTAAAAAAAATCTAACATTGTATCCTTAAATAAAGATGGGACGAGTTGGCTTCGAGGATTGCAGTTACAGTGGCGTAATGATGTCCAGAGCAACAGAAGTAGCACCTACGCATTGCCGAGAAAACCTCTACAGAAAACTGTTTTCTACAGCTTCAATCTGGGCATACGCATTCCTATCTAATAAAATCAAATTATTCAATCATTACAATAAAATCAAAATATTAAACATAATATAAATAGAACCTTTAGGCTACCTGCCACTACACTGCTACAGACACGTCAAACTTATAACATTCCTCTTTTAGGTCGGAAGTTGGACATATATAACGCCTAATCCCTTGCAGGGTAGGCAGAAAGAACAGAGCGCCATAGGACACGATTCTTACATGCCTCACTCGCTTTGTTGACTTTCATAACTCTTTTCATACATACATACATAACTTCACGCCTTTGTTACGCGAAGGTGTAGGCAGCGGCTGTTATATCCCTATCCCCTAAAGGTCGGCAACGCAACAGTAACACTATGTGTGTTGCTGGTGTGACAGGTGACACGCCTGCTCGTTTGCCCATAAAAAAGTCCCTTGGTAGGCAGAGAGAATAGAGCTAGTATATTAGTCACCTAATGATAACAAAAGCCAGCCCTACAAAGATATGTTACGGTGTAACGCTGTTTTACAATGGACATTTAATAATGAAAGGATAAATATCTGACCACAGATAATAGAACAACGACTAAATTGTAAACAGTCCCGTTATTTTACATATGGAACGGAGAAATCATCTAAACTGATGTATTTTCGACAGTCGAATATATATAATTACTAGCCGAGTCATCGAACTTTGATTCGCTTCAGAAGAACTAAAAATTGTCGTTGCGGGTTATCCCTGAGAGACAGACATACAGGTCAGGGAGTTATTTGTAGACCTTTTGAAGATGTACAATAATCTTAAATCTACTTTACACATCTACTATATATGGATTACACATACAAACCACCCCATTGACACTCCATATCTATTATAAAAAAAAAAAAACACATCAAAATCTCTTGCGTAGTTTCAAAGATCTTAACATTTAAGGGGACAAACATCGGAAAGCGGTTTTGTTTTATACCAAGTAATAATATCTACAGAACATGGAAATACCTGTAATATAAATGTAAATGTTTTAACAAAACATATACGCCATTGTGATACCACACAAATGTACCTAACCATTTTATAAAAATGTTGAAGATAAGCTGCTTATATACGCCATTACCTGTAAGTACCTATACCAGGTGAGTTATCTATATATAGTTTGAATGTTGGCAGCCCCGATAATTAGCCTTCTACGTTATCATTCGAACGCTAATTGCTTTGCTATAATATATTACCGCTCATTACAATACTTTACAGCCATAACATTCTAAAAAGTGAGTCGTCCAGCTTGAAAATATTTTAAAAAAAGAAGACCAAAACAACCCCTAACTGTTGTTCGCTATATTGTTTGAATAAATTATGAAAAAATACAGTTGGTCATGAATACTATTGATCGGAAACGACAAGGTTGGGGTTTACCGAAACTTTAATTTTGAGTTGTAGAGTTTTTATTGTCCCTATAGTTAGGCTGCTTGAAAACTTTTCGGGATATTTTTTTTTTATGGGATAGTAGGGCAAACGAGCAGGCGTATCACCTGATGGTAAGCAACCAACGCCACCCATGGACACCAGCAACACATATAGTGTTACTGTTGCGTTGCCGACCTTTAAGGGGTAGGGAAGAGGAAAGGATGGGGAAAGGGGGGTGGGCTTCCGGGTACCTCTCTCACCGAACGAAACGCGGCATGAGCCACTTTACGTCGACCTTCTGAGAGGTCGTGGTATTTCACCGGTCGAGCCGGCCCATTCATGCAGCGAACTGCTTGGCTCTACCACTGTTATATATGTTCGTCCTATTTTATAATACGTTGAAAAAATAACACAATGATTTAGATATTTTCTATTTACTTTAACAGATCTTTAATAAACATTTATCAACGTTGAATCACTAGATCGTAGATAAGGATAGAGTGCGCAAAATGTCGCAATATAAGAATGCCCTTTAAAACCATACTACAGTAAATATTTATATTATTTGCTATTGAAATTATATTATCTATAACTCACCACAAAAATTGCAGTAATACACAAAAGCATATATTTAATACACTTCATTCCGACGTCTAAATTTTTCGCCATTTTTTTTTCAATTTCACGCGGCACAAGTAATGTTACCAATTCGGCAATCCACACCGTACTGAAGTTTTTCTTTCTGTCTGACTCGCTCGGTTATAATAATAGCTGATAAGGTGCGTTCGTTCTATAAGTCGAACTGCGACTGTTGTTTTCCATTAGCGATGAAAATACTGCGTTACATTTTCAGCCAATTACATTGACTGAATCCAGTTTGACGAATAATGTTGAATAATTTATTTTATGTCTGGCGATTATGTCCATGAAACTTTTATTGTTCAAATTTTAGTGCCACAAGTGTTGTTATTGACATGCAACATATTCTGTTTTATTTGTTGTATTTTTATTTGTGTATTTATGATGTTATAATAATATGTGAACGTGTTTAAACTGCATGATTGTATTGTGTGCGTGACGCCATCTTTGTTAAAATCATCGCAACCTGATGATTCAAAATGGCGTCCTCGCCGTACTTAATTGAACTGATTTTGAATTTGAGGTATTCGCCTTTTGTTTTCAACTAAATTATGTACTGGATATAGTTATATCCAGTATATAATATGGTAATCAGAAGTAAGGAGATAATGTTAGATTATTTAACTGTAATATTCATACAACCAGTCATATATTAAATCGACTGTGGTAGAGCCACTCAGCTAGCTGCTTGACTGGTCCGGTTCAACCTGTGAAATGCCACGACCTTATACAATAGCGACGTAAAGTGGCTCGTACCGTGTTTCGTTCAGTGAGAGGGATATGAGTTAGCCTTCCCCCTACCTTTCTCCCTACCCTACCCATCCAACTTCCGAGTGATTCGCTTCATATCAAATGACTTGCACGCTCGTTTGCCCTCTATATCATAAAAAAACCATGCTAAGACACCGAATAAGATGAAAAATATTGTCACTGTCCTGTCTATTTTTTTTAAAGATTTCTGACTTTAATTGAATAAAATTATTCATGATACAAAAACCAAAGTAAAAGACAAAACAGACACAGACAAGCGAAATATTTAAAAAGTTCTTTGTTCTTCTTATCGGTCACATTATATGTATAACATGACATAACTTCACTCATTTTTTACACGAAGGTGTAGGCAGCGGTTGTTAAACCTCCATTCGCCGTTATGTTTACGTCCTAAATGGAGTAGGTGGCGAACCTATTGTCATACGCGGCACAAAGTTTTTCAGCCATCGATATTTATCACACATAACTTCGGAAAAGAATTTCAAAAAGTCATTGCTGTGAGCCAGTGCAATGATTCAAACCCGCGACTTCTTGATTCAGAAGCGGGGTGACAATATTATTTAGGTATTTTTATTTTTATCAATATATCCACACACGAATCTTCTATTGATTTATTAACCCAAATAGATTGCATTTATTGTGGTATTTATTTTTTCAACTGCAACACAGATTGTGTTACAGTTGCGTTGCCGGCCTTTATGGGATCGGGAAGGGAACGGGATGGGTTTTCAGCTCGGCGATATTCTAGAGGTCGTGGTATTTCACTGCGCGGCTCTACGACAGCAAAAATTATTGATGTGTTGAGTTAATTAGGTTATGCATTACCCACAGTTCTATTATCGAATTGAAATATTAAAATGGGTTCTACTTAAGCCAACTTTAATTTATTCTTGTGCTGTCTTGGGTACCCCCTATTTTAAGTTAATAGCATGTCCACCTTAATAATATAATCAAATTTCTCCATACTAATTACGTTCCCGTGAGACGGTCCCACGGGACCTTAAATTTTCTGATCTCGAAATTTTAAATTAATAGCAACAAAACCAAAACAGACAAATCCAACTCGGTTGGGCAGCGTTCAGGAAACTAAGGTAAATATTTTCGTTCAAAATCACTCAGTGCTTTAAGTCCAAGGTCTATGACCAATGTATTTTACTCGTGATGACATACGGAACTGAGACGTGGCCTTTAAATGTTGGCCTCATTACGAAGCTCAAAGTCGCTCAGCGTGCTATGCTTGGAATTTGTCTGCGAGATAAAGTCAGGAAAATGGAGATCAGGCGTAACAAACATATCATAGAGCCCAAAATGTTAGCACGGTTAAAGTGGAGACGGGCAGGCCACATCGTTTCATGAGCTGACTATCGGTGGGATAGAAAAGATCTCGAATGGCGACCAACTGTGGACGTGGAGTTTGACGTCCGACGTTAAGTGGACCGACGACCTAGTTAAGATCAGATCACAGGACCGTGAGTTATCCCCGGGAAGGATGACCCCCCGGTGCGGCCGGGGAGGGTCGTCGGGGGCGCCGCCGGCCGGGCGTCTTTACAGCGCGCGGTCGGAGCCGCCCCGCCCGTGGGAGCCTCGCCGAGGCTCCCCGAGGATGAGCACCCTCTCGTGTCGGAGGGGGGGCGACGGCGGGGTGGACCAGAGTGGTTTATCCGAATCCTGGACCACCCCAACGCCGGAGGAAGGCCGCCGCGAGGTTTTAGTGGGCAACCCTGGGATCGGATTTCAGTTTACTGTTTTGGGAGTCCCACACTACCCCCTGCCGTCCCCAGGCGGGGGGTGTGCATAAAGCATTTCCGTGCGAAAAAAAAAAAAAAAAAGTTATGGTGTTCCATGTGGGAGGCCTACGTCCAACAGAGGACACTAAAAGGCTGATACATATATAAATACATAAACTCACGCCTGTATCCCATAGGGGTAGGCAGAGACTTTGGCTTTCCACAAGCAACAATCCAGACACACCTCTTTCGCCTGATCCACAGTCATACATCTCATCATGCATCTGCGTCGGTTTCGGGTCCTATGCATATTATCATTTTTAAACAGACCATTTATTTGGTGTCGGTACCCCATCTTGGTCCCCCGATGCCGCCCCTGCCACTCACATTTACTTCAAATACTCTTTTAGTCAGTCGGCTTTCATTCATTCCTACAAGATGACCAAACTATCTTAACAAACTTCGCTCCACTTTGGTCACCACATCATCCTTCAGTTTGCATTTCTCCCTTGTCACACTATTTTTCATTCGATCCGCAAGGGTGACTTCACACATACTTCTCAGAGAACGCTGATGAAGATGTTGAAAAAAAAAACAAAACATTTAATTTTTTGGGTGTTTAATATATGTACTTTGCATTATTGAGTAATAATTAATATCAATCATGACAATCATTCGAGTTCTAATTATTTGCAAAGTTGTAATCAATTTATTGGATTTGCTACAAATCCCCGGAACAACGTTGCGATTACTGGAATTTAAAATGTTCATACTTATTCATATTGATCAGTACTTTATCCTTTTCTTTTCACAAAAGCAAGAGGATGCACTATTAATAAAATTAAGTAATTTAAAATCTAGATTTAAAAAAAAAACTCAAAATCACAATCACGGAAAATGCTTTCTTCAGAAAAAATAAATTAAATAAGTTTAAGATACCAACGCTGCCTATACCACTGGGTATTAAGAGCGAGAAAGTACAGTATAAATTACTAAACTATTAAGAAAACCAGTGTTTTAGGTTAGGTTTAATCTTCATATTATTGTTTTTGGAGTAAATGCAATTCTGGGTTATGTCGCTTTAGGCGTGCAGATATCCAAATAGACTAGACTCGACGAGACCTCTACCAACTTTTTTCACATAAAATGAGTGAAATTTACTAAGTGTAAATTAAATATAAATTAATATTTGTAACATCCAGGCGTAAATAAATTATAATAATTATTTGTACACAATAAATAAATGAATCGCAGTGATTATTGTTCTATGAAAACACTTGTTAGAACTTAATTAGGTATCTCATGGAAACGCCCCACGCTCTTCTCTTGATATCTTCGCCATCCATAGAGCACCTGCCACTGCCAAGGCCTGAAAATATAAAATAGGGTTAATAATCTCGGACACTATGTATACAGCGCCCTCTAGTCCCAAGCCAAGCGATTAAATACTTGTGCTATGGAAACTAGGTACCTAACCGATATGAATACAGACCCAAAAATACACAAAAGCCATACAAACATTCAAGCATATCATAAATATTTGTACAAAGATAGGGATCGAATCCGTCGACGTCGTTTCCGCAGTCGGTTGTTTTACCAATGCACCATGAGACCCTTCAATAAAATTAAAGCCTTACGACCCGAATGGTGCTGGTCTCAAAAGCCCAAGTGATATTAGGAATCATTTTTAGAAAATGTCATTTTATCGTGTTTTATCGATAATCAACTTAAACATATATTTACTTTTTCTATTGGAAGATAATTATAAAAAAGGTGGAGTTTGAGTAGTCCCAATTTAAATTGACAATATGACTCTATATAATTAATAACATCTTGGATACAATACACACAGCGCCCTCTAGTTCCAAGCGAAGCAACTAAATATGCTTGTGTTATGGATACTAGATAAGAAAAGTATATATGTATTAATATCCGTTTTCTTTTGTAAATACATACTTATAATACTTAGAAAAACAACCACACGCTATACAAATACTCATTTTTGTCACAAATATTTGTGCTCGGGTGGGAATCGAGCCCCCGACCTCATTGCTGCAGCTGGTAGTTTTACCAATGCGCCACGAGGCCCGTCGAATTAAAAAATTACTCTATATAATTTCCAAAAACATTAATTCCCACTAAGTCCCCTTATATGCTTATATCTTTGAAACCACGCAACGAATTTTGATGCGGGTTTTTTAATAGAAAGAAAGAGGGTATCAACGGGGTGGTTTTTAACTAATGTATGATGTAGTAAAAAGGTATGAATCTAAAATTTCCTTTTTTATTACTTTTGTTGCGGAACAAAGATCGCCCGATCAACTAGTGAATTATAAAGAGTGGATTAAGGAGTTCATTATAATAAGGTTGTTTTAGATATTAAAATACATATTACCTGCATTATGACAAGAAATATACCGGCAGCTCCAATACCAGTCGCATGTGACTGCACCCAGTTACCAAAAGATTCTGAACATCCCGTATTGTGGGCGATGGTGGTGTTGCAGTTGAATGTTTGTATCACACCATACGCGTGGTTGCAACAGCTGACCGGTAGACCTGTTGTCTCAACTGTCCCAAGGGGTTGCAGCCAGTCGCTCGAATTAACAACGCCGCAACACTGAAACTGTTTACGACAAAAAATCAAAATATTCCAAAAGCTCTTCATTACAGCCAGCTTGTTTACGCGCTGCCTTGCAAATTCTTGGTTCTAACGACAAATTTCAGCTTTTCATTTTTCATTTCATTTTGGGCCCATGAGCTCTTCATGGGCCCGTCGATCTAAGGATACCCTCTCAACCTTATGGACACTACCGCCATCTAGTTTGGCTTTATGGAAACATGACATCGGAAAACTTATTAGATGTTTATTTATTTCTCAGATTTTCGCAAATCACATTCATAACATTAAAACATTAGTATTATAAGTACCTATGTATTTAAAAAACATCTAATAACATTGAAACAACTTTTTAGGATTATATCGCGTTTATTTATTACTGATTTTTATTTATTTCCCGACGTTTCGAACTCGTGAAAATGATCTCTGTAAAAAGTTCCAAGCGTCGGGAAATAAATAAAAATAAGTAATAAATAAACGCCCAGATACCATATAAACAATCATGCTCATTATAAACAATCGCACTCGGGTTGGAATCGAACCCGCAAACCTCTACCAAGCAGTCGATCGTTTTAGCAATGCACCACGAGGCATTATTTTAAGTACCTATCAATACGAATATATGCCAAATAACTACACAGTCTTAAATTTTCAAGAATGACCCTCCTTCTGGCGAAATCGGGTCAACGTAATATTTTATTCAGAACATACATATTTTTGGATTTTATTATATATTTTTGTTTTTCCTCTGTCATATACATAGGTATGTGGATTTTCCTTTATGCTTATTAAACTTCTACCTCCGGTTTGAACTTCCTAATATCCTGTACTTCGCATCAACTCGAAGTCACCTGAATACTCTTATTTTGATATTATTCACCAAACATTTCATAATAATTTATCAGGAAGTGAAATTTTGGAGAACATTTTTAATGAGAGTAAAAATTTGTAAAAACAATAGGTACCTATTGTTTTTACAAATGTTTACTCTCGATTCATAAATTCTCTCAGTCCGCTAAAATTACTAGTTTGTTTAAGTCATATTTACAGACGTTGCACACGAATGTACTCAGTAAAACTCCATCCAATATTTGATTATCCATTCGGATAATCAAATATTCGGATAATCGGATTTTTTTTTTAAAAATTGCTATTGGAGAGAATAAAAGCTACGTTTTGATATTGCACTATTTTTTTATTGAATTAAATGAAAGAAACATGAAATTTTCACGTTTTAAATATAAATAAAATGTACTTATGTACAAGTTTAGAAATAAAAATCATTGTTTTTTAAACATCTCCGTCAATGTAAGCTGTTTTGCGGTCTTCAACCGTTTTCGGGCAGCCAGGTCACGCATTCGCTTGACGGTGAGCAGTTGCAAGTGGTCACACTCGGGCTGACGCTCTATCCACTTCAAAGCAGTCTCGAGGCCGGCAAATGCTTCAATAGCTGATGGTCCAGCGTCTACTTCAACATCAGCAGAAAGTTCTTCTTCCACTTCCACTTCAACATCTTCTGTCACACTTACAACAATTTGCGCGTCAAGTCAAGACTTGACGCGCAAACACTGGCTTCGCGGGGGGAAGAATGATAGCATAAAGCGAACTTAGACTTTTTTTGGACAATTTTTTGTGATTCGGATAATCGGCGATTCGGATAGTCGGAGTTCGGATAATTGGAGTTTTTACTGTATCATTAATTATGTTCCGGAATTGTAATAACACTACATACTTATACACAGCGCCATCTAGTGCCCAACAAAGCAACTATCGCTAGTAATATGAAATTACCTACACAAAAAGTCCTACACATGCACAGTCTTGAACCTGTCGACCTCTACTTAGCAATCAATAGTTTTATCAATATACCACCGGTATGGTTAAACCACAGAAATATATCAAGATAGAACGGCGAATAGGCGTGGCAACCGTGCCAAAACCCTGCACTATATTGCATGCTTTTCGAAACTCGCTCTCAGTACGCAACGAGCGTTCCTGCCCTGCGTTCAGGACGTAAAAAAATAGATAAAACGTCACATATATGCCTTATTGTGCTGTGGCAAATTGTAAAAACAAAAGTAGTGAAGCAAATATGAATAAAGGAAATATTTCATATCATCAGTAAGTATTGAAATTCAGTAGAAAGTATTTTTTTGAGATTCTAAATAATTGTTTTACTTTTACCATGTTAATTAATTACGATAATAAGTTGTATATTTTTTCATTATGATAAATATCCATTGCTGTCCACATTCAACGCTTGTATACAAAAACATTGCGCGCATATATTGTACGCGCAATGTACACAATACACTGCACCAGTAACAACTTAGAGGTCATATGTCATTGAATCGCTGTGATTGGTCTTTGTGCTTGCAACGAGAGATTTAGAGATGCGACGCTCCGTGTATCGTTGAGTCTTGTCGATGAATTAATTCAATATTAATTCGAGTATCAGCTCATGTCTTGATTTGTTCCTACCTTTATTCCAACAACTAATAAAACTAAAAAAATATTTACATATATATATATATATATATATATATATATATATATATAAGTGAATTGTCAATCAGTCAATTTGTTATTGTACCAAAATTAATTAAGAAAATAAGATAAATAATTAACAATAACAACTGTTACCTATTAAATCATACAACAAAGGATCTTTACAAACAAAAATTTTCCTTTAGGAAATATATCTTATAAATAAATATTATTTTTTTTTGTTTCATGGTCTTATATGGGTTACCAATAGCAAAAATCATATTGTTAACATCAACTTTTTGATTTTTATTTCCAAAAAGTGGGTACTCTCTGTATCAATGAAAATAGCTTTTGAACGACTACCATCGTTTTGTTCATCACTCGTGAAAATGATCTCCGTAAAGAGTTCGTAACGTCGGGAAATTAATAAAATTGGTAATAAATAAACGCGATGAAATCCTAAAGTTTGTTTTAATGTCATGAACGTGATTCGCGAAAGTCTTAGAGATAAAAATATGTATTGTTTCAAGGACAATAAAATATTTATTAATAAAGTTTATATACTATTGGGAAAACAGGATAATCAGCTTGAATTTTGAATTGTGAATTACATACTTATGTGATATTAAAGATGTCTGACTGATTTTCTATGATTATCCTTACACAAAATCAATAAAGTTTAACACGTTTCAGATATCGATATCGATATCGATAATCTAATGAGTGTGTCTTCTCACTAGTCGCCACGCTCACAATGAAAATGACGTCACGCTGTGGGCGTGGTTTTTCAAAAAAGTGACACGCTCGAAATGTATGAAAATATGACATCGCGGCCGTTCTATCTTGATCTATTTCTGTGGGTTAAACACTGACCGAATTCTCAAAAGCTATTTTACTATTTCGTAAGCAGGTTTTTACCTATTTGTGGACCATTAACCAACGTTATCTAGAACTACGCGGGAAAAACATTTTTAGCAAATTCATCTCAAACCATTAAGGAAAATATAAAACATAGTCATAATTATTTTTGTACCCTTTTAGTACCTTACCTCCTCTTGGACTTGATCCCAAAGCTTGGTCACCTCAACGCTCTTAGTGGTGCCGTATAGGTCCATGGTAGACAAAAGCTGCTTCTGCACCAGCGCTACCGTGTTACTCCTTAGCGCATAACCAGCGATGCAGGCAGATAATTGGAATACAAACATCAAAATCATGGCGCCCACAAACTGGAAAAATGTTTATTCAACATTACTATGGTATTTGGCTATTATAACAATGACATGAGACATAGAGCATAGAGTCGGCCTTTCGATGGCGGGACGTGAAGTCCGACGTGAACTCCGGCATATCTACCAGCTAAAAAAGGATACAATGACAGGTATGCTAAGTTGTGCAACTGAAATATGTTACGTTACGATAACGGTACTACTTTGATAGCATTTATTGACCATAGGTGTTTGAGATCACTTTACTTTATGAGGTACATCATCCTGTAACTTGGGTCCATTATCTCCCTTATCTGAACAATAATTGTTTAAAACAATATATCTTGCAGATACTGATAGGTAGTTATAAATACATAGATAGTTTTCAGAAAAAGCAATGATTAAATAAAAACGAAAGTCAACAAGTCAAATGGTGACTCATATTTCATTATCAGGAGACACTATCTGACTAGGAGACAATCTGGTTGTGGCATTCGGTCAGAGCTAATACATCTGTATTTCATCTACTACTGTCTATTAACTTTATTTCAAAACTTGTAACGACATAATAATATTTTTTAACATAACTTCACGCCCTTTTTCTACCCGTAGATGTAGGCAGCGGCTGTTAAGTCTCGATTCGCCGCTATGGTCACGTCCCAAATGGAATAGGTGGCGACCCTATTACCATATACCAGGCAATTTTATTATATTTTTGAAAAATTGAATTTAATATCTAGATAAGTTATTAACACAACCAACTACGAGACCTAGGAGAAGGAGGCTATAATAAATTAGCAGCCAACATAATCTATTACTGCATTTTACTCCTGATGAAGAATAAACCACCACCGAAAACATTCCCAAGAAATCCTCCTTGCCAACCGGTCATAAGGTCACAGCCAAAACTTTAGACAACATAAATAGTTCGAAAGCATATGTTGAGCCGACCCCACTTAGAGTGGGATAAGGGTAGGAAAATGATGACCGTCTGTTAACCTTACCAGGACAAAATATTCAGTACTCTAAAATTTAGTATTATACATGATATCAAGGTCCTAACTCTTCATAGCACAAAATTCGACATTAAAACAAGCGTTAATTAATTAACCACTTAATGCACACCACTTTAAAAGGTCAAATGTGGTGTCAACGTGGGTGTGAGTGTCAGTCAGTCAGTGTAGAAAAATAACATATAAATATATCAGAGCATGAACTACATTAGCGCCATCTTTAGAGTATCTACAAACCACTTTTGGTTTCATAACTCATTATTAAAATACTACCCTACGCCGTTTTTTTATGGGATAAGGGGGCAAACGAGCAGGCGTGTCACCTGATGGTAAGCAACCAACGCCGCCCATGGACACCAGTAACACATACAGTGTTACTGTTGCGTTGCCGACTTTTAAGGGATAGGGGATTGGAAAGGATGGGAAGGGGGGTGGGCCTCCGGGTAACTCTCTCACCAAGCGAAACGCGGCATGAGCCACTTTACGTCGGTCTTCTGAGAGGTCGTGGTATTTCACCGGTCGAGCCGGCCCATTCATGCAGGAAACTGTTTGGCTCTACCACTGTTAAAACTGTTCGAACTAGTATTAATCAGTCACCCGACTATAACAAAATAGGTTCCGCAGTTGTGTGGAGAATGTAGAGACGGACTTTTGAGTGCGGCGAGAAGGACGGACAGCCACTCGAGCAGGCCGAAGTTCCTCTCGTTGGACGAAGATTGGTAGTGAAGTATTATCGTTAAGACGCGTTATTATTATTTTAAGATTTAACGACCTGGTTGCTAAGACCTAAGTTAAGTCGAATGTTTTTGTTATAAATAACATCTTCATTCTTAACCTAAACTAAACCTAACCTAGCCTAAACCTACAGCTTAACCTAACCTAACCTAACCTAATCATCCATAAAGTCGTGGCACTTTATGCATGATTTTCCGAGGGTAGAAGAGCACACTAAACACGATATTTACACAATTTCCCACATTTGCACTCATATACGAACACTTATTAAATAAAACGCCACGAATTCCATCCAATAATATCCATTGAAATACAAATTTGAGAAATTAATGCAAATAACGGACATGTTTCCTCCACAATCCCGCCAAAACTCCGTTATGACGCGACAGTAATACACACCATAGATAATACTTATTAATAACTAACTCTGCTGTGCTACACACTGCCATATATTACAATAATAGATATAGATAGATAATTCTTTATTTACACCTTATAAATTACAAAAAAATCCCTTTTTTTTGTAATTTATAAGGTGTGTAAACATACAATTATGACAAGGACAAATACAATATTAAGGTATAAATATATCATGGACACAAATCATACGGCGCCCTGTAGTTCCAAATGAAGCAACTAAATGCTTGTGCTTATAAGTCTGCTGGTTGTTTCAGATTTCTTTATCAGAATATTTGGTAGCTATACCAGTCGAGTTTACGTTGCTGGTCTAGAAACTATTATACAGCTTTATATAAATGTAATGTTATCCTCTTCTTACTTCTGCGATGACAATATTACCTTCACCTCTTTTAAAAACTGCGTAAAAAGATATTTATCTCTTAAATTTTCATAAAGAACACTTGTTACAATGAAATACATATGGTATTTCGTGAAAATTGAAGTTGGAAAACCACATGGCAATAAAAAATAATAAAGAACCTCGAAAAAAAAATCACATTTATTATGTATTATACGAAATATTATAAATTACTATTAAACGTTAGCTTGTAAAAAAAAATCTGATAAACCGATAAAAAATATAGGTTGAATTTGAATTCATTTAATCTTAGACCTACCCATCTCAACCCTAACTTATCGAAGTGAGGGTTTGGTATGGCAGAGTGTGCACGAAAGTAGGATGATGCACACCGTGACACGAGAATTTTATATATTGGGTTATTAGCAGAATCAAATATCATCCATTAACAAACTGCAAAAAGTCATCAATGTAACCATAATTTGAGCATCGGTGCTTCTACTCAGCGATATTATTATCCACATTATTTAAACAACTAGGTTTTGGATACTTTAAACATTTAAAGATTCTATCATTACATGAATAATACAATTCAATTTTCTTATCCATTGTTTAAGAAACCCGCGGAATTTATGATCAGTAGGATAAACGTATGTAGTACGGTGAAGGTTAGCTATAAATAGAATAGGTAGATAATCTTTAAAGAAAAAATGCCAATTCCATAATTGAACAGACCCATTTTATTAGGCATAAATAATAATAAAGTACGACTTATATTTTATTAATATGAGTATTAGATGCACAGGTAAATAATATTTAAAATTGCCTATATATATATATATATATATATATATTGGCCGGCTCGACCGGTGAAATACTTCGACATCTCAGAAGACCGACGTAAAGTGGCTCATGCCGCATTTCGTTCGGTGAGAGAGGTACCCGGAGGCCCACCCCCTTCCCCATCCTTTCCTATTCCCTATCCGTTAAAGATTGGCAACGCAACACTATATGTGTTGCTGGTGTCCATGGGCGGCGTTGGTTGCTTGCCATCAGGTGACACGCCTGCTCGTTTGCCCTCCTAAGCCATAAAAAAAATACCAAACGTTAGTGATTTAAAAATAAGTCACTTTGACTTTTTCCTTATTCGCTCAGATTTTTTTAAAACTAATCATAACATCTCACTTGCAGTTTTCCGCTATAGATGGTCCTTGAGTGTGAGAAGAGGATGGACATTGTGATAATACGATACGAACCTGATTTTATATTCTACTATTAACTAATAATGACATTAAACCTTTTTAGGAAACGGCGTAAATGAAGCGATGGGCAGATTCCTAGGCGCCGAAAATGCAGCAGAAAACTTAGCTGGCAATCCACAACAACGTTAACTTATGGAAGCGAGAGTTGAGTATGGCAGAATGTGCACGAAAGTACGATAAATGCGGTCGAAATGAGGGTACTACTGCGCAAAATCTGCGGAGAGATTCGCTGGTTGCGTAGAAAACAAGGTTGTAAGGGAGGAAAATGGATTGAAAGAAAGTGTCGGTGTATAAGTTAGAAATGGCATGCTGCGATGGTTCGCATGTACAAAGAATGGACGATGCAAGATTGACTAAGCAGATATACAATGCAAAAGCGGATGGATGAAGGAGTCGAGGACGATCATGACACATCTTCCATGACCAATAAGAACAGGTTCTGGAGGAAGGTGATTATAGAAGCCTTAAAAATAGACGCGCGTGTATGATAAGAGTCATGGATGTCAAAGAAGCGATTGAGGACGAGCGTGTAAGAATGGTGTTTTATGGCGCTTTACGCTTACCCCGCAAGGGATTCGACGTGGTTTTATGCTATGAAAACTTTTTAATTGTCCTGTAATAGAACGACAGTAATTTAATTTGTACACTCCAATTCCGTAAACCTATTAAAATTTCACATCTGGCAGTGACAAAGATAGCTTAGAATAAATTTACCATCGCGTTCTCAATACCCAAGGGTGTAGGTAGCGGCAAATAATGCCTTGACACACTAAACGCAAATATTATTTCTGATTCCATGGAATAGGGCGCAGTTTTGTCGGTAAGATATTTATCACACAGTTTAGAAAATTTATTCGTACTCAAGACCTTGAAATCGGAAGCATTGTGGTGAACTAGGCACTAGTTATTAAAAATTGACAATAATTTCATATTGATATCTATTAAAATTTGGTTCGTATGATATGTAAATAAATAAGTAAATATCATGCTTATACATATATATTTTGTTGCTTGCAGCACATCCGTAACATATAATAATGAAACTAAATTTACACAATACTAATTACACTATTTGTTTTTATTATCAATTAAGATTAAATTTCTCGGTAGTAATGCTAGTAATTTATTACAACATGACATTTCCCTGGGCGCCATGACAGTTCCAATGGCGCGTAAATAGGGCAACCGGCTGGTACCTACAAAACGAACTACTGGGCTAATTCCGTACGTCCAGGACCAGACGTAAACAGTGTTTATAACTAAACTTTTATTAGTCATTTTATTAGTGACGTAATTATATTTAGACATCTATACAATTGAGATAATTTTGTTTATTCTCCTTGTGACGTCTTTTAATAGAATATTAAAACGTATCTTAATAATAACTATCATCGTTTTGTTTCATTTGTATAAATTTATGTAAGATAATTTATATAGAATAATATGATAAAATAATATGACCCAGATATTTGTTAGTATTTGTGTAAATTTGTAACGGTTTTTAGATATTTCTGGTGATGACAATACACCCATGGACTCGTGTAACTTTTATTAGCTTCGATTAACATCAATCACTGTGATTTTCTGCAATCAAAACCTTACTATGAGAGATAAAAGATGTTTTCATGGCCATTTGTGACGTTAAGATGAAAAAAAAAATTCCACTTACCGCCATACTCATAATATAGTGCTCCATGAAGGCTCCATAGAATCCCATAAATGATATCAGGAATATAATGATGCCAGTTGCGATGCAAAATGCTGGCAAAGAGAAAAATCTCTCCGATAAGAATGGATGGTATTCATTGTAAGCTGATTGTACTGAAGCGCCGACAGACAGAATTATTATACCAGTGATCTGAAAATTATGAACGCGAAAACACCATGATACTACCCGTATTAAAGTTAAATTGAACACGATACCAACTACTCGTACTCACCACAAAAAGAAAAGTGACGGTCACTAATAAATATTTGACTGTAGTAAACAATTTGGACCACATTATTTTTCTTTTATAAACTTATTATTTAAAAACCTCCACTCTTGAGAACTACCACAGTTCAAACTGACTTGAGATATTTTTATCACCATAGGTAGGTACATTAATCTTGATAAGGAAAACAAGCGGATTTATCTGAGGTAGGTATATACAACGTTGATTCACATGGAAAAAAAATACAACTATGTATAGAAAAAGTTTTGAATATGGAATATCTATAAAACTGTATCAGGTTTTTTTTTCTTTTGCCAGTGATCGGCAAACGCGATAGTTTCGCGCGAATTTTACAATCGTTCTGACAGAACGTGTTAAATTTAACCCAGACTGATGATGGTGGTAATTTCATTTTAAGGTCGTTTAATGGTGATAAGCAACCTGTTCATTATAATGGAACGTATTTATTTATGTATTATGATTGCATATCTAATTAGTATAGTAATTAATACGTTTAGTTGCAACTTTCTATGTTTAAATATTGTGTAAAGTGTTTTGGGTATTTTAAATCTTTTTTTTTTCTAAATATATTAATAACAAATAAAAAAAATAAAATACAGTAATATAAAAAAAACAAATTTAAAAAATTGTTTATTTATTAACAATTTTACAAATTTCTTCACTGACAGGTGTTTTGTAAGATTATTATCGTGGTATTGTATGACACGTCTCGATAACTTTGCAACTTATTTTCTAGCATGAAGTATTCCATTTTGAATTTACCAAAGTTGAATCCTGACTAAAATCAAATCTTCAAAAAACCTTTTATGTTAAGTTATGTGTGAAAGATTATATGTAAATTAATAATAATATTCTTTGACATTTTTTATTCAGCATAATTTACTAAATACCTAGTCTACATTAAATAGTACATAGACTAGTATTTAAGACTCTAGTTCAACTTCTTCGTATCTTGAACGCCATGCCGAGTAACCGCTCACTGCTATGATGACCACCTGAAAGAAAACCTTTAAATTTATTGTGCAAGACAAAGTGTCTATAGAAATAAATCTATTTTGCGGAAATGCGCTTCGGTACTTCTGGCGTGAGGAAATAATAAATAAAATCAAATATGTGTATTAAAAAGTACATAGGATCCTAGGCCATGATACCTACACGACTTTCCATGACAAAATCGACTATATCTTAACGAAATGCAGAATTATTAAGCTCAAGATAAGGAGTTAGATAAGGAAAAAATATGGCGTTTTTTTGCCTACCCCGCAAGGAAATCAGTGTGAAATTTTGTTAATGTTTTCATTTCTTTATTCTGCAGTTATTCACAGCACAGTCACGGTGGCGCAATGGCGAACACCTCGCTTCTTATCAAGAAGTAGTGGGTTCAAATCCTGGCACTGGCACACACCAATGACTTTTCGAAATTCTTTCGGAAGTTATGTGTGATAAATATCGACTTTGTGCCCGGTATGGCAAGAGGTTCGCCACCTATTCCATTTGGGACGTAAACATAACGGGAGACGAGGCTTAACAGCCGCTGCCTACACCTTCGGGTAGAAAAAGGCGTGAAGTTATGTTATTATGTTATGTTAATCCATCTTGTTGCTATTCACAAGATGGATTTCCCCTTGATTTAAATAGATAAATGAATAGGAAATTGATATTATTGATACCAATACAAGTTTGTTTTTGGAAATTTATAGTAAATGTTTAACTTAACCTAACATACACTTTAGTCTAACTATAGTAGTATGATATTTAAATATCCACTCAAATTAAAGAATAATCTAATCTCACCAAGAAACATAAGGAGACCAGGGTGATGATCGCTACGATATATGCTTGTTGGCCCAGATACTCTCCCAATGCGGTAGCACACCCCAGGGCGTATGAATTCTCAGTGGTGCATTCGAACGGTGAAATAGTTCCGTAGTCAATGTGACAACAACTGACCGGGATCTGGTTTGATACCCAGTCAAAACGTCCTGTGACACCGCAGCATTCAAACTGGAAAACGAAAAGATGCAAGTAGACAGTCAAATAAAAACAACAATCCACAATGGGATACCTGATGCTAAGCTACTAGCGCCGCCATCTGCTGTTCCGAGGGGTTCGCATTGTTCGCAGTGGCTTGGAGAGTAGTTAAAGTCGAAAAAACACGTACCATCGATAGCAAAAACATTACTTTTTTGGCGATATCTTGGTTTCATTAGTCTTGTAATAGAGAACAATATTATAACTTGCGACGTTTTTATGCGTAGGTAAGCTATAAAGTTTGGCTCGTGCTGAGAATGAATCTAACTTGGCTAATATGTTACACGAACCAATCGTATATACCTAAATTAAAGCAAGAGGTTATGTCAAGTACTCACTCCCATCTGTAAGTCGTCCCACATAGTTGTGATATCAATTCTCTCGTTGTACAACCGAAGCGTCTGCACCATGGTGGGTCTGATTTCGGCGACGGCGCCATCACTCAGTGAGAAACTTACTGATATTATTGATATCTCGAACACGAGCATCACCAGTAGATGGACCACATACTGTTGAAAGAAACACAATTATTTTCATTTAACTGAAGGTTGAAAACTCCTTAATTTTATTTCATTGCACATCTGATCAATATCTGAAACTTTGTAGCCTTAAGTAGGTTTAGACATACGTCACAAACGGCAGGATACGCACTCCCCCGACAGACTAAAGTGTGGCTGACATGGCGATGGAAATTTGAATATAGTCTATTTCGCGGGATTTCGATTAGATTTCGTGATTTCTCTCCAAGATCATGAAAGTTCAAGTATGTAGGTAAGTTTGGTTGACCACTGGCTAGTTATAATAATAAGTGTATTTTTTGACGCTATATCGGAAACTTTGACCGTGGATTGGATTGGGCAGCGCACCGGTTTGTCAGTTTGTGTGCGAAACGAAAACTTCATTCGACAACCGTTAAACGCCTGTGTAAATAATAATAGCAATATTCATAATGTTACATTTCATAAGATTGCTTAATAAATCAACGTTGAGGAACGAAATTCAATGAACTCAAAATTTAAAAAAAACGATATTTGTTAGTTAGTAAGCCCAATTAATCCCGAAGATATAGACGGACATGGAGCCTATTGTTATACATCGATCATGATGTTGTTAGTCAACGATATGTTGTTGGTGCTTGATATACGGTAGCCTATTGGTTTAGCACCAATAGGCTTCCGTATCTGGCTATATTTATAATACATACATATGAATATATAAATTGTTTTATACTCACTCCGGCAACAAAATAAAATTCCTGCGAAAATGCGGCATAGAAACCGAGTGCACTTCCCAACAAAATAAATACACCAGTCGCTATAGTGAATCCTGATATGGTGAAAAATCTTTTTGTGATCAGCGTGTCGTACTCCGTAAACTTAACCAGTGTGGCGATACCGACGGCAAGAAGTAGAAGACCTGTGAGCTGAAAACAAAACACGCGTAACCTCGGTTCTGATTTTATTTTTTTTTTAAGATTTCGATTAATTTCTTTACAATAGAAAAAAAGTATTAGTTCATCAAGTGATACAAATAAATAGTTAAATGGCTAAACATTTAATACTTAAACTCCTTGTTGTTGTAAAATTAGATGCATCGATAACCTTCAGTTCGACAAACAACAATCTCGAGATTAAGAAAAAAAAAACCAGTGAACACAAGATAAAACTAGCAAAGATCACAACTAGATCATCATGTTTTTCTAACTCACTAAAAATACTCCATTCACAGCGGCCAATAAATACTTCACGGATTTAATAAATTTTGGCACTTTACATTTGATCATCTTGCCCATATTTTCTTTTTATAAATATCGAAATTTAAATAGACGTGTATATTATGTAGATACTATATCAGAATGATAAATTGACTAGAAAGAGATGATTTTTATCAATCATGACCAGGCCAATATCATTTTTATCTCGACATGTTCATCTAATCTTTAAATACAAACGGTGTTATACTTACCCATCTGCCACTCAGGCAAAGGAAAACAAACGATCAAATTATGAGGACAAGTTATCCCCAAATAGGATATGCAACGCGAGCTATAGAGAAGCTATGCAGTGGCACCTACTCCGGGGAGAAGCTACCGCGGTATCAGCCGTTTCAATTATTTTTTCTTTGTTTGTAGTAAAATAAGGAACCTCTATAAAGCGAAAAGAGCATACTGTGACTTCAACTATGATAGTAGACGCATCTACACCACATTGGGTTTTTGTTAGTATTATCGTTATCTCTATATTCACCGTTGACATTGGAATTGAATCCATTATCCTATCTTAAACCAATGTACCATAACCAATAAATGTATACATAAACTTCCTTTTTTTTTATTTGACACAGGATGTCCCCAGCGGACAGTGGTAGAGCCAAGCAGTTTGCTTCATGAATGGGCCGGCTCGACCGGTGAAATACCATGACCTCTCAGAAAATCGACGTAAAGTGGCTCATGTCGCGTTTCGTTCGGTGAGAGAGGTACTCGGTACCCTTCCCCTTCCCCATCCTTTTCCTATCCTAATCCCTTAAAGGTCGGCAACGCAACTGTAACACTATAGGTTGCAGGTGTCCGTGGGCGGCCACTCACCATCAGGTGACACGCCTGCGCGTTTGCCCTCCTATCCCATTAAGCGGACCTCAACAATAGGTGTAAAAATTAAATTTAGTTTATTAGCCTCATACTCGGGTCTATAAAATAGTTTACGATACTAAATTTTTATTTATTACACAACATTTTTTTTTAAAGGACTAAAATAGATACGCCTAAGACTTTCCGCTCAGAATGATTCGATTTTTATACATTCAATAACAAAAACATAGTGGTCTTTGTTATGAATAGCTATACAGACTATGTTGGTCGATATTGAAGTCAATGATCTCTGCCTCTGAAATAAATCGATAACTCTAGGTCTTCGAATGACGTTATAAAAGTTAGCATAATATTTTGTCGAAATAAAGTACTCTTGGTTTGAATTCGGCTACATAACGTGCTCTTGTTACAAGAAGAATAACAAAGCTAGTGCTCCCAGTTAATATTATGTTTAATCCTTGATTCAACTTGATTGAACGGCTTGTCTTATAATTTTCATCGCCTAAATATCTAGATTAAAAAGAAATTTTAAACGTTGCTAGCACTTTTGAAATTCCCGCCACTCGTAATATTATTGCCAGTTTAGAACTAAAATGCATGATTAAAGTCAAGTGGCTTTCCTGAAATTCTTTTGTATTTTATATTACATTTTTTTATATTTTGACTAAAAAAATAAAAAATGTATTACAGTGTGAATGTATCCACCGTCCAATCAGTTACTAACTATTGTTTATTTGTTGTTAATTAGAGATTTATTGATATTTTAAGAGAGATTAAGCTATCATTGGTTAATTTGAGAGCATTATTTATATATTATTTCAAACTATAACTATAAAAAAGTGGGCACATTATTTTTGTATTTCATTAACATGGTATATTTATCTAATGTGAAGTGGTAACACAGACAGTTGCTCGTTGAGTCGTTGCCCATTGGGTGGTGTGGAAGCATTGTTTGGTGTGAGTCACTGTTACTAACCCTACTGTTTTAACAGTAGATCTACTGTTTTTCAATTTATGTCTCTGTTTTTTGTTTTATCCATATATTGTACTGTTTTTTTAATTAGTGTAGAGAAAGTCTGTTACCGCAAGAAAATATTTTACTCTAATATGTCTGTTATAAAAGTTTATGTAACTGGATAGCTTAATAGACCATAGCTCTTATGCTAATGACAACTACAGTTGAAACTTGAAATTTCTCAAATACGTGTGATACCTGCTTACCATTATAATAATAAAAAAAACAATACTACATACTTTTGTTTCTCTCATAGTAGTAGCTCGGTATTTTTTTATATAAATTGTGTTTTTTTTGGAAATTATATTTAAGTACGAATTAAATACTAATAAAATGATGAAATATAAATAATAGTTTTCGATCTTACCGACAAAAAAGATATATATATTTCATTTTTAAGTTGATTATCGATAAAACAAGATAAAATGACATTTTCTAAAACTAATTCCTAGCTAGATCGATTTATCGCCCCCCGAAACCCTCTACATACTAAATTATTGGATTATTGCATTAAAATCGTTGGAGCCGATTCCGAGGTTCCAAATAACAAGAATTGCTCGTTTAAAGATATAAGTTAAATGAGAAAAGTATGAATCCTCCCTTTTTGAACCCATCTACTGTTTTCTACTGTTTTTTGCATTAGAGAACTGTTGTTTTTTATTTGTTGGGGTTGGCAACACTGTTGTGACTTGTGAGTTGTATTGTAAATCTACGTTGTCTTTACGGCGGACGTTTGTGTACTAATTGGATATTGAGGAAAATTTTTAAGTGTAAGCTAATAAATATACACTCAAAAGAAATTCTATTTTTTTACTTTTAAATTAACAAATCAAAGTGTTCAATTGAATTGTTATTTACTTGCTCGGTGTCAACACCTGCTTGAATCTTAAATCGATGTTTACACACTTGTAGGGTAAAACTAATAATAAATAATATGTATTTTATTTCAGATTTAAATTTGTTTCATTATACAAAGAAACGAAATTCCAAAATGGCTCTTGGGGGAGGAATGTCGTGCGTGAAATATCTTCTATTCTGCTTTAATCTTTTGTTCGCGGTAAGTTTTATTGCGCCTTTAAAAGCTTCGTCTACGACGTCTACCTTTCGCTTGCGCCCTGCATGTACCATGACGTCATTGTGAAGCCTTCGCCAACAAATGGATAAATTTACTACGACCTAAATAGATTAAAAAATAAAATTTAAATATTTATTAGTGGGTATGTTCAATAAAATTACATAAACATTTTTATTTAGTTTGAAAATAAAATAAACTAAACTTATTTAAAGAATTTGTGTCTGCAGGTTTCTGAAGTAGCATTACCAATTTTAAAACCTTATTGAAGAGGTTTTATGTAATTATTATATTGCAATTAAATACACAATTTATGCATTATCTAAGTTTAATTTGTATTAAATAAAGGCTATGATGATACTAGAATGTTTTGGTATATTAGAACCTTTTGCCAATGTCAAAATAATTGCAATTACTTATTCCAGTGATATTTTATTAATATGAAATCTTCTATTTTAGATCACAGGATTAATTATCCTGATCGTCGGCATCAGGGCGGAGATCAACTCATCACCATACATCGACTTGACCGACTCAAACTTCTACACTTCTGGACCCATTGTCCTTATTATTGTCGGAGTGATTGTGTTCATTGTGGCCTTCTTTGGATGTTGCGGTGCTGTTAAGGAAAACCACTGCATGATAGTTACGGTAAGTCTTAACTTAAGTCACAATTTCTTTTTTGCAAGAAACTGATGAAATTCTTAAACAATATTTAATTACAATTTCACCTAAATTTTTTCTTATTTATGTTGAGGTGAAATGTTATTTAATTATTCCTCTGTGGCTATTTGGTTGTACACATTTTTGGGCTTTGAAACATATACAGTAATGGTTATTAGATAAATTTATAACATTAATTAGTGGTCATTGTGTTGTGCAACAAGGTTACAGTTGTAGAGCCAAGCAGCTGCATGAATAGGCCGGCCCATCCGGTGAAATACCACAACCTCTCAGAAGACCGACGTAAAGTGGCTCATGCCGCGTTTCGTTCGGTGAGAGAGGTACCTGGAGGCCCACCTCCTTCCCCATCCTTTCCTATCCTTCTCCCTTAAAGGTCGGCAACTCAACGGTGACACTATATGTGTTGCTGGTGTCCATGGGCGGCGCAGGTTGCTTACCATCAGGCGACACGCTTGCTTGTTTGCCCTCCTATCCCATAAAAAAAAAGTTAATTTTATTAAGTTAAGTTTTGAATCCTGGCTCACACCAATGATTTCTCGAAATTAACGACTTGGTGTGAAGTTAAATAACTGTATAAAGTAAATATACAACAGAGAAATGCTATGAGGGACTTAGTTTTATTATGTTTATTAATGACAGTTGGAATTTTTTATAAGGTAATTTAATGCATCTGCACAATTAACATGATCTTATTTGTTTTGCTGGAATCATGTCTATTCTGAGTAGCAGGAAATTATCAAACCAAATACCTACTTACATTGTGTGCTGGTTGTTTGTTGATCAGTAATAGTCTAATCTACTAGCAAATATAAAAAATAATACAGCAAAATTATGAAAAATATTAAATCTAGAAATATTGAATAGTACTGCTTTGTTTATTGTTTGACATCTAATATAATTTATGAGACCCTTATTTAAAAGGAACATTCATTTTGTTTTCAATTTTGCGGTCAAGAAGCAAGATGAAGTTCTCCAAATAATTTTTATCTAAATAGAGGAAATTTTCACATAAAGTCAATTTTTAGGCATAGAATTTAGTGTAACAAGGTAGAAAATTAAACAGACTGCTGTTTAATTGATTTATTATAGCATGTATAGTTTATGAGTAACTTTAGAAAGACCTATAATAAGTGATTGTTTTGACAGTACATGCAATCAACATGTTAATTACCCAGCGCACAAATATGTGTACAGATAGTGGTATTTTGATATGATTCATCAATATTGTGGTGAAATATTTCAGTGACAAAGGTGATTGATAAAAGTTATATTTTTTTATTTGATGTATTTACATAGTTAGCACTTGTGTATTATATATACTAGTTATTATCATCCCCTACTTTGACCCTATAAATAGATTTTTACATTTGAGGGATTCAGGCTTTGTAGTTTGGAAACTAAACCATTTATCATATGGGGCGCCAAGAAAATTAGCTTCGTCTAGCTTGAAAGACTTTTTCAGTAATATTCGGTGGCGGCGATATATGCGGCTCGAAAGACCATAAGTTGGATAATAACTTTATTTGTATTATTTTCGAATGTCTCAAAAAACTGCAAATCTTCCAACTTGAAAGGAACAAAATCATTTCATAATTGGCGTAATAAACGAACGTAACGAAAATACAAAAACACAATGGATAAATAATTTAGGTTGCGTTTATTTACATTATGTTTTTCATTTTCGTATGAAGTTTATTACTAATCTAAACATGTATAATATCTCACTGTTTAGATTTTGTCACAATGCCACAATCACTCTTCCCGTTTGAGAGTTTATGTTTGAAATTCATGTAACAAGTACCTGATGTAACTAACTGTTTATTTTGTAATTCATCGCACCCGTACAAGCTCGGGCAAATGCGTATAACTTATAATGTTCTATCGATCGAAAGATAAGTAACGTTGGAACATTCGGACAAACTCGTGTGTGTATTTACCCCAAAATACAATACTCCCCCAACCCTTAGTCTATTGTTACGCGATTTTTCTATGGGGTAGGTGGTTTATAATTATAATAGTAATAGTTTTTATTTAACGACTAGTTTTTTTTTTCCCACAATTCCGTTCGCTATAAATAAATAACTAACCCCACAGTCATAACAGATTGTGAAAACTGCATAAAAATCTATTATGTAGTTGATCCAAGATTTTCCCGTGTCATTTTAATAGTATATTAATTTGGGCTAAGTAGTATTGGTGAAAAAATATGATTACGCAGAAAATTTTTAGCCGAGGAGCGTACAGACCTGAAATATTCGGGTTCTCAAGAAGCTCACTCAATTTCATTCTACGTCCGCTAAATTGTTGAAATCAGCAAATGACATCAATTTATCAGTTGAGATTGCTACATCAGCACATACCTATATAGGTTAAATATGATACCAAAGATTTTATATGAAACGGGTTAATTTAATTTAGCATAACATTATTATAATGCAATTTTCGAGTGTCCAACATTTTCAAATATATATATTAGCATGAGCGACATTCCAACTCGTTAGGTTTTTACGACAAAACGTGACTTACGAGATGTTTTTTTACGACCATCTCGTAATTCTACTTAAAAAAAAAGTAAACAACTTATTTGTTTTTTCGTGACCATTGTGCGCTTAAAATGTCATGCAGATACCGTGAACAGCGTCTTATCTAAACTTCCTGCGTAATAGGACACTTAAAGTATCATCGTATCGAATATCAAGAAATCGATAATATTAAGAGATTTCTAAAAAGTAAATATGCAGAATAGATAAAATATGTCTTAAAATAGTAGCAAGTATTGAGAATACAACTAGAATATCGAGAAATTATTATTAGTAGAGTATCGGATACACAACCTAGTTTTTTTTAAATCTGATAAATAAATTGTCCACAACAGCACGCGATAGAAAGGGTCAGAGTATCGAAACCAGTGCTGTCTCTATCGTACACCATTTTGCTTAGTGACTCATTTTTTGCAAATACTAATTAATATGTATTTATCTTGTTTATTTCTTATTTTTCTTATATATATTTCCTGGTATATGATCATATTTATGAGGAGGGAAAGAGTTACTTGTATGCCATTTAGACTCATAAAAGCTCTTTTGAATAATTCTAAGAATATGAACGAATATATATATATATAACGCATATTCATTATATTCTAAGAATATAATGAATATGCTAACTTCACGTCTTTTTCTACCCGGTGTAAGCAGTGGCTATTAAGCCTCGAGTCTCCGTTATGTTTAGGTCCCAAATGAAATAGGTGGTGAACCTATTGCCATACCAGGCACAAAGTTTTTCAGTCATCTATATTTATTACACTTAACTTTTAAATTAATCTCGATGGTGTGAAAAAGAAGAACATAATAATATGAATATACCTATGTCTAAGAATATGTTTCTATGTAATTAGGACTATTACCGGCTGCTCATGAAGAAGGATTATGTTTATCGAGTGTATGAATATGTATTTCTTTGGCATGCTATTTGGATAGATAATGGATTGAGTCTGTCAGTTAATTGTAAAAAAATAAATACTAACTTCAGTAGTTATACTTAAAATACTTTTGTGTTTCGTATTTGTTGTTGTGTTGGTGTGCACTCAGACGGTGCGAAACCGATATTTCTGATACAGACGTGGTTTTATATACCTTTCTTATGACTATGAATTTAAATTTAAATTTTAATGTGCGGCAAAACTCTCTCTTACTTGTGGCAACACCGTTTTCGATTAAATAAATATTGAAACTAGATTCGCCCGTATGTGTGTGGAGACATGACTTGCGAACATGTTATGTTGAAAATGGTAAACCGTCACAGTTCACCAGCGATACCGTTCCTAAAGTTTATTTCCTGGCAAAAATTAAACAGCCAGTCGATTGTGAAAGTCAATTTAATGTACCTACCTATGTGTAGTTGCCAGCAGCTATGACCATCCAGTTACTTTTACACATCCAATACAGACATCCAATATTAACGAAAAAACTTAGCCTAAGCCGAGATACGATCTCTTAATTATAATAAGAAATCCGTTCATGAATTTCGGGTGTCCAGAATTTTACTCCATTATGAAACATAGACAAACGAAGAATTTAAAAATGTTTATTTTGTCATCTAAACGTGTATTTGATAAACAATTATGTTAGTTTAAGTATGATATAGTCCTCGATACATACATACATAACTTCACGCCAAATCCCTTGCGGGGTAGGCAGAGAGAACAGAGCGCCATAGGGCACGATTCTTACACGCCTCACTCGCTTCGTTGACTTTCGTAACTCTTTTCATGTACGCGCGTCGGTTTTTGAGGCTCTTAACATCACCTTCCTCCAGAACACGTTCTATTTGGTCATGGAATGTGTGTCTTGGCCGTCCTCGACTCCTACATCCATCCGCTTTTGCATTGTATATTGTCCTCGATATTCTGGTATATTTATTAAAAAAAAATATAGAACGCAAATAACACACTTCCTCAACAACAATGGCTGGAGGATAAATTACAATTAGCCTTGTAATTTTAAATTTGAATATGGGAATGAGTCAGATTATTTATAAATTAATAATAAATCCACCAGTTCTTAGAGTCATTGTTTATCACTTGTGGGGAGTCCCCATTATTCTTAGAACTATTTGAGGTTTCAAAACAAAGTACCATTACAGTACAAAGTAAATATTTTATTTTATTGATTAAAACAACTTTTAGGATTGTATCGCGTTTATTTATTATTTATTTATACAGTCGACTCTTGTTAATTCAAACCTGCGATAATTCAAACCTCTCTATAATTCAAAGATATCACGAGTTCCCTACAAAATCTCTTTATATTTCGAACTAAATCAATACATTTTTAAACTCTTGGTAATTCGTACGAAAATATCATTGCTATATAACAAAACGACGCGTTAATTCGAACTTATCGGCGTCCAACACTCGACAATTCAAAGTTGCAGAGAGAAAGATTGTAAGTATGTACATACATTTTGCGACAAGATCAAACTTGTATTAACTTGTTTGTTATTTGAGCCTTTGTTTAGGCTATGATTACAGTGTTTGACTAATGGTACTGTTACACATGCTTTTTATTAGTACGAAAGCATGCCATTACCAAGCAAGTGCTCAATAGTAGCATGTGTGTTGATACATTGCTAATAATGAGCATGTTAATGTGAAAATCGACAGCCATGCTAATATCGACCCTGTATATTCTAATTCAAGGAGTAGTGGGTTCAAATCCTGACACTGGCACATACCAATGACTTTTCGAAATTCTTTTCGGAAGTTATGGTATTTTCGGAAGGTAAACCAGTATTACAGAGTTCTTTCAAAATAATAATTAATTAACATTATGAATACGTAAGTGTATGTACACGAATGTACCTCTAAAGTTCTGTCATTGTTATAGAATAGCAGTTAATAAAAAATAATAGTTTAAAAAAACTAAAAAACACGCTTTTTATAGAATACCGAACTAAAAAATAGAAAAATAAAAAAAAATATTTTATTTTAAAAAAAGCGTGGGGTGCTTTTTAGATATTAACGAAATGATAATCACTTTACTCATATCTGTCAATAAAATATTTATAACTATTGACACCATGCACCCCACGCTTTTTTTAAAATAAAATATTTTTTTTTATTTTTCTATTTTTTAGTTCGGTATTCTATAAAAAGCGCGTTTTTTAGTTTTTTTAAACTATTATTTATTTTCTATTTTTTAGTTCGGTTTTCTAGTCTAGAACTTTCATAGTTCACAAATCGCACCATCTAGTGGCAATCACCGGAAACTAAAAAAGAAGTCGGTTACAAACAAACATACAAACCTACAAACAAACATACAGGTGAAGCTAATAAAAAGCTAATAATAAGAATTGATCAACACTTAATAATTCGAAGTTTTCTTTAATTTCTCTCACAAATTTCGAACTATTTAATATTTCGAACACTCGATAATTCGTAATATTTTAAGAGTCCCTCGAGTTTCGAATTAACGAGAGTCGACTGTATTTATTTCCCGACGTTTCGAACTCTTTACAGAGATCATTTTCACGAGTATAAATAATAAATAAACGCGATACAATCCTAAAAGTTGTTTTAATCAATGAGTGAGATTCGCGAAAATCTTAGAAACAAATATTTTAATTTCATTAAGAATTTCAAAACCATACTAATTTTTGTGACCTGATACGGAGAGTTGACATTGGTAAAACGTGTATTTCTTTTTTTCCTGTTTTCATTTCTAATATTAATTTTTATCTGCGTAAAACTCACTTTCCCGTGGAAGTAAATTAAATACAGTAATTTAAAGTCGACGTGATGCCATAAGATACAGACGGACAAGAATACTGAGTACAGCTGTTTTAGCATCTGTTGTTCTAATATAAAACTTTTATATTGTGCATTTAATATAGAACCCATTATTTACTATAAATAGTAAAAAGAAATAGATCAATTAAACTATTTACAATATATATAATGCAATGGTAATCTTCTGTGCGAAATTAAACCACCCCCTATGGTCGCGAGATGCCTCGACCAGTCTCTTTGCTTTACTATATATACCTATCATATTCATCAATCATCTATAAAAAACAATAAATATTTTGTCACTAGCAGTCATAACTAATTAATCATCGGGTGTATGACCTTTCATTTATCAATGTTAAAATAAAAATAATTAGCAATTAAACCTTATCATCTGTAAACCGACCATATATATATATACTCGTAAATATATTTATATAACTTATTATAAATATGTTATTTAGCTCTGTCTGTAATCTCTTTTTAAATTTGCTGAAATTTCCTAATTCGCGGAAATCCATTCTATTGCTCAGATTTTTTGTCTCTTTTTGTAACTCGTCAAAACCAATGTGAGTCATGGTCTTAATCGAATGCAGATCCTTGGTCGACAAATGAAATGAAAGTTAATAAAGACCAAAGAGCAGGTAGATTTGTTTTTAATAAGCGCTCGTCACAGCACGGAGCTAAGCATCAGTACATGAGTTAACCAATAACTATAACCCACAGGATGTTACTAAAATGTACGGATTTAGTTACCAATTATTAACTATAATATAACTTCCTAATTTTTTCTATTCGTTTGTTACATTGACTTATTTTTTTATATTCTAATTTAATTATACGATTGGTAGGAAATTTCTTAAAATATGTTCATATTAATATATATTAAGTCCTCCATTCTAACAACCTCAATTGAACGCGATGAAGTCCACTGTCACCTTTGACACACGACAAGTACCGTCGTCTCGTCCAGTTAAATGACCACATCCTCTCCTACTTAATACGGCAAATGGAAGATGCTAGCGTTCCTAAATAGGTAATCTTCTTCCATTTCCATCGTAGCTCATGAAATTCGTTAAAAGTCTATTTATGGATAAAAACAATACATATTGCCCTCGGGATTTCCCGTAACAAACTTTGAGATATACATATCTCAAAGTTTGTTACGGGAAATCCCGAGGGCGTTTGGTCAGTTCCATTTAAAGAGAGAAAAAGGAAAGGAGAACATTTTGTAACCGACTTTATTAAATGATAATGATTATTTTTCTTGGTGGTCCCGTGGTCACCCCGCTTCTGAATCCTGAGGTCGCCGGTTCGCATTATGGCTCACGCCAATGACTTTAATTACGAAATTTGTGTGATAATTGTGATAAATATCGATGACTGAACTTTGTGCTCGGTATGGATTGCCATACTATTGAGTTTCGCCACCTATTCCATTTGGGCCGTAAACCACTGCCTACACTTTCGGGTAGAAAAAGGCGCGAAGTTGTAAGAAAAGCAGAACATTTCGTAACCGACGTTATTGAAATGGTAATTATTATTTCTCCATTATACCGAAGACTTTTTTAGCATATCAAGACAAGTCATTGTCATTTATAGATTCTTCACGATTTTTTCAATGTTTTTCTGTAACCTAAATATTTTCTTCCTAATATCCATTATTAAATATGGACGATGTTACAATTTTTACATTTCCATGCATAAGATTTGCGTAATAAAACTAGCCATGACCTTTTGCGGGAGACAAATAATGCCGTACATAAATTTTGATTAAAGTGCCATATCAGTTTTTGCCTTGAGAAGGGATGATTCAGTCGAAGTTAAGCGTTTAAAATATTATCAGGGATGAGACATGATACGATAAATCTGATATAATAAGTCAGATTATAAAACAATTCGACCTAATATATATCTCTCATTTCTACAAACAGTGATTGTAGAAAAAAATACTTGCTATATCAATGAACACATAATTGGAAGCGTTCGTAGGACATCATGCGACACAAAATAATAGCAGCATATTACATATACAGAGGATTTTTTTAAATACTCGTTATTATCCGGCAAACAGGAAATACCACTTGCCCCCACACAACAGAGTTTAACTGTAATTATTTTATCTGGCAACATTTCCGTCAGTGGCGGTGTAATGATTTTTTCTATTAGGCTTATAACCATCAATGATAAATATGAAAGTGGAAGGAAATAGGGAAAGAGGAAGACCTTAGAAAACATAGATGTATTGTGTGAGAAACCTGATTAAATGAGGGTGTTGTTAGTGTGGAAGAAGCGAATGATAGGGAAGTGTTGAAAAGGCATTGTGCTGATGATGCTTATCATCATCATAACATAACATAACTTCACGCCTTTTGTTACCCGAAGGTGTAGGCAGCGGCTGTTAAGCCTCGTCTCGCCGTTATGTTTACGTCCCAAATGGAATAGGTGGCGAACCTATTGCCATACCGGGCACAAAGTTTTTCAGTCATCGATATTTATCACACATAACTTCCGAAAACAATTTCGAAAAGTCATTGGTGTGAGCCAGTATCAGGAATCGAACCCGGACCTCTGGATCAGAAGCCGTGTGCTCGACCACTGCGCCACCGAGACTGTTAAATATTGCTAATTTATATTCTATGATATTTTAAATTCATATTTGAATTGTAAATAAAACCTGTAATGAGCTAATCGGTTTGTGGATAGTTTGTATACATACGAGTATATTGGTATTTCAAATAAACTCCAGATGTCACCCGACACTAAGAACTTTTTCAGGTTGGCATTGAAGTTCTATTTGCTAATATCTATTTGGTTTGGCCTCATTAGCGAGGTCAATTCACACTAAAATCTCAAGTATTAGGCAGTATTATTACTCCCGAAATAATTTACTCTATAGAGCCTATTATCTCATTCGGGGCCACAAGAAGATGCTGCTTTTTAAACTTGGGTTCTGCATTGAAGAGGCTGATAGAGACAGATTTTTATTCCCTTAAATATAGTTGAAGTATAAGACGGAACTATTTCAATTTTAGACCCTAACAACGACTCAAGTGAAAAACCCACCAGTCGAGTTTTGACCAATCAGAAGCAACTTACCCATTATTTAGTCATCGCAACTTATAATTGGCTATTTGTAATACTTGAACGCAATTCATTATTGTCTTGAAAATTGTTATTACTCATACTCACACTTACTAGAAACAGGAGTCCAAGCAAGTCGACAAATTATGCAGTATACTTGCAATAGATGTCGCAATCAGATCATTAACATTGAAATTGTCTCCCTGAACTATAACCGGTTCTATTCTAAATATCGAAGAGTCTTTGATTGGCACTATATCAGAAGTTATTATTATTAGGTAACTCTTCACATTAAAAATATATATATTTTAATATTAAATGCCTCCCGACTACGCGAAATATTGTAATTTCTGTTTCTGGATATAAGCCATCAAACCCCGTTAGGCTACCTACAAACATCCGAAAAACATAAGCCACCCTCTGGCTCAGTTAGTTAAAAAAATACATACCTGGTAGTATGTAAAAAAATACATAAACTGTTTTTTAAATTTATCCTGGATCTTAAATGGTTATTATTTAAGATCCATGCTTAATTTTATAAACAGTCTTTCATTTAGCATAGTAGAATCGCTTAATGAGGATGATGCTCATGAACGGAAATTTCAATTTATTGAGCTTGGAGAAATGCTCCGCAACAAGGTTTACAGAAGATCTAATTATAATAGGCGTATGTTGTGATTAGCAACTACTTCTGACCTGACCATACCTTCTAGAGGAGATAACAGGGGAAGAAATTCCTAATGCCACTTCAATTCCAGCTCATGGCCCAATATAAAAAAGAGATTATCATGTAGTCGTTCCGAATACCTGGCAATTTACCATTACTAATTTACAAACAGAAGTCTGTTTATAAATTTCCAAATTTCAATTCTTACTAGAAATCTTACTGAACACCTGACTATAATTATCATAATGCTAATCTAATTACACGATGTAAAGCCATAAAGAACAATACACAAAGCAACTAAAAATGAATAAAAACCACTACAAAATGTAGCAAAATGTACTACAAAAATATATTCTGTCAGATTTCAGTAATGTGTTGTTCGCGGTGAGTCAGATCGAAATTATACAGAGTGACATCATCATTCTCGTTCATTGTGCAATTTGTCTCTTTGTCTCATTTTTGCCGCAATCACGAATTGTTCCACAAAAAAAAACCCGTTGCTGGGGGAGATTAATGCCGCTCGACGCGTCTAAAAATAACTTACCCACAAAATTGGGGGCAGGTGTAAAAACATGCATCCATGCGTGTACACATTGGTCCTTCGACCTGCCAAACGTGGCGAATACTGCAATATGTGTATTGAAACATGTTTAGTCATTTATTCTGTACGGTCTAGTCGCCGTCGTGAAGATATTCAAATTTTATCCAGCTTAGTTTTTGCTCGGAACCTAATCTAATACCTATTTATTTTGAAACTACTTACTTGTTGCTATATGTTTTACTGAAGAGAATACAGATTATTTATGATGAAATCTGGACTAAAAAGATTCGTCTTCAAACATCAAATATGTTATCTTCAATGTATAGATTATATTACTTACGGCTAAAAGTATCTTGTTACATTTATCCAGAACATAGGCGTCACGTTGCTAAGTGAATTTACTGCTGTACTTACTGTAATGGCTTCAGAAATTATCCCAAAGTAATGAAATCACACCCTTGGACGCCTACGCTATTAACATTGTTCGTTTTATCAATAAATTGATAGCGTGTTTTATATCTTACACGCAAAAAATATCACGTTCTTCTTTTAAATGTATTCTGTCGCTATTTCCTAGTTATTTAACCGTCGAGTTATTGGGTACTTGTCGACTTAAAATTCGACAGAATAAAATTCATCCCCTAAAATCGTATTTTTAGCTGAGAGCCAGTTCAGAAATAGAGTTATTGATTCTACTACACATATTATAAGTTTATTGACCTTACTAGCAAAGATGTTTTGATTTTATTTCTGTAATGTAGCTAGAATCATACATACAATAGAGTGGCTATAATCCGGTCCAACAGCTATTCCACTTTGTTTTTTCAATATACTTGTCAGCTCGTGAATTTTATACGGCATACTTTTGCATGTCAAGTGATTAAATCTAATGGCATTGATTTACTGCATCGTTGAATGCAGTTATTTCCGTGGCCAGTCAAGTATTTGTAAATAAAGTAATTAAAACTTTAACGACACGCGTCCACTCTAAAATATAGTATTTTTTATACCCATAGTGGTAAATAAACTAATTTTGCGTCATTCTCGTAGTTGGAAAAAATTGATGACAAAATATAGTAAGTCAAGATATATCTGTACTTTTAGGAAACCAAGCTTCTTCGACAAACATACATACACGCATAACAGTGGTAGAGCCAAGCAGTTCGGTGCATGAATGGACCGGCTCGACCGGTGAAGTACCACGACCTCTCAGAAGATCGACGTAAAGTGGCTCATGCCGCATTTCGTTCGGTGAGAGTGGTACCCGGAGGCCCACACCCCTTCCTGTCCTCTATCCCTTAAAGGTCGGCAACGGAACAGTAACACTATATGTGTTGCTGGTGTCCATGGGCGGAGTTGGTTGCTTACAGTTTGTTGCTCGTTTGCCCTTCTATCCAATAAAAAAAAAACAAATAACTGGTGCAGTCGGGGAAAAATGGGATCTATTGGTCTTTTTTATATTACGAAATTATGAACGTTCGCCAGTTAAAGAAATTAATTGAATAAAAAGCCTTGCCTTTATCTTTTTATATTCTGTCGTCACGGACGCCTTCCGTAGTTATATTAGTTATCTTGTCATGTCTGCCTATAAGAGCTCTGATCTGACCAATATAGTGTTTCAATTGTTGAGACATTACAACTGAATTGACAAAGTTTCCCAGTTTAAAAGTTAATTTTTAAAAAAATCGGTACACATCCAAATATTTCGTGGTGTCCACCATCTAACAATTTCACATTTATTTTATGTAGTAATTTGTGAGATATTTAATTCAAAAACGAAGCTTACTTTTTATAAATGTTTGCTCTATATAAGAATAGAACAATCTTTGTGGATTCCAGAGATCGTCCTAATTTCGTTTCGACGCTATAAAATGTCCAATGTTAAGTGTATAACATCGTTATTGTCAAAGTCAATAAAATGTCTGCTTTATATTAAAAAATATATTAAAATGAACCACTTGTATCAAATACAAAGTAGCATTGTTTGCATTATTGCGGTCAAAGAGAACTAAATGATAGCAGCAGTTCCACCTTGAACTCTCATTTATGTTGGTACTTTAATCTCCTCCACAATGACACAATATATTGTCAAATCTATACACCAAATTACTATATCTACATTAACTCTAATTTCACGCCAATTATACCCGTAGTTGTAGGCAGCGGCAGAAATATACCTGCGATAAATCGGATATATTTTAACGTACCAAATGTGTTATAAGGGTCGCAGTTTGAAAAGACATTGTGGTCAACTAGGACTCGTGACCTCTGCAGACTTGTGTTACTTGAAATAGTAACATAAATAACAAAAAAAATAACATTGAAAACCCTTATCATTCCGCGACAAGATTATCAACTATGAACTCCCGCATGACAAGGAAAACCTATTACAGATGTAGGCCAGTGTGTCACAGAAAACTGTCGTGGTAAATGGCATGAGTCAGGAGAATATAGAATATTAATCGATATTGAGATCAATAACCGATTAATAATGTGATACATTTATCGGACGGTGAGCGTCTACTTAGATAAGGTGACATGTCGTTGTAATAATAAGATTCGGTTAGAAAGTACGGTACATTCTATCAGATCTTTTACAAGCCACAAATTCTCTGTAAATTTGATAATTAAGGTTAGTGACTTCCACGAGCAGAACTGTTTATCTGAAAAGTATTATATATTGACTCAAAAATAAATACCAATATTTGATAATATAATTATGGTGATCCGTAACAGCCACTGCATACGCCTTCGGGTAGAAATAGGCGTGAAGTTATGTTACATTATCACCGTACATACTCCGATTGTTCGCTCATGTAGAAAGAATTGATGATGCAAGGTGCACTATGCAGATGTACAATGCTAAAGCGGATGGATGTCGAGGACAGCCACTACTTACTTTCCATGAGAAAATGCCTTAAAAATCGACGCGCGTGTATGCAACGAGTTATGAAAGTCAAAGAAGCTAGTGAGGCGTGTAGTAACCGCACTTTATGACGCTCTGTACTATATGCCTACCCCGAAAGGAATTGGCGTGAAGTTATAGTAGTTAGTATGTATTATTATGTATGTATCATCTCCGTACAATGCCGGGCATAGTGTGGATTCCTCCATCGGGTATCAGTTCGGCGACAAATGTGACATGCCGTGGGATGGTAGGCGATGAATTATTGTTTTACTTACTTTACACCCTAGCTTTAAATTTTATAGGATTAAATATTCATCAATATTTTATATATTTCAAACAAAACATAACTTCAGGCCTTTTTCTACCCGAAGGTGTAGGAAGTGGCTTACATCACAAATGGAATAGGTCGCGAACCTATTGCCATGACTTACTTGACTTATATATTTATTATTTACTTATATATCTCCTAAGCGGGGCAAAGGGCGTCCACAGTACGTCGCCATCCTGAACGGTCTTGTGTTTCGCGTTTTATTTCGCTCCAAGTCATCTCCATTGCATGCTTCTGCAGTGATAGTCCGTCGCCAAGTCTGCTAGGGCGACCGCGTTTCCGTTTTCCTTGGGGATTCCATTCTAGGGCTTGCCTCGGTATGTGATCTGGATCCCTTCGGAGCGTGTGGCCGTTTCATTGCTACTTAGGCAGCGGTTTATAGAGCCGATCCCGCTCGAAGGCGGCGGCGGCGAGCTCAGTGATCGCCGCCGCCGGCGGGCCGCGAGGGTGCACACCCCGCGGGTGCGCCCGGGTCGCGGCCTGGGAAGGATGACCCCCCGGTGCGGCCGGGGAGGGTCGTCGGGGGCGCCGCCGGCCGCGCGCCTCTTTACAGCGCGCGGTCGGAGCCGCCCCGCCCGGGGGAGTCTCGCCGAGGCTCCCCGAGGATGAGCACCCCCTCGTGACGGAGGGGGGGCGACGGCGGGGTGGACCAGAGGGGTTTATCCGAATCCTGGACCACCCCAACGCCGGAGGAAGGCCGCCGCGAGGTTTTAGTGGGTAACCCTAGGATCGGATTTCAGTTTACTGTTTTGGGAGTCCCACACTACCCCCTGCCGTCCCCAGGCGGGGGGTGGGCATAAAGCATTTCCTCGCGAAAAAAAAAAAAAAAAAAAAAAAAAAAAGGCACCTGCAGCCGACGCGAGATGACCTTAGTGACCTGCCACGTCTCACATACGTACAGCAACACGGTTTCCGCGATTGCCATATAGGACGAAGCTGCGCGAAGATTGCTCTTCCCTTGGCGATCCACCGGGGACAATATATTTGAAAATTTCCTCAAAATACTGGTGATTTGTGTAGAACTTAATCCAAAAAAAAAATATATTATTGTTATCCAACATCATATTACGCACTTGGAGTGTGAATCGATATATCTTATTCGGCATTGTGCCAAATTGGTCTGTCCTACCACTTGGTGTGGTAGGACAGACCAATTCCAACAGACGTCGGCTATTCGAAACGAAATATATCTTTTCTTATTTAATTATTGTATATCGTATTTATATCAGAATATAAGATAAAATGATACTTTTTTGTATCTTGTCGACTGACTGAAATCATTATCTATCCTTTTATTGCTGAACCAAAAATATTACGC
Organism: Euproctis similis; assembly: GCA_905147225.2. Taxonomy (NCBI): domain Eukaryota; kingdom Metazoa; phylum Arthropoda; class Insecta; order Lepidoptera; family Erebidae; genus Euproctis; species Euproctis similis. The sequence goes on from LR990116.1 coordinate 17,986,375, forward strand.
GCATTGAATTACATGGCCTATACCAGAACGTACCCAAGTTACCTTCCAGTATGAATTTATCCTTATTTTTTTCTTTCTGTCTCCGTAAACAAGGGTCGACAGTATATCGCTGTCGTACACAATTTATTAGTGTATTTTGATAACATATTCTTAGAATGGACACTGCCAATTTATTATTTGGATTAGATCTATTACATTTTATACCGTTTTACAACTGTGTTCCTTAAATAGTGATAAAACTGGGACACATTGATATTGTCTATTTGCTTCGTGTCCTCGTTTAATTGGTAAATGTTGTAAAACATCTAAAAATAGTTTCTTCATGACCATTCCTAGTTATCCAGATAACTTCAAGATAGACCAAGATCTCGTCTCCGCCTCCATTTTATTACATCATACACGAATTGTGCCCACGTGTAGACAATTTTTTAATCAACAAGCTCCTTTGCTATCTTATCATGACAGGTAAAATATAACAAGTACTGTTTGTTAAGTCAAATAAAGCAAGCTTTTATACATAACGTTATTCCATCATACTTACAAGTGACCGATTTAGACTATATAATATGATGACCCTAGCTGACCCGGAAAACGTGTTGCCAAAAAAAAAATGATTTTGGTCAACAAATAAGAAATAGGCGTTGATAGTAGAGGTAAAAATTTTGATTTGTAAGTATTTTTGTATTTTGTTTCATAAAAAACTTAGTAAATAAAAATTTTCCAAAACAAATGTGGATGGTGTGGGTTACGGTTAATATTTAGGTGGATGAAAAATAGATGTTGTCCTATTCTCAGACCGTACCGGTAGGTACGTAAAATTTCATATTAAAATTAATGTGCCTCCGTGGAATAATTTCACAACGTATGGGCCGTCATGAGAAGAATCGGGCTCGACAGGAACTCATGTGCCAAATACTCTTTTCAAATATAAAGCTTTACAATTATTCACACTAATTACTACAGTAACTATTGAAGGGTGAAGCAACGGACTAAGGAAGGTTAGAAGTAGTTAAAATGATAAAAAAGAACTTCCCTAACATACATAGGGTTGCTACAACTTGCTACTACGGAGTTATACTTACAATACAATCTTGTATGAGGAGCCGCTCATCACTACTTTGTTTGGTCCTCTAGAACACTCAATTATATTTATTTAAAGGTATATTACGGATTTGCGGATTTACCCTTTATTTCTACCACAACATCTGTCTAAATGGTTGTTTGGAAGAAATCGCCGTCCGCGATAAGACCGCCCATTGTATAGCCAATATGCAATAATTTGCATATTGGCTATACAATGGGCGGTCTTATCTTGTCTTTTTATACAATAATTTACAACAATTATTAATATAATTGTTGTAAATTATATTTATTGTATTTAAATGCTGTACAATAAATAAATAAATATATTCACAAAAGTAATTCAACTAAGAATTGTATTTACAATAACGCCATTGGTTACTAACATATCTACTTATTTCTCGTATCCACTTCCGCGATGTTAGTCAGTAAAATCGTTATATAAACTTTATCTACATAATATATACAGCATTTAACATTCGTTATACGAAAATAATCTTATTGCGAAATAACAAGAAAATAAGTCTTCGTCCTTCTCAAAATTAAATGATAACATTTCAAGATTGCTACTTGAAAAAAAAAGATTATATTCTATGAGTCACCATACATGTTTTTCAGTTACTGATCCTCTTAATCTGATCTGAATTATCTAATCTAGAATTCTTATTCAAGCTCGGAAACTTTATTTTTGGTATTAATAGCGGCGCTCAGACGCATTTGGATAACGTATTCTTAAGTTAAAATATTAAAAAAATAAGCTACTTACCAAAAGAATAGTTTAAGGTTTATATAAAGTATTGTCTATGTAAATTTCTTTATCATATAGCATTATTCATATCATATTACATAGTATAAAACAAAGTCACTTTCCGCTGTCTGTCCCCTTATATGCTTATATCTTTAAAACTACGCAACGTTTTTTTTAATAGAGGGTGTCAACGGGGTGGTTTTGATCTATGATTCATATATGATGTTGTAAAGAAAAAATGATAATTATCGAAATTTATAACTTTAATTGCAAACGGTGGCTGAAACCTAAGTGATAGATCAAAACAATGTTCCACATTATTAAACGCTTTTAGAAGGTCTATAAAAAAGTCCGCGAGGGCATATGTCTATCTCTTAACGAGGTATAACCCACAATAACCATCTTTATTTTTCTACTTTTTACGAGAAATAATGGGTTATTTACGAAGGGATTTTAAACATTACAGCATTAATTAATTATCATCTAATTAAGTGTCTTAAATAAATAGATTGTGCTTTTAATATAGATCAATATGGCCCTTTACAGTATGTAATTTAAATGAATATTTACGAAGATATTACAGTATTAACATAGCAGTTGCGTTGCGCGCCAAAATGCGTGGCGATAAATAGCAGAAATTGAACTTTTTAATATCCAAATTTTACTCCATTTATATTTTGATGCGGAACAAAAATCGCCGGGTCAACTAGTATATTATATTTTCATTTTCTTTTTGTTGCAGTTCTCAGTTTTCTTACTGATTATCTTCGTGGCTGAATTGGCAGTTGGCATCGCAGGCTATATGAAACATCAGGACTTGGAGAATTCTATAGTGACACACCTGAATAAGACCATCGCCCATTATAACACAGACCCTAATGTTGCCAAGACATTCGATATCGTGCAAACCGATGTAAGTAATTGTTGGAAATGATCTGCTAACAATATGAGCCACAAATATTTAAAATTTATTTATAGGGGAAAGAAACATTTGTGATGACTGTGTTCCCTGTATCCCAAAGAATATGTTGTCTTATGTCCCCTTTTAGGCTCAGAAAAATAGGTTTTATATTATTGACAGTGACTGAAATTAATTAAAACGGGATAATTGAACTTTAATTGTTTGTTGTCTGCAAGTGAGCATGTTATGGTGATGATGTTCAGATTACTACGGACCTCATTGACTTCTTCATTAAGTATTAAATGTACATTTAAAACAACGTCAGTTCACACTTTTTTCTACCCAAAGGTAGGCAGCGGCTTTTAAAGGCTGGACCCAAACGGCGTTAAGTTTTCTACTTACTTTTTCCTTGTGTTGACTGTTTTATTGTCTTGCTTTTCATATGACTTGTAACATGATTGATTGAAAGCTTGCTCCAATTACGCTACAAACAATTGACGGTTTCCACCACAGAAATAGATCAAGATAGAACGGCCGCGATGTCATATTTCCATACATTTCGAGCGTGTCACTTTTTTGAAAAACCACGCCCACAGCGTGACGTCATTTTCATTGTGAGCGGGGCGACTAGTTAGGAGATACACACATTAGATTATCGATGTTAATATCGGCAACGTGTGTTAATTTTATTATTTTTATATTTTACCAACTTTATTGATTTTCTGTAACGATAATCATAGAAAGTAAAACATGTTAAATACTTTAATCCGACATATTAAAACGTAAAACATATTTTTCCAACAGTATATAAAATTTAATTATAAATATTTTACTGTCCTTGAAACTATACATATTTATTAAATATTTGCCTTTTTGTAAGGGTTGGCCTCACAGTCCTGGTTAAATAACGAAGCCGAACGTCTACATATACCTCGGTTACTGCCCATTTGAGAAGAACGAGATGATTTTCCATCGGCGATTGGTCACATTGGTGAAAACTTATACTGTCAAATAAACTGCTGCCAATGTAATTACTTTGGTTGAAATTTGTGGTGTTAGAATAAAGTAGGGACAAAGCAAGATATGAGCTGATACTCAAATTATTATTGAATTAATTTATTGATAAGTCCTAAGACTCAACGATACATGGAGTGCCCATCTCTAACATTCGAAGACCAATCACAGCGATTAACAGACACAGCGATCAACTGGCAGGTGTATTGTGTATTTCGTTCGATTCGACGTACATTACGCGTATAATTTATACGCGCAATGTTTTTGTATACGAGCGTTGAATGCGGACAGCAATGGATATTTATCATAACGAAAAAATATACAACTTGTGATCGTAATTATTGAACATAGTAAAAGTAAAACAATAATTTATAATCTCAAAAAAATACTTTCTACTGATTTTCTGTACTTACTGATCACATAAAATATTTCCTTTTTTCATATTTGATTCACTACTTTTGTTTTTACAATTTTTCACAATTTGATTCACTACTTTTGTTTTTACAATTTTTCACAGCATAATAAGGCATATATGTGACGTTTTATCTATTTTTTTACGTCCTGAACGCATGGCAGGAACGCTCGTTGCGTAATGAGAGCGAGTTTCGAAAAGCATGCATGGTTTTGGCACGCTTGCCACGCCTATTCGCCGTTCTATCTTGATATATTTCTGTGGTTTCCACGAAGTCAGAATACCGTTTTACCCACTATTACTGCTATTCAGTGCTAAGTGCTAACAACATAACATAACTTCACGCCTTTTGTTACCCGAAGGTGTAGGCAGCGGCTGTTAAGCCTCGTCTCGCTGTTATGTTTACGTCCCAAATGGGAATAGGGGGCGAGAACCTATTGCCATACCGGGCACAAAGTTTTCAGTCATCGATATTTATCACACATAACTTCCGAAAATAATTTCGAAAAGTCATTGGTGTGAGCCAGTGTTTGGAATCGAACCCGGACCTCTGGATCAGAAGCCGTGTGCTCTACCACTGCGCCACCGAGACCTTATAAAACAAAGCTATTATTTATATTGGAATTTGGAAATATACCATACTTGGAAATATATTTTGTTACTTACTGTTATGAGCGTAGTACAAATATTTTAAAATTTTTTTTTTTTTTTTTTTTTTTTCCGGTTTTATCATGCGATCAGTCTGTTGACTATAAGCAGATGTGTTGGGACCTGATTTGTCGGGTAGGGTGCTACACCCATTGGAGTATACCCTCTTTTTAGCTAACAGTCTGCCTGATTCGCTTTATCAAATATATCTCGCCGTTTCCTCAAACGGCGGATGGTTTCAGGAATCGTAAGCTGCTCCGCAAGCTCATTCGGGTGCTTAAGTAGTCGGGTTTTGTACATGTCACCATGTGCACTTATTTCTTCCTTGATCATCGGAATATCCAGTATGTCATGGATCTCTGAAGTTCGAATAAACCAAGGTGCATTTGACACTTGCTTTATGATGTAGTTTTGTACCCTTTGCATTATAAGTATGTTGGAAGCACTGGCTGATCCCCAAAGTTGAATGCCATATGCCCAGATTGGCTTAAGTATACACTTGTATATAAGGAGCTTGTTGTCCGTTGCTAGTTTCGAGTTTCTTCCCAGCAGCCAATGGAGGCCCCTATATTTTAGGTTTATTTCGTCTCTTTTGGTTTGGATGTGTTTTTTCCATGTGAGTCTGCGGTCCAGATGCATGCCTAAGTACCTCACGGACTCGTGGTGTGGTAACTGAACACCTTTAAGGGTGACAGGGTGGCAGTCACCTTTGCGAAGTGTGAATGTGATGTGAACAGATTTAGCTACGTTGGCTGCTATTCTCCATTTGGCTAGCCATTCCTCTGTTTCATTTAGACTTTCCTGTAATATGCGAGAAGCTTGTATTGGACATTGGTCTGAGGCAAGCAGGGCAGTGTCGTCCGCAAAAGTGGCGACTGTAACCTGAGGGTTCTGTGGCAGGTCGGAAGTAAACAGGGTGTACAGTACTGGTCCAAGTACCGAACCCTGCGGCACTCCAGCAGAAATATCATGAAATCCTGAGGTAGTCTGATTTTCTTTTACTTGAAATATTCTATCCGTAATGTAGGACTTCAGTACGCCATAAAAAGTATGTGGCAGTAAGGATTTAATTTTAAACAGCAAACCCTTGTGCCAGACTCTGTCAAAGGCTTGCTGTATGTCGAGAAAGGCAGACGAGCAGTACTCTTTCTTTTCAAAGGTCTTTCTTATCGCCCTGCACACTCTGTGAACCTGCTCAGTTGTGGCATGTTCTTTACGAAAACCAAACTGATGATTAGGAATAATAGACTTTTCATTGAGGACAACTAATATTCTTTTCAATAGGCACTTTTCGTACAGCTTGGACAAGACCGGCAAAAGACTAATTGGTCTGTACGAGGTGACTTCGTGTGTTGGTTTGCCAGGTTTCAGAATCATTATTATTTGCGATACTTTCCATATGTCTGGGAAGTAACCTACGCGATGGATGGCGTTGAATAGCATTGTGAGGTACACGATTCCCTTACGAGGCAGTTTTTGGAGGACTTTCTTGGTAATAAGGTCGTAACCTGGGGCCTTGTTGTTGTCCATTGAGTTGATAATCTTACATATCTCTCTGGGTGTTACTAACTTCATGGGTAGATCCAGTTGGTAATCTTGGTCGAGAACTAGGTCGATATCAGTTTCCTCTGCATTCGGTCTGGGATTGTTTGGTTTGAATACATTGCTGAGATGGTAAGCAAATTCATCTGCTTTCTCTTGATCAGTTCTGATCCAGGTTCCGTTTTCTTTTCGAAGAGGTGGTTTGTGATAGAGTGGTCGATCCAAGTTTTTACATGCTTTCCAGAGTGAGTAGTCGCTTTTTGTTGTTGCTGTGAGACCTGCGATGTACGTATCCAGCGCCATACCATCTGCTTCAGCTATAAGTATCTTCAACTCTCGAATGGCTTTGTTAAGTGTTGTTTTATCATGTGGATGCCTACTTGTGTGCCATACACGCCGTAGTCTCCTTTTTTCCATGATTTTTGACCTAATTATTTCTGAATAAATTTTGGTATTCGGAGGTCGTTCGGGGGTTTCGGGCGTTGATTTCCAGCAACTTTCTTGAATTACAGATGTTATTGTTTTTGCAGCGGCATCGATGTCTAACTCCGTTTTTAGGGAAATTCTGAGGTTGATTCCATCTTCAACCAGCTCACGAAATGAGTTCCAATCTGTGCGCGTGTTGTATAATTTGGGCTTTTCTTCAGTATTTAGAACCGTGGTACCGATCGTTAGTATAACCGGGACATGATTAGTATTGGCATCTAAGCACGTCTCTATATGGTGAAAAAGACTGGACAGCCCTTTCATTATAAAAAAAGTCTATGACATCTGGGAGTTTATTCGGGTCTGTGGGCCAGTTCGTAGGTTGTGTTGTGGAAATAGTTTTTAGATTATTTTTGTCTATGCTCTTTTTTAGCTCTCTTCCTCTTGTATTCGTTAGTCTAGAGGCCCAGTGAACATTTTTGGCATTCCAGTCGCCACCGACTATAAAGCGGGTGCTTAGTGTGTTGAAATATTCATCATATTGCCTCTCTTTCAGCTTATGTTTAGGAGGGCAATAAATGGCAGAAACATTAAATGTCCCATTTCGATCTTCTATTGCGATAGTCGCTGCTTGTATGTGCTCAGTTTTAAATGCTGGTTGCTCGTAGTGTTTAATGCTAGACCTTACTACTATAGCCGCTCCGGCGTGCGCAGTACCGTCTGGGTGGTCAGTAGTATAGATGTCGTAATTGTTTATCTTTACGTTGCTGTTTGCGGTTGTATGAGATTCCGGTACTAGCAGTATATCTATGTTGTGGGTGTGTAACAGGACTTCTACCTCTCCTTTGTTTGGAGAGAGCCCCGCTGGGTTCCACGTTGCTATCTTTAGGGAAGTCATTGTGATATCTTAGTGACTAGGGTCGTTATGAGATTGATTAATATACTCATTTGTTGAAGGATTAGATCAAACTTTTCTGTTTGTTTAAGGAGCGTTTCTTCTAAACTTACTGTACTGTTTATTGTAGGAATATTCTCAGCTGTAGTTGCTGTGGTCCTTTTTGTTGCTTCAGCATAATATAGCTTTTTCTTGTTTTCTGGTTTTGACCTTAATTCTGTGGAGTGTGGCGGTGTTGTTGGTCTGGTCGATACATTTGGGAGTGGAGGGTAATTTTTCTTTTGTAGCAGGGCTTTATCGTTAGTTTTTGGATTATCTCTTGTCTTTATATATGGTTGTCCGTTTGATTTTCTCGCTAGTATTTCTTTATATACTTCGCAACCCTTGTAGTTTGCAGGGTGAGCACCTTGACACAGGGCACATTTTGCTGGGGTGTTACGGTCTTTTTTTGGGCAGTCTGCTGTTTTGTGTGATTGTGCGCATTTCACGCAACGGAAGGGTCTCATACAATAGTTCTTGGAGTGTCCATACTGCTGGCATCTTTGGCATTGCACCACTGTAGTACGTTTTCTCGGGTCTTCTATAGTTATTGATTGGTGGTGTATGAATTTGATATTTTTAACAGCTTCATTTTTAGGACTTGGTTCAAGGTTGGCAAAGAATGTAGACGTCGGTTTCTTTTGTGCACCATACTTAGCATTAATTATCTCCCCTATCACTTTGTTTCCTGTATCTTCTAGTGCTTCTTTGATAGCAGCATTTGGTGTAGTGTGGTGTAGATTCCTAATAACGATTCTGTATGGTCGTTTATCCTTTCTGTTGAATGTGTGTCCTATTAAGCCTTTTTCTCTAACAACATCTAATGTCCTTTTGTAGACTGTTATCTCAGAGCAGTTTATCCTTAGTTGATTTTGGTTGATGATTTTATATGTAAAATCTGATTTGTTAATGACACTCTCTAGCAACTCAGTAAGCTTAGTGAGGTCTTCAATACCATAAAGTATTATTGGTGGTGGCTTAACAACTTTTATGGTTGTCTCGTTTGGTGTATTTTCTTCCTGGTCTATGGGGAGTCCACTAAAGGTGTTTGCTACAGATATCCTCTCTGGTGGTGGTGAGGATATTTTCTTCCGTTTGGCATTTCTTAGCACTGGTACTCTCTGCCAGTTAGGAGGATTCGCTTCTGTGTTGTCAGCACTACTCTTTATTTCCGAGTCCTGTGTGATTTCAGTGCGTATTTCTACATTCATTTCTCTTGTCGAACTTAGAGATAAACTTCTAGGTCTATTCATGAATAAACTGGGATGGAAGGCTTGCTGAACTAGCTTCTTATTACTCGCGCTCTCTTTAAGACCAGTAGCATTTACTGGTAAGGGGGCCTGGGTACCCACCCTCTTACAGTCTTCGGTAACCAATTTCTCACACACAGGCCCGGATACCTGTGAGCGCCGGGGGCTAGCCGGATTGCATGGCAAGACATTCTCATTATTTTCACTCATTTCATTACGATTGGTGGGAGAATAGTGTTGTACTTTCCCAAGGTACCACACGTCACAATTTCGGGTTGACGCCCTAGCCTTTGATGATCCAACATCTTCCTACAAGGCAGTAGGTTGCTGTTTAATTTCTGAGTCAGCATCTCATAGACCAACTGCCATTCCAAGGCTGATGAGGTGTGATCTCCCCAGGGTTGTTTTTGTTGTCAGGGTTTTCTTCCCTTAGCCAGTTTGTTCGGTTACATGCCGACGTTGGCGCGCGCAGTGTCAGAGTACTGAACCGCAAACGCACCGCAGACGACAATCAGGCGCCGAAGATTCGCCCCCGCGCTTCACACTTAGCTACTACGGTCACGAGGTAGATGGATTGTGCGAGGCTCGTTTAAGACCGCAGCATTGCCCAGAGGGGACGACCCACTAGGGAAATGTGTGTGGGCCCATCACTAGTCTACGGCGGCAGGCTAATGATGGCGTGGACGTGTGTGAAGTACTTGTCGGTGAGCGTCTGTTAGCCTAGTTCCGCACACCTAGGCATACGCGTCTGGCAACTTAGCATTTTTTAGGTGTGAATTCCCCGGCAATGAATCCATCCCACTAAGGCCTACACCGACCCCCCCCCCATTTTAAAATTTAACGAGGAAAGACACACAAACACAATCTTTCTCTTTTTGGGGTTCATGTAAATTTCTGTGACTTAAATGGTTTCGCAATTTTTATAGCAAAAAAACAAGATAAAGGATCTCGTAGATTCGTCCTATGATACAATAAAGTTTTCTTTTTGCTTCAGTTAAATGTTTACAGAAACTACATCCAAACTAAAAAAAAACTGCACATACCTACCTACTAAGGTTATATTTTTTACAATTCTAGTTCCAATGCTGCGGAATCCAAGGTCCCCAGGATTGGCCGAATAACAACTTAACAATACCGAGCACGTGCTGCGCCGGGCAGGAGATCGCCGGGAAAATCACTCTACCCTGCACCAAGGACTCTGTCTACCTGCACAAGGAGGGCTGCCTCGACAAACTGGTCGAGTACTTCAAGGACATTGGCATGGTGCTTGGTGGTGTTGGACTTGGAGTTGCTATTGTGCAGGTAATGTATCATTGTATATCTTCAACACCTGACGGTGGAAAGGGTAAGACGCAGAAATTTGAACCCATTTGACGGGCCTCGTGGCGCATTGGTAAAACTACCGGCTGCAGCACTGAGGTCGGGGGTTCGATTCCCACCCGAGCACAAATATTTGTGACAAACATGAATATTTGTGCGGCGTCTGGGTGTTTTTCTATGTATTATAAGTATGTATTTACAAAAGAAAAGTATATAAGTATTAGTATACGTTATCTAGTATCCATAGCACAAGCATTTAGTTGCTTAGTTTGGAACTGGAGGGCGCTATGTGATTTGTGTCGAAGATATTATTATTAAATTGACGCCAGTACAATTGCCATAGATCGGGCAGATATTGGTCCTAAACATTGATCTTGAACGACCCAGAGAATTTTTTTTTTTTTTTTGTGGGATAAGAAGACAAACGAGTGTCACCTGATGTAAGTGACCACCGTCGCCCATGGACACCTGCAACATAATATATGGCATTACAGTTAGTTGCTTTGCCGACCTTTAAGGAAGCAGGATGGGGAAGGGAGTTGAGCCTCCGGATACCCCTCTCACCGTGCGAAACGCGGAATGAGCCACTTTATGTCGATCTTCTGAGAGGTAGTTGTATTTCACCGGTCAAGCCGACCCATTCATGCAGCGAACACAGCTATTATTTTTGAACACCCACGAAATCGTAGTGGTGTGTGTGTGTATTACCATACATCAAGCACATTTTTTCAATCGTGCGACGCATATTAATTTGACGCATTGTTTTTTATATTTTAATAAAAGGTCATTAAAAACTAAAGTTATTTTTAATTTTATTTCAGCTGCTGGGTGTTATATTCGCATGCTGTCTCGCTCGCTCTATCCGCAGTCAGTACGAGACGGTCTAAAACTCTAAACACTTTTGCATGACAAAAACAATTATATACATATATTAAAAAAAAAACAAATAGCATTATATACCGAACAATTAATAATAAATAAGTTTCTTTTAAGGTTCTCAATCAACTGATTTGTGATTTTAAGTGCATACATTATTATTATTTGTATATTTTGGAATAATTTATTTTTTTATTGTTGTTTCATGTCTTTATTTGTAAGATTTAAATATTTTTTTAAGTGCTATAATATAATAAACACATTTATTATTATTATTAAATTTAAAAGTAGTAGTTAGATTGCCATATTTTTTCAGATATATTAGTAGTGTGATAAGCACAATGCACAGATTCTCATAGTTCCCAGGGCGTGCTCAGTGTAAAGACTGATTTTTCGAATAGAAATTGATACATTTATGGCCAAAAATTCTTGATGAACCAAATTCCTATTCATCTCCCTAAACTATTAGCAAAGTATTCAATTATTGTATTTTTACTATTTGATATTTAATCAATTTAGATGTGATTCATAATATAATATAATTGTAGTGTCATCATAGCTTATTACATACATATGTCAGAATATTTGATTTGTTAAACCAAAACTAGTTGACACCGATATTACTGTTAGTAATCTCGTTAATTAAAAATGTGTTTTCAAGTAAAATTATTTCCGTCTTGAGTTATTAATTTAAGAAATAAAAATTCTAATTACTTAAATGAATTTATAGTATTTATACTATCTAAGAAAACACTCAAGAATTTTGATGATCTTTTGTGACATGATTTTAATTTCGGTGGAGTCATTTCAAATATTATGACATACATCCCCGGTGTTTGTATTTAGACGTAGTCTCGTTCATCGCGCAGTCCATTGTTGTAACCCGTATATATTATCGTATCTAGTTCAAGAATATAAGTACATATTTAAGATCTATGTAATATTTTAAAACTGTTTCTAGCTCGTGTATATTTATAATAAATTTTGCAATTCAAGTCGAGTTTTATTAACAATGTTTCAATCCGGTCACGTTCAGTCAAACCGGATCTACCGAAGAGATATTCAATCTCAATTCCTTAATTTTTTGGCTATATTAAAACTTTACGCTCTTTTCTAGTGTATTGGTTCGCGTTCCAAATAGGATCGGTGGCGGAACCTAATTGCCATACATCGGGCACAAAGTTTTCAGTCACCGACATTTGTCACCTAACCCCGAAAATAATTGAAGCCCGGAATCTATTCCATTTCTGCATCCGTAGTTGGAAGCTATGCTAACTCATTACATAGTATAAAACAAAGTGACCTTCCGTGGTCTGTCCCCTTGTATGTGAAGATCTTTGAAACTACGCGACGGTTTTTAATGCAGTTTTTATTAATAGGTAGAGGGTGAACGGAGTGGTTTGCAGGTATAAATCATGTTTATTGCAGTAATAAAGGTGATAATTTTCTTTAGCGCTTTAATTGCAAACGCTAGCTTTTATGACGATTCTAAGTACTTTGTAAAGTCTAAGGAATAAAGATAATTTGAATTAGCTGAACCCGAGTGGTAAATCAAAACTATTTAGGCACTACATTATTATTAGTTTACACTTTCAAAAGCTCTACAAAATAAAATTACATGTAACTTCACGCCTTTTGTTACCCGAAGGTGTAGGCAGCGACTGTTAAGCCTCGTCTTTATGTTTACGTCCCAAATGGAAATAGGTGGCGAACCTATTGCCATACCGGGCACAAAGTTTTCAGTCATCGATATTTATCACACATAACTTCCGAAAACAAATTTCGGACCCGGACCTCTGGACCAGAAGCCGTGTGCTTGACCACTGCGCCACCGAGACATAAAATTACTTTAAAAAAAATTTAAACCGACTTCAAGAAGATAAACGACAAAAAGTACCTACTTACGTAACTAAAAAGCGATAAAAAACCCAAATGTGGTGTTGTATGATATGCGCAGTCATCAAAGCCACACGGCAAAATACAATACGGTGTAACTTTTTGCTGGCACCGACTTCAATAGTAAGTAGGTACCTTTTGGGGTTTATCTTCTTGAAGTCGATTTAACTATTTTTTAAAGTAATTTTATTTCTAAATTTTTAGTTGTAGTAATGAGTTAGGAACTTAAATAGATGTTAGGTTCAAAATCAAATCGGAGCGAGCTCTGTAGCTTTATCATCACAGTAGCATCAGGTGTTGATGCAAGCATACCTCCCAAGCAGCAATTTAGCCTTACATACTACTAAATAGTTTCTATCGACCAAAAGCAGTTCTGTTTCCCAACTCCTAACCGTTAAGGAGTTATGTAGCTACATCATCAGCACAGCAGCATCAGGTATATATGCCAGCATACTTCCCAAGCAACACGTTAGCTTTACATAATACTAAGTGTTTTATATCGACCAAAAGCAGTCCAGTCTCGAAACTCTTAACCGCAAAGGAGTTCTGTGAGCTTCATCATCAGCGCAGCAGCATCATATTTTGACAGAGTAAAGCATGGATATGCCTACGGATGTAAGACATCACTATTAGGTAACAAAAATACCATACTCGCATACAATTTTCGGTGGTTGCCTTCGATTTCTCCTGGTTTCCATCATCAGACCCTGACCTGGTGAAAATGGGACCAAATGGGAAGCACCAGGTTTCAAATAAAAAAGAATTTTTAAAATTGCTTCGTCCAGGCATAAGTTATGAGGTAACAAACATAAAAAGACATACAGACGAATTGAGAACCTCCTCCTTTTTTTGGAAGTCGGTTAACAATGGTGTAAGGTCCGTCACAATGACCATTTTTGCTTCTAAGAATACGGCTACATTAGCGGGCGAATATTCGTATCGTGTTAGCGCAATAAAAACATCGTCACCTATAGGCGGTGTTCTCGTCTACATTAGCGGGCGAATATTCGTGTCGAGTTGACACGATGTATCGTGCCGGATTGGGTTCTTCAGTTTATCGAGATGGGTTCTGTAGTATGCCATCAATGAATCTTTTTTCTTCTTCATTTCTTGTACTTGGTAGGGCAATCTTTGTTGTTATTTATAAAACATTTAATGAATTGATAATGAAATTGTAATGTGTTTATAATTTGTTTAAAATCAATAAATAATGTCTTTAAAATCAAATAAGGATCCCACAGACAAATTGTTTGTGCAGTTTTGTGGGACAGTGAATAATAACCTCATGTATACAATGTATCTTGTAACTAATAAAATAAGTAATCAGTTGCCCACGATGCGTGGATTCGAATTAAAAATATGCTATCTTTATATTATAATATGTATAACTAGTTGACCCGGCGAACTTCGTTCCGCATCAAAAGAAATAAATTAGTTGTGCTGTTTATCGGCACGCGTTTTGGCGCTATGTACCTCTATGTTAATACTGTAATATCTTCGTAAATATTAGATTAAATTACATGCTGTAAATGGCTATATCAATCTATATTATAAGCACAATCTATTTAAGACACTTAATTGGATGAAAATTAATGCTATAATGTTTAAAATTGCTTCGTAAATAAGTCATTATTTCTTGTAAAAAGTAAAAAAATAATAATAGTCATTGTGGGTTATCCCTAAGACATAGACATATGCCCTCGCGGACTTTTTTATAGACCTTTTAAAGGTGTATAATAATGTAGTACATTGTTTTGATTTATCACTTAGGGTTTAGGCAGCGTTTTCGATTTTAGTTTTAATCTTGAAAATTATCATTTTTTTTCACTACACTATTCATGAATTCATGAATAGATCAAAACCACCCCGTTGACACCCTCTAACTATTAAAAAAAACCGCATCAAAATCCGTTGCGTAGTTTCAAAGATTTAAGCATACAAAGGGACATAGGGACAGAGAAAGCGACTTTGTTTTATACTATGTAGTGAAGAATTAATTCGAATCCACGCATCGTGTACAAAGTATAGTTCGTGCAAGTTTACCGACAGCTCCCCGATAATACATCGCCTTCGCCAGAATACTACACGATAACACGATAAACCCGGCCACATCTATAGCGCTAACACGAATATTCGCCGCAGCCCGCTAACGTAGCCAAAGCATAAAGCGAAACAAAGTTCACTGGGTCAACTGGTAGTGAATATTTTTCAAGATTATTTTATGAATGAAACAGCAATAAGTGTTCTAGTTACACACATTTTTTTATTTATTTCCTATTTTATACCATGATATAAATTTAACAAAGGATGATTATTATTAGAATATGAACATTCACGTTTTGAGGAACATCAGTCACGTTAAATATAGGTTACTTCGTCACAGTATAAAATAATTTAAAAAAAATCACATCGACAAAAAAATATCCAGTCGCGAATACACAACAGTATTCATTGCCCCTGTTGTATGTCGCAAGTATCTGAACCTCTCACAGCACCAATTCCGAAAAAGAAATAATCCAATTTTATTATAATCACATGGTATCATTAAAATCACAGATCCAGCATATAATCCATAGACATCCACAAAAGAGATCACAAGTTAATTATTTATAACTAGTTCTCTTTCTCCTTGACTTTAGAGGCTGCAGTTTGTGTGCCCCATGGACTAATTAAAGACCTGCACAAATTTAGCACCCCATCGAAGGATTTTTGAACTCAAAATGACCTTAATCGATAGGTCTACGTTAGGTCTGTATAGGTCCACCATCATTTTTGTTAGGTCACCTATAGTTTTTTTATAAATAATTTTTTAAATTTTGCAAAAAAAAAATTACATCTTAGCATCTCATTTAAACGGAAACTCATTTATCTTTATATTTCTGCATTCTTTATCGTTAGGTCAGTATTGGTCTATAGTTTTTGCTTTTATATTATTCATTTAATTCTTTTTATTAACAATTATAAATAATTTATCACTGGCGCATGCGCTCAACGCATCTAGTCATAGCATGGTGCGAAATTTAAAGTTTTTTCGTTCCGTTTTCATTACGTCAATAAAAAAATTAATTAAACTACAAACTGCTCTCATAGCGTATAATTCCTAGCTATTTCACGTAAAAACTGAATAATTGGTATGGTACTGGCCACCATTAGTATGACCATTTGAAAGATAACAAGTTCTTATGAACTTTTTTTTTAAACATAACTATTGCATGTAGTGTCTTAATTTTTTAAGGATACATGTGAAGTTATATGATAAAAAAATAACGTAATTTTTACATTAAAAATTTTTAATTTCAACCAGTGATTCGCAATCAGCCAAGGCTCTAAAAAAAAGTCTCCCCACTGCCGCGATGATTTGTGCCATTTACAGTGCCTGGAATAGGAAAAAATTAAAAAGTTCCTGAAACTAGAGGATGTTACCCGTACGAAAACGAATTGAAATTTAATAAAATGACGGATTATGAAAAAAAGTTTTGAAACTTCGCGTGAACATTTGATAATTTTTTTGCCTGTTAGTCACATTTTTTATTCAATCAGAAAACTGGAATTCTCCGGTACCGAGAAACATGTATAGAAAAAGCTGAAAAATAAGCAAGTACTCTTCAGATATGACTGTAACTCTTGTACTAATTGATATATGCTCTTGAAATTTTAGTACGTCATTTTTAAGAGTATAGATTATCAAAATATACAAAAAAATAGATTTTTACCTTCATTTTATGAAAGTTTATAATTTTTAAAGTTTGGGAAGTGTTTAATTTTGGTCCTATTTTGAAAAATCGAGTTTTTATCAGATCTTTATGCTTAGATATCTTAGGAAATCATTCGCACTGCTATATTTTTGACTGGACGTTCGACCGTGAGTGTATGCATGAAAGTATTTATAAAAATGAAACCTTGTCGTGCAAAAAAAATTTGTTTATTTTTTTCAACGACGCTTAAAAAACTTCATCTAATCCCATCAAGAACATGAATATTAAACAACGCGTTCGGAGGATATCGCAGTTTAAAAATTCCAAAAAAGTTTTCTGGCATAATAGAGTTGCAACATCAAAATACTGCCATAATGCTCTAGTTCAGTTGACGCAGAATTTTTGTCGTAGAACTTGAAATTTTATGAACAAAGTAAATCATTATGGGATAAACAAAGTAAACTAATAAGGGCTTTGGATTAAAAAAAATTTAACTAAAAATTACCTTATAGTTGATATAGTATTTGGTCTCTGATATGATTTTTCCTCAAATATATGTTTACATTACAATAAAAATTATGTATACATAGACATATAAATATATGTATGTAAAAGTATTCAATTAAATTATTATTTATATTTAATTACCAAGCATTAATAACGTATTTATGCTAATGCATTTCGATTTTACATATTCACGAGTTCTATTAGAAGATTTAAATCAGCTTTTAATTAAATGAAACTTTTGTTATTATTGCATACTTATTACTTTTTATTCTTTAAGTGGTACCCATCAAAAACTTAATTAAACTTCTAAAAGAAGAAGATATTCACTAGTTTATATCACTAAAAATATTAATAATCACTCGTGGGAAACAATTAAAAATCAAAAATTTTTCAATTTAATCCTGTGATTTTTTTAACTATTGAAGCAGCTGAGGTACCTGAGTGACTTTAACGCCAACTGAACTAACTTAATTCAATGTTCAGTTAAAATATATGATGAAACAAATTTTTTTTCATAATAAATCGCTATTCATCCGTAAAAATAATCCTGATCGATTAATGCAGCGTGTTTACCAGGGCCGTAAATTCACAAATTGTGAATTAAAACTTTATAAGACCTTTTAATTGTATTTGTGAAGCGTGGATTTATCATGATATTTTTTACTGATGAATAAGTTTCATTCTCAGTACATTTTTCTCTATTTATAAATAATGCCAGAGCTATAAGTCCACTTTTACTAACATTAGCATTACTAACATTCAAAAGAATTAAATGAATAATATAAAAGCAAAAACTATAGACCAATACTGACCTAACGATAAAGAATGCAGAAATATAAAGATAAATGAGTTTCCGTTTAAATGAGATGCTAAGATGTAATTTTTTTTTTGCAAAATTTAAAAAATTATTTATATAAAAACTATAGGTGACCTAACAAAAATGATGGTGGACCTATACAGACCTAACGTAGACCTATCGATTAAGGTCATTTTGAGTTCAAAAATCCTTCGATGGGGTGCTAAATTTATGCAGGTTAATTAAAGTACAGTTTTGCCATTTAATATCGTCCTTCTCTTTCGACCATATTGTGCAAACATTACCTAGGTGGTTATGTATCACACTAGTACTTCATCTATGATTATAATCTATATCTATGATTAAAACATTCATTTACGAGCGACATACGTTTTAGCTAAAACAACGCTAAACTTTCATTTTTAATACTAAGGTTAAGACGTACATTATCTAGACAATAAAATAACTTAAATCTATGATTTCTTATACACTAAACGGAATATTTTAAGGTATTTTAGAAGGGACTGGAAAAGGAGGCCAGTATGCCAGGATTTTGGCACTTAATGATGGATAATAATAGTCAAATAATTACATTTACTTATGCAGGCAAAACATGAGAAATATTGCTTATTTGCTATGTCCATGGATAACATATTTAGCAAACAAAACAATTATCCTCACAATGTTTCATAATACAACTGAAACGGCTAACTGACGAAAGGAACTCTTACGAAAAGCAACACTCTCCGGGTGCCATTTTTATATAAGTCAGGCAGGTTTTGTTTGGATATTTACATTTTTTTCAAATTTCATGTGATTATGACATGAGTATGACAACACCTCATACCGAAAAAACCATATTATTCAAACACCATATTTAATTAATTATTCTTGAAACTTTCTCACAATAGCACTGGACTTTAATAAAGTAAACCTTAAATTGTTAATAAAATAATATTGAGTACGCCACATGCCTCCTACTACAATCTTTTGCATAACAAGTCTAAATCATCCTCTCCAAGTTAACATTTTCAATGTCGGCAATTTTACTAAAAATTATAAACTCTACAAATTTTACGAATATTTTAATAATAGTTATTGCAAACAGCATTGCTGCGTTATGTTAACAAAAAAAAACTAAAACATCTAAATGTGGCTCACCTGCCTCACGCGAACATAATACATGGCTCAGAAATTCAACTTGAGAAAAAAAAACAAATAAAACCCTGAATATAAGATATACTGAAATAATTTCTAAGGATTTGCACTAACTAATTTTTAGAAAAAAAAAAATACCTTTACAAAACGGGTTTTTTTATCTTCAGTCAATTAAAAGTCAATAACACATTAAACTAAACAATCATTTCTTTTTTTTATTAATCTTGTACTAACAAGGATACAACTGTAGATTTTTATTACGCTTATTTTACGAAATGTCAAGTGCTACTATGAAATTGTCGTGGAAATGTATATATAAAAACATTCTGAACTACCAATGTGTTTTCAGGAGTTTTACTGTGATCATCATCAATCAGTAAATTGTCCCTGATGAATAGCAACTAAATATTAAATACGTCACACGGTAGCCTCTGCCTACATGTCCAGGCAATGTGAGTGAAATTATGAAAGATATTATACTAGTCTTGAAAGTACGGAGAGCGGGCAGTAATTATCAAAAAAAATGGGTACTAAATTTCATAAGATCTCAAGTGAGTAGCAAAATAAATCAATAATATACAGAATTCTTATAAAAATACTTCAAGTACCCAGTTTTAAGTGGTACAGAATATTTAACAGGCCATGTGCTGTACTAGACAGAAATTAAAAGCATTTTAACAAGACTCTAATGCGATTTATTCCCAGATATATATATATAATAATAGGTATATCGCAATTGCCCTGACAATTCACTTAAACATTAAGTAGTATCAGTGTTCAAATGTATGAGATCATTGGTGTACATCTGCAAAATTGACAATCCACTGGGTTCATATCCTATGATACACTTTTGTACGTGAAACTTATTGCCGTTTTCTACAGGGTGATTTATTGATGTGAGTGTATATATGAATGTTTATACATATACACATTCATAGTATATAAACAGATAAATAGAAACTGTGCCATTTTTGAAGAAATTGAAGTTTACAACAATCACCCTGTACAACACAGAGCTAGGAAACATTAACAGAATACAATATAATTAATTACTAAACACCTACTCCATCTTACTAATTTTTTTACAATTCATACCGTCTCAAGCACTTTTGACATCACATTAATATAGCAACTAAATATTAATAAGCTGAATACACATTTAACATTCTGTATGTCTCAGTTACTCACAAGAAAACAAAACCTCTGGAAATAGCATATTTTAAGGGCTATTTTAATCATTCAATTTCAATCAAAAAATAAATAAGGTACTTATAAATCAAAATATTTATGTTGGGCATTTTCTTTTACTCATAGACATCTTATTTCCATTAATATATTTTGTACTTGTAGCTGTATCAATTATTTCATAGTGCTGTCTAATGATGATGACTTTTTATGATGGTAATGAAATGATTTATATTTTAATAATGGGTAATAGTATCATGAGATCATTTCTAGTTAATTAAAATGCATTAATCAATTTTATAGAGCCTATAGCTCTATATTCAGCTTAGCACCGAAAAATAAATTAGTACACTATAAAAACAGTATTTAGTCAGTGAGACAATCAGATTTATAAGTACAACAATTTAGCAGTTTTACAAAGCTTCCAAAAGTGAAGAAATTTAAAAAAAAATGGGATTAATTAGGCTCTGAGATGACAAACATTGGAATTTAAAAGTGACTTCTCAACTATAGGTGTGTCTATGCTATTTACCGATTGATAAAACATTTATTTCAAAAACAATTTAGATTATGACAATATATATGATTAAGAACAACAATTGACATTTCGCTCCAGCTGCACCTGCATCCTGATTGTATATTATTGCAGATGGAACTCGGGTCAATTGAGAATGAATTTTCATAACTAATCAAAAAGATTAAAATAAATTTTCATTTGTTAATTAAATTAAATGCTTTTCCAATCTGTGGTTCTGTTGCCTTACATGATGAGTGAACATGGTAAATGTTACGATAATTCTTAATTCTTTGCTGCAAAATTCTATGAGATTTTGTGTTCTATGATCACAACCAAACCGATTATCGATACAGACTGTTACATTTGTAATTATTATTTATAATAAGCTTATATTTACGTGAACAGGATGGACTTATAACAGAATGGTACTGAGTATGATTAGTGTGGGTTGTTCCATATGGAGCCAGTTGTCACAAACATATCATGTCGCATAACGCTTGGTCCACAGGCGGGCTATACGGTCATGCTCCTCTCTGTTTTGAAGATATTGCGTTGCGATGCTGCCCACCAGGGGATCCGCTGGAATAAGTAAGTTAAATAAAACATTCATTAAAAATCTTGAGATGAATCCTTGTCCAGATTTACAAGAAGCTATGTTCATTTAGAATTTAAAATTAATTATTACATTTTCTATATCTGGGATTAGAAATGTAATCCAACCATGTTGAGGAATAATGCCTGCACCCTTGGCTATTATAAGCATGAAGTTACAGCAGACAGAATAGTTTTATGGTTATAGTAAATGATATCATCATTACATAGTATAAAACAAAGTGTCTGAACCCTTATATCTTCTAATTTAAGCATCTACGCAACAGATTTTGATGCGGTTTTTTTTAATAGATAGGTGTACACAGGGCGGTTTGTATGTATAATTCTAATGTAGCAAAGAAAAAGTGATTATTTTCGAGATTTAGCACTTAATTGTAAACACTGTAAAAATTACTCCTGATGCGGAACAAAGTTGGCCGAGTCAGCCAGTAATTCTATGAGTTTTTAAAGTAAGTGGAATTTTAGTAAAGAATAAAAAGTTCAAAATAAAAAGTGAAGAAACGGCAGCTGCATAAACTAACCTCAACTTATATAAAAGTTAATATTCATGAGGCATAGAAAAACAAACAGCAAAGGACAAAAGGACATCAGTAGGTACACTGACCTCACCAGGGAACTACTTTTGTGTGTAGACGTAAATTTATAACATCAAATTGTTTAATTTATAACTCGAATACTTAAGGTTCTGGTGGTCCAGTGGTCGAACACTCCGCTTATAAATCAATAAGTCGCGGGTTCGAATCCTGGCTCACATCAATGACTTTTCGAAAGTTATGTATGATAGTATTGATCACTGAAGAATTTGTGCCCGGTATGGCAATAGGTCGCGAACCTATTGCCATACCGGGCACAAAGTCAAAGGCATTTGAGACGCAAACAAAACGACGAGACGAAGCTTAACAGCCGCTGCCAAAGCTTAACAGGCGTGAAGTTATGTTATGTTGAATACATAAATAAATGAATTATTAAAACTACACAAAAGTCATTTTTTATTGACAACATTAAATATAGCTTATATGATCACATCACACAATTATTCTTTCTGCCTACCCCATAATGGACTTGGCATAAGTTGAAGTTAACTAAGTAACAAATATCACATATGAGTTTCATTCTAGTTTATACAACGACCTGAGGGTCAGACAAGTATACCTACAAATACATTTTATCTTTACAAGGTGTTTCATTACTAGGTCAATTGACATAAATTTTAGCTGAATCTGATTTCTCAGAACTATTTTCAGAAATTATGTGAGATAAATATTTATGACTGGCATCTTTGTGCCCAGTGTATGGCAATAGGTTCTGCCAGCTCTACCATTTGGGACCTAACGATTCAACAGGTCGAGGCTTAAAAGCTGCTGCTCTACACCTTTGGCTAGAAAAGTTTTTTTTTTTTTTCATTAATGTTGTGAGACCAGAAACAGGTGTTCAAAACTATATTGAATTTAACTATGAACATCGAATGTATGGGCCCTGTGGCCGGCAGCAACTTGTAACCACTACTGTGCTGACTATGGATTTGATCGTGGTTCTTCACACGTCCTCAATTCATACCTGATGGTGTAGGCAGGGACAATCATGGCTTGACACAAGGGATTGATTTTGAGGTACAAAATGTAATACGCGGCGAAACCTATTATTACACCAGGATTCAAGTACAATTTAAGTCCAGTACAAAAAACAAAACTTCACGCCTTTTTCTAGCCAAAGGTGTAGCAGCAGCTTTTCAGCCTCGACCTGTCGAATAGTTAGGTCCCAAATGGTAGAGCTGGCGGAACCTATTGCCATACACTGGGCACTAAGATGTCAGTCATCTATATTTATCTCACATAATTACCGAAAATAGTTCTGAAAAATCAGATTCAGCTAAAATTTAGGTCAATTGACCTAGTAAAATATTTGATACATTTGTTCATTCAAATGGCGATATTTTTTTTTTTAATAATACTATATTTACCTGGATTACAATCAGTGAGTAATGAGCATATTGATAGTAATACTTTGGATATGGTCAGTGCTGGGGACCAGTTGTCTTTTAGTATGTCTAGACATATGACACCCTGGCTGTTGATGTTACAGTGATATATCCTAGTCCGGAATGTTACCTGAAACAAAAATAATTTTTAAATTAATAATCATATACGATATTATGACATCTGAATAAAAACAACCGGCACGAAATAAATGTACGGAAACGACGTAACGAACGTACAATTGTACGGAACTTTTCGTGCTCGATGCCCTTAAACAGTAAACGGCGAAGTCCACTTTTACTGTATTTACCCCTAATTATTTGTTATTATAGTGGCAATAAAAATACATTATCTGTGAAACTTTCAACTGTTTAGCTAACACCGTTCTTGAGATACAGTCAGGTAACAGGCGGACGGACAAACAGCGATGTCTCAGCAATAAGATCCCGCTTTAGATACGGAACCCTAAATACTACTTTTTACGGAGTCCGTGTTCACAGCTCACAAAGCATCTTAGTCTCACAATGAAGTGATTCATCATTCCAATTCGCAGTATACTTTCCACGAAAAGGTTGGGAACCATTTTTTTTTCTCGAAAGATTTGTAATCTCATCTACCCATCGCGATATCAGTAACGATAGCATAATTTGAGCTTCAATTTTTTGTATTTATCTTCTTCACAAGCGTGTTTATTAATCAAAAGTTAAACCTCTACAGTGTGCAAGTTATTTATAAAAATCATAAAACAAAATGGCACAATATTTTATGGTGTAATTAGAAAATAAATCCCCGTGACCTTGGTGCTAGCTAGACAAAGATATCTCAAGTAATCAAATACTTAGTAATAACGGCATACGACAATATAACTTTGGGTAAAGGTATTATGATAAGTTTAATACACACACCAAGTGTAAATGAAGTAAACAAGGTTCTCTTTAAAGCATACAGCTGGTGGGTTTTAAGAAATTGCGAGTTATTCGCCCGAATACTGAACCGCCACTCAAATCTGACAATCAATAAAGTGCTACTTACTGCTCAAATTTGACGTATTCTGTCTAATATGACTAGAGTTGCCATCTCTGAAAACAGGACAAGACGCGTGAAAACCCCGGATTTTAGAGTCCGAAACCCGGACATGTCAACAAGAGAAGAGAAGAAAATGTGTTTGGCTCGCAAGGTTCGTCGGTTGATCGTGGTGTGGTGCGACATAGTGCGGTCTAGCGGGCACACCTAATTTTTTTTATTTATTTATTTTTTAAAACCCTGTCTACAAATGAAACCTTCCCCGGACGCTCCCCGGATACCCTCTAAATATAGGACAAATCCGGGGAAACCCGGACGGATGGCAACTCTAAATATGACAGCTACTTAAACGCTTAGTAGCGCTTATTTATATATTTGAGTGGCGGTTTATTAGGGCTTCTGATCGATATTTTCAGACTTGAGTGAGTTTTTAGCTCTAGTCACTCTTTTATTAAAAGTTCTTGTTATTTAGAGGTCTCGGTGGTCCGTCACCCCGCTTCTGAATCAACAGGTTGCGGGTTCGAATCCTGGCTCACACCAACTTTTCGAAAAAAAAATCGAAAGTTATGTGTGATACATATTGATGACTGAAAACTTTGTACCTGGTATAGCAATAGGTTCGCCACCTATTCCATTTGGGACGTAAACATAAAAGCGAGTCGAGGCTTTAAAGCCGCTGCCTACACCTTCCGGTAGAAAAAGGCGCGAAGTTATGTTATTGTAGATATTGGAATAAAAATATGTGAAACAGTTAACTCTACGCCTAACAGGCGAACAAAGTCGTGGCTGACAACTGATTTTAAATAAATATAAATCTTTAAAAGATCCAGTATAATATAAATATAATTAGGGCCAATAACTGAGGTATACTTGGATCGACCTCTAGACGGTCGAGAATGTCGAACAGCTAGTTTTGTATGACGAAGTTAGATGGATTTCGTAGGCATTATTATTACAGTATATTTGCCATGCGCCATAGGTATAGCTTCAACGCAATTAAACACATTGCAAACGAAAACGGCACTGGCAAATAGAATACTAATATGGAAGAAACTGTTTGTCAGTCGGTTAAGTCTTAACTATAAAATTACACTAGTTTCGGTTTTGTTTTTCAAACTTCCAACTACCTTTATGTGTTGCGGTTAAATCGTAATCGTTGGAGCTTCAATTTAACGCGGATGTGATGGGAATACAGATTGTAGCCGAGCCCACACTATGCATTAGATCGCACCGCGCCGACCAATTTCGAATAATGACGAACATATTTAGGTACTCATCCTAGTTTCAATTTGATTTAAACATATGTATCTCGTCTCGGTGGTCGAGCACCCAGCGTCGGAGTCAAGAAGACGCTGATTCGAATCCGGGTTCACAACAATGACTTTTCCAAATTCCTTTCGTGTGATATTTCGTTCTGTTCCTGATAAATGGCAATAGGTTCGCCACCTATTCCATTTGGGACGTAAACATAACGGCGAGTTGAGGCTTAACAGCCGCGCTGTCTACACGTTCGGATAGACAAGGCCTGAAGTTATGATGTTTTTAAAGCTTATGAGTCTCACTAACAAGGCCTTTTAACACTTTTTTTAAATCTTAAATAGACTATCTAATATATCCCAAATAATAGACTGTGACATACACCCGGCACCAATTTGTCAGTTCACAATATTTATCAGCCCTATCTTCGGAAAAAATATTGATTCAAGCAAAGGTTTCTGGAAGATTCAAATCTTAGATTTTTAATTCAGAAGTGGGATGTTCTACCACTGTACACTAACCATAATTATCTCCCAGTTTCACTATCAATAACACAGTATTACCTGCAAAACCACTTGAAGGTCAATAAACTAAACTACAAAGCATCTTGAAGGTCAATAAACCATTAGCAAAAAAAAACAAAACTAAACCTTTCTGAGAAAAAAGGTTTGGTGATAAAAAAATACTAGCTGACTATAACTGCATTCTTTAAGAGTTAAAACACTGCCTTAAGCTTTTCAGAATATAATCACGAATTAAAGTGTCATTCAGTGGTTTTTTTAATTTGTTGGCACATATTAAAAATCACACAGTATCTAAATCAAAAAATATACATTGTGTGTTGCAAAACAAATGTGAATAGTCACAGCTTTTACAATTTCAATATTATATTAATATCCCAATAACCTATGGAAGCGAGAGCTTGGTATGGCAGAGTGTGCACAAAAGTAAGATAAACACTTATAAACTCCATGAATTCTATGTTCTATGTGTTTTTAACAAAAGATATTATGACTTATGAAAGTCATTATATTTTTTGTAGAAAACAAAAATTGCTACTGAAATAATAGAATATTTCTATTATTACGCTTGAAGTATTTCAAGGCACTCCATTAGAATTTTTAAACTTAAACACATATATTTTAAATACACAACTAATTATAACACCCAATATGGTGGTAATAAGTTTATAAACACAAAAAAACATGCTGTCAGACAATACTAAGAAATAATTACCTTAGGTGGTTTGAATGGATACTCTGGTGAGAAGTGGATATCAAGGAAGAAAACGCCACCTTCATATACAGAGCCAGGAGGTCCCAAAATAGTGGAAACCCATTCATATAGATTGTCGCCTTTTGGTCCGGCACTACAGTTTGGTGGAGGATCTAGGGTGATTTCTGCAAGTTCCTTTTGAATTCGTTTTGCTGATGTTCCCAGTGCTTTCGACATCTTCGGATTTGGTTTATTTTCCTTTGATTCGGGTTTACTATCCGCAATAGCTCCACTAGAGCTGGCACCTCCTCTGCCACGTCCCGTACCGCTTCCTGATGAACCAGACGCACCGGACATTATCTAAAAGCACCAAATGTCTCATTCTGCTAAACTAAATAGCAAGCAAAACAGCGTGATGGAATGTGATATTATAATATCAGTGCATATTTGAATGCATACTGTCATAATGAAAGTGTAACATTTAATAAGCATTATTAATGTTAAAATACTCTTGAGACACATTTTACTAAAATAAACGGGTGTTGACACAAAAATGTTAGGAGGTGCAATACACTGAAAGTGCAATGACATGAGATGATGACTAACACAATATAAATAATCATTAACATTTCAGGAAAATAAACACTGCTAGAAAAGCAAAGCAAATAATTTTCATTAAGAAATTTTAAAAAAGGTAAAGAGGTTTTTATTCCAAGCTGAATCATTTGAACAAAGACGATTGAAATCATATTGATTCACGCATAAAACTGCGATATCACAATAATAATAACAATAAACTACATGCTACTTAGGACCGATAAAATAATGTGTCAATGTAGTCAGTGATAAAATTAGGAATAAGCAGTGGTAAAGATTTATTTGTACCTTACGAATAACAGTCGGCCATCTTGTGGGCTAGCGTTATCCGATATTAAAAATATTTTAGTTTCACCAGTAACCAGCTGAATATAAAAGACGTCTCTCGTTACACAACGGATACAATACAAACAAATTCATCCAAATATGTACAATTTTTGCGCTACACTATCAATGGAACCTCCAGTGTTACGATGCCCCGCACTGCAAAGCGTAAATGCAGGCTGTTACTTTACACACATTAGGTACCGCTCTATTTATGTTACAAAATAACACCAAACATACCTCTTGAAAATGCAAATATTAAATTTTCTGTTTTCCAACAGTTTTCAATACTCGAATCCGCTTCTAGCACATTTCATCCATCTGTCTAAGCCGATACCCAACACAAACAAGCAGTCACTGACTGACTGACATTCACAGATATTCGCGATGCACACAAGCCCAAATTGAAAATTATATATATAAATTAGAGTACTAATAATATGATATTTTATTACTTACAGAACTTTAGCAGATAAATAATCCTAGCTTACATTAAAATAGTAATAGGATTAAAAACTACAGATTTACAGAACAATTAGAAAAACCGAATTACAGAAACAACTTTTTTTGTATCACATAAAAATTTTGCAATGGATTCCGATCTTTAGGCTTTTTTATTTCTTTATAGGCAGTGATATCATGTCCTTAGGATATATTTAAGATTCATTAAGAAAATGAGCAATAACCGCTACTGCATACACATAGAAAATGCTGCACTTGTCAAGTTCAGCATTGAGTAGTAAAATATTGTGAAAAAGTGTTCTAATTTTACTCTATCCTAACCACATCGATGTATTGAATTCTTTCTATCTGATATTATCATACTATACTTTTATTATAGGATAGGTGGGCAAATCAATAGTTGCTTGCTATTGGGGGACCCGCTTTCTGGGTCCCCCAATAGCAAGCAACTACCATCACCCATGCACGTACACCTGAAACACAGTGTTGAAAGGGAGGGAAAGGCCTCTGGGCACCTATTAGATGGTCGTATGCACTGAAGAAGGCAGCGGGCTGCATGCATTCACCGAGCAATCCACGTAGCGTATAATTGCACTGGGTGGAAGCGATTCTGTGGCGATGATACTCTTCAGTGAGGGAACGACGACGAAGAAGAAGAAACGTGACGATGTTCGTCGATATTCTAAGAGGTCATGCTATTTCACCGGTAGAGACATTCCATTCAAGCAGAGAACTCCATGGTTATACCACTGTTGGAAAAAAGAAAGATGTATTCATTGGAACAAGTATTTAATTACATATATTGATATGTAATTAAATACTTGTTAAACTTTTACTTGTTAAATAAAACAGCTATATTCCATTACTAACATTCATTGTATACTGGCATACAACAGAGTGCTGACACGATTTTTGTGCACTCAGTACAAATGAGCTCTATGGTGATGCGCCATTTGTGCCAACTTATATTGTATATCCTAATACTATATAACCTAATTCGAGTTGACTTGAAAACTATGTTACACTTTAAAATTTCACTAAACTAGAGTTAAACTAGGTTTTAATAAAAAATATGATTCTGTGTATTCTATGTAATGTAAAAAGCAAGAGACTAGTTAAAGAAAAATATTAAATTACATATCATGATAACTAAAATATTTACCGGTAGTATAAAGTTGTATAGGAAAGAAACTACAAACTTCGCTACATGTAAGAGGTATGTAAACTCGATTTGAAGTTAATCAACTCGAGTTAAAACAAGTCAAGCCAAGGGGGATAAAATAATAATTAAGGCGATTTTAGGGGTTTTTGACACCAACTTTATGGCTTAATATTTTTGAGAATTGGAAACACTGATCCCATTGGCCATGCCCATTGCCCATAGCCATTTGTCCATGAGTACAGTCCCACCAACTTATCTGTGAAATGGAAAAAATAGGAACTACGGCCGCCATGTTGAAATGTCATTCGATTGTCAGTATCTACTACATTCGGGTACTCTGTGATTTCTGTTGCTAAATTGCTATATTTACAACGTTAATTATGCCGAAAGCGATTAAAAGTGATGCTCGAAGCATTATTCTAAAGGTTAAATCCTTTTTTGAAGAAGAAGCTCGGGCGGAGGCTCCGATTATACCATTTAATCAAATATACAAACGAATTTCGGCAGCTACAGGTTAGTGTTCCCACTTTCTTTTTGTAAATTTCCCAATATTTATGAATTTGTTGGATGTAAGAGTCAACTAACCCGCAACAAGAAATAGGTACATATCTACTGATATTTGCTTTTGATATTGCCACTATTCATTCGTACTTACATATAGCAAACATTGTGTGTGTGACGTTAAGGGGTTGATGATGATAATGTGTTATTTATTTCAGGTGTGAGTCAAGGACTCATATCTAAAATAGTAAAAGAAGGGCATGTGGCAGAAGAGACTGGTACAAAAATTCAGACCCCAGGCAAGGAGAGGCAGCGTAAAACGGGATTTATACATGTTGATGATTTTGACATGGGAGTTATTCGAAGAAAACTACATGAGTTTTATTCCATTAAAAAGGAGCTACCAACTATCAAGAAGCTACTAGAGGTCTTAAAGACAGAAATTAATTACACAGGACAACGAGAAAGTCTTCGAAAACTGCTTCACAAGATGGGTTTTCGTTTTAAAAAGACTCAAGAGTAACCGTAAGGTACTAATGGAGCGTAATGAAGTATCAGCTTGGAGAGCAAAATACTTGCATGCAGTAGAAAAAAATAAAATAAGTCCACAACCTCAGCCGCTAATTTATTTAGACGAGACATATATTCACTCATCGCATACATCAGGTAAATGTTGGCATGGCGAGGGTGTAGACGGAGTATTAGAGCCTGTATCAAAAGGACAAAGGTATATTATTATACACGCAGGAGGGGACACTGGATTTGTTAATAATGCACTTCTCGTTTTCAAGTCTAATACTAAAAGTGGTGATTATCATGATGATATGAACAGTACTAACTTTAAAAAGTGGGTTATTGAAAAACTGGTGCCTAACTTACAGCAGCCATCAATAATTGTAATGGACAATGCTCCCTATCACCGTGTTTGCATAAATAAGGTTCCAAATACGAATTCTTTAAAAAGAGATATGCAACTATGGTTGACACAAAATAATGTTGACTTTGGAGAAGAGTTCACAAAACCTCAGCTGTTAGAACTAATAAAAAGAAACAAGCCTGAACCTGAATATGAAATTGATAAAATATTAGAACAAAATGGGCACAAATGCTTGTACTTACCTCCCTATCACTGTGATCTTAACCCCATTGAATTCATTTGGAGCACAATGAAAAGAAAAGTAGCTGAAGTAAATATTGACCATAAAAATGCTGAGATTCCCCGCCTGGTTCAAGAAGCCTTTGAAACCATTACGGTTAATGAGTGGGCACAGCATTGCAAACATGTTCACAAGTTAGAAGAAGAATATTTGAAACAAGATTCGTATTTGGATAAGCCTTTTATAATAGAAGTAAGAAGTGACACAGAAACAGAAAGTGATAGTGATGATGATGATGGTTGCATGGAAATAGGAGGTATATTTCCTCACAGCCTGACTGAAGTTGGGCGTGCAGGTTGTTCCAAAGACCATAATTATTGTAAACCTGGTTTCAATAAATGAATTATTCTAAAACTCATGTTTTATTATATCCAATTGCTAGGTCAGCTCTTGTATCTATCCTGTAGATATGAAACTAGCCGACCGCCAGTGACCTAGTCTACTGACAACTCTGCCCTGTCCCGTCGCTCTTATTGGTCGCAGCGTGATGTTATATAGCCTAAAACCTTACTCTAAAAAGGGACTGTCCAACAGCAGCTAACATGAATTTTAGGTTACAGTTACAGGTTATCTACCCCTAATCAATTCATCTTTGCCAAGGGTTTTCGAATATTTTTTACACACTTAATGAATGAATTAATGTATAGACATAAATAATATAATAAGTACTAATTATATAGATTACCTTAATAACGTATCTAATTTATTACTACGCTATGTACTAGGCAAACATGCCAAATTCTGGGAAATCTATAATAACTTGCAACACTATGTCGACGGTGTCGCCGCCACTCAGTTCACAGATAAGTTGGTCGAGCTGTACGTTCCACTTAAAGCCCACCAAGACCGCGACCGCGGAAATTGCCGTTCCACTAACGAAAAAACGCCGCGGGCGTTGTGGGCGAATGTAAGTAGTGGAACGCAAAACTTGAGCGCTGTGTGCTAGCAATATGGCGGCTCGGAAAAATCATCAAGTTCTGATGACATAATGTCATTTTTTATTGAAAGCCCACCAAGACCTACCAATATTTTGCGGGCGAAGTGGGCGCGAAGCGGTCGCGAACAGTGACGTCATCTATGACGTCGAGCGATCGCTTGCAACGACCACGGGCTTTATGTGGAGCGCTACTGTGGGCGTCGCGGACGCCGCGGTCGCTTAGTGGAACTTGCCCCATTTGTGTCCTAACGTGTGTTCTTTGAAGTTCGTTCATTTCATCGTTGCCAGAGTTAATGAGTGCGTTCCATTTAGAGCCCACAACGACCGTAACGCCCACAGTATCAGTACACTTATGGCCCGTGGTCGTTGCGACTAGTTGCGAGCGATCCGTCGACGTCATAGATGACGTCACTGTTCGCGACCACATAGCGCCAGCTTCGCCCGCAAAATATTGGTAGGTCCTAGTGGGCTTTCAATAAAATGGCGGGAATTCCAAAATGATATATGTCATCAGAAATTGATAAATTTTCCGAGTCAACGCTACTTTAAATTCACGAGGATCCATATTGAATTAAATTATATTTTATATTCATGCAAAATGCCGCCATATTGCTAGCACACAGCGCTCTAGTTGTGTGTTCCACATATAACATTCGCCCACAACGCTCGCGGCGAAAAACGTTAGTGGAACGGCAATTTCCGCGGTCGTGGTCGCGGTCGTTGTGGGCTATAAGTGGAACGCACCCTATATGCTCTTTGGACCAAAGAACCAAAGAGTATATAAATGCAAAGAACCTTTAACGAATAACGACCAAAGACTTTGGTCGTTTTCGTTGTTTTCTGTCATCCGTGATCCGATCATCCGTTAGTGCACAGAGTATCGTTAGTGTTTTGATGTGACTTGTTCCCTTTGCTTTAGACATGGGATTAATGTATCAGTGAAAAGAAAAGATGCATATGAATCTTTTGATCACTGCGATATGTATCACTCTTTTCTATCACTATATCACTTTGTATCGCGCTCCGCGCGACAACTCACCACTGATTCTACTCAGCGTGATACATTTGATCACCGAGTGATCAAGTTCAAAAGTGAATATATTCACTCTTTTAAATCATTATATATTTTCGTATCAACAAGCGTTCCGTGCATAATCCATGGCTGCCCATGTTCAACATGGTTCGTTTGTTATTTTAGAAAAGATACCGAGCACTACAATGAATTTGAATTTTATTATTAATACTATTGTATTAGTATTTAATAATATTAATAACTATATTATTATAATATATTTTTTACATAATATTTTATATTTTACATTATAAATTTATAGTAAAAAAATGGAGTATTATTAATAATAATAACTATACTATAAATATACAGTTGTAGCGTCTTGCAGTTCTCTGCATGAACGGGCTGGCTCGACCGGTGAAATACTGAGAGGTCGTGGTTTTCACTGGTCGAGCCAGCCCATTCATGCAGCGAACTGCTTGGCTCTACAACTTTTTGTACATATTATTATTTAAATAAAATTAAGCCTTAGCAACCAAATAAAATTATTGATTGTTTAATAATATTATATTGATAGAATTAAATTACTCGCACTAAACTAAATATTGTAATTTTGTAATAATATAATAACGCATCATATATCAGAACCATGGCATACCATAATTCAAACAAAACGCGTGGTTCGTTCTACGAAACGAACTTAGGTTGATGTAATCACTCATCGCCGTTATACATCCGTTGCGATCACTCCTAGTCAGTGATCGCTATGATCGAAATGATCGCGATTCAAAAGATTGAAAAGATACACTGATAGATTCATAAAGTAAGTGATAGATAGAGTGATGGATAGAAAGAGACAGATACATATCATTTTTATCTATCTCTCCTGAGTTACTCACCTCTACTTTGCTTACTATCCTTACTTTTTATTCTATAGAATATAATTATCTTTGTGTTCAGTTTTGCTTGGTGTGCAAATATATTTATATCTAAACCATACTTTAAACCAATTTATCAACATGGGTAAAAGACAACACCAAAAGGATAAAATGTAAGTCGTTCTACATATGTATTAAAATTAGCTTACATTTTCAGGTTTGTATATATTTCTACGTTACGCTTACATTGCATCTTTGTTTAACAAAGATCCTTTCCGTCAAATTGAACTAAATGTTTTGTTATACATATATAATGAATGATTAATTGAAGATTTTTACCACTTTTTGTAGTATTTATTTCACTGTGATATTTTATAGTTTTTCGTCCTAATTCAGGTATATAACATACACTGAGTGGACTACATTATATGGTGGTAAAAAATCAGGCACTTCAACTGAGGAAGACACTAGTTTTAAACGTTTACCTTATGATCACTGCTGTTTGTGTCTGCAGCCCTTTGAAAATCCTTACTGTGATTCTGATGGCAACATATTTGAATTACAGGCTGTAATTGATTTTTTAAAGAAATTTAAAGTTAATCCTGTTACTGGTAAGGTGAGTATTTACATAGTCATTTAATTTTTAAATTCAAATGTATGTGTTATGGAGTTAATTGTAGTTTATTATATCCCTCCAATATCTTGTTGGCTTAATAAGACTACTAGTGTCCTCTAACAAGTCCTGAAATAGTATAAAATACAACACAACCACATGTAAACTATTTTTTCATACATAAAAAACTTCACATAAAGCATACTCCCAAAAAGAATATCTTATAAAATCTGTATAATCTAGTGTAGTATTCTATTGTATTGTGTGGTTATCTTTGTTGTGTGTAGTATTCTTTTTTAATATTAATCTTGAAATTGTTACACAAATATTTAGATCATATTTTTATTATTTTTAGAAAATTGATATCAAATCATTAACAAAATTGACTTTTTTTAAAAATGCTGAAGATGAATACCACTGTCCTGTGGTGTTTAAGCAATTCACAAAGAATTCTCATATTGTGGCAATCAAAACAACTGGGCATGTGTACTCCTATGAAGCAGTGGAGGAGCTCAACATCAAAGGGAAGAATTGGAAAGATCTTATTAATGACACACCATTTACAAGAACAGACATTATTACTATCCAAGATCCAAACCACTTGAATAAATTCAACATATCAAAGTTTCATCATGTGAAGAACAATTTGAGGGTAGAAACTGAAGGTAAAATATCTATAGTACTTTAATAAATCTCAAAATGAATTTTTTTTTGCTTACACCCATATAAAACCGCACTTTGTTCTGCATCAAAAGGAATAAATGAGTTTAATTTGAATATTAAAAAGGTAAATTTGTGCTATTTATCGCCATCCGTAATGGCCGGTACTAATGTCCCGTTATGTTAATACTGCAATATCTGCGAAACTATTCGTTTAAATTGCATGCTGTAAAGGGCCAGGATCATCTATATTACATACACAACCTATTTAAGATACCTAATTGGATAAAAATTAATGCTGTTATGTTTAAAATCGCTTCGTAAATAAGTCGACATTTCTCGTAAAAAGTAAAGAAATAAAAATGGTCATTGTGAGTTATCTCTAAGAGGTAGACCTTCTGAAGGTGCTTAATGATGTAGAACATTGTTTTGATCTATCACTTAGGGTTCAGCCAGCATTTGCAATCAAAGTATAAATCTCGAAAATTATCATTATTTCTTGACAACATCATGTATGAATTATAGATTGAAATCTGTTGAGCAGTTTTAAAGATATATGCATATCAGGGGACAGACAGTGGAAAGTGACTTTGTTCTATACTATGTAATGATATACCTATACCCCACCAAAATGGATTAACCATTTACTATGAAATTTATGTATGTTTAGTAACAGTTTCTTAATATTCACCAGATTGTAGCTTAACTTTGTGCCATAATCTTGTGTATATTAATCAAGGATTTTGTATAATTGTTTCCTTTCTGCTGTATATAATAGTTAGTTTACTAATCCACCTACATTTACAGAGGAAATCGCACTGAAGAAAGATCCACATGCAAGATTGAAACATGTCTCAGCTGAAACCAAAGACATCTTACAAGAATTAGAGAAAGAATACAAAGCTCCAGAGAAACAGGAAGTTAAGAAAGAGGTTAGCTTGTGAATTTAAACTCTGAAGATGTTGTTTTTATTTTATTTTTAATGGGATAGGAGGGCAGACATGTAAGTGGGTCACCTGATGATAAATAAGTTCTCACCGCCCACGAACACCGCGGTGCGTTGCCGTCCTTTAAGGGAGTAGGAAGGGGATGGGGCCCTTGGACCGCTCTCACCGAACGAAACGCGGCACTAGTAACTTCACGCCGATTTTCCTAGAAGTCGTGGCAGTTCACTGGTGGAGCCAGCTCATTCATCCAGTGAACTACAGGACACTACCACTGTTAACGAATAAAATAAAATCGCTTTCCGCTGTCTGTCCCCTTATATGCTTATATCTTTGAAACTACTCAACAGATATTGATGCGTTTTTTTAATAGATAGAGGGTGTCAACAGGGTGGTTTTTATCCTTAATTCATGTATGATGTAGTAAAGAAAAAGTGATAAATCCAAAATTTACTTGTTTATTACTTTTTATGTGGAACAATGTTCGCGGGGTCAGCTAGTTTAATTATATATGTTTGTAGGTTGCAGACAAGTTCAATGCCGCCCATTATTCAACCGGCATGGTAGCCGCCAGCTTTACTTCAACAGCTATGGTGCCTGAGACAGTGCATGAAGCTGCCATCATATGTGAGGATGATGTCAAATATGAGAGGGTGAAAAAGAAAGGTAAGCTTAGTTGTATGTAATCACATTCATCATCTTTTAAATGACCTGCATATTGTTGAACAGATTGTTCTAGTTTATAATATTTTTAATATACTAACGCGACAAAAGATTAACAAAGTCTTTGTACTTTGAGGAAATGTTTATTAATTTAGTCGTCGTCGTAATTTGCTTGGGATAGGGAAGGGATTGTAAATAGAATGGCGATAAGCGAAGAACAAAAAGCGGCAAGAGCCACTGTACGCCGATATCCTTCTTTAGATGTAGACAATATTGCACAAAATTATTAAATTCACTTCTGCCGAAGGTTGTGGAGACTGCCGATTAATCGGCTTAGGCCAAATATAGACC
The DNA here is from genome assembly GCA_905147225.2 of Euproctis similis. Lineage (NCBI taxonomy): Eukaryota > Metazoa > Arthropoda > Insecta > Lepidoptera > Erebidae > Euproctis > Euproctis similis. Next base: position 18,023,624 of record LR990116.1, read on the forward strand.
TTCAGTCGGACACTACTGCCACGGTATACACAATGTACTTTCAATTGCCATGACTTCTGCAATGAGAACTTCTATTTTTACAGGATATGTAAGATTGATAACGAACCTAGGACCGTTGAACTTTGAGCTGTACTGTGATGTGACACCAAAAGCGTGCGACAACTTTATAAGACATTGCAACAGTGGCTACTATAATGGGATAAAGTTTCATCGTTCTATAAGGAATTTTATGGTGAGTGTTGGTTATGATAATTAAAATATCTATCCATATCATTTTCATTACATAGCATAAAACAAAGTCGCTTTCCACTGTCTGTCCCCTTATATGTTTAGATCTTTAAAACTACGCTACCGATTTTGATTCGGTTATTTATAGATAGAGGGTGTCAGCGGGATGGTTTTTATGCATGTAGTAAAGGAAAAGTAAACATTTTCGAGATTTAGCAGTTTAATTGTAAACGCTGAGAAGGATACCTTTGATGCGGAACATAGTTCGCCGGGTCAGCTAGTATGTAAATAAAATGGAGTGTCTGTTCGTAATATTAAAAGAAACACATTTTACCATTATATATACATCTTACACACAATTTTCTTTTTTTTTACAACTTTTGTCTGTTTGTTCTGGCTACTCTCTGAAATGGCAAGACCGATTTTGACGGGACTTTTATTAGAAGGTAGCTGGTACCTGTACCTGCCAAGTAAAGTAATTTATTGCTTCTGAGGCAAAACAAAATTCGGCAGGTCAGCTAGTTTACAGTAAAAATAATATGTTTTTCGTTTACTAAAATAAATGTATTCCCTTTTTCAGATACAAGGTGGTGATCCGACTGGTACAGGGTTAGGTGGTGAGTCTGTCTGGAAGAAACCTTTTGAAGATGAAGTTAAACCCAACTTACATCACACAGGCAGAGGGGTCTTGTCTATGGCTAACTCTGGACCAAACACAAATGGATCACAATTGTAAGTTGATGTGAAAAAAATTACCTAAAAAAAATGGTTCCCACTAATAGCATAAACCAGTCTTTATTTTCTTCATGATCAACAGATTTTCAGATCAATATTAACCCACAATCAAAGGAATTTGTTAATAAAATATAAAGAGTGATGTTCAAAAACAATTACCTTTCAAAGTTCCAATTAAAATGCAAGTTTCATGTTGTGAAGTGATGTCACTTGTGTGGACATTACCTCTTTACACTCCACATAAAAATTCCACTATGATAAATATTGATGACTGAAAACTTTGTGCCCAGTATGTTCACCACCTATTCCACTTGGGACGTAAACATAACTGCAAGTCGAGGCTTAACAGCCACTGCCTACGCCTTCCGGTAAAAAAAAGCGTTGTTTTATAAAAATTCCACATATGGATAGAGTTAAGTAAACTGTTGGCCAAATTATATATAGGCCAAATTAGGCCGTGGACAGCACTGCAGCCAGTATTTTATTTGTAAATTAGGAGTAATAAAATTGTAAAAAAATACTAGATTATATGTATAATGTCAGCAATTGATTTTTCCAGTTTCATAACGTTCCGTTCATGCAAGCAACTGGATGGAAAACATACAATATTTGGAAAGCTCGTGGGCGGCATGGACACGCTTACAGCCATGGAGCAAGTTGAGGTGGACAACCGGGATCGGCCCATACAAGATATTGTCATTGAGGTGGCGCAGGTCTTCGTCGATCCCTTCGCAGAGGCACAGGAACAGGTATTAAAATTTATACTTGATTGTATATTACTAAACTAAAATGCTATTGATTTTAATTGGTTTCGGTGGAACAAAAGTTTATAGAATTGAACTAGTACGTATTAGTGATGTAACGAATGTTGGATTTTGGACATTCGCGAATGCGAATACGAATATTTCTTAAAAACATTCGCGAACGCGAATGCGAATATTTCTTTTAGGCCTTTGCAAACGCATTCGAATGATTCTCAGACCTAAAATGTACACAAAATTTCATTAAAATCGGTCAAGCCATATTGGTGCAGTAATTTAATTGTTAATATCACTCGTAGAAGAATATTTTGAAAAAGTTTCATACTTAATAACATGTGTCTTTTCCTGATGTAACGCAGTCTTGTTCAATCTTGCGGTTGGAGTTTTATAAAAAAAAATGAACTGGAACTTTTAAGTTGGATCAAACTGCATACGGTATGAAAATTTCATTAAAACCAATTTGAGTCGGGTATGGCAGGGTTTGCACGAAAGGATAAACGCAGTCGAAATGAGGGTACTGCGCAAAATCTGCGGAGTGACTCTCGCTGATCGCGTCGAAAACAAGTTTGTGAGGAAGGAAGAAGTTTCGCAAGAGAGTGTCACGCTTGCTCTTTTGCCCTCCTATCCTATAAAAAAAAGAAAGAAAGGGCAAACTCCGATGGTTCGGAAATATAGAACGAAAGGATGATGCCAGATTGACCCATTGAGATTGAATGTAGGATACACAGACTGCCACGACATACAAATAGAACGAGTCCTGGACGAAGGTGATGTCAGGCGCCTTAAAGATCGACGACCGTGTATGACAAGATTTATGAAACTCAAAGAAACGAGTGAGGCGTGTATGAATCGTCCCTTATGGCGCTCTGTTCTCTCTGCCTACCCCGCAAGGGACTTGACGTGCAGTTATTTATATAACTAATGGCTGATTCATAATATAATACTTTTTATACTAATCTAGGAGGGTAAAATTTTAAACAAAATATAAACCTCATTTTTCGTATCATCGTGCCATACATAATTTCTTTATTTTTTTTATTAAAAACATTCGCCAAATATTCGCAATATTTCTTGCGAATGCGAATGCCCAAAATCATGCGAATATTCGCAAATGCGAATGCGAATATTCGTTACATCACTAGTACGTATATATTAACGCCACGTTACTATGAAACATGTTAGCTTAGCTTAGTCATAGAGTCATAGACAACCAAGCACTATACGGTTTCTTCTTTACTTAACAAGCTGTATTAGAAAACAGTTGTTACACTGTGACTACTGTAAGGTTGGCTAGTTTTTATGAACTATTCAAGTTATAATTATTTTTTATGCTTACAGCTTGTAAAAGAGAGGGCTGCGGAATTGAAGCGAAAAGCAGAAACGGAGGGTGCAAGTGTACGACCGAAGAAAGCACAACAGCCATTAAAAGTGTTCAGAAGTGGTGTTGGCAAATATCTTAATATACAAGAGCACACTAGCAATATCAAACCACAATCTAAAGTTCAAGAAGTTCCAGCAAAGAAACCTAAAAAAGAGGGTAGTTCTGGATTCGGTGGTTTTGATAACTGGTAACTCTTAAATATTACATAAGGGGTTGAGATTCAGCAGTTTTGATAACTGATACCTCATTACAGTTTTATATAGGTACAAGTCAGGGGTGGCCAACTTGATTAGACTCAAGACCACTTGATTACTAACGAAACCCAATGTGATCTACCAAAATAGATCAATGGTGATTAGGTTGTATAGTCTAGTCTACATATTTGTATATTTTGCCTTGCCACAATCGACAGGACTAAAAATTGGGATCAATATGTTGGCCACCACTGCTGTCAGCGTTTACAAACAGTACAAAAAGAAAGTATTTCCTATAAAAACTTGCATAACTATTTAACCCTTAATCAAATGGATTTTTTTTTTAAATAAAATTATGAATTAAACATGGTTTCTAGGTAAAAGGGCTTTGTAGATTTCGAAAAAAACATCATTTTTTTTATAAAAAGAGGGGAAATGGGGGTTTTACGGTGGGAAATTATTTCCCATTATCCAGTATGGAAAAGCAAAATATAATTAAGTGGGAAATTATTTCCCATCATCCGGAATGGTTACATTTTTTGGGGACATTTTTACTACAAATTCTATACATATTACTTACTCCTACTTTACTTGTTTATTTTTTTTAAATAAAAAATTCAATATAACATGATTGAGTGATTGAATAAAATTATAAAAATAAAATGAAACTAGAATGTTACAAATAATATTTTATTAAGAACTTTTCAAATACTATATGAAAATAACATTACTGAGTAAGAACTGTGTGAAAGGTTTTGAAACAGTTTTTGGCACAAAGAGCTACTCCACAGGAGGAACATACTATTTTTGTCCTCTGTTCTTTGTGCTTTGTGCTGCAAAAGCGACATCTTTTGTAAGTGGCACTTTCTTCAGGCAAGTGTATGCCAACATTTAGCAGCCGAATCTCATCGGGAACGCCAAACCTACCACCTTTTTTATTTTTTTTAAAAACTACATCTGTTTGTGTGTGAGTTTTTCGTGTCGTGTGATTATCTATATGGGCACGTGCTAACCGTAGTCTGAAATCACGGTGGCCATGCAGGGTCGGGACATGGGAGTAGTTGTACGTTATGTAGGCATTAATTATAGATGCATCGAACAGAAAGAAGAATAGTCGCATCCAATATTTCCTGGATTTCCGGTTTATAGGGTATGACGATCTAAAATGGTCAAAAAGATCTACTCCGCCCATACTGAGCGTGTATGAAGCAATTGCAGCCGGGCAGAGAATGTCAGCTCTAGAGCCATTCTTTTGGGTTCTTTTTATCATCCTTGTGTCTAAGGGCTGATGTGCTGTTGTCAGGACAGTAACTTCCTTTGTGTCAAGCCATTTAATGGCTGTGATTGGCTCTGCAGTAACCGCTGAAAACTGATGTTTATCTAATCGCAATGGTTTCGGTTGTTTTTTTTTTATCATATCAGGTAAGTCCTTTCTGTTGCATCTGACTGTTCCCACTGCATAAATATTTTTATCGTAAAGATCCTCCATGAGGTTACAGCTAGTAAAAAAGTTGTCAAAGGCAATTAAAGTGTTTCTTGGTACGTTACTGCAGAGTTTCATGACAACATTGTAGCCTAACCCTTCATTTTCGGTGCTGTCGCCTTTTCCTGAATACACTTCGAATTGGTACAAGTACCCAGTTTTGGCGTCACATCTTGCCCATACCTTAAATCCTCTTTTGATGGGTTTTTTCGGCATGTATTGCTTTAAGGAGCTGCGCCCTTTAAATTTGACCATACACTCATCAATCGATTGTACTTCTGAATTGTATGCCTCTCTTTGATAAACTTTGTTGAGTTCTGTGAGGAGGGGTCTCAATTTAAATAATTTGTCATATTCAGGGGAGTTTCTTGGTGGTTCCATCTCGTTATCATTTAAGTGGAGGTTTTCTGTAATTTTTTTAAATCTTACTATTGGGAAAACCTGGGCAATTTCCTTATTGTAATAAAAGGGATCTGATGACCAGTAGAGTTCCATGTCCGGTAAAGGATTTAAGCCCATAAGGATTAAAACTCCTAGATACGCCTTAATATCTTGTAGAGTTACAGGTTTCCAGTTAGTACTATTTTTCTGACGGGCGTATCTGTTGGTTTGTTCCACAATTATTACCATCAGTTCATCAGGAAAAAGCCGCTCGAAAATACTTAGAGGTGATGTTTTATGAGTATCGTTAGCCTTGGGCTTAAAACGTTTTTCGAAAAGAGGAACTTCATGGGTTTCCGATTTTATCTCCCATACTCTTGGCTGAGAACGATCTCTGCGTACTTCGTTGTTAGTTTCAGACTCTTGCCCATCATCTGCCAAAAACTCTTCCATGGGGGCATCAATGACATCAAAATTTTGCTGAACTTCATTAAATGTGTGAACGTCAGAAGGCTGATCATAACATTGCTCAGTTTCAGTACCTAAGTGAGTTGGCAAAAGACTGTTGTCTGTTTTTGGTGTGTTTGTGAAATGCGATGTTTCATCTAAGACTGTCAGTAAGGCATCCGTTGAAATCTGTTGAGTTTGCATAGGGGGAGAAGGTGGGTCTTGTTTGTCTCCCGTCAATCCAAAGCCAAAGATATGTTCAAGACGTTGTTCAATTAGGTTATCATCGAGCTGATTTAGGTAACTATCGGAAGGAGAATGAATACTGTTGATAAAGCATGAGTCATCTTCAGAATCTGAGCCTGATAAATCAGACAAGTCGTCTAAATTTTGTACCACCTCTTCTAATAGTTTCTTGGAGAGCACTTTACGTTCCTTTCTTGCGTCCATATTTGAATAGCTGAAAGTAAATTATAAAAAGTTGGCAATTATGTAGTTTTATCAGCATATTGCACAAATAGTTACAAAAGTCCTAAAACTTATAAGTGGCTTCGTTTGGAATAAAGCATAGAAATCACATAAACGCAGTCACAATTTTGCAAAAAGCCACTAATTTGACTTACTCGCTATCGTATTACAAGTTCCTATACCGTTATTATTACAGCTGACAAACAATTTTATATATATATAAAGACACTGATGTTTATCAAAGCAGGAACGAACATTGGGAAATTATTTCCCACCTAATCTATATATATAAAAGAAAGTTGTGTTAGTTACACCACTTATAACTAAAGAACGGCCGTGCAGATTTGGCTGAAAATTGGTGGGGAAGTAGCTTAGAGCCAGGAATCGGACATAGGATAGGTAAATATGGATAAATTGCGAGTGAAATACTAAAAAATACAATTTAATTTTCCCATACAAACGATCTGTAACTATGGAAACTGCAAAACAATGGGATGAATGTTGACGTTACACTTTAAATCAAATGTCAAAATTTGTTCTGTCATGTAATATGTTTGAAGGTTTGCAATTTTTAATATAGTCATGTAAATATTTGGAAAAGTTATTTGTGAAGTAATTAAACTGTAATAAAATTTAAATAATGCATTGGTTTCGAGGGAGCATCGCAGTGGCGGTAACATTATCAAGCAACGGAATGCCATTTTTGTCTAATTTATTGAAGGCTACCACGAAGAAGGTGACGATGATTTATCAGTTCAGATGGCATCCACTATAAATGAAAAAGATGTGGTGAGTCGTCTCTCTCTGATCAGTCCAACTTTCTCATCGTGAAACTCAAGAACGGATCAACAAATTACGAGTACACACATTTCACACAAATTTATCAATTTGTACCGATACCGTCGCTATTCTTCAATAGAAGGAACGGTTCTCATTTAGAAGTGTTGTTTTTAACATAGCAACCTGGCGACTAGGATCGACAGGATACTGGAAGAGCACCGCATAGACCACCAACTATTAGGACAATTAGAAGGAGACAAAACTTTTGACAACATGGATAAAGAATGACATGTTGTGCCGACCCCACTAAGAATGGGACAAGGGCAGGAAAATGGTGAATAGTTTGTATGGGAAAATAAAAAAGTTATGAATATTGTATATATATAGTCAAATAACTACAATTACAAATTGTAACAATATACGTTACGAGTCAATAACTAATTAAAAAATTATAAAATTATACGGTATATGATTTATTTTTGTTGATCTTTTGGGATAGTGTGGTATTTTACTGTCACGTGTACTTTTCTTACTTTATTAGATATTATGATGCAGAGGACAAGGCGACGGTAGTCGCAGTCAATGTAATGTGGGAAGGGCCATCTCAAGAGCTAACCGCAATGATGACTAGAAAAGATTGATCGAGAGAAGAGTCGTATTGCTATGTCAGAATTGTGTTTTGATATAATTATAATAAAACCATGTCAGGCACGGCAAGCACAAAAACAGCCACACGACGTAATTAAATTATTTAATATTTAAGGTCTCGATGGTCCAGTGGGGAGCGCCCCGCTTCTGAATCGTTGAAATTTGGAACGTAGACATAACGGCAAGGCAAGGCTTAACAGCCACTGCCATTCGGGTAGAAAAGCGGTGAAGTTATGTATGTTATTGTTAGGCGTTGAAATACTTTAATTTCTGGAATTGAAATGATCCTTTTGTTATGAGACGAACGAGCAGGCGTGTCACGTGATGGTAAGCAACCAACGCCGCCCATGGACACCAGCAACACATATAGGTAGTGTTACTGTTGCGTTGCCGACCTTTAAGGGACGGTGGATAGGGAAGTATGTGGAAGGGGATGGGCCTCCGCGTACCTCTCTCACCGAACGAAACGCGACATGAGCCACTTTACGTCGGTCTTCCGAGAGGTCGTGGTATTTCACCGATGGAGCCGGCCTTTTCATGGAGCGAACTGCTTGGCTCTACCACTGTTAAAATTATCTTTACTAATATATATAATCGGAGTGTCTGTTTGTCAAATTGAAATAACCGCTTTTTGCGAAATGCATGTGTAAACAGTATATACATCAAAATAACATTTTTTAGAATTTTCGTCTGTCTGATTGTTTTAGCTAATGGCTAGACCAGTCAAAATTGACGGGAATTTTTTAGAAAAAATCTTTTATTTACTCATATAATGCTTTTGAGGTGAAACAAAGTTCGCCGGGTCAGCTAGTTAAACCTAATAAAATCCAAGAAATATCAGTGCAAAAAGCACAGAAACCGTAAAAAGCATTCAGAAAATAAGTCTAGTTTACATCAATATATTGTTTATGTACTTACCAGATTTTTTTTCTACAAAAATTTTCGAAAGTCCTGCGAGAACCGGTTTTGTGCACCAAAAAATTCAAATTGTGACTTTGACATTGACATACGATGACATTACGCAATTTTGTCCAAAATGTTGCCAAGTAAAATATTTAAAAAGTGTGTAAAATTATTTTGTTCCTGGATTGGTACTGATTAGAGTTACCAGTAAAGAAATAATAAAGAAATATTACGGTACTGTCAAGTGGGAAATAATTTCCCAATATTTGAATAAGGGTTAAGTGTGTTTAGTAGGTTTTTTTGTATGATTTGCGCATCTTTGATTTATTTTTATGGAAATGTTACATAACTCAGTAGATCAGGAAACAACGGAGCTACTAAGTAACCTCCTTTAATTATAAAAGCCCAAAATTCCTTGTCCTTGTTGTATTTGATTAAGAAATAAATTTTTCTACAGCTAAAAGTACACATTTATCAGTAATTGAAAATTAGCTTTCATAAAAGTATTAAAAATCCATTTTATTGCAAAATCCTTCAGTCTTTCGACACTTCTTTTGCTAATATATGTAAGTAGAGTCTATGGTCTAATAAGGTTCCAAGTAATAGGCGACAACTTAGGGAGCCACTTGTAACTTTTGAGGTTTTCCAAGTTATATATTGTTTTAAGTTGTAAATACTGTAATAACTATTACACACTGTATAAACAAACAATGTTTCTATGGTATGCTGTTGTAAAAAATATTGTGTATAATGATAATAAAAAACAAATAGATACTTATTTTGAAGTTTTATTAATTTATATGTTCTAATACTGATAACTTATTCTTATCACATTGGTATATAATATGATTATATAATAAATTTATTAATGCAATTACTATAGAAAAATAACAAATAAAAAAGTGCAATTGTATGATTGATTTGATGTATTGATTGTGATATATAAATAATAAGAAATATTAATACATATAGTTGTATCAATGAAGCTCAAGGAGATCAAACAAACACCTTGATTTGATGAAAAGCACTCTTGAAAATTCACATATAAAATATGTGAATTTTCAAGAGTGCTTTTCATACAACTATATGTATTAATATTTCTTATTATTTAGAGCACAGTTAGATGAAAAGTGACTTAAAAAACCTACTTACAATTACTGTGCTGATAAATTTTAAATCTTATTTAAATAGATATTTAATGTTAACAAAATACTAAGAAGTAACAAGACTACAAACACTGTTAGCAAATGTGTATAATACAAATTATTCAAAAAAAATAATTAACTCACTCTAGACTTAAACAAATTGCAATCATTTATCCATATTATTTAATTTCATGAAAGAGAGAAACTGTATTATTTTAAATTGTTGAAAAAAATAATCCCAGAAAGAATAAAATGCAAGGAAGCATACAAGTTCAAAAGTACATTCAGAATGTTGGTCTTTTGATATTAAAACAAAATTTCTACATTTGCACAATCTTTTATGACTATGCCCCCACCCATATGCGCATAACTGAAATAAGAGAAAGTAGACATTATTGGAAAGTATGAAATTCCATGTTATATGTGCATCAAAAGCAAATGCAAGCAATGTAATATTTTGTGTCAAATTATATTTCTAATGAGTACTGTATAATTTTTAAAATATTCTTTACATTAAAGTCATTTAATTACATAAATATTTTGCTAATATAGTTAAATTAACAAACAGCATTGGAAGAGATAGTCATAGTTTATTTGTAATTAAACATCACTACCTAATAAAATTAATGTCAACAACATAGTCTTACAGCTAAATTAAATGTTCAATAATTTATAGAACACAATTGAGGTTCGGACATATTAACAATAAACTAATAGTAATAAACTTAATGATGAATTTTCCATTCATATAGTATATTTAATTTTGACGCCTTCTTGTCGTTCTCTGTTTATCAAATCGCATCTCCATTTCTTCTAAAACTTTTGGTGTGTATCTAACCACCAGCTTCACTGATCCAACAGCTTGTTTTAACAATTCAACAGCTTTCTCATGATTTTCACCTTCCACTGAAACTCCATTCACTGAGAGCAGCTGATCGCCTCTTTTAAGACCACCATGTCGATCTGCAACGCCACCTGGTATGATTCTTGATATATAAATGGGGGAGTTTTGTTCTTTACCACCCATAACATTGAAACCTAAACCTTCTTCAGTTTTTGGAAGCTCTACAACCCTCGGATGTGCATGTCCTTCGGCTGCTGCAAACGCGGCAACGGTAGCCTTGGCTGTAGCTGAAGCTCGTATATCAGCAGATCCTTGAATATCGACAGTCTCGTATACATGTTCATAGACTTCACGGACAGCATTTAAGAAGTCACTTTGTAATACTTTTTGCAAAGCTGCAAGTTTCGTGGCAGGCACTTCACCACTTTGTTGTAATTTTTCCAACAATTCTATGGCTCTTTTAATGTCTCTTGCCAGAGTAAGTTGCTCACCAGAACTACTCATGATGTTAAACAATGGAACGAGCGCAATTCCAACAATGTTAAATTGGGCGTTAACGAGAAACTAACTAAAGCAAGGGAATATGGATCGATAGAATGAATATTGGATTTATTTTATCCAAAGATTTTACAGGAATAGGAACATACAAACGGACAGATGACGTTTACTGTCATTGCAATTGGTGACATCTACAAATGACATAGAGTGCGTTCCACCAAAAGCCCACAACGACCGTAACGCCCACAGTAGCGCTCCACATAAAGCCCGCGGTCGTTGCGAGCGATCGCTCGACGTCATAGATGACGTCACTGTTCGCGACCACATCGCGCCCACTTCGCCCGCAAAATATTGGTAGGTCTCTCTTTCGTTATTGCCGACTATGACCCTACTAGTCACTTTTGGCCATTATTTTCTTTTGGTAGGTCTTGGTGGGCTTTCAATAAAAAATGACATATGTCATCAGAACTTGATGAATTTTCCGAGCCGCCATATTGCTAGCACACAGCGCTCAAGTTTTGCGTTCCCCTTATAACATTCACCCACAACGCCCGCGACGTTTTTACGTTAGTGGAACGGCAATTTCCGCGGTCGCGGTCGCGGTCTTTGTGGGATATAAGTGGAACGCACTCATAGGGTACGTTCCACACATTGACTTGTATATATGGACGAGACATATTCTTCTATACGTACAATTGCTCATATAATTATATTAGGCATTTCGACGGCGCACACATAAACATATATCTGTCTCGTTCTTACTCAGCGCTGTCACTCGCATGAAAACAGTATATCAGTATTTTAGTGCGTACATAAAGTGAATTAATACGGAAACAAGATAACACTATATATACCAACTGATGCTAAAAGTCCCGCAAAGCATAGCGGATTTTTTATCAGTTCAGCCAGTAAAACAGTGTTGAGAAAAATTTTACCGACAAAATTTCGTTGCGGAATTTTCTAAATAAATTAGTCTTATTTCGTAACGAGTAAAAACCTATTGTAAATTCGCTAAATACGTATTATTTAACTGATCTTAGAATGAAAGTCATAAGAGATGCATTTGTAACTAAAAAAATATTCTGAACATGTTTCGTTTTGTTTATCACGCGGTCCCTTATTAAGTTTAAAATTTGAATCATTCTTATTTATTGTGGGGCGCACCTATCTAGAGGTATGTTGCAGTAGTGATTTACTTACTTTAGAGTTTAAGAGTTAATTCTACAAATAATTAATATTCAATTATATTTAATATAAAATTATGAAAGTAATTAGTTTATGAAAAACATATACTCTTATTTTGATATCCAAAACCACATATTTAATTTAATTCTAAAAATTCTCAATAACTTTTTTAATAACATTAGCCAAGAACGTTTATCGATAAATAGAATTCTTCTGCGCAGCACTAAGCAGCCATTTTATGCGGCTAAATAACGTCACACCCTGCTTCAATTTTGTGTGGCCATGGCACTTCTATAGGTCCATACTTCATTGGTTCCACATAGCTACTCTGAACATAACTCACTTAACTCAACTAACTTACTCATAACGTACTACTCTAAAGAGTAGTACATTGGAGCATATGGTGTATTGGAGTTGAGTATTTTTTTAAATGAGTTCTAGGGACTGTTCAAGTATTACGTAAGCAGATTTATTACAATCATTTACATTTACATCTCGAAAATTATCATTTTCTCTTTACAACATCATGTATGAATTATAAATCAAAATCACCCAGTTAACCCTTTTTATCTATTAAAAAAAACCGTATCAAAATCCGTTGCGTAGTTTTAAAGATATATGCATTTACAATTTAGGGAACAGACAGCGGAAAGTGTCTTTGTTTTATACCATGTAATGATGATTATTTGCAGAATTAATACTTTTATAGGAATTAAGTATATTGTTAAGCTAGCAATGCTGTTGGATATCAAAATAAGAGTACATGTTTTTCTTAGACTGTATTTTACAATTTATTATAATTCAATTGCTGACTCTAAAGACACACACTACTGCAATATACCTCAACATAGGTGCGCCGCACAGTAAATGAGAATCAATCAAATTTTAAACCTATCAAGGGACCGCGTGATAAAACGTATTCTAACAGCGTTAGAGTAGTAGTTCGCTAGCTTAATCGGTGAAATACCACGACCTCTCAGATGATCCACGTAAAGCGGCAAATGCAGCATTTAGTTCGGAGAGAGAAGTACCCGGAGGCCCACCTCCCTTCCCTATCCTACTCCCTTAAAGGTCAGCAACGAAGCAACGAAACTGTAACACTATATGTGTTGCAGGTTTCCATGGGCGGTGTTAGTCACTTACCATCAGGTGACACGCATGCTCGTTTTCCCTCCTATCCCATAAAAAAAACAACAACAGACATTTCTTATGAATTCCAGTTTAAGTTTATTTAAATAATGATAAGTCTCGGTGGTCCAGTGTTTAGCACCCTGGTTCCGAATCCGGAAGTCGCGGGTTCGAATCCTCAAATTGCCTCACACCAATAACTTTTTGAAATTAATTGCTTAACTTATGTGTGATAAATATCGATGAATAAAAATTTTGTGCCCGGTATGGCAATAGGTTCGACACCTATTCCAATTCTTATATTCCTATTGGGACGTAAACATAACGATGAGACGAGGGTTAACAGCCGCTGCCTACATCTTTAAGTAGGAAAAGGCGTTATGTTATGTTATTTATATAATTCCGCATAGAAATTTAGTCGGTAAAATTTGTTTTTTTTTATGAGATAAGAGGACAAACGAGCAGGCGTGTCACCTGATGGTAAGCAACCAACGGCCCCCATAGACACCTGCAACACATATAGTGTTACTGTTGCGTTGCCGACCTTTAAGGGATAGGGTATAGAAAAGGATGGGGAAGGGGGGGGGGGGTACCTCTCTCACCGAACGAAACGCAGCATGAGCCACTTTACGTCGGTCTTCTGAGAGGTCGTAGTATTTCACCGGTTGAGCCGGCCCATTCATGCAGTGAATTGCTTGACTCTACCACTGTTAAGACTTTTTTACCGACCAACACTTTTTTACCGATTGAACTGACAGTTGGAGTATGGCGGATTTTCGGCATCAATGCAAAATGCAAATCCGGCAAAAAAAACCATGTAGGTTTTTGAGCCGTTTGTTGTTGAGATCATGGCTCATCATGTCCGTGCTCGTGCACTCTGTAAAGATCTTACAAAGAGACTGATCGAGACCTCTCGCGATCAGAAGGCTGGTCTATTCATCGCACAGAGGCTTAACATTGCCAATCAGGGTATTCAGGGTGCGGCCAGTCTTCTAGTTACGCTGTCATTAGGCCAAGATGCGGAGAAATTTGATTTCAGCTAGTTTTTTAGTTGTATTGTACCTATCGAACAATATGTCTCGTCCTTACTAGTACAAGCACTGAGTTAAATATACAAGAGGAGCAAACCTCATACAAATGCGTCAAAAAATGTGTGTCCACTTTTTAGATGCAATGACGTAGCTTTGAAACCACTAGACATTTAAAATTAAACATATATCTATCTCAGTCACACAAATGTCAAATACATTGCCGTCACTTTGATTAGACAAAGATGGCAATATAAATTTGCAATGGCGGTGTGGGGTGGTCAGCCCATGCGAAATTTTACCCAACTTTTTCAAGCCATGTACTCGTAAAAATATTTAATAAATATAAATTCAATATTTTACTATTACTTATTAATTTCTTATCAGATGTATTACAAGATAACTGAAATAATGAATGGATCAACGATCTCTGTGTACTCCGTACTAGATCGGCTGTTCCGAAAAAAATTGGATCACACTCATCTGTACCTAATTGTGTACACCTGCCTTAGAGCAGCGATTTAAACCGCTGTAGGTAAGGTGTACAGTGTGTGTAATTAGGTACTGATACACAAAATAGTGAAAACGCTTGAGTAGTAAAATAATGTACTTACATTCATTATATTGAAAGGGAATTATTGTATTTAACGTGGACAGGGCCTAACAGCCGCACGGGTCGATCGATCTTTATGGAACATACCCATATTACGTGACCTATTTTTTAAGATTTTTCGACCCCTCCCTCCCATCGGTGACCACTCGTAGTATATGCCAAGATCCCCCCCTCCCCCTTTAGCTTTCACGTAGTAATTCATAATTATGATTTTTATTCATTTCACAGGCAAAAATCGAAAAAAAATAATTATTTGGCTCTTTATTGGATAAGACTGCATGCATACTTAAATTACTAGTGAATTATGTATTATGAAAAAGAACAACTTTAATTGTGAAAACATATTGCTGTACAGTATGTAACTTACAGTAACTTAATTTACGAACACAACAATTA
Organism: Euproctis similis; assembly: GCA_905147225.2. NCBI lineage: Eukaryota > Metazoa > Arthropoda > Insecta > Lepidoptera > Erebidae > Euproctis > Euproctis similis. Next base: position 18,038,870 of record LR990116.1, read on the forward strand.
TTTTCTGTTTAATCACATTAATATTCATCTAGGTCGAAAAATTACGAGATTTCTCTCATTAAAATCGACTACGTGACAAAAACCTGAGCCAACCCCCGGTCCTGTGACTAACCGTAGTATTTTAAAGACTCCGCTCCCCCCCCCCCCCCCCCTAAACGGGTCACGTAGTATGGGTACGGTCCCTAAAGTTAAGCAACGCTTGGCGCGGTCGGTCCGTAGATGGGTGACCATCTTATCATGACGAGTTCCTCCGTGTTTCGGAAGGCACGTTAAATTGGTGGGTCCCGGCTGTCATTTGAACATCTTTGGTAGTCGTTACGGGTAGTCAGAAGCCAGAAAGTCTAACAACCAGACTTACCAAGGGGGATTGTGTTGCAATTATTGATTATACACTACTAAGTTTTGTATAAAATTGCCTTTTAGTCTCTTTTTTATAAGTCTGAGTGAATAATTTGCTTTCGTGATACAATCTTATTTTTAAGTATTTATTAATTATGGCATTTATTAATATAAGCGAATGATCAACTTGAAATGACGATAAATGATCTCCCGGGTGTAGGTAGCCAGTCAGTTTCTTTTCTCAGCAATCGGATAATTTTCACCCACTTGTCACGGCGTGCTGCATCTTTAGGCACCCTGCAGCGTTATTATTATAACAAAAAATATTTAAAATCTCCTTTTCCATAAATTAATAACTCTCCCACAAAAGTGGGAAACTAAAACTAAGTTTTTAGTGGTATCACTGAAGCTAATTATGAAAATTCAACATTTTATCTATTTTACTGTATTTTAATATTAATGTAAACATTAATATTACGTGTGGAAAGTAATTCCGGTTAATTTCTTATGGGTTTCCGATCTTGAATCGCACTCTTTTACTACGCATTTACCCATTTTGTACCTATTGTTATTCGGCTCGCGTCTGACAGATGACTGAATTGACATAAGCTTCGCATAAGCCTGTAGACTTATGGCCGGTGGTCACACTTTTAGAAGGTTACTACAAGTCTATATCATATAGGTCAATGAGTACAAGTCAATGGTATTGAGTTTTGGTTGACACTTTTGACTTTGACAGTTCTTTACTGACAGTAACGTTTCACCTGGATTCGCCGAAATTATAAACTGAAAGAATTGCTATTTAGTCATAGAAGTGCAAATTTAATGCTACATGTTAGAAATTAACAGTGTATCGCAGTGTTAAACGCTGGAAATACTTTGATAAATACGTGTAATATAAGTGAACTGTAAGTTTTAGTTAGTTACCTGCTATAATGGATGATTTAGGTGAGTTTTGTCTTAGCATAACCTGTTTGCTTACTAAGTAATTAAGTACCTACCATGACGTGTTCAGCTAAATTTAGTTGTTATTTTGCATATAGGGGACATTTGAAAATCTCTAGTTTTATTGGTAATTTTTATTACAATATTTATATGATGTCATCACACTTGAAACATTCGAAAAAAGTAATGGCAGTAGTGATTTTAATCATTAATGATAAACTTATGAATGAAATCACCTTTGTTTTATTGTTCAATAATGATTTATATTTCTTTCCTGTATCCTGTAGGTTTGTTAACCAGCTTACTACATGCTAATGACATATTATGCCAATGACCGTTCCATGGCCATTGTGTTTATTCCTTATCTCTAATTGTTATGAATGATAATATCAGTCACAATGTTTACCCTTCAAATTATATATACATATTATTTATGCTAATATTCTAAAACCTTACTAATAAAGTGAAGGAACAAATTTCCATGTTAGATGTCTGATTCTAATATTATTTTAAAAGTTGATAATTATTTTTTTTAATTTTCACACTTGTATATGACTGTTTTGTTATACATTATACAAAAATGATAGCTAAGCTTCTTATTTTGGTTATTAATCTTAAGAACATAAGTTATGGTGTTTATAATTGACCGCTAAATAAATAATTAAAAACTAATATTAAACTTTAAAGTTATATATAAGCTTATTCACATCTCTGGTCATGATGGATGGCTTATCATGAAATAGATCAATTCCAATCAAGCAGTTTTAGTGATTGCGGGTTCGAATCCTGACCAATAACTGTTCGAAATTAATTTTGAAAGTTATGTGTGAAATATATTGATGACTGAAAACTTTGGCCCAGTATGGCAATAGGTTTGCCACATATTGCATTTGGGACATATAAATAACTGCAAGTTGAGGCTTAATAGCCAATGCCTACATCTTCCGGTAGAAAAAGGCGGGAAATTAAGTTATGTTTAGATATTTTGGAAAACTGTCTGTTGTGAATAATAACTTCATTTCAAATTCTCATATAACTTTGTATAATTCCCCTTTGGTGAGATAGATGGCACTGTACTGTTTTGTCCCTATTAAGCTAGGTGTTGATGGCTCATTAATTTTTATTACTTTGTAACTACATTTGGTGGGGGTTGGGATTGAAATATTATACAATATAATATTTTGGAAAACTTTGACAAACATTATAGTGAGAATAGATGTTTTTGTCTGCTCTTTTTTTTTATGTATTATAAGACAATTAAAAAGAGGGTATGGTAAGAAGCGACATTCCTGCTATCTAGGGTCTAATTTCATAATATAAGAATTAGTTGCTTATCTTGGCAACTAGATGGCGATGCAGTTTTTTTTTTTTAGAAAAAAAATGCTTGTTATTTTTATATATATTAATTATAGGTTAAATAAAGACATCTCAAATAAATAGAACAATTACAAGAGCTTATGTGGGTGATCATCATCAATCTTTTTGAACTGACAGGTGGTCATCACGAGTTATTTTCTAGAGTCGTTAGCAATTTAGTTGCTCACAGCTGGATGTTTGTGTATTTTGTAATAGGTGGCGTTGTTTGTAACATACATACATAACTTCACGCCTTTTGTTACCCGAAGGTGTAGGCAGCGGCTGTTAAGCCTCGTCTCGCCGTTATGTTTACGTCCCAAATGGAATAAGTCGCGAACCTATGCCATACTGGGCACAAAGTTTTTCAGTCATCGATATTTATCACACATAACTTACGAAAACAATTTCGAAAAGTCATTGGTGCGAGCCAGTGTCTGGAATCGAACCCGGACCTCTAGATCAGAAGCCGTGTGCTCGACCACTGCGGCACCGAGACTTAAGTTGTTTGTAATTAGTTAATTACAGATAGTAAAATGATTTTGTTTTAATTATTTAAAATGTTTAAATTTCCGCGTCCAAAAATTACGTCCGTTTTCCGTAATTGTATAGTTATTTATATGTACATGAAAAAATGTATTTATAGCATTAATTCTTAACATGATAAAAATAAAATGAGTATTAAGATTGATTAGATATTTGAGGAATATCTTATGGGAATGTTTAAAATCTGTTAAGTGTCACCGTGGAATGTCTAATGTCACCATTTGAAATACGTTTCTTTGGTATGTTAACGAATATAGATTACACTATTAGATCAATAAATTTTATTCAGCCATATACATATAGCACGTAAGTTATCTTCCAAAGTTCTGACTGACCTTTCAATAAACACAATTTTCCTGTCTTTTAATAGAAGACGAGAACAGCGATTACTTTTTAAATTATTACTATCGCAATTTTGTGTCTGTTTCTAAACTCTGTGGCACCAATACGCGATGGTGTAGATAGCGGCAATTATGGCTCGACATGCAGAGTTATTCTTCTCGTCTTTTGTAACACCATAGAAGGTCTTCATAAGACGGAACCGACGGAGTGAAATGGGGTGGAGCTATTCTCTAAGGCGTAAACACCGCATCTATAAATCTTATTATACTAATTGACCCAGCAAACTTTGTTACGCCTGAGAAAAATAATCAAAATGGCCTTTGTGGATAATCCCTAAGAGATAGACAAATGTCCTCCCGGACTTTTTTCTAGACATTTTGAAGGTGTATAATAATGTAGTACATTGTTATGATCTATCACTTTGGGTTCAGCCAGCATTTGTAATTAAAGTGATAATTCTTGAAAGCTATCACTTTTTATTTGTTACAGTATATTATTAATTATGCATACAAACCACCCCGCTGACACCTATCTATTAAAAACTAAAAAAACCGTATCAAAATCCGTTGCGTAGTTTTAAAGATATACGCATATAAGGGGACAGACAGCGGAAAGTGACTTTGTTTTATACTATGTCATGATAAAAAATATCATATGTAAAAACGCATAACTTTGAAGTTATGTATCAGTCAAAGTTATAACTCGCGATCAAAGCGACTTATCTCGCTAACAAACTTTGTTGTCATCCAGGTAAACCAACAGCATATAGTCCATCAGACTCGAATTTTTCGTACATTTAAATTCTTTATATGTCATCCTTAATTAATGAATGAATTTACATGCACTACATACGTCACGGGTCACTTTCATTTAATGTACAGCTAGTAACAGTGTTCTTAATTAATTTAATTAAACCTGCAAGTACTCAATTACCCCATGGGAATGTCGTCACACTACGCACACCCATTTCTCTGTAAGTGTAAAATCGTATCATCCATTAGTGCTGTCACGACGAATACTTTTGATATTACTATCGATAAAACACAAAAGTATACACAAGATTTCGATACTTAATTCTTAAAAGCTGATTTAATAAGTTGACCGACACGAAAAAAATAAAACAATAGAACGTCAGCACTGGAATTGTCTCTCATGGAGAAGTCAGGATCTGGAGTTATTCATCAGGCTACGTTTGAAGTGAATTATGTTTTTTCGTATGTGGCTATGTATGTTTGCTGAAGTTTCTACAATTTTCAATGTTTCTAAACTGAAAAGGTTGTTTCAATTTATTATTGCGAGTCTTACTTTATATTTGATGTCATGCTTTATATTTGATGTAACGCCATTACGCGGTGACCTCATCCGATACTTTAACGGTCGGTAATGTCCAAATCACTGGAAAATTACGACCGCAACCCTGAACTAGTTTAGTGGTGGTAAAAACCATACGCCTGCCAATATCGATGGTATTACCAAACCATCCCCTTGACTTGACCCATATCGTGATTTAATCCAGCAAATGTGCTTGGCAATAAATATTGGGGTATGTGACGTCACCACCCCACAGACTTCGATAACTTGCGTGATACGCATAATCCAGCCGTGACAACTTACAGTCGCACGCGTAACTCCACTCTAAACGCACTGGCTGGAAATATATTTTTAATAAAAAAATAACGCGTTTATAAAAAAATAAGTTGTTAGTTAATTTGTTCACTAGTTTGATAACAATAGCTATTTATTGCCTGTGGCTAATAACACAAACAGCGTTCGCGTAAACTAAAAAAAAGAAAAATAAATGGCTAATAGTACCTACTTTGTTTTTAAAGTTTTGATAACATTCTCGTTATTTATCTCTAAGACTTTCGCGAATGACGTTCATGACACTAAAACAACTTTTAGGATTATATCGCGTTTATTTATTACTAATTTTATTTTTTTCCTGGCGTTTCGAACTTTTTACAGAGATCATTTTCACTAGATGTAAAGAGTTCGAAACGCCGGGAAATAAATAAAATTAGTAATAAATAAACGCGATATAATCCTAAAAGTTGTTTTAGTGTCAACATTCTCGTTTTTCTCGTAAGCTAACGTGTAACACTGATATTTGCGTTGTATTATAAAATAATATATTTTTTAGGAGGCCGGTTCAAATGAACATTACATGTTGTGTTGCTTGTGTTTTCTAATTAACTATTCCCCATAATATTTTTATTTTCGCTACACTTGGCAGTTAAAGCCACAGTTTTTGGCCTCAATTCAAAGATCAATAGTTGTTTAGCACTGTAGTTTCATGAGTTATCAAGGTTACTGAGTCCACTTGTTGGAGTCTTTGGCATATGAGTTTCTCGCGCGGTTCTTCTCATGATAAACTTTTTACACACAAAACGGGGCTGTTGGCGGTGATTGCATTTTTGTTTTTGTTTTAACGTACGTGTAATTCGTCTGTGATTTTTGTATTGTTAAATAATATTACTGACTGCAGAGGCCAATTAAATATAATATTTTTGACATTGATTGCAAGAAACGTTTACTTATTTATAAGAATAATTTACTGCCTTTTGTATATTATGTTTGATGTTAGTTTTCGGTTATACGAAAACAGCAAATTTCTATATGTTTAAAATACGAGTCATAAACGCGATTGTATGCCGAACAAATAAGGCGTTGTTAAAGTGGTTTGTTCCCGCTTGGCGTTTACACCACGGTTGCTGTGCGCAAATATTAACTTCCTTATTAGAGACTTCGTTCAGAACAATAGAACAGTTAGGTCCTGCTACAGTAGGTACCTACTTTTAGTATTAAAACAGTGAATCTTTTAAATTTTTAACATAACATAACTTCACGCCTTTGTTACCCGAAGGTGTAGGCAGCGGCTGTTAAGCCTCGTCTCGCCGTTATGTTTACGTGTTGGAATAGGTGGCGAACCTATTGCCATTAAAGTTTTACAGTGTAATAAATTTCTGTTTGACTTCTGAAAAAGAACCTCCTCTGCTCTCCTCCTCTGGTTCTTATAACAGGACCTTCAGGTCTGTTTTCTATATTAGAAATAACAATGTAATATAATATGGTAGTAGAAATACGACATTTTCACATTTTATATGCATAGCAACAAATTGTGAGGTTATAAAATGCTCTGAGTGTATCCATGTGGAAGTTACTAACCTTAATAAATAAATTTAAAGAATAAATCCAACGATTTTATTTAATAAGTGGACGAAGTATTAAGCAATAGTTTATATTATTTTATAAAATGTATGTATGTATTTATTTTAATTTAATATACAAGTTTTCTGTGATCGGTCTTCAAATGCTTGCTTTAGTCGGTTGATGTAACAATATTTTGTGAATCATTCGCTATTTTATTCCGAAGTAATTTCCTACAACCCATTCTCTTAGTAGACATCAAAGTGACAATTTACCTCGTGGCTAATGACAATCGTAAAATCACGGTGAAGTGTGATGGTGTGGAATGATGAGCAGGAAGTTGTAAGTCAAGGGACGCTCGGGCTCTCCTATTGCCCGGATGCGGTCCGGGGCGCTGTGAAATTTGGCGGTGACTGTACCGAATTAGATATTTTTTCCATGCCAAGAAGCATAATGATGGATTGCCTCTCCACTAGTTTGGTGTGACAACTCGACCAAAACCCACGGAAATATAATTAGATGTTCCTGTAAATGTGTGGTGGCTTCATTATCATTCCTCAGAGTTTTGAACGCTCTTTTTGATCTAATATTTCTTTATGATTAATGTCAGCTTAATAGTTGATATCTACATCGTTAGAAAGAGATTTAATCATGAATATATAGAGTTTCTTGATGTGTTTGTTTGTTGATGTTTTTTCAAAGTTTTCTTCATTAGGATGTTAATAAACTGTTGGACAGAAACATGTTTATATTTTCTGTTCGTTTATAAAATTATAAAAGAACGGACCTAGTGTCTTTGAACAAGGTAATCTCAGGAATAACTCATCTAATTAAAGAAAATGTTGCGTAAGTTATGCTACACAACTAATCGTCACTGTTATGGAAGGGAACGAAACAATAATAGCAAATATTAAGGAATCGTGCAAAACTTTTTGATTATAAAAAAGAATATAAATAATATTATGAAAATAAGTCAAACGATGCGATACATGTTTGTTGAATTCGTTAGTCGTGAATTTTTTTTTAAATTACGCGTGCCAAATTTTAAAAAAAACATGTTGACAATACTCCTAATGTTTTTTTTTTATTTTTGAGGGAAAAGGAACGAAAAGCGAGAAACCTTTTCCGCGATCAATTAGTTTGAAATAAGCTTAAGGTTTTATAAAACTAAAAACGATCATAGTTTTGTCCATATAGATACTAGAATTTTTCAACTAGGTAAATTAAAAGCTAATTTGCGTAAAGTTACGTCGATTTGTTGTTGTCCCCGAGTAAAAATAATACTCTCGTGAATCGGTTGGGCCGCTGCTGTGCGCGAACGCCGGCTGGCCGACAAGAAAGACAGTTTAGTTAGTTGTAGTTCTGACGCGTTGACGAATACTCTGCTCTGCGAGGAGTCAGAGCTCGCGACCTCGCCCGGTGACATCGTCTTATCACTTATCAGTGCCGTTATCGATAACAAATTAAATTATCCGATATGACGTCTGTTATCAAACATAATATTATCGATAAGTTTGGTCGCAATACAAATACGTCCTTGTGACAGAACATTATTCTCAAACATACCTTCAATGTTTATCATCATATGCAGTTAGCATTATAATACATACATACATATATGTACTTAGTGAATATGTAAATGATTTTATGCAATTTTCATTGCGTAGGACGGTTACGTGATAAACGTCGTAGGCAGTGTTTATGGTGTGCTGACGTTTCTGTTGTTCTTGTGGGTGGTTTTGAAGGCAGCAAAGACATTTGTGATTGGTCGAATAATAATTATAATGGATCGTACAATGTATGGCAAAGTGCTGCCAGGCACTTACTATCCGTTCCGCTGCGCCATGAAGGAGAACGGAATATCGCCCGGCTGTGAGTACCTTTACATTAATAAATCTTTTTTTTTTTTGATAAATCAGTTGTGCAACGTTCAAAAATACGACTGCGGTGTTTTGATGTGTTGTGTTTGTTATTGTGGAAAGAAGGTTTGCACGTGTGAAAGGTATGTTTTTTCAATGGCCCATCATTCGGACTGCACCTGTACTTGTTTTGGGTTATATTTGTTTTGACGAAGCTATTTTGCTCGAGTGCATCTCGATTCAACAGTTAGATGTGTTTATTGATTTATACGAATACATATATATGCACGTGTGATTTTACTTTTTTACATTACATATATAACCTTTTTTTCGTGAACGTAGTTTTATGTTTTTGATTGACTTTAAAACAGTGATGAAGGTTGTATTTGAATGTTTATGAAATTATATGTATGATCCACTATTACTTCGTGTATACAGATTTGTAATACATATTCCTGTATTTTTTTTAAATACACAATAACAAAATTATCCATAAAAATATTTGGCGAAAACAGTGGATAAACTGAATGGAACTCTTCCGGAAAGTTTTTCCCGAGTTTAGTGTTAAAGTGTTATCTCTTGATCTTAGGTGATGTCAGTAGTGTCAGGGCCTTCAAAAACCTACGATCGCATATGAATAGGTTCAAGCCAAGACACCAAATGACGCGTTTGAGAACCGTGCCTTCTGGCATTGGGTTATTCTGTCTACCCCGCTAGAATCCTGACACGAAGTCGTATTGTTGTTATCGTATCGTCTGTAATATAAAAACGATCAACTGTACCAACTAAATGCGTAAAAAATATGCAAAACTACTTGTTTGTCTATCAGTATGATTGTTAGTGATCTCCAAAACTGCTATAGCAATGTTTACCTAAATCTCTCCCATTTAAATGAATTATATTAATATTTAGAGGAGTAATATAGGCTATTTACCATTTAGTACAATAGAACGTAAACCCTTGCATAAATTTGTATAAATAAATTAATTTAAAGGCACCTATTTTTATTTGTAGGTTTTTGCTACAGCTATGCATTTTAAGTTTGCCTGTTTTAAACTCGATTTTGGTATTGTTGTATTTATTTTTATTATTACGTTCGGGAAATTATTGTCTGCTATGTTTTTTTTTGTTTTGTGTTGTTTGTTTATTAATATTAAACTTAAATTTTTATTCATAAATCAATACGTTATCAAACGTTTGTTGGTTACTTAAAAGTCTTATAACTAACTGTATTTATCTATTTTAAATCTGTTATATGAACTCATTTCAATTACATGTAATTCTCGTCAATGTTTTTGATATATGTACTACAACAATGCGTGTGAAGTCATCCAATTTGTTTTGGGAGTCAGGTTAATTTGGTTTCATTAGCACTGCTTCGCGCGTTTTGCGGTTTTGTTCCGTTCTTTTATGACGGCACGTCGTGTCTATTAGTGGAAGACCTCGTGGGTGGTGACCAAACTGTTTGTCTGTTTTTTTCTATGTATATAATAACTGGCTCCGACTTGATAGTCCCTGTTACAAAGGTGTGGACATTTCCAATGTGTCATAAATAAAAGCTGAACGTTCAATGTACTTCATCTATGAAGACAGACGGCTAGAACTGTTTCTAGCAATAAAGTTATCTGATCAATTTCAATTAACAATTTACATTTTTTCAAGTAATTTGCTTGTTTAACTTTACGTCAAAGCTCCTGCAGGTAGGCAGACAGTGCTACGCGCCATAAGACACGATTCTTACGTTCTTCTGCGACTTTGATAACTCTTGTCATAGACGTTTGTCAGGTTGTAAGACTCATAATGTCCGCTAAATGCTTGTCTAAATATCCAATACTTTAAAAAATTGTTTACAAAGCGTCCCAGATCCTCAGTCTGATCGGATCAGCCAAGGTGCTATAAAATACTTCTATATAATAATAAATTTAATTATATTTATCAATCTGACGATTTTATAATTATATTACACTATCCGATATTTAAACATTACGTTATCCTTAATTAAATTTGTGACGCGTCATTAATATTTTATGAGCGAAACGTGTATTTTCGCGTAAAACGGTTTTCCCTATTTTGGTAATAGAGCCAAATGATTTGACATTGTAATGTCTCTAATATTATATGTTCTGTTGTTGTTACGTGTGGCTTTTAAAATTAAGTTATTAGCATTCAAATGTAAACTGAACACGAAGTTATATTACATAACTACCCCTTTTTGTAATGTCGCAGTTATTTGGGAGTAGATGTTTCTTCTACTTCAATGATCACTCAATCGCATATTATTGTCACTCTCATTAAAGGAGGTAAGATTTAGTGTTGGCAATAGTTTAGCCACAATCTCATCCTAAAACGAACTTTGTAACTTCACAACTTTTTTTTACATGAGTCTAAACCTTAAAATATGAGTTAGTCACATGAGGGGGTTCTGTCCCGTTATACTTTGAGAATCGCAGCACGATAATGTTGTTTATTGTACACTTTAAGTAAAGAAACAAGGTCGTCTCGTTTATAATTATGATTTAATGCGGAGATTACTTCATATTACATAAGCGTTTAGCTCGACCATGTGGCGTGCGAATTATTATTATTTTGCCAACAAACACGTGGTACTCTAATGTAACTACATAATACATACACAAATATTTATATGTGTGTCTTTAGCTATAAAATTTGACAATGTGTTCACGGTTGCTTTGCGTAGCTACTGAAAACATGAAATTCGAGAACAATTCAATTGACACTTGAAAATTGTAGTTAAATATTTACCAAAGTAGCTATATATAAACTTTGCACTTATGCTAATAATTGCAATACATCGTATACAATTTTATCAGTCATTGATATCTATCACACATAACTTACGAAAAGAATCCTCATTGGTGTGAGCGAGGATTCGTACTCCTCTATATACAGAAGCGGTTTGCTCAAACTTCCAGCTAGATATTATCTTGTAAAAAATAATCAATTGCTAAATTAAAAGCTAGTCGTTTTGCTAAACGTTTTGTATTCTTTGCCACTAGCAACTTGATGTAATTTGATTGCTACTTAATTGATATCAGCATTTGTATAAATGCTCTCCCAATGACCCATTTGAATATAAATATAAATAAGAACCTACACATATAAATAAGATTCGATAACTGAATCATGAATGGTATGAATTGGTATGTATATGTAGGTAACGTTATGCGTCACCTGCGAACGCACATGTGTGTTTTATAATGAATGTTTTATTGTACTCCCAATAGGGGGACGGGGGGTACGAGTTGAAAATATTTGAGAACATCTGTTTGCAATCACGCACTCGACATTGTCCTAAATATTCACAAATGCAATGGGTATTATTAGCCCATTAATGTATAATTAATCGATTTTGATAGATTTTATGATAGTTTTTTTATGTTATTTATGACAGATGTTGAGCTGCTTTAATGTACCTACTCCTTTCGGGTAATCGAGTAGCTCTTCTAATACTATTTTCCCAAGACTCTGGATGAAAGATTCTTCTTAATCCAGTATAATATGACATACAAAATGTCCCAATGAATGACTGAGCAGTTTAGACAACGTCATCATGTTTGTCATTAAATTTATGATCGACTTCAAAGCAAGGATTTATGATGAACTTGACTCGTCCCCTACAGAACACGTATAATATTCTTTATCACATATTCTCTGCTGCTCATGAACAATCCGAAGGTCGTACTGATGATGTGATCGTTGTGTAATATTATTGTAGTTATAACGTGCGTATTTTAAATAAAATGGCGTATTATCTCACATTGACATCGAACCCTTGCGAGGTCGACCGCGTTCACATAAATGGAAGCAGCGACATGTCGGGGAAACTTGTCCTGTATACTGCAAGGTCCTGTGTCAACTGTCTGTATTGTTGACTGCTGGCATCAATGCCAGCCAATGTGGTCCTCGCTTATGGATAGGTGCTTCGGTCAGGTGTGACAACGAAATTCTATCTTACATACAAGTACACGAGCTGATGTACACGATTACTTATGTAAAACATAACATAACTTCTCGCCTTTTTCTACCCCATGGTGTAAGGCAGTGGTTGTTAAGCCTCGACGAGTCGAGGCTTAACAACCACTGCGTAAAGATAACGGCGAGCCGTTATCTTTACGTCCCAAATGTTGTCCCGGGGACAAAGTTTTCAGCCATCGATATTTATCACACATAACTTACGAAGTTAATTTCAAAAAGTCATTGGTGTGAGCTAGGATTCGTACCCGCGACCTTAGGATTCAGAAGTGGGACCACCGATTATTTAAAACGTCTACAAAAATACAGACATACAGACAGAAATTCTTAACTCTACTGATAACTAAGGACTCGTAGTTTACATTTTTTTTTAATACCTCGCGATGTACAGATATGGTTCTGGTATTATTGGATGGCGTACAAAGCTGCCCACACCCTCGTTTATTAAAGGCATGAAGGTATAAAACACTAATATCTATAATAACATTAATATGTTACCATAATGTTTTGCGAATACTTCTTATTAACATGTCAATAAATATGCAAATTTTAGATTACATATTTATTATTAATCTTTATTTGACCGTTGATCGGATCTCATTGTAAGTACATATTTTATGTGCTATCTGCATGATTTAATAGATCGGTCGTCATAAGGCTTGTGGCCTTATTAATTGAGCCTTATTGTTGTACTATACTTGCTGTTATCCACGATTCCGTTTGCGTGACAACACGTATTGGGATTTTTCTTATTTGAAACTTTGGCCTTCCCTCATAAGAAGGCCAAAGTGTCATTAAAATACACCTCTTGTGACAATTATCTGCTAATAAAATAATTTACATTTATATTCTATCTAGTAATTATGTAGAAAATAGCCGACCCGGCGAACTTTGTTCCGTATCAAAAGTAATAAATGAGTAAAATTTGGATATTAAAAAGTTCAATTTGGAATATTTATCGTCACAATTGCTATGTTCCGCTATGTTAATACTGTAATATCTTGTTATCTATCCCTTAGAGATAGATAAAATATGCCCTCGCGGACTTTTGTAGACCTTCTGAAAATGTTAAATAATGTAGATCATTGTTTTGATTTATCACTTAGGGTTCAGCCAGCGTTTGCAATTAAAATGCTAAATCTCGAAAATTATATTTTTTCTTTACATCATATATGTTATAGATCAAAACCACCCCGTAGACCACAGAAATAGATCAAGATAGAACGGCGAATAGGCGTGGCAAGCGTGCCAAAACCATGCACTATATTGCATGCTTTTCGAAACTCGCTTTCATTACGCAACGAGCGTTCCTGCCATGCGTTCAGGACGTAAAAAAAATAGATAAAACGTCACATATATGCCTTATTATGCTGTGGTAAATTGTAAAAACAAAAGTAGTGAATCAAATATGAAAAAGGGAAATATTTCGTATGATCAGTAAGTACAGAAAATCAGTAGAAAGTATTTTTTTGAGAATACATATAAATTATTGTTTTACTTTTACTATGTTCAATAATTACGGTCACAATTTGTATATTTTTTCGTTATGATGAATATCCATTGATGTCCGCATTCAACGCTCGTATACAAAAACATTGCGCGTATAAATTATACGCGTAATGTACGTCGAATCGAACGAAATACACAATACACCTGCCAGTTGATCGCTGTGTCTGTTAATCGCTGTGATTGGTCTTCGAATGTTAGAGATGGGCATTCCATGTATCGTTGAGTCTTAGGAATTAGCCCTAAGACTCAACGATACATGGAATGCCCATCTCTGATGATAAATCTCCATGATAAATTAATTCAATAATAATTTGAGTATCAGCTCATGTCTTGCTTTGTCCCTACTTTATTCTAACACCACAAATTTCAACCAAAGTGCTTCGTAATTACATTGGCAGCAGTTTATTTGACAGTATAAGTTTTCACCAATTTGACCAATCGCCGAAGGAAAATAATCTCGTTCTTCTCAAACGGGCAGTAACCGAGGTATATGTAGACGTTCGGCTTCGTTATTTAACCAGGACTGTGAGGCCAACCCTTACAAAAAGGCAAATATTTAATAAATATGTATAGTTTCGAGGACAGTAAAACATTTATAATTAAATTTTATATACTGTTGGAAAAATATGTTTTAGGTTTTAATATGTCGGATTAAAGTATTTAACATGTTTTACTTTCTATGATTATCGTTACACAAAATCAATAAAGTTGGTAAAATATAAAAATAATAAAATTAACACGTTGCCGATATTAACATCGATGTGTAATAATCTATGTGTGTGATAATCTAATGAGTGTGTCTCCTAACTAGTCGCCCCGCTCACAATGAAAATGACGTCACGCTGTGGGCGTGGTTTTTCAAAAAAGTGACACGCTCGAAATGTATGGAAATATGACATCGCGGCCGTTCTATCTTGATCTATTTCTGTGCCGTAGACAGACTCTTACTATTAAAAAAAACGTATCAAAATCCGTTGTTTAGTTTTAAAGATATAAGCATATAAGGGGACAGATAGCGGAAAGTGACTGTTTTATACTATGTAATGATATAGACGGTATACAGACAAAAACAAAGAACAGGGTAAAATAGTTACTCAATACTGGTGCAGTTTAATTTAAATAATTTATATATATATATATATTATATATATATATTATATATTTAATTTAAATAATTTATATTAATAGTGGCTGTCCTTTACTCCACCCACTGGCCATTCGCTTTCTGGCGATTGAGAATCCAAAGTTAAACTTTCCTAGTTTGACTAACTCCATCTTGATATTTTTAAATAAGAATAACTGTAATAATTTTCTGGCAGAACCCATCGATATTACTTTTAAAATGGAGCAACACAAAAGCTTCATCATAATTATATCTGAATCAGCCAGCAGTCCTCGTCATGAGGGTCAGACGAAAGTGTCCATATAAGGAATCGCATTGAACATACTGTTTTGAGATATGTACCTATAATAATCTGTAAAATGACTCATGACCTATAAAAGACTATTCATAATATTACTAGTCGATTCAACTTTTACCCAACTGCGAGTAAAAGAAGGTTAAGCACTTCGAGTGTACTATTTAAATTACTTAAGCAAAGTTATTTTTCTCTAACGGTATTTTTAGTTTTAACTGCGATCTTTTTACAGTCGTATTAACTGTGAAAGTGCAAGAGATTACTTTTTTACTCGGAATTCCCACGGGAACAAGCATAAATATATATGTTTAGTAATTTATTTTATGAAAATATAAATGTAACAGTTTCGGTGGTCCAGTGGTCGAGCACACGCCTTCTAAATCGAAGGTCGCGGGTTCGAATCCTGACACTGGCTCACACCAATGACTTTTCGATTTTTTTTTTGGAAGTTATGTGTGATAAATATTGATGACTGAAAACTTTGTGCCCGGTATGGCAATAGGTTCGCCACCTATTCCATTTGGGACGTAAAGATAACGGTGAGACGAGGCTTAACAACCGCTGCCTACACCTCCGGGTAACAAAGGCGTGAAGTTATGTCTATATGTTTATAAATGTAAGATATTTAAAACAAAATAAAATCTAGTCAATGAACGGCCATTGACATCGGTCTCAGTCATCGCGAATTAATTGCATTATAAATATTGGCCACGTGCCCACCTTCCTCTGGTATTATTGATGCAATCTCTTGAATATTTTCACTATTTTGTAACACACAAATGTCACTAACAGCGACCATAAATCAAAGATAATGCATAATATTGTTATAAATAAATAACGGCAATTGTTTAGTGTTGCTTTTTGCTATTCATGGTTTATTTAAATGACACGAATGACTCTTTATACGAGAAAAACGAAGGGAATATGCAATTGGAAAAAATTATGTTATTGGGGAAAAAATATTTTACAAATGACAAGAGGTTTTAACAGTATTTCGTCTTCTCTTCTTAAAAAATTTCAAATGTATCTCCAGTGCATAAAAATATTGTTTGTTAAATCACCGCAAACACTTCTATTTTTCACAAAATTTTAATAGCTTGTATTTATAAGATTTCCCACTTGAAAATAGGGAAAGCTTTTATCATAAAGAGTATTTAGAATGGTATTGTATTATTAGTATTTATATCATTTTTCTAACTAATGAATGGCCCGAAAATTTGTTATTTATGTCAAAACTTTTCAACACCTTCCTGTAAATAAATAAGTTAAAAGCAGCTATTTGTCAAATTTCTTGACATCCTTTTTGGCGGTAAATAAAAATGGAATTTCACTGATTGAACTAGAAATTGTTAGATGTTGCGATCCTTACATATTATTATGGCCTTTGCGATTTGGATACCTACTGTGCAGATGTTAATCGATGATTATTATACTTAAAAGTTAGTTTATCTTCAGTTTTACAGTGAAAGTAGCTCTTGGATCAAACTGTAACTAATGAATGCCACACATATTAAATGTAATTGTTATTAAAACGAATAGTTTTGTTGCACGCCATCTATAATAGTAAACGATAAACTGTACTATCGTATCTACCTTTGGGCACAGGGACAGGTCATAATAAATAGTTCTGGCCACGCTCACTAGATGGCGATGTATTTATTTGAACAATATGAGTGCTTGATTAAGTGATGGGATATTTTTTGGTTAATTAATTTATCGCAATAATACAAGTCAAGTGATATCGTCACGGGCTCATCAACCAATTTATCTGATACGCTAAATTATTGCCTTAATTCCAATTACACGTCAACGCCTTCGGGAAGACTGTAAACTGCAATGTCACAGATATGTGATTATCCTTGAACCCAAGTACCTATCGCGGACGTCGCGTCTTTCAAAATGTATTAGTTATAAATCGGTCTTTTTGAATAGATTTTTTTCCGATTACGATATTTAAAGAAGAAAACATTAAAATTAACATAACATAACTTCACGCGTTTTTCTACCTAAAGGTGTATGTAGGCAGTGGCTGTTAAGCCTCGACTCGCCGTTATGTTTACGTCCCAAACGGAATATGTGGCGAACCTATGTATTACCATAGCGGGCACAAAGTTTTCAGTCATCGATATTTATCACACATTACTTTCGAAATTAATTTTGAATAGTCATTGGTGTCAGCCAGGATTCGAATACCTGACTTAATTAAATAATCATTACATAGTATAAAATAAAGTCGCTTTTCGCTGTCTGTCCCCTTATATGCTTATATGTTTTGGTTTAACTACGCGACGGATTTTGATGTGGTTTTGTTTAATAGATCGGGTGTCAACGGGGTGTTCGTTTATTTATTTTAGTTTTAGTTATTTATTACTTTTGATGCTAAACAAAGTTCGCTGGCTAAATAATAAAATAAAAATATTTTGATGTATTATCGAAATAAGTGAATATTAAAAATTTCACTACGTATTTCTCGTTTCACAATAATTTTAACATTTTCTCAAATAAGTGTTTATTGAATGTTTCGTTAAACAATTCTAGGTTTCATTTAAATTGTCTGTTACTAGTGCACATATAATGCTTCCGATTATCCACCGACTTCTATCTCTAGGTATGTGGTCATGCCTGGTTGCCAATACTAGTTATCCCGACTCATATGAAACATATGGCTGGAGCTCGCATTCCACCGCACATTCTGGAATAACGCAGTTCTGTTATAAGCTTCTTAGAAAAGCTTAAATCTACGCGAAAACTTGTGAAATTTCAGTCCGGTTTTTATATTTTCAAATTTAGAAGCGACGTGTGACGTCTTCTAATGGCGGGTATTTTTTTTTTTATAATATTGATATAGAAACTGCTTCTTTTGTATTTTAAGCATTGTACGTTATTACAATAATATGTTAATACGTTCTTGTTCTTTTGTGTATTAGGATTGTCTATGTGATCTTTACATGGCAAGTCTAAATATTTATGGCGTTAGCGTATAGTTTTATGAGTTTTTTAATCGGTAATTTGGTGTCTACTGGTTTTTTTTGTTTAAGGTGAGTTTATTTATGAATTTGATTTTGGAATTAATGTGATATTCTATGTTTAATGATTGTTTGCGATTTCAATATACTTGTAGATCATATTAATTATTTAGAAAAAGAATCTTCCGTCCGTTCCGTACGATGGAAATTAACATATTTGTCATCGTTCTTGGCTTTTCGAGGCATATAAAGTACTCTGACTGCTATACAAATATGTACAATTCAGAAGAATACAAGTGCCCATCAATTTTAGTCTTCGACAACCAAAGGTCAATAGAGAAAACAGTATTGACGGGTCCGGGATAATGATGTACTAATAAATAAATGTGTCCACCTGTCATGGCGGCGATATTGCTTTGAGAAATAACAGCAATCAGACTGTCAAACGCGTCAAAACCCCTGTAGGCACTCGTCCAAATATGGACGATCTGGCCCGGCTTGCGGTAAAACACACTCATTACTTGGTCGCCTATAGATAATAAATATCACCTATCCGCTTCTACAGATCGATAAGGCTCTATGGACTCTTTAGAGAGAAAAAATGCATTAAAAAGTTCCCGCTCGCTGTTAGTAGACTGAGGAAGTTTTTTTTTCAATAATGAGCAGTCTACACTCCCATGATAATTTAGCAAGTCGAGGCACAACATATCATACTTTTCCATTTTCTTCTGTAACTCTTAATCTCCACTATTACAAATTTCACACTCATATCAATTTTTATACAGTCCATCGTTCTCTTTTTCGGCCTTCATCTACTGATATGTGCATCCGCAGTCATTCCTATCTCTCTCTGTGTCCATACAACGCCAATGTACGTCTTTCTTCCTCTTATATACTCATTTCTTGTCTTATGCAATTCCTTTACATTCGAGTTTCTGTTGCATGTACTTACTCTCCTTTCATCCACTTCTTTCATTGACCAACGTTCACATCCAAACAATACGATGTGTTTAACAACCGATTTGTATATTTTCCCTCTTAATTTAAGAGGCATTCGTGCATAGCATCCTGTTCCTGAAATCTGCCGCCATTTCATCAAGATTTTTAATAAAGCGTCGAATAATTAACGTTGTGCAGATTGTGCAGCTATAGTGCAAAATTGAAATAATCGCAACACTCAAAATGTCTACTGGTCTATCCACCAAAGATAAGTCTTTGTTAGAAGAACCTTAGACCTTAGACCCTTAGAATTTGTTAGTAATAATTTAACATCTTGACATCTTGGACACAATACTCACAACGCCCTCAGATAGTTCCAAACTAAGCAACTAAATGCTTGTGTTATGGATATTATTGTTGTTGTTTGTGTTGTTGTTGTTGTTGTTGTTGATTGATATCATAACTGATAATAATACATATATACTTTTCTTTTGTGAATACATACTACATAGAAAAACACCTAGACGCCATACAAACATTCGTGCTTGTCACAAATATTTGTACTCGGGTGGGATCGAACCCACCAACCTCGATTCTGCAGTCGGTAGCTTTACCAATGCACCACGAAGTTCTTCAATCAGTCACACCACTCGTGACAAATTATTCAATCTTTACACGAGCTCAGTGTGCAAATTATCTTAGTTTTTTTCCAGGTTTTCTGTTCGCACACATGCTGTTCAAGAACTACAACTAGGGACTTAGGTGTCCGGGAGTACACAGCATGATAGCATTTCTCCATCTGATTTGTAGGCAGTCAGTAACGTTTGTTTAGTTAAAAAATAACGTTAGCAACTTGATCTCTGAAATTCTGACTGATAAGTCGCGAGACTGACACACCGATCGTTGCCATATTTGGTCTTCATTAGTTTCTTTTTTTTTTTAATAGATCATTATTAATGTGATTGATCTGCGGTGAAATTGTTAGACAGTTAATTTAGAAAGTTTGGTGTCTATGCTTGTTCAATTTGTTTATTTTTTTCTTTGTCTAAACTAAACTAGATAAATAAATAATAAATAAAAGGATTTCTATATCCCACACTATTATTTATTTACCATATAATGTAAACAACTAACTAGTCTAGGTAGTCTGGAGGTCGAACACCGCGCTTCTGATTCAAGAAGCGAACAAATCCAAGCACCAATGACTTTTCGGATTTTTTTAAAGGTGGCGTCCATAAATTACGTGAGGTGATTTGAAAATTTCTATCCCTCCCTCCCCCGTTGGTGAGATTTCGTAAGATTTTGTTCAACCGCCGCCCCCATCCCCCAATGTCACGTGAGATTATTTTTCAGAATGTGGGTTTCTTACGTCAACGCGTTGGCTTGTTGTTGTAGAAATAATTAAAAAACAACTTGCTTCGTGCTTTTATTTGCGACTAGTTAATGCTAGTAATCAATATTGCTGAGAGTTATAAATGTAATAAAAATGTAACAATGGAATATTTAAATCATGACTACTGTGATAAAAAGAAAAGAATATCAACTTTAATTCAGTCCATGGAGAATTATGCGCGGTCTCAAGAGACACTGTTGGAACCAGCATGTCCATATGATTTTCAGTAAAATCATCTGCTCATTCGACTTCGTTCTGATCTAGCCACTCCAATCCGTTGGCTTTAGACTTTAAGCTTAAGATTAAATCTTGAGCCATGTACATACAATTTGGATTGAATGGACCAAAAATGTATAATTTTTTTTTGTTTCAATCAAAACAAAAATTGCGTGATATTTGTCGAGATTCCCTCTCCCTAACGTAAGATTATATGAGATTTGACTCGACCCGCTCCCCCTAAATCATTTCACGTAATTTATGTACCTCCCCAAAGTTATGGGTGATAAATGTCGTTGACTGACAATGCGGTGCACGGTGTATGGCAATAGGTTCGCCACCTTATTCCATTCACGACGTTTTTAACAATCGCTGCCTACACCCCGGGTAGAAAAAGGCATAACGTTCCAAAAAAAAAAAAATACCTTGTTCGGGAAATACAAATAATTTAAATGTCACCTCGTGAACAATCTAATGTTCAAACTTAAAGCCTCTTTGTAGTTTGATAAGTGGCAAGCTTCTTTGTTCTTCATTGCATACATTGAATTGTTGTAAATTAATAGTGTATCTGGTAGAACAATTGCCAATAAATATTGGTGTCGTATTTGTGAAACATAATAAATTCACAGCGCACAGGTAATATATTAAACAACTAACAAACTACTTGTTGCTGTCGGTTAGATAGTTTACGATAACAGCTCTTATTTTAACAAAACCTTGTTTAGTTAATGTACTTACACTCTATGTGCACTCTATGTACTTCGTACCGCCATATTATATACTTTTATCACAACGTCAGTGCTCTGCCCATATTGATTCTAGCGTGAAGTTATATAGCCTAAGTCATTCATCGATAGATGGACTATAGAACATACAAAGATTTTTTCAATTCGAATCAGTTGTTTCTTAAAAAAGCGCGTTCAAACAAACAAACTTTTCAGTTTATAATCATCATCTTTACATAGTTTGAAACAAAGTCGCTTTCCACTGTATGTCCCCTTATATGCTTAGATCTCTGAAACTACGCAACGGATTTTGATGCAGTTTTTTTAATAGATAGAGTAGAAGGAGGAGGATCACGACCCCTTGGACACCCCTCGGGGTCGTTTTTATGTATAATGTTGTAAAGAACAGGTGATAATTTTCGAGATTTAATTGCGTTTTAATTGCAAAAGCAAACAAAATTTTGATGCGGACCAAAGTTCACCAGGTCAGCTAGTATAGGTGAAAATCCGTCTTCATACGAAATAGGGATAGGTTCAATCGCTCAATGGTTCTTTCATTGTAATTAGTGTTGTTCGCCAAAGCTTGGGAGATCAATCTGATCTGGTCACCTGTGCCTACGACTGCCCTAGAATCTGAGCGGCAAGCGAAGTGACCATTACACGAGTAGGAGACAAGTTACCAAAAAGAGCGTCGGTCACCCACACGACCAGGAACTGGGCGGCATCAGTGTGTCACATATATTTGTATGTATGTATACTTACTTAGATAACCTACCTAGGTACTTAATTACAACTACTTATATACTTACTACGGGAATCGCATCGTCTATCCCAATCTGGGTTGTTTCGGTTGACACATTTGATATTATTTTTATATCCGTATTTATTAAATTAAATTATAATTATCTTCACTCTAATAGTAGTAAAGCTAAGCAGTTCGCTGTATGAATGGGCCGGCTCGACCGGTGAAATACCACGACCTCTCCGAAGATCGATCTAAAATGGCTCATGCCGCTTTTCGTTCGGTAAGCGAGGCACCCGGAACGTACCCACGGAATTTGAATGACTGTTGTTTATGAATTTGGTGCTTGTCATTGATATGAGTGATGAAAAGTATTTAGTTGATATATTGTTGTTGTATATAGTTGAGATAAGTAGTAGCGCCAGAACTCTGGTTGGAAAGTCCCGGATACGAATTCACTTAGATAAATCGTTCAGAAGTCGTGGGATCGATACCGGGCTCACACTAATGATTTCACGGAATTCTTTTCGGAAGTTATGTGTAGTAAATACCGATGACTGACAACTTTATGCCCGGTATATGGCAATAGGTACCGCGACCTATTTCATTTGTGACGCAACATAATAACGATTCGGCGAGTCCAGGCTAATATCAGCCACTGTCTACACCTTCGAGTAGAAAATGGCTTGTGGTTAGTTAAATTATTTTGATGCGACAAGATGAAATGCTGCCTATACCTTTGAGAAAATAAAGAAATAGGACGAAGGTACTAAGAAATCCACGATCTCAATACATTTAGATAATTAAATACAACTGTAAAACATTATGAATTAGAAACCTTACAGCTTATTCATAATTTCATTTCTTTGTTTCATTGATTTTCCATAGATGTTTTGAAGTTGCTCGTTGTTTTGAAGTCGGAATAGACAATAATATTTTGCCGGTCCGCATTCTACTCCACGCTCAGTTGACTTCTCCATGAATGCCATTGACCACGCGATTCGATGTGGTGGTAGGTGGTACGTACCACTCGGTCACAGTCGTTAGTTTAACATTGTAGTTTTGAGTTACGTTTTAGAAAATGTTAACTTGTTTTTAGTTCACGTTATAGGTAGAGCTATGCCTTTTGTTGGTATTGTAAAGGTAATTCAAGACAATTCCTTTACAAAGCTGAAAGGGATGATCTTGTGTATTACTAA